>JAUDYJ010000012.1:19745567-22580567 GCA_030761175.1 Masticophis lateralis | reverse complement strand
ATACTATCCCTCTATTATACTATAAATTTAAATTTGATCATAATATAAACATAACAATATTTCAGGGATAGATGAGCCAGCAATCTTAGCCCATCAGTCCATTTTGTTATCATCATGTCACTTGAAGCTGGAGATAAATCAATTTTCTTAGCATGATTTTTCCATATCTTTCCAAATTAAAAGTAATGTTAAATTTCCACTGTGTTTAATAGTTAATTTGCCTTTATTTATTTGTTGAATTTACATAGCCGCCCATCTCACTTATGTGACTGTGTGACTCACACAATTAAAACAGCAACAGATAAAACTGTCAAACAATTAAAAAGTATAAACAGTAAACAGGGGACTACATCCAGAGTCTTACAAACAATCTAATCACCTCGCTAGCAAGCTCCACACTACAAGTGGATTCCCTCAGCCAAATGGGAATTTCTCCCTGCTGCCTGACACCTTCTCACTATCTACTCCCATTATTGGGTCTGTTGTTTCCTTGACTTCCTTTTTGTTCCTTACCTATTGAAAGAAACTTTTTAGATTATTTTTAACATTTGTTGCAAGTCTTACTCATTCTGGGCCTTGGCTTTCCTTGTAGATTCAGGATGTTTGTTGGCCTTCTGCTTTAGTTATGTGTCCCTCGTTCCATTTTTTATATTTGACCTTTTTCTCTCTCAATTTGTTAAAGAACTCGTTATGCAACCGTGCTGGTCTTGTCTGGTGTCTTGTTTTTTCTTCTTTGTGGTATTATTTTGCTAGCGCCTTCATTACCTCATTTTTCAGGATTTCCCAAGCACCTTAACCTGTTTTTCCTTTTAAGATACCATCCATGGACTCCTTCTTAGTCTCTCTCTGAGCTTGTTGAAGTAGAGTTTAAAGAACATAAACCATTCTCAGAATTGGAAGCAACCTTGGAGATCATCTAGGCCAACCCCCTGCTAAGAGAGGAGACCTTATACCAATTCAGACACATGGCTGTCCAGTCTCTTCTTAAAAGGCTCCAGTGATGGAGCACCCACAACTTTTGAAGGTACTATAACCCCATGCAGTATTTACAACAGCGCAACATTTGCTTTGTCAACAGCCTGCTCTTCATATCCGTTTGTTATCTGTTCGGTTCTTGGTATTCTCTGAATTGGATTGTTTTTCTGCAGCAAATTTCATTACTCGTCCAAGTCACATCAGCACATACCCTGGTAACAAAACATCTGCAGGAATGTTCTACAGCAGCGTCCCCAACCTTTCTGGCTCCAGGGAAAAAATTGTCTTCCACAGGAATGGTTTTGCACAAGCATCGTAGATCCCATGCATGCGCAGATGAAGCTTCACTCGCTGGCCCATTGCTTGCTCACTCCGGTTCCCAACAAGCCACAGACTGGGATTTGAGGGCTGCTATTCTGCAACCTGGCTCAGAGAATACCAAGAATGCACAGTTCGGCCTGGAGCTATATATATTCTCTACTACGTGGTTTGTTATCTTTCTAAAGGAAATAAATCCTTCTGGAAATAATCTTGCATTCTTACCCTTCTAAGGTTATTTTCTAAACTGGGAACACAGTAAGCTTTTGAAACACAAATTTCAGCAGTTTTTGTTCCACAGATTTATTCAGTTTAAATGAATTGGGAACTTTTTTGGACTTCTGCTTGAATACAGTCACTATTGGCAAATAAAGTCACTATTAGCAAAGGATCTTTAAAACTCTTGTCAGCATCTAAAAAGGTTAAATTTGAAGAGCTTGAACTTGAGTCATCATTGAACTGGTTCTGCAATTTTTTCTTTTTATTCTGGTATTATAGAAATAAAATGAAAACAGTTATACACTTTAAGGAAAGATCAGCCAAAATATGAAATATAGATCATATTCAAGGAGTTTATTTATTTATTTATTTAGCGTATGGCTGGTCACACACAATATTAAAACACTTCATTTTTACAGATTAAAAACAATTAAAACAATAAAAAAGCAGTAAGAAAACCTAAAAGAAAAACAGAAATAACATTTCAAAGTTTAATGTCGAGTTTGGAGATCCAGTCAGTAGCTGCCGTTGTTACGCAGAGGAAATCCCTAGAATCTCCTGGATACCTTCTGTTAGGGCATTCCCTCACTATACGCTGGATAGTCTGTCGAGGGGCCCCACAATCACATTGTGCTGAAGGTGTCTTTCCCCATTTATACAGGGAGTCAGCACACACCCCATGAGTTGTTCTAATTCTATTATATGTCACCCATATGTGACGGGGTAGGCTAAATCCTGGAGGTATACTACTAGGACTGATATGCTTGGAGACATCTTGGGGGGAACAGCTACTCCACGCCTCCATCCACTTTTGTGTGGTGTTCTGATGATTGGCCATCAACTTACGTGCTGTCAAGATTGGTGGATTTCTTGACTTTAATCGGCATCTTAAGAGATCAGGAATGTATCCATGTATGGGTAGAGAGGAATTTAACAGGATCTTACTTACATTCAAGGAGTTGCTGCACACTGCTGGCTCATATTTAGCTGGTTGCCCACTAAGACTCCAAGAACCCTCTCATAGTCACTGCTATTAAGCCTGGTATCGCATATAAACTGGGGGAAAGGCTTAATAGCAGTGACTGTGAGAGGGATCTTGGAGTCTTAGTGGGCAACCAGCCAAATATGAGCCAGCCGTATGTGGCGGCAACCAAAAAAGCCAATGCAATCCTAAACTACATTAACAGAGGGATACAATCAAGATCAAGAGAGGTACTAATACCATTCTATAAAGCCTTAGTAAGACCACACCTAGAATACTGCATCCAGATTTGGTCACCACAATATGAAAAAGACACTGAGACTCTAGAAAAAGTGCAGAGGAGAGCAACCAGGATGATTAGATGACTGGAAACTAAAACATATGAAGAATGTTACAGGAAATAGGCATGGCTCGTCTAGAGAAGAGACGGACCAGGGAGGACATGATAGCAGTCTTCCAATATTTGAGGAGCTGCCACATAGAGGAGGAAGTCAAACTATTTTCCAAAGCACCCGAAGGCCAGACAAGGAATAATGGATGGAAACTGGAAAAGGAGAGGTTCAATCTAGAAATGAGGAACTTTCTGATAGTGAGAACAATCCACCAATGGAACAGAAGCTGCCTTCGGAAGTTGTGGGAGCTTCATCACTTGAGACCTTCAAGAAAAGATTGGATGCCATTTGTCAGAAATGGTGTAGGGCTTCCTGCTTGAGTGGGGAGATAGACTAGATGACCTGTAAAGTTCCTTCCAACTCTGTTAATCTGTAACTATTCTGCTGTGATGATGCAGGAGAAAAGATGATTGGGACAGTTTGAGGAAACCTTCAGAGTTTCAAGTTACTTATCTTTTGGCCTTCCTTTAAAAAAATTAAGCATCTAGTCATTATAAAACTAGGATGTTAGCCTGGAGCAGAAATGGTTCACCTTTTGATACCTGGACCCATATTTGACTGTTGGGAGTAGAGCAAGGTCTGTAAAGCTATCCCAAAGGTGCTTGTTCAAAAGTCAACTGGACTGTCTTTGTTTTTATTTTTTGAAGATGTTCAGCTTCTCATCCAAGAACTTCTTCAACCTTCTGAAGAACTGAAGAAGCTTCTTGGATGAGAAGTGAAATGTTTTCAAGGAAAATCCAATTGCCTCTTGAAAAGGCATCTTTGGGACAACCGTGACCAGGATGACTGAGAATCTCCAAAGGTATCTGTAAAGCCAGAGCTATTTCACTCATGGGCAAGCAGGCAAAGCTAGGATATTTCACTCTTGGCAGAGTGGGAAGGTTAGGAACTTTCTATCGTACTCCTTACTGTAGGAAGACTACTTTAAAATGTATTTGTGCATTTCCTTACTCCAAAGTGGCAGAAAGCCATGACCCTGGCCTGTGGTTCTAGGTTCCATACCAGCTAAGGATGAAAATAGGCTACTCTAGACACGCTAGGCTCTAATGGTATCTCCTTATACAGTGCTGGGCTTGCACCTTCCTTCTCACTTACAGATGTCAATGAAGAACTGGATTTTTCAACTTTCCTGACCATCATGTATAGGCAAATACAGCAGGAAGATCCAAGGAATGAAATCCTTCTGGCCATGTTAATGGTAGACCAGCAAAGGACTGGATTCATCTCCGTGGCTGAATTGCAGGCGAAGCTAATGAACCTTGGACAAAAGCTATCCAAGGAAGAGGGTGAGTCTCATGCAAAGATCCCTGGGCCTTGACCCTTGGAAGGCAGCTTTTCTCAAATACAGTGGCTCTTCAGTACTTGGAGTTAATTCATTCTGGGAGCTGTGATGGGTACTAAAAAGGACGAGTCCTGAACAAACCAGGTGACTGACCATGTGACCCTTTGTTTCGGCTGGGAAGAACTTTCTGCCTGTCCCTTTTTTTATGTCGGTGATCTTCCCAGCATAGCCTTCCTGACCCCCTCCTTTTGCAGACGACTTCCCAGCACGGCTGATTTCCTGTTCGTTCCCCATAGTGTTATCCCACAGCAGCACATTGAACACAAAGGCCAAGTACAATGCATCCATAACCAAATTCAATGAGTTTGAAGCAGTTGAGTACCAAGGTTCCACTGTACAGAAAGATGTAAGGGAAGAGGGAGCGATCAATGGCTGTTACATACCTGTGTTTCCCCCCAAAATAAGACCGGGTCTTCTATTATTTTTTGCTCCAAGATGCATTAGGGCTTATTTTCCAGGTAGGTCTGCTTTTCAGGGAAATACAGTACTAAATGCATCTATCTGGTTGCCAATCTTAAATGGGGCTTATTTTGGGGGTAGGGCTTAGGTATTATGAAAAATCATGCTAGGGTGTATTTTCTGGTTGGGGCTTATTTTCAGGGAAACTGTATCATTGTTAATTAACTATGTTAATTTGTGTGCCTGAGTCTTCCCCCACCTGATGTCATCTAGATCAGGACTGGGCAATTAATTTTCCCAAGGAATGAGAAACTGGGAATGTTGTAGACAGCCAAACCAACAGGGCTGTGAAGGTGCAAGGGCAGGAATGCAAACCACATATGTACATTAACAAGAAAATAGCAGTCACTTTCAAAATAAAAAGCAATGCAGTTGTATTGTGTGCATGGCATACACTTGTTTACGTTTGATTTCTGATTTTGGATTGCCCTCATACAGACTGGACAGAGACAGACAAAGCACTGAATGTGCCCGGGGGCTGTAAAATGCCCAGGTCTGCTGTAGATGTACCAGACTCCCATAGGCATCCGCTGGGCGAAAGCCAGCAGCCAGAAAGAGAGCACTGCTGGGAATATGTTATCCAGTTGTGATGGGATCATTGTATCTCCCAGAGTATCAATATAAATATTACAGTCCAACATACCATAATGATAAAGCTGGGGACCATGGAACATCATTTTTCCTACAGATTTCCCTCACTCCATGGTGTTTCTATTCAGCATAGTAGATATGGTAATTTGGCCCAGGATTCTGTCAATTGGTAGAGTATGTTAAAAACCAAGCATCTAGTCTCAGTGTTAAGAAGAACCTAAAAATCTTCATTGTCCTTTAGGATCCTCAACAGCAGGTAAAGGGCCTGTTTCCAAAAAATAAGCACTTGGGATAAAAACTAATAGTGATTTTATTTAAATTCAAATTAAACCAATTAAGACAGCGGTCACCAACCGGTGATCCATGAGAAAATTTTGGTGGTCTGCAGAAAAAAGTATTCGCATTTTTAATATTGCACTAAATCAGGGGTCCTCAAACTACGGCCCCTGGGCTGGATACATGCAATGACGTTTGTGTTCCTGCAGAGTCTCCCCCTTCGGGGTCTTTTTGTGTGGGTCAGAGGGGAGAAGAAATTCTGACTTGGGGTCTGCTTTGGCCTCCTGGTGTGGGGCTTTGGGCGAAGGCTGGAGGGAAGTGCTGTGGTGGCGAAGAGCCGGAGGGCCTCGTTCCAGTGGGACTGCATCATGGCTGACCATCTCAGCCCGCTGAGCCTCCAGATGCCGGTACCTGGCCCTGTACCCCTGCAGGTCTTCCCTCTGCTTGGAAAGCCTATGCTCGTAGTCCTCAGTGAGGTGCTTCTGCTGAGCCTCCTTCTCAGACAGATCCAATTTGAACTGAGCTGTTTTGCCAACTTTCTCATGGTGGCTGCTTAGTTCCAACAACTGCTTCCCGTTGGGGTCCTCAGGAGCCCAGGTGGGGAGGCGAGGAGTGGCTGAGAGGGGAGGGGCGAGTACAGGCTGGCGAGGTGCCCCTTGAGTTGACCAGACCCCTCCAGCCACATGATCACCTACCCACACCCACCCAGCCGGTCATTAGGCAGATCATATTAATGATCCATGGGATTTAAAATTATGAATTTAGTGGTCCCTGAGGTCCAAAAGGTTGGTGACCCCTGAATTAAGACACATTTCATGATGGTTTTCTCTATTTTTAAGAGCTTTGTGGTTTCAGATTCTGTGCTAGGAGAAATCAACAGGAAGGCTAAGACAGCTCCATCAAAACCAGGGCAGGTGTATGAAATAAGCAATGCTAGAGGTTTTGTGGTTTAACATGGAGAAAAATTTATCTTGTGGCTGGGAGCAACCAAGAAGCTCTTGGTTAATCAACATTTCTCCTCCTTCTTGGATATCCTCTTTATAATTATCACTTTCCGGGTTCAGACATTTAACTCATCTAGGGGGCTCTCTAGTTTGTTATTAGCTTTAAGAAAGCTGAGCCTGGTGGCTTAGTGGTTAGAATGTAGTATTGCAGGCAAACTCTGTGCACAGCCAGGAGTTCGATCCTGAAGGGGCTCAAGGTTGACTCGGCCTTCTATCCTTCCAAGGTTGGTAAAATGAAGACCCAGATTGTTGGGGTCAAAATGCTGACTTTGTAAACTGCTCAGAGAGTTCTGTAAAACACCATGGAGTGGTATATAAGTCTAAGTGTTATGGCTATTGATCTACAGTATTTCCACGTTCCTCTTTTCAGTTTTTATACTTGTTCTTTTTGTCCTCTCAGCTTGTCAGAGGTTTCTTTGTGCAATCATGCTGACTTCATTCGGGGTCTCTTGTTTTGCTTTCTCTGTAGTATTGTCTTAAACTGGGTTTTTATAATCTCATTTTTCAGACTTTCCCAAGCATGTTGAGTTGTTCTTCCCTTTAGGATTTCCATCAGCTCTCATAACTGATGCTTCTTCTTCCTCCGCCACTACTGTATATTGTACTTGGAGGTACTTGAGTTAGTCCTATCCGAGACCTCAACCTGCTTCAAACCAGGTTCCTACATCATGTGCCTTTGTGATGTGGGAACCACCTATTCCATCAATTGTTTCCTTTAGCTGTTGCATTACCATAATTTCATCTCCCACCCATCCACAATTTGACATCCTAATTAAAGATCTGAAATAAATAGTCTGGATATCTGTAACCTGAAGTGGTTCAATTATTCTGCCATTGCTTACAGTGGATACCCTTTTGAAGAATGCCAGAGCAGGACACAATGGACTGGTGAAGTATGAAGACTTAATTCAGTCAATCATGCTTCCAGTTGATGATTATTGAATTGCAAAAAGATACTTGGCTGAAGACAACCATACAGGCAACTTCATCAATTCTTCCTGGAACCTGGAACCTTTTTGTCTTAAAAAATAAATGCTTTGTTGCAAACAAAAAGAAATATGTTAAACGATTAACAAAAAGCAGAAATGATGTCTCTTTCTGGGTGAAATCTAATGTGCTTATTTTCTGTTTCAGCTAAGTTTCCTTGCCTTTTTTTTTTAAGTAGTCAAAAAGATGCTCAGGAACTGGAAATATTTTTCAATATCATGCAATCGATAAAGTTTGATTTCGTGAGGTAGCACATTGCAAGGAATCAGTATGATTCAGCTGTGTTGTGGTCACTGAACTGGGTATGAGGAAAGCCTCAGAAGCAGCTACTCCGACCAGAGATTCTCATGAGGCTTTAAGAACAATCTTGTAACAAGGGGCTGAGCAGTCATCCCACTAACACACCGATGTACCCAGATCCTCATAAAGTGTTGTACAGCCTCTAGCTTGGCAGCTCCTGGTTTCAAAGACAGCCAGGGCCTCCTGGCAGAAATAGCAAGCTACAGCTAAGGCCCTTTTAATTTGCACTGTTTTTTGGAACAGAATTTTCATTACAAAATTACCAGGAATTTATCTCTTGCAAATCCAGTCTGTGTATTGCACATACATGGCAAGTTAATCCACAAGAGAGAACATAATAGTTATTTATTACATCTAAAGATGTTTTACATAAACAAGTAACATTCAATAGGGTAAACCATTTCTCTTCCAATGCATGTAATAAATATTTTCACTTGGTACTTTTATACAAACTGACATTGGTCTACTATACAATTTTAAAAGCCACTTTTTAAAACTTGTTTGGCATGCTGTATGGAAACTTAGGAGAAAGTTTAAGGCAATGAATCACAGATCTGCGTTTATGGAATCACTTTTTCTGTTTTTCACTTTATATACACAGGTTCTTCCCTTTTGTTAATCAGAACAATTAACAGCAGCACACATCGGGGCCTCTGGCAGTTTTAGTTTAAGAGAAATCAAAGCTCTTACCGAAGAAAAGTAAAATAAGAAACCATAATTTCAAATTATGAAAAAAGCTATGAAATGTTTAATATAATGGGAAAGCTTAGCCAAAGTACAGCAGAATTACTAGTAAGAATCAGCTTCAGGTTGATACGTTAGTTCTGTTTCAGTAGAAAAGAAGAAACGTGGGAATGCAGTTAAAATACTATGAATTTTGCTTGCAGTTTTGGTTTTGCATTCAGGTTTTTAACCAGGAAAATGATGCATCTAGTTAATGCCCACAGAAGTGATTCAAAATCACTCTTATAGAAGACTCTTGCATCCGTGTGGATACACACAGAGCACAACGTACACAAAGTACAAACAAGACGTACAAGTAATAAGCACACCCGCACCCACCCACACACTCTCCTGTCTGTGGGGGGGAAAAATAAGCCTCCTCCCCCACAAAAGCAAATATACAAAATGATATATGTAGATCTTACACTGTCCAATTAAGCAAAACAGACCCTTTTGCTTCCCAGAAAAATTCTACAATTGTCAAAAATGAGTTTGGCAAGGACATCTCACTACAGAAGAAAATCCTGTAGTCGAAATATGTTGTAACTCCCAAAGTCTGTTGCATGTTCTGACTTAATTAACTGCACAGGTCTCATTTAGGTTGAAAAGATTTAGAGGAGGAGAACTGGCATTAATTCCCTCCGGTTCTCACTTGGGACGTTACTGAATATCTCACATTCAAACAATCAGGTGCTACTTTCAGGTGCAACTTCTCCCATCCCCTTATAGCCGGAGAGAGGTGGCTTTTACTGGAGTACTAGCAGGAGGTACCTTTTGTTTCATAATTATCAAGTCAATTTAACGTGGAGGAAGTCCTATGTTTCCAGCAATGCCTAATTCTTCATCAGATTGGAAGCCAGGTCAAAATTCTTCTGACAGATCTCAAGCCCAGAATGCACCTCGGTCACACACACACACACACACACACACCCAAAAAAAAGCTCAACACCCTCTCTACAAACCCACTCAAAGCAGTGCATAAATTCAGCTTCTTAAGGTAGATGCAGCAGGGGAGCCAGTATACATGCAGATCACAGTATGTACGATTCACAGTCAGTGCAAACAAACTTCACATGGCTACTTATGCCTGATGCATTTACTGTACATGTACTGATTCTCCATCACAAGTAAACAGAGCATGACTGCAGCTCGTTTTTACACACACTGTGCCCACTCTCTCTAGCTTAACAACCTGGAAAGTGTACATCTTACAATGTGCTATGGTGTGTTATTTGAACATATATTTTAAATATTTAACAAAAACAATTATTTGGATTTATGCAAAAATGTCAGATCAAAGGCCACAGACTTTCAAGAGAATGGTGCCAATTCTGTTCTACAGCCATCCATCTGGCTATTCCCAATCTTCACTTGGAACACAGAGAGGATTAATTTTAAACGTTAGGTATAATTCTTAAGCCAGTATTAGTTTTAATGCCCCAAGCTATAGCAAATTTAGAAAATATTACTGTTTTCTACTTGTTTCTTTTACTGCCATTTAATAAATTAGAAACTAGCAAGGAAACATATTGGCCAAACATTAATAGAATACATGCATGGAACAGAATACACACCCTCGCTCTCACACGCACATATCTATAAATACATATATACACACGCATATACATATAAACAAACATTCCTAAAATTCAAATTAAAATGTAAATGGCAAATGGGATGTATTTCAGAAAATTCAATATAACATTTCTGAGGTCAATACAAAAAAATCACTTAAGATTAAAAATTGGTAGCTTGTCACTGATTTAAGTTTCACTGAAAGAGAGGGAGCCTTGAAAAGAAGAGTTTGGAAAAAATGCTGTCATTTGCAGACATGGTTCAAAGAAGCAGCTCATGTGCCTCTGGATTAAGATGAAACGAAAAGGCCGGCCTTGTTTCACTATTTTGCATCTTCCTGCTGAAATCTGCATCATTTTTAAAACTTGGTTTTAAAGGCAAGTTATAAAATCCCTTAATGACAACACAGAATTTGGCATGCAGCAAATTTCACTTGTTCACAAATTTCACCCTGCCATTTTTTAAAAAAAATCTCCTTCCAATTTGGATGTTTTGTTATTTAATTGGGGGGGATGCTTTTTTAAAATATCAGCCAACTTTAAAAAAAAGCTTTTAACTAAACATTCATCCCTTGATATGGAATTTACAAATGCTAAAAGGGCCCACATCCTCCTTTAGAAGAATTTAACAGACAAGAAAAGGTGAACTCATTTAACACATTTTGAAGGAAAGGAGAGGGATGATAATCTTGTAGATGTTTATTTTCCAATAAGCCGCAATACGAAAGGAAGGACTTTTAATCATAATTTAATGGGCCCAAGCCTAGGGATTGTTTACTCAAATATTAGTTTTACTAAATCCTACTTAATTCAATAGGGCACATTTTCCCAAGCCAAAAAAAAATATTTTTTTTCTAGGATTGGACCTTGGTGCGTATGATGGCCATTGACATTGTCAGCTGCACAATAAACTCACTGAAATTACATTATTCCTCTTAAATGTTGATGAGTTGGCTCTATTTAGTAAACACATTCTAAGAATTCCACCAATTTCTTTGTCTTTAGCACTCCAGACATAACCTTTCAATTGCCAGGGTAATGCCAAGGAACTATCTCAACCAAGTGTCCCCTCACTGGCACCTAGGTTTTAAGAAGCCGTTTGGTCTCATCCAGCGGAGTGGAATATCCCCTCCTTAATGGCAAACAGTTAGCAAAGAGGGGAACTGTGAAATCTGAGTTATGAGCAAACCAAGGCAGAGCTAGCTAATCAAAACAATCCAAAGAAGAAATATGGGTCCACATCAGAACAAACAGCCAAAAGACTTTCCAAAAACCTGCATCCAGCTGACACACGAGAAAACGCTATGGAATTTCGGTAACTCAAACAGCCTCTGTCCTACTTCAGGATAAACAAAGAAGAGCAGAAAAGCCGGAAGTTCAATTGCAAACGTTGAATTTGTTTCAAAGCAAACGTGCAGGCCACCTTTCCCAACGGAGCATGCCCTAAGGAAGGAGACATTCTCCCCAATTATTGTGGATGCTGTCTGTTTCCTCAAGAATCAGAAGTCCTGTATAACGTTCAGTGTTTCAAGCGCACCATTTTCCCCATTAGCACGGCTGTGAACAAACAAAAAGTTATGTGGTTCAGAATCAAAGCTTCAAAACAAGCCCACCAGCGAACGAGATAAATCGGGAGGGGAAAAGTCTTCCATATCCCAAGCAATTATGTTGGGAGCTTTTGCAATTTTTTTGTTTGTTTCTTTTTCACCAGTCAAATTATCTTAGGTTTATATACAAAAGTACAACTGAAAATATAGTTTTGTTCTCTGTACACGTCTTTTTTTTTCCCTACAAAAAAGGAAAAATCTTATCTGCATTTTTAAACAAAAATAAGGTAAAACAAAACCACAAATCTCTTCACCCACGAGTCCAGGGACACCTCAACTGAGCTCAGTCCAAAGAAATAATGTCTGGGATGACGCCGAAGAGCGACGCGGGGTCTGTGCTACCTCTGCTGGCCACAGGGTGGCTGTGGGCCTCCCGAATACTGGTGGAGGACACGAGGCTGCTGTTGCTGCCGCTGTTGCTGCCATTCGTGGCGGGGAGTGTGGCGCTCCCTCCGGTGTTCAGCTGGTCCAGGAACATCTGCGACGAAGTGTAGGGGAAAAACCGGGAGTGCAAGAGTTCTTGATCGTCAGAAGTGGAGACGGCGGCTGCGGCAGCTGCCAAAATGGAAGTGCTGTAATGCTGTGGAGAAGATAACAAGGCTACTGAAACCGGGGAGGGTCAAGGACACCCCGGC
Source organism: Masticophis lateralis (assembly GCA_030761175.1). Taxonomy (NCBI): domain Eukaryota; kingdom Metazoa; phylum Chordata; class Lepidosauria; order Squamata; family Colubridae; genus Masticophis; species Masticophis lateralis. The sequence continues at coordinate 22,568,183 of JAUDYJ010000012.1, read as the reverse complement.
ACTTCCTACTGCCAGCCCAAACATGGATCATTGGAGTGAGAATCAGAGGTGTCCCAAGCCCAGGCTGTGGAGAGGCCCCAATAAATCTCAACTCTGGAGTCGGGGCACCAGGGTGTGTTTCAATGTTCAGCAGCCACAGAGGAAGGCTGGAATACCAATCCCAGCCCCCTGGGAGCCCATCAAGAGGGAAGAGAACGGGAAGAGCACATCTCCTTTCGAAAGCTCACTGGCACCATTTTACACCACTTTTGTCATGCACTGGATGCCTGCACCAGATGAGGCATTTGAGTGATATTTATTGTCTTGAAAAAGAGAATTTCTCAATCAATTTGTCAAATTCCCTCAGTAGCTAAAGGAAACTTTTAACCTGTACCTTTAACCATAAAGGTGACTAGGATGGGAAGACAATTAGGGATATTGTATTATGTATTGTTTTAAGTGTCTAAACTGCTGGGATCTTTTGGAGATTCTGGAAATATATGAACACAAATAAATTAACACATAACATACCTGATTGTCTCCTGGTAAGAAGGAAAAGAAGTCCAAACCTGTGGGGAACAAAATGAAGATTTTTTCACTTTCATCATAGAAACAGAGTTGAGTAGAGAAAATGGCAACATCTGAACCTGAACCAAATACAGGTAAGTCCTTGACTTATGGCCATAATTGAGCCCAAAGTGTTGTTAAGCAGGACAATTATTAAGTGAATTTTGCCCCATTTTACTACCTTTTTTGCCACAGTTGTTAGGCAAATCACTCTGGGACACGGCAACCGTCATAAATATGAGCCAATTGCTAAGCACCTGAATTTTGAACACGTGACTATGGGTATGCCGCAACAGTCATAAGTATGAAAAACGGTCATAGTTCATTTTTTCAGTGCCATTGTAACTTCAAATGATCACTAAATGAACTGTTGTATGTTGAGAACTAGCTGTAACTCCTGGGAGCTTATCTCACTTAACACAGCCTTGCTCAAAATCATCAGCAGCTGCATCTCTTTCTCCCCATCATTAATCATGGGGCGCAAATATAAGCTGCCTGGGAAAGCCAAGGGAAATCATCAAACCCCCTAAAAAAAGCAAAAGTTAGAATATTTTGGACATGTCATGTGACACCCAGAAAAATCGACATTGTTCACTTAATCCTCCAGGGAAAGATTGAAGGCAAATGAGGTCCAGGCAGAAGAAGAACATCATGGATTCAAAATCTAAGGGACTGCTTTGGACAAAATTCAGCAGCACTTTTTTGTGCGGCTGTTGATAAAAATAGGATCGCCAACATGATTGCCAACGTCCGATGACAGATATGACACAAGAAGACAACGACATATCATGCTGAGAGAAGCCATCCAGAAGCACAAGGTGAGGTCGCATTGGTGTGCTAACCATGCCATCTTAAACTTGGCACAGATGGAGAGAGAGATCACATGCAGTGGAGGTCCTGATCCAGGACCAGGAGGCTGCTAGGCTCTGCAGGAAGAGGAGACACAGCCTTAGGTGGAATCTATCAAGAAACTTTGGCTATGAAACTGCGAACCAGTCAAATATAGGGTAAGGAGTGGAGGATAGCATCTCTGGAAGACAGCTAATTAAGCTGTGAACCAGCCAAAAATAAACTTAGGGGGAGAGGAGGAGACAATGCTGGGGACCAGTTAAAGCTAAACTGTGAACCAGCTAAATATAGGTTAGGAGTGGAGGGAAGCATCCCTGGAAAACAGCTGAAAAGCTGTTATCCAGCCAAAAATAAACTTAGGAGGAGTGAAGGAGAAAATGTTGGAAAGCAGTTAAAACTAAACTGTGATCCAGCCAACAAATAAGGTTAGGAGTGGAGGAAAACATCCCTGGAAACCAATTAATTAAGCTGCAATCCAGTTAAAAATAAACCTAGGAGGAGTGAAGAAGATATGTTTGAAGAACAGTTACTGATTTTGAAATGTTCTTAAGAGAGGAATAAAATACTTTATGGTGATTATTAGATGTGAGTTAAAAGAAACATTGATTTGATTTGGGTCTTTGAAGTAACGAAAATATATGAAATACTGATTGTTAAAATGATAAATGAATATTATAAAAAGCTGTTTAGATTTGAAGTTTAAGATTTAGGGTGATTACATAATAAAATATTAAATGTTAGAATAAGATGTTAGATTGAATGATAAAAATTGGGTTTAGATTTGTTCTTTTTTTTCTTTTCTTTTTTTTTCTTTAAGATGTTAACTGATGAAATTTGGAATTTATACTCATTTTATACCAGATCAAACCCTTTGTCTAAAAAGATGCTGTTTTATGTTTTGTTTAAAAATAAATAAAAAAAATAAAAAAAAGAAAGAAAAGAAAAAGAAACTTTGGCTATGGATTCTGAAACAGACTGAGGTCAGAAATGATGCATTTGGCTCTTGATGGGGCAGCTCCCCCCACCTCCCAGAGTGTTGTGGCCCACCAGCGGCCTGCGCGGATCATGGCTGATCCCAACGATGAGGCTGGTGTGGTGTCACGCCAGCAGCCTGCGCTCACGTCAGACAGCGAGGAGGCCAAAGAGGATGTGATGCCAGAGGCAGAGACTCAGCCAGGGCCTTCAGAACCTCCAGAGGCTCCTTCCAGTGGAGAGAGCAAAGTGGAGGAGCCTCTCCTCAATGCTCAGGCATGCAGGGCTGCCAAAAGGCAGGAGTGGCTACTCAGGAGGAGGAGGTCTACTCGAGAGTAGGGCTTGAGGATAATTGGCCACTCCCTTAACCTATTTAAGTTGCACGCAGCTAGTGCTTTCTTGCTAGAAACGTCGTCTCATTACTACAGAGCATCTTGGAGAGCGAGCGACTTCTCATATCTGGTTTTCTGGGCTGATTGCCTACCTTTGTCGGACTTTGTTCTTAATAACTTTGATAAGGACCCTTTGCACGGGAAGCCTGCATCCTTGAAAGGGGTTTGTTTGGAATTAAACAGTGTTTGCGAAGCTTGGTGTGTGTCACATTCTCTGGGAATCCGAAGCTGGGGCAGAACACAGAGAGAGTTGGCTCACAACTCAGGGGCTTTCCTGGATGCCTGGCCCTGCTTTGCACAGTTATATTATGTGTCAACTGTAGCCTACCTTGGATAGGGCACTTTGACTCATGCTTTATACACTTGTGTTCTTGTCACCGTGTGACTTGATTACTGCAATGTGCTCTCCGTGAAAACCATCTGAATGCAGCCTTCTTGGGTAGTAATGGATGCAGCACCTGAATAACATCCCCACTGCAAAAGTCGCACTGGCTGCAATTATCTTCTGGATCCAACTTTAAAGTTAGGGATTGGCTACCTCTGTGCCTACCTACTGCAGGCTGGATCTGCCTGTCCAGTAAGCTCTGGACGAAAAGGGCTGGTCTGTGGACTGCAATGTCCCTCTCCATGCACACAGTGTGCCCCCAAATATTTGGACTATCCATATGATAGCATATTAATTAATAAATACACAAAATAAAACATTTCCCTTTTCTCACAACTCTCCTATGACAAAAGGACTCTGACCCACAAAAGCCCAGGTCAATATGTGTGATTGTCTCCATACATCTTGGATGTTTCTGTTCCAAGAACTAAGAAAGTCACTGCAAGATACATTCTTTCCTTTAAGGTAGGTTGCTTATTTTGATTAGACTGATCTGAAAATGATCGCAGCGAGCCCCTCTTGCCTCATCCTCCCCCTCAGACTGTAGGCCCAGTCCTTTTATTAAACATAAAAGCAAACTAACAGAATGTTGTTTTTTTTGGGGGGGGGGGAGAGAAATGACAGAATTCAGCCTAAGATGTAGCCCGCCTTCAACGTCTTTTATTCCACAGATGGGGCCCCAAAGGCCTTTTGGCCAGGACTGAGGATCCTGGCCTCAATCCCCAGCCTATCTCAAGGGTCAGCAGCCTACCTTGGAGGTCGTAAGGCATGGGAGTCATATGAAATGGGTGCCTGTAGTCCTGCAGAAGTGATGTGTTGATGTAGCTTGTGTCAACAGCTGGAAGGCTGGGAGTTCTCGAAACAGGAGAGACTTGGTGGGGCAGACTTAAAAGGCTAGAAAAGGAAAGAAAACTTGGAAGTCAAAGGCAGCTGTGGTTCCTCCCACAACCCTCCACCAACAGCCACTGAGATTCAGAACTAGGTGCTTGGATTGCTCGTCCTGCCAAATGACAAGTGCTTCCTTTGTCACTAAACAAGCTATGATTCTTTACTTCTCTTCCATGGCCTTTTTTAATTAAGCCTTGTGCATTGTGCTGTTGTTACCTATCAGCATTTCCGCAGCACACAGAAACAGAGGTTTCACCCATCAATTTCTCCTCTGTTATCTCCAAAGGCCACTAGCTGTGGGACTCCCTCCCTCCCGTGGGAAAGGGTAAGTGGAATTCCCTGTAGAATTTCTGCAGCAGTCTTGTCAGGACATAAAACTGATTGGATCATACTTTTTTCCCTCAGAAAATGGGGCTATGAAAGGTGGCAGATATGCCACCTATTTGTGCAATCGGTCATTTTCACAGAATGTGAAGGAAACTCTATTTGGTCACCCCCAAACCAGGCTTCAGTGGACATGATCTGGAGAAATAAAGGATCCCAAAATGAAAGTGAGAACTGCATCTGCACATCCTACATGGAATCACGAATTGCCGAAGAGGTAATAATCGACAATGTTATGGAACCTGCCTGTTACGATTGTAAGTCATGCTGGTTGCAAAGTGGGACATCACACAATCGGTCATTTTATGACTTCTTTGTGGCAGTTACATGCACCCGCTGTGGTCATAAAGCAACCTTCTTGGTCATTAATTGAACCCATCGTTTGATATAGGGTGGTTTGCCGAAAAATGGAGCTAAACGCCAGGTTTTGAAATTAATTTTGTAAATTTGGGGGCCCTGCAAATGCCTGTAAATGTGGGCTATTTGCTGAGTAGCCAAATTCGGTCATGTGTCAGTGGAGGAAGGGAGGCTGGCTGCTGTAACTTCAGAACTGGGTCACAAGCACCTTTTGGGGTGAGGTCTTTAGTAACTTTGAATTTAAGTCGAGAACTACCTGTCTCCCTCAAACTTTGGTCACCATCTCACCTCTTGCTGTTAATGGGTGACACAGGAGACAGTGATGGACATCTCCTCTTGATAGGTGGTTCCTCTTCCTCCTCATCTGATGAGCTGTCAAGGGTTAAGTCGATGACTTCAACCTTCTTGTTTTTGTTGGACTGATGAGAAGACACCTGATGATCCACAGAAGAACTTAAGCAGCCTAGGAACAGTCAAATGTTGAAATCACCATAAGTTGAAGCCATGTGTCACCTAAGGAACAATTGTGAACCATACACAAAGCAGCAAAGAGGAAAAATGTTTAAGGAGGCAGACGAGTTATTGTGAAGCTCACCTTCGACACCATTAAAAGATGTTGTCACTTCTTGGGTCTCTTTTTTTGATCTCATAGGAGCCCATGACCCATCTTCCTTAAACTGAATTTCATCACAATCTGTGCAGTATTTCAGAATTTCCATAAACAACCTATGAAACAGAAGCTTCCTTAAAAATCATCCTGAATATACAGGAATGTATGTCTAATAAGCAATGTTCAACCTGTGAGACCTAATATGGAAAGGCAGCATCAAAGTACAACTTCATACCTTAGACCAGTGTTTCTCAACCTTGGCAGCTTGAAGATGGGTGGACTAATTCCCAGAATTCCCCTACCAGCTAGAATACTGGGAGTTGAAGTCCACCCATCTTCAAGCTGCCAAGATCGAGAAATGCTGCCTCGGACGTTTGCAGGAGGTCTCTAGAACAGCTGATTCCCAACTTCTGAAAAATACTCACCCATCAATTATTAGATGTTCATAGGGTGCTTTCTTGTCACAGACAGGACACACCCAAGTGGGTTTCTTTTCATTCATCTGAATGTACAAGGTGGCATCAAAACACTGAAGGTGTGAGCAAGTCAGAGACCTGCAAGGTATTGCTAGTCGCATTTTGCCAAGCTTTTAAAAGGAAAAAAAAAGTGAATTGGATAATTAAGTCTGACATACAAACAAAAGTTGGTTTAACAAAAGAAGTCCTTTTTGGCCAACTAAAAGCCTCTATCTAGGTAAAGCAGAAAGGTGGACAGGAGAGTTGAATGTATGCATGAATGGAATGTATCCATTCCCCTGCAGAGAATGACTCACCTTCCCAGGGTGGCATTCTAGCCAGATACGGTGAACTAACATTCAAAGTGACATTCTACAGTAGATACAGTTAGTCCTTGACTACAACAGTTCATTTAGTGACCGTTCAAAGTTATGGCATTGGAAAAAAAGAGACTTATGACCGTTTTTCACAGTTATGACCTTTGCAGCATCCCCATGATCATGTGATCAAAATTCAGATGATTGGCAACTGAATTGGCCAATATTAATGACTGTTGCTGTGTCCAAAGCTCACGTGCTCCGCTTTTGTGACCTCCTGACAAGTAAAGTCAATGGGGAAGCCAGATTCACTTAACAACCAGATTACTCTTATCAACCTCAGTGATTCACTTAAGAACGGAGGCAAAAAGGGTCATAAAAAAGGGCAAAACTCACTTAATAGATGTCTCACTTAACAACAGAAATGAAATTCTGGGCTCAATTGTGTTCATAAATCAAGGACTACCTGTACTTAACGCAACGAGGAAAGAATTTTAGAAATAAGTACACTTACTGGGCATAGAAGAGAAACTCTTAAACTGGTTGTTGCTATTTCACTGTCAGGATCTGCTGTTAGCTTCTCTTTGACTGTCAAGAAGGAGAAAAACAAAATTGAAACTTTCATTAGAAGGTATATAACCACCAAATGAAGTGGGGGAAACCAGGATAGGAAGTTGCTGCAGGCTATTTTGTAAAGTGTCTTTACTCAACTCAGGAAACAAACCTGACAGCCCCAGAAAATGGACTCTCTGACTGCAGGGAGGGCACAGCTCGGGCACCTTGAGAATCATAAGAAGCTGACCCAAGTTCCTCCCTCCCTCCCTTCATTTTCTTGGTCAATGGCTGGGCATTTTACAATTCAAAAACGTATTACAATTAAGTCACTTAAAACAAGTTAAAGCAATAAAACAACAATAAGGGGGACCATTATTGCAGTGTCTTTCTCCTGTACTCCTGTATTCTATACTTGGAGCTTGCATCCAGGAGACGTACTTAGCGCTCTCGAATGGTCGGGATTTCTTATGCCTTTTATTCGTAACCTCTGTAGCAACACAGACGAGGAGAGCTGCTTGACAAGGTAAACGGCCATCGAATAAGACTGCAGGGAAACACAAGAAAGAACCAGTCAGTCTAAATATCAGGAATGCATTTTATTATTTCCAAATTCCCATGAAGTTTGGAATTAGAAGCAAAAACTGGTTTTGGGGAGATATGGTAAATAATGGAAGTTATTTTTATTGTTTGCACTTAGAACAAATATAGAGGGTTAGGCTGTAGGAGGTTGTCATTTAACGCATCATTGTGCAACCATCCAGCAGTTTCCCAGGAAAATATATGAAATTGCCATATCCAGGAAAGATAGGGTGATGTGGCTCCAAAGTAACTGAAATAATAGTTCATATTTCATTTTCTTGTAAGTACTAGAAGCGTATTCATTACACATTTTCTTCTCTAAAAATGCCAACATCTGGCTGATAGATTTTATGTTTTGTATGTTTTATCCAACCAACACAATCAAATCACTTTGGAAGTTGCCACATTTGTTTTGAATGTATGTTGCGTTCATCAGCGATTGGTCAGAAGGATTATAAAACTGTTTTTTGAAGACTGCTTGCATTTTCTGTTGTTTGTTTGGTATGTGGATTTAGCTTGCAGTTTTTATGTACTATAAGTATATATAAACCTAAGATATATTGCTAGTTGAGGGATGTGGAACTCTTGTTTAAAACTATATAAAGTCCTGATTGTCTTAGAAGGGGTAACAATAATTATCTCTATGCCATCTTCACCTATTTTATTATTTACAATTATATGTCAAGTCATATATCAAAAGCAAAAGAACATCTCTATGAACTATGGAATAAAGAACGATGTTTATTTGTTTCCAGTTCAACTTATTTCAGAGCAAGTTGTGATTCTTTGGGGGCAAAATAGAGGGTACATGCATATACAGTGGGGCAAAAGAGTATTTAGTCAGCCACCAATTCTGCAAGTTCTCCCACTTAAAAAGATGAGAGAGGCCTGTAATTGTTATCCTAGGTAGAATTCAATTATGAGACAAAATGAGAAAACAAATCCAGACAATCACATTGTCTGATTTGGAAAGAATTTATTTGCAAATTATGGTGGAAAATAAGTATTTGGTCACCTACAAATAAGCAAGATATCTGGCTCTCACAGACCTGTAACTTCTTCTTTAAGAGCTCCTCTGTCCTCCACTCATCACCTGTATTAATGGCACCTGTATGAACTTGTTTATCAGTATAAAAGACACCTGTCCTCAACCTCACACAGTCACACTCCAAACTCCACTATGGTAAAGACCAAAGAGCTGTTGAAGGACACCAGAAACAAAATTGTAGACCTGCACCAGGCTGGGAAGACTGAATCTGCAATAGGGAAGCAGCTTGGTGTGAAGAAATCAATGGTGGGAGCAATAATTAGAAAATGGAAGACATACAAGACCACTGATAATCTCCCTCGATCCACGCAAGATCTCACCCCGTGGGGTCAAAATGATCACAAGAACGGTGAGCAAAAATCCCGGAACCACACGGGGGGACCTAGTGAATGACCTGCAGAGAGCTGGGACCAATGTAACAAAGGCTACCATCAGTAGTAACACACTACGCTGCCAGGGACTCAGATCCTGCAGTGCCAGACGTGTCCCCCTGCTTAAGCCAGTACATGTCTGGGCCCATTTGAAGTTTGCTAGAGAGCATTTGGATGATCCAGAAGAGGATTGGGAGAATGTCATATGGTCAGATGAAACCAAAGTAGAACTGTTTCGTAGAAACACAACTCATCATGTTTGGAGGAGAGAGAATGCTGAGTAGCATCCAAAGAACACCATACCTACTGTGAAGCATGGGGGTGCAACATCATGCTTTGGGGCTGTTTCTCTGCAAAGGGACCAGGACAACTGATCCATGTACAGGAAAGAATGAATGGGGCCATGTATTGTGAGATTTTGAGTGCAAAACTCTTTCCATCAGCAAGGCTACTGAAGATGAAACATGGCTGGGTCTTTCAGCATGACAATGATCCCAAACACACTACCCGGGCAATGAAGGAGTGGTTTCATAAGAAGCATTTCAAGGTCCTGGAGTGGCCTAGCCAGTCTCTAGATCTCAACCCCATAGAAAACATTTGGAGGGAGTTGAAAGTCCATGTTGCCCAGCGACAGCCTCTGCTCTAGAGGAGATCTGCATGGAGGAATGGGCCAACATACCAGCAACAGTGTGTGCCAACCTTGTGAAGACTTACAGAAAACGTTTGACCTCTGTCAAACGTTTGCCAACAAAGGATATATAACAAAGTATTGAGATAAACTTTTGTTATTGACCAAATACTTATTTTCCACCATAATTTGCAAATAAATTCTTTCCAAATCAGACAATGTGATTGTCTGGATTTCTTTTCTCATTTTGTCTCTCATAGTTAAAGTCTACCTATGATGTCAATTACAGACCTCTCTCATCTTTTTAAGTGGGAGAACTTGCACAATTGGTGGCTGACTAAATACTTTTTTGCCCCATTGTATATACATTCCATTTCCCCTTTTTTCTTTTTTTAAATGGAACATTGTTTATTAAGCTGCCACGATTTATAAAATATCTAACTTACACAGAGCTCTATCACACATCCCTTTAATGGTTCAATTTGGTCCAGAGCCAAAATAACATAATAACTCTTGAAGAAACAATTTGCCTCAGCTGGCTTTACAGAAATCCGATAAACAACAGAGAAAGCAGAACATCAAGCTTATCCCTTTTGCTTGGATTGAAAAGCCAATGTCTGGAAATCCAAGCCTTGCACGATGAACCTTTACACAGGAATCTGACAGATTCCAGAAACATCGCTAGGTTAGCCGTCAGGAGCAAACCCTGAAGTCACAGAATCACAGGGTTGGAAAGAACCATCTACACCCCACCCACCCCCAGTGTCAACTCTGAAACTAGCCTGACCGAGGCCATTTTGGAGGCTTCAGTGCTGCCACAATGCTGCTGAGGGGTAGGGAGGGGGGAGTAGAGATAGCTGGAGTTTTGTAGCCAAAACAAAATAGTTTCCCCTGTGAACCGAGGATATTCCCACAGGTGGCTGAAGAGAGGAGTGAAGTTTCCAAGCAACCGGACAGCACCTTAATTGGACTGTGTGACTGATGGTTTGAGAAAAGGGAGAAAACTTTTACTTTTCATTAGGTGAAAACTGTGGGAACCTTCAGAGTCGGTTTTCCCCGGCCTGTTTTCACCTGCCTATTGGATATGATATATCCAATAAACGTGTTCTTGGAGGAAACTGCTTGCCTCGGAGTTCTGTTTGCTATGGGTGTGTTACTTGGAACCCTGATACCCAGGTGATGAAATGCAGGGTTAAGCATCTCCAACAGATACATGTCCAGCCTCTGTTTTGACTACACAGAGTAAATTGTCCCTCCCCTGGAATCAGTTCCACTCTTACATCAAAACATCTGAAAAAAAGATGCTCTTAAAATGCCCAGATCTGCACCAGAAGCTTCAGCAGGTTTACTTAGTCCTGCTATTTTCCATTTGACTAGCACAGAGTGGTCTTCATTCACGCCCCTGAAGACCTCACTGGCAACTTGGCAAGTAATTAAATAGTACTTTTTTAGGGTTGTCTCTTCTTTTGCTTACTCATGCAATTGGAATTGTTTGTCTGGCCAGTCTTCACGTAGCCCGGTTATCTAAGCCTCCCTAACCAACATCCATCTCTTCAACTGATGCCAAGATGTACTAAGACGTAGCCAGTCTACAAAACGCCCCAGAAATATTTCTTGAAATCATTTTCAGACAAAGCTACTCTGATTCACTGACTACATGTAATAATCCTTTCTCCCAATAATTTTGCTTTGTAGCGAAAACATTACTTACTCTTCCTATTTCTGCAGTCCAAGAGACAACAATTGTGTTTGGTACTGTTGTGGATAGTCGCACCAGTGAAGTAATGTTGATTGGTCTGCTTGGTCGCTTTGGTTCAACCCCGTTTTTAGTTGGAGGAAGATAGCCCTGAAATACCAGAACTCAAGTTACCATTATGAAAATGGCCATGGAAAGCAGGGGCATCAAACACAAGGATTCGGCTTGCGGGGTGGTCCTGGAAAATGTAAGGGGCTGGCCTGCATCACTTCGGCCCAGTCTACCCAATGTGAAGAGGAAACATCAGACCAACCTGGCTTTGGTCCAATCTACCCAGTGCGAAGAGGAAATATGCCAGTAGTTTGTGGATTGGCGTCAAGCTGGCCACGCCCACCCAGTTGGCCACACCCACCCAATTGGTCACCTCCCCCCCCCCAAGTCAACCACAGCCCTAATGTGGTCCTCAATGAAATTGAGTTTGGAACCCCCTGATGTAAAGCAATGTCTTCCACGTCAAATAGTGACATGGGCTCAAGCCCACGTCACTATTTGAAGTAGGTCATTATGTCCGTTTTGTTGGTAGGGAATTAAGATAAGAACTTCCCTTTATGAGAAAGATTGATAGAGATTGACAGATAACTATAACTAGTCAAAAGTCAACGTTCATTTCATACTACAAAAAAGCCAAATAAATTAAGATTGCTAAATGAAATGCCCTGTATTTCACTCTGGGAAGTCGGGGGGGGGGGGGGGTCAGGGGGAGGGGAGGGGGGTATTTGGGAGGGAGGTGGGGCTCAAAACTTGGTTAAAATGTTTGTAAAAACTTTTCAATTAAAAAAAAAAGCCAAGGAAGAAAAGAAGAAAGTCTCAGGCACTATTGAATGAAATAAGTTATATGAGAAAAATCAAGCTTTTGTGTTTTTATTTAATTTTTTAAAAATCTCACTTAATATACAGAGAGGACTTGAAACAGATGAGCTGACCCACCCTGCCTAGTTCAAAAGCTAAACAAGATCAGGCTTTATTGGTGCTTATTTGTTTAAAAAAAAAAGATTCGATGAACATGTCCACGAAGTCACCAGGAGGTGAGCACCAACTCATAGGAGACCAATTTGTATGGGATGAGAGACCAATAGGTCACCCCAGGGCAGTGGGCTAAACTGGGAAGTAAAACCAAAGAATCCTATAAGAAGGGAATAGTAACCACTTTCATCCTGTTAACTAAAAAAGTCGTCAACTAGTCATGTTTGTAATATCACCAGAAACTGAACTCGAGTCCCAGGTGACTTTACCTCAAAAGAGCTGTAAAACAGAATAACGCAAATGACTTCTGCATTCAACCAATGTACCACTGAATGCAAAGATCACCATAAGGACGGTTATGCCACAAACCACCCACATAGTTCCCACAAGGATTATTTTATGAAAAAGGCCATAATAGTCAGATTTGGGGAGATACTTACAGGAAGGCTACATGGTTTTCCATTAACTTTCACACAAAGATTTGGCGGGAAGTGATCTTCTTGTGGACAACTGGTTTCAGATAAGCAAAACCTAAGGATAATACCAAGTTCAGTTATATATTATTTTATATTTCATTTATTTTCATCCCATAAAAATAACTAAATGTGGAAAACATACCTAAGACTCTTTCCTCCCCTATTTGCCCCCCAATGACAATCCTGTGATTATAGATATATAAGTATAGGTATGCATATAATGAATGACATTTAGTAATACTGTGCAAAGATTTCAGAATTTAAGAGAGATATATCTTTAATATGGATCATAATCTCCTGTGAGTCACTGTACAGGTAGTCCTCGATTTACAATAACAAGGGAACCCAAACTTTCTGTTGCTAAGTAAAATGTTTGTTAAGTGAGTTTTGTCCCATTTTACGACCTTTCTTGCCACAATTGTTAAGTGAATCACTGTCGTTGTTAAGTGGGTAACACGGTTGTGAAATGAATCTGGTTTCCCATTGATTTTGCTTTTCAAATGGCCCTGGGACCCTGCAGCTGTCATAAATATGAACCAGTTGCCAAGCGTGTGGATTTTGATGATGTGACCATGGGGATGATCCGATGGCTGTAAATGTGAGAAACAGTCACAAGTCACTGTCAGTGCCGTTGTAACTTCAAACGGTCAGTAAATGTACTGATATAAGCCGAGGACTATCTGTATTATCCTGTCATACCAAGATTGGAGAGTGGCATATTATATAACAATAACAATAGCACTTAGACTTATCTACTGCTTTACAGCCCTCTCTAAGCCCTCTCCTTTTGCAGATATAACATTAGATTGGCAACCTTAAGCCAATCTCTTCCTCTTAATTAGATCTGAAGCCCACAAGATAGTTTTAAAGACACTTGGGTGGGGAAAACCTGAAAGCTTTCAGATTTGAGTTTTCCCTATCATTTTATTAGACATCTCTAATAAAATGGAATTTTGAGGAACTTTTAGCCTCGGAGTCTTCTTTCGTTGGGGGTGTTACTTGGAACCCTGACATGTGACTGCACATAATAGGAAAGTTATTGAGGGTATGATCAACACTGCCAAGGTAGCTATAACTTATGCCAGTGTTTCTCAACCTTGGCAAGTTGAAGATATCTGGATTTCAACTCCAGATATTTAACTCTAATGCTGGCTGGGGAATTCTGGGAGTTGAAGTCCAGACATCTGCAAAACTTGCCAAGGTTGAGAAACACTGACCCAGACAACATGCTCTCACATTTCCAAACATGCTTAGTGATCAAAATGCTGGAGAATCCTGGCTTAGGTATCTTTTTAGGTTGTTGATGGATGCCATCTTGGTTTTCTTAGATAACAGCGAGGCACATAAAAAACAGCCCTTTTCTAAAAGCAGCCCATTGCCCCACAACCCAATGGGACCCTTGTGGGTAGATTGGTGAGATTACTTCAGGTGCACTCCATGCCATCAACCAATCCCTGGGCAATGGAGAGAACCCATGGGAAATGGTTCCTCTATCAGGCCGTTTGCAGAAACCTGCAGTTCACGTTCTGAGTCATGCCAAGGAAGTCCGCCCACAATTCCAGCAACTGCAGCTAAGGATATAGATAAACACTGGGTGCCTCTTCCACCCAAGCCTGCGCTGTGAAAACAGCCACATTTTATAGAACATCAAATGTTTCACATTCTTTGGGAATTTTTGCTGCTACACTGGTTCTTCCTTAAGTGAGATTCTCCAGCTTAGAGTGTAGCTCCACTCTACTTACAATTAGGTGTTTCTTGTTGATGATTATTCTGCAACCCAGCCTGACCTAGAGTCTCCTTAGGGTCTGAGGTGGTGCCAATCCAAGTGGTTGGCAAAACAGGAGCCAGGTCTCAAGGGACAGAATTCTGCCTGCAGAATTCATAAGGCAGCAGAATTCTAGCTTCTCACAAATATTACTTAAGAGAATAAGTGGTTACAAATTAGATACAGGTACTTTCTCATTTAGTGGCTACACTTGAGACTGGCAATTAGGTTATTAAATGAAGTGGACGTCAAGTGATACTACAACCATTATGTCCCTATTTGAATTTTCCTTTGCTTTACCCTGCAAAGGTTCTCATCGTTGTTGTAACTGTGAACAGTCACTAGTCAGTCACTAGTCAGTCAAGAACTACCTGTACTTAATTATAACCCAATAAATAAGCAGGCTTATTTATTTATTTATAAACAGGCTTATTTATTTATAATCAAGGGAAGAAAGGTGAATTATGCTTAGATCGGCACTTAACAATCTTCTTTTTTGCTGAGCTTGAAACTTCAATATGGATTTAAACATCAAAATTGCTATGCAAATTATTAAGAATGAAAGAGCTTACAGAAAAATCCCACCACTACAACTGCTAATTTAAAAATAGCCCTGAACTTCATCAAGCACTGTCAATGGCTCCTACATCCTCTTCTTGAAGGTAGAGACAGCCTATGGAGCCTTCCAGCAGCAGATTAACCAGGGAAAAACCCAGTTTCTCTGCTGGAGCTAAATGTGAAAGCAACTGGTGAAGGAATGGAGCTTTATTTGCTGCTGTTACGCACTTTGGTGTCTGTTAGATCCACTGGACTAAATATCCCAGCTAGAATAGGCACAACATGTAGACTGAAGATGATTAGACAGTCCTGAACAACCAGATAGGATGAGGTGTGGGAGGACTGGCTTATACTATAGGGTAGAAGAGAAAAAGATAAGGGAAACCGAATAAAATTACGTAGGGGAACCTTTATATGCATACTATCAGTTTGCATAATTTAAGCCAGTTGTAGACACAATATTTGGCACAGAATGTGAAGGAGAAGGGAAACGCCATATTGCAATTGGATTATAGGAAAAGCAATTACCTTAACTGGACCTGCACAGTGAAATCACATTTGGTTCCAGAAATATCCCTAAAAAAGACATTAGACACTGATTAAATACAGGTCGTTAAAATAATCCATTACAACATTTAAACACGTAAAGCTTGAAACAGAATATGCCAACACCAAACTAGGTTGAAATGCACTGCAGATGGCACATTTTATCAGATCCAAGCTGCATCCTCCTTCTTCCAGCCCCTTCCCACTTTCTGAATACATTGACAAATAGCATTTATATGGTTCTGGCATCCTTTTAAATTATGAAAATGCACCTACTCTGAAGATGGGGTCGGGGCACTCACGTGCCTCCCAGTTAGTGTGGATACATTGACTTACAAACAGCCTGCATAGAACAGCATGACCGCACTTGGGGTAAAATAGAGTTTTGATTGCACTTGTGGCATAAGTGGCCCAGACTTGTGAACTACTAGATAACTAAGAGGAAAGGTTACAAGCAAATTGTTCAAGCAACTGTTCAAGCAAATAGGCTGACTCTGATTCTGGGTTTATTATTTATCATTAATTAGTTATTTGATTTAAAGTGCGATTTTATTGTACATGTTTCTTAACTTGTGTTTGCCGCCCTGAGTCCTTCGGGAGAAGGGCGGCATATAAATACATGTAATAAATAAATAAATAAATCTACAAGGAAAAAAGATGAGGCAGCATGAGGCAATGTGCCCCCATACATTTTATCTTCAAATGCTAAGTTGGGAAAAATGGGCCTACCATATTTATGAAAACCACTGGATTATGGAAACACAAACATTTTGTTCCTCACTCTCTGGAGATGAGGACCAAAGCGCTAAGAACATCCAAAATCAGAAGCCGGTGCGCATATCTCTAGATATATAAGTAGCTGTGTGCTTGTGCATAGCAAGAGAGATTTCGACCAAATTAAAGAGAATTTACCACGAAAAGAACATGGGTTCTACTGTGCATCTTATGGGAAGAATGCACTCTTTAAGAATGCAAGAATCTCATATCCCATGAGCCAAAAACTTGATCTGAGGAGGCTATTTAAAAATAATGACATGAATTGCCAGATGAAGTTACGGTTGCTTTCCTTTTGCTGTGTCTGCTCTAACATTTTAATGTACCAAAATCAGATCCAAAATCCATGAGCAGGAATCTCAAATGGGAACAGAGAAATTAACCGAGCAAACAGAAACCTCTGTTTTGAAATCTAAAGAGAAACCATATTTACTCTGCAAAAGCAGGTCAGAGCATTTTATCCAGCAAGAATCAAAAGCTGTACAGCAACTTGGAGATGCAAACAGTGACATAACTAACCAAAAAGTCTCTCTCTCAAGAGAATGAGAAATGGGCAGTCCAGGAAAAGACTTGAGAAAATGGTAGAGCCCAGAGAGTGGGAAATGACGGCATCCTCAGAAAAAAAAAACCAGGAGAAATCTTATGGACAGAGTCATCAAGGATGCTGGCAAGAATTCAGTTTACTTGGATAGAGAATCAACTGCTCCAAAGTTTAAAAATAAAGATTTCTTTGTTGATCTTGACAGAAGCTGCAAAGGGCAGATTGTAGTGTCAAGGAAGTCTGCAAAGATTCTAATAAAAGAAGTAATGCCATTGCATGTTAAGAATGTACTGTACTCGCCAGATTTGGATTCTAATTTACGTGTCACTTATGTAGCCCTAAAGGGATAACTGAGTGGGATTTGTTGATGGAAGTTGTTCAGTAACAAGTAAGGTGGGAGATTCATTGTTGAAAGGATCAAAGTTTGAACCTAGACTTTTCAGAGAGCATTTCCCAAGGATCTGAGATTTTTCTGAAAAACCAACTGCGCTTATAAAGTTCATGAAACAATGTAAATGGAGAAATTGCACTGAATTCTGGCACAGGAACTAGACCACTGAAATATAAAGCAAACCAGAATGAAACAAAGAAAAGAACTGGCCATACAATTCAAAACTGCAACTAAAAAACAGCCAATCAATGCTGCTTTATGTGTTTATGTTGAAATATCCTCAAAAATGACATACAAAATATGTAACCAGCATGGAAAATCTAGAAAATGAAGCATAAATGAAGCAGCGAGATAAGTGGCTAAAAAAAAATCTATAATGCTCTCTGATACACTGATCACTGAGTCAAATGGAGAAACCAAGTATCTATAATTTCTTGGTTGAAGGATGGTACAGTATTTTTGCCATTTCTATCTGGGCACTGGGGGAAGAGAATTTCAAACAATTTGCTGCTTGTGTGAGAAATAAATCTGAAAAAAGCCATTTTTGATAACGGATCAAAATGTATAAAGATCTATGATTATTTAAAGAACAATGGGATTATTGATAAGAAACATATCCCTTTATAACAGAAAAAAATTATAAATAAGAAAGAATTGTTGATCGTTGGACATGTGTTTGAACTATGCAGATTGATTCAAGCCCCAATCAAAGTGATGGAGAGAAACTATTTCAACAGCTAACATCCAAAATAAGACTACCCACATTTTTTTTAAAAAAAGGCACTCCTTATAAACTGTGGTTCAACAGAAAATCCAGTATAAATCACACTGATATGCTTTGATCTAAAACCGATCAAACATGCTGGCTGGGAATTCTGGGAACGGACGTCCATACATCTTCAAGTGACCAAGGTGGAGAAACAAAAACTTAAAGAATATTCTTACATTCTCAAAGCAAAATGTAAGAAGCTGGACTGTAGAAGAGAACAGTCTCTTCTGCAGTACAGTAGTCCTCGACTTACAACCACAATTGAGCCCACAATTTCTGTGGTTAAGTGAAACATTTGTTAAGTGAGTTTTGCTCCCTTTTACGACCTTTCTTTCCACCGATGTTAAGTGAATCACTGCAGTTGGTAAGTTAGTAACCTGTTTGTTCAGTGAGTCTGGCTTCCCCATTGAAGCCCCATTGCTTGTCAAAAGATTTCACAAGGGGATCACGTGACCTTGGGTCACCACAATGGTCATAAGTGTGAGCCGGTTGCCAAGCATCTGAATTTTGATCACATGATCATTGGGATGTTTCAAAGGTCATAACTGAAAAACGGTCATAAGTCTCTTTTTACAGTGCCATTGTAACTTTGAATGGTCACTAAATTGTAAATTGAGGGCTACCTGTAGTCCTTCTCTTTAATTTCAACCCAGCCTCCTCGAGGATGTCAAAGCTGAGGCTGCAGAAGAAGGAACATGTTGCAGGTGAACGTGATCCGCAGTTATGGCATTCACAGAGCTCTAACAAAGGGACCCGATCACTGAGAAGGGGATGCCAGAGTCAGAGGGGAAGTGAGATAACACAAAGCTGCCAGCCCATGAGGCTAAGAAATGGAAAGAAGCTACAAGGCAAGAGTGGTATCCCTTGTGGAACTACCTGGTGCTGATTTTAAGTTTAAGCTTTCAACAAAGAGCAACTCTGAACTAATTGGACACAAAGAGGATGAAAGGCAAATCTATACACCAGGACTTGTTCTTCTATTAGGGTAGACCAGCTAGTCCAGCAGAAAGAAAGCTATAAAACCACCGTTCTCTACTGAGACTGAATATGTTTTAGTCAGTGAGGCCAGCCACAAAGCCAGGTGAAATGGAAGGGCTGACACCAGGGGAAGGTATAAATTGCTACAGGACTTTGAAACTAATGAAGCCATGCCTATTGCAAACTTTACAGATAAAAAAACTCCCTACATCTGATTTTCACAAAAGGAAAGGATTAACTTAAGAGTGAACAACGTTCATGTTATAGGTGTGATATACAAGAGTAAAGAGTTATTTGGTGTGCAGCACTGTCCTACAGGGCCAATGGTGGCTGATGCAGTGACTTTTTTTTCTCTTTCCTCTCTTCAAGATATAGTTTAGATAGAAATGACATGATATACATACAATGATAGACATTGAGAAAGAGTGCAGAGAAGAGCAACAAAGAGAATTAGGGGAAAGGAGGCCAAAACATAAAAAGAACGGTTGCCGGAACTGGGTATGTCTAGTTTAATGACAAGAAGGACTTGGGGTGACAGGATAGCAGTCTTCCAATATCTCAGGGGCAGCAAAGAACAAAGAAGAGGGGCTCCGCTTATCCTCCAAAGCACCTGAAGGCAGGACAAGAAGCAATGGATGGAAAGTAATTAAGGAGAGATCCAACCTAGAACTAAGATGAAACTTCCTGACAGAACAATTAATCAGTGGCATGACTTGCCTTCAGAAGTTGTGGGTGCTCCAATACTGCAACTTTTTAAGAAGAGACTAGGCAGTCACTGGTCTGAAATAGTATAGGATTTCCCCCCGACATCTAGGTTGGACTAGATGACCTCCAATGTCCCTTCCAACTCTGCTATTCGGTTACTCTGACATGTATTTCTTAATCTTTGTACTTCCAAGGGACCTTAATGCTTAATCTGTTCCTATTTATCAGCAGCTGGGCTAAGCCCATTCTCTGCACCCAAAACAACTCTATTATGAATGGCTTCCTTTTCAAATGGGATGTTCTGCAACAATTTCTCCGTATTCTTCAGCTTATGTTCAGGAACACATCCTCAGAAAGGGCTCCTGTTAACTTCAAATTTCCAACAATTCAGAACCGGAGTCTTCAAATTAACTTATTCTCCAAATTCCCGTCATATCAGAATGATGCTACGCATATTCTATTTAAAATCCCTCCCATCTACCTCCATCTCCAAATCTCTATTCCTTTGCTCATTCCACAAAGCCACTGCACCTTTCTCATCCCCCAAGGCCACCTCATCCTCATCAGAAAAAGCCCTGCCCCACAATTATAAACACACCTCTTCAAAAGTTTATCACATTTGGGAAATCAGAAGCATTGCACCAAAACGGCGGGATGACCACTTACATGGAACTGCTGATCTGCTGCACTTGCTGTGGAGTCAGGGCAAATGCAAAGCAGGTTTCCCGAAATCTCTGGCTATTATCTGATGCTAAAGAGAAGTCAAGAGGAGATTAAGTGAACATGATTATTTTTCTTTATACAGACAATTCTGCCATCGTTTTAGGAAAGTTAGCATCAACCCAAGCTTAGGTTATCTTCTAGGGCAGTGTTTCCAACCATGGCAGCTGTAAGATTGGGCTGGGAAATACTGTCCTAGGGGTTGATACTTTTCACAGAATATAGACTTACCTTGGAAAAAAACTGGAGGTTGATTTCAAAAATTACTTTAGAAACAGAAAATATAACTGGACTAAAACCTGACACATTGAGCCATTTAAAAAAAAAAGACTGATGAAGACTACAAAGTAAAATGTTCTGATTGAATTGTGAGGGAGAATCCATATTTTAAGCATTAAGCTTCAACGTGTGGCATATTATTGCACTGTATACATTTCCTGCGTGACTGAGAGACCAGAAACTCATTCACAAAGATCTGATTTACATCCTAAAGTCTCAAGTCATTTGATTAAATGTGAGTCATTAAATACAAATTATCTCTTCTCATAACATAAAACAAATGCTTGTAAAACAAAACAAGGAAGAATTAGCAGAGCCAAAGGGGATTATGTTCTACCAACTAATAAGAGGATATTTTAATTGAAATGCAATAAAGAGGAGCTCAGCATATACTTTCTCTTGCTTTGATAGCTTCAACGAAGGAGGTGGATAGAAAGAGGTTTCTTCTAAGATTTGCAAAACTCATCATGTTTCTAAGCCAGCGTACAGCTTGTGGGACAGCAGAATTTCAGCCAAGCTAGGTTAACAAGCTGCGTTATTGGAAAGAAGCAAAAACCAAAAAAAAAAAAGTATTCTGACTTTAATAGGAAAAGGAAAGTAAGACAAACGTATCACTAAAAATTATTATAGATCAAACATGGAAGCTAGTCAGGACTTGGATACTGTATTGAAACCATTCCTCTTTGAAAAATGCATGAGGAATCCTTTTTTGGGTGAGGGACAGGGGGACGGACATATTCTTCAACACTGCAGATTATTTGGGAGGTTTCTACCTTTAGAGGAAGTAAGCATGCTGAATTGTTGGGAGACACGTCAAATATAATAAAAGAGAAAGAGAAAGAATGCCTGTCCATAATTATCCTGTAAGGTATCTATGACTGAAAATCTTCACCTATGCCTCAAGACCAGTCTGAAAAAGTTAACCTCTCTCTGCTGGTGGGCCAGCACCACCCCTTAGAACAGGTGTGTCCAAATTTTTGGCTTGCTTGGGCCACATTAAAAAATGAAGAGGAATGGTCTTGGGGTGCATAAAAAACATATAATATAGTTAATGTATATAATTAACTTCCTTTATTTGGGGGTTCTTATGGGCCACATTACTAGCTTCCAGGGCTGCAGACTGAGCACTCCTGCTGTGGGTTCTGCTTTTGGAGGCATTAAAACAGACTGTTGTGATAAAGACAAATATATATGTCTCCTGTATTTATGAGAGGCTTGTGGATATTTTTATAAAGCATATACAGTTACGATTAGAGCAGTTTATGATTAAGAGATGCAATTAAAACTGTACAGAGCAATGTTTGAAAACTGCATATAATATAAACTTTGAGAGCAAACAACTCAAGTATCCTCTTACAGTAATTTACAGATATTATATTAACAGTTCTATTACCTTCAGTTAAAACAAGCATTTAATGGCCCACCCTTTCCCTCCCCACACACACACTCCCCAGAGGCTAAATGTTATCACCAAAATTCTCCTCCTCTGGTGACATATTCCTTTCCGAATTGGAAAAAGAAATCCAGTTAACCATTCAGAAATGTTTTCACATAGTCCTGGGTGAACATGCAGTGTTCTATCCCAGCAAGCTCCCCAACCCAGTTCCAATAGCTCCTCCATTCTGTTTATTCACTGAGAGCACTTTCAATCTTTCCTTGCAAATTGGCCATTGCTAAATAATTAAGAGCTTATTGCAATAACTCAAGATAAATTGTATCGCAAAATCGCTATTTGCTGGAGTATTTCACGGTACAATAAAATGAGGAAGCGTTTTTGCTTTATACAGTTACATTATGGGACATTTATTAACGTAAGAGATATTACATTAATCCAAGAAAGCACTACTGTATCTTACCATAATTTTCTAACACTGCTTGATCTTCATCTTGCTGCACTCTATTAACTAAATATACACAGCCTGTGGAATACCACCAATACTGCTAAGTTATGATAACTAGTAATAGCCAATAACACTTGCTAGCTTTATCAGACTTGTAATACTCAACAAGGAGAGCCCTCTGTTAACGTTTACAAAGACAGGTGAAATTAGTTAATTTCCATTTGTCCCTCATAACTACTTCAATAGTCTAGGAAAGATGTCAGCAACCTGCGGCTCTGGAGCTGCATGTGGCTCTTTGGGCCCTCTGCTGTGGCTCCCTATCGGGTGATTCCACCACTGACTAGCCCCGTCCCGCATCCTCCCCTCCCAGTCACTCTCGCCTGGCCTGAAAAGGTCAGGACGACCGCAGGAGATGGAGAAGTGGCTGGAGCAGAGGCAGAGAGAAACAGAGAGAGGGGGAGAAAGAGAGATGTCAAAAGGGTTTTGTGGTCCCCAGTGTTTTTTAACAACCAGTCCTAATGACCAGCTGGGTAGGTGTGGATAGGGGAGGTGTCATGTGACTGGTGGAAGTGAGTCACGTCAAGTTGGCCACGCCCACCCATGTTTTGTGGCTCCCGATGTTTTCTTTTCTGTGGGAAACGAGTCCAAATGGCTCTTTGAGTGTTTAAGGTTGCAGAACTCTGTCTAGGAAGACAAGGATTCTTTATTTAGATTTTAGTCTCCCCTTGTGATTGCAATGAAGTTGAGCACAGTCATGGAAAAATGCAGACATATGGAAGTTTCTTAATTTATCCCAAGCTATAGTATTTTTGCAAGCTTTTTTGCCACTCAATTCCTTCTCACCCAAGGACAGAGGACTTGCTCCTGCAAAATGGATGTGGGATTTAGGAATATTTGGAAAACACATGGTTATCTCATAGAATTAAGGACAATTTTAAAAATAATTTTTATGGCCAACTAAATCTCTATATTTTAAGTACCTATCATAAAGCCATGGCCATTGCTTTCTGGCTGACTCCCTTTAGACGCTTAGAGTGAACCAGGAGAGAAGAAACTGAGAAACTGGGGGAAAGATAGAAAAAAAATCTATGCAGTTTCATAAAAGTAAGGATAAGTAATCTCAGAACAAAAGAAAGTGAAAACCCTTTGCCAGAGTGTAAACTACAAGCTTAAGTCTAATTTGAATTTTAGTTCTAAAATTCAAGATATTGAACACTAAAGAGACCTCATGCAAACAACTCACTCTAGCATTACCGTATTTCTGGAGTTCCATATTTAATAGGGAAGCAAACAGCAAGTCCTTTCAACTAAATTTTTTACATTTAAATTACACCTATGGAAATGTTTATTATTTTTTAATTCTCCTAGTAAATTGCTACATAGGTTAAGGAAAGCTACAATTTGCCTGCTAATACATTAAAAGTTTGCCAATTTTTTATAGTTTAATAAAACGAAACACTCTTTGCATTTCAAAGAACAGGTCATGTATTTTAGTGGGTCTCAAGGCATGGATTGGCTAAAGCAGGGGTGTCAAACTCAAGGCCCAGGGGCTGGATCTGGCCCACAGGGTGCTTAGATCTGGCCTGTGGTGCCGGCCTGGAAACAGCAAAGGACTGGCCCGGGGTGCCTCCATTTTTGCTGGCAGAGCGTTGCAGGCTATTTCAGCTGAAAATGGAGCTCAGGAGCCTGTTTTCACTGGCAGAGTGCTTGGGACCCCCGTCAAGAGTGATGTTGAGCTGGCCACACCCACCCCAGCCCCCTGAGGTCAAATACAACCCTGTTGCTTTCTCATAACTTTTATGCATGCAACGTTGTTTTTCCTGATTTGAATCTAGATTTTTCATTCCAAAACATATTCAACTGCAAAGAACAGAACGCAAAACATTTCTGATCTTGGAGGCAATGAGTTGAGGTAACCAAACCTGACTCAAAAGCATGTGTCTACTTAGCTGTCTAATCTAACATGAAATGTCCTTTTCAGCTTCACAAAATTATTTGTGTATTCATCAGTCCAGCTGACCTGGTTTTTGGTGTCACATAGACTTGAAACCTGTGTCTGTGTCTGTGTCTGTGTCTGTGTGTGTGTGTGTAATGAATTGCATTTTTATAATTACTTGGTTTCTCAAATCCAAACATTTGAATTTGATGCATAAAGTTTCACAGAAAGTGCAAAAAAGAAAAAAGAAAGAATAGAAAAGAAAGAAGACTATACAGAAGTAAAGAAAAAGAAAAGAAATATATAAAAAAAATGACTTTCTCCTAATCACAAGTGTAAATTATTTTAGTAACTTAAGATCTTTTCTTAAAATGCAACAAATGTCTTCTTCCCGTTTCCTGCCTCTTGTCTATAAACAAATACTTCAAGCCTCCTTATTTCAGTCCCTATGTCAGCAAAAGTCTATTAAGGGATTCCAGAACAAACAACGCATTTGTTTTAACCTTGATAAAATATTTATATATTATATGCTGCCCATCTTGCAGTCACAAAACAAACCAACTTTATATTCCTTCATTTTGATCCTCCCTTCAAATAATATCTTAGAACTTGGTTTCTTTTGATTTTTCATTTCAGGATGGCTCAGTGGGGGAACAGGATAATTTGATGCTGAAAATTATTACAGATAAAATCTGAATCCAGGATTAGCAGGGAATTAATCCCATGTCATTTTACAATACTAAAGGATGAAATGGTCCATTTTTTTTTATTCATAAGATATTATCTTGTTTCAGTATTGAAAGGCATCAAAAACTGCAGAAGAATTAGCTCGATATTTCAAATTAAAATAAAAGTGTGTCCCCACTGTACATTTCATTTGTAAACTATGAATTTATTCAAAATTATCAGCCACAGACATACTTGTTCCTTGTGAACTTAAAAGACACTGACAAAATTATTTTGCTGATCTTAAGAACACATTTAAAATAAAACTCTCAAATCATTAACAACTGCAACCGTATAGTTTCAGAGGAAAATCCTTGTCCATGAATTTATTTCCATCGACCAAAGAACATCTGTATCTCAAGAGTAACAACAAGAAGACATCTAATTCTCAAGGGGCAGAAAGCCAGTTCTGATTCTCCTCAACAAGCCCTCAAAACGATAGCAATATTGTAAGTGTGGAAATCCAAATGTCTATTAGGGCCCTGAGAGAGAAAAGAAAAAAGCCAGAGACTCAGCAGGGCTGGCCCTCATCCAAACAGGAAGAGTCACAAGTAACTGGAATTTGCATCAGCTCTTTAGAGTCTGAACAAACATTTTTTTAAAATGTGAGCATACTCCAAACACAAAAGAGACTTCAACAGATGCTTTTGAGTTAACCTAATACATTTAACAGAATTTAACAATTAGCCTTGAACAATTAACTATGGTACCACTGCATTTTAGCATACCCCAAGGCATGTTAATTCTCAAAAACATTTATCTGCACTTCTGTTTTTTAAGAAACATCATTTCAAGTGTGCATTCGTGCTGTTGTGGAGCTGCACCGTTTGTCTGAAGCAGAGCTGGTAAGTAATCTCTTTCAAGAAAGCCATTAAAGGCCGTGTTAGGACTTTGGAAAGTTCTCTTGGGCAGGAATTATTTGGAGTTTGCAATATTACATTATTACCTTACTCTGTGCTTCTGACCAGAATTCATTAGAGATTGAAAAGCTCAATTTATCTCCTCTTCCTAATTGAAAATGAAATAGTTAGAGAGCTGAATATTACACAAATATACAATTGGTTAATGATTTGCAACATTGGAGACACAGATTCTTTCAGGATCTGAAAAGCTTCACATCAATATACGGTAATCCTCCTGAGACACCCAGAAAGCCACAGGACAATGGATAAGTCAGTTGGATTCTTTCATATAAGGCAGGCGGCTCTCAGACATTTCAAAACATGGAACATGTATAATAATAATAAATGTCCCACCCTAATTTCACCTCTCCCAAAGTTTATACTATATATCTTACTTCTTCTGTTAGACTCCTGAAATGTTACCCGATAGCTACATTTGGTTCTGCAGCTAAGAGATTCTGCCCTCAGCTCACATCTGGCACATCGGACCATCTATAAAACTTTTAGCATCTTCTAGATTGCCAATTGTCTCATTTTGCAACCTTTTTAATGATCAAACATCTCTTTTTTTAATTTATAGCTAAATATGTATGACTAAAAGTGCTCTCAACTGTAAGTGACATTTCCATAGTGCGAAATAAATTAAATTTCAAGCATTCAAAGTCTTTCAAAATTTTGTCATTTTGATTGCTTGCATTAGCAAATCAAAAGTGCCACATTGTTAACAAAAAAATTCTGGAATTCCAAAATACATGTTTAAAATTTGTAGGTTGAGTCTTAGACTTTTTTTCATTAGTAAGCAGCATTCTGCAATGATGGTCCAATAACTTATTTAATAAAATAATCTCTAGTCAAATTGTTTTCTACTGAAGAATAATTCAACAGTTTATAATTACATATTCTGGTCATATTTGTTTGTATTCATACCATGTTCACGCCACCTAAATTTCTTTCAATAAATATATAGCACCCACACCCCAGTCCATCTTTAAAAGTGAAGAAATCGTTCCATCCAAACTGGAGGTAACAACAGGCTTTCAATCTGTAAGTTGGGAGTTGTCAAGGAAGAAAAGTATGAGATCCTTAAGTGTATTACTTACATCCTCATGCATATAATGATTGCATTTATAAATGTGACAATATTATTCCCTTACCTAGACTGGTTGGTTTTATCAGTTCATCCAACAAGTCATAAAATGGCAACTTCTGAAGCTTTATGTCTGGATGGACTGGGTGGAGTGCTGAGGTCAGATGGGGCAGGTCCAGTTCATGTTTAGGTCCCAGGAGAGAAACGGGAAGTAACGGCGAGGTTGCCGGGTGGCCATCGAAAGCAAGTTGTGGAATGGTAGAGGATGACAAAGGGGAGGACATGGACGTTGAGTGGACGCTTGGGATGGACAAGTCTGCAGAGGTTATTATTTTTTGCGGGAACCGCCTCCTGTAAAGTTCTTTGATTTTCATTTGGACGGCAGGACTGCAGCCAGCCTTGAGCAAATGAAGTGCTTTAGTAAGGAGTTCGTGTTTGCGGCCGTGCTTGTTTCTTCCTGCGTAACCCAAAAGCACCTGCAGCTCAGAGACTCGGAGGCTCATCACCATTTGCTTGAAGACAAACAAAAAGGCAAGACAACAGTTATTCAATCAGAGCTGTCTGTGAACAGGAGAGAGCAGAGAGTTAACCCTAAAGAGAGAGTCAAGCAAAGCATAACTTTGCTCCACCAAACATACATTCATCATCATCACCATCTTATTATTATTATTATTATTATTATTATTATTATTATTATTATTATTATTATTGCTGCTGTTGTTCTGCATTGGGGGGGGGGGAACCCTTCCCAATTGTGAGTTCAGAACTTGATTAAGGAGCATGTTTTCTCTTCATATCATAATACATTTCAGAAATAATACATGTTATTATGGGCAACGTTTGAGAGGAAGGTCCTTCCAACATCCAATGAGTGGCATGCCTGCAACTCTGTCAAAATCTGTCAACCACTGACTATTGTGTGGGGAAAATTACAGAATAAAATTAAATAAAACCCCTGATGCTTCTCTTAGACAAATAAGCAATATGTTATTCAGTCTGGAACAAAAATATATGAAGTAAGAGCCTAAGAATCTGGCAATAAATTACTACATCCCAAATTACATCATTTCCAGAGTACATAGGGCAGAATAAGAAAACATTTAATATCCTCTTAGGATATTCTCTGTGAAAGTTAACAAAATTAATTAGGTTAAAGATTTACTAGAAGACAAGAAAGCAATTAAGACAATCAGATACAATCATCTTTCAACCGGGCGCTTAGCAAGTGTCTGAAATTACAAGGAACCTGAAAATGAGACTTACAAGCCGAATGTGAAGTGAGCACATGACCACATTCTGGGTGCTCGGCAACCACACTGAATTTATGGCTGTTTGCAGAACCCTGTAGTCATGTGACCACAATTTATGATTGTTTCTGCTGGAAACTGATGTTTACTTCCGGGTTCCAGCAAATGTCACCCCAAAGTGAACAATGCGTTTGCTTAACACCCATGGCGCTTGCTTTACAACTGCCACAAAAAAAGTTGTAAAATTGGGTGCAGTCACATGGTAACCCACTTTATAACTGTCACAACTTAAGACCCAAATTCTGGGCTCAATTACAGTCATAAATTGAGGATTACTTGTTGTTATATGATAGTAGAGGACAAAAATGCAGTCTCTGCAGTTAGAAATGTGAAAGTGATTGTAGTAGAGACCTTGACTTGCAGCCTTGCCTTAGGCAGGAAACCAGTTGAGTGACCTTGGGCCAGTCCCTCGCTCTCAGCCCCAGGAAGCAAGCAATGGCAAGCCACTTCTGAAAAACCTTGCCAGGAAAACTACAGGGACTAGTCAACCAGGAGTCAAAAATTCACTTGAAACTCACAGGCACAAAAAGGAGAAACCAAGTAGGAAAATGAAATGAAATTATCTACTGTGATTCCATTGTTTACCAGACCATATGTCATTAAATAATCTACAGTGTCGCTTTATTTTCTCTTAAGATTACATGCTGTATCCTGTCTATACAACCCATCAAAAAAAAGAGTAAAGCTGCAGCAGAGGTGAGTGCTGAGCGATGCTCTTCCCTAAAGAGTCACTCAACAAACTGACAGACTGAGGAGCATTTCATCCAGGGGTGAAATGCTACCGGTTCTGGCTGGTTCACCTGAACCAGTAGTAAAAATGCTTTAAAAAGTAAAAAAAAAGTTCCAACGATGGCACGCCACAGCTGACCGTCTGAACTTTTTTTTAACTTTCTTTTAGCATTTTTTTACTACCTATTCGGGCAATAGGTAGTAAAAAATGCTTTAAAAAAGTTTAAAAAAAGATTCCAACAATCAGCTGTAACAATCTGCTGTGCTACGTGATCCTCTGAACTTTTTTTTTTTTTACTTTTTAAAACATTTTTTGCTACCTACCTGAAGCCTGCTAAGCCAAAAACGGGGTGGGAGGGTGGGGGTGGGATCTGTTTTTGCTCCCAGGAGCAAAAACCCCTAAAGCCTGCTAGGCCAAAAATTGGGAGTGGGGGTGCTGAGAAAGAAAGAAAGAAAGAAAGAAAGAAAGAAAGAAAGAAAGAAAGAAAGAAAGAAAGAAAGAAAGAAAGAAAGAAAGAAAGAAAGAAAGAAAGAAAGAAAGAAAGAAAGAAAGAAAGAAAGAAAGAAGAAAGAAAGAAAGAAAGAAAGAAAGAAAGAAAGAAAGAAAGAAAGAAAGAAAGAAAGAAAGAAAGAAAGAAAGAAAGAAAGAAAGAAAGAAAGAAAGAAAGAAAGAAAGAAAGAAAGAAAGAAAGAAAGAAAGAAAGAAAGAAAGAAAGAAAGAAAGAAAGAAAGAAAGAAAGAAGAAGAAAGAAAGAAAGAAAGAAAGAAAGAAAGAAAGAAAGAAAGAAAGAAAGAAAGAAAGAAAGAAAGAAAGAAAGAAAGAAAGAAAGGAGAGGAAGGAAGGACCACAAACCTGGCACTAGAAGCAGCTTCAGAGGATACCTTGAAAAGCACAGCAATCAATCAGAGCTTGAAGGGGCCTGGAGGTCATCTAGTCCAACCCCCTGCTCCAGCAGGACATTGTTACAGTGAGTTTGTCTTTTGACCCTCCCAGTCACATGACTACATAGCTATGCCCACCCAGTCACATAACCCACCAAGCCACGCCCATAGAACCCAGTAAGGGAAAAAATTAGATTTCATCACTGGTTTCATCTACTTGAACTCACAGGTCTTTGCTTACAATGCTGAGGTATTTGAACCTCTGAACCATTTTATGGAGGCTAATTTATAAAAGTTTCCTTTTACTTTTTTCTTACTATTTTAGTTCATGCTTTTAAATTTTTCAAAAAAATTTATAGCAGCCTATTTTTTTTCCCTAGAACTACAGAAAAATGAACCTGTGCCACAGCCTATTCTCTTTTAAATGACTAAAATCTGTTGGGTTTATTGAAATATAAATGCTGTAAAAAGGAACCTTATTTGATGAACCTTATTTCATGATTTAAAAGCTATTAAAGTAATGACACCTTGGTTTACTTCAAAGTGTCATTATTTTAATAAGTTTTAAATTGTTTTAAGCAGATTAATACAATATTAAGACATTGTTCTGGGAAGGCATGTCTCTAGATTTTCTTCATCCAAATAGCATGTTATGAAAGAATTTTTTATGTTTAGCTTTACCACTAAGCGAAATCACGTTTGACTTCCAACTTCCCTGCGGAATACAAGTGATAAAGAAAAAGAAACCACTACAGACACAATTAGAAAATTATGCAACTCCCTGGATCTCACAATTGAGGTCTCTCGAAGATGCTCAGTTCTGCTGTAATATTGGCACAGAAGGGGGCAGAGCACAGATGAATTCAACCCTTGACAAACTGACCCCGTGGGACAATCTCTGACTGAAAATAGCAGGTAAACTTTGGGGAAGGTAAATCACTGATAAAGTAGAGTTATTATCCTTTGAATCATCTATTGACAATCATGTTTTTAAGCCATCTTACTTAATGTTAAACAATCTAAGTTACTTAAAATGGAGAAATGGCAATATATTCTATTAAAATATATGTTGTTTTCACATATTTGGTCGAGAATCCAGATGCTTTAATGATCTCTAAACATGCATGGCAGACCATCTTCAACTTATGACCTATCTTTTAATGACCATTACAATGGCCTCTGAAAGGGTGCTTAATATCCCATATAAAGCATTCTGGCTGTCGTAAAATTTCCTGCTCTCCCAGTCACATGATCACAATTTGGATGCTTGGCAACCTGTTTCAATTTACAACTTCCTGCCAAGCGCCCTGTGATTATGCAATCTTCTCTGGCAGCTTCCCCAAAAAGTAAATTGAGAAGCCAGCAGGAAAGCTGCAAGTTGCAACCCTCTCCTCTCTGAAAGAAGCTCCCTCTGCTGTCTGTCTCTGTGTGTGTGTCTGAACTCCTTTGGTGGGGTGGAAATACAGAGCTCAGATCCTAATTATTTGAGGTCTCTGCACCTGCCAAAGGAAGTCCCTTGTGCACACAAAGGAGTGCTGACATCCTGCCATGCCCTTCTGCGAACGGAGGGGAGTCCTTCAGGTAGCTTTTTTTAAAAGCCCCTAAAGATCACAAATAACCAGACTGAGCATCATGTCATATCTCACCTAATGACTACTCTGCTCAGTGGTTGAGAGTCTGGACTCAGTTGTGGTTTTAAATTGAGAACTACTTGTATTGCCAGTAGTGAAATGTTTGTGGATGTCGTCCACACTAAAATGCCCTGCTTAAGCAAATCTTAGCTATTTGCAAGTTATTGTTCAAAAATGCAACATTCACCTTAGGAAATGAAAAGCCTCTATGCACTTTTTTCAGGCACTAAAGATAATGTATACTGCAAACTGAAAGGAAAAAAAAAACCCTTAGTATTAACCGCCCAAGACAGAAATTGCAAATTCTATCAAGTTTCTACCCTTAAATATCACTATTGGAAATTCTTAATATTTTGCATATATAGAATACAAAATAACAGATTCGTATGATTTATAGCTTCTTCTATTTCCCTCATTATTTGTAGTGAAAACCTTGTATGAATCATAAAATCATAGGACTGGAAGTGACATGAAAATCTTCTAGCCAAACACCCTGCCCAGGGCAAGAATCCTTCAAACACCCCAAACATGTTGCTACTCAATCTTTCCTTGAAACCATCCACAGATGCAGTCACCCCCCCCACCCCCACCATCACCACCCCCAATGAGTCTAGAAGGCAGATCAAAACACTGCTGACTAGTTCTCACATTCAAAACTTCGTCTTTATTTTGAGCTTGGATCACCCTCTGTAAAGCTCCCCAGCCTGCTCTACTCTACATAAGAAGTAGCTTCCAAGACTTTGTTCTCTTTCCTCTCTTCTCTTGACTCTTTCTTGTTTCTTAGCATCCTTCTTGTATTGTGGCAATCAAAACTGGACACCTTATTCTGCATGAAATCTGACCAGCGCAACATAAGAGCAAAACTGTCCTTTTTCATAAGCTCAGCATTAAACCTCTTGATACAGTCCATGATTTGACAACTGCAATACACTGCTGGCTTATGCTTAATCTTGGTATAGATTATATATGGTATAAGTCAGGCATCACCTACCTTGTACCTCTGTATGTCTAGTTTTTCCTACCTAAGAACTGATCTACATTAGCCTGGAATGCAGGTTAATGCAGGTAGACATCAGTCAGTTTTTCAAAACATATATGTAAATGAACTTGGATAATAAATCCATGATCATTGTACACATAAGAATACAAATGTTTTCCTTAAACCAAAGATGTCTTTTTCTCATGAGAATTCAGGAAAAAATGCCTGCTATAAGGAGCCACAGACAACTGTATGCTGTTTTGCCACTGAATTTATAGCACTGCACAATTCTAGGCTAGAGCTCTTAGAGAAAATGTCAACTTTCAGTCCCATCTGAGATTTAACTCCAGGCATTTTTTCAGTCATGTCCCACCTATCAGGACTGATTATGAATAGGAATTTCCACTGTCAGCAGAGCTGTTGTTTTTAAGGAGCCTCATTTTATTCAATGAGTCATAAGAAAATGTTTTGTATACTGAAGCAAACAAATTGGAGGGAAGCAAGAAAGGAGGCAGACTATTAAGACTGTCAATTATACTAATTAACCCTTTCAGCTAGTTGCAACATTACTTGTTGCATACTGTCACCACCTTCTAAAGTAAAAATTATCCCGTAAGCATTTCCTGTTTAGCTGCAATTCGCAATTCTGTGTTAGACTAATTGCATTATTCAGCTGCAGAATCACATCACTTCTTCTGCTATCTTTGTCTGCTCTGGACAAGTTTCACCTTCTTGGCAGATGAAGCCAAATGGAAATGGACGGCAAAGTATCTGATGATTTCCATCTGCTTCATTTTTTATTTTTATTTTTCTGCCTTCAAGTCTGTGTTAACTCTGATGGCTGCCTGGATTCATTCCCCCAGTTTTCTTGGCAAGTTTTCAGAAATGGGTTGCCATGGCCTCCTTCCTCAGGCTGAAAATGACTGGCCCAAGGTCACTCAGCTGTCTTAGAGCCTAAAGCAGAACTAGGACTCAGTCTCTCAGTTTCTAGCCTGGTGCCTTTGCCCACTGCCTCAAACTGCTTCATTTAGTTCTCTCATTTAGTCATTTAAAATGTATATACTGCTTACTTCCTTAATACAGATTAACAGAGTTGGAAGAGACGTGATAGGTCATCTAGTCCACACACACACACCCAAAGCAAGAGACCCTACACCAGTCTCTTCTTGAAAGCCTCCAGGGATGAAGCTCCCACAACTTCAGAAGGCAACTTCTGTTCCATGGGTTGATTGTTCTCACTGTCAGAAAGTTCCTCCTCATTTCTAGGTTGAATCTCTCCTTGGTCAGTTTCCATCCATTATTCCTTGTTTGGCCTTCAGGTGCTTTGGAAAACAGCTTGACCCCCTTCCTCCTCTCTGTGGCAGCCCCTCAAATATTAGAAGATTGCTATCCTGTCTCCCCTGGTCCTTCTCTTCACTAGACAAGCCATGGCCAGTTCCTGCAACCGTCCATCGTATGTTTTAGCTTCCAGTCCCCTAATCATCTTTGTTGCTCTTCTCTGCACTTTTTCTAGAGCCTCAACATCTTTTTTTATAGTGTGGTGACCAAAACTGGATGCAGTATTCTAGGTGTGGCCTTACTAAAGCTTTATATAGTGGTATTAGTACCTCACTTGATCTTGATTGTATCATCTCAAATGTGGTTCTTAAGCAAGGGAAAACAAAAGCTTGGCTAGTAATATTTAATTATAGGCTTAAACTCATCAATCAGCCCACTGGGTTGCTCCACTGTGTTTTAAATGATACTTGGAAAAATGGGGCATCTCCCAGTCCAACATCAAAGTTGGACTCAGGCAAATTGTTGATTGCTCAACAATTGCTGAAAATGGGTGACAATCTAGTTTGGACAGGGTCCAGCTCTTGCATAAGCAATTAATTAGGGAAGCATAGTTCCCTACCTTTATTCACTGACTCATTCAAATTACCAACTGGCCTTTACTGGTGATCACTGTAATGTCCTCATGTCAGCATTTCACAGAGCAGATCTTGCATCTCCCTGTGGCTCATAATCCCTGCCTATGCAGCAAGGAAAAAGTAGAATCTATCACATTGCTTCTGTTACTGTATAGGTTTTGTATAATATTGTGCCAAAATCTGTTTCTGCTCTTTTAGCACCAATCCCTAGTCTATCCGATACCTTCCACGCTGAATTTCTGCTTCCTGATAAGGTCTTTCACACAACATATGCTGATTCTGTAAACCGCTTAGAGCAGGGCTGTCAAACTCAAGGCCCAGGGGCTGCATCTGGCCCACGGGGTATTTAGATCTGGCCTGTGGGGCTGTCCTGGAAACAACGAAGGACCAGCCTGTGGTGCTTCTGCCAGTGCACCTCCTGAGCTCTGTTTTCACTGGAAAAGGGTTGCAGGAGGACGTGGCAGCTGAAAATGGAGCTCGGGGGCCTGTTTTTGCTGGCAGAGTGCTCAGACCACCACAGACGCAACAGGAGTGACGTAAAGCTGGCCATGCCCCCCCCCAACTCCTGACCCCAGGTCAAACACAACTCTTGTGTGGCCCTCAATGAAATTGAGTTTGATACCCTTGACTTAAGAGAGTGCTGTAAAGCACTATGAAGCGGTATATAGAGCCTTGGTGGCGCAGCAGACTAAAGTGCTATTAACTAGCACCAGCTGCCTGCAATTACTGTGAGTTCAAATCTCACTAGGCTCAAGGTTGACTCAGCCTTCCATCCTTCCGAGGTAGGTAAAATGAGGACCCGGATTGTGGGGGCAATAAGCTGACTTTGTATAAAAAAGAACAGTGCTTGGGGTGGGGGGGCGAAAGCCCTATTAAGCAGGTATATACAAAAGTATGATGGCTATTGCTTAATGCATTGTAAGCCGCCCTGAGTCTCTGGAGAAGGGCAGCATATAAATTGAATCAATTAATAATAATAATAATAATAATAATAATAATAATAATGTCTAAGTGCTATTGCTATACAATGCTGTGAAATTCTGTTATTTAATATCAAGTACCTAGCAAGCTGCCCCTTAGACTGATTGCTACATATTTACCTATTTGTATTTTTTCCCCTTTTATCTGCTAGCTAAAGGCTGTAATAAAATAAAATTGAATTGAAAATTAAGTTAAACATTTGGAAAGTTTATGTGGCCATCCTACTCAGAAAAAGATTACATTAGGTAGCATATAAAATATTTAAATAAAAATACCAAAGAAAAATAACACATATCATTAAAGCAAACTAAAACAATTAAATGTTGTTTGCAACTAAAATATAATTACCTTTCAGCAAATGGAAATTCTATTCAACTCAAACAACCCAGGAAGTGTTCCATAAAACTGTGAAGAACTAATCAGAATCAAGCAGATAAAAGTGGGGGCTTTATAAGGTACATCAGATCAGGAATATCAAACTACACCAACTACTTGATCCTGTAACCGTATTTTGAGGTCCCCAAAGCAGTTTAGAATAGGAAACACAACCCCCCCCCCCACACACACACACTACTGTATGCATCAAGTATAGGCATATTACAGTAGCACTGGGGTTGGAAGAGCTGCAATAGGTGGAAAACATGTTTCCATCACAAGGACTCCATGTCCCACAGTAGGACAATGGAATAGAACACAGAACACAGAACATAGAATAACAGAGTTATAAGCCCCTCCTCGAGCTGGAGTCCTTATACCATTTCAAACAAATGGCTATCCAATCTGTTCTTTAAAACCTCCAGGGTTGGAGCAGCCACAACTTGTTCCACTGTTCAACTGATCTCACAGTCAGGAAATTTCTCCTTAGTTCTAGGTTGCTTCTCTCCTTGATTAGTTTCACTGTTTCTCGTCTTGCCTTCTGGTGCTTTGGAAAATAGGTTGACCCCCCCCCCCTTGTCTTTGTGGCAGCCCCTCAAATATTGGAACACTCCTATAACGTCTCCCCTCGTGCTTCTTTTGATTAGACTAGACATACCCAATTCCTGCAACTCTTCTTCATCAATGTTAGCCTCCAGCCCTATTATTCATCTTTGGTGCTCTTTTCTGCACTTTTTCCAGTGGCTCCACATCTTTTTTATATTGTGGTGACCAAAACTGGAAACAGTATTCCCAGTGAAGAATGCTCAGGCTTTGTAAAGCGGTACTAATCCATGTGATTTTGATTCTATCCTTCTATTAATGCAACCTAGGATTGCATTCACTTTTTTAGCTGGCTCATATTTCAATGATTGTCCACTAGGACTCCAAGATCTCTCTCAAGAGTTACTGTTTTGGAGTCAGATTTTACCTAATCTGTACTTGTACATTTGGTTTTTCCTACAAAAGTAAAAATTTTTACTTTTCTTTACATTCAATTTATTTTGTTACATAAGGCCCAGTGTTCAAGTCTGTCAAGATTCTTTTCGATCCTGAGCTTATCTTCTGGGGCGTTGGCTATTTCTGCCAGCTTAGTGTCATCTGCAGGTTTGATGCATTCCCCTTCTATTCCCTCATCCAAGTCATTCATGAAGATACTCAAGAGACCAGGATCTAAAACGGAACCCCGGGGTACCCCACTGCCCACCTCCCTCCATGCGGTTTGGTTCCAGGGTGGATAAAATTCAATTAAAAACAAAACAAAACAATCTGTTTTTTTGATTTAAATAGGATTTTTTTTTTATGAAATTCATTTTAATAAAATGCTTTTGGAGTAAAAATCTACCTAAAGATAGTTTTCTATTTAAGATACATTAAACAGATAAATAAGATAAACTAATCATTTAGTTTATTCAGCATGAAATGCAGCTTAGTGATGTAGCATGAGGCTGCATATTCTGCAATATTGGGACTGTTGGTGAGTCAACAGTGGGTCAGAGGAGGAGCTGCTGTGGGACAGAGATGACAGTTGCTCTTTAAAAATTATGATTTAAATCAAGTTGAATTAAATCAAGCCTTTTTACTAGTGATTTAAATCATGATTTAAATTGTGATTTAAATCGACTTTAAATCACACTTTAAATCAAATCCACCTTGATTAGTTCCAGTAAGGACTATATATTGAGTATGGTTTGTCAGCCAGTTACAAATCCATCTGGTGGTGCTCTCCAGCTAGGTTGGAGGGAGGGGCCAAGAGGGACCCAAATTTTGAATCTAAATCACTGTGTGCGGCACAAGCTGGATGTCTCCCAGAATCTTTGAAGCCTTATCTTTCTGTTCCCAAAGGAATGCAGGAAGTCTGGCGAGATTCTTGGCTAGCAATAAAACTACAGTTCAGCCTCTTCAGGAGTGGTTCTGGCTGCTTCTGCCTCACAGACAAGAAGCAAAACAGATTCCTAAAATCAGACAAGCCCACGAAGTTTATGCTTTTAAAGATAATAATGTTCCTCTAGTTGTTCCTCAAGTCTCTTTTTCAGGAAAATCTTATTAAGTTACTACAATTATTTACAATGTTAATGTTTTGAAGTGTTATCATATTGCTTTTATTTTGTTGTAAGCAGCACATAGAGATGGGTGGCATATAAATTTTAATAAATAAATTGGTTGAATTTTTCTATGTCTTTAGCCCTTGTCAGTATAGTAGATTTAAACATATAAGCAGCAGTTTTTCATTAGTTTTTCTTTTTTTGGGGTGGCAGGTATCTCTAGGTTTTGCGTGTCTTTAATTTTAATATATATCTCCATGCTTCCTTTACTGTTTTTTATTGCAAACCTCCTTCTTAAATTCCATTGTATTTTATTCTTGCCCATACTTTATTTTTTAGGCAAATCTCCCGGGAAATGCTGGGAAGGTTAGATAGCCTCTCCATTCAAAGAGTGCAACTTCTGGACTCACAACTCCTGCTTAAGGAGCAGGGCCCTCGTGGCTAAAGGGGCCGTTGCACAACTTTAAGTTCTGTGCTGGTTGCATCCATTCCTGGATCAAGAGACTGCTCAGGAGACTCGTGTGCTGACCACCTCCCAAACGAAGCCCTACAAGAGACCGTCTCTTTCTGTTCACAGCTCCCTGTTCCGTCAGGTCCCGCGGGAAGGGCCCATGCTAAGGAGTTCCATTGAGTCCCAGAAGGTGAGCCTTTTGTCTCATACCACCTTCATTTGGGACATCACCCAACACACACACACACACACACACACACACACACACACACACACACACACACAGAGGCCCCAGATGAAATTACAGTAGATCTGACCTTATTGGCTTCCAGAAATATTATAAAACATGTTATTTCCAACAAGCCTAGGCATCTCCTGGGACCAGGAAGCCCCTAAGATGGCTCTACAATGTTTCTCTCTTGGGCTATTTGCATGTGTCTTTTTTATTGTTATTTTGAGATGTATTTTTATTGTTTGGCTTTAACCATATACCACCCAGTCACATTCATGAGATGGGTGATAAAAACTGATATATAAATGCGAGCCTAATAATAATGTTTTGTGCAGAATGGGCTGAACTGCACCAAGATGCAAGCAGATGGTGGCTCTTATAAGCCCTTCCAGCATTCCTTCTATTCAGACTGAATCACCTTGTTTTTGCCCAGAAGAGGATAAAAATCTAAACAGAGAAAATACTATTACATAGTACGGCATGTGATAAATCATAAAGCTAGTTGAAGCAAAACACCTACAGGAAAAATGCTGCCTAAAAGCAGAGCACTGAGATCAATCACAAACTGGAGGTCAGAACAAATACAGATGCATTTTCCCAAAAAGATGGAGTCACAGAAGAATGTTTCATGGGGCAAACGCGGGGAAGCCCTTGGCCTCCAATACTTGCCATCTAAGCAGTCTTACAGAATCTGTAGGCAAAATCTCAAATGCTCTCTTAAAGCTGTAGTAGACTCATATGGTAAAAGTTTTTCACTTCCCATGATCTGAAGAATCTGTTCCAGGACTGCTCATATAGTAACCTAGTCTCCAAAACAAAATCACACTTTTGAGGTTGCCGCAGGAAATAAAGGAGAGCTAAAGACTGAAACAAAGAAGAGGCTTCTTTCTCTAGCAGTCACTTCGCTTCTACCTTCAGCTCAAATGGATCGAGAGGTCCACCTCTCCTCTAGCAGCTTTTCACACTTATCTATGGAATCCCAGGTCACTTCAATACAAGAGTAACCGTAACAACGTTCATGTAAAATATATTTAGAAACAATGTCATTGGCACAGTTGATCATGAAATATTGGTCGTGCAGCAATTGGGACTCCTCTGCCTTCTCTTAAGAACAAAGTAAAATAAAACAGAAAAAAAGAGGAAATGAAACAAATTAATTAGCAGATTAACAGAGTTGGAAGGGACCTTATAGGTCATTTAGTCCAATAAATAATAACTGAGCAGTCCAGAACAACATAAAAATAACCCAGTTGCCGGCATTGAAGGTTGTTTCAAAGAAACAGCTAGCACAAGTATTAAAAATGCCAATGCTGTAGTATTAAATATAAGCACCAACTCATTGCAAGAAATAAACCAACTGGTGCACGGCTGCATTTACAACTAAATATGCTGGAAGCAAAATCAATGAACAAGAAAAAAAAAGTCAAACAATGCACTACCAAAATGAAAGAACAGGTTAGAAAATAAGATCAGCATCCTAAGACCAGATACAACCAAATTAGAAGACATGAAAAAAATGTAGCTGAAGAACAAGAAGAGCAAAGAATACCTGATAAAGAAATATCACCTTGAAAC
Organism: Masticophis lateralis; assembly: GCA_030761175.1. NCBI lineage: Eukaryota > Metazoa > Chordata > Lepidosauria > Squamata > Colubridae > Masticophis > Masticophis lateralis. The sequence goes on along the minus strand of JAUDYJ010000012.1, from coordinate 22,527,995 downwards.
AAGGAATATCAAGGAAGCCCTGGAAATAAGGCAGCAAATAACAGCTTTAGCCAAGATCAGCAGATATGTAGCTCAAATTGCACACTACAGGCAGAATCTCCAATTTCAGTCAGATCAGAAATGTTTCTACCAATCCATCAAAAAGATTGCAATAAACCAGCCAACACTTGATGGGGTGGGGTGGGGTGGGGTGGGGTGGGGTGGAATGGAATGGAATGGAATGGAATGGAATGGAATGGAATGGAATAGAATAGAATAGAATTCTTTACTGGCCAAGAGTGATAGGACACAGAAGGAATTTGTCTCCGGTATAGCTATAGGGTAACCCAAAGAAATGTCTATGGAGATTATCAGTCATCCAGAATTGAACATGCTTGTTGGATGAGAAATGAAACCATCTTCAAGGAAAAACAAAGTCCAGTTGCCTTTTGAAAAAGCACCTTTGGGACAACCCAAAGAAATACAAGAAGAATGCAGCTTGGATAAAGGAGGTAGATAAGAATAAAAAAGTGAAATGAAAGATGCGAAATTGAATTTGGGTCAAACACACAGGCACCTGCCACATAACACACCAGATGTAACAATTGTTGACAAGAAAGAAAGAAAAAGTCTGAATAATGGATTTGGTATCTCTATAAAGCAGAATAGAAAAGAAAGAACTTGAGAAAATAACAAAATACAAAGGCCTGCAAATAGAACAACCATGGCAAAAGAAAATCACCAACAGTCAATTACACAAGGCAACTTCATTTGTAACAGCTTGTGGGGATACCTTTAGGCTACCTTCAAACATCTGCCTATTCCAGATCCTTGGGAAGAATAGATGAATAAAAGTGTTAGCAACCAACCATAATATTAATAGGACCAAAATGTTACATTCTATTTAATATATCAAGATTAGAACATTGTCTTATCTTCAATTCCATTTAAAAATTAATAATGTAGGTCAGTGTTTCTCAACCGTGGCCACTCTAAGACCTGTGGACCTCAACTCCCAGCATGGCTGGCTGGGAAATTCTGGGAGTTGAGGTCTGCAGATCTTAAAGTGGCCAAAGTTGTGAAACACTCTTGTAGCACAGCTACATCTTGTGTGCCAGCTGCACCCGTTCCTGAATCAGGTATTGGAGGCCCTTCAGTTGGTCCCTCATGATTTATTTGCTTCACAGCTGGATTGTTGCAATGGTTCTACATGGAGCTGCTGTTTAAAGACCTTTTGGAAGCTGCAGCAGAATAGGAGCTGTGCTGGTACCCAGGGAGCTTCCAGATGCAACTGAAAGTGCTCGTTATAATTTATGGCACAGGGCCTATTTATCTGACAGATTATCCTTCCATGGTTTCTGTTTATCTGTAAGGTTAGAGAAAGCTGATGAATTGTAGTCCCATCTATTAAACAATGCCACCTACTGGGAGCCAGGAAGTGTGCCCTCTCTGTCACAATATGCCCCAGAAATCTATTTAGCTCCTACGTTAATAGTGTTCCACAAGTGCTTAAAAATGTGTCTTTCTCCTTGCTGTGACTTAGTCACTGGTGAAATATTCTGTATAATACATAGAGTTTGTTTTGTGCTGGTAATCATGATTTCTTTTGTCTACTGCTGTTTTTTTTGTAGTGTTAACGCACCCAGAATTAATCCAGAGTTGTGTGGCCTTAAATCAATCAATCAATAAGTAAGTAAATATGATTACAAACAGACTATAAAATCTTGAAAACTATAAAGCAAAGTATTCACGGACATCTGAGTTTATGCTAGGCAAATGTTAATCTTTATTTGCCTTATGTTTCTGAAGTCCCAAGAGTCTGAAAGCTACTATGGGGACGGTAAAGAAAATTAATTTTCCTTCGGGACAGTTACCTGAAGAAAAGAAGACTGCTCCTTTCAGATTAACAAAAGCATAAAAGGCTCAGGTAAGAGTCTCTCAGGAGAAGGGCGGTATAAAAATTTGATTAAATAAATAAATAAAATAAGGAATATGTTGTCTTTCCAAAAGTACGTTCTGCAGTATTTTCTAGAGGATTAATTCCAGGAAGATGCTTCTGAGTATTTGGGGCACAAATATAACGCCTGTTTACAACTATTTAAAGTTTTGCATTTTTTCCTGGAAATCACAAGGAAAAGAGTGATGATACTTGTATCCCCATGTGCTCCAAAGCAGGCTTTCCAAATTATTTCTTAAATTCTACAAAGCCTGCTATCTTCCCACATCCAATTAAGTTTTGAGGTGTGCTCCAAATTGTTAAACTCAAACAAATGAATCCGTCTAGTGAGTATTGTGGTTGATTGTTTTCCCTCTAGCTTGTGTATAGAAGACACTGGTTGGATTCTGAAAATAACATTTTAAGAACACAAGATGCATCCTACTAACATGCAGAGATCTAAAACTAAAGACTAAGAAGTAGCACATTCGGTTCATCAAATGGGACAAACAAATAAATTCTTAGGACCCTTAAATTGTATGCAGGATATGATGATTTACAGATACTATCAATAGCAAATGAAATGTTCCCCAACTCTCCTAACACCATAGCCCATACCTGTAATAAGGCAAACATAGACAGGTTTCAGATACTAAGCCTACAATACCTACAAAATGCTTCAGTTTCAAAACAACTGTTGAGGGTGCTAAGCTAAAAATAAAACAAATTGTTCCATCCTACCTCTTCTAGCAGCTTCTTTCTCTTTCACCTGAAAAACAAAGACAACTTTCCTTGATGATGTAGTTCAAAATTCAGGGATCGGAAAGAGAGGGGAAGAAAAAGCTTTATTAAAAGCACTCCATGCTTATAGTCATTATTCTCCTTTGTATATAATGGCAAGGTAAGATATTCAAGCAAGTTACTGAAGAAGCTACTGTGGCTTGCTTTAGACATAATGCTAATCTGTAGGAAATGCATTATCACATCATATTAAACCAAAAACAGAGTGATGCCTTGATTTATATCAGCCAAGCTTCTGCATGGCAGTGTCTGGGTAGGTGATGGTTAACCTTTTTGCCATCGCGTGCCAGGAGAGGGGGGCGGGGGAGGGTCGCGCACGCACGTGCCCACGTGCTCTCCCCATCCCCCCGCTCCTGCCACATGATGGCCTGGTAGGCCCGTTTTTCTTTCTTACCTGGTTCCAGATCCTCTCTATTTATCTGGGAAGGGCAAAAACAGCCTTTCCCACTCCCTTGGAGGCCCTACGGAGGCTGAAAGGGCCCATTTCCCAACTCCCAGTGGGACAGGAAGTGACTTCTTTGCTGTCCCCAGCCTCCAGAACCTCTCTAGAAGTTTCTAGAAGCCTCTCTAGGAGCTTCTGTAGGAGTCTCTGGAGGATGGGGACAGCAAAAACCGTCACTTCCTGTCCCACCAGGAGTCGGGAAATGGGCCCTTTCAGCCTCCGTAGAGCCTCCAAGGGAGTGGAAAGGCTGTTTTTGCCCTTCCCAGATAAATAGAGAGGAACTGGAGCAAGGTAAGAAAGAAAAACCGGCCTTCCCCACCCACCCCTGCCCTCCAGAGGCAAGAAACAGCCTGTTTCCCTACTTCTGGTGGGCCCAGAGGCCCGAAAATCAGCTGGCCGGCGTGTGCATGCACCCCAGAGCTGAGCTGGCGTGCCCACTAATATGGCTCCTATGCCATAGGTTCGCCATCACAGATTTGGGCCGATGCCATCTTTGAGAGATGCTAGGATTAAAAGGCTATTCCATTATGCATATCTGGTGTTCCTTGGATTCCCCAAATTCACTGCGCCAGGTAAATTTTTCTGTGTGCCTCCGGAGCAAACCACTCTTTTTACAACAATTCAGCTTGGCTCTAAGCTTTATTTAAAATTAATAGAATAGCTGAGTTCCAGCATTACTGCTTTTCATTTCAATGGGGCTATGTCCAGAATACTCTCCCTGTGCCTCTGAAATGTAATGATGAATTGCAAGTGAAGATTTATTTACTGTTTGAATTTTATGGTTATCTTTGATATTAAACAAGGTTGTGGAATAGAACAGTCTTCAGTTTAACAGTACAAAAATCAAGTCAACTCTGCTAGCATTTTCAATCTTTACTACCCCATCAAATTAAGCCATGCAGATGGGAGCTGTTTTACTCTGCTATTTGTTGGTCTAGTTTAAGGACAAGTAATTGCAGAAAAATACATTAGTATTAGACACAGGCCTGGCAAGAACTTGGCAACTGACTCCTATTTATGATGGTTGCAGTGTCTCGGGGTCATGTTAAACCCTCCCCCCCCCTTTGATCATGTGATTATTAAGTGAATCTATCTTTCCCACTGACTTTGCTTCTGACAAGATCCACTTAATAATCATGTTACTAACTTAACAGTTGCAGAGATTTATTTAGCAATCATGGCAAGGAAAGTCGCAAAATAGGGCAAAATTCACTTAACAAAGGTCTCACTTAGCAACAGAAATTATGGGCTCAGTAGTAATCATAAATGGAGGACTCCCTGTCGTTTTGGTTTACAGGGAAGGAAAGACAGAAGCAGAGGGAGCTTACACCAGTGACAATCAAACCGCCTGAAGTCCAACTTCCACCAACAGCCCTCAGAGCTTCCCTGAAAAGAGCAGAGGAAGCAACAGAAGATGCAAAATTATGGATTAAAAGGGCAGACGGGTCTCCAAGAAAAGAAGATTAGGTCTGCAAGCAGTAAAATCAAAGCATGGGTAGAATGAATCTAAGAAGACGGATAAAGAGGCACTCAAAACATTTTAGAGCAGGCTGTAATTTTGTGAAGGAAAGGAAAACAAAACACAGACCACAGAGAAGAAATAATGTCACTGAATATGACAGTTCAGACCTGCAGAATTTGCTTTCAGCCACTCAAAGTAACAATATTTTTTTTAAAAAATTGTTTTAATGTGATACAAAATGATCACATTTATCCTGTGCAGTTTATTAGAGCCCTGGTGGCGCAGTGGATAGAATGCAGTATTGCAGGCTAACTTTGCTGACTGCCAGGAGTTCGAACCTGAGGTTAACTCATCCTTCCATCCTTCTGAGGTCAATAAAATGAGGATCCAGATTGATGGAGGCAAGGATGCTGACTCTGTAAACAGCTCAGACAGACCAGTAAAACACAATGAAGCAGTAAGTAGTGTTAAGTGCTACTGCTATATTCTACTGGTGATCCTCAATGCCCGACCACTCACTGACCGTATGAAATTAGGACTGAACAAGGGGGAACCTATGAGAGATCCTGAAAGTTGTGGCCACTGCAGTGTCCCTGGTCATAGGATCGTGATTCAGATACTTGGCAACCAGCTCACAATTACAACGTCCCATGGTCACATGACTGCTATTTGTGATCTTCACTGGTGGCTTTGACAAGCAGAGTCAGTGGGGAAGTAGGCAGGAACTTATAAATGACAATCGCTTAATGGTAGGACACCTAACAATGGCAACTGGGACTGCCGCAATTGCCATAAGTTGGTGCAGTCACATGACATTACGCTCTACAACTGCAGCACTCAGTGAGGGAGATGTCAGTCCCAAACCACCAGAATTTAGCAGAGATTACATGTACTGTCAAAACTGAGATTCACAATTCTTCACCACATGGGATTTGGGCTTCAAGATGACATGGAAGAAACATGACTTTGTTTCGTGAAGACGCTAATCTGGGATTTGGCAGTTCAAATGCAAGAAAAGCAACCAGAAAATAAGAACCACGAGGCTGGATCAGACCAAAGACCATCTAGTCGAAGGGTCTCTTATTCAGTGGCATCAGCTATTCTCCAGAAAGCCTAGAATTTGAAACCCAAGAAGAATTCCCCACTTGAATACCCTAATAATACCTCACACAAAGAAGTTATCCAAGTTCTTTCTTTATCCAATGAATACATACCCGTATCTTTCCTTCTCTCCATCCTTGTTTTTCTATAGAAAAAAATCCAAAACATGACATTTCTCCTTAGAGCTCTCTTCCTGCCTCATACCTGCTTTAATAATCTTTTTTGTAGTTTCTTTAATTACAATTTTATATATATAAATTTTAGAATGGAGAATGAAGCATTCATTCAAAACTGTGCCACACATTTCTATTAATACTTCATAAACTAGCAGTTTTACTTGCATTTTTATTCTAATGATGTTCAATACAAAATTTCTATTGTCCATAGCAGCCCCACATTTATGTTACGGCAGAATTCTTTGTTCTAGCATACAAAATTTCTCATCCACTATTTTGCTGCCATTAAATCTATTCAGAAACCCTATTTTACAGCTCTTCACAGCCTATTTTGTTTTCAAAACTCATATTTTGATTTTTCTATGAACCTATTCACCTCTCAGCTTCCTCCTTAGAAGCCACAGCATACAATACCAACTCTTTCACAACCCCACTGTTTTAATGCCTTCCATCCATAGCAAGAACTATTTGTACACCTGCCTCTATTCTTCCAACAGTCAGTTTACACAGACGTGTTTGAGGGAGGGATGTTGCTCAAGTCCAAATAAACAATATCATTAACTACACATCACTGATGTTATTTTTAAAAAAATCCAAAAGGTTAAAAATATACCTATTTTTTATTCAGCAAAATGTTTTCCATATGATTAAATCCCAAGCTTTCTTAATATATTTTACCAAGTTGCTTGGAAAATCAATTTATGGTATCAAATTGATAGTTTCTGGTGTTACATTAATCAGAAAAGTTCTGGATTAAAAGCAGATGTAATGACCAGGTGTTTATTTTCTAAAGCACATAACTCATATTGTCTTTGTATTTGCACCAAGAAATAATTGTCAAGTAAAAAACCTATCACCATTTGGTTTCTATACAGTCATGTGAAAAAGTAAGTACATCCCATGTAAAGTTCTTTTTGTTATATTACATGCCACTCATCTCACGAAACATATCCAGGCTGTGTATGTGGAAACATAAATATTTTATCTTTGTTCAAACAATATATACTGTAAAGATGATATAATTGAATAAAAATGACTTTGCATTCATTTATTCAACAAAAGCAGATATGCCTTTCCTTCTGTGGAAAAAGTAGGTATATGCTTGGCTTTCCTGCTTGTTATTGCCGTCCCCAATAGACATTTTTTATAATGGTCTAATAGTGATATGAACTGGGAGAATCCCCCCACCCCACTCCTCCATGCAGAATTCTTTCCTCTCCGTGATGTTTACGGGGTTTCTTGCAGCACAGCCCATTTCAAATCACTCTGCAGCATCTCAATGGGGTTTACAGCTGGGCTTTGAGTTGACTATTCCAGAAGCCTCCTTTTTTTCCAACCATTCTTGGTTGAAGGATGCTGTCACTTTATCCTCAAGCCCCTCTGGATGGAGAATTCATACTGGATTTTATGATGATGAGCAGATGTGCAGCAAAGCAGTCCCTCACCGTAACATTCTACCACTGTGCTTTGCAGCTGGCACGAGGTTCTTCCGATGAAAGGCTGTGCTTGGGTTTTGCCTGCGATAACTTACGGTGCTATGACAAAATAACTACCTTTATGTCTTCTGTCCAGAGCACATTGTTCCAAACATTCTGATCCTTGTGTAGGTGTGTATCAGCAAACTTCATTCTTGGCCTTATGTTCTTTCTGGACAGTGAAGGTTTCCTACTGGCACATCTCCCATGTAGTTCTCATTTGTGCAGCTTCCTTCCAATGGTAGTTTGATGGACTCTAACATTAATGATGGTGAGAACTATATGAAGGTCATGTGATAAAGTTATGGAGAATTCTTTCACCATCTTGCATTCTGTTCTCAGGATGAACTTACTCAGATGGCCTGGCTGGGCAAGTTGGCAGTTGTTTGAAATCTTCTTCACTTGTAGTAGATCTTCAGAACAGTAAAATGACTGATGGACAATGATTTGGCAATCTTTTAAAATCCCTAACCCTTCCCAGATTCAAAGACTTCTATAATGCTCTTTCTGAAGATCTCAGAGAACTGAAATGTTCAAGTTTTCTACATGAAAAATTGGTATTTGTTTAATTATGCAATGGAGTAAAAAAAAAGAAATGATACATGATATTCATTATATCTATAAGTGCTGTTGAAATAGCAAGAGTATCTAGACTTACATACACTGCTTTGCAGTGCTTTATAGCCCTCTCTAAGCTGTTTACAGAGTCAGCATATTGCCCCCAACCATCTGGGTCTTCATTTTACTGACCTCAGAAGGATGGAAGGCTGAGTCAACCTGGAGCCTGGTGAGATTTAAACTGCCAAATTGCAGGCAGCCGGCAGGCAGCAGAAGTAGCCTGCAGTACTACATTCTAACCATTGCACCACCATGGCTCATTTGAAATGAAGATCAAATATCTATCCTGTATGTTGAAATAGATTGAAAAGACAAAAATTTTAGCGGGGTGTACTTTCTCATGATTGTAATTATTTATTTTTTGCAATCCTATCCATTTTTTAGTATAAAGTATGTCCATTTCCTTGATCTTTTTACCCTGAATTTTAAAATGTTGCACAATTTTCCATATTTTTGACATTTTCAAGCTTTAGATTTTCTTGACGGTTCTTGACAAGTTGTAAAATGTTCTTTTCTTTCAGTTCTTTTAAATACACTGGGTATAGAAAGTTTACACACCCATTAAATGCTCAGAAGGTTTTTGAGATGTAAAAAAAGTCAAGATAATCACTTCAGAATTCTTTCCACCTTCCACCTTCAGCTGCTGTACAATTCAATTGAAAAAACAAACTGAAATCTTTGGGGAGGGGGGGGAATAATAATAAAAAACTTATAATAACATGACAGCATAAGTGTTCACAGCTTAAGTGTTCACAGTGTCCAAAATTAACCACTCACATTCAAAATGATGGAAACAGTAGTCAGGACACGTCTGCCATCAATTAAAGTAATGCTGTTCAAGTCCATATAAAGTTCAGCTGTTCTACGATTCTTGACTTTCACTCAGTTGCCTCTTACAACAAAAACCGTAGTCTGCAAAGAGCTTACAAAACTTCAAAGGGATCTCATTGCTGAAAGGCATCAGTCAGGAGAAGGGTACAAAAAAAATTCTAAGGCATTGGAGATACTATGGAACATAGTGAAGGCAATCATCAACAAATGGAGAAAATATGGCACAATGACATTACCAAGAACTAGATGTTCCTAGATGTTCCTCCAAAATTGATAAAAATGTAAGAAGAAAACTGATCTAAGAGGCTGCCAAGCAACATGAAAAAATTTCTGGCAAGTACTGGTTGTGTGCTATATGTAACAACTATCTCCCGTATTCTTCATCTGTCTGGGCTATGGGATAGGATGACAAGATGGAAGCCTTTTCTTACAGAGAAAAAATATCCAAGCCTGGCTACATTTTGCAAAAACCTACATCAAGTCTGACAAAATTGTGTGGAAAAATGTGTTACGGTCTGATGAGGCCAAGGTTGAACTTGTGGGCTATACTTCCAAAAAGTATGTTTGGCACAAAAACACTGCACATCACAAAAGTACACCATACCCACAGTGAAGCATGATGATGGCTATCAAGATGGAAGCAAATATGAACAGTTCCAGATATCGGTCAATTTTGGCACAAACCTTCAGGCCTCTGCTAAAATGCTGAAGGCAAAGATCACTTTTCAACATGACAACGATCCAAGGTATGCCTCCAAATCCACAAAAGAATGGCTTCATCAGAAGATGCTCGAAGTTTTAGAATGGCTGTCGGGTGTGCTTCCTTCAGTATCCAGGAAAGGAAAACCCAGACTTCATCATAGGTTAAAGACTGGTACTTTTACTAGATATGAAATGAAAGCAACCATGGAAAGCAGGATTCTGAGGCAAAAAGCGCGAAAGTTACAATTAGAAAGCATCCCCTCCCACTGTCCACCATAAATCATCCAATCCAAAGGTCTCCCAGAGGTCAGGTGGGAGCAGATGTCTGGCCGTGTCATCATCCAGGAATGCAGTGTCCGTTGGTCTGATAACAGCTTAGGAATTGGTTTCGTTTCTCAGATTCATACAAAGCCCTGTAAGCCTAAACCCCCCTCCCTCCGTTTCTATGACAGCCGAAGCAAGCGAGCCAAAGCTAGCGAGGTTGACAATGGCCCAGCCAGAGTTTGAACCTGAATCCAGTTGAAAATGGGCATTAGGCTTACCTTGAATGCCAGTTTTCACTGAAGCTGTGGCATCGTCCAGACATGGGTTGCTTCAGTCAGATCTGCTGTTGGCTGAGTCATAGTTTTTGGACCATGTCCCTTGTTCCTCCCTTTCAGGCTCAGTTTCGGTGAAGGGCCACAAGAAACCAACACCGGTCAGGACCAACACCATTAGAGATAGGAAACCGTCCATCGCGGCAACTGGAAAAGAAGCTCCTTGGACATTAGAAAAAGTTGAGTACAGGCCCTGAGACAGAGGGAGGGGCTGGACGATGCCACAACTTCAATGAAAATTGGCATTCAAGGTAAGCCTAATGCCCATTTTCCATTGATGGCTTTGGCATCATCCAGACATTGGACATACTAAAGTTTTGGCAGTCCTAAGGGTGAGATGCCGAAAAGCCTGGAGAGACCCTGGCTTGATGCACCTGTTGTAATACCCTCCTGCCAAATGACGCTTCAGCCGAAGCGAAAACATCTCATTTATAATGGCAAATAAATGGTGAGGGAGTGGACCAGGTGGCCACCCTGCAGACCTCCTCAAGGAAGGCTTGAGTTGCCCAGGACGCTGAGGTAGCTGCACTCTGCGTGGAATGAGCAGTGATGCGGCTGGGAACAAGAAGTGCCTGAGTTTGATATGCCGAGGCAATGCAAGCTCTGATCCAGCGACCAATTGTCACTGAGGAGACCTTATACCCTAAGGAATTTGGTAAAAATGAAACAAATAAGGCCTCAGATTTTCTGAAAGGGGCAGTTTTTTTAATGTAGATTTTGAGAGCCTTCTTACATCTAAAGTGTGCCACCTCTGCTCTAAGTCATGAGAAGGCCTTGGACAAACATTAGGAAGAACAACCTCCTGAGCCCTGTGAAAAAGGGAATTTACTTTAGGGATAAAGGAGGGGTCCGGGCGTAAAATAACAGTGTCTGGTCTGAAAACACATAGATCATCTCTAACAGAAAGGGCTGCCAGCTCAGATATGCATCGAGCTGATGTTATGGCCACTAGGAAGGCTACTTTGAGAGTGAGGAAACGGAGGTGGACAGTTCGGAGAGGCTCAAAGGGAACCCCAGTTAATGCCTTAAGTACTTTGGGCAAATCCCAAGTGGGGTATCTATGAATTGAAGAGGGCCGTAAGAAACTTGTTGCTCTTAGAAATTTTTTAATAACTGGGTGATGAGTAAATTGACATCCCAGTGGCACTGGACAAGGCCATAGATATGGCAGCCACGTGTCTCCTAAGGGTGCTATGGGCCAGGCCGTGGTCTAAGCCATCCTGCAGGAATTCAAGTATCTGGGGAACGGAGGCTGAAAGAGGGTTAACCTGGTGGGATTTACACCACCTATAAAAGGTTAGCCAGGTGGCATTGTAGAGCCTGACAGTGGACCTACATCTGCAGGCTTGCATGGTGTGGATAACCCTATCCGAATACTTGTCCCATTTTAGAAGGACCCTTTTCAAGTGCCAGGCAGTCAGTTGGGGCCACTGAGGTTCCGGATTAATTAGGACTCCTTGGCGCAGGATGACTTGATCTGATGGAATCTTCCAAGGTTGCGATATGGAGAGACTGACCAGATCCGCAAACCATGGGTGACATGGCCAATGAGGAGCCACGAGGATAATCTCCGCCCTGTTGGTGATGACTTTCCGAATCAGGACCTGGATTAGGGGTAGTGGAGGAAAGGCATAGTGAAGTCCTGGTGGCATTTGAGTCAGAGAGTGTTGACACGCTCCACCCCTAGTGTCGGGAACCTTGAGAAGAATTGAGGAAGTTGACTGTTCAGGTTCGTCATGATTAGGTCTATGGTTGGAGTCCCGAACCTGTTCCATATCTGTTGGAAAATGTCTGGATGGATCTGCCACTCGGCATTGTCCACCTGAGTCCTGCTGAGAAAATCCTCTTGGGTGTTCTCTGTCCCTGCTATGTGGTCTGCCCGAATGGATAGGAGATGTTGCTCAGCCCACTTGCCAAGTCGAAGGGATTCCTCCATGAGTTGGCTCGAACGAGTCCCCCCTTGGTGATTGACATGTGCCTTTGCGGCAATGTTGTCTGTCAATATCAGGACATGCTTGTTTTGTACAGTCCTTTGAAAATGTCTGAGGACTAGGCGAATGGCTTTCAGCTCTAGCCAGTTGATAGGGCTGGTCAGATCGTTTTCTGACCAACGTCCTTGCGCTACCTGCGATTTGAGATGGGCTCCCCAGCCTGACAGGCTGGAGTCTGTAGTGAGAACGAGTCTATCATGATCCACGAAGAGACATCCCTTGTTTAGAGAAGGCAATATCGACCAATGTAGCGATTGCCTGACAGAGAGGGGAACTCTTACCGTGGTCGTGGTGTGAGCCTGATGCTTTCATTGGAAGGGAAGCAAGAACCATTGTATCTGTCGAGCGTGAAGGCGCACCCAGGGAACGATCTGAACACGAGACCATCTTGCCCAGGAGCTTGGACAAAGTGGCCGAGGGAACTGACGGGTTCTTGTGAATTTGGGTCACCAATTTCCATGTCGGACCTCCGTTCCAAGGACAGGTAGGCTGCTCCCTGCCTGGAATTAATGATGTTGCCAAGATGAACAGTTCTGGTGACTGGAACCAATTGACTCTTTTTGTAGTTGACCAGGAAACTGTGGTCGTTCAAGGTACAAATTGTGAGGTCCAGATCTTTTAAGGCTTGGTCGTAAGAATGAGCCTGAATTAGAATGTCGCCAGGTATGCCTGGAGTCTGACTGGTTTCAGCCGTAGGTGAGCTGCCACAACCGCCAAGACCTTTGTGAAACATCTTGGGGCCAAGACCAATCCAAAAGACAGAGCTCTGTATTGCAGATGTTTGCCTGCATAGCTGAAGCGCAGGTATTTCCGATGTGCTGGCAGAATGGGAATGTGAAGATAAGCCTCCATGAGATCTATAGGAACTAGAAAATCGTTGGGACGAATCCCTTGAAGGATAGAGGTTAATGAGCACATTTTGAATTTGCAGTAGACTATGTATGAATTGAGGGACTTTAAATCTAGAATCGTTCTCCACCCCCCCCACCCCCCGATTGCTTCGGAACCACGAACAGTTTTGAGTAATAACCCTGTTTCCACTGACCTTGAGGAACCTCCTCTATAGCGTGAATTTGAAGGAAGTGTTGAACAGCTTGTTCCATCAGCTGTCATCTGGTCTTGTTGTGTGAAAGAGGACACTGAAGTAAGCGGTTCAGAAGTTGGGAGAGAAATTCTAGAGGAAGGCCAAATTTTACTACCGAGAGGACCCAAAGATCCAGTGTTGAGCTTTTCCACCAGTCCGCAAATAGGGCCAGGTGGCCTCCAATTGGAGGACTGGGCGGTGAGTCATTTACGACCGTGGGATTGACAAGAGCCAGACCCGCAGAAGGATTGATTGCAGGAAGAGTCTGGTCCTGTCCCAAAGGACTGATGGTCCAATGGTCAGTTCGACCCGTGAAGGAAAACTTGAGGAGAGGGGCTTCCCTGAGAATAGGTATGAAAGGACGTCCTCCTGTAGAATGGGGAGGACCTTCTGTCAGCACATCTGGTAGTTGAAGGCAGAATTTTTCGCTTGTCATGTGTTTCAACAAGAAGCAGCTCAAGTGACTCACCGAACAGTTTCTCTGCTGAATATGGAGTTGCAGCCAAACACCATGTTGTCTCAAGATTTGCTGACCATTGGCGAAGCCAAAGCAGCCTGCGAGCTAACACTGTAGAAGCTAGAGCTCTAGATGCATATTTGGCCAAATTTAAAGTAGCATCAGCTGAAAATTGAGTGGCAGCAATAATCTTATTGATATCCTGATGGAGACGAGCTTCACTAGGGGCCTGTAACTGCTGGAACCACAAAATAGTGGTTCTATCGAAAAAGGAGGCCGAGGACGCTGCTTGAATTGCCCATGTTGCAACTTGATGATTCTTTTTAAAGAAAATATCAAATTTCTTATCCTCCAGTCGTAGACCTTCAGATGTATCCTCTGCCACATATGAAGAGGAAGAAGAAAGAGCTGCTAAAGGACTATCCACTGGGGGAACCTGCAATAACTGGGCAAACCTAGGTTCTAAGGCGTAATATTTTTTATCTGTACCATGTGCAGATGATAGGATTGCAGGGCTGGACCATTGCTTTTTAACAACATCTATGAACAGTTGTGGTGTTGGAATAAAACACTGTTCAGGAGGGGATCAGAAAAAAGGCCCTGTGGTTGTCCCTGTTGAGCTTCCTGCGCTTCCTTGAGGTAATCATCCTCTTTTAATGCAGCAGTGATTCGGGCCTTATGCAATAAGGACTTGAATCTACTTGGGGGGAAAAAAGCTGTAAAAGCAGGCATGTCTGGAATCACCCCTTCATCATCTGATAAATCAGAATGATGCTCTTCATGAAAAACAAAGCCTCACTTGCTCTGAAGCTGCAGGAGAATGAGAGCCAGTAAGGCTGGCTGAAGGATTATTATTGAGCAGGCATGGTGACCCTGTAAGGCCGCGGCCATGCGAGAGGCAATGGCTTGATCAATAAGGATTTTTAATCCTTCTTGTAAATTTTTAAATGGATCCTTTGGGGGTCTTTCTGGTAAAGGAGAAGCTGTTGTTGCAGAAATTCTCCCAGATTCAGGAGTTGTAGGAGTAATCAACTGGCATGCAAAGGGATTTTGAACTGTGCCTTGTTCTTCATGAAGAAGAACTCCTCCCTCCCCTTCTGATGACCAAGCCTGGTTAACTGCAGGAATAGGGAGGGAACGAGTGGTGGGAAGATCAGGAACCTCTTTTTCAGACACATTTACAACAGCTTTGGATGTATGCTTCTCTAAGGATTTGTGCCTCCTTTCCAAATCCTTCTCCTCCACTTTAGAAATGTGCTTGCTTTTGCAAGTTGCTTTCTTTCCTGTGGCTTTGCTGGCTCCCTCCCCTTGAGAAGAGCGATCCGCCATCTTGAATTTATACTCACTGCGACCAAGATGTGGGCTGGAGAAGTAGTTTCACTTTTGCCACGTGGAGGAATAAATGGCAGCAGCTTGTCAGAGAAGACCGATGTCAGCCAGCACACACATAAGCAGGAAGAATTCTGCTGAAAAGTGACTGTCCAGTCGGCTATCTAGCGCCCACAGCCACGATTCCAAGAACCGATGGCTGGAAATATGCCAGAGGGAGAGAGAAAGGTGTAACCTTGCAACTGTCCACTAGAAGAAACTCGCTGGTAATATGAGGGAACAAGGGAAAAAACCTCCAAATCTCTCTGTAAAGCTTGTTGGTAGCAAAGCGACAAAACTGTGCTGTTTAAATTGCCGCAGCGCTTCAAAGAGCTGCCCTACAGCTGATCATCAGTGTTTAATGGTGCTGAGGGCGGCGGCGGCCAAAATAAGCGATCCTGGAGCTGCTGCCAGGAATCGCTGTTTAAATTGGTGGTACAGGGTTCTGAGCCCTGTGTGCCGGTTCGTTGGTGGTATAGGGCTCCAATCTCACCAAAAAAGCAAAAAACGGCCATACAAAGTGAGCCGCCCAAAAAGGCTGCCAGGAGTGAAGAAGAAGCCTGGTAGACCAGGATGCTCCAAAAAAGGCTGGGTAAACCGGTAGGCTCAGTAATTAAATAGCCTAGTAGACCGGTACCCTTGAAAAAGGAAAAGGAAAAAAAAAATAAAGGTCAAAAAACTTAGAGAATATTAAAGGAATTGAACAGACCTGGGCTGAGAGCCAGATCTGCAAGAGATGTTTCTCTCAGGCCGACTCAGTCGAAACTGGGCCTGAAAGGGAGGAGCAAGGGGCGTGGTCAAAAAACTATGACTCAGCCAACAGCAGATCCGACTGAAGCAACCCATGTCTGGACGATGCCACAGCCATCAATGGAAAATCTGTGGGGTGACTTGAAGAGGGCTGTGAACAGGAGAGGCAATCTGACAGATCTGGAGCACATTTGCAAGGAAGAGTGGGCAAAGGTTCCCAAGGCAAGCTGTGCCATGCTGATAGGCTCCTACTTCAAGACTAAATGATGTCATAAAATTAAAAGGTCCTTCAATGAAGTATTACTTTAAGAGTGTGCATCTTTATGCAACCATGCTATTGTAAGTTTTTTACTGTTATTTTCCTCCTAAAAAATTTCAGTTTATTTTTCAATTGTACTGTATAGCTTATATGTCATATTAAAAGCAGGAAGAATTCTGAAGTGATTTATCTTGGTCTGGTTTTATTTTATATCTCAAAAACTTTTACCAGGAGTGTGCAACTTTCTATATCTACTGTAGGTATAAATGTTATTTTTTTACTATTTACCCCATTTCATTAAAATGGTACAAGGGAACAAAAGAAAACAAGAACCTGAAGGGATACATTATAAAGGAAAGTTTGTTAAATATATGGAATTTTTATTTATATCTCATCTTTATTATTTTTACAAATAACTCGAGACAACAAACATATCCAAAACACCTTCCTCCTACCCGTTTCCCCGAAAATAAGACCCAATTGGAAAATAAGCCTAGCATGATTTTTCAGGATGCTTGTAATATAAGCCCTCCCCCCAAATTAAGCCGGTTAAGATTGTCAGCCAGACCGACGCATTTAGTACTGCATTTCCCCAGAAATAAGATCTAATTGGAAAATAAGCCCTAATGAATCTTTTGGGAGCAAAAATTAATATAAGACCAGGTCTTATTTTCGGGGAAACATGGGTACTTTCTTGACAACCACAAACCTGTGAGAGGACTTGGACTGAGAGAGGGATTGGCCCAAGGTCACCCAACTGGCTTTCATGGCTAAGGCAGGACTTGAAGTTGCAGTCTCTTGCTTTCTAGCCTGGTGCCTTCACCACTTGACCAACTGGCTCTCTTAAACCCCTTAAAAGCAACTCCCACATTTCGCCACTAGCTTCGCTGTGAGATTCTTTTTATTCAAAGACAATTATAGTAAGAAAGGCCTGATTCTTCTTCTTCTTCCTAGCAAAATAGCAGGATCCCCTTGAGAAAGATCTGCTTATATATGCCATTAATATGACACATCTGTATTAAAGAAACAGACAAAAAACAAAACAAGAATTGCTTAATTAATTGCTTAATCTACCATGACTACAGGTAGTCTTCAACCATTTGTTTAATGACCATTACAAAGACACTTTAAAAAGTGCCATTAACTGCCATGCTTAGTAACATAAATTTTAGCAACATAAATTTTGGGCTCAATTATGGTCTTAAATGGAGGACAACCTGTAATTATAAGTTGTAAAAATAAAAAGCAATTTTAAAATAGGAATCTTAGAAAGATGGCAGAATTCCAAAACATTCAGAAAATGGTGGGAATAAAATTGGAATCAAAACCGTAAGTACTTTGCTACATATGATCCCAGAAGATATAAATGAAAGTCACCATAATTTATCAGGATATATGCTCTGAACGACAAGAATCAATGTGACACAATACAGAAAAAAAGGAACCTTGTCTTCTCTACTGAATTGGGAGACTTTTTTCTAAACTAAAGAAGTGTATGCAAAAGCTTTTCTGATAAAGTTGCTCTTTTATCAGCTTTTACAGGTTGACAGACTGAAGGCCCCCATGGCTTTCAATGAGAACCAGCCCTCTTGCATAAACCAAGCTTAGTGTAATGTCCGTGCTCCTTATAAATCCAACTCTCTTTTCCCAGCCTTCTAGCTTTACTTTCTTATTGAAATCACCAGTTTCTCTTATCTGTCTTAACCTCCTTATACAGTCAGGTCTGTATATGTTGAGGTAACAATAGGTTTTTGGCATTTGGCCTCTGTGCACTGCCACTGACCTTGAAATGGAACGCCCAAGATATGAACAAAGTGAAGTCTTTCAACTTTAATTCAGGGTGGTTTGACATTAACCATTCACAGGCATTAACCACTGAGGAATTACAACCGTTTTAAGGCATCCAACCCTCATTTTGCTGCCAAACTTTACCTCTATTTAATTTTGTAGGGTACCTAATCCTTCCAGCCTTGCAGCCGTATACAATATTCATTTCAAGGCACAAAAGATATTTCAGGACAAAGGGCCTCATCAAGATTTCTTTCCAGCCTCATTAAACAGCTTATCCTCCTTCAATTTTATTTTAGGATTTTTAAGTACTGTAATCAATACATGAGACCAGCTCTGGGGCTGAGCAATGCACCTACAAACATGCAATGTTATGTGGCCATGCTGACTTACGAGAGCAGTTGTGGCAGTCCCAGTGACCATTGATAGGAGACTCCCATAGGGCTTTTAGTCCCTGGTCATCCTCACTGCTCTTTTCTAAACAACCAGGAGGGATCTGACCAATGGTAAGAGTATAGCAATTGCCTCTCTTGGCTTGAAAATTACACTTCTGTTGATAGCAGTAGCACTTAGACTTATATACCACTTCACAGTGCTTCACAGCCCTCTCTAAGTGGCTTACTGAGTCAGCTTAATGCCCCAACTATCTGGGTCCTGACCTCGGAAAGATGGAAGGCTGAGTCAACCTTGAGCCTAGTGAGATTTGAACTGCCAAATTGCTGGCAGCTGGTGATCAGCAGAAGTAGCCTGCACTACTGCATTCTGACCACTGCACCACCATCACCTAACACTGTACTTTTGTAGCTACATTACACTGCTAGCTCATGTTCAGTTTGAAATCTACTTTTGGTTAGTGACCAAATTCCATTCCAATGATCAGATGGATTAGGGTTAGTGTTAGGGTTGTAATTTTGAATAGTCACTAAACAGACCCTTGAAATTCGAAGACTACTTGTACAAAATAGTTGATGGTTAGAATCTTCAGAACCTTAAGATTCGATTCACTTGGTCCTTGAGATTTAAACTCATTCTTCCTTACTGTGTTTCTATCAACCTCAAATTTCAGTCCTGCGTGCTCCTCTAAATTTCCTGTCGGAACAAATGATTTTCTTTTTAAACTGAAACAGTATCTCTAGGATAAAAACCAATTCCCATATCTCCATTTGCCACCAAGCTGTCTGCCTTATTTTGCATTCTAGCCATCTCTGTGTCACTTTATTTAAATTTCCAGAATTAATGGCTTGAAATGGAAAATTAACATGCACCCCTATAACATTTCGGAATAGTCTAATAACGTGAATTCCCTTCCTCACTGCACTGACAACTTTCATACGGCTTGTGATTTTCAGCTTCTTCTGACTTCCTGCCACCTTTTTCTAGAATAGCCTTTTTTCATGATTAAAACTCTAATGGTCTCAAACTTGACATATGAGGTTTGGATATTAAAAAGATACAGCCAAAGTTAAATTAGTGTGAATTTAATATATTTAAATACTTTGTTTTTATATTTACTATTAATGTAAACATCGCTCAAATTAAATTCTCAGTTATCTGACATTCTTTCCACAGTGCTTTATCTCAAATTATGCTGTCTCAAAATTGTTTTTTATCAGCCTCTTTGCAGTTTCTCTTTTTCATACAATCAACTACTTGGTTTTGTTTTCACTCTCGTCTACATATGCCTGATCATAAATACTATCTAAAAAGCTCAACTAACAATTTTTACACAAAAAAATTAAAATAAATTCATGCCTTCAAAAGCAACCATCGGTGACTCTTTATATGGAACATCTTTAACCTAACAAAAACATCTGAAAAATATGCAACTTTTATTAAAGAATGGATTAATTAAAAAATCTACCAATAACCTTATAAATATTATTGAAAGATACTTTTAATTAAGCATGAAATCCTTCAGACAGTATGTACACACTGTTTATATTTACATGTGCATAAAATCTGCATTCTAATTTTTATGCCCTATTACAGACCTATTTTTCCCGTAGTAATGCAAAGCTGTTTATTTGACATTCGCACTGGTAGCATGGGGGAATAAAAACTTTTAAAATTACTGATACTTGGCTAACTACATCTAAATGCCACTGTTCACTTAAATTGATTTTATTGTGTAACAAACTTCAGAATTTGAACCGTGAAACTGTACTATAAATTCCGGTAACTAAGTTTAAGGTAGAGTTCCCCAATGGAAAATGTTCAAGAATTTTTTTTTTAAATCAGGACCTGAAATTGAGGAGTGGAGAGTTGTTTCTTTAAAAAATAAACTTCCTGATGCCCATTGCATGTTTGGAAACTGAGTTGCCATAACAGCTGACTAATGGCTGGAATTCATTTGATTTCTGTGCCAAATCTTTATAAAGTTTTATTTTTGTTTCCCCAGTATAGCAGCTCATCAGTTCAAAGTGCTACCATCTATTTATTTTCAAGTACGTTTATGCCTTTTCAATAAAAATGAATCTAAGTGACTTACTATAGCAATACACCAAAGACAACCATTCAAAAATATATATAAATATCTGCAATTAAAGATAAGAATCACCACCACACAACCATCACTGATGCCAACTGATACCCATCCCAAATGGAATATAAGGTTTACACACCAATTAAAACTGGTATTTTTCTTTTTCTCTATAAAAATCTTTATAAATCTGATATCACAAAACTTTGGATTTATTTTCCAGCTAAAAAATAATCATTAATGACAAAAACACAAAGTACCAGAGTTACTTACAGATGCCATCTAATAACTGCTTTAATACTTTAGCAAAGAGAACTTTTAAAAAAGCATGCCAAAGAGTACAGAATTCCCATACTTCTCAAAAACACAACTTATCAACTAAAGCAGTTTCCTCAGTTTATAAAAACAACAGAAGATACAATTAGGTGTTTTCTTTTCCATCTAAAACATAGTACCAAACTTTACAAAATTTAAAAACAATATGGAGACAGTGTAGTAACTGAAAGCTGATGTTTACTAAAACATGAGTCGCAGTGGTGCAGTGGTTAGAGTGCAGTACTGGAGGCTATTTCTGCTGATCGCCAGCTGCCGGCAGTTTGGCAATTTAGCAGATCAAATCTCACCAGGCTCAATGTTGACTCAGCCTTCCATCTTTCCAAGGTTGGTAAAATGAGGACCCAAATTGTTGGGGGCAATATGTTGACTCTGCAAACCACTTAGAGAGGGCTGTAAAGCACTATGAAGCAGTATATAAATCTAAGTGCTCTTGCTATAGTAAAACAGAAATACCCCTATAGTGGGTTGAATCCAGATCACATTATTTGGAGAAATCCACAAAACCTAGCCATGACCCAAGTCTTGTTGATTTAAATGAGAATTCACTGCAACTTTGCCTGGACACATCCCAAAATAAATCTGATATTTGAGTGGGGAAGCATGGAGAGTACTCTGAAAAAGTCAGTTATTTTATTTTAATGCTTGTATTGAACTTATGTGAAAAGGATGCTTGCAAAGCCTAAAGTGGGATATTGTGTACCTTAAGGTAGCTGTTTCCATGGCTCATGGAAAGTCATAGGAGATGAAAAAATGCAGCTGTTCATTCCAACTTACTTCCTTTGGGAACTGCGTGCAATTGCAATCACAGTAACAATGTGGGGTCAGAATCGGACGGAGCCAGAGTCCAATTGCCTGCTTAGCGCAGAAATACAAATTACAGCCTGACAAATGTGTACCCAAAAATTTCCTAATGGTGAGAGCAATCAACCAATGGCATGGCTTGCCTTCAGAAGTTGTGGGTGCTCCATTACTGGAGGCTTTCATAAAGAGACTGGACAGCCACTTGTCTGGAATGGTAGAGGGTCTCCTGCTTAAGCAGGGGGTTTGACTAGAAGTCCTCCAAGTTCCCTTCCAAGCCTGTATTCTGTATTCTGTAAATTAAAACTCTTATTATTACTTGAAAGTCATACATAATTAATTGGATAGACCTCCAATTTGGATAGACCTGCTCTTACAACAGGAAGTTTTTCTTACCGTAAGCTAAAATCTTCCTTCTGGTAATTTAAATATATTACATTATAACTTGTCCCAAATTACAGGGAACAGGACTTTGCTTTCTTTGTATGACAACCCTTAAGATATTTGAAGAGGGTGATATGACTGCATTACGACTTTTTGCCACAAAGTTAAACATACCCAATTTCCACAAGCTCTTCTTATAAAAGTCCAATTCTCTGAGCGTCCACACTTAGGGCATATACTGTACTTTACTTGAAGTGGCATCTGACTGGTGCAGACTAGAACAGAATGCAGCTATTGTTTTATAAGGAAACTAATACCAATATTTGATGCAATCTAAATTTGATTTTGCCCCTTGGAACATCCAACTATTTGTAGGCCCTACCATTCCTTAAGACAATGTTTGCCTTCCCCCTTCCAAAAAGGATTTCTCAAACCCATTCTGTAATTTTAGCATTCAAGAAGTGCTATCCATCTCTGAACTGTAATATTAATTCAAACTATACACACTATGCAAAGGAAGTTTTTAAAAACTTTCAACCATGCAACAGATACTTCCCTGCAAATTGGAAACAGGCTTGATTGTCCATTTAAAAACAACCCCAAATATAAACAAAAGTAGCTCATCTTGGATTTAAATTACCTTCCCAAATTAAAAAAGGGAAGGGAATTTTTTCCATCTGCTCATCCTGTTAAGCCTGACCAGTTTTATCCCTCCAGCAGAAAAGTCAAAAATGAAAACAGTGTGCAATTTCACAGGAATGCATACAGTAATTTAAGCACTCCTGGCTACCACCTTGTTCTTGGATGCTCCAAAAACAAGCCTTGGAAGAGTTTCCTTTAAAAGCAGATATTTACTTAGAAAACTCTACATAACTTGGATATCTGAATAACCTTCCCACACAATATCATCATCATTTTTATCCTACCTTTTTTAAATGTATGTTTTGGTCATCTCAAGGCTATGAGAAAATCTAATACATCTGCCTATTTTCCCCACAACAATCCTGTGAGGGGGGCTGAGTTGAGAAAGTAGGACAGACCCAAAGTTACTCAGTCAGTTTTCATGCCTAAAGAAGACTTAAATCTCCCAGTCTTCTCGTTTCTAGACCAGTATTTTAAATACTTCACCAAAGTGGCTCTTAATTTTTAAAAACATTTTATATCTTTTATCATTTGTATAAATTTGCCTTCAGAAATCATGGATGCTCCATCACTGGAGGTTTTTAAGAAGAGACTAGGCAGTCACTTAGAAGAGGGGGTCAAATTATTCTCCAAAGCACCGGAGGGCAGGACAAGAAACAAAGGATGGAAACTAATCAAGGAGAGAAGCAATCTGGAATCAAGGAGAAACTTCCCAATAGTGAGGACAATTAACCAGTGGAACAGCTTGCCACCAGAAATCGTGGGCCGTTTCATTGGAGGTTTTTAAGAAGAGACTAAACAGCCACTTATCTGAAATAGTATTGGTTCTGCTGCTTGGGCAGGGTGCAGGATTAGAAGACCTTCCAGCTTTATTCTATTGTAAATGTAAATGTGATATAAACAATTTGTAGTAAAATATTTTACAATCTTTTTCCTACCACAAAGCAGTCAAGTCTGATAGGAACAGAGGAGCAGGCTATTTGGAGCTATTTGACCACAAAAGGATCACCACCAGATCAGACTTTCTCCTTCATTTACATCGTCCAAATCCATTTAGAAAGTGAGAGGAAATTCCAAATTTACTTTTGCATCACTCACCACTTTCACAATATTGGATACAATTGCTTTACTTGGAGACAGCAAAAAGAGGGGAACTACAGGCAGTCCTTAACTTACAACCATTTGTTTAATGACCAAAGTTACAACAGCACTGAAAAAAGTGACATTGTTTTTTACACTTACAACCATTGCAACATCCCCATGGTCCTGTCATCAAAATTCAGACACTTGGCACTTGCATGTATTACGACACTATGTATGATGGCATGTATTATGACCCACAGAATTGTCAAGAGTCTGATGCAATTGAATGGATAACATCACCATGACAGTTGCAGTGTTCCTGGGTCATGTGATCAATGTTTTAGTATTTAATATTCTGTAAACTGCCTTGAGTTTGTGTTAAATGTTAAAAAACAATTGCATATTTTAAAATTTATGTTAATACCAAAGGAAGCGATAAAAATCAACGTCAGACATATGCTACAGAGAGAACAGAACTTCTAATGTTGGCAAATGAGCAGGGGAAAAGAAAGATAGAGGGACGGCAGAGAAAATTTCATGTCTTAAAAAGTGCTTTTAATGTTGTTTTGAGTCATTTTCTCCTGCTTACAGAAGGAAAAAATGTATATCCCTGAGATATAAATTTGCTTTCTCCACAGGATCTTGAAGAGAGAGAAAAGGAGGAATGTTTTGCCATCTAAAACAGTCAGGTTTTAAAACTATTCCCTAATGAGCCCATCATCTCAGCCAATCAGAGCCAAGATTAACGAAGCCGCTCATAGAGTGAATGAAAACAGATAAATGTTTTTATGCTTTACAACAGCTGGCTCTAACAATGCTTGGGGATTTTTAAAAAGACTCTTATTTCCAGACCAGCAAAATTCCACTCCTCTGTTCAAAGCACAAATGCAAGGGAGAGGTGATAAACAGGATCCATTCAAAGAAAATAGCCACCACTTTGTATACAAACTCCTGAAAGATCAAAGCACAGTTGAAGAGTCCAAATGAAAAAAGATCTTTATAGATACCTAGAGGCCCTCTGGCACCGGTACCAAATCTCAAAAAGTCTCAGCAAGCACAATAGGTTTTCAACACATTATAATTGTTAATTATTAGATACTTGTTATCACAACTATCCCTTCCCTTCCAGCCTCATCCCTATTTAAACCTACACCAAGCATCTAATGTAGTATGCTGTGGCTATTGCTCTTCGAAAAGCTTTTACATTACCTCTGACTGAATGCTGATGTACAAATTTGACTTACCTTGTGGCTTATAAAGACCTAAACGCTGTACAAGAAAAAAAAGACTTCCATCTACACTAAAGACTTTTTAAATTAAGCATTCACTTTGCACTTCAGGCATTTGCTGTATTTCATGGATACTAGCTAGCCTTGTAATAAATGAAAATATTAAGCGCTGTAACTGAATATATCCCCCCCAAATCCTTTTATCATCACCAAACATATGAATAATTAAATAAAGGAAATTAATATTACAAAACCCTTCAATGCTACCCCAACAGGAAATTGAAACGCTAAGAATCTTATAACTACATCAAACGTTCTTTTCACAAAAGGGATATTGCTTTAAAAAGAAAAACTTCTTGAGACGCTGCTAAGCGCCCAGAGATATTTAAACTATTTTCTCTCACGGGGGTCCCCATCCCTACTCCAGCTGCCATCCCTCGGGCCCTTCAGAAGCAGCCTCCGTAGGAAAAAAGGAGCCGGCGCGATGCCCCACTTTTACTTTCTCTCCTCTCGAGTAGGAGGGTATCCGCTTCCCTTCCGCCCCTTCTCGCCTTCCAGAGAGCTCCGAAAAGCTTGAACTTTCGGGAGGGAGGGACGGGGGGGGGGAGCCGGGAAATGCGCGCAAGCCGGGAGGGAGAAGCCGAGGAAGCCCCGCTTCCTTCCTCACAACTCCGACCCCAACTGCCGCCAACTGACATCGCCGCCCGCCCGTTTGATGGCGCCCCTCGCCGGGCGCGCCGCGTCCACACGACCCCAATTGGCGTCCCGCACACACGCGTCTTCCGAGGAAGAAAACCTTCGCCCCCGTCTCCGCCTGGCCAAAAGGGAAGGGAAACCCCTGGACGACAAGGCGCCGCTGAGCGGTAACTCTGTCCCTCCGCTTCTTCCGTCCCGAGCCGGAGAGACTTTCCAGCCTTTCCCGGGGCAAAGCCGGCACGGGTCCCTGGGGCCGAGCGGGAAGGGGCGGCAGGCAGGCTCGGGGGCTCCCCGCATCTGCGGCAGGACTTGGGCCCCGAGAGCCGGGGCAGACCAGAAGTCCCGGGCTGGCTCCGCTCTCCGGCGGGGGACGGTCGCGGGGAGCCCCGTCCTGCCCGGAGGAGAGCAGCCCGGCCTTCCGCAGGGAAGGAAGCGGGAGCCCCGCTTCGGCCGGGGGCTCCGGGGGTCTTTTCTCCAGGCAGCCTGGGGGGAGGGCGCCCTGCTCAGTCCTCCCTGCCCGCCTCCCCTCCTCCGCGCTCGTGCCGACCCCGCTGCCTCAGAGGCGCCCCCGCCGCCGCCCCCCCGTGGGCCCCGCCGCCCCCCGAAAGGGCCCGGGGCGGGGGCGGAGAGTGGCCGCGGAGGGAGGCAGGGGGGGGGTTCCCAACTGCGCCTTTACCTTTAGTTCCGCACTGTCCGCCATCTTGAATTGCGGGGCGCAAGCGCAGTGAACCCCGCCGGGAGACCGCCGCCCCCGCCCCCGCCCCGCGCCCGGCGTTTGAATCCGCGGCGCGCGCGTGGCAGCCATTTTGTCCGTCCCCTCAGGGCGGGACGCCGCTGCCCGGGAGGGAGAGCTTCCTCCTCGGGGGCGAGGTGGGGCCAGGGGGGCTGCTTGGGGGTGACCGCCGGGCGGGATGAGACCAAACCCACCATGGCTCACCTGCCCTTTTCGGGGATGACGCTCTTTCGCGCCCCGGTTCTTACGGCGGGGGCATTCGCTTGAGAGGATGGCAGGTTCCGTGACGTCACGGCAGCCCAGCCAATGGCCGCAGAGGGATGCTGTGAGCAACCTGGAGACTCTGGGCAGCCTCTAATGGGTTAAGGGGCTCGTCTGAATGACCTCAGCGACCCCCGTCCCCCAAGTATGACAAGGCTGCATCTGAATACAGCCTTCTTCTGCCAGGCTTCCCCTCCTAGATGGAGAAAGAGTCAGGAGAACTGCAGGAAACGAGCAAGAAGTGAAGAGAAAGGACCAGGGGAGACATAATAGCAATCTTCCAAAGTTTGAGGGGCTGCAACAGAGAGGAGGAGGTCAAGCTGTTTTCCAAAGCACCCGAAGGCCAGAGAAGGAATAATGGATGGAAACTGATCAAGGAGAGATTCAACCTGGAAATAAGGGGAAATTTTCTGACAGTGAGAACCATCAACCCATAGAACAGAAGTTGCCTTCAGAAGTTGTGGGAGTTTCATCACTGGAAGTTTTCAAGAAGAGACTAGACTGCCATCAGTCAGAAATGGTCTAGGGTCTCCTCCTTGGGTGGGTGGGGGGGTTGGACTAGATGACCTTCAAGCTGCCTTCCAACGAGTGGTGGGTTGCCCCCGGTTCGCACCGGTTCTATAGAACTGGTAATAAAACCGTCAGGAGGCTCCGCCCACCGACCTTGACGTCATCAGAATACTTCTGGGCATGCGCAGAAGAGCGTGCGTGTGAGCGGCCCCATTGCGAACCGCTAGTAAAGATACGTAGAACCCAGCCCTGCTTCCAACTCTGTTAATCTGTTCAAGAAACAGGTTGAGCTGTGTTGGCAGACCTTCTGGGGGGCATCATCTCCCCAACAGTGCTGTGGCCAGGAAGAAAAGGAGCAGAGGACTTTCCTTCAGCATCCTTCAGGTAATTTAGTCCAAAGCTGGGTCAAAATTTAATTCAGTCTTATTGTGTTGTCATTTCTTCATGCAAATAAGATTTCTATGTAATTGCAGCGGTGAGTTTTAATTCACTCTTTGTGATCAGAAATCTAAAATTGAAATGGGGACCCTCTCCTTGTTTGCCAATTGGACTACTACCATCTTTTGGCCTACCAAGAACATTGTAAATCGGGCTTCTTATTCCTTGACTTTTTTAAAAAATAAAGTTTGATTTTTAAAAAAATCTCTTGCTACAATGATTTTTCTCCAAAAGCAGGGAAAGGGGGCTGAAACCTCTAATCACACCATTATATACTACAGGGCCAATAAGTTGCATTTTAAAAAATAATGTTACCCTTTTTGGAAGCGTATTTCTACGTATCATAAATCAGGCTTAGAGAGCAGCTGCCGGAGGGGCACTTCGTGGAAGATAACCTCTTGAAGCCATAAGTATTAAATAGATGACATCAAGAAAGTGAGACTAGGGTGCTTTTGAGAGATGGGGTTTGAGACCATATATAGAATAGCCCCAAGATTTCCTAGGGAGCTTTCACAATTCTCTGTAATCTTGACTTCAGGACCTCAAACAGGGTTGGCATCAGGACACTGAATTCTAGTCCTACCTTACATGTAAAAGCTAGCTGGATGACTTTGGGTTAGTCACTCTCCCTCAGCCCAACTAATCACATAGGATTGTTGTTATGGAGAAAAGTAGAAAGAGGAAAAAATATTAGTTATGTTTGGCACCTTGACTTATTTATAAAAATAAAAGTGGGATAAAAATAAGTACTGTATGTCCTCAGAATGTATTGGGGAGTTTGCATACTATGTATGCCCTATGTTAAAATGGTAAAGACAATATATTTTATAGCGATTCACCTGATAATTTCAGGTTGTTTCATTACTTTGTTGGAAATGAGGTGACGGGAACATCAGGGTGCCAAAAAGGGAACTGATATATTAGAACCCTTGTGCTATGGTAAAGTATAAATGAGGGCCACAGCAAGAAAAACCAAAAAGAGATCTTCAGACCTTAAGGAAATTAAAGAAAACTGATCTATCAGAAAACAGAAATTTGCATAATTTGGGTATACAATGCAGCCAGATGATGTGCTAGAAACAGGTGTTGATGGACAGGAGCAAAAAAGTCAAGGCATTTCTGCCCACAAGATCAGAGTGTCAGCCTGGCCATCATCGCTTTCCTTCAAGCTTGCTGCCAGCTGCCATGGAAACAGGAAGGGAGGGAGCAATGGGCATTTGGGAGGGGAATCGGGCAGGAGATCTGAGAGTGGAATTTCTGAGAACCGATAGGGAGGCTTGGACTCAGAGAGGCCAGCTTGGGTTGTTTAACATCTTCAAGGCCAACCGTCCTAGGAATGGCATGCACAAGGGCAGCCCAGAGCTCCTGGATTGGACAAGAGACATTCCCAAAACATCTTCCTGGCCGATGATTGGACTCTGTCTGCCTGGCTACTGGGGGGTGGGCTTTGTGGTTATTTTCAGTTCATCTTTTTCACATGTGTTTGCTTCAGACCTTGCCTGACTTTTGCTACATTCACTGCTTTCTTGGTAAAAGAACCTTTTCTCTGAATCTATGCAGTCAAGGGTTTTCTTTCCTAAGAATTGATCAGAGGCAGCCCTGATGCCCCACCCCTGATGCCCCACCCCATGCATGATTACATAGCTGCCACCTAGACTTTATTTTGCCCATGTGGGCTTTTTATCCTCAACTAGAAAAGATTTTTGTCCTTTGCATATTGAACAAATTAATAGAAAGAAAGAAAACAGGTAATGTGGATGGGGGAGGGAGGCTCAAGGGGATTATTAGAATGTTCTTATAAAAGTTACCGGTACATATCATTACTAAACATTTTGAACATTTGTCATCAAGAATCAGACCCAACTTGACAGTCATTCATTCACTCTCGAATACCAGCTGACAGTGTGGCACTCTGACTCCATGCTTTTCAATGTATACATGAGGACCTAAAAGTCATGTAACTATTAGCCATTTATACCTGATTAGATTACTGAATTAACATGTTGCTCTAAATCATATTATAGCTTGGTTTTGGCCTAGCATGCTATATGGAGCTGTGTGCTTTTTTTTAACTGGCTACAATTCAGCAAAACATGACTTGTAATTTGATCCCAACCACATGTACCAGGAGCTGTATAACATTGTCCTGCAACATTCATATCATATAACTACCTAAGAATTTTTAGTTTAATTTTAGTTTCATTCATTTCAGATCAAATTGGGCTCTAATGAAGGTTGCTGATTTTCAATTCAATGGACAGAACTATTTAAATCAACATTATAGAATAGAAGAATGCCAAATGTAGATTTTTTTAAGACTGCTGTGGACAGAGCTGCTTTGGATTGTCAATTTTCTACAAACAGTTCACGTAAAACAATTTTCTACAAATAGTTTTCATAATTGTTGCAGGACCACTGCTCCAAGCAGTGATTGGACAAAATAGATTGGACAAAAAATAATTTATAAAACTCTATAAAAAAGAATTGCATAATTTCAGTTTATATATATATATAGTTGTTGTTAGACTATGATTGACAATGTTACTGTCCTATAGTTTCAGGAAATTTATTTTTAATTTCTGGAGATATATCTAGAGCACCTGTATAGGTAGTCGTCAATTTAACAACCATTTGTTTAGTGACCAAAGTCACAGTAGCCCTGAAAAAAGTGACTTAATGACTGTTTTTCACACTTATGACCATTGCAGCATCCCTATAGTCATGTGATCAAAATTCAGCGGCTTGGCAACTAGCATGATGGTTGTGGTGTCCTGGGATCATGCAATCACCTTTTGGGAACTTCTGACAAGCAAAGTCAATGGGGAAGCCAAATTCACTTAACAACTGTTTTACTAATTTAACAACTGAGTGATTCACTTAGCAACCATGGCAAGAAAGGTCATAAAGTGGGTCCAAACTCACTTATAACAGCTTGCTTAATTAGCAATGGAGATTTTGTGATGAGTCAAGAATTATCTGTATGTGTGTCTCTAGATAGGGATATAAGGAGAACATCTTGGTAGCCATCACTAAGAGCCTAATAGAAAAGGGTCCATGACGAGAGAAGAAAAAACTTACACCATAAGGCCATTAGCAACACCATCACCTTTGTTGAAGGGAGTTTGTAAATAAAAATACCATAGATATGATTTCAAAAGAATTGCTTGGTCTACATGAAGTGTGTCCAACCTTTTGGCTTCCCTGGAATACATTGAGTGAAGAGGAATTGTCTTGGTCTTGGGCCACATATAAAATATATAATGTAGTTAATCTATATAAATATCATGAAAGACAGACAGTAGTTATTTATAGTAGATATCATTGGTATTAAATATTAATTCTATTTTTAAATTATGCTTTTAAAACATCTGTCATTCTTAACAGAAATCATCCTAACCATACCTATTTGCAGTTATGAGCCACTCTAACATTTATACGCTTCATAATCTCAGGATCTGGTTCCCTAATAGCAATAGCAATAGCATTTAGACTTATATACCGCTCCACAGTGCTTTTTACAGCCCTCTAAGCGGTTTTACAGAATCAGCCTATTGCCCTCAACAATTTGGGTCCTCATTTTACCGACCTCAGAAGGATGGAAGGCTGAGTCAACCCTAAAAGCATAAAACCACAAATAACCTACTTACTAGAACTGCAACACACTGAATCAACTGAGGTGTTTAAGAAAACACGTTTACCACTTTTTGCAATATGTAGGATTGTATTGTAGCCTTGCAATTTTCAGTGCAAAGTAGCCCTCCTGTGGCTAGCACAATCCTAGGGGACAGATCAGCAGTTGCTTTCACATTTTTAATAAGTGTTGTAGCCAATTAGATTTTGGGAAATAATAGTGATGAGTAAATATGTTTTCTTACAGATTTTTTTTCTTTCTGTTAATTAAAGCTTGGGATATGAATGTCATTTGTATAGCAAATACTAATTACTGTGATGCATTTAATTGTCACAGGTATTATAAGTGTTAAATCTTCTTGTGTGGCCTTTCATCTTGACAGCTTAAGCTAGGAGATGACAAGCGAAAAAAGGAACTATTTAACTGAAACCTCCCCTCCCAGCGACTAGAAATGTAAGCTTGCAAGAAGGTTCATCTGCCTAAAAACAAAAGAAAAGCATTGAGATTTTACAGCAAAAAAAATGCAAGGCAGCTTAAAACACGAATTTTAAAGAATAAGCTATCTAGTCACTTTTTAATTGCAGTCCCATGCAAGCAAAACATCTCCAAAGGTTTATTAAGAAAGTCAACAACTAGTCACTGACCATAAACTTCTTTGTTTTATTAGGATACAATACACTAATCAATCAACGTATACTAACATTTATAGCTTCTCTTCCCCATCCCTGTTTGGCAATGTTATTAATATAATATGAATCTCTATCCCTTAAGAGATGGGGAAAATATTAATTTACATATTTTCTTCAAAACAATTCAATGGATTAGCTGTAATACAGGAATCTAACCTAATATGATTGGTTGATAATTTATGCTTCTCCAATAATAATATTAAAAGTAAGTAAAATTTTCATCCTATATTTACTTGGAAGTCAATCCCTCTTCCCTCCTGAAGTTGTTACTCCATCCAGAAGGATAGCTTTTTTTGCCCTTAATGAAGTTTTCATGAAAGAAAATTCCTTCCATCTGGACTATAACATACAGCTGTAGAGAAGAGTAAGAACTCCTCCCTCTATGTAAATTATAATTGTGTTTCAAGCATGCTAGAGTGTCATGCATCTCATATTAGTTTAAGCCTGCTGGGGAAGGAGATAGCCACTGCAGGTGGTATGTTGTTGCATGAGCCATAATGCAAATGGGTCCAGAGAGTGAATGTCTGTGTGAAGAGGCCACAGTGGCAGGTTGTCCATAGGAAATGTAGGGGGTCAAAAAAAAAAGTTAAGATAGCAGATGCAACCCACATGTCCAAAGCCTTCCACCTTTTTATGTGCATCCTGCTGTTCGAATGTGATCGAGAAGAAGGAAGCCAGCTGGACCAGGGAGAATGGAAATTCAAGCCAGCAAGAGACACTGGTCATAGAGACCTATTACATTTCTCCTCTATATTCAGTTTGATTAGCCATTGTGGGAAACAGGATGCTGAGGTCAGATGAACGTGACAGTGCTCTTCTAACATAGCTGCATACATCCTGAAGTTGGGCTTGAGTGAATCTGTTCATTGTGTGCAAACCTTCAAACATCAGAATAATTAAGAATAATCATGTGGCAATTAACTTTTTGTCACTTTCCCCAAGTTTAAAGATAACTTTGCATTCTCATATGCTTCCCATCCACTCAGTCTGGACAGAGGTATGCTTTGCCATTTTGGAAGGAGAATTTCACAATTGTTGTGTCAGAAAATGATTACAAACGTGAACTTATTAAACCCAAATATTCCTGGTTCATGTTTCCTTTGAAATGCCAACAGAACAGCAAAATATCACAAGATCAGAAAACTGCCCAAGGGGGATTAGTGAAAGCAATTAATTGAACCATATAATTAAAGCTTCCTTTCAATGTGGCCAAGCTTTCTTTTTCCATAACATAAAAACTAGTCAGAGTCAAGTGTGAATTCATAACTAACTCCTGTTGTTTGTTTTGTGAGAGAATGGGTGGGGTGTGGAGCAGATGAGATGAGTACAATGACAGATTTCCCTCTATCAGATGAGACGGTGAACAGTGTTCAATGGAACTCTGGATTCAGGGAGAGAATCAAAAGAAAGTTCAAAATTAGTAGCATCCACAATTGCACAAATACAATTTTTGGGTAATTATTGCCATATAATTAGCAGTGCTGCCTTTTTCAATTTAGATCTTTTTCTGTTTCAGTTTTTATTGCTTTTTCATGCGGTATTATGCCTTGCAGAAACATGAGAATGTATATATTTGACAATTCTCAATGTTTATGGTGGTTATAAATCAAGTCTGGGTCATTGTGTGCTGAATGTGTGTTCTGTGACCAAGAGAAGAATGTCTGGCTTATACCCAGATACTCTGATATTAGTAACTAAAATAATGAAGGCTTAAAATAGATGCTTACAGTGGCATTTTGCTTGTCTAATCAGTTTTGCTGTAATCAGCTTCTGCTGCTTTAATGGCATCTCCGGCTTTTACATGATAGATTGGGTCAGCCACAGGACTCTGAGAAGAGGTGAGTCCATAAGTGGATGTTTGTGTAATTAAATGCGAGACAGAGTCTGATTAGTAGATTTAAAAGCTGCCTTATCAAGGAGCAGAGAGAAGCAGTTTCACATAATGTTGTAGGAGCATCAACAGAATGGGTCCAAAAACTCAAGATGGCCAAAGCTTGATATCAAACCCTTTTCTACATGCATTACAAATCACATAAAAACTGGGGTGGGGCTCTGATTGCATGACCAAGGCCGCCATCTTGATTTTTTACAAAAACACCCTTCTCCTGGACACCCCTGCTTTGGCATAAGTGTAGATTCAGTTCAGGGTTTGAATTGTTCATGAATAATTGGCCTTACGTGGCCAGAGGATTAGCATTTGGTATCTAAAATTTCAAATGGAATTACATGGAATAGCCAAGATATCCCCACAGACTATATAGAGTTTCTGAGGGAAAGAGGGATAACCAGAGTGGATAGCACCCCCATTTATCTGTGTGGTAGGAAAGGCAAAGGATGAAATAAAACAATGTAACACAAGTAACAGTTTGACTTTTCTCATTCTCAGGACTCTGGGTTCTCTTCAGATCTTATAAATCTTTCACTTTTGCTTAATTTTTTTTTTTAAATATGAAGTACCAAAACCAGACAAGCAGGTTAATTGGGGTTGAATTCTCGATAGAAATGTATTCAGGCACCCAAAGCACAAATAATTAAAACAGAATTATTATTATTCTGAGTAAAATCCATGGAAAAAGAGCATCCATAATGCTAAAAGATTAATAAATGTCTTCCCTACAAAGTTGGACATCAAATAGTTGTTGCATTTTGGCCTCCTAGCTTGAGATCATCCCATAATGTCACCAACCTGCTAGTCCCTGAAACCAATAGTAAATTAATTCAGTTCGGATGCAAATGCCCACATCAGTGTTTCCTTCTACAAAGCCAAGATCACCCACCACAAGGGAAACCTGGTGTGAGAGAGATGTTCTGCAGTCATTGCATTTATATTTCATAAAACCCCATTAATTAAGTCTTACCATTCAAATAGGCACTCTTAAGAAATCAATAGAACACCCAACTTGAAAAGAATTGAGAGGTTTTCACTGGAATCAGCACACTAGGCTGGTGAAGCACCCACTGGAGGTTTAAAGTTAAAATGAAATGGTCTGTAATAGTTTCTCAGAATGAGATTAAGATACATACTAGATCTCGATTGATACTGGAAATTTCACAGTGGCTTAATAAATGGCAGCTAGGAAGTCGAAGGCATGATCTCCATCTAACTGGATGGGAGACCATGTCTTCAACTTCAAACTGCTCAATTCTAATATCCAGTCTGAGACTTTTGCGTGATAGGCTCTTAAAAGTCTGGATTTGAATCTCTTCATGCTCAAATCATTTAGCACCAGCCATATATTTATTGTGCATGGAGTGGTGCGGTGGCCTAGAGGTGGAGCTCTCACCTCACAATCAGGAGGCTGTGAGTTTGATCCTAGGTAGAGGCAGATATTTCTCTCTCTGGGCACACTGAGAATATATCTGCCAAACAAAACTCTGCATTGGCAACAGGAAGGGCATCCGGCCAGTAAACACTCTGCTAGCTCCATTCAGTTGCCCAGACTCCACCTTGCAAGTAATTATAGGGTTGTTAAAAGATGATGATGATATATTTATTTTGCATAGGCCTAAGCCATATTATTAGTCATGTTTGTCATTCTGAATTATAGTTGCCACGCTGCCTTTGTTTCCCCTTTGCCAGGTCTTTAACAACTGTGTGGCAGGCAGTTCAGCCTGGAGTAACTGTAACTTTTGAATCGCAGAACTACTTTG
Source organism: Masticophis lateralis (assembly GCA_030761175.1). Lineage (NCBI taxonomy): Eukaryota > Metazoa > Chordata > Lepidosauria > Squamata > Colubridae > Masticophis > Masticophis lateralis. The sequence continues at coordinate 22,492,619 of JAUDYJ010000012.1, read as the reverse complement.
TACTGCTCTGCCTTAAGATCAAGTAAAGAAATGCTGTGTGCACTTCTTTGAACTTCTTCACAAAGGCTATGTTTAAATAAGTGAAAGGAGGCAGAGAGATGCTTTGTCTACAGGCTGGGTTCTACCCTTTTTTTAACAGCACATTTGCTAAAATAATAGATCTTAACAATTCCCAGCAAAAGATTGTGTTCTCAGCTCAGCCAAAATTCCATATGACTTAGAGCATGGAGAGAAGTTTAACCATTGCTTTTATTCTTATTTTTTTTATCCTCAAGTTCTCTAAAAATATGAATCCAGCACTTTTTTCCAACCTCCTGTAATCTTCACTTTCCTTCATAAATGCTGCTTTGCCTCTCCTTTTGTCTCTAGATACAGAACAAGTCACATTCTTTATTCCACTTGCTCATCTACACCTCCCTGCCCCCTGTTTTTTAGAAAGGAAAGTTTTAGAAAATGTTGAGACAAGTTTACACTGGCAACACAGCAGTAGAGATTAGAACAATGAGAGAAACAACATGAAGTGTGGTAGCAATAGACCAGTTTGTTTTCACTAGCAACCAGCATATAAGCCATCTCCAAAAGTTGTCATTTATCTTCATGATGTGGGCATTTATAAATAGTAAATTGTTGTACCATAGTTTAGATTCTGCCTCCAATTCAAATGTATTTTCTTATACTTCAGTGGAATTCAGTTTCCTCCTTGAAAGGAAGAATAATAACAAGCCACACCTCTATTATTATTACCAGCAATTTCTTGATTTTTTAAAAAAATCTGAACTCTTTATGCTTGGCTTCTCTGTATTTTATTTTATGGTTCTTGTAGTAGACCTGACAGTTATTCTCAACAGTGATTGGAAGCATGGTTGGTATAAATGTGTGTTTGTGCAATGTAGTAGCAAAAGCAAAAGTACACTCATCCTTACCTCTCACATGAAAATATACTTCTTTCAAATCATTATTGATTTTCACATTCAGTTTCACAGAACTGGTACAGTGCTCACTAGAAGAATGTGCCCATATTTCTCATGGGACAGATGAGAAATATTAATAGTCGAAGATTATTCATGTTGACCATAATTTTCCCTAAATGTAAACTGTGTTTATTTTAAGAGGTGTAGGTGTATGAATCAGAAAATCCAAATTGTGGGTGCAACATGTTAGCTCTGCACAGTTAGTTGTAAATCCTGTCACTAAATTCATAGCAAACCTCACAGTATGGTTTACCACTTCTGAGTTTACAGCTGAGAACGGTGGTTACTTTACAAATCTGAAATTGTTATAATGGGACATCATTGTAGGGTGCCCATTCTTTCCTACCATCTCTAAATATAAATTTTGCTTTGTAGTTGCTTTAAATATTTGCTAAATGAGATCAGAAACAACAAAAAGATAAATGAAACAAGTTTAGACATTCAAGCAAGATACTGCCAAAAACTATTAGTCCTTCCAACTTGGAATATACAGTACCCAATATCTAATAACAGTGAAGACGGAAAATAAATCTCTTAAAATCAGACTTCTTAGTTACTGCTCTGCAGTGTGCAGAGCAGTATTTGTTCTCGCAGAGCCTAAGTATTGAGTTGTTTGCTCCAACAGACTGCTAAACTAAAAAGCATTTTGTCCTTGGATAGGAGGATAATCTTGGAACCAATATGAACCTGAAATTTGTAAGGAACTAATAACTCCTATGCTGAGAAGCACTAGGGATACCAATTCACTGTGAGAGAGGAAGGTAAATGGAGACCAACTTGATGAGAAATAGTGACCTTTCACACACACAGCTGAAGTGTAAGATTTTTCCATGATTTGGGGTCTGATTTAAGAGTATCAGTGTGTTCAGGACAATCTGTCCCTCAAACAAATATAGGTAAATAGTTGTCAGTTAATTATACACTGTCAGTTAATTACAGCATGCTTATCAGTACTTCGCTGTTACAGAACATAATGTTATATTCTTATCCTATAAAACAAATTACTAGGAACTGATAACCAAGAAAAATATTTTTCCTCTGGCAAAGTTTTACTCATTGGCTTTAAGAAGCCATAATACCTGAATTATTATGGTGAAGTTATATATTAAAAAAGAGGGATACATCATCGATCTGAATTCCATGTGAAAATTACAAAGAGTTTTGTGGTACATTAAAGATTAACAGATGTATTACATCATAAGTGTTTTGTGAACTAAGTTACATGGAAGATAGTATAAGCAGTGGGATCAAAGGGAAAATATATGCACTATTTCAGTGGTCATTCATAAAGCAGGATTAATAGCAATAGCAACAGCACTTAAACTTACATACAGCTTCATAGTGCTTTACAGCCCTCTCTAAGTGGTTTACAGACTCAGCATATTTCCCCCAACAATCTGGGTCCTCATTTTACCGAACTTAGAAGGATGGAAGGCTGAGTCAGCCTTGAGCCAGTCAGGATCAAACTGCTGGCAGTTGGCAGAATTAGCTTGCAATACTGCATTCTAACCACTATGTCACCACAGCTCTTTATATGATATAATAATATCATATAAACATTGTGCTATAGATCGTAAAGCCATTATTCTGATTCAAGACAAAAGCTAAACCAGAGGTAACCATAGCTTGACAAATTGTAACTCCGTGTCTTATAATGGGATCTTCCTTTAAAGGTTTTTTGACTGTAGAGGTTCTTTAATTATTGCTCTTCTTGATGTAGCATTTACATCTGTTTATTCTTTTGCATAGTAATTAACCTGAAATGAAATTTATCATCTGAGGTAATTTCTTTCATTTCTGAACTGATTGGGAAAATAAGAGTTTTTTCAGTTAGTCAGTCAGTTTACAAATTATTGATTTTATCAACAGGATTTATTTATCACCTCAATTAGCTAGGTCCCTAGGCAATGAACAATATCCAAAGTAAATAAGGCACTTTAATATCAATATGTAATAATAATAATACTACAGCATAATATAATTTTAGAAAGCCATGCCAATGTAACCATGCTGTTCAATTCCCAAAGCCTAGGTTTTACGAGGTTCCAGAAGGCTATGAGGGCCTTTGGAGCAGTGGTGAAATGTAAAATTTGTTACTACCTGTTCTGTGGGCATGGCTTGTATGTGTGTAATGTGACTGGGTGTCAACCTCATGATGCTTGCTTGCTTTTGGCTGCCATTGTAATGGGAGGGGGGAGGCATTGTAGGTATTTGGGAGTGGGGGAAGTGAACTGGTGGAGATATCTCAGAAAAGGGAGGAAAATTCTCACTGTCTTTTTAGCAGCTGCAGAGAGAGCTGATAACTGTCAAGGTCAACCGTCCTGGCATACCAGATAGATGGGGTCGCCTAAAGAAGTACCCCACACGACACCTTGGGGAGATGTGGATTGGACATTCAAGCTGGGATTGTGGGGGGAGGGATTTGGGGGATGCTTTCGTTATGTAATTTTTGCGCCTATCGCCTCAGACTTTGCTTTTCTTTCACTGCATTCAGTTCATACTCAGTAAAAGTACTTTTCTCTACCAACATGGAGCCGGGGTTTTCCTTTCTTGAATTTTGAACGAAGGCAAGCCTGACATTGGGTGGGCGTGGCCAACTTTTTTTTTACTTTTACTTTTAAAAGCAGGAAGTAACGACAGCCGGGCGGGCAGGCAGAGCCTCGCACCACCATTGTTACCGGTTCTCCAAACCACCTGCCCCAATCGCTGCCGGATGGCCTGTTCCGGTCCGAACCGGGAGCACTTCACCCCTGCTTTAAAGCTATTGTCACCTGAGATGTAAGGTATTTCTAAAGAAGAGGAGCTAAAAGAGTTTGTATTATGGCTAAAACAGCTTTGAGAATGCCCGCTTTGTGACTATCCCTATGTTATTTACTGTCTCCAAAGTACATGTGTACATAAACAGGCAGAAAATCTGCAACTGGCTTTTCATCTCTGCAGGGAAGTTGCACAGCAGAGGCACCTGGCAGAAGATCAGAAAGATGAACAATGCATGTAAAAAGGGGCAAGGCTTTAATTGCAAGGTTGTAGCCTCCATGCTGAATTTTTATTACCCCTCCCTCTCATGGATGTTCCTGCTGCAAAGTGAGTTCTTGTAGCTGGTGGCTTTAGAACGGAAGGGAGAAGAACCACTTTCAGGACTTTCTTGTTGAAAAGTCTGTAACTGAGCTCCAGAGCCAGAGAAGATTCAGGTGGGCAAAGGTGGCCATTCTTGCTCAGCTTTTGTGTATCTTTCATCTTTGCCTTCTGAAAGCTCATTTGCTGAAATACTCTGGATTATTTGATCTCTTGAGCACAGCTTTAGTTTCCTGGACACTTGCTCAGCAAGAAGGGTTTTCCCCCCACCTCTTCACTCAATGGAGGGCAGAAGGAAGCTTCCCAGAGTTTTGAAAAACAGGTATTGATTTTTCATTTATTTCCTAATGTAAGAATTTAACACATTTTTTTCCAGCTGGGATTTCCAACAGTTTGAGTGCACAACTAGTCAATGGCCACCTTCCTGCAGGCTGCTTCATATGGGCTCCATCATCCCACTGGCAGTTTGGAATACCTTCTAACTGTGCAACTATTGGACACTTTGGCTTGTTTCATTTCGACACTTCAGCAGATTGCATTTCCATTTGCATTATTCTGCTCAGTGAAGGCATCCATGAGTCAAACTCAAATGATGGATATAGCCATGCTGGGTTTTTGGCAATGATCAAATAAAAGTTTGCCATTGCTTTCTTCTCGGATTATGCACAGCCCTCAGATTTCCCAGAGATCTCTTGTCCAACATTGCCTACTTGCTTGGTCAGGTGCTGCAATCTGCTAAAATATTATAATAGCTGTGTTCCAATAAAAGCTGAGCTCAAGAACTGCATGTCCTAAATTGAGCTTCTTCAGATATTATTGCTGCTGTAATAACTATGTGTGCCAGGTTGCACATGCATTTTGTGTGAGCTGGAGTGGGTCAGATATTCTAGCCTTTGGAAGCATCATAAACAGTTCTGGTCTCTTATATTTCAACTGCATTAGGTATCCAGGAATATCCCAGCATTTTCCCCAACCAATGTGTCAAAGTAGCATCCCCTGATTTTCCAAAGGCAAACATTCTAGTACACCTCAGAGTACAATTGATCTGGTACCAGAACAACCTCTGAGTCCTACTTTGCGGTGTGTGATCAAAGGGAGGTAGGAGGTCATGCCGCAGAGCAGCCTCTGACCTCAGAAGGTTATCGAGCGTGACAAAGAACATCAGCCAGGACAAAGCAGGGAAATAAGCCACTCTGAAAGAAGACTCTGTTGGGGGTAAGATGAAAGAGGGTAGAAATGTGAAATCGGAGTTGAGAGGACAACAGGGAACATTGGTGTCGTGGTTAATCAGCCCAATAGTTGGATGAGGGTCACTAATTTGGCAATAAAGCCAAAATGGAAAATCATTTTATCACCAGGTTTTTAGAATTTAAAATATTCATCATCACGTTGCTTTAGAATGTTTGCAACACTGTCTAGATGCCAGGAAAGGATGAATATCTCCACGGACAATATAAAGTATGTACTATAATGTTATAAAAACAAAAGATAACAATCCGCTACCTTTCTTTATATTTAGGATATGTTTAAGGATGGGCAAAAATAACAAGTTCTGAACAAAAATAAAAGTACAGAGTCCGTTGGCAAGTAAAGAAAGTAACATGGTGTAATAGAAGAGCTAAGGTGCCTAATTAGGTTTTATTACTTTCTGTCTCCGGAGGACTGCAAAAACCCTGCCCAGAGAGCTCCTGCTGGGCTGCTAGAGAGCAAATACATAAGAATTCCGTGCTTATGAGCACACGCTTAGAGAGCAATCCCCAAGACTTGGATACAAAGAAGGATTTCTGCTGATCATTTATGTTTTGCCAAGAAACAGTGAGTGCTGTGCAGATAAAAAGAAGGAAAGGAATGGCCAGCTCTTTCGTTGGGAAGAACTGAACAGTTGTCTCAAGCAACAGATGCTGGGAAACGACTCCAAAGCCTCTGAGCTAGCTGTCTTTCTTCAAAGGCACTGGGGAAAGCTGTTCCTATTGTCAAAGAAAGAGATTCAACAGCAAATCCAGTTGCCTTTTGCCACAAAACACGAGGCCTCATTTTGTATTTCACCTCAAAAAAACAAAATGTCTTCTGATCTTTGAAGAGAAAAATCAAAGGAAGATTGTAAAAAAAACAATGTCAAATAATCAGAAAGAAGCTTCAGCCTCTCTGGAGGCAACAATGAGCAATCTGGAAGGCAGTTTGGATGTGAACCATAGCCAAACCAGATCCCATTCTGAAGAGGAATGGCTAAGACTGAAAGAGAATTCTGATGACCAGTGGGGATCAGTCGTGCCTCTTTCTCTTGGCTGGAGGGCATCCAGAGGTTTCAACCCCTCTGTTCCATTAATGATAATCAGCAGGCCAAAAGCATCAGGCTACATTATGTTCCACTTCAGTTTCTGCCAGTGATGCAGCAGGAAGTCAAACCTTGGTACAGAGGTCCTCAAACTTGGCAGCCTTAAGACTTGTGGACTTCAACTCCCAGAATTCTCCAGCCAGCATAGCTGAAGTCCACAAGTCTTAAAGCTGCCAAGTTTGAGGACCCTGGTTTATAAGATCCATGGCTCTGTATGGAATGAATAGTGGAGATTTTTGTTGATATCATAGTTGCCAAATGGATACCATTTGAAACTGTTCCAGTCCATATCCACATCTCACATGGGCTCAAGGACCAGAGATTTTGAGCAATTTTTGATGTTTTTTTTTAAATCTGGGGACAGAGACTAATTATCCCCATTGTTGTACTTTTTCAGAGCATGTACAGAATTCCCTCTTCCCCATCCTCCATCCCCCCCCCCCCATGGCTCTGAAAGAAACTATACCGAGTGGAGATTTTGTCTTCTAACAAATGCACCTCAGCCTCTCTCTCAGAAATTCACTCTGCTGGAATTAAATTTCAAATTACAAGAACTAATTAATCAAGAGGCCGTTTTATTTTTATTTTTCATTAAGGGTGAAATATTGAGGTCTTCTAAAAGAGTCCAACATATCCTTTCCTTGATTAAAAATGTTAGCCTCTACCTCCCAGGCTAGAAATTTCAAAGCAACTGCTAATTTGGCCTCCTAAGGGAAACTTGGCAAGAATTGCTGGTCTGGAATTTTTATTAGGGAGGTTTAATTATTATGTGCTTTTTTTCCCTCTCCCACCCTTTGGATGAGAAATATTGCCAAGCCCCAACTGTGACACTGAATGGCCTCATAAATTCACAGTGAAGTGTACAGCTTCGGACTCTGGAGATGGCTGAGCTACATAGTTGAACTGCTACATCAACAGGTCAGCTCCAGTAAAAAGGACTTTTCCTTCCACCAGGAGGCTGTTTGGGGTTCCCCACATAATTTGGTGCTTAGCCTAGACTCCACATTTCTTACACAGTGACTCTAAAGCAAAACTCCAATCAGCTGCGAGGTGAAATCAAAAGGACAGATGAGAGTCCAGCCTGAAAAACAGCACTTTGAAGTAACCAACTGGTTCAAACATTGACCACTGTTTCCCTCTCTAAATAAGGAAATATAGCTTTAGGAGTCATCCAAACCTTCATTAGTTTCTGGCAGGGATCAAGAGTGCAGCTAAAGATTGTTCCACAAGGCTAGGATGTTAAACTCCAAGCCAGTAGCTGGCATTTTGACATTTTGCTGCTGAACTGCAATTCCCAGCCCCTATTCCCACACGGGGGCCCTGGTGGTGCAGTATTGCAGATAAACTCTTCCCACAGCTTGGAGTTCAATCCTGATGGGGCTCAAGGTTGAGTTGGCCTTCCATCCTTCCAAGGTCCATAAAATGAGGACTCAGATTGTTGCTTACATTGTAAACTGCTCAGAGAGTTCTATAAAGGGCCATGGGACAGTATATAACTCTAAATGCTAATGCTATTGTAAGGACCTGCCCCAGCTGTCCCCTCAGGAAAGCATGACTCTTGAAACATTTAGTTATGAAAAGGAACTTTTACTGAGAGAAAGCGATTGCAGAGAATTCAGGCGGAATCTGAAGTTCCCATGCAAAGTGTTAACCTATTCTTCGCCATTCAAACCCCATCCCTCTTCACCAGTCCACCGGCAGCCAATACAGTTCCACATAGGTGTTTTGAGAACTCCGAGACATTAGCTTGATAGCAATTCATCTGCAGGGCACAAGCTGGAACCAGCTGGGAGAAAGCCCATATGTCTTCAAGATAGCCCCCCTCCCTAAATCCCACACAGTTACAGCAAAAGTTACAGCATGTAGAGAATGCAGCCCAATAACCTCCGCCTCCTCACATCTGAATGGCAGCATCCCAGCAGAGGACCTGACATGCTTCCCCCCTTAAAAGAAGGATGGCTTATACCTATAACACATAACATAATAAATAGGAAAGAAAAAGAAAATACTTAGTTTCATTTAGGTTTGTCAGGGTATTAGTTGTGAAACTGTTTGATTAATTTAGGGGTACTAATATGGTGGTGGTTAACCAATTCATTTTGGGTGGAGGAAATCTTTCCACGCCATCAAGTATTTGAGGGTTCCTCGATGTTTACGGGAGTCCAAAATTTTCTTAACTTCAAAATGTTGATCTCTTTCTATCATGAAGGGTTGAGGAACAGGTGGAGTAGCTGGCCTAAGGGGAAAAGACACCTCAGGTTTCAGTAGACTACAGTGAAAAACAGGGTGGACCTTAAGGAGGGACTTCGGTAGGTCTAACTCTACTGCAACAGGGTAAACAATGCGTTTAATCAGGAAAGGTCCAATAAACCTGGGTCCTAACTTCTTAGAAGGTTGCAATGACTATAAATATTGTGTGGAAAGGTATACTCAAACCCCCACATTAATCTTCTTTGGCTCAATTCTTTTCTTGTCCACTTAACATTTATAGATCTCTCTAGCTTCAGTGAGTGCTTTATGTACAACTGGCCAGGTATTCTACAGCTGGCCGATCCAGTATTTCAGTAAGGGCATTACTGGATCCTTGGTGGGTAACTTGGGCATAGGATTGAAATCTTGATCCGATGCAATTCGAAAAGCGGTGAAAGCAGTACTGCTATGTACAGAATTGTTGTAAGCCATTTCTGCAAACGGTAAAATGTCTGTCCAGTTGTCTTGTTGACAGTTTATGAAACATCTAAGGTATTGTTCCAGAACTGAGTTCGCTCATTCACACCCTCCATTTGTTTGCGAATGGTGACTAAACCTAAGTCCCTGGTCGGTAGCCAATAGGTCCAAAAAGGCCCTCTAAAACCCCACTATCTGATATAATGTGCTGGGGTGCTCCATGTAGCCAATAGATGTGATTTAAAACAGCTTAGCAAGTCCCCGTGCCGTGGGTGTTTTTTGGCAAGGGACAAAATGCACTTGTTTTGAAAAAGGTCTGTCACCACCCAGATTATGATATTCCCTGTGCTTTCAGGGATTCCTACAATAAAGTCCATAGAGATCCTCTCCAGGGTGCTGACAGCTCGGCTACAATCTGAAGTAGCCCCGGTGTTCTCCCATGTCTCCATTTAGCAGATGCACACAGGGCAACTGGACACATAGCTTTCAATGTCTTTTCGAAGGGAGGGCCATCAGAATTGTCGTTTTATTAAATGCAATGTCTTTACAAATCTGAAATGTCCTGCTGCTTTTGAATTGTGGCATGTGTTCATAATCTGGAGCCTTTGGATCTTTGGCACATACAGTTTTGTTCCCACCCAAGTCAGTCCAGCTTGGACGAAGCAAACATTGCTGTTATTGCGGAACCATTCATCCTCTGTTAGCACCTTTTTCAAGGCGGAGGCCACATCATTCCTAACTGGCAGCTTTTCTTTCTGCTGGGCTCTGGTGGTTACTTGGTCTGCCACTTGATGCAACAAGAGCCCTGGTTTGATTATCTCTGCTTTGGAACAATTGTAAGGTGACATCCATGATAGTGCTGGCTGTCAGTCATAGGAAGAAATAGTGGGGAAGGCAGGCTTTGGTGCAGTTCAAGGCAACTTCTTTTGAAACACCTACCTTGGATTGGAGCTGACCATTGTGTTCTAGATTAGCAGTTGGCCATCTGAGCTCCCAGAACTAGATGTAACTCATTGAGCACTTCCTAATCAGAGTTGTCATTATCAGCATCCTAGTTTCCTGCTATCAGGAGGATGAAAGAAACAAAAACTGTAAAATAAGCTTAGGAAAGCTTAAAACAAAGGCAAAATCTCTGCTTTTTTGCCCCATGATACCCCCCGGGAGGTGGGTAATCTAGTTGTGCTTATATGTCCTGTCACTTCTTTCAGCTGGGGGCAGTGGTGGGTTTCAAATTTTTTTACTACCGGTTCTGTGGGTGTGGCTTGTTGGGCGTGGCGTGGCTTGTTGGGCATGGCTTGTTGGGTGTGGCAGGGGAAGGATACTGTAAAATCTCCATTCCCTCCCCACTCCAGGGGAAGGATATTGTAAAATCTCCATTCCCTCACCACTCCAGGGGAAGGTTACTGCAAAATCCCCATTCCCTCCCGATCAGCTGGGACTTGGGAAGCAGAGAATAGATGGGGGTGGGGCCAGTCAGAATTTTTACTACCGGTTCTCCAAACTACTCAAAATTTCTGCTACCGGTTCTCCAGAACTGGTCAGAACCTGCTGAAACCCACTTCTGGCTGGTGGTCATTGGTCCGTCAAATAAAATGCTAACTCTGATTGCCAAAATCAAAAGATTGCCCAATTGAGCAGCTAGAGTATTGTACTTCCTCCTCCATTTATTTGAAGAAAGCAAGTCAAGAAAACAATTGGTGGGATCTGCCCTAAAATTTAGAAGCTGCTATTGTAAGCAAAGAGAAAAATCAAAGAGAAAGATCACTTTGTACTCTCCTGACTCAATCAATCAATAAAAACAACATTGACTTGATTTAAAACAGATCTGATGAAACAGCTAGCTTTCTTTCACTCTTTGATTTAAGTTTCAATGCCCTCAAGTGGGGGACTGGGAAGTGTCGAGCACTTCATCTAGTTCTAGGCAACAAGTCCAGCCCTAAGTTCACTTCTGAACATCTCATCTTAAATTCATCTCCTTCTCTAGATCTGCCTCCCTGTCAGCAATAAGAGGAAAGGAATGTTGTGCTTATATAAACAATTCCATTCTACCTTGCCTTCCAATTAAAAAGCATACCACAAGTGAATGTATTAGAACACAAAGAATTCCTGCCCTATATTTCCAGACAGCAGGAAGTGGAATTGTTTCTTGGGACATCTGGAGGACGCACATTTGGAGAAGGCTGCCCAGAACTATCAAGAGAAGAGCCTTCAGGTACTCAGGTCTTCCTTAGCTTCAGAGATGAAATATGGGAGTGAGTTCAAACTCTCAGGAACTTCTGCCCACCTCCAGTTGTAGGGATATAAAAGCCTCTGATGGGGACCTTAGTGGACATGGACATGTCCACCTGGGACTCAAGCTAAAAGTCCTGTCTCCAGTTATATCAGGGTTTTCTTTTATTATTTCATAGAATCATAGAGCTGGAAGGGATCTTGGAGGTCTTCTAGCCGAACCCCCTGCCCAAGGCAGGAATCCTTATACCATCTCAGACAACTGGTTGTCCAATTTTTTGTTTAAAATCTCCAGTGATGGGGTATCTACAACTTCAGAACACAAGCTGCTGTTCCATTGATTAATATTTCTCACTGCCTGAGAAGTTTCTCCTTAGTTCCATGTTGATGACCTTCTACCCATTGCTTCTTGCCTTGCCTTCATATCAGTGGTTGAAATCCTCCTTGGATCGCTGACAGTTTGCTGCCCGCACATGCGTGGTGTGTGCCAAATGTGTGCTGTGCACACACATGTGTAGTGCATGCCAAAAGCAAGCTCATTTTATGACCTTTCTTGCCACAGTTGATAAGTGAATCTGGCTTCCTCATTGAGTTTGCTTGTCACAAGGTGGCAAAAAGTGATCACATGACCCTGGGACGCTGCAATGCTCATAAGTTTCAGATGCCAAGCATCTGAATTTTGATCACATGATCATGGGGATGCTGCTAAGGTCGTAACTGTGAAAAATGGTCGTAAGTCACTTTTGTCGGTGCTGTCGTATCTTTGAACGGACACTAAATGAACTGTTGTAGGTCAAGGACTACCTGTATTGGAAGACTGCTCTCATGTCTCTCCTGGCCCTTCTCTTCATTAGGTTAAGCATAACTTTGTGGTTCATCACCCGATTTAGCCTCCAGGCCCCTTCTCATCTTTCTTTACATGATTTATGTCCCATGTTGCTCAAGGCAATACATGAAACATAAAATAAATGATAATAAACTCTCATTTGAAACACAATCACAAAAGGAACTGAAAAGGAAAAAGTCAGGATTAAAGGTTTGAAAGGTGCAGAGCAGATCACACATTTCAAATTTTCCTTGCAGTTCATCTCTTGGTGTTTAACTAAAAGCTTGCCCACCTTCTTACCAGCCAAGGCAAAAGAACCCACAAACTAGGAGGTGGCATGATGTTCTATATTCACACATACACAAATGGCTAGAATGGAAGCCTGGAATGCAGTCCCAAGAGAAAACTGTCTCCTCTCCTTTCTTGTCTCAGCCTGACCTTGGCAAATAGGGAAATGTCTTTTGTGTGAGATTTAGTTTTAATTTTCCCAGCTTTGATGAGGAATGAGGTGGCGCTGTTTAGCTTCTTCTATTAAACACAATTTTGAGTTCACTTTCATGAATACATTTTACATCTATTATTACACAGGGCATTAATTGAACTGATCAATGGTCAACAACATAACTAGATTATAAACAATCTAGATTATTTTTAAGAAAGATATTCTGTCATGGCCCCATTGGAGCCTGAGTCTGTGGAGGAGGATGAGCCAAAGCTGGGGCTGACAGAGGAATGACCTGAGGAGCAGGACGAGGCAGGCCAGGGTCCCTCAGGCCTGGGAAGGATTGCCAGTGAGGAAGAACAAGACGACCAAGAGAGGGCAGGCAGTGGAGCAGAGGAGTGATGGAGCTTTGGCCTACGAACAAAGACCGCCCCATCCTGATCCCCAAGCACGGAGAGTGGAGAGGAGGTGAGAGCAGTGCAGGCCGACCTGATGACTCAAGAGGAGAGTGCCTCGTCCCTCTTCACAAGGCTCATCTGGGGACTGAGACTTAAGGAGATGCTGTTGGAAGGAGCCTTTTGTTGGGAACAAATGCTGAATTCTTGGAGCCTTGCATGCCATTGCTGACATCTGGATTTTGTCTTGTGTGCCTTGCCCGTTTTGCCTGCCTCGCTGGACTTCTTGCCTTGTCTGCTCCCTTGCTAACTTTACTTGCTGGACTACTTGCAGCCAGAGGCTGTTGGAGGTGCATGTGAGAGCTTTGCTCCAGGACTTGCAGTAACCGTGGGGATGTTTGGGGGAAAGTTGGAACAATAAAGGGGAATTAGAACTGTTCTCTGGCTGTGCTGCTTCCGTGCGTCACCCCAGGTCATCACACATTCACACACAGGCAGAGAGAATCAAGAAGTCAAGAATGTTCATAGTTATTTATCACAGCATTGTGGCCGTTTTCACAGTTTTACCTCATAGAATATGCAGACCCGCATTCTAGCTAGTTTAGCACAATAGGTCAACTGAAGCCTAGGACCTGCATTTCTCCATAAGAGAGTATGCTTGACTTGTTTTAACTTTATTTTTCTTAATGTGTTGCATGTACCCAATATTTTTGTTTTATTGAATTGAGTGAACCCAAAAAAAGAATGAATTCGGTAATCTCTCCAAGAGAGATGAGCGGTTAAGAAATATGAATAAATTTAAAAAAAAGTTTAAAATATAATACAGTATATTATGCCCAGTCTTAAGGGCTTTAATCAACAAACGTGGAGAACTTTGGCTGATCTAAGTGCGGAGTCTTTGCAGAGGGGAGGATGAGGGACATAATCACGTCATCAAAGCCCTGCCTCAGAGTTTCACTCACATAGTGGTGGCCAGCCACCATCTTGTCTTCCTGGACTTGCGTGGTCCTTTTTTCCTTGCATTTGATTCCAACACCCCCCCCACACACACAAACTTGGACCCCTCCCTGCCTACCCTTGAATTTAATTCAGTTTCGGAAGCAGGCCGGTATCTGTACTTCCGGAAGGACTTTATTTAAAGTCCTAATTGGAAATATCTGTTATTTTGTGTTATTGTGTCTCCAGCCCTTTTATCTCCCTCCAGCTATTTAAGGGCCTTCAACAGCACTGCATTCCCTCCCGTCAGCCCTTGACGTCTCTTTCTCTCTAATTATTTCATCTTGTACTGGGTAAATCAGTTTCATAATTTCTAGTATATTAAGCACTTAATATGTTGTGTCATTTGAAACTACATCTTACAGTCAGCAAAGTACATTTTAATGAGCGTTAAGTGGTGTGAAAATACTGATCCCATATAACAGTTGGCTTTTTCTTTTGTTTTTTTGATTTGGTATGTTTAAATCTTGAATGTTACAAGCTTTGGCATCCTGCACAGAATATCCTTCAAGCAGGTGGTTATGTTGAAATTATATTTATATTAATGGTTCATTAAGGAGTTTTATCATAGTGGGTGCCAATTCCACTGCTGGCCCTTTAATGCTGCCTGACCTGCCCAGGTGAGCCACTGGCCCTGCATGGGAAATGCTACAGACTGGTCAGTGCAGGCCAGGCTTCAACACATCAAAACTGAGCGCAGGAAGAAGGCCGTAGTTCAAGTCATTCCACCTAACTCAGGATGGCCTCCACTATTTGACAGCGTCCATCCAGGCAGTTGACCAGACTTTTCTAAGGCTACCAGATCTGGACTACAAACGTTTGGATATTTGCTCTATGCTGCCTTCAGGTGGTTCTGGGGATTTTTCATGGAGTCAGCCAAGACTATACACTCTCTTACTCTTACATTAAGGGAGGGAGGATTGGACGGTGGGTGTCATTTTCAAAATGGAAGAAGAAACATTAATAACCTGCAGTGCAGTAATTTGGTAGCTGAAAATGCAAATAAACTGCAAGGTCTAGTAAAGTTAAGGGGGGGGAGAATAGGATCACGATTAAATGATTAAACATAAAGAGAATTAGTAATCGTAATTTAGAATTGACAGTGAAGATATTGAGGTAGTAAATAGCTTATTAGGTGCAAAAATCAGATCCACATGTGAAGGTTTAATTTAACTGACTTAGAGCCTATGTACAGGAATCTTCTCAACTAATGGTCGGCACCAGAGAAGGGTCATCTGCATTCAAGAGGGGTTGGACTTAGTTGGCTTGTGGCCATGTAATGACTAAACCAGGGTGTCAAACTCATGTCGTCACAGTGGCGTCACGTGACGTGTCAGGACTTTTTCCCCCTTCACTAAACCGGGCTTGGCCAGCGCGTGACGCATCCGACCCACAGGCCGGGAGTTTGACAGCCCTGCTCTAAACCGATCCCTCTTTTCACTCTTGCCCCTGGCTCTGCCACTGTCTCCTACACTTACCCATTTTAGAAGTAACTATTAAAAGAACCAGGAGTCAAGATATATTTCTGCAGAGGAGCAGTTGGTCAAGTAGCCATGAAAGCCTCGGATACTGAGATGCTGAGATACCTACAAAAATCAGAACCCCCCCCAGTTGGCGTCCCTATGGAAGCAGGAGCTGGACCTTGAACAAGCAAGGTAGAAAAGGTATTGATATTTTTGAATGTTGGTGTTGGGAAGGCGTAAAGCCATGGATAATAAAGAGAACAGATAGATCAAATCAACCCAGAGTTCTAAAGTCCGGTTTCTGAGCAAAAACATTGTCAATCACGCTCATGAGAACATTGACCCTGCAAATGGCCCAAAATGGGATCACATGACCTCAGAACTTGGAATCTCTGTGTCGTACGTTTTTGGAGAGTCTGTTGGAATTTAGAACGGTTCTAAATTGAGGGACAACTGTATATCACATTATGGGGGTTGAGGAATATCATACCTGGCACTACATAACTAAGAAATGCAATTCCATTCTGGAATTACAATAATGAATAAAACAAAGCCAGTTTGGTATAGTGATTAAAGTGGTGGCCTAAAAACCTGTTCTAGTCCTGTCTTAGGAGGCGTGAAAGCCAGCTGAGTGACTTTGGACTAATTGCTTCTCTTTCTCAACCCAGCCTATCTCAACTGTCGTGAGGAAAATAGGAGAAGGAAAGATTGTGAGTCACAGTGGCGCAGTGCTTAGAGTGCAGTACTGCAAGCTACTTCTCCTGATTGCCAGCTGCCTGCAATTTGGCAGTTCAAATCTCACCAGGCTCAAGATTGACTCAGCCTTCCATCCTTCCGAGGTGGGTAAAATGAGGACCCAGATGGTTGGGGGCAATATGCTGACACTGTAAACGGCTTAGAGAGGGGTGTGAACTACTGTAAATGGTATATACGTCTAAGTACTATTGCTATTATTAGATATGTTCACTGCCTTGAGTTAATTATAAAAATAATAAAGGGATAAAAAATACTGTGTGTGACCAGCCATACACTAGATAGATAGATAGATAGATAGATAGATAGATAGATAGATAGATAGATAGATAGATAGATAGATAGATAGATAGATAGAAAGATAGATAAATAAATAAATGGATAAAAACCTAATTTTAAACTAACCCAGATGTAGATTTTATCCTGGCCACTTTGGGAGCTAGAATGGTGACAGAGGAGCAGTTTCTCTGCTAAATTCCTTAAGATACTTTATGTGGAACCTAGCTGACTATGTGGAGTTCAGCCTGGTCCAAATTATGTCTTCTAGGCCTAGCTCACTCAAATGCTTGCATGCTCAGCCACCAGCAGTCTGCAGTCTTCTTTAACAGGGATGAAATTTGGATAAAGAGAATCATGGTACACTTGATCAATTTCTGTTCAGTTCTGTTGGTTTCAATTTCTCAGCAAATAAAAATTTCGTGTTATATGAAACTTGCTCATAGTTTCCCAAACAAGTTCAGTGCCTGCAATGCTATGCTGTGGGCACTAGATGGCAGTATTGTGATATGCAATAAAATTAATGCATTATATGATATGCAGAGTTTGGTTTTCCTTTAAATGACACTATATTTTTCCTATTAATGTTTCATTTTACATAATTAGAACTTTGGAAGCTAATTAAAATAGATACCAGAAACCTCAATCAGCAACAAATTGCATACTTATCAGAAGCCAATAGTTTGGTTCTTAATGCCTCTCCGAGATATGACATTTGAGCAGTGTTAGAACCACAAATGCCTGAGCGATGGGGTTTGGTGCTCCAATGACAAAAAAGGGGGTGTCATATTTTAAGACTCATCAGTAGCTGTCAAATGTAAGGAGCCAAAAGAATGGCTGTCCCCTGCATAGTGTATACTCCAACTATTGGGGATCCTATGGTCTCCAGATTATGCTGAATTGCATGTCCCAGCTGCATAGGAATACCAAGTGAACAGTACCGAGACCATTTTTTTCTATCTGTAGTTCAGATTAGTTGAAACTGATTAGATTCAATATTTTGTCTATTTTAAAAGAACAAAAACAGCAACCCACGGATATTTGGGTACTCAGAGAACATGAATGAATGGAACTGGCTTCTCCAAATGTGTGACTTCCAGGAGAGGCAAACTGTTAGGGATGTCCACAAGAGGGGTCACAAAAGTCAGATGGCACCCCAACCAACCAATCAGAGCCCTGCCCCCTTTTTTTTAATTTAGACCCAGAAATCATGGCACCTATCCAATTCGATTTCAGCTTCCTGTTCTTTTTTTAATTATCCCAAAGGTGCTTTTTCAGGAGGCAACTGGACTTTCTTGTTTTTTCTTTTGAAGGCGTTTCGCTTCTCATCCAAGAAGCTTCCTTGGTTCTGACAGGATAGTGGGGATTGGAAGGATTTGTATTCTACAGGAACCCTGAGGACACAGATAAACCTCCAAGTGCTTCAAAGACCCAGCTGTCTGCAAGGAATACAAATCCTCCCATTCCCCACCATCCTGTCAAATCTGAAGAAGCTTCTTGGATGAGAAGCGAAACGTCTTCAAAGTCCAGCTGCCTCCTGAAAAAGCCTCTTTGGGACAGTCATGACCTGGGTGGCTTGGAATCTCTACGGGCCATTGCATTATTTCCCCAAATGTTGAGTCCTAGAGCTTTAGCCCGTAAGCATCCAAGAGGGGAACGATGCTAGAGGCTCCTGCACCTCACTGCCTGGCTGGGAAAGTTGCTACTTGCCCAGAAAGACACACAAAGAAAGACCCAAAAAAATAAAGTTAGGGCGGTAAGGAGCACCCTGTTTACTATCTACCTGCTTTGTGATTAGCCACTGTGTCAGGCCTCATCAAACAGTTGTAAGACTGGAAAACCCCAGTTAATTATTTCATCTCCGTCAGAGTCATGCACAATAACATGGAATGACGGATCCTTCTACAGCATAATTCTAAAGGCCTGGGGCCTAGCCACCATAGTGCTCATTTATAAAAAGGATAGCTATGAGCTGTGAGTGGTGCGGTGGCCTAGAGGTGGAGTTCTCGCCTCACAATCAGGAAGCTGTGAGTTGGATATTTCTCCCTTTGGGCATGATGAGAATATATCTGCTGAACAAAACTCCTCATTGGTGACAGGAAGGGCAACCGGCCAGTAAACACTCTGCTAGCTCCATTCAGTTGCCCAGATTCCACCCATCGTTAAAAGATGATGAGGATGATAGCTGTGAACTGTCTGCTAACTAGCTGTACATCAGCCTTCTAATTCTAATAAGTGATCTCTCTGCTAAAGATCTCTACACCAATTGGCTGATTAGATTAACTTTGAGCCTGCACAGGCAGATGAGTGGATCTCAAGCTTTAGAGCTGGACCTTCTATCCTTCAGCCTGTCAAATGCTGCAACATTGGGGCTGAGAAATACTAATTTAAAGGAGGTTCTGCAATCACATTCATTGATTTTAGGTCTACACTTCCAGAACGTTGTGGGATAAACTCATAAATTCTCCAACCGATAGACACCTATTATGTTAATGTATAACTTTTTTATGGGCATTCCTGAGCAAAGGTTGACCGTAGTGCACAAGGCCATTGTACTGAAGAGATTCCAACCTAAAGCGTGAGACGGGCGTATTTTGGGCCCCTTCTTGTCTAATTAACTTCCCATTAAAAATAACTAACCCTGAAATTAATCAACAGGCATATTGCAGCCTTTCTTCCACAGTGTGTGATGCTTCTGTCACGCACTGCGTTCAAAAGAGCCCTGAGTGCCCGAGCTGATTTTTTGCTTTTTGAACAAAGCTCTTAATTTTTGTGGGCATTTGGTGGATTAAAATGGCTAGATTATAAAACAGTACAAATCTTTAAATATTTAGGCATGATTTTTCATAGTTCCACTAAATTCTTTGCACGTAATACATAACTGGTTGGAGGCCCAGGTTCTTATTTCTTTGCACACAGTTATGGATTAAGATGGAAGGGACAATTCTGCAAAACTACAGCACTGTGATTTTTGTACAGAGGACTTCCTTCTGATTGTCCTACATGTGAGCACTTAACTCACGGAAGGTGCCTGAGATCTGAAAACCCAGCTGGATCTGTCAGCTCTACCCTGGAATCTTCTTCAGCAGTCAGGCCCTTTTCTTTAGGCCAGCAAAATCTCTATACAGGCAGTCCTCGAATTACGACCATAATTAAGCCCAACATTTCTGTTGCTAATTGAGACAGTTGTTAAGTGAATTTTGCCCCATTTTACGACCTTTCTTGCCACTGTTGTTAAGTGAATCACTGCAGTTGTCCAATTATTGAGTGAATCTAGCTTCCTCGTTGACTTGCTTGGCAGAACCAGGTCCAGGGGTGAAATCCAGCAGGTTCTGACAGGTTCTGGAGAACCAGTAGCAGAAATTTTGAATAGTTCGGAGAACCGGCAAATGCCACCTCTGGCTGGTCCCAGAGTGGGGTGGGAGTGGAGATTTTGCAGTATCCTTCCCCCAGGAGTGGGGTGGGAATGGAGATTTGGCAATATTCTTGCCCTGCCATGCCCACCAAGCCACGCCCACCAAGCCATGCCCACAGAACCGGTAGTAAAAAAAAATTGGATTTCACCACTGCCAAGGACACGGAAGCCGTCACAAATACTAGTCAGTTGCCAAGCGTCTGAACTCTGATCACATGATGATGGAGATGCTGCAATGGCCATAAGTGTGAAAAATGGTCATAAATCACTTTTTTCAGTGCTGTTGTAGCTTTGAATGGTCACTAACTGAACTGTTGTAAATCAAAGACCATATAACTGCCCCTAAGCTCTGGAGGATACAAAGCTTTAGCACACTTTTAATGCATCCCCATAGCAGCTCTTAAATGCATACCCGATAACTCTCACAAGCTAAGATTGTGCTTTTGGAGAGAAGGGTCTATGGCAGTGTTTCTCAACCTTGGTAGCTTGAAGATGGGTGGACTTCAATTCCCAGAATCCCCCAGCCAGCGCTGCCCACCCATCTTCAAGCTACCAAGGTTGAGAAACACTGGTCTATGGAAACCATACCCTATAAGAGCCGTCTTATCCCTTCTCATTAGTGAAGTACCTGGGCAATTCTGATTTATTCTACATACAATTGTTATCAAACCAATATGATTCTATTTCTATGAATGTGGCTAAATTTTGTGACACAAGTCTGTAAAACGTAACCCTGTTTAATTGCCTCAATGACCTAATAATGACCTATTTCATTCTATATGCTGGTAAGTGTTGCATTTGGGTCAGTGACCACAATACACACATACCTTATGTATATATCACAGCCATTTTGTAAGCAAGCCCACAACATGCTCTCCAAATACCAAATGTGCCACAAGCCAAAGGAAAAAAGAAAAAGAATAAGAGAGAGAGAGAAAAAAATGTTTTAGGAGGAAGAGTCAAAAGATTTCAACCCACCACTATAGCAGTGCAATCATTACAAATGTCAATTCTACCTTAAAACTATCAAGTGCACAAGTGGAATCTCTGCTAATTCTCATTTGAGAAAAGTCAGTGCCATTCTTGGAGTGTACATCTATCTGGAGTCTGAAGGGATCCATTCCAAACCCAGTATCTATATTCATCCAGGAATTATTTCCAGTTGTCAAATTGACCCGGATTCTTTGCTGATTAATTCTGACTTTGGCAATTCTAACCTAAAGACTTGGCCTTTAGAGGCCTCTGTGTTTTCTCTCTCTTTTTTTCTCCAATGTGTGTCAGAAAAGGATGCCAAAGATACACCAAAGATACAAGTAGTCCTTGGCACTGCAATTTCTGTCACTTGGTGATGCCGTCATGAATCATGATACCACATGACTGCTTTGCTTAGTGAAGGCAATTCTGGCGGTCCTGGTTGCCATCATAACCCGAGGATCACGCAGACCATTAAGGAGGAAGCGCTGAGAGTCCCAGGCAGGCAGCTAGTGGGCATGTAGGCAGAGGCTGCAGGTGGGCACACTGGAGTGCAGGCAGGTGCGTTATAGGGGGTGGAGGTTGCTGTAGGCAAGTGCTCTGGAGTATGGACCAATCATGGATGCCACACGTGGGAATGCACTATGGAGCACAGGAAGGCACCAGAGCAGTGAGAGCAACCTCCTGCCAGATTCCCCATTGGCTTTGCTTGCAGAAAGTCAGCAGGGAGCATTGAAAATCACAATCACATCACTTGCTGCAATGTCATAATCACAAACCACGCACCAAGAACCCAGATTACATGACTGCAGGGTGGCTGGAACTCTGAGGATTGGTTACAAATCCCCTTTGTCCAGCACCATTGTAACTTTGGACTGTCATTAAATAAGTAGTCGTAACTTAAGGACTACTTCAAAAAAGGAGTTAACTTATTTTGCAAAGCACCAGAGGGCAGGACAAGAAACAATGGGTGGAAACTAACCAAAGAGAGAAGCAACCTGGAATTCAGGAGAAATTTCCTAACAGTGAGGACAATTAACCGGTGGAACAGCTTGCCACCAGAAATTGTGGGTGCTCCATCGTTTTTTAAGAAGAGACTGGACAGTTATTTATCTGAAATGGTATAGGTTCTCCTGCTGAGCAGGGGGCTGCACTAGAAGACCTCCAAGGTCCCTTCTAGCTCTCTACTATTCTATCATTCTACCTGCAGGATGATAGCCTCCCACGGTATGTAGGTTTAACTCTAGGAGTCAATTCTAGCAGCAATCACAGCACCACTTTGAGCCTCACATTAGTTCAAGTTAATTATTCAATTAAGGTCCACTCAGGGGACATCAGAGCTGGGAATGTTGTTTTCAGAGCATTCGTTCCTCAACCCTGATAGGAAGATAATTCCCAAGATGCAAATAAGAGAGCTCTTTCTGGATGTTTGCTGATGTAAAAAAACCCACACAACTCAAAATAATCAAAGGCTCATCTGATAAATATGGAGCACTGAGTCGCCTTTGACTGTGCAGACCTGTTCTTTGCACTCTCTCCTTTTCTCTTTCAGACTCCCAGGGTCCCTTCTTTCCCAAAGTCTCAAGGTGAACAGTTGGACTTTCAAATCCCAATCTGCCTTTGGTTCCAAAATCACCGTTCCACTGGATGCGGCCTGCTCTCTTCCCCACCCACTCTGGAGGGCTGCTTTTCCTGCCTGATCCCTTGCTGCTGCCTCCCCCCCCCCCCCCCCCCCCCGTGAAAGGGGCAGAACCTGAGTACAGTCCACAAAGATTTGGGGCTCTGGAGCATCCCGCCCTCCCACCACTGTCTGTTTTGGGAAGGGCGGCTTTTCTGTTTTACAGGCCCAGTGACGTCCTTTTGAAGAAAGCACCAGGTTAGGCGTGCCAGCCAGCTGTTTCTCGGGGTGCCACAACTGCAGCGACCAGCCCTCTGGAGCTCTCCATCGCCCCATCATCACCTTACCCTACATCCATTGCATGGAGAGAGGAAACTTTCATAGCCCACCCCAAGCCCCTTCCCCAGCCCCAGGAAATGCAGAGATCCAGCAGTTGTCCAGGAAGAGAAGCACCAGTTGCAGTCCCGGACCTCGAAGGAGACCCCGGGGATTGCCTAAAGGGCGGAGGAGGAGGAGGAGGGGCCGAGAAGGTCTCAGGGCAACCCCCACCCCTTTTGGGAAGTCCTCAAGCCTGGCGGGCGTCCCAGCCTGTAAGCCGGACCCTCTGAACCGGCCCGGCAGCCTCCAAAGGAAAGCGTGGGCCAGGGTAGCTCTACTCGGGACGGTTCCTGGGCCAGGCAAAGCCCCGCGGCCCAGACAGGACCCCCGCCCCCCTTGACCCGGCCTCTGGGGCGCCGCTCCTTTGGATCCCGTGTCGGAGGAGAAGCGGGCAAGGTCTGGAGCGGAGGGTCTGGCCAGGCCCGGGGTGGGGGGGCGAGCGCTTGACCCTAACCCTAACCCTGCGCCGAGGCTGCGTTCTCCCAGCCGGCGTCCTCTTCATCCTGGCGCGTCTTCGGGGCGGAGGTTTTCTCCCGCGAGGGGACCGGTGGCTTCGGGCTGCGGCGAATGGCCCGGCCGGTCCCGGCCCACGAGGGGGCCCCGCGCGGCTCAAGCGGAGGCTCCCGGGCGCGCCGAGGCGACTGGCTAGAAGGCGGCTTTCTTTCAAAGTCGGTTTTTATTAAAACGCCAGGAAACCGGGAGGGTCCAGGACCCCCCTGACAGCAGGCTGGCCTTTTCTCCGCTCCGAGGGCCGGCTGAGCCTCCGGGGTCCCTTCGGGAGCCGCCCGCCTTTAAAGTGCTGTGCTGCATCAACCGTTTGCGGGAGGGGAGGAAGCGGAGGCCGCCAACGGAGCCCGAAGGAAACCGATGAAAAAACTGGACACAGGTGGGAGCCAGGAAGGAGGGGAACCAACTACGCTGCTGGCCATTGCACGTCGCCCTCGGGGGGGGGATCCCGGAGCGAGCCCTCCCCTCCCCGGGGGGAGGGGGAAAGCGACGACGGCGCAGCGGAGGGAGGTGGGGGAACAGAGAGACCCTCACCCCGGGCCCCGCGAGCCCTTCTGTCCTCCCCGTCCCGGCCCTTCGGCAGTCTTGGCCGCCTTCGAAGTCCCGATCCAATCCGGCGCAACTTCTATTTACACGACCGGGGAGAAGTCCCTCTGACTGCGCTCCTCCTCGGTCTATTTACACGAGTCTCTGCTGGATCTGGATTCGGACAAGCCTTGAGTCTCGCTGACGCCCCTCCCCGTCCAAGGCGTCTCCAGAGGGGAGGCGGGGGGGGGGCTGGAGGGTCTCACTGGGGCAACAGGGGGGGCTTGAAGGAGCAGTTGCCGGCGCAGTGGCGAGGAGTCAGCATCTTGCAGGAAAAGTGGTGCAGCGCATCGTGGGCCTCTACGAGGGAAGCCACAGAAGAAGAGGGGCCGTAACTCCGCGCGGCACGGAGCCCGGCCCCGGCCCCCGCGCTCCTCTCAGCCGGGGAGGAGGCCCGCCCAGCAAGGGACTCGCCCCTGCCCGCCTCCCGCCTCCCTTTCCCTGAACAGCCGCTGCCCTGTCCACTAGCGCAGAAGCGATTTCTCCTCCCCAGGAACGTAGGATGCGGCCAATGCCTGGGGCCTCCTAGGGGCGACCCCTCCAGGGTCTACGGAGCTCTGCTTCTTAGCCAGATGCAGGGGTGTCGCTAAGGTTAGGTTGTGGCCAAAACCCCCCCAGATGACCAGTTTGGCCGTTTCCTGCGGCCACCCCGCAACTTCTGAGCCGGGCATAAATGTTCCTATAATGGGATTCGTCTTCTGCCTAAAGTGGGGCCAAACATTCTCCTAGATAGACGACAATTCCTAAACTGCGCCTCTCCAAAGAAACGGGGCGGCGGAGGGAGGTGCCGCTCCTGGTGGGTTCTGAGCCAGAGACCAGGTTAAGGAACCGGAAGCGCTGCCGCCACTTCTCAGGCTAAGTCCCAGGAGGGGCAAACCCAGGGGGCCCCCCAGAGCGAATTGGACCCAGTCGGACTTCCACTCCCGCATCGGATTTGACCACTTTTCTGCGGGGAGTAAGAGAGATTTGTTAACTGGTCTCCTCCCTGGGGCGGCTAAAAGCTCCCCCCCCCACCAAAAAGTCTTACAGCCCTTTCTGCGCAAGGACCTTAAGCTGCTCAATAAAGGAGAAGGTTCCTAACTGGGAGTTGCAATGCAAAGGTTGCAAAGGGTCCTTGGCGCTCTTGTCAGCCTGGTTGCCTTCTTGCCCTCGGGGTTTCCTTGCCCAACTCCATCGCCAGCGCTTAAGCAGGTCATCGAGGGTGCACCAAGCAGACGCCCCAAGGGACTGTGGGGGAAGGGGGGAGGCTCGCTGCTGCTCGGAGCCGCTTCCTTCTGCCAGAGGGCGCCGATAGCTTAGCTACCACATTAGGCCACTTGGCATGGCCAGGAGGGCCGGGAACTATTTCTGCCAGCTTCTTCGTGCCCTGCAAGGCTACCTAGCCGGACTCGCCTCCGACTCCCGGCGCCGTTGCCCTTGGGGGCGTCGCGGGAAGACACCCACCTTTGAGCTTCTGCTGAATGGCGTAGCGGGCCTTCCGTTCCTGGTCCAGCTCGTTGCACAGGGTATCTGCGGAGGACAAGAGCAGCTCGGGCGGGGCCAGCAAGGGAGCGGCCTCTCTGTGCGCCCCCTGCCCCAACCCCCGCTCCCCCCCGGCCCGCCGTCCTTCCTCACCCCGCACGATCTGCAGCTGCTGCACCATCTCCTCCCGGTAGGCCAGCTCGCGCTTCATCTGGTCCTGGAAGTTATCTGCGGGCAGCGAGGAGGGGGCGTCGGAAAGAGGCGACAGGCAGCCCGCAGGCTGGGCAGAGGGAGGCCTCCCGCGGAGCTTCGCCAGCTGCGAACCCGAGTCGTCGGAACTCGCTTGGGACGGTCAAGCAGACCGCCTTTGCCCGATGCCCGCCCTACAGCCAAAGCCGGGCTGCCTGGAACGACGGCCGGCAGCAGGGCAGGACGAGCGCCTGGGCCCGACCGCCGCCGGGCATTGTTCCCCCTCGGACGTCAGTGGTCGGGAAAGGGGCAGTCCGGAAACCATGGACCACGGCTTTTCCTTACAGCAAACCATTCGGTTTACACTTCCCGGCCCTTTCCAATCCGAGCCTCCTTTGAGGAGGAAGGGCTCCTCTGCCTTCGGAGTCGCCCTTTCCTCCTGGATGGGGATTTCCCCCCCCCCCCGTCCCCTACTTATTTTGGAGGGCAACAGGAGAACGGGGGGGGGGGGTGTCTGGTGGTTCGGCTCCGAAGCAAGCCCAACGGGTAGACCCCAACTGAGTCAGACCCCATTTTCTTAGGGGCCCAGCTCAGGATATTCTAACCCAATTTAGCAGGTTCGCTTCGCCCCGCGTTAAACCAAGGTTTAGCTAGCATGTGGGAAGACGGCGCTCAGACGCCGGCCGTCAGACGCAGGTCGTCCAGGGTGGGTGCGAGGCCCCACCACCTCCATGGGGGGCGAGGGGGAAACGGGCTCGAGTTTCCTCCTGCTCCCCGCCCTTCGTTGGCCAGGTCTTCGCTCAGGGAACAAGCAGAGGACCAAGAAGCGGAGGCCTTTCCGCCTCCGGGGCTGCCCCCTCTTCGGAGAGCCCCTTCTCGCAACCTGGCAGCCGGGGTCTGTGCCACCCAGCGCAGGCCTGAGGAGCCGTTTGGAAGAAGCCTGAAGCGGGGCGGCGTCTTCCGGACAGACCGCGAGAGGAAGCGGCGGAAGGTACCTTTGAGACTCTGGAATTCCCGTTCCAATTTCTTCCTGAGATCCATCTGCTCCAGGAGGAGTCTCTGCAGCTCGTCTGTGGGCGGAGGGGGAAAAGGAGGAGTAATGGCAGTTGGGGGGGGGGGCAGGGTGAGGGAGATCTGCTAAGGCGTTCCTGAAATAGAGGCCGCTTTCCATGGAAATGCCTCGTCTCCAATTAAAGGGGAAATATAATTTTCACTTGTCTGTAGAGATGCATATTGACATCTGTTTATTTGCACACAGAAACACACACGCAGAGTCAGCTGATCTCGAAAAGCCGAGCAACGTTAGGAAGATTTAGGCAAGGATGGGAGACCACCTGTAAATGCTAGCGCTGTAGATTCTAAAAAAGGGGATCCACACCCCCTCACACCCCCAAAAAGTGTCAGTTCCCTTCCAAATGCCAGGAATCCAACTCTCTTGGAGAGGGACTTTTCCATATTGTCTCTATAGTGTACACCTAGAAGATCTGCGCGAAAGCAAGCGAGGGTCTCCTTTCGTCTCCTACGCTTTGTGGGGGCTTCTTTTAAACACGAACTGCATTCCAGGAAGAAGTCACCGTACAGGTCTGGCCTTCATCTGCATCTGGTAGGACGATCCGAACCCACCGGCTCCAAAGGCTGCCCCCTCCGGACGTTCATTCTTATAACAATAGATAACCCCCTCCCCAAAGTAGGCTCCAAAGATAATCGTTCCATGATGTCTGAGCTGCTAACTTCCCTACCACCCTGGAGCTGCAATAGCCGGTGGGACGGACCACCCCAAGTGCTTCCCGAGAACCCCTGCAAATCCGCCTTACAAGCCGCGTCCTGCGGAACCCCCGCTGTTCCTGCTCTGAGACTTGCAAAACACGCACAGCCCTTTCGCGACTCTCTTTTCTCACAGTTTGCCTCCACCCTTTAACCCTGCAACCCCCTTGACTTCAGTCCGACTTCGAATGACTTCAGGGGCATATGGAAATCTTCTTCTAGGGAGTTTCGTTGAGATCCTAAATTTCACAGATCTCCTGGTGGTCTTCTATCCAAAGCCTGAGCCTGCTTAGCTTTTTGAGGTCAGAAAGGCAAGAGCCTTTACGACAGAAAGCGACCAAACTGAAATGCGGAGGAGGGACCGGGATTAAGTCGGTCATTCAGGCGGACAAATGGAGGCCTCCAGGACAGTCAACGTCCGGATGATTCCTTGTGCAAAAAAGCCGCTAGCTTAATGCAGGTGCAGCGCAGCGACAGGAGCAGGGTGAACCAAAGTTTAAGGCCGCGCAGAAAAGCGGAACTGCGCCCAATCCTTTGGAAAAGATTCCCACTCCGCCCTCTGGCTTGAAAGGCGTAGGGATTCCAGGCTTCCCGGGATGGCCTGCCTTGCAAAGGGGCAAGAAAGCTCCCCAGAGGGGAAATTGCTTCCCCCGTTTTCTTCAGAGGGGCCGCCGCGCACCTGGCTGGCGCTCCTGGGGACCGCCTTGCTTGGTCCCAAATCCCGTGGCCCTTACCTCTCGCCAGAGCGCCCAGGTCCTTCTCTCCCAATTGGGTCCCAGTGACATCGAGGATGGTCACTTCCTCACCTAGAAGAAAGGAGAGAAATCCCGAAATTCGGTCCCGGCCACGGTCCCTTTCCCGCCCCTCCCCCCACCCCACCCCACCCCAAGGGGGACAAAACCGCTTTGGCAGAGCCAGAAACTCCCCGAGGGACGCCGGAGGACCAGGCCAGGAGGTCCTGGAGAGGCCTTTTTGACCAGCGCTCTTTGCCTCCCCAGGGCTCAAACTGGGAATTTGTAGGAAGGCTGTAATTCCACGTGAAATCTAGTATAGATCCATTCACGTGTGGATAGGCTGTCATTTGCCCGGTCCCCTCCCCCGCTTGTCTTCCCCTCCCCCCCAAGCAGGCCTAATGACTCCTGGAGAACCGAATTCTGCCTTTAATTTATTTTGCTTACGCTCCCTCGGCTTTGCATACAGTTGTTTACGCTAATAGGTGCTAAATTCGAATCTTTCATTTTGCTAGATCCTATTAAAAGGAATTTTACCCTTTCTCTTGTTGGTTGGTTTGGCGTTTTTTTTTAAGTTTGTAAGGCTTTAAATAACTTTGCCATTTGGCAGGAAGAAAGGCCGATAATGTGGCAATCTATAAAAACAGGATAAAACGAAGAAACTATTCTGGATTCTAGAACGAGTCTCAGGAGTCGCAGATTCAGTGACACCTGTCAGAACAAATCACCCTTCATCCTATTTCAATTGCCTCCCCCCCCCCACACCCACCCACATCTTTCGAAATCTGCTGCGGGACTCGATTTTCCTTCCTGCCCGGCCTGATGGGAGGAGGAGCCGGAGGAGGGCAATCCAGCAAGAGCGCCCTAGATCCGCGGCGCCCCTCAGCTGCGGGATTTCTGCTCTTAGAGGCCGCTTCTTCCAAGGACCATCAACCCCCGTGGGCCAATGTCACAGTCATGAAGGAGATGCCATTGGACCCCACCGCATCCAGGGAACGTACAGGCGGGAAGGCTCCGAATTCAAGGAGCAGGTGAGGAGCGCTGTCCGGGCTACCAAGGAGGGCTACCCTTCAAAATGGCTCAGCGCGCATCCAGGACTCCTCTACTGTCAAAGGGCACAAAGCTCCCGGGGAAGAAGGGAACTTGCTCGACAAGGGAAGGGCCTGAAGGGCCCGAGGGCAGCAGAGGCAGCCAACCAAGACCTTTATGATGGCCAGTGGCCGCCCTTGGTCTCTTTGGCGCGCCCAGAGCAGAGAAGTGGCTTCCGTCGAGGAAGGCGCTGCTGACAAAACCCGACTTGAACCGTCGGAAGGTGGAAGGTGTGGAGGCCGCTACGGTCGTCAACATCTGGCGGGTGCGGGCTCGAAACTGGGCCGATAAAGCAGCGAGGCGGGTGCCAGGCGGGCCGGTCCGGAGAGCCCCTTCCAGTCACCTGATTTGACTCAGCAGAGCCTCGCCTTCGCCCCCCCCCCCTGCCCCCGCTGAATCGAAATGGAGGATGGAAGATCGCCTGTTTCGAAGATGGGCGGCTGTTTTGTCTGACTGAAATCGTACCAAAGGGCTGAGTCTCTATAGGATGCATCCCTGCACTTCTTTCTCCCCCCACGCCCTGTCCCTCGGCCATGGAAACGCAAAAACGCGTTCTTACGGTTAAAGCCCCGCGGAATACGCGGGCGAGCAAGTGCTTCGATCCAGGGAATTTAGATGGTCAATAGGACGATTCCGATATTGTGATACTAACATCTCCCATCATTCCCCGACAGCGTTGTCAATGGAATTGGCAGTCCTTTAATAACCTCGGGACCCCTCCCCCGCCCGCCCTTTTTTCCACGCACATTCCACGCGAGCCCTTAAGCAGAGTTTCCTTCCCAGGAAGGAAATGTCTCCCCGCCCTCTGGCCGGAACACGCGTGTCAGGCTGCAGAAAAACCTCCGCGGCCGCTTAGGGGCAGGTCTCGGGGTCTCGGCGTTTGGTGGCTGAATTCGGTTTGCGCTTAACTGAACCTAGTTTTCTATTTTCAATTAACTGAGTTTGTCGGTTGCAGCCCGCGGCGCTTTTGCCGCAATAGCTTCTCAACTTTGTTAGCCTGGCCCTCCAGTCCCGCCTCGGCTGCTCCTTCGGCGTTTCTGCCGGCCCATCGGGGTCAATCTGACATTCTGCAACAGCAGCCCTTGCCTCCCCCCCCCACGTCAAGGGTCGACCAGGACCCGTCCCCTTTACCTCGCTCGGCGTGAGTCGGGCTGGGCTGCGAGACGCTTCTTTGCTTTGGGGAGGTTTTCTTGCTCTCCAGATCCTCTGCGGCCGCGTGATTGTCTTCGTGCTCTGGGTCTTAGAGCCAAGGAAGCGCTTTTCAGGACACAGAGCTCGCCGGAGCCCTCCTCAGCCACCGCAGTTAGGCCGAGGAAGGACTCACCCTGCCCTGGGAAGGAGCTCGTAGCCGTTCCAGGAACCATGAACTTCCCCGGCCCTTCTCGTCCTCCTCCCCACAGCCACATCCGGCCTGTCGCAAGACTGCCCAGAACAGATGGAGCGGTTTGGGAATTCGGGGAAAGGTCCGGGCCCAGAAGATTAGTAAAAGGGGGCGCTCCCTCCCCTTAAAAGAGTCGTCCATGACGGACCAGAATCAAGAAAACGTCATCAGCCATGGTGGGGGGCCTTAGGCCTGAAAGACCCCCGCTTCCCCAGGAGGTCAACAGGAAGCCCGTTGAGGGCGAAGTGTCCGGATCTAGTGCCGGGGACTTCCCTTAGCAGGCTCGTTTCCCCCCTCCCGTCCAGCACCGAGCTTGAGGCTTATTCGTACCGTTTTTGTCTGGGGCGCAGTGATAGGGAGTGATGGGGGGGCCCAGGGAGACCCCGGCCTTGAGCGCTTGCGGACAATCGTCCCTCCCTGAAGGATAGGCCTGCAAAGGAAAAAACAGGAAGAGTTTGGCTGGACACGCGGTTGACTGAGCGACCGATCAGAATTTAGCTTTGCTTCCCAGGACTCGTGGCACTCTGGCGCAGGAAATCCCCCCGTGGCCGAGAATCCGCGAACACAATAAAACGAATTCAGACTCCGCTGCTCAAAGAGAGGCCAAATTGGAGCCCACGTGCTCTTCCGCTTTGCCTCGGAGCCATTTTCCGTAATTCAGCGACCTTCAATTTCTTGTTCTTTTAGGAAGGGTGGATTAGCCCAGGAAATGCCCCCCTTGATTATACTGCTGGTGCTCCAGAAAAAAGGATCTTTCCCCAGTTCCAAAGAAATCTCAAACCCTCGAAGCTCCTTCAGCACTAAAAGCCCCCCACCCTCGTGATCACCGCTGCCAACCACGTAACCGTATTTCAATCCGCTGCAAGGTAAAATTCGGGTTTAGACTCTCTTCCCTTTTAGTTCTACGGAGCTGACTCCAAATTTCCCCTGTTCAAATGCGAACAGTG
The DNA here is from genome assembly GCA_030761175.1 of Masticophis lateralis. Taxonomy (NCBI): domain Eukaryota; kingdom Metazoa; phylum Chordata; class Lepidosauria; order Squamata; family Colubridae; genus Masticophis; species Masticophis lateralis. Next base: position 22,461,154 of record JAUDYJ010000012.1, on the reverse strand, counting down.
AGAAATTCGATGGACATAGACGTTCGAAGCTGATGGTCTTGTGGACAGAGGCTGAGATAGCTACGCTTTGAGTGCCAACCACCCGGAGATGGCCAGATATGGGGAGAACTTTCACACAAAGACGTCCCCATCCTGTAGGCAGGCCCCAAAATGAGAGAACCCCTTAAGGGCCTTTTAAGGCCCCGATTTGTTTGTGTGGGCTGCAAAAGGCGCTGCTCTCGCCCTCCCCTCCTGAGCCTGCTTGGGTGTTCTCTGCGCTATTCGGCTCCTTCGCCTACTCCTCGCTTAACTCTCTGGTGGGCTTTGGAACCGATCCCCAGCAGACCCCCGGCCTTCCCGCTCTGATTTACCATTGCTTTGCCTCGCTCTTTCAGTGCAAGACGATTAAAAGCAGCTGCATTTTAAAGACAGGCTGGGGGAGGGGGGAGGATCGGTTTGCTGCTCACGACCGCTCCCTTTCTCTGCCCCCGTCCCAGATTCCCGAGGCCGACTGGGGCTGGAGCTGTTCGTGGTGCTGAAGCGCCGCTCCTCCGTGGAAAGGGAGAATTAACTCACCAATTCGGCAAGGCCTGGGGGAAGTAATACGCGGCGCGGGGGTTTCTCATTCGACTGCTGGAGCATTTGCCTCAAACCCTAGCTAGAAAACCATTCTGGTGTGGTGGTTAAGGCACCAGGGTACAGGAGACCATGAGTTCTAGTCCTGCCTTGGACTGAGTGACCTTGGACCAGTCATTCTCTCTCAGCCCCAAGAAGGAGATAATAGCAAATAACTCTCTTTTAAAAGTGGCCAAGAAAACTGCAGGGGCTTCTCCAAGAATTCCCAGAAGTCAACACTGACTCGACACACACACAAGCACACACACAATCTATTATGGGCCCGGCAGGTATAGTGGGCTTGGAGGGAGGGATGCCCCATGTGATCTCGGCCTGGTGCTGCGACCTAGCCAAAGGAGAGGCATCCTTTCCATTCCCTTCCGAAGGGAAGGAAAGGCAAAATAAGCATCTTCCCGCGGGACAGTGAAAAGTGCCTAGCATGACCGGGCCTCCAACGGCCACAGAAGCAGGAATCCCCAGCTGCCCTCCTTTTATTTGCTGTGAGGCTTCCTCCCGTCCCCTAACCGCCCTTCGCAGATCCTCTACGGCTTTCAAAACACCCCGTTTCAGGGGATGCCTGACTGGGGCGGCCCACCTGCCTTTCCCGCCTTCCCCTCCCGCTACCCCACGCACCTCGTAGCCGGCCCGGCTGCCGGTCCTCTCCGAGGGGGCCTCCTCCGCTTCCGCCGCCTTCTCGGCCGTTGCCAGGCCTCCCCCCGGGGCTGCCGCAAGAGACTCGTCCGCCTCGGTCAGGAGCAGCTGCGGCGGCGGCGGGGAGGGCTGGGCGTCTCCGATCGGCGCCTCGTCCTCCTCGTCTTCGTCCTCCGCGAAGCGGTTCGACTCCACGTCCACATCGGGCTCGCCCGCCGTCTCGTTCCCGGGCGAGAGGGAGCGGTAGCTGGAGCTGCCCTCGCTGAGGAAGTCCGGGGAGAGGTAGCCCGGGCAGCCCCGCGGCCCGCCGTAAACTTCCCTGGTCCCGTAGAGCTTGGCGATGCTCTCGGCGTCCTTCACCACCGGGCGGAAGGCCGAGAGGTAGCTGCCCTTCCTGGGGAGCGGCAGGGGCGCCAGCAGGGCCTCGTCCCCGGAGCGCTCCTCCTCCCCGAGGGCCGCCGCCGCTCTGGAGAGGGCGCTGGGGCAGCGCTCGGCCTCGGCGGCGCCGGAGCCCTCCTGCGGGGTGGCGCTGCTCCGCTCGCTGCCGGACGGCTCGGAGCCCTCCAGCTCCACGTGGCCGCGGAGTCCCAGCGGTTCGGCGGCCGCGGCTGCTGCGGCGGCGGCGGCGGCGGCGACCACGACGGCGGTGGCGGCCGCTTTGGCTTGGCTCTGGGCGGGATAGGGCGGCACCGGCAGGCTCCCAGAGGCCGGCCAGAACATGGGGAAAGAGGGGTAGACGCCGCCCTCCTTGGCCGCCGCGGCGGGTTGCTGGGGCGGTGGGGGCGGCGGCTGGGGCGGCTGCGGGTGAGGCGGTGCCCAGAACATGCCCTGCGTCAGGGCGCCTGCCTTGCTGGGGTCGCCGCCGGGCCCGCCCAGGGAGTCCTCCTGCTTCTTGGGGCACAAGCCGAAGGCGGCGGCGGGGAAGCCGTAGGGCGGCGGGAAGAGCGGCGGGGGAAGTTTCTGCAGCATCCCGAAACCTTTGCTGGGCACCGGGATGACCGGGTAGCTTCGCACGGCGGCCGCGGCCGGGCCGTGCGCCACCGCGGGCATGCCCAGCCCTCCTCGCTCCGTCCCGGGTGGCTCGTCGGCCCCGCCGCTGCAGCGCAGGCTCTTGTGCACCGGGGCCAGGTCGGCCGGGGAGGGCGGCGGCGGGTGCAGGGCGCTCTTGGCCGCGGAGGAGCTCCCGCCGCCGCCGCCGCCGTGCAAGGAGAAGGTCCGCTTGCGGGTGCCGCCGTTGAACATGGCCTTGACGTCCTCCCAGGCGTGGCTGAGGTCCTCGGTGGCGCCCTTGTCGCTGAGCTTGAGGTGGCGGCGCCAGGAGTTGAAGTTGGCGGCGTCGGGCTGCGTGTACTTGGCGTCGGGCGTGCGGTGCGAGTGGAAGATGAACTTGTTGGGCGAGAAGTACATGCTGCAGTAGCTGCACTTGATGCACTTGGCGCGGGAGCTGTTGTAGCGCGCGGGGATGAAGCTGCCCCGCGAGCCCCAGGCGCACTCGTGCACCACGTCGAAGGCGAAGTTCTCGGGCAGCTTGGGCGGCTTGTGCTCGCCCAGGAAGGACTTGCAGAGCCGCTCGGCCTCGCGCTTGGTGATCATGCCGCAGCGGCGCGAGGAGATGGGCATGGCGCCGGCTCGGCGCAGGATCTCCAGCTGCACCGGCGTGCACTGCACGCAGGTGATGCCCAGCGCCACCCGACGGTTGTGGATCTCATTGTAGCTGTAGTTCTTGAGCAGCGTGTTGGAGATCTGCGCCAGGCAGAGGCGCTCCTGCCCGTCGATGACCAGCGACACGATGGGGACGCCGTAGAGCGAGGTCTCCCCGACCTGGTTGGGCTTCAGAGGGCTGGAGCCGGCGTAGGGCTGCAGCTCCTGCTTGGAGTGAGGGGAGGACGAGGAAGAGGACGAAGCTGAGGACGAGGAGGAGGAGCCAGACTCGCGCCCCGCTCCCAGCTGACTGGCGGCGGCCAGCGGCTCCATCTCTGCCGCAGGCGGCCGGACCCCTGCAAAGAAGGGGGAAGTGGGAGAGGCGCTGAGCGAGGCTCCGGCCAGCTGGACAACGGGGCCCGGGGGAGGCAGGGCTGGAGCTCAGGCCGGCTGACGCCTTCATTCTGGGCCGGGCCGGGCCGGGGCCAGGCCTGCCGGTCACTTTCGGCGGATGGGCCTCTGCGGCAGCCCAGGCCGCCCCCTCCCTCGGGGAGTTTCTGGGAAGCCTGCCGGGTGGAGAAGAACGGGCGGAGGGGCGGGGGGAGGCGTGAGCCCGCCTGAACCGAGCCTCGCCGCCAGGTTCCTTGGAGAAGCGGCCTGAGAGCGCACCCACCCCCGGTCCAGCTCTTCAAGCTAGGAGAGCGGACGCCTGAGGGGGCTCCCAAAGCCTTTCCTTGACTGCGGTGGTTCCTTTCCGCTTTCTTGCCCCCTTTTCAAAAGATGCATTAAAAAATCAAAATCTCCTCCTAAGCCGCGAATTGTATTTAAACACCACCGGCATCCTGATCATTGTTCGTGGGGAGTGGGGGGGGGGAGAAAGCGGAGGCTTCCCGGAGGGAGCCTCACGGGTGGATTTACACGCGCGGGGAGCTGTCCAGCGGCTTGTCAGCCAGAGGTGCTGGCGCCCACCTTGACGGCTTCAGAGCCGAAGCAGGCTGCTCTGCCGGCCTTATCGCTCATCCTGCCTTAACGTGGCCTAAGGGGCATTTAAGGCCAGCCCCGGCTCCCTCCTGCTCCAGGATCGCCCCGTCGGGCCAAAAGGAGCAACAGCCGCGGCGGTTCTCAGCCCAGCAGGCAGCGGGGGAGCCGATCCTGGCTTTCCTTGCTTTTCCACCCCGCTTCTCTCTTTTGGAACTTTCTCGTCTCTAAATCGGATGAAGGGCTCGGTCGAAAAGTGGGTGAGCCGCCGCGGCTAATCCGTCCCCGCCGCTCCGCTAATTCCTTTCGGGAGCCGCGAAAGCCTCCTTAAGCGCCACCGAAAGTCTCCGCCGGCAGCCAGGAAAACCCAGAGGCCGGGATTAAAGGCCAGCTCGCGGGGAATTACAGCAAAGCGGCCCAGCCTTTCGGCCGCTCTCAAACGGGGACGCCAACTTCCTTTTCTGCCCTTCGGCAGGAGCAGCCAAGCCCCGTCCAAGCCTCGCCCTCCTCCTCCTCCTCCTCCTCCTCTTCCTGACCCCTCGCCCCAAACCTCACCGCAAAGGCGCCCAAACCGAATCAACGCCGGGCAGCTTCTCCCCAGAAAACCTACCCTAAACAAGGGAGGCACGCATCCATGCGGGGCGGGGGCCCTGACGCTCCTAATCGGATCTCTACGCAAAGAAAATTACATGCAATGAACTGATGTTCGAATCCCCGTTTGGCCCCTTGGAAAAAGTGACCCAGCGCAGCTTTGAAATTCTCGCGCAAAGCAGCAAAGAAGCCTCCCTACTGAGGCGGGAGCAACGAAATAAAATTAAACTAAACATTGTCCAGCTATGCGAGGCATCCTTAGAAAGGGGGAAAGAAGCGGAAAGGGGGAGGCAGGTAGAAAAACCTTCCTTAGTCCGGGAAACCGCCGCCTCCGCCGCCGCCAAGGGGAGGCTGTCTTCGCCGCCCGGGAGCGATTCCCGGATCGCCCGAAAGCTTCCCAGCGCAGAGCGGGGATCGCGGCAGGGGCGAGGAAGGAGGGGACCCCCCCCAACTCCGCCTGCCCGGGGCCCTGGCTTACCGGCGGCGGCGGCTTCTCACTCGCCCAGATCCACAGGCGAGCCCGGCAGAGGCGCGGCGGCGGCGGCTTTCATGGAGCTTCTTCCCGGCGGTCTCCCGCCCGTCGCCTCCGTCCGCGGCTTTGGCGAGGCGGGCGGGCGGTTGACCGCATGGCTCGGCTTTAAAAAAAGGAAAAAAAGAAGGAGGGGGGAGAAAGGCAGGAGGCGGGGGGAAGAGGAGGAGGCGGAGGCGGGCGGGTCCCAGCCTTCGTTGGAGCCGCTGCTCCCTCTCATCCGCCGGCAGCGCAACTCTGAGCCAGGCGGGCGGGCAACACCCACTTAGCACCGTTGCGCGAAACGCCGCCGGGACGCCTGTCAATCATCCGGTGGGCAGTCAATCCAAAGGCAGATGGGCTTCCTTAAGAAAAGACAGATTGCTGGCGGGAGGAGGGGCAGCACGGGGAGGGAGGAGGAGGAGGAGGAGAAGGAGGAAGCGCGCAGCAAGGAGCCGCCGGCAGCGAGAAGGTAAGAGTCCCCGCTGGCTGCCCACCTTTCCTTTTCCTTAGCCTGACCCACTGAAGGAGCCTCGACCCAGCCCACCTCACACACACGTCCTCAGGGACCCGGGATCGAACGCGCGAAGCTTCCTCTGCTCCCGCCCCAGGTCGGGGCCTTTCTTAAAGGGCAAGAGGCGGGAAGGGAAGGCTCGGGGAAGTCGGTCAACGGAGGGGCGATGAAGTGTCTCACCCCAGGCCATTTCTACAACGCCGGCACTTCCGTCTCGGTGGTATTGCAAATGAAAATATGAGGAGGGGCAATGAAAGAGGGAACCCAGCAAGGGGGGAGGGCAAAAAGCAAGACTGGCTCCTCTGGGGCTCCAGCGGGATTCGGCCTCTCCAGAAGGTGGGTCTCTGCCCCGCTCGCCCCGCATTTCCTTTTACAAGTTCCAGGTGCTGTAGCCCAACTCCCGTTCACGTTCTTATTCTTCTGTTTCACCCTTTTCCTTTTTTTCTCCTCTCCTTATAAGTGAGGGTAATTTACAATCGCTGCCCCCACCCCAAGCTTTGAACGGCTCCAGCCCCGCAGACGATTTCCCGGGGGTCTGGAGCGAGGGATGGAGGGAGTTCAGTTGAGGACTAGGTGCAGGGCGACTCAAACGAAGATGGGGGTGCGGGATTGAACTCCTTGAAGCCAGGCTGCTGGCAAGGCAGCTTCTCCTACCCCTCTCCCCGCCCCCGTCGGCCAGTCCTAACCGGTGGTTGAATGCTCGATATTTGGGAGCAACTCTAAAAATGGCCTATTTACTACTTGCGCCACAAGCAAATCCCCGGGAGGGCTTCGTAGATCCTTCTCTTCCCTAGAAGGACGGATTCCATTTCCCCTTCCCCGCCTGGCTCAGTCGCAAAGCTGGCAGGGAAACTGAAGGTTCAGCATTGAAACCAGCCTGTCAACAGAGCGGGCCGGTCCCTCCTCTTGAATCGGGAAATTTCTCACGGGGGTGGGGGAGGCAGAAGTAAACAATGAATAATCATCAAATTATCCAAAATTGCCTCCGCGGACCCGCTGAGGAGCACGCAAAAGTAGCGAGGCGCCGGCCGGCTCTCTTCCAGAAGCCGCTCGGCTTTCCCCAGCTGGATGATAACTGGCCCCGCGATCAGCTGAAAGACCCTGGAAGAGACAAACCTTCAGGTCTCTCGAGAGACACCTCGAGCAGTCTCTGCTTGGAACCCAAGATCAGGTGTACCGGAGGGGAGGTGCCACCTTTGGGAAGACGGTCCCACAAAGGGCGCGCTCGTGGCTTCCTTTGACCGGCCCCAAACGAAAGCGCCCCGGCCCTTCGTCTGACCAGGGAGCCCTGGGTGGGGTCTGCGGAGGCCGAGCGCTCGAATCCCTTGCCCTCGGACCCAGCTCGGGCTTGCAAGAAAACTTGGTGCAGATGAAGCGCCGTTTTACACACCTGATCCTTACTCTCAGGCTGGAAAGGAGGCATTAAAAAGACAATTAAGTAGAGACGTTGGCATGGTGGTTGTTATTCTATTTAGGATATTATTCTTATCCAACAGCCTGCCGCCGCCGCCGCCTCCTCTCTCCGGGTGTCTCGTCCCCGCCCTCTTCTTTATGTTGAACGCGTTCCAGGAATATTCATTTTTCCCCCAAACTACAATAAATACATTGAAACATTATAATGAAAAACTCGCCCCCGCCTCGTCCCTTCCCGGCACTCCATTCCTCAGGCTGTTTCTAAAAGCATCTTGGCATTAAGTGCTCTTAATGGACGCGTTAATTAAACTGTAATTAATCATACTGTCCGGCCCCAAATTTGAGCAATTACACTAATCAAACAGAAGTTAATAACGGCCCAGGCTGGCGCCCTCGGGCGAGCACTTTTGCGGCGCGGGCGCTCCGGCTCGGCAGCCAACAGCGTTCGCCTTTCGCCCCGGCATCTGGGCTCCATATTCCGGCGCTTTGTTCTGAAAGGGAAAGTGGCTGCTTGGGAGTTGATTAGCAGGACGCGCAATTTGTCCTTGAGAAGCAGACACGGGGATAAAATGTGGTTGCGGGCAGGGAGGGATTTAAAAAGCATGATTATTATTGTTTATGTCATTACTAACATTTTGTTTTTGGTGAAGATGGCAGGATTCGTTAAATGCTAAGAGGAGGACGGCAGTTCGAAGGGCAACGTTGTGTTCTGTGTATGTGGAAGGGGGGGGGCTTAACAATTAAAGGAGTTTTTCTCTGCTTTTGTGCAAGTTGAACCGATTCTTCCAGGCGGTTCTGGGCGGAGAACAGCCGGGACCCTCGAGTGGGTGCTGTTTATGGGTGCAAGGAACTTCCCCTGCCCGCCGCTGCCCGCCCCTTAACCCAAATATCCCTCGCCCCTCCGGCACCTCCGGCACGTAAAAGGTGAGCTGGAATAATCCTGCCAGGCAGCTCTGTGTAACCTGGCCTGGCCTCCCGCGCCGCGCTCCCCTTTCCAGGAGCGGATAGCTCGCCATAATTACAATGCGATTTGGTAATTATTCCTCGGCTTTTAATTATTTAAAGCAGATACATTGAATCCTGCCTTGTGACCAATAAATGTTGCAAGTCCGGACGGTCAGAGGACGGCCCCTCCCCATCTTTGGCCTTTAATTAGACTTTGCCCTGGTAATCGGAGCCGCGGCCGAGCTTCTCCTTCCTTCGGCAGGCACAGCGGCTCCCGCAGCTCCCTACAAACCTGGCCTCTCCCCCCCCCCCGCTCCCTCCCGCAAACAAATGCGTGGTTAAATATTTAATAGCCGCTATTACAGCATTAAACGTTTGTGGCGGACTGCAACCGAGGCAGGCATCTTTAAAGGTGAATCCCCTGCATAGGATCCGAGCGCAGAAGCGGGTAGCGGACGGAAGCTTTATACCTGGTTCATTACACGGGCAATCTAAGAGAAGGGGAGAGAGCGTTTTCTTTTTGATGTGAATTTGAAGGACTCTATTTTTGATTTTTAAAAAATATTATTTCGCTGGACGTTTTATTCTACCTTATTCACCGATTTGGGTGGTCTGTGGGTTGCTGTAATCTGAATTGCTGTACTAAACAACAACAACAGCAAAAAAAAAAAAAAAACTAAACCAACGTGTGAAGCAGAGATTAAATGTAATTGTAAATACTTACAAAGCGCCGTATTTAATCCGACTTCTCCACCCGTCAGATCCTCCCCGTCCTCCCCTTCTCCTCGCCTTTCGCCCCAGGCCTCTTAACCTCTGCAGAGCTGCGGATATTAGACCCGTCTGTTAGCCCAGAGTGTCAATTGCAAAAGCAACCCAAGGAAGAGGGGGAGGGGGAGGCGGAGGGGGAGGAAAAGTTTGTAACGTGGAAGGAAGTTGACCACCAGCCGCCAGGCAAGCTGAATATTTTCAAGGAAGAGCTTAAAATAGCCGGGGCTCTTTGGTCCTAACGCTTTCTAGGGAAGCCTCTTTCACCGGGGCAGAAACGAAGCTTGGAGTCGGACCAGCTCAAGGAAGCAGGATAAGGCGCAGCATTATTGAACCCAGCCCTGGCTTTAATCCCCAGCCTAGAGTAACTGAAACCTGGTCCTTTCAATAGGATCAAAGATTGTTGAAGTTGCTCACAGATTTCTCTTCATTGCTTCAGGTGAACCCTTAAAGGAGGAAAATCGCTGAGGGGATCGTGTCCCTTCGGAGTCTAGTAGAGGGGGAGAAGGGTGCTGGCCATTTTAGCAGACTTAAGAAAAATGGGAGAGTGAGAAGGGCTCCTTGTTTCGTTACTTAAAGGCGGTTTGTTTAGCTGTTAAGATATGTGTCCTATCAAAGCACAAAGATCTGAGAAGGCAACACAACCTTGTTATAAAGAAACTGCAAGTCAAGCAGAACGAAGGTGCTCAATTTGGGCTTCGGTGAACCTGCAAAGAGGAGCGAGTCTCATCCTGAAAGCTGAAGCCGAGCAGCCTGGGGGTTTAGTCTGGCACCCGGAGGACTCTGCTGCCTTGCCCACTCTGGCCTTGAAGAGTTAGGAGCGGCCGCTTATTTGATCCAGTCCGGGAAGTTCAGCGCCGGCGATTCTTAGACAGCAACCCGACCTACTAACCACGGGTGTCGCTGTCCCAGGTGCTGAAGCTCCCCACGGCTGATGTCCAGCCTCGCTGGGTTCCCGATCGCTGAGGCCCTTGGGTAGATTCCGCAACTCGGCGGTTCCCAGAGGTCCTTCTCTTCCTTGCTCTAGTCTAGACTCACCTGAAGGGTCATTAGAAGTGAGATGCGATGTTGGTAACCTGGCCGCTCCCTCTAAGGTAGCACTTCCCCTCTCTGGACCTTCCCGGTTTCTCAGAGCTTGGAAAGATAGCCAGGTGCGCGCGCACACACACACTTCTACTACAGTAGTATGATGTCCCACGCACACTTTATGTTAGGAATGCAGAGGAAAAGAAGTTTGGAGGGACAGCATAATAGGCAGGTTCTATGGAGCCTTAGCAACCCTGGCCAAATGTTCCAAAGCAGGAAGAAATGTGAATGAAGTGGGGGGGATTTCGTGGTTTCATTTCTTTCTCTTCCAAGTGTTACTCAGCTACAGGCTGAGATAATCCGATTGAGGGAGAAGCATGGGAGCCAACTAAAATGTATATGCATGTGGAGGAAGAAGAAGGAACAAAGAAGCACATTTTAAGGAAAGAAGAATTCAAAATCTTCGCAGCTCCTTCACCCCCTTTTTCTCAGCTTCCCGTTTTGGACTGGAAAAAGCCACCCAGCATCCAAAGGAGAAACCAAGGGTGGGGCCCCACCTGTTGGCCAACAGCACAGGACAGGGCCCCACGCAGACCAAACGGATGGTGGTCCTTTCCCTACCTCCCCCAGAGCAAAGAGGAAGGTGCCTCCCCTTCCCTATCCTTTCATTACTTCACTAAAGCTCCTTGCGATCCCATATCTTTTAACAGTTGAATTAACTGCAGTTTTTTTGTCAGTTAATTAGGTTTAATTTACATAATTAGTACAGTATAAAGAGTATTGGGGCTAATCAGGAGGTACATCTCGCTTACTGTGTAAACACGGATTCGGAATTAAAAATCAGATGTAATTAAGGCGTGTGCGCACACGTGCGTGTGTGTTGGGTTTAATTGTAACAATTTCTAATTAAAACTCAATGCTCATCCCGTGCAAGAGGGTTGGGGTGGTTATACGTGGTGAGAGAAGGTTGAGATGGCTGAATGTTTCCTTTCTATTCTTTATTTTGGAGCAGCTGTGTTTGGTGCTTGGAAGATTGACACATTAAGCCTAAAAGATTTTGAATGACTGGAAGGGGAGAGACAGGCTCCGAAATTCTTAATTTGGAAAGAATGTGGCAGGAGGTGGCACATGTCAACACTTGCCAGCTATACTCAAGGAATATATCTTTTTTGTCTCTGTCCTAAGAAACTCACTGTCACAAGATACTCTAACAGGTACCTGCTTATATTAAATGATTTATTTATTGCCAAATTTGACAACTTTGGGTGCCTTGCAAATAAAATAAACTTTATTTTAAAAATAAGAAAACAAAAACCACATGCAGAGATACAAATTAGAAAAGAACCCTGGTAGATTTTTCAAGATGAGTTAGAGACATCATGAAGCCCAGTGACATCATTCGTTACAGATGTTCTTCTCATCCACTAAGGCAGTCCAATACACTTAAGGCTTCTCGTCAACGGGCTTTTCCTGGGTCCTTCCTTTGGCCTCAGACACAATGAGTGAATGGCCCCTTCATCTCTCACACAAATGTTTTGTGGGAGAAGGTTTGCATGCAGGTGCACCATCTCACCAGGTCCTCCTTTGTTCCTCCAGCTCCAGTGAACCTTCTGCTTATTGGGGCTGGGATATTGGACTGATTTGCTATTTGATTCCCAGTTTGCTTCTGCTGTCTGCCTTTTAGAATTGTACCTGGTGGTCTCAAAAGATGAACACTTCCCCCTCTCAGCACCCAATCTTCTGATTCATGGGAGAATAAATAAACCGGGAACCTTCTCACGGCTGGGGAACAGCCTCCCGGGGAGAAGGGCGGTATAAAAATTGAAATAAATTGAAATAAATAAACAGTGTGGCATATTGGAAATGTTTGGGGAGAGGATGCTGCAGAAAGCTTGGATGCTGGAATCCCACAGAACAAAGGGCCTTCCAGATTATTTAGCTGGGGATGGGGGAGGGAACATGACCCGTGAAGGGAAGGGGGCTCCTCTGGGATGCAGGAGAATGAACAAGAGCCTTTCCCCAGAATTATGTTGCTCACCCTTGGCGACTTGAAGATGGGTTGACTTGGCACTCCCAGAATTTCCCAGCCAGTTTCTCCTGGGACTTCAAATCACAGGAGAAACTGGCTGGGAAATTCTGAGAGTCAACCCATCTTCAAGTCGCCAAGGTTGAGAAAAACCACTCTGCGGAAAGGCCTGGGAGATTTCTCAAGCGCGGAAATCTTTAAATTTCCACTCTTGAGAAACATTGCCCCAGAGGATGAGGCTGGGTTGGTGAATCATAGACTAACAGGATTGGAAGGGACACTGGAGATCTTTTAGTCCAACTGCCTGCTAAAGCAGGAGACCCTATACCATTCCAGAAGAGTGGCTGTCCAGTCTCTTTTTGAAGACCTCCAGTAATGGAGCACTTACAATATCCGGAGATAAGCTGTTCCAACGATTAATAATTCTTCTCAATGTCAGGAAATTTCTCCCTTACTTCTAGGCTGGATTTTTTAAAAATAATCTTCTACCTGTTCCTTCTTGTCCTGCCCTCTGGGGCTTTGTCGACCCCCTCTTCTGTGTAGGAGCCCCTGAAATATTGGAAGACGGCTATCATGTCACGCAAATTCTTCTATTCGTTAGAGTAGACATACCTAGTTCCCGCAACCCTTTATCATATGGTTTAGTCTCCAGACCCCTTATCATCTTTGTTGTACTATCTCCCTTATTATTTAAGATTTAATCTTCAATTTGATTCACTGTCTGGGACTGGTAAAAACTTAACAGTTCAACTCCTAACCAAGAACCTAAGAGCTGTTAAGGTAATGTCTGAATATATAGGCAGTTCCGAGTAAGGTGGGTTGTTTCCCCCCCCCCCGCCAAGTCAGAATATTTAGGTCTGATAAGTTCAGAAATTCCATGTATCTAGGCACCCCTTTGGGTATTGCTCCCCTATTACTATTGGTACAACCATTGATTTCTTTCTCCACAATTGCTCAACTTCAATGTACAAATTGCAATATTTTTTCTAGTTGTTTCTCTCTCTCTCTCTTTTTTAATTTGATTTATATGCCGCCCTTCTCCGGAGACTCAGGGCGGCTTACAATGTGTTAAGCAATAGCCCTCATACTTTTGTATATTTATACAAAGTCAGCTTATTGCCCCCACAAACTGGGTCCTCAATTTACCCACCTTAGAAAGGATGGAAGGCTGAGTCGACCTTGAGCCTGGCTAGGATTGAACTCACAGAAATTACAGGCAGCTGGTGCTAATTGCTGCCTTTAGTAGGAGGCATTAGCCCCCTACGCTACACAGGCTCCTTAATTCATCCATTACCTGGTATTGCAATATCAATGAACCAGACTGATTTCTTTTCCACAATAGTGATGTCAGGCATGTTGTGGGCCAGATGTCTGTCTGTCTGGATCCAAAAGTCCCACAAGACCTTGACCTGTTCATTTTCAAAAACTTTGTCAATTTGGTATTCCTAGTAATTTTTGCTGCGCTCGGACCTGAACTTCTGGCAAAGCTTCCAATGTATGATTTTGGCAACTTGATCATGACGTTGTAGATTATGATTATTGTTGTTGTTGGGTTTTTTTTGCTGCTGTTGTTATTTCTCTGAGTTATCTCCCTATGGTGCTTTCAGTCTTTTAGCTAAGATTAACAACAATATCTTGCATATTTTGCATAAGTATCTTGCATATTTGAAGACATTCTATACCAAATCCAGGCAGTTCCAAGACCAAATATGACAAAGATTTTATTGGGATGGACAAAAGGCTCCGTCTCTCTGGTCGTGTGAATCAAATACTCTTCACCCTGGAAGACGAGCCCAACGAAACTAATCTTTCTGGTAGTCTCAGAGCGGTCTGCCAAGAGGAAGCCGCTGGGCGACCTCGTGAGGGGGTGGGGTGGGGAAGAGCCCCGCGGAGGGGCGCAGAAGTGAACTGTGGCTTCAGCTTCCTCGCGAGGAGGCGCGCCGGGCTCTGTCGGGAGGGCAGAGGTGCGGGCTGGCTGACCAGGTCTTTCCCGGCTCGAAGGCCCTTCCCGTGGCCCGCCCCCGCCCCCTCCAGCCAAGGCTCTTTCCCTCCCCGCTCCGGAGGGGCTCTCCGACAGAGATTGGCCCATAAATCAGCGCCGTCGGAGACCCTGGAAGTTTAATAAGCGCCTCCGATTGGAAACGAATGTCCCCCATTTAAGTGCGGGATCAGCACCGTATCAAAGCATGACCCCAATAAATTTCGCTTTAGCGGCCGATCAATCCCGGTCTCTCGCCATCGATCCGGGCCCCGCTCCCTCCTTCCTTCCCTCCCTCCCTCCCTGCTTCCCTCGGGCGGCCTCTCCAGCCGGCGTTTCCTCGCGGAAAAGCTCCGGGAAGGGCGGCCGCGTGGCGAAGGGAGGCGGGCTTCTGCTGGACGGGGCGGGCAGAGCTCATCGGCCGGGGCGACGGCTGGGCGGAGTGCGGCCAGAGATCGCGCTCCCCAAACAGCCGAGGCCTTTCAGCACCGCGGACAGCGACCGGCAGAGGCTTTCCAGGGAGGGGATCCAAAGCAGCGACGCCGCCCCCGCTTAAGCCGGCCCTCCGAAGGTCAAGCGCAGCCCCCCCGCTCCCCCCGCCAGCGGTTTCTGGCAGAAGCTGCACAGGATGAACCAAAAACCCGGGGAGAGCGAGGACAGGATTCCCCCTTTCCCATGTATGGCTTTGGATTTCCGACCCCCCCCCCCTCACACACACACCAAAGGGACCAGGAAAACGAGGTTGGCGAATGAAAAGTGCCCGATCGATGGACGAGGCTCTATTGATTAGGCTCAAGGAGAGCCTCTTTCAATGAAAATGAGCTAAAGGGGAGCAATTAAAGCCATCCGCGTTTGCACAGGGATCCCCACCACCCGGGCTCTCCAGACAGGGATGGAGCTGCTCGAACAAAGGGCCCCCTGGGAAGAGGGGCGAGCTGGATGCCTGCGAGATCATTCACAAGAGCAAACCACCCTTCTCTTCCCCTGGAACCCTCACCGTGTGTCTGTCTGAAGGTGTAGCACATTGGTTGTTTCAGAATCTCTCTCCCCCGCCCCACAGGCCCCTTTCAAAATCCAGACATCCATTTTCCATTAAGAATCTCTTGGGCTGACCAGCCACTTATAAACCTTGAACCCTCTGCCCAGGATTCCACCGGCTGCCCTGAAAACCAAGAGGCTCAGGCTGTTCTCCAATAGGCAGGAAGGCCCAACCCATAAATCCTGTCCTAAGACACACTTGTAGTTTATGAGCCTACCCTTTCGTGAAGGTAAACTCCCCAGTCAGTACAAATTGTTGGCAATGCTACCACTAGAATATATAGCACACAAACAGACATACAGAGAAAAGTCTGCATCTCTAATCAAGAAAGCTCTTCCTGCATTTCTGTTTCATTTGTCATCCTGGATGGACTGAAGCTCTATATTTTTTACCCCAAATTCAGTTCTTGATTCTATTTTCAGTATCTTGCATCAAGTAACACAAGAGTGTTAGAAGACTGTATTTATCTAGTATGTTAACCCTCAAAGAGAACTTTTATTATTTTATTTTATTATTCTATTTATCTGCTTAGTTTTCTTCCAGATTGTGCATTCTGTAACTAAAATCATCATGGGTTTTTTTAGGAGAAGGGAAGTTTGGTTCATAGTGATGGCATGCTAACTCTCTTTCATCCAAATATGAGCTAGTTCTTGTGTTTGGTCATCCCCCCCCCCCCCCCAACAACAATTGCCTGTTTATTTGTTACCCTCTCCCTGGAAAACTCTAGGAAAGAGTGTAAGTTTTATAGAGATGGACACCAGTGGGAACTATGGAGGTGGAAAACAATTCAGACTGGAAAGGACTTAAGGATCATCTAGCATAATCTTGTGTCAAGTAGCTGCCAACTCTGCCTTCCATTTGGGAGTTTATGTCAAGCTAGAAGACTAGGCTGAGATACATATTGTAGTCCTGTAGTGCTGATATTAATCAAGATTGAAAATAAATAGTTTTGTTATGCTTTTTAGAAAAAAATGTATATAAATAGACCCAAGGAAAATCTATCGATTACAATACTAGAGGGTATCTAACTGGATCAGTGTGTTGAATGGACTTCTGAGCTAAGAAAGAAATAAATTGAACCCAAAACCGCACCACCTGAATCAAACTGCCCTCCTCAAATCAGACATGTTGTGTGAAGCTGAAAACCTGGTCAGCTCTGGGTCAGTATCTGCCAGCAGCACCCTCATTCAGTCAGTCCTCCAAAGCAGCAAGTTGGAATTGCAGAGTAGCCAGAAATGCAAGATGCAAGGCCTAGTAACTATGGGACACATTTCCAAGCTCTGATTGGCTATCTGGCAGTATGAAAGGTAACGCCCTTGCACTAAAGCATTGCCATGCTGTATTGGGACAAGAGTTTATGGGATATTAGGGAGCAGGTAGGGAATTTGTATGCCTTCGAGCCAGGCCAGGGGCAATTCTTGACTTGCAGAGTAGCTCTGGATTGCCAGATCAAAACTCAGGAGCCAGGAATGGTGAAGCACACTGTGCGAATTCATCCAGAGGGAATTGGATGAATTCATTCATCCAATTCCCTGATTGGGTCTGGCAAGAAGTTTGGATTGAACCAGGAGTTTTTTCCTCTGACGGAACAGAAAAGTACAAACCAGCTTTGGTTGTGACACTTTTAATCTGCAAAATAAAAAAATAAAAAAAGATCCTTTTCCAGCCTTTTGGCTTTTGAATATCAGCTGTCATTCCTCCTCTTCAGTGAAAGACTCAAACAAACACGCTGTTTGAGATTTGCTGATTGGAACCATTTGTATAATGTAGAAGCAGGGATGACCACAAGATCTGGTCAAAAAAGTCAAGATGGCAGCCATGATGAAACCAACACATTGCCCATTTTATGTAAAACAAACAAAAACATTGCCAGAAGGTTTTTTTTAAAACCGCATCTGGTAGACACCCCTAATAGGAAAGAAATGAGGAAAGAAGGAAGGAAGTTTGCAGAACTTGATGAGACTTTGCATTCCTGAAAAGAAAACCCCTTTTGGTAAAGGAGGTTCTATCCCACTTGAAACATAAGACCATTTTTCTACAAGGGAGCTCCTTCCAGAGGGACCCTCCTCTCCTTTTTCCTGGATATTTATTATCTAATTGGGAGTAGGGGTGGGTGGGAAGAAGAACAATTGAGAATGTTCATTTTAAGTTGTTATATGCCTATTAGATTTAAATCCCATCTTTATGTTGAACAGATCAAGGAGGTGCCCATATTGATAATAATTACATTTTAATTTTTACCATTTTATGCTACACGTGGAATATACTGTGTCCAATTCTGGTCGCCATGATACAAAAAAGATGTTGAGACCATAGAGAGTGCAGAGAACAGCCAGAAAGACGGTAAAAAGTCTGGAGGCAGAAATATACAATGAAAGGTTGCAGGAAGTGGGTATAATAAAGTGTAATAAAGAGAAGGATTACAGCAAATTTCCAGTACTTGAGGGGCAGTAAGAGAGAAGTGGGGGTTGACTTATTCTTCAAAGCACCCGAGGGCAGGACAAGAACCAATAGGTAGAAGTTTGCTAAAGAGAGGCTCAACCTGGAACTAAAGAGAAACTTCCAGTTTGTGAGCTCAATTAATCAAAGGAAGAGCTTGTCTCCTGGAGTAGTAGGTTTTCCATCGCTGGAGATTTTCAGTAAAAGATTGGACAACCATTTGTGTGGAGTAGAACAAGGACTCCTGTCTTGGGAAGTGGGTTGGACTAGAAGATCTCCAGGGTCTCCTCTAGCTCTATGATTCAAGTCTTAGCAGGAGCTCTTTTTCTGAAGAATCGTAAGGGGATCATCAGAAAAGGTGGGACTTAGTACAACTTTTGTATATCAGGGAAGGGCAGGTGGTTTTCTACTCCTTGGAAGAGTTACTTAAGAAGACAAATCTTGGGAGATGCAAGTTTTTAGGTCTTGCTAGCTCATGATGAGCAAGAGGGGCTTTTGGCTGTGCAGGCACTGGGTGGGTGGGAGAACCATTGTCAACATGCAGGATTGTGATCTGGGAACCAGACTGACCCAAAGATTTCCAATTAAATATTTCAGGACATCTAGTGATGAAGCACAGTCGGAACCTAGTGGATGTTGTTGTGTGTGAACTCATCCAAAGGAGAATGTGTGCCTCAGCTGGCAGAGTTTGAGATTTGCTGTTTTGGTGGTTGTTTTGAAGTCACAGTTTGATCCTTTCTGTGAATTGTTCTCTGTGCCAATAAATTCGCACACCAAGAGAGCTTTTTCAAACGGCTGTTGAGAAAACAAAGAATGACGCTTTGCCCTTGGCAAACTGGCAGCAGGGGGCTATGAAGAAAAGGAGGCAAGGAATGTTTTCCCCCTCAGCACCCTGCTCTGGAAAATAACTTGGCCAAATTGAAGCATTTGGGGACTCCAGGAAAGATAAAGTTACTTTTTAAACCCGCAGAATATCTTTCTCCAGAGCAGGGTTTTAACAAAAGCAAAACTTCAGGAAAATCTCCAATGATGCCTTAGAAAACAAAAATCCTTTTGAGTAACTGCATGTCTGAAATGAACACACACAAGTTTTCAGATACCATATAAAGTGGTTGACATTCGATTTTTACAAAATCAATTGCGGAAAGAAGGTTTTTTTAAAAATAAAAATAAAAATACTACTGAGCAAGACATGGATATTCTAGCCCATATGTCTCATCCTAAATGACTGGTCCTTTGGGTCTGCAATCTAACGGTTTTAACTTTAACAATTTAATTACATTTAAAATTGAAGTTAAATTTATGTTAAATTTAGATTTAACAATTTCCTGACAGGGAGAATAATTAATCAGTGCTTGCCTTTGGAAATTGTGGCTGCTCCATCACTGGAGTTTTTAAGAAGAGATTGGACAGCCGTTTGTCTTGAATGGCCTAGGGTCTCCTGCTTGAGTAGGGGGTTGAAGACCTCCAAGGTCCCTCCCATCACTGTTATTCTGTGATTCTAGGGACTGAAGTGACATTTTCCTCTCCTGCCCATCAGATCTCTGAACGTTAAGAGCCGAGGGAAGAATGTGTTATGGGCAGCAGACTAAGAAGTTAACAATGTCAGCAACTCCTGGCACACAGGGATACCCACCCAAAGGGCCAGTCATTGAAATGTACCGAGGGTGAACACAGGGTGCTGTTTTAGGAAACAGTGCAGAGTGGAAAAAGCAGGACCACTCTGGATTGCTCCCGATTCACAGCATCATTCAATATTCATGTTCATCAATATATTCAAGAGTAAATTGTACTGTCATTATTTTTAGACCCCATACTGATAAAACCTGTAACTACCCCTAAGCAGTGGTGGGTTGCTCCCAGTTCGGTCCAATTCTTGCAAACCGGTAGTAATGGCGGTGGGAGGCTCTGCTCACCTGCCCAGACATCATCATGGACGATCTGTGCATGCGCAGAAGCTTCTGCGCATGTGCACTTCCGTTGCAAACCGGTAGTAAAGGTAAGTGGAAACCACCCTTGCCCCTAAGGAATAATATCATTTGATCCGAAGATATTTCTGGGACTGCAAAATATCTTCCCTTCCCACTAGAACAGATAGGGTGGGGTGGGCATGCTCGGGGTCTCCTCCCTGAAATCGTGCCATCTGAGTCACAGTGGTTAGAGTGCAGTACTGCAGGCTACTTCTGCCAACAGTTCGGCAGTTTGAGTCTCACTGGCTCAAGGTTGACTCAGCCTTCCATCCTTCTGAGGTGGGTAAAATGAGGACCCAGATTATTGGGGAACAAAATGCTGACTATAAACTGCTTAGAGAGTGTTGCAAAGTGGGATATAAGTCTAAGTGCAATTGCTATCTGATGGGACCGCTCTTTTTCGTGGCTGCCCCTCCCTTGTGGAACAGGGGATGATTATGGTGTATGGTTTTGGTTTATGTTTTCTGATTGTTTTATTTCTTGGCTTTATGGTTGGTGTAAGTTACCCAGAGTTGTTTAAGATTGGTGGCCATATGTATCTTTTAAGTATGTAAGTAAGTAAGTAAATTAATTAATTAATTAATTAATCCATCAAAATAAATGCAACATGGATATTGTGGAGCTTCTCATCAGAAGGGATCGTAATGGCAATAAATCAACCAACCTGGGATGGAGACAAAACTACTAATTTCTAAGTGTATAATAATAGCCTGAGATAATGGAGGATTTTGAACTCTGTGAGTATTGTTTTTGCCCATTATGAAGACAGAAGAGATCTGTTGTGAGATCTGGGGATCCTCAATCTTGGCAGCTTCAAGATATGTGGACTTCACCTCTCGGGTTTCTCCATTCAACCCCATAAAACAAGGTTCGAGGGGACCAAAGTTCTAGAGGTGCATAATTTAATACTCAATTACCAATTAGGTATGTTTTAAGCCTCTTTAATGCAGCTCGCTTACCATTTTGCAGAGAAAATGCCAAATTCACAGCAGTTTGCTCTCAAACATGGCGAGCATATTCCAACAGATTTAAACTATTGGACATATGTGGATGTCTGAGCCTGGCAGAATAAACTACAATGACTGTCAACAGAGGAAACGACACATTAGAGAAATGTAAAGACTCCCTTGAACTGAGCTCAGCTCCTGACAGCTTCATGGGATGGGATTTCTGGTGGTCCCTTATCATCAAAGCGCTGCTCTTGCTTGCTGAATGTAATATAATAATATACTCTATTCTACTCTACTGTACTCTATTTATAGTAGAAGCACGTGAGACATTTAATTCATGTGCACCATATACCATCGTTTCTCAATCTCAGCTACTTTAAGATGAGTGACTTCAACTCTCAGAATTCCCAGCTGGTTAGAGTCCACTCCTCTTAAAATAATTCAGGTTGAGAAACATGGCTCTTGCAGAGTACTGTATAGAAACACAAGAGCATAGAAACATACACTCTTTCATACAAATACCCACCTTACAGCAGCCACAGACAAATACATGGATTGTTTTGAAAAAAATATGCCATTACAACCATGATTAACCAGTGGAACAACTTGCCTCCAGAAATCGTGGGCATTCCAACAATGGAGGTTTTTAAGAAGAGACTGGACAGTCACTAGTCTGAGATGGTACAGGATCTCCTGTTTGAGCAGGGGGCTGGACTAGAAGACCTCCAAGGTCCTTCCAGCTCCTATTCTATTCTATTCTATTCTATTCTATTCTATTCTATTCTATTCTATTCTATTCTATTCTATTCTATTCTATTCTATTCTATTCTATTCTATTCTATTCTATTCCATTCCATTCCATTCCATTCCATTCCATTCCATTCCATTCCATTCCATTCCATTCCATTCCATTCCATATTTTCTATTCTATTCTATTCTGTCCTGTCCTGTCCTGTCCTGTCCTGTCCTGTCCTGTCCTGTCCTGTCCTGTCCTGTCCTGTCCTGTCCTATCCTATCCTATCCTATCCTATCCTATCCTATCCTATCCTATCCTATCCTATCCTATCCTATCCTATCCTCTTTTAGAAATTGGGCTTATCACAAAACTATTAGTATTTCACTGAATTTTATGTCACACTGCAGATTCAGTGATGTCAGGAAGAAATACCGTAATACATTGTTTAAATACAAATTATTAGTTTTTGATTTAGAAACATTGTGCTGAACCAGATTGTGCACTATAAGACAATTCAATGTAGAACCCCCATGTTATCAGACTGTTGCATAAGTAGATATGAATGCTTTGTAATCAGTCTTCAATTTCCTAAATGTTTAATAACAGATTATTCTACAAAGATGACAAATGTTACACTTTCCTGAAAAAGCGTGTGATTCTTACACCCTTCCACAAATAATACAACTTGTATTATTTCCTTGTTCCTTACACAGCAGTCATCCAAGCCATAGTCTCATAGTCAACAGGGCTCATGAAAATTAGGACTTCCTTACTGATTGTTTTAACCTTCCCTCTCTGACATACTTCATGTGTGCTGAATCATTAGTGATGCTTGGATTTGCTAGGGGTTCTGGGAGTTGTAGTCCAGCATATCTGCAGGACACCCAGTCAGGGGAGGCTGCATTATACAAGCCAAATTGAAACTCCCCAGAAATGAGCCCTGACAGCAATGACACCATACAGAGTAACTTGGGTCGCTTAGCTGCTTGCAATGAACCCGATTCCCATTAGGAACCCCCAGAGAGAGAACTGAGGCTATTTAATTGCAGCTCCCCCCATTACAAAGAATGGACAACCCCACTTGTCCTCTGCCCTGGACTGATTTTCCCCTCATTGTTAGGGATGCTCCTTAGCCTGTTATCAGCCTGATATTTTATACATAATGAAAAACCAGTGGAAACTAATTTCTTCTGCCTTGTTCTCTTCTCTTTGACTAAAAGCTAAAGCTGAGCAAAGGTAATCAGGGAGAGTTAATTGGAGGAACTTCAGAAACAATTGCAATGCTGCCTGGATAGCATTTGGGGTGAGAAAAGAGCTCCAGGTGACCCCAATTCTAGGCAGCTGGTTTAGGGGTGTCCATGGAAGGCGCCAGGGAGAGAATAAAAAAGTAAAATAACAGAAATGTGGACAGGGCTCTGACCGCATGGCTGATGATGCCACCGTGAGTTTTTTTGACCCACCCCAATAGCACTTCTCTTCTGACCCCACTGCCAAAGCCAAGTTCAAGAAATGGTGCACCGCAAACATCTTTCTGTGGCTGAGCGACTGGAAACTGGTGCCCATTCCTTCCCTTGGAGGATGCCTTGATTCCTGCCAAAGTCCTTCAGATCTCTTTTTCCAGGCTTCCAAAGGGGCTGCATTTAAGGAATTACTGAATTCACTTGAATGCTACTAGAATGAAAAGGAGAGAGAAGCAGCTCACTGAATCACGATCAAAGCAACCCTGTTGAGTGTTTATTAGATACATGCCCCACTTTTTCTCGTGATCATATGCAGAACATCCCCTCCTCCAATTTTCCACAATTGTGGAAATGTGAGGTAGGCTGGCCTAAGAGGGAAGCAGTGGACCGCAGTCGCATTATAGTTGGAGATGCAGTTAAGTTGGGTCTTCTCCAGTCTAGACCAACTGCCACCCCATACAGCCTTTTCAATATGGGGCATTTCTGTTCATGGATGATAAAGTGCTCTCAAGTTGTTGTTGACTCTTGCAATCACATTGATTTTCTGCATTCCATCCCATACCTAACATGGTCCTTCAGGTCTTCCAACAGCTTTTTATAACCCCAAGTAAGATGACAATTTGAGCCTTGTTATTTGGGTCTCAAGTGAGAATTCAGCATTGATTGATTCAGTGATCCATTTGTTTATTTTCTTGGCTGTCCAAGGTACTCTCAAGAGTCTTCTCCAACACCAGAGTTCAAAAGCATCAATGTCCTTCTTGTCCTGCTTCTTCGAAGTTCAACTTTCACTTCCACAAAATGCCACAGTGAGTATCATTGCCTTCATTTGGTTCTTTGTAGATATCCTAGCATCTGAAGGTCTCTGCCAAGGCCTTCCCGGCATCTCTAGTAAGCACTGGAGGACTTGTTCCTTACTGTTGATAATTGATCCTGAAAGGCAGAAGCTCTTCACCACTTCAGTAATTTAAGTCTCAATTCTAAAGCTTATTGCTCACTGTCTTTACATTAATTGTGATCCCATTTTTTTCCACAGTTCTCCCTGACTTACTAGGGTTTGCTAATCCTTTGCAGTATGGAGAGAAAGAGGGAAATATTGCATTTAATTACCAAACCAAGCAGGTATGCAAGATGAAATTTACATGATGATCAACAAAAATAATGACAAGACTGTTCACATTTTATATATTACCTTGTACATCCAATTGAGGTCATTTTGTATGATGTGTAACAGGTTAATTCAAGCTGGGTGCAATGGGTAAATGGCTAATTATAAAGCATCATCAGATCCAAAACATCTTTATTAGTGGGGCTGTCACTGAATGTTGACATTTTCAGAACACATTCCCTTAAAACATGCTTAAATAATCAATGTGGATTATCAATAGTTGAGGTATGGCTGATAAATGAAAATAAGAGGTTCAAAAACACGCAAGGCTCTTCAGCAGTAAACTCCAGGCTGCAATTGTCTTCTTTGCCCAAAAAAGCCCCCTTAATGTAAGTAAATGGGGAACTTAATATGATTTTTAAATTAAATTAAACAGAAATATGCTTTAGACCAGAGCGCTCTATGCGAAGTGTTAGAAAAGAAGCAAAAGAAGAGCCGTTTCAGCCCAACTGGCTGAAGGGAAGGAAATTTGTCTCACTTTTAGAAAAAGCACCTGCAGCCACCAGTCCATGGAGTCATTCATTGTAGTGTTATCTGCCAGAGAGGCTGTGACATTGCAGCAATTAAGACAAACTTCCGTCTATCGGTTCACGCCTGCAATCTCTATCCTTCACCTGGAGATGGATGATCCCTTCAAGGAAGGAAGCAGAACCTTTTCCAGGCTGCCTTCAAAGTAACGGTTAGGAGTTGTAATTGTTCAGCAGAAGTTGTTTCATGCTACAAAAGGCCTCCAACCCATTTGGATCCTTCTTCAGAGCTCAAGTGATGGAGCACCACAAACAGAGCTTTCTCGGTAAGCAATTCTGCTTCCTATCAACCATCCCAAGACGGTGGGCTTCTGAAGGACTTCCTCAAGAATAAATAGCAGAGGAGCTGGAATGCGTTAAAAAGAACAACAGCACTCGTGTAAAAGACTCTCGAATGTCTTACTGTTTGCAGGGAAGGAACCTGCCTTATCACCAGTAAGTCTGCACTCTTTGATGTCAAAGGCCGTTTTGAAGAAAACAGCATTTTAAAATAAGATTGGGGTTAACTGTCGGGATGACAATTTACTGTGAACGTGTCCAATTGTGGTTTTTTGTATCTATTTGTGTGTGTGTGTATGTGTGTGTGTGTGTGTGTGTGTGTATGTATATATATATATACACACACACACACACACACACACACACACATACATACACACACACACACACACACACACACACACTGTATTTTCCTACTTTCTAACACACAAAAATCTTCTCAAAAGTCGGGGGTCGTCTTATACGTTGGGTCTCATTCTCCTGTAACCAGGCAGACCAGCCCGAAAGGCTCTGACGAGCTTAAATGGCTCTGAGGGTCGTCTTATACGCCCAGTCATCTTATACGCCGGAAAATACGGTGTGTATATATATATATATATATATATATGATTTATATGCCACCCTTCTCCGAAGACTCAGGGCGGCTTAAAATGTGTTAAGCAATAGCCTTCATACTTTTGTATATTGTATATTTGTATTTGTATACAAAGTCAGCTTATTGCCCCCACAAACTGAGTCCTCAATTTAGAAAGGAAAGGATGGAAGGCTGAGTCAACCTTGAGCCTGGCGAGTTTCGAATACAGTAATTGCAGACAGCTGGATGTTAATTAGGGTGCTTAGTCTGCAGAGCTATCCAGGCTCCTATTTGCATTAGTTTTTTTTAAAGATATGATCAAACGACTAAATAAAGCTTCTATTCTATTCTAAAGCAAATTTAGAACAACAATGAAATATTAGTGATTTTAAAAAAAACCCTGAGGGGCGCAATGACTCAGTGGTTAAAAACAACTGTATAACTGACAGCCTGGGTTTGAGACCCAAGTGCCATGTAATGGGTGAGCTCCCGTCCTCACCCCAGCTCCTGCCCACCTAGCAGTTCGAAAGCATGCAAATACGAGTAGATAAATGGGTTCCAGTTCATTGGGAAGGAAACAGTGTCCTATGCACCTCGGCCACATGACCGTGGGAACGTCTTTGGAGAACACTGGCTCCCTCTGCTAAGAAATGGAGATGACCACTATGCTGTACAGTCGGGACATGACTGGACACAGAAACCTTTACTAAAAAAGACCCAAATTCTTAAACTTTCAATATAGTCTTTTAATGTCATAATTATTTAGATGGGAGACAAAAGTTGAAGAGGGCAACAGGTCCAAGTTTTAGAGTGCAGAGAAACCTTGTTTGCTGTCAAAGGCTGGACTCCTTTTACACTGTGTCCAGAGGTGGTTGGTGGACTGGATTACAGCACAATTTCCTTTTTCCTGTTTTTGGTCCTTCTTGCAGAGTAGCTACTGAAGGTTAAAACATCTGAGGGCTGCACAACTCCCAGCCTCGCTTCCTTGAGTTGGTCTCCATTTGACACATGACTCCGTTTGGTGAGGTTAATGGATAAGACTTCATCTGGATCAGTTGCAGTAGCTTCACCTAAGATGCTAAACCCTGAACTAGGTAAGAAGATGCAATCACTATCCCCCATAATGTTATACACAAACATATAAATTGCATTATCCAGGTACACAACCTAGAGTCTGGTAAATCGGCAGAATATACATTGGTGTGACAAATAAATAAACAAATAAAAACATTGCAGCTTAATAGGATGGCACAGTTCACACAACTTGCTAAGTCAGTAGGCCACTTTTGACAGTATGGCTTCCCAGACCATCTTCAGTCACCAACTGCCAAGGCTCAATTTAGCCTGGTATTCTAAAAACCTAGCTACTGCAGCTTTCATTGGTGTTGGCTGAACAAACATACACATTTAATTGAACAAATGAATGATAAGTCACATCAGCCTCAGACAACATTTGTGGAAAGACAGACAGAGACAGAGAGAGAGAGAGAGAGAGATGGAGGGAGGGAGGGAGGGAGGGAGGGAGGGAAAGAAAGAAAGAAAGAAAGAAAGAAAGAAAGAAAGAAAGAAAGAAAGAAAGAAAGAAAGAAAGAGAAAGATTGAGATCAGTGACTTAAGTATATCTTAGGCTTGCTGAATAGAAATAAAAGAAGTGTCCAACTTTGCGATCAACCATGGCCAGCAGCACCTCTTCTGCAGTTCTGGCAAGAATTCCCCTAAGAATGAACTTTAGACCAACCCCAAGGAATTTCTCTACTGCTCAACGTAATAACATCATCAGCAAATGAAAGCCCAACCCAACTTTCCCTCCTGTTCATCTTCTGCTAAAGTCTCCCGATGTCCTTGGTGTCCACCTCGTCCTACATAAGAAGTGAGTATAGGGGACAGTGCAAGCACACACTTGTCTGTTCCAAAAATAAATCTAGCATGCTCCCTTTGGCAGATACTGCTTATACTTTTTTATTCTTTCATCTTGATCCATTTTCTTTCACCGGTCCATCCTCTAACGTTCAGTTTCAAATCCCAGTCCAAAGCAGGCACCTGACCGAGTCCACAGGACCTCCTTTTCTGCTCATGTCCTTATGCTTAGCTAGCAAAGACCCCAAAGTGTATAAAATACTTGGAGGCCAACATATATACATTCGGTTTATAAAATATATGTTCGTGTTGTCTTAAGGATGCAGGGGGCAGTGAGAGCCGGGGGGGGGGGGGCGCAAAGGACTCCTGCTGAATTTCTTGAAGCAAAAGATCCCGGCTCTCTCCCGGCAGGCTCCACTCTGAAATGCATTAGCCATGAAGCTCTTGGGAGGCTGCTGTCTCTCTTCCTCTCACTGCGACCCCTGTTGCTGCAAACGCCTCTCCTCCAGGGTCCGGCACACCCACATGGAGACCACTTCAGCGTTCCCGTCATTGTACTGCACAATAAAGAGGTGGCCCTAAAAGAAGAAAAAGTGGGTTCAGTTCAGAGGGTCAAAGAGCTGAGGAGTGAAGGAAATGCAAGATTCTTGTCATCCTGCTGAAGACTTTTGCAAGACATCCCAACTGCGTGAACAGAACCTACTAAGAAGAGGGTGGGGTTTTATCACTGAAATATGCAGCTCATGTATAACTATCAGTCTCTCTCTGTGTTTTTTAAGTTGAAAAATAAACTGTGCGTTTTTCTTTTGAAGGCTCAATTTGAGCAGGCCGATACATGCTGGGAACTGAAAAGGGGCTTTTCAAGCAGCTGAAGAGAAGACAAAACAGGTTTCCCATGTGCTGGAAACATTCTCCTCTTTGTATTGATTTTGATACATTTCAAAGGCAGGACAAAATGTGGGATCTGCAGTTACACAAAGACAGAAGGTAGGAGCCATGGAGAAGCCCCCTTTTCTCTTGAGTCCAGGATCATCTAAGGAGGCAACAGGAGAGAGCCCTCGTGCAATGTTTTTCAGCCATTTTGAAAAAGACTTGTGAACTTCAACTCTAGGAGTTGAAGTCCACAAGTCGTTGCCAAGATTGGAGACCCCTGAACTAGAAGACGTGTGGCCTTCAACTGCCAGAACTCCCCAGTCATGCTGGCTAAGGAATTCTAGGAGTTGAATTCCACACATCTTCAAGTTATTCAACAAGGAGAAACATTGTTCTAGGATTCTGAATTACTTTACTGCCAAGGCTGAAAAGCAAAGAACAGGAACCCAGATCTGAAAACCCTGGCAGAGGCTACCAGCTTCTGTGCTTTGTGTTGGGCCGTATGAGATCAGCATACAATGCATGATGTCCTGTTCTCAGAAGGCCACAGGACTGTTCTCTGCTCTTAGATTTGGGATGAATGGGAGGACAGAAGGGGGAGCTGTGAAATAATTTTGAAAATGTGCAACTTTCTTTTAGAGGTCTAAGTGACTTGTTTTACTCATCTCCAAAATACTTAACTTCCTTCAAAAGTAATGACTTAGTAACATGGGCCCAAAGTCTTCAAGAAGAGGTGGGAGTGTGAGGAGCAAAGGACTGGTTGGGCTGAAGGGTGTGACACGAAAGAAGCAGATAGGCACAGAAGATGCACAGATGGCGTGGGGACAGGGAGAGAGGAAAATGCTGGTAAGAAGAAGCTTTGAGATGTAATCACATTAGGAAGATGGGGATTTACTTAATCTCCTTTGGACTTCAGGGGAGTAACATGCCTCCTCCGTTAGAGATAGAGAGAGCTTTGGACATGCAAGCAATGCCACAACTGGCGTGTTGCTCTTTAGGCAAGGGAAGGCTGTGTCACTTTGCATTTATGAATGCAATGTCTCCAACCCCCCTGGATGGTGTAAAGCTTAGAATTTAGAATAAGCTTTCAGATTATTCTAAATTCCCCCCGTTTCTGCCCCAAGGTAAGTGTGTCCTCAGATGCACCCCTGCTTGACTTCAAATCCTTCCTCCTGCTGATGAATAGTGTTGGGATCTCTTTCCTGTCTTGTCTTTTCCCCTGCCTCTAAATAGTGTTTTTGTCAACCTTTAGCGTGTGTGGACTTCAAGTCCCAAAGTTTCCCAGACAGCGTGGCTGGCTAAGGAATTCTGAGAGTTGACATCCACACATCTTAAAGTTCCCAAGGTTGAGGAACACTGATCTAAATGGTTTTGTGCAAGACGAAACCAAAGAATCCAGCAACTATTTTACCTTCAGGAGAAGGTAAAATGCTGGCTAGGGAATTCTGGGAGTTGAAGTCCACACATCTTAAAAGTTGCCAAGGTTGAGAAACTCTGCCCTAGATTCTTACAGAAGAAGGAAACGAAAGAATTGTATACTTTTAATTTTCAGTGTTATTTGTTTTAATAATTGCCTAATGTGGTATTTGTCAGGATCCAACCCAGACACCCCCCCCCTCAACGTGTCCTTCTGCTCAAATCCCATGCTTAGTTCTTCAGGACCCAGATTCCTTACAGTAATCACTCTTCAGCAAATGCCACAAGGTTAAATTCGCTTAACTATTTGTAAAACTCATGGAGATCCCTGGAGGAGCAGAAAAGATGTCCTCATTCACAGTTCAGGCTGGAATTACCTGTCCTGCCTTTTAAATAAGCAGCCACACAAACCCAACCAGACTCACGGAACAAATCAAGAGGTTGCAGACAAGGGAGCAGGTTCACAGAGCTAGCAAGATCAGCTATTAGGCAGATTTCTGCTGGTTTCCAGCATGAATCTCTTTTTTCTGAGAAAAATGGGCCAAGTCATTTCTTGGCCCCACCAGCCATCTGGACAGTTCAGCCAAAATTCCAGTCCTCAGAAGACAGTTGAGGGCAAACCTGGAAGTGTCCAATGGCTGGCAAGAGGTTTAGAAAAACATGTTAAAACAAAAATAAATATTCTCCAATACAGAGCACAGAATACTAGGGCTGGAAAGGAACTTCAGCTCAAGGCAGGAGATCACACGCCATTCTGATCAAATGGCTGTTCAGTCTTTCCTTGAAAGTCTCCAACGAGAGTGTTAAATTTATATTTACTAACCAAGAAATAAAGGGAGATCTATTTCAAGCTATTTGGCTCTCATCAGCTAGCCATACCGTTCTGGGATTCGAATCCGGGATACTTGCATGTTAGGTAGGTGTATTAACCTCTAAGCCACAGGTTCTCCTTGCTTTGTCAGTTGTACCAGGGGAGAGATTACCATATTTTTTGCTCCATAAGACCCACTTCCCCCCGTAAAAAAGTGGGTGGAAATGTATGTGCGTCTCATGGAGTGAATATGGGCAACAGGCAGCAGTGGTGAATGGTGGCAGCGATCCTTGATGCCTGGAACAACTGATTGGTGGTATTCCGGGAGGCTGATCCAACCGCCGATCAGCTGCTCGGTGACAAAGGCTCCAGTGTTTCCCAGAGGAGGCAGCAGACATGGAGCAGGCAGTGACCAGGCTGTTTGCTACAAGGACACTAGCCAGATGAACGCTGGGAGGCGTTCTCCTCTAAACCTAAGTGTGTCCTATGGTCAGGAGCGTCTTATGGAACGAAAGACATGGTACTGTTTTTTCAATCTGGGCAACCTGGTCTCCCCAAATATGGGACGGAGCGTACTGCTCCCCTTTCACAAAGGCTCCTGGATTGGGGCTGCAAGGCGAAAGGGGAGCAGTATGCGCCTTCCCATATTTGGGGAGACCAGGTTGCCTGAGGCAAGTGGCTCCACTCATTAAGTGTTCTCACCGTTTGGAAATTCTTCCTTATTTCCAAGTTGGATCTGCCTCCGAGGAGCTTCCACCCATTGCTTCCTGTCCTGCCTTCAGATGCTCTGGAGGAAAGGTCCATCTTTTTCTTCTCTGTGACTGCCCCTCTCTCTAGAGGGGGCCTGACCCTACGAGTGGCTGCTACTGAGATGATTGGACCTCGATGCAGAACATTTCCTTGGAATGGACATTTCTGAAAACTAACCAACCACCTCATTCTGGAGAACTTTGGGGTGAGCTCAACGTCTTGCCTGCATTACGTGATTCTGATGAAGCGATTTCAACGTCCATGTTTAATTGTCATCCTTTGTAACCACTGCGACATGCCAAGAGTCATGAGATGGGATGGGATGGTAACCTAAGAAAAAGGATGTATGAAAAGCCCAGCAGTCACTGCCGAAGAATGGCTGGGAGGAAAAAAATCTCCTGCAGGATGATTCCACTTGCTAAGCTATCCAGACCCAGGAGATGTCAGGGCAAGGCCTCTTCTGCCCCCACCCCCCCACCCCAAAGAGAGGTTAGCTTGAGAAATAAAAAGGAAGCAGCAGCAGCAACAGCAGAGAAAGCTGCCCTTGTCTCAATGCTTCCCCCCTTGGTGGGGGGGGGATTTTCTTGGGGCAGGAAGAAGCGGAGAGCTGGAGGGGCTGAGAGGAGGCTGGAGGGCAGGGGGGTGGGCACCAGAACAAGCCAGCCACACTAGAAATGGAGCTGGCAGTTCATGCAGGTATAATGAAGTTCCAGGCAGTTAGAAAGAGACAGACCCCATTTGTTAACCCGACATTCTCATTTCTAAAGAACGAAGAAACAAATAGAACACAACAAGCATGGAAGGAAGTAATGGAAAACAAGAGAGAGAGGGGAAGAAAAGAGAATGAGGGTCCTTCCGCGCTTCACCAGCTTCCAGGGGAGGGGGAAGGAGGCCCTTTATTCCTGAGTAATATTGCTCCAGATCTAAAAATTCCACAATTCTTAAATCTCCCAGTAGAGAGTCCCTTCATTTTATCAAGTAATGGTGCAGAAATGTAAATGCTCAGAAGCCTGAAATGCGTTTTCTCTAGCGGTGAACACTCCTCCAGACAAGAGACTTTGTGGGTGAGGGGTATGGCCCCTCTGTTTCTGGAACCAGGGCAGGAGCTGATGTTGCAGAAGGATGCCACAAGGATCCCACTTTAAAGAAGGGAGAGGCCAGCAGTTAATCCAATGCCTCCCAACTGTGGCAACTTCCAGATGTTCAACAACTCCCAGAATTCCTAAATCCAGCAAGGCTGTTGCTAAGAATTCTGTGAACTGAAGACCATCAAGGTCAGATCTTGGCTCATGATCCATTCGGCACCTCTTGGCTTATCACCTTATTCTCTGGGTTTGCCCCCAACTTGGACATCTCTGCACCTGTGTCTGATCAAGGCCGGTATTCTTAGTCCTTCTCCTGGGTTTCAGCCATCAGTGGAGAAGCTAGCTTGGCCTTCAGTCCTGTGGCCCTTTCTTGCCTCTTTAATTCAGAGTTCTTTTTGGCAGTACTGGCCTGTGGCCTATGGCCTTGTCTTCATTGCTACTACTCAATTACAGCACTGCAAGAATTGCAAAGTAAAAGAAAGAAAAGGTGTGAAAGGTGTGGGTGTGAAAGAAAGAAAAGACGGTCATGTCAAGGCAACATTCCTACAAGGATGAAGAGCTCCTTGTTTGGCACCAGTGCAGCTCAAAACAATTTTAAGAGATCTACTAAGGGAATGAATGTGCCTGGTACAAAACCCCAGGACTGAGAGCAGGAGCCCAGCATCCATCAGAATTAGGCTAAGACAGGTAGTCCTCGACTTACAACCAGAATTGACCCCAACGTTTCTCTTGCTAAGCGAGACAGTAAGTTTTGCTCCAATCTACAACTTATCATGCCACAGTTATTAAGTGAATTAATGCAGTTGTGGAGTTAGTAATAGGGTTGTTGAGTGAATCTGGCTTCCCCCATTGACTCTGCTGGTCAGAAGGTCGCAAAAGACGATTGCGTGACCCCAGGACACTGCGACCGTCATACATACGAATCAGTTGCTGAGCGTCTGAATTTTGCTCATGTGACCCTGGGGAGGCTGCAACAGTCGTCATTGAGAAAAATGGTCTTAAGTCCCTTTTCTCAGTGTTGTTGTAACTTCAAATAGTCCCTCAATGAACTGTTGTAAATTGAGGACTTCCTGTATTAGGTACAAGTCGATGAATGTTAAAAATGGAGACACATGTTTGCTTCTCTGTATTTTTAAAGAAATACATCTTAACTTTCCTCACCTTCTACTAGTTCCTTGTTTAATCAACCCACCATATACCATTTTCCCCATTAAGGAGTCTCTGTTGGCCCAGTAGGACCTTAATCCTACACGGCCCACACTTATCAAGAAGCAATAAAAACAATTATTCTCTGCCTGCTGTTAAACACGAAGATATGCTAATAAGTTTCTCTTGGGCTCAAGCAGGGCCGAAGAAAGGAATGACTCAAGCATCTTCTGGGGAAAGTCCACTCTTTCGGGGCAAAAGATTCGGCCACGGTCAGGTCAGGTCAGAGGCCTGGAGATGCTAATGGGTGAGTGTCAGCCAGCCTAATTTTCTTTGCCAACTCTGAAAATGAGATAAACAATGACAAAACAGGCATTTTAAATGAACTTGTCACATCTCGTTTTCTTGAGAAAGACTGCCTTTTTAGAGCCACCAATTTTGTGTAAGGCGATTAACTCTTTCCAAGACCTTTAGAGAGGAGGACATGGCCAAAGAGCATTTAGTTTTGTTCAGCAATTGCGCCTGGCACTTTCCCAATTCCCTTCCTTCTTGGGTTTATCCTTAATCCAGATGTTAAGACTTTCTTCATCTGTCCTGTTGGTAAATGCAGCAAAAGAAACTCCTGGGATGTTGTTTTACCAAGAGTAGAACTACTGTACTGATAATCCCACATAGGCCCAGAAGTAGCAAAGCCAGTTCTAAAGTTTTCATGCAAAAACCAGCATAGATAAAATCCCCCCTTTTTCCTTGGACCTCCCCAGGGTTCTTTGTCCAACCAATCAATTGCATTCATTTTGTTTTCGGAACGATCTGAGCCATGAACCTCCACCCCCCCGCCCTTCCCCAAAGCAATGTGTACTTTCTTGCTCTGCT
The DNA here is from genome assembly GCA_030761175.1 of Masticophis lateralis. Classification (NCBI taxonomy): domain Eukaryota; kingdom Metazoa; phylum Chordata; class Lepidosauria; order Squamata; family Colubridae; genus Masticophis; species Masticophis lateralis. The sequence continues at coordinate 22,427,574 of JAUDYJ010000012.1, read as the reverse complement.
TCTGAAGAAACTGAATGAAGAACGGTTGCAGGAACTGGGCATGGCTAGTCTGGAGAAAAGAAGGACCAGGATAACATGATAGCAGTATTGCAATATTTGAGGGGCTGCCACAGAGAGGAGGGGGTCAACCTACTCTCCAAAGCACCTGAAGGCAAGAAACAACGGATGGAAAGGAGAGAAGCAACCTGGAATTAAGGAGAAACTTTGTAACAGTGAAGATAATTAACCTGTGGAACAGCTTGCCACCAGAAGTTCAACCTCATTGGAGGTTTTTAAGAAGAAACTGGATAGCCACTTGTCTCACATTGTATAGTGTCGCCTGCTTGAGCAGGGAGTTGTGCTAAAAGACCTCCAAGGACCTTGGAGCTCAGTTCTGATTGAACTTTCCTGAACTTTTTTACCTGCTGAGTCCACAAAAAATCAAAAGAGCTTCCGCGTTCCTGAAGAAGCAGAAAGATCGGCATTGTCAGTTATATTGGTTAGTTAGTCAAACATTTATGTTCCAAAACTTTCTTTTGTTACAGCTAGTGGAAGGAGAGTGACTTTATCTAAGAAGGTTGCAGCTGCTCATTTTGTTCAAATTTATTATTTACATCAGAATTTCAAATCTGCAGGTTTGGGATGTTTTGGAAGAGATTTGATGGGCTACTTTTCTGTCATCACTTTTGTAATTATTATTATTTTTTTAGAAGACTGTGCCTGGGTCGGGTACAGAATTAAACATTCTTGCACAGATATTGGGAGGGAGTGAGCAGAACAAGAACCAAAGGATCAAGATGAAAAGAGAACTGAGGCCCATATGAACACTTTTTGTGAACTGAGGCCCATTTTTTCATAAGGCCCTTCATAAGGCTGGTTATGCAGCTTTTTTCTTTTTCAAATGTAGGCAAGCAAAGTGGTTTATTGCACAGCAGAGCATGCTCAGACATACTTTATCGTAATCTTGTGTATGTTAAATGCATTAAGTAATGGAACTTAAGGAATCTAAAATTCGGCTTCCTCTTTAAAGGTTCGGGACCTCAGGTGAGGAAAAATATTCTCAAAGCTCTTTCAGACTTCTAAATCATAACAAGCATTTTTTTTGGAAGTTGAGCAGAAGCTTTGTAGAGTCCAGCACAGCACTATGGATCCCACCAACGTCCATCCATCAAAGGCCCAATCCCGAGACCTACTCACTCAAGGGTATCTGCTGTTGACATGGATTTTGCAGTAAGGCTTTGCTATGCCCCACAACGGTAAGCAAAAGTGAAAAGCTGAATTTATCTCTGCACCAAAACCACAGAGGCCATTGCCTTTCTTTTAGAGACAAGTCTGAGGAAACAATCTGGATTAGAAACAATAAAATAAGATGGAAATTCCCAACTGTTGCAAGTGGAAGCTAAGTTGCTGGAAGGGCTGTGGTGCCTCCGATGCCACTTCAAGTACAGTTTATTAGGGTGTGATATTAAAAGGGTATTTTTATTGCATGATACAATGCAATGAGACCGTGGGCCTCTGCAAGAAAGATCTTATATACTCAGAAGCGTAATGAACCCAGAGCCTGTCAAACATTATCCTGTACATTAACCTATCGTTAATGGCACATTAGGGCTGGGGGCATCGCACGCTTGCTGGTCAGGACTTGAGTCAGGACAGCATAAAGAGGAAGGGGGGAAACCCACAGTGCCTTAGCCAGCAGAGAAATTAGTATTTCTTCAGGCTACACCGTTCGATTTGTAAAACAAGAACCTTGCAGCTGAGCATGACTCTTGAATCCTTCTGTACAAAACAGAAAACAGCAATTCTGTAGGAATTCTTTCCTTAAAAATACTCTGGTTTTGTGTGGAAGTTCTTTACTGAATAGAAGGTGATACTTATTGGCTGGATCCACACAAAAATTGGCTTGTTTTACCAAGATGTGTTGACTAAATCACGCTTAATCATAAGCAAAAAATTTGGGCTGGGTTCATACCACATTCAACCAAATCAACCACATTTACTTGGGCATTTTGGCTGATGATGATGATGATGATGATGATGATGATAATAATAATAATAATAATAATAATAATAATAATAATAATATTCATAAGAAGCTGTATCAATAATTATAATTAAGTAATCACAATAGTAATATTATTTGCAGCAAACTGTAGTGTTTGTTAAATAGCAATAAAAAGATAACAAACCACATTACAGCTTTTTGCAAAAACCAACCGTTAGGCTCCTTGATGTTAGCCTTAGACAGGTCAAAAGCTTTGGGGTTCAGTCCTGACACACCATCCTGTCCTCTTCTCCTCAAAACCCGGAAGGATTTGCCCAATTGTTGGTTTTCTTTTTTATTTTACGGTTAGCAGAGATTGCCATTGGCTGAATTTCATGTTCCGAAAGAGAATTTGGGCTCCACATTTGACGCATAGAAAGTCCTCTCCAAGGCTCCCCTTCAGAAGTCTGCTCAAAGGGCAGGGCAGCATTCCCACAGGTCTTTCTGAAAGTTATTTTTCTCTTTCTCTTCATTCCAGATTGTTTGTTTGTTGGTTATTTTATAATAAATAAAATGTTGATTTTCTTTTACTTCTTTTATGACATAACCATATTGTGTGTGTTGCATTATATATATGTGTGTGTGTCTGCTTATACATTGCAGATGATACTAAAATGCAGGAATAGCCAACGTTCTAGAAGATAGGCTCAAGATCCAGATGGATCTTGACAGACTTGAACACTGGGCCCTAACTAACAAAATGAAATTCAATGTAGAAAAAAGTAAAATCCTACACTTAGGCAAGAAAAGCCAAAAGTACATATATAGACTGGGTGAAACCAGGCTTAATAGCAGTAACTGTGAGAGGGATCTTGGAGTCTTAGTGGACAAACAGCTAAATATGAGCCAGCAGTGTGCTGTGGCAGCCAAAAAAGCCAATGCAATCCTAAATTGCATTAACAGAGGGATACAGTCAAGATCCAGGGAGGTACTAATAGCACTCTAGAAAGCCTTAGTGGGACCACACTTAGAATTCTGCATCCAGATTTGGTCACCACACTATGAAAAAGATGTCGAGACTCTAGAGAGAGTGCAGAGAAGAGCAACCAGGATGATTAGGGGACTGGAGACTAAAACATATGAAGAACGATGGCAGGAACTGGGCATGGCAGGGGAGACATGACAGCAGTGTTTCAATATTTGAGGGGCTGTCACAGAGAGGATGGGATCAAGCCATTTTCCAAGGCACCTGAAGGCCAGACAAGGAATAATGGGTGGAAACTGATCAAGGAGAGATTCAACCTGGAAATTTTCTGACACTGAGAGCAATGAACCAATGGAACAGAAGTTGCCTTCGGAAGTTGTGGGAGCTTCATCACTGGAGGCTTTCAAGAAGAGACTGGACTGCCACTTGTCAGAAATAGTGTAGGGTCTTCTGCTTAGGCAGGGGGTTGGACTAGATGACCTACAAGTCCCTTCCAACTCTGTTAACCTAATCAAATGCTTTGAAAACATATACATATATATGTGTATAGACAGCAGATCCCCTCTCTCACTGAGAGTGGAAGACCCATCAGCTACTCTCACCTGGTCGGCCCGTCTGTCCAATTAGTCATAACGAAGCCTGGAGGTGCTGCCATTATTTTGCCCCCAAAGAGCTGGCTGCTACTAGCCAGTGACTGTTTCTCCTGCTCCTCTAATTGGGCTATAAGGAGATAGAGAAGGGTGCTTCATCCAGGTGTGACATTTAGAACATGCTGGAATTAAATTCTTAAATGGATCCAGCGTTGTTCTCTGGCTTATTGGAAAGATTTTATTGCGCTTCACAAGAAACGAGAAGCTATTGCTGCATAAAGAATGAGAAGGGGTAACAAGGAGCTGGAGCCAATGAACAGGCCTTTTATTTGGCCATCTGAGTTGGAACACAAACTTGCAGCCTCCTGCCCAATCCTCTCTACCAGCCACGTGCTTTCAGCAGTAAAAACACAGCCCCAGCAAGGAGCCAAATTGAAACGGACTTCTTTCCATTGCTATTTTCCAATGGAGGATTTGGCCTCTCGCATGGTTCGGTGCCCTATTCCACGCTGTAATTAAAATGCTCATTAGCGGACGTGAGAGACAATAGATCTGAATCATACAGTAAGCTCCGGAGTTGCCATTTTAAAATCTCTCCTCCAAAATTGTCGGAAACATTAATCATCCCTGCACTTCAAATGTTCCGATATTCACCTGGCTACACTATTAAAATAAAACTTGCTGCCCCAGGGAAATCCTACTTATTCTTAATTGTTTTGAGGCTTTGATGGGCTTTTAATCTAAGATTAATTTATGCAATTTTAAATAACTCTTCTTATGATTAATAAGCTTGAAAATTAAAAGGCGTCTAAAGCAATTATAATGAGCATTTGGTCATAACCTCATTAGGAGAAGGAGAGGGGGAAACAGCATAGGAATCCTTACAAGATTACAATTTAAGGTTACTTCCAGATAAGTCAAATACAGCTTTACAATTTGCCAAGGCAGATTAGATGGAGTCAGGTGAAGGAGAAACGGGGTCTACCTGGACCATCGCAACAACACTGTTACAGGGCCAGGGCAAGAGTAAGTATTTTACTCATCATCTGAGTTGCTGGCAATGGAGGTAGAGATCAACACAGTTTAGAATTGCAAAAGTGTTTGTGTGAATCAGTTCATCATCTACCACCATACTCCAATCTCTTGAGAGTCCAGTGCCTGATTCATTGGCAGAGGGAGAAGGAAATAAAACATGAAACCTTGTAAGATTTTGGAAGAGCTACTAGTCCTTTCATAAACGGAAGAGTCTGCATTGTGGGTCAAGGCATAAAAGTACAGATTTTTTGATCTGGAAAGGAGGAAAGATTTAACTCTTGGATGCTATTATGCTTAATACAAAAACCAAATTAAAGCATCTCTATATAGTCTCTGTTTCAAATACATTCAAGTCGAAGGCAGCCCACCTGTATATTCTAATGTTCAAACAGATCTGCCTTTCTGTAATTTAGGGATGGCACAGTGGCTCAGTGGTTAAGACGCTGAGCTTGTTGGCTGAAAAACCGGCAGCCCGGGTTCGAGACCCGAATTCCGTGCAACCGGGTGAGCTCCTGTCCTCACCCCAGCTCTGGCCAACCCAGCAGTTCGATAGCAGGCAAATGCAAGTAGATAAATAGGTACCACTTCAGTGGGAAGATAACAGCGCTCTGTGACATCATGCTGGTCACATGACCGTGGAAATTTCTTTGGACAGTGCTGGCTCAATGACCTTGAAACGGAGATGAGCATCATGCCCCAGAGTTGGCAATGACTAGCGGGGTAAAATCCGCAGGGACTCCTTTACCTCTACCTGTTCTATCGTTTAAATCTATCATTCTATGTCCTGCATTCTGGCGCAAGAGCAACCATCCCTGAGCTTCTATGGAATATCCTTTCAGAAAGTTCAAGAGGGCTATCATATCTTTCCCTAGCCCTCCTTTCTCTGAGCTCCTTCAGGCTCTCCCCACAAATGTTCTAATTCCCTGGTCATCTTTGCTGTCCTTTTCCAAACCTGTTCAATTTCTCTGAATTCTTCTTAACAAGCACTGCCAGAAGTTGGCACCATACTCAAGATAGGGTCTGATTAAAGCAGAATACATTGGGAAAATAACATGGAAATGATACTTTGGTGGATACAGCCTAAAGTTGTATTCCTCCTTTTTCAGAGCCATGGATAACCACCCGCTCCAATGCGGTTTTCAGTCAACCGCTATTCCTAACTCTTGCACACATGGTATCATCCCTGTCTTAACACAGTTTCTAGAGATTGGGTTTTTTATTTCCTTAAATAAAGAGTTTTGCATGTATCTCAATTAATCTTCATTCTGTAATTTGCAGCCCATTTCAATCATCACATTCAATCCAAATCCAAATCCAAATCCAATTCAACACGACTATTCAAAGTTTTGAATTTTCTTTCTCTCTACTATAAGAGTATCAGCTATTGTACCCCATACTGTCTCTGCAAACCTGATAAACATCTCCTCTACCTCTTCATTTAAGTTTATGATAAAACAACCTAGATCAGTGATGGTTAACCTTTTTGCTGTTGTGTGCCAAAAGTGGGGGTTGGGTGGGTGGGCGCACGTGTGCATGCCCACACCCATAATTCAATGAGCCTCCCCCCCATGCATGCCCGTGTGACCCGCCCCTGCGCTGCCCCCACTTTTGGCATGTGATGGCACGATGGGTCCGGTAGGCCTGTTTTTTGCCCTCCTCAGACTCCAGAGGCTTTCTAGGAGCCTGGAGAGGGCGAAAATGGCCTCCCCCCCACCCCAGAGGCCCTCCGGAGGCCAGAAACGGCCCATTTCCCAACTTCCGGTGGGCCTAGAAGGCCCAAAAATCAGGTGGCTGGCATATGCATGCGCGCTGGAGCTGAGCTAGGGCAATGCTTGAGTGCCCACAGATATGGCTCCGCATGCCACATGTGGCACATATGCCATAGGTTCACCATCATGGACCTAGATAATCCATGACTTGGCTTTGCTTTAGGTAGAAGTTACAGCCTTCTCCTGCAATGCAACAAGAATACAGGATAGTCCCAGGATGGATCTTCTGAAATCTTTTCCCCACTACTGCAGAGAAGGATCTGTTGGAGGAGAAAATACAGGATGTCCTCGACCTATGACTACAATTGAGCCCCAAATTTATGTTGCTGAGCAAGACATTTGTTAAATGAATTTTGCCCCATTTTACAACCTTTCTTGCCACCATTGTTAAGTGAATCATGGCAGTTGTTAAGTTAGTTACATGGTTGTTAAGTGAATCTGGTTTACCCACTGACTTTTTTTGTCAGAAGGTCGTAAAAGCTGATTACATGATCCAGGGACACTGCAACCGTTGTAAATGTGAGTCAGTTGCTAACTGTCTTAATTCTGATGATGTGACCATGGGGATGTTCCAACAGCCGTAAGCATGACAAATGTAAGTCACTTTTTTCCAGTGATCTTGTAACTTTGAATGGTCACTAATTGAACTGTTGTAAGTCAAGGATTACCTGTACCCTCACCTTCTACTGCCATTTCCCACAGGCTCTCCTGGCTTGCTTGCTTGCTTGCTACCAACCAACCAACCAACCAACTTCTTCACTATTCAGCCCCTGGTCAATTCCACCAGATCAGGGGTAGTTTCCTTTCTTTACTCCCAGGGAGCTAAATACAGAATCGTGGCAGCTGACTGGTTTCCAAGGGGGGCTGGCGTTCCACAGCCGGACTTCAATCCCACAGAAGCCAATGGGCTTCTACCGAAGGACCCTTCTCGACTGACTAGTGGCAGGCAAGGTCTTCATGAACCCCAAGCGTGGCTGTGGGCTTGTAGTGGACATTCAAACTAGGAACTGAAAGCCAGTCTATAAAGAAGGAATAATATAAAATGATGTTTAATTTAAAAATTAGACAGTGGAGCAGGCTGCAAAGGCAGAGGTTGATTGAAACAAAATTTAAATTCCTGTCAAGCCCATTTAAACACAGGGGCCCTTCATAGCCAATTAGCTGCTCCGTATGAATGCCGAAGAAACTTCGGCCTGGTCACTGTGAGAAGAGAAGGAGACCCACTGTGAGGATCTGGGAGGGGGAAAATTAACTAAAATCAGGATATGTATGAAATATTTATCTCCCTGGTTGATGGAGATGGGGCTGGCAAACTGTAAACAAGACAGAAATCAATTCCTTTATCACCCTCAATGCCGCCTCTCCCCAAACGGTCTGAGGGCACATGTTAGCTTGGATTTTGCTATGGCAGATTTGGCCTTAATTGTGGTTGTTTATCTCCCTGCGTCCCTGGGGCCCTCATCTCCCCATTACAAATACTTAACACTCCTTCCACATCTCAAGCTACTTCGAATCCTCAACAGGTTTGGCAGGGTGTGTGTGTGTTTGTGTGTTTTTTAAAACGATTGAAACTGTGTGGGCCGGGGCGGGGGGGGGGGCGGGAAGAGAGAGAGAGAGAGAGAGAGAGTGAGAGTGTGTATGTGTAAAGGGCTTTGTCAGTAGAACATTCTCTTGTTCACAACCAGCTGGGTCCAGCTGCCATGAGGGAAGGAGACAACGAAGGTGCTAAAAGGCTCGTTCGCCATTGTGATTGCACCACTGGGAATTCGGAGGAATAAAGCAGAGCACGGAGGGGGAAGGGGGACATCCCATCCATGGGGCAGCCTAACCAAAGAAAGTTCCTGTGATAATGAAACCCTGTCAGTCATCAGGAAATCCAATTAAGGAGCCTTCTGCCTAGCTGCTCTTCACGGAGATCCTGTATTGTCTCAACTCCGTGCACAGTGATGGTGAGAAGGACGACAATTCCCACAACTGGACCCCACAACTGCTGCCCAGGATGGAAAATGCTTCATGGCCATGCACAGGCCCATCCTTAGACTGGATCCTGGAATGGGGGTCTTCCCGACACCAAGAGCCTCCCAGTTGTGAAGGTCCAATTAAAGTGGTCGAAATTCCCATTCCCTAATGGGAGCCTGAGACCCTTCACACATTATGTCAGGAGAAAATGTCAATTCCTGCGTTTCCCCCTCCGTCGCTGAGCTCCTGCCAATTCAACCTATTTTAAAGTCTATTTTTACCTGCTGAGACCAATTGTGAAGGGACTGGCACACAAACACAACTCGCTTCGGCGGGGCTGGTGTAGGAAGGGTCCCTGGTGGATGGTGTCCTAGATTAACAAGCAAGCATCATCTTGTCAGCCTCTGCTGTAACTCTCAAATCTGTTCACACAACCATGCACGGAGTCTAGTGTCCCACAGGGCCTGATGGTGCATTTGCAGGGTTTTCAGCCTTTGGAGAGAGGCAGGACAATTATGGGGCACAAGAAGGGGGGGGGGCTTCAGGATAAAGGGCCTCCCTGGTTGTGGTGACCTTCACTATCAACGTTTTGAAATGCCTTCTCCTGGGAGTTTTGACTCATTCCTGTCCTGTTAATTCTGACTGTGTCAAGTGAGTATTTTCCTGCTTTTCTTTGCTTTTAGTTTTAAAATATTTGATCTCTTATTAAGTAACCTAAACATCTTCTTTTAAGGAGAATTGAGGAAAAATGGTAATTCTTTTAAAGAATCAAGGGTGGGAAAGGTAATTCTATCCCTTGCTGGAAATCAGTTCAGGCTCCTGACACGGTAAATCAGCCCACAGTAATGAGAACTGGACTAATTCCACAGCTGTGGCTGCTATTCAGCTGCATGTATTGGACCTTGTGGACAATGCAAAATATGCACAACCACACCTATATTTCTTTTCCCTCCTGAATGTTAATTCTAGATGACAACAGATCTAGATTCTGAGGCACAAGCAAAACTAGGCCTGGATGTATCGGTGCAGATCTTCCAGCTTGAGAAGTTGCTGTCAGCCCTGGAGCCATTTTCCCCTGGCACCTTCAGGGCTGCCACAGTGGAGATGAGTCGAGCTGTGGGAACGGGAGGGGGGAGGTAGAGAAAGCTGGGGGATTGTAACCAAAATAAAATTCTTTCCCTGGAGAACCAAGGTCTTTCCCACCAGGTGAGAGGAGGTGGGATCCGAGACCGACTGAGCCGTGGCCTGTGGCCTGATTGGACCATGTGACGGATTGCATGGACAGGGGAAAGAAAAAATTACTTTTAACTGGGGGGGAAGACCTGAGGCGGGGTTTAGAGTTGGGTTTCACCAGATGTGTCAATATGACATGCCTAATAAATCTATACTTTGAGGTATATGCCTGCCTTGGAGTTTTGATTCCGTTGGGTGTGTTACTTGGAACCCTGACACTAACCCGACTGTTGACGGTTGCATCTAGATTTTATCCTGAGGAGACTGTGACTGTGAGACAGACTGCCATGAACTAGGGCCGTGAGGGTGAACCTATGGCACGAGTGCCACAGGTGGCACGCAGTGCCCCCTCTGTGGGCATGCGAGTCCTCGCCCCAGTTTAGCTCCACCGTGCATACATGAGCGCCTCCTACTGGCCAGCTGGTCGTCGGGTCTCTGCTGCGCATGTGTGGAGAGCGGGATGTGCACGCATGCATGGGGCGCATATGGGGGTGTGAGCGCATGCGGGGGTGGTGGTGCGCGTGCACCTTCCCAACGAGTTATTCTTGGACCTACAACTCCACAGCCCATGTTCCATCCATATAGGCAATCTGTAAATGTTTAGGAATGCTGGGAAGAGAATGAGGATTCCTTCCAAGTGGCATCCATGTGGTTGGCATTGAGAAGTCATGATTGGCATCCTTTTGTCTTTTTGCATGCATTTATTTGATCATACAGACATAGACTTTATCATGTTATAACCTAAAACATATTAATACCTAATAGATACCTATTATTACCTAATACATTATAAATGAATGAATGAATGAATGAATAGCTTTTTAAAAGCACATCCCCTCCCCTCTCCTGGCCAATCCCTGTTATTGTATTCAAGAGGACTTTCAAGCAATTGGATTAGCTGTTTTTGCAAGATGCAAAACAAATTCACGGCCTTCTAAATTAATAAAGTGGCTTTTTTATTTTCTGGTCATCAAATATAAAAACGTTGTTGAAACTCTAGAAAGAGTGCAGAGAAGAGCAACAAAGATGATTAGAGGGCTAGAGGCTAAAACATGAAGAACGATTGCAGGAAGTGGGCATGGCTAGTCTGATGAAAAGAAGAATTAGGGGAGATACGACAGCAGTGTTTCAATATTTGAGAGGCTGCGACAAAGGGGGGGGGGGGCAACCTGAAGGCAGGACAAGAAGCAATGGATGGAAACTAATCGAGGAGAGAAGCAACCTGGAACTAAGAAGAAATTTCCTGACAATGGGAACAATGAACCAGTGGAATGGCTTTGCCTTCAGAAGTTGTGAGTGCTCTATCACTGGAGGCTTTTAAGAAGAGACTGGACCGCCATTTTTCTGAAATGGTGTAGGGCAGTGATGGCTAACCTTTTTGCTGTCACGTGCCAAAAGCGGGGGTCGCGGGTGCCCACATCCATAATTAAATGCGCCCCGCCCTCCTGCACATGTGCATGTGCCCCCCCCATGCTCCCCCCTGCTTTTGGCACACGATGGCATGATGGGCCCTGTAGGCCCATTTTTCGTCCTCCCCAGGCTCCAGAGGCTTTCTAGGAGCCTGAGGAGGGCAAAAACAGCCTTCCCCATCCACCCCAGAGGCCCTCCAGAGGTCGGAAACAGCCAGTTTCCCGACTTCCAGTGGGACCAGAAGGCCTGAAAATCAGTTGGCTGGTGCGCACATGCACGCTGGGGCTGAGCTAGGGCAACAGTCGCGTGCCCACCAATATGGCTCCGAGTGCCACCTGTGGCAGGCGTGCCATAGGTTCGCCAGCATGGGTGTAGGGTCTCCTGCTTCGGCAGGGGGTTGGACTAGATTACCTCCAAGGACTCTTCCAGCTCTGTTATTCTGATTTCACAATCCAGAAAGTAAATTCCATTCTATTTACATTTCCTCTGTCCTATAGCTATGTAGTTGCGCCTACGAGTTTGCAACCCATGAGTTGTCATCACTGCTTATCTGTAGATTTAGTCAACAGCTTTTATGCAAGGACAAACTTTTAATGGAAGGCAGGAGATCCATTACTTCCTCTCTCTAGTGGGCCACAAAACAACATGGACCTCCCAGTGCCTTTAAGGGAGATAATAGTATTTGCCTAACATGGGATCCCACAATAGAAAAACCATTAAAAAGAATAGCATTTTTTTAAAAAAAAAATCGATTGTCACCTAATGAAAAATATTTGCACTTTACAGTAAACACATTGAATCAAATGCTGCATTCCCAATATTGTCTTTCCTGTCTTTCATTCTTATCTAAAGGTAGCAGGGATTTGTAATAATTTTCCAAGATTTTGTCAACATTAGATGTCTTGAAAATGACTTAGTTAGACATGGATACGTCAAATTCAGTTTGTTAGAAGTCAGCTTGTTGTGGATTATGATGCATTTGTTATTATGTTTTTTGATTTTGTTTGATTTTGTTTTGTTTCAAATCTTGTTTGATTTTGTGAACCTCAAGACAACAAAGTTAGATCCCAAAGATGCTTTTTCGAGAGGCAACTGGAGTTTTTTTTTTTCCTTGAAAGACATCTCACGTCTCATCCAAAAAGCTTCTTCCGTTCTGAACTGAACTGAAGAAGCTTCTTTGGGTGAGATGTGAAATGCCTTCAAGGAAAAGAAAGGAAGCCCAGTTGCCTCTTGAAAAAACACCTTTGGTATAACCATGACCTGCATGACTGACAACCTCTGTAGACATTTAGACAACCTAACTATGATTAGATGGACTGCAAGACAATGCACTTCACATAAAATAATCCACATCCCCAGGACAATTTCTGACATTGGTGCAAGGATGTTATTGTATAAATGATGCAACTTAATGCAAAGGACAATTTCTGCTACAGGTACCTGCATCCTGACATCAACACCCAGAATGCCTCAGAGAGGCTGTTTCCTATTTAATGAATGTTTATGAATAACCTTCACCAGTGGTGAAATCTAAAATTTGTTACTACCGGTTCTGTGGGCGTGGCTTGGTGGGGTGTGTGTGTAATGTAACTGGGTGGGCGTGGCCAATTATTATTATTTTTTTATATTTTTAAAACCATTTTTTCTACAACCTCTTCGGCGAAGAGGTTGTAAAAAAATGCTTTCAAAAGGCTCTGACGATCCCAGCTGAGTTGCCTGATCGTCAGAGGGTTTAAAAACCCTCTGTCGATCAGGCAACTCAGCTGGGATCGTCAGAGCCATTTAAAAGAAAAAAAACTTTTTTTCTTTTAATTGCCTCTGACCAATTGCCTCTGACAGCTTGGCTGTCTCAGGAATTCGGGGAGTTGAAGTCCACAGGTTGTAAAAGAGCCACAATTGCCCACCCTTGCCTCTGATGATCATGCTGCTCAGCTGGGCATGGGGGGAAGGGCAGGGATTTTTGCTACTGGTTCTCCAAACAACCCGCCTCCATCACTACCGGATTGGGCGATCCGGTATGAACCTGGAGCATTTCACCCCAGACCTTCACCCACCCTCCGGTTGGCTCTTTACAGTGAGTTTCAAACACAGCAAAGTCCACATGCTCAGCCAGCAAAGTCCACATGCTCATCTTCAGCATCAAAAGAAGAGCATGGTCTGTCCTGACTGGCCCGGCAGAGGCTCTTTGTCTCAACTGGTTGGCCCCAACTGCTGGAGATGCAAAGGTGCCTTCCAGGTCAAAAAGATTAAAAATGATCAGAAATCAGTAGGAAAAAACAAAATGTGCTGAAGAGCACAAGGTAGAGCAGGGATGTCAAACTCAATTTCATTGAGGGTTGTGAAGACCTCGGGGAGCCAGGGGGGCACCTGTGGTATCCTGAGTGCTCTGCCAGTAAAAAGGGGCTCCAGAGCTCTGTTTCCGGCTGTGACCACCTCCTGCAACCCTCTGCCAGCAAAAACGGAGCTCGGGAGGACCACGCGTGGCCCTCAGGAGCTCCATTTTTGCTGGCAGAGGCACCGCGGGCCGATCTTTCTTTGTTTCCAGGGCCAGATCTAAGCACTCATGGGCCGGATCTGGCCCGTAGTCCTTGAGTTTGACACCCTTGAGGTAGAGATTGTGTAGATCTGCAGATCCAATCTAGGTTGGTCACCAGAACCAGAGGTTTAGTTTTCTGAGCTTTTGGACTCATGCTGGAGCCCATCCTCGGGGAACTTCTCTCTACCAACATTCTGGTAGTCTGATCCAGATTGGATCCTGTATCCTGGGACACATTTATTTGCCTTCATTCACTGTCTGTCTCTGTGCAGGGGGGAAAGCACGAAAAATCCATTTGGTATCACTTCTGAAATGGCATTTCTGGTTAACCCAGGAAGGCTCTGAATGTAGACAGACAGAGGTGAGAGCCACACACCCCTCCCCTGGCCTTCCGGAACAGCTGCTTGGCCTGGGCTGCTACCTTGCCGGTGGCTGATGGGGTAGAGAAGATTCTCATCCCCAGGCTGCCCATCGCCTTGGTTCTTAACTTTTAACCTTTTATTCTATTTTTTTTTATTTTTTAGCACTTTTGAACTCTTTTATTAAATTGTAGGCTACCCAAAATGGCTGTATTGGTGAGATGGGTAGCACAGAAATTAAACAGATGATAGATACATGATAGATAGATAGATAGATAGATAGATAGAGAGATAGATAGATGGATGATTGCTAGAATATAATTAGCTAGAGATAGATGATAGATAATAGAGGGATAGGCAGAAGATAGATGATATAAATAGATAAATGGTAGAAGATTGATTAGAAAGACAGACAGACAGAGAGACTCTTTATCCCCTTCCCCAAAGAGCCAGCTAGAAACAAAGGGGTGACGTTAAGAAACCTCAGCATCCACATAGTGTGATCCAAGGCCACTATTTCCTTTGGGGGGGGGGCTCCAATAAACAAAGTCGAGGTGCCCCCAGCTGCCCTGGGGTGGGGGTACAGTTTTCTGCAAGGTGCCTTCTGTTCTATGGCGGAGGACAGTCCGGCGGAGGGCTGGCTTTCAGGAGCCCCCTGGGACCTTCTCTGCTTTTGGGGAAGAGGACACGCTTCACAAGGAGTATTGGCCAAGGGGCTGCCGGAGCCCCTTCAGAAACACGGTCATGCCGAAGCCCCACAAGTCGGGCTGCCTTTCTAAACAATTCTCAAAAGCAGGATAGCACTACTGGGAGACAATTTCCATGTTCGGATGCTTGCTGGAACTCTCCCTGCCACTGAACAGCGAGAACAGATAATAACCATTAGTAAATCAAACTCCTTGGCAATATCCAGCTGTGCCTTGTGCATTTACATACAGATAGAATGGGTATATGTTTTTAATATGTATGTGCTAACACACTTTCCCCACAGCTGAAGTGTGTCTTACGAAAGGAGGCGGTGGATGGGAACGGCATCGCCACGAGATAATAAAGTGACCTAGATAAAGTATTAGCCAGCGATTGATCTCAAACGGGGAAGGCTGTCTCTCTCTGACCTGGTTACTTACTATGCATAGATTCCATTAAATAGAGCTTAGAACTGAAAGCTTCGGGAAAATGGTGCCACTGAGGCCAAAATCAACGGTGGCCAAAGCCAAGCGCATCGCCGCATGACCTGGCGTCCCACGTGCATCCCTCTCTCGTGCATCCCTCTCGTACAGGGCTGCGTCCCTCCGACCAACAGATAAACAGACATCTTTTTCCTGCCTCTTCAAATCAACCCTTTGTAAGCAGGCAGGAATGGGCTCTCTCTGGATCGATCAGTAGTTTATGAAGGATGTAAGCACTGCAGCCAGGTGAAATGGCGCCGTAAGGTATTGCAAAGGAGGGATCTAAGGAAGGAAGCTATGCACCCCGATTCAAAGCTCGCTTCAGCTATTGCTGTGACAACGTCATCAACACATGGAAACAACATTGGTAGGTGCATGTCAGAGGCAGCTCTCCGGTCAAAAGGGGGACAGAGCACCACTTGGAGTAGACTTTGAGGGGCCTTGCATGTTGTTGAAAGGTTCTCTCTGAGCGTCAACACTCTCACAGAAAGCAAATCCTTTTCTCCCGCGTAAGGCCTCCTCAGTGGACTTGTGCAAGTGTATGTCTTGCTACACCAAGGCCCAGTCCTGGTGGACAGCATTCCACACAGATGTTAGAAAAGATGATGATAAATAACAGTCAAAACTGGATTTTGGAGCCATGTGTCCTGATTTAGCTAACAGAGGTGCGAAAAGCTGCAATACAGTGGTACCTCCATATTTGACGGCTTCAAAACTTGTCGAATTTGATACTGGGTGCATTTTGATGCAAAAATGTTGCTCTGGTACTTGTAGTTTCTTTGGTATTCAGTGCACTGCAAGGGGACGAGGGGGACGGCTGCAGAGGGCAGACAGGAAGTTGGCCATGCTGGGAAGGTGGATGACATAGGGAAAAGGACAGACAGAAAGTTTTTTCCAGCCAAAACAAAGGGTGACATGGTTTGGCATTTGTATTTTGTAACTCCCCATAACCAATTAATGTTGAGTACCAAGGTATCACTGTATTCACTTTGCTGCCATTGTTTATTAAATGATCTATGGCAGGGGTATCAAACTTACATTGTCTTGGTGGCGTCATATGACATATTGGGATTCCCCCTCCCCCTTGCTAAACCGGGTGTGGGTGTGGCTAGTGTGTGACGCATCCGACCTGGGGGTTGGGAGTTTGAGAAAAGTAACCATACAGCCAGAAGAGCCTGTAGCTTTCTTCTCATTCTAAAGCTAAGGAATGAGTTAGAGAGCTGGACTTATCCAGGAACTTCCTCGATTTGCAACCATTTAATGGGGCTTAAAATTAAAAAAATATCCTTCCAATATAACTGGTGGGGCCTAAAATCACTGTTGTGAAGTCATTCACCAGAACAGTGTAGCCAGCTCCCCATCTGCAATTCTGCAGTGTAAGCAAAAAGCTGATTTTCCAAGATGAATCTGGAAAATCAACCTACCACCTTCAGTCCACCCTAGAAGGAAGCCAACGGCAGGTGTGGCCAAGCAAGATCACTCACAGATCCATAAGCGAAGAAGACCTCAACTAGGCTTCCCTCCATGGGCAGAAGATCTCGCCAGTACCGAAGGGCCAACCTCGCTGGGTAAGCAGCTGCTTTAGAAGGCCGCTTTCGAAGGAGAAAAAGCAACCTGAGAGAAAGTACTAAATCTTAAAAGAAGCCCAACTCTCTTTTTTGAAGCTGTCATGCTTTTTTTTAATTATTAAAGGGGGAAAGATACTGCCTTATGAGTTGAACCGAGCACTTCAGGGCAGGTAGTTGGAAAGATATATAACTCTGCGTCTCTGTTCCTATCGGCACTCACCCCTTGGCCTCCGTCTTTATGGCTTTACACCCTGGAGTGGCGTTATAGCTTCTGAACACACACACAGATATATACTGAGGGTTGTGAAGTGCGATCTGCAGATGTTTTATTTATAAGTGCCGGGCCTATTGCATCACAGAAAGCATGCATTTACAAAGAGCTACGGATTTTATGAAACTCCATTCTGTTGGTTTAATAGTCAAGCCACCCAGGCATAGAATAATAACATTGTGTAAGGTAAATGCATCTCCATCTCTAGAACCTGTTCCAAGTTCTCTCGGATGTGACTAAGTGCAGGAACCTTCCAACCATCCCAAGTTAATAAAAAAAGAAAAGAAAGAAAAAGAGGCAAATTAAGGCAGCTTCAACTAACAGCACTCAGAAATAGAATGGGTGGTGTGGAGAAAAATACCAAGTCCCACATCGTTTAGGTATATCAAGAGTTGTTTAAATGCTCTTTCAACATCAACAGAAATTACTGGCTTTCAAAAATAGATTCAAGGTCAAATGTCTCATTAACGTGAAGAAAGAACCGAGAAAGCAGCACTTGCAATGCTGGGATCAGTTCAGTGAAATGTTCAACAACAGTTTCCTTTCCCAATCACTACTATGCCCAGCACAGATTCCAAAGAAGTTCCACACATATACTTAGCAGTGAGTGAGGCACATGAAGACGGGTCCTGTTGTTTGGAGAAGACAAGCCCAAAGGGTGCAACGTGAGTTGCCTGATTTTTATGGATCATAGCCATCCCCCTTTCACTTTGATGGGAATTTGGCATCCGCCTTCCTCTGTTTTCACTTGATATATAAAAAGTACCTCAAACCTCTCACCCACATAAATGATGTACCCAGCAAAGTGAGTATTGAGGTTTTTAGGATCTTTAGGTGCCTTTATTCCTTATTTTTTGTTTTTGATTGTCTCCTTTTAAAAAATGTTTTTTCGTGAGCTGCCCAGAGTCATTGGAAGTTGGGTGTTATAGAAACTGATTAACCATAAAAAAAAAATCAACAGATAAATAAATAAATACTCATTCTAAAGAAAGCAGGAAAAAGAAACCTGTTCATCTTTCATGTTGCTACTAACAAAGAGAAGCAAAGAAAACTTGGGGAAATTACGGTCTTTCTTTAGAAATCTTAGCAAGGTGAAGTCTGGCTCTCCCACCCACCCATTTCACAATAAAAATACTGTATAGAGTGGGGGTCTCCAACCTTGGCAACTTGAAGACTTATGAATTTCAACTTCCAGAATTCTAGGAGTTGAAGTCCACAAGTCTTCAAGTTGCCAAGGTTGGAGACCCCCGGTATACAGTACTGCATATCACAAATGCTAATGTTGATACACACAGACAAAAAAAATCTGAATTAAAAAAACAAACAAAACATAATTCACCAAATTAAGGAAGGACTCCGAATAATCTCCTTCACAGAAAGTCTCTTTTGAACCAAAGGCCAGAAAGTTCCAGGAAGGTTTTGCTAATGCATGTCTGATCCCACCCTTAAATTTTACCAAAGACGATTAACAATGCTAATGAAATCATGAGATCTCAGTAGTGTCTGCTGGATGCCAGTGCTGGAAGCAAAGTTTAGATTTGATATTAGTTAACTTATGGGGAAAAGACAATAAAGGAACTTGCATGTATCATAAATCAATATAACTTTTGAGGTTTATGTCTTGGAGGCTGTAGAGCCAGACCGACTCACCATTAATTCTTCAGGGGCTGGTCGTTCTTTTGGTTGTTTCCTCATACTGACAACACAGAGAGAGAAAAAAACAAAGTTAGGAAATGTCCCAAGAAGATTTTTAAATATCTCATGATGCTTGAGCAACGGTCATAAACCAAATCATATTAACCAAGGGGGAATGTTGAAAGATTGCTTTAAAACGTGCCCAAATGGTGTCTTTTAAAGAAAACAAAATATTTTATGCTTCAATGAGCTAAGAAGGAACAAGCCATCTTCTTTCTCAATTTGCTGTAACACATTTTAGATGCCGATTGAGAACATGTCAGGGGCTTAAGAAAAACTGGGGAAGCAGGCCTGGGGCAAACCCCAATCATTCAAGATGACTCAACAAAAGCTCATAAAAAAAATCCCTCCAAAGAGTAGCCAAAAAGGAAATCTGTTCACTTCTGCCACTCAGTTTACTCTTTATTCTTTGATCCAGCTTGTCAAAGGCCTACAAACTTTCAGCTTTTTTGTCTGCAACTTTGGTGTTCTTGTGAGGTTTTCTTTCTTCCTTCCTTCCTTCCTTCCTTCCTTCCTTTTTTTTTTTTTTTTTTGAGAAATCCCTTTGGGAATCTCATCACAGGCCCTTATTAGTTTGAGCTTTCAAGTGATTTGTAATGGTGAAGTCAGCAATCCTAGAACTGGCCTATTTCTTCTCCCGATGCAGAAATAGGACAGGAGAGAAAGAAGCTGGAAGGTATCTGGATTTTTTTGGTTTGGACCGCTCAATTCCCAAAGTACAGTTCCATTTTTGAAAGGCGAGGCTACTAGATTGGAAATTATGTGGAGTCCCAAAAGTGCTTTTTCAAAAGGCAACTGGACTGTCTTTGTTTTTCCTTGAAGACGTTTTGCTTCTCATCCAAGAAGCTTCTTCAGTTCTTCAGCCAGAAGATCAAGGAAAAAGAAAGGCAGCCCAGCTGCCTCTTGAAAAAGCACCTTTGGGACAAACATGGATGACTGAGAATCTCCATAGAATTATGTGAAGCTCCTGGAATTTCTCCTGTACAACTGGCCAGGCTGCACTCTGCCATCGTCCCCATTCCCTTTCCAATCCCATCTGCAGCACTGGCTCCCTCGCCCCTTCCCTTGTCGGCAAAGCCCACCGAGGGCTGCATTCTTCGCAAGCTGTTCTAAGCCACCCTGGCAACACGCTTAATCTGACATTCCGAAGTAGCTGGGTCTTAGGGGAGAAGGAGGCTATTATGTGCTATCATTTATGCCTCCACCTGACATCTGTGGACGTATCTGTAGAGGTTAGCCCTCCTCCTGCCTCAATTAAAAAATATAAAAACAATATGCTTTCTGATTAATCTCTGGGTAGAAGTGGAAAGGTACAGCAAGACAGATCACCCACGGTTCCAGCTTTACTACAGAAATCTAATCTACCCCAAAGTGGATCGGCCTTATAATAAACATAAGCCTTGTATTTATTATTTCAATTAACAATAGTCATACTGTTAATTCCTTCTCTCTCTCTCTCTCTTTTTTTTTAAAAAAAAACCCACCTCCCTTTGGAATATTCCAGGAGAGGCTTCCGTCATCAGCAGTTATTCCAATGCTTCTCCCACTTGGTTACCTCATTCGAAGTTAATTCTATTGACATCAGTCAAAAACTTTACTTGCAAAGGAAAGGAAAATTAGAACAAAGGAAAGTGTGTGTGTGTGTGTGTGTGTGTGTGTGTGTAGGGGGGGTTTCATCCATTTTGATTGTTCAGCATCAGTATTTTTCAACAGGAATACTCCTATTAGTACTGCAAGTGGCTGGCCCAATTCCTTTATTGGTTTCAGGCATAGCTTTGAATGCTTCTCTCTCCCATCCCTTCCACAAAAGAGAACAGACCTTCAGTTTTTTAAAGTGATGCAACTTTACTGGTATGACTGCTGTCTTTCTCCGTATAACACAGGGTTGCCCTTATTACATTTTAGTAGGTGTAGGGCTTGGTGTGTGGATTGTGTTGTTTTCCATTCCTCTACTAAATTATGCTATTTTGTTTGAGAAGAAAAAGAGTAATTCTAGCTCTCATCCACCATATTTAGGCCATAACTTGCTTGTCCTTTTAGCCTTCAAATACTTGTTTATCAGCTTTCCACATAAAAGAGACACTGAACATATCTTTGCTATGGTAAGTCAACCTTTTGGTGCTCAGGAGATTCTGACTTTAAACTACACCCGCTTCCTTTCAATGGTGCTTTTTAATTTAAGGAGCCTTCCTGGCTGACCATTAGCCAGTCTGTCTGGAAGAATGAAAACATGCCGCACAGTGTGGTTTAAATAATGCACCCTCATCAAAAAACCTCCCAAAAACAGACCCCGTAAAATTTCTTCCAAATAAAAAGCCCACAAATTAATCGAGGCTGCAGTTTAGACCCCCTTCAAAAGCGGAGCTTATTCTTCTAAGGAAGAAAAGAAATGCTCGAATAATAGACGGGTAAATACAATGATCTATCATCTTCATCCAAGGGATTTTGAACACATGCCTGTGTGCCTGTAGAAACGCACGGAACCGGTTCTCTGAGAATGTACCCAGATTCCCAGTTGTTTATGTGTGGGGGCAAAACAGTCTCCCTCCGAAGTACTTTTATGACCCTTTGTGTAAATAACGTTTACATAATTTAAACAGTTTGCTCAGCTTTGCTGGCCCAGCTGGCCCAGCCCTGCCAGGTCCCTGGAGCCCTGGAAGGATTCAGAGGAAGCCATAAGGTCCTGTGATACAGGGAGTTAATGGCATGTATCATTTACATCGAGGGCACGGCACATTTGCAAACGAAGCTTACCATTGAGTGATGAAGTGTACAAACGGCTCCGAGAACTCCCCAACCGGAAGGACAGGAGATTCCTACAAGCCAGTTTTGGCCACAGGAAGGGGGAGAGGGCAGGGGAGGGAGGGAGGGAGGGAGGGAGGGAAGAAAAAGAAAGAGAGAAGCGTGAGTCCAAATCGTCAAATTGCGCCATCGTTCTCTGACGGCAAACAAATGAAGACGTTTTAAAAAAACGGAATCAAATAAAAGAAAGCCCTGCATTTAAAAGTAATGAGCGTTACACAGTGGGGAAAACACACGTAGAAATCCAACCAAGAGGGAAGTCGGAAACGGACAATGATAGCCACGGGGCAGGCAAGAAGGTAGCGAAAGTGTAAATGAGAAATTAATGATTATTTAAGTAACACCCAAATGGTCTTGTAATTAACAAAGAGCTGGGAAATTATTCTTGTGTTGACCTTCGCTTCCTCCATCATAGTTGCTATTTATTTACACTTAGCAATCCCAAATCTTGTTAGATTTAAGCAGAAGAAGCCAGGAGTGTATAAAGAACTAAAAAAAAAAAGAAAGAGAGAGAGAGATGAGCTAATTAACCAACCACCCAACAAAAAGAGAAGCCACAGATATATTCCACCAATGAGGGGGACGGGGGGTGTCCCTGCGTTATTTCAAGGGGAAGAGCTCTGTCTCTGTGAAAGGGAGATGCACACATGGGGAGGCTCGGCGGTGCCCCCCTCCCACCCCAGAATGACAGAGAGACTTGCCAGTGTTTATAGTCTAACAGCTCAGGATGTAATGAAATGGCACTGTGGAGGACTTTAACAGTCATCTCATTAGTCCTACAGTTGGAACAAGAGAGCCACATCCAACAGGAATCAGCTGCAAATGACTTTGCTTCTCATCTATTCTCATTTGCTATTAAAAATATCTTTCGGCAGCTTTTGCTACCGTTTCCCCCGCCACCTTACCCGGCTCTGTCCCCGAGTGCTCTGCAAAGTATGATGCATGCACCTATTTAAATTAACAAAGGAATGACTTATTTTAATCTCGCCGTGCTTTGCCTCTTTTGGCCGTTTGCGAGAGCCATCTATCATCACATACAACCTTCTAATGCTGCAGGCAAGAAACTCAGAGCGTGTAACATTTGGCGGGAGCCAAACAATTTCTCTCGCACACAACTGTGTCAAATGCATGTGAGGGGTTCATTAGGGAGGGTTGCGAGGGAAATGGCTTGGATGTGATGGGGAGAATGGGGGGGGGGAGTTTAAAAAGGAGAGAGGAGGAGGAGGCTCAGAGCTCCTCCGCCAACACATGGGTGTGCATGTCATTCTCAATGGCGGCGGCAAGAAGCAACCACCGAGCTGCTGAAGTGATTAGTAAATATACATATAATTGCGACGGCCCAATTATCAGAAAAATGAGAGTGGTAATTACAAGATAGAAAATTAACTAGAACTCTTATTAAGGCTTTGTCTCCAATTCAAACAAACAGAAATTGCAGCAAAACACAATTAAATCAAAAGTAACTGAAGAGTACAAGGCGACAAGATTTGGAGCGTTGCCTTTGACACACATTTTGTGGATTGCACAAGGCTGGGCAAATAGAGAAAAGCTCAAAAAAGGCCTTGTCTTAACTGAAGGCCCTCGGAGGCTGTTTGGTTGGGGCTTCCATTACATCAGGGACGGGAAACAATGGTCCTTTTATGACTTCTGGACTTCAACTCCCAGAATTCCTCAGCCAGCTATGGTGGAAGGCCAACGCCTACAGGCTATGCTGGCTCAGGAATTCTGGGAGCTGAAGTCCGCAAGTCATAAAGGGGCCATAGTTCCCCATCTCTGTATTACATGAAGGGAACTTTCAGGGCCGCTTGTGGGTGTTTGCCATCCACCCAGGGCCTCCGACCTTGGCAATATCAGGGATGGGGAACTATGGCCCTTTTATGACTTGCAGACTTCAACTCCCAGAATTCCTGGGCCAACATAGCTTGTGGGTGTTTGCCTTCTGCCATAGCTGGCTGAGGAATTCTGGGAGTTGAAGTTCACAAGCTTTCAAGTTGCCAAGGTTGGAAACTGTTGCCTTCCACAATATTCTTTCCAACAGACCTAACAGGTAGGCCTGCTAATATGGCATATTTGAGGGGTTTACAGATATGAGCCCCCTGTGGAATTTGGAAGTGAAGATCTGGGGACAATCACTGGTCCCACATTTAGGAAACCTCTTTGCCCCCTTAGGACAGGCAAGGCCTCCCCCCATGGAGTTCTTGGTGCTCCTTCAATTGGTTGTTTCCTTGCAGACACCGACTAGGTAAAGTCATCAGCACCCTCCTCCTCCCCTGGACACTGAAGTTACAAGTAATCCTCCACTTATGACCATTCATGCAGCGAATGTTCAAATTTATGACAGTGCTGAAAAAAGCGTTTTGAGACAAGTCCTCATATTTAGGACCATCACAGCATCCCTGTGGTCACGTGACTTGGGGGGCTTGGCAACCAGTATGTATTTATGATGGTTGCAGCATCCTGGGGTCATGTGATCACCCTTTGCAACCTTCCCAATTGGCTTCTGACAAGCAAATGCATTAAGTCAGATTGCCTTCTAAACTGATTAAAAGGGTGGCAAAATCGGTCCTGGGTCACATGACCGCATTGCTTAGTAATGGGATTCCAGTCCCAATTATAGTCGTAAGTTGAGGACTATTTGTACCCAGTCGGGTGATGAAACTTCTCCAAGCAAACAACCAAGCTCAGAGAGCACCAAGGACCCCACGATTTAAGAACCGTGGTGGCCCAGTGGTTAGAGTGCAATACTGCAGGCTACATCTGCTGATCACCGGCTGCCAGCAGTTTGGCAGATCGAATCTCATCAGGCTCAAGGTTGACTCAGCCTTCCATCCTTCCGAGGTCAGTAAAATGATGACCCAGATTGTTGGAGGCAAGAGGCTGACTCTGTAAAACTGCTTAGAGAGGGCTGTAAAGCAGTATATAACTCTAAGTGCTATTACTATTGCTAATTCTAAGCTCCAGAAATTTTCTTGTAAGGATTTCCTTCCCCGTAAGATGCTTGTAGACTCGTTTTCCCAACCAGACCTCTGAACTGAACACTTGCATCGCCTGAGCTACGCAGAAGGTTGAGGCAGCTTGAGAAGTCCATTTTTCCTACATATATGTGGGTCTTGTTTTCGTGGACAGGTGCTACCAACAGCAGCCACTTTGCAAATGGCCACATCTCTCCCTGCATGGTAGCCATTTTGTGAGAGATTCCTCATCAGCTCTCAAGACTCCAAAGTCCGGGAACTCCTGACTGTTCTCGTTGAAGAATCCTGGGCCAGGCTGGTCTCTCTGTCTCCTTCCTTCTTCATCTCCTCAGAAACCCTCCTGAGGGCAGACAAGGCTGAAGGCCAAGCAGGAATTTTGGGCTCCAGCAAGATCTGAACCAGAAATTTCCAACACCTTTTGGGGGATGTACAAATTAGGAGTGAGGATCCAAATCAGCCCCATGGCAGGTTCTCCTAACAATAGTCTCCATCCAAGGTCCAGACAGGCCTCCCGAGGAGCCGATGAGGGAGGAAACCTCGGTTCTCACACAGCGCAATCCTCTGACTCTTCTGAACGCTGGCAGGACAAATGCGGAGACGCGCCATCCGGGGTGGCACTGATGGCGGTGGGAGTGTTTTGAGTGATTGCCTCTACCTTGTGAATAATGAACAGTTCAAGGAGGTCAACCCATTACAACAGAAGCTGTTTAATTATTAATTATGCACAATCTCTGAGCGAAAGGACAAGTTCAGAATGTTTAATATGTGGGAAACTCCAGCCAGACCCCGGTGTGGCATTTTGCTATTAGACCTCATCAGCAAGGCACTCAAGCAGAACAAGCAAAGCACGGAGCAGAAAATCTGAGGGGGGGGGGGGAGAGAAAAAGAGGAGGTTGAACTTTAAACTCCCTCCCTAATATTTAATTTGTGGATGTGACAGCCCTCCGGCTATGGGTGGAGCACGTGACCGAAGTGGACGGAAGTGGCTGGTTTGGGGCTTGCCGGGCTTCGACACATGCGGGAAGTTTGGCCAGAGCCATTCCTCAGGCACCTTTGATCCTTTTCCTTAATGCTTTTGATCACACAGACATGTAGCCGATTAAACAAGGCCTCCAGATTTTAATTATTTACTTGATTATGTATGATTTACTTGATCTATACATCCGTAGAATTATCGTGTTTGGTTCTGGCTCGAAATGAACATTCTAGGCAAGTTGCAATTTAAATCAGCAGAGCCCTGCACACACACTCACACGCCACGCACCCAACGATAAAACAACTAAATTAAAACATGAATAATAAAATAATTAACTATTAAAAGCCTGAGAAAAGAGAGGTGCCTTTACCGAGTCTCTAAAGGAAGAGACTGGGTGGTGATGCAAATTAACAGAGCGGGGGCCCTTCTGATTTGGGGACAAGAAAGATGATTAGTCCCTGGGGCCCAAGACCCAAAGGTTTTGTTTCAAATTCATACCCTCAACTCTCCATTTCAAGGAGGAGAGATCTGTGTAAACTCAGGAATACAAAGGTTTTTTTTAAAAAAAAGTTTAAAACTACCCAAGTGTTATCGCTCGTGCAGGTAGTCTTTGACTTACAACAATTGAAATCAGAATTTCCATTGTTTGGAAGGGCAGTTGTTAAATGAGCCACCATTTTTATGACCCTTTTTGCCATGGATGTTAAGTGAATCACTGCCGTTATTAAGTGAATCACATGGTCGCTATGTGAACCCGTCTTCCCCATTGACTCTGCTTGTCAGAAGCCAGCTGGGAGCAATCACACAAGCCTGCGATGCTGCAACCATCATAAATACATGGCTGGTCGCGATGCGCTTGAATTTTGATTATGCAACCGTGGGAATGCTGCGACGGTTGTAAGCGTGAGGAGTGGTCGTAACTTTGATCAGTCACTAAACAAATGCTTGTAACTCAGGGACTACCTGTATACCTGTACTAGAAAACTGTGCAACCATCCTGTCTTTGTGCTGATGAGTTCCCCCTCCCACGACTAGGGAAAGAGAGGGCAAGGAGGACCAGGTGGGCGGAAGCTGATGGGAGATGCACTGTCTGAGGGCTCTTCAGCATCCCCAAGAGGGCAGGTTGCCCAGAAGTGATTACATTCAGCGCTTCAAAGCTGCTCATTGTCCTGTGGTGTCTGAAGGACACCCGTGAGCTGGCCCATTTTCAGATTTTCAAAGGTGGCAGGCAGCCTGCAGCCTTTATGGGGGTAGTCCCAGGGATCAAAGAGCCGTCGCCTAGAATCCTTTGATCCCTTCCCTTGTATCTTTGATCAGCAAGTTCTCCATCGTTTCCCCAGTTTATAACTGCTCCAGAAGAGGCAGGGTTAAAATCATGCTAGGAATTTATATTCTCTATTACCTATTCAATGTATGTTTCACACACAATGCTTTCTTCCTGCACGGTTTATTTCTAGAATATACTGAGAAACAAGATGTTAATTAAACACTACCAATAAACAACCTGGAAGATTCAGGACCAACCCAGCATCTTAAGAGATCTACCCCAGAATAAGAACGGGGAATAGGAGGACAGCAGTTGGAAAGGGATAGAGAGATTGTAGCACTGAGGGGCTCCATCCCACCCACATTCCTCCAAGTTAAAGTAATTGTTAAAAAGAAACCTTCAAATTCGATTTCCAATTTCTAGCAGTAGATAAATATTGAGGTTTGCAAGAGGTCAAGGCTCAATGGAAGACAAGTAGGCCAAGTCACAGAGTTTTCACACAATGTGGCTCAGAATCCACTTCATAGATCCATTTAGCCACAAGAAGAATCTTGTGTAGAGAAGTCAGACTGCACAATAGTACCTCAGGAACCAGATTGTTGGGGGCAAAATGCCGACTCTGTGAACTGCTTAGAGAGCAGGAGTCCCCACTTTAAACCAGGTGTCTCCAACCTTGGCAACTTTAAGACTTGTGGACTTCAACTCCCAGAGTTCCTCAGCCAGCTTTGCTATTGCTATCGCTATTGCTGTTGCTATGCTGCACTTTGTGGCTTCTGGATCACCCTTCTAACAGTTTTTTAGCCCCATGGAGCCCTTTCAGGATCAATAAGCAATTCCATTAGCACTTAGACTTATTGTTGTGGCCCCGTCCTCTGAGCCTATCCCATTGGAGGAAGGAAGCTCTGAGCATGAGGAAGAGGAGCCAGCCAGATCTCCCAGCCCCACCCCCCTCTGGCACCGTCTCAGGTGCCAGCTGAAAGAGAGCAAAGTAGTGGGGAAACAGGTGTCTCAGATGAGAGTGAGGGAGAGACGTCATTCCTGGACGCACGTCAACGAAGGCGAGATAAGCGCTTGCAGCAGCTGAGGAGGCATGCGAGGGAATAGACTTGAGTCACTGGACTTGAGTCACAGACCAATGAGTCACTGGACCACACCCCAGAGACTATATAAGAGAGGGTGGTGGTCAGTGATCCCTGTGACGAACAAAACTCAATCTGGTAGTCATTGGAGCCTGAAGCTGCTAAAAGAACGGATTTTGGCAAAGCTACGTATGTGATTTTCTTTCTGTGAACAATTAAAGCACTTGGCAGACGGTGTGAATATCGCTGCCAAGTTGGAGATAAGGACTGTGGTGTGTGCCAAGTGCTTCTTTAACCCTCGACTGGCTGTGTTTTTGTGGGTGTGTGTAGAGGGGGACAGATCACTTATATACTGCTTTATAGTGCTTTACAGCCCTCTCTAAGCGGTTTACAGAGTCAGCCTCTTGCCCCCAACAATCTGGGTCCTCATTTTACCAACCTTGGAAGGAGGGAAGGCTGAGTCAACTTTGAGCTTGGTGAGATTTGAACTGCCAAATTGCAGGCAGCCGGCAGTCAGCAGAAGTAGCCTGCAGTACTGCACTCTAACCGCTGAGCCACCACAGCTCATTCATCTGCTAGATCTGTTACAACGGCCCCGAGGCCCTACTCTGGGGTAGGCTGGGAAAATCTGAAGTAGAGTCTTGGTGGGTGTCCCTGTATCTTTGTGCGTGAACACTGATGCTGGTTAACTTCTATCTATTTCAGTACTGATTCGACAAGTGCCGCAGTGGCGCAGTGGTTAGAATGCAGTACTACAGGCTAATTCTGCTAACTGTTGATTGCCAGCAGTTCGATTCTGACCAGCTCAAGGTTGACTCAGCTTTTCATCCTTACAAAGTCAGTGAAATGAGGGCCCAGATTGTTGGGGGCAATATGCTGATCCTGAAAACCACTTAGAGAGGGCTGTAAAAGCACCGTGAAGTGGTGCATAAATCTAGATGCTACTGCTAGTGATGAAATTATGAGCACTCTAGAACACACTCCATATTTCCTTGGCCTTGGGTCTTATTGCAACATGAGCAGTGACGTCTCTTTCAGAAGGTTTGTTCACTATTCCTGGACTTCTTTTTAAGAAGTCCCTGCCAACTTTTAAGAAATGCATCCCGGCATTGATGGCTGCCAACTGCTTTTGACATAACCAAGGAGCTGTCATTGCATCATCTTTGCTATAGAAAGCTTGGCAACCTGGACCCTTCTCCTCATTCATCTATTTAAAGAGGGAAGGTTGGACCTAGAAGCCCCTCCTAGAACTTGACTCTACCACAAGAGCCAGATTAAAATGCTGTTAAAATGCTCAGCCTGTTTATTGCTCTCTTTCACCCCATGACGTCTTTCTTGCGTTTTCATAAAACTCTGCTGCATATAATCAGGTATCTCCATTGACACTTGGAAGATTGAGTTTTTAGGAACCTTTAAATGAGTTTGGCCTCTTGGGAAGGTTTGGTTCTCAGGTTGGTCTAAAGGTTCAGCTATTCAGCTATTCCTACCTGTGGTTTCACCTAGTTTCCATCTAGCCTTTGCATCTTGCACCTAGGTTAAGGTCACAGTTTCAGGCTCCATGAAAGGGAACAGCAGAAAACATTTGAAATAGGGTACAAGTAATGATAGATAGATTCATTCTGACACTAGACTCCCTTCAGTACAAATGTATTTAATACCAGAGAAAAGAAAATGTATGGTGGGGTGCACATTCCACATTCTTCTCTATTTCTGGGAGTTTTTGAAAGCGTTTCTGCCAAAGAGATGGATGGCCTGAGAAACAAGCCAGGGCTACCAGACTCGAAGCAGCCGACAATGTCTCAAAGAGCTACCCACGTTTGGTGTTGGTAGTTAAGGGGCTACATTTCAGATCTGTCTGTTTACAACCACTTGGCGAAACCCTCTTAACTGAATTTCATGACAATATGAACCCCCCAGGAAAAGTCTTTTGTTCCCAGGAGGAATTTGACCCTGAAACAGCAGAGAACAGAACAGAGAAATGATACCAATAAGGTGACTGGCGTGATTCTTCACCCCACCAGATCCAGGTGGAGCGCAGCGTTTTGGGTGGGTCACCTAAGGGTTGCTCTCTTTTCAACAGGGGAGAAGCAGATGTGGATGGGCCTGGGGGCAGATGAGCAAAACGAAGAGAGGACCAAGAGGAATAGCCTTAGAAGAGGGAAAGTCATCTAGAGAGATAAACAGTATGAATGAATGAATGAGCTGGAAGGGATCTTGGAGGTCTTCTAGTCCAGCCCCCTGCCCAAGCAGCAGTACCTATACTATTTCAGATAAGTGGCTGTTTAGTCTTTTCTTAAAACCCTCCAGTGACAGAGCGTCCACAATTTCTGGAGGCCAGCTGTTCCACTGGTTAATTGTCCTTGCTGTTAGGAAGTTTCTCCTTAATTCCAGGTTGCTTCTCTCCTTGGCTAGTTTCCATCCATTGTTTCTTCTCCTGCCCTCTGATGCGCTGGAGAATAATTTGACAAAACAAACAAACAAACAAACAAACAAACAAACAACCCCAAACCCTCTTCTTTGTGGCAGACCCAAGTACCATTATCCTAAACTCTCAGAAGTGCAAAAAGACTACAGGTAGTCTTTATTTAGAGTCTGCCTCCTACAAGCTGTCCATTTGCAGTCATGACAGTGACAAAAAACCCTTTGTGACCACTTGTCTAGAGATTCTCAATCATCCAAGTCATGGTTGTCCCAAATATGCTTTTATAAAAGGCAACTGGACTTTCTTAGTTTTTTCCTTGAAAACATTTCGCTTCTCATCCAAGAAGCTTCTTCAGTTCACAAACAAGCTTCTTGGATGACAAGCGAAACATTTTCAAGGAAAACACCCAAGGAAGTCTACTTGCCTTTTTAAAGTACCTTTCTGACCTTCACAGATCTGTAAAGCAAAGGAAAGCTGAAGTCAGATCATAAGCACAGTTGCTGTTTTGCTCAATGACCACTTCACTTAATGACAGAATTGTAGCCCCCATTGTGGTTGCTAAACAAGGACTGCCGGTATGGTTTTTGTTGTTGTGTTCTTGAATACAGCTGGTTTCCGCATAGAACAAGAACTTTCATCCCTCTGAGAGGTGCTGTAGCCTTCTGCGAAGCATTCAGTTCTGATTCCAGTTACTTTAGCAATTTGTTGAGTTTCTTCCAAATGCTAATTCCAGCCACAACTCCTGCAACTGGTAATTTAGAGGCTTGCAGGTAACAATGATTGTTCAAAATTAACAGCCCTAGATAGGCCTGTCTTCCAGGGATTCACCCAATTCCTTTTTTAAAGCCATCCAAATTATTGGTAGTCAATATCTCTCATGGTAATGAATCCTGCAGGTTAATCATGCTGTGTGAAGAACCGTTTCCTTTTGACTGGTCCGTATTGCTTAGATCGTGCAAATACCTCCCGGTTGGCGAGATGTAGGAGTTTTAGCTTGCAAGGTTGTCTTTAAATTAGATATTCTAGTATGCAGAGAACAGCAGAGATATGCTTGGAAGGAAATACATTTCTGAAAGAATGCAATCCAGGTGGGAGACGTTATTTTGCTACATGACACGTGAACGGATGGATGGAAGTAAGACAACAGAAAGGGGGGAAAACTATTGAGCCACCCTGAGACCCAAGAATAAGTGATAATGGGGCGATCGGGTAATTATCTCTTAGAGAAATATTTGTGTTAAACGTGTGATTTAAGCATAAGTCAATTCATAGACCCTCATGGCAAAGGACTATATTGGAAATCCAAATGCATAGTATGCACGATTTAGCTGTTTATGGTGAAAGACTGAGAGTATTAGTGAAAGATGTAAGGATAATTAGAGTTATGAATGGGAAGCAAACTACTTTTAGTGCCAAGAATGGATCCTGGGGGAAAAGGGCAAAAGGAAAGAAATAAGAATGGAAGTCGAACGACTGCAGGATGGGAAAGTATGAGTGTAATATGAAACATATTCGAAGAAGACAAGACGAATCTCCCAACTGAACAAATGGAAAATGGATGTGGGGATAAGGATGACAAGTAGTCCTCGACTTTATGACCACAATTGAGCCAAACAGTTCTGTTATTAAGTGAGACATTTATTAAATGAATTTTGCCCCATTTTACAACTTTTCTTGCCACAATTGTTAAGTGAATCAATGCAGTTGTTAAATTAATAAAATGGTTGTTACTAAAGTCAATCTGGCTTCCCCATTGATTTTGCTTGTCGCAAAAGGACAGGATCTGGGACACTGCAACTGTCATGAATACGAATCAGTTGCCAACTGTCTGAATTTTGATCGGGTGAGCAGGGGGATGCTGCAATGATTTAAGTGTCAAAAATGGTCAAAAGACACTTTTTTTTCAGTGCTGTCTTAAATTCGAATGGTCACTAAATGAACTGTTGTAAGTTAAGGACTACTTGTACAAAGTAAAGTCACAGAACTGTATGGACTTACACTAGCAGGAACTATGAAAAAAAGATGTTTGTGGGGAGTGAAAGAGGCGATAGGACAGCCCCATCAGGTAAACCAGATTAAGCAAAGCTGGCTGAGGAATTCTAGGAATTGAAGTCCGCTCATCTTCAAGAGGCCGAGGCTGAGAAACACGGCTTGATCGGATGGCTGCCTCGCCAGCGCGGCTCCTTCTTAGGGACACGTATTGGCCCCGTGAGAAGGAGAAAAATGTCCTCAGGTAGTCCTCAATTTACAAGAGTTCGTTTAATGACTGTTTGAAGTTAACAACATTGAAAAAAATGATTTATGACTGTTTTTCACACTTATGACCACTGAAGCATCACTGTGCTTAAAATTCAGATCTTGGAAACTGACTATTATATTATATTATTAATATATAATATTAATAATATATATTATATTATATTATATTATATTATATTATATTATATTATATTATATTATATTATATTATATTATATTATATTATATTATATTATATTATATTATATTATATTATATTATTATATTATATTATATTATATTACATTACATTACATTACATTACATTACATTACAAGAACAGGAGCCAAAAGGGACCTCGGAGGTCTTCAGCCTGCTGCTCAAGCAGGAGAACCTATAACGTTTCAGACAAGTGACTGTCCAGTCTCTTCTTAAAATCCTCCAGTGTTGAAGCACTCACGATTTCTGGTGGCAAGCGGTTCCTGTCAGCC
The DNA here is from genome assembly GCA_030761175.1 of Masticophis lateralis. NCBI lineage: Eukaryota > Metazoa > Chordata > Lepidosauria > Squamata > Colubridae > Masticophis > Masticophis lateralis. The sequence continues at coordinate 22,394,785 of JAUDYJ010000012.1, read as the reverse complement.
TCTGCTTTTTCTTTACTTGCTTGCTCGGCTGCCATTGTAACGGGGGGGGGGGGGAGCTATTGGAATGCCTGGGAGGGGGGAAGTGAGCTGGTGGAGAAGAGCAGAGAAAGTTTTCTTCAGCGTTTTCTTTGAAGCTGATAACAACTCAAGGTCAACCATTGTGGCAGAGCAGGAGGATGGTACCACTGGACGTTGCACCCCACATGATCCCTGGGGGGGGGGATGTGGATTGGATAAATTTCGCTGGACGGTTGGGGGAAGGATTTTGGGGATGCTTTCTATATGTATTTTTCGCGCCTTTTGCCTCAGATCTTGCTTTTCTTTGGTTGCATTCAGTTCATACTCAGTAAAAGTCCCTTTCTCTATGAAAATGGAGTTGGGGTTTTTCTTTCTTGGGTATTGAAAGGAGGCATGCCTGACAGTTCCGCTGGTTAATTGTCCTCACTGTAAGGAAATTTCTTCTTAATTCCAGCTTGCTTCTCTCTTTCGTTAGTTTCCAACCATTTCATTGCTTCTTGTCCTGCCCTCTGATGCTATTCCTGTCATTTATGACTGTTGCATGTGATCCTCTTTGGCGACCTTCTGACAAGCAAAGTCAATGGGGAAGTCAGATTCACTTAACAACCGGGTTACTAACACAACAAGTGCAGTGATTCACTTAACAACGGTGGCAAGAAAGGCAGTAAAATGGGACAAAATTCACTTAGCATCTGTCTTGCTTATTAGGAACAGAAATGTCGGGCTGCACTGTGGTCGCAGGTCGAGGAGTACAGTGTTTCCATCCTCCCCTAGCCTCTTGGTGGCCTTTTTTTCTACACGAAAGCTATTCTAGGCTCTTGTCATGAGGGATCTGAGGCAGCTGCTCCTGCCGGTTTCCTTCTCCGGCACGTCGTTCTCCAGCTCTGTTGTACCCTTTCCCCAAGTATCCTGACCGGAATGGCAATTCCCAAAAGCCAAGTTCTCACTTCAAAGCATCTGGGCTTGCTTTCTTTTGGAGGCCTCCCCACTGGGATCTCAGGCATTGGAGAAGTCTTCGAACGCTCTCCGTTCACGTACTTCCACAGAAAAAGACTGAGTCCTGGACCACAACCCCAGGACCTCACACATGTGTTGGGAATGGCGCCATCACCCACACAGGTGTGAGTGGGGGACCTTGCCAGACAAGGGCAACTGCGGGTGGGTAGCAACATGGCTCCCCCCCCACACTTTGCCTTTTGAGTTTCCGGATCTTTCCAGTCCTCATTTGCTCTCACAAAGTTGGTGCACAAGGGAGCATTTGGCCCAAGATCATCAGTCTTAGAACACTAAACACTTTTAATAGCTAAGACTTGCGTTATCATGAATGTGCCGAAAACAACAGCAGCTGCAACATATCGGAAAGCAAACAGACTTTTTCTCATGAGGTCCTTATTTAGAAAGAGACACAGACATGAGCCCATTAAGTGGGGACAATTATTCTCCCCCAACAGGGCTGCATCTTAAAAAGAGCTGAGGGAGGAAAGCAGGGAGAGAATGAGGCAGGCATTGAGGGAAGCAAAATCTGTAGGGCACCCACCGGGGCCTGAGGAGAAATGGAATTCATCGCCTGCTGAAGGCAGGGAGCCCAGAAGCCAGCGGGGCTTTCATTGCCCCATTCTGCAGCGCGTGGCGCTCAGAAGCAGGTGGTGCTCCTTGGAGCTCCTCGCTCTCGCGCGGTTTACACGCCCAAGAAGAGAAGCTCATAGTCCTCATGACTGGAGGCAGGGAGCTTCGAGGGTGAGCGGGGCATCTGTTAGGAAAAAAACACCGGAGGCTGGAAGAGCAAATGGAACAGAAGAGCGGCCACGAGAAGTCTCTGGACTTGTTTATCCAGGCAGGAAATAACATGGCCTCCCTTTGGGGTTGGGAGATTTTAGATGGGGCTAAGGGTGGGGCTCCTTGTGCAGGAGACTAAGCATCAAGCTATCGTTGCGATTATCTTTGCAATTATACCCATGCGACGTGGTGTCAGTTTTCTCTCTCACACAAGCACACATGAACACGCATACACACGCTCTCCAGCTTGATGTCTGCAGCATCAACTTGGTGCGCAGTCTTCATTCCAGGCCTACAACAACCACAGAAAGCACTGACGTCTGATCTCAGGATGCTGAACTCTGCCTGGAGTTCAGAAGTCAACAACTGTTGAAGAGTAATTTGCACTTATAAACATGCTGAAGCTGTTTTAAAGACTGAAGTCACGAAGTTGCCCTGTCAGAAAAGAGCCTTTGTTCTGTCTATGGAGATTCTCAGTTGTTCAAATCACGGTTGTCCCAAAGGTGCTTTTTCAAAAAGCCATTGAACTTCGTTTTTTCTTGAAGACCTATCTGAACTGAAGAAGCTTCTTGGATGAGAAGGGAAACGTCTTCAAGGAAAAACAAAGTCCAGTGGCCTTTTGAAAAAGTACCTTTGGGACAGTATTTCTTCTGGTTGGTTACATTTAAAAAATATCATTTCTCTTCTGCCAAAATTCTTTGAATGGTGTGGGAGTAGGAATGGATTTCCAGAGCAAAAATTGCAGGCTACGGAAACCAGGAGCACCGCGTATTTCCTGGGAGGCCTTGTGAGCAGGACAAGCTATGGCTTAACAGAAAAGTTCTGGAGTTCAAGTGCAGCAACTAACCCCAAGTAGGCCATCTACCCTGCAGCCTTCTGTGTGGAGCGCTGGATTTTAGCAGCTCCGGGAGACGCTTTGGTTGGGCCCCTGTTGTAATGTAAATCAGCAGCAAACCACCTTTTTAAATTTATTAAAGTATTTATAACCTCCCTTTCAACTGAAAATGAGACTTTTTGCAGGTTAACAAAAAGCAAAATCCTAACGGAGATGGCTGACAATGAGTCGCATCAAGAGCAGGGCTGCCTTTTTTTTTTTAAATTGATTTATATGCCGCCCTTCTCCGGAGACTCAGGGCGGCTTACAATGCGTTAAGCAATAGCCTTCATACTTTTGTATATTTATACAAAGTCAGCTTATTGCCCCCACAAACTGGGTCCTCAATTTAGCTACCTTAGAAAGGATGGAAGGCTGAGTCCACCTTGAGCCTGGTGAGATTCGAACTTACAGTAATTGCAGGCAGCTGGAGTTAATTACAATGCATTAGTCTGCTGAGCTATCCAGGCTCCTTTGCAAGCTGCACCATCTTACAGACAAGTAAAAGACAAAGAGGACAAAACCTAACCTGTATCTCTGACAATGAGCAAGGGTAGCACCTGTTTTGCTACCATTGAGTGGGGAGGGGAAACAGACTCATCTGAGGTCTGAAGATATCTGAAGTCAGGGGTCCTTGGTGCTCCCTGAGCTTGGTTGTTTTAGGTAACACCATCAGTACTACTGACTAACATTGATGGTGTTACCTAGTTGGGTAATGAAACATCTGCAAGAAAAAGTTACAACAATTCTCCCCAGAACTACTTTTTGATGTTCAGATGGGCACATCCCCCCCCCCCCACCACTCCCGGGTCATATGTTTGCATTTTTGGTACTCGGCAATGACGCAGATTTAGAACCATTTGCAATGTCTCACGGTTGCGTAACCATGATTTTCAGTGTCTTTAGCTGGTTTCTGCCATTTACTTCCAGTTTTTGGGAATAATTGCCAATTGGGAAAATGGATTTGTTTAATGACGTTTGCTTAACGACCGCTGCAAAAAATGTTGTAAAACTGGGTGTGGTCATAGGTCTGAGAGAGAGAGAGAAGGGCTGGCCAAAGTCAGCCACTTGGCTTTGTGCCTAAAGCAGCACTAGAACTCACGGTCTCCTGCTTTCTAGCCTGGTGCCTTAACCAGCACATCCAGCTGGCTCTCCTGATTATTAATATAATGGTGAAATGTAAGCTAGATGGTATTATAAAATGAACTCCTAATTAGCAGGATGATTGCTTAGTCCATAAATAATAGTTTGTAAATGATAGGGGTGTCTAATAAGTTTAGATGAGAATGAAAGAAGATTTTAAAAGACCTGATAAGTTTGAGCAGCAGGATGACACAAAAAGGATAAATTTCAATGGCAAGAAATATTTTAAATCTTCTGTTTCTGCAAGAAAAATGAATGACACAAGCACAGGAAATCTAATTTGACAATAGTACAGGTGAAAACGATTTGGATGTTTTAGTAGGTTGCAAATGGAACTTAAGTCAATAGCGTGATGAAACTCTTAAAAGGGTAAATGTAAACTGGGGGAGCACTGAGTCCAGATCACAGGAAGTAATTGCCCCAATAAATTAATAAACTAGTCAAAGAAGAAGCAACCTGGAATTAAGGAGAAACTTCCCAACAGTGAGGACAATTAACCAGGGGAACAGAAGTTGCCTTCAGATGTTGTGGGCCCTCCATCACTGGAGGCTTTTAAGAAGAGACTAGACAGTCACTTATCTGAAATAGTATAGGTTCTCCTGACTGAGCAGGGGGCTGGACTAGAAGACCTCCAAGGTCCCTTCCAGCTCTATTCTATTCCAATAAATTCTCTGCCTCTGTCAGCCCCATACTTGGAGCACAGTGTCAAGTTATGAGCTCTGTGATCTCAAAAAACATTGACAGTGGTCAAATTCTGAGAGGGCTTTCGAGATGGCCAAGTCCTATGAGGAATAGTGAAGAAACTGTGTATGTTTAGCCTGTAGAAGAGAAAACTGGGTGGAAGATATGATAGCAATCTTCAAGTTTCTAAAGGACTGTTATACAGAGGAGTGGATCTGTTTTCTACTACTGTGGAGGACAGAAGTGAATGAATTATTTGAAACTACAGGCAAGTCCAATGGTATTAGTAAATATCTCCTAACAGTAATGGGCTGCTCTGTGATTGTGGTACATTCTCCATACAATTTCCAACAATCGATGGCATGGCTGGCTCATTATTCTGAGGTAGGACGCACATAGAAACTGCAGGGAACATTAGTAGGGTGAGAAATATTAACTATTTCTTGGGCTCACCCAATCCGTTCTTTCCTGCTAAAGACTGCTATCTATGATGAGAAAGGGTCAAGGGGACAATAATTGACCAAATCCTTAGAAGTGTCTTGTCTATGTCTTCAAATCATAATAAGTGAACCTATCCTCACAGTTTGCATGAACTCCAGGATCTATTGGATTCAGAATCATATCAGGGTCAGATCAGAATGTTTTAAATAGCAAAGTTTATCAACTGAAACTCTTTCACAGCATTCAGGAATCTCTAGAATTGTGCAAGTCTCCAAAACAAACCATCTTATAAAGGTTCCTTTATAACATTCCTGACGCTCCCATGTGACACCTCTCCTGTGCGAGCTGCACTGGCTCCCAGTGGTCTTCCAGGTGCGCTTCAAGGTCTTGGTTCTCATCTTTAAAGTGCTCCATGGCTTAGGGCCCGGGTACTTACGAGACCACCTTCTGCCACCGATAACCTCCCACCGGCCAATAGGCTCTCATAGAGAGGGCTTCCTCAGGGTGCCGTCGGTCAGGCAATGTTGACTGGTGACCCCCAGGGGGAGAGCCTTCTCTGTGGGGGCTCCCGCTCTCTGGAACGAGTTACCCCCGGGGATTCGATTAATCCCAGACCTCCGCACTTTCCGCAAGGCATTAAAGACTTTTCTATTCCAGGAAGCCAGGCTGGCTTAACGTAGATTTTAATGGGTGAATTTTAGGAGGGATTTTAAATTTGGGGAAGCCAAAATTTGATTTAATTACATTTTTAGATTATTTTTAACTTTTATATTGCTTGTATTTTAATGTTTTAATGTTTGGCTGTTCACCGCCCTGAGTCCGTCAGGAGAAGGGCGGTATATAAATCTAATAAACTAAACTAAACTAAACTAAACTAAACATTCCTGAAGATCCTATACAGGAAGAAACATATATATATATATATGTATATGTATATGTATATGTATATGTATATATGTACTCTTACAGGGAGGATACATGGGATGAGGGTGTGGCTAATTGATGAGGGTTTATAAACCCGAAATAGATCTATCTTAGATTCCCAATGGGCAGCAGTGGGTCTGCTCGCTGCCAGAAAAGAAGCCTAGAAACTAGTGGATTGTGATTTCACTGAACTAGGGCTGCATAAAAATCTTGGTTTATGTAAGAAGAACCTGGCTAAAGAGAAATACACATAAAGCCTACGAAAAGGAAAGAAAACCTATATCTATATCTATATCTATATCTATATCTATATCTATCTATAAATAGAATTAATTTTGTCTCAGGTGCTATGGACAAGAATGTGCCAGTTTGACAAGCAATCACAGAGAGAACGAAAGGAATGTGAAGGCAGTAGAACTTCAGCAGTGGCCATACAGAAATCTGAATAAGCAGAAATACAGATTAAAAAAAAAAATTCAGCAGAACAATGGATCCTGTTAGAAGACTGCAAGTGGTTCAAGAATTTGGACAGACATCCTGTTTGATTCCCTTGCTTTCCCCACCACAGAAGGCTTGGAGCAACACGGTCTATCTGGAAAAGAACGGAGACCACCGAGGGATGGTCTGCAGTAATCTCCCCCAAGCTCAAGCAGAAATCAAGGGGTTCGCTGAGTTCAGGGTCCTCAGTCTTATTCAGGAGTAACTGCTCGAGATATGCCCCGCCCCTCCTTTGTTCACCTTGCACTCGCAACAAACAAAAGCCTCTCACCTGAGTAATTATTTTTTCCTCTGGATCCCTCCTCTTGCCTCCGGTGGCTTCAATAACCTGTTCCTGCAGCTGGCCACAATTCTCATGGTTTCTTCCAGATTCCATTCACTGGTTTTGCCCGGTTCCTGAGCTGCATCCTCCCACCCACCCGCGTTTTTCCTTCTCCAGTGAAGACCTAGTGGGAGCTGAAAGGAGCTCTAGTATGTCCTGTTTGATTCCCTTGCTTTCCCCACCACAGAAGGCTTGGAGCAACACGGTCTATTTGGAAAAGAACGGAGACCACCGAGGGATGGTCTGCAGTAACCTCCCCCAAGCTCAAGCAGAAATCAAGGGGTTCGCTGAGTTCAAGGAAAGAAGGCCCTTCTGCCATCCCATGTACCCTGAAAGGGGCACATCCAGCCCCTTTGCTGCGTAGTGTCCTCCGAAATGCAGGGGCTGCTGCTGCCCTTTGTCACCCAGGGGTCCAAGACAATTCGCTGTGGCCAATTCCCCCCACCCAAGTTCCCACAGGACAACTGGCGATAGGACAATTCAACGCTGTATTAATCATTTCATTCAGGTACTTTTATTATTGGTGACCACGTTTTTGCTGAAATTATTGTAACTCTTGTATTTCCGGATTGACTTTATTTTATTGTTATTGGTCAGGGTTCTGTCAAAATTAATTTAACTTTTGTGCTTGTTGAATTGTCTCGTGCTGAGTTGTCCCGCGGCCAGGTGACCATGGGGAATTGCCAGCGGTGAGCTGTCCCAATCCGGTCACTCAGGGCAGCTGGTGGGCATTTGCCCGTGTGCTGAAGGAGGCACCAGCATCTTGAAGCTTGGATAGGGAGGAGCTCCTGCAGGAAACCTCCGGACTGGGATGAAATGACTGAAAGGTCCAGATTTTGCAGAAGAGACACGTCAACAACCACTTTCTCCCAGAAGACGCCTCCTTCCAATCTGTTCTTGTTTACCACTCAACTCTGACCCCTGTTAATGGGGCTCCCTTTTTTCAGCACACCTCAAGCCAGCCTCCTTCAGAAGCCAAATCGCAGCTTGTCTTGCTTTGCATTACCTCATCTGGCAAGGCGGAGAGGTGATCAATTAATGCAGGGCTGGCTTCTACAGTCTCCCTTTTTCTTTCCAGGAGGGGGAAGAAAAAGAGAGAGAGGGAGAGATTTTCCTGAAAACAGCCTCATTTCCCCCAGAATTCAAGAGGAAGACTCAGGAAATGGCACAAAGCAGAACAAGGCCAAGCGGAGTCGACGGCTCAGAGCTGCACAAGGCAACTTGTCTCGCTGTTGAGGACGTCGGGCCATTGTGCTTCATTAGGAAACAAAATATAAGCTTTCCAGTCCATTAGGGATGACTTTAGGAGTGAAAGCACATAAGACAGCGACTCACCTCATCAACAATGCACTGGAGTAACTGGAGAGGCTGTGATGGAAAGTGGGGGAGAACAGGGGAGAGAAGTATTAGGCTATATGCAATATCTTTACATGGAGTGGAAAAGGAAAAAAAATCATTAATGCAATAAAATATAGCAAGATTAATCAACAGCAGCAAACTCTTATAAAAACATCGTGGCTCAGGATGTCCTATTATTTCTAATGGTACCTAATCTAATACAGGCAGTTAAAGGTTTGCTTTTTCCGCAAAATGCAATTTGCTAAGTTTAAAACAAGGCATTCAAGCATGCGAAGAAGCAGCCATCAGGAAAAAGAAAAGTGAATTTTTTTCCCAAACTCATAAAGCTTACCATTAAAGATCCCTGGTTTTTCTGAATCTGAAAAGGGGGGAAAAAAAGGGGAGGCAATATGTAATTAGCATGTCATAATCAAAATGACTCACTTGGACACATTATGATCACTGAGAGAAAATTATTGTATCGCTGGTGGCAATTTGTGGGCATGTGTTAACACAATTTACATAATGAAAATACACAAATGTTAATAGCTCGCTTCTCATTTATAGGCGAAAGTCAGCAGAATGTTAATTTCACACAACACTTTTTAGTACCCTCCAGGTTGTATTAGAATAGGGAGAAAAAGCATAATCCATTTCAAAAGGCTGTTTACGATTCAGATATAAATAATGTTTTATATTGCTAGATTGTGAGCACTGCGCTTAATGTTGCAATCATTGCTAATGTTATGAAGCTCACTCTTTTTAAATTAAAAACCGATTTATTTAAAATTGAAATTAAATCATAGTCAGAAATTAGAATTTTGGATTACTGCCAGGGTCTGCTCATAATCCCCTCTTTTTTTTTTTAAGAAAACTTTAATTATGTAGCTGAACTATCTGCCTGTACTTGGTGAATACTAGTTGATGCTCCACTTTTGAGAGTTTACTACATGCTCTCAAACCCCATAGCTACTTTCCGTATCCCTACTTTAGGTTCGAGAAATGCATGTCTTTGGGGCAATTCCCCTATTCCCAGTGGCCTTGATGGGTGCCTGCAAGACTCAAGCCAAGATTTGAACTGAAATCATATAGGGGTCTCTTCCAACTCTATTCTATGTTCTATGGGCAAATCAAATCATTTCAGCAATCTGGGCTTTTGGTAACCTGCTCAGAAAGTCAGTTTTGTGGGCAGGAGAGCCACGGATGGACCAAAAGACCTGAAGGTGTCCTTCCATAGGTGAATTCCGTGCTAGCTGCCAGTAATCTATCCAATCTTTTGCACAGATCAACACGTCCCCACAGTTTTCTAGTATGCTATTGGACACCCCTTTATTTATTCACTAGAATTTATAGTCTACCCCATGCCAAGGGGAGTTTTACTTAAAAAAAAAAGACTCTAAAAAGTCCAAACTAAGTAACAAAAACGCTGTGAGGTCACAAAGCCTACTTAAAAAGATTTCTGGGATACACGGAAAGGCACGAACCTAAAACATCTTTATTTTTCTTGCAATGGTTGACCCTTCCCATTCAATATTCCCAGCTCAGCAATGTCAGAAATGATGAATGGCTGGTATGCTGACCATCGGCTTCATGGGCTCTTTCTTCTCAATTTGCTGGAGGCTTTTCTCTCTTAAGTAAAAGTTTGCCCAGGTAATGATGCACAATGGAACCCAGCCCGAATCCATAGCTGGACGTATGCCCCCACCCCACTCCAAGAGAGTGGGAAGGGCGGATTCAGAAAAAAGGGTTTCTCTTGCATTTGTACGAGTAGGCTTCAACCTCTTGACCAGAAGTGTCAAACTCAATTTCATTGAAGGCTGCATCAGGGTTGTGTCTGACCTGTGTGTGTGTGGGGTGTGTGTGTGGCATGACTAGGGTGGGCATGGCCAACTTGATATCACTCGTGTCGGGGGCGCCTGTGGTGGCCCGAGTACTGTGCCAGCAAAAATGGGCTCCCAAACTCCATTTTTGGCTACAACGTCCTCTTGCAACCCTTCGCCAGCAAAAACAGAGATCGCTAGGGTTCCTACGGTCATGTAATCGCGATTTAGGGACTTGGCAAGTGGTATGTATTTACTTTTTTTCCCTACTAATTTTATTAAGAAATATATTAAATAGGTCAAATATGAGAAATTAATACAAAAAATACATTAAAAAGAAAAAGGAAAAAGTGTAGGGAAAAAAATGTTCCAAGGAAGTAGTAAGAAAAAGAAACTTTCTCCTTCATCCCCAGCAAGTATATTCAACACTAAGAACTGATCACTCTCTCTTAAAATACAACCAAATGCATCTTCATTCCATACTTCACCCCGTTTCCTCTAAACTTATTTCTAAATCTTCAGCTCTCCTTATACATCAGCAGTAAAAGTCCAGTAAAAATTAAAAGACACCTAGCAACAAAAATACATAATCTCCATTTCCATTTAATCTAAATCCTGCTCATCCCTTGCTTTAATAATAAAAACCTAATCCCAATTAATAATTAAGCATTGTAAAAAATTAAACACTGTTAAACATTACCAGGATTAGTAACCCTTATTTACATATAAAAAATAACATAGATATTGCAAGATAAGCCATTTCACCCAGTGAAACATTTTTAAAAAATGCTATCCAGTCAAGATAAGTATCAGAAAAGATAGCAAATTGTTATTTATCCATAGTCAAATAAACCAACTATGTACTTTTTTCCCTTCTTCCTCCTGGCCATCATTCAGTCCCACAGATAAAATTCTAATTTCCTGTTTTCTTCTTTGTTTCTTTTCTCAAAATTTTTGCCATCTTTATCCATTTGTAGCTTCTGTGTAGAAACTCCAGTACATTCAGTTTCAAAGGGTAATCCATATTACTCCTTCGATACATTATTTATATATGTTGTCTGCCATGTATTTACCATCATTGCAGCTCCCAGTCACATGATCACTATTTAAATTAGGACAAATAAGCTGGAAGGGACCTTGGAGGTCTTCTAGTCCAACCCCTTGTTCAAGCAGGAGACCTTATAGCATTCCAGACAAGGGACTGTCTAGTCTCTTCTTCAAAGCCTCCAGTGATAGAGCCCCCACCACTTCTGAAGACAATCAGTTCCACTGGTTAATTGTCCTCCCTGTTAGGAAGTTTCTCCTTAATTCCAGGTTGCTTCTCTCCTTGGTTAGTTTCCATCCATTGCTTCTTGTCCTGCCCTTTGGTGCTTTGGAGAATAAATTGACCCCTCTTCTTAGTGGCAGCCCCCCAAATACCGGAATACTGCTATCATTTCACCCCTACTTCTTCTTTTCCCTGGACTAGCCAGACCCAAATCCTGCAGCCGTTCTTCATGTGTTTTATTCTCTAGGCCTTTGATCATCCTAGTTGCTCTTCTCTGAACTTTTTCCAAAGTCTCAACATCTTTTTTGTAGTACGGGGACCAAAATAGGTTGCAGTATTCCAGGTGTGGTCTTACTATAGAGTTTTATAAAGCGGTACTAATACTTCACGTGATTTTTATTCTATGCCTCTGTTTATACAACCCATTTGTGACTTTCCCAGCTGGAGCCTGACAACCACAGTCAATGCAGAAAACTGGATTCACTTAACAACTGCAGTCCAAAAAAAGTCATAAAATCAGGCAATCATGTGAGGACTCCCAGCTGCGTTACTTAGCGGTGGAAGTTCCAGTCCCAGTTGTGGTCCTAAGTCAAGGACTACCTGTATGGTGATTCCCAGCAAAGAAACCTATGAACTTTCCCCAATCTAGGTATCCTGCAGAGCAACTGGGAATGCTGGGAATTGCAGTCCTAACATCTCTAGGCAGGCCAAGTTAGGGAAGCCTGTACAGGTAGTCCTCAATGTACGACCACAATTGAGCCCAAAATTTCTGTTGTTAAGCGAGACATTTGTGAAGTGACTTTTTCCCGATTTTATGACCTTTCTTGCCACAGTTGTTAAGTGAATCAGTGCAGTTGATTAGTTAGTAACCTGTTTGTTAAGTGAATCTGGCCTCCCCATTGATTTGCTTGTCAGAAGGTCGCAAAACGGGATCACATGACCCTGGGACACAGCAATGGCCGTAAGTATGAACCATTTGCCAACCGCCTGAATTTCGATCACCTGACCATGGGGATGCTGCAAAGATCGTAAGTGAGAAAAATGGTCATAAGTCACTTTTCGTGATTTATGTCGTTAAACTTGAACAGTCACTAAATGAACTGTTGTAAGTCGAAGACTACTTGTATTCTATTGCTCTGGTTTAGATGATAGTAGGGCTGTGGGGATATGCCCCACATTTTTTTACCCCACCATCTATCTCCTACTTTGGGAACCGGAGGGGCAGAAGATGCAACACAAGAGGGCAACTGGAACCAACTTCTGTGTCCTCAGTTGAACCCATTTGGAGCTACCAGGCCCAAATTTAGCAGAAAATGGCACCTGGGGGGTGGGGTTTAAAATTAAGCGTTTGACACATTTCCTCTTTGTTTTACTTCATGCAACGTCCATTCCAGGTATCTGAATACGATCGGCCCTTCTCCTGCTTCCAGTCTACTGCCTGGGTGGAGAAAGCAGGACAATTAGCACAGTTTCAACACTAAGAAGGAAGGGACCCAGCTAGGATAATGGAAAAAGATGAGCTAAAACCCAGCAAAAGTATTTCACCAGGAGAAGCAGTCAGTATAAAATATATGTGCTGGGAGGATGGATGAAAATTGGGGGGTCGGGGGGAGGTGTTAATAGATGCCACAGCAGGAGGGCCCAGAATATCTGGTGAGAGGGAATATCTGAGGAAGGTTTTGCCTTCTCATCCAAAGCTTCTTGGCTGAGAAGCGAAAAGTCTTCAAGGAAGAACAAAGCCCAGTTGCCTTTTGAAAAAGCACCTTTGGGACATCCCTAGAACCAGGGCTGAAATCCAGCAGGTTCTGACAGGTTCTGGAGAACCAGTAGAGGAAATTTTGAGCAGTTCGGAGAAACCGGCAGATACCACCTCTGGCTGGCCCCAGAGTCAGGTGGGGATGGGGATTTTGCAGTATCCTTCCCCTGCCATGCCCACAGAACCGGAAGTAAAAAAAAATGAATTTCACCACTGCCCAGAAGGAAGGTTGAATGGGTGGGAAAACTGGTTAAAAATGCAAGAAAGTTCAGATATTTCATGTAATAGTTAAATTCATGGATGTTTTACTTTTGCAAAATACATGCTTGACCTGCACCTAATTCTAGTTCTTTTATTTCTTCCTCTGTTATTCTTCCTTGAATAACAACAACAACAACAACAACAAAAGCCACTTTCTTCAGTCAAGGAATTCTAAAAGAATCCCTTTTTCTGCAGCTCAGGGAACAACCCAACCATTTTTACATCCTGCTTTCCTTAATATTTGGCTCCTCTCCTGGAAGTTTCCTTAAATACAGTTGTAGCAACTCCTCATAGTAATAAATCTGGTGATATGCCAGATCAGCAGATCATAAAACAAAAAGCGAAAATGAAGTGCAGTAGAATAGCATAAAGTGCAAAGTTACACTGAAAATGTACTTTGGCAACACCTTCTAAGCCCGTGATGGCCCAGGATGGCGAACCTATGACACGCGTGCCACAGATGGCACACAGAGCCCTCTCTGTGGGCATGCAAGCCGTTGCCCCATGCGCACATGCCTCCCACCAGCCAGCTGGTCTTCGGGCCTCTGCTACGCCTGCACGGGGGGCACACACACATTTTGGGGGTGCACATGTGCGCTTTGGGCCCTCATTGCCAAAAAGATCAGCCATCACTGTTCTAAGCTCTAAATACTAAAAATAAAGCTGCCTTTCTTTGGTTATATTAACATGACAATTCACTTCTATAAATAACGTTTTGGGATCAAAGCAATGCTTGTTCTTTTTTCATGCCAACATATGAATCTCCTACTTATGATGATGTACTTCTGCCTCCCTCCCTCCCTCCCTCCCTCTCTTCAGCTCCCCAGTTATGGAAATACATGTAAAACTATGGGAAGCTCTCTGCTGAAACACTTTGGAAATAAAAAGATAATCCTTCAAATGCCTTGTTCTGAACATGGCACTCAGAATTATTCCACAAAGCAATCCATTTTTCCACAGCACTTGAGCTCTGTAAGTATACCGTGCCAGAAAAAGCTACACCGTGTTTCCCTTTATTTGGGTAGCCCATGCGATCCAAACAAAGTGATATTATGCATCTTCTACTATGATATTACTGAAAAGCCTACAGTTAATTGTATTTGTACCCATTCCACTGACTCACAGAAAATGTATGTAAGCAAGTCTGATGTGCTGTAATGCAACAATGTCCTGATTTATTCTTAAATAGGAAAACTATACTGAATTTTAAACTGTATTTTGGTAAGAACAGAAGATGTCAGTTCATGAAAATCTACATATTTGTAGGTGTTCTGCACATATTCAGTGAGAAAACCCGTATAAGATGAATTTTAAGGTTTCTTTTTAAAATTGAAACAGTAAATAATAGATTAATTCCTTTATTTTCTGTGAAGACTAATAAAATACAGCTCTTCTTTTCTTACAATTCACCATGGAAAACAGCATTATTTTGACATCAACATGTGAACAATGTTTAATGTCTTTTAAATGGTTCCAAACAGTTATACGTTAAATGACAACAGATTTCGCTGTTATTCTGAAACTGGCTGTTTGCTGCTCTTCAATTATTCCAGAAAATAAATGTTTAAATGATACTTCAATCAATTGAAAAAGGAAAATATCAGTGAAGCAGCTTTTCTAGTTAAACAAAATTATATGTCCTTTCTCTCTTCCTTTGACAAGTAGCTCTTACATCAAAATGAAAACAGGCCAAACGTGGTCAATATTATGGATTACGCACAAGAAAAAGAACCTTGGAGCTTGCTAGTATCAAGAAGCCGAAGCAACAGCTTCAATTAAAACCAGCCAATTACTCACCCCTTTAAGATGCTGCAAATAAATGAATTGCTTTTAAATGGAAGTCCTTGGATGAAGGGTTCTTTGACCCACCATTCAATTGCACTAACAGGAATCATAATGAGGGAGGAATTGCTGAAACAAAATATTTCTTTTCTCCCCCCCCACCACTCCAAAGGGAAAAAAATAGCTTTTGAATCAAGAGCTTTTTGCAAAACGGTTGGTATTGCAAAAGGAAGGAGGTCTATGGAGATTCTCAATCATCCAGGTCTTGGTTGTCCCAAAGGTGCTTTTTCAAAAGACAACTGGACTTCCTTTGTTTTTGCTTGAAGACGTTTCGCTTCTCACCCAAGGAGCTTCTTCAGTTCTGACTGAATGGTCGAGAATGGAAGAATCTATATTCCTTGCAGTCATGTGGTCATTAGTACTCTTTCTGAGAGTCGTTGAGGCCACTTGGAAGTTTATCTGTGCCTTAAGGGTCACCTGGATAGTGCAAATGGGTGTGGAACCTTCTTGGAACTGCGGAAAGGACAACACAGTCCTTTCTTTCCATTCTCATCAGGAATCCTATTGGAGAAACCACACCCCCAACTCCCTGGACCCATTTCAATGGGAATCTGGGGTTTCATATCCCCCCCATCCCCAAAGAGCAGGGTACAGCTTGTCTTTTCAGGTGCCAAAAAGCTTCTGGTCAGTTTTGTCAGCAGCACCCCTCCTGGGATACTTTGGATCCAGCCCCTCCAGAGAGAATTAAGGGAAAACGTCATTGGGCCTGCCCTTGGAGACAGGTTGGGATCTCTGATTCATGCAGGAAGCAGTGGTGAAACATCTAATTGGTTGGTCTTAAGAAAGCCATTTCATGTTGTTTACATTTTGGAAGTCTTACATCGGCTGTCTTCTCACTAATATTGGTACTGAGGACAGAGGGTAATCTTTAAAGGTGGACGTCTTTCCTTCGAGAAGATCAGACAGCAGATCCATTCCTCCCATGGAAGAAGATGCTTTATTTAGGAGCCAAGAGAGGGACTTCATAGGAGGAGATGAGATGCCTCCAATGTGGAATGCCGACTCTGGCTGGGTTGGGCTTCTCAGTATCAGGTTAAACTCTTTTGAGTTACACAGACATTTTAAAATAATCTTTAAACAACTTAACATTTAACTATCCTTTAAATGCTGGTTATTTTTAACCTTCATAATATACATATATTTGGGGGGATCATCTCCTTCCTGGTGCCCGTCCAGTTTTCTGTATCTCACTCTTCATTTTACATAGTTGCAAAGTTTCTGTGGTTGGCTTTGCAAGGTAGTCATAGTGTATATCGCTTTTATTCTTAGTGATTACTTGAGATAAAATGGCCTACCTCAATGAATGAGCACAAATATTATGGAACAGATAATAATTTCATTATTGCAGACCTTCAGAACATGCAAACCTTCACAAAATATGCACATTTCATCTCTCTCGGTGATTGATTTAAGAGTCTGCTGGGATCATTGTGTAGAAAGTCCTTTTACAGTCTTTTCAACTGAAGAGAAAGTCCTGGAGACTCAATTGAAATCACATAGACCAGAATGACAAAGAAGCTCCTTGGAACAGGAAAAAGTTTCATTGCAAATTTTTCAAAGATGAATTTCCAGGATGAAATAAAGGATTTTGCAATCATATCTTGCACTTTGGATTGTGGATTTATAAACTGTTAATATTACTAAAATGGAGATATTCTAACGTAGGAGGCCAGAAGACAAAGAGAGGGAGAGAGCTGTTCCCACCCTTGTGATTATCCATCTTTGTGAAGGTACAATCTGGGCCACGGTTTCCCTCCCCAGCAAGAGCTGCCTGCTTAAGGCTGTATTTGTGCAAAAGATTCTCTCTTCCACCTTGGAACATCACATCGTCCACCTCCATGATGGGCTCTGGATCAGAGGCTCAGCCTTTCCACCCACAGCTCCTCTCCATTAGCTGCACTCTGGATGGCAACCTCCCTTTACAAACTCAACCTAAAGCAGGCACAGGCTGCCTTGTGTCCTCAAACCCTCTCGATTACTCACACTTTTGTTTCCGTGGCACTGGACGCTGCTGCCTCTGTCCGCAGCCAAGCAATATGTCATCATTTTGCTGAGCTAACCGGCCTCACAGTCTTGTCCCTTTGAGTTAGGCGCAAGACAGCAACACTTCATCAAACCGTTTGGCCACAGCCAGGCAGGAAAAGGCTGGCGGGAGAGATGGGAAACGGCCTCCCGTTTGCAAACCCTGGCTTGCAATTGGCCGTGATTAAAAAGGAGAGCAAAAGTTGCCCTTTGGAAGGCAAAGCACAGACAAGGCTCCTTGCACTGGTCTCTCACCTTGGCAGATTTGCAATCAGGCATTTCAAGGCCGGCTTGATGATTGCGTGAAAAGGCTGGCTCTGCATTTGCCACTTCTTCCTTTTTGGGGGGGAGGGGGAGAGCTTCTTCTCTCCCTCCCGTCTTCTACTTATCATGCTCCTTATTTGAAACAGATTTTTAACAGATAATCTTGCTCATTATAACAATATCTCACTTGCATTTTATTCAAATAATTCTTAAAAACAGCTTTAAAAGCCGTTTGGAATAAACACCAAGCTTCCCATCAATCAAAAGCAAAAAAATTTCCGCTGGCGGTTGTATAAACATCAGATCAACTCACTGATGTCTTCAAGGATTTCAAACTGAACCATAAAAAACTCCATTAACTTCTGACAAAGAATGCAAATTAATCGCAACATGGGGTGAGATGAAATTAAAGGCTCTATTCTAATCAATGACAAGGCAGGATGAAATATTTACTTCTCTCTCTCTCTCTCTCCCTCTCTCTCTCTCCCCTCTTCTCTATGCTTCCTGTATTCAGGTTGGACTCCACAAAGTGAGGCTACATGGCAGGTGCGATTGTCTCAAAACTTGGACCAAATCCGCTTGCAGAGATCCACCAGCCACCCACACCCTCACCCAAATCTCAGGTGCAGACGATTTGTTATTC
The DNA here is from genome assembly GCA_030761175.1 of Masticophis lateralis. NCBI lineage: Eukaryota > Metazoa > Chordata > Lepidosauria > Squamata > Colubridae > Masticophis > Masticophis lateralis. The sequence continues at coordinate 22,376,895 of JAUDYJ010000012.1, read as the reverse complement.
ACACTCTCTTGTGCCAGTGGAAGAAAGCCTGGCACAGACAGATGCACAAGGAACCCGAAATGACAGCTCTGCCCTCCGGAAGTGCGATCACTACAGGAAAATCTAGTACAGCCTCCAGGTGAAATGTCTGGTGCTCCATATGGAGCAGAGAAAATTAACAACAAGATGGAAATCTCACAAGCAGCAGGGAGCTGGAATTTTTTTTATGGAAAAAAAATGAAATTTAAAGATGAAGGAGAAGTAATAAATTAATGGGGTGTGAAAACATTCAAAGCTTTACAATACCAGGGGCACTATTTACTCAGATTTTTTTTTTTAGAGAAGGAGGGGGCCAAGCATCCTTCCTTCCAAACTTCAAATCGTTTGATGTAATTTATTAACAAAGATCTGCAAGTGTATCCGAAAACAGGGGGAAGGGTCTTTAGCCAGATTCAGAAGAAATCACTTGAACATATTCCTCACAATCTCTGGCAGCCAAAACGCAGCATCTCCTCTCAAGGCAGCCGAGGGATTCGCCCAGCCTCTAACCGAGAGCAGTCTAAGCACCAGCAGGGACAATTTTTAACCATTTCTCAAAATTTCCTGACGGTAAGACGTGGCACTGCCCTGTGCCACCTTTTTATCTAATCGAGACAGCTGGTGTCCCTTAAAGAAAAGAGGCAACCTTCATTTCCTGCAGGTTTCTCCAAGACCTGCCCTTCCAAGAATCCAGCACAACTCCATGAAGCCCCGTGGATCAGGAAAATTTCTTTATGTCAAAACCACCCTGGTACCACAAGTGCACAACTAGATATTTTTTGGGGGGGAGAGATGGGGGGGGGGCAAAGTAGAAAAGTGAAACTGATTATAAAAGGATGATTCTGTGGTTTGGCTGCTTAGATGATTCACTTAACATGTGGAACATGACCATATCTCTGTCAGGATAGAAGGATTCTTCTAAATCTCTTTTTGGGGGAACAAAACAGTTCGACTGCGGAATTTAGAGTGGTTAAAACTGCCGTTCTTTCAGAACATTTGTTTATCCTTGCCAACAAATGTTTGACAAGGATCACAATTCTAGATAAGCATCAAACATCACCGCAATTTGCTGGATTTAGCAAACTGTGGCGTGTGCTTGTAAAAAACACCTGGCGGTAGCAGTGCTTCGTCTAATTATCACAATATTTAAATGTTTTCCATGCAAACTGACAATCGCAAATAAACTGCAAACAGAAAAAAGGACAATAAAATTCACCCTACATCAGAAACAGCATCCTAATATAAATGTTTTGACATCTTGTTTTCGTGCCTAGGAACAAGGAGCGCATCGTACATAAAGTATACACAGAATTTTCTAAGGGAGGCTTTTCTGCCCTGGGCGCTCTCCACAGACACCGGAGGCTCTTTATCCCTCTCTCTGATCGAGTCCTCACACGGTGAAAAGCAAACAGCCTGGAAGCTGATCGGTCTGTTACCAAAACAAAGAACAGATGGAAACGGGGCTTCCTGCCCCAAAGAGATTCACTTCTAGCCTCTTACACAAAGCAGGCAAGAGAAAGAGGTGGAGGTATCTGAACTGGTTCGAAGAGAAGTCGCACTTCACAAAGCTGTCACTCACATTCTTTCCAAGAGCTTCTTGGGGGGTTTTGGGGGGGAGTCCAGCTTGCTGAGAAACCTGAGGCTGTTGCAGTGCAATCCTGAAATGTTTCTGAGCTCAACTGTAGCTTTCGCTCCCAGACAGAGAAGACTGTTGTACAGGTAGTCCTTGACTTATAACTGGCCACTCAGCGACTCTTTGAAATTGTAACAAATTCTGACAAAGGTACTTATGGCCTGGATTTGGAACTCTGAAGGCCATCCCTTCCCTGTGGTCACGTGACTGAATTTGGGGCGCTGGATAACCGGCTTGCATTTACAGCCATTTACAGAGTCCTGTGACCACATGACTGTGGTTTACTTTTCTAGTCCGGTTTCTGGGCAAAAAATGCCCATTGCAGACGAGGGGTTTGCTAACTGACCACGCTGTTCACTTTGCAATTGCCATGTCCACTTAACAACCATGGCAAAAAGGATTGTAACATTGGGTGCTATCACGTGTTGACTTGCTTAACGGCCACCATGATTTACGACTGTTCAACCAGAGACAGGCTGAGGGCCCCTGATGCTTCTCTTGCTGAGGTTAACTAATTCTCATTGTTATAAGAAGTATCAAAAAGTCCTTCTCCAGGGCCATCCAGAACAACAGGGAGAGCCCCCCATTTTCTTTTGCACATTTTTAATGTTGCTATTTTGAAAGCCATCGTTCACCTGTTGAACAGGCACTGGCTACTATTCAGCATCCTTTGACAGACCCCATTTGCTCCTGAGCCTTTTCCAACTTTGCTGGTCACTATAATAAGCATCCTTCCTCTGTCACTAGGAACTTTTGGATCCAGTGTGTAGCATTTGTGAATGAGGGCTACACACCAGACAGCTGCCAGTTTAAACAGAACCACCCAACAGCAGCAAATTGAGAATAAGCATGGATTGATCTACTAAATCTTCAAGTCCGGAGAAGTATCAGTGAATTTGTTCCATTAAAAAACAAAAGTATTTCTAAACACAAGGAAGAGATCAAATTGCTTCCTATTATTCAATAACCACAGCGGTGAGGCATCTGCATAATCTAACCCTGCATAAATTAGTATGGTTCATTTGCATAATAATAACAAGTTAATAGATGCTTAAAGAGCACAGACCAACACCAGTTTTAAATCAGAGATGCCTCCCGGCCCTTTGGCCTGTATCAACGGGGAGGTTAGGGAAAGTGACTGCCATTCACCCCGGGAATAGTCTGCTTCCTCTTCCTCTGCCGGGGTAGGAGAATTGCAACTTTGCAGTATTGCAACCGCCTGAAATGATAGATGCATTTATGCCCCCAATGAATACAACTAATGTTTTCACTAGGGTTAGGGATGGGCAAGGAATAAACATAACCACTTCCAGTAATTAAATTTTAATCTGTATATCACAGGATTTCTCATACTCTTAAGAACCACAATTATCCACGGACGGTTTGTGCATTCAAAGCCAGGAACAAAAATGATCAGCTCACCTCTAGGGAGAGGTCTAGGCCAACTCGACACAGGCAACTTGCCACGGGCCAGCTGGCCAAGGGACAAGAGTTGCACTAATATCAAAGAAATGATGGAATAGAATCTTAAAGAAAGGATGCAAAAGGAGTGGAGTGTGTGTGTGTGTGTGTGTGTGTGTGTGTGTAAATGATATGTTGAATGACAAAAATTACAATACAGGTAGTCCTCGACTTACAGCCACAACTGAGCCCAACATCTTTGCTGTTAAGTGAAATGTTTGTTACTTAATGAGTTTAGCCCCATTTTACGACCTTTCTTGCCATGGTCATTAAGTGAATCACTGCAGTTGGCGAGTTAGTAACCTGGTTGTTATGTGAATCAGGCTTCCCCATGGATTGCAGAAAAAACAACTGCTACCAACCTGCCTTCCATGGAGGACCTGTCTACTGCACGAGTCAAAAAGAGGGCTGTGACCCTCACATCCTGAACATAAATTGTTTCAACTCCCACCCTCAAAACGACACTATAAAGCACTGCACACCAGAACAACTAGACACAAGAACATTTTTTTCCCGAACGCCATCACTCTGCTAAACAAATAATTCCCTCAACACTGTCAAACAAGTTACTAAGTCTGCATTACTAGTAATCTTCTCATCGTTCCCATCACCCATCTCCTCCCACTTATGACTGTATGACTCTGTAATCTTGTTGCTTGTATCCTTACAATTTATATTGATATTGTTTCCTGATTGCTTATTTGTACCCTATGACTATTATTAAGTGTTGTACCTTATGATTCTTGACGAATATATTTTATTTTTTCTTTAAGTACACTGAGAGCATATGCACCAAAGACAAATTCCTTGTGTGTCCAATCACACTTGGCCAATAAAGAATTCTATTCTATTCTATTCTATTCTATTCTATTCTATTCTATTCTATTCTATTCTATTCTATTCTATTCTATTCTATTCTATTCTATTCTATTCGACTCTACTCTACTCTACTCTACTCTACTCTACTCTACTCTACTCTATTCTATTCACCTGATCTGTATTCTAATTCTAATTCTAATTCTATTCTATTCTTCTTTGCGTGCGAGAAGGTCGCACAGCTTGTTTTAGTTGTGATGGATATTATTGTAGAGAATGAAATCCATAAAGATTCAGCTAAATAATAAAATCCCGCCTGGGGCTGGGGCTCTCTTTGGCTCCCCTCTGTGAGGAATATTCGAATATTCTGAATATTCAAAGAAATATGTGGAATCTTTTCATACGGAGTTCACGTGAATTGGTTTTTTCATTTAAAAGAGAGGGTGGTCAAGGAAAAAATGGTTTGGAAGAATAAGGAAACTGCCCAATATGGAGTGGTAACTATCATTTAGGGTTAATGAAGCTGCAAAAAATGAGCTTGGTCTATCTAGTGTTTTTCAAGCTTGGCAACTTTATGAGGTGCGGACTTCAACTCCCAGAATTCCCCAGCCAGCAACGCAGATGGCAGCTCCCATCTCTCTCTCTCTACAGGTAGTCCTTGACTTATGACCATAATGGAACCTGCTCATTACATTCATAAGTCGTGACTATTGTAAAGCGGGCAATCCACCTGACCTAAGTTTCCACCATCTTTTTGTGGCAGCCATTAAGCGAATGGCTGGGGATGTTAAGTGAACCCATTGCTCACTGTTGGGTACTTTTGCCGAAAGCCAGAAATAAATGCCAGCGTTCAGTTAAAATGCTAGTTGTTGTCGGTTGCCTTGTAACTCATTATATTATTCCATATGCTTGGTACTCATCATTTTCAATACTGATTACGCCTCCAGGGATCAATGAAACAATGAGTACCGAGGTACTACTGTAGTATCCTGTTTCCCCCCAAATAAGACATCCCCTGAATAATAAGCCAAATCGGGCTTTTGAGCGCATGGCAATAAGGCAAAGCGCCGGGGTGAAATGCTCCCGGTTCGGACCGGATCACCCAATCCAGTAGCGATGGAGGCGGATGGTTTGGAGAACAGGTAACAAAAATCCCTGCCCCCCCCAACCCTTATGCCCAGCTGAGCTGCACAATCATCAGAGGCTATTTTTTACTTTTAAGAGCATTTTTTTCTACAACCTCTTCGGCCAAAAAAAAAAGCTTTTAAAAGTAAAAAAAAAGCCTTTTTTTCTTTTAAATGCCTCTGACAATCCAAGCTGAGTTGCCTGATCGGCAGAGACTTTTTTTCTTTTAAATGCCTCTGACGATCAGGCAACTCACTTGGATCGTCAGAGCCTTTTGAAAGCAAAAATGGTTTTAAAAGTAAAAAAAAAAAAAAAAAAAAAAAAAGAGGCCATTCCTACCCATGTTAATCCCCCCCACCAAGCCACGCCCACAGAACCGGTAGTAACAAATTTTAGATTTCACCACTGCCAAGCGCTTATTTGAGGGTTCAAAAAAAATATAAGACAGGGTCTTATTTTCGGGGAAACACGGTAGTACAGGTAGTTCTAGACTTACAACAGTTCATTTAGTGACCATTTGAAGTTACAATGGCACTGATCATGTGAGTTATATTTGGACGCTTGACAACTGACTCATATTTATGACGGGTGCAGTGTCCTGGGATCACGTGATCCCCTTTTTGAGACCTTCTGACAAGCAAAGGCAATGGGGAATCCAGATTCGCTTAATGACTAATGAGTGACTAACAACTGCAGTGATTCACTTAACAACTGTGGCAAGACAAGTCGTAAAATGGGGCAAAACTCATTTAACAAATTTCTCACTTAAGCCACAGAAATTCTGGGCTCAATTGTGGTCATATGTCGAGGACTACCTGTATATTTTGAAAGGTCAAATCAGCCTATTGATAAAGGCCTACTGATCTCCCACCATCACATCAATCCTTTTATAAAACATGACATTCCATAATCAATGGTGGCTGAAGGCCCTAATCTCAAGGACACTTGTGTGCGAAGCAGGCTTTTTGCCAAATCCAACCACCTGTCGATCCTGGTGCTGGTTTGATGGAGGGGTGCCTATAAGCAGAGACAAACTTCTTTTTTCAAGTCATTTTCAAGATCAGCTCAACAAAAGGAAATATGCATAATAAGTTCTTCTTTCTGAAAACCAACACAGACGTGGAAAAGAACGACAGGGAAGCTGTGGAGGCTCTGGGTGTAAGCCATGGCCACTGGTGACCGTGACTGGGATTAGTGGCCTCCGTCTTCTTCCAACCAAAACAAACTCATGATTGCAGTTACTTTCTCCTTTTTCTAAAAAAATGAAATTCTACTTTAATATCTGTGGACTTCAAGTTCCAGAATCTTCCTAGTTCTTTAGAGCAGCACTTCTCAACCTCAGGAACTTTTAAGATATGTGGACTTCAACTCCCAGTATGCTGGCTGGGGAATTCTGGGAGTTGAAGTCCACGTATCTTAAAGTTCCTGTGGCCGAGAAATGCTGTTCTAAACACACCGGATTTTGACACACACATCACTTTCAGCCAGCGTGTTGTTGGGAAGGCAGAAAAGCAAATTTGCTCGGCTTCAAACCCACTATAAGCTCCGCTCTGGGAAACAGTCTAAGGGATAAAAAATAAATCTTGGACCTTAAAAGGAGAACAAAATCCATGGCGGTTTTGGACAACTCTGAAGTGATTGCTTTTTGATTTAATGGGGCAGATTTATATGAAGCAGGTGGAAAGACTGACACAATTGCTTGTTGCAACTTCATCCACAGGAATCAATGAGGCAGCAACGAACGTCTTACCTGAGGATAGGGGAACCTCCCGAGAGCAAGCTGGAAGACAAAAAATGGTCTAGTTAGAGAGATTTGCATTAGGGGATGAGCACAAGGAAGGGGGTTGAGGGGGGCTTATGATTCAGAATTGTTTTAAGGGCAAAGAGAGAGAGACAGAATAAAAAACAAACAAATCTTAACAGATAAGCAAAATGGCAATATTTTGAAAGGCTATCCATAAATGAGCAGCAGATCTGTTAACACTTCTATTTGTCTGCCTGCCTGCCTGCCTGCCTGGCCAAATTCTCTGCTCGTAAACAAAATATGGGCCTTTTTCAATTCTGTGGCCTCTCTCTGCATTTCAGTTGCTAAGAGATTCGAGCCATTTGGACAAGAGCTGACGGTCGCAATGAGCACGGAGGAAGTGCCAAGGCATTTGGACAGAGTCCATCCACCGTGGAAGCCGAGTCCTGCCTTTTGCTCTTGAAAGTCAGCATCCCAACGACGATGGCGTTGTGCTCTCTCCAATCTCCGCTGGCTCTCAATTCAGCCCCACGGTGATGGATTCAAATCCTCACTTTGAGCTCAGGCGCTTGCTGGTCCTGCTTTTCGTTACTACGTTGATTTTGAGACAGAGGGACTCAAAGGTAACTGGCACCAAGAAGGGCACCTCCTCCTCCTTGCCTTGCGTCCCATGGACCCAGGAAACTGGCACACAGGCGCAGAATTTCCATGACTAAGCAAAGTGAGTCGCATCCAATTTACGACCTTTTTTGCTCTCTTGTCATTAAGTGAATCTGTGCATTATGTGGTCATTAAGCAAATCTGGCTTCCCCCATTAACCTTGCTGGTCAGAAGCCAAATGAAAAGGCTGCAAGTGACGATCACATGACCCCGGGAGGCTACGACCTGACTGGCAAGCCTCACATGACCCTGGGGCTGCCGTGGCGTAAGTCACTTTCTTCAGTGACATTGTGACATCAATCGCTAAAGAAATGGTTGTAAGCCGAGGGCTACTTGTATGCATTCCTCGGCTTACAACAGTCCATTTAGTGACCGTTCGAAGTTACAATGGCACTGAAAAAAGGGACACACGACCGTTTTTCACACGACCCTTTCAGCATCCCCATGGTCACATGATCAAAATCCTTGGCAACCAGTTCATATTTATGACGGTTACAGCGTCCCAGGGTCATGGGATCTCATTTTGCGACCTTCTGACAAGCAGAATCAACGGGGAAGCCAGGTTCACTTAAGAACCATGTTACTAACTTAACAATCACAGTGTTAACAACGGTGGCAAGAAAGATTCTAAAATGAGGCAAAACTCACTTAACGAATGTTTCGCCTAGCAACATAAAATTTGGGCTCAATTGTGGTTGAAAGTTGAGGAGTCTCAGGTACAAAGTATGTTATGGACACGGCAGAGTCCTGGGCTGCTTGCTCTTCTGCACGGAAGCCGCCACGGCAGATCAACATTTAGGACGAAAATGGCCTTTTGAAATAATACTCAAATGAGTGCAGATGAAAATTTATGCAAATCACTCCATTTTATGTAAATATATTCTGAGCGCAGAATTAGTTTTCTCAACGTAGAAATTATTGCCGTGGACAGCAGCCACCTTCTGATGGCAATGCATTTTCAAAGACCAGGGCTTGAACAAGGCAACCCTAAAGATGCCAGCCATGGCGAGAACCTTTGTCTGACTGGGCTGTGCCAAGGGCTCCCCCCACCCCCCACCCCAGTCCAAGATTGTCAAGGTAATCTGTAATCTCCCCGAAATAGCCTGCAGATATGTCACTGTACTAAATGTGTTTCAGATTTAATGAAGCTTTAATGTCCTTTTTAATTTTGCCTGTTTCTGTATCACCAGGGGTCGAGCAAGGCAATCAACACTCAAGAGGATGGTTTGGTTTAAAACTAGGAAAAACTCATTTGCTTATGAGTTGCACTGTATTTTCTTAATTAAATTTACTGAGTAAAATGGTTTTAAGTTCAGCCAACCAATGACCTCTGTATGTAGATTTAGATTTATAAATAGGCTAACAGCTAAAGCATGGAAGCCAAAAGATGGGGTGGGGGGGAGCTCTTACATAAAACAAATTAGGGTTTTGCATTGTTCCTGCATAACACAAGCAGTGTGGACCTCCACTGATTTATAATCCTCAAAAGGAAATTGAAAACAGAAAAGCACAGAAGAGAAGGCAATCAGAAAAGTCTTGATAGCACTTCATAAGTTTGAGAAGGGAGTCTTGTTTTCTGCCTTACCTCTGGAATCCTTCTGGCTCAGCCACTTAGCATATCTGTTCCCCAACCATTTTAATTTGTCTCTCTTTGCTCCAGAACTCCAGAACATTTTTTAAAGCAGAGCTGCCTGCCACTGGCTGAGGTTATAGGAAGAGGCTGCTCTCTTGACAATTTGCAAGACAATGCAGAAAACAGGCAGTGGCTGGACAATAACCTCATTTGACCAAATGACAAGCATCTCCTCAGCCTCACCTCTGAAAATCCTTAGGGAAATACCCAAGTAGATGATGTTGGTAAATTCTAGAAAATGCGACCTCTGCCAGCAAGACATGACCAAGGACTCCAGACCAAACCACAGGTGATATAAAGAAACTGGTAATTATAGCTCCAAGGCAAAACAAGGTAAGATCTGAGATAAAGGAGCCACTGAAGACATTTCTGTGTCTCTGTGAGGTTATCAAGGTATGTAACTCTTATGTCCCAAGTTCTCAACATGACCTCCATGGGCATCACTGTGCCCGAGACCTGTTTCTTGATAACCATCTCTGATTCTTCTACAGTAAAAGATGCACATAGGTTTCAGGTTAAATTGGAAACCATTCTTAGATCGCAATCTAAGTATGGATACTTCATCCAAAATATGGGCTTATTCGTGCATAGAATCTGTATTTTATTTACACAAACGATAACGAATTTTAATAGCATGAACATACTACCATTTACAATTTCCACAGAATTGTGTTGACTTTGGTCTTTGTACTTATTTTAGCTTCTTCAATAGTGATTCTTAGTCCAGAACATGCTCCATGTATATAATTATTGATAATTAATTTTTTTAAATTTGATTTATATGCCGCCCTTCTCCGGAGACTCAGGGGGGCTTACAATGCATTAAGCAATTGATATTTTAGGACCAAATAAGAGTAAAGGAAGCAGCAGTCAAGAAATGTGCCACAGATTAGCACTGCTACTGAGTCCTTAGGAAAAATATTCAAATGCCATGATGTAACTGCAAAGACCAGAATTGTGCAGGCAGTGGTATTCCCTGTGTCACTCCACAGAAGCGAAAGGTGAAATTTGTAGAAGTAAGATAGGAAAAGTACTGTACTGCTGGAACTTTGGTGTTGAAGAAGAACCTGGTCCTGAGAATACTGTGGACAGCCAAGAAAACAAACCAATGCATCATCAAACAAACCAACCCAGAGTCCTCAGTTCTAGGTTGGATCTCTCTTTAATCTTCCACCCGTTACTTCTTGTTCTGCCCTCAGGTGCTTTGGAGAATAAATCAACCCCTTCTCTTACTGTAGCCCCTCAAGCACTGGAGAACTGCTATCATGTCACCCCTGGTCCTTCTCTTCATTAGACGAGACATATCTTAGTTCTCTCAATTGTTCATCGTATGGTTTAATCTCCAGACTTCTCATCATCTTCGTTGCTCTTCTCTATACTCTTTCTAGGGTCTTAACATCTCAAGAAACGACTGGACAGCCCTTTGTCCCCAATGACACAGGATCTGCTACTTAAGCAAGGGGTTGGATAAGAGGATTCCAAGGTTCCTTCCAACCCTATTATTTTATGTTCTCAGCCAAGGGTAAATGACCAGGCTCAAATGATCCTACATCAGAAACCTTATGCAATGGATCTAGTTGCCTAGAGATGGTTCTAATATTAGGAAAGATGGAAGGAAAGAGGACAACCAGCAGCAAGATGAAGGGACTCAGTCCCAGTGGTGATGAATGCATCCTTGGAAGACCCAAAAGACAGTGCTGTGGACACATTTATTTAGGAACCTCTATGTAGTAGCTAAGAATTGATGCCAACCTAATGGCAGAATGTGAGTGCGGTGGGGCTTGGGGAAGTGTGCAAGTGGCTGGAGAAGTGCGTTGGGATGGACTACCACTAAATATGGGAGAGTGAAGAAGGCTGTAATCAGCCCCAGTCAAGGGGCCTTGCCTCACATGGCCGGGATGGTGAGCTCAGTGGAGGGGAGGCAGATGAAGACAAGTAAAGTCTGGTAGTGGAGGTGACCGGGGGGGCAGTTGGAACGATGGGCTGGCTTGAATTTTTATTTGACTGTGGGGTGAGAGTTGTAAATTCATGAACTAGTTGCAAGTCCATTTTTTCAACACCATCCTAACTTCGAATAGTCGCTGAATGAATGGATGTTAAGCAGGGACTACCTGTAATAGCCTCCCACCGACCAGTTCGTTCTCACAGGGAGGGGCTACTCAGGGTACCGTCAGTCAAATTGTGCTGACTGGTGACTCCCAGGGGGAGGGCCTTCTCTGTAAGGGCTCCAACCCTTTGGAATGAACTGCCCCCTGATATACGAAACATCCCTAATCTCCGTGCTTCCCGCTGTGCCCTCAAGACCCTGATGTTCAATCAGGCGGGGCTAAGCATGTTAACTGGGAATGATTAAAATGTTATCTAATTCTGGGTTTTATTTAATTTGGGCTAAACTATGCTATAATTTTAATTATCAATTTTATGATGTTTTTGTATCTTTTATTTTTTCTTGACTGTACACCGCCTGGAGTCCTGCGGGAGAAAGGCGGTATAGAAATATAATAAATAAATAAATAAATAAGAGCACCTCAGTTTAAGGATTCACGTTCAGGTAACAGCTCAAAATAGCACTAGGAATAACACTTAAGATTTATATACTGCTTTACAGTGCTTTTACGGCACTTTCTAAGCGGTTTACAGAGTCGGCATAATTGCCCCCAACAATCTGGGTCCTCATTTTACCCACCTCGGAAGGATAGAAGGCTGAGTCAATCTTGAGCCTAGTGAGATTTGAATTGTCAAACTGCAGGCAGCCAGCAGGCAGAAGAAGTAGCCTGCAGTACTGCATTCTAACAACTGCGCCACCATAGATCATATATTTCTATAATACTGCCAAACTCAGGATATATTTTTAAACGTTAGTTACTCCACTCTGTTGTTCAATATTTCTTCAGCAATGAATGATTGTCCAAGATGGCAATTCTCTTCCTAATAATTATTATTTTATGTTCAATCCCAGGGGCCTCTAACCCCCAATCTGCAGCCGGCTATTGGACTCCGGCCTGCTGGGAACTGGGCCGCGTAAATGGCAGGGGAATGTGCAAAGCTCCATTTGCACATGCACAGGATTAGGTTGCATGTGTGAAATACACACACACACATCGTTGCCACCGTCAGTCTGCAGATCCAGAAAGGTTGGGTCTGCTGTTCCATCCCCATCTATGGCAAACCATACTCTGCAAACAATATGGATATTAAATTTAGCAATGCCGTATTACCTTTTGGAAGCCCCCAAGATCCACACAAGGCAGGACATTATTATTCACATCCTGCAGGTGATAAACTAAGTCTGAGCACAAAGCAGGATGCCCAGGAATTTGAGCCAACCACCTTTCTGCAGAATTTAATAGAAATAAGGAATATGTCTTACACTAAATATTGAGCTGGTGCATACATTTTAATTCTCTATGTGGAACCATTAAAACAATCCTTGGAAAAGACTTGACTTCAAAGCTCAAGCTGTAAATGTAAGCTCTCCAATACTGGCCAATCTTAAGTATATTTCGATGCTTCATTTAAATCAAACTCCACGCAGAATCCCTTTCAAGGGCTCTACAAGTTGTCCTCGCTTGGCAACTGCCTCATACAGCCACCTACCGCTTGAGACTTTTTGTTTCCCATCCGGTGGTGAGGCTCTTTCGTGCCCTACCCCTATTTTCAGGAGCAATTTTGCTGCTCTCATCACCAATGGCTCCTGCAGAAAGAAAGGAGCGAAGGAGAAGGCAGTCACTGGCCACTGGCTAGCTGAAGTACATCTGGCTGGCTTAGGCAAAGGAAGGGGATTTAGCTGCCAGCCTCTGCGCTTTTTTTGGTTCCTTCAAATCTGGGTTGACTGGTGACTGCATGGACTAACTCCTCTGTTTTGGGGGCAAGATTTCAGAAATAGCCTCCTTCATAGGGCTGAAAGTGAGGCCACCAAGCTGCCTTTGTGCCTGAAACAGAACTAGAACTCCTGGTGTCCTGGTTTCTAGCCTGTCACCTTAATGTAAACATTGCATATAGTTGGACAGGGGTGTGTGTGTGTCTGAAGCCAGCAGCACGTGGGAAAAAAAACTGGTCTAGGAGGAACAATTGTCTAATGCAGGTTTCCCTGCCTGGTGTCTCCCAGGTGCATTGGTTGCATAACTGAAAGCCATCTGAAGGGACTTTAGCTGGAACACGTTAGACAAAAGTGATTCAAAGCAAAGTTGCTAGAACTTTTAAGGAAACTTGATCTGGAGTTTTATAGGGAGTGTTGCTTGCCCATTTCTGGTCTCTCAGGCAGGTTCACTATCTGGGCTGGACTAGATGAGCCAACAGGTAGAATCCCCGTTTTTATTTCCCTAAAGTTGTCCGTCTGAGATCAAATGCATTTATTCACAAAATTAATAATTATTAGGGTTTGAGCCTGATGCACTTTGCAATGCTGTTTTTAAGGACAATGGTGCCATAAAGCCTCCCCCACCCTCTACACCCCCAGATTACTCTGCGCGAGTTGCAAGTTTGGTTTTTTAATTTACAGTTATTCTGAAAAGCAGAGGATGGCTTTATTTAGTCACATTCCATGTTTCTCAGCATAACTGCAAATTGAAAATAAGCACTTACAATACTGCTTGTGATTGAGCTAAAGAAGTACTTTATAGTCTGAAATGTTCTAAAATTTGTTCTTAATTACTTTGTGCACATTTTACACAATTAAATTTCCATCTCAAGATTTTGCATTTAGATTGTGCACTGCCGTTAAACTCTCAATTTAGAGGAAAAAAGCAGCACGTTTGGAGCATCCAGACGCTGGAAAGTGGTTTTTTTTTTCCCTGTCGCTCTTTAAAACCCAAACATAACAACTGGATTACCTGAAACCACGGCGTAGAGATTTCATTCCCAAGATCAATTTGTAGATTTCCAGATACAAGATTTAAAATCACCTTAACAGTCCCCCGACAAAAGCCCTGATAAATATTAAATACTGCAAAGGGAAGCCATGTCATTTCCCCTTTTTATCTCTACCAATTCCGCCGTCCCCTTATGGCACAATTTTAAAAAGAATCCGTGAGGATATAACTGCAATTTACCCACGTTTAAGCGCTCTGGAGGTTCAATTGAGAAGAGAGCAGCAGCAGCAGCAGCAGCAGCCACCTTGAAATAGGGTTTCAATTAAAGGGGAAGGATTTACTAAACCCTCTCCAAATGGGGGGAAAGGGTTACAAATTAATTTAATCTTCTGCCCCGAACTGCGCAGCTGCATTCCAAAGTGCCTGGCTTAAAAACAAAGCCCATCAGGAGGGAGGAAAGCTTCCATTTTTAATATTGCAAGATCTTCAATAGGTGACTTGTGGAATGGACCACACTTCCTGAGGGCTGGGGGACTGGGTGATGGAGACAGGTGAACAGGAGGGCTGCACCAAGACAGGGAGAGGCCACCACATGGCAGGGAAAACGGGCTCACTTACCTTCCATTAAAAAGTCCCAATGTTTAGTCATTGATTCTCAATTCTGTAAAGGTATGTGAGGATCACCTGGGGAAGGGGGGGTGAGAGATCCTGCGTAGTGGATGATCAGATAAGAGGGGGCATAGCCTTTATCAACCCATTCAAGATTACAGGCATTTCCAAGGCCATATGCTTTGTGTAAATATATTGCTATTCAATAGTTTGAAACAGGCTGTATTCTTTTTGTAACCTCCCAGAAGAATCGAAAATGCTGTTAACAATGACCTGATCTAGGATAAAAATCCCCTTTACAGCCCAAACATTAAAAAAAAGTTACTGTCTACCTAATAAGGATTATAGTCCATCCCTCATGGGACTAAAAATGAAATGTTAATCACTTTCCCAATGATGTCCAAATTTGTCTAAGAGGCTTCAGGGTTGGGAAGCGATGGCTGTAGAATCCCTACAATAATTAAAACCCAGACGAAGGTCGGCAATCTTAAACACTCAGAGAGCCATTTGGCCCCGTTTCCCACAGAAAAGAAAACACTGGGAGCCACAAAACTCTTCCTGTGCCTGACTATTTCTTGAGTGGCCACAAAACTAGCATATATAGTAGAATTAAAGATTCTGTTTTCTTCTGAAACTTTTCTTTTCTTGGATTTATCCATGATTGGTCTACTGGGGATCAAAAAACTTAATAAATTGCATGTTGGTGGATGTCGCACATTGGCAGCTGTGACACATACTTTTGAGTGACAGGGAGCCACAGCAGAGGGATGAAAGAGCCACATGCGGCTCCAGAGCCGTGGGTT
This sequence comes from Masticophis lateralis, assembly GCA_030761175.1. Taxonomy (NCBI): domain Eukaryota; kingdom Metazoa; phylum Chordata; class Lepidosauria; order Squamata; family Colubridae; genus Masticophis; species Masticophis lateralis. Next base: position 22,361,582 of record JAUDYJ010000012.1, on the reverse strand, counting down.
ACTGACCCCTGACCCAGACCTTCCTGGATGGTTTCACTGTCCCAAACAGAAACGTCCATCTCCACTGGCCTTTCCCTGCCTCAAAGGTGACAAAAAAGTCAAAACATATGGTACTCAAACGCATGCATCTAAAAAAGGCAAGTTTTTGATTGTCGTTTTGTATCCCTGCTGCTACCCTGGTCCATTCTATTATTTTCAAGAAGAGATTGGGCAGCCAAGTTGTCTGGAATGGTGTAGGTTGTAGGGTGTTCTGCTTGGGCAGGGGGTTGGACTAGAAGACCTCCAAGGTCCCTTCCAATCCTATTGTTCCATAGTCCCCCTGCCCAATTTTCACATAATGGATACTCAGCTTTAATAGACAATCCTTAATCTCAAATAATCTGTTAAAACTTTTTGTTTTACTAGTCTTTTTGTACAACAAAATACACACTAGTACCGTGATGGCGAACCTATGGCACGGGTGCCACAGCTGGCATGCGGAGCCATATCGATGGGCATGCGAGCTCAGCTCTGGCATGCATGCGTGTGCCAGCCAGCTGATTTTCGGGCCTTCTGGGCCCACCAGAGTCAGGAAACACTGTTTCCGGCCTCCGGAGGGCCTCTGGGGATAGGTGGGTGGGGAAGGCCGTTTTTGCTCTCCCCAGGCTCCTAGAAAGGCTCTGGAGCCTGGGGAGAGCAAAAAACAAACCTACCGGGCCCCCCCTGCCATCACGTGCCAAAAGCGGGGGGGGGGGCACAGGGGGGGCGGGGTGCATAGAATTATGGATGCAGGCACGCGTGCATGTGACCCCACCACACTCCCCCCGCTTTTGGCACGTGATGGCAAAAAGGTTAGCCATCACTGGACTAGTACAACTAGTCTGTTGCACAGACTAGTCAATTGGTACCTGTCAACTCACTTCTGTCTATTAAATGCCTCAAATACAATTTTTTAAAATTAAGACCAAACTCTAGTTATTAAAATTATTAATTAAAATTATGGTCATGTTTTTTGTTTTAAAAAGAAAGTGCAATTAAAAGGAAGTATAATAATAGGTTGGATTTTTTATTATTGATTGGAGGTGTTTTTTTGTTAAAAGAGAGATTGGCATAATTGAAAAGTATGGAAATTTGAAAGTTTCTCAAAATGATGTCAAAATAGATGGTTGTCCCTGGGTTCAAGAAAACAATGGAAAGTAACAGATTCAAACAAACGCAAAATTATTCGTGCAGAGAAATCCAAACCTTATCTATAGGTAGCCTGACTGTAATTGAGCTTATAATTATAATTGTAAGTCACTGGGGTTTTAAATGGATTACCATATGACCAGACCTGTTTTTGAGATTTTTTTGGTAGCGATCATTAGCAAATGCCACAGCAGTTTTGCTAGAAACTGGAAGTAAATGTTGGAAACTGGCAAAACAAAACAAAAAAACAGAAGAACAGGAAGGGAGACTCTGATTGATGGGCTAATGGCACAGATCCTGCGGAGCCCTCTTGGTTGGGTGTGCTGGCACTCGATGTGCTGTCTGCCAGAGGGCTTGGACTGGATTTGTGCACCAAGAAATTTGGACTCCATGCCTCAAAGAGTTCCTTCCAATTCTACAATTCTAAAACACCCTGGGCAGGGATGTCCACAAGATGTGGTCAAAAAAGTCAAGATGGTGCCTGCAACCAAACCTCTGCCTGGTTGTTTGTGCACAACTCCACCTATGGTGCACATCAAAGCCAAGAGTTTGTGACTCCCACCATTGTAACTCCCATCTTCACTTTTGGCCATATCCTGCGGACATCCCTGCCCAGAGGCTTTCCCACTTTCGTTTTCTTTCACCTGCGTCAAATTTTGGAATGTTTCTCCTTGCCCTCTGGACCTCACTCTAGGCAAGAGGTTTGAGCACTCCATGTCCCTCAGCCCCTTTGAGGGCTGCCAGAACCCACCACGATCATGCTGCTGATCTTGCCAAACAATCACCAATTTTTGGTGGCAGGCTTTCTTGTGTGTCATTTCCAAATAGGTAGGCCAGATCTCAGAGTTAACTTTTTTTGAGTAAAACAGCATAATCAACACTTTTCCCTTCAAAAACCAAGGACTTCATTATTTCGCCAACTTGCCACCTGAAGTTCTTGAATGCCTAATTTATAAAAATTACAAAAAAAAAAAAAAATGTAGCCCCAAAATATTTGATGACCCCTCTGGCAAAAACATCCTCAGAATTGTAACAATGGCATTATTACTACTATTATGAGGTAAATTTTAAGCCAACAAATATAAATGTCCTATCAGGATATTCAACTTACAAAACTGGATATTAATCAGGGGTGAAATCCAGCAGATTCTGATGAACTGGTAGCAAAAATTTTGAGCAGTTCAGAGAACCAGTAGCAGAAATTTTGACTAGTTTGGAGAACCGGCAAATACCACCTCTGGCTGGCTCCAGAGTGGGGTGGGAGTGGAGATTTTGCAATATCTTTTCCCTGGAGTGGGGTGGGAATGGAGATTTTGCAGTATCCTTCCCCTGCCATGCCCACCAAGCCATGCCCACAGAACCAGTAGTAAAAAAAATTGGATTTCAACACTGATGCTAACCCTCTCTAATTAGGGATTTGATGTGGGATTAATGGAGAAGTCAGTCCCCACCTCCAAAGTCATCAGTGAGCATATCTTACTTATTCTAGCTTTGAGGGGGGATGTCTAAAAAGAAAAGGCCCTGGACACTCCTCTCCCCCAGGGAGACCAGAGAATGGGCTGATTATCTTATTATCCCCTTTCTGCAAATCAAAATGCAGCAACACATTTGCCTGAGTGTTAAGCTTAAGAGTTTATGGATTTGTACCATTTTAAGATTTAAGAGTTTATGGATTTGTACCATCTCTGTGTATCTTCCTTCCTTTGCTTTGTTGAAGTAATTACCTTATTTGTCTCCCTGGAACCCAACCTTTATATTGTTCCCTGGAAATGAAGACAACAGAAAGATGGATGGTTTAAGGCCTCAACCTGGACCAACTTTACCTAAACTTTCCACTTTATTGCAGTTTAGTTCACAACTTTCCCCTAATACGTGTGGGGTTACTTCCCAGTGCACCAAGTGGATAAATCATGCTGGAATATTACTCCGGCTAAGTTCTGCTATGACTGGAGCATATGTGCTTCCGAGCCATTGAAGCAGAGCCCCATAAAATACTCTAATTACTAGAAGTTCTGGTCACTGGGTGATTGATAACACTCTGCGAGGCAACCTCTTCCTGCCCAGCTTTTCTGATGGGTCTCACCCGCCACGGAGGCAATTACTTACTCATGACCCAGCCTTGGGCACTGGACTCTGCTTTCCCTTCTGCCACTACTGAACCACCAAAAAAGCTGGACAACATCATAGGCATTGTCACGTAGATGACCTTCATTTGGCAAAGTCAACCCAGAATAGCCAGTCTCTTCCTATCTCTCACGGGTTCACAAGCTCCATCATTTACCAATCTAAAAAGCAGCCGTTGCCCCCAATACAGACCACAGGACTTGAAAGGGAATACCCCAATTCTCCCTACCTACTTCTTAGAACTCTCCTCTAAAGGGGTGTTTTTGTCTAGCTGTGTCTAACATAATTTTCTATGCCGAGGTCTTCCTCTATGTCAGACCATTTCTCTAAGACTGACCAAAAAGGCCCTCTTCAACTTTCCATCTGCATGAGGACCATAAACAAAGGCTCCCAAAGAAACCATGTTTTTATGGGTTTTCTCTAGCTCTTCTACTTAAAATTCAGCAAAAGCTGAGCACTTCCCCAAAGAGTCAAAAGAGATAAGACCAGAGTTTTAAGTAACCGGCTTTTAAAAGTAAGCTCATTCTATTATAATAAAAGCTCTTCTTTTATTCAAGGTCTCATGTGACCCAACTTCTCAGAAGCATATTTTCTCAGTGGGAAGCGGCGGTGGGGGTGGTGGAGTCCAAGAGTCTTGGTCTCCATTACATTCCTTAAAGCTAGGGAATGGCATTTTTATTCCTTAAACCAGGTGCTTTGTCTCAGAAAGTTAACTTTTAATTTGTCACTGACTTCTAATTTATCATGTTGAGACCTGATCAATTTTCTTCCTTCAACTTGCCTCATGGAGAACTCAAACGTTGGAATGCTTGCTGGCTGAGGAATTCTGGGAGTTGAAGTTCACCCATCTTAAAGTTGCCCAGATTGACAAGAACTTCATTGAATTGATGAGCCCTGACCACTTGCTACCCAGAAAATCCTTCTTCCTGCAAGTTCTAAGAAGAATCTTAACTCACTTTTTCTTCTTCATGCATTGCCATCCCCCCATTGCCATCTTGGTTGTCCTGAACCTGCCAGAATGCAGTTCCAGAGCAAGTAGAAACTTTCCCCCCTGGAGAGGAAGGGGCTGCAAGGGAACAAGATAAAGTCAGATATACATCCCTTGTCCAGGAAGCAAGCTGTCCTCCTTGTCGGTGTCAAATGGCATCACAAACCTGGACAATATTACGTGGATAATTATTACAGGGATATTAGCTGTATGGAACTCTGTGCTACTAGCAGAATAATTTGTATTTTTACAAGCTACATTAGCATCTCTCTTTTCTTTTGTACGTACAAAATAGTCCTTGGTTTACAACTATTCATAAAGTGAATATTCAAGGTTACAATGGCATTGAAGAAAGTGACTTATGACCGTTTTTCACACTTATGACCATTGCAGCATCCCTATGGTCATGTGATCAAAATTCAGAGACACTTGGCAACTGACTCATATTTATGATTGCAGTATCCTAGGGGTCAGAGGTGGGTTCTAAAATTTTTTACTACCGGTTCTGTGGGCGTGGCTTATTTTGTGGGCATGGCTTGATGGTCATGTGACAATTATTTAGGATTTAGCAGAGGTACCAGTCTACTAGGCTTTTAACTGCTTGCAGAGCTGTACCGATCTACCCATTTATTTTTTGCAGGCACCGGTCTACTCATTTGTTTTCTTTTAACATTGATCAGCTGTAGGGCGGCCCTTTGAAGCCCCGCAGCAAGAGTTTAAGCAGTTTTTTTCCCCTCTAGCCATCAGCTGGGACTCAGGAGGCAGCAATAGATTGGGGATGGGGCCAAATAAAAGGTAAGAATAACGCAGGGGATGGGGGTTGTGGGGGGCAGAACCAGTTCGGTGACATCATATCGTCACCGCTACCGGCTCACAGGACAACCAGGCCGAACCGGAAGGAACCCACCACTGCTAGGGGTTATGTGATCCACTTTTTACAACCTTCTGACAAAGTCAATGGGGAATCCAGATTCACTTCACAGCTGAGTTTCTAACATAACAACTGCAGTGATTCACTTAACAACAGTGGCAAGAAAGGTCATACAATGGGGCAGAATTCATTTCACAAATGTCTCGCCTTGCAACAGAAATTTTGGGCTCAATTGAGGTCATTAAGTCGAAGGCTGCCTGCCAGGGGCAACTTCCTCACACATCTCACTCCAAATTTTCTTAGTTCTTCTGAGTCAACATCCTTAACCTTTCTGCCCTTTAGTGGAACACAAATAACCCACTCATCCATCACAGCTCCAACCAAGGTATTCCTCAGTTTTAAAGGCTATTTTCTTATCAAGGTATTCCCCAGTTCTGACTGCTGAATTCTTCATAGACCAAGATGGCTCCATTAACTAGTTTCCATAAAGATGTGAGTTGGGGAGAAGCCAGTTTTCATGCTTTTATTTATCAAGATAGTTTAATTCATACCCTCTTCCTGTTTGTCTTATCATTTTTAATTGCTATTCTTCATCACAACTGCTTCATGCTACTATTCTACCATATTTTAATCGTTTTTTAAAAATATGTTAGCTGTACTGTTACACAGTCTTGGAATTCGGATCCAAAGAAGTGTTTTATTAATGTTATAAATAAAAAGCATATTGGGGCATATGTATAAAGCTGCTATCTATCCCGAATTAGGTGAAATATAATTCCTAAATAAGAATAAATGACATTATCGAGTTTGGAATAAAAATATAGTCTTTTAACAACAATAAAAAGCATGCTATTTATATGCCACCTTTGTGCCAAATAAATGGCTGTCAGTGTTAATTTTATGGAAAAATATAGTCCAGTCAATGATGTGAGGCAGAGATTTCCAATCTTTCCAACTTTGCAGATTGGAGGGGGGCAGATGGTTCGGTGAGAGCAGTGGGCAACCACATGTATGCGCAGATCCATTTTCGCAGTCCGGTTCCGAACGCCTCTGTCAACCGTCCCATTTGGCACATCCAAAAAAGAAAACTCCTGGCATGTAGGAACTACCAGAGTAAAACTTTCTTGAAAGATCCATTTAGGCACAGCAGAAGTCAAGTCAGCTCTGAGGTTTTCCCACGAAACCCCCCATTGATAAAACCCCATTTTCACCCCTGGGCCGCCCACAGTTCATTGCCTACCAATTACACTCAGTACTTTTGTTTTGGGAAAACGTTCTGTGCCGGCTGGTAGCTCTGAGAACCTGGCCTTGGTGGGTATCTCCTCTCCGGTGGCAGAAGACTCATGCATTCCTTAGCCTCCCCGCCCCCTAGGAATTTACCAAAAAACCCCACCTGTTTCTGTTTGGCAAACTGTGTGCTGGAAGTTGATGCAGGCAACAAAGAAAGCCAGTCATCTTTGACAGGCTCAAAGCCTAGTAGTGGGCCACAGCTTGGGGGTTGGGGAACCTCTGATGTAAGGGCTGTGATCCAATTTGATCCCCTTTTTTGGATATCCTAATTGTTTCAACCAATCTTTTCACCGTTTTATATAATATGGCTGACGCCTTCAAGGTATGGATACAAGATCAACTAAAGTTGCAGAGTTGCTGTTGGGCAGCTACACTCCCTGCCCTCCCCTCCCCTTTAAAGTTTCTGCAGGGGTCTCATGTACGGGTCGATCAGCTGGAACTGAGTTGAGAATGGGGACAAAATCCTGGTGAAGAGATGGAAAAGTACCTCTAAAGCAGCGTTTCTCAACCTTGGCAACTTGAACATGGGTGGACTTCAACTCCCAGAATTTTGGGAATTGAAGCCCACACATCTCCTAGTTGGCAAAGTTTAAGAAACGCTGTTTTCAGGGCTCCTGAACTCACAGGAAGGAACAGCTTCCAAGCTATAAGGCATTTCATTTGAAAAGTATTTTAAAGGCTGCCACATTTTTTTTTTAGTCTGTCTCTTATAATAGAGTGATTTAAAGCCACCAAATCACTGATGGTTCCTTGGATAGTTGGTTATAAAAGGATGATTTTTATTAGTCTGGGGAAAGTTGAAAATGTGGTAGAGAAAACAGTTAAAGCAATTTAAAACAAATCATACCGTAACTACTGAAATGTGCCTAAATCCATCTAATGCGTTCAATTAACAACTACTTGAAATCTTTAGACTAAGAATGAGGAAATAATGCTACTTTAAATGGGATTAGTTAATACTGACCTCCCTATCTTTCAGAAACAGATGCAGAGTTAGAGTTGAGCAGCGCATGATTAAGGTTTACAGGAGTGGAACCAAAAGGGTTACTAGTTGTGTCACTGGTCTAGTAATGCATCAATTCTAGGTCGCTCTAGAATTTGGGCATCAACTCTATCCTATCTCTGAGATGCAAAACCCTGCTTGCTTCTGTTAGGATGCCAGTCAATCACCAAATTTGACTGTTGAAAATGTAAGAGATGACCAGGCTGAGCCGGAGGGAAGGGTCAAACGTGTCATCATTCATGAGTCCCTGCGCAGCCAGAAGAGATCTAAGTCCAGTCTACCTTGAATGTCTTTCTTATCTCCCGCTAATTTCCCTGGACCATTAGTAGTTCAGATTCTTGTAGAGTTGCAAAACGAGTATAATGAGTATAAATCTTTATACTCATTTGAACTGCCTCAATCTTCTGATTTCCCCGGCGCTTGACAGAAAATGCTGAAGAAAACCACTTTAAGGTTACAACTCTACAGGATCGTAGCCACATCTTTGAAGATGAGTGAGGTCACAAATGATGCCTTCTGGTTTATCAACCTGAGCCTGAACGCAAGGGCAAAGAAATGAATAAAACAATGCCATGGCTGGAGGACAGAGGAATGGCAAATACAACCCAAAGATTTGTGACAAGAAGCTGTTGGGGCTATTATAGCACAGAGATAAAAATACCAGTCCCAACACAATATTACAGGATTCATAACCAGGTCCCCAAAGAGGATACATCTTGTTCTTATTTTTATCTTCTTCTTTCATAATCTCTTTTAATAGAACCAGAAAAAAGGAAACCCATTGCCCCTCATATTTGTTGTATTTTTCTTTCAAGAAGTACATTTCAAGACAGAATGCTGACCATAAGTAGACTTGATACCCAAAATGAAAGAGGGTAAGGTTCAAATGCTCTTCAGCATCTTCAGAGATGTTTCAGAAGAAGGCATGGAAGGGATGCCCATAAAATCTACGACTGACACACAGCCGGGGAGGGAGGGAGGGGAGCCAACATCTCCAAAGAAAGGCTTGGGGGTTCAAAAGGTATTGATAGACTTGAACATTGGGCCCTATCCAACGGAATACTCTTCAGTAGTGAGAAATTTAAGGTTCTGCATTTAGGCAGGTAAAACCCGGTGCAGAGTTATGGAATAGGTGGTAGCTGGTTTGGAGGTTGCACTCATGAGAAATATCTGTGTGTCTTGGTGGATGCAGATGAAGTTTAGCTAGCAAAGTGCTGCAGCTGCCAGAAGAGCCCATTGGGGTTTGGGGCTGCACCGAAGAGATCTACACCATGAAGCTCTAAGGGAAGTGCTATGCTGCACAGGTCGATATTCCACAATATGGCATATTGTTTCCAATTCTGGTTGTCACAATTAAAGGATGAACTGGAAAGAGTGCAGAGAAAAGCAACAAAGAGCACGAAGGAGGGGGAGATTAGAGACCTTTGGATGAGCTTTATCTAGATCCTCTAGGTGGAAAACCGACTCTGCTTTCAATCCCTTAAAGCTGAATAAGAATATTCATGGTGTCTTATAAGTTGCAGTTACATTAATACAAACATTTGCTCTCATTTGCAACTGATTTTTCTATTTATATATGCTTTTTTGTAAATTGCAGATAATTGCAAAGATTCAAGTGGTCTACTCAACTTTATATACTTACTAGCTAGATACCCATGCTTCACTATGAAACAATGTGATGGGGCTTGATAAATTGACAATTTATGTAATTTTTATGAAAATTTATGAGAAGTTACGATCGGCCTCTCCTCTCCCCTTCTCTCCCTCAGCATTGCCCCACAGAAGTCTCCACTATCCTATTCCCTAGTTGCTGCTGTGAAAGTAAAACTGAAACTGAAACTCCTCTCCTCTGCTTGTGTTTTGCATTTGGAACAGATTTCTTTTTCAGGTGGGGAGGGGGAGTAGAACTCCTTAGCATCAGAGCGTGTTAATAATAATATAGGAAATACTAATGCTCTGATGGTCATTTCGAAAAATCCTTTCTTAGTGAGCATCTAGAAGCCAAGAGGAACATACGTGGCAAATTTCAAATTTGTAGGCTTTACGGTTCTGAAGATTTCATGATTACGACGTGAGTGGTTTTCGCTTTTATATATACAGATTTTAAATCAACTGTTAGCACCTTCTTTTTAGCCACCCATTTTTGTTTGAATCTCAGTTGTCATTTACACACGAAACACCTCACTGCTTGTTCAGGACGGATCATCAGCTACAGGTTGGAAGTTGAATTTCTCCAACTCTTGGCTTAATTAAGCTGCCTCATGATTTTTGATCCACAACAAAAGAATCAACCAGGATCTTCACCTGGGAACTCAGAGATCAGTTTCTCAAAAACAATGAATGAGAACAATAAATAAGTTCCAAAGAAGGTATGAATATCATGACAGGAGAGGAAAAGACGGCATTCTATTTTAAAACCGCAATCTTTTCCCAATAAAACATACATTGGGAAGAACCTCTTCAACTTCTGCTACCTAGTGAACCAACAATGGAACTGTTCAGATTCCAGAGGGATCTGGAAATTCCAGCCTCAACTTCAGGTCCTCCCCAAATGGTACCCGACTCATCTGAGCATTAGCAGCAGCGCGTCTTTAATAGCCATGACCTTGGGTGACTTGGGAGAGAGCCACCTCGCCTTCTGCAACACATTTCCCCTCACTTTGCCCATTTAACACGTCACTCAAACCACTCCAATAAAACAGCGATCATGCTGAAGGGAAGTCTCGGAGGAGGAGATGACACACCAATTAACAAAGCAGAGAGACAAACTGTTCCAGGCCTCTGACTCGGGAGACAGACAAGGCACGAGGAGAGTTGGGTGACTTGTAAGGAGAGAGAATAAGTGAGACCTCCCTTGTCAACTGTAATGGGGCTTCCCCCCCCTCCATCACAACCCTGGAAGATCAACCTGTGGTTGTTGGGCTATTTCTGTGGGGTGGGGACACAGGAAGTGGAAGCTCCCTCCCGTTTTTCCATCACAGTTATGTCTATGGAGATTCTCAGTCAACCAGGTTATGGTTGACCTAAAGGTGCTTTTTCAAAAGGCAACTGGACTTTCTTGAATTGGTAGCAGTGACCAGGCAGAAGTCCAACATGGAACATATATGGCTCTGGGCTGAGGTTGGTTCTGTCGCCTAGTGTATTGACTTGTATCAGTCATTTCTTCACTAACATAAAAGCTTCAGATGTGGGAATGCAGATGAAGAGTCACATCATAACAAACCTCAGTTTGTTAAACCTTGCTAACAAAGTCCTGTGAATTGTTGATGTGATGGGTGTTGCCAATCAGAGGACCTAATAAGGTGGTTAGATGTTTTGCAATGTTATAGGAGATGGAGTTGATGCAGCTGACAATTGGTCTGAGTGGAGTTCCCTCTTTGTGGATTTTGGGGAGTCTATATATGCATGGCGTGGAGAAAGTCCAGGAGAAAGCACCTTTGAGACATCCCAGCTATGATATGAGGTAGGACAAGGAGTGCCACAGCCAGGCTAGGAAGCCAAAGCCACAGTCAGCCAGAAGCAAGAAAACACTTGCTTGACCACCTGAAGACCCCTTTCCTAAAGAGTTCCCATATCATAGATGGTCAACACATTTGAGAGTGGAAGGAAAACCTTCCAAAATGCTTTATGGGGAGGAGGGCCTGGGGATATAAGCTCCATCCAGCACGCTAGCAAATCTTCACAAAACAAATACTCTTAATATGAACCTTCACACAAAGCTGGATCCAGCGATTACTCCTGACCAAGCAACGTTCAAATCCCAGTCAAAGACCTTCCTCTGTCATCAGAAGCCCCCGCTATATACAGGACATATCAAGAAATACAGCCTAACATTCAGCATTGGGACAAATTTTCTCCATTCCTATTCATTGGTGAATTAGATACCAGGTTTTCATTAAAAAAAAAAACATGCTTAACATGACCAGGAATAAAAATGCAGGCAAAATGTAAAAGTTCATGAAATCCCTTTAACACCCCCAAAATAAACCACATCACCCAAAGCAAAACATCTATTAAAGAAGAGAAAAAAATCTGGAGAAAAGTCTGCCTGGACTGATCAGGCTGACCCTGCATTGCAACCAGCAACAATTGCCCAACTCGGATGACAATAACAACTGTTGCCTCTTGACCCCACAAGTCTTGCTTGTCCTTGTGAAAAACCCAAGTGGATAGAGCTGGGGGTGGCCTCACTTGTCCCCAAATCAGACTTCAGATAGGAGCCAGGCTGGACCATTTCCCCAGATTCGGTCTCTGATTCACCAACTTGGCATTCAAGGAGGAAGACTGACAAGCAGGCTGGGCAGAAATTCTCTGCTGGAAGGGAACCTGAGAGCAACCAGCCTTAGGCCCTCTCTCTTTCCCATAGGGTGCAAGGGCCTCGCCCGGCCCTATGGCTAAAGAACTGCAGGAGACCAGGAGACCTTACACATACGCATTTGAAAGCAAAGGGGGATCAGAAAGGCAAAATGCACAGGAACATGTCAATGGAGATTCTCAGTCATCCAGGTTCAGTTCAGAACTGAAAAAGCTTCTTGGATGAGAAGTGAAATGTCTTCGAGGAAAAACAAAGTCCAGATGCCTTTTGAAAAAGCACCTTTGCATAGGAACATGCGCTCAGGTATGGTCACAGTGGGGCGTGAGCTGATCACTGCAGTTGTAATATCTCAGCAGTCCATTCCACACCATCCAGTCAGAGCTGAAGAAGCTTCTTGGATGAGAAGCAAAATGTCTTCGAAGAAAAAACAGAAAGTCCAGTTGCCTCTTGAAAAAGCACATTTGGGACACGTATGACCTGGATGACTGAGAATCTCCATAGACATACATCCCAGCAGTGCAACCCAAGACTTGGCAAATCCTCTACAAACCCTCATTCAGATACTTTCTCTTCTTAGAAGAGACCAGGGAGCAGCTAAGGATGAAGACCTGGACATCATCACAGAGAAGAACCAGCTTGACGGTTCTTCTCCCAGCCAAAGGCTGATGGAAGGTTCTTTTTTTCATATTTGTTTCATTTGCAGTTCAGACTTAAAGGTGTTATTTTGGGGGGTAAACAACAACAACAACAACAAAGCCAGGTAAGACACCCACCTCCATGAAGGAAATTCCTAGACTCCAAACGTCAGAATGAATGCTGTACTGTTCTCCGGAAATTCGTTCTGGCTATTAAAAACAAACAGAGGAAGAGACAGTTGAACCTGATGAAATGCCAAGAAACAGTAGCATGATAGCCTGTAAATTATGCAAGAAACAAAAACCCGCATTTCAAACATTCATGAAGTGCCTAAAGGCATTTATTGCCTCCATTTACGGTACTAATTAATACCGGCAAATTTTAATTTTGATTCCCCCTGCTGCTTCGGCAGAATGTGGAAGCTAAGCCGTAGGCCATTAGGCACCTGAGAACAGGCCCCTCTCCCCTGTGCCTCGATACCCCCAAGGAAGTGCTTGAAGAGGTTCACCTGCATCCCAAAACCCAGAAGCCCGGTGAATGTAAAGCTTAAAGCTGTGAGGTTGTGGCAGGAGCTCTCGGATGCAGCTTAACAGAGTTGGAAGGGACCTTGTAGGTCATCTAGTCCAACCCCCCACCCAAGCAGACCCATTTCTGACAGATGGCAGTCCAGTCTCTTCTTTGAAAGCCTCCAGTGATGAAGCTCCCACAACTTCTGAAGGCAACTTCTGTTCCATTGGCCAATTGTTCTCAGTTGTCAGAAAATTTCTCCTTATTTCCAGGTTGAATCTCTCCTTGGTCAGTTTCCGTCCATTATTCCTTGTCTGGCCTTTGGGTGGTTTGGAAAATAGCTTGACCCGCTCCTCTCTGTGGCAGCCCCTCAAATATTGGAGTTCTGCTATCATGTCTCCCTGGTCCTTCTCTTCACAATTCCTGTAATTGTTCTTCATATGTTTTAGCCTCCAGTCCCCTCATCATCCTGGTTGCTCTTCTCTGCACTATTTCTAGAGTCTCAACATCTTTTTTATGGTGTGGTGACCCAAACTAGATGCAGTATTCTAAGTACGGTCTTATACACCTTAGGAAAGGTGCTCTCATCTCACCCTCTCCTTGTCCTCTGGCATAATGCAGCTTAACATGCTGGGCAAAGATACCCCTGAAGTTACCACTGGAGCAGCACCTGAGTCAGACGAAACATCCCTTCTGCAACCCTTCCAATCTCAACAACTCAGGAACACCTGTCCTCCATACAGGTACTCCTCAACTGCCACCATTCCTTTAGCAATTGATGAGAGTTACAATAACAGCCCTGAAACAAAGCGACTTACGACTAACCTTCGGCCACTGTAAGCATCCCCCCCATGGTCACATGATCAAAATTAATAATCAGCACGTATAGATGATGGTTGTGGCATCCTGGGGTCACTCGATTGCCATTTTGGGACCCTCCCAGCCAGCTTCCAACAAGGAAGTCAACGTGGGAAGCTGGGTTCGCTTAACAACCGTGTGATTTGCTTAATTAGCTGTGACAAAAATCAAGCACAGCTCACTGAACAGCCACCTTGCTTAGAGTGGAAAATCTGGTCCCAATTGTGCTCATAAGTTGAGGACTGTCTATAACAGTGGTGGCGAACCTTTTAGATACCGAGTGCCCAAACTGCGTGTGCATGCATGAAAGGTGAGCACGCACGAATGAACGCATGCACGGACATGCACGCACGCACGCACAGCAGAGACCCGAAGACCAGCTGGCCGGTGGGAGGCAAGGCACCCCAAAACCAGCAGCGTGGCAAAAGGTAAGATCTTTTTCTGTTTCGGCATTTGCAGGGAAAGAGAAGCTCACAAAAGAAATGCCACAGAGATCTGACCTGGGGCAACGGCGCGCGTGCCAGCAGAGAGGGCTTTGCGTGCCACCTCTGGCATGCGTGTCATAGGTTTGCCATCACAGGCCTATAAAATCTACGACACTCCCATCGACCAAGGGCTTCTGGGCTCCCATCCCCCCATTCTCTGTCTCTTTGACCAGGTGTGCTCTGGATCAGGGGTCTCCAACCTTGGCAACTTTAAGACTTGTGGACTTCAGCTCCTAGAGTTCCTCAGCCAGCGACGCTGTCTTCGCTGGCTGAGGAACTTCCCGAGAGGCCCCTAGAAGCAGTGAATGAATCCTCCAATCGTATGAGCAGCTGCTGCTCAGGTTGCAACCTCATTGTCCCAAAGGTGCTTTTTCAAGAGGCAACTGGACTTTCTGGTTTTTCTTTGAAGGCATTTCGCTTCTCCTCCAATAAAGCTTCTTCAGCTCTGACTGGATGGTGGGGAAGGGAAGGATTGATACTCCTGGCAGACAGCTGATCATTCTTTTGGTGAGTCGTTAAGGCCACCTGGAGGTTTGTCTGTGTCCTCAGGGTCACCTGGGTGGTGCAAATGGGTGTGGAGCCTTCTTGGAACTGTTGAAAGGACTGTGTTGTAGATTGGAGACAGATGATATTGTATCCTTCCTCCTCTGTTGAGGGAGGGGCTGTTCAATTTGGACATAGATGGCCTCTTTGACCCCTCTTTCAAACCAGCAGCCCTCTCCATCCAAAATGTGGAAGTCCAGCTGCCTCTTGAAAAAGCACCTTTGGGACAACCATGACCTGGATGACTGAGAATCTCCATAGATTTACAGCCTACTTAATTATATGCAGTCTTCAATGACAGTAAAATATGTGGAGCCACTGAGAACATCATTCCCCGCCTCCTCCTCCATCTCCTCCCGGACTCCAAGTAGGTGTTGTAACTGCCTGCCTGCCTGCATTAAGAAGCAAGAACCCAGCTTCCTTTTAAATGCTCCAGAGCTAATGTGGACAGCAACCTCACACCAATTACGGGACAGTTTAATACCCTTTGAGTCAGCCAGGGATGCCAAATAGTCAATCACTCCTGAACTTAGAAGCCGGGCTGTGTGCACTGCTGAGGTCAGGTGTGGTGTGAAATGCAACAATAAGACGAGGAGGCAAGAACTTCCTTCCCACTGTGCTGTTAATGCACCTGTCTAGTTGAGGCACCTTGTACAACTCCTCCCAGGCTCCTACAAAGCCCAGAAACCTTTAGAGGAAAACAAATGGGCCCAAATTAGTGACAGTTCAACGTACTCAACAAGTAAGTCCTTGAAGCTGTTAATCCCAGGTCAAGAGCTTTTAGCGCCAAGTAAATGTTAAGTAAAAAACACTGAACAGAAAAGCCTTTAAGTCGTTGCCTTCGAGACGGGAGAGAGGCTTAAACCTCCAGCAAGCAGCCACCTGCAGAGATACCAGAGCAGGGCAGGGAGCTCGGGAACTGAATTCCAATCAGTTTAGGATCTGGATTTGGGTCTCTTCAGGTTCTGCTGAGATCCAGCTGGCAGCCTGTGGGCTCCGTCATGCCTTCCCTGCCCTCTGTGTCATGAGTCGCAGCTGCTGCCCACTCTCAACCTCCCTGGTTTGCAGGGTCCTCCTCCTCTGCCTACTCCGGTGACCATGAGGCTCCCTGGAGAAGTCAAAGGCTCATGAGGAGAGCCTGCACCAGCCCAGAGCTAGGAAATAACAAACCCGTCTTGCCTGGTCCCTGGATCTCCAAAATCCAGAAAGGCTTTGGTGTTCTTGTTGGACATCTCATCAGCTTTCAGATGCTTCTAACCAAAAGAGTTGCTTTGGATCCATGCTCTGTCCTTACACCTTTCGTGCAAGGCTCAGCATTTTTGGCACCCTTTGAATTGCTTGCTGCCAGAAGTACAGGTAGTCCTCAACTTACAACAGTTCACTTAGTGACGGTTCAAAGGGACATCACTGAAAAAGTGACTTATGACTGTTTTTCTCACACTTACAACCATTGGCAGCATCTCCATGGTCACATGATCAAAATTCAGATGCTTGGCAACTGACTCATATTTATGACGATCGCAGTGTCCTGGGGTCACGTGATTTCCTTTTATGACCTTCTGACAAGCAAAATCAATGGGGAAGCCAGGTTCACTTAGCAACGGTGTTGCTAACTGAACAACTGCAGTGATTCACTTAACAACTCTGGCAAAACAGGTCGTGAAATGGAACAAAACTCACTTAACAAATGTCTCGCTTAGCAACAGAAGTTTTGGGCTCAACTGTGGTCATATGTCCGAGGACTGTCTGTACAATGAGAAGCAAAGAATGATACTGAGGAGCAAGCTTCTGTGGCCAATTTCACAGCATTGCGTCTGCAGTCCAGTTGCTTAGACCTCGCTTCCCCCAAAGCCAACTGCTGAGACTCTGCTGAAAGGGCAGAAGGTTGGCCAAAGCATTTTCAACCTCCTAATCCAGGGCTCTCCAACCTTGGCAACTTTTAAGACTTGTGGACTTCAACTTCCAGAATTGCAAAGCTGGCTGAGGAATTCTGGGAGTTGAAGTCCACAAGTCTTAAGGTTGCCAGGATTGGAGACCCCTGTCCTAAGCAACGTTTTCAAGTTGCTCACATCCAGGGCAACAGCAGGTCGACTGCCCAACATTTGAGATGTTGCTCTGCAAATGCCTGAAAGTAGCTGCTGTGAGGCAGTTGGCACATGGGCTTCCCCTCACTCATGTCTGTAAAAGAACTGCAGGAAGAAGCATGTTTTTGAGGTGTGCAGCTCCTTGGACAAGATGGAGGCAGAGGGCACACTGGAAAGGATAGAGAATAGAGTTGGAAGGGACCTTGGAGGTCTTCTAATCAGCCCCCTGCTGAAGGAGGAGACCCTATAGAATTTCAGACAAGCAGCTGTCCAGTCTCTTGTTCAAAACCTCCAGTGATGGAGCACCCACAACTTCTGAAGGCAAGCCCTTCCACTGATTGATTGTTCTCATTGTTAGGAAATTTCTCCTTAATTCCAGGTTTGCTTTTCTTCTTGATTACTTTCCACCCATTGATTTTTGTTTTGCTTTCTGGTGCTTTGGAAAAGAAGTTGACTGCCTCTTCTCTGTGGCAGCCCCTCAAGTACTGGAATACCACCATCATGTCTGTCCCCCTAGGTTTGGTTAGGAGCCTCTAAAGGAAGAGAACTCCCAACCAGCCTTGAAGTCTGTATTTTATTCAGTCCCATGTCAGCATTCTGAACTTCTGGTTGGCACGAAGACTCCAAAAAAGTTAGATTTTTCAATCTCAGCCTGATGGCAACAGATGGAATGGGATACATTCTCTGGCTTCACTGAGTGATATATACATGTTTTTTCTTTCAAGATTCAACCCACCTCCCAAAATAAGAACTTGGACGAAACAAATTATGTTAAACACAAAGGACATTTAAGAACGGAAGAACTGAAGAAACATCTCACATCTTTAATCCTCTGCTTTTTCAATTAGCAGATGGATGCGTCCATAAACATATGAAAAAAGTAATTTCTTTAAGACACACCTGGGAAATGGATGTGTAATCGAGGTTTGTACATTAAAAGAAATAATACAATTTAATTGCTGTTGCTATTTAAGGCCAACAAGAAGAGGAGATGAGGAAAATGAATGATTTGAAATCTCTTTTCTTTTGAAGAGGGTGCTTATTGTTTTGGAGGCCAAAGTTAGACCAAGCACTTCAGCAGAGTGCTTGCCCAGGGCAAGTACATTCGAGCCTCTTTATACATTCTACTGCCCTCACTTAAAAGTTAGCAAAGAGAGAGACAAAAATCAGGATAAGGTAAGATAGATACAGATAGTCCTCCACTTACAACAGTTCATTTAATAACTGTTCAACGTTACGACATCACTGAAAAAAATGACTACTCATTTTTCACACAACCATTGCAGCATCCTCATGATCACGCAATCAAAATTCAGACAGTTGGCAACTGACTCACATTTATGATATTATGTTGCAGTGTCCTTGGGTCATCAAGCAAAGCAAAGTCAATGAGTAAACTGAATTCACTTAATAATTTTACAGCTGCCATGATTCACTTAAGAACTGTGGTAAGATAGGTCGTAAAATGGGGCAAAACTCACTAAACAACTGTCTCACTTAGGAGCATAAATTATGGGGCTCAATTGTGCTCATAAATCAAGGACCACCTGTATAGAAACCTGTATCTCAGACGACCATAAATTGAGATTCTCCATATTCTTGCTTGCATAAGAAGAATGAATCTGGGAAAGATTCCCTCTTTGGGCAGAAAGTAAATAGTAGGAAAGGTCCTGCATGGACTTCATCCCTCCCCTGAAGGTGGTGGCTACACCTGGTGCATTGATGCCCTCACCTGTTTTTATTCAGAATCACTACTAAGAGTACCTTTGTTAGATTGCCCATTTATGACAAAACTTCATTCAGATTGGGATGGTTTTAAGTGCTTTAATAAATCACAGTTATCTGTGTCCACACAGCACTGTAAGCCATGAACGATGGTGTAGGACCCACACTGCTGTCCAAATTCAGACAACATTCAAGCCACACCAAGAAACCACGTAATGGCTTGTTGTAATGTGGAGCCCATAACTTTCTTTCCCTGAAGCATCTTCATGTGCCAAAGTAGGAAGAGAGCAGGTTTGATCAGCAGAGAAGAATCAAGCAAGATCACCGCCACACTAGAAAAACGTATTGCCTGTCAATTAAGCACCAAGGTAGACCTGCCCTTTTGAGGCTCCAGAACCTGAAGAGTTCACAAGATTAGCCATGGACCTCAGGTGCAGATGGTTCCGATTTAAGTCCCACAATCTCTGCTAGAGGAGCATCAAAGGTTACTGCCACCCCTCTTCAGTCAGCCACCTACACAGAACTGAGGCCACATGTGATACCTTTTCAACCTGTCAATTTCTGAAGGCAAGCAAGAACAATCTGCCCTTGGTTTCATGTCCTCCTAGAGCACATTATTTCCATAGTGCTTTCCAGCATTATGATGCATTTCAGAGATGGAAGCGGCTTCCTTAGACTGTTTGGTTAAGGAAAGGGTCAGGTGAGTAAGTTTCATGCTATAGCAAAGAATCTTCCCAGGACATTTATGGATAAAGAACTTTGAACTACCTTGACTTTGTTTTGGGGGCCCCATGTTTTTATACACACACGCACACACATACTGTGGTAGAAGAGCTGGGCATTTTATTATTCTTACTTACTTACTTACTTATTTTAGAGGCTGCTGTCATTGTCATAGTGCATGTAGAGAAATTCTGTTTGTATGCCTTATTTATTACATCTCTTTTCAGCTGTCTGTCTGTCTGTCCCTCCATCCATTTCCTCACTTTTTTCTCAACATTCACCAATGGGTGGGGGTCTCCTCTCATTTTATCCTCCAAAAATCGGATGGCATCAAGGTCTACCAGGATGCTCCAGGGCTGAAAGGAAGCTGCTCTTGATTTTGGGGTGGAGGTAGGGGAATCTGAGTCCAAAATCTTAATCGTAAATTTCTATGCCACTCTGTTATTTTCACGTATGTGTGTTATGTATCAAACAGATCTTCCTTACTTGGCAATTGGAGAAATAGTAGAGAAACTAATCAAGAAGACAAAACTGAAGTTTTAGTTTAAACCAAAGCATCTTTATAAATTTACTTACTGCCATATATGCATTTGTCCCGACATAGGTCTTTGCTATGGAATTCACCAGCTGTCAGACAAAACAACTTGTTAGGGCCATATAAAGAACAAATAAAGCAGGTAATTATTCCTCATTTAGCATTACTCATCTTATGTATAAATCAGGAAAAAAATACATAAAATGGGGAGTGGACAAATTTATCAGCAAAGGCATTAAAATCCACCCCCCTCGCTTCCTTCAAATGACAGTCCTCTTTTAAAATATCCGTAATATTTCAATTTACGGGAAAGAACAAAGGCAACTCTAAAATCTGAAGGAGGAGGCTTGGAGTATTTAGTATCCTACCAAGCAGCTGGATCCATCTATCGGAAAAGGGATGTATGAAATCCAGCACATTCAAACAGTTCTCCTCCTCCTCCTCCTTCTACTGTCAGCTGGGCCCAAGATGTGAATAAAGCCACCTTGATTATCAGGCTGGAATGAACACTAAATATGCCGAGGGACAACAGATTCTGACAACCTATAATGCAGCCGTGACCTCCTCTTTGGTCCTCATGTTTGGCTGGGAGGAGAGGTGGCTGCAATTCAATTCAACATCGCGGCGAGTGTGAGGGTCAGTTTCACGTGAGATTCTCAGGGGAAGCCCCAAATGGAAATTAATTAAAATTTGTGCTGCACATTGTTAAAGCCCACCACCATTGTTGATCCCAATATTAATTTTTACTATGGGCCAGTCGGTTTCCCCAGACGCCCCTTTCGTTCTGCCCTTCCTTTTGTTTGGTCCAAGCGCTTTCAGAGGCAAGCTGCATATCAATGAAGTTGGCTATTGGTAAGTAGTAATTACAATATCAGCAGTTTTTACTGTCTTGAAACAATGAACAATCATATTCTGATGAAGAAAAGTCACCAGGAGATTAAAAAGGAGGGATTGTTATGTTCCCAACAGAGGAAGCTCTTGGAGGGGAGTCCATTTGTCTCCTTGCCAGTTCGGAAAACAGAATTAAGAGGACAGGACAACCAAGGAACGCAGGGACGTACCTGGGTGCTCACTCCAAAGTCACATAACTTGACCTGGCCTCTTGTGTTCACCAACATATTAGAGGGCTTCACGTCTGTGTTGGAAGAAGCAACAACAAAGGCAGGATAAATCCAGAGAGCATTGATTTAATAGCAAATACAGCTGATGGCCAGCTAAAAGAAATATGAGTCTATACAAAAACGTAATTTGAGAAAGCATCTCAGACTTGATCCTCCATAGCTCTCAGAAAGATAAGAGAGAGGGATGGGGGAAGCTCATTCAGTCTTGCAACCTTCTCTTACTCTAAAATTATCATAAAAATAATATTAGCCTTGCTTGGCCTACTATGGAGGATTTGTTTAAGGTCAAAAGGATGGGCAGAGGCCACGAGTGGTCCATTAAGAAGCTGAGGGTAGGTTGGGTTCTTCAGACAGGAAGGACATCAACTCACCTAGAGTAAGAATCTCCTAAAGAAACCCAGAAGGGGGCAAGATGAAGTATGGCTATTAGATTTAAGCAATAGGAGGCAGGGAGTGTCCCATCCCCGAGGGAGATACACCTGGTGGGATCCAGAAGAATGGCCTTCTCTGCAGTGGTCCCATCTCTCTGGAACATCATCCCCACAGAGCTAAGAATGGTCTCCACTCTAATACTCTTCTGGAAGGTGCTGAAGCCTGGGGAATGCAGAGCAGGATGGAGCCCAATAAATGGCTCAGATGAGGTGCTGTTGCTGGGGCGGGGCATGATTTTAGTATATTAATTTATTATATGACTCTTCTTTTATTAGCTTTGTTTTTATATGGGGGTTTTATATTCTGTAAGTTGCCTTGAGTCACCATATGCGAATAGGTGGCAATATAAATAGGTGGCAAATAAATATGGAGGCACATCGAAAAGTAATCTTCTGATTACCAGTGAAAAATGAAGAACTTTTGTGAATAGATCTGGAGATGATGATGTGGTCCAGCCAAAGTTGTAAAGAAATCTAGTTATTGATGGTTATTATATTATTATATGGTTATTGATGGTTATTGATGGTGTCTGAACTGAAAAAAGAGTCCTTCCTTTACAAGGAGACACCCAGTTGGAGTGAGGAATCTGAGAAGGATGAACTTTTTGAGAGCTTGAAATGGTCAAAGAGGAAATGAAATGTACCAAGTTGGAGATCTTAAGAATAAATGGACTGGAGTGGGCCATTTAAAATAGGATGACTACAAGATATACTATTCAGGACATGAGTCCATAGAAAGGAACGAAGCGGCGATGAAAATGAAAAAGGATTTCAGTAAATATGTGTTCATCTATAATCCAATAAACAACAAGAACGTATCTCCCCGAATTAGCAGTTATCAAGTGAACATCAATGTTATACAAATCTATGCACCTACAAAATGAAGAAAGACCCTGAGCAATTCCATGGCAAATTATAGGAGGTGTTAGATGCAACATCAGGAAGGGAGATAATTCTACTAATGGGTAATTGGAATGCATCAACTGGAGAAATGAAGAAACCTATAATTACAGGGAGAAATCAATTTAGTAAATACAATTACATGAAAAGTGGGTTAATAATTTTGCAAAAAAGAATTCTTTATTGCTGGCAAACACCTGCTTCAAATACTATAAACAGAGATGCCATAGCTGATATGACCAGAAGGATGACATCAGAATGGAATAGATGGAATAGAACAGGAAACGGAAAGGCAATCCAGCCATCTGAAATTTTATCAGGTGAGATTGTGGGACAGACCTTGAATTTTTGGTGTGAAATACAGGTAGTTCTCATGGATACCTGAAATACAGGTATCCATAAGAGCCTGGATAGCTCAGCAGACTAAAAGCATTATGATTAACTCCAGCTGTCTGCAATTACCGTAAGTTTGAATCTCACCAGGGTCAAGGTTGACTCAGCCTTCCATCCTTTCTAAGGTAGGTAAATTGAGGACCCAGTTTGTGGGGGCAATAAGCTGACTTTGTATAAATATACAAAAGTATGAAGGCTATTGCTTAATGCATTGTAAGCCGCCCTGAGTCTCCGGAGAAGGGCGGCATATAAATCAAATTAAAAAAAAACCAAACTTATTACCACAATGGAGCCCAAATTTTCTGTTGCTAAGTGAGACACGTTAAGTGAGCTTTGCCCCATTTTACAACCTTTCTTGCCAGAGTTATTAAGTGAACCATTGTAGTTGTTAGTAACACTGCTGTTAAGTGAATCTGGCTTCCCCATTGGCTTCGCTTGTCAGAAGATCGTAAAAGGGGGGAAATCACATAACCCCGGGACACTGCAACCGTCAAAAATGTGAGTCAGTTGCCAAAGGTCCAAATTTTGATCATGTGTCCATGGGGCTACTGCAACAGTTGTAAGTATCTTAAGTTACTTTTTTCTTTGCCACTGTAACTTCAGACAGACACTAAATGAACCGTTGTAAGTTGAGGACTACCTGTATAACAATTAACATGAAAAATGTAACAGACTAAATATGTCAGTGAAATAGGATTTGAATGGGATTGATGGAAGGGACAGTTCAATCTGCCCATCTGCTTACAAAGAGGAACCAGGAGATCAGTATAGAAAATCTGTGGCTGAGGGGAAGAATTTCCCAGCTTTTGAAAGAGGAGGAGACCCAAAGAGCTTTCAGAATGATCCAGGAAAAGGCAAAGGATGAAAAGGTGGGTAACAAGAAATATGTATGATTGCTTAACTCAGCTTTCTAACAGGAAAGAGATGTCACCGTCAAAGTTCCTTAAAGGTCAAACAAAAATTTACCGATATAGTGTGAATATTAAGGATCCCACTTTGAGTTCCTGGAGGAAATGTGGAATATAAATCTAACAAATGAGTAAAATAAGCTTTATGAAGGAAGAAAGCTTGCCTTGCCTTCTCCTCCTGAGTTATTTTTACCAGACAATGAAATAAATGTAACACTGCCGCTTTTTCCTTGCCATTATGTGAACTGTCAAACAAGATTCAAGCCATCTATTACAAAAACACAGAGACTGCTTTATTTAGAAAACACAATGTATTCTCTTCAAAATCATCTTTTAAAAACCAGACTCTCTTCATTTTGTGTGTGCAAAGAAAGACGTGCAAAATATTTCACCCTGAAACGTTTCAAGCATGAAACTCTGCAACCATCCTGCCTTGAGCAGCCTGGAAGTGTTTTGAGATGAAAAGCCGTGGCATTTCCTGGACGTTTTGCATTTGAAACCATTCAAAATGAAATGTTTTGCACACCCCACCAGCACAGTACCGAATTCCAGAGTTGGAGAAACCTGTACAATACAATCCCCAGTGAGAAATGCAAATTTCCAAGAGCTCATTATAACTAGCAACACAAGGGTTTTTTCCCCCTTTCCCCAGGGTGTCAAGATTGCTGCCCTGGACCCTGCTTTTTCTAGAGAGATGGCTAAAATGCAAGGCACATACAATCTCTTCCACACGTTAGGTGGTTCTCCCTCTTCTTGGCAAAATGTTCTACAATGAATATATTTCACTTCCACGGTGCCAAAACCTACGTGTTTTAGCAGCTGATGGAAGTAGAATGGATTCCCTATGAAAAAGCAGCCCTCAGCAAAAAAAGATCCGTTCACTCATAGACTAGACCAGGGGTTCCCAACCCCAACCCCCGGGTCCATGGACCAGCACCGGTCCGTGGCATGCCAGTAACCAGGCCATGCAAATAAGCCAAGTTCTGTCCACGGGATGCTGGCAGCACACAAAACCACGCCCCCTCCGGTACGCAGAAGGAATCGGTCCCTGCTGGACAAAAGGTTGGGGCCCACTTCACTAGACCATTTGATAAGGTATAGGAAGTAAGTGGAGACTCTTGACAAAAGATCACACACACACACACACACACACACACACACGGAAAGAAGTCTAGCAAGGTAAGGAAGCAAAGAGAAGAAGGTCCGTATCAGAAAAGTTTCAGGAAGATGCCAGGTGACAAAAGCAAACAGTGCAGAGAAGAGCAGCGAAGACGGTTAGGGGACTGAAGAACGGTTGCTGGAATCGGGTAAGTCTACTTTGATGAAAATAAGGACTCGGGGTGACATGATAGCAGGGTTCCAATATCTCAGGCACATCAATGGAGAACGAAGAAGAGGGGGGCGGGGGTCAAGCTATTCTCCAAAGCAACTGAGGGCAGGACAAGAAGCAATGGATGGAAATGTCAGGGTTCCAAGTAACATTTTCCCCATTCAATAAGAAGTCTGAGGCAGGCAAATTCCTCAAAGAACATTTTATTGGGACATATCAAATTGGCACGCTCCTGGTGATTAAGGTGAATTAAGGAGAGAAGCAGCCTAGAACTAAGAAGAAAGTTCCTGACACTTAGATCAATTAACCAGTGGAACAACTTATTTCCAGAAGTTGTGAATTCTCCAGCACTGGATGTTTTTAAGAGATTGGACGACCATTTGTCTGAAAGGGTACAGGGTTTCCTGCCTGAGCAGGGGGTTGGACCAGATGACCTCCAAGGTCCCTTTCAACTTTGCTATTATTCTCTATTATTATTATTTAATGGGCTAATATTGAATATTCCAAATACATGAAAAAGTGAAACCTCATAAATATACTACCTCATAAAACGTTCTATATTCAGTGCCGAACATTTTGCCAAGAAGAGAGGGGACCATCTAACTTGAGCAAGGGATTATATGTGCCTTGCAGTTTAGCCATCTCTCTAGAGAAAACTTACTTTGAAACAGGGGTGGAATTCAATTTTTTTTTTACTACTGGTTCTGTGGTTGCAGTGGGCATGACTTGGTGGGCATGGCAGGGGAAGGATACTGCAAAATCCCCATTCCCACCCCACTCTGGGGCCAGCCAGAGGTGGTATTTGCCGGTTCTCTGAAATACTCAAAATTTTCGCTACCAGTTCTGCAGAACTGGTCAGAATCTGCTAAATAGCACTCCTGCTTTGAAACCTTACTTTGTTCTGACTCTCAACTCAGTCTTCACAGATCTTCACTGAGGCAAAGAAGAAAGGTAAAGGAGATGAAAGATGGATTTTACTCCGCTAGTCATTGCTGACTCTAAGGGGAGGGTGCTCTTCTCTGTTTCAAGGCCGCTGAGCCAGTGCTGCCCAAAGACCTTTTCGTGGTCAAGGGGCCAGCATGACATCATGGAACGCTGTTAAAGAGTCAAAGAATGGGTTGTCTTAAGTTCCAGCACAAGCCAGTTAATTTTAAGATCTCAAAATTCCTTTCCTGAAATTAAGTCTGAATTGTGACATTCAGCTGAAACATAAAAGAACAAACATGCAACTCACCTCTATGTAAAATTTTTAAGCTCCATAAATAAGTAAGTCCTTTAACAACCTACAAATTAGGGGGGAAAAGAAATGGGTCAATATATTTAATACATAGCATAACATGGAGATGCATATTTTCATTTTCAAGAGCTAGGACTGAAAGCTATTTAGTGTTGCAAAAATTACACACGAAAGTAAATAAAATGGCAACCCACTTATTTCCACTGAGTTGGCTGGGTCAGGACTTGGCAGAGAGTAAATCTGCTTTTCCCTTTGAGGATCCTCTCCATTCTTACCCCCTTGGCGTAGTTAAGTCTTTCTAGGCTGTTGGCCAAAGTCAAAACGGTTTGGAAGAAGGCAAGAGAAAGCTTCTTTCCTGGAATTTTTTCACCCTAGTGTTTTCTCTTACCTTCTTCCAAACTTTTTGACTTGTCCATGAAGTTCAACAGGAGTTGAGCTTTAGTCAAAGAAGCATTTCTCCTTTTTCCTCTTGGAATCTAGAAACTGTCAGCTGTATCTTGCAATAGACTTAGGTATGAAAATAAATCTTCACTTATTTAAAAAAATGGCCACCATCTAGATTTTATGATGAAAATCAACCAGTCTTATGTTTTCAGACCGAGTTTGCAAATATATCATTATTAGAGAGACAGAGACACAGGATTGGGGGAAACAGGGACATAACAAAGAAGTAACTAAGTGCCTTTGTTTTTTATTGCATAATACTGCAGCAACATGTCAGCTCACCTACTGCATGGAAGTAGCATCTTCTTTTTATTACAAAGAGTGACACAATTTGCAAGGATTTGCAATTATGGATTTTTAACATTAACTGTAAGAATGCTATCAAAGTAGAGAACAGAATCCCCACATCTAGGAGTGTACAGACTCCTTTAGAGGTTGGATGTATCTGTTGAATGAATGGCTATAAAAAGTGTTTAATGGCTATAACTAAATAATAGAGTGATTTTCATTTCTGTGTTTAAGACTGCTTTATAAGTACAGGTCCAAAGATCTCCCACAGTCTCTCATGCATCGATCAGACATCTCACTATTCATTTACACTAAATGAATTTTCCAATCTGGGGCACACACACAAAGTATTAAGCTCTCAGCTGTTAAAGCGATGCCAGCAGAGAGCAGCTTTTCACTAGATACTCCAGAAGCCATTGGAGGAACTCGGTAAATGGTAGGTTAGATAACAATGACTTGACAGAGCCTTGACACAGGCAGTTGTTGTACCTGCCATCCATCACTCATTTTCGTGAGAGTTTAAGGACACTTCCGAGGGGGGAGGGGGAGAAAGAACCTACAATCAACATTAGCACTTCAAAGGTGTCTCTACATCAAGAACGGAAAGGAAAATGAATGGGTAAAATGGCAAGCAAAACCCAAACCCACATTAACTTAGGCAAGATACTGATGGGAGATGCTTAGAACTGGCCCTTCTCTGCTGTCTTTCTTCGCTGTAGCAAACACACAAAGAAAGAAAGAGAAAAGGCATATTCAGACTTTTACTTATATTTTTGTGGTGGGGTGACTGCAATATAGGGCAAGGTAGGGTAGGACAGGATAGGGCAGGGCAGGGTAAGATAGGGTAGGGTAGGGAGGATAGACTAGACTAGACTAGACTAGAGAAATTAGAACAGAACAGAACAGGTTTATTGGCCAAGTGTGATTAGACATTCAAGGATTTTTTCTCTGGCGCATAAGCTCTCAGTCTATATGCAAAACAACAAAGTAATAATAATCATAATATCAAAGTAATAATAATCACAATAATGATACCAGTAGGAGAAGATAGTGGAACAGATGGGAAGAATAAATGTAATGCAGCCTGCTATATGGGTAAACATCCTTAGACAGAATACAGCACTGTGGGAATTAGGTGTTCAGCAGAGTGATGGCAGGAGGAAAAAAACCCGCCCTTGTGTCTGGTTGTTTTGGCCTCTGTCTCTGTCACCACAGCAACTGGTTGGTGCTTCTATCTTAAGATATCTTAAGATAGTCCTGGCTATTTCATACACCCTTCTTCTGAGTCCATGTTTTAAGATTTGGATGTGTGAGAGCCATCCCTTTAAAGTCAATTTGTCAAACAGGGAGCCAATTCATTGCACAGCCTTCGCCACACTAGGAATTCTTTGCCTGTAAAACATTTAAAAGACACCACCTGAAATTCTATCTTGTCAGGGTGCACATGATCCCAAGAAGCAGAAAATCTTTTTAGTCAAATGAAAGTTACAGGGTAATTATTTAGTAAGTTGCAAATTATCCCAACAGGAAAATGAAACACTTTTCAGCTCGCTGAAACAGGCCACGTGAAAATCCCCAGGCTCTCCCACACCACACAAGAAACCACATTGGGCTCAAAAGTAAAGCCATTTGGAACTGTTCCAGAGGGAGCACATCTGATGAAAAGATGCTCTTTGCGCATGCATCTGAAGTGCAGAGGATGAAGCCGAGCTGTGAATTACAATGAAAGTGGACTAAATAGCTGTCTGTGTTAGATTAAAGGGTTTCAGTTGTCAGCTTGATGTATAATGAGTGTGGAAAACAGGAATTTAATTAAGTAGTGCATTACAGAATAACTCTGATATGCTTCAAACCACTTAAATTATCAAAGCCTGCCTCCGATTTAGCCATTGTGCAACAATCCCCTTCTCTCAACGGTCAACTGGGCGTTGGTTCTGTTGGCCTTTATTCAGCTTCCAAAGATTATGGTGAGTTCGTTCCAATTTGGTCAATTCTGCTTAAGCACCCCCTGCAGCGTGTGCAAAGGCACACAGGCAGAATCAGAGCAGTTTGCTCTCTTTACCCCAGAAAATACAAAGAATCTTGTGGCATCTTGAAGATGATTATAGTGTATGCTTCTCTGAATTCAAATACTTTCGTTATATGCTTCTATTCAAGTGAACCTTAATCCATGCTGTAATCAATCGGTTTGCTTTCCAAGTATTATAAGTCTCTCTCATTCCCCCCCCCCTTTTTTCCTTGTTCCTCCCCCAATTGTTGCCCCTCCCCCAATTGCTTCTACTGCACCTGCACACTTCACTTGGCAATTTCCTGATTGTGATTAAGCAATTCCACATTTATTAAATGTTTCAAGAACGGATATACCCCACCCGAGGTACTCACAGCTACAGCTATTCTTCCCAAGACGTGTTCTGGAATTTTTCTGTAGACATCTAAGGAGCCCCCTGCAGGGAGAACAAAATATGATCAGCTAAAGCTAAGATGGCCTTCTCTAAAAATGTCACCTTGATCAGGGTTCGCCAAACTTGGCAACTTTAAGATTTGTGAACTCCCAGAATTCCCCAGCCAGCACGACCTAGATGATTGGGTGCCTACTTTGCTGTCCAACCAATTGGTGAGGAATCTATGGCTGGTTTACTCAAGAAATTTATCCTGAGGTGAAAGTGCCAAGGAAAGCAATCTTTAAGATTGTCATTACAAAAACTCAATAACCCTTAAACTGCCATTCCAACCCACAAGAAACACGTAGGACCAAAGAAACAACTTAGAAGGAAAATCTGTATTGGTGACTAAAGCTATTAAGATGCAGGAACAGATGTTTTGTCAGTTAATACAGACTGCATGGAATTGGGAAATATTAAGCCATATATAAACCAACATTTATTATCTATCATATATAAATTTTCAATAAAAGTTTGTTCAAGAAAACAGCACCAAGAAATAACTCTTGCTTGCCTGGTGCATTGAGCCTTGCAAATGTTATTATCAAAATACCCCCCTTTTTAAGGATTCGATTCGTGGTTCTAAGGTATAGTAAACCAATATTCTTCAACCAATTCCTTTTTTCCAATTCCTTTTTTTAAACTATGGTCCTTCACCAATGTTATAGTATTTCACTTACCATCCATAAATTCAGTACAAAGGGAAATCCGATTTTCTACAAAAAAAGCACCATAAAATCCTATGATGTAGGATGAATCGCACTGTAAAAAGAAGAAATAGCAAGTGAAATTATTATTTTTTTAAGAAAAACAGCATGCTAAACAGAATTGAAAAAGAAGTGCTAGAAAAAGCATTTACCTTATAAAGGATTTCTAATTCAGACATAATCTGTTTCTGAAGTTCTAGTGTAATATCTAAAGGAATCACCTGGAAATAAACATTAGTATTAAATTATTTATTTCACTACAGAAAATCAGACAGTACTTAGCAAGAAACATTATTGTACCATTTCTTTTTTTAATGTATAAACTCCAGTCTGCATCAAGAAAAAAAAATCTCACATGTTTTTTGGTGGTACAGCTTTTGTCCTTACTGTTACTAAAATCAATGCCATAGCCCAGTCTTTCTCAACCTCGGCCATTTGAAGATGGGTGGACTTCAACTCCCAGAAGTCCATGTATGGGGAATTCTGGGAGTTGAAGTTCAAGTGGCTAAGGTTGAAAAAGACTGCAATAGTCCACCAGCAAGTGGTTCAAGGAGACCAATCTAGATCAGTTATGCAAAGTAATTTAACTTTTGGTCCTTAAAATTACATCTCTTCTGAGTGAAGCTCGATTTTTGGCAACTTCATGTAGGTGACCCTGTAGCCATTTTCTGTGATTTTTTTTTTTATTTCCCAGCTTAGTTAGTATTCCCGACAGGCACCCATCCATGTATGGACCAGACTCACTCCTGCTTAGCTTCCAATCCCACACAAGATGCTGCCTTGTGCAAAACCCACTCTAATTATCCTTCCACAGGGGGTCCTTAGTGGGCAGCCACTCAAAGAAATTCCTCTCTCTTCGGCAGCCCATTTTTAATATGGAAATACATCTCTATAGCTTAATCACTTCAGAAAAAAAATACTTTAATCAGTCTACAAGGTAGGTTAAAAAAAATATAGAGATGGTAGTCATGACCACTCAGTTTAAACTGTCTGCCTTTGTAGAAGTATTACAATAGATGCAAAAAAGGTACAATCAATTGTGTGTTTCCGGCCACCCACCTGTCGTTTTGAGCCTTTCTGTGGCTGCTCTCAGACCTCTAACAACAGATATATTCCACTTCACGTATTATTATTATTTCCTCATAGGTTTGTTCAGCAGTGTTTCTCAACTTTGGCAGCATTCAGATGTATGGACTTCAACACCCAGGCAGGCTGGGGAATTCTGGGAGTTGAAGTCCACATATCTTGCCAAGGCTGCACAAGATTGCTGTAGCTGATTGCAATTCTAAGATACTTGATCATTTCATTTCATTTCATTCTATATACTTTATTTAATTTGTGAATAAGGAAGGGTTTCTTTTTCTCCTGGATCTGTTTCAGGGGTGATATGAAATCTTTCTGCCACAACTGGATGATTTTCTTCTAGAAAAAAAATTAGGGCCATCCCTGGAGCAGCAGATTCATGTGATCTGGAAGGAAAACAGAAAGTTCCTATCTTCTCCAGAACATTCTGTGTTCAGAAAGAATTGTTTTGCCCCTCCATAACTACAGCTAGTCCTTGACCTACAACCACAATTAAGCCCAATGTTTCTGTTGCTAAGAGAAACAGTTGTTAAGTGAATTTTGCCCCGTTTTATGACATTTCTTGCTATAGTTGTTATCACTGCAGTTATTAAGTGAGTAACAGGGTTGTTAAGTGAACCTGGCTTCCCCGTTGACTTTGCTTGTCAGAAGGTCGCAAAAGGGGATCACGTGACCTTGGGACACAGCAATTGTCACAAGTATGGGTCAGTTGCCAAACTTCTGAATTTTGATCACACGATCATGGGGATGCTGCAAGGGTCTTAAGTGTGAAAATGGTCATAAGTCACTTGTTTTTATTGCTGTTGTAACTTTGAATGGTCACTAAATGAACTGTTCTAAATCAAAGACCACCTGTATTACTTAAATGTATTTGTAGGATAAATAATATCTGGAAACACCTGGAAACTCTGACAATTAGACTAGAAAATGTGAGGATGGATCCCACCTGCTCTGAGGGTTCTCTGTATATGCTCAAGAACCTTTCTCCAATCCTGAGGTACACGCTTCCCTGCCTGGCAAAAACAGGATCCAGGCCTACATTTCTCAGAATCTGGATGGGAATTTCAGGATCAAATACACTTTGCAGATTCAGCACAGCCAACGCTCCGCTGCAGCTTGACTCCTAATGGAAATTTCTTTCAATCCCTTGCTCACATCCAGCTGATTTCCAAACCTACATTTTTAAAGTATTGATGTCTGTCTAAACAGGGGGAAAAAGTGCACAACCCATTTCTATCAAGAATTTGCTTTAGGGTTATTTATAAAAGCTGTAACTGTAATAGAAACACTGCCAAGAAAACATTTAACACATTTCTCCAAATCAATAGTCATTTGCCAACAATATTCACTTACATTTTTTTTCCTGGATGGAAAGCTTAAAACAAAGTAAACTGCTGGAACCGTTGTATCAATTTTACTCCTTAGAGGAGCAAGGAAAATTTAACCCTCTCTGGACTCTAAAAGAGGCCGTTTTAAACTCAAATGTTCCTTTTCACTTTAGCAACTTCAGCTTTCCTCAAGACAAGCTTGAGGAAATTCACCTCAATTTGAAGGTTTTGCAGTTTGGCCACTGCAAAACCTTCGCCTGGATATTGATCACAGAAGGCAAATTCAGTATCAGCCAAGATAGGAAATGAAATAAGAAAGCCGGAAAGCTGCTGTAACTTACAGGTATTTTGATTTTTAAGAACATGGTCCCATTTTGTATAAAATAGTGGGACAGGGCTGCTTACAATGTATTACAAGTACAGACCAGGTGAACAGCAGGAACTGCGAGAGGGATCTTGGAGTCCTAGTGGATAATCATTTAAGTATCAGCCAACAATGTGCGGCAGCCGACAAAAAAAAGCCAGTGCAGTCCTAGGCTGCACCAACAGAGGAACAAAATCAAGATCACATGAAGTATTAGTACCGCGTTATAATGCTTGGTAAGGCCACACCTAGAATCCTGCATCCAGTTTTGGTCACCATAATATAAAAAAAGATGAGACTCTAGAAAGAGTGCAGAGAAGAGCAACCAGGATGATGAGGGGACTGGAGGCTAAAACATATGAAGAACAGTTGCAGGAACTGGGCATGGCTAGTCTAGTGAAGAGAAGGAGCAGGGGAGACATGAGAGCAGTCTTCCAATACTTGAGGGGCTGCCACAGAGAGGAGGAAGGGGGTCAAGCTATTTTCCAAGGCACCTGAAGGCCAGACAAGAAACCATGGATGGAAACTAATCAAGGAGAGAAGCAACCTGGAATTAAAGAGAAATTTCCTAACAGTAAAAACAATTGATCGGTGAATGGCTTCCCTCTAGAAGTTGTGGGTGCTCCATCCCTGGAGGCATTTAAGAAGAGGCTGGACAGCCAACTGTGTCTGAAATGGTCTAGACTCTAGGGTCTCCTGCTTGAGCAGGGGGGGCTGGACTAGAAGACCTCCAAGGTCCTTTCCAGTTCTGTTATTCTGTTCTGTTAAAACTAGTGAGGTTGCAACTAAGCGCATGGATCACACAGGGTACAAGATTAAGGCGTCACTATGGAAGGATTTCTCAATTTTGCATGGCTGCACTCTCCCCTACAGTCTCATGATCGCATGTAAGGGATGTGGCAACCAGCTCACCTTTACACCAGTTGCAGCATTCCATGGGCACATGACCTTTTGGCCGATTTCCAGCAAAAAGCACACATAACAATACATTGATTCACTTAACGAATGCTTAACCGCATTCACTGGACAATGCCACATAAACTTAAGACTAGTGGGGAAAAAGTTATAAAATCAGGCCGGATCACATGAATGTTATGACTGTCATGACTATGATAGAAATTCCAGGCTCCATTGCAGTCGTAAGTCGAGGACTGACTGTAGGAGATGGCTGAAAAGAGCAGAGAATTCAAACTGTGGTCTCAAATGATGTGGGCGACGTTTGCCTTTAAAAGTGAAGCAAATTCTTCAACGTTTCCCACAGTTTGCTAAAAATGTGTCTGTTTGGGATTATGCTGTTGGGAGTATTTGGACTGGCAGGCTCTGGATGCCCAGGCAGGCACCCAGCAGTCCATCTGAAGGTGGTTAAGAAACAGGAAATACAAATAAATATATTTGATTTTAATTACTCTCCCTGGAGAAAGAGGTAATAGCTCCTATGAATTTGCATTAGGATTCAAATCCTTATTTCAGTTTATTATTTTAATGATATAAAAGCGAATCAGGGGCAACCGAAGCAGGGTTAGGAAAAACAGGCATCTTGTCTCTGAATTTAAAATGGCCTGATGCCATCGTCTCTCTTAAATAATCCCCAGGCCACAGAAAAGGGGCTTCTCAAGCTGGATTTCACGGAGAAAGGGTTAAGCCCCATCAGCAATACCTGAGCCATTTTCTCTGCTACACCTCCAGGACAAACAAGGATGAGTTGTCAAGTTAAATACAAGCACTCAAGTGACGGAATTATAATTTACTTGGTGCTCAATTTAAATTAGTGAGAAGCTATTAAAATATACAGTATAGCGATGGCAATTCATCACGGGCTGTCATGGATGACTTCATCTATTTGCCGGAGTTGCGTGTGTGCCACTAAAGGGAATGAGAGCAAAATCACAGGTCAAATTAAGCTGCAATTCCATTTTAATTCACTTATTTAATCTGCGGCAATATAATTGTCTTTTACAGTATGTACAACTCAGAGGAAATTTGGGAGTTCGATAGGCAGTATACAAATGATTAATCAAATGGACCATTTAAATGCTAGTTAAGAGCAGGAGAAACTCCCAGGAACTGCAGCCTGGCACACAGCTGCAGTGCTCGCGATGCACAGGTTGGGCGGCCGGTGCTTCATTGCTGCAAGAAAGCCTCTGGCATCAGTCTTAACCATGGCAGTGGGATGGAGGCCTTGGAGAAGATAGCCAGGACCTGTCACAAACCCACTTTTGGGGTTCCCTCCACCCTGACTTTTTTTTTATTGCCATCTATAAATGGAAACAATTCTTTCCTCTGTCAAAGAGCCGGACCAAGCATATGCAACAGGGAACATTTTAAAGGATTCAGAAACATTGGCAATCAAATGCAAGTAGCCCTCGACTTACTTCCTTTTGTTCAACTCCTTTTGTGCTTTTACATCCTTTCGTTCAGTTACACTGGTATGACTTGTCCTCAAATTACAACCATCGCACTATCCCCACGGTAACATGATTGCAATTTGGGTGCTTGGCAAATGGCTTGCATTCGTGATAGTTCCAGTGTCCTGCGGTCACATGATCATAATCCCAGCTGGCTTCCAATAAGCAAAGCTCAATATTTACATTTCGGTTCTCAACACCCACTGGGGCACAAAAATGGGAGTGATCAGAACTCTACACCTACATATTTGAATTAAGAACTATGTTTAAATGTTAAATTGCTATATTTTTAAGATTAGTGATAAGATTTAAATTTGATAAAGTAATAATGGAATAAAGATTTAATGAGCATTACATGAAGTAATAAATAAATTTAAGGAAGTTTTAGAAATGGAAATAATTTTGGAATAGAAACATGTTTGAACTGTATTGTTAATAGTGAGGATTTAGGGTAGGAATTGTGAAATGTACTATGAGGTATTAATTGAATTAAGATTTAAGGTGGGTTAATATATTAGGTAATTTAAGGTGGGTAATTATATTGATTAAGTAAATATGAGTAAACTTTTTCTAAGATGGTATTAGTTGAAATATGTGATTTAAGATTAAGAAATAAGTGTTATGGCAAAATAGAATATATAAAATTTTGTTAAAGATGACAAAAAATTGAACAAATTGATGACCGGATCAAAGCTCTGTTCCGAAAAGATGTAATTTATATGTTTGAAAAAACTTTTTGCAAAAAAACCAAAAACAACAAAAACAACTACCCTGGCCGGCTGAAGGTCTGCCTACCAGCAAAGATGGAAAACCATTGATTCTCTTCTTTGTCTGTTATGGAGGAGCTCCTGCTGGGCCTTTTTTTGGATTTGATGAAGGCCCACTTGGGCTAGCCACAAGTTCTGAGGGCTTCCTTGACATGCTTTTTAGCTCTTTCTCTTTTCCATCTTTGCCGGTAGAAAGACCTTCAGCCCAGTGGTGTAGGGCTCTGATCACTCCCCTTTTGTGTTCCAATGGGTGGCGAGAATCAAAATGTAAATACTGATCTGGGTTAGGGGGGTTTTGTGTCAACTTCAGTGTTAAGGCTTCTGTCTTCCTTAATGTGGACTGCACAGTCCAGGAAGGCCAGACTATTTTTCTTAACATCTTCCGGTAGGAACTTGATCTGTCCACAGAGTGGAATGTGTTTGGTGAGGACTTTCAATTGACCCAAGTATCGTCCACATACCTATACCAGTGAGTGGGTGGGATTCCTGTGAAGGAGTTTAGGGCTTTGGTTTCTACCTCTTCCATGTGGAAATCGGCCACAATGGGGGACACAAGTGAACCCATGGCACAGCCATGTTTATTGTCTGTAGAAACCAAAGCAACTGGCTCAAATTTATGATGGTTGGTGTGTTCTGGAACCACATAATCACCTTTGGCGACCTTCTGAGAAGCGAAATCAATGGGGAAGCCAGATTCACTTAAGAACCATATTACCAACTTAACAACTGCAGTAATTCACTAAAAATGTGTCAAGAAAGGTCATAAAATGGGACAAAATCCACTTAACATAGAAATTTTGGGCTCAATTGTGGTTGTATATGCAGGAAAAATATTTGGGGATGGTGAAAAATTAATGCTTAAGAGGAAGCAATTTTAAGAAGAATTTGTTGTTCTACCAGAACATCACAAGGGAGGAGAAGAATTTGAGAGGGAATTTATTTGTAATTCTCCCTCAGAAAGAGGCTGGAGAGACAGGTGTCAGCTCTGGAGCAGGCCTAAAAGCCTGAACTTCCATTCTTAAGGCATTGAAAAGTCTTAATTTTTGAATTCAATCAAGAGGAAAGAGAAGAAACCACAATTTAACAATCTAAGATGAGAAAATTTATGGGATATACGGAGGCGCTGACTTCAGATAGTTAAATAATCACACCATCAAATTAAAAACTGCACTGTAGAAAGGCCCCCTGAACACTTGTAGAGAATCTGTAACTTTTTTAAAAAAAATGCTAATATAAAGCCACCATTGTCAGGTCTGCAATAGATTAAAAGTCTTTCCTGCCTGTATTCCTCTCAGGACCAAATTGTACAACCAAGACAAAGGAGAAGAGATTCCTTTGTACTTATAAATTGTGCCCTTAAGTCTGGATGTGTTTTCATTGCAAAAATTGGCTTCACGTAATAAAGTCCTGGCAAAAGAAGACTGGGGCAGGGGAATCTTTTAAAGCAGATTTGTGAACAAACTTACCTTTACGGCTAGTATTTTCCCACTGGGGACGTGGTTTGCTCTGCATCCAAAGAAGAAGACAGTCAGTTTAAAGCAAAGAAAAATCACGGTCATATTTTAAGTTTTACGTGATGCTTGTTAAAGTTTCTAGCTAATGGCATCCCTGAGCAATTGAAGTTGTACACTCGGGTGATATATGCAACAAGCCCAGTTCCAGTGAACAACAAACAGCCACAAAAATCAATCCTGTGCAATGTGTGACTTATCAAGCTGAATAAAGCCTATCAGCCATGTACCAGCCTCAGCTAACAACTCCTTGAGTCTCCCATTCCTGTTGCCTTTCCAGAACGAATTGCCCAGGAAAGGCAGACCTGACATACCTCAGCACAGAAAGTGCGGACCAGCTTTAGACATTATCCCGGCTAGGCTAGTTCTGGGCCATCAGGATATGTTGTGTCCGTAAGACGGACCTCTCTCAACACAGGGGAATGCCCACAGAGCCAACCGGATGTGCTTGTGCTCTCAAGTTGAATCACGGAATCCAAATTGGAAGTGGCCATTCAGGCACTCAAATCAAACTCCCTGCTTTGCGCAGGGATTCAAAATACAGCATGCCAGACAGATGCTGGTCCTGCGTCGCTTGCACACATCAAATGATCAGGAAGCTATCACCCCTTGGGTGCATCAACAAACCATTCCTGTGGCTGGGAATTTTTTTGGCTACAGCTCAGCTGAAACTTTTCCCCCCTGTAACTTAAAATAACTTTCACGTCCTTCACTCTGGAACAAGAGAGAGCAAGTCCTGACCTTCTTTTGTGAAGGATCCTTTCAGGCATTGGAAGAGGGCTAAGCATCCCAGCTTCCTAAGACACAACTTCTGCTCCTCTCCTGATCCCCATTTCTCTTCTCTCAACCTCTTTCAAGTTCTCAGAAGGCATCTTGAAATGTGGTTGGTGCCCAGAAGTGCCTACAGTACTCAACATTAGCCCCGGAAAAAGGAGAATAAAATGGAATGATTTCTTCACACAGTGCAGAAACCACACATCTTGGAATGGTATTGGATTATTTTTGCAGTTCAATTATCCTACTGACTCCATTCAGTCAGCTACCATCCAAAGCGTCTATTGGAAAGCTATGTATTCTCCATTCCAGCTATGGGGAAGCTGACTTCTGCCCTTTAAGGAATTTTAAAAAGTATTTTTCTCTAAAAAATATTGCACAGAAAAAAAAAATTACTGGTCTTCACAAATGGAATTTTAGAGTTAAAAATTAGTGGTCCGTTAAGTAAATCCTAAAACACACCGTAAGAAAATAATTTCAGAGCCAGAATGAAGTTTCCTCGAGGGATTACTAAGAGGCTGATGGCGGAGAGAGCAGAGTCCTTACATCAGAGCAGGTAAAATGAACCCTAAACTATGAATGGCAGCAAAACATTTTGACTTTCAGATCAGCAGAACGATAACAAAACAGGCTGCTGAGATAGCTTCGTGCTTAACGTCTGTTAGCTTAATATGTCCTGCACTGGGCAGTTTGGCAACTTAATTAGCTTGTCAAGAAAGCCGATCCTTTCGCCCCCCTCCTTCGTCTCTGAGGGGGAGGGGCGGCCTCTTGTTTTCAAGTGAATTAAAAGGAAAGACTTGATGATTTAATTATGATGCACGCCAAGTCATCCGTGGAAGTTTGGGTTAAATTTCCAGCCAAGAGCAGTACCTGGTTTGGTTTACAGAGCATTGACACTAGCAATTTAACATTTAATTATCATTGTGGAAGGGATCACAAAGCGGATACGGTGCCCGTGGGGCGCAGAGCACCCCTGGATTCTGCAAGCACCACAACTCGCTGGAAGAAGAAAGTAAATGGGCTTATTCCAAGCCGCCACGACATTCACCGCTGTCTTGACCTTCTCCAGCGCATTATCCGTAAAGTGATTAATGGAGTCTGAATGGGAACTTTGGTTACTCGGAAAGAAAACTGGACACCTTAGCAAGCCTTTAATTAACAGCAAACCCTTCCAGGTCGGCTGCAGCTCCTGCAGTAATTACCTGTCCCAGTAAACTTGCCGGAAAACACATTCAGCCCTAACTGAAGGACCAGAAGTCGATGTTGGCTGTTTAAATTATGAACGTGCTCTCATGGTTCAACTACCCAACCCAACCTAGTGTTGCCCAGAAGATAGCTCTGGTGCAGCAATCCCATGCCACTGGCTTCCTGCATTGGCTTCAAGATCAGAATATAGAATAATAGAGTTGGAAGGGACCTTGGAGGTCTACTAGTCCAAACCTTGTGTCAGCAGGAGACCCTACACTACAGGTGTCAAACTCGTGGTGTCACATTGCCATCATGTGACATTTTGTGACTTTTTTCCTCCATGAGCTGAAGTGACACATCCGGCCCGCGGGCAGCCAGTTTGACAGCCCTGCCCTATACCATTCTGGACAAATGCTCTTCCTAAAACCCTCTAGTGATGGAGATGGCTGATGATCCAGTTATGGAGACCTACAGAGACAAGGGGTGGATGTGCTGCTTCCCCTGGCAAAGCAAGTAGGGACAAGAGTTTCAGAGCCTTGTTGATGGTAGCAACTAATGGTTGCCTGGAGCTGCATGGCTGATACAATTTTGGATGGCTTCTATGGTTGCAGTATTAATACAGCCCCTCCTTGAGGGAGATGGGCCATCTAGAAACATGAAATCATAATTATAATATAGTATAATATAATGTAGTATAATATAATATAATATAATATAATATAATATAATATAATATAATATAATATAATATAATATAATATAATATAATATAATATAATATAATATAATATAATAATATAATATAATAATATAATATAGTATAATATAGTATAACGTAACGTAACGTAACATAGCAATACAATACAATACAATACAATACAATACAATACAATACAATACAATACAATACAATACAATACAATACAATACAATACAATAAAATGTACTATATCCTTGGTGAACCTTCTGCAAGCCAACCACCAAGCTCACACAGTACCAACAAACTGAGCTACAGATACTTTCTGTATACCCTGAGTTACAGGTATTTTCTTCTACTTGAATATTAATATGATGAAAATATAATTTGTGACAACTACGGACTGATTATTCCAAAAATATAAAACCCAGAAAAGGTGAACAGATCCTTTGAGTGAATGTGGGGTATAAAATAAATCACTCCCACAAAGAAAGCAGAGTTTCTTTGAAATTAGAAAGGCATCTTCCAGTCTCTGTTCCTGTGAATTTCATTCATTCATTCATTCATTCATTCATTCATTCATTCATTCATTCATTCATTCATTCATTCCTAATGGCCACCCATCTTACCACAAGGTAACTCTTAGTTTTGAAATCAAGAAAAATGGGGAGCTTTCCTGTTTCCACAAAGCATTTTGTGGACGGGGCACCCAGACATAAGACTACAGCTCAGATAGTATTTTTTAAATTCCTTTCTTAGTATAAACCAAGCTTAAGAAAGACAATTTCCTCCATCAAGAAAATAACCACACAGAATTCTTTTGCCAAATGCTACCTCTCGGGGTTCGTTATGCTTTGCCTTTTCTGCAAAGAAAAGAATCAGATGGAAAGAATAGCTTTAAGCAGCATTGGCACAATTGTGTCAAATATTTTATTAAACTTGACTACTGCCCACGTCTCCAGACGCTTGGCATCCTGGAGGGACCACTGCCCGTTTGGAAAACTCAAAAGGCTTCTCTGCAGGGCCTTCTGACAAAGCCGTGTGCCCAGACGTGGCAAGAGTTATTTTGAACATTGAAAGACAGACGGTGTGATCAAATGAATGCACACTTCATGTGAGCAAAACCTGCCACATTTCCCCTCCTCTCCCCCCAACCCTGATAGGAAAGTTACAACATGATATATCCGCAAACATAACTGGTGAAATAGACAAGCTGCTGAAAGCTTTTTTACTTCTATGGTTTCTACTGCACTGCACTGCACTGCAAGGCCAAGAACGTTGGTGGCTTAGGACAACTTCGGTGTCTTGAAGATGGGTGGACTTCAGTGCTGGCTGGGGAATTCTGGGAGCTGAAGTCCACACAGCTTCAAGGAGCTGAGCTTGAGAAATGCTGGTTTAGAAAAACCATCAGCCTGGAATTGCAGATAGTCCTTGATTTACAACAGTTCTTTTAGTGACTGGCAACGGCACTAAAAAAGCGACTTATGGTCATTTTTCACACTTACGACTGTTGCCATATGGTCACGTGGTCAAAATTCAGACGCTTGGCAACCGACTCACATTTATGACCATTGCACTGTCCCAGGTCCATATGATCTCCTTCTGACAAGCAAAGTCAATGGGGAAGCCAGATTCATTTAACAACCATTGTTACTAATTTAACAACTGCAGTGATTCATTTAAGAAATGTGGCAAGACAGGTCATAAACTGGGCAAAACTCACTTAACAAATGTCTTGCTTAGCAACGGAGATTTTGGGCTCAACTGTGGTCGTAAGTCGAGGCCTACCTGCACTTCCAGAACTGGGGTAAAAGTTGGGTGCTTCTTTAAGCAGCTTGTTGAAAGCAGGCATCAGGGAGTGGTGGGCCAAAGCCTCCCACCCTCTCCCAATTAAAGCTTATTCTTCTTAAATGAAGGCCAGGGAGCATCGGTGGATCCTAAGCCCCAACATTTGGAACACAAAGAATGAACCAGAAGAAGGAAAAGGGTAGCTGTGGAGGGCTAAGACCCCTCCAATCGTCTCCAGCATTTGCTCTGGATGCCACACTATGGCGGGCAGCTGTTGCCTTGGCTCCATGAAATGTTCCTCCCCGAAAGCCCTCCGTGCTCAGAAACCCCTGAATCTGACACACATGGAGCCCGGCCCTGCCAAGTCCGAGCGGAGCTTTAGTGAACGGAAAGCTCATCAATCTCGTTCAGGAGATGTTCAGTGTCTCTAAACATTACACATTGTGCAAAGACAGGAGGGTCACCAGCTGTAGATGACCTGCAGCAAACCATACCCAGACTCCGTTCCAGGCCTTCTC
Organism: Masticophis lateralis; assembly: GCA_030761175.1. Lineage (NCBI taxonomy): Eukaryota > Metazoa > Chordata > Lepidosauria > Squamata > Colubridae > Masticophis > Masticophis lateralis. The sequence continues at coordinate 22,319,105 of JAUDYJ010000012.1, read as the reverse complement.
TGGGCAGATTGGATTTAGCTCTCCACTAATGGCCAGAGTTTGAGAGTTTTAAACGGCAATATTTCCATGTACCGAAACAGCCGTGTGAAAAGAAGAAGAGGTTTCCAGAAAATTAGCACTTTGACAGTTGTTGCCTTCTGTAATAGGCGAGCCCATTAGCTGACTTGCTGGCTGTTAAAAAAGGACATTCAGAAGTGAGCAGCCTCATTGGACCTCTGCTCATTCAAAGCCACAAGCGATGCCAACCTGCCTTCTCTCCAAAAATCCCACCACAGATGCTTGAATGATGACCACAAAATGATTCATTATTAACTTGAAGGCGCCCTCTGGCCACAGGCTGTTTGCCTCTAAAACGGACTTTTCCAAGAATGCCAGAGCAGCCTCCCCACCCACCCACCCCCAGGCAACGGATGGAAAGAGAGTCCTGATGTGACAGACAGCCCCATACTGGGGTGGGGTGGGAAACAGTGGGGAGGAGAAGACCCCAAAAAGAGGAAGAGAGGTTCTAGCCTAGAATCTCAATCTGTTTTGTGTGTTCTCGCCAAGGAGTTTTTAAAGCACAGAGCGGTGATGTAGGACGATCGTTTCTTATCAAAGGAACAGTGTTATCTCCACAAACTGCACACAGCTCTGCTTCTTTGCCAAGCTTGACAAGAAGATGTTTCTTGAGATGCCAAAGAGCAAGAGGTTAGCCACAGCAGAGTGGTCTTGCGATCTCAATCCAGTGCAGATCAAGGGGACTGGCAATTGTCCTTGCTTAATCCACAGGACTAATCCCCGTGCAGGACAGGAGAAAGCCTCAGATCAAATTTCTTGAGGTTGTCTTAGTGACGTCTCCTTCTGTTCCTCAGCAAAACCCCTAGTTTTATTTTTAAATCGAGAACAACTTAACTTTTTGCTGAATCTTCAGGAGGAGGAGTACAGAGTGCAACAAAACAAGTTTAATTTAAGAATCAACCAGTTTCTAATTAAACTGCCATAGGCAGCTGGTTGGATAAGTTTTAATCAGTTTCAGTCACCTATTGATTGGGATGCTGAAGCTTAAAAATTAAAAGTAAAAGTAAAAGATGATTTGGGAATTGCTGCATCTCAGAACAACAGTGCAGCCCTCGGTAAATAACTCCTCTTTTAACCATCAGCTAAATGAACACTTCAATACCGCAGCACAAAGTCTTCTGCAAAATTACTTTAACTAACAAGCAGAAATTTATCAGCTTCAGCCAAAATCAATGCCGAAATCAATTTGAACACTGGTTGTGTCTAAAGGGGCTCATTGGCAATTTACGGAAATTACACCATGTAAATGTCTGTGCTTTAATTGAACAGTTTCATCAACTAGGCCGTGATTGCTGTCCATTTATTTATTTTCTTTCACCGCAGCACTTCTTCAACAGAAGCGATGGGTTTTGTCAAGGCGAGGGGAGACACTTCGTCTTCATTTTATGCACTTTTGTGCGTAACTGGTTTTACGAGCTGGGCCACCAACGGTCAGTGGAAACAAGGGAATTGCAACTCCTAGTCAGACTTGCTTAAACTGTAACAATGGTCCCTGCAAATTCTGGGGGATGGTGACCCCTTAGACCAGGCGTCTCCAACCTTAAGCAACTTTAAGTCTTGCTGGCTGGGCAATTCTGGGAGTTGACGTTCACCAGGCTTAAAGTTGCCAAGGTTGGAGCCCTGCGTTAGACAAACATGAGAGAGCAGGAACAGAGAAAGGACAGAGAGGCTCAAGATGTCCTGGAAGAGAAAAAAGAGGAAGGTGGGTGGCTTCTTGTCTGCAATACAGAAAATAACAAAGATTGTTTGCTAGGTCAAATGAAGAAGGATATAACAGAAGAGCTGCCCTGCTGAGCCAAAAGGCTCTCGAGCAATTATTATTTCTTTAGTTTATGATGAGAACATGGCCAAGAGAAGCAAACAAGTACATACAATCCACATAGTTATAAACAAAATGTCGACGGAGGGTACAGTAGTAGCTTCAAAACTGGATCTATTTCTAGCAGCCGTTGGCACCTGGACCCCCAAGAGATGAGGCCAAAGACTGTGTTCCTCTCCTTAAACAGAAGGCGCCCTGCTGCTTAAAGATGCCCCATCGATTAATTCTGTCCACGGTAAGTGTCTAAGTCACTTTCATCACATTCATACAAACACACAAACTTTCTATTTGAAGACTTCAGCAAGCGTTCATGGGAAGGTGATATTTTGGGCCCTCTTCCCTATTTGGTTAGCACCTAGAATAGCAGAGTTGGAAGGGGCCTTGTAGGTCATCTAGTCCAACTCCCAGCTCAAGCAGGAAACCCTATACTATTTCTGACAAAGCCTCCAGTGATGAAGCTCCCACAATTTCTGAAGAAAAGCAGTTCCATTGGTTGATTGTTCTCAGTTAGAAAATTCCTCCTTATTTCTAGGTTGAATCTCTCCTTAATCAGTTTCCATCCATTATTCCTTGTCTGGCCTTCAGGGGCTTGGAAAACAGCTTGACCCCCTTCCTCTCTGGGGCAGCCCCTCAAATATTGGAAGATGCTATCCTGTCTCCCCTGGTCCTTCTCTTCACTAGACTAGCCATGCCCAGTTCCTGCAACCGTTCATTGTATGTTTTAGCCTCCAGTCCCCTCATCATCCTGGTTGCTCTACTCTGCACTCTTTCTAGAGTCTCAACATCTTTTTTATACGGTGGTAACCAAAACTGGATGTAGTATTCTAGGTGTGCCCTTACTAAGGCTTTATAGAGCGGTACTAGTACCTCATGTGATCTTGATTCTATCCCTCTATTAATGCAATTTAGGATTGTATTGGCTTTTTTGGCTGCCGCGGCACACTGCTGGCTCATTTTCAACTGCTTGTCCACTAAGACTCCAAGATCCCTCTCACAGTCACTGCCATTAAGCCTGGTTTCACCTAATGTGTACATGTCCTTTTGGCTTTTCTTGCCTAAGTGTAAGACTTTACTTTTCTCTATGCTGAATTTCATGTTGTTAGATAGGGTCCAGTGTTCAAGTCTGTCAAGATCCATCTGGATCTTGAGCCTATCATCTAGGGTGTTGGCTATTCCTGCCAGCTTAGTGTCATCTGCAGGTTTGCCCAGGTTAAGTTGAGAATTATGAATTTTGATAATTGAAACCCAATCACCCTTGCAGAAAACCTCCGAAAATACTTCTATTTTATAAATTTATTTATTTTATAAAATGTGTATGCCGCCCTATCTCCGAGGACTCAGGGTGGCTCACAACGACAATCAACCAAGCGACTGTAAAAACAACAAATACTCATAAAAAAATATCAGGAAAAAAAAAGTATTTAGTGCTGAGAGGTCCATCGGAGCACAAGGGCTAGGAGGTCACTTGTAGTTATGTCCTGCTTGTGAAGGTCCCAGAGACAGCTGGTGAGCTGATGATAGAAAACAGAAAGGACCTGCTGAGTTGGATTTAGCAGGGCAATTCTGAAATCTGGGCCAAATTACCTACATGATTTTGCAGAGAAAAGTATGCAGAAGAGTTTGCAAAATATGAGAAAATGCTAGTTGTTATTTACCACTGACAAGTTTCAAATGATACCAATAAGGTGTCTCTATTATGAACAATTTAATTCCTCCATACGAATTTTAAAGAGGGGACACCGCCCTATAAATCACATTGTTAACGTATTTCAAGGAACCCAGGAGCCAATTTAGAGCTGTGTAAATCACCCTTAGTTTAGAAATGTGGAAGAAAGCAAACCTAGTGCTGTGTTTGGCCTTTCCCATGAATTATTTTTCAAAAAAGCAATTTAAGTGAATACCCTGGATCCGGCAGTATACAAATACTTTCCAATATATAAACACAGAAGTCTGCACTTTCCATCATACCTGATTTTCAAAAATATCTGAAGGGTAGAATTATTTTTTACAATACCTAGTTTAAATTAGGTGGAGTAATAAATCGGTAGCCTAACTACACTGGCTTCACCCCTTAGAAACACCTCGGCTGCCATCAGCTGCAGTTTACAATGGGCAGACCATTCCTGGCAACTGTGAGCAGCAGTGGGAATTCAGCCTCTCCTGTGCCAGATTCCAGGGGGAACTTCTGGGAAATAAATAGGGGAGGAAGAGGATGCTGAAGGCACGGAGGCTGGAAGCCCAGGGATGTGATTGCCTCCATGTGCCAACCGTTCGCCCAGAGGCTCATCTATTGCACCAGCAGAGAAAAACTCTTTATGTTCTTTATGGAACTCTTCAGGTTTAGGGAGAGGAAAAATGCAATTTTGAGATGATCGTGTACTTGAGCATAAGAGAAAAGAGGCTACTAGTCTTTTCCAACAAGAATCATTTCGCAACAGAAATGTAGCAGGAAATACATGAAATGTGTATTAACCGTGAGGAGCAAATTACGTTAATTAAGAAGTACATCAATTATTAAAATATATAATTTAAAGAGACCCTGTTTGGTCTCTTTTCTTTTATGGTCAAGCACATGATCATCTCAAAATTATGTATTTTTTCTCTCCTTAAACCCGAGGAATTTAATAAAGGACATTTTTCTCTGCTGGTGCAGTAGCTCAGCCTCTCCAAAACATCTGTGATTACCTACAATGTGGCATTGCAGCGCCCACGGCCAAATGCTAAAGCTCTTGTGCTGTTTAGTGGCTGCCAAAAGACTGACTTCTGGCAAGATGAGTCTTGAAAGGCCCTGGGGAAAGAGGAAACCTTCTCAGATGCTGGCCAGGTGCTGTCCCTCCTTGGTACTTCCCTAGCTGCTAGCTTCAAAAAGCACATCATCCCTTAGTTAAGAAAATGCAAGAAATAAGCTATAAACACAAAGCTAAAAGCTATAAACCACCTTTTCTTTAAACAAACAAACAAACAAACAAACAAACAGAAGGACCAAAAAAAAATGGATTCAGCAAGTTCTCCTTAGAAGTATTGCTATAGAAATATTGATTTTTTTTACTCAACTCAATTGACTGAAAAGTTGTTTGTATAGCAATATTGGCCCGGGCAATCCACTGGAACTATTTTGCTGCACAGAGTAATCAAGTGCATTTCTGAAGTATAATTATATTGTCATAAAAACGAAGCCAAGATAACCTTCTCTTCAAGCAATAAACCTACAGCGGCAGTAAAACCGTAAGAGAGCCACAGACACAGAGCCAGAACTCCATGATAGGGTGTCTTCTGAAGAGCCCAGTCCCCTCCCCACACTTGCTGCTCTTCCCTTAAGCTACGGTTAGCACGAAAGTGATCAATATCTCAATCTCCATAAACTATTTCAATAATAGTTAGTTCACCTGGAAACAGAAACTGAATGTTTCTGCTCAGCGACCTGAGACTGCCTCCTTGTTGGTTGAATGCGGGTAATATTTCATTGCCATAATGGATACGACTCAGCGCAGGGTTTTAGCAGGAGGCGGACAAACACACATTCTTCAGTTACAAATCAATATACACCACACACCTTTCAAAAAAAAAAAAAAAGGCCCAGGATATGGGATGCTGGCGGTCAAAAAATACAAAAGGTGTCACCAGGAGCAGTTATAATTAATTTATTTGACAAAACAATCATCAATTCTCTCCAGCGAAGGACCCACAGCTACAGCGGCTGCTAACCAAAACCAACCGAAGCTGCCTGTAAGCAGAGATTCCATTCGGCTTTGCCTGCAACAGGGATGGTGCCAGGGATGTAGCAAGAGGGCAAATATTTCCAATTATTTGCATGACACGTGCGGTGAGGGGGACAATGAAAGGAGCCTGTCAACGCATCCTGAAAGCTGGCCATGACTTCTGACCAGTTAGCCAAGGCTACCCCTAAAAGCCAGAACCATTTTGCTTTCTCGGCCCAGAAAGGCCCACCAAATTTATTGGCATTTTGGCAAAGCTCCTGGCACCCCAGACAGCCACACTAACTCATATGCCTGATCTAAGGGGTGCAAAATGGTATGTGCTTGAGGTTGCCACGCCAGTGGAGGCTACAAAAACTAGATAATTTCATGAAAAATGTGATGGCCAACGTAAGTCAATAAAAGTGTTTTTTTCCTCAAATTATAAAAGAAAAGAAAATGACCCAAGGGTGCTTTTTCAAAAGAGAATTTTCTCTTTCTTTGTTTTTCCTTGAAGACGCTTTGCTTCTCATCCAAGAAGTTTCTTCAGTTCAGTTTCTCTTCAAGGAAAAGCAAAGAAAGTCCAGGTGCCTTTTGAAAAAGCACCTTTGGGACAACCACGGCCTCGACGACGGAGGACAGAAAGAAAATGACACAACCTCAGAAAGCGTCTTGTGTGCTGAAGCCATCTGTCTCTGGATGAAATCTTGATCACCATCCCCCCCCCCCCATCCGAGGTCCTTTTTTAAGGGAATTTTACTTTACTTGAGGAATAAGAGCCGAGGTGGCGCAGTGGTTAGAGTGCAGTACTGCAGCTACTTCAGCTGACTGCTAGTTCAGCCGATCAGTGGATCAAATCTCACCGGCTCAAGGCTGACTCAGCCTTCCATCCTTCTGAGGTGGGTAAAATGAGGACCCAGATTGTTGGGGGCAAGATGCTATTTAGTATACTGTCGATTGTTGTAAGCCGCCCAGAGTCCTCGAAGAGTGGGCGGCATAGAAATATGATTAATAAATAAAAATAAATAATTTCTAAGAGGGAATGCTGGTGGACTTAAAGTGTTCCAAGAATAAAGGCTTTCCCGTCAAGACAACCATCTCTTTGTTACTGTAAATCTTAATTTGAAGGATCTTTAATCCTTCAAATTAATTTTAACATATTAAGATTTTATGATTGATTTTATGGTCAACTTAGCCTTCCATGCTTCCGAGGTCAGTAAAATGAGGACCCAGATTGTTGGGGGCAATATGCTGACTGTGTAAACCGCTTACAGAGGGCTGTAAAACACTGTGAAGCGGTATATAAGTCTAAGTGCTATTGCTATTTATGTAGAGCAGTGATTTGGGAAATTGGCTAAGAGAAGTTGTGGCACAACAGGAAGGATGTGCCTGTATCTTTGTATATATAACAAAGTTGGGAGAGGCAGAAGCAAAATAATATCATCAATGCAGCTGTAAACATAAGAAAGACATTAATTCTCAAGACCAGTAGGGTTCAGTTCTTACTTTCAAGCTGTATGAATAGCCACAGAATAATTTCCCTGTCCTGAAAGGATCTGTGACATACTCCCCACTAGGGAGTAGACCTAGTTCAATTGAAAAGCTGGAAATCCAGATCCTGAAGACCCAGACTTCAGAGGATTATTAGAACTGCAGAAAAAACAAGGGCTATCAACCTGCCTTCCATGGAGGACCTGTATACTGCACGAGTCAAAAAGAGGGCTGTGAAAATATTTACAGACCTCTCGCATCCTGGACATAAATTGTTTCAACCCCCACCCTCAAAATGACGCTATAGAGCACTGCATACCAGAACAACTAGACACAAGAATGTTCAATCTCTCTTGGCTAATGAAGAATTCTATTCTGTCCTGTCCTGTCCTGTCCTGTCCTGTCCTGTCCTATCCTATCCCATCCCATCCCATCCCATCCCATCCCATCCCATCCCATCCCATCCTATCCCCATCCCTATCCCTAATCCTATTCTCTGACTAACCAGAGAAATGTCCCGTTGGAACGAGACAGCTACCGGAAAGAACAATAGTGTGTAGTTACATGAAGTTTATCAACTGCTTTTAGCATCTAATTGGAAGAAAGGCAGCAGCTTACATTCCATTGCCATAGCGGAATCAGATAATCCATGACAACTTCATTATGAACAAACTTCCCAGGATATTAATTTACTTGCATAAATGGCAGGATTCTCAAAAGGCTCTCGCAATTCCCATAATGGTAAAGAAAGCTCATGCAGATCCACCACAATTAGTCTTTGTCATCCAATTCCAAGGAAGCTGTCAATACAGCAGAACATTGCCTGGCTTTGCTAATGGCCTGGGCGAAGGTGAACAAGCTGAAATTAAATCTGGACAAGACAAAGGGGCTGTTTCTTGGTCAATGGGAAATCGGGATCAGCTATCAGGAATGAAGCAGCTCCTAACATTTGCAGCTTGTGAACATCCTTGGATCCTGCCCTGTTCACAGGGCTGTTGTGGCAGGCAGCATATTTGCACATTATGGTTCATATATCAGCTATTGACTCCTCATGAGTCAATCAGACTAACTAGGATTGCCTGCCTATGCTTTTGTCATATTTTATTAGACTACTCGGATGTGTTTCATCTGGGACTGCTCTTGAAGAACATCTGGAAACGTAAAAGGAGGAAATTTGCCAAGCTTGTGTAACATCCACAAAACAGAAATGGCTTAGAGTTAATAAGTATCACTCCTATGTGGCTTAAATGAATCCCGGCTACCCACTGCATGAGAAGACAGGGCGGGGTGCAAATAACGTAATGTTGGACTAAACCAATTATTCATCTATCTCAACAGTTCATCTCCCAATAAAAATAAAGAGAATAGCTATAATTATGCTATCATGTTGGCATGCACTCTTCAGCACAAATGGTGGCGCATCAAAACAGCGTTGTCTTGTTCTGGTATCAGACACAGAATTATTGTTCAGAATCTTTGCTAATAGCCATTACAATTACTTCTGGCAACGTTGCCACAGATGGATTGCGCCTTACATGCCTATTATCATATTTTCCATACAGTATTGTCATTTACGAAGTATTTTTACTTTCTGAAAATATTGATCATCACAATCTTTGCTGGTTGTGAGAGCCTGTTATAAATGTTAGCCTAAATGTATACAAAACATCCTAGAAAAAGTTTATCAATTTAGAAACAGCATTTTTAGCCCACAATGGCAATTTTTTTTTATCCTGCATTAAGATTTATCTAAGGCTCAGATACTGTCAACCAAAAGCTACTTTTCTAGATATAATTTAGTCATGAAGGCAGCTCCAGCAAACGTTAAAGACCATCAGCATCTCATAGGGGGAGGACAGCTACCCCGTGACATAATTTTGGGGAGAGGAAAATGCCTCTTCCTTTTCTTTTCCCCAAAGTTGGCGTGAAGGGGGAAAGGGGGAGAGGGACACTCACTTGTAAACGGTTCCTCCATTGCCGTGCCCAAGGATGTCTCGATACCGTATGTCTTGTTCATTCATCTCCACCAGGAAGAAAGAAAAACAAAAGAGATGTCAGGCTGGGGGTGCAAGTGTCAAGGAGAAGCCACTCTCGGCCATAAACAACCCGCCGTCTGGGTCATTTCAAGTTCAGCTGCAAGAACGAGGAGATCAATACAACATTTGCTGTCCAATTTATAAAAGACAATACCAGGGGACAAAGTGATGGAAAGTTTAATGACAATTTGTTTGCCTGGGTCATTTCATTAAAGTTTGATAAAAGGTGTCAAAATGGAATGATAACATAGCTCAAGAGGAGCAGGGCACCGACCTGAAGGGGAGTGGAAGGCTCTGGAGCTCAAAGCATCACTACAAGGCCTGGGTCAGGAAGGGACTGGATAGTCCCTCAGCCAATGCTCTGACTTGGAAGCAGCCACACATGAGTTCCTGAAACCTGACAGGTTTTGCTCTAAAGCAGGGATGTCAAACTCAAGGCCCGCGGGCTGGATCCAGTGTGTGGGGTGCTTAGATCTGGCCTGGGAGGCCACCCTGGAAACAACGAAGGACTGGCCCGCAGTGCCTCTGCCAGCGAAAACGGAGCTCAGGAGCGCTTGGGCCACCACAGGTACCCCAACACCAACAGGTACCAACCCTGGCCAGCCCCCCCACCCCAGGTGAAACACAACCCTGATGCAGCCCTCAATGAAATCAAGTTTGACACCCCTGCTCTAAAGTTAGAGAAGAGCCACACGAACACGCTGCTCAAATGGCCAGGACGGATGGATGGCTCACTTGGCTCAAGACACCTCACCAAAGTGGCACACACCAGTCACTTTGCAGGTAAGTACTTAATTCTCAGTTCACATGCACTCTTGTTGTGCAGCCATCTTCCCTTCCCACACGCAAAGTCCAGCAGATAAGTCACCAGCCCAGTTAAACTGGTACAACAACCGAAGGTCAAAATTAGCACCTTGAATTATGTTCAGAAGGTAACAAGGGGTCAATTTGGCACTCAGCTCTCGGTAAATATAAAGGAGTAAAGCCACCTCACCAAGCCCTCTGCCATGAATTTTCCTGAGTAAAAAAAAAAAGCTTTTGTAGATATGTGATGTGAGAAACAAATCATGTGCCAGAACAACAATGATGAAAATAATCTACTGGAAGGCTATAAAAAGGCTCATTTTAAAATGCCTTTTGCTGCACTTCAATGCAATGATTATATAGCCAAGGAAATATTTTTTCCAGGTCTAAAACTTGGGCAATCTGTGATTGTTAGAAGCGCAATGCCACAAAAATGGCCATTTATTTTGCCTATTTAGTTTGTTGCAGTAAACTTACAGTTTAGAAATAAATCGACAGACAATGGACACTCATGAATCAAAACAAATGTTTGTACAATGGGGATTGTTTTCTAAATGATTTTTCCCCTTTCAGGAAAACAGGCCAAGAAGTAAAGACCAATCTGTACACTATTACCACAAACACATGTTACAAAATACTATGTTTTTAGAAACATAGGCCAAGAAAGACCCAAGAACACCTTCCCTAATGTGATGCCTTCCAGAAATCTCAGAACTGCCACTGGCTGAAATGCCAACCAGCAGTTTGAACATAGGAAGCTGCTTTTCCAGAGATTTTCCAAGAATCTTTCTGCTTCTCAGGTCAGAAGAATGGAGCACAATGTTTCAGATTAAAAGAAATGAAGGACACCATCCATAAGTATTTCTCCTCAAGAAGCAAGGAACTCCATATATGGGGGAAAAAATACTAGTTTTTACTGTCAGGAGTGGCTCTTGCGGGGCGGAAAGAGGGTCACAAAAGAAAAGGTAGAAGCAAATGAAATGTAAAGTAGATGAAGAGTGAAAACAGAATGAATGCAGGAAAAGAAATCCTAAATGATAACATCTTAGAAGACTGATTAATCTCCCAACAGAATAAATGGGCATCAAGGATGGATGTGAAAACAGCTTGAAAAGAATTGTGTTATAAAGGGTTGCAGAAGAGTATGAGTATGCCAAAAGGAAAAATTGACTGATTTTAATCTCTTAATTCTTAATGCTGAAGTTTTTCATTTTTTAATGTTGTGGCTGTTTTATATTGTTTTTATATTGTTGTAAGCTGCCCAATCACTTGACAGTGAGATGAAATGAATGAATGAATGAATGAATGAATGAATGAATGAATGAATAGCAAGAGCACTTAGACTTATATACCTCTCCATAGTGCTTTACAAAACACTCTGAGCAGTTTGGAGTCAGCATATTTTCCCCAACCATCTGGATCCTCATTTTATCCACTTCGGAACGATGGGAGGCTGAGACAATCTTGAGCCAGTCAGGATTGAACTCCTGGCAGTGGGACAGCCTGCAATGCTGCACTCCAACTACTGTGCCACCATGGATATTCATAATAAAATAATGAATATGGAAAAGGATTGGAGAAAGGTTGTGGAGAAAAGGGAAATGGGATATGAGCACCCCTGTAAAAACTGATATGGGGCAGAACTTCATTGCAACATGGATTTCCAGATCTCCTCTGCAAAAGAGGAAATCTCCTCTGCCATCTCACACACATACACTTCGATTTATGTATTTCTGGATATATTTCTAAAGTGTGGTAGTGGTGACAGTAGATGTGTTTGGCTGGGGGCACAAAGGTTTGTATATTTGTTATGTTGATGATGCTGGGTTGTTAGCTAAGAACCAAAAGATTATTTGCAGCAAATGTTAGATTGTATCATGGAACAAGAAGTATGAATTTAAAAATCAACAATATCAAAGACTAAATTAGTGATTTCTGAGACTGAAAGAATAGAACGAATGCAAGTTGTAAGCCATGGAAAACTTTAAAAATAGTACATGAATTGGTTTAGCAGTATAGAGCACTTATTAATAAGGGGGAAATGGATGGAGAAAGCTTTGGTTTATGCAAATGTTAATGGAAAAGTAGTAGATTATATAGTTAATGGTAAGGAAGGGAACATCAAAAGAAGCAAAAATAAGACTTTATTTCTGCTGGCTTTGTGATGCGTAAAGCGAGACGCAGTAGAGAATGAACAAGGATAAATCCGTATGGATTGCGTAGGAGAGCGAGCAGCCCTTAAGAGAAGCTGGTTGGTAAGATCTGATCGTGTAGCACAGTCTTCCTCAACCATTGCAACTTTAAGATGTGAACTTCAACTCCCAAAATTCCCCAGCCAACGCAGTTGGTTGGGGAATTCTGGGAGTTGAAGCAACATGTCTTAAAATGGCAAGCTCTGATACAGAAAAGAACAAATAAAAATCAAACTACAAAACAAATGAACAAAGAAAGAATGGAATGAGGGGATGGATAAAAGTGAGAAAGTTGTGATTGAATCGAGTTAATGTATTCCTCAAAAAGAAGTGTGAAAAGTTTAAAGAAGAAAAAGCAGAATGTGCACAGGATGGAAGGAAGCATGCTTCAAGGAAATAATAATATGGAAAGATAGAGTGACTTCCTTCCTTCCCCTTTAATTTCTTAGGCTTCCCATTCCTGAAACCTTTTCTGCAATCTACATAATGTTGCCCACCCTCACTGGGACAGCCGTGAGGGGTGAGATGAGTGGGAGCATTTAGTTACGCAGAAGCATGTGAAGAGAAAGTTCAAAAGGACACTGAGGATGGAACACATTTGCAGTATCAAAGCAAACCTGTTGAGACATTTCCAAAGCTTAATTATCTGAGAGTTATTCCAGAAAGGACAAATAAAGATTTCAAAAGTGCAGCCCTGTTGGCTATTTTGCAAAATTATTTCCACATCAACCTATTTTTTACCTTAATCTCTTTTGGATCAAGTGGTGAGTAGTAAATAGCTCACTTATTTACCACTTCTTTAACCACTCTAGGAGTTACAGCAAATATCCTTCAAAGCTCGGCTCTCCATTCTTAGTGGCGGAATCTAAAGACCCAAGAACCAACACACCAGAAAGATGTTTGATTACATTTTCGAAAGAAGGACTGGAACCAAGTGGGAGACCCTATCCCATATCAGACAAATGGCATTCCAAACTCTTCTTTGAAACCTTCAGTGATGGAGCATCCACTGCTGGAGACAAGCAATTCCACTGATTGTTGTTCTCACTGTCAGGAAATTTGTTCATAATTCTAGGTTGGATCACTCTTTAATATTTCACCAGGTACTTCTTGTCCTGCTCTCACATGCTTTCGAGACTAGATCGAACCCCTCTTTCCCTTCAAATATTGAAAGACTATCGGATCACCCCTAGTCCTTCTCTTTTTAGACTAGGGCCTCTAGGAGTCTCTGGAGGCTAGGGACAGCAAAAAATGTCACTTCCTATCCAATCGGAAGTTGGGAAACGAGCCGTTTCTGGGGAGGTGGGGAAGGCCGTTTTTGCCCTCCCCAGAATCATGGAGAGGCTCTGGAGCCAGGCAAGAGAGAAAAACGAGCCTACCGGGCCATCGTGTGCCAGGAGTGGGGGTAGGGGGTTGCGCACTAATGCGCGGGGGTGGGACACCTAGAATTATGGGTGTGGGCACGTGTACGCCCCCCTCCCCCCCTCCTGGCATGCGATGGCAAAAAGGTTAGCCATCACTGGACTAGGCATACCAAGTTCCCACCACCATTCATCGTACGTTTTATCCCCTGATGCCCTAATCATCTTTGTTGCTCTTCTCTACACTGTTTCTCGAATCTCAGTATCTTTTCTGTATGTTAGCAGGTGTGTCCAACGCCCAAGGAAGAAAGTTCTGGAGCTTTCTTGGAAGCTCTAGCAAGGGAGTACAGGTATTATATAATAACTAAAATCAATATGCTCCTATGGGGGATGGCCCTCCTCTTCCACCAAGTGTGCAGCTTTGGGAAGGACACAAATGGATTGGTGATAGAAGAAGGGGAGACTTGCCTAGTCAACCAGGTTGGCTGAATCAACCCTGGGGATCCAAAAGAAAATTCTCAGTGGGCTTGACAGGAACAATAAATGTGTGTTCTGCCTCTTGTAAAAATGCCTGAAATCTGCTGTTTCTCAGGATCTCTATTATCCTACTCCAGGTATACCCTTGCTCAATTCTGGGATGTGCCAGTTCAGCTCAAATGTAACACACGTTCAAGCTGACCATGGCTTGGTTTGATTATCATCAGAAGCATAAAGCTCCCATATGACACCAAAGGATTGGAGCTCTGGATTTTTAAAATCTGAAATTGTGAACTTGAGAATAAAGCTGCTTTCTCTTTTCTTAATTGATTAGAGCGATGTGGGGAGATTATAATTGTCTGAAAGGCAGAATAAAGTCACACTAAATAAATAAATAAATAAACCTTCATAAACCCAGTGAGAAATGTCAAGGATCCCTAGCAATTTATTTATTGTGTTTGAGAATCTGAAGGCATCAATCAAATCCTAAAACTACCAACTTTGCAGCAAGCACCAGTGCATTATTTTTTTCTTATGCAATCTTTGATCGGCCACTGAGAGTAAAGGAATGAACCGAAAAGTGAAATAGTATCCAATTATGGATCAGCAAATAAAATAGTCTTTGTTTATATCTGTTGTCTTGGAAAGAATCAGCATGCATCTCTTATAAATCATTAGAAAAAAAATGCTCAATTAATCCTTATTTGATATATACAGCTACAGCAGGCGCCTCGCCCTGTATGGGCTCCCTCCCCTGAACCAATCAAAGTCCTAATGGCTTCAGAAAGCAGACACAGTCTATGAACAGACAATTGGAGAGATTTAGTAAATCCCACTTCATAGAGCAGAGACTAATCGGAAAACATGAGCCAGTCAAATGTTTCTTATGAACTGTTGACACTACGTCAATGCTCAATCAATTGGCGGCATTTTCTCTGAGTGGCAGAAAAGAAATAAATATTTATATCACATAACCTATATCAATGAACCTCGGCAGAAAGCTATTTCTAACCTGTCAATATTTGATTATCTTGAAGAATCATGTCCCCTTTCTGTTAATGATTAATATGAATTTCTTATTAAACCTAAATGGAGGCTTTTGGGCAACTAAAGTCTTTATTAATGCTTTAAAAGAGAAGGCAGGAAAGGCAGGGTGATTTTCAGATGAGTGGACTTCAATTCCCACCTATGCTGGCTGGGGAATTCTGGGAGTTGAAGTCCACCCATCTGAAAAATCATCAAGATGGAGAAACTCTGCTCTTGGGGGACTTCACAATTTAACCCTCTCCTCCACTGGTCCTCCTATGTTAGGCAGGTTCTCACCAACATCAATGGGGCAGGATAGGACTGGCCTGGATCAGGCCCAGTTGTGCCCACCCTTAATAATTCAAAGTTGTGTTCGTTCCTGGTACAAGGCAGAGGCTCCAGTCCTCTCCATGGGAAAGACCAAGGTATTGAGGCTAGCGCCTCTTTGCCGCCTTCTGCAGGTGGAATCCTTCCAACCTGAGCTCTGCCCCTGGCGGCTTCTTGGGCACGAGAACCACGCAGTTCTCTTCCAGGGCTTGCTCCTTCTGCCAGGCTGCCTGCCTTCCCAATATAGGCTCCACTCAGAGATCTTTAGGGCTCACCCTTCTCCCAAATGCCTGGGAGCCTCAAAAATGCACTCTGGAATGCCTTCAGAGCTGCTGCAGGTGGTCCTTGACTTACAACAGTTCATTTAGTGACCGTACGAAGTTACGACGGCACTGGAAAAAAGTGACTCATGACCATTTTTCACACGGGGGACCGTTGTAGCATTCCCATGGTCACGTGACCAAAATCCAGATGCTTCGCAACTGGTTCATATTTATGACGTTTGCAGTGTCCCAAGGTCACATGATCCCCTTTTGCAACCTTCTGACAAGCCAAGTCAATGGGCAACCGTTTACTCACTTAACAGCTGCAGTGATTCACTTAACAACTCTGGCAAGAAAGGTTGTAAAATGGGGCAAAATTCACTTAACCAATGTCTCACTTAGCAACAATAAAGTTGGGCTCAATTGTGGTCGTAAGTCGAGGACTGCCTGTACTTAATGCATTTTTTGAATGAAAAAGCCAGCTCTCTCTTCATTTTTTTAATGCCAAGCATTCAGCAACATTAAAGCAATGTGACTTAAAATCTGGCCCAATTCGAAAACAAAATCTATCTTCCAATTTAAGTAAACCTCCCTATTTTCTTCAGTGCAATTCAGTCATCACAGGCATCTCAAACCTTCCTTAAGAAATCCTTTTCCTTCCCAATTAAAAACCTCCTTACCTGGCTCAAGGATACTGAAAACCCGTTACTTCTCAAGATGAGGCTTTCAAAAAGTGTCTAATAATATTTCATTCCCTCCTCTACCCTTGAAATATCACCCTTATTACAAGCAAGCAGCTGCTGAAGATTAAATAAAATGCAGGGAACAAAAAAAAAGCAGCAGCACAAAAGGATTTAAAAATATTCCGTGTCTATCCTTCAGGTAAGACTACGCTTAAAAAAGAAGAGCCAAAATCCATATTCCGAAGTTTTATTTAAAGGCTTCTGGCTGCAAATAAAACAGCCTGGAGTGGAGCAAGGCTGGCAGGACCGTCCTCCCCCATTAAGAGAGCAGCCTTACAGGTGATCCGCTGAAGGACACGCGTGAAGATCTGCTTTTGTCTTCTTGACACGCTCAACTACCACTACTTGATTCATGAAATGCCACGGAGGCTCGGGGAGGTCACTGTGTGAAGGCATTGAATACGCATCTGAGATAATTAAGATTTCAGCCTTCGAAACACGGAAGGGAAGTGAACAGCAGTTAAGAAAATCAATAAGAGTCTTTTATTTGCGGTGACACAGATGTCTCAGTCAATAGTGTCTAATAGGCAGGCTTGAACGGCATGGACAGGGGCTGCCTCCAAGGCTATCAAAGGGTTTCACCATGACAAACATTAAAACTTATTTATGTGGCTGGCAAAGAATCCTGCAGCCTTGAGGTATTTTCATTTCGCGGTGTATATTTAAAGCCATTAATGCGACGTTGGGACTTCCTGTTCGAATCCGAGTGGCCGGGAAGGGCTGGCTTGGCCTCTCCTCTCGCCCATCGCATTCCCCTGCAGGAGTCGGACCAGGCTGGGGCGTTTTTTATGGGTTTTTCCCCCCCTTCTACAGAGCTTCAAGGGACACGCACTCCTCTGGTGACCCCTTTGCTACCGGCTCTGGGGTGGCAGGGCCGTCCAAGCCCATCTGCAAACAGCCAGCAAAGCAGAAACCCTGTTTTGCTATTCAAAATTGATTACGCTTTCTCCCCTAAATTGAGGCAACCGAGTGGCGGGTGTGAAAGGCACTTCAATCTATTTGGAGCTAAATCTGATTAGTGCATTTCGAAAAAGGGGAAGTAAATTGGCGTGCCAATCCAAATCAATCGGGACAGGGGCTCCTCCACCGCACAAGCTCTTGGCCTGCCTTCGCCTCTACTTTATTAAAAGAACACATTACCAGTAAGTGAGCAGTAAACATCTCTGGGGTGATTTGAGCACACAAGGCACATCTGAATTCAGGCAGACATCCATCGTGCCTGCAGCCAGCTCCACACCAAGGTACCTACCTGGCCATTTGCTAGTATTTTCTTCAGCTCAGCGGAGGACTTCTTCAGACTGCAGCATTGGGCAGAACAAAGGTAAAAAGGGAAAGAAGAAGAAGAAGAAGAAGAAAGAAAGGTCATTGCCCATCTGCACTTTGAAGACGGGGGCTACAACTTGCCCTTTGCTAAAGAGCATCTCGTTGCTAATTGGAACATCTGCCTAGGATTACAAGTGTGTAAACTACACTCTGAGGTAATTAGAATGAAGTGTGTAAAGCACGCACACACACACACATTTTCTTTCGTTTATCGTCTCCTTAAAGTGCTGATAGTGGCAAATGAATTTCCTTGGGGAAGTTAATGGTTTCCCAGGAAAACCCAAAAGAACCTGGGAAGGTTGCACAGTTCAAAGATCCCCAGGCAGAATAACAGAACGGGAAGGGACCTTGGAGGTCTCCTAGTCCAACTGCCTGCTGAAGCGGGAGACCCTGCCTAGACCATTCCAGGCAAGTAGCTCTCCAGTCTCGTCTTAAAAGCCTCCCGTGATTGGAGGACCCACAACTTCTGGAGGCAAGCAGTTCCACTGGTTAATTATTCTCACTGTTAGGAAATTTCTAGTTATAAGTTGCTTCTCTCCTTGATTAATTTCCATCCATTGCTTCTTGTCTTGCCTTTTGGTACTTTGAGGAATTGATTGATCCCCCCTCTTCCTTGTGGCGGCCCCTCAAATATTAGAACATTTCATCCCAGTCCTTCTTTTTGCTAGACTAGACCCATGCACTTCCTGCAACCATTCTTCATATGTTTCAATCCCCTAATCCCGTGATGGCGAACCTATGGCACATGTGCCAGAGGTAGCACGCAAAGCCCTCGCTGTGGGCACGCTTGCCGTCACCAGCTGCTGTTTTGGTTTCTGGCACGTGCATGCACAGTGGCCAGCTGGTCTGTCTGCACATTGGAGTGCTGGAAACCAGAAGACCAGCTGGCTGGTGCGCATGCACCGACCGATGCCAGCCACCTGGTCTTTGGGTTTCCGGAGCTCCGGCATGCACAAAGATCAGCTGGCCTGCGTACATGCGCGCACCAGAAACCCAAAGACCAGGTGCTAGCACTCACATGTGCACCGGCCAGCTAGTCTTTGGGGCACATGCATGTGCATTCCTGTTTGGGCACTCGGTGCTGAAAAGGTTCGCCATCACTGCCCTAATCAATTTTGTTGCTCTTTTTTAAAAAAATTTTTTTATTTATATGCCGCCCTTCTCCGGAGACTCAGGGCGGCTTACAATGCATTAAGCAATAGCCTTCATACTTTTGTATATTTCTACAAAGTCAGCTTATTGCCCCCACAAACTGGGTCCTCAATTTACCCACCTTAGAAAGGATGGAAGGCTGAGTCAACCTTGAGCCTGGTGAGATTCAAACTTACAGTAATTGCAGACAGCTGGAGTTAATTACAATGCATTAGTCTGCTGAGCTATCCAGGCCCTTATAGATTTGCAAACTGAGCTTAAGACATTTGCAAAATCGAGGTGGGAAAAAAAAAAGAGAGAGCACATTTTCCCAGTCATAATTTATGACTTCCTTTGGGCTCCTTCTGAGAGCCCTTAGCTCAGTGTTTCTCAACCTTGGTAGCTTGAAGATGGGTGGACTTCAACGTTGGCTGGGGGATTCTGAGAGTTGAAGTCCACCCATTTTCAAGCTACCAAGGTTGAGAAACACTGCCTTAGCTGGAGAAAAGAGATTTCTGACTTTTTTTTTTAAATTAGATTTATATGCCGCCCTTCTCCGAAGACTCAGGGCGGCTTACAATGCATTAAGCAATAGCCTTCATACTTTTGTATATTTATATTTTTATACAAAGTCAGCTTATTGCTCCCAACAAACTGGGTCCTCAATTTACCCACCTTATAAAGGATGGAAGGCTGAGTCGACCTTGAGCCTGGGGAGATTCGAATTTATAGTAATTGCAGACAGCTGGAGTTAATCACAATGCATTAGTCTGCTGAGCTATCCAGGCCCTTATAGATTTGCAAACTGAGCTTAAGACATTTGCAAAATCGAGGTGGAACAAAAAAAAAAGAGAGAGAGAGAGAGAGAGCACATTTTCCCAGTCATAATTTATGACTTCCTTTGGGCTCCTTCTGAGAGCCCTTAGCTCAGTGTTTCTCAACCTTGGTAGCTTGAAGATGGGTGGACTTCAACTCCCAGAATCCCCCAGAATCCCCCAGCCAACCTTGAGCCTGGGGAGATTCGAACTAGCAGTAATTGCAGGCAGCTGAATGTTAATAACAGGCTTTAGTCTGCCACGCCACCAGGCTCTTATCTCGGCACCTCTTTCTCAACATCTTTTTAATAACATGACAACCAAAACCGGATGCAGTATTCCAAGCGCAGTCTTACCAAGGCATTATTAAACAGTACTAAAACTCCTCTTGATCTTTGCCTTTGTAGCAAAAACCTGGGAATAGCTGCAATTTGCTATTTATTGAGAGGCTGAGCCTGGTGTTTTACCTGAAGATCTTATGCTTCCGCCCAGTTTAGCTGGATTGGGAGAAAAGCTGGCTCCCAGCACAATCCAGCAGGAGTGCCACTGCGTGGACCATCCCTTCATGAAGTGTTGTTGTGCATGAACACAAGGGGGTGCTTTTGCGTACTCCCTACTAATTTTATCCAAATATGCAGAAGGAAATTTTCTGGTGTGTCCATGAAAGTTAAATACCAACAACCATTTCTTACTGCTGCCACAGAAAACTACATCTGAAAAAGAGCCCTTAAAAAGAACGATTATGTTCTTGACAGGCTGAAGTGTCTTGATCATCGATCCTGACGGAAATAAAAGAAACTTCTTTGTTCTTTAATAAGCCTCCACTCTGCTAGAATACTTTAAAGAAAAAGTACTCTGCCAAATGAAATGTAGGCTGATCTTGTCATCTCTTGCAACTAACCGTTTTGTGAACATGAAACAGAGGCAGGCTGTCAATGACTTCAAAACAGTCATTCCTTATGCAGATGGCTTTTGGGAATGAAAGCCAATTAATTGCCCCATTAGATGACAGCATCAACTCAAGCCATTGTTGCAGGGCATTTGCAGAATCAGCTCCAAGCGAGTGTAGCTGAGGAAATAAATGACCACAAAGCAAGGAAACGGGAAATTTGCCCTGCAAACCGAGTTTAAACATCAGACGTATGATAATGGCAGATAATACAATCTTTGTATTGAAAGCACAATTTGAAAATTATTCTGACACTTCATGATAAACTGTAGAGGGGTTTTTTTAAAATATAAAATTCCACATTTGTCCATTTCAATGCAGGCCACAATGGCACTTATCGACAACACAGGAGGTCCTCTTAGGCCATAGAGAAGGGGATCATGTGCAACTCTATGGAAACCCTTCTTAACGCCAGAGACCATTTTGGCTCTGCTTAGGAGCAAAGGTTTTCTCCTTCTTGGTAAGATAGACCAAAGAGCCACTGGCCCTCTGATTTTCAGGGTTTCTGTTCCGTTTGTTCCTTCCTGACTGGGTTCTTTTCCTGATTGCCTCTCCTTTCCCTTGGCTAAAGGCCCTGCTTTTATCTTTGCCAAATTCAGCACACCTCTCATCCTTTCCTTCCGTTATGAGAGCCATCACACCCCATTTTCCAGCAAGGGACTGAGCACAAAAACCACGTACGAGTAAGTACAGTAGCTCAGATCTGAAGCAAAGTCTGCATTAAACAAATAATATTCCAAGGAACGTTCTTACGATCATTTAGAAAGGTTTAGAATCACAGCACTTACCATTTTTATCCTGTGTTACTTGCAAATGCTTACCTGAGATATCCCTAGCGCTCCCATTTTACAGACCTTAAACTGAGACAAAGAGTTGGTGCCTTATTTACATTAATATTTATACATCTCCCACCTTTATTGTTTTTATAAATAAGGAAGGTAGCAGACTATTCCTTTCTCCTCCTATTTTCTCCACAACAGCAGCCCTATCAGGTGGGCTATGAGAGAGAAGTCACCCAGCCACCTTTCTTACCCAAGGCAAGACTAGAACTCATGGTCTTCTGGTGATTGGCCAAAGTCACCTTTTCTGCCAAAGGTGGGACCAGAACTCAAAGCCTCTCGGCTTTTAGCTCGGCACCTTCACCACTAGACCAAACTTGCTTAGATTTCCCTGCTGAATCTATAACGGGACCAACGTTTGAGAATTGCGCCTGTCCAAACGGGTGCCTGACGGCTCAGGCTGCAACCCAGACACGAACGGTTTGGCTCAATCACACTTGGAGAAATTCTTCTTCCCCTAAAATGCAACGCTGTACGCAGAAGAGGTGACAGAGCGATGCACGCTGCACTGCATGCCAAGTTTTGCTTAGGGGATGTCAAGGAATCCACGCCGAAGTAGGTCGACTAACCGGCAAGGTTAGTGCTGGATTCACCAAGCTGCAAAAACCTCGCTGAAAACTACTCAACTAAATCCCCCCCAAGTATTCCCACCTTTCCCCGTTTGCTTCTGTTAATTACTATGCAAAAATCACTTCTGGGGCTGTGCCTTAATAAAGCGCAAGCGTGCTTCCCCCCCCCCCGCCCCCCCTCCGACTCTTACCTATGGCTTGGAAGGGAGTCTGGGATGGCCGCACTGCTATTGTTAGCAGACCCTGCTCGCGTATTTACCTGCGGGGGGAAAAAAAAGAATCTTTATCCGTAGTTTTTATTCAGAGGAGGTGGTTCTAATTAACCTGTAATTTGCCACGAATTTCCTATTTCACTAGGAAGGTTAATTAGCTGGTTGCCCATGGTAGAAATCCAGCCTGTATGTAGGTTACCACGTTGTGCTATTGAGGAACTGTGTTCTTTTATTCACTCTGCATTTGAAATGCTTGGTTAGGTAATGCAATCAGGAGCTGGCACACAATACGGCTTTCATTCCGTCTCTATTAAATACATCTCTTCCTTCCCTCCCCGGCCCATCACCTTTTTGCAGGAATATATCAATTACCTCTCTCTCCCGTCACTGAAAAGATGGAGGCATATCCTGCACACCGTATGGAATTCCTAATTCAACCCATGAACCACCATAAGATTGCCCGTAGGAGGGCCAATCAAAGGAAAGGTAGCCCTAATCTTACAGCTGCTCTTAGGCAGGTAGACATCTTGTCTTTGCTTAGGGGTCGTTTGGGTGGTCCAAGAGGAGCGTTTCTGCAGATCTGCCATATCGAAAGGGGACAGCAGGACAAGCGTCTGCCCCGGCGCCTTCAAGGCTGATCTAAGAAACGGATTCACAATAACCCAGGAAGGAAACAATGCCTCTCCAGGCACAAGACAGTCCAGCCGAGCTCGCACCCACGAAGGATCTGTCCTCTGTTGCAGTTTGTAAACATATATATATATATATATATATATATATATATATATATATATATATATATATATATATATATATATATGTATATGTATCAGCTTGTCAAGGCTGAGAAAGTACAGTTTTATCTGACATTTCAATAAATGGAACACAGCATTGCAAATCCATCTACGTTTAACAGAAACAATTATTGAAATTCCTACCTTCAGGCCATGTATGTTCCTTTTCCCAGGAGGCTTGCAAGCTGAAACAGTAATTGACTAAATTGTAGAATACATCAGCACCATTTACAAATTTGTTCAAAATGAAATCTTTTCTTTTTGTAATGAGGGTGATGCAGAGATTAGTGGAGAGAAATGATCGAAAGGCATCTCCCAGGACTCTCAGCAGAGAGGGTAAAATGGGACCTCTGGACCTGTAGGAGCATATTTTTTTTAAACCAACAAATCGAAGTCTCAACTTATTAATATCTTAAAAGATATTAAAATGAAAACCATAAAGAGAATCTCCTGCTCCAACTCCCAGTAACTGCGCTCTCTCTGTGTGTGTTTCTTTTGCCCCCTTCTTTTTACAATATTTCATCTTCACACGTTTTCTGGTGACACCGTATGGGGGTGGACAAGTTAACACATCCGCTGGAGGTTGGGTGTTTAATAGAGGACAGCCCATGTGCTCAGCACCCCAAAGAACAATGACCTGCATTCTGTGTTACCACAAAGAAATCTTCTCTAGTTTTTATGTTAGAAAAGAGAAGCTGGGCATTAAAAGCAGCACTGGGGACATCAGGAATCAGACACAGTATAAATTAAGATGCTCTTTCTTCCTAGCTACGTGCACAGATCTATTATCAGGCTCTTCTCACAGGCTTCAAGATGAAGTGGAGCCAAAGGAAGAACTACATTTCCTCAATGCCCCTGGAACTCCACTGCCCCTTTCCAACCCAGTGGAGTGTTCGGGCAAATGTTAAAGCCACAAAGGCTCGGAGCTATATGTTACGGACAGTTCCCATTTTAAAACTACAGCGCCCTACAAATAGTATGTTAAAGGGCCTGTCAATTTTGATTGATTGTCTGGGAAAGGATGGATTTGATTTCCCCCCTTTCTCTCCCCCTTCTTCTGAAATACATGCATTTCACTCATGGTTATGACAGCAGGAAACAGAGCCATTTATTAGTCAAGAGGACACAGATGATAGTTATTAAACACAGCAGTAAGGACAGGCCCCGTGCAATTTAAACTACATTAAACATTGCTTGCATATCCTTAAATAAGAGATGCTGGGTTGCTAGTATGTGAACAGAAGGAACGAAAGAGTGGGAATGAAAAATAGGAATATCATCCGATAGAAAATAAAAACTAAAAACAACAAGCTATTCCTAATTCGGGGCAAGGAGGCAGTGTGATGGCTCAATGATTAAGACTCTGGGCTTCTCAGCTGGAAAGCCAGCAATCCAGGTTTGAGACCTGAGCTCCATGCGATGGGATAAGCCCCTGTCCTCGTCCCAGCTCCTGCCAACCTAGCAGTTTGAAAGCAGGCAAATGTGAGTAGATAAATAGGTAACATTGGGAAGGTAACAGTGCTTGGTGACATTATGCTGGACCCATGACCATGGAAATGTCTTTGGGCAACGCTGGCTCAAGACTCCTTGAAACAGATGAGCACCATCCCCTACAGTCAGCAACGACTAGCAGAGTAAAATTTACAGGATCTCCCCTAATTTGGGGCAAGGATGGCAGAAATGCCGTGGTTATGTTTATTTCTTTGGGTGTATGAATAAAAGGGGACCTACGGTGGCTACAAATGTGATCGCTTATGGAACTAAGCCACAAATTGAAGATACAAGGATCAAAGCAATGCAAAATGAGCTGGCTTTTCAAAATGTAGAGTGCCAAATTAATTTTTTAAAAAATTAGAGCAATCGATTGTTTAATTTAGGATCAAATTATGTGAAGGATCAGATTTATTTATGGCAGCATTTCTCAACCTTGGCCTCTTTAAATGTGTGGACTTCAATTCCCAGAATTTCCTTGCTTGTTGACATTCACCCATCTTAAAGTGGCCAAGGCTGAGAAACATTGATCTAGGCAACTGCCCACTTACATTAACCTCTGCCTCGATAATCCCTGAAAATGTTTATTTATTTATTTACCCATTTATAAAATTTATCGGCCGCCCATCTTACCATAATGTTAACTTTGGGCAGCTTACAGGCATAAAAATACGCCTACATTAAAACAGTCAATTAAAACCAAGATTAACATGTCTGGGACATGTTGGGAAGTGGGGATGGAATAGGGGGAGGTGGGATCTGTTGTTACTCCATCACCCACCTCCATTGGGGCCCCAGCAGTGTCGCCGTGATGATCTGCTGCTTGGCATACACTTGTGATCAAGATCTACCCTGAAAATCCTTGTGATCAAGACCTCGAAACCTCTGGCATCCTTTTCTGTTCAGGTGTTTGTGCAAAAGCTGAAGATCTTCCTTTCTGTGCCGCGTGTCCTCTAACTCACTTGCATGCGTGAAAGCCCTTCCCCAATCTGTCCCTCCCATGCAGTGGATAAGATGCCGATTAGAGCTTCCATTCCCTTCTTCATTGCTCAGTGAAAGTGTAGCCTTAAAAAGAGATTATTATTACTGTTTGTTTGTTTGTTTGTTTGATTTATATGCCACCCTTCTCCAGAGACTCAGGGCGGCTTACAATACTTTAAGCAATAGCCTTCATACTTTTGTATATACCTGCTTAGTAGGGCTTTCGCCCCATCCCCAAGCGGTGTTCTTTTTTTATACAAAGTCAGCTTATTGCCCCCACAATCCGGGTCCTCATTTTACTTACCTCGGAAGGATGGAAGGCTGAGTCAACCGTGAGCCTGGTGAGATTCGAACTTGCAGTAATTACAGGCAGCTGGCAGCTAAATACTACTTTAACAGTAGTTTAGTCTACTGCGACTCCAGGCCCTATTACTAACTGTAATACAACTGTAACCGCAATTGAACCCAGAAGTTCTGTTGCTGAGCCACAGAGTTGTGAAGTTAGTTTTGCCCCATTTTGCAACCTTTCTTGCCACAGCTGATAAGTGAATCCTTGCAGTTAACTTAACTTAGTTAAGTGAACCTGGCTTCCCCGTTGACTTTGCTTGTCAGAAGGTTGCAAAAGGGAATCACGTCTCTCCCCAAGACACTGCAACTGTCATAAGTACACGCCAGTTGCCAAGCGTCCTTATTTTGATCACGTGATCAGGAGGACGCTGCAATGGTCGTAAGTGTGATTAGGCCAAACTGGCAACTTTTTGAGCAGATTGTGGGAATGCAATGGACATAAAAAGGTTCAGAGAAGGCCCAAGAGCCTGGAAGTTCAGAGACTAAGGCAACTGGCCAGAGGAAGAGAAGGGAAGAGGGGATATGGTGCACTTCTATCTAACGGCTGGAACTATTTCTTTATGGTCCAGAGGGCATGAAATAGTAGGTTCATCTTATAGCCAGGCAGATCCTAACAGACTTTTTGGAAAATCTTCCTAATAGGGAGAGCAGTATGAAGGTTTCAAAAAAAAGAGAAGGCAGAAGATAATCTGCACTTTACTGGGGATGTCTGGATTTCTAGAGCAGGGGTGTCAAACTCAAAGCCCGGGGGCCGAATCCTGTCTGCGGAGTGCTTAGATCTGGCCCATGGGGCTGCCTTGGAAACAGCCAAGGACCGGTCCAAAGTGCCTCTGCCAGCGAAAATGGGGCTTAGGAGAGCTGCCCGTGGCCCTCCTGAGCTCCATTTTTGCTGGCAGAGGGTTGCAGGAGGCAGTCACAGCCAAAAACAGAATTCAGGAGCCTGTTTTCACTGGCAGAGCAATCGGGAATCCGCAGGCGCCCCTGTCATAAGTGACGTTGAGCTGGCCACACCCACCCAGGCCCCCCGAGGTCAAACACAATCCTGATGTGGCCCTCAATAAAAGTGAGTGTGATACCCCTGTCCTAAAGAGTTCAGAGCATTTGACTTGACCATCTCAGTAGTCCTTCCAAATCTGTGTTTAAGAAAAAGATTGGGGCCCTCTGAGGAAACAGCAGCCTTGTTCGTACCTGTGAGCGAGGAATGTTTGTATGCAAGAGGGAAAGAGGGACGTTGACCTATTTCTGTTCTAAATGCATCCTTTTTTCAAGAGGAGAATTCCATCTTCCAACTGCTGCCCTCTTTCTAACCCTGATCAGCTTGCTAGGAAACCTGCCGGTTAATTGCCCAATTCAAAATGGAGAGTTACACGTAATGAAAAGTCTATAATGTTTTAATCGGAAAGCTTGGAGCATGATTATTTTATGCAGGGGAATAGTTTAGTTTTGAGGTATTTCGATTGATTTATTGCATGGAAATCTACTTGCATTTAATTTCAATCATCAAAAATTATGCTTCTAAAGAAAATATCCAAGTGCATGGAGAAAGTTACATAACATGCACACATATGCGTGGAAAAATGGTATCTCCAGGTTTTACAATACTCCCATTTTTGCAATAATGGATCACAAAAACACCCCTCCCCACTGCCCTGACTACAGTTTGGAGACCATCCATGGCTTTGGCTTATCCTCTTGGGGGAGGCCTGTGCAGACAGCCGCACTGAACTTTTAAACTTCCACATGTTCTGCGGTGCAAACTATAATTTCTGTTATCCTGGTTTGCTTTGGAAAATTACCTCTTGGGTAGATCTGCAGGGGTACGATGAGCTGTCCATTTCCCTGCTGCTCCATTACAGTTGCATAATACTGGAAAAAAATAGATAAGAATGGCAAGCAAGTTTGAATATTGTGTTCAATTCCACAATTCCAGAATAGTCATATTAGAGGCAAGCCAATGAACACAGGCTTGAAAAAGTGGCTTTTAAATATTTATCTGCTGTTCGACACTCTCACCAGATCTTACCTGCAGACCTCCCTCATATGTCAGCATGCATGCAATATATCACAACTTTCACTTCCCTTCCTCTGTATTTGTCT
The DNA here is from genome assembly GCA_030761175.1 of Masticophis lateralis. Classification (NCBI taxonomy): domain Eukaryota; kingdom Metazoa; phylum Chordata; class Lepidosauria; order Squamata; family Colubridae; genus Masticophis; species Masticophis lateralis. Next base: position 22,291,265 of record JAUDYJ010000012.1, on the reverse strand, counting down.
GCCTTCAAAGGAGTTACCAATCTGGTGACTTGGCCCCAAAATAGCAAACTCTGGACTCCAGGTAGCTCTCTTCTGGGGTGGTTGCAGCTGTCAAAGATCTCGGCTCAGCCAGGCTTTAATAACCTACAGTTCCTCCAATCCAAATAGGTACTTTGAATCTGGCTTCCTTCTGCTCAATCCAAGGCAGGGAGATATTTGTTCCGAGTTACGCTGGAGAACCAACCACCTGACTGACTTTGGTTACAGAAACAAATGCTTTCCACTCAGTAAAGAGCACCCAAATTTGATTCAGACCATCAGTTGTAGGATGATGTGCCCTTCGGATGAACCCTTCCAAATCCCAACAGAAATGTAGAAATGCACATCCAACTATCTTTGGCCTTTGGCTGACTTAGAGTGTCTTAAAGAGTCAGTGGCAGTTCCTTCTGAAAATCTGAGCCAGGAAATACTGTCCAGTACACTGCTAACCAAGATCAATTTGAGATAAAGCTTTGGGGGGTGGGGGGAGACACAATTAGGTCAGGAAGACCTAAACAGGATGACTGACAAAAAGCAGAAGGGAAAAAAAAGAATGGAAGCCAAAGTTCAATGTAGACATTGTTAGAGGATATCTGGCTCTTGAATTGCCTCTAGGTGGAACTGACTCATAGAATAAGCTAGGACACCTCTTGGAATCGACCACCTAAATCTTCCTGAGTCCCTGGATGTCCTCTTGTGGGTGGTATTGACCGTCTTGGGGAAGGATTCCATGCCTTGGGAGAGGATTTTGCTGCATCCCATTAATTCATAGTCTTTGGGGCAACCATGAGCCTCTCCCATGTAAACTTGGCGCTAACACATAGTGCAGATATATAGTGCAGACCCAATCTTCAGTTTGGAGATTGAGGACATTGAACTCTATACATATGTGTGCCAGGGTGCCTTAGCAACAGTGAGTCATTCTTTAATCACCATTGTCACAGCTTTGGGAGATAATCCATTATAGCTGACGCAACATGCAGTGCCTACATTGTTGAATTCCATAATGGCAGCGTAACATAATACTACAGTTACAGCACTAGTTGCCAACAGGGTTCTGGGCTCAATTCAAAGTGCTATGAATGCCAACAAACGCCGAAACAGCCTAGCATTACATCAGGGAACACCTTGCCAGGTTGGTCTACGCATCTGAGTAGAGATAAGGGGCAGGGATCAGGTAGTAGAACAATCTGCCTCCAGGTAAAGGTGTTAAAACTACTGTATTTTTCGGAGTATAAGACACACTTTTTTCCCCCAAAAAAGAGGGTGAAAATCTGGGTGCGTCTTATATCCAAATGTAGCCCCACCCTGCTTCTCAAACAGAGGTTTCAGAGGCTGAAAAAAGCATCAGAAACGAAGCTTCAGAAAAGAAGTCCCCAAACAGAGCTTCAGAGGCTTTTTTTCTGAAGCTCTGTTCAGAGGCAGAAAAAAAGCAAAAAAAAGCAAGGTACAGAGCTCACAACCAAGGACCCTGTTGCTAAATTCACCTCTGGGAACAGCTGTTTGGGGGTATTCCGGGAGGCCGATCTACCTGCCAATCAGCTTTTTTCTTATTTTCCTCCCCAAAATCTAAGGTGCATCTTATACTCCAAAAAATACGGTACCTATTCCACTGTGCTTTTAAGCAGGATGGAACGTTCCTCTCCACTATTAATTTTATGCTTTTTTTCTTTTCATTCTTTACTTTTATTCTGTTATATGCCACCCTGAATCCTAGGACTGGGGTATGGAAGACAAATGAAAAAATAAATGAAAGTAACTGATAAGACACACTTTCTCGCCAGTTTACTGGAAGGCTTTAAAAGAAGAATCAGAAAGTTGCTATACGAACATATACAGGTAGTCCTTGACTTACGACCACAATTGAGCCTAACATTTTTTGTTGCTAAGCGAGACCTTTATTAAGTGAGTTTTGCCCCATTTTATGACCCTTCCTGCCACAGTTTTTTTTTTTAGATTAGATTTATATGCCGCCCTTCCCCGGAGACTTAGGGCGGCTTACAATGCGTTAAGCAATCACCTTCATACTTTTGTATATTTATACAAAGTCAGCTTATTGCCCCCACAAACTGGGTCCTCAATTCACCCACCTTAGAAAGGATGGAAGGCTGAGTCAACCTTGAGCCTGGGGAGATTTGAACTTACTAATTGCAGACAGCTGGAGTTAAATTACAGTGCATTAGTCTGCTGAGCTATCCAGGCTCTAAGTTAAGAGAATTGCTACAGTTGTTAAATTAGTATATGGTTGTTAAGTGAATCTGACTTCCCCATTGATTTTGCTGGTCAGAAGGTCAGATTAACAGATTAACAGAATTGGAAGGGACCTTGTAGGTCATCTAGTCCAACCCCCATCACAAAAGGTGATCACGTGACCCCGAGACACTGCAACCGTCATAAATAGGAGTCAGTTGCCAAGCATCTGAACTCTGATCACGTGACCATGGGGATGCTTCAATGGATGTAAGTGTGAAAAACAATTATAAGTCACTTTTTTTCAGTGCTGTTGCAACTTTGAACGGTCATTAAATGAACTGTTGTAAGTCAAGGACTACTGGCACATTGACTTTCAATGGAAAATGGTTCAGTTGCTGGATTTTTTATAACTATATCTCTTTCAATACACTAAATCTTGGTAAACAGGACTCTTGAGAATCATGTATGGAAAATCATTAGTTTGGTTTGGCAGCTGCCAAGGATACTGAGAAGCACTTTCGGTATCTCAGATACGCAGAGCATTTTGGTTAACTGCTGTATCTGGTTACAATAGGCACACACCCACTTCCTACCTGTAATCAACCAGGCCCTTAATCAGAGACGTAGACGGGGTATTTCCAGAACCTGCCCGTCAGGCATGCTCCTTTCACAGTATATGAATATGGGTGAAGACGCCAATCCCAAATTACTACAATGAGATACAGTATTAATTTTATACATGTACAAATATGATGCCACAAATTAGACCAATGCAAAAGCAAGATTCCCACCCATCATATATACTGGTAGAAATGAAGTGAAAGACAGAGTCACGCAGAAAGCAGCCCAGTTTAGGGCTAGTTCTAGATCAGAGAACCTGACTGATTCTTAACGGTGAAAGACCTCCAAGAGACCGATGGGAAAATCCAGCTGGGAAATATTGTGGAATTCTAGTAATTTCCTGGAAGACTGACCTGCAGTCCATTTGCATGGACCCTAGAGATGAAGCCCAGCTGGTTGCAAAACTTCTCAATGGAATATCTGTCTAGGCAAAACATGTGCCTGACCTTATTCATTATTGTCAAAGGTTCTTTAACTGCATCTAAAGCAAGCCTGTCCGACTTTGGCAACTTTTAAGATTGTGGACTTTAACTCAGGGGTGAAATGTAAAATTTGTTACTACCGGTTCTGTGGGCGTGGCTTGGTGGGGGGAGGTGTAATATGACTGGGTGGGCGTGGCCAGCTTTTTTTTTAACTTTTCAAAGCATTTTTTCTACAACCGCTTTGGCTGAAGAGGTTGCAGAAAAAGATGCTTTGAAAAGCCTCTGACGATCCCAGCTGAGCCGCACAATCATCAAAGGCTTTTTTTTTTATTTTTAAAAGCATTTTTCGGCAGAAGAGGTTGTAGAAAAAATGCTTTGAAAAGTTAAAAAAAAAAGTCTCTGATGATGGTGCAGCTCAGCTGGGCATGGTGGGGCAGGGGGGGGCAGGGATTTTTGCTACCGGTTCTCCGAACTACCCACCGCCATCGCTACTGGATCGGGCAATCCGGTCCGAACCGGGAGCATTTCACCCTGCTTTAACTCTTAGCATGGCTGTCTGGGGAATTCTGGGAGTTGAAGTCCACAAGTCTTAAAAGTTGCCAAGCTTGGACATCCCTGATCTTAAAGACAAGAGAACGGAGAACCAAATGAACCTTCACCTTGATCTTGCAAGACAATCCTTCCTTCTAAATAAGGCGAGAAACTGTGGTTTGACCCCACCGAGTCCCCTGTATCTCGATCTGCAGGACTCTGCTTCGCTTCTCCTCTAGCATCAGCCTGGAGGCACAAAAAGAGCTGGAAACATGACATCAAAGCCAGAGTTTCAGCTTCAGAAGCAGATTCTTATACGACTCTGACTCATTTTCCTGGGACTGACTCCAGAGAGGCTCTGTGTAGATTTCGCTCTCTGTTTCTTTAAAAATAAAAATAATAATAATAATAATAAAAAAAGAGTGGCCTTCTCCATTACTCAAACAGAGATGACAAGTAAATGAAATATCAGTCATGTCAGCTGTCAACCTTCTGGGACAGCAATAACTGTTAACAAGTAGTCTGGAAAAATGGTCCAAAAATGATTTGTCCTCCACATCTCAGCACTTGGAAAGTTGAGATGCCAGGGGCTATTTGGAACACACTTCAGGTATTCTTTTTAATGGAAAATTTGCCAGTTATTGATCCAAAACGTGTTCCCTTTGCTTCCAGGTGGCTGCAAGCAACTTTCCAATCAGTGGCTGTCAAAAAAATTACTGCCTTTTTATACCCATAGAAGACAACAACTGTAGACTGGCTCTGGGGTCACTTAAATGGCTCCTTTTTAATTAACCAAGGGTAAGGCAGGGAAGCCATTTGGATTATTTTTCAATGAATAAAATGCGCAATTAATAAATCTCAGTGTCCATCTCACCACGTTAAGTGTTTAGTACCATAGTGGGAAAGCATAGTGCTGGCGGGAAAGTTTAGAAGTAATTCAAGGGAGAGAAGGTTTCAGGGAAAACAACCATTTCTGATGACACAGGGATTCCAGAATGACAACCTATCAGTCATTTTTCAATTAAAAACTGATCTTTAATTTCATCTTTATAGTAATTTGCATCAACGATAAGACAGTAACCGTCTAGGAATTATTTCATTCGGGTCTGAAAACTCTTCAGGAAACATGTATTTCTTCCTATTTCAGATTACAACTTCTGAAAACACATCCTGGTTTCATGCCACCTACAACTGATCCCACATGAAAACTGAGAGCCAGCTTGGTCTAAGTCAGGGGTGTCAAACTCAAATTCATTGAGGGCCGCCTCAAGGTTCTGTTTGACTTCGGAGGGCCGGGGGGGGAGGGGGATGGGGGGGGCAAGGCCGGGGTGGGGGTGGGGAGTATGGTGAGCATGACACGGGACCGTACCTCCACACACATACACTAATAAAAATAGAGAGGCGTACATTTCTGTGATTTTGTTTTTTTAATACTTACTTGATCTACTTGATCACCCTATGAGAGAGAGATACCAGATCAAGAAACTGACTCCATAGGAAGTCTAAAACTATAAATTATTGACATAGGCTATAGTAGCAGAATCCTGCAAGCTTGAAAGGTAAAATATTTTTTCTTTCCTCCCTTTTATAACCTGAGTCAAGGACGGCCTCCTGCAGCAATCTGGAGGCCAAAACAGGTCGTGGGGATGCACATGTGGCCCCCTGCACCAGTGGTTGGTTCCTCCCGGTTAGGCCTGGTTCTCCTGAGCCGGTAGCGGTGAGGATATGACATCACCAAACCAGTTCACACTACTTCTTAATTAAAAGGAAATAACTGCAGCAAGATGGACCCAGGTATCAGTTGCCTGAAATCAATCCCCAAAATACAGCTAGTCCTCGACTTACAACAATTCATTTAGTGACCGTTCAAAATTATAATGGAACTGAAAGTGACTTATGACCATTTTTCACACTTAACGACTGTTGCAGCATTCTCATGATCACATGATCAAAATTCAGATGCTTGGCAACTGACTCATACTTACGACGGTCATAGCGTCCAGGGTCACGCAATCTCCTTTTGTGACTTTCTGACAAGCAATGTCAACGGGGAAACCAGATTCACTTAACAACCATGTTACTACATTAAGAACTGCAGTGATTCGTTTAACAACTATGGGAAGAAAGGTCGTAAAATGGGGCAAAACTCACTTAAGAAATACTTTACTTGGCAACAGAAATTTTGGAAAGTGCCAGAGACAACACAAGCAGGCACTGTTTCAGAGGCTCTATGGGGGCCAGTCTTTGAGGCTGCCCAGCCCTCTCCAAGCCCATTAAAGCAAATGGAGCTTTGGGTGCCAGCTACGATGAACTCTTAACGTAGAAGTTACATTGGGGGGGCCTTCCAACACATTGAGGGCTGTAAAAGCACTATGAAGCGGTATACAAATCTAAGTGCTATTGCTATCCCTTCTGCTGGTACAATGGGCTTGTCTAAATGGGGCTGCTCCAATTAAAAAAAGAATCATCCATCTGAAAGGAAATTCCCAAGCCACCCTCAAAATGACTCCCTCTGCCTCAATAGCAGTGTTTTCCAACCTGGGCAGCTTTAAGATTTGTGGATTTCAGCTTCCAAGATCTTGGGTGTTGAAGTCCACAAATTTAAAGTTGCCCAGGTTGGAAAACACTACTCAATAGTATCTTGGCAAAAGAGATACGCAATCCAGGGATGCACCGAAAGAATCTGGGTGCAGCTGGGATTGAACCCAGGGCACCGAGAGTTTCAGTTTGCCAACATTTCCCTACTTCATTTGTCCCTGTGGAAAGTTTCCTTAGGAGATGTCCTTTACTGCAGGGGTCCCACACAGCTGAAGGTGAGTGGCAGGTGAGCAAATGAAACTGAATCCCCACCCACCCCCCATCTATAAAAATAGTCTTCCATGAAATCGGTCCCTAGCACCAAAAGGGTTCGGCAGCCGCTGCTTTAACTGAGCATCGTGGCATCAAAGCTTTGCGTGCAGACATGTCATGTGGCAGATGCTGGGGGTACAAGAGACAGTGAAATGGGTCTCCTTGAAAGATCCGGTCCATCCATACCTCAGTTCAGAAGGAGGAGAGTCCTATCCCTCTTCTTTACAGAGAGTCCTCACTTAATGACCGGTTGCTTAGCGAAAGTTCAAGTTACGACAGACCCCCACCCCCAAAAATGTACATTATGAGTTGGATTTGAAGCTCTGAGATCCAGCCCCACATGGTCACACGATCTGCATTTTAGGCGCTTGGCAACGGGTCCACATTTAAGGCTTTTCACACTGTCCCAAGATCACACAACCACAATGGACAATGGTTTTTCCATTTTCCACCCAAAAAAAAGGTGCCCGTTGCAAACAATAGCTTTGCTTAATGACTGTGTTGTCCACTTAATGATCGCCACAAAACTGTCATAAAATCAGGTCAGTCACATGGTGACTCACTTTATGACTGGCTCGACTTATGATCGTAATTCCAGGCTCAATTAGGTTGCAAGTCAAGTCTACCTATAATTGAAAAAAAACGGGAATGTCTGAACTCGTACATATTTATAAAGCGTAAAGGGCAAGCCATTTATAAAGATATACATAAACACTGCAGCCTTCCTATCTTTGTTGCCGTTATTAAAAGACAACGCACTTTAAAATCTTCTCAGCATGCCAAGCCTGCAGCTAAAATATAACTCTTCTGAGAGAAGGGGTGAAGAAGTATCCAGATGAAAGCAGATTTTGTTTTTAAATTTTTTTCAAAGAGCCGAAGGGTTCATTTTTAATGAGCCGTTACTTTAAGTAATGCATAAAAAATAGAAGAAATTGATAGTCCATTTAGCCTGCACTATATCTAATGCAAAAGTCTTTGGGATATGTTATTCTTAATGCTCACAACAAGATCTGTAAGTATATTATTCACTGGTTTTCCAACAAAAGGAACACTTCAAAATTTCATACAAAATCCCAGCTACAACTTGTTCAACCAAGGTGATAAAAATATCAAAACAAAAAAACACCAACAGCAAAAGAAATTATGTTTGTGTCTTAATTTGGTGCTATCACTAAAAAAACAAAAAGAAAAGTTATATGGGAGCGTCTGGGGTTGGGAGGCAACAGTAACTTGGAAAACTCCAGGATTCTGCCCAATCACCCTTGCAGCTGCCTCATTCTGGAATGGACTCACCATGGCCAACTCCACTGCAGGAAATTCAATAAAAAATATTTAAATTTTTTGCCATTCATACTTCACTCTGTCCCTCCTTTTGCATCCTTTCTTTAATGAGTCTATTCCACCGTTTCTTGATATCAGTATAACTCTTGTCCTGCAGTGAGATGACCGTGGTGAGTTGTCCTGGACCCTTCTCATTCAACTCAGTTTTGAGTGATGCTTGCTAGCAGTCGGTAACTTAGTTAATCCAGTTTATTGAACATATACCTACATAGGACAACATAGCTTTCATTTCTTCATCGCTGCGAACAGTAATCCGATCGCCATCCTCATCTTCATCTGCATAAAATAAAAGCCTGTGCATTAAAATTTACCGGGTTTAAAAGAAGATCACATATTCGATAGACGTGGAGGAACTTTTGAAATGTGAACAAATGAGGGCCAAAGAATATGAATAAACACTGGTTTTGTCTTAATTTCACGTTAAGGGTGACTAGCTGGGCAGGTGTGAAAGAGCGAGAACAATGCATGGAACTGAAAAGTCATGTGAACGGGTCTAGGGTGACTTCAGATCCTCTCCATGGACCTCAGCTTTGGGGCCAGGTCAGGCTACAGAAATTATTTCATGATATAATGGGAGGGAGCTTCACAACGGCTGCATTGGGTGCCAGGTTGCTTCTGGATCCAGTTCAAAGCATTGGTTATCACCTTTAAAGCTTTACCTGTGGAACCATCATTACATCGGCCCCTCTAGTGGGTCAATCAAGGAAGGTATGTTGCAGACCCCATCAATTTCGACTGGCAGGTGAAGAAGAGAACCTTCTCTGCCACTGCCACTGCCCGCCCCCTCAAGCAGGCACAATGTCTCCCCCAGGAGCGAGGTGGGCCCCTAATCTCCTGGTCCAGTTTCCTAGTCTGAAGATCTGGCTCTGCCATCTCACTTGGGACCCACAGAGGAGCATGCAGCCATGGGACCGGCTAGCCCTCTGAAGACCTTCCTTTGCTTTTTAAATTTTTAAATTATTTTATTCTCTTTAATTGCTTATTGTAATATTTATGTATAGCTCTTATATTTTTATGCCTACTTGTACACTGCCCAGAATCACCCTATGAGAGAGAAGGATAGTTTCTAAATGTTATAAACAAACAAAGTAAGCTCAGGCTATACCCCCCTCCTTCCCCCAGGTGCAGGCGTCTTGTGCTATCAAAATTGAGTTTATACTCCTTAGAGTTTATGTTACTCTCTAAAGTCTATCTACACAGAGGGTGGCATAATGACACCACTACCACCATTGTAGGTAGAAAAACTCAAGGACCAAGGGCTGGACCTGGAAACAGTGAAGGACTGGCCCACAGTGCCTCTGCCAGCGAAAATAGGATCCCGATCTCCGTTTTTGGCTGCAATGGTCTCCTGCAACTGTCTGCCAGTGAAAGAGCATTGCAGGAGGCCTTCGCAGCCAAAAACGGAGATTGGGAGCCCATTTTCGCTGGCAGAGCACTCAGACCATCACAGGCGCTGATACGAATGCCATTAAGCTGGCCATGCCCCCCAAGATCAAAGAGAACCCTGATGGGACCCTCAATGAAACCGAGTTGGACACCCCTGTCCCAGGGGCAAACTAAGCGATTCACTGAGTCTCAGTTCTATCATTATCTTCATCTCCCCAAGAGGAGCATAAGGCCTCTCACGTCATAAACCAATATACCGTAATTCTTGTATCTCCGGTAGAAGTCATTAGAATAGTAATGGCTAAGAAAATTCTAAACACAGTCTGATTCTAAATGGGGAAAAAAGAAACAGCTAATAAAAAATACCAAACCCAGAATAATCAAGAGAATGGGAGGAGTTTAAAACAAGAGACCTGGAAGGAGGATTTTGTAGTAAAAGGCCACAATTTGCAAAGTTCACAAATAAACGCCACTGAAAAAGCACCTCATTACAGAAGATTAGCTTTAAAAGCTACACAACTTTGGAAATTCTCAGGTGAACTGAAGTGTCTTTTCCTGTTCTTACAGTACACACATTTGGGAATAAAGAAAGACACGGAAAAGACACGGCGGCCCCCTAAAAGAGACAAGCGTCATTTGTTATTTGATGGGAGGGAAACGGGCTCTTTCAGGTACTGTATTTCTCTGACTAAGTAGGAAGCTTGCTCACCCATCCCGCCGGGAGGAAACCACGGAGCCCCGTTCAAGCGATTCTGCAGAATGCGAAGGTTCAAAGGGGGCTCGCCGAGCCCTTCTCCTCGCCTAGAGCGCAAACAACAAGATCTTCCAGCCCATTAGGGAAGCAAAAGTAGAACTAAATAAAGCCTAGATTTTTGCTAATGTCACCTCCTCGCAAGACACCAAATAGAAAGCAGCAGATGGCAACCAAATATTCCACAGCAATTTTTGCAAAAGACGCAGTGTGCCGGGCACGCGCAAAACGGTTTGGGATAAAAGGACCATAACGAGCCATATGTCGTTAGTTGTTTTATTTGTAGCAACATGGCGTACAACAAGGTCCAATGGCAACGGAGAATACAGCCCCAGGTAGAGGCAGCCACAGAAGACACACCGGAGATAGCAATAACTAAGCAAACAGGAGCGGAAGCCGCTGCGGATAGCAATTAACTGCCTCCAAGAAAGCCATCAAGTAGCTGAGAAGATACTTAAGCTGGGGAAATTTCAGGCTTTCATTAGGGAGAAGATAACCTAGAAAGCAAACGGCATCAATACACATTAACATATTTTTGATGCACTTAAGTGGCAGGAGAAACAATGTCATGCTGATGCAAAATGACAGGCTAATTCAAGAACTAGAAAGCACAGCAGCAGATGTTAAGAGAAGCCATGAAACCCATCTTTCCTGAGAGCAGGTTCTGCCCAGGGCAGCCCTGGACTGCAATCCATGCCCGTTACTGGTACGGAGACGTCAGCTGAGATACAAAGGGCAGTGGGGAAGACAGGGCTGGCCTGCCACGCGATCTTGAGCCCAGACACCTTCAACTCTATAAGCCCGTATTTGGGGAGTGGTGCCAAAATGGTCACATCATAGACTATGTTTTTGTACGATGATCTCATAAGACAGTCTATCTAAAATCAAAGGTGTATAAAACAATAGTACGCCCAGTAGCTTTATATGGCACTGAGTGATGGCCAACCACCAAATGCATTGACTGCTTTCTACACGCCACAGAGCTGCACTCACCTCTTTGGTCATGAGGTGTTTCTCTTGACTATGTCAGCAATGCCACAATGCAGCAGCAATTAGATATTGCACCAATACTGGAGAAAATGCAGGAGAAACGCCAAGAGGAGAGGAGAGGAGAGGAGAGGAGAGGAGAGGAGAGGAGAGGAGAGGGGAGGGGAGGGGAGGGGAGGGGAGGGGAGGGGAGAGGAGAGGAGAGGAGAGAGAGGAGAGGAGAGCAGAGGAGAGGAGAGGAGAGAACAAAAGTACAAAATAATAGAACAGAACAAAATTCTTCATTGGTCAAGTGGGACACCCAAGGAATTTGTCTCCAGTGCATAAGCTCCCAGTGTACATACAAACAACGAAGTGATAAGTCATTGATTATAAACCATAGTTACAATCATTAATCATAAGATACATACAACAAGTAATCAAATTATAAGATACCAATAGGAGACGATAGTAGGGAAGATGAGAAAAGATGAGAAAAATGAGAGGATGAGAAGGATAATAGCAATGCAGCCTACATTCACAGGTCAGCATTGTTCCCGCATAATAAAAATGGAGAGAGGGGTCTTCTCCAGTGTATGTGGGAGGAGCCTGTTCTTAACGCTCCCAGGTACTGAACTGCAGACATCTTCAAGGGTCTGACACCGGAGAAGTCCAGGGTTAAACCTTCTGAGTCCTGAGCTGCCCTCCAACCTTCTCCCGTGAAGACAATGGCCAGGTGATGGGATCCCCACCTCCAGGGAAGGTAACACGACCATAACCAATTTAGTGCCATATACACAAAAAAGTCTGATTCCCGCAAAGGCCATCTAACCGATTTCTGCCTTTAATCCTACAAATCTGAACATTAAAATCTCAGCACACAAAGCCTCCAGGTACTTTATATTTTTCATTTAATTTGAGCAATATAATTGCAGTGCGTCCAAAGAGCACAGTAAGGTCAGGATGGTAATTAAAGCTATACGGTAGAAATATGTGCTCTCAAGATGTGATTAAATAATAAAATATTACTTAGCTAAGGTTTATCATTAAACTTGCATCTGTGCATAAATATTTAACTGTGAGATATCTGAACATAAACCAAGATGTAGTTGTCACTGTTTTAAATAAATGATGCAAATATAAACTGCCTCCCACCCGCCCATCTCTCTGGCAAGCCATACTCACATTCAAAAGCTGTTGTCGTTGCATCGGGAAGAACCTGACTGATTACGTCCTGTAACATTAAAAATGAAGGCCGTTAGTTATACAGAATAATTAATATTCAGCTTTTCCTAGCATGTTAACTTCGGCTGCCGAAAGCAGAAGTGAAGCCGCACATATTTCATCCCTGGAAGAGACCCTCGTGTAGGATTGAGAAATGCCTCTCTTTACCACCCAGAGTTGTTACTCGGCTGATGTAGAGCAGCAGCTCTCAGGGGGGTGTTTGCAAACTCCGTTTATTTGCCTATCGTGCAGCTTCAACCTGACGCAGGCGACTGCTGGCTAGGAAAACTCCAGCCTTTTTCATAAACTCTCCTGTTTCTCTAAAAGAGGGCTGGTGAACTACGGCCCTTTTATGACTTGTGGACTTCAACTCCCACAATTCCTGAGCCGGGCATGCGGGCTGAGGAATTCTGGGAGTTGAAGTCCACAAGTCAGGGCCATAGCTCCCCACCACTGCTCTAAGGTAAGAAGGAAAAGAAGGAAAACTCTATGGTCTTTTCCATTCATTGGCCTTTGCCTGACCAGATAGCACTTTCAACTTTCAGACAGGTGGACTTCAGAATTCTGGGATCTAAAGCCCACACATCTTGAAGTTGCTGAGGTTGAGTGCTCTACTCCAATGTCTTCTGCATTTGGAGATGCCAACAGGGGTGTCAAACTCGATTTCATTGAGGGCCACATCAGGGTTTTGTTTGACCTTGGGGGGGTGGGGAGAGTGGGCATAGCCAGCTTGGCATCACTCATGTTGGGGGCACCTGTGGTGGCCCAAGTGTTCTGCCAGAGAAAACAGGCTCCCATGCTCCGTTTTTGGCTGAGACGGCCTCCTGCAACCCTCTGCGGGCGAAAACATTTTTGCTGGCAGAGGCACTGTGGGCCAGTTCTTCAGTTTCCAGGGCGGCCCTGCAGGCCAGATCTAAGCACCCCGGGGGCCAGCTCCAGCTCCCGGGCCTTGAGTTTGACACCCCTGTGCCAAATGCTTTCCAAGAATGGGGCACTCTTTGAAAAACCATCCCACCAACTACTTCCAACACTCACTTTATCAATGAGATGGGTGGCATACAAATTTAATATAAACATACATACAGTATCTAATAACACTCCAATGCAATATTAAAGTTCCAGTACAGGTAGTCCTTGACTTATAACCATTCATTTAGAGACTCTTCAATGATGCCACAGAGTTGAAAAAAATCCTTGCACTTATGACCACTGAAGCATCCCCAGGGTTATCATGATCAAAATTTGGGTGCATGTATTCATGATGGTTGCAGCATTCTGGGTCACATTCTGGGTCCCAACGACCCTGTGATTCACTTAACAACTGCAGGGATCCGCTTAACAACCCCCTTGCTTAGCAGTGGAAATTCTACTTCCAATTGTGGTTGTAAATCAAGGACTGCCGGTACTGTCAATCTGAAGTTAATTTCGACAAGGAAATGAGCTGCTGGACTTAATGTAATGGTTTTAATGAATAGCGCAAAACGGCATTATTATTCCTATGACAATATGAACCTGAAATGGCTATGGAGGAAATCACTTTGAGCTCATAACGTATGCTCATTTTATCACGTTATACCAGTAACAGATGAAACTTCATAGATATGTGTAATAGAAGTAACAACATAATTTCACAACTAACACATACATGTATCTGCTTCCCTCAAATTTCTTTCAATGTTACCCTAATTGTGGAAAAAGAATGAGAATAGACAACGAAAAAGAAAAGGAATATAACTACCTCTTGTTGACACAAATTCTGTTCATTACACTTCTCCACACCTTTCCAACTTTGCAAATTATCACACCTGTACACTACTCAGGAGCCTACTTTGGCTCTTAAACTTCTCTTTTTCAGCATCTTGTCAATTTCCCTGCAACCAAAACATTCTTCTTTCCTTTTTTTCTTTCACTAGTCTTTCTTTCATATATTTGTTTTTGACTTTTACTTATTCTCTTGGTGTATCAAACCCCTTCCGTTTAGATTGGCTGCTTTTGCATTTAATCCACATTAATTCTGAACCAACAGGTCCTGAATTAATCTGGATTAAATGTAAAAGTGAAAATATAACTTTTTGTTTTACAGGCCTCGTGTATCCCCACCGCTTTCAACTCCTTTTTGTGGTTCTCCTGATGCCCAATTCTCAGTTCCATGAGCATACCCCTCAGACACAGCCTTTCTTACAGCCCTTTTTTGACAAATAGTGATTCCATTATGTTTTTAGCAGCACTTAGTCTGTCTTAAAATTTCTCCAACTATTTCCTTCTCTTTAGTAATCATTCCATCCACCTGCTCTCATCTTTCAACATTTACAATAGCTATGACTTGACAAGTAGTCATTCCGTTTTCCTTCTCAAACACAACTGCCTTGGTCTTTGACGCACTAATTTTCAGGGTCATTCTTCCTACATTGTATAGCCTACAATCTACCATTCAGGGTCTCAGCCAACAACAAGGCATTGCCATAGACTCACTTTCACATCCACAGCTGACCTGTCTCTAACATCACAGCAACAATCCCTATTGCATTTATCCGTAAATATGTGTAGTAACCACAGGGAGTAAGTATCACATATCTTTGTCCTACCTCTTACTAAACAGTTGTCTAGTCATTCTAGTTACAGGTGGTCCTTGACCTAGAACAGTTCATTAGTGTCCATTCGGAGTTACAACGGCACTGAAAAGAGTGACTTATGACCGTTTTTCACACTTACGACCATTGCAGCATCCCTGTGGTCACATCATCAAAATTCAGATACTTGGCAACTGACTCATTGCAGTGTCCCGGGGTCACGTGATCCCCCCTTTTTGACCTTCTGACAAGCAAAGTCAATGGGGAAGCCAGATTCACTTAATAACTATGTTACTAACTTAACAACTGCAGTGGTTCACTTAACACCTATGGCAAGATAGGTTGTAAAATGGTGCAAAACTCACATAACAAATGTCTCGCTTAGCAACATAAATTTTGGGCTCAATGTTGGTCATAAGTCGAGGACTACCTATATTGTCACCCATGCTTTCTCATTCTATTGTATCATATTCAATAATCAACAGTCAATTCCACATCAGTACAAAGCAGTCCATAAGTCAATCTGATTTCTATTACAAAATGCATTCCCCACATCAACAAACGTGTCATATGCTTCCTTATATTCATTCATTTCTCAAAGATGGCTGGAAATCTGGTTTTAACAATTATGTACGTAATAAAAGAGGAAGACCCTGTTAGAAAGTCCTTTTGGATCCACTGCAAAGAATGTATCTGTTGACAAACAATACATATCAACAACAACCCATCAGGTCTTGATTTCTCCTCCTGAATATTTTTTAACCAGCCCCAATCTCTGAAAATTCCAGTCCTTATATAATTCCAAGTATTAAGGACAGAGACAAGCAAGCATTTTAAAGTGGTGTTTCTCAACCTCAATAACTTTAAGATGGGTGGAATTCAACTCCCAGAATTCCCCAGTCAACCATGCTGGCTGGGGAATTCTAGAAGTCCATTTTAAAGTTGACATAATTTTAAAGGAGCCTGGTTTAGCTCTGCAGACTAAAGCACCATAATTAACATCCAGCTGTCTGCAATTACACCAGTTCGAATCTCCCCAGGCTCAAGGTTGACTCAGCCTTCCATCCTTTCTAAGGTAGGTAAATTGAGGACCCAGTTTGTGGGGGCAATACGCTGACTTTGTATAAAATATACAAAAGTATGAAAGCTATTGCTTAAAGCATTGTAAGTCGCCCCGAGTCTTCGGAGAAGGGCGGCATAAAAATCAAATAAAAAAAAAGAATCAGTAGGGAATAATCTAGTCCTATAGGTTTTTTGGGAAAAATTTATTATTGTTGAACGTAAACCTCTTTTTTAATTTATTGTTTTATAATAAATAAAATACAGAACAGTAAAACAAACAAACAAAATGAAACAAAGCAAAAGCATACATTCAACCCTAACAACAACAACAAAGAAAAAAAAAACAGTGTACAAAAAGGGAGGAAAAAATAGTCAATTGGATTTAACATTTAACATGTAGGATCCACCCTGGCTGAGTGCGGAGAGAAAAAAAGAATAAATTCTCCTCCCCTTTTATGATAGATGATAGATAGATAAGATAAGATAAGATAAGATAAGATAAGATAAGACAGATAGACGAAAAAGCAGTCAACAGGTTGAGCTAAACCAGAGGTCAGCAACCTGCGGCTCCGGAGCCGCATGTGGCTCTTTGGGCCCTCTGCTGTGGCTCCGTCAGGTGATCCCACCAATGGCTGGCCCCATCCCTCACCCTTCCCTCCCAGTCACTCCTTGCCTGGCCGGAGAAGGTAAGGGCGATGGCAGGGGATGGAGAAGCGGCCAGGGCAGAGATAGAGAGACACAGAGAGAGGGAGAGAGAGGAGGGAGAGTGGGAGGGAGGGACCGAGAGGAGAGGAGAGATATGTTAAAAGGATTTTGTGGTTTCCTGTATTTTTTAACAACTGGTTCTCTGTCCTAATGACCGGCTGGGTAGGCATAGCTCGGGGGTCATGTGACTGGTGGAAGTGAATGACATGGAGTTGGCCACCCCTACTCAGGTTTTGTGGCTCCCGGTGTTTTCTTTTCTGTGGGAAACGGGTCCAAATGGCTCTTTAAGTATTTAAGGTTGCAGACCCCTGAGCTAAACCAACAGACTGAGCATACACACAGACACAGACACAATACTGTACATTGGTGCATGGAACGTATTATTCCCTGGATAGAGTCACGTCCTGATTTACCACCTGAAACTGACCACTACTACAGAAGTGCTAATATGATGCCCGCCATGTTTTGGACTCCCTGCCTATAAACCCCAATCTTCCTGACCAGCGGACACTGATTTGAAATGGTTCCTTCTGCGGGGCTCTGACATCTCTTGTTGAGAAGCCATGTTTGGGAGTGATGTGCCCAGTCAATTTTGTCTACGTGTCAAGTCTGCCTTGAAACTATGGCAAAAAGAGAAAGGAGCATTGATGGGACAAAAACCTGAAACCTGATGAATGAAAGCAAGTTGAAGTCCAACCCATGAAACCCACTACCCAAGGCAGCCCCGAATGCATTAAAAGCCCTGGAGATGCGGCTTAATGCTAATGTTCCCGGGGGTATCTGCCCCTCCGCCCAGACTGCATAGGGCATGCATTCTCCAGGTCCATTCCCTGCTATTTGGACATCAGGGAGAGCACAGAAGGGGCCCTTTTCCATGGCTGCTCTTACCCTATAGCACAGAGGTCCTCAACCGTTCCGTTTGCGGAACGGCAGGGGGAGGAGGGGATGGTCCTGCGCGAGCCCCAGGCAACTACACATGTGCACAGCTCCATTTGCACATCGACCGCATGCGCCTGCACTTAGCCATTGCTTGTGCAAGTGGGAATGCATGCACACATGTACTCACCAGCCACTTCTGTGGCCCGGTTCCAAAGAGCTCAAGGTCTGGTAACGGGCCATAATCCATGGGTCAAGGACCCTTGCTGTAGAACACTTCCCCCCAAAGAAGGCTGTTGGAGCATCCTAAATCATGCTGGCTGAGGAATTCTGGGAGTTGAAGTCCACGAGTCTTAAAGTTGACAAGGTTGGAGACCCCTGCCCTAGATGACTGAGGCTCCTGGAGGCTTTGGGGGATCTTAGTTTTATTTTTCTGTTTACACCTTCATAGTTTCATTATTGCTGAGAGCTGCCCAGATTTAACCTACGATAGGTAGCTATATAAACCTTTTAAATAAATAACTATAAATATATAAAATTCAAGGCAGAGACAACCATGCACAGGGTTGCAAGAGTCTGGATATTATTATTATTGTTGTTGTTGTTGTCTATTCACCACAATGCCAAGTCACAGCCCCCAGTTCGTTAACTGCTTTATTCACATGAACAAGGATGTTATTGTGGGAATCCAAGAAGTGCGGTCTTTGCCAATTGACAGATGGACATTTTGTCAAGGTGCACATTCCCCAAGTGCCATCAAACATTTTTTGGGTATGGCATCCAGTGTGTCTATCAATAACCATTGGGAAGACTGGATGGCCATTTGCCTGAAGAATCTCCTGCCCCAAGAGGGGGTTTGGCAGGGGTGAAATCCAGCAGGATCTAACAGGTTCTGGAGAACCAGCGGTGGAAATTTTGAGTAGTTCGGAGAACCGGCAAATGCCACCTCTGGCTGGCCCCCGAGTGGGGAGGGAATGGGGATTTTCCAATATCCTTCACTTGGAGTGGGGTGGGAATGGAGATTTTGCAGTATCCTTCCCCCAGGAGTGGGGTGGGAATGGAGATTTTGCAGTATCCTTCCCCCAGGAGTGGGATGGGAATGGAGATTTTGCAGTATCCTTCCCCCAGGAGTGGGGAGGGAATGGGGATTTTGCGATATCCTTCCCCTACCCCTACCACGCCCACGGAGCCGGTAGGGGAAAAAATGGATTTCACCCCTGGGGTTGGGCTAGTTGACCCCCAAAGGTCCCTTCCTATTAAATTCATGCCATCATAGTCTTTCAATTTATGAGGTCTATAATAGTTCAGATTCAGAGCTGGTGGGAATTCAATAATCCAAGGCCTAACTCGGAATTATGGAAGTCAAGTGGAAGAAACATAAGCAGTTCCCCAGCAAAGTGGGAGTTCTTTCTAAAGTTTTTTTGGGGGGGCTTTTTCCCCTTCCAGCCACAGGGTCCTGATAGGGCTGGGGGGGGGGGTCATCAGGGCTGAGACCCATAATCCCCGCCCGCCCGTGCGGGGCCCAGCAGAGGCAGGCCTGAGCCTCCGAGGCCGGGGGGGGGAGGGGGCGACGCCAAGCCCACCGGGGGGGGAGGGGCTCTCCTGTAAGGTCCCCGAGGGGCCCAGATGACCCCCCCGCCCCACGGAGGGCGCCCCACGCGCGGCCCAGAGGAGCCTTCCCAGCCAGGCTCCCGCCCTTCCGTCCTTCGGCTCCGTCCGCAGCTCTCGGCGACCCTCCGCCGCCCCCAGACCCCGCAGCGCGGCTTCCCCGGGCGCCCCTCACCAGCACGTCCCGGAAGAGCAGCTGCGGCGCGGGGTGCACGGTCCAGTCCACGGCGCCGCCGCCGTCCGGGATGCGGATGCGGATGACCAGCGCGGGCCGGGCCGGCTCCATCCCGGGGTCGCCCAGGGCCAGCAGGAGCATCCCCGGGCGGCGGCGCGGCGCTCTCCGCGGGACTAGGCCGCGCCAGGCCGGAAGGGCTCGGGCCGCAGGCGCCGCCCCCAAGCGCGCTCCCGCCGCGGCCCCCTCGCTCCCCTGGCCCCCCCACCCTCTCTCTCGCGCGCGCGGGGGCGCGCACTCGCCCTGCCCGCGGAACGCCTCGCCACCAGAATCACTCAGGGGAGACCTCCCCCCCCCCCGCCCCACTTCCCAGCTTCTCCTTCTCTCCCCCCCTCTCACTTTGCAACCCAGCTAGTCCTCGTCTTACAATAGTTCATTCAGTGACCGAAATCCGAAATTACAAAGGCTCTGAAGAAAGTGACTTAGAACCGTTTGTCACACTTATGACTGTTGCCCCAGCCCAGTGATCAGTGGCCATTGGCTTGGCCAAGGGACTCCTATTTATGATAGGTGTTGCAGCGTCACAGGAACAATCCCTAATGCATTTATCCATAAATAGGTGAAGTAGCCAAAGGGGTCTGGGGGTAATCACCTATCTTTATCTTACCTCCTACTATTATTAAATTCCCATCCCTCTGAATCTAAACTGTAGATTAGCCGCACCTAATAAGTTGAAAGATGATGGCATGAATTTAATAGGACATAGAATAGTATAGTTGGAAGGGACCACAGGCCCTTAAAGTTACCAAGGTTGGATACCTCTGATTTACACAAACCTGGTTCTCCTCCTCTGACCGCTCCTTCTTTAGATCGAATCCCCAATCAGATTCTCTTCTTTGCCCCTTGGCAGGAAAGGAGCCTGGCTGGAGAAGTGCCAAGGGACCAAAGATTCCTTTCCAGCCCCCCGAGTCCACCTGGGGGCTCTCCTCAGAATATTTACAATTTTGGTCTCCCCTGCCCACCTTCTTATCCTATGTTCTATGCAGGTAGATCTCAACTTCCAGCCCCAATTGAGCCCAAAATTTCTGGGGCTAAGCAAGGCATTTGTTAAGTGAATTTTGCCCCATTTTATAACCTATTTTGCCACCGCTGCTAAGTGAATCACTGCAGTTGTTAAGTTAGTGACAAGCTTGTTAAGGGAATCTGGCTAGGTTTGCAAAAGAAGCTCACATGACCCCGGGACACCACAAACATCATAAATATCAGAGCCTCAGATAGCTCAATGTGCTAGATAGCCTGTTATTAACACCCAGCTGTCTGCAGTTATGCGAGTTCGAGGCTCAAGGTTGACTCAGCCTTCCATCCTTTCTAAGGTAGGTAAATTGAGGACCCAGTTTGTGGGGGCAATAAGCTGGCTTTGTATAAAAAATATAGAAAAGTATGAAGGCTATTGCTTAACGCATTGTAAGCCGCCCTGAGTCTTCGGAGAAGGGCGGCATATAAATCTAATTTAAAAAAAAAAATGAGTCAGTTGCCAAGGGTCTGAAATTTGATCATGTGACCACAGAGGTGCTTCAGTGGTTGTCAGTGTCATAATCCCCCTTTTTCAATGCTGTTGTAACTTTGAATGGTCACTGCATGAACTGTTGTAGGACTACCTGCAACTAGAATGACTGATGGTGGATTCGATCTAAAGAAGGAGCAATCTGAGGAGGAGAACCAGGTTTATTTAAATCGGGGTATATAGGGGTAAAATCTACTTACCTTCCTTACCCAGTTCGGAAGTACACATGTACGCCATCATCAGGTCTGATTTTTGACCCTCTGCACATGCACAAAGCCTGCTGTGCTTGCGCAGAGGGTCAAAAACGACATCCAGGCAGGTGGGTGGAGCTCGCGCTGCTGCCGCTACCATTTCACCAAACCACACCACGACGACGCTACAGGTTCACACAAGCCGGACAGAACTGGCAGGATTTCACCACTGGGGATATCCAACCTTGGCAACTTTTAAGACTGGTGGACTTCAACTCCTAGAATTCTGGGAATTGAAGTCCACAAGTTGTAAAGGGGGTCCAAGGTTGGACTCCTCTGCTTCACAATGTTCCTCTCCCAAACCTTCAGGAAAAATCCATTGACTGTTGGGTTGGTTCAAGGCTGGAGCTTTCCTTGGCCACAGTTCCAGATGGAGACATCAGTTGCCAAGCGTCACCTTCTGTCCATTCCTGGGCACACACACCAACCCAATTTGGGCAGTCAGAAATGGCAATTGGGGTTCTGGGGAGGACCCAGAAACCCACTGACTCGGCAGGAATCCTTCCACATGAGTGGGCACAATGCTCCTTTAGGTTGGGTGCTTGTGACCATTCAATGATGCTGATTAATTTATTGGGAGCAGAGGACCGAAGCAGTCTGTGTTACAGAGAGGTTAAACTGATGAGAAGCCTGAATGAATTCTATTGGAAATCTGGGGCTCGGATGGGGTCCTGATACAAGGAATAATTACAGGGGTTGTTGGTTGCCGTCCTGGCGTGGCTCATGCCTTGTCCTCTGCGGATGCGTTTCCTAAACAAACGTAAACAACACAATGATTTCTTTTCAGAGTGAGATGGGCGGCATATACATTTAATAAATAAATAATGAGCAGCATATTAATTTAATTAATCAATATAATAAAGGTTTGGCCAAGAATGATTCAACACTGGGAAAAGAGAAGCGTAGAGGAGGAGGAGGAGGAGGAAGTTCAGTTCCAAGTTGGGAGAAAAATACTGGAAACATTGAGGCAAATTGGAAATATGGTTTAATGATGAACAGAACCACCAGGCACACGGTTCTGGTGCAGCTGACAAAATGGAGTTGAGAGTGAGGGGCATTTATACCTTCTTTGGCCTTTGCACTTGAACTTCCTGTGCCTGTGCAAGAAAATGTATCCTATTGGCTGTTGTCAGAGTCCCATGGGGCCATGTAGGGGTTATGTAGGGATCATAGCTGGCTCTATAGGCAAGAGGAAATACAAATCCTAGGAAGGTGTTTGTCTGAGCTCCAGGTTTGTCTGAAGTTTGGACTGCTTTGAGATGATGCAATGACTGAAATACCCTTAGGAGATGCAATGTAGTGAGCTCTGTGTTTTCTGCTAAATGGTAGTGGGTTAATCCTATTATGTCCTGAAGGATCATGTCCTGTTCTTAACCCCATCATCCTGAAGCTGAAGGTCTTTTGTTTTGTAGATAGGGTGGCCCAATCTTTCTTAATGGGCAGAAAATATCTACTGGGTGGGGGGATAGACTGAGTCTGCTTTCTGTCTTTCAAAAAACAGGTTTCTCCATTTTTCATTTAGGGAAATATAATCTCTTTCCTTTTTAATATTCCTCAAAATATTTCATTCTTCTAGGACGGAGGGCAGAAGGAGGAGGAGGAGGGATTAAATTGGGGGATGGAACATTCTGATAATGTGCAGAGTTGAGGACACGTCCTCTAATGGATCTTCTTGTTCTAGATTCTGTGGGAGAGCCCTGCTAATGTATGGTGCAAAGAAATCAGCAGTCTGATTGTGCCTTTTCAGAGTAACAAATGTTATCAAAAGGCAGATAAAAATGTTATTAAAAGCTGCCCCTTACTTCATCAGCTGCAGAGTGGCTGAACTGATCTGGGATTTAAAATGGAATGAGGTGGGAAAAATGGAGGGGAGATGCAGCTTACATGATCCCCTCCCTTCCTCCCACCCCAATTTAAATCCTACATCAGTTTGTGTGTCCAACGAAGTGAGCTGCTAACATCACAAAAGTGTACACGTTTCAATCAAAATTTGTTAGTGGGAAAAGATGCTAGCAGACTTCTGATTCTTTGTCAGCCAAGAAAGGACCTGTGCAATTTCTTCAAAATTTCAGCTTGAGGCCACTTCGGTGACTCTAGTTGGATGCTTTAACCTCAGGATGGATTAAGCTTGCTGATTGAGGAATTCTGGGAGTTGGAGTCCATCCATCTGAAATTGACTGAGGTTGGGAAACACCCAGCTGGCTGCAACTTTTCAGTTTTTTTAGTTTACTTTACTTTATTGTCATTGTACCTTGTACAATGAAATTAAATGCCATCTTCAATGTGCATTAGAACTATAAAAATAAAACACAAACACACATCCGTCACATTCTATACAATTGAATTGAAAACCCCTGATACTGCATTAATATTGCACCATACAGTAGAATTCAATACGGTTATTGCCCTGGGATAGAAGCTGTTTTTCAGCCTATTTGTCCTTGTTTTTATTATCCTGTACCGTCTGTTAGATGGTAATAGTTCAAAAAAAGGGCACCTAGGATGAGATGGATGTTTAAGAATGTTTGGAACTTTCTTAAGGCAGCGGGAGCTATCAAGCTCTTCCAAAGAGGGGCAAGGGCAACCAATGACCAATGACGTCGTCCCTCTGGAGCGCTGTCCTATCTGCCACTGCAATTGGTGAACCATACACAGGTGCAGTAAGTTAAAATACTCTCTATGGTGTAGCGGCAGAAGGTCACCAGCAGTTTTTCATTCAGTTGTTTCCTGAGAAGTCTCAGGTAGTATAATCTCTGCTGGGCCCTTTTGACCAGTGTTGCAATGTGAGCACCCCAGGTCAAGTCCTCTTTTATGATAACACCCAGAAACTTAAAACTGGCTACTTGCTCCACTCGGTCTCCATTGATAAGCAAGGACTGGATGTCCGATCTATTCCTTCTATAATCCACTATAAGCTCCTTGGTGTTAAGGACCAAGTTTTGTCTCCACACCAACACAAAAGCAACCGATCCACCTCATCTCGATAGATGAGCTTGATGAGCTTCCACAGAAGAATAAGCCAGTCGTGCAACGTCTTATTGGGAGGGGCTGCAATTATATATATTTTTCCTCAAAAATCCAACATGTGCAAGCCTGAGGTGTCCTTTCCGATTTCCCAAAATATTCCCTGCGTGGGTATGGATTGCACAAGCTTAAAGCATTCCACAACTTTCCTCAGCCAGCTTGAGGGGCTTTGTAATTGTTTTTGCCGACCTATAAATTTTTGAGTAACAACAAAATTATTGTGATTTTTCTTACTAAATTATTCATCTATTACAAAGCATGTATGTAACAAGGGCCATGAATCAAAAGGCATATAATGACTCTATCTTGGAGTCATTTCTTTGAAGAAAAACTCAAATAGATTTATGTATACAAGTTAACTAAGAGACCATGATTTTAATAGTGTTCATAATTCTACCTGCTCCTTCCCGAGCTTCATACATTTTTTTTCTTTTTTTTTTAGTGCTAGTTTTTAAATGAATTTTAAAATTCAGAACTTTCCTTTGGGGAAACAATTGCTTTCCATCACATTTAGCAGTTGGGTCTAATTGGTACTATAGCAATCACTGAAATAACAACTTTGTCATGAGGTAACCCAGAGCTCATAAACTGGGCTTAAAAGGATACAAACATCTCTGAGAGAAGTCCTGGCTAAGTGTCTTGTATCTTTGAAATAAAAGCAAGATGTTGCCATTGTACTTCACTGATATTTTTATTTAGTTGTCTGATACAGACAACAGAAACTTCTCAGGTGAGCCTAGAATTCAAAGGCCACGTGCCTCAGTTCTTCAAGAGATATTTAATGGGACTTTGAATGGCAGAATGGTGGTTTATTCTTTTCATAAATAAAGCACTGTTATTTATGCTTATGTTATAATATAATATAAACATAAATAACATATTTATATATTATCCAGGATAATATTTTTGCATTTAATACAAACCTTCGTATACCAGTTTTTCACAGAACTCCAGCCAATTCACAGTAATGACAACATACAAATTTTCATTTAGGTTATTGGTGTGAGCCAGATTATATTTCATTATCTGCAAGTCTTATTTTTTGTGGAAATAAAACCTTACAACATTAGGTTTCCAAATATTTCTGACATGTTTTCATCATTCATGAATGATTAGTTTTGTTGAGATTTCTTCTCAAGACACGAATTGCCAAAATACTACTTTAAAAGGCCCCTGTGAAATCAAGAAAGAAATCAATAAAATTTATTTCCTTGCTACTAAGTCTGAAATAGGCATGTGTTCATTTTACTACAGTATTCTATATCTTGACTTCTTTCGGTTCTCAAGTTTCAAAAGCTGACAAAAACGAGGAGATTGCAGGTCAGTCTAGATGACAGAGCTCTATGCTGTTTTTGTCAAAGCCATCGGTTCCCTCCAGATGTTACAACTCCCCAAATTCTCAGGCGAAGACTCATCGTTTGGCCAGGACTTGGTGCTGCAGTCCCCACACATCTGGGGAAGCTACATGGGGGAAGCCAGGGGTTTCTGTCCAAGGGCTTATTCTATGTTTTCTGCATTTCTAACTTAAAATGTCCTGGTTGAAGTTTAGTCCTGGAATTAAAAGAAATGCCCAAGAGGGCCCTCCAATCGATCTTTATGCAAACATCAATGCTTGAGACTATTACATATTGGCATTTTTAAGTATTAATGCAAGCCTGACATTTCCATTAACACGTATACACAAAACATCCAACAAATTTCAGCTTTTTGGATTAGTAAACAATACTCCATGGACGAGGCTTCTGTTAATAATGTTTCTTATTGTTGAAAAATCTCTAGTGGACAAATTTGTCAAACATACAAAAGGTCTAAAAGTGAAATATAGTAATTAAGACTCTCACTTTATTGATTGGGGAGCTTAAGTAATTTTTCATTACTAACGTAAGATTTAATACATAAAAGTAGTTAAAGATTCTGCCTTGGCACTAGCCATTAGCATGTAATTGAACTAGTAAAAAAGATCAGTTTAACCTATGTTGATTACCACCTTACCTTTGAAAGGCAATTAAGGATCTCAATCATGGCAACAAGATTTGATTGTGTGGCCTTTATTGGACATCGATCTTTTAGCAAAGCGCAGTTACATTTTCCATTAATTTACAGTAGCAGTTTAACTCTGGTACCTTAGACCATTGACCCAGATAAGATGTCAGGCTAAGTACTCGTTTAGTTTAAGGTGCTCCCACCACTCATTCCTCTTTAAAAGGGACACCGAAACAAGCCTGGTATCTATCAAGCAGGCTTAGGCGAAGGTTTCGGTTACTGGCATGTGTTTCATCAGGCTGAATTCCCTGATGTTCATCATCTCCCTCTCCTTTGCTTAAGCGCTGCCCTTCTACCAAAGGAAAGAGATAATTAAAGCAGGGGAGAAACGTCCAAACACAAAGCAGAGCAACTATTGTGTTTCAAAGGATCGCATTTCCTGGAAGGTCATGTATTCCGGGCATCTTAAATGCATTTTGAAGAGGTATTGAAAATACCTGCCCAGCCGTTTTATTGCCAATGACGCTGGAAGGCCAGGAAACGGGTGGGGGTGGGAGATTTGAACAGGATAAAAAAAACCACCAGAGATAATTGGCCATGTAGGATGGGAGGGTGGTAGAGGACTGAAAGCTAAGAGTTAAGGACATTCCCAAGGATGGAGTGGGGAGGAGATGGGGGAAAAAAACCCACCACTTATCAGGACATGAAACCAAAAGAGCATGTTCAAGGGATGTTTACATCACTTGGGTACAAGAGCTTATTTTATACTACAGCAGATATGCAAACAACCTTTTGCATTTTCCTCTCTCCTGCAAGTAACATGCTGCAAAGGTCAGATTTGTGCGTGTGAAGGCAGGACGAAGCAGCTTCACATTTGAGATTCATGCAAAACTACCACACAGAAGATATATGTGAATTATTTTAGATCATCTTGAGTTCACGCACTGTAGCTAGCCATCAAATGATCCACTTGGCTTAACATGCTATAGGAACTCTTATCACAGGTGTTTGTAAATCACAGTGGACAGATCAGAATTGGGAGAACCCAATTGGGTCATTAAACAGATCACAGGTAAAATAAGACTAGCTTCATGTTATGTGGAGACCCTATTTGTTTTCGCCTTAGAATTACCTATTTTTTTTATTCAGGGCCTAAATTTTACACTCACTCCATTTTTATCCTTTTAAGCATGAATGCAAGAATAGAATTTTTAAGATAGAGCGTGCTTGTATAATTCTTAAAAAGTTGATATAGGCACAAGCCATAGTACACTATGAAAGTTTACACAGTGCTAAGCCTAAATTTTGGAGTAATTCGATTTAACTCAATTAGCAAATCTGGTGGTTCTTGACTTAAATGCAAACAGGAAATCTAATCTCACTGAAAACCATTATTCCAGGTCCTCCATGCACAACAAAGGAAAACAGCCCTAAGGCCTTCATGTACTCAATGTACTCCAAAAAGAGCCTCAGATAGCTCAACAGGCTAATATCCTGTTATTAAGGTCCAGCTGTCTGCAATTATTGCAAGGTTCCAGGCTCAAGGTCGACTCAGCCTTCCATCCTTTCTAAGGTAGGTAAATTGAGGACCCAGTTTGTGGGGGCAATAAGCTGACTTTGTATAAAAAATATACAAAAGTATGAAAGCTATTGCTTAACGCATTGTAAGCCGCCCTGAGTCTCCGGAGAAGGGCAGCATACAAATCTAATTAAAAAAAAAAATCACAGCTAGCATGTTGCCTCTTCTTGTGGATTACACCTGTCCCACTAGGTCAGAGGTCTTCAAATTTGGCAGCTTTAAGACTTGTGGACTTCAACTCCCAGAATTCTCCAGCCAGCCAGCTATGGTGGCTGGAGAATTCTGGGACTTGAAATCCACAAGTCTTAAAGCTGCCAAGTTTGAAGACCCCTGCACTAGGTCCTGCAGGAGAGGCTGCTCCAGAACTCGTCTATTAGGGACCATCAGCTGGTGGAAGCCAAGAGGAGACCCTGTTTTGCTGTGGCATCTGCCCTTTGGATGATCAGATGGGCCGTGACTTTGTTGGTTTTTTTGCAAAGACTTCAAGATGTGGTTTTGTCACTGGGCCTGGAGATCTGGATGTGCAGCAGAGCTGATGCAATCACTGTGTTAAATTTCTACCCCAGTTGTTGATTTATTTGTGCATTTTTAAAATACTGTTTATTAGTTTTGATAATCGTTAATTTCAGATGGGCAGTCACATAAACTGAAATAATAATACCTGCCTCAGCAAAATAGTCCCAAGAGGTTTTTTGATACCTACACAAATTCGTTCCCAATAGAATTAACCTATCCCATCATCTACAGTGGGATGCCTCACATCAACTGAACAAAGCACCTTCTGTTTAAATACAACAAGTAGTTACACAAACAGCCCCTAATGATAACTATTATTGCCTCCGAACTCTGCCCTCAAATCATCTTCCAAGTTCACCCTTCACCATGATCAACCCTTGAAGTACTGGAGAACCATTGATTTTCATGTAATAAAAAGAAAATTCCTTACATTTGCCTAATTGTTGCACCATGAGAGCCCTGAGCAAGACTCTGCTTGCTAGTAATGCTGCAAACACTATCAAATTCTAGGGAATCAATAGAGTAGTTTGTCAAGAAGATTCTCCAAGGAGGGATGCCCAGCGCTATATAGACAAGGAGCCGCGTTCCTTCCACTTATCGAAAAACAGGTAAGCAAAGTCAGCACTCTCCATTATCAGAAATCAAATAAGCTGCAGCTAGTGAACGGGCCACTCCAAGGGGAAGCTTTATTTATTGCATGGTAATTAAAAAACATTTTATCAGTCTTGTGTTGAGACCAAACCTTTAAAGAAGAATATTGACAAAATCGGGAGCAATGAACGAGCAGTATTTGACTTTAACTTATGAGCTGCACTTATTTAATTCTGCCCATTACTGGGAACATGAGTTCCAGCCAATCTAGCAAAATGCTAATAGTCACTTTTATTATTAATGAAGCTTAATGTAACACACCAGATACTCCTCTGGGCGAACTATTTATTTAACTTGTATTAGGAATATCCTTTGGTATCAAATATACTGGAGTGTTTCCTTGATTACAGATTTAGAGCTGCAGTTAAAACAAAACAAATGTACTACTTGTCTTCTGAATGAAAGCAATGCAAAATTCAATTCTGATGGATTTTAAGAAATATACTTATACAAAATCTAACAAGAGCCTTTTGAAAAATAACTTATATTTTGTCTTACAGCAAACATCCCAGATGAAAATAGCTTGCTGAAATAATTTAAAACGAACAAATGTTATGCATGCTTTTAGATCTGTTTTCATAACTACATTATTTCTGCAACACTTTATCAGGAAAGCTTTGGAAGTCAAGAGTTTGAAAACAACTAGAGTGACTGAGTGAATATAATTTTCTACATTAAGCACATGACAAAATCTTATTGTGTGTTAATTACTTCTAAATCATGTTGAGTCAAATAATAAAACATATTTAACTATCTTCCATTGAAAGGAATAGGATTGAACAGGTACTTAATTTCGGCCAGATCATAATCACTCTAGCGGCCTGCAGGTACAAGATCACATTCAACCCTCTGAAATATCAGGCATTTTTTTTCCTTCAAAACTCTGGATTTTAATACACACAACTTCTATTTATCAGAGAGGACTGAACCTGTTTTGAATATCAGTTATATCTTTTTAAAAATTCATTAAGAAGAAACATATTGCTTTTAAATTGTACTTAATTGGATAATGAGGTAAGATTGCAAAAAATCAAAATTAATTAAGAAGTGAAAGTCAGCTTTGGATAAAAGTAGTTAATTCAAATAATTTCCCAGAGTTTTGTTTGGTTTTGCATTTGTGCATAATTCAACATGTATCTGATGTTTTACAGAATCAAAGAAAAGTAATGTTTCAACAATAGGTACATGCCTTGAAAAAATACATATACTATTTGCGTAAGAATGTTGACACAGCAAAAAGTTCTTTTCTATATTAATTTAGTACATTACGTTTTTGAAACGTTTTAGTACATGGCACCTTCGTCTTCTTTATTCAGGAAGTAAATAGTGACCGGGCCACAGCACGTCTGAACAGTCTCGGTGACGCTGGCAAAGCACCAAGAACTAATTCCGTATAATAACGTTGGGATGCCTAGTGCAAAAACAGACAGGTTAAGAGTTGCATGACTCTCACTATTTCAGAACAGCTTTACTAATAAACTCAGGATTCAGCAGGAAAAGAAAATAAGCATAAACACCAGCAATTTTAGGCTAAACTGTGGTTTGTTTGAAGCTAAGTGCTGGATGTGAACCCAGCCAGCCCTTATTTATTCAATGTAAGAAAGAGCCTTGAACAAGAGGTTCTTTTGGAAAGTAAAAGATCTCAGTCGTGAAAAGGTGGTCCAAGTGACTGCTAGAAATGGCTCTGGGCTCCATCATTGAGCATCACCTTGCAAAAAAAAAAAAAAAAAAAAAAAAAGGAATACAGGAAGTCCTTGATTTACAACAGTTCATTTAGTGACCGTTCAAAGTTACAGCAGCACTGAAAAATGGGACTTATGACCATTTTTCAGAATTATGACCTTTGAAACATCCCCATGCTCATGTGATCAAAATTCAGATGCTTGGCAATTGTTTCATATTTATGACGGTGCAGTGTCCTCAGGTCATGCCATCCCCTTTTGCTACCTTCTGACACGCCAAGTCAATGGGGAAGCCAGATTCACTTAACAACTGTTCCAAGAAAGGTCATAAAACGGAGCAAAACTCTATTTAACGAATTTCTCACTTAACAGAAATGCTGGGCTCCTTTGTGGTTAGAAGTCAAGGACTACCTGTACAGGAAGTCAAGTGACTCCACTAAGCAGCTGGTCAGAGCCAGTGGGATCCAAGCGTCCTGGGGGGTTTCCAGAACATTTTGAACTGGAGAACTTTCTTGGGAAAAAGGGTACACAATGCAACTGGAAAATGAAGGGTGGGGGGGAGGAAATGTTTCTCCCTTTCTTTAATTGGTTTATTTTGATTGACAGCCACACAGTCGCTGGGAGCCATGCAAGTTTGCAGGTCAACACAGACCTGGTTCCTGGTGGACAAAACTTTCTCATCAATGAAAGTGAACTCCTAGCAGCAGCAGCAGCAATAATAATAGAATAGAATAAGAGTTGAAAGAGACCTTGGAGGTCTTCTAGTCCAACCCCCTGCTCAGGTAGGAAACCCTATACCATTTCAGTCAAATGGCTGTCCAATCTCTTCCAGTATTGGAGCATGTACAACCTCTGGAGGCAAGCTGTTCCACTGGTTAATTGTTCCCACTGTCAGGAATTTTCTTCTTAGTTCTAAGTTGCTTCTCTCCTTGATTAGTTTCCACCCACTGCTTCTTGTCCTGCCCTCAGGTGCTTTGGAGAATAGCCTGACTCCCTCTTTATGGCAACCCCTGAGATATTGGAAGACTGCTGTCATGTCTCCCCTAGTCCTTTTCATTAAACTAGACATATCCAATTCCAGCAACCGTTCTTATGTTTTATCCTCCAGTCCCCTAATCACCTTTGCTCTTATCTGCACTCTTTCTAGAGTCTCCACATTTTTTTTTACATCGTGGTGACCAAGACTGGATGCAGAATTCCACAAGTGGTATTATAAAGTGGTGGTATTATAATCAAGGCCTTAGAATATACGCTCATCATTAAGGCCTTTATGTATACTGGGAGTTTAGGCACCAAAGACAACTTCCTTGTGCGGCCAATCACGCTTGGCCAATAAAAAAATTCTACTCTAGTCTATTCCTTTCCATATTCTATTCTATTCCTTTCCATACTCTACTCTGTTCTATTCCTTTCCATGTTCTATTCTATTCTATACTCTATTCTATTCCTTTCCATATTCTATTCCATTCCTTTCCATACTCTATTCTGTTCTATTCTACTCTACTCTATTCCTTTCCATATTCTATTCTATTCCTTTCCATACTCTACTCTGTTCTATTCCTTTCCATATTCTATTCTATTCCTTTCCATATTCTATTCTATACTCTACTCTATTCCTTTCCATATTCTATTCCATTCCTTTCCATACTCTACTCTGTTCTATTCCTTTCCATATTCTATTCTATACTCTATTCTATTCCTTTCCATATTCTATTCCATTCCTTTCCATACTCTACTGTTCTATTCCTTTCCATATTCTATTCTATTCCTTTCCATATTCTATTCTATACTATACTCTATTCCTTTCCATATTCTATTCCATTCCTTTCCATACTCTACTCTATTCTATTCCTTTCCATATTCTATTCTATACTCTACTCTATTCCTTTCCATATTCTATTCCATTCCTTTCCATACTCTACTCTGTTCTATTCCTTTCCATATTCTATTCTATACTCTACTCTATTCCTTTCCATATTCTATTCCATTCCTTTCCATACTCTACTCTGTTCTATTCCTTTCCATATTCTATTCTATACTCTATTCTATTCCTTTCCATATT
This sequence comes from Masticophis lateralis, assembly GCA_030761175.1. Classification (NCBI taxonomy): domain Eukaryota; kingdom Metazoa; phylum Chordata; class Lepidosauria; order Squamata; family Colubridae; genus Masticophis; species Masticophis lateralis. The sequence continues at coordinate 22,258,657 of JAUDYJ010000012.1, read as the reverse complement.
CTATTCCATTCCTTTCCATACTCTACTCTGTTCTATTCCTTTCCATATTCTATTCTATTCCTTTCCATATTCTATTCTATACTCTACTCTATTCCTTTCCATATTCTATTCCATTCCTTTCCATACTCTACTCTGTTCTATTCCTTTCCATATTCTATTCTATTCCTTTCCATATTCTATTCCATTCCTTTCCATACTCTACTGTTCTATTCTACTCTACTCTATTCCTTTCCATACTCTACTCTGTTCTATTCCTTTCCATATTCTATTCTATACTCTACTCTATTCCTTTCCATATTCTATTCTATTCCTTTCCATACTCTACTCTGTTCTATTCCTTTCCATATTCTATTCTATACTCTATTCTATTCCTTTCCATACTCTACTCTACTCTACTCCTTTCCATATTCTAACCTATTCCTATTCCTATTTCTAAGCGGTATTAACCCTTCAGGTGATTCTTGATTCTATCCCTGATACTCGCAAAGGATCTCCAGGCCAGCCACCCTTTCCCCCATCGTGAGGTTCCTTTCGTGGCAATGTAAAGACGGGGGGTTATGCGAGCCCTTCTTGAAGGGGTGGGGGGGGGGGTCCGAGCCCCCGGAGAGCCCTTGCAAGAGGGCGCCCGCGGGCCCCGCGCTCACCCAGGTTGAGCATCTTGAGGGCGGCCAGCAGGGCGTCCTGGGCGTGGAGGTCGCGGCGGGGCCCGCGGGAGCAGTGGTACTTGACGAAGGGGAAGCAGCCGGTGCGCAGCACGTGGTAGTTGGCGCCGCGCACCGCCCAGTTGAAGCTGGAGAGGCCGAACTGGTCGTTGCGCACCGCGCTGTACTTGACGCAGAAGGAGGTCCAGGGGGGCAGCCGCCGCTGCAGCAGGTGGAGGGTCAGCACCTCCGAGGCGGCCGGCTGAGGTGGAGCCCCCCACGGCCACAGCAGGGCCCGCAGCAGCCCCGCGTGCAGCCGCCCAGCCGCCCGCCTCACGCGACCCATGCGCAGCTCCCCTCCCCCACCCCACGCCCGCCACCGCGCCTGCGCCTGCGTCAGCCGCACGCCAGCCCTGCGTGCGCGCCCCCGGCCGGCGGCGTCAGGTGGGAGGCGCCTGCCGCTGCTGGCCCACTTTTAAGCCTGGCGGACTTCAACTCCCAGAATTCCCCAGCCGCCATTGAGGGCTGCTGAGGCGATTTCTTCATAGGGAGAAGAGGGAGAAGGACTTAAGTCTCTATAAGTCGGTGTTTCTCAACCTCAGCAGCTTTTAAGATGTGTGGGCTTCAACTCCTAGAATTCCCCAGCATTCTGTTATTTTAGACAAATCTTGGTGTTTTTAAAAAAAAAAAACACAGTTATAACTTGATTTACCACTGGACCTAGCCACATTAGAACACTCAGCAGAACGTTGCTAAAGAAAGAATGACGTTCTGGGAAGTTAGGTGACATCTAGGCATCATAGATGGTAGTAATATAAGCCGTCAATGGTATAAGGCAGGGGTCTCCAACCTTGGCCACTTTAAGCCTGGCGGACTTCAACTCCCAGAATTCCCCAGCCAGCTTGCTGGCTGGGGAATTCTGGGAGTTGAAGTCCGCCAGGCTTAAAGTGGCCAGGGTTGGAGACCTGCATTTGAGCCCAAGCACGGTACCCGTGCTTGGGGGCGGGCTTCCCAGAGAGGGATGCTGAAGTGCAAACAGTTCTCCCCCCCCCTAATTATGTGCCATCCTTCAACCTGGGCGATCTTCGGAGAGCGAGATTGCGCTAATGAATCAAATTCCTGCACAATAAGAAGGCAGCGCGCAGCTTCTGTCCCGCAATGCACTGGCAGGGCCACACCACCTCTGTCCCCCCCGTTTCCCCCTCCCCCGCATGAATCCTAGCAACGGATCTGGGTTCAGCTTTCCCTTTTCATAATAAATAGATAATAAATAGCGGCTTGGTGGGCTGCGAGGGGTTGCTGAGGGGTGAGTGGAATAGCGGGGACCCTTTCAGGGTTGTGGGGCACTGGTGGGTTGCCCCTGGTTTGGACCGGTTCTATAGAACCGGTAGTAAAACTGGCGGGAGGCTCCGCCCACTGACCCTGATGTCATCAGAAGCGATTTGCGCATGCACAGAAGCAACGTGCATGCAATCCCATTGTGAACCAGTAGTAAAGATAAGTAGAACCCACTCCTGGTGGGGGGGAGGTGGGGGGGGCATCTGGCTGTCCCAATCTCTTGTAGGATGGGCGCAAGAGGAGGGACTGACTCAATTGAGGAGTGATACTGAGTCTCTCTTTTGGGGTGAGAACTGCTGCCAGAAGGACTAAGTCAAGCTTGCATTAGGGTGGAATGGACAATGGGACAACTCAACATGGGGCAATTCAACGCTTGAATTATTTAAAATAATTTTTATTTTTAATTTTTGCCATTCACATTTCACTTTGTCTCCCTCCCTCCTTTCTTGAATGATTGTATTCCATCGTATCTTTGATAGGAGCGTGACTCTTGTCTGACTTGCGGTAAGTTGTCCTAGACTCACATTAGGAGGAGCATCCAAGAGATGCCATTCCTCTGCTTGGCCCTCGAAAGGCCACCCTAGGAGTCCTTCTCTGCAGGATTCTGGGCACCGCAAGCCCAGAGGGACATGGGCAGGCTAGGGAAGCATCAGATGAGGATAGCAAAGATGAAGCGGGACCTTGAGGACATGGAAGAACTTTAGATGTTCACTCTGGAGCACATAGCCTGCAGCCAGTCATTCTTGATCCCCTTCCCTGTGTCTGGTCTTGATATATCTGGATGTGGCTAGAGTTGTTCTCCAGAGGAGGGGTCTTCAACCTTGGTGCCTTTAAGACTTGTGGACTAACTCCCAGAGTTCCTCAGCCAGTTTTTTTTTTTTTTTACTTTCAGCGAAGAGGTTGTAAAAAAATGCTTTCAAAAGGCTCTGACAATCCCAGCTGAGTTGCCTGATCGGCAGAGGGTTTTTTAAAAAAAGCCTCTGATGATCGCGGGCTCAGCTGAGCATGGGGGGCGGGCAGGGATTTTTGCTAATGGTTCTCCAAACCACCCGCCTCCATCGCTACTGGATCGGGCGATCTGGTCCAAACCAGGAGCATTTCACCCCGGTTATATTTGACTTCGAGGGTGGGGGGAATGGCCAGCTCAAAGTCAATCATGTCGGGGCACCTGTGGTGGCCTGAGCATTCCCACGCTCCGTTTTCAGCTGCGACGGCCTCCTGCAACACTCTGCCAGTGAAAACGGAGCTCGGGAGAGCTGCATGTGGCCCTCCTGAACTCCATTATCGCTGGCAGAGGCACCGTGGGCTAGTCCTTCGCTTTTTTCAGGGTGGCCCCATGGACCAGATTTAATCACCCGCAGGCTGGATCCTGCCCCTGGGCCTTGAGTTTGACACCCCTGGTTTAAGGCCATGTTTTTCAAACTTCAAGATATGTTGAATTCAACTTCCAGAATTCCCCAGCTGGCCAAGACTGAAAAATACTGAACAAGAAACAGGGCAAATTGACTTCCGGTTTGGCGTTGCGACAAGACAGTCAGGGAAATAGCGGGCTCTGATAGTCACACGAAAACCCCGGCTGCCAAACCACCGCCGATGGGTCTTTGGACCGGAACCATCCTCGGATGACCAAGAGGAACAGGCAAGTTCCTCAGAGGTCAGAGGGAACCTTCTGTGAGTCGGCAGCATGGGAAGGCAGCCGTGGCGGCTGCCACGAAGCGGTGACAACCGGGCTAAGAAAAGTGCTGGAGGAAAGCAGAGTGAAACGGAGCCTTTTGAAGCCAGGTGAGTGACAACAAACCCAGGCTTGTAACAATATGTGGAGCAATATTATTATTTAGCAGACCCCTAGCCTAAAATAGCAGCTGTGCAACAAAGGAGGTTTGGAAAGTTTTAAACTGCAACCTTAAAGAGACAAAGACCCGAGAAACAATTAATTTTTGTACAGAACTAAGGGAATTAATTATTGAGATATGGTAAAAAGACTGGATACTTTAAAATTCAAATTGGACTCTTAAAAAAAGAAGATTTGGTACTTTTAAAATTAAAAGAAGAATTGCACAAAATGCAATTGCTTGCATGACTAATGGAAAATGTGAATTGTAGAGAGACACTATCTGGTTTAAAAAGGAATTTTGTAACTTTTTTTTGTTATAGAAAATTCTGAGTTCTACAGATAAAAGCCATGGGATTTTTATGGAGGAGTCTTTTTTTTTCCTGTCTACAGACAGCTGGATTTTGGTGAAAAGAAAAGGAACTATAATGGAATTCCTATAGTTGAAACAACAATAATTAAAAATTGGCGCAGGAACAAAAGAAGGAATAAGTGCAGGCCCAAGAGAGGGAGACTTGATACATTATATCTGGAATAAAAATAAGAAAAAGATTTAATATGATTTATGGAGGACAAAATTGAAAACTTTGAAAATGAAAGGAATATATGTTTGCAGGCAAGGAAATGAAGAAGTAAGATAAACACGACTGGAAAAAGATAAAAGAAGATTTAAACAATGTGATTTAAAATAAAATAATGCAAAGGTGGATTGTAATAATAAAAAGGTTTTATAAAAATTAAGAATGTTAAATGGAAATTCTTTGTAAAAGGAATTGATGAATATATTTAAAGGTATGTTTGAAGCAAGAACCATGTTTCAATGTTAAATTGTTATGAAAAAGAATAAGGATAAATATGATTAATTAGAAATGTTAAAAGGAATTTATAAATATATTTAAAGGTATGATTTAAGCAAGAACTATGTCTCAATGTTAAATTGTTATGGAAAATGATAAGGATAAATATGATTATCTAAAAATAAGTAATGTATAGATGGATGGGAACAACAAAGAAAGGATTAGGAAGGGATCAATAGTTAAAACAACTATTGTGTAACAGTTTAACAGCCAAAAAATAAAAACAGATATGCTGTGTAACAGTCAGAAAACAAAAATGACTATGCTGTATTTAACAGCCAAACAAAAATGACAATGCTGTATAACAGCCAAAACAAAAATGAATATGCTGTGTAATGGCCAAAAAATAAAAGAGAATGCTGTGTTTAACAGCCAAAAACAAAATGGTTATGCTGTGTTTAACCGCCAAGAAATAAAAATGATTGGTTTAACAACAAAGATAAAGATAAAGATGCTGGGTTGTATAGCAAAAATAAAATGAGGTGGGATAGCCAAAATAAGGAGGAGTAAATTGAGATTAATAGTTAAAATGAAATGAATGTTAGGTTTAATAACAGAAATAAATATTATAAATGTTGAGCTCAATAGTAAGAATAAAATGATTGTTGGAATTCAATATTTTATGAGTGTTTATAATAATTGTATGATTTATTTGCTTGGATGGATATATCCATCCAAGCAAATGAAAGAGAAAAAGGGAATGATAATTGATTAAGATTTAAGATTTAAGTAACGGGTTTTTGGAAATAACGGCATAGTTAAATAATAGATTTGAGGGAAATAACTGAGTAAAATATTAAGTTGTGTTAATTCAAAATTAAGATTTGTTAGTGATTTGTATAAATTTGTGACCAGATCAAGAGCTTTGTTTTGAAAAGATGTGTTTTATGTTTATTTTTAAAAGTAATTTTAAAACATTTAAAAAAAAACAGGGCAAATTGTACTAACAATGGGAAATTTCTATTCTTTTTTTAAAAAGTGTAATTTAGAATAGGTAGTAACTTCAGCAGATTTGCTGATAACACCCATGAATTTAGAATGGGAATCTCAAAAATAGACTATACTGTATTCACACAGCACCTTTAGCCCGATTACTGAATAAAGCCATCGACTAAGCTTGCACAATTCCTTAGATCATAAATACCAAAGCATCTGGGCTCACAAAACACATGAGATCTTTAAACAAAACTAGCCAAGTTTAGTATATTGTGCAGGCACTAATTTAATTAACTTAGTTAAGCATGTTCTCTGAACTCAGTCACTGTGAGGAACAGGTTTCTTCAAATTTGGATAATGGGTTTTAAATCTTGTTCAGCATAATTACTTCTAAGCAAATGTGCTTTTTTTTTGAGTAACAGGACAACTCTCAGAAATTTGTGAAGTGTGAAACTATTTATAATGTAATCTGGTATCGAATATAAAGTCCACTCGTGACTGTTCCTATAATTCCCTTCAATTCTTACAGATTATTGGCATTGAAAATGGATTGGGATATGACTCCTTGAACCCCATGGATCTTCTAAGTAGATCATCCAATGAAACACACAAAAATGCCTCCTTCTTTTCCATGCAAACAGTTGCATTTTAGGCACATTCCTTTAAGGAAAAATAAATTTAAAATTCTTAGAAATTAGAAATCTCCTCACTTCCGACATTGGGAAATCATTTTTTCCAATATAAACACATTGCATTTTATTGGAGGAATAAATACTCACATAAAGCACACAGAGGAAATTTAATCTAATATTAACAGTTTTTAAAACCTGGGTCACTACTAACATCTACTTAGCTTCCCTAAAGGTAGTTTTCAGAAATTCCAAAAACAGTTTCAGATTTACAACTGTAAAAGGGGAAGGCTTCAAAAGACGAAGAGATTGAAGATGCCTGGCAAGAATCTCAAGGTGTGAAGAGTGTATTTTAATCTGTTGAAAGACAAAAAAAATAATGAATCATTATTTTTTCTTCCAAAACAATTACCAGTAATAACTTTCAATAATTGGTTTACTTTGCCCTAAAAGAGAACAGGTGTAAATTTCATATTTAGGTTTCTTTGCAAGATCCAATCCGGATCGGTTACCCGGACTGGAGGTTGAGTCTTCTGAGCTTTCCAACTGGTGCTGGAGCCCATCCTCAGGGAACTTCTCTCCACCAGAATGTGTGCTTTGGGCTAAATGCGTCGTATTTGTGTGGTGTCTGGTGAAGCCACACCCAATCAGACACCGCATAAATACGAGGCATAGTGTAGCCCATAGCACACACTCTGCTAGACAGAAGTTCCCTGAAGATGCGCTCCAGCATGAATCCTAAAGCTCAGAAGACTAAACCTCCGGTCCCAGTGACCGACCCTGATTCAATCTTACAATATTATCCTGGGACATGTATATTTGCCTTTATTCGTGAGGTTTCTTTGTATATGTATTAATTTATATAAATTGCTTGGAATAGTGTTTATATTAAATCTTTGGCATACAACAGAGAGGATGTTATGGAGTTATGGAGGGAACTGATCAATTGCATCCTATTACACATTTTTTTTCTCTTCCAAGAGGCATGCACGGTGATGCCCAACTAAGTATGATTTTTAAAGCTTTAGGCTCAAGCCATCCTAAGGAAAAATAAATGTGTTTTTTTGGGTCTGGCTGACTGGTCACCTATTCAAGCAAGTGCATGAAGTGTGATTTGTAGAAAGAAAAATGCAAAAGGATTATTGGAAGACGCTATGAATAGAGATGGAAGGTTTACTCACTATTTTTTGGATGTTTTTGCTTTTGAGGCCTCCTTTTTCTCTTCAAATTTTAACTTGTTCTGTTCTGTAACCCCCAGGATCCGCTCAATGTCTTGAATGGCTCCCTAGAAAGAGGTGGAAATGCTGCAGATTAGCCCCACAGATTTCCGCATCCTCTCACTCATGTTTGGGCTTCTGGACTGACCATAATGGGCATTCACCTAAGGCTATGTTGATGGAAGGTGCTAAGCTAAAGCCAAGGAAACTGCATCACATTTTGCCACATCCCTGGTGATGCACATGTTTTTAATCCTGATGAGCAGGACTCTCCAAACTTGGCAACTTTAAGATTTGTGGACTTCAGCTCCTAGAATTCCAACTCCCAGCTGGCTGGGAAATTCTGGGAGTTGAATTCCACAAGTCTTAGAGTTGCCAAGTTTGGAGACCCCTGCTCATGATTTATGGTGTCATCCAAAGTTGAAGCTACCATCACCTGAAGGTTACAACCGGGATTTGTAACCAATGGCAAAGTTTGGGTAGAAGTCTTGATTCCTAGAAACCCAAAATGGTGGCTTCAACATTTCCCAGGATCTTTGCAAAAATTGAATAGGTTGGACTTGTTTCCATTCAGGAATATTAGACTTCAACTTTCAGAATCCTACAGCCTGCCCAAAGAACTAAGTATATGCAAGAATGAGATCAGACAAAGCGATGTCAACTGGGGTGTGTGTGGTGTCATAGAAGCCATTATGGGGACCACATCCATATAATCAAGAGATGCTCTTTACTTTTTGACATCCCTTGTAGACACCTGTATGTGGGGTACCTTCCCTGGGATTCATGGTGCCTTCCATGGGGTTGAGATGGACCACTGCTCTCCAGTTCATCACTCAGAATCACTGCTGGGACTGAGTGTATTTCCAATTCCACCTTTTGCACTTTTGGAGTAGGAACCAAACCATCACCGTGCAGTAGCACACAAAATACAATTCTTAACATTGGCAGTGGGCAGTACAGGTTGGAACTACAACTGATAGGTTGCAGGAACTGGATGTGTCTAGTCTAACAAAGAGAAGAACTATGGCTGATATGATAGTCTTTCAATATTTTGGGGGCTGTCACAGAAAAGAGGGGGTTGATCTATTATCCAAAGCACCTGAAAGCAGGACAAGACGTATTTGGTGAAAGATTACTAAAGAGAGAGATCCAACCTAGAATTAAGGAGAAGTTTCCTGACCATGAGAACAATTAATCGGTGGAATGGCTTGCCTCAGGAGCTGTGGGGGCTCCAACATTGGAGCTCCAAGCGATTGGAGAACCATTTGTCTGACATGATATGCTGTCTCCTGCTTGAGCAGGGAGTTGGACTCGAAGGCCTCCAAGGTCCCTTCCAACCCTATTATTCCATATTCTACGTTGGCTGGAGCTGAACTACAAGTGAGTGGCCATTCACAAAACACCAGCACTGCAGAGGTGCCTTCAACAGCAGCGCCCCCCAGAGGCTCCGTAGTTAAGTCCTTGCTTTGATAGCCATCATATTGGGCTACTGGTATACAAGTGCAAGCCCTGGGTTTACCGCCATCATCCTTCCACAGCTATTGGAACATAAACAGCCTATTTGTTTGCCTCCTCCTAATGGATGTGCTTTAATATTTCAAACATCTCAACCGTTTCATTTGATGAATCAATAGGAGAAGTCTTTAGGGAGAAGAGCATTTTTTGCCTCTCCAATTAGTAAATCCGAGAGTGGATGTATGCAAAATGAAAATCTAATTTCCTCAGGAGCTAGCCATTCATGCTAGAGAGGGTTGTGTTGTGTTTGGGTGTATGTGTGTGTTTTAAACAAATATACCAATTGCTCTCAGCCCAAGCAAATCCATGCTCCGTACCAAAACCCTTAAATTTAACTAACAGATTCGCCGGGAATCTCACAATATTGACCCGCAAGCTGTGAAATACGTACTGCTACGAGCAGAAGCGAGGATGGTTTAGCACTTGTTTATAATACAGCATGAGGTGTTTTCTGTCCTTGAACAGAAATTTAACGGGGATCGTTAGTTAATTAACACCTCACCTTAAAATTGGTCTCGGCATGCATATTAGGTGCTGATAATTCTTGATAGATGATGAAGAGATGCTGAGCAAAGGTCATGAGGACCCCCTGGAGATGTTCTCCAATTGTTCTGTTAATGATATCCAAAGAAACGTCTTTGCCAATGATTCTATTCGCACGCTTAAAAACAATCGCCCTCTCATTTGGGCCTGTCAGACGGAGGGATTTAATGAATATTTTCAATCTCCGAAGGTGGCAATCTTCAGGGAGATACAAAAGATGAGGCTCCATTTTAACTTGTCAGTAAAAAGGATTTGTGTAATAAATATTTTTTATTAATCAAGTAATGGAGGAGGGCAAAAGCTTGAGTCATTTGAAACACAGGAGTCCTATCTTTGCTAAAGCATCTCAAATATGTGAACAGGTAGCGCTGCTGCTGGTGGCATGAGAATCCCAGGATTATTAATGGCAGAGCATGCTGTTGGAAACTTGGGGTTGTTCAGATCCCCCATAAAAACAAGAGTTCAGCCATTTCAGTGAGGCTTGGGCTGTGGCTGCTCTTGAAGAATAGTTACTAGGTAAAAATAGTTATGGATATTTTTAATCTGGCTTTTCTGACACAATTCTGTGCCTCAGCCATCAGGGTACGTTAAGGAGCCATTCTCTCCGGGGTTTAATCTTTCAGAAGACAGGCAAAGAGAAGGAATCTTAAACTCCAGGACTATCAAGGACCAGCAACTCCTTGGGAACTTACATCATCCCAAATGTGTTTCTTTTCTTATCTTCAAACAAGATAAAAACAGTTCCTTCTTTTAGCTGTTGAGAGAGATAAGATGTTAAGCTTTTTCTTTTTTTTTTACTGTCTGGAAATGCTAAACATACAATTTCCCAAGATCACATGCTAAGGCGGGTTACGTGAGAGGATGTGATTTAAGAAAAAATAATAATTTAAGAGCAAGCCAATTAAGATGTTCACTTCCAAGCTGATATAAAAAGTTAGTGGGTCAAGTATTCAGCAAGAGAAGTGTGTGTAAACAGAATATATTTGTAATTCCTTCCTCCTCTCCCCGTCTCCCTCTATGTCTTAATGACCTGAAATCAGGATTTCAGTATCTGAACTCTATTAATAAACGCACACAATCACAGATTTCATTGAAATCGATCACAGGGGCAAAAACATGGAGTTTCTTTTCCCAAAGCAGTTAACGTGTGTGGTTCATGCATTTTAGAGGTTTATTACCCTCTATTTCTTCCCCAACCTATTTTCCTATTGTTATTTCACTGAAATTAAAGCAGGCGTCCTTCTTACCCGCACATCGTAGCCGATCCCGTGAGCCTTGCACATCTGGAGGAAGACATTATAGTAAATGAAGGAAAGGTTTTCGTTCTTAATCGAACTGCTCATGAGAACATAGCGGCTGACCAGGGAAGTCTGGCAAAGGAAAAAGGAGAAAGAGTTAAGGCTGAGGAATCCCTGAGAGATTCCAGCTTCGAGACTGGAGTGCAGATTTATACAAGAGTAGCTAAATCTTAAGCCTCCTGGCATATTTCTTCTTCCCTTCTTCAAAGAAACAAATCTCAGCCTTTGCAACGACTCCCTTGAACACTGATAAAGGAGGAGGATTAGCGCGCTGTAACTCAAGGAGGCATCTCCATTCATTAAATCCAGTTCACACATCTACCGTCGGACTGCATGGTCTTGATGGAGAGAGCAGCCCTGTGCAGCTTTCCCAGACCAGCTCAGTTTCTGTTCCCGCTGGAAGATTAAGGACTGTAGGAGTGGGAGGCAGACATCCAAAGGACACACAATTTGGGAAGGCTCTCTTACAAGGATATAATCCAGCCCTCAGTAGTTAGTGAAGGAACCACCAGAGTTGCTCTCAATAGTGAGATAGGAGGCATATAAATTTAATCAATAGTTCAATCAATTAATTAATCAGGATGCAGAAGATACAAAGCAGTTACTAAACCCAACAGGGCTCATATCTTGAATGGCAAACTGAAATTCCAAAATGAGTAGCAGCATAATACAAAACAGATATTAAACCTCTCAACGTTTCATTCTATAAATCTGAAGTCAATATATAGTAAATACCCAGAGAAGCGTTTATGTCGTTCATCACTTCACACCAAGGCTGAAATCTATTCAGTGTGAAAGCTACAAAGATCTAGATTTCTGCTTGGAGAGATTCTGAACCGACTTCAGACATTTCAAAGGCCTCTCACATCCCCCCCTCCCCCCAATCACTCTGCAAGGAAATTTAGGCTAATTGGTGGGAATCCAAATCTTTTCACACCACACTGAACATCAGTCCAAAATGATAATAAATCCAAAGTTGCTCTGTGGTTTGATGTGGTAATGGAAATAGGATCCAGAATAAACACGAAAGGACTGTAGTGTATAAATCAAGGTTGAGAAGATTTCAGATATGATCCCCCTCACCCCGAATCCTGGGATTTACCAACCAGTACAAAAATCACAGAATTAAAGTACTGAATTCCAGGTCTCAGGATTCTTTTTTTAAAAAAAGCAAATTACAAATATCGTTGATTTACGATCATTTGTTCAGCAACCATTTAAAAAAAAATATTCACAGAAAACAAACATTTAGTTTGAAGAAGTGCCTAACTCACCTCCCCCGAAAAAATAGCAGGGTCAGCAAGATGGTAGAAAGGCTTTAGGAAGGCTAGCGAGGTCGGCAAAGGTCACTTCTCCAGGCCGCCTTCTAAAAAGAATTGTAGCAGTCCCGCAACCACACGTGAATGGTTTTGTGAGAGCATCGATACTTCTCCAGCAGAATTTGCCGCGGTTGACTTGCCCAGGCCAACTAACCCTGGCCGACTCACCATGGGACAATTCAACATGTGATAAGTCAAAAGAGGGAGAAGTAGAATTGCAGCTCACCTCCCCAATCTCAAGGACTTCTAACTAAGGGTTTTGAAAAGGTTCAGAACCCAAAGCAAGACAAGATGGGCCACTTGTTCCTCTCTTGAGTTATCCCATGTTGGATTGCGGCATGTTGTCCTGTGTTGAGTTGACCGGGATGAGTTGGCTTCAGTGAGTTATCCTAAACCCCTTCACCAGCCCGAAACTGCTGAGAACTTGTTTGAGAATGTAGTAGCTCTCATACGTTTTTCTTGTGCCTCATACACACACCTAAATGTTAAAACTGGTTTTAAGGTTTCAGTCATACACGTGCTTTCTCACCATGATCACTTCTACTTTTTCCTCCTCCTCTTTTCTTAAAAATATCCTTGGGCATTTTTCAGGGCCTAACAGTAACCCTGAATAGGACAATGGTGGACACGGCCAGATTTTGTTATTTTTCCTCTCCCAAGTATGGGAGGTTTTTAGAATAAATTCATAAATAACCCACTGTGGCACATCTATTTTGGCCTGCAGCACAATTTCTATTCCCATCACAAAATGGCAGGAAATTCTTGTGCCAACCTCTGGAGTTTTACTACTGATCCAGAGGGGACCCCAAGGGCCATAAGAAAGCCACGGAGGGGGTGGGGACACTGGCTGCCCACTGTTGTGCCATCGACTGGCTGTCACAATGTCAAGAAGGCTAATAATACAATGTTTGCAAAACCATGCTAAGCAAAATAGTGTCTGGTTGTTGGCAGAAACCGGGGGGGAAGGAAGAGCCGAGGGGTTGCAGCCATGCTAGCTGATGGTTGCCAAGTAATGTTGGTGATCATCCAATAAAGACCTGAATTTCAATGGGCGCATGCAGGGTTCAAAATGTGCCATATGTAGAAAGGCAGTTTGGGAAGCTCCTTAGAACGAGGGCGTCTCGAGCAGCTTTTGTTGATATTCCATATTTCAATGGGATAATTTTATTGTTTTATTTTATTTTTGCTACACGGTATTAGAACCGTGAGAGTAAAGGGTTAGAGGGAGGTTTTTAAGCTAGCTCTCCAATTTAATGGAAAGATATTGTGGATACGAAGTCCAGCCTTCGGTCCCCTCATCCCAAATCTCTCATTCTCAAGGGTTATTTGTGGCATGAAACTGCTAACCAGAGTGGCAACCACTTCCCTCGCACACCATGCTCACCTAGGCACTATTATGAGACAGGCAAGCAGGCACGGGCTGCCTTCTCTCCGGGGCCAGCGGCTGAAAGAGAGGCTTCCAGAACAGGTACCCAAAGTTTTGAGAAATTTGTTCCTGGCTGAAGACGACGGCAAATAAAAGAAACGGATGCTTGATAAAATAATCCAAATCGCAGTTTAACAAGCGTAAACCCGAATGTAGCAGCAATAACACCGAACCATTGTTTAAACGCAGGCATCGGTCTGATGAGGTGCTTATTTCAGCTACAAAGCAGACAAACACATGCATAATGAACTGCGGGATGAATTATTAATGTCTTGCTTATTTAGCCTCATCTGTCTCAAAGATAATGTATCCTAAGTATAATGAGTGATTGGTTTTCTACATAATTACAGTAGCGGCAGTATCTAGGAAATTTGCTCTGGCAAAGGAGATTTCTAAAAATAAAAACCATCACTCGTGCTCGGTCGCCGCTCCATTTTATCAAAATCAAAGCGAGCAGCCCAATGAACACATAATAAATTTGCGGGGACAGAAGCATTATTAACATCATAATTTCACATAAAGTGTTTTTACTTAATCATTCATTATAGATCATGCACTGTAAAAAGATTTGTCTCTGTTTGTTTCTTCCGGTTCTTTCAAAGATCTGATGTGCTGGATCTCCAGTTTTACCCCTGAATGGGGAAGAGGAAGAAGAGGAAGAAACGATATGCTGTGGGCAACGGGCAGGTCAAAAGTGACAAATATGCATTAATCCGCAATTATTTTAATTTAAAGAATGACTGCTTGGTTTACTTTTCATTTTTAAGACCTGGAACTGGAGTTGAATCAGAACTTCCTTGTGCTCCTCTTACCCCACAGAGTAGCTTGAGGAGAAGAGACCAAAAGGTTATCAATCTTGACAATTTTGGGGAATGCACAAAATCTGACTACAAAGCCATTTTCCCTTATACCGCAGCTATAGAAAGTCTACACACCTGTGCTAAAATGCCAGATTTTTGAGATATAAAAAAATCAGATCAAGATAAATCACTTCAGAATTCTTTCCCCATCTTTAACATAACATATAAACGCTGCAATTCAATTAAAAAACAAACTGAAATCTTTAGGCGGTGGGGAAATAAAAATAAAAAAAATACAATAATGTGGTTGCATGAAGTTGCAGATAACAAATGCCAAGGAAATCAGGAGATTCAGGCAGTTCAAATGGGTATAAAGATTTATTGCAAGCTTAAGCTTTCTACAAGAATCTGAACTACTAACAGCCAAGGGAAATTTGTGGGAGTTAAAAACGGAAAGGAATTCAAGGTCGGCTGCACTTTGATCCCCTGTGGGCACGCAGGGACTCATGACCGTTTTGACTCCTCCCTGAGGCTTAGATTGGTCATCTTCTATAGCACGCTCTTAAAGTAATACTTCGTTGAAGGACCTTTTAATTTTATGACATCTTTCAGTCTTGGGGTAGGAGGAGGAGTGGTGCGGTGGCCTAGAGGTAGAGCTCTTGCCTCACAATCAGGAGCCTGTGAGTTCAATCCTAGGTAGAGGCAGATATTTCTCTCTCTGGGCACAATAAGAATGTATCTGCTGAACACAACTCCAGATTGGTGACAGGAAGGGCATCTGGCCAGTAAAACACTCTGCTAGCTCCATTCAGTTGCCCAGACTCTACCCCGCATAGGATTATGGGGTCATTAAAAGGTAAATGATGATTCAGTCTTGGGGTAGAAGCCTATCAACATGGCACACCTTGCCTTGGGAACCTTTGCTCATCTTCCTTGCAAATATCAGATTGCCTCTCCTGTTCGCAGCCCTTTTTAGGTCACTCCACAGATTTTCAACTGGATTCAGGTTCAGAGTCTGCCTGGGCCATTCCAAAACTTTGAGCATCTTCCAATGAAGCCATTCTTTTGTGGATTTGGAGGCACACTTTGGGCCATTAAATTAAAAGGTGTGTACTGACTTGTTATGTCCTTATAAGGACATCCGCCGGGGATTGGCTGAGAAATCCTCCGGCGGGAGTTTTGAATTCCTGTCAGGGGGCGGTGCGGCTGCCGGAGCGAATATAAGGAGAGCTCCGGCAGCGCCGCTCCAGTTCTGTTCCTGTTAATAAAACGGGTTACATGAACTCCGCTGGTCTCATCTTCATTCCTGCGCCGATCTAACACTGGCGACGAAGGACTAGGAGGAAATCGACCGCGTGGCACGATCGCCATCACCACTGAAGAGACTCGCCGCCATTCAGCATGATGGCAACACAGCAAGCGCTCTTCACATCCATCGCTCCATTCAATCCCGGACGGGAGAAATGGAGCTCATACATGATTCGGTTCCGCCAATTTCTCCGCGGAAACGGCCACAGCAACCTCGACGACGAAAGGAAGAGGGCTCTCTTCCTCGCCCACTGTGGATCCGAGGTCCTGGAGATGGCGGTGAACCTCGTCGCACCTCAGGACATCGAGGAAATGTCCTGGGCAGACCTGCAAACGGCTCTGCAAGAGCATTACGCGCCCACGGGCACCCCCATAGCAAATCGGTTCACGTTCCATCAGAGGAACCAATGCGAGGGGGAATCCATAAAAGACTCTGTTGCCGCACTCCGTCAAATCGCAGCCAACTGCGAGTCTGACCACGTAGATAATGCGTTGAGAGACCGCATCGTCTTCGGCATGAGGGATGCCGGCCTCCAGAAGAAATTTCTGAGTAGGAAGCGCATCCTACTCAAAGATGTACTGGAAGAGGCCACCGCCGCCGAGTCCTCGGAGCACGCGGCCGCTGAAATGCAAAAGGCGAAGGGGATCCACAAGATCCACCAGTCGATCCCTGAATCGTCTGAAGATTCCGCATCACCATCGGACTCGGATGGCAAGATGGCCGTCCACAAGGTCTCTCAACCATATCGGCGGGAAAATCTGCAAAATGGCCGCCGTGGCGAACAGTGCGGTAGCTGCAAGGGCGACCACCCCGGAGCAGACTGCAAATGGCGGGACGCAACCTGCCGCCGATGCCTGAAGAGGGGGCACATCGCAGAGGCCTGCCGTGCCACCGACCCAGCCCCTGAACCACTCAGACCACGGAACCGCGAAAATCGGCGTGACAACCAGAGGACATCCAAACGGTCCTCTCACCAACCCAGAGGCGACGGCTATGAAGATTCCCGGCATGGCGCGGTGAACCAGACCACCATAGCACACACCAGCAACAACAGCGCCACCAAGTTCAACGTGACGCTGTTGGCCGAGGGCTCGCCCTGCACCATGGAGGTAGACACCGGGTCCGTCTACACCATCATCGACTGGCAGCAGCTGAGGAAATTCAAGCCGCATATCTCCAAAAGCCAGCTCAAACCCCTGCAGTCCAAACTGGTGGATTTCGGCGGAAATCCAATCGACGTCCTGGGCAGAACCACCCTCCACATCTCGTTCAAGGGCTTCGAGGGTCAGCTGCCAGTCACAGTCGTGAGGAACAGCCGCCCGAACCTGCTGGGCATTGAGTGGTTTCAGCCGCTGGGGCTTTCCATCGGAGGCATCCACCAGATTAGGGTAGATGAACTCGACGCCCTCATCGAAGAATTCAGCGAAGTCTTCGATGGTAAGCTGGGGAAGTACATAGGGAAGCCCATTTCTTTCAATCTGGATCAGGGGGTAACCCCCATTCGGCTCAAGCCCCGCCGGGTTCCGTTCGCCTTGAGGCCTAAAGTAGACGAGCAGCTAGATAAGCTGATCGCCCAAGGCGTGTTGGAACCCATCGATCATGCTTCATGGGAGACCCCCATTGTGACCCCAATGAAGCAGGATGGATCTGTGCGCATCTGCGCTGATTATAAGGTGACCATAAATAAGGCGTTGCAGCAGAGCGCATACCCTGTGCCAGTGGTGCAGCACCTCCTGCACTCACTAGGCAAGGGCACAATTTTTGCAAAACTGGACCTGGCCCAGGCTTACCAGCAACTGCCAGTGGATTCTAAAACGGCGGAGGCTCAAACCATTGTCACACACAGGGGGGCCTTTAAGTGCAACCGTCTCCAATTCGGAGTCAGTGCCGCCCCGGGGATTTTTCAATCAATGATGGAACGCCTTGGAGAAGGGGTAGTGCCTTACTTTGATGACGTGCTCATCTCCGGAGACTCAAAAGCACAACTTCTTGAACGGCTGAGGCTCGTCCTGCAGCGGTTCAGGGAGAAGGGCTTGAGAGTAAGACGAGATAAGTGCATCATCGGAGTCCAGGAAGTTGAGTTCCTGGGCTATCTCATCGATAGCAAAGGCATACACCCCACCAAATCGAAAGTTAAAGCCATCCATGAAGCTCCCAGCCCCAAAAACAAAGCGGAGCTTCAGGCATTCCTTGGATTGTTTAACTTTTACGCAATATTCCTCCAACAGAAAGCCACAGTTGCTGAGCCGCTCCATCGCTTGCTGGGGAAAGCGGTTTCCTGGAAGTGGGGCGACAAGGAGGAAACGGCTTTCCGGGCCATCAAGGGACTATTGACGTCCAACAGCGTCCTCATACAATACAACGAGACGCTACCCATCCGACTGACCTGCGACGCATCGCCATACGGGGTAGGGGCGGTCCTGAGCCACGACCTGCCCAACAGCACAGAGGCCCCCATCGCCTTCTTCTCAAAGACCATGTCCAGCGCCGAACGCAACTACAGCCAGCTGGACAAGGAGGCGTTGGCAATCGTCGCAGGGGTGAAGCGCTTCCACGAATACCTATACGGAAGAAGCTTCACCATAGTCACGGACCACAAGCCGCTCCTGGGCCTCCTCGCCGGCGACAAGCAAACACCCACGTTCATGTCGCCGCGAATGACACGCTGGGCCATCTTCCTCATCGGCTATGCCTGCACCCTCACCCACCAACCCGGAAAGGCCATCGCGAATGCAGACGCGCTCAGCAGATGCCCGTCCACAGAC
The DNA here is from genome assembly GCA_030761175.1 of Masticophis lateralis. Lineage (NCBI taxonomy): Eukaryota > Metazoa > Chordata > Lepidosauria > Squamata > Colubridae > Masticophis > Masticophis lateralis. The sequence goes on along the minus strand of JAUDYJ010000012.1, from coordinate 22,240,233 downwards.
GCCGTGGAAGATCCCGCCCCCACCCTCGAGCTCCTGCACATCGACCACGACAGCAGCTGCCCAGTCACATCTGCAGACGTGGCCACGCATACCAAGAGAGACCCAACACTCCGACAAGTGCAGTCTTGGATCCTGCGGGGGTGGCCGGAGCAGCCTAGCGGAGAAGAATACAGCCCCTTCAGCCGCAAGCAGAAGGAGCTGTCCACGATGAAAGGCTGCCTGCTATGGGGAGACAGGGTGCTGATCCCCGCCGCGCTCCAACGGAAGACGCTCGAGACGCTGCACAACGGGCACCCGGGCATCGTCCGCATGAAGGCCCTGGCACGAAGCTACGTCTGGTGGCCATCACTGGACAAGGACATTGAGCAATGGGTCGCCGGATGTAGCCAGTGCCAAGAAGTCCGACCAGCACGCCCCCAGGCGGAGCCCACCCCATGGGAGACGCCCAGCAGCCCCTGGTCTCGGATCCACATCGACTTCGCGGGTCCGATGCAGGGGCGCCACCTCCTCATCGTGGTTGATGCGTTCTCCAAATGGCTCGAGGTGGTTCCCATGGCATCAACCACATCGGAGGCCACCATTCACGCTCTCCGCCGCCTCTTCGCAACGCATGGGCTCCCAGACGTGTTGGTTTCCGACAACGGTCCCCAACTTACGTCCGTGCCATGGAGGCGTTCCTGGCAGGACTGGGCATCCGCCATGCCCTCTCGGCGCCATACAGACCGGCCGGAAACGGCCAAGCGGAGAGGATGGTGAGGCTAACTAAGGAGGCGCTCACCAAGATGGCACCGGGTGACTGGCAGGAGCGCATAGACACATTCCTCCTCACCCAACACATAACGCCACACTCAACAACCAAGAAGTGCCCATCAGAGCTACTGATGGGCAGAAGACTCCGCTCACCCCTCGACAGACTGCACCCCCAGTACCACTCGGAGGTGCCCGCGACCGCCAGCCGCCAGCTCTGCTGTTTTGCCGCGGAAGACCCCGTCTTCGCGCTGAACTTCCACGGCTCACCAAAATGGCTGAAAGGAAAGATTCACAGCACAACCGGCCCGAAATCCTATCGAGTAGAGCTGGAAGATGGACAGGTCGTGAGACGTCACATCGACCAGCTCCGCAAAAGGTGGAAGGGAATGGGGGAACAACAGCCCGACGAGGTAGGCCTACCACACCCCGAAGAGGTAGGCCTGCCCACCCCCGGCGAGGTAGGCCTGCCACAACCCTATGAGGGAGGCCTACAACACCCCGAGAGAGTGGACCTTCCGGCTCCCGCAGCAGCCAGAGACGTAGCTCAGCCAGTAGACCGGGGACAATGTCAGAGGGGAAACCCGAAGCACCCAGGGGTGGACCGGAATCAACACCCCGACACCCGAGACCCAGCCGCTGACGAGGGCAGCCGTGGGGACCGTAGCCCAGAGGCCCACGACACCCAACAACACCCCGGCGAGGTTGGACCGCACCAGCCCGACAACAGACAGAATTCACAGAAAGGGCAAGTAGACCGGGGCCAACCGAGCGGGGGACACCAACAGCACCCCCGCAAGGGCGGCCACCGACTCACCTGCGAGGGAGACCTCCACGCATCACTACAGGAGTCTCCCCAGCAACACCCCAACCACAACGAAAACCAACCCTGCGAGGAGGGCCTCCGCCACCCCAGCAGAGGAGGCCAGCACCAACCGAGCCGAGGCGACCGACACCCGGACGGCGAGAGGCGGCGACCGGTGCGACTACACCCACCCCGCAGAGAAGGCCTACGCCACCCCTGCAGAGAAGGCCGCGAGACTCCTCAGCCAACCCAACAACACCACCCCGGCAGAGAGGGCCTGCGCCACCTCTGCGAGGGCGAGGCCCCGCAACCAACCCAGCAGCGCCAGCCCAGCAGAGAGGGACTAAACCACCCCTGCGGAGGAGGCCTGCGACCCACCGGCGGGGTCGAACCAACGCCGAACCTGCACCCACGACCGGACCCAACCAACCCCGACCCGGTGAGAACCGAAGGGCACCCCAGGGACTTACCGTGGCTCAGGAGTTCTGGATCGGTCGAACAACGGAGATCCAGCGATCGGAGCAGCGATGGAGAAGACCAGCGTCGCCCGCAGGCGGAGGTCAGCGACCTGGCCGGAGGTACGGGAGCACCGCCCGCGTCCTCGGCGGCCAGATCCAGCCCGGCTTCAGGGACGGCAGCAGGAGCCGCAGAAGCACCCTCCGGCCAGGAGGGCGGCCAGCCAACGAATGGACTGCGCAGGTCTAGTAGAGCACGCAATCGGCCTGCCTACTTACGGGACTTTATTGTTGATGGACAGCTTAGGATCTAGGGGGGAGGAGTGTTATGTCCTTATAAGGACATCCGCCGGGGATTGGCTGAGAAATCCTCCGGCGGGAGTTTTGAATTCCTGTCAGGGGGCGGTGCGGCTGCCGGAGCGAATATAAGGAGAGCTCCGGCAGCGCCGCTCCAGTTCTGTTCCTGTTAATAAAACGTGTTACATGAACTCCGCTGGTCTCATCTTCATTCCTGCGCCGATCTAACAGACTACTATTTAAAGTCAGTTGGAATGTGATTGGCTAATTCTGAACACAGCCACATTCCTATTTGTAAGTGTGAAGACTTATGCAGCCATATTATTTTACCGGTAGTTTTTTATTTTTATTTTCCACCTAAAAGATTTCAGTTTGTTTTTCAATTGAACTGTACAGCTTGTCATTATATTAAAGGTGGGAAAGATATTGAAGTGGTCTGAGTTTTTTACATCTCAAATCCTGGCATTTTAACAGGGGTGTGTAAAGTTTCTATAACCACTGTATCTGGTAACCTACAAATATGTTGACTACAAATCCCAGAATTCCCAGGAAGATGGGTTTCCAGTGATCATACCACCTGGGAATTTTGAGAGCCAAAATAGTCAAAAAATGTGGAGCGTGGGGAGAATTAGTTACAATGATATATTCAATTTTTATTACAATTAATAAAATTAATAAAAGTAATTATCGTAATAAAATTAACAAAGGAGTTAGTTACAATGGCATATAGAAATATGGAGCTTGGGGTGAGTGTAGTTACAATGACATAGAAAGGGATCTATGTCATTGTAGCTACATATCAACATGGAAGATTGTTTGCAAAGAACAGTAGCTGTATTTCAGAGATCTCCAACTTAATTATTTCGAAGGGTAATGAAAGTTGAGTATGTGGAAAGTGATATTCACCAGTGTCATTGTTCAATTTCCTGATTTATGGAAGAAAACTAAGTCCCCTTGCAATTAGTCCTTCGTTCATGAAGGATATGCTAAAAGAAGACTTAAATTTAAAGAAAATGCTGGTAAGTAGAGAACCAAATATTCCATAATAACAGAGTCGGAAGGGACCTTGGAGGTCTTCTAGTCCAACAACCTGCTCAAGCAGGAAACTTATTCCATTTCAGACAAATGGTTGTCCAATCTCTTCTTAAAAACTTCCAGGGATGGAGCACCCACAACACGAAGGCATTCCAGTGGTCAATTGTTCTCCTTGTCTGGAAATGTCTCCTTAGTTCTAGGTTGCTTCTCTCCTTGATTAGTTTCCATCTATTGCTTCTCATCCTGCCTTCAGGTGCTTTGGAGACTAGCTTGACCCCCTCGTCTTTGTGGCGGCCCTTCAAATATTGAAAGACTGAATGATCAAAGAAAGCGGATGATCCAAGCTTTGGAATGGCCCAGCCAGAGTCTGAATCTATCATATCATCCCTAGTCTTTCTTTACATTCCTTCTATAGATACTGACAAATGCTGGAGAAGGTCAGGAAACCTTTTTGTCAGCCATAGTTTTCTTGTGAAAGGGATAAACCAATATTGTAAGACCATGAGTTTGGCTTTAAAAAGCTGTGCAGGTCCTCATCAGTGGTGGGTTGTCCCCGGTTTGGACCAGTTCGCAAGAACCAATAGTAAAACTGGCAGGAGGCTCTGCCCACCGACCCAGACGTTGTCAGGAAGCTTCTGCATATGCGCAGAAGCATGAGCACGCAGTCTCATTGCAAACCAGTAGTAAAGGTAAGTAGAACCCATCCCTGGTCCTCATCCATGGCAAGACTTTTACGGGATCAGCCCAAGACAGTTGGCTGCCTAAGAATAAAACCAGCAAAGGCCGTCCCTTCTGCTAAGAACCAGAAGCAACAATCCATCAAGAAATTCTCTTAGGCCAGTTATGTTAAATACAATACAAAATACCAGGCAGAGGGAAACGACTGATAATTTCCAAATGTAATGACAATCCATGGATTAGTACATTAAAACTTCATCATGGGTGGAAAAGTGATGGGGTCCACACTGTTCTGTCCCCAGTGCAATGGGATGATGGTGCAGGAGAACATCAAACAATGGGGAGCCAACACCGTTTAGGCCAGGGGTCTCCAACTTTGGCAACTTTAAGCCTGGCGGACTTCAACTCCCAGAGTTCCTTAGCCAGAATTCCTCAGAGGAACTCTGGGAGTTGAAGTCCGCCAGTCTTAAAGTTGCCAAGGTTGGAGACCCCTGGTTTAGGCCACAAATTGCTTATTTGTTTCTTCATTTGAGCATCACTTACGGATCGGGTTTGTTCCTTCTGCACAGGTGGCTTCTTTGAAGGGAGATGTACCTGGAAGCGACTTGACACGCAGTCGAAGGTCCCCTCTGTCACGTACAGCGCGACCTGAGTCATGGCCAAATGATCACTATAGCGCAGATCTAAGTCTGTGGCCCAAACCTTGGGAGAGAAAAAGATCGGTCAAGCACAGCTTCTCTTTGAGGCTTAAAAATAAACCTGTCAGCATGAAGGTGAGGTAGCTGTCAACCCTGAAGTTGGCCGAACTGTGGCCATTTTCCTTCTTTGTAGTTCTCTCGGGAGACTTCTCTCTTCATTGCTTCAGGGCTGACACAGCCTGGAGAGAAGGGGCCAGGGAGGGAGGAGGGTGTAGAGATAGCTGGGGTGTTGTAGCCTAAATACAAGATAGCTGGGACTCAAGGACATCGGTGCAGGTGTTGGAAAGGTGGAGAGTGAGGTCACCTAGCAACTGGGCTGTATGCTGATTAGACCATGGGACTGGAGACTCTGGAGGGAAGTGATGAAGTTTTACTTTTAATTAGATGGCAAACAGTGGTGAAATGTAAAATTTGTTACTACCAGTTCTGTGGGCATGGCTTGGTTGTGGGGGTAATATGACTGAGTGGGCGTGGCCATCTTTTTTTTTTTTAACTTTTAAAAGCATTTTTTCTACAACCTCTTTAGTTGAAGAGATTGTAAAAAAATGCTTTTAAGCCTCTGACAATCCCAGCTGATTTACCTGATCAGCAGAGGCTTTTTTTCCCTTTAAAAACATTTTTTCTGTAACCTCTTCGGCCAAAGAGGTTGTAGAAAAATGCTTTTAAAAGCCTCTGATGATCCCCCCTTTTTTTTACTTATAAAAGCATTTTTTTGGCCAAAGAGATTGTAGAAAAAATGCTTTTAAAAATTAAAAAAAAAGCCTCTGATGATTGCGTGGCTCAGCTAGGCAATGGGGAGGGCAGGGATTTGTGCTACTGTTCTCCGAACCACCCACCTCCATCGCTATCGAATCGGGCAATCCAGTCCAACATCAGGAGCATTTCACCCCTGATGTTAAACCAATGGGAACTTAGAGCCGGTTTTCCACCAAGTCTGTGCCAATTTGATATCTCCCAATAAAATGTTCTTTGAGGACTTTGCCTGCCTCGGAGTTCTTATTAAGTGGGATGTGTTACTTGGAACTCTGACAGTAGCCTTATTTTATCTCTGAGGAGCACAAGAGGCACCATCAGTGGACTTACTGTCTGAAACGGCTCAGACAATTTGTGAACCTGTCTTACATTTTGTATTTGTCTACCATCTCAAATACAGAAATGCCTCCTCTCTGGTGAATAGAACTGTCTGTCTGTCTGTCTGTCTGTCTGTCTGTCTGTCTATCTATCATCTATTTTTCATATTTCTATGCTGCCCAACTCTCTGAGGACTCTGGGTGGCTTTTTAATACCTGAAACATCAAAAGAAAGAAGTCAATGAAAAAGCAACAAAATGGAGGTCACAGCCATTACAGGTAGTCCTTGACTTACGACCACAATTGAGCCCCAAATGTATGTTGCTAAGCGAGACAGCTGTGAAGTGAATTGTGCCCTTTTGCGATCTTTCTTGCCGCAGTTCTTAAGTGAATCAGTGGTTGTTAAGTGAAGATGGCTTCAGGGCTGTGGAGTTGAGGAGCCGGAGTCGGAGGAAATCTTGGGTACCTGGAGTCGGAGTCGGCAAACAATGCACCGACTCCGACTCCTACTAAATTTAGATTGGAATTTTAAAAAAAGCAAGTTTAAATGTCCCAATTCTCCCGACTCCACAGCCCTGGATGGCTTCCCCATTGACTTCGCTTGTCACAGATGATCACATGATCACAAAGATGATCACATGACCCCAGGACACTGCAAACATCATAAATATGAACCAGCTGCCAAGCACCCACCTTTTGATCACATGACCATGGGGATGCCGCAATGGTCATATGAAAAATGGTCATGAGTCACTTTTTTCAGTGTTGTTGTAAGTTCAAACAGTCACTAAACAAATAGTTGTAAGTCAAAGACTACCTGTATCATCCCTTGCAGGTACCTTGGGGTATGAATATCATCAGATGCACATTGCCCGTAATGAAACGTGACTTCTTGGGGGGTCTGAGGATATAGGAAAGGTATGTCAGTGCTTCGGAGGGTTGCAGTTTGGATGACACTAACCTTGTAGTAATGCTGTAGCAGTAGCACCATTACTACTACTACTACTCAGTACTACTACTACTACTGCTCAGCAGGTATGAGACTCATGTCCCAGAAGCACAAGCAAGAGCCAATGAAGGAGCTTGCTGGACCTGCAGAAGGTATGTTCATCAATGACCACAAGGCATCGCTGGGGTGGGAGATGTGCAGTGCAGTGAGGTGGGAGATAACCAGAAACTACTAGATACAAAGATCACTTCCCCCACCGCCATAACTCTGCTGAACACTTGCTGTCTCACTTCTCATCTTTTCTCATCCTCTCATCTTTCCTACTACCTTCTCCTATTGGTTTTTATGATTTATCAATCGTTGTTTATTATGATCTATGACGTATTATTTGCTATTTATATGTAGAGCATGAGCTTATGCACCAGAGAGAAATGCCTTGTGTGTCCAATCACCCTTGACCAAAAAAAGAATTCTATGATTCTAGGGCTGACATCTGCAAGTTTCAGATGGTTTGGGGGGTGAATACCTGAAGTGAAACTTGGAAGAAGATTATCAGTGTGCCCAAAGAGGTAAGCACTAGTCTTGTAAACCAACAACAGTGCAAATGCTCAAGAAGGTGCCTATTTATGACTGCATCCATGGCCACCTTCATATTTTTTAATGTAACAATGACACGCTGTATATCAAGCGACTGCAGCAAGTCATCTCCAGTTGCAGTTGTTCTATCTAAAACATATTTATAGTCACATATTTGAAAGCTGGCTCATCCCAGAGAGAGCTTAGGAAACAAGCCATATATCAATTCTACAATTGTATAGGATTAGAAGCGGGTATAAAATAGACCAGGATCTTCAGGGGAACCACTCGATGCTCTGCAATAAATCACCACATCTGTCTCAATTGAAACAAAATGACTCCACTCCCCTATTCTAGTAGGCTTGCTAAAGAAGAAGAAAAGAAGAAGGAGGAGGAGGAGGAGGAGGAGGAGGAGGAAGAGGAGGAGGAGGAGGAGGAGAGAGGAGGAGGAAGAGGAGGAGGAGGAGGAAGAAGCTTGGAAAGTTAACTTTTTGTATTAAAGAACTATGAGGTTGTATAATGAAAGATGCCTGGGCTATACCTGTAGGGACCCCGTTCCTTCCTTCTATGGCAGTGTTACTCAACCATGGATACTTGAAGGTGTGTGGATTTGAACTCCCAGAATTCCCAGTCAGCCTTACTGATTGGGGAAGTCTGGGAGTTGAAGTCCACACATCTTCAAGTTGCCAAGGTGGAGAAACAATGTTTTAAGGGAACATCTGCCCATCCTTTCTGAAGATCTTCCCTCAGCCTGAAAATACACAAATTGTGGTCATGTCAAAGATGGACCAATTCTATGTTTCCAAACAAAAGTGCCCCAAACAGATGGTAACTGAAATAATATTCTTAATAGTACCTGGGATTTAGAACACGCTTGAATGTTGCAGACCAACTGAAAATGTAAGAATGCAAGAGTAGCATTGGTATGGCTCACTTAGCGATAGCCATTTATTCATGGTTTATATAAGCTTATATAAAACTCTTATAAGCTTACATGACACACAGAATGATAAATTAAGCACACTGCCTGTATTTACATGACATCCAAGCTAGCAAGTAGGTGGCTATGGTTTGGGGTGCCACTGAAACAGTTTAAACCAGTGGTTAAAACCAGGGGTGAAATCCAGCAAATTTTGGAGAACCGGTAGCGGAAATTTTGAGTAGTTCGGAGAACTGGCAAATACCACTTCTGGCTGGCCCCAGAGTGGGGAGGGAATGGGGATTTTGCAATATCCTTCCCCCAGGAGAAGGGTAGGAATGGAGATTTTGCAGTATCCTTCCCCTGTCATGCCCACCAAGCCACACCACGCCCACCAAGCCATGCCCACAGAACTGGTAGTAAAAAAATTTGGATTTCACCACTGATTAAAACATACTTCAAGATGAGACAGCCAATACAGTAAAAGCAGCCAATATTTGGAAATTGAGATAAAATTCAATAGGGAAATTGGAGAGGAGGAGGAGGGGAGGAAATGAAGGAGGAGGGGCAGGAAGAGGAGGAGGAGGTCAACCTATTCAAAACAAAACAAAAGAAACAAAACCAGTTCATCAGTACCATTCCCCACCCCCGCCCCCACCATCAGAAATGATGAAGATTCTTGGATGAGAAGCGAAATGTTTTCTTCTTCTTCCTCAAAGGAAAAACAGTCCAGTTGCCTTTTGAAGAAAAAAAGCTATGGGACAGCTGCCTTTTTACTTCTGGAGATTTAAGCTTTGGCCGTGCACCTGGGCACAGGTTGCTGACTCCCAGGAGGGTCTCCTCTGTGAATAGCGGCCCTTTAGAAGCAAACCTCCCCCAGAATGACTTGGACAAGCCACCGAATGGTAAATGGCATCATTATAAGGCTATTAAGGGGTCAGACAGTCAAGGCCTCTTGCTAAACTGGAGCTAATTTCTGAATCATATTACACAATAATGCCCCCTTTTATAACAGCAAATAAATCATGTCAGAAACGGTTAATAATGAACCGTCAAGTATCAGTTTTACTGTTAAATATCCTATTTGTCAACTTAAATATTTCCCATTGCATGAGGGAAAAAAGAGCTTGGGTCTTCTTTCGGTACAGTTCAGTGCAAAGATTTCCTTCTATTTCACTTCCATTTTGCAGTATTTTCCCCTACATTTGCCCTACAGAGGCGCACATCCTTCGCTGGCCTCAGAACGGCCATTTAACTAAAACAAAAGAATGCAAAAAGAAAACTCTGCTGAATCTAACTGAGGGCAATCTTGCCAGGATCTCAATGTCCCCAGGAAGCCCCCAACATTCTCCTCTCGTCTTCCCTGACGACCGGTTGCCAGAGGTTTCTTGCCCTGAGACAGAATGGATTATATTATATATTTTGATGCTTGTCTTTTAACGATTCAAGCAGAAGAATCTCTCTTTCCTGGCCTCTGTTTTACAGGCACATCTGTTCCTAAGGCTATCTAGCACAGTGTTTCTCAACCTTGGAAGCTTGAAGATGGGTGGACTTCAACTCCCAGAATCCCCCAGCCAGAGTTGAAGTCCACCCATCTTCAAGCTTCCAAGGTTGAGAAACACTGATCTAGCAGATGTGAGTTGAAAAAAAAAGATGACCACTAGATGGCAGCAATGAGACACTGAGAAATTAAATCTTTGCTGACATCTAGCAACATTCAGATTATTTCAAGCAAATCCGAGCTGCCCATACCTGCCCCCTTCTCTGCTGGCTCCAATAGTTTTCTAATCTGATCCAAGGACCGGGAGTTGGGCTGCCTGGAGCTCTAGAATATTCAAAGCAACATATGGGGAGAAGATCAGAATACAGAGAGACAAATGACAGAGTTGGAGCAGTGGTAAAATTTGTTACTACCGGTTCTGTGGGCGTGGCTTGGTGGTGGTGGGTAATATGACTGGGTGGACGTGGCCAACTTTTTTTTTAACTTTTAAAAGCATTTTTTTCTACAACCTCTTCGGCTGAAAGAAAAAAATGCTTTTAAAAGATTCTGACGAACCCAGCTGAGCCGCACGATCATCAGAGGCTTTTTTTTAACTTTTAAAAGCATTTTTTAAGAACCTCTTCAGCCGAAGAGGTTATAGAAAAAATGCTTTTAGAAGCCTCTGACAATCCCAGCTGAGCTGTGCGATCATCAGAGGCTTTTTTTTTAACTTTTAAAAGCATTTTTTTCTACAACCTCTTCGGCTGAAAGAAAAAATGCTTTTAAAAGATTCTGACGAACCCAGCTGAGCCACACGATCATCAGAGGCTTTTTTTTTAACTTTTAAAAGCATTTTTTCAGCCAAAGAGGTTGTAGAAAAAATGCTTTTAAAAGTAAAAAAAAAAAAATTCTGATAATTGCGCAGCTCAGCTTGGCATGGGGTGGAGGAGGCAGGGATTTTTGCTACCGGTTCTCCGAACCACCCATTTCCATCGCTACTGGATCGGGCGATCTGGTCCGAACCGGGAGCATTTCACCCCTGCCTTGGAGGTCTTTTAGTAGTCCAATCCCTTCCTCTAGCAGAAGACCGTATACCAATTCAGACAAATGGCTCTCTGTTCTCTTCTTAAACACCTCCAGTGATGGAGCACCACAGCTTCTGGAGGTAGGTCATTCCACTAGTTAACTGTTCCCACTGCCAAACAAACAAGCAAGCAAGCAAACAATTTGTTCTCACTGTCAGGGGATTTCTTCTTAGTTCTAGGTTGGATTTTTAAAAATGATCTTCCACCTGTTACTTCTTGTTCTGCCTTCAGGCATTTTGGATACTAGGTCAACCCCATCTCCTCTGTGACAGTTGCCCAAATACTGGAAGATTGTTATCATGCTACCCCTGCTTGGCTCTCACTCTTTCCTTGGGAGATGCAGCATGAAAAATGCACAATATTGGTTGCACTCAGATCCCTTGCACTCTGCAAAGCTGGCATCGTTCCATAGATTTCATCCGCCCAGCTAGATTACTCTATCTAGAGACTTCTATTTCACCTCTTCCAACCTTAGTCTTTGGGGTTTTTTAGAACTTCGGAGTCTTATTTAACAGGCAGCAGCATCTGGGTTTATTCAATGTCATAATTAATACCTCAATTGCACTTCTCCATCTCCAGTGAAACAACTTTGTGTGTCATTTTCTATTGGAGTATTAAATTGCATTTCTTTTGGGGAAAAAAAAGTTCAATTGCAAAAAAAAAAGGCGTTCACTCAGCTTTGCCAAATATGAGCTTATCAGAGGCCATTTAGATATTTCCGTCTGGAGGAAATGCTGATTTCAAGGGATAGCAGTAAGGAATGCTATCCTGCCTTGTTTGCCAGTTGCACTCAACCAACCTCTCATCTGATTCATAATTGGGGAGCATCATTTTTTGCTAGAAGTAAAACAACAACACAGAGGAAGTAAACACAGAGGAAGTAAATACATCACAGAGAATTTAAATGCCCAATGCAGGTCATAACAGCCTTGTTATGAGTGTTTTTATCAAAGACCAAGTAGGACAGATCAGCTTCTATTCTCTGGAGAATAGAAGGAATAATCTAGTTCAGAGGTCTCCAACCTTGGCAACTTTAAGACTTGTGGACTTCAACTCCCAGAGTTCCTCAGCCAGAATTCCTCAGAGGAATTCTGGGAGTTGAAGTCCACAAGTCTTAAAGTTGCCAAGGTTGGAGACCTCTGAACTAGCTGTTGACAGCTGGTGGAGAAACAAAGTCACAGCCCAGCAGCTGGGACCCCGTTGGGAAAGACTGAAGCTCCTGAAGACCTTGTAAGAGCCCCAAGCAAGACTCGACTCGACCCTGAATGTATCCCTGACTTATGACCACTGGGTCCTTCATAAACCGAAACCCACTGAGGGCTCTTAAATCCAAACTCATTTTCACTCCTTCCACACTTCTTTGGAGGGCTCAAAGTAGAAGGCTCAACGTGATGTAAAGGGAGAAAGGAGAACAAGCCGAGTGGCCCCAGTCAGCCTCTTGGTTAATGGAGATATTTTCTCCACCGCAGGGGAAGGGAAATCCAGTTTTGCCGCTGATGCCCACCGAATGTGATATTGATCTCAAGACGCCTTAAGCAGAGAGCATTTCGGCTGGAATCGTATTTCTCTCCCATCACTGTTGTGCCATAACTCTTCTCCTTAAGTCTTTGTGCTGGCATCCATCACGGCCTGAATCAGCTGCAGGCTCCTAAGCCTATCTTCAAAGTTCTCCCTCCCTTCCTCCCTCTGTCCCAATTTTCTCTCTCATCATCTCACCCTCCTTCCTTCCTATGCTAAAGGCCCATCAACTCCCCCCATGCACCTTAAACACCTTCTCCATACCTGTTGTCAGCCCTCATCTATTCTGTTTCTGCCATTACCATCTTCTGAGATTCCCCCCACCACCACCACTTCTTTGTGTAGCCCATCTCTGGTCTCCCCTCCAAGTATTAACGAGGGATAACCCTGCTTAGCATTTAAATCAGCCTAGGTCAGGAGTGAGGGATCCAAGGATGCAATGCTTGTATCACTAGTGGCCAATAAATCCTGTGTCTCCATCCTCCACTTGAGCTGTGTAGGTTGGGCAAGCTCAGCCAATATGGTTCAGAAAGCCCCAATGGTGCCATTCTTCCATAACGTTCAACAGTCAAATTCCCTCTTGATGGCGATGGAATGCAAAACATGCATACAGATTTCATGATTATAGTTGGTTGCCCAGGCAGCCAGATGTTTAGATTGGATTTGGCATTCTTATCCACCTCTTGGGTCCTCCCAAGGCCCAGGATGTGGAGATGTCATGTGTTGCTTGCTGGTGTTAGGACCGCAGGATAAAAGCTGTTCCAGGATTTGCAATTGCCTTTTGCAATTGACTGATAGTGATTTTGTCAATGCCAAAAATGTTCAAGAGTTGCTCAAGATATTTTGGAATTGCACCCAGTATCATTATTGGTACTATTTTTGCTTTCTTTTGCCATAGTCATTCTACTTCAATGTGCAGGTCTTTGTATTTTGTGATTTTCTCCACTTCTTTCTCTTCTCTTCTGCTGTCTCCAGGGACTGCCACATCCACTATGCAAACTTTTCTTTGTCTTTGTTATTGACAATTGATAGATCTGGCAAGTTATGCAGCAGGTGCTTCTCTGTTTGAATTCAAATGGTCCCACAGCACTTTAAGCTTCTTCATTTTCTATCACTTTGTCTGTTTTGTGGTCCCGCCACTTCTTGCTTGCAGCAAAATGGTATGTCTTGCAGATCTTTCAATGCACCATTGTTGCTACTTTGTCATGCTGTTGCTTGTAGTCAGTTTGAGTGATCTTCTTGCACCAGCTAACTAGATGTACCGCTATTTCTTCAGCTTCTTTGCTGAGGCGGCATTTGCTGTCTGTTGCTGTGTTCTCCATTCTGGCTTTGTATGCCTTTGTTCTTAAAGCTTGGTCTTGTGCAGCCAGGATTAATCTCTCTGTCTCTTTCTTCCATTTCCCTGCTCTTAGCCTTTGCCAGGTCTTGATATTTGTTTTGTCTTCTAGTTTTTTTATGAACTGGCCATCTAATACTTTGCTATGCCTACAACTCTTTTCTCTTCTTCATTTGGCCTTTTTGCAGGCCAGTCTGATCTCCCTGATATCCAGTAAACTTTCATGGTGTACAAACATCAGTGCATCTTCTTTACAATCCTTCAGATGTTCTCCCAATGCCCTTTGTTCTTCTTCAACTGTCTGGTACTTACAACATTCCCCACCCACTCATGCGCTTTGGTAAACAGATTCCGTCAACATCACTGCATGGATGAAAGACAAGATTTATTGTCATTATTTCCCTGATTCTCCTACTGAGATCTGTTTGAATCCAGTCCACTATTCCAGCTGTAAATCGAATAACTGGAATTGTCCAGGTGTTAATTGCCTTGATGGTGTTCCCTCTACTGAGTTTGGACTTTAATGAGCCACGGTGGCGCAGTGGTTAGAGTGCAGTACTGCAGGCTACTTCTGCTGACTGCCTGCGATTTGGCAGTTCAAATCTCACCAGGCTGAAGGTTGACTCAACCTTCCATCCTTCCGAGGTGGGTAAAATGAGGACCCAAATTATTGGGGGCATTAGGCTGACTCAGTAAACTGCTTAGAGAGGGCTGTAAGGTAGATAAGTCTAAGTGCTATTGCTATTAAGATCTTCACTCTCTTGATGTGTTCATTTCTAACCTCCTTCTTGACTTCAGTGTGCTTAATGTTGTCAGCTTGAAGGATGCCCAGGTATTTTTAGTTATTGTCCTCATCCAGACTCTTCATGCAAGTCCCATAGGAGACCTTGATTCCTTCAGTTTTCACTAGTTTTCCTCTGTTGGTGATGAGAGTGACACATTTGTCCAGTCCATTATCTTGGTTGTATCTTCACACAGTGTTGAGCAGGGATTCTATTTGAATACAGCTTTAGGTTTTCAGACTATCATTACATTACTACCTTACTATTACTAATTTTAATTATTCTTATTTTAATTCAGATTATTATTATTTCTTTGCAATACCCAACAACACAGGAGATTCTCTGTAAAATATAAATGTTCAGAGAGGCACGAAAATGTTTCAGCTTTAAAATTTGAAGAGGAGTGGGAAGCATAAATTCTTAAACAGTTGCTAAATTATCGCTTTTCTTCATTCCATTTAATTGTTTTTCTGCCTCCAATACTGACTTCTATATTTTTTTACAGGGAGTACACCTACTTTTTTGTGCGTGCGGGGTTTGCTTTTTAAAAGAAGAGGCTAGATTATACAGTAAAAATGCCAATTAGTAAAATATTAATGCAAACCAGTTCTCAGAAGAGAGTGCTCTTTATGATGCTTAAAATTCACAATGGGACTGAACATTTTAGCTGGGATTACACTTACCTGATTTGGCTGCCATCTAGTGGTGGTTGGTGAAATGTTTTGATTTACCAAACATATCTAGCCAAAACGTTATTACAGGCAGTCTTTGACGTACAAGGATTCATTTAGTGACTGTTCAAAGTTACAACAGCACTGAAAATCCTCACACTTGCAACTGTCGCAGGATCCCCACAGTCAAATGATAAAATTTATCATGGCAACCAGCATGTATTTTATGCCTGCTGCAGCATCCTGGGGTCACGTGATAAGATTTTCCTAGCCGGCTTTTGACAAGCAATGTCAATGGGGAAAGCTGGATTTGCTTCACAACATTGTGATTCCCTTAACACCCACTTAACAACAGCAACAAAAAAGTCATCAGCACCAAGACAAATTCCTTATGTGTCCAATCACACTTGGCCAATAAAATTCTAAAAAATTCTAATTCTAATAAAATTGGCCGCAACTCACCTAACAACCATCTTGCTTAGCAATGGATGTTCCGGTCCCAATTGCGGTTGTGTGTTGAGGCCTATCTGTACAGAAGAGTTCCACTATTGCTATAAAAGGCTACCCACGGAGGTGAGACAGATCCTGAAGGATTGCAGCCAGCATCCAAAGGCGGAGGAGGCCTATTCTGGAGAAGTTTGGCTGGTGAGAACACCAATAGAAATGTGCTGCTGACGGCCAAAATATTTTGGGAGGGCAGAAGCATGTTATGAGATTACTCTGCTCTAATGTTATAGTTACTATAGTTTACCCAGGGCTTTAGCCAGGGTTTTAGCCAGGGCTGAAAACCAGCAGGTTCTGACAGGCTCTAGAGAACCGGTAGCGGAAATTTTGAGTAGTTTGGAGAACTGGCAAATGCCACTTCTGGTTGGCCCCAGAGTGGGGTGGGAATGGAGATTTTACAGTGCCCTTCCCCTGCCATACCACCGAGCCACACCATGCCCACCAAGCCTCGCCCACAGAACTGGTAGTAAAAAAATTGGATTTCACCACTGGTTTTAGTGTATTTTAGTCTGTGCACACATCCAAGCAGAGGGAAACGTGCTATCTGAAAGGACACAGCCGTTTCTAATGGCAAAGAAACACCTGGCCTTCTTTTCCTGCAAGCAGGTGAAGGAAAAGTCCAAGGAAAGAATGGCTTCGAACTCTGCGATTCCGTATTCTGCACTTGGCTTTCTGTTTCTTTGTCCTCAAGTGAGTTTTCTCCCCCTGACCAATTTGCATTCCCTATTTGGGTGAAAAATGGCAAAACGACCTCGATGTCTTTGGAGATCCTCAGACAACCAGGCCAGGGTTGCCCCAAAGGTGCTTTCTTTCAACTGGCAACTGGACTTCCTTGGTTTTTCCTTGAAGACGTTTTGCTTCCCATCCAAGAAGCTTCTTCAGTACTGAACTGAATTGAACTGAAGAAGCTTCTTGGATGAGAAGCAAAACATCTTCAAGGAAAAACCAAGGAAGCCCAGTTGCCAGTTGAAAAAAAGCACCTTTGGGGCATCACAGTTGGACTACTGCAACACGCTCTAAATGGGGCTACCCTTGAAGAGTGTTCGGAGACTACAGTTGGTCCAGAATGCGGCCATGCAAGCTATCGTGGGTGCACCTAGATACACCCACATTATACCAATTCTCCGCGAGCTGCACTGGCTCCCTATTAGTCTCCGGGCACAATTCAAGGTCTTGGTTATTACCTTTAAAGCCCTACATGGCTCAGGGCCAGGTTATCTTCAAGACCGCCTTCTACTGCATAGCTCCCATCGAGTGGTAAGTTCCCACAGAGTTGGTCTCCTCTGGGTCCCGTCAACTAAACAGTGCCAGCTGGCGGGCCCGCAGGGGAGGGCCTTCTCTGTGGCTGCCCCGGCTCTCTGGAACCAGTTACCTCCTGAGGTCCGGACCACCCCCACCCTATTGGTCTTCCGAAAAGCGGTGAAGACCTGGCTTTTCCGGCAGGCCTGGGGCCATTGATCTCGCTGTTGCAATCTTCCGAGATCCGGCCATGAATGAGTTTTAATGTTTTTAATTCTTAAATGTTTTTTATAATGATTTTAAATGTATTGTGAGCCGCCCTGAGTCTTCGGAGAGGGGCGGCATACAAACTGAATTAATAAAATAAATAAATAAATAATAAAATGACCTCCTGATTCTGAAACATTTTGAAAGAAGGGCTGATCCGGCCATGTGGCTGGACAATTCTTGAGCCCTGACGGAGATGCACCAGGACATGATGGGAAGAGGTGAGATAGGAAGACTCCCACATGCCCACAAGGGCAGCCACAGGAGGAAGCCTTCTCATGCGCTCCTGGGAAACAAGCAGGCTGAGGCCCGTTTCCTGCAAGCCACGCATTAAAAAGCCCCATCCCGGAATAGAAGATTCCAGAGAAATGCTCTTTGAATCGTGCTGCATTAAAAAGTAACCCCTGAAGCATCACCGCCTCTCTCTCCCTGCCACTTTCAGGCTGTAAAATATTCTTCTGTGGTTTAGTTTTCTTCATTTCCTTGCAGGAGGTTTAGTTAAGGGCAGTGGTGGGATTTAGCCAGTTCGCACCACTTCGGGAGAACCGGTTGTTATCTTTCTGAGCAGTTTGGCAAACCGGTTGTTGGAAGAAATCATTAGGGAAGAGAACCGGTTGTTAAATTACTTGAATCTCACCACTGGTTAAGGGCAGTTTGAAAGTTCAGATAAATTACTTCTGTTACTTCCCTTTCTCCATTTTTTTTAGGGCTTCGTTCAAAGAATTCTAAGGCTGCTGGGAAAAAAGGAGGAAAAAGGAGGAATGAATTTCATTCCATGGGAGCCCCCTGCTTCTGCTCTTTTTCTCTCACCTGTTCAACAAGGTATTTAGAGAGTTCTCAAGATTCATTCTGCAGCAGTGTTTCTCAACCTTGGTAGCTTGAAGCTGGGTGGACTTCAACTCCCAGAATCCCCCAGCCAGCGTTGCTGGCTGGGGGATTCTGGGAATTGAAGTTCACCCATCTTCAAGCTACCAAGGTTGAGAAACACTGTTCTACAGGCTGGGCAAAATCTTAATTTTCAAACACAGGAAATCGGGGCAGCTTTCCGCAAGACAGGCATCCATTTCTGAAGCTCAATAACTTGGCAGCCACTTTTTGAAAGAGAGGAATTCAGATTTTCCAAAATAAAAACTAAATGTGCCAGATATTCCGTCAACTGTTATTAAGTGTTCAGGAACTGCTGTCCTCTCTAGCATCCTTTTGCAATGAGTCTACCTTATACGTTTCCCCCACCACCACTCTATGCCAATCTTCCCTCAAAAATCAGTGTGCAGAATATCTCCCCACAGGTCTACACAAGCACCCACAAGAGAAAAGATGTGAGATGTGTGTTCTGACAGCTTCTTCCTACAACCAGGATCTTTTCTCCCTTTGGATTCCCAACGGGGAGATGGTTAAAAAGAGTGACAAATTCTTGAATATTGAATAGAGAGATAGAGTGGGTGGAAATTAGAAGCAATTTCTGGGATTTAAGTAAGGCCACACGTGGAATCCTGCATCCAGTTCTGATCACCACAATATAAGTTTCGAATCTGCCCTGTGTCTCAGCTCTGGACATTTTGGTGGTGTGTATTTGACTGAACTATTAATAAAGGCTTTGGCAAGCAACTGCGGGGATTGCTGCCAAGCTTTTTATCAGCTTACTTGGTTGCCTGCCAGTTCATTAGACTCTGACTGTCTGAGGGGGTGTATTCCTGGGAGCGGGGCCAGAACAGCTGTCTGCAGTTAGTAAGTTCGAATCTCACCAGGCTCAAGGTTGACTCATCCTTTCATCCTTTCTAAGATAGGTAAATTGAGGATCCAGATTGTGGGGGCAATAAGCTGACTTTGTAAAATATACAAAAGAATGAAGGCTATTGCTTAACGCATTGTAAGCTGCCCTGAATCTCTGGAGAAGAGCGGCATATAAATCAAATTAAAAAAAAAATCAAGGAGAGAAGCAACCTAAAACTAAGGAGAAATTTCCTGGCAGTGAGAACAATTAACCAGTGGAATGACCTGCCTCCAGAAGTTATGGGTGCCCCATCGCTTTTAAGAAGAGACTGGACAGCCACTTTTCTGAAATGGTATAAATTAGATCACCAGCTTGAGCAAGGGGTTGGACTAGAAGACCTCTAAGGCCCCTCCCCACAGGAATCCCACTGGTCCTGACTATGGCTGTATTTTCTCCTTTGAGATCTGTGAATGCCAAAGCACCTTCTCAAATGTCATCACATTTCCTGCTTAGTAGAGTCCCTGAAAGCCACAATAGAAGAGCAGCTCCTACAAGCATCCTTTGCACCATTGAGATGCTCTCCAGAGCCCTTCATCTCTTTCAGACTTAAGGCAGCGCTTGGCAGATTATTCTGCAAATGGTTTAGTTCCCCCTTTCTATAAAATCACCCAGGATATTTTGAGGTCTAATGGAGGATTACATGTTTTACAAAATGTATTGTCTCACCAATAACCTGCCTTACAATGTTTGCTTGTAATTCCAACTTCTGCTTTTAACAGCATTTGTGAAAAAAATAGAGAGCCAAGAAAATAAAGGCTCGGGAATACAGATCTTGACAAGCAGAAAGTCACTCAGATAAAGGGCTCCCGTTCCCTTTCTCAAACTAATTTGTGCAGTGTCTGCTTCAGAGTTTGATTTGATTCGTTTTGCTTTGTGATGATGAAGGTTGCATTGGGGAATCAAAACTTTCAGATTTCTTTAATCATTGCAGTGACGAGAGAAAAGTCTTCATGTACCTACTCAGCTTTCCTTAGCCAATTACATATCCCTTTCAACAGGCTAGCTGGGTCATTTCTAAAACTGTTTGCTAAACTAATTAAAAAAAAATCCTACATGAACTGTCTAGCATTTAATCAGTGAAATAACAGATTGAAGAAGGTATTAATGTCAGAAAAAAATGGATAACTATTTTTCCCAGCCAAAGAAGAATAGAGAAGGTGTTTAGAAAATAGTCTTTAAAACAGATTTGCTTTCAAACATTCCTGCTTAATAATATTAAGCATCATAATATTAAGTATATTAATATACTTAATATATAATTATTAATATACTTAATATATACTGCTATACTTAGAATAGCATCAGGGGTGAAATTCAGCAGGTTCTATCCGGTTCAGGCAAACTGTAACAGCAGTTACAGGAGGCTCCGCCCACCCATGTGGACATCATGATGTCACTTTTTTGTGACAGTTTTAAGCCTCTGCGCATGCGCAGGCAACAGTGCGTGTGAGCGGAGTAAGCGCGCATGCGGCGCACATAAATTTGCAAACAGGTAGGGAAGGTAAGTGAATTTCACCCCTGAATAGAATCCATCACTACAAGATGCTTCATGGTTGCTCTTCAGAAAAAAATGAATTTATAGCTAATCAGAAAGGAAGATGGATTTGTTCTTCTATCTAAAATAATTTCTTGATATGGAAGGTGGATTTATTAATACACTTCAGCATGCAATAATAATCAAGATCAGTGCAATCTCTGAATGAGGAAAGATTCTTGGCTTAACGGAGGTTAAGGAATGAGGAAATTGGTACTCATGGTTTTCCTACCTTAACATCCTTATTTGTTTGGCGTTAGCACTGCTGCCCTCTAGCTTTCCATCCTAGCCCTTCACTTGACCAAGAATTAAGCCAGCAGAAGTCACAAATGAGGTTTTGGGGTTGGAGAAAATATTGATGTGGGGAAATGAATTGTCTTCCTCACAAGCTTCTTTGGGCATCCCCCAGACCCAGAAGCTCCTGTCTGAAGAAGCAAGGGTGCTGGCTGGAGACTCCAAACCAGAATAGAAATACTATCACATCCTTTGGACATCATTTTTGTTCCTTTTGAGTTTTGCCTAGTTGTCACAACTGAAACTTCACATTTTGCCTCCCCACAATTCATCAGGTAATTGGATGTATAGCTTTCTTCCGCGACTTCAAGATGACTTACATCATTCCTTACTTTTATCCTCCAGACATCCTGAGTTGAGAAAAAGGATCTGGGTCAAAGTCACCCATAGAATTTTCATGGCTGAAAAATGGACTTCAACTGGGATTCCCTCAAGTCATAGACCAACACCTTAGTCACAATACCAGGTAATTCTAGTTGTGGACTGTAACAATAAAATTATTAAATGAGTTGCTTCTGATTGTTCTTATGTTTGGTTGCGGTTTCTAAAAACTGACTTGTTGCTGCTCTTAACTGTGCAGTTTCTCTTTATATTGTCAACTAGCAATTCTTCAAATTAGGAACCTAGTCACTTAAGTCTTGATCCTCACTGTCAATCAATTTTGTTATTGTTTGAGAGGAAAGTCAGTTCACAAAATCTATAAGTTCCCTTGGAGACAAAACTACCTTGTATTGTGTTGAAACAAGTACAAAGACAGAAACAGCCATGTTACTCAAAGCAATGTGATAACAAGGCCATATTTGTAACAAATAGCACCGTAATTGGCTTACTAAATATGAGTTGAGTTGCTGTTAACAATTATTGAAAACATATTCAATTGATCTATTATTTCTAATTGTAATTTTGGTCCATTTCATTCCATTCCATCTTCTTTCTTTCAGAACCATGGCTACAATACAAATGTTGTACAAATCAGAGCTAACTCAAGTTACTAAACAACTCTACAAACCTTCCTTGTATAATCTGAAATATTTAATCCAAGATCTCTTTTGCCAGGTATTCATTTGTTGCAGAGAAGAGCAACAAAGAGTAGGGGGCTGGAGGCTAAAACATATGAAGAACGGTTGCAGGAACTGGGTATGTCTACTTTAATAAAAAGAAGGACTAGGGGAGACATGATAGTAGTATTCCAATATCTCAGGGGCTCCCCCAAAGAAGAGGGAGTCAAGCTATTCTCCAAAGCACCAGAGGGCAGGACAAGAAGCGATGGGTGGAAACGAATCAAGGAGAGAAGCAACCTAGAACTAAGGAGAAATTTCATGACAGTGGGAACAAGAAAGCAGTGGAATGGTTTGCCTCCAGAAATTGTGGGTGCTCCATCACTGGGGGCTTTTCAGAAGAGAACGGCCAGCCATTTGCCACAAATGGTATAAGGCAGGGGTCAGCAACCTGCGGCTCTGGGGACGCATGTGGCTCTTTCACCCCTCTGCTGCGGCTCCCTGTCACCCAAAATATGTGTCGCAACCACCAATGTGCAACACCGCCGGCACGCAATTTATTGAGCTTTTCAACCCCCGGTAGGTCAACCATGGAGAAATCCAAGAAAAGAAAAGTTTCAGAAGAAAACAATCTTTGATTCTACCATATATGCTAGTTTTGTGGCCGCTCAAGAAATAGTCAGGCACGGGAAGAGTTTTGTGGCTCCCAGTGTTTTCTTTTCTGTGGGAAATGGGTCTAAATGGCTCTTTGAATGTTTAAGAATGTTTAAGGTCTCTTGCTGGAGACTTCCTGAAAGAATAAAGGAAATTACTCCTGCATGGCCCAGTCTTAGCAACTGACAATACTAGTTTTTATTATTCCATGGAAAGTCGAAGAGCAAAAGAGAAGTGAAGGAAACATGACCTATGGCTGGGCTTGTGTGCAGAAGTCACTGAGGTGGCAGCATGAATTCTCCCACTATAACCCTAATCCCATGTGCCTGAGCAATGGTTTCTGGAGCGGGACAGGAAACTCTGCAGTTACCTCTGAATTGCTTCACTGGTGGCATCCCAAATGAAGGCAGCTCCTAAAACAAATTTCATATTTCATCTACTCCTAAAATGGAAGGATTATCTCAGATCTATGAGCTCCCATTCTGTATTGCAGAAATTTCTGGGATTTTGAAAAGATTCATATCACAAATCACAAATGGGATTTGGGGACATTTAAGTACTCTTTCACTATAGTGGTAACAGATGTTCAATGATATATTTAATTTTTAGGTTTAGCAAAATAACATAGATCATTGGTTATTTTCAGTAAAAAAATAATTCCTGAAGGATGCCTGAGTGTACAATAGTTCTGGAGAATTTATTTCAGCCTTTGAGCTACCGATCTAAAATGGGAAATTAGTGTGAGAGTGTTTGAACAAGTCTAATAGGATTTCTAGTTTGCCAAAAAAATAATGCTTTCAGAAGCACAATCTTTGGTGTAATCTCTCTCACACACAACAAGACAGATGGCATCATTAATTGCCTCTATATCTAATTAAGTTGGGGGGGAAAAAACTCGGCTTAAGTAATGCTAAAGTTGTGGCACAAACTGGGAAACATAGGAAATTGCAAGGTAGAACCCCTGGGAAAAAGAAAAATGGGCTGATGTGGATGATGAAAGGATGGAAGGAAATTTATGCACTGTAGGCAAAAGGGCGAAGACTTTGCTCCAGGGGAGGAAATGACATGAAGGAGAGAAAAAGACCAAACTGCTATTTAGCTCGGCACTTTGGCAGCACAAAGTTAAATGTAATACAACTGGACCTCAGCCAGAAGAAAATGGAAGGTTTTGCTCCCAAATCAAAACAAATCTTGCTTCGTTTTATTCCCAAATATTTTCATTTGTTTCCAAGATAAGCAATAATTTGGCTAGACGCAGAGGGGAGTCTCTGAGGAAGACTAAATTGCACACAATTCACAGAATCACCGGGCTGGAAGGGACTTGGAGTTCTCCTGGGCCAATCTCCTGCCCAAGGTAGAAAACCTGATACCATCCTGAAAAACGGATTTCTAGTCTTTTCTTGAAAACCTCCGTTCCCTTGGGTTGATTTAGTCTCCAGGTTCAAAACACAAATATTCCACCAGGAACCTACCGATCAGTTTTTAATACTTTCCCCTTGATGTCAAGGAACAGAAAACGGATGGTTAAATGTAGATTTTGCAGTCAACCCTGGAGAAATGTAAACAAAGTAGAAAAAGTCCCTGAACCTAAAGGCTAAAAGGGATGAGCATTTATTCCGGATTTTCCACAGCACATATTTCTGAGGATCCGGGGTTAATTAGGGTGCAGGACTATTGAAAGAAAACACTTTGCTGCACATGCCCCCTCCGACCCCAGGAACCCGGTGATTCTGCAGTGCTGGCGAGAGTGCCAAAGGAACTGAAGCTTTACCTTTATGGCTCACCTGCTGCTTCAAGGACTGCGGGTGGATGAAAGTCACAAAGTCGATAGAAAAGTATCCGACCACTCCTCTGGCTTTGCAGGCCTCCCCGATTTTAGAACACAGCAGATGAAGGCGCTTGGGTTCAACAGAAGCCTGAGGAAGGGTCGTTCCCGAAGACCGCAAGGGACCTTCGGCATGAAACTGATCCCCGCAGGAAACCATTGTGACCTCCCCAGTGGGTTCAATCAGCATGTCCACGGTGAGGCTGGTGATGCTATCGGAAGGTGGGAAGGCTTCTACAACTCCACCTGGTCGGAGAAAGAAGAGCACCATCAAGCTAACTCATTGTACCCTCTACAAATGTAGAAAGGATTATTTTTAAAACAATTGTTACCGCCTTATCACAAGCAGAGTTTCCAAAAGTAAATAAGCTAAATTCCATCACTTATTGTAGAAGCTGCTCCTGGTGAAATGGGAAAATTGATTCTGGCTGTGCCTGGACTTGTAAGCTGCAGTTTCTTTGGTGGCTGTGGTTACATGAGCAGGAGAATTGAGTATAGGTTGCACAACAGTGACACTGAGAAGAGAAACCCCACTCCTCATGCTATGGTTGAGTTGATAGTTTGAGAAATCTAAATCTGAAATAAATGAATCCATTTCTTGGTGTAGGAAAACGGAAGGGCTTTTTATTTCCCCTGAATGGGGAAAAGTATTCTGTGTCAGGGTCCAAGCAATACACCCATAATGAACAGAACTCTAAGGCAGGTAGATTCCTCAAAGAATAGGTTTACTGGATAGATCATAATGGCACAGATCTGGTGAAAACCGACTCTGAAGGTTCCCACAGTTTTCATCTAAGGACTGACCACACTGCCTGTATTCTATCTTTCTCTTTCAGAGCAGAAGGATGGGAAAGGAGCAAAGTAAGGAAACAGCATCCAATGGTGGTAGGTAAGTAGGTAGGTAGGAAGAGGACACTCCGTGTTGATAACCTAAGTCCTGCAGGCCCAAAATTCTCCTGGATGAGTTGTAAGGAACAGTAACCATTTTCTGACTCAATCTGAAAGTCATATTTACTGTTACATAGCCAATGTTGGCAGGTTCTAATTTTTTGTATACAAGAAGAATTGCCAGATCAAGAACATCAGAAAGACAAGCTAGAATAAACCCACCTGGGACCTCCAGGGAGGGAAGAGGTATTTGCTGTATATTTGCATATTTATGTATGTATGTACATATGTATGTATGTATGTATGTGGTAATTGATATATGTAGCTTCTAATTCTTAAACATGATGACTGCAAAACTGCTTGAAAATGTCTCATGTGGTCTCCAGAGGGCAGAGAAGATGATCAGAACTGATGGAAGATGAGCATTCAGGGGCCTTTATCGCTCCTGTTCCTTGCAAATTCTAACTAGCCAAAGTTTGAGAGTAAAGAAAGAAACATGAAACACAAAGAGACATTTTCACAACTGCTCCTCTATGCTGTGATGTCCATGGCCCATGCATGGCCTTGGGCATTTTCCCAGCATCACAATGGGACTCCTCCCACCCCAAGGCCACAAATACCATCAGAAACCCAGGGACAGCCTCTCCAAACAGTTTTGTGCCATTTATGTTACGTTTACTCATCCTAAAGCGGGACAGAAATTTAACTATGGGGGTAACTTTAGAAAAGGGAGGGAGGTGGGAGTCTCAAAATCATTGACATGAATAAAGCCTTCTCTCTTTCCATCCCGGAGGTTGTGTGGTCTTGTCCAAAATTGGTGAGATCGAAGATGGCTGCCTGTATTTCATTCTTAAAAAGATAAAAACTGTAACACAGGGAAGGGAAGAGGGTGGAAGTGGAGAAATATCCCAATGAATGAGAACAAAGTGCTGGCGATATAATTATCCCTGATAGCACTTAGCAGGAATGTAGCAGTCTTATTTACCTTGACTCACAAACGTTTGGAGGAATTTCCCCCATGTAGGAAATCGTTTCTCATTGACAGCCTGAGCGTGCTGTGCTAAAAGGCCCGGCAGCTCCTGAGAGAGCCTCACCAAAGCTGGTTCCTGCAGAAACAAATTAAATAGAACCACAAGCAATTTTACTGCAGAAATGAAAACGGCTTGTGGGGTGATTAAAAACCAGGCCTCCAACAGGCAGTGTGGTTACTGTTTAACCACAGCCAGGAAGCCTCTTTTGAAATGTTTCCCCTATTTTCTTTCATGTATCCGGCAACTTTTGGGGGTTCCCCCCTCCCCAGCAATCTCTTCCTTACAAAAGAAAGAAGGGAATATATTTTTAGTCCAAAATTTAACAACACAAGTGGGGAATTAAGAGATTAAAACCATTCATATTTCCCTATTGGGAAGCTTTATTTATTTCCCTTTAAAAGATAGGGATTATCTCTTTACTCAAAAGCTTTCCCCCACCCTCTCCTGTGGGATCACATGTAGAACCCACATTTGTGGAGTCTCCCCCAATTCTGCACTCCATATAATTTTCATGTGCACCCCATTGCCCCAGGCCAAGATATCTGAAGATAGTTAGTTTTGGGGAGGCTACTTTGGATCTCAACTCTTAGTTTGGCTCTGGTGTCATCTCCTCAGCTCTTGTCCTACCTCACAAGTCACTTCTGACTTACATCGTTTTGGTTGTTGGTCCCTCATTCAAAACTGCCCTCAATTAAATCAAAGCCCACATAAGTAAAACTGGGATCAGTTGGGTGCAGGACATAAAGGGATACTGAGACAAGAGGCAGGCCATGTAGGATACTTCCCAAGGGCCTAAAAGAGCCACGGATTTGCACACACACAAAAGGCAACAACCCAGACCCAGGTCTTCACTTCACGGTTTCAATCAGGCCCGCAGTCTGGAAGCTGAGCAAGCACATCAAACTTGGGAACTTTGCACATCGCGTTCCAGGTCACTCTTCTCTCACTACTTCACGATCGCTTCCCTCTTTCCCTTGAGCCTTTTTCTTCTGCTTCACGACCCCTTGAAATTAGAAATGTCCCATGCTCCAAAGAGGACTAATTGCCCCTTCACACCACAATCCTTGGACTCCGTTCTTGCTCCTCCTGACTGGCACCGACGGGTGAAAGATCTCCCTTTTGCCCTTCTGCTTGAAGAGAGGCTCTTTCCATTTCTAAATGCTTTGTGTTGGGGATCTATGCTTTGTCCACTGAAGAGGGCAAGTACGGACACCTCTCCTTTTCCATTTATCCAAGGACAGCTTCTGAATTTCAAACCCCAAAATATATTTTTGGATTGTCTGGAAACAGAACAGCTCCCTCTTCAGCATGTGGGTTGGTTAACTTATTTGGGACATCTACTGCCTGTAGGTAGAGAGTCCCTGAACACAGCTAAATTTTTTTAAATGTTTGAATAAAGGTGCAAAAGGTTGGTTCTGGGAGACTGTATGCCATTCAGCCTACCTTGAATCAAGCAGAAAGCAGGAATTATACTGCATGTGGTTCACCAAAACTCAACCAGCAGTTTTTGCAAAGGGAAACTCAAGGGGTTATTTTTAGTCTTTAAAAAGAACTAATTTGCTGGGAGTTGGGCAGCATGCTATTATTATGGTTCATCACTCAGCCAGCCAGTTGTTTGGACTAGATTTGACTTTCTTTTTTTTTATTGAAAAAGTTTTACAAACACAATTTTTTTTCCGCCACTTTCCCACCCCCCTCCAACCCTCACCTCCCCCCAACACGACTTCCCAAGGTGAAATCCAAATCATACCATACCATATAGTACCCTCCTACAACTCAAATCCCTGTCTACACTATAAATTTCTACATAACATTCAACTGAAAGCTATCTGATATTTCCTTGTATAATATTTGTTCTGCACGTTCCTACAATGTGGACATTTTTGTCCACCTATCAAGTCCTTCCTAAGCACCCGAGATAGGTAGATGTGGATCTTTGATGGTTTTAAAGATATTGTGGCAAGATATAAGCTGCTCCAATTTTGTCAATGTCAGTATTATCATTATTATTAATAATAATAATCCAGTGATCCCAGGGGTTATTGACACACAGGGTGCCCTTTCATAAACTCTTGTATGACACTTATAAAATCTGTAGATTGACAGCATTTCCATACACCAATACATTAGAACAATGATGGCTAATCTTTTTGCCATCATGTGCCAAAATCTGGGAGAGTACAGGGTGGCTGCGTGCGTGTGTGTCCACACCCATAATTCTATGCGCCCTGCTCCCCCATGCATGCACATGCGACCCCCCCATACTCCCCCCGCTTTTGGTATGTGATGGCCCGGTGGGCCCGTTTTTTTGCCCTCCCCAGGCTCCAGAGGTTTTCTAGGAGCCTGGGGAGGGCAAAAACAGCCTTTCCGCCCCCTGGAGACCCTCCGGAGGCTGGGAACAGCCGGTTTGCTGACTTCCAGTGGGCCCAGAAGGCCCAAAAATCAGCTGGCCAGCACGTGCATGCATGTTGGAGCTCAGTTAGGGCAACACTCGCATGTCCAATATGGCTCCACGTGTCACCTGTGGCATGCGTGCCATAGGTTTGCCATCACGACATTAGAACATCCTAGATTCTTGGGGAGGACTCTGTGGCCAATACCAGCTAATGAACTGGCCACTGCAATTTCACATTATTGTCTCCTTCTTCTCCTTCTCCTTCTCCTTCTCCTTCATCATCATCATCATCATCATCATCTGGTTATTCAGGATTCCTAGATTTTCAGAAAGCCTTGTGGACAAGCTACACTTCTTAAGAAGAAGTGAGAGGCCATGCGTAAGGGAAGTCTGTTTGCGCTGCAAGGTCACTTGATATTAAGAGTGGCAACCATGAATGGCGAACCTTCTCCAGCCTGTGACTTTTTCCTACAGTTGGCAGAGAGAAAATGTGCAGAGCTACGCGGAGGAGGAATGCCTTAATAGGCTATAGATTGCAGTGCCGTGCAATAGCACTGAACCGGCTGAAAAGGACCATATAGACAAGAGACGGAAGAATGAATGACTTGTGGTTTCTTCATGTATAACTAATTTGGGAACTAGTGAGAATTAATGATTTCCCATATGGAGCGCCAGGAGGGAAGGGAAGACTGCAGGGTCCACAAAAATGTGCTTTTCATTGATTAACGCTAGTGAGATGTTCTGCCTGCAAATCAATACATACCATTAAGTTGCTTTGGTCTTATTGTCTTTGAATTAGGAAAGGCCATTCCATCCAGTCTTCCTGGGTTGGATCCCAGGATATTTATTTCAGGATATTTAATATCTGAGATATTTATTTCCAATCCAAAAATAAACAAAAACAACCAAATCTTTGTAATGGGTCCTTTCGTACTATGACTGTTCAAAGGGTTTTTCTTTACTTCTGTTTGCAATTAATTTGCAGAAGGGAAGATGATTTTACTTCTTAGGAGGTTCATTTGTTTAGGAAGATAGCAAGGTAGTCAGAAGATGGCCGTGCTCGGGGAAGGGAGATTTGGGTCTAGTCATGCCCTTCCCAGGTGCTTTCAACCACTTTAGAGGATTATAACAGACTATAACAGAAGAATAGGGACCTTGGAGGTCTTGTAGTCCAACCCTTTGCTCAGACAGGAGACCCTACATCATCCTGGACAAACGGCGATCCAATCTCTTCTTAAAAACCTCCAGTGAAGCAGATCCAAGTGGGACATAAAGGAACAATTTCACAAAAGGCAAAAGAGGAGGAAGGGAGGCTGTTATGATAAATTGAATCACTTAAAAGTGTAGTCTAATTACAGGTAGTCCTCAACTTACAACAGTTCATTTAGTGACCGTTCAAAGTTACAACGGCAGTGAAGAAAGTGATTTATGACCCATGGTCATGTGATCCAAATTCAGACGCTTGGCAACAGACTCGTATTTATGACAGTTGCAGTATCCCAGGGTCAAGTGATCCCCCTTCTGTAACATTCTGACAAGCAAATTCAATGGGGAAGCCAGACTCACTTAACAGCCATGTTACTAACTTAACAACTGCAATGATTCGCTTAACAACGGTGGCAAGAAAGATTGCAAACTGGGGCATAACAACTGTCTTACTTAGGAAAAGAAAGGCTGACTCAATTGTGGTCTAAGTCAAGGACTACCTCCTAAACCTAATTATTTATCCACCAATGGCTTTGTCTATCAATTAGACTTAGAATAACTCTATTGTCACTTTAAATGTACACTAATCGGCATACATCAAAATGAAATTTCGTTGCATGCAGCTCTCAAAGGGTCACCATCTCCAAAATACACTACATAAACATGACAAAATAAATAAATAAATGCAAAATTATGCATATACCCACATATCTCATATGCCCACATATATTCATCACACCACCGTTGATATATTTCTTAAATGGGCTTCCTCCTCCCTGTCCGGTTTGCTGTGATTTGCTGTTCTTTCTGGGGAGCCAGGGAAATAAGTAAACTGCCTCCCCCCCACCAATTAAAGAGCCTTGGTGGCTCAGCAGACTAAA
The DNA here is from genome assembly GCA_030761175.1 of Masticophis lateralis. Taxonomy (NCBI): domain Eukaryota; kingdom Metazoa; phylum Chordata; class Lepidosauria; order Squamata; family Colubridae; genus Masticophis; species Masticophis lateralis. Next base: position 22,209,642 of record JAUDYJ010000012.1, on the reverse strand, counting down.
GTGCTGTTAACTAGCACCAGCTGCCTGCAATTACTGCAAGTTCGAATGTCACCAGGCTCAAGGTTGACTTAGCCTTCCATCCTTCCGAGGTAAGTAAAATGAGGACCCGGATTGTGGGGGCAATAAGCTGACTTTGTATAAAAAAAGAACACCGCTGGGGGGGGGACGCAAAGCCCTACTAAGCAGGTATATACAAAAGTATGAAGGCTATTGCTTAATGCATTGTAAGCCGCCCTGAATCTCCGAAGAAGGGCGGCATATAAACCGAACCAATAAATACAATAAATAAATAAATTAGGAGCTGCTCCAGGCTTCAGCCCTTTGAACAGATTGACACAGAAAAGGATGGAAATTCCCTTCCCTCCAACGCAGGCCAATGGTTTACACACACCCCACAGTTTGTTTTGTTATTCATTTTTTGTTACTCTCCAGAGCCTACACAAAAGAGCAAAAAAAAAAAAAAACCAGGAAATGTTTTGGGAAGCAACCCATCAGCAGCCGCACTTAACTTAGAATTCAGATGTGGCTGTTAGGGGCTGCATGCCTGAGTGTGCCGCTGAAAATTTGAAAATTAACAAAAAGTCCCGGGTTTTTTGTTTTTTCTTTTTTCCCCTTCTTTTTTTTTTTTTCCTGTGAGATGTCATCTTTTGGAAGGTAACATCATGTAAAACAGCTGCCATTACCGAGTCCCGCAAATGGTTTTCCTATGTAAAATGGCTTTGTAAAATATTTGCTCCATCTGCTGAAAGAAGCGAAAGACAATTTTCCTTGATACCTAATGGCCCATTTCAGCTGGATGGGAAGCGATTTGCCCGCCTAGCGCCTTGCGTTGGACCAAATGGCGAGGGCCCTTCCGCACAAGCCTCTTCTTAGGCGGCATTATCTCCCCTCGGCTTGGCTTCGGCTTCTCCTCATTACTGGCCCTTCGCTCGGGATCAGCGCACAGGCCAAGGGCGGCCATTGTTGTGCTTCAGTGGCCCGGCTGTTTGCCTCGCCAGTGGCCAGGAGGAGACCGGCCTCTTGCAACTTTCTGTCACTTCATCTTTCTACTCCCCCCGCCCCACACCGTGTGGGCCGCGCTCATCTCTTCTGCCTCACTGAGGTAGTTCTGCTGCGTTCTGGATTTGCACAAATGCACGAAGTGAAAAGGATGGCGGTTTCTCGCCCCACGGCTCCAGGCTCCGTCGGGGGTGGAGGGACACACTGGGGCTGAGCAGGAGTTGCTCCGTCTGCAAGCACAGCTCTGCCTTGTGCCTCCCTGACATCCCTTCGCAGCTAAATAAAAAATAAACCCCAGAAAGACTGCTAGAGCAAGCTCCCTGGTGAGCTAAAGCACCAGGAATAAAATATTCTGAAATAAATGTTTTTTTTTTTTTAAAAAGGAAAAATGCTAAAGTGAAGAGAGAAGTGAAGTTTGCAAACATTCCTAAATATTGATATGTGCTTAAATTCCACAGGAGGAGGACCTGGGCTCACAATACTATTGCTAAATCATTCTTGCCGTCGTTAATTTTATTTTGGGCAGAGCAGCGAGCCTGGGCAATTTATTTTGTCAATGGGCTTAAATTCAAAGCCTAACTGTGGCAAAGGCAAGCAATGGCGATGTCCTTTGTTAATATGCAGAAGGTATTTTTCTTTAATTAAACAGTGTTGTTTCAGGAAAAGGTATTCTGTGATTTCAATGTTTTAACTTACATTTTTATGCAAAATCTAAATACTCCGAATCTCCTGCCTTCCTGCCCTCCCCAAAACGGAAACCCTGCTGATTTAGGATTTATGTTTAATGTAGAATCAGACAGACCATCTCATTGCCAAGACACATCCAAGATACCTTGCTGAAGTTGACGGGAGGTGTGCAAATCAACACATTTTTTCCTGCCTGCATTTTATATTATAAACTAATTTTTTAAAAAAACAAAACAAAACTAGAAACAAATAGAATTATCTTCTCAGGATTTCTGAGAATGAAAATTGGCCAAGCACAAACTCATTTTTTATTTCCTCCCCATGGTTAAAAGCCATGCTTTTTTTTTTACTTGTAGGCAAAAAAATCTATAAATGCCACAACACAACCTCAATCAATCAATCAATCAATCGGCTGCAAAAAGACACTGCAATCCTGTGTTAACCAATACAAGCCTTTAAAAAAAAATAAAATAAATAATGCTCATCTTGTAGTTATTTTTCACATGGCTAAATTTGCACATTTGTGTTTAGAGCCTCTCTGCCTCTTCAAATTCAGCAAAATAAACATGTAAATTTCCATCTAGACGGGTTATGGCAGGCGACAGAAGTAACAAATTCCTGATTTTCGTTCTCCATCTTATCTTACCCTCCTCGTCTGTGCTCTGGTTATTGGTAAAAACTGGCAGCGAAATTCAATTGATTGCAAATATTCTGGGTCCATATGGCCTCAAACCCCGAAGCTCTGAAGGGGCCTCGCTGCTGCTTTGTACCATTTGCAAAGTCTTCATCCCCAGATGGTAACATTTAAACCCCCTTTTCTCTGCTTTGTACAATAGACCTTGGCACAATTTCAACTGTTTACTCCGGTAATTAACAGCACTGATACCACAACAATTACAACTCCTACAATCTTAACACAATAATGCTATGAATTAGTGAGAGCTAATGGCTGGAAGGTATAGTGGTTCCAGACTGAGAGATCTGTGAATTTTCCCCAAATAAAATAAAAGGTACCAAACAGCACGGCGGCTCTCGGTAGACAATGATTACCTAGTAATTAGTTTACACAAAGCTTCCTATTTAATGGCAAAACACTGTAATTAACGCGTGACAGAAAATCAAAGGGTGCTTTGTAAGCATATGAAAAATTAACACCGCAGGCCCATAGCTTTATGTACTGATTAGAAGAATATTAAATCAATAGGACATGTAAGCCAACAGCTTGCCTATCTGATTATCGAAGGTCCTAGGAATTTAACCAAGGGACATAATTGTGGTGCCTTGTTATTTTACTAAGGAATCAGGGAATCACCTGAAACCTACACACCAGTAGCCGCATTAAATATAATAATAGCCAACTGAGCAGCCCCGACCCAGCGTGTTTTCTGATGTAATCGGTAAACACAACATGACATCCTATCGACAGCCATGGAGTGGAGAGAATAGCGGAGACCTCTCCTGTTAACTAATATAATTTTAGCATCCACTATCAAGTTACATGATGTTCAGATGCAGCTATCAAAATCCTACCACCGAAAATGCCAGGTTTGTTGGTTTAAGGCCACAATTGGGTCTTAAGATGTAACAATGGCACAAAAGCTATAATGAGAGTCGGTCACTGTTCCCCAGCAGCATCTGATGAAAGTTAAGTACAGACACTGTCTTTAGGGGATCAGGGGTAAAGGAACCCCTAATCCTCCTTTCCCAAAGATATCAATATTTTGTGTTGCCGAGGCATCCATTCCAGCTCTTGATGGTTGAACTGTGACTGTTTTAAGCAGAAGAGGGGGAAATGTAGACATGAAAACTCCCACAGTAAACCAGAAAAGACATTTTCCTTGTATTGTTAGCCTTCATTTTCCATAGCGTGCTCATGTGGTTAGAAAAAAGCCAAATCCATCAAGGGCCAATTGTCTGAAGGGCACTGTTTTTACATGCCAATCAATATACTTTATCTAGGTAAAACATGATTATTTCATCTATTTTCCCACGTATAAATAAAGTCTAGATAAATTCTGTTTTAGACAAGTATTCCACTCTGGTACAATAAAGGAAGAATGTTTTCAAAGTTTTGGGAGAGAAATCATTCCAAATATAGATCTCTCTCTCTCCCCCTCCACCCTCCCTCTGGAAATGGGCCTGATCCATGATACTGAATTGATTGGGAAACACACACAGTCCCATCTCACATCTCACAGCTCCATCTAGTTCTATTTAGCACTCTAGGTTGAAGAAATCTATCTCCTTAGAGCAGGGGTCTTCAAAGATGGCAACTTTAAGACTCGTGGACTTCAACTCCCAGAATTCCCAGCCAGCCATTAGGTTGAGAAACACTGCCTTAGAGGGTGCACAGCTGCGGTGATTCATCCAACAGTCATGCTCAGGAGCTCGGAAGCTTTGACAAGACTCTTTGCTATTTTGCTTCTTGCCCTGGGGGTAAAGGGGCCCTCCAAACAAACATTACATCCTTATAGTTAAAACCATGAAGACAAAGTGGCTTGGCCCGCCATGTTCCCCTGTGAGAAATGACTCATGAGAAATGGTTGGCGGAGGATGATCGTGTGAGGCCTGTTTCCATGGCCTGGAATCTGAGAATGAAATAACAAGCGCTAAGAAGTCATAAACTGCCTGGCAGCCTCCTAGCAAAGGTCCATCTGTTTCCTGGAGTGCCCAGCCAAATGTCTTTGGGAAGCTCATAGTGAAGAGCAGGAAAGTGACAGCTACCCCCTGTTGCTTCTTGCAAGCATCTGCTACTGAGACTTCAATTCCTACAGCCCCAAGTTCTTCCAAAGCCAGCCAATCTTTCACAAAGAACTTCAGCTTCTTATGAACCAAGAGTTCATTTCTTTCCAGAATCACAGAGCTGGAAGGCACTTTGGAGGTCTTCTGATCGTTGTCCAATCCTTTGTTGAAAACCTCAAGCAATAGAGCACCACAATTCCAGGAGGCAAGCTGTTTCTCTGCTTAATGGTTGGATCTGCCCCTGACGAGTTTCTACACATTGCTTGTTGTCCTACCCTCAGGTGCTATGGAAAATAAATTGACACCCTCTTCCCTGTAGCAGCCCTTCAAGTATCTGAAGACTATCATATTTCCACTGAGTCTTCTCTTCATTAAGCTAAACATACCTAATTCCTTTAGCCGTTCTTCATAGGATTTAGCCTCCAGACCCTTCATCATCTTTGTTGCATTCTTTGCATTCATTCTAGGGCCTCAGAGTGCACTATAAAGCAGGATTGTCACTTCTTGTGATCTTGATGCTATCCCTCTGTTGATGCAGTCCAGGAATGCCTTGGCTTTTTTGGCAGCTGCAGCACAGTGCTGGCTCCTACTTGAGTGATTGTCCATTAGGACAACTAGATCCCTCTCACAGGCACTACTGTTGAGCCAGGTACCTATCTGGAACCTGTACACCTGGTTTTTCCTGCCTAAGTGCTGGGTCTTACTTTTCTCACCACTGAATTGCATCTTGTTGGGAGTTTTAAATGGGATGACCTTCCTTGTTTCTCTCTTTCCAAGGTGTTTTGCTCCAGTCCATCTCTCATTTTGTCTCAAGGTTGGAGATGTTTAGAAGTTAGCTCATCAATGGTCATCAGTGAATTTCTTCCCAGATTCCATACCAATAAGCCTACACGAGAGCTGCAACAGATGCTAACTACAGGAACTAAATACGGAGAAGTGAGTACAGTTTACTTGAGATTGAAATGACTCCATAAATTCTTGGATTATGTGCTTTCAAATGCTGAAGTCAAGATAGCCAGATGTACATCCTGGTCAGGATGGTCATCGTTGTATCTCAAGGATCCAACAACTGGCCTACATTTTAAAATGGAATAGCAAAACACAGTAGGAACTCCTACAAACTGCTTTATGCTTCATCGTTGCCCTGCTACATACGATGAAGGGAAAAAAAACCTTGGGATCGTGTCATAAACCGCTATGCAAATGATGCTATTTGTAAGTATTAACATAATTTAGTGCTTAGAGTCATATTCTCATTTCTAATAACTCTACTGGAATGGAGAGTCTTTTGCCATGTACTCTTAGCCTGCAGGATAGTCTTTTATCACAAAGCTGAATTTTTTTAATAACCTGCCAGCATATGTTTGGTATCTGGCAGCTTAAGTCGATGACACAATGTCTTCATTATCAAAAGCAGGTCTCCGTACTGTAATAGGACATTAAAGCATGCCCGTGCTCATAAAGTAATGCTTTGATATCTAAACGCAGAAGTATTACAAGAGCATTCCGTAACAAAGGGAGGTTTTAATCCTTGGCATTCAGAGGCAATACTCAATGGAGACTGCAATTTATTTCTAAAAAGAAGATGGATGCAGAGTGAAAAAAAAGTGAAAATGGAAAGGTGAGATGGTTAGAAATCAAGCGCCTTCATCCCGTTTCCTGTGCCTTTGTTTTGGGCATGACAACACCCCTCTGTACAGTTCAGTCGCTCACACAATATATGTTTAGATTTGATGATGCAATGCAAAATGGTTGTGCTAAGCTGTTGTGCTGACTCTGATTAAGAGAGTGGTTCTAAAAGTAAATTAAAAATCAGGAGGCCTCTGGTAAGACATTGTCATACTAACAAATTTTATTAAAACACATCAGCTTTCAGGAACCACAACTCACTCCATCAGGTTTTGTTTCTTAAGATCACAAAATTGCAAAACTTATCATTATGTGTGGGCTTGGCTGGCTTGTTGCTTGGTTTCAAAAGCAAAAACAGAAAAAAGGAAGTTGTCAGTGCTTAAAAAAAGCTAGACGTGGATGATATAATATATTGATAATTACGATGATAATGTTCAGGGCCTCAGTGCTGTATTGGATTGCAGATTAAAAGCCCATTCCTTTATTAAACAGAAAAAAAAATTAATCAACTGATTAGCTTAATTGAAGAAGGTATTAAATCTATGGATGTCATTAAAGGGCAGATGCTTTCATGTGCTACAGCTCACTTTATCTGATGCATCTGATGAAGCAAGCAGTGGTTCATCAAACAGAAGTCTTTTAATAAAATCAGTTTCTCTGAAAAGGTGCTAACAGACTCCCTCATTTTTGGTTACTGTAGAGACTAATACAGATGTTCTCCTACAATGTCCTTTAAATACACTGCAGATGTTTCTGTATTCCAGGGGTGAGCAACTATGGAAACTTTATGACCTGTGGGCTTCAACTCCCAAAATTCCCAACCTAGCCATGCTGAATTGAATTCCTGAAGCCAGCCATGCTGGCATAGGAATTCTGGGAATTGAAGTCCATAGGTTGTAAAGTTGACATAGTTGCCCACCCCTGGCCTATTCATGTTGTGGCCTGTTGGCCGCTGGCCCCTCCAGCAGCAGAATCAGAGGCGTTGGATTCAGGATCAGCATCAAGGCAACCTGAGACCTCCGAGGGGGAAGAGGGAATGGAGCTGGCAGAGAGAGAGAGAGAGAGAGAGAGAGAGAGAGAGAGAGAGGCGGAGCCTGGGCCGTCCTTCAGTCCTCAGATGGAGAGTCAACAGCTCCCTGGTCTGGAGGTGGCTGATGAGGAAGAGGAGGAACAGCTGGGTCCAGTGCCTGATGTGCGGATGCACAAAAGGCAGAGGAGAGGAGAGCAGTAGGCAGTAAGGATTGCATGGGCAATCCTTGGGAAGGAAGAGCCACCGCTTTTGGGGAACCCCACCCTAGCTCTGGGCATGTAAGGAAGGGGGCGGAGATGAATAGATGTGGCAGACAACTATTCATTTCCCTGCTGGACAGTCTTGTTAGCCTGTGGTGACAGAGAAATTTTTTGCTGAGGCTGCTTAATAAAGGAATAATTGATTTAACTTCAGAGGGTTTGTCGTTTTGAGGAGGTGGGTAAGAACAATTCTGTAGCCTAGTGATGGTGGGGTGCCACCTGACTGACTATCACCTACAAATTACTCATTGGCTCTTCCAGTGATGGGTTCCTACCAGTTCACACCGGTTCGTGTGAACTGGTAGCGGCGGCAGTGGGAGGCTCCGCCCACCCACCCGGATGTCATCACAGATGGTCTGCGTATGTGCAGAAGGTTCTGCGCATGTGCAGAAGCAATGCATGCATGTGAAGCACATGCACATTCACAAGAGCGAACTGGTAGCGAAGGTAAGTGGAACCCATCTCTGGGCTCTTCCAATACAGATGAAGTGCTCAGGAACTTACTATACAGTTTCCAGAATTAGGAATGCCTAGAACTCTTTAGAGGTATCTAGAACAGGCATCCAGAATCTATCTGAGGAATTTTCAATCTGCAATTTAACTTTTATGGGAAATTAATTTTTATCTGAGCCTGAGTGGCGTAGGAGGCTAATGCCTCCTACTAAGGCAGTAGTTAACATCCAGCTGCCTGCAATTACTGTGAGTTCAATCCTAGCCAGGCTCAAGGTTGACTCAGCCTTCCATCCTTTCTAAGGTGGGTAAATTGAGGACCCAGTTTGTGGGGGCAATAAGCTGACTTTTGTATATTTATATACAAAAAAGTATGAAGGCTGTTGCTTAACACATTGTAAGCCGCCCTGAGTCTTCGGAGAAGGGTGGCATATAAATCTAATTTTTTTTAAAAAAAGTCAGAAATCTCTTTTCTCCAGCTAAGGCAGTGTTTCTCAACCTTGGTAGCTTGAAGATGGGTGGACTTCAACTCTCAGAATCCCCCAGCCAGCAGCGCTGGCTGGGGGATTCTGGGAGTTGAAGTCCACCCATCTTCAAGCTACCAAGGTTGAGAAACACTGAGCTAAGGGCTCTCAGAAGGAGCCCAAAGGAAGTCATAAATTATGACTGGGAAAATGTGCTCTTTTTTTTTTTTTTGGTTCCACCTCGATTTTGCAGATGTCTTAAGCTCAGTTTGCAAATCTATAAGGGCCTGGATAGCTCAGCAGACTAATGCATTGTGATTAACACCAGCTGTCTGCAATTACTGTAAGTTTGAATCTCCCCAGGCTCAAGGTTGACTCAGCCTTCCATCCTTTCTAAGGTGGGTAAATTGAGGACCCAGTTTGTGGGGGCAATAAACTGACTTTGTATAAATATACAAAAGTATGAAGGCTATTGCTTAACGCATTGTAAGCCGCCCCGAGTCTCCGGAGAAGGGCGGCATATAAATCAAATTAAAAAAAAAAACTTGCTGTTCAAGACATTTATCCTAAATTGACCTCCTTCTGTGTGATATCTAGCAATAACACTAGCAATAGCACTTGGACTTATATAGATAGTCCTCGATTTATAACAGTCCATTCACTGACTGTTTAAAGTTACAACGGCACTGAAAAAGTGACTTATGACCAGTTTTGATCCTTAATGATCGTTGCAGCATCCCCGTGGTCATGTGATCAAAATTCAATTACCAACCGACTTATTTTTGTGATGGTCGCAGTGTCCTGGGGTCATGTGATCGATCACCTTTTGCGATTTTCCGACAAGCAAACTCAATGGGGAAGCCAAATTCACTTAACAGCCACGTCATTAACTTAAGAACTGCAGTGATTCACTTAATAACCATGGCAAGAAAAGTCGTAAAATGAAGCAAAACGCACTTAGCAAATGTCTCACTTAGCAGCAGAAATTTTGGGCTCAATTGTGGTCGCAGGTTGAGGACTACCTGTATACTACTCCATAGCAAGTTTATGATGTCTCATTTAACAAATGTGGGTTATTTACTTAATAACCCCAGTGGAAGTGAGGCTGAAAGCCCATCACAGTGACATGTTATCTCGCTTAATAATCACATTATTATGGTGGTTAAGTGAGGACTATCTTGTTAACATTTTCCAACTTGGCCACCTGTATTAAAAAAAAAGAAAATGTACCTTAACTTTGTTGATGCAGGTATTTTATTTCTATAGTTGTCCTTGGGATTGGTTTGCTGTTTTCTATGTATTTATTGCAAGGATAGATACATAAAGTTCCAGCTTTATTCATTTCAGCACAGAATTATTATTGACATCACAGGCCTAGTGGCTTAAACTCTTGAAATCTGCGTTGGAAATTTATTTGCAGATTCCCCCCCACCCCCCACCCCATTACTTTCCTGGCCTATTATATGTTCTATTTTTTGAATCTTTCAACCTCAACATCCCAACAGCAGAAAAAAAGACATTAGGAAAATGTGGGCAACATCACCCAGTATTTTATGAGTTTGGAAGCTCAGGTTGCCAAATCTCACTTTAATTCTGCACCTGGATGTGTTGTTTCCATTGTCAGTTCACAGACATCCACCAAGAACCTCAACTTAGAGACCAACGGATCCAAGCAGTAAAATTCATTTTCTGCAATTTATTTTTCTGCCATTCATTCCATAACAGTTTTATGGTATGGTTGGTTGGTTTGTTTTTCCAATTTGTGGCTATCGTTTTTTAGCACTCTCATGCACTGCACTAAAAGCTGCATTAGAATGACCCCAATTTAATTATGTTCTTCTGTCTGATTCCTTTGGTTCAATTCAGGCTAGTACCTGGGACATAAAAGAGGGTCTAGGGTGGGCTATACTCAACCTCTGATTAGTTTCTGGAAGTTCGGAATGGCCAAAATCACGGCCTGCACAAGAGGCAATAAGTAAGCAAATGAAACTACTGAGACCTTCAGAGTAGAGCAATAACAATAGAGGAAGTCTTCGGATTACAACCATTTGTTCAGTGACTGTTTGAAGTTAAGAAGGTGCTGAACACTTGGTCTCAGTATGGTCAACTCCAAGCTAGATGGAGGGAAGACCAAAAAATTGGTCTCATGCAAAATGAGGAAAATTTGGTAAAACAGATCAGGGACCAGAGTCCAATGCATATTAAAAGGTTGTATAATGCACTATTGGAAATAGATTCAGAAACGGAATTGGTCAAGGATTGTATGATAAAATGGGCACAAAACTTTCAGGAACCAATAATGATGGAAACATGGGAAAAGATTTGGGTTAGAAATGTTAAATTTACGCAAGCACAAAACTTAAGAGAAAATTTTTATAAAATGTTCTATAGATGGCATTTAGATCCTAAGAAATTGTCATGTATGTACCCAAATGTGCAAGCCAAATGTTGGAGATGTGATTGTGACGATGCAACTTATTATCATATATGGTGGACTTGTAAGAAGATCAAAGCATTTTGGATAAAAATTTGGTGGGTAATGCCGAATATTTTGAAAAGAAGGTTGAAATTTACTCCACAATTGTTTTTATTGGGTATAATAACTGATTGTACAGTATTAGAGACTAAATTGATTTTAAATTTAATATCAGCAGCTAGGCTGTTGGTAGCACAATACTGGAAGAAAGACTCTGCCTACTATAGAAGAATGGACACTGAAAGTAACCAATTTAGCTGAAATGGCGAAAATCTCAGCATACTTGAAAGATCATACGCAAGAAAAATATATCCTGGAGTGGAGAAAATGGACTGACTATATTCAAAATAAGTACCAGATGCGAAGATATCAAATTGCATATGAATGAATGTAAAGATATATTGTGTTATCTATAATGGAGTTAAGGTTTCGGGGTGGGGGGGAATTTCTTAGCTTAAGGATGGTTAGGTTAATTTAGTTTATGATTGTTTTTTTTTTAATACCCTGTATTTTGCTCTGGGAAGTCGGGGGGGGGGGGAGGGAGGAGGGAGGGGAAGGGTGGTGGGGCGGGGGGGAGGAAGGAAGGGTGGTGGGGGGACTTCAGTGGGGAGAGAAAATGTTGTTTCTTTTTTTTTGTAAAACTTTTCAATAAAAAAAAAAGAAGGTGCTGAACAAATGGTAGTTACAACCAGCTCTCAAAGTTCTGGCTGTGGAAGAAGCCTGCAGTCACGTGATCAAAATTTGGGCATTTGGTGACCAATCTGAATTGATTAACTGATCACAGCTTCCCCCAGTCATGTTCTCCTGCCTGTTTTAACCCTCCATGTCTACCTATCTCCCTGCCATCTGCCCATTTTTTGTCCAGCCTGCACTTCTCCACCTGCCCATTGCCCCAACTGCCACCAGATATCACCTTTGTTGTCTTCTTCGTCCCGCTACTACTAGGATCCAAATGCTGGCTGAAGGTGCAACCCAAGATATGTCTGGCGAGTATTTCAGGGTGGTGGAGCTTCATCTGATTCAGGGAGCTTGCCAGGCCCAGCCAGGGGAGAGGCAGCAGGATGGAGCCGGGGAAGGAGGCGGGGTGGTGATGTGGGTGAAAGACCCCCATCTTCCATTCCTGGCACGAGGAACGATAGCCCACAGACCGTGGACAGCACAGTGGGGTGAGATGGAGAGCAGTGGCGGTTCCTTGGGTGAAGGTGGCAGCTGTGTGAGAATCAAGGTTTGTGGTGGTGGAAGAACTGAAGGGTGCAGAGGGATAAAGGCTTCCTGCAGGCACAGTGGGCGCTCTTTAGCTCGTCTTAGAAGCTTGTCTGGAGAACCAGCCTGTGGGCTTCAGAGAGGGATGGAGGGGAGCCCAGTGCTTCGTCTGCTTGCTTAGCCAGCTTTCCTCCTGCAAGGCGTCGCAAAGGGTCAAGAGCTTCCAATGCGAGCGGGGGAGGGGGGGAGAATAGGTGTGGAGGGAGGAGTTGAAGGAGAGGCAGTTTGTGCAGGGCAGAGATCCTGGCCTAACAACTACAACGGGGACTGGTGGAACTGTGGCAATCATGTGATGTTTTCTTTAGCAACTGCTTCACTTAGCGATGGAAATTCTGGTCCCAAACTGAGGGTCATAACCTGAGGACTACCTCTAGACTAGAGGAAGAGGAGGATGAAATACACCAGGAGTTGCCTATGGAGATTCTCAATCATCTGAGTCATGGTTGTCTGGCTGGAACTGAGCCAGCTTCTTGGATGAGAAGCGAAACATTTTCGAAGGAAAAAACCTCAAGAAAGTGCAGTTGCCTTTTGGAAAAAGCATCTGCAGTAGGAGTTGAACACTGGGATTCATGACTGGGATAAAATGCATGATGGGTAAATAAGAAGATGCTTCTATTAAGACACAGAAGTTCAAATAAGTATTCAGGGAGTAAACAGTGCATTGTTTTAATACATTGCATAAAATTGTATTGTTTCCATAAAGGTTTTTTTTTCTTTTTGGTCCAAAGATTTAAAAATACGGCATGGTCTATATAGACTAACGAATTTATTTTGGTAGACGCTTGCAAGAACTTCAGTATACAAGCATGAATTCTTATTCCACAAAATATCATGTCAGTATGGTTTATATATCATTAATATTGGTTAAGATGACAGAATATGAGGTCAACCTGATTTGTCCTTAATCAGAGCACTGTTTGAAAATAGTTACCACTGAATTCCTGATAAATTATTATTTTTATCAAACTAATATCTGCCACAAATAGAAGAGGTTCTAATGGTGACTGATCCAGAACCAACAGCCTGGAAGGAGAAGAATCACCTGGACTTTCCCTTCTAGGCTTTGCTTTTTGAGATCACCTGCTCAAAATTTAGGCAATCCAAAGTGACTTACATGAGCCCATCTCTTATTCCACATCTCTGGTCCGTATCGATGATGCTCCTTTATAATCCAAGCGTAGCATTTGAGATGTTTAGCGATGTCACAAAATGCAGTCCCATTTCCTTCAAATTCATTATCCATCTTGAACACCCAACGTTGCACTTCTGGGTTGTCTATAATCAGCTGACTGAGGGCCTCGATCATCTGGAGGAGAAAAATGTGAAGATTTTATTTTTCATTTTAGTCCTTCTCGTTCTGTAACTCATGTTCCAAATCTCGGTCCAGATGTTCTGTACAACACAGAGAGAAGGAACAGAAGAGCACTAGGTACTACATGATTAGGAATAGAACAGAATAACAGAGTTCGGAGGCACCTTGGAGGTCTTCTAGTCCAACCCCCTGCTTAAGCAGGAGACCTTATATATTCCAGACAAGAGGCTGTCTAGTCTCTTCTTAAAAGCCTCCAGTGATGAAGGCAAGACGTTCCACTTGTTCTCACAGTTAGGAAATTTCTCCTTAGTTCTAGGTTGCTTCTTTCCTTGATTAGTTTCCATCCATTGTTTCTTGTCCTGCCTTCAGGTGCTTTGGAGAACAGCTTGACTACCTCTTCTTTGGGGCAGCCCCTCAGATATTGGAACACAACTATCCTGTCACCCCTAATTCTTCTTTTCTCTAAACTGGCCATACCCAATTCCTGCAGCCATTCCTCATACGGTTTAGCCTCCAGCCCCCTAATCATCTTTGTTGCTCTTTTCTGCACTCTTTCTAGAGTCTCCACATCTTTTTTTTTTTATAATATGGTGACATATTATAAAAAAATATTTGAAATGTATTATTTCAAATATTGAAACAGTACTTTTCAAATAGTAATTTCAAATAGTGAAATAATATTGACTATTTGAAATATACCGCTATCCATTTTTTTACTAGATAGAAAAATACTCCTTGTTAAGGAGATGGAAAGTATAAACTTTTGAAAGAGACTGACTTGGGAGGAATTTGTTACAGTGGCTCATATACTGGAATTTAAAGAATCTTTTATTATTTGAACAATCCACATAGAATTATTATTTATTTGCTCCGGGTCTCATTATTTGCTCCTTCTGAAAGTCCAATAAATGGGTTTTCTCTTGACGACCCCTACAGAAATGAAATGGATCAATAGAATTGTAAAGATTGCACCAATGGAAAGAATTATGAGCTATCTTTAAGTGAAAATTGAACTGTGCCTTAAATTATTGCCACCTTCCTTTGATTATTTAACACCTCCCGCCAGTATTTCATAAGGAGCTTACAGCAGGAAATGAAAATAACATGTGACAAATAGACGTAAAAGTAAAATTTCAGGGTACAGTTCAAACCAATGACAATAACGTTGTGGTCAACATATTGGGCACATCACACTGTAGTATATTATTTTTATATAACTATGATTAATAGTTCAGGTTATAAATTGACCTGCCTGCATTATCTACTTTTTATCTAATGAAAGGCTCACAGCCTGTGGCCCCCAATTTCACACTTAGCACCCCCAGACTGGGACACTAGATTTTCTAGCAAAATGGCTGAATTTTGGCAATGTTTATTTATTGATTTCAGTGAGTGAGTGAGTGCAAGGGAGGGAGGGAGGGAGGGAGGAAGGGAGGGAGGGAGGAAGGGAGGAAGGAAAAGGAAGGGCGGGAGGCATGGAAGGAAGGAAGGAAGGAAGGAAGGAAGGAAGGAAGGAAGGAAGGAAGGAAGGAAGGAAGGGAGGGAGGAAGGAAGGAAGATTTTCTGCTTCTCTGAAAATCCTTGTTCTTTTGCTAACATCCTTACAAATCAAAGAGTTGTCTTCTTGGGGAGGTCTCGGGATGGTTGGTAGGTGAGGTTATAGTCCTTAAACCTGCAAAAATGCCCACGCTCATTACAGGGATAATACCCTGGAAGCTCATAGATCAGCCAAGGATATCTGATCTCATGAAATAATCAGCTGCCAGTGTAGCTATTTTCTCTGGTACTGAGTAAACAGCAGTCTTCTAAAGTATGGGAGATGCCCACTCATTACAAAGCAAGGATGGTTGAGAAGCCACACAGCCCAGGGAGCCTTCCAATACAGCCAAGGATTTTCTTTTTGAGACTTTTTTCAAATCATTACATCAACCTCTAACATCTTTAGGTTTTCCTAGAACACAAGCAGGTAGAGGATTCTTTTCTAAAAACATCATGCATTGAAAACTGGAAAAGTGAATGAAGTAAATAAGTATTAACCTAATTGTTTGTAATTGCTAATGGTGCTCCAGAATGCTTCAATCCTCAAAAACTAGTAAGAACCGCACATTAAAAAGCAATGTTTTGAGGCAGGAAGGAGACCCATTCAGGTGTTTTCATTTTGGAAAGCTCACCCTGGAGAAGTGCCCAATGATGTTCTAATGATGTTCCCAGCAAGCACCTGTACACTGAGCCTGAATGTCTGCAGGAGAGAATCCAGTTTGGCTCCCACAGATAGGATCTGGCCCCAATGGAAGCAATATGCATAGAGCTGTATACCCCAAATCTTCTGTCCTCCAGACATCCATCTTTTTCCATGCATAACTGCTGTAACTTTGGGAGCCAATGTTTTTTGCACGACATCAGTAGAAGCTAGAAACCTACCTAGAACACGGATGGGCTGAGTGCTGAGCAAGGACTACATAGGCTCTATAGGATTCAACTGCAATGAGTCATTTGATGACACACTACACTTATATCGATAGAAAAGAACATAGCTCAGGGTTGAATTGGGGGGGGGTCCTTCGTGCTCTCTGGAGCTTGGTGGTTTTCTTGCAGCACTGAAGATGTTACCTAGTTTGATAATGAAACATTTGCAAAAAATCCACCATGCTCAGAGACCACCGACGACACCACATTGATATCTTGCTTGCTTGTAATTCTTTAGCAAATCTGTCTAATGCTGTAAAAGACTCTTAATTTTTATATGGTCAAAAGGCTACCATCAGAACTTTCAGCTCATGCCTGCACTTTGCAGTTGTTCAATGCCAGTCGGCCATGGACCTGGGGGGAGGGGGGGAGGAAAGGGGAATGCTTGGGGGAATACGTGGGAACTGACGCAAAGAAGCATGCCTCTCTGAGACGACTTCTCAAGGTTGTTTCTCTGGGAGGAGAGTGCAGCTGCAGCAGTGACTGTTTCTAAACCATGTCTTTTAAAACTGATTGGCGATGTGTGGCGGAAGAACCAGCAAGGGGAAGTGTCTGGGAGGGAAAAAGTTATACCTAAGTGTTTGGCACGTGAACCTCAGTTCTGGCTTTCCTTACGTGGTGGCTCAGGGGCTA
Organism: Masticophis lateralis; assembly: GCA_030761175.1. Taxonomy (NCBI): domain Eukaryota; kingdom Metazoa; phylum Chordata; class Lepidosauria; order Squamata; family Colubridae; genus Masticophis; species Masticophis lateralis. The sequence continues at coordinate 22,193,231 of JAUDYJ010000012.1, read as the reverse complement.
AGACGATGAGTTTGTCAATTGAAAGGTCAGCAATTCAGTGGTTCGAATCCCTAGTGCCGCATAACGGGGTAAGCTCCCGTTACTTGTCCCAGCTTCTGCCAACCTAGCAGTTCGAAGGCATGTAAAAAATGCAAGTAGAAACATAGGGACCACCTTTGGTAGGGAGGTAACCGCGTTCCATGAGCCTTTGGCGTTGAGTCATGCCAGCCACATGACCACGGAGACGTCTTCAGGCAGTGCTGGCTCTTCGGCTTTGAAACGGAGATGAGCACCACCCCCTAGAGTTAGGAACGACTAGCACATATGTGCGAGGGGAACCTTTACCTTTAATCCACTTGACCTTTAGTAAACTATACCTTTATCAACAAATGAAATCAAGGATCATACTTGCCTAAAGGTTCAAGTTAAGGCAGGGCTGACAGGTACATGAACTATTTTTAGTTTTGATTTCATTGATAAAACCTATATTCCACAGCACTCCATTCCATCTCCATGTAAAAGATTGTACATATTGTTCCTAAAATTGGGTCAATTTAGAACTGGAAATGCCTTTCATTTCCTCCTCCAGAATCTAATTCAAAACGTACACCATTAACTTATACTGAACTTACTTCCAAGCAAACTGTGAGAACTTTTAAGGATGGATGGACTTCAACTCCCAGAAATCTCCAGTTAGCATGGCTGCCTGGGGAATTCTGGGAATTGAAGCCCACTCATTTTAAAGCTGCCAATGTTGAGAAACACTGTTGTAAGGTCTCAAAATGGGCCCCTCAAATGGAGCTTGGAGAAGATTTTGTTGGCCCTCTCATAAAACCATGGCAATGGTGAATGCAGCAAATCAAGAGTGCCCATCATCAGAAGGAGGCAAACTATATTCAGGGCTGCAGTCTGCTGGCATTTTTATTTTCAGAGATTATCTCTGTACTTCGTGTGGAACCAAGTAGGCTCTCTTAGTGGAAAGATGCTTGAGGTTGGTGCTCTGCACTGCAGAATACATGTTGCCCAAATCAAGGAAATCAAGGAAAGAGCACCTGGGCATTACACCAATGCCTTGAATAAAAAATTATGGTTGAACAAAGGTTTGCACTTCAACCCTCTGGCAAGGGAACCCATAGCTTCCTGTAATGGTATGTGGGAATGACCTTGGGAGACTGGGGTGAGGGGAGATGCTGCCTCGGGAATGGTCAGATAAGTGACGGCATAGCTGCAGCTGCACAATGAGTGGAGGAGGTCAGAAGGGACCCTCCCTAACTTCTTGAGCTATAAAAGAGACAGTGGAAGGTTTGTACTTTCCGACTTTCAAGACTGAAGACAGCCTTTCCAAGCAGACTAGAAAGGAAACACCGCCAGATAAACTAATTCTACTGTATTGTAAAGCTACATTAACAGAATTGGGCAATGAATGAAGGCAAATGTAGGTGTCCCCGGATAATGTTGCAGGATCTAATCTGGGTCACATTCATTCCCTGAGGATGGGCTCCAGCATGAGTCTGAAAGTTTGGAAGACTAAACCTCTGGTCCTGGTGACCGACCCAGATTGAATCTTGCACAATTGTGCAAGTCTTCTCCTTGACAGCCCCAAGACTAGGGAGAGTCCTTTCTGAACCTCTTTCTCTGCCCACTATACAGCTGAGGGCTATATCTTCTCTTATCTGATTGTTCCCCTAGGACGGGGTCAGCGACATGTGACTCTGGAGCCACATGTGGCTCTTTCATCCCTCTGTTGCGGCTGTCGCCGGTCGGCTCCACAATTGATAGGGCTTTTGGTTAGGACCTGTAGAGGAAAAAATGACACCTCATTAGGAGGAGACTCTGTGGTGGCTCCAGAATTAAACAGGGGGCTTCCAGTTAGGACCTTGTGGCTCTTTGAGTGTTTAAGGTTGCCGACCCCTGCCCTAGGCAGCATCTCTACTCCTGCCTCTCTCCCAAGGTCACTGCCATATACCATAACACTCCCTTGCTGACCATTCAGGAACTGAGTTCTGGGGCTGAGTCAATTATGGACCTGAGTCCTCTGGTACTTTGGCAGCAGAAGTTGAGTTCTATCCAAGTAAGAATGGAAGGAAAAGAAATGGCGCCTCCGAATAGTCTCAGCTCAGATTTCCTGATCTGCCAGTCTTACCTGCTGCCTGCTATAGATGTCATACTGTCCGGGAGGCACCGGAACCCCTGCAGCATCAAAGACTCTTTTGTTTCCGGACTTGGTGCTGTAAAGATGAGCCACTTCTGGATCAGAACCGAGAATGGGCAAGTCTAGCACATCGGCCACTTCCAGGTCATCTTGGTTCAGAAGGCCTCCTACGATATAGGCTTCCTTGCCTTGGACCAGGTTTCTGACCCTTTTAAGGGTCTTAGGGCTGTATTTCAAGAAGGAGGCCAGGGACATGGGGCGGTTCTGGAGGAGGAAGACATTAGTCTCGTTAAGAAGTGTGCTTTCTCTTCCTTCCACCGAGCTAATTTATAATGTTGAGTGCAATAAATACATTATTAATAGCAGGCTGGGTTATGACCTATCCTGTAGCGTAGCAGTTTAAATTGATAAAAGCTGTTGGGGTGAGGTTCCATAATCACTCACATCTTTAGTGTGTCGGAAATGGGCTCGCTGGGAATAAAACTAATTACTACACATCTGTATTTATTTGATCCATGCGGAATTCTCCTTCTGTCACTCGGAAGAGAAGCTTGCAGCCCTCCGATAACAGTGATTCATCTCAACACTTCTGGCACCGTTTGATTCTACCACGTCAGGGGGAAAAAATCAATACCAAAAAAAAATAAAAATAAAAATGAAGAATGCACACCAAGCCATCCGAGTTTGTATTTCAGCCCACCAAGATCAGTATTTTAAACGGCTCTTTCAGCAAATAATTTCATTTACAAAACACCTTTTACGTGCCATATTCTTTTCCAGAGGATAAACAGTTTCATTAGCTACAAACCTTTCCTGCAACAGTCATTCAGGTCAAAAAGGTTTGCTTAAAAGATTAGAAGACAAAAGTTTGGAATGTGTCACAAATTCTATTTTCGGTGCATCTCCACAACATATAGACTGTACATCAGAAAACTGGTTGTTCGCAAACATAAATTGTGCTGGAATATTCATCTGGGATCTGTGATTGCCTGAAACTCTCTCTTAATGATACTCTCAGTAGCAAGCCTATTTTGTCTTTATAATCTGTAAAATGGCCTGCTATAAAGCGTGCCTAAAATAGGGGAGGAATAAATGAAAAATATGTAGAAATGGATAAAAGCATAAACCTGTGCAGGGATCTGGCAACAGCATAAACAACTAAGACTGGTTGTGTACCTAACCAACTGGTAAAATTTAGAGCACGTTCTTCTAGAGACTTGTATTGTGTTGTCTTGCTGTATTGTATTGAATTGCACTGCATGTAAAGCCACTATAAATCCGCCCCCTTTAATTATAGCAATAGGTTAGAAAAAGCTTAACACCATCATATGCTAAAATCTAAATATCTGCATGGGGTCTAAAAATCCAGAGCCCTGATGCTTTTCCAAAGATACAGACACCCCCTTATGTCATCTCATCCTCCTGCTTCTGAAAGTCCCCAAAGAGTGCCAAAGAATGACTAAGGAAGCTCAGGCCCTCCTCTGTCTACGTAAGCCGCCTAAAGCAGCCCCACAGCAAGATAGGTAGCAAATAAATTTAACACATAAATCATCAATGAATGAATGAATACAGACCCAGAGATGTCCTCCAAGAAATCTGAGCTTATTTTGCTTGCAATCCTCTCATGTTGCATTTTATACCGACCGAGCTCTGATGTTATGTTTGCATACAGGTAGTCCTCGACTTACGACCACAATGTTACTAAGTGAGACATTTGTTAAGTGAGTTTTGCCACATTTTACGACCTTTCTTGCCACAGTTGTTAAGTGAATCATTGCACATGTTAAATTAGCAACATGGTTGTTAAGTGAATCTGGCTTCCCCATTGACTTTGTTTGTCAGACGTTCACCCAAGCGGGGATCACATGACCAGGGGACACTGCGACCGTCGTACATGTGAGTCCATTGCCAAGCAGATGAATTTTGATTATGTGACCAAGGAGATGCTACAGCAATCATAAGTGTAAAAAATAATAAGTCACTTTTTTCAGTGCTGTCATAACTTTGAATGATCACTAAATGAACTGTTGTAAGTCGAGGACTAACTGTACATGACTATTAATGCCCGTTTCTCATCACATCTGCAGTTCTAACTTTAATACCAGAGTTTAGCTTTCTTTGATAAAGAATTCACTGTATGCTCATCCAAGTTATTGAAAATGCACATGTACATCCTGGCCTATGTTTATTTTCATTTCTAATGGTCAGTAACAAACTTACTGCTTACTTAACACACAACACACATGGGCAACACAAAGCTAAAAAACTGTATTCAGCAATCCAGACGTTCTGAGCCACAATTTTCCTCTTTCTACTGGCCAAAAAGAGGCTTGTATCACAGCTTCTGGAAGGTGGCAACATTTAACAATGTCTATATAAAAACAATGAATTGGCTAAACTATACAAACAAGCTTGTAACAGCACAAAATTTAAGAGCTGGCAGATATGCCTGTTGTGATAGTACAACACAAACAGAGTTCTTGTAGAGAACGGCATCATAATTTTATAGTTCTAATAATGACCCAGAAATGTTCTTGCAGTGAAAAGGATTTATATTTCATGCACAGAAATGAATAAGCAACCCTTGGGATACAGGCAAGATCTCCAACTTCAACAGAGTTTATGGGACTTGCCTAGGACCCACATTTATTGCATTGTAGCAGGATCAAAAAAATCTAGGGAACCAGAGAACCTTTCCTTTAGAGCGGATATATTATTATTTATTTATTTATTTTATCTCACCTTCCTGATTTTTATAAATAGCTCAAGGGAGCGAACGTGTCTAATACTGCTTCCTTCTATTCTTCCCTCAACAACCACCCTGTGAGATGGGGACCGACAGGCTGGGGAATCCAATCTGTTTAGAGCAATGTTTCTCAACCTTGGAAGCTTGAAGATGGGTGGACTTCAATTCCCAGAAGCCCCCAGCCAGCGCTGCTGGCTGGGGGCTTCTGGGAATTGAAGTCCACCCATCTTCAAGCTTCCAAGGTTGAGAAACACTGGTCTAGAGGGTTCAAAACTATGACTAATCCAACACCCCTCAATTAAAAACAGAAAGTAATTCAAGGGCACGGAGTGGAAAGTCATAAATTGGATTTTGCTACAATAATAAAAACGAGAGAAGGTAAAGGAGCATAAAACACACAAAAAACTGTGAATTTATGTTGTTTTTACAGGTCTTATACTATAGACCAGGGGTGTCAAATTGGCGGCCCGCAGGCTGGATGCGTCATGCGCAGCTCCATGAAGGGGGAAAATGTTGCAAAATGTCATGTGATGGCAACGTGACCCGGCGAGTTTGACACCCGTGATGTAGACTGTCCATCCCAAGGTTGAAATCCCATAGGCCAGCATGGAAAAAAAACTATTCACTTAACACCTACCCAGTTTAAACCCTGAGAAGGCCCGGAGAGAGGAAGGGTCCAGGGCGCCTCCTTGTGGCCTGACCATTAGTGAAACCTCTGCCAAACCATCTAGTTTTGACCTGACTCCCTCTGTCTGGCCAAAATTGAACAGAATTAGGTGTGGTACTGGAAGACAAGAGATGGGTTTCAGCAGATTGGTAGCGGAAATTTTGAGTAGTTCGGAGAACCGGTAGTAAAAATTCTGACTGGCCCCGCCCCCATTTATTCTCTCCCTCCAGAGTCCAAGCTGATCGGGAGGAAATGGGGATTTTGCAGCAGCCTTCCCCTGGAGTGGGGTGGGAATGGAGATTTTACAGTATCCTTCCCCTGCCACGCCCACCAAGCCACACCCATAGAACCGGTAGTAAAAAATTTTGAAACCGTGCCTCTGCCCTGTATCAGTGGGGATGGAAAGATTCCCCTTGTTGCGATTGTGATGCTGATATGCAACTATTAAACACATTGTGCAAGACTGGCCACGACAATGTGTGTTCCCTGGTTCCCTAGAAGATCTGTACGAAGCTACGCCAGAGGTGATGGTCTGGACAGCTGACCTGGGCATCCAGTTTTGAAGCCACTGCGATACACCCATAGAACGTTTATCTATAATTACATGTGGACTGTGTATATATGTTTACTTCTCTTCTGGCATGTTCTCATCATATGCTAAATAAATAAATAATGTCTTATTGAATCCTAGGGCTGGAAGGGATTTGGAGGTCTTCTAGTCCAACCCCTGCCCAAGCAGGAGACCTTATTCCTTTCCAGACAAACGGTCGTCCAATCTATTTTTGAAAATCTCCAGTGTTGGAGCTCCACAACCTCTGGAGGCAAGCCTTTCTACTGATTAATTCAGGAAATTTCTGAATTTAGTTCCAGGTTCGATCTTTAACAAGTTTCCATGCACTGCATCTTGTCCAACTATTTGTACCTGAGGGTAGGGCAATATATAATAGAAAATATAATATAGAATATTTTTATCTAAACACACAGACACACACACACATATACTGTTGTGACCAAGGCCCAAGTAGTGATTACCAAACACAATTCAGTCCTGAACAACTTATTTTATTAAAACAGCCGTGAATTAATTCATTCTCAGCTTAGTCCAAAACAAATTCTTCATAACCAATCCGTCAGCCTTATCACCAACCTTTGATGTCTTTGGCAAGCGGCCAAAGGCTTTTCCTGGCAAACCCCCCACAAAGTTCAAGAGACGCTGACAAGAAGCACTGGAATCAACGTTGCTTTTCCACAAAGAACCCAAAGGCTTGCTGCTGCTCTTTTAAACCTTCTGGGAGGGGCCAATCATCTCCTGGCCTTACTCCCAAGTCATCCTTTTTGCTTCAGCTGCTCTTGCCTTCTGGGAGCTCTTTGCATGCCCGCACTAGGAACAGGCTCCTCCTGTTCCTCTGCCTCTCTGCTGTCCGCCTCTAGAGGCTCCAGAGTCCGTGCATCGCTCCCAGATGGCCCTGGCCCCATCTCTGCCTCTGATGCAGAGCCCTTGTCTAGGGCTTCCCCAGACTCCAGGACTGGCCCATGTTCCTCCCCAGCCTCCTCACTGTCCAACTCCGCTGCCAGGTCCGCAGGCTGCTGGCGGACCACAACATATACACAACATATACAACATATAAATACATATACAGTGTGCGTATACATATACACACATAGTACACACACAGTACACACACACACTCACACACCACACATATATAATTGTGTGTGAGAATATGTATAAAAGAATATATAATAGAAAATAAGAACTATCGGCACACTTCAGCCATGGGGTATATGAGCAGTATTTTGTGCAATTTGCTTTCCATAATGTGGTCAACCTCTGAAGTTCATCTCCTTAAAAGGGGCCAGGCGTTGGGCAGAAATCAGCAGTGAAGGCCTTAGCTGAGCTCAGCTTTCAGCCTGAAAAACTCAACTGGGCTTTTATTTCTAACCCTCTTTTAACTAGTCACTTAATCTGTGCAGCTCTTAACACTTGCAATAATATTTCACTGATGGGTACCAGAGCGTTGCAAGTTATAAAATTTCCAATTTAATTTTACGGCATTCCCCCCAGCTATAGTAATTAGAAGATACAAACTCACAGGAAAACTGTTGATGGCTTCAGGGGTGAGGATTTTGAACCTGTCCTGTAGGTCACCAATGTCCTCGGGGTTCCCAGACCGAACGGCTGGCTGCAGACCCAGGAGTTTATTGTAGTAGCGCAGCAATTCTTCACTTAATTCTAAGGGGCAAATATAGATGACGTCCACATTTGGATCTTTAACGGGAGAAAAAAAAAACCAGGACAGGATGACACATTGATAATCGTTGACAAAAAGGTAACATTGCTTGAGATTTTCCATTATCCTCTCACCTGAGAAAGTAGGTATTTTAACTTTTTGTTCCTTTGACTCCTCGGTTCCATCCTGCTTACTAAAAGCAAAACAATTTGTAGAACATCTGGCTTTCAGAATGAAATCTGCAATATACTAGCATAAAATCTCAGGTAACACAGCTAAATGACTGGCTTTGTAGCTTGGGAGGAAGGGTGTGTGGTTTGGAAAACGAAGTTCAACAGACTCTATCAGTGTTTCTCAATATCAGCAACTTTTAAGAATTCCCCAGCCAGCACTCTAGATGGGAATTCTGGGAGTTGAAGCCCACCCATCTTAAAGTTGCTGAGGTTGTGAAACACTGGACTATACAAAGCTCAGCTACCGGCTTTTGGAAGTCAGCACAGACAGTCATCTCATAAAATAAATAAACAAACCTCGCTTTATACTGTTTTTTCCCAAAGAAGGTCCTAGTACGGAGCAGTTAGAATGCCTCCTTAGAAGTACTTCTCCTAAGCAATGAGCCTTGTGCTTGTGGCACAAAATGCTTGTGTAAGAGACCCAAAAGCCCCCCAGTTCCATTTTTGTTGGAAGCATCTTAATATGCAGCCATTTCCCTACTCGTCTTAAACTAAATATACTCAATTCCTTCCCTCACTTTTCACAGGACCTAATTTCTACTCCTCACTGCACTTACTCTGGATCCTTCCTGAAATGTGGTGATCAGAATTTGAGAGAGTACTTAAAGTAGGCTTTGATCAAAACAGGCTGTAATGGAATGATTACTTCCCATGATTTGGAAATTGTACTTCTGTTGATGTAGCTTAAAAAACTGCATTTGCCTCATTGTGCTTGTGATTCACAACCAGCCTGCATCCGCTTAGTATTCCAAAATCTTCAGCAGATGGGGAGACCCACTGACAAAACATCTCAGCCCTGGAGACCAAGCTTCACAATAGTAAGAAAATAGGTGGGCAGGTGAATTAAGCACTTGTGCGAGATTAAGTATTTTGCAAGATCAGAATAGGAAGTTTTTCTCCCTTTGGGAATTAATGCCATAGCATCCAGGATAACTCAAAGGAATAAAGAAAGGTAGAAGAACAGGAAAGGTTTCAGGCTCTCTTATGTACTAACTTTTAAAGGGACCCTGGAGGTCTTTGAGTTCAAGTAGGAGAATCTATACCATTTCAGACAAAGGGTGTCTAATATCTTCTTAAAAATCTCCAGTGATGAAGCACCCACAACTTTGGAGGCAAGCTATTCTACTGGTTAATTGTTGTGTCAGAATAAGAAAATATATCATCATCATCATCATCATAGATGATTTGAAGAAAAACAGAATTTAGTGAAATGATAACCAGGAGTGTAATAAGAACCTCCACAGAGAGAGAGTGGAGGGGAGAGGGAGATGAAGGGAAAGAGAAGGGGAGGGAGAAAGAGGGGGGGGGGAGAGGGAGAGCAAGAATGCATAGTTGTTATGAAGTGAAGGCCCTGGGATGATGACTATCCTTCTAAACACATTTCAGAGAGATCTGCTCTTTTCAAGATGAGATTACTGAAATTGGGAGGCAACCAAAGGCGAAGTCATCAAAGTCCAACGGTCCACCACTATTTTATTTATTTTTTATTTGTCAAGAACGTATTTAGTAATAAGTATAAGCATGGTTTGGATACATAAAATAGGTACAAATAGAAGAAACATTAGGACAGGGACGGTGGGCACACTGGTGCTCTTATGCACGCCTACGAATCCACGCAGTTGCAATGGAAAAAGGAAGGGTTTCTTTAGAAAACTCAATTGTGTTGTCTGACCAAGGGGAGAAAAAGGAACATATGGGTGCAAAATGAGTAGCCCTATCTTAAGAGTGCCATTGACAGCAAGCGAAACAGAAATCACACTGGGTCCTTTCTGAAAGCTAAATGAGCAGGAAGTCAAAAGGAAACAAAAGTCAGATCAAAAGATTATTGAGTTGTGGGAAAAGTTCTCCATAGGTATTTGTCCCAATGCCTGAACTTCTCAAGAGCAGAGTTGGAGAGCTAAAGCCAATAATGCGGACAGGGTATGAGCCTTTAGACTTTGCTGATAAATTTACTGATTGTCTTAAAGTATTTTGTGGCCACTGATCAGCTAAGGAGATGGGTGATTTCTATATTTCATAAATAAATAAGAAAGATAGATTCTGGGCAGCAAACAATAAAGCAAGACAAGAACAGAAAAATACCTTAAAAATACAACAGACACAAATGGCGAAGTTGGGCCCCTCAAATCAAGTAGGGCCTTGAGAAATGCAAGGTGGGAGGGAGGTGAAACATCCCTTCTGGGGGAGTACATCCCAGAGCAGGGGGACGGCCATCTAGCACACTCCACATACCTCTGGCAGGGTGGGGACCGAAGAAGACTCCCCAGATCATTAGGTTTCCCACTGAAACTTAATCATACCCTGTTGAATGGGCCAACATGACTCAATTTTTAAAACAGAAAAAAGCAGGAGGAATACAAATCTGATAGGTTAGAAATCAATGCATTCAGATGCATTGTTGAAAATGTTATAGCTATAGCATTTAGACTTATGTACTGCTTCACAATCTTTTGCAGTCCTTTCTAAACAGTTTTCAGAGTCAGCATCTTGCCCCCAACAATTTGGGTCCTCATTTTACCGGCCTCAGAAGGACGGAAGGCTGAGTCAACCTGGAGCCTGGTGAGATTTGAAGAACCGCCAAGGCTGCTGTAAAAGGAAATCAAGCACAGGTATCAGGGATGGGTTCTAAATTTTTTTACTACTGGTTCTGTGGGCGTGGCTTATTTTGTGGCTTGATGGTCATGTGACAATTCTTTAGGATTTAGCAGCGGTACTGGTCTACCAGCCTTTTAACTGCTTGCAGAGCTGTACCGGTCTACTCATTTGTTTTTGGAGGCACCGGTCTATCACCACACTGCCTTTTAACACTGATCAGCTGTAGGGCGGCCCTTTGAAGCCCCACAGCAAGAGTTTAAACAGTTTTTTTTCCTTCTAGCCGATCAGCTGGGATGGAGGAGACAGCAATAGATTGGGGATGGGGGCAAATAAAAGGTAAGAATAACACGGGGGGAGGGGGGGCAGAACTGGTTCGGTGACGTCATATCGTCACTGCTACCTGGCTGAACCGGAAGGAACCCACCACTGACAGGTATGATCTGGTAGTGTTTAACAGAATAATAGAATAACAGTTGGAACGGACTTTGGAGGTCTTCTAGTCTAACCCCCTGTATAAGTAGGAGACCTTATATAATTCCAGGCAAATGGCTGACCAATCTCTTCTTAAAAGCCTCCAGTGATGGAGTACCTACAACTTCTGGAGGCAATCTGTTCCATTGATCAATTGTTCTCACTTTCATGAAATTCCTCCTTAGTTTTAGGTTAGTTCACTCCCTTTAGAATAGGCTATTGATCTCTTCTAAAAGGACGGATGTGTCAGAAGTGGGATATGAACCCATATCTCCAGTGTTTACCAAAGACTCTTCAGCAGTTCTAACAATCATATTATATTGCTCTATCTTGATCTTTCTCTCCTTCTCTCTCCCTCTCCCTCTCCCCTCCCCTCTCCTTCTTCCTCCCTCCCCTCTTCTATTTATCTTGACCAATGACCATGAACAAATGATCCAGGAAAAATTGGGAGTTTGCTGACGGTATCAAATTATTCTGGACACTAATTTTTTTTTTTCATTCTTTGCTTGGCTTCATTCAGTGTTTCTCAACCTTGGCAGCTTGAAGATGTGTGGACTTCAACTCCCAGAATTCCCCAGCCAGCATCTTCAAGCTGCCAAGGTTGAGAAACACTGGCTTAGTTCATTGTGCTTTCCACATTTTCCCCTTCTTCTGCTTCCTTCAAGATACTAAATCATATTGAAAGCTTCCTTTGGACAGAAGTGTAAACAGCATCCAAGGCGGAAGTGCTTTATATGAAATCATCAAAATTACAATGCTGAGGGTACAGAGTTAATGCTTTGCAATTGTCTTCAGGTAATACACCATTATGTTCATTTTGCGGGACAGAGTAAGGACAGAGCAAATGTAAGAGTCCCACAAAAAGTATTTTCTAAGATTCTGTAGAGATTCTCAGTCTTCCAGGTCAAAGGTGCTTTTTTCAGGAGGCAACTCGACTTCCTTGTTTTTTCTTCTGAAGACTTTTCACTTTTCATCCAAGAAGCTTCCATTCCCCACCATCCAGTCAGAACTGAAGAAGCTCCTTGGATGAGAAGTGAAACATCTTCAGAAGAAAACCAAAGAAGTCCATTTGCCTCCTGAAAAAAAAGCACCTTTGGGATATTTTCTACGGCAGGAATGATGTTCCTTCGAGAACCACGGACTGGAGACCTCGTCTCTGAACCTGTTCTGTCGTCGGAGTAGCTGCCTGCTTGCCACGTATGATGATTCCATGCTGCCCATAACTTCCCAACTCATTCAGAAGTAACAAATCTTCCCTTAAATAAACACCACAATAGAGAAGAGTTGCACTGAGGACAAAACAACATTAGTGCCTTCGTAATATATAAAGGCAATTAAGTTATAATTTTAGGCTCCCATAAATTCTGAGGATACTTTTTTGTGTGTGTGCAAATGGCATTTATGAAATAATAATAATGCTGAAATATACATGGATCATGTAGAGTGTGTCATTCTGGGTAGCCAGCAATCTTGGCCACTGACAAATTAATATTTTTTGCTTTAAAGGAGCAAAGGGGAAAAAACAACAAAAAGGAATTCTTCCAATTTTATGCTGATTCCCTTTAGGTCAGAGATGGGGAACTATGGCCTTTTTATGACTTGTGGACTTCAACTCCCAGAATTCCTGAGGCTGGCTCAGGAATTCTGGGAGTTGAAGTCCATAAGTCATAAAAAGACCATAGTTCTCAGTCCTGCTTTAGAGAGACGTAGATCGACTGCCCTGCGTCCTTCCCGGGAAACTTGCTGGGTAATGATTCATAGGTCAGATTCTGACAATACAGCACCTTTACGATCGCATCTCACACCTCCCTTCATGCTTCTTTCCAAGTTCCAAGTGGAAGTTCATTGCACTCATTCATAAAAACCTCCCTATCATCCTCGCCAGGAAAACCCCGTGTCTCCCTCTCAAACGTGCCCGTGAAGATAAACCAGGGTTTGTACTGAGCGCCATGTTAAATGGCCAACAGCACCACCTGGAAACTATATTCGGCCCCCAAAGTACACGACCTCGCATCAATACGCAACGCATCCCACACTTGCCACCTGCAGAGTTGTGAAATTGGCTAAGAAATCCAGTCACAAGCTTTTGGACAGAATTCTTTTTCAAAACAAAGACCACATATGAGCTAATTTATCAAGAGCCACTAAGGGGCAAATTATGCGTGATTTACATGCATGTACCTATGGACTAGTTTGTATTTTATTTTGGCTTTATTTAGTAAAGTTTAATAATGCAATAAACAAGCCTGAAGACATACAATGGCAGTCATATGTCTTCGATACCTATATTTTCAGCTTAAATTTAAAACTTTAAAGCTTTCAAAACACATTTCAACAATAGAACCTAGCACCATAAGTCTGGAAGGAACCATAGAGGTCTTCTAGTCCAACCAGGAGTGAAATGCTCCCGGTTCAGACCGGATCGCCCGATCCAATAGCGATGGCAGCGGGTGGTTCAGAGAACCAGTAGCAAAAATCCCTGCCCACCCCCATGCCCAGCTGAGCCACATGATCATCAGAGCCTTTTTTTTTTACTTTTAAAAGCATTTTTTCTACAACCTCTTCTAATGAAAAAATGCTTTTAAAAGTAAAAAAAAAAAAAGCCTCTGATGATCGCGCGGCTCAGCTGGAATCGTCAGAGGCTTTTCAAAGCATTTGAACCTCTTCGGCCAAAGAGGTGGTAAAAAAAATGCTTTGAAAAGCCTCTCTGATGATCCCAGCTGAGTTGCCTGCTCGTCAGAGAGGCTTTTCAAAGCATTTTTTCTGCAACCTCTTGGCCGAAGAGGTGGTAAAAAAAGTGCTTTGAAAAGTCTCTGACGATCCCAGGTTAGTTGCCTGATCGGCAGAGAGACTTTTCAAAGCATTTTTTTTACCACCTCTTTGGCCAAGAGGTTGCAGAAAAAATGCTTCTCTGACAATCCCAGCTGAGTTGCCTGATTGGCAGAGGCTTTTCAAAGCATTAGAAAAAATGCTTTGAAAAGGTTTTTAAAAAAAAGTTGGCCACGCCCACCCAGTCACATTATCCCCCACCACCAAGCCACGCCCACAGAACCGGTAGTAACACATTTTACATTTCACCCTTGAGTCCACCGGAGAATCTGTCCCATTCTGGATAAATGGCTGACCAGTCTCTTCCTAATTAAATAGGAAAGTTTACAAAACAGGAATAAATGATCAAAAGAACTATTTAAGCTCGCATACACCTGGCACAGCAGCCTGTGATGCTTTAAAACCCAACACAAAATAGCAATAAACCACAACTTTTAATTAAAACATCATCAGACACAACAATAAAATAACAAATGATTATAAAAGCAAACATAAAATCAAATGCACCCATCATAGCAATTCATAAAAAGTGCATTTTTTAAATTTAAACCAATACTGTAGGCTTGGGGTTTTCTCTTAAAATCAGCCAAGGACTATATTCTCAGAGGAGAGAGTTGACAATACAGTGGTATCTTAGTATTCATTGTTAATTGATTCTGGGGGTATGGGGGATGTGATGAGTACCAAAAATGATGAGTACCAAACAAATTCCCCCCCTAAAGAATGATGGAGTGAGTCACAAGGCAGCCAACACTGACAAGTTCTAGCTTGTGTGTTGGCTACTGGGACAAAATGTTCACGTCAAAATGCATTGAGTACCAAATTTGACGAGTTTCAAAGCAATTGAGTAGCAAGGTACCACTGTATAGTGTGGCTATTGAACCTCAATTACTTCTAGCCATGCCCTCTTCCTAGGCAGCATTCGATAGAGGGTGAATGGAATTGTTGGTTGGTGCAAAACAGGAAATCATATTCTTTAGGCAGGCGGGATTCAAGTCATGTAGTTGAAACAATCCCTTTGAATTTTGTTTGGGAGCAATGGAGAGATCTCTTATGTTCCCAATGGGGAGCATATAAAGACACTCTGAGTGCTGGGTTCTGGATCCATTGCAGTTCTGGGTTTGCTCTTGCCTGCATAATGCACATTACCACAAACCTATTTGTGGAGTCCCTGGTGTTCTTTGAGCTTGGTGATTTTCATTACCAAGCTAGGTAACATCATCAGTGCAACCCCTTTGGGAGACATGGATTAGAAAAGCCAGGAAAACTCTTTCTATGAAGATGGTAAATCATGCACCGCTGACAAAAAGGTAAATCATGCACACCTTCGGACTGGCCCACATTCAAATCTAGCTACTTATGTTTCATCCCAACTTCAGTCTGCTCCATGGTGGACCCAACCAAGGTTGACCTGCTTGAAGATGGAAAACAGAAGTAGAGCTGGATGTCATCCACTTGGCAGCTGTGATGTCTTCCCCAGATATATCTCCAGATGTCAGCTCAGAGGAAGATGAACCATTCCCAGACATGTCAGGAGGGGAGTTGGTCAATGGTTCCAAGCAGACATCTGAGAGGGATTTGGCTCAAACACAGCTGCAGCAGGACAGCCCTGAGGCTTCAGGTGGGGAAATTATTCAGGCGCAGCCAGTCAGTGATGAGGAAGAGGAACTGCCTCCTGCACCTGATCCAAGAACAGGTAGGGCAGAGAAAAGGCAGGTGCAGAGAAGGTCAGCGAGGGGCGAGGCTGCCTCATGAGGAGGCAGCCTCGCCCCTCTTGAGGGGCTGCACCAGAAGCTGGCTATTTAGCACAGCAGACAGATGGAGACGATGCTGAGAACAACGTGTTCATTTCTTAGCTGTGTTTCCTGGTCGTTGTGATTTCTGTCTTGCTTTGGTCTGGGACTGTGCCTTGACTTTGGATCGTGCCTTGGAAACTCTGGACTTTTCTTGCCTCATGAATCCTCTTATATTGTGGATTTAATTTTGCCTGGTGGGTTTATTTATTGTTTGGGAACCTTTCAAGTACCTTGTGGACTCTTTGGCCATTGCTTTGCGGACTAGCATTGGTCTGCTTGTGGCTGGACTTAATTGGGACAGTTCTGGATTTTTGTTGAAGGGAAGTGCTGGGGAATATTAATAAACCCGCTAAACCACCATTACGTGTGAGTGTGAGTGAGCGGGACAGCACAGCACCCAGCACCACATTATCTGATAATGACATCCAATGGCTTTGTGTAGATCAGGGCTTCTTAACCCCTCTTAAAGTTGCCAAGGTTGAGAAAACTGGTATAGATATTGAAAAGCACTTTAATGAAGTTTTGGGCACCCCAGGCTGCCAGTAATTTTTGCATAGGAATTGACAGACATTAACTAAGTTTGTACATTATGTAAAGCCTTGGCTTGCTGAATTAGGATGTGTCTATGGAGATTCTCAGGCATCCAGGTCATGGTTCTCCCAACGGTGCTTTTTTTTCAAGTGGCAATTGGACTTCCTTTGTTTTTGCTTGAAGATGTTTTGCTTCTCATCCAAGAAGCATCCACCATTCAGTCAGAACTGAAGAAGCTTCTTGGATAAGAAGTGAAACGTCTTCAAGGAAAAACAAAGAAAGTTCATTTGCCTCTTGAAATAAAAAAAACACCTTTGGGAGAATTTTGATGTGCTGATTAGGATACACTAAACCGGGTTCCTGCAACCTTGTAAACGAAAGCCCAACGCCTCCGTCACACTTCATCTAGTATATAAGCCTTCAAAATGGCAACGAGGGCACAATCTGAAATGTGAATCCACTGAACTGCACCTCTTTTCTTTGGCAGCACAATAGAGGCAGAGCTGCTGGGAGGAATCTGTACCTTTGATCTCACACAGCCTTCCGAACTGCGATCCCTGATGAACAGTGAAATCTGGGTCGGCCTCTCGAAGGGACTGCTTGTACCCTGGAAGAAAACATCCCAGCTGATTAACATGCATCACATCCATAGAAGGTTCTGTGCTCTTTTTTCCTTTTTTCTTTTTGCTGAGGAGAGGGAATTCAGCCTACCACTTATATTTGGGAAATTTTCCAGAAAAATCAATAAAACTAAAAATGAAACCTAACATAAGAACTACTGAGCTCAACTTTCAACCAATGCAAGACCAATTCATTGATCAAAAAAGAAGAAAAACAGTGCAATGTACTTACACTGCGTTCTGAATAATTGGAATTTGAAAAAAATTATATACTAGATTAATTCTGAATAAGCTTCACAGCCACGCTTTCTGATAAAGTACGGGATTTTTTTTTAACGTATTACTAGAATACGTTAAAACCCTAATCTGGCTTTTAAATAATTAGGAACAAGAATTGCATCTCTCAATAATAATAATAATAATAATAATAATAAGGAGGAGGAGGAGGAGGAGGAGGAGGAGAAATATAGCATCCTAAATTCAAATGCAGTTAAAATTCAAATGAATTTTAGATTGGTATACTGAATTGTACAGTAAGGTTGCACAACTTGAATAAAATTCAAATTTTTTAACCATCTTGTTTGCTGTTATTTCTCTGAGAGCACGATCTGGTGAAAACTGGGGAATGCCTTAATGAAAAGCAATTAATAGAACTAGATCTTAAAATGATAGTATGACAACAATCAAATAAATTGAGTGTTTATTAATGGGGATTGTTAAGTAAATAAATTGATATGCAACTTTAGCGCATAATTCAGGATGCATACCGATCTATATTTACTAAAACAATGAGCAAATGTCTTTGTTTTTATTTGAATTATCTCACCCACCTTTCTATTTACATAGTGCTCAAAACAGCTCATATAAAAACATGGCAAATACAAGACAAAACCGAAGCTAAAACCGGGACAATTAAAATCACAAATACTAAAATCATCTCCATTTAAAGCCTCGGTTGTCTTTTCCTGATAGAATAATTAAAACTAGAACACTTTCCGTTAAAACAAAATTAATTGAATTTTCACACACATATTCTCTCTCTTGCTCTCCCTTTCGCATTAAGGCATTTTAATTTGCAATTACTGTGACATCTGGATTGCACAATACAAGGAGGGTTTTTGCTGGGCCCTTTCCGATGGAATGCGCTGAGGGTTTTTGCAAGCATGCTGCTGGCTGGATGGCTGAAGTCTGTTTCTCTGGAAATGTGTGAGTAAGATATAAAATAAATACTTCAAAGCAATTGCGAGATTCCTATAAAATGTTTTCTGTTTAACACTTTTGGATAGTCCCATCCAGAAAGATTTTGAAATTAAGCTAATTGCATAGAAACGATCTTGGTATTAAAAAGAAAAGAAGATCAATTGTCAGCAGGACGGTTTGTCAGAAAATCGATACCAAGTGCTGCTTAATAAGTGCCGGTTTGATGTGCTGCTGTTCTACCGGGGCTTCCTAACGAGATTAAAATAATGCTTCGTCCTTCGAATTGTGTATTGAGGCCTCTGGAATCTTGCAAATGGGTCTCAAATTCCACTAGAAACCTGGAAAAGTTGTATCCCATGTACACATTTTGGGCAAACATGATTGGAGGCGTTTTAGACACGCCATTCAATTTTTGGCTTTGGGGGAAGATCACAGAATGAAATCTGACAACTGAAAATTAATTATAGGAAAACAAATTACCTTTCTAGCTAGCACAACAGCTTGTTTTCAGCAGTTGCCAAACAAATGCTTCAAAAGGCTTACCAGAAGATTTTGAGGGCAACTGCCAGGAGCTACATCTCTTTTTATCATTGGATATATGCTTCCGAAGTTCCATTTAGCTCTCAGAGACAATGGTATCAAAAAGTAATCTAAATTCAATCCATTTCAGCAGACTGGGATATCTTAAAATATGTAACCGTTAAGGTCCGAGTTTCTGATACTCTGTTCCTAAACATTTCATTGAGGGGGGGAAATTCCCCATCTGGTAATAGAATTTATTCGCATAAATGCCTTTAAATCGTCATAAATGGTCTTGCACGGATTATTGAGACAGAAAGGTGCAAAAGACGACTCGCTCGCAGAACAAGGCAAATAGAAAGTATAACCGGCACTTCCAGAGACGGGTAGAAGCCGGAAAGATCCAAACTGCAAAGGGGGGGGGGGGTTCTCCAAGAGAAAATTCCCTCCATTCCCTAGTATGATTGTTAGTTTTTTGATCCTCCATGAAAAGTAAAATCTACCACAATCTCTCTCTCTCCCTTTTTCTCCCCTCACCCCGTTTATGTGTGTGTGTGTAGAGAATAAATAGAATAGAATAGAATAGAATAGAATAGAATAGAATAGAATAGAATAGAATAGAATAGAATAGAATAGAATAGAATAGAAAAAGGAACAAAGAACAGAACAGAACAGAATATTCTTTATTGGCCAAGTGTAATTGGACATACAAGGAATTTATCTCTAGTGCATAAACTCTCAGTGTACGCAAACAACAACAAAATATTATAATCATAAGATACCAACAGGAGACAATAATAGAAAAGGTAAGAAGGCTAATAGTAATACAGCCCTACTATATACGCATATTTTGAGCCTCACCTGTATAACTAAAAGCAGACCTGGGTGAAAATTCTTAACAGCTTTACAAAGGATCTAATTCCTGGTCCTGGGATGCCATCACAGCAGGGGATCCTTCCCTGGGATGGACCTTCCCATACTATAGATCTACCTGATTCTGCCTAGTGCTTAATGGGGATCAAGGGCCAACCTCAAGTCAAAAGCCTGAATATCTCAGTGTGGCACAGAGAATGAAGACAGGAAACAGGCATAGAACATAGAATGACAGGGCTGGAAGCAGGAGGCCTTCTAATTCTTCTATCCCTCTGGTTCAAATGGTTGGGATATTCCAAGATGCTAAAGCATTTGGGTCTCAAAGACTCCCGCGACAAATGAAACGGTGTAGATGAATGTCAGGTTTCATGGATGGGGATTTAACTCAAAATTCATGGAGTTCTCAACTCTATCACAGAAGACATGTATAGCTTCTATAGCTTTATAGAAGGACAAGGTTTAAATCAGCCTCTCAACTTCAGCCTCTCAACCTCTGCTACTCTAAGATCGGTGGACTTCAATTCCCAGAATTCCCCAGTCTATATGGTTGGGGAATTCTGGAAGTTGAAGTCCACCTATTTAAAGTTGTTGAAGTTGAGAAACATTGAGCAAGAATTGGCTGGGTTTCCTGATCAGGAAGTTATTTTGCATCTTCTCCCAGGTTTGTAATATTGATAACTAGACCTCTTATTCAGCAGTTAAAGTAGCATTAAAATACAGTAGGTAGGACGTTAGTGCATTATATGGCGGAAGAAAAAGCTTGCAAAATTCTCCATTAGATCAAGTCCCACAAACAGCTATAGGGCAGAGCTGTTCGTATCATTAGTAAGTAACCCCCTGGAAGGCCACATTTTAATTTGATGAAAGCTCTTTCATATCAATACAATTCAAAAAATAATGGAATAGAATGTTCACATTTGTTTTTAAAATGCCCATATTTATTTGAGAAATGGTAGGATACAACCTTTGTCTATTATTCTATTAATCTAATTATACAGTCTATTATTAAACTGCATTATTTGTTTGAGGTCCTGAATAATCAGAAAAGAGAAAAACTGAGACGATTCCCATAGATTAATAATATATCCCCAACTTTCAATTTAAGAGCATTTCTAATGAGGGGAATTTAAATCGGAAGCAACAGCTCAGTAAAAGCGCTACTTCAAACCATTATATTAAATAATGGTTTGAAATATTATTATTATTCAGCCAAGTGATGGCTCTTAGGTATCAGTGCGCAGGAAATGACTTTCCAATGATCATTTCAAAGTTTTCATTTCCACAAGCTTTTTATACAGGCTCATGAAATACTGCAGCGTCATTATTGGTTAATATAGCACAAACTGAAGAATAATTAATCACTAAATGTATTCAAGGGTAGCTTTATTTTTTGAATATAAAAAGTTTGTATTGGGCCAACAGGCATGCACATACTTGTAAGAGAAAGCTAGCTAGCTAGCTAGCTAGCTAGCTAGTTAGTTAGTTAATTAGTTAGTTGACTTTATTTCTTGACCTTCATGAAATGCAACTAGGGTTTGCAAACAACAGCTCCTGAATGAAGACGAAACTATGCAAAACGCTGGCATCAAATCATTATGTCTGCAAATGCATACAGTACAGTAAAGGGAACCATTTTGTTTGGCTTTTAATTTTGGTCTCTAATCCAGCTTCCCATCTCCATTTTAAGATGATGCCATCTTACTGGCTCACATATATGACGGGTGCAACGTCCCGGGGTCCTTTTGCGACATTCTGATAAGCAAAGTCAGTACGGAAGCCAAACTCACTTAACAACCACGTTACTAACTTAACGGCTGCAGTGATTCAGTTAACCACTGTGGCAAGAAAGGTCATAAAATGAGGCAAAACACATTTAACAGATGTCTCACTTAGCAACAGAAATTTAGGGCTCAAATGTGGTCGTAAGTCAAGGTCACCGCCCTGAGTCCACCAGGAGAAGGGCGGTGTGTGTGTGTGTGTGTGTGTGTGTGTGTGTGTGTGTGTGTGTAAATAAATAAATAAATAAATAAATAAATAAATAATAAATAAATAAATAAATAAATAAATAAATAAGGTCTACCTGTACTTTCAAATTGGTTTGAGTTACTTATAAAGAAATAAAGGCTGGATAAAAATCAAATAAATAAAATGAAAGAAATAAAATCTGACTTTTTGAAACAACAATTCTATTCTTGTTAGATGTAGATCCCAACTTTTCTCCAAGAGCTCAAGTCAGCATACATGGCATTTTTGCCACCTACAACTCTGTGAGGTAGGATGGGCTGGGAGGCGCTTCTGTGGTTGAGGGAAGACCTGAACCTGGATCTTGCCAAGGCCAGGCCAAAATCCTAAACACTATTTGATGATCTCAGGAAGCCTAACTCTAACCTCTTCCTACAGAGTTTTATAGGAAAACATCCCATACCACGTATAGCAAAGATGAAGCTGTTGACCTAAGAGGACAATTAGAAAAACATTCTGTAAACATGTTTAGGTACCCTTTTGAGAGATTTAAAAAAAAAGTTTGACTAAAAGGGAAAAAAGTTTATTAACATATTAACAAACGTTACTTCAGAATAAGCATGTATATATATATATATATATATATATATATATATATATATATATATATATATATATATATATATATCATTGCAGGTTTGGTAAAAAAAAGGGATTTTATTATTAGCGGCATCAATCAAGGACTCTCAAATGTGGCGACAGTTAGCAGCAGAAAGCCACAAATCCCAGCTATAGTTTGTTCTTCCAGGAACTGGGACTCAGGATCCTTTGAACTCAGCTGCATTATTTCCATGTAAGGCTGTTTTATTCCTTGGAATTACAAAACTGACCTTCCCAGATTGGGCAAAGACATATATTCTGAAATCTATCAAATCTAACATTTATTAAAACTGCAAGTATGCCAAAGATTATGGTTCTCTAGTTATATTTTATCATCTTATTTTCTGCCTAAAAGGTCTTCAAAAAAAGAGCAATCATTTATTTAAGAGAGATTAATATTTTTGCGTATTTGCATTTGTGACATTTGATCACAGAAAGAAAAAATAAATGATGTCAAGACTATTAATCCATTTCATTTCCTGAAAAGCCTTCCTGCCTTTTTACTGTATCCAAGACCGGATTCCTGGAAGGATAGATAAAGTGTTGCCTATATCTGGTTTTAAGAAACTAAGGATGTTCTAAAGTGCTGCTTGCATGTCAATCAAAAGCAGTAGAAAGTTTGTTTGTTTGTTTGTTTTAAAAAAAAAGAAAGGAAAGAGAAATTTTGTGATGTGCATACTGCAAGCTTCAGTGCAGGTGGCTAAATTCTGCACAGCAGCAATGGGGATTCATCGAAAACAGGTGATTAATCCATCATAACTATTTTACGCAATTAATGCAGCAAACCCTTTTGCATTACCACTCTCTTGCATTTTAGTATTTAATGACTACGGGCCTCACAGTTTAAGGATTTATATTATAGTTAGGCCATGCTGCGTTTTGCTCGTGTGCAACGGACAGATGGGATGCCAAATTGTGATTTTGATCTAGATTTTGTCTGTTATTTGTTATTTAATTCTAGAATTTTTAACTGGATATTGTTTGAGTGTTTTTAACTTGCTCTGGCCTCTGGTCTTTGACTGAAATAAACTAAATATACCGGAAGCTTCACTTGAGACTTTAAAGGGGGTCGGGAGAAGAGCAGGGCTATGGAGGCAATGGCCAAAGATGCTCAGAGGTGCCCTTCCATCAATTGTTCAGTGAACCTCTGTAAACACTACAACCGCAGCAGCTAGAGAGGGCTGCAATCAAAAGAAAGGCTGCTCGGATATCTTCCTCTACAGACATTTTCTGTACACCCCCAATTAGAAGAAAGCTACCTGGTTTCTTTTAAAACGTGGGCCTCTGTTCCCAATTTCAGCCATTTCCTAGAAAGATCCTTTTGAGAAACATCTTTTATTGACAAACCCCCACTGCTGCACAGGGAAACGGCTCTTAAGGCCCCCCAATTCATAAATGTAATTAAATAATTACCCGAGTGCTAATTAACATGGAGCTGCAGATTATTTAAGCACACACACACACACACACAAAAACCACCCCACTATTCAACTTCTTAATTATTCTTGTTCACCACAGCATTTCCTTTTGCTGAGGCGCCCAAGGTGCAAATAAACCCTCCCATCTGCTCGTAATTAGAACTAAATAATTTCAGAGAATGCGGCTTATCATTTTGACTGCACATTTGATTAAAAGCAGGGTGCAAACAGCATCCTGGTTTATCGGCGCAATAGCACCCAAGCCAGCAAACCCACATCCCCTCCTTGCGGAAGGCAAGCAGAAACCCTGTCTGTGAGGCTGGGGGTATGGGGGGGGGGTGTTTCTAAGGGGAGGGCAGCGAAGGAAGGAAAAGGGGGCGGGAAGGGGGAGAGAATACAACTTTTTAGTTCATTTCATACAGAGGGAAGCGAATTACCGCAAATCACCTCTCCGCTGAATAGCGGCCTCTACATAATGACTTTATTTGCTTAATCCCCAAATTAAACGCCGCCGTTTCAAGTGAAGGCCCTGCGTTATTACTCTCATCATGTCGACAACATTTTCCTGCCGAGACCAATTTGAATAAAACAAGGCCTTCCTTGAACTCAATCAAGGAGTCATAATGCGGTGTGTAATAGGGGTTGCTGATAGACCCAGAGACAAAAGCGTTCTACCTAACGATGGGATATGGATAATCGTCCTCCTAGAGCTCCTGATGCGATTCCAGTTGGCGGCCAGATGCTAAAAATCAAGAAAAGGCATTGATCAGTGACAGGAGGGACCTGCCGCGGATGCAACCCAGCCGAACTTCAGCTGTTCCCCCTCCTCCCTTTTTTCCCACTGTACAGTTAAGCCAGGCATAAATTATATTAATTGATTTAATCACATACTTAAAACATCTTCCCCAATTAATTTAATTAGATGGCTACATGAAGCTACTGGCAGGGGAAGATTAGAGGCTGATCACTTAATTAACAGAATATGAATGAAAAAAAAAGAGAGAGAGAGAGAGAAAGCAAACATAAATGAAATGGTGATCACTAATTAAAAGCTTGTCTGCAAACTTAAGTACTTTCTGACAAAGTAGTGACTGCCACAGAGGCGAGGGAGATTGTTTTTGTGGGCCACAAATCAAGTGCACGAGATTGTGTTGTAACGGAAGAGTAGGGGAGAGGGACTGCGGAAGAGAGGAGGTGGGAAGAGGGCACTGCCTTTGCTGCTGGAGGAGGCAGGGCCACACCAAACTATCTCTCGGGAACACGGAATCCATGCTGGGACTACACCATCTTGACTACCACAATGTGCTCTGTGCGGAGCTGCCCTTGAACCCTGAAATTTCCACCGATGCAAATATCAGCAGCTGCCAGAGATTACTCGAAGTGCTGGCCTTCAATCTTAGGCACTGATGTGTGGACCTCAATTTACAGCATCCTGGGAGTTTCTTTTTAAAACTTCTGCTAGAGCCTTTGTGTAGTTTACCTGACCGGGAAAGGCAGGCTATAAATGGCATAAAAAGTAAAAATAATCTACGGATAAAACTAAAAGTATGGTAGTACTGTACATGTATCTAGTAAAATTGGAAGGAGAGGACAGAGGCAGGGAAGGAGATGGCGTAATGATGTCCAGGGCTTGGCATTGGCAGAAGCTGGACAGTTGACAGGTACCACCAACCGTGACTATTTCCAGAAGCAACAGTCTGGCTATTAATGCATGTCTCCCCTCCCCCGTCTCACCCTCCTCCCCTCTTTCTGGGTTGTGCCTTTTAAACCTGAAGTCAGAAAAACTAAAAAGAGAGCGGAACCGAAGCGATTCCTCAGAACAACTCTTAAGAAGCATGGTGCTAAATACAATCAAAAGCTGTCTATTGCAAACCTACCGAATCCCTTTTTTTTGACAAGAAGGACCCAAGTCAAATCAGAGGGATTTTGTTTTCTCCATTCACACCGCAAAAGAAAAGCAGCAGTTGTTCAAAAGGGAGGGGGGAAATGGAGGCAGACTGTAGCCACCAAAGGCTGCACATTTAATGATGCGTAAAATATGCTTGGACAAGGGTAGTGTTAAATGGGGGGGGGGGGGAAGGAACGTTTGATTGCTATCGTTGGGCACAGATGCTGAGACAAAGAGGCCAAGCAACTACCTTGGACCTGAGGTGGAAGTTCTCCAGGTGTTTCTGCCGAGACTCCTTCAGGGTTTTTCGGACACGCTGCAGGTGAACGTGGATCAACCAAGAAATGGCAATGATGCCCGAGGCCCACTGCCGATGCCTGAATCCTATGTAGGATTTTCTCAATTTGTAGCACTTCCATGTTGCCTGGATCTTGATGGCGGCTTTTTCGGTCCCATTTTGGCCTTTGTATCTCCGGCCAGGTTGCTTTAAAAATTTCTGAACGGTTGAGACATTCTTTAAGACGGAGAGGATTTCCTCCCGGGTGGCTCTCTGGTTTAGCTCAAAATCCGGGACCAGGTCCATCACTTTCTTCCCCAATATGATGGCCAGAGGAATGGCGTACTCCTTCATCAGTACCTCTACTTGCTGCAGGAAGGAGAAGACGCTTCCCCAGAGGAGGCAGCAGTACTGCTTGAACTGAACCAGATCGGAGGCCGCGTAGTCAAGGACGCCTTTGCAGACGGGGATTTCAAACTCAAAAGCCACCTTCTTGAAGGTCTCCGGCGGGATCGCTTCTGGGGTCTAAAGAGAAGGAGGGAGAGAAAGAAGACGGACTGATATGAAAAAGTGCCCCCCACCTCCCCAGGAGCAGTGGACATACGCGGTCTTCTCATGTACAGGCAGTCCTCGACTTACAATAAACGAGCCCAAAATTTCTGTTGCTGTGAGACAGTTGTTAAGTGAGTTTTGTCCAATTTTAAGACCTTTCTGGCCACAATTGCTCAGTGAAACGCTGCAGTTGTGGAATTAGTAGCTCATTCTACGAATCAGGTCATTCAACGAATCAGGCTTCCCCGTTGACTTTGCTTGTCAGAAGGTTGCAAAAGGGGACACTGCAACCATCATAAACGTGAGTCAGTTGCCGAGCGTCTAAATGTTGGTCACGTGAGCATGGGGATGCTGCA
The DNA here is from genome assembly GCA_030761175.1 of Masticophis lateralis. Lineage (NCBI taxonomy): Eukaryota > Metazoa > Chordata > Lepidosauria > Squamata > Colubridae > Masticophis > Masticophis lateralis. The sequence goes on along the minus strand of JAUDYJ010000012.1, from coordinate 22,166,676 downwards.
ATGGTTGTAAGTCTGAAAAACGATCGAAGTCATTTTGTTTCAGAGCCATTGCACCTTTGAACAGTCACTAAACAAACTGTTTTAAGTCAAGGACTATCTGGAGCTCATTTTGGTGGGGCAGTGAAGGAAAGAGGGGTCACAAAACTTAGGAATCAATAAGGAAAATTTGACAGTTGTACTAAAATGGCTGTGGCGAGTCACTTTATTGCAGTCTGAGATCAGTACGAGAAGCAAATCCTGAGCCATTTGTGAATCTAAATCTAGAGAAACCAGTAAATTACATTGGAGAGAAAATTAAAATACAGGAGGGGCCTTGTACCATCCCATTCAAAAGGCTGCCCACTCTGTTCTTGTACATCTTCAGCAATGGAGCAGACATAACTCCAGGAGGCAAGTTATTCTATTGATTAATGTTCTCAGGGTCAGAAAACGTCTCCTTACTTCAAGGTTGGATCTCTCTTTAGGGACGAATCTTATGCTGCCTTTGAAGAATAAGTCAATCCCCTTTTCTCTATGACATCAAGAGCCGTGATAGTGCAGTGATTACAATGCAGTATTGCAGGCTAACTCTGTCCATTGCCAGGAGTTCGATCCTGACCGGCTCAAAGTTAACTCAGCCTTCCATCCTTTTGAGGTTGGTAAAATGAGGACCCAGATGGTTGGGGCTGACTCTGTAAAATGCTTAGAGAGGGCTGTCAAGCACTGTGAAATGGTATATAACTCTAAGTGTTACTGTTATCAAAAGCAACGTGATCACATTGCAGCCTAGGGCTGGGAGTTTTGGGCATGCTATTCACACAGCTTGTGCTCTTGAAATCCCTTCCTCTCCACTCTCTGCTCTGTGGGGGTAGATTAAAAAAAAAAAAAGCAAGTGATTTCTGTAGGTAATCTCTCCTTTCCCTGACTGTGCTCCCCTCCCGAAAGAAGATTGGAAAGTTTGGAGAAGAAGAGAATGCAACATTGCAACAGAGAGTCCAGTTTCTCTGCTCTGCAAGGGAGGAAAAATCACAGGTCAGGCATTGGATAATGTGAACTATGATTGTGATGGGGATCATGTGACTGAAGGGCACTGGCGGGAAGGTTGCAAATGGCTGTAAAGTTATTTTTTTCAGCACTGCCATAACTTGAGCAGTCCCTGAACTGCACATCTATAAAACAACCTGACTAGAACCCATGATTAAAACCCAAAAGGAACAATCTCTGTTTAGGCTGTAAATGTGGTACTATCTAAAACTGTGAAGTATGTGCTAACATCTAAAACTTATAAAAATCTGATGCAGAGGTGAAATCCAGCAGGTTCTGACAGGTTCTGGAGAACCGGAAGCGGAAATTTTGAGTAGTTCAGGTAACTGGCAAATACCACCTCTGGCTGGCCCCAGAGTGGGGTGGGAAAGGAGATTTTGCAGTATCCTTCCCACAAGGAAGGGGGTGGGAATGTTGATTTTGCAATCCTTCCCCTGCCATGCCCAATAAGCCACGCCCACCAAGCCATGCCCACAGAATTGGTAGGGAAAAATTTTGGATTTCACCCCTGATCTGATGATTTCTACAATGTACATAATGTGATCATATCTGAAGTTAAACAAAACTTGGCAAGACCTAAAAAAACCTGTGTGTAGCCGCAGGAAGTTGGTCCATCAAGGCCTAGAAATCTTACGTGGGACTCTCGTACCTTTGTCAACGTCCCAAAGGTGCTTTTTTTTTTTTCCAAAAGGCAACTGGACTTTCTGTTTTTTCTTTGAAAGTATTTCGCTTCTCATCCAAGAAGCTTCTTCAGCTCTGACTGGATGGTGTAGAATGGAAGGATTTGTCCATCCCAAGGATAAAACATCCAGACAGAAAATGAGCAACGTGGTATAGGCAGTACAATGCAGTGAAATATGTGCAGATCTGTACACTGGGGAAACAAAACAACCACTTCATAAACGCATGGCACAACATAGGAGAACAAACACATCAGGACTAGATTCAGCAGTCCACCTGCATTTAAAAGACAAAGGCCACTTTTTGGAAGACAACAAAGTCCATATTTTGGACAGAGTGGACTGCTGGTTTGAAAGAGGAGTCAAAGAGGCCATCTATGTCAAAATTGAACAGCCCTCCCTCAACAGAGGATGAAGGATACAATATCATCTATCTCCAGTCTACAAAGGCTCCACACCCATTTGCACCATTCAGGTGACCCTGAGGACACTGATAAACCTCCAGGTGATTTTAATGACCCGCTAAAAGAATGCAAATGACCAGCTGTCTGCAAGGAGTATCAATCCTTCCATTCCTCTCCATTCAGTCAGAGCTGAAGAAGCTTCTAGGATAAGAAGCGAAATGTCTTCAAAGAAAAACCAGAAAGTCCAGCTGCCTCTTGAAAAAAAAGAAAAAAAGCACCTTTGGGACAACCATGACCTGGATGACGGAGGATCTCCATAGACATGTACCTTTGCCAAGCAAACCGAAGAGGTGGCTGACTCCCGTAGTCTCATGGCCTGAAGTAGCTGCTGCTGTTTGAGTTTCTTGGAGGAAATGACGGAGATGCAGGATGGTGGGGGGGCGATGCTCCCCTTGGTTCCTTTCTTCTCCTTTCCACCTTCTGCTGGGTGCTCGGAGACCTGGGTGGGCTTCTGAGAGGGGAGGAGATCCGCTTCTACCTTCTCGCTCTGCCGAGCCCCATCTATGACACAGGTAAAGGGGCTTTGAAAAGAAAAGGCCGAGTGCTCAAAATCCTCAGACGGATAATTTTGCCACCCCAAAAGCCACGGTGAACTGAGATCTGATCTATTTTTCTTGCCTACGTTAAACGTGTTGAAATGTAAAATTTGTTACTACAGGTTCTGTGGGCGTGGCTTGGGGGGGGTAATGTGACTGGGTGGGCGTGGTCAACTGTTTTTTAAAAAACTTTTAAAACCATTTTTTTTTTACAACCTCTTCAGCCAGAGATTGTAGAAAAAATGATTTTAAAAGCCTCTGATGATCCCAGCTGAGCCACATGATCATCGGAGGCTTTTTAAAAAACTTTTAGAAGCATTTTTTCAGCCGAAGAGGCTATAGAAAAAATGATTTTAAAAGTCTCTGACGATCCCAGCTGAGCCGCGCGATCATCGGAGGCTTTTTTTTTTACTTTTAAAAGCATTTTTTTGGCTGAGGAGGTTGTCGAAAAAATGCTTTTAAAAATTTTAAAAAAGCCTCTGATAATTGCGTGGCTCAGCTGGGCTTGGGGCGGGGCAGAGATTTTTGCTATCGGTTCTCCGAACCACCCGCTGCCATCGCTACCGGACCGGGCGATCCAGTCCAAATCGGGAGCATTTCACCCCTGGAACAAACCCACAATCATAGCCAACCAACAGGTTAGAGATTAACCCCCTAATAAAATATGATAACAGGGTCCCAATATTGGAGGGGCTCCTACAAAGGCAAGGGCGTCAAAGTATTTTCCAAAGCACCAGAAGGCAAGACAAGAAACAATGGATGGAAACTAATCCAGGAGAGAAGCAATCTAGAATTAAGGAGAAACTTCCTAACGGTGAAGACAATCAACCAGTGGAACGGCTTGTGTTCAGAAATTGTGGGTGCTCCATCACTGGAGAAGAAATTGGACAGCTATTTGTCCAGAATGGTATAGGGCCCAGGATGGCGAACCTATGGCACGCGTGCCACAGGTGGCATGCAGAACCCACTCTGTGAGCGCACCAGATGTTGCCCCAGACGAGCTCCACCATGCATGCATATGTGCGTCCCGCCAGCCAGCTGGTCTTTCAATCTCTGCCGCCCACGTGTGGGGCGAGGGGTGAAGGGGTCCAGGTTGGTCCAGGGGGCTTTCCAGGCCCAAAATGAGGTGCGGACAGGATTAATGCGGCGCCCTCGCACCCCGTTTTGGCTTCCAGGTTGGTGCAGGAGGCTTTCCAGGCCCCAAACTGGGCGGAGGGGACTCATGCGGCACCCTCGCGCCTCGATCTGGCTTCCAGGTTGGTGCAGGAGGCTTTCCAGGCCCGTTTGGAAAGCCTCCTGCACCAACCTGGAAGCCAAAATGGGGCGCAGGGGGCCAGGACACATGCGCAAGAGGATGCTTGCATTGCATTTTGGGGGTTCGGACAGATGGGCGTGCATTCGCGCATGTGTGTACATGCTTTGGACACTCCGCACTGAAAAGCTTAACCATCACGGGTATAGGGTTTCCTCCTTGAGCAAGGAGTTGGACTAGAAGACCTCCAGGGTCCCTTCCAACTCTGTTATTCTGTTAACAGGTGCGCTGCTAAGGAAACACCCCTGGGGCTTCAAGCAGGAAGAAAGAGAAGGTTTCTATTTCTTCTTCTTCTTGATTCCTTTTGTGCTTTCCAGTTTTAAATCCCTGAGGATAACAAAGGAATCTCAGCGCATTACCAAATGACAGTGGATCGTTGCCTTTCAACTGCGGGAGGCCCCTGCTGGATTGCCTGACCTACCTGCGTCAACCTTCTTGTACTTGGTCTGAAATTCATGGAGAGGAACAGGTTTTGGCAGAATGGGTGGCTTCTCTAAAGTAATCCTAGCAGCACGTGGAATGAGGCCTCTTTCAATTAGATTTAGGATGCCTAGGAAGAGACAAGGTTTCACAGATTACTTCAAAGAAATGTAAAATTTGTTACTACCGGTTCTGTGGGCGTGGCTTGGTGGTGGTGGGGTAATATGACTGAGTGGGTGTGGCCAACTTTTTTTTTATTTTTAAAAGTAAAAAAAAAGCTGAAGAGGTTTTAAAAAAATGCTTTCAAAGCCTCTGACGATCCCAGCTAACTTGCCTGATAGCAGAGGCTTTCTTTTTTTTTAAAAAAAAAAGCCTCTGATGATCCCAGCTGAGCCGTGCGATCATCAAAGGCTTTTTTTTTTTACTTTTAAAAGCATTTTTTCAGCCAAAGAAGTTGTAGAAAAAATGCTTTTAAAAATAAACAAAAAAGCCTCTGATGATTGCACGGCTCAGTTGGGCAATGGGGTGGGGGTGGGGGTTGCAGGGATTTTTGCTACTGGTTCTGCAAACCACCCGCTGCCATCGCTACCGGATCCGGCAATCCGGTCTGAACCAGGAGCATTTCACCCCTGCTTCAAAGGCAACTTATCTGGGAGGTGTAATCTTTTTTTACTTCCAAACAGGGAGCAGCTCAGAGGGGAGACCGAGTGAAGGCTGAGCCAGAGAGAGCGTTTCTGAAACAGCAGTTGGCAGGGGGAGGAAACTATCAGGACAAGCCAGCAGAAGGTGACATGATCCCACCTTCCGCTAGAGGTAGTTCTCCACTTATGACCACAATTGAGCCTAAAATTTATGTGGCTAAGCGAGAAATTGGTTAAGTGAGTTGTGCCCCCTTTTACAACTTTTCTTGCCACATTTGTTAAGTGAATCACCGCAGTTGATAAGTTAGTAACCCGGTCGTTAAATGAATCTGGCTTCCCTGTTTGTCAGAAGGTTGCAAAAGGGGATCACGTGTCCTGGGGACACTGCAAAGGTCATAACTATGAAGCAGTGGTCAATGAATGTAAATCACATGACCATGGGGATGCTGCAACAGTCGTAAGTGTGAAAAATGGTCCTAAGTCACTTTCTTCAGTGCAATTGTAACTTTGAACAGTCACTAAGTGAACCGTTGTAAATCGAGGACTGCATGTACATGAGGGGCTGTCACAGAGAAGAGTGGGGTCAGCTTCTTTCTCCAAAGCACCAAACAAAGGTAGTAATAGGTGGAAGATCATCAGAGGGAGATCCAACCTGGAAATACAGGTGGCCCTTGACTTACAATAGCAATAGCACTTAGATTTATATATTTAAATATATCATTTATATATTTAAATATATCATTTAAATATATTATATATATTTATATATCACCTCATAGTGCTCCTGCAGCCCTCCCTAAGTGGTTACTGAGTCAGCTTAATGCCCCAACCATCTGGGTCCCCATTTTACCCACCTCAGAAAGAGGGAAGGCTGAGTCAACCTTGAGCCTGGTGAGATTCAAACCACCAGATTGCAGTCAGCCGGTAGTCAGCAGAAGTCACCTGCAGTACTGCGCTCTAATTGCTGCGCCACTGCAGCTCATAAACATTTGCTTAGTGACCATTCAAAGTTAGAACAGCACGGAGAAAAGTGACTTACGACTGTTTTTCACACTTATGACCGATGCAGCATACCCATAGTTACGTGATCAAAATTCAGACACTGAGCAACTGACTCCTATTTATGACTGTTGCAGTGTCCCGGGGGTCACATGGTCCTTTTTTGCTACTGTCTGACAAGCAAAATCAATGGGGAAGTGAGATTCAGTTAACAACTGTGCTACTAACGTAACATCTGCAATGATTCACTTAACAACTGTGGCAAGAAAGGTTGTAAGATGGGACTTAACAAATGTCTCACTTAGCAAACAGAAAATATGGGTTCAGTTATGGTTATAAGTTAAGGACTACCTAGAAGGAAAAATTTCCTGACAGTGGGAACAATTAACAAGGGGAACAACTTGCCTCCAGAAGTTGTGGCTGCTCCATCACTGGAGGCTTTTAAGAAGAGACTGGGCAGCCGTGCAATCATCAGAGGCTTTTTTTTTATTTTTAAAAGCATTTTTTCTACAACCCCTTTGGCCGAAGAGGTTATAGAAAAAATGCTTTTAAAAATAAAAAAAAGCCTCTGCCAATCAGGCAAGTCAGCTGGGATCGTCAGAGGCTTAAAAAACATTTTTTAAGAACCTCTTCAGCCGAAGAGGTTGTAGAAAAATGGTTTTAAAAGTAAAAAAAAAAAAAAAGTTGGCCACGCCCACTCAGTCATATTACACCCCCCCCCCCACCAAGCCACGCCCACAGAACCGGTAGTAACAAAATTTACATTTCACCACTGCCTCCAACCCTATTATTCTATGTTCTATGTGCAGCTAGTGGCTGACCAATGGTCAGGGCCAACGATCTCCCTGGCCAATAGGTTCTATTTGCAGAGGCAAAGACTGCGAATGGCCCCAGCAGAATGAAGTGGCCATGACTGACCTTTCCCTGCATCCTTCTTGGAAATAGGCACGGCAGAGCGAATCTTGCTCAAATAGGGGGCTGGGGGAGCTACGGAAAGGTTGCTGACTGTCACTCCTTTTGCAATCTTCTGCGTCGATGCCTAAATGAAGAGAAAAAACATGTCCTAACCTGTTGATTGCATGGACCACTTATGTCTAGGAACTTTTTTGAGGCAACAAAATATGATTTGATACTAACCACCCAAAAATTGGTACAGGCTCAGGTTTCATGATTTAGGAGTGTGGAATATATTGTGTTTCTTCGAAAATAAGACCCTGTCTTATATTTTTTTGAACCGCGAAATAAGGCTTGGCCTTATTTTCAGGGAGGTCTTATTATTTTGGGGTATGTGGAGCAAGATGGGGCCCCGCTTGTTGTCTTACCTGATTTCCAGCTCTGCGTTTAAATATTTTTGGGGAGGGCTTATTTTTGGGGGAGGCTTATTTTTGCACATGCGCTCAAAAACCCGATTGGTGTTATTATCAGGGGAGGTCTTATTTTTGGGGAAACAGGGTACTATGGGGCAGTGGTGAAAACTAAAAATTTTCGCTACCAGTTCTGTGGGAGTGGCTTGGTGGGCGTGGCTTGGTGGTCATGTGACTGGATGGGCGTGGCCAACTCACTGTTAAGAGCCAGGAGCTGCACATTCTGAAACATATTCTGCCCTTCTGAAACCCCCAATGATTTGACTTTCCCTCCACCAACTGGCTAGGCTGCCGATGGGAACCTCGGAACCTTCTCTTGCCCCGCTCTCCATCCTGGCGGGCTCTGCATCCGCCCCTGCTAATCCTCCGTACAAACCGCCTACCTCGTTTCTGCAACAGCAGAGCCCCCCTCCCCTGCAGGGTGATCCAAAGAGGGGAGGGGGATGCTGCAGAAAAGGCTGCCTTCCACCAGTGCCTCTTGTGCCGGCTCCGCGGGGCTTGGGGCTCCAAAGCAGCCCACTGGATTCCCATCCGGCCACCTGCCTGGTCTCTTTGACCGCTGCCACTCCGGGAACTCGGCCCGTGGAGTCCGGCGCTCCAGAGGAAGGAGACTCAGCCGCAACGCCACTTCCCGGTGGTAAACAAATGAAGCGAGAGTGGTGGAACTGCCAGCAGCTGGCAGGGCAGTAGCCCCCTGCGCGGGGAGAGGGCCAGGCCTGGCCATGCCACCGCAGAGCCTGCAGCACTTTCCAGGGTGGGTTCTACGTACCTTTCCTACCTGTTCGCATCGTGCCCACATGCATGCTCTTTAGCACATGTGCAGATCACTTCTGATGATGTACATGTCAGTGGGCAGAGACTTCCACTGGTTTTACTACCGGTTCTTGTGAACTGGTCCGAACTGGAGGCAACCCACCACTGGCACATTCCCTTCGGCCTGGGCAGCAGTGCTTACCTGGACGGGCTAACACGGGTAGCCCTTAATCTTGCCGAAGAGCAGGTCGCTGCATTTGTAGTCATGTGGCTGGCCGGAGAGGAACATGGCACGGGCAGAGAGGCATATGCACCCCCCACCGAGGCCACCCTGGCTGAGCAATTGCTGTGCCTCCACAGCAACAGGTGTGCCAGGGCCACCTTGCCCACCTCCGTGTGCTGCGTGTGGAAGGGGCCACCACAGTTTTCGCCACTCTCCCTCCCCACCTGGCTGCAGACATCTGCCTGCCCGAAGCAACCTCCTGAAGTAGCCCCACTGCCATTCGCTTTCATTTCACGGTGGGAGAAGAAAGAAAGTGAATGGCGGTGGCGCAGCGGTGCTCCGGGAGGGCAGGCGGGCCATGGACGTCCCGGGGCCGCTGCGTACGTGCATGTGTTGCGCTGCCGCCATTCTCTTTTTTCCTTCTCCAGAAACCATCTGGACCTTGCTGACCACATGGAGTGCCTCGGAGGCCTTTACCAAAAAGGAAAAACCGGACAAAATCTGACATCCTGCTCATAGGGTAAACACTGCTGTAGTGCTGAAGCAAATGACTCATTTCCAGGCAATGAATTGGACATGTCTAATATCATGAAAACATTTTGGTGGAGAGAAACATTACATCAGAACACAATTTTCAAAGGTTAGAACAGAGATCTTAATTTAGGCTGCCGGCAAACATTTACTCTGCATAATATGCCTGAAATGTGCTGCATTTTCTCTTTATCTCAAGCAATTCTCTGTATAATTAACTTGAGGCATGAGACAAAAGAATTCTATTAGTCCTTTTGAAGCGCATTTCTCTTGTGGATAAAAATGTCCCACTCAATATGGTTATTTTTCTGTGGTTCAATTTAAAACGGAGTTGTTTTTTTTTTTAAAAGGGATCCCCCCCTCCCTTTTTCATTGTTTTCCTTTTGTTAGGAACAAAACAGGACTGAGGCAAAACAACTTTAGGAGGTGGAGGAGGCAGCCAGCAGACTGCAGAACAGAAAATGGACACCGGATGTGCGCACACCAGAGACCGCTTCATTGTCCACATTCGACGTTCACAGCTGAGCAACTCACCAACAAGTTTTCTCCAGAATCAGACTGATTCTGAGGACGGAACAGAAGCAGAAGCATTTGGCTCCAGATGCAAGGCTGTTTCAGTTACTACTCTTTAGCGACACTGATAAATTAGTTGGATGATGGCTTCATATTACTAGTGGCCCGTGGAAATGATTCTGCAAAATTATGGACACATGGAAAATATATTGCCCCTGCCAGAAAGCAAGCCAACAAAAACAAAAAACCTTCCCATCTGTGATGAAACCCTTCGACTATTTTATGTTTTTTTTAAGGGAGGGGGAAAAAAAGACACTTAATTTTGTCATTTCATGTGAAAAGATTTTTAATTGTGGGCACCGAAGCTATTCGATACAAAAGGAATGCAAAATATGAATATACAGAAGCATTTAATATAGACTTAACCACTTAAGAAACTATTTCTACTTTTCTCCATCTGCTGACTTAAGCATCTGGTACCTTCCCAAGATACTTAGCAGTCCACATAAATTATCAGTTTCTTCCAAATCACCATACAGCAGGCTAATATTAGTGGGAGAGCCATATTAGTCTAGGACAGCCAAAAATCAGGAGTTCAATACAGGCAGCTTTCGTGTAGTGACTGCCTTGTTTAGTGACCATTTGCAGCTACATCACTGATGAAAAAGTAACTTTGCGACCAATCCTCACATTTATGACCCTTGCAGGTCTGTAAAGCAAAGGAAATCTTAAGTCAGATCATAAACACAGTGGGGGTTCCACTTAGTGACTGCCTCATTTAATGACTAAGTTGTTGGTCACTACACGAGGACTATCTGTAGAGCTTTTTCAGATAACAAATGTTATTAATAGGAATACACATTGCATATCCAGAACATTGCATGCCAAAAGAACTAGACAGTTTTTCCCCTGTGCCATCATCACTCTGCTGAACACTTAATTTCCTCAGCACTGCCTATTCTCACCTCTTCTTATCTTCTCATCTTTCCTACTATCTTCTTTTTTTCTTTTAAGTTTTTTCTTTTGATTTTAAAAAAAAGCAAAGACACACAAATATGACAATACGATATACACAAGTCCTACGACTTGTATTTTAGATAATCATATCGGTAAACTATATCCCTCTATATATATCTTTATGCCTTTACATATATAAGGATATCTCAAATTCCCTTTTTGATTTATTGTTTTTTTATTTGGTACTCAATTCCTATTTAGCTATTTCCTTCCCTTTTTCATGTTCCTCGTTCTGTTTTATTTTCCTTTTCTCCAGCCAGTTGTACCATCTTTGCCATACTAAATAGTAGTCGGTTTCTTTCCTACTATCTCTATTGGTTTATGATTTATCAATTATTGTTTTTAACTTAATGATTATAACTATGACTGATGATCTATTACTTGCTGTTTATATGTACACTGTGAGCTTATACATCTGAGACAAATTCTTTGTGTTTCTGATCACACTTGGCCAATAAAGAATTCCGTTCCGTTCCATGTTTTTGTATACCGCTCATTACATCAAATGTATGAAGAGGCTAAACTATTATTTATTTTAAACCGGGTGGAGGTGGAGAAGGAAGAAAAACCCTGGTATCTATTTTGCCTCTCTATTTACACCAACAGCACCGGTCACAGTCAGAGGCCTCGACCTGTCTTCACCCACCAGATTAGAGGTCCTTTCACAGCTCTTTCTCCAGTGTGACCCCAGCCACAATCTGCCAGCAACGCCCCTTTGGATTCCATGCAGGACAAACATGGCAGATTGTATGCAAAAGAGTTAATGGACACAAATCTTGCACAAAGGCTCAAAACTAGGACAAAGTAGTATCCGAGCATTTTAATTTCCCAAGACGCTCCATTACAGATTTCAAAGTAGCTCTTTTGGAACAAAGAAATTTGACAAGCACAATTGAGCTGGGGAGACAGCTGAACTTACGTACATCAAATGGTTTGAGGCCACCGCAACAAACACAACAGGCTTTCAGCACATTGCAATTGCCAATTGAGAAGACACTTGTAATTTGTCTTTCAGGTAGCCTGCATCTGCATCTCCCCTCCGCCCACCGCCGTCCCCACCCCAATTTAAATCCAACATCAGCCTACCTAACTCTGTGCATCTGATGAAGTAAGCCTGGCTGGTGAAAGCCTACAATTTTCCATTAAGTTTGTCAGCCTGCGAAGTTGCTACCGGCCTCCCTCGGATTACTGAAGAGAGATTGAAAAGTTGGCTCAAGGCAGCCTAGACTTTTCAGCAAGAAACTTTGCAGCTCCTTCTGTTAACCATCCAACGGTCCAAAGCCCCAACCCTCCCATTTTGGACTCAAAAAAGCCTATTTAGACTCTTAGGGAAGCCTTCCTAATCGAAAGACCTCTGGTAAGTTGTCCTTCCAGCCGACCTGTCTCAAATTACCGCACCAGGTGGGTGGCCAAGAAGAGATGCGTGACCGCGGCGCCTTTTGAAAGGCAGAACAGAAGCAGCACAGAAGGAAGGGAGCCGGATAATAGCTGGCTCAAACTGCTGTGCATTTTACTTGTGGGCAAAAGGCCAGCCAGTGCCGAGCAGGATTGGACGGCCAGGCTTATTGGAATTCCGGGCTGGGCCTCCCTCCTTGTCCGGCGACAGCTGTAAGCCAGCAGCCCATAGCATCTCAATCAGGCATGGAGTTCCATCAAAGAATGCTGATATGGACGGCAGCAGCCTCGGCTCCCCTCCACCTTGCCGAGTGACAGTCAATCTTGGATTCCAGATGACAAGGACTGGATGCAAAATGTAAAACAAATGGTAACCTTTCCAAAGATTAATTTGTTTACCAACAACCCCCCCCCCCACTCTCCGTTTGTCATCCGGGATAGAGGTGACCTTCACATTCCCATTTCTAGGTGGAGACACAGTCATCTGCTCACTTAACCCCATCTCACCAATTATGACTTCTCTTAGATTTGGGGGGAAAGGACAGTTTTATTAATTTGCCGTTGTCTTTTGTTACGCTTGTTATAAATGCAGCGAATGTGCTGCAAATTACTGCAGTGGAACATCAATTTGTTTAAGTCTGATTCCACTCCGGATGCCAAAATTGGGGCTTTTATTCCCTTTCTGTAATTGAAACCATAGGCAGAAGCTTCTCTCCCCCCCCCCACTTCCCACTCCAAGATCTTACACCTTCTTCTTGTCCATCCTGCAGCACACCTGAAAAGAAAACCATGGTTTTTACCACTCCTACAAAATCATTTCCAGAACAAATGGCTGCCCTTTTCCTATGCAGAGGCAATTCGGAGACAAACAGGGCAGAGTCCAGACCCAGAGAGACGCCTACAGCTTCACAGAGGATGAAAGCAAGAGAAAGAACGAGGGGAGGAACTTAGTAAAACGGGCAGCAGGACACGGCAACTCGTAAAAACTTGGGATGGCAAAGGCATTAAATTCTCCCTCATGAATAAATGAAAAGGAGCCAAGTTTGTCTTGCATTATTTATTTCTTTATTGGAAGGTGGAGACCCAAGCACGCAAGCCACGCAACAATTCTCTGAACATGAAAATGACGGAGAGCTCCTTTGAGGTCACTGCAATTATGGAGACTTATTTTTGTGGCCGTTTCAATGGGCATTTTTGCTCTTTGACAGAGGTGAGCGACTCGGAAATTGCCGGAGGAGAGAGCGGTAAGAGGCCTGCAGCTAATCGGCCACTCTTAAGAAGCACACAATTAAAATAATTCGCATGCTATTTTAATTAACACAGCTAATCTGCATATTTAAGCAAATGTAATTAACAGAATTTTGTGTATTCACAAACACCAATCTATACGTCTAATTATGTGCAATTAACATACTTTGCATTCAAGTTTAATTAATAGTGTTAATTTGTATACTTTCATTGCCTGTAATTAACATAATTCAATATTTTCACAAGCGCTACTAAGTTATATATTGCAGTGATATATTGATATATGTTATAGCAATGACATTGATATAATTTGTAGAAAATTCTTTAAGTAATAATAATATTCTTGACTAGACTTTTTAAAAAGAGACTCAAATGGCTGATTCTCAGGTTGCTTCAACACAGCTCCCTTGTCCTATTATTTATTGCAAACATTTTCAACATGTGCTATGAGGTTGCTTCCAGAAGACCAGACCTAAGCTAGCAAGCTGGAATGAAGGCATGGCCAGAATATTGCCAGAATATTGCCAAATCTGAGATAAGAAGCAGTTCTTTATGCGGGATTCTGTCTCTTGAGGTTCAGATTCACAGTTGAGGATCATCACTTCTGGATCAGGTGTTCTTCCAACTGCACAAGGGCCTCCTAAGGCCCAGGTGGGCCTGGATACACGTGCCACATGTGCCCTCTCCTGGAAAAGGTATCTTTAGCCCTAGTGAGTATATTAATTATAAATTATGGCAAATTTATGTGTCCCAGGATCCAACCCAATGCTGCAGGATCCAATCTGAGTCGGTCACCAGGACCAGAGGTTTTGTCTTTCGAGCTTTTGGACTCGTGCTGGAGCCCATCTTCAGGGAACTTCTGTCTAGCAGAGTGTGCACTTTGGGCTGTCTGTGCGTGGCATTTATATGGTGCCTAGTGTATGTGGTTTTTTAGATATTGATTGGGGTGTTGATGGTTGGCTATTAAATTGTGGGCTGTTATTTGCCTGTGCTGCCAAGCCCTCACCTTCTAAGTATCTGATAAGCTGGTGGCAAATCAGCACTTCTGTTGACTGACCAGGGGCCTGTTTCCTAGGCATCCATCACTTCCCTGACTGTTTTTGTGCCTGCTCACCCAACAATCTTAGTAACTGCAAAATTGAATGTATGTCTTGTTCATTGCAGTGTGAGGCTACCAATGAGTTCGGGTCTCCTCGTCTGATCGCTCTCTTGGCAGCATAAGTAGCCAACGACTTAATAGCCAATCATCAACACCCCAATCAATATCTCCAAAAGCCACATACAATACATCTCCACCCCGGATCACCCCAATTATGCCCTCGAAGTGATGTCCCAGTGTCTGGAGGCCGTACGGGTCTGGATGGGGAGGAACAGGCTCCGACTCAATCCTTCCAAGACCGAGTGGCTGTGGATGCCGGTATCCGATATAGCCAGTTGGTGCCTTCGCTGGCTATTGGGGGCGAGTCTTTGCCCCCCACAGAGAGGGTTCGTAACTTGGGCGTCCTCCTGGATCCACGGCTGTCTTTAGAAGAGCATATGATGGCCGTGGCCAGGGGGGCTTTTTATCAGGTTCGCCTGATACGCCAGTTGCGTCCCTTTCTGGATTGGGACTCCTTATGCACAGTCACTCATGCCCTGGTCACTTCTCACCTGGACTACTGGAATGCTCTCTACATGGGGCTCCCCTTGAGGACCACTCGGAGGCTCCAACTGGTCCAGAATGCGGCTGCGCGTGTGATTATGGGGGCGACTTGGCGCTACCATGTGACACCTCTCCTGCGCGAGCTGCACTGGCTCCCAGTGGTCTTCCGGGTGCGCTTCAAGGTCTTGGTTCTCATCTTTAAAGCGCTCCATGGCTTAGGGCCTGGGTACTTACGAGACCACCTTCTGCCACCGATAACCTCCCACCGGCCAATACACTCTCATACAGAGGGCCTCCTCAGGGTGCCGTCGGTCAGGCAATGTCGACTGGCGACCCCCAGGGGGAGAGCCTTCTCTGTGGGGGCTCCCGCCCTCTGGAACGAGTTACCCCCGGGGATTCGATTAATCCCAGACCTCCGCACTTTCCGCAAGGCATTAAAGACTTTTCTATTCCAGGAAGCCGGGCTGGCTTAACGTAGATTTTAATGGGTGAATTTTAGGAGGGATTTTAAATTTGGGGAAGCCAAAATTTGATTTAATTACGTTTTTAGATTATTTTTAACTTTTATATTGCTTGTATTTTAATGTTTTAATGTTTGGCTGTTCACCGCCCTGAGTCCGCCAGGAGAAGGGCGATATATAAATCTAATAAACTAAACTAAACTAAACTAATAGGAACCATATATAGATACCACACACAGAACAGCCAAAGCACACACTCTGCTAGACAGAAGTTCCCGAAGGAAGGGCTCCAGCACGAGTCCGAGAGCTCAGAAGATAAAACCTCCGGTCTCGGTGACCGACCCAGATTGGATCCTGCAGTATATTCATTCCCCAGTTCAAATTACTTTAACCAGGCCAACCTTGACAACTTTTAAGACCTGTGGACTTCAACACCCAGAATTCCCCAGCCAGCCAGCCAGCCATGCTATACTCCAGAAGTGATGATCCTCAACTGTGAATCCATCCTAGCTGGAGAAGTCTGGAAGCTGAAGCTGTTTGCCAAGATTGGACACCTGCTTTAGAGTATGTTCCCACAATCTTATGATAACTTCTTGGACTTCTAATTCATTTCAAGGAGTTGCAGCTGATTTATCGAATTTCTAAACATTTGTGTGAATCTGCCAGGTGGCTGAATTCATCTTCAGAGGTTCTTTTGCAAGAGCCAATACATTTCTTTTGTGACAATCACATTCTGGTTGTGAAATTTAAAACTTTCCACTTTTGTTCTCTGATAATGTTTTGTATTTTTGCATGAATCACTTTGGAAGGTCTTGTTAGGACTAACAGTGATAAAAAATGCTTCAAAAAATTAAATGAAATCAATAAACTATTTAAAGAAAAATTGTTTACACTATAAATTAGAAGGTAAAGAGCATTTATATAAAATAAAATCCAAAGATTGGTCAGAATAAAAAAAAACCTTAGTGGGAATCTCACTGAAGCAAAAAAAAAAAAAATCACTGAAAGTTTATATAGAAGGCAATAATGTTAATCACAGAAGCAAGTGAAGATGTGCGTTTATGAGTGGTTTATCACAGATATCAGAACTTTTCATTCTTCACCTGAAATACTCAGTTGTCTAACATAATGCACTAGTACATTCAACAGCCAGGTACCAGGAGGATTTGAACGAAAGAGATCAAGAGATGTAGACACGTGTGAACTATTCAACAAGGGTTTTTTTGGCACAAAATAGCTTGGTGCTGAATTTCCGAAAACAGCATATTGTTGGAGCTAGATGATTTGCCCAAGAGAGTGGCTGAGGGGTTAACCTATTTTCCAAAACACCAGAAGGCAGGACAAGAAATAACGGATGAAAACTAATCAAGGAGAGAAGCAACCTAGAACTAAGGAGAAATTTTCCTAACTGTGAGAACAATTAATCAGTGGAGCAGCTTGCCTCCAGAAACTGTGGTTGCTCCAACATTGGAGGGTTTTAAGAAGAGACTGGACAGCCAAGTATAGGGTTTCTGGCTCAAGCAAGGGGTTGGATTAGAAGACCTCCAAGGTCCCTTCCAACTGTTATTCAGAGGCTCAACTGTTCTGAAGAAAAATCAGAAACGCAAAACAAAAATAACAAAAATACTTCTTTGATTACTTACACATGCTGTTTTCCTCTGATTAACCAACGGCAAACTGACTCCATAGTTCTGATTTACAATGCTTCGGTGGTATATGTGTTTTGGGTCACACAGAATCTTCATCATCATGGAAAGCTTGTGCTGTAAGGAAATGGTCCGTTACGTATGGTCACTCATGCCCTCGTCACCTCACGCCTGGACTACTGTAATGCTCTCTACGTGGGGCTCCCCTTGAGGAGCACCAGAGGCTCCAACAGAATGCAGCCACTCGGGTGGTTATGGGAGCGACATGGCGCTCCCATGTGAGCCCCCCCCCCCATCCTGCGCGAGCTGCGCTGGCTCCCGGTGGTCTTCTGGGTGCGCTTCAAGGTCTTGGTTACCACCTTCAGAGAGCTCCATGGCTTAGGACCAGGGTACTTATGAGACCGCCTTCTGCCACCGGTAGCCTCTCACCAACCAGTCCGCTCCCATAGAGAGGGGCTCCTCAGGGTGCCGTCGGCCAATCAGTGTCAACTGGTGGCCCCGGGGGGAGAGCCTTCTCTGTGGGGGCACCTGCCATCTGGAATGAGCTCCCCCTGGAGATATGGAGGATCCCAGATTTACGCACTTTCCGCCGCGCCCTCAAAATATTTTTATTCCAGCAGGCTGGTCTGGCCTGACTCTCCCTTTTAAATAAGTTTTATACAAATTGGGTGTTTTAAATTCATCTTGAACCTAAATTATTTAATGTATTTTTAATAGTCTTTTAACTTTTGTATGATGTATTTTACCTTGAGGCTGTTCACCGCCCTGAGTCCTTCGGGAGTAGGGCAGTATATAAATCTAATAAAATAAATAAATAAATAAATAAATAAACACAATGCAGCCTGTCTACAACTACAACAATGCTGGAAGTTTCATCTAGTACTATTTACAGTGGTACCTTGGTATTCAACTCAGTGGTGAAATTCAATTTTTTTTACTACCGGTTCTGTGGGCCTGGTTTGGTGGGCATGGCAGGGGAAGGATACTACAAAATCCCCATTCCCTCCCCACTCCTGGGGGAAGGATATTGCAAAATCTCCATTCCCACCCCATTCTGGGGCCAGCCAGAGGTGGCATTTGCCAATTCTACAAACTGCTCAAAATTTCTGCTACCAGTTCTCTAGAACCTGTCAGAACCTACTGGATTCCACCCCTGATTCAACTGCTTTGAAACTCATCGACTTTGGTATGCAATGCATTTTGATGCGAGAATTTTGTCCTAGTACTTATCGTTTGTTTGGTACTCAACGCACAAGCTAGAACTTATCGTTGTTGGCTGCCTTGTGACTCACTACATTATTCCTTTTGGGAAAAGGTTGATACTCATCGTTTTTAGTACACATCGCATCTCCTAGAGCCACTTAACAATGAGTGCTGCGGTACCATTATATTAATTAAATTTATATGCCGTCCATCTCGCTATCCAGACTATCCATACCAGCCTTGGGTCAGACCTGCCTCAGCTTGGACTCCTAAGTAGAAATAATCCTAGTCTCCCTTTTGTTGCAAGAGGAATAGTTTTATTAGAAGTCAAGTGAATTGCAGTGAAGCCAAGCCAGAACTGAAGTTCATCCCAAAATTTCCCGGTTAACTTTTCCCAACCAGTTCCTCCACTCCCTTGGCCCCCTTATTGTTCAACTATACTTGAGTAAATTGTTTTTGCAACGGTCTTGCGTTCTTCTGCCAGAGCAACAACCTTGAAGACGCTGAGTGCCTCTTACCACCAACTTCATCAGTTTCAGTTTACCCCACCTGTCCAACTCCCTCCCTGCATAGTTCATGGCAGGTTGGCAGCTCTGACACCTTGTTAGCATCCCTACGTGATGCCTTCCTGAATCAACGGGAGGAGCACAGGATATATGGGCAGCAATGCAAGTGGCAAAGCATTTCATAATGGAGAAAAAGCAAACTCTTTTCTGTCTACTATAAAAAGCCCATTTCCATATAAATGGGAGGAGGCTGCTTGCATGATTCCCCTAACCGAATGCCTCTCTGCCCTGGGTCTCTCATGCACCACTATTCTCATTTCCCAAGGGACTAACCCAAAGGTCCTCTGGATGGCTAGGTTGGGTGCTTCAAGTCCTTCACGCTCTTAATGTGGGCAGAAGAGCAGCCCACTTCTTCGACTGAGCGTTGCAGTTCTGCAGCTCTGTCTGAAAGTGACCCTGTTGGACTGCAGGCCTGGCCTGGGCATCCTTGTTCAAGACCCATAGAAGCACGGTCTGAGGTTACGGATTAGTGGTGGGTTGCTCCCGGTTTGGTCTGGTTCATGCGAATTGGTAGTAATGGCAGCAGGAGGCTCCGCCCATCTGGCCAGATGTCATCACGGATGATCTGCACACGCGCAAAAGCTTCTGTGCATGCGGGCTCCCATTGTGAAATGGTAGCGGAGGTAAGTAGAACCCACCCCTGTTACAGATCTCAGCTGAAGATACTCCAGAATCGAGTGGCTACCCAAGGAGATTACAGGTAGTCCTTGACTTACAACAGTTTGCTTAGTGACCAAAGTTACAACAGCACTGAAAAAAATTAACTTTTGATCATTTTTCACACTTATGGCCGTTGCAGCATCCCCATTGGTCACGTGACCAAAATTTGGATGTTTGGCAACTGGCTCATATTTATGATGGTTGTGGTGTTCCAGGGGGTCACACGATCAACTTTTGCGACCTTCTGACAAGCAAAGTCAATGAGGGAGCCAGATTCACTTAACAACCATGTTGCTAATTTAACACGTGCCAACGATTCACTTAATGGTGGCAAGGAAGATCGTAAAATGGGGCAAAACTCACTTCAGAAAGGTCTCGCTTAGCAACCCAAACCTTGTGCTCAATTGTGGTCATAAGTTGAGGGCCACCTGTATGAAGTGAGAACAATCAACCAGTGGAAGAGAAGTTGCCTGCGGAAGTTGTGGGAGCTTCATCACTGGAGGCTTTCAAGAAGAGACTGGACTGCCCTCTGTCAGAAATGATGTAGGGTCTCCTGCTTGGGCAGGGGGTTGGACTAGATGACCTACAAGGCAGGGGTGAAATCTAAATTTGTTACTACTGGTTCTGTGGGCATGGCTTGATGGTGGTGGTGGGGTAATTTGACTGAGTGGGCGTGGCTAACTGTTTTTTTTTACTTTTAAAACCATTTTTTCTACAACCTCTTCAGAGGTTGTAAAAAATGCTTTCAAAAGGCTCTGACGATCCCAGCTGAGTTGCCTAATCAGCAGAGGCTTTTTTTCTTTTAAATGCCTCTGACGATCGGGTAACTCAGCTTGGATCGTCAGAGGCATTTTAAAGAAAAAAAAGGTTTTTTTTCTTTTAAAAGCCTTTGATGATCCCAGCTGAGCCGCGCGATCATCAGAGGCTTTTTTTTTTACTTTTAAAAGCATTTTTTCGGCCAAAGAGGTTGTAGAAAAAATGTTTTTTTTAAATTAAAATTTATAGACCTTATTAAAACATATATAAAACACATATAAAAACATATAGATACATTTACACAACAAACAACAAATAAATATGTCGATCTTTTGAAGCATTTGTTTCGTAATGGTCTTTCAATTAATACAGTTATGCATATTCCCCTTAATCTTAACCTAATGATTTCTTTTTTCCATTTCCCCTTTCCCACTCTTTTCCTAAATTAAATTCGTAGAGGGAAATCTGAAAAATAAGATACAATCCAAATATGCAATATATAGATTACCAAAGGGGGAACTCTTAGGGGAGGAAAAAATGTTTTTAAAAGTAAAAAAAAAAGCCTCTGATGATCGTGCGGCTCAGCTGGCCATGGGGGGGGGGGGGGCAGAGATTTTTGCTACCGGTTCTCCGAACCACCCGCCTCCATCACTACCGGGAACATTTCACCCTGCTACAAGGTCCCTTTCAACTCTGTTAATTTGTTATGTGCAGACTGAAGGGACTGGTGCATGTTACCAATTGCCTGCAATAAGCTTCCCTTGTGCGTCTTTGTGGGTGAGCGAGAATGTTCCTTTTTTTAAATAAAACACTAAGGTTGACATTGTCAACATTGCAGCAGCCAGAAAACCCTCTTTGACGGGGGGAGACTGTCCCTCACCCCACCCCCGGGACAATATTCCCTTAGAAACAGGACCTTGTGGACCACAAATCAACGGCGGCCATCGCTCTGAGACAGCTCATGAAGCACCATAAACAACTCTAGCAAAGTGAGGCCGGGCGCCCATCCCGTCATTTTACCTTCACCCCGTGTGATCTTATCCACCGTGGTTTTGCTTTTCCTACGGTTGCATTTGTCATCCAAATTTCACATGGCTGTTATTTCTAGTTACTTTTAGCTTGAATTGGAAAACAGCCAATAACTAACTGACTGTTCCCCCCCCCCTCCAATTCTGGATAGCGCTACCTAGAGACGGCAATGCTCTGAGTTCAACTTGCAGTGTTTCTCAACCTTGGAAGCTTGAAGATGGGTGGACTTCAACTCCCAGAATCCCCCAGCCAGCAATGCTGGCTGGGGGATTCTGGGAATTGAAATCCACCCATCTTCAAGCTACCAAGGTTGAGAAACATTGAACTATAGAAAGACCATGACGGTGACTTAGGAGCCAAGCGAGATGGCCCCGGGGAAGCAGTCTGCAAGTTCATAGGAGAGGCCAAACCACGGGGTCCTTTCCTCTGGCTCTTCGGGTATACCCTGTTTCAGTGGGGAAATCTAAAATTTGTTACTATCAGTTCTGTGGGCGTGGCTTGTTTTGGGGGGGGTAATGTGACTGAGTGGGCGTGGGCAATTTTTTTTTTAACTTTTAAGACCACTTTTTCTACAACCTCTTTCAAAAAAGGCTCTGACAATCCCAGCTGAGTTGCCTGATCGGTAGAGGTTTTTTTTTCTTTTAAACGCCTCTGACGATCCAAGCTGAATTGCCTGATCGGCAGAGACTTTTTTTCTTTTAAATGCCTCTGACGATCCAAGCTGAGTTGCCTGATCATCAGAGGCATTTATAAGAAAAAAAAGTCTCTGCCGATCAGGCAACTCAGCTGGGATTGTCAGAGAGGCTTTTTAAAGCATTTTTTTTACCACCTCTTTGGCCGAAGAGGTTGCAGAAAAAAATGCTTTTAAAAGTAAAAAAAAAAGGCCTCTGATGATTGTGCGGCTTAGCTGGGCATGGGGGGGGGGGGCAGGGATTTTTGCTACTGGTTCTCCAAACCACCCGCCTCCATCGCTACCTGATCAGGCGATCCGGTCCGAACCGGGAGCATTTCACCCCTGCCCTGTTTCCCCCAAAATAAGACATCCCCTGATAATAAGCCCAATCGGGATTTTGAGCGCATGGCAATAAGGCCAAGCGCTTATTTCAGGATTCAAAAAAATATAAGACAGGGTCTTATTTTCAGGGAAACACGGTATATACAGGTAGGTGGTCCTCAACATGTGACCCCAATTGAGCCTAAAATTTCCAAGACAAGAGAGTTGTTAAGCGAGTTTGTCCCATTTTACGACCTTTCTTGCCAGAGTTGTTAGGCAAATCACTGCAGTTGCTAAATGAACCATTTGGTCATGAAGCCAGTCTGGCTTCCTCCATTGACTCTGCTTGTCAGAAGTCAGGGAAGGTCACAAATGGGGATCCCAGGACTCTGGGACAGTGCGACCATCATAAATATAGGCCAGAGTCGCCAAGAATCGCAATTTTGATCATGTGACCATGGGGATGTTGCAAGGATCACAAGTGTTAGAAATGGTTATGTCACTTTTTTCACTGTTGTTAAATCAAGGACTACCTGTATTCCAGCTACGTGGTATTGTTTCCTCTCTATAACCACTTGTCCTAATCTAAGGGCTCTCTGCAAGCTCATAAAAAAGTGGCAATTTGTGAATGAAAATCTCATAGTGCCAAGAGTGTTATACAAGTATTGGGAATGGCAACTTGGGCATTAAAGGAAGCAGTCACTAAGTGAAAAACCATAGTTTTATTATTTTATTTCAGATTTCCTTTGCTTTACAGACCTTCAAAGGTTGAAAATGTAAGGATTGGCCGCTAAGCTACTTTTTCATCACCATTGCAGCTGAATGAGGCAGTCTTTCAGCTACAATGAGGCAGTCACTAAATGAGGACCACGTGAAACACTTATAAATGTTAAACAATCATGATACTTTGTCTTACATTTATTGTACATTAACTGTATTTTATTATCACATTTTGCACACTACTTAGAATTACCTAGACTGGAAAAGTTTATAAATTCTAGAAGGAAGCAAAACAAAGCATCAGAAGGCAGGACATGAAGCCATGGATGGAAACTAATTAAGAAGAGACGCAATTTAGAATTAAGGAAAAAATTTGTGACTGTGAAAACAATTAACTGTGGAACGACTTGCCTCCTGACGTTGTGGGAGTTCCATTACCGGAGGCTTTTAAAAAGAGGGTGGACACTCTGGAATTGTATAAGGTCTCCTGCTTGAGCCAGGGATTGGACTAGAAGACCTCTGAGGTCCCTTTCCAGCTTTGTGATTCTGTGTAAAGCATTCTAACTCTCTGGAATCCCAACAGACTTCCTTGTCCCAACAATCACAGCTAAAATTAGAAATCCCCATGCTAGAAAGTCAACAAAACTATTCTTCAACAGCGAATGGCAGCTTGTGGTGAGGGAGGAAAGGAGAAATCAGCAGAAACGAGGCGCAGTTCTCCATCCTTTCTCTACCTTTCACTTAATTCTGAACTCTACGCCGCAGGTTTAGCAAAATTCTGCTTTCATCAGCAACTGAAAATAGTCCCGCCAAACTCACCGGAGACCACTGCTAAAAATTCTGGGCTTTAACATTCTTTTTAAGAACTCACTCAAAGTGAATGAACCGAAATGGATCCCTCCAATTCGTTCGTAGCTTACTGAGGTCACACACCCAAAGAATTTCACTTGGGAAGTAATTGAAAAATCAGATTTTGTTCCTTTTTGGCTTGCCCAAATGTTTTTCCTGCCAGTGAGTTCTGCAATCACAGGGTCACACAACTGAGTTGTTACCATCCATGTAACCGAGTGGTTGATTAATAAAACTTTACAGAACCTGCCTGTGCGAATTTATCTGCTGTTGGGCAAATTATTTTGGACACAAAATATTATTATTAGTGGCAGGCCAAAAATGAACAACAGGCAACACATTCATAATATCTAAAGAAATGAAAATTCGGATTCTAAAGGGAGTGACATTTCAGATATTATCTGGATGTAACAGATCCAGTGGTGGTTCCACCTGGTTCAGCCTGGTTCCACTGAACCCGTAGTGGTGACGATATGATGTCACCGAACCGGTTCTCCCCCCCCCCCCACTCCCTCTGCATTATTCTTACCTTTTATTTGGCCCCAACCCCAATCTATTGCTGCCTCTTGAGTCCCAGCTGATGGCCACGGGGCTTCAAAGGGCCGCCCTACAGCTGATCAGTGTTAAAAGAAAACAAATGGGTAGACCGGTGCCTCCAAAAACAAATGAGTAGACCGGTACAGCTCTGCAAGCAGTTAAAAGCTGGTAGATCAGTACCTCTGCTAAATCCTAAAGAACTGTCACATGACCATCAAGCCACGCCCACAAAATAAGCCACGCCCACAGAACCGGTAGTAAAAAAATTTAGAACTCACCCCTGAACAGATCCAGGTATTTTGATCGCCATAAAGACCGAGAAAGGATTAACTTACAGGGAGAGAAAACTTTTTAAAAATAACCTCATATGTATTTATTATATTAATAAATATAATGCTTTCATTTTAAAAGTAGAAGCTTCAGGAGTTAACATACAAGATACAAATTATCTTGATGTGGAAGAGATGATGTTCGTGGAGAATGTGTGATTGTATTGACCATTAAACAGATTAACAGAGTTGGAAGGGACCTTGTAGGTCATCTAGTCCAACCCCCCACCCAAGCAAAAGACCCTACACCATTTCTGGCAGATGGCACTCTTATTTTATTTTATTTTATTTGTTTTATTAATCATATTTCTATGCCGCCCACTCTCCAAGGACTCTGGGTGGCTCACAACAATCGACATTATACTAAATAGCATATTGCCCCTGTCGAAGCATGAATCAGCCCCGTTCCCCTCCTGGGGAAACTGTAATTAATTAAAGGTGAATAGATCTTGTTTTCCATGGTGTATACTCTCAAAGAAAAGAAACCCAAAGTATATATTCTAAGAAACTTTTTTTTATAAAAAAAACCCAACTAGCTAACTACATTTTACCGGTAGCTGTTATCTTATAGATGGACAAAAGAAGAAGTAAATCAGGAAGTTAGAAAAAAAAGAATGTAGACATGCGCAGTAGTTCAAAAATCACAAGCCTTATCTTTTTTGATAAAGTTCTCTGGCAAGCTACCGTAATGTTCAGAATGGAAGCTCAGCTGGCAAATACAAATAACGCAGTGATAGCCCCCAACAATCTGGGTCCTCATTTTACCCACCTCGGAAAGGATGGAAGGCTAAGTCAACCTTGAGCCGGTGAGATTTGATCTGCTGATCTGCTGAACTAGCCATCGGCTGAAGTAGCTGCAGTACAGCACTCTAACCACTGCACCACCTCAGCTCGCCACCTCTTCTTGAAAGCTTCCAGGGATGAAGCTCCCACAACTTCGGTGTATCGGTGAAACATCTGAGATGGCTCGGGAGTTCATGGCTTCCATGACGGCCATGGACCTGACCCAGGTAATTCAGGGCCCGACCCACATTGGTGGACACACCCTGGACTTAGTTTTTGTCTCTGGTCAGTGGTTGAGTGGTCATGATATTGGGGATATAGGTGTGGAACCCTTGTCATGGACTGACCACTCGCTCCTTCGATTCGACTTTCTGACCGCTGCACCCCACCGCAGGGAGGCGGAACCAACTAGGTGGTTCCGCCCCAGGCGCCTGATGGATCCTGATAGGTTCCAGACGGAGCTTGGGCCATTTCCTGAGACACTGACACGCGACTCGGCTGAGGACCTGGTGGCTGCTTGGGATAGGGCAGCTGGTGGGGCCTTGGACCGAGTCGCGCCTTTGCGGCCTCTGACCCGGCGCCGAACTCACTTATCTCCTTGGTTTACCGAGGAGCTGAGGGAGATGAAGCGCCGGAAAAGACGCCTAGAGAGCGGTTGGAGGGTCAGTCGCTCTGAATCTGACTTGACACTAGTAAGAGCTCATATTAAGACTTACTTAGTGGTAATAAAAGCGGCGAAATCTAACTATTTTGCCACTCTTATTGCATCATCAGATAATCGCCCAGCCGCCCTGTTTAGGGTGACCCGCTCCCTCCTTCATCTGGGAGCGCGGGAGGATCCCTTGCAGGGACGTGCTGAGGATTTTGTTCAATATCTGGATGATAAAATAACTCAGATTCGGGATGAGCTGGCCACTGACTGGGTTAGTTCGGGCGAGGTGACTGAGCCCAGTCTTGAGAGTGTTATCTGGGCTGAGTTCGATCCTGTGGTTCCCGAGGACGTGGACAGGATCCTGGGAAGACTGAACGCCACCACATGTTTATTGGACCCGTGTCCCTCCTGGTTGGTGCTGGCCTCCCGGGAGGTTACACGAGGTTACACGAGGCTGACTCCAGGAGATTATAAATGCTTCTTTGAGTTAGGGTGCCCTACCAGCCGCTTTGAAGGAGGCGGTGGTGAGGCCCCTCCTCAAGAAACCCTCCCTGGACCCAGCTGTTTTGGCAAATTATCGTCCTGTCTCCAACCTTCCCTTCTTAGCGAAGGTTGTTGAGAGTGTGGTGGCGCGACAGCTCCCCCGGTACCTGGATGAAGCTGTCTATTTAGACCCGCTCCAGTCCGGCTTCAGGTCTGGTTACAGCACCGAAACGGCATTGGTCGCGTTGGTGGATGATCTCTGGAGGGCCCGGGGTAGGGGGTACTCCTCTATCCTGGTGCTGTTAGACCTCTCAGCGGCTTTTGATACCATCGACCATGGTATCATGTTGCGCCGGTTGGAGGGATTGGGGGTGGGGGGCACCGTTCTGCGGTGGTTCTCTTCCTACCTCTCCGACCGGTCGCAATCGGTGTTGACAGGGGGGCAGCGGTCGACCCCGAGGCGCCTAGTGTGTGGGGTGCCACAAGGGTCGGTCCTCTCGCCCCTTCTGTTCAACATTTATGTAAAGCCGCTGGGTGAGATCATCCGTGGTTTTGGGGTGGAATTCCATCAGTACGCTGATGATACTCAGCTGTACATCTCCACCCCAGACCACCCCAACGATGCCGTGGAAGTGATGTCCCAGTGCCTTGAAGCTGTGCAGGTCTGGATGGGGAGAAACAGGCTTCGACTCAACCCCTCCAAGACCGAGTGGCTGTGGCTGCCGGCGTCCCGATATAGCCAACTGACTCCATCGTTGGTTATTGGGGGCGAATCATTGGCCCCCACGGAAAGGGTGCGCAACTTGGGCGTCCTCCTGGACCCACGGCTGTCTTTAGAGGAGCATACGACAGCTGTGGCCAGGGGAGCTTTTTATCAGGTTCGCCTGATACGCCAGTTGCGGCCCTTTCTAGATCGGGACTCCCTACGCACAGTCACTCAGGCGCTCGTCACGTCTCGCTTGGACTACTGTAATGCTCTCTACATGGGGCTCCCCTTGGGATGCATCCGGAGGCTTCAGCTGGTACAGAATGCGGCCGCGCGGGGGATTATGGGAGCGACAGGGCGCTCCCATGTGACACCTCTCCTGCGTGAGCTGCATTGGTTGCCGGTTGACTTCCGGGTGCGTTTCAAGGTGTTGGTAATCACCTTTAAAGCGCTCCATGGCTTAGGACCAGGGTACTTACGGGACCGCCTTCTGCCACCTATTGCCTCCCACCGGCCGGTTCGCTCCCACAGAGAGGGCCTCCTCAGGGTGCCGTCAGCCAGACAGTGCCGGCTGGCGACCCCCAGGGGGAGAGCATTCTCTGTGGTAGCCCCCACCCTCTGGAACGATCTCCCTCCAGATCTGAGGACAATCGCTGACCTCCGGACTTTTCGTCGGGCTCTGAAGACTCATCTCTTCCAACTTGCCGGACTTGCCTGATCCCTCCTATTTTTAAACTATTTTTAAATTTTTTAGAGTTTTAGAGTTTTATTTGGTTTTACATTTCAGCCTAAATTCATATTGGTTTTAGTATGTTTTAACTTTTTGCATTTGTATTGGTTTTAAATCGGCTGTTCACCGCCCTGAGTCCGGAAGGAGAAGGGCGGTATAGAAATTTAATAAATAAATAAATAAATAAATAAACTTCCTTCTGCCAAAGGATAGGCAGCAAAACATTTGGGCTTCCTTGACAGGATGAAGATAATCTCTCCTACTAGTTTTCTTGGAAAGATTACTTTGGAAATGACTCCTCAGCTGGTGGGTAAGGAACAAGCATGGCTGCCCCCTCTTAAATCTGGACAGAATTTACTACAGGTTACTCTAGCTTACTCTAGCTTTCCTTGTCTCAAAATATTTCACACCAAAATTTCAGTTCTACCAAGACTCTGTGAAAGAATGTAGATCTTCACAAATGGGCCTCAGTGAAACTTGATTTCAAGTTGGGAAATGTTTCATTTGTCTTCTCACAGATTTCTAATCTGTCTGCTCAGAAGCTCAGGACAGGCAAGAAGCCTCTATCTCTCAGCTGGATTTCCTCGATTTACAGCCATTTATTTAGTGCAGTGTTTTTCAACCTTGGTAGCTTGAAGATGGGTGGACCAAGGTTGAGAAACA
Source organism: Masticophis lateralis (assembly GCA_030761175.1). Taxonomy (NCBI): domain Eukaryota; kingdom Metazoa; phylum Chordata; class Lepidosauria; order Squamata; family Colubridae; genus Masticophis; species Masticophis lateralis. Next base: position 22,138,148 of record JAUDYJ010000012.1, on the reverse strand, counting down.
CTGATTTAGTGACTGTTTGAAGTTACACTGAAAAAAATGACGTAGGACCCATTTTCACACTTAACAATCGTTGCAGCAATCCCATGATCATGTGATCAAAATTCAGATGCTTGGCAGCTGTCTCATATTTATGACGGTCGCAGTGTCCAGAGGCTATGTGGTCACCTTTTGCGACAAGCAAAGTCAGGCTGTTGGTCTGAGCTCCGAGCTTGGAAATTTGGTAGCAAATGTTTCACCACCATTCGAGAGACATTGTCAGTCCACTTTGAGTTGTGCTCATCTGTCAGAACACTGGTCCTTAAATCCCTTTTTATAAGATGCATATTAGTCTGAATGTTGTTTGTTCAGACATTTCTGAGTCATGGTCTGATTTCAGACTGTTTGATTGGCTGGCTGTTGCTGCTGAGCTACAGTCTTTGGTTTTTAAGTATTGTCTGTGTGATGCAGAGTGTCAGCTTTGGAAGCCATATTAGCAGTGGTGAAATTCAATTTTTTTTCACTACCGGTTCTGTGGGAGTGCTTGGTGGGCGTGGAGTGGCTTGGTGGGCATGGACGTAGCAGGGGAAGGATACTGCAAAATCCCCATACCCTCCCCACTCTGGGGGCAGCCAGAGGTGGCATTTGCTGGTTCTCCAAACTACTCAAAATTTCCACTACCAGTTCTCCAGAACCTGTCAGAACCTGCTGGATTTCACCCCTGCATATTAGCCCTGGAAGCTTCCACGCTGCCACGTTCTCGTGTGTGGGAAAGTAGGAGGGGGGATTTAGTACAGGGAATGTAGTTAGACAAAATAGCATTCTTCCTTTCGGTCAAGGTCAGGACGAGCCTGCATCTGAAGGAGGAGTGGTTGGAGTGATGTCTCGAGATGGGACAAATGGTGATTGGAGCATGTGACGGACTGATGAGAGAGGGGATGGTTTGGGGGGTTTTGAGTTACTGAGGGAAAACCCGGAACTCTCAGATTCGGGTTTTCCCAGATGTGCCAGTATACCTACTCTAATAAATGGAACTTTGAGAGAATGCCTGTCTCGGAGTTTTTAACTGGAGTCGGGTTTTTCTGGAACACTGTCACAGATTAGCATTAGATTTGTTTATCTCAGCCTAACCACCAACCCAAGCTACTAATATTCAAATACATTTCAACAAGCAAAGTCAACAGGGAAGCCAGATTCACTTAAGAACTGGGTAACTAACATCTGCAGTGGTTCACTTAACAACTGTGCAGGAGATGTCATCCAGTGGGCCAAAACTCACTTAACAACTGCCTTGCTTAGCAACAGAAATTTTGGCTCAATTGTTGAGGGCTACCTGTAATAATAAAGAATATCCTCAACGAGCCAAAGATCACAGCTGGCTACACAGGCTCCCATTTCCTTTCCTGAGGTTAGTAACTAGACCCTCTCATGGGTCAGTGAGACATACAGAATCATAGACTTGGAGGGCTAGAAGGGACCCTGGAGATATTGGTCCATTTGCTCTGAGGGGAACCTGGATGGGCCCATTGCTGCTCCTTCCCCTCTTGAACTCAATTGCCATTCTGGAATGGGCAGATCATCTTTTATGGAGACCCTGCATGCTTTTCAGCCCAACACCATCAGTTGCACTGTCTTCAGCCATGCTTGTGTCTTCTGCTAATGCTGCTCCCCACGCTAAGACTGATGGGCTTAGTGTCAAAGAAAACACTCTAGTCATTGACATCTATCAAAAGAGCCTGGATAGCTCAGCAGACTAGTGCACTGTGATTAACTCCAGCTGTCTGCAATTTCTGTAAGTTTGAATCTCACCAGGCTCAAGGTTGACTCAGCCTTCCATCCTTTCTAAGGTAGATAAATTGAGGACCCAGTTTGTGGGGGCAATAAGCTGACTTTGTATAAATATACAAAAGTATGAAGGTGATTGCTTAATGCATTGTAAGCTGCCCTGAGTCTCCGGAGAAGGGCTGCATATAAATCAAATTTTTAAAAAAACCTCAGAATTTCAAGTCATTACGAGTACGTAAGTTTAAGATTGTGATAGTGACAAATACCTGAAGCTCAGGTGGAGGATAAGGGTGGAGGTTCATTCTCTGAGCTTGCAGGTTGGTTTCCAAATGTTTCATTACCAGGCTAGATAACATCTTCAGCAGAGCTTAGGAGATGTCAGTGTCTGTTTATAAGGGCTTCACTTGGTTAGTAGGGAAGTCACATCAGGTGAGGGTCTTGTAATAGGTCATGATCCTCCCAATTACCCTCACCTGATGTGACCTCCCCATCACAAGACCCTCACCTGACATGACCTCACCTGATGTGACCTCCCCATCACAAGACCCTCACCTGACATGTCCCTCACCTGACGTGACCTCCCCATCACAAGACCTACTGACCACACAAAGCCCTTAGAAGCAGAAGAACACCAATACTGACATCCCCTAAATTCTGCTGAATGTGTTATCTAGCCTGGTAATGAAATCAAGGTTGACTCAGCCTTCCATCCTTCCGAGGTAGGTAAAATGAGGACCCGGATTGTGGGGGCAATAAGACTTTGTATAAAAAAGAACACCGCTTAGGGGTGGCCGAAAACCCTACTAAGCAGGTATATACAAAAGTATGAAGGCTATTGCTTAACGCATTGTAAGCCGCCCTGAGTCTCCGGAGAAGGGCGGCATATAAATCAAACTAATAAATAAATAAATAAATTTTTGGAAACTAACCCACAAGCTGAGAGAATGAACCTCCACCCTCGTAAGAGTAATTGAAGCCTACAGGACGAATGGATTAGCTGCATTTTCCTCTTCTGTCTGTGCTGATCCAGGCCAAGGCTTTGTGTTCTTGGTGCAATGCAATGGTGAAGGCAGGGTTTCCTAGCTTTGGCAGCTTGCAAGTAGGTGGACTTCAACTCCCAGAATTACCTGGCCAGTTTTGCCGCTGGAGGAATTCTGGTTATTGAAGGCCATGTATCTTCTCTGCCAAGGCAGAGAAACATGGGGTTAAGCTGCTGCTCTGGGACCAGAGAGATTCCATTTCAAGTCCCGGTTTGTGTCAGAGCTCACTAGGGATTGTGAGCCAGTCGCTTCCCTCCATCTATCTCTGCGGTAGGGAGAAAATCAGGGGAGGTTTGTGAAGAAGCCACCTTGGTTTATTAAAAAGACCAGGCCATCATCATAAACCTTATGGCTCCATTTTTTTGCCCCTAGTGGAGGAGGAAGCCTGCCCCACAAGCCGTTTTCTAGGCTGCAGAGCAAAATCCAAAGTGGGCCTTTCCTCGGAGTGAGATCACTTGGGAGGAGAACTAGACAGCGGGATCCCTGGCAAGATTAAAGACATTGGCTGCTTCAAACCTTTGAGCCCAAGGATGAGGCTGGAGGCAGGGCTGCACTGCCAGGAGGGGCCATCACCCGCATCTTGGGGAACGTGATTTCTTTCTGAGGAGGCTCCAAGGGGATTCCCCTAAATTGGGAAGAGAATGGAATCAGAAAGCAGCCCAAAGAGGAGTCCTTTTATTTCTACATCCCCCAAAGAAGACATTCAGTGTAGGTAGTTCTCCACTTACAAGTTCATTTACTGTTCAAAGTTACAACAGCACCAGAAAAAGTAACTTTCCACACTTACAACCGGTCAAAATTCAGACCCTTGGCAACGGGTTCTTATTTATGGCGGTTGCTGTGTCCTGGGATCCCCTTTTGTGGCCTTCTGACAAGCGAAGTCAATGGGGAAGCCAGATTCACTTAACAACCATATTGCTAATTTAATAACTGAGATGATTCACTTAACCACTGGGGCAAGTAAGGTTGTAAAATAGAGCAAACTCACAATGAATGTTTCACTTAGCAACATAAATTGTGGGCTCTATTGTGGTTGTAAACTGAGGTCTAACTGTAATTAGGATAAAATGCAAGTCACGCAGAAAGGTATTAATGCTCCAGGTAATCTTTGACTTACAACTGGTCACTTAGTGACTGTTAAAAATTATGACGGACCTCCAAAAGGTATTTAAAACCCAGTTCCGATGGCCGCACGCCCACTGTCACATGTCCACATTTCAAATGCTCAGTAACTGGCCTGCATTTATGACTGTTTGCATGGTCTCAAGGTCATGAGACCCCGATTTATGTTTTTGCCCCAAAAAATGGTGTTGACTTCCGGATATTGGCAAAAACACCCAATGGCAAACAGTAAGTTCACTTAATGACTGCCATGTTTGCTTGATGGCCACAGATTCAGTGAATGACCATAGTGATTTGCTTAACCACCACTATAAAAAAAGGTCATAAACTCAGGTTGTCTGAGATGACCAGGTCTTTTCGACCATTATGACTTACAACCATCATGGGCAGACTCTATTACAGATGTAAGTTGGGTCTTCCCCCGCGTAAAATTGGAAGTGTCTTGGTGACGTTTCGACGAAGTCTCATGCACGAAGCCGAGAACACCAGCCTGAAGATGACGAATGAGACTTCATCGAAACGTCGCCAAGACACTTCCAATTTTACGCGGGAGAAGACCCGAATAACCAAAGACCTACATACAAACACCTGCGAAAACCTCAGAATATATATATATATATATATGTCTGTGTAAGTTTTCACAGGTATATATGTGTGTACAGGTGATAACTCGGGTTTCTTCCCGTGTAATTTGCCCATAGACACCAAACCGAGAACATCAGCCAGAAGATGATGAATGAGATTTCATCGAAACGTCGCTGCAATCCTTCTAAAGATATGTTTGCAATTACACGGGAAGAAACCCGAGATATCACCTGTACACACACACACACACACATATATATATATACTGATATTTGCTGGGGTTTACAGATACTCTAAGCTGTAATATACCGTAGTTTGGTTTTGACTGACCACACGCAAACATGGTCAGTGAACATAAATCATGCTTTCTTCAATAACAGCAAACCACAATGTGAAAGCACAATTTCTTGTGGCCATTGTTTTAGTCTATAGCTTGGCACGATATGTGAATGTACCTCAATTTGTGGTTTCTTGGTTTGTTTCTAATTTGCTTAAGCGAAGCCTGTGGCCACTGCAAGAACAGCTAAAATAAATAAATACGGAATTGGCCAAATAAACCATGACTATTTCTTTCAACTTGTTCAACAGCCACAGATAAGCAGCTGCAGTTTGAGGAGTCAAGACAAGAAAGGGTTTTGCCCAACACAAGTCTGGTTACTCCTCTACATCCAGCCACAGCTCCCCCAAGGGAATGGGACAACTTGATCCACTCGCCACAGCCAACTCATCATAGCCAACTCACCGTGGAAAAACTCGCCTTTGGACAATTTACAAATTCAATTCTTTATTATTTAAAATAAAACTATTTTAATTTTTGCCATTCGTATTTCATTCTGCCCCTCCTTTTGCATCCTTTCTTTGATGCTTCTATTCCGCCAATTCTTTGATGTTAGTGTAACTCTTGTCCTGCAGTGAGTTGGCCAGGGCGAATTGTCACAAACTGTCCCCCAAAACTAATGCGCAAGTGAGTTAGCACCATCCACACCTTGTTTTGATGCTGGGGTCTTCCCAGGAGAGAAAGAGAGAGAATGTTCTATGGTTTGTTCTCAATCTGGAGACATTTTCAGCCGGAAATTTCTGATGAACCACCCAGTAAGACCAAAACAAGGTGTGGACTGCCATTTCCAAACCACAGAACTTCAGAAAGAAGGCAGTCAGGCAGCACCAAGAAAAGCTATTCAGTGTCATGTGAATTCAGTCAACTCCTTGTCCAATCCTTCCCAGTACGTTGCTGTTTGGAAGTGGCTTCTGAAAACTATCTTTGACTCCTTAAAAACCGCCAAATTCTACCCCTTAAAGACATTTATCCAATCAAACTGAATGTTCTTACCATTTGGAAATTTGCCTTGAAGATGGTTTTGCATCGTCCGCTGGGAAAATAGTTAGCACTGATCTGTTCACCACATTTAAATAGTTCTCTGCATGCTTCTGTTCAGGAATAGGAGAAAATATGTATGTTTATATCTTTATATATCTGTATCTCTCTCTCTCTCTTTCTCTTTCTTTCTTTGTCTCTCCCTCCCTCCCTCCCTAAGTAGTCCTTGACTTATGACCAGAATTGAGCCCAACATTTCTGCTGCTAAGTGAGACATCTGTTAAGTGAATTTTGACCCAGGTTAGAACCTTTCTTGATACATTTGTTGAGTGAATTAGTGCAGTTGTTAAGTTAGTCACAGAGTCATTAAGTGAATCTGGCTTCCCCATTCACTTTGCTTGTCAGGGCGCAAAAGGTGATCACATGACACCAGGGCACCGCTACAATCATAAATAATGAGACGGTTGTCACACATTTGAATTTTGATCACATGATCATTGGGATGCCACAACGGTTGTTAAGTGTGAACAATGGCCATAAGTCACTTTTTTCAGCGCCCTGAAAGAGTCACTAAATGAACTGTTGTAACTCCAGGACATGTAGTTTACCACTAAAAGAGAGGCAATCTACTTACCCTCAGTCTGTTCTCTGCCTTTTCAACAACTGATTCTAGAACTTCAGTATCTGCTGTTTCCCAGTCATGGCTGAAACCTCGCAGTTGTTCCTTCAACTGTTGAAGATCTTCTTGAACCTAGACAAGAAAACATGCACTGAACACACATGAATATAAATGCACCTCTGAAGTTAAGACTGAAAAGTATCAGGCTGCTTAAATCTTAGAGTCTTCTGGAATGTTACGAGAGGGAAACAAACGCTGGCATTTCAAATTACAGGGCTGGAGTTGGGATAGTGCAAGTATCACGTATTCTCTAACAAAGACCATTCGAAAGGAAAAAACCACCACCACCAGGCTTGGTTCAGTGATGTCCACAAATCAAAATAATCACACACATACAATTATATCTCACACAAATGTTATTATGGTCTTGCATCAGGATGCTGGAGAAAAATGTGTAAGTGTGATTGCATCATCACACTTGTCCGCATTTACCTGGCTGGCCCTCTCTGCAGGTGTGCATGACCAGGTTAACATATTCAGCCACTGTTGACAAAACACCAAGGCTGAACCAACCTCAAACAGCCCCATTGTGTTGCAGTGTATAATGTCAACAAGGCTACCCCATTAAGTCATGTTCTTTGGTTTAGCATGATGTGCAATTTCTTAAGTGCGTTTGATGGATTAGTGTGCTGTACCAACATAGTCTGGCTCAAATACCAATGTTATTGATTTAGGCTTCAGTTCCAATAATAGGTATAATGCTCAATGAGACTTGGATATGAAGAATTCTACTGTGCAGCTGCATTCCAATACATACGGTACTTCAACTGGGAGTAAGTGCCAATAAAGTTAAAAATCTTGCTTCTAAACATTTTTAACTATTAAAATATCTTAACATTTCTAATCTATGCTGTCACGTACCCTTATCGTTTCTTAGGAGCAACCAACCAAACTTCATTTGCAAAGAGTTTCTTCTGATTTCCCCCTCCTGCTTTATTTTATCAGACAGAAAATGCTGTTTTTTCTTTCAGCCATGCAAAGACATTTTAGCTTAAGCAATTACACAAATAGATTCCTTCCTCCAAACTGTCTTTTACAACTTCAACCATGGCAGAATTTGGGATGCAGTAAAAACAGAGTCAAATGATTTATTGCTTGCTCAGCATTCCTGACTTAACTATTCCCTTGCCTGAAGGAATCTAACAAAAGCCGATAGCTAGATGCACAAGTAGTCCTTGAGTTACAACCGTGATGGAGAATGTCCATCATGGCTGTAGCCTAATTTTATGACCATTTTGTGGCAGTTGTTCAGTGAATCCCTGGTGCCACTAAGTGAATATGTGGTCATTAAATGAATACTATGGGTGTTAAGTGAACCAATAGCTTGCTATAGGTGAGGTTTTGTAGAGAACTGGAGGTAAATGAATTTTCAGCAAAATCATCATAAAATGCAGTTAAGACACCAAACGGCCATAAATGCAGCCTTGCTGCCAAACCCCAGAAGTGACTGCAGAGGTCCGGTTAGAATGTCAAATCCTGGTCATAAGAACCCCCGCAGAGCTCTGCTTTAACTTCAGTCACTAAGTGGCTGCTTGTAAGCTGAGGATTTATATGGTTATTCATAAGCCTCTGACACTTTGGGCTTTATTTACGCCTAGCTGGCAACATCTCCTGGCTAGCAATCCATCTCTTTTTTTCCAATCCCCTTTGCCATCTGGTCAAGTAGACATGAACCCTCAAATGCAAAATTAGGTCCTTCCCTAATTTTGGTAACGTTGGTGAATTTGTGTGTGTGTGTTTTTAGCTAACCCACTACATCTTTTGTCATCTGTAAATTTGATAAGCATCCTCTCTACTCTTCATCTAAGAAAAATGCTGAAAAATAGAGGACACAGGACAATCCTTTCTACTCTACTTGATAAGTTCCAGATCAGCTGGTCAACGAACTACTAGAGCCCATGAGCCAAATCCACCCTGCCATCTGTCTCTGTATGGCCTGTGAGCTAAGAATGGACAGGTGGATAGGTAGGTGGCCTGAACCTCATCTGAGCTCCCAAGGCGAAGGGTGAGGCCGAGCACCCAGGGCACTGGAGGCCTCCTTGCTGGCAAGCTGGTGCTGTCCAACGGTCACTGGGCTCCTTGCCCTGCAGACCTGCCAGTTGTATCCGCAGAAGTGCAAGACTGCTGGAGTGCAGACCTGGCCTCCTGAATGAAGTGTGAACAGGCCAAAGAAAGGGAATTTCATCAATTAAAAATGTGTGGAAATTTGTTTTCCCTCTTGTTTAGGTTTGTTTTTTCTTTCTTGAAGTTTCTATTTTAATTTTGTGAATAAAACAAATTATTGGAAAAAAAGAATGTTCTTAGAAAAGAGTTCAGGTGCCAATATGACATGTGATCTCTGGAACTAGTGGAACAGAGGCCTCATTTCCTTATGGTTGAGAAAAATGTCACTGCAAATGGAGCCAATTAAAGCCAAGGGGAACATAGAATTGAGTGGCTGGTGCCCTGCTTGTCCACTACATTCTCTTCAGGCGTTCTAGTAGTTATGATGCTTTGAAACAGCATCCTTTTGGAAAGGACTGTTACCAATTAACACAATATTTGGATGCACACTCTTAGTGCATCTAAAATTGAGAAGAATCTCTGGAACTATGGGAACAAGGGCCCTGTAACTTTTATCAGAAAGTAGGTAGATTCATTTCCCACTAGGTAAAATCTACCGTACTTGTTTCTAGTTGCTAAGTTGTGCAGTTGTGATATGAGTGCGTTGGTTTCTACTATCAGAAAATAATATATTTGTCAAGACAGGTAGGATCTTCCAAAGTAAGTGTGAAAAATTCCGAATGTCAGTCATGTGGTTTTTAAGACAAAACTCTGATTGAAAAATAGCTTTGCCCTCCTGGCCGATTCCACATAAATGTATTTATTTATATACACATTTATTCTACATCTGTTAAAGGAACATTTCTGAGATCAAACCAAAGATAGTTTCATTGGAGACTAGTACATTGTATTTCCCATTTAGATATTTCATCAGCTCTAAGCTGCATCTCTTCTAAACTGCATCATATTGCCAGAGTATTCCAAAAGACAGGTGACAGTTATTTTGGAAGATGTCTACTAAATCTACTTTTTCTCCACTGGAAGGCTAAGGTTAGACATTAAAAAGGGAATACAGTAATTTCTGAGGGATCTGTAAATTATATTAAAACGGGAGAGGAAAACATTTGCTAAATCTATATGAGATACACACAGAGCTGTGGGTGTCAAGGCAGAGAAGGGCCATGCAAAAACGCAATTGAAAGGCGGAGGCCTAGAAGAAGGCTGTGCAGCAACTGAGCATCAATTCCGTGTTTATTGCATTTTTCTTCTAAAACTTTCCTATAAAGGTCCTATTGGTTATATTCAGCCAAGGAATCCATGTTAGACTACTGAAGGAGATTTACTCAATCAAAGAGGAAAAGACCCCAGGGGAAAGAATGGCTCGACTTTTGCTTTCGGGTGCTGTTTACTTATCCCAGGTTAACACAATAACAACAACAGTTGTGTTTGGCTTGGTGTTAATTTCCTAAGTCGGGGCATCATTTTGTGGCTGTGCAAAGCCAAAACCTAACCAATTCAATTCAATCCCTTACTGTCAATGCACAACATGTGTACAATGAAATTGGATAAGCCTCCCTTAGTGCAGTCCACCCACAAACCCAAAATACATCTCAATGACTCATAAGTGAAAGAAGAAACACAAAAAAACCCCTCTAACCCAATAGATCCTACTAACATACACACAATCCTATATACATATATGTGCATAATATTACATTACATTATATTATATTACACCAGTGCATGTTGTGCTGGCCCTGCAAGTCTATCATACTAAATGGTTATGGTCAGGGGTAAAATGCTACTGGTTTGGGCCGGTTCACCTGAACCAGTAGTAAAAAATGTTCACAAACCAGTATAAAAAATATAAAAGAGAAAGTTCCGATGATCAGCTGAGTGATACACGATCGTGGGACTTTTTCCCCCCCAAGTTCTTTAGCATTTTTTTACTACCTGTTCTCCGGAACCGGTAGTTAAAAATGCTTTAAAAAGTTTAAAAAAAAAAGTTCCAACAATCACGCGTCACTCAGCTGATCGCCAGAACTTTTCTTTTTACTTTTTAGGCATTTTTTTATTACCAGTTCGAACGAATAATAAAAATGCTTTAACAAAGTAAAAAAAAAAGCCTCCGATGTTCACTGCTGAGCCACACTCTTGCCGGAGCCTTTTTTAAACTTTTTAAAAGCATTTTTTTTACTACCTATTCGCCCGAACCGGTAGTAAAAAAAATGCTTTTAAAAGGTAAAAAAAATGTTCCAAGGATCGCACAGCACAACTGTGATCATAGGAGCCTTGTTTTTACCTTTTAAAAGCATTTTTTTTACTACCGGTTCGGGTGAGGTGGCACTAAAAAATACTTTTAAAAAGTTTTTAAAATGGTTGCCAAGATCGCGCGCCACAGCTGATCACCACCTCCCCCTCCCCCTTGTTCTTCTTAGCTTCCCAAACCTCCTTTTGGCGCACACTGTATATGCACGCAGCTCATGTATGGCATGCACTGGGCATGTGCGCATGCAGCTTGCATTTGACGCCCATGCACGGCCAGTGAACTGGTATTAAACAAGTTCAGATTTCACCACTGGTTATGGTGTTATGTTGCGTTCAGAGGTCTGACGGCCCATGGATAAAAGCTATTTTTCAGCCTGTTCGTTTGGCTGGCTATGCTTCTATATCAGGGGTCTCCAATCTGGGCCACTTTAAGCCTGGCGGACTTCAACACCCAGAATCTCCCAGCCAGCTTTGCTCTGGCACAGGTGCCAGAGGTGGCACACACAGAGCTCTTTCTGTGGGCACATGTGCCATCGCCAGCTGCTCTTTTGGTTTCCTGCGCACGCATGTGCACTGGCCAGCTGGTCTTCACGCATGCCAGAGTGCCAGACCCCCGAAAACCAGCTGACCGGCACGCGTATGCACACCAGCCAGCTGGTCTTCGGGTTTCTGGTGCTTTGGTGCTTCGACGCACGCACATGCCCACACGTTCCAGTTTGGGCACTAGGTGCTGAAAAGGCTTGCCATCACTGTCATATGGTGTCTGTCAAAAACAACCAGATCTATTTATGAAAGCTCTAAGTCAGAGGTCTTCAGACTTGACAGCTTTAAGACTTGTGGACTTCAACTTCCAGAATTCTGGGAGTTGAAGTCCACAAGTCTTAAAGCTGCCAAGTTTGAAGACCTCTGGTCTAAGACAACACCTTTATTGTCTTTTATCTATATTACAATACTCTCACTAGACTGCTTGCCTTCCCTTGGGAACCACCGGATAAGGTTCCAAGGAGTTTGGGGTGGCAATGGTCAAGCTTATGCCTCTTGCAACTGCACAAGGACTTGAGGCTAGTTCCCTGCTTGATAGCTTTGCTGGCTGGGGGATTCTGGGAGTTGAAGTCCGCCAGGCTTAAAGTGGCCCAGGTTGGAAACCCCTGGTCTATATCTCCTGCCTGATGGTAGGAGAGTAAAGAAGTGCTGACCAGGGGTGACCAGGGTGTGAATCCTCCCTGAGGATTTTCCTAACCAACCAAGATTAAGGCAACAAGCCAGCTTTAGCTCAGGGCAGCCTTTGCCCAGGAGGGATCCAGATTCAAACCACCATTAAAAAAAATAATTAAAAAAAAAAACTTTAAAAAAAAACTCTTAAAAGGGCCGAGAGGGTCGCTTTGCCAGCCCAGCCATGGTCCATTTACGCAAGGCCAGCCGTGAAAGCCCCGCCCATCGTGGTTTATGCAACAGACCATGATTAGCCAAGCCGTGGCTTAGGGTGGCCGTACCCCCACCCCCACCCCCACCGCCCCGGAAGGGTGGGGGGGCTCTGGAGCCCATGAAGTCGGTCAGTGGCGCGAGGGGGGCCGGGGAGCCGCCTTCCTTCGACCCACCTGCACCAAGACGCAGCCCAGCTCGACCCCCGGCCCGGCCACCCCCGCCATGACGGAGCCTCCCCCTCCAGCGCTCGGCAAGGCACCGGCAACCACGTGACCTCGTCTCCTAGCAACAGGACGCGCGGCTCGGGCCCGGACCACGGGCTCCTTATGAGGCGGGGGGGAAACAACGGTCTTAGCCATGTGAACTGGACCCAGATCCGCTTTCTGCTCGGGAAAGAAAAGAGGCATCTCTGTTTCGTATCTCAGTTCTTCGGGGGATTACGGGTTTCTTAATTTTCTGCAGCCGTTCGTGACCTTATTCGCTTCCTTCTCTCCCTCCCCCCCTCGCAGCCGTTGTTTAAAATGGTACGTCCCGGAAAGGGCGGGGCCTGCACCGGAAAGGGAAGCGCCGGGCCCTTCAGGACCGCTGCAGTGCGCGATGGCTGTCCCGTGCACTTTGATCACCAGCTGCGCGGCGGGCTTCCCCGGGGAGGAGCTGGTGAAACGTGAGTCGGCTCGAGCCTCGGCCGGGCTTCCCGCTCCCCGGAGGCCCTTTCCCGGCTCTGGCCCTAGCTCTGTCCGGACAGGTGTTCCCCTCTAAGCCAAGAGTCCCTGAACATGTGCAGAGGGCAGCTGCTCTCGGCCAGCAATGCGATCCCTAAAGTAGCCCTGCCAGGCCTGGGATGAGCTCGGGAGGGCGGCCAAAGAGAGCCTGCGTGGTGAAGGGGCTGGCCGAGAAGCCAGGAGGGAGGGAGAGAGCTCTGGGCCTCAGTCCCTCTCCCTCCCCCAGCCCACCCCACCCCACAGGGGGGTTGTTGCAGGACAGATAGGCCGGAATATTAGATATGTTCCCCTGCCATGAGCTGACAGTGTATGTGCACACACATGTGTGTGTATATATGTAAAATACAACCCCCCCCCCGTTGCTTTGGGTGCTAGGTGGCATTTAAATTGAATTAAAAGTTATTAAATACGCAAACGGCATATTAAAGGAGGGATAAATGAATAGCAAAAGCTGTTTGTGTTTTACTATTACGTAACGAAATTTCATTTTAATGTATGCCGATTAGTGTACATTTAAAGTGACATTAAAGTTATTCTAAAGTCTTGCTCCTCCAGATTATTGGGGGCATCATTAGGACCATCTGAATGAAAGGTTGGGCAAGATTCCTCTTTTATGAATTTGCTTTTTTTTGGTGGCTTTTTAGCCAGAAAGAGATTCTTTTCTCCTGCACCCCTCCCACCCAAAGGGAGGGAAGAGAAGGTGGGAGAAGAGGAACTTCCTTTTCGAGACTAGGCGGGAGGGCTGTTGGCCTTTATTGGGAAATCCATGCTGGGTTGGCTTCTGCTTCCTGCAGATCTTCCTCAAAATGTTATTAGGCGCTTTTTGTTCTGATAAGGAAGCTAGAGGAGCTTGGAACATGTTCAGTGCCGCACTTGGGTGGGAGGTGTGTAAGATTGATAAATTTTGCCTTTGGATCCTCTAGGAGGGGTCAGTGCAAGTTTCCCCTTTTCTTCCTCCTTCCTTAAAGATAACGATAAAAATAAAATTCCTTATTTTTTATAGATTACAAATAAATTTGCTGAACAAAATAACTGCCAAAGAATAACAGCCCACTATTTTTGGTTGTTCAATAGCTTTTGCTGTTGAAATTTCTTTTAAATGTTTGATTGAAATGTGCTATACATTTTCAATTTTCAGTTCTTACCTCCTAGGTCTAATCCTGCCCTATGGAAGTGTCAATGGGCACTTGTTGCCATCTTAAACATAGCAGCCTTTCAGATATTTGAAGATAACTATCAGGGTTACCCTTTCATTCCTTTTTCTACAAGCTAGTCATACCCCTGTCTTTCAGCCATTTCATATGGGATTTTATTTTCAAATACATCCTGTTGTGGTTATTATTGCTTGACACAATCCAGCATCAAATAAGTGTCCCAGAACTGGCTCAGTTCTTCCCGTCTAGTCTGATTAGCACTAAATGGTTCTACCACTTTTGTGATTTAGAGATTATTGTTGAATTCAAACTGAGATGCTGTTCATCTTTTTAGTAAAAGTAGTAGACAGCTGGCTCAATAATTAATCTGTTGAATGGTTACGGCCTCATTTTTTTTATCTTAAATGCATGAATGCTTGTGTCTTGCTTCTCTTTGGTTTAATCTTTAATCTTGCCAGCCCTCTGCCAGTTATTGGTTTGATAAAGTTCCTCCATATCCTTATCCAAGCAAAGCCCAGAACTCAGGATGAAAGCTTATAGTTGTTTGCTGGAGATTCAATGTGGTGTCACTCAGGGATGAAATCCAGCAGGTTCTGACAGGTTCTGGAGAACTGATAGTGGAACTTTTGAGTAGTTTGGAGAACCGGCAAATACCACCTCTGGCTGGCCCCAGAGTGGGGTGGGAATGGAGATTTTGCAATATCTTTTTCCCAGGAGTGGGGAGGGAATGGGGATTTTGCAGTATCCTTCCCCTGCCAAAGCTACCAAGCCACGCCCACCAAACCACACTATGCTCACCAAGCCACGCCCACAGAACCTGTAGTAAAATAATTTGGATTTCACCACTGGTGTAACTCCTTTGCGCTCACTAGTTACAGTTGTGCAGCAACAGATCCATTAACATCCATGCATTTTCTGAGCTAGGAGATGCAAAGTCTCTCAAAATATACTTAAACCATCAATTCGTAACTAAACATGTTCTGATATAATAAACACATAGTGGCTTTTAATGATTACTGCATTTTTCCCTGGTTATTTATAAACAGCTGCTTAATCTGTTCTGAACTTAGACAGTTTCTCTTCTGTCTCAAGCTGCTATATCGTTTGTGCTCATCTTACATTACCAGATTACTTGAAACTATTGATGAAAGAAATATATATTGCTAGTTTTTTCATGGGGAAGATAAATTAGAGAAGATAAATCTCAGGAGAAGGGTGCTCTTGAAAATCAGGGAATTAGCACTCAGTGTTTGTGAAACAGAGAGCCGGTTTGGTATTGTGGTAAAGGCACCAGGCTAGAAATCATGAGTTCTGGCCCCACCTTAGGCATACATCCACCTTGGATTTGCAATGGCAAATCACTTCTGAAATCTTGCCAAGAAAACTGCAGAGACTACACCAGGTAAATGCTAGGTTTCAACAATGACTTGAAGGCGCGCGCACGCACACACACACACACACACGTGATACCAAAGTTGTGTGGCAGTTAAGACATCAGATTTTGATCAGGGAAATCCTGGGGAAGTTCTCCTTTGACATTAGAACTTCCTGGGTGTTTTTTGAATCAGTCATGGAAGGAGGCAAGGAGGCATTTCTCAAAAATCTTGCCAAAAAACCTGCAGGGACTTACCCAGGCAGTCTCCAATCTCTGAGAACCAAACACAATTGAACAGAAGGAAGAAAAACCTCAGATTTAGTTAATGTCATTTTCTTTCCTCACATTTGGTTTGTGCCTTTTATTTGCTACTCTTCCTCTTTGAATGATATGATTCCCTTAAAAAGGAATAGCGTAATGAGTTTTGCATCTATGCACGTACTATATTATTGATGTTTTTGGAAACAAGCTAAACATTCCTGTGTACTGTATGAAGCCAGGATAGTGCCTGCTTGAATGACAGATTTTCCTTTCTTTGCACGAATCTCATAGAAAAAAAACCCTACCGAGGCCATAGATGTATAATTTTTATAGAATCCTCAGTTTGAAAGGGACGTTAGAGAGGCAGTCCATCTCCCTTCCCAGTGCAGCAACTCTTAGATCATCCTGGACAAATGGCTGTCCAACTTTTTCTTGAAAACCTCTAGTGGTGGAGACTCCACCACTTCAGAAGGAAGGATGATGTTCAACTGTTGAATAGCTCCCACAGTGAGGAAATTCCTCTTTATTTCCCGTTTCAGTCTCTCACTTTTTCAGTCTCTCACTATTCCTCCATTGGTCCTTATCTTTGGGGGCCGTGAGGAATAAATCCTTCTTCCCTGGGACAATCTAATTTCCAATTTAAATATTGGAAGACTGAGATCATGTCTCCCCATAACCCCTTTTCTTCTGGTTGAACATTCTTTTGTTGTTTTTAACCATTTTAAGTCGTGTCTGACTTTTGGTGACTTTATAGGCAATTGCTCTCCATGCTCCCCTCTCAAGCACAGCTTCTTTCAATTGCTGCATATTCCTTTACATCAGATTTGATGTGATCAAGCCAGCCAGTTCTTTGCTTGCCCCGTCCTCTTGTTCTACCAACCATTCCTAGCATTGTTGCCTTCTGCAATGAATTTGCACGCATGACATGGCCAAAGTAAACCAAACGTAGACTTATGACTTAACGCATTGTAAGCCGCCCTGAGTCTCTGGAGAAGGGTGGCATATAAATCAAATTAAAAATAAAAAAATAAATGACTTTATCTTCTAGGATATTTCTGGTTTTATACGATTTAACACCTCTCTGTTAGTTACTATGGCTGTCCATGGTATATGCAGTAATTTACCCCAGCACCACAGTTCAAAAGCATCAATTCTTTTTGGCTCAGCCATTCTTAGTGTCCAACTCTCATACCCCCATGCACCATTATTGTTCTAACGGTGGAACATACCCAGGTCCTTTTAACTGTTCTTCATAAGACTGAACTTCCAGGTCCTTTACCGCTCTTTCCAGTTTCTCAGCATCCTTCTTGCACTGTGCTGACCAGAATTAGGCCCCCTATTTGGGTGTAGTCTGATCAGTGCAGCGTAGAGCAGAACTAGCACTTTCCACAATTTTGACATTAATACTCCCTGTTAATGCAACCCAAAACTGCATTGGCCCTTTTGGCAGCTGTGGCACATTGCTTTGTACTTATGCAGAAGGATTTGTGGTTCATTCCACCAGGTGGCTCTCCAGGCACACCAAGACTGTGTTTGCAGACCGATGGCCATGAAACTGGGATCGTCTTAAAAAGTACTAACCCTGTTCTCCAAACAGGTTCTCTGGGCTCAGGACAAGGAAAGCTTATCAAAGAGAGATCCAACCTAGAGTTAAGGAGAAATTTCCTGACAGTGCAAACAATTAATCAGTGGAACGGCTTGTCTCCAGAAATCATGGGTGTTTTCAATAAGAGATTGAAGATCCATTTAACTGGGATGGTATAAGCTCCTGCCTTGAACTGCTGGTTGGACTAGAAGACCTCCAAGGTCCCTTCCAGCTCTGTTATTCTGTTATTCTTTCAATGGCTAAGTGACCGATCATAATTCGAGAATTACCGGTATAGTAAATGTTAATGAATTTCATGTACACTGCTATTAACAATGGTCATCTAAGGATGCATGAGTGACAGAGAATTGATCCTTGGCATCCTCTTGTTGGCAAAGGAGATGGAGCAGGATTGCATGTTGTTAACTGTTGCACAACTCAGAGGTACCACTGGAAGTGCCTGATTGGAGAGTCGTCCTCTAACTCAATTTGGCTCTAAGGAAAAGTGTCCGGCTGAAGCAGCTGTTACCTTTTTTATTTCACACATCTCTGTGTTCCAGAGGTGTTCCTCTGCCTCAGATTGTGGGGAGGGGTATGCAGATATGGGGCCAGCTGTTTCATTGCTGGGAGCCGGCATGTAAGTGAGCTGGCATGTGCTCTATGAAAACACAAGTCATCAAAAGTTAGCTTGGGAGGCCTGCCGAAATTGCGATTGCCAAATGCGTCAGTTGATTCTCTCTCTCTCTCTCTCTCTCTCTCTCTCTCTTTCTCTCCCTCTCTCTCTCTCTCTCTCTCCCAAAACTTTTTGTATGTGAAACCGCAGGCCTGCCCGAAGGTTGGAATTATCACAAATTAAAGTGAGCAGTTCTCCCACGACACGACAGTTTCCCAACCCACTATTTTTGTTGTTATGGCGGCTTTGGGGAAGGACTTTTTCGGGGGGGGGGGGTGGCGGCACATCAGCTTGAAAGCCTATCCGAAAATGGGTACGTTCTCTGGAGCCAGATATAGAAAGTTGTCATTATTGTGCGAGGGCCGGGTGAGAGTTGTATGAAGATGCGCCCTGCTTCTGTGGGGAATTTCCCAAGGCCCGGCCATCTGAGCAAAACGGTCCCAAGATTCTGGACGACAGAACGGGTGTATTTTTACACCCTCGTGTGGGTTGCAAGGGGAAGCCTATTTATACTAACTGCTTAGCTAGCTGGCTAACTTCTCATGGGCAGCTGGTAAAAGTAGATGAAAGTTAGTTCTTGGGAACAGCATATTGTGAAGGAGAGGATGGAGGTGGAGATCCACCACAATTCTGCCCAGCCCATGAAGCGTTTCAAGGATCAACCTAAAAGCAGGCGAGGGGATTTTTTTTTTCCAGATGTGAGTCTCCTTTTCCTCCCAGGGTCTCTTCCTTGTCTGGTTATTTAGGTCTCTTTGTTGTCTCTTGCAGGGATCACTGGAGAAGAAGAGCTTCCGGAGCACATTGCCGTAGAGAGCGGAGCTCGGTTTTACCCCTGGACGATAGACAATAAATATTACTCGGCTGCCATCCATCTCTGCGTGGTGGCAAATGTGTTTCAGGTGACGACGGAAATTGTCAAGTCTGTTCAGGCTTTCCTGTTCTACTTCGACAGCACCACAGTGAGTGTTGCCCTGCAGTTTGGGATGTAGAGTAGCATAGCCTAGCATAGCAGAATTGGAAGGGATCTTGGAGGTCATCCAATCCACCCCGCACCCCCCACCCCCAGTGGACATTCTGGTTCAGAAACAGGTGAAATCCAACAGGTTCTGACAGGTTCTGGAGAACCGGTAACGGAAATTTTGAGTAGTTCAGAGAACTGGCAGCGAAACTTTTGAGTAATTTGGAGAACTGGCAAATACCACCTCTGACTGGCCCCAGAGTGGGGTGGGAGAACCTTTCTCAGTTATTTGCAACTCCTTGATAGTCCCCGAGTAGTGGCAATTAAAGGAGAAGAGGAAAGCAATGGAATCGGGAATCTCAGAACAAGCCACCTTCGGTTCCAACTCTCTTTTCTTCCATGGAGAAAGCTAGTTTAGTAGCTTGGCTTAGAATTAAGGACAAATCCTCTTGCCTATCCTGGGGTGGTTATGCTTTTTACGCGCTCCTCGAAGTTCAATAGTAATGGCTTGCTCTCTACTGATGGTTTGTAAATTATGAAACCCTTAAGTAGGCAAAATCATCTTGTATTAGATGGCAACTGTTCAACTGTGCAGTGTGTTTAGACTCCTGGATGACAACTCTGCACTGTGCCTTTGTTCCTTGGTTGCTTAAGTGGGTTAAGAGTCCTACAGTCGTAGCCAAAATTGTGGAAACCTTTTGAGAAAAGTGTATTTTTGAGGTTTGATGGCTAATAACACCACTTTTTTTTTTTTTTTTTGAGTTTCAAGATAATCCTACTCCACTGCTGGAATGGCCTGGGAATAGCCCAGACCTTAACACAATTGAAAATCTATGGAGCCGACTAAAGAAACTTGTTAGTCAGAAGCGACCCAGCAATAAAAACCCAGTTAAGAGAAGCAATCCTTCAATCTTGGTTTCACACTAGGACAGCTGCAGAACTAAAAGACTTGGTTCCCTCCATGGGAAGACGTTGTAAGGCCGTCATTCATGCTAAAGGTTAACCAACTAAGTATTAACTCATATGGGGATAGTTTTTGTGTATCTCATTTTTTCTATGGTGATAATTTTTGTATATCTTGTTTTTTCTATGCATTTCACTTTTCTTCTTTATACTGTAACTGCTATTCTAATAGCAAATCCTTCATAAAAGTTATTGCATGACATTCTTGATTAAATGATCTTTCCATTGATATATAATTTTATGGTACTACTCCCCCCAAAAGTGGTGTTATTAGCTAGTTTTAGAAAATACACTTTTCCCAAAAGGTTTCCACAAGTTTGGCCACTACCGTAATAGTTGATGCTCCCCTATAGATGTCAAATTTGCAGATTTTATGTGAAGTTCCAACTCCTCCTCTCCTCCAAATCAGCTTCCAACAGGGTCATCGCACCAGATTCTTGTCCCTTCTCAGCCACAGACATCTTGTGTCACTTTTTGGCCTAAATCTTAAAGGGGCTGATCTCCCTTCAAACTTTTCTGCTTCCTAAGATTTCCTTATTTTTATAGAACCGGATATGCTTTTGCTTGTAACAATCCATAAAGCCTGCAGTGAAGAAACCAGCTCTTTGTATCTCCTTTTACAGATATCTGGGCTGGATGGTATCTCTCAGTGGCTTTCTCTTATAGAAAACTGGCTCCCGGGAGTGATGATCTTGGTCTGTGACAGAGTCTCTGAAAATGGTAAGGTGATGACAAACTCTGGTTAAGTTGTGAAGCTTGGCTGGAGCAACAGAGGGAGCAGCTTGGCTTGGAAAGGCCATATTTTCAAAATCTGAAGCTGAGAGCTTTGTGGTTTTGGAGAATTGCTAGACTCCATATGCTGCTTCCTGGGTTACAATTCCTCAGTGCTGGTCTTAGGCCAGCTAAGCAACTGCAGATACCAGGGCTACCTCAACATCCCAAGGTGGTGGAACAGTTCCCCAATTGAATTACTGTTTTTAAAGAACAACCACGTTTACCTGAAAGAAAATTGACCAAAAGAAAAATAATTATGAAAACATTTGATAAATATAAGCCAACACTCTCTGCAATGGCCAGCTTCTCGCCCTGTCAACCAACATTGGCCAATTCCAGTTAGAAGCAGTCTGAATGATTTAGGCTTTCCCATGGAATGGGAGTAGTCTTGGCCTAGTGACCTGATTTGGGACCGGAATTTCCATCCTTGAGTGAAACGTCATCAGGTGAAACTTCACACACCACACTGTACATGGCAGGTGGCAGTCTTAGCAGTCCCAAATTGCAGTTGTTAGGATAGGATCGTGCCATTGTTTGGCAAGGATTGTAGTCTTCTCCTGCCCTGCTATGCTCGCCTCTACTTGAACTCCCCCACCCATCAGTCTCCCCCATCTCTGCCCTTTTTGCTGTCTTGCACCCATCCGCTTGCCCATCCCCCTCACCAGGGCTCGGTCCCTTGTGAGGCCTTCTTCCCAAGGCTGTGTAAATTTGGGGGAAAAGTCTGCACATGCCCAGCAGCAGTCTTGTGCAGCACAAAGCCAGGAGCGCCTGGTCAGCAGTTGGAGGAGGAAGAGAGCGAAGGTGGAAGGGGCAGTGGGGGGAGAGGGCCAAGTGGAGCACAGGATGGCCAAAAGGTTAGAGATGGAGAAATAGGCCTCCCTGTTTGTCCCAAAGCTGCTTTTCAAGAGGCAACTGGACTTTCTGGTTATTCTTTGAAGACGTTTCATTTCTCATCCAAGAAGCTTCTTCAGCTCTGACTGGATGGTGGGGAATGGAAGGATTTATATTTTTTGTAGACAGCTGGTCATTTGCATCCTTTGTCGTTGAGGCCACTTGGATGTCCTCAGGGTCACTTGAGTAGTGCTAATGGTTCCTTTAGTCTACAATTTTTTTTTTGGAAACCTCCAAGTGCTTCACCAACCCACAGAAAGGAGACAAATGACCAGCTGTCTGCAAGGAATACAAATCCTTCCATTCCCCACCATCCAGTCAGAACTGAAGAAGCTTCTTGGATGAGAAGCGAAACATCTTCAGAAAAAAAACCAAGAAAGTTCAGTTGCCTCCTGAAAAAAGCAGCTTTGGGACAACTGTAACCTGGATGACTGAGAATCTCTACAGACTTTTAGGCTTTCTTATTCATTTCCGGTTTATTTCAGTATTTCCAGTTTAGCAGGTCATCCTAGAGTTACCTGTTGCATTTTTCCTCTGTCCAGCGACAATGTTCTCTCACTGAATAGGTTGTCCACATTCAGCCTTCCCCAGAACGTTCCAAGAGTTTTCAGCTGTGCATCCCATCCAGTGAGTTTTCTCCCACCAGTGCCCAGAGCGGTGGGAGCCCTTCTTGGCAAAAACCCCCGCCTTTCCTCTCCTCTTTGTAGGCATCAGCCGGCAGAAAGCCCAAGAGTGGTGCATCAAGCACAGCTTTGAGCTGGTGGAGCTCAGCCCAGAGGAGCTTCCGGATGAGGACGGTGAGTTTTGGCCTTTGCCTCCTGCCCACAGCAACTTTCAAGCGGTTCGGTTTCTTTGGGGTCATCGGCAAATTTCATCCCTGCCAGAAAAATGCCCGTCTTTCTGCCGGAAGCATTGCTTCTTCTCCCCACTGAATCAAGTGGGGTTGCTGCGTCACAGGCAATCAGAGACTGTGGTTTGGGATGTGTGCAAGGGTCTCCACAGGGTGTGGTCGACAAAAGTCAGGCTGGTAGCCACAACGATGTGTTTGCAATTTTTTTTTAATATGCATTGCGCATAAGAAAGAGGCAAAGCGTCTCTCACATCCTTGTGGCTGCCAGCTCAACTTTTTTAAAAACACCCCTGGATGTGTGGATCGGGACGTAACAAATCCAGTCTCTCTTAGTGTCTGCCTGTCCAGACTTTTTTTTAAAAGAAATTGCACATCTATTCGGTTCACCACATTGGCTCAGGAGCTGAGCGTTTCGGCATGACTCTTTCTAACTTCCAAAAGGGTTGAGATCATCTTTGCAAGAGAGAGGGGGGGGAATGAACAGAGGGCCAGATGTTGGAAGGGGACCGGAAATGCTTTCCTGCACTGTCTCCATCAGTCCCCTTAGTGAGAGATGTAGGGTGCTTAAATTGCCCCACAGAACTTGGTCCTTCAAGATGCTTCCTCCTGGTTTCTTTACGTCATTCACATCACATCCGTAAAAATTGTGCTCATAGCACTTTTTCTCATAGAAGCTCCTGGATATAGGCAGCCTTGCAAATCCGGATTTCTGTTTAGATGTGTCTCTCTCCTGCTGCTCTATCTGCCTGTCTGTCTATCATTACCTATCTTTGTGCCTGCCTGTCTGTCTGTCTGTCTGTCTGTCTGTCTCTCTCTCTCTCTCTCTCTTTCTCTCTATCCATCCCATTCATCCATCCATCTATCTATCAACGCACCGTGTTGCGGTGGTTCTCCTATCTCTCTGACCGGTCGCAGTCTGTGTTGGCAGGGGGGCAGAGGTTGACCTCGAGGCGCCTTGTTTGTGGGTTGCCACAAGGGTCAGTCCTCTCGCCACTCCTGTTCAACATTTATGTGAAGCCGCTGGATGAGATCATCCGTGGATTTGGGGTGCGGTGCCATCTGTACACTGATGACACTCAGCTGTACATCTCCACCCCAAACCACCCCAACGATGCCCTTGAAGTGATGTCCCGGTGTCTGGAAGCCGTGCAGGTCTGGATGGGGAGGAACAGGCTTTGACTCAACCCTTCCAAGACCGAGTGCCTGTGGATGCTGGGATCCCGATATAGCCAGCTGGTGCCATTGCTGGCTATTGGGGGCGAGTCATTGACCCCCACAGAGGGGGCTTGCAACTTGGGCGCCCTCCTGGATACACGGCTGTCTTTAGAAGACCACGTGACGGCCGTGGCCAGGGGGGCTTTTTATCAGGTTCGCCTGATACGCCAGTTGAGCCCCTTTCTGGGTTGGGATTCCTTATGCACAGTCACTCATGCTCTCGTCACTTCTCGCCTGGACTACTGTAATGCTCTCTACATGGGGCTCCCCTTGAGGAGCACCTGGAGGCTCCAACTGGTCCAGAATGCGGCCGCATGGGTGATTACGGGAACGACATGGCACTCCCATATAACACCTCTCCTGCGCGAGCTGCACTGGCTCCCGGTGGTCTTCCGGGTGCGCTTCAAGGTGTTGGTTCTCACCTTTAAAGTGCTCCATGGCTTAGGCCCAGGGAATCTACGAGATTGCCTTCTGCTACCAACAACCTCCCACCGGCCAATACGCTCTCACAGAGAGGGCCTCCTCAAGGTGCCGTCGGTCAAGCAATGTCGGCTGGCGGCCCCCAGGGGGAGAGCCTTCTCTGTGGGAGCACCCTCACTCTGGAAGAGATACGATTGATCCCGGATCTCCGCACTTTCCGTAAGGCCCTGTAGACGTTTTTATTTCAACAAGCCGGCCTGGCCTGAATAGGTTTTAGGGGTTACTTTTTAATTTGTATAGCTTGGGGTTTTAAATTGGGAGGCCGATTAATTTAATTTATTTTTAGGTATCTTAACTTTTTTATTGTATGTTGTTTTAATTTTCGACTGTTCACCGCCCTGAGTCCCTTTGGGAAGAAGGGTGGTATATAAATTCAATTAAACTAAACTAAACTAAAACTATCATCTATCCTACCTACATATCCACCCACCTATCAATCTACTCTTCATCCATCCTTCCAATTTATTGGCTACCCACCCTACCCAGGATAACTCTGAGTGGCTTACAATATTGATATTGGTGCCTTTTCAATTTTTTCAAAAAGGTTTTCAAAGTTTTTCCAAAAAAAAAAAAAAATCAAAAATGCTTGAAGGCCAAATTTTTATATTTAAAGTTTGAATGTTTTGTATGTTTGCTTTTATGATTATGCTGCCCAGAGTCACTTGTTTGTGAGACAGACGGGTATATACATTAAATAAATAAAAAACAAATACATAACTGTGGGGTGTAGCTGTCTGTGCCCTGGGAAGTCTGGGTTTGGGTGGCTGCATCAAGAGCTGTAAAGGGAGGTTTTGTTCGTTTATAGCGTAGTATTTCTTGAGCTATTTCCTGATAGATCAGAGGTGTTCAAACTTGGCAGCTTTAAGACTTGTGGACTGTAACTCCCAGAATTCTCCAGCCAGCTATGCTGGCTGGAGAATTCTGGGAGTTGAAGTCCACAAGTCTTAAAGCTGCCAAGTTTGAACACCTCTGTGATAGATATTTGAGGGATTAGATAAGAAATCTCTGACTATCTTAGTGGCATAAACAACCTCTTATTTCTTCCATCTCGGATTTAACCACATAAAATGGCTTGTCACAAACTCAGTTCCAGTCCAGAAATACATCCTTAGGCTCAGAAGAGGCTGTCATTTTATTTTCGTTTTGCATCTTTCACCCCGAAGCCGATTGGTATTTTTAGGATTCTAACCAAAAAAACAAAAAAGAGTAATCCGTTCCTGCCTAGTCATTTCTTATCAGAATTTCCCTTTTAAAATATGCCAAGGCTTCGTTTGAAACTTGTATCGTGTGGCGGGCATTCAAGGTGATATAACGGTTTTTATTCTTTTGGTTGCATCGTCATTTTGATAGTTTCGTTTGAGTCATCTGCCTGAAGAGGTAACAGCTTTCTAATGTTGCAGAAAAGGCTGGAGGGTGTTTTTTTTTTAAACTACATGTAGTCCTCAACTTAAGACCACAATTGAGGCCAAAATTTCTGTTGGTAAGCGAGACAGTTGCTAAGCTAATTTTGTGACCTGTCTTGCTGCCGTTGTTAAGTGAATCACAGCAGCTGTTAAGATAGTAACACAGTTGTTCAGCGAATCTACCTTCCAGAAGGTCGCAAAGAGTGATCACACGGCCCCATCAGGACACTGATACGGTCATAAATACGAGTCAGTTGCCAAGCATCTGAATTTTGATCACATGACCATGGGGAAGCTGCAACGGTCGTAAGTGTGAAAAATGGTCATAAGTCATACATTTGAACGGTCACTAAATAAACTGTTGTAAGTCGAAAACTACCTTGATTTCATGGTTGAGTGGGGATAGCTGTGAAGAATTTGGCAATCCTTCTTAAGGCCATTTTACACAAGGAATATATCTTTCCCAAAATAGTCAGCTTGGGCCCCTTGTTCTGTTGGAGCCTTAGAACAATGGAGCTTGCAAAGGTTTGGTTATTTTATTTATTTATTTTGCTGAGTACGGAATTCTGACCTTGGTTCGCGGACTATCAGAAAGATTTCCCCAAAATCTGCAACAGCAAAAGCACATAGACTTCTATACCGCTACACAGGGTTCTATAACCCTCTCTACCATAAGTGGTTTACAGAGTCAGCCTCTGGCCCCCAACCCTCTGGGTCCTTATTTTACCCACCTCGGAAGGATGGAAGGCCCACTCGATCATGCCTGATAAGACCACATTTAGAACAGTGTGTCCTCTTTTGGTCGCTGAAACAGTTTTGGAGATTAAAAGATATGAAGAACGGTTGCAGGAATTGAGTATGTCTGTTGAGTATGTCTAGACCAAGTGCCCAAACTGCAGCCGAACCCCCAAAATGCAATTAATTAATTAATTCAGTTTATATGCCGCCCTTCTCCAGAGACTCAGGGAGGCTTACAATGCGTTAAGCAATAGCCTTCATACTTTTGTATATACCTGCTTAGTAGGGCTTTCGGGGCCCCCTAAACGGTGTTCTTTTTTATACGAAGTCAGCTTATTGCCCCCACAATCCGGGTCCTCAATTTACCTACCTCGAAAGGATGGAAGGCTGAGTCAACCTTGAGCCTGGTGAGATTTGAACTCGCAGTAATTGCAGGCAGCTGGCAACTAAGTGCTACTTTAACAGTACTTAGTCCCCTGTGCCACCAGGCTCAGTGCGTGCCTGACCCCCACCTGTGCCCTGCACATGTGCGTGTGAAACCCTTGCACGCGTCCCACCTCCCGTGCATGCACACGTGCCCCCTGCATGCTCCCCCACCGCGCATGCATGGCAGAGACCTGAAGACCAGCTGGCCGGCGGGAGGCGCATGCTCATGCACAGAGGGTGCTGCATGCCACCTCTGGCGCGTCTGCCATAGGTTTGCCATCACGGGTCTAGTCTAATGAAAAGGCCTAGGGGTGACATGCAATAGCCCTTAGACTTATATACCGCTTCACAGTGCAGTATAGCCCTCCTTGAGTCTGCCTTTTGCTCCCAACAGAGTCTGCCTTTTGCTCCCAACAATCTGGGTCCTCTTAACCTTGGAAGGCTAAGTCAACCTGGTCAGGATCAAACTGTCGAACTGCTAACAGCAGACAGTCAGCAGAAGCAGCCTGCAGTACTGCCTTCTAACCACTGCGCCACCACGGCTCTTAAAAGGGTCTTTATAATACAGGCAGTCCTCAACTTACAACCTTTCATTTAGTGACTGTTCAAACTTAACAGTGGCACTTTGCACTTCGCAAAACTTTGCAGAACCAGTTATGATGGAAACGTGGGAAAAAATATAGGTCCAGAACGTTAAATTTACACAGTCACAGAATCTGAGGGAAAATTTTTATAAAATGTTATATAGGTGGCATTTAGATCCTAAGAAACTGTCATGCATGTATCCTAATGTTCAACCAAAATGTTGGAGATGTGATTGTTTAGATGCTACATATTACCATATATGGTGGACTTGCAAGAAAGTGAAGGCTTTTTGGATCAACATTTGTTGGGTAATGCAAAATGTCTTGAAGAAGAAACTTCAATTTTCTCCTCAATTGTTCTTATTGGGTATAGTTAAGGATTTTTCATTGAATGAAACAAAACTGATATTATATATGGTTACAGCAGCTAGGTTACTGATTGGTCAATATTGGAAAAAAGATGTTTTACCTACTATTGAAGAATGGACTTTGAAGGTGGCCAGTTTTGCAGAAATGGCAGTTTTTCAGCATACTTAAAAGACCGGACTCAAGAAATTTTTGTGTGGGAATGGAAGAAATGGATAGACTATGTGCAGAATAAATATCAAACAAGGAAGTATCAGATAGCTTTTAGCCGAATGTTATGTAGAAATCTATAGTATAGACAGGGGGCAGAATAGTTGGGGGGAATTGCATGATATGATGTGATTTGGATTTCACCCTTTAGTATTTGGGGAGCTAAAATTGAATTGTAATTTTAAGGTTACAAGGGAAGTCAAGGGAGGGGAGGGAAGGTTAGGGAGGGTTAGGGAGGGGAAGGGAGGGGGAAAAAGCGGGGGGAAATTTGTATTTGTAAACTTTTTCAATAAAAAAAAAAACAGTGGCACTGAAAAAAAGTGATTTATGACCAGTTTTCACACTCATGATAGTTGCAGCATCCCTGTGATCAGAATTCAGCCGCTTGGCAACTGGCTCATATTTGTGACCGTTGCAGTGTCTCTGGATGACGTGATCCCATCTTGCGTCCTTCTGACAAGCAAAGTCAATGGGGAAGCCGGATTCATTTAACAACCGTGTTACTAACTTGACAACTGCAGTGATTCACTTAACAACAATGACAAGAAAGGTCGTAAAATGTGGCAAAGCTCACTTGAAAACTGTCTGTTCTGCTCAGTAACAGAAATGTGGCTGGGGTTGTAATTCGAGGACTACTTGCAATGCTTCTGCCAGCATTTTGTGAGGTGTCCCTCCCTGGTGGTAGTACATTCAGATCGAGAACTGAGAATGACCTTGTTAAGAGAACAGTTTCCAGGCCTTGTTTATCCTTCTTAGTTTCTGAATCCTCATTCTGTTTCTGACGAAGACAGTGGTGTGGTGGCCTAGAGGTGGTGATCTCGCTTCACAATCAGGAGGCTGTGAGTTCGATCCTAGGTAGAGGCAAATATTTCTCTCTCTGGGCACACTGAGAATATATCTGCCTGTTGTGGCCCGTCAGCGGCCTGTGCAGCTAGTAGCTGATTCGGACAGCGAGGAGGCTGGTTTGGTGCTGTCCCAGCAGCCTGTGCAGCTGGCACTCGAGACAGACAATGAGGAGGCTGGAGAAGATGTGGTGCCAGGGGCAGGGATTCAGCCAGGGCCTTCAGAACCTCCAGAAGATCCCATAAGTGAAGAGGACGAAGAGGAGGAGCCTCTTCTCGATGCACGGGCGCGCAGAGCTGCCAAAAGGCAGGAGTGGCTCCTCAGGAGGTGGTCTCCTCAAGAATAAGGCTTGGGGCTAATTGGCCACTCCCTTAGCCTATTTAAGGAGAAATGCCAACTGAGGCAATTTGCAGGGAACAACTTCATTCACATACCTTCGTGTCTTGTCTTGCTTATCTTGTCAGCTTCCTGCAAATTGCTTCTGGGCATTCTGCCAACCACAGTAAGCTTTCAGTTATTATTCTTTGAATTCTTGGCGGCTGTTAATGCAGTTAATTAACAGCCGTTGTTGTAAAAGACTGGTTTATTCAGTAATCTAAGGTTTGAACGGACTTTGGGTGTGTGCTGTGGGGTCCGTAGCTGGGGCAGAACACTGCCGAACAAAACTCCGCATTGGCAACAGGAAGGGCATCCGGCCAGTAAACACTCTGCTAGCTCCATTCAGTTGCCCAGACTCCACCATGCAAGGGATTATGGGGTCGTTAAATGATGATGATGATTCTGTTTCTGACGAAGGCTTTGTAATAAGTCGTATCCCAACTCTCCTTTCCTCATCCCCCCCTTTAGATGATTTTCCAGAATCTACAGGAGTGAAGCGAATCATCCAAGCCTTGAATGCCAATGTCTGGTCAAACGTGGTGATAAAAAACGGTAGGCGGTTTCTTAAGTCAGCTTTTAAAAATCGGTGACAATAATTCTCTGGCATTGGGGGTAGAGCAATTTCTCCCAGACGTCTGGGAGGCAATTCCGTGGGAGGCAGCGGCCACTTGTTCTCGACAGTCCATGGGGGTGGGAGGGTGGGCAGAGGAGCACACCTCACAGAATAAGAACAGGAAACATATTTTGCTGGAAGTTGCGTCTTCCCAGTAAGAAGAATCCAACAGTGGAATCAGTTGTCCGGAAAAATGGCATAAGCATCTTTGAATCGTAGAATAACAGAATTGGAAGGGACTTTGGAGGTGGTCTAGTCAATTCCGAATCCCCCAGTCTATGGCTGCAGTGCCAGGCCGCAGTGTGTTTGGAACTGAGGTCGTGGAAGTGGTGGGCGAGCATGTGTGAAAGTGGTAGGTGCACATGCGTGCACAAAACCATCTCTTCTTTCCCTCCCCTCCCCCGATGCCCCTCCTCAGGCCTACCAAGATACAAAGGTTTTGGAGACCACTGTCCTAGTCCATCCTCAGGCCCAAAGCCAGAAGACTGACACCATCTCAGATAAATGGGTGTCCGATCTTTTCTTTGAAACCTCCAGGGATGGTTGACCCTAAATGAACCTTCCAGTTCTACGAAACTCTAGTTTACAGGTCTCCAACCCTGGCCATTTTAAGCCTGGCGGACTTCAACTCCCAGAATTCTCTAGCCCACGGGTCTTCAACCTTGGCCACTTTAAGCCTGGCGGACTTCATCTCCCAGAATTCTCTAGCCCATGGGTCTCCAACCCTGGCCATTTTAAGCCTGGCGGACTTCAACTCCCAGAATTCTCTAGCCCACGGGTCTTCAACCTTGGCCACTTTAAGCCTGGCGGACTTCATCTCCCAGAATTCTCTAGCCCATGGGTCTCCAACCCTGGCCATTTTAAGCCTGGCGGACTTCAACTCCCAGAATTCTCTAGCCCACGGGTCTCCAACCTTGGCCACTTTAAGCCTGGTGGAGTTCAACTCCCAGAATTCTCTAGCCCACGGGTCTCCAACCTTGGCCACTTTAAGCCTGGTGGACTTCAACTCCCAGAATCCCCCAGCCAGCTGGCTGGGGAATTCTGGGAGTTGAAGTCCACCAGGCTTAAAGTGGCCAAGGTTGGAGACCCCTGCTCTAGTTTGCCACATTCAGCTGTCTGCTGAAAGTCCCAAGGCTCAACTGGCTATCAATGGCATTCCCAGGAAGGGATCTTTTTAAGGCATTATTGGCTTCTTGTGCCTACCTGTGACAGGACCAGCGACTGGCACTTTTGAGAAACGAAAGTTGATTTGAGGTTCAGCCTTAAGCCACCTCCGGCTCTAGAACGAGAAAGGAAGTCTCTCTTTCAATCTCAGTCTCATTGTAGAGAAAAGGCTGGGGTCCCCTGTGTTGCAACCTGGGCTCAGGAATGCCTTGAGTTGCAGGAGATCCACTTGTGGACTGCATCCAAGGCATGTCTCGATTGGTCAGAACAGAGGATCAGGTTGGTCACCTTAGAGCCGCGATGGCGAATCTATGGCACGCGTCCCAGAGGTGGCACACGGAACCCTCTCTGGACACGCACACCATTGCCAGCTGCTCTTCTGTTTTCTGGTGTGCCAGTCAGTTGGTCTTCACCAGAAAACCGGCCCGAAAAACGCCCCCAAAAATGGAATGAACGTAACTAACCGCCAAGAAATTTGCTCCCTGCTGCTTCAGGTTTTGATTCTTGGTGCTCTTGGTTTGAGTCACTGGCAGACTCGGCTTTCTTGGCAGGTGGGAGGGGAAGCGGCCGCTTTCCCGCTAGAAACGGTCGTGGTTTCCCCATCTGCAAAAGCTGAAAAGCCACAATCTGGGCGGGGAGACACTTTGGGGTGGACTTGCTTTTGGGGCTCGGGGTCAAATCCACGTTTGTTGAGAAGAACTCTTTCGACTGCTGATGACAGAAGCAGCCCCCCCTCCCCCCAGGTGATGGAGGGCCAGGGGCCTCTCTGTGAAATGCGTTCCATGAGGTTGGTGCTCCTGCAGGGACAGGAAGGAGCCAAGAAAAGCAGCAGTTGGTCCCAGATTCTCCTCAAAAAGGATGGAGGGGAAGCCTGAGGGAGCCTTGCAACTACTGCTGCTAGACCAGGGGTCCCCAATCCCCAGGCCACGGCCCACTATCGGGCCACAGCCTGTTTGGAATTGGGCCACGCAAGCGGCCAACAAGGGTGCCCACGAGTGCAGCTCCATTTGCATGGGTGGTGGGTGTTTGCAAACCAACTTTCCGCCCGTCTGCCAAGCTGGAAAGTTTGGGAACCTCTGTGTTAGATCACCTTCCTCTGGCTTTAGCCTACTCTAGAATGGTGACAGACCCTCAGTGACTGGCACACTCAGGCAGGGGCCGTGTGGAAGCCCCTGAGCCACAGCCTCCAGGTAGCTTGGCTTCTGGCTGGGAGTTTCTGAAGCCACAGCCGAATCTCCTCCAGGCCAGGGCTGGGAGATGCCTGGCCAGCCATCAAAGCCTTCTGCTAACTGACCATCCTTTCTTCCTTTTCAGAGGCGAGTCACAGCTTCGGCCTTTTCCCAGCCTTAGCAGGGGCAGACCGCAGGATTGGCTCAGACAAGAATGAAACTCCAGAAGTAAACAGCCGTTTTTAAAACTTCCTGGGTGGGATGTCTCAGCTTCATCTTTGGTTGTTTAGCCTTTCTTCTTCTTCTTCTTCTTCTTCTTCTTCTTCTTCTTCTTCTTCTTCTTCTTCTTCTTCTTCTTCTTCTTCTTCTTCTTCTTCTTCTTCTTCTTCTCCTCCTCCTCCTCCTCCTCCTCCTCCTCCTCCTCCTCCTCCTCCTCCTCCTCCTCCTCCTTCCTCCTCTTCCTCTTCCTCTTCCTCTTCCTCTTCTTGTCTCTGTTATGCCCCTGATTTAACCCGGGGGTACTCAGTTTTAATTTACTTGGCAGGGCCCTTCATCTTCCAACATTTTTTGTAAAAGAAGGCCTGGAAATTTAATGATGTTCTTTACAATTAAAACATTAAACCCCAGGGATTACCAGATTCTGTGCTTGGTATTGCAATTGGAATTTACCTAGATTTGGACACAGATGGCCTTTTTTAACCGGTTTGGCTCTCGCTGGCTTCATGGAATTGGCATCCTTGAGGCTGGCTCAGGTCAACCCATACTTTGTGCCAATTTCCACTGAGTCTCATTCGACTTCTTTCCTTCCCCGCCAGGCCAACTCTTTGCCGACAGAGAGGGCCCAATCTGTGTTGGATTCAGGAGCAGCCCTGGCCCCAGCGGAGGGAACCCAGGGGGACCCTGTGGCTGGTAAGAGCCTCTCTGCTAAGTAGGGTGAAGTGGAGAAAACAGGTCTGTTCCCTCCATCGGTTGTTTTGCGAGAAGTTCTTTCAGCCCCTCCAGTCCCCCCACTCGGGAGGACTCCCGGGGGTTCTAAGAGGGGCTTTCTTCCTGCCCCAATCCACCTCCTGCTCAATGAGTCAATCCAGTCCGTCAGAGCGGGTCTAGGAAAATTCGCCAAGGCCAACTCACCAGGGCTAAGTCGCCACAGCCAGCTCACCGCAGGACCACTCCAGGGGTGAAATCCAGCAGGTTCTGACAGATTCTGGAGAACTGGTAGCAGAAATTTTGAGCAGTTTGTAGAACTGGCAAATGCCACCTCTGACTGGCCCCAGAGTGAGGTGGGAATGGAGGTTTTGCAATATCCTTCCCCCAGGAGTAGGGAGGGAATGGGGATTTTGCAGTATCTTTCCCCTGCCACGCCTACCAAGCCACACCCACAGAACCGGTAGTAAAAAAAATTGGATTTCACCCCTGGACCCCTCCCTGTGGGACACTAATATCAAAGTGATGGTGGAATAGAATCGTTAAAGAACAGATGCCAACGGAGGGACAGAATGAAATGGGAATGGCAAACATTGAAATCATGTTTGTTTATGTT
The DNA here is from genome assembly GCA_030761175.1 of Masticophis lateralis. NCBI lineage: Eukaryota > Metazoa > Chordata > Lepidosauria > Squamata > Colubridae > Masticophis > Masticophis lateralis. The sequence goes on along the minus strand of JAUDYJ010000012.1, from coordinate 22,104,575 downwards.
CAATAATTACATAGAACTGTTAAATTGTCCTGCAGCGAGTTGGCTGTGATGAGCTGGCCATGGCAAGGTTTCCCATTCCCAGTGAGAGCTGCCTCTCTTTCAGACCCAGCACTGGACACGGATATTCAAGAGCTCGCTAGCCTCACTGCAGGAGAAGGAGACATCGAGAACTTTGAGCGACTCTTCTCCAAGTTGAAGGAAATGAAAGGTAGCCTTCAGCTTATTTCCCCAAACTCGGAAAATAACTCGGTTTTCGTGCAAATTTGCCAGGGCGGGCTTTCAGAGCACAAGAGCCAGGTAGCTCTTCTCAGCCTGACCCACCCACAAAGGAATGGAGGGAGGGGCTAGGGGGGAGGGCAAGGAGAATGCTGGGAAATGCAGTTTCCGAGCAGTAGCATCTAGGAAGCAGGAGGAAAACAGCAGCCTAGCCCTGTCCTCTGGAGGCCTGCTGTGCTGTGCCGTGCTGGCAGGCCTCCGGTTTCCTCTGCCATAATGGGAGCAAGAAAGGAAAACAGGAAATTAGGAATCCATCCTTACCTTCTGCCAACTGATGTTATATGGCCATGCAACGCAACCCTTTTTCTGCCTCCCCAATTTATCTGCTGGAGTCAGAAAGAGCCTGGTTGGGTTTCCTCACTAGCGTTTACCTGCCTCCAGCCTTGGGGGTGGGAGGGAAAACTGCATAGAGAAGGAAGGAACAAGGAGGGATGTTCTGGAACATGTGATCAGAGGTGGGGACAGGAGTACCTGAAGTTTGGACATGTCTAGAAGCGAGGAATTACTGGATTAAAATTAGAACATGACTAGAGGAAATGATAAATCAACGTATTGATTTAAAACCTGAACTGTTCCTATTGAGCATCTTACCAGAGAAATATAGTAAAGAGAATACTTATTTGATTATACATATTGTAACTGCAGCGAGAACTGTATTCGCGCAAAATTGGAACACAGAGAAAATCCCTTTAGAGGGAGAAGTAATTTTCTTAATTACTTAAAGAAAAGGAATTAATTAATTAATTCTTAATTAATTAAAGAAAAGAAAGATTTGGAGTATTTTAAAGTATGGGGTCAATTATATCAATGGTTAGAGAAGATATATATATATATATATATATTTAGATAATTGATGAATTAATATAAGAAATTTGGGAAGAATGATGTAACAATCTAAATGAAAATATAAAGGTATGATAGAAATATGATTTGAAAATGACGGAGGAGGGAGTAGAAGACACACAATGTGCACTCAGATGAAACATTGAATGATTAAGGATGTATTGTTTGTATGTTTGTTTGTTTAAAAAAAACCTTTTATATGCTTTTTCCGGCTTCTTTCAGGGCAGGCAGTTTCTGTGTAACAGATGGCAACAATCCGTCTGTCCTTTTTGTACCTTTGCATGCAGCCTTTTCTATTTCATCCCCACCGACATCTTTCTTTGCTCTCTAGCCAAAGGTGATATTTCTTCCCCTTTCGTTTTCCAGAAAAGGCTGCCACCCTGCCTCACGAACAAAGAAAACTGCACGCTGAAAAGGTAAGATTTGGGATTGGAAATACTTGTTTTCTGAGCCCAAACCCAGCCAGATGCTGCTTGCTAAATACCCCTAGCATTTCACGGAGAGATTTCTAACCCTTGTCTCTTCTCTCTCCAGCTTTTCTCCCCAACCAAAATCAGAATTATTCACGCTCAGATTTTAATTTGTTTCCCCAAGTTGCAAAGCCCAGGATAGAAGCGAAGTGTGTATACTGATGCCCTCATTGCTTAAGTTGAGAGATCTACCTGGAGGGAGTTTGTAGAGCAGAAGTCTTCAAACTTGGCGGCTTTAAGACTTGTGGACTTCAACTCCCAGAATTCTGGGGCTGAGCTTCCAGGAGCTTCAGCCTGTTTGCTTGATTCCTAGGTTGCCAAAGCCTTCTGGATGGCCATCAGAGGAGACCAGGATGAGATTGAAGGCTTGTCTTCCGACGAGGACAACTAAGGAAGGGCAGACTGGAACGGGACTCCGGTTTTGGACTTGCGACAGGTTGGCTACCACCTGGATTTTGACGAGGCCTCGTTTCCTCTGCAGCCCTGGCAGAGACTTTTGGGGGTGGGGGGGTATCCCTTGAGACTTAGTTCATTCTTGTTCTTCAGCACCGGAAAGTAGCTGCCTCTGCAGTCTCCCTGCCTGGATTTACCAAGGGGAATGTGGACCTCCAAGTGAACAGAACCTGCTCCCAACTAAAGGAGAAGCTGCACGGTGTCTGGACGGTTCCATTTGCCTTCTAACTTGTCTTCATATCAAAATACCGCCTGGAATCTGGAGGGGAATGTTTGTCGAAAGTTATCCGTTAGTTTAGGAGTCCTGATGTCCCTTAGACCCTTAAAAGGGGAGAAAGGCTGCGAGAGGCAGCTCCTCTTGGCTCAACTTCACTTGGAATCGGATCCACGCTGTTTATCCAACACCAGCCGGCCAAGAGGAGACGGAGCTTGCATGCCATCTCCCCAGCCTGGAAGCGGAGGATGAACCAGCACAAGGAGAGACATCTGAGCACGTTCCCATTTCCCCCAGGTGCCCCGTCAGTGGCAGCTGAGAGGCTGTGTGCAACTCCCGCCTTGCTTGGAGGAGCTGTTGCTTCACAGCCTTTGGAAACAACAAAGGGAAGGGGAGCACCTCTCTCTGCCCAAACCTGCAGCCAGGAAGGTTAGGATTCTAGTTGAGTCCTTATGCCAGGAGGGGTCCCCGATCCCCGGGCTGGGCAAGCAGCAGGCGGGTGTTCACACGCACACATGAAGTTCTGTTTGTGGGAGTGCCAGGGGCACACGCCCCTGGCACAAATAGAACTGCATGTGCTGATGCGCATGCCTGCCACTCGCAGAGAACCATCCCTTCCCCCCCCCCCACCTGCCCCCCGGGCCACCAAGTGGGAAAGGTTGGGTACTGCTGCCTTACGCGGAAGCAGCAAGGCTGGACCGACAGGCCCTGCGTGCCCTTTCCTACAAAAGGTGTGTAAATCTAGGGCTCCCTCTTAGTGTCAGAATGTGCTTTGGTTTCAGCAGAACCGAGCCATCTCCTGCTGCTCCAAGGCCTGAAGCAGCCCCCCACCCCCCAGGCAGATCAAGCACTTTAGAGTCTAGTTGCTGCTGCTGCTGGAAACTTCACCGCTGCAGCTTGTTGGGATCCCATCGTTCTGTGCAGTTCTTCACCCCTCTTCTACTGGGAGACGTGGCCGCCCAGCTGCTCATGAGCTGTTTTGGGCTGCGGCTCCCATCATCCACAGCCGTTGATCCCCGGTTGGGTCAGATGTAAGCAGCTGCTGCTAAGACCTGGAGATGGCCCTTTTGGGAAAGGCGGCTGTGTGGTGGTCCAGCCACGGGGGGACCTTCTGTTTCTTTGGTGTTGTGTTAGGATGAATAAAGTCTGCTCAAAACACAGGCTGATGTCTGGTTGGTTTCCGTTCTACCCCTCCACGAAGGGCTGGGGGTGCAGAGTTTAAGACAGGACAGCTTTTGAGGGGAAGGGGCTGGCCGTGAAAGGTGGATACCGGCCCACTTAACAGTAACAGTAACTTAACAGTAACACTTAGGAGCCTGAGTAGCGTAGGGGAGTAATGCCTCCTACAAAGGCAGCATTTAAGATCCAGCTGCTGCAATTATTTGCGAGTTCAATCCCAGCCAGGCTCAAGGTCGACTCAGCCTTCCATCCTTTCTAAGGTGGGTAAATTGAGGACCCAGTTTGTTGGGGGCAATAAGCTGACTTTGTATATAAATATAAATATACAAAAGTATGAAGGCTGTTGCTTAACGCATTGTAAGCCGCCCTGAGTCTTCAGAGAAGGGCAGCATATAAATCTAATTTTAAAAAAAAAGTCAGAAATCTCTTTTCTCCAGCTAAAGCGGTGTTTCTCAACCTTGGTAGCTTGAAGATGGGTGGACTTCAACTCTCAGAATCCCCCAGCCAGCAGCGCTGGCTGGGGGATTCTGGGAGTTGAAGTCCACCCATCTTCAAGCTACCAAGGTTGAGAAACACTGAGCTAAGGGCTCTCAGAAGGAGCCCAAAGGAAGTCATAAATTATGACTGGGAAAATGTGCTCTCTCTCTCTCTCTCTTTTTTTTTGTTCCACCTCGATTTTGCAAATGTCTTAAGCTCAGTTTGCAAATCTATAGGGGCCTGGATAGCTCAGCAGACTAATGCATTGTGATTAACTCCAGCTGTCTGCAATGACTGTAAGTTTGAATCTCTCCAGGCTCAAGGTCGACTCGGCCTTCCATCCTTTCTAAGGTGGGTAAATTGAGGACCTAGTTTGTGTGGGCAATAAGCTGACTTTGTATAAATATACAAAAGTATGAAGGCTATTGCTTAACGCATTGTAAGACGCCCTGAGTCTCCGGAGAAGGGCAGCATATAAATCAAATTTTTTTTAAAAAAAACCCAGCCATGGGATCAAGCTAGGAAAAAAAGGAAAGCAGCTGCTTACTAAAGGTTGCCTCTTTCCCAACTTGTCTACATTTCGGTTCCCCACCCCACTGGCTGGGGAACCCCCCTCTGGCACGGCCACCCAGTCTACAAAGGAATGTTTGGGGAAGAGGACGCTTGTAGTTCCCACAGGGACCAGCATGGCTTTCCCTGGTTGAAGCTGCTGCCATTCTCGAGCTGGATTCACCTGACTCCTATAACGGGGGAGAAGGAGTCTTAAAAAGTTTACTAAAAACATCCCAGAACTTGAAACTTCACTTTTAGAAATAACAGGACATGGATGTTACAAAGCTTTTAATAGAGATAAGCTAAAGGCCAAAGGACAACAAGCAATATACAGCCAAAAGTACAAAACATCGGGTGAAGAACGTTTCACAAGAGCTAGCGAGAAGCCCACTATTTCTCAAGAAACCAAGAGCTGAACTCTACTTCCATCGAAGGTGAGAAGGAGACCTCTGGGTGCCTTTGATGATGCCAACCACCTCCTTGTATCAAGGGCTATTAATGGAAGGGATGGAGAATAGAAAGGAAGGACCACTTGCTTGGTATCGGTTCCATTGCTAGAAGCCCATCCCCAACCTCAGCCTGTTTGAGGCACAAGGACGACTCTTGCATGCCAATGCTAGAAAAGTAGGCAGATGTGTAGGACAGCTTTCCTTGACTGCTCTCCTGTGCTAGGGAATTGTCATTTCCCATGGCCCAGGCCTCTGTGGCCCACAGCCTCAGCCCAATTAACTAAGAATCTTGGCCACTGTCAGTCTGATGGGGGTGGGGTGAGGGGAGGACTTTGGAAAGCTGGTCCTATAGCTGCCATGGTCATCTTTATGAGACTGGCACCACACCTGCATGTCTGTGGCGATTCTCAACCATCCAGGTCATCGTCTCAAAGGTGCTTTTCTTCTTCTTCACAAGGCAACTGCAATGTCCCTTCCCTCCTCCCATCGCCCCACCATCCTGCCAGAACTGATGAAGCTTCCTGAAATATCTTCTTCCTCAGGGGAGGAAAAAAAGTCCAGTTGTCTTTTTAAAAAGCACCTTTGAGACCTCCCACTTGCATTGCCCATTCAGCTTGGAAAGAGGGTCTCACACATGGAAGACATGTGCCTCAAGAGCAGAGGTCTTCAAACGTGACCTCTTTAAGACTTGTGGACTTCAACTCCCAGAAATCTCCAGCCAACTCTGGCTGGAGAATTCTGGGAGTTGAAGTCCACAAGTCTTAAAGAGGTCACGTTTGAAGACTTCTGCTCAAGAGTGTCAGTCCTTCAAGGCAACAGTGGGGCAGGTGAACGGGGCCAAGCCCAATCCAATAGAAATTAAGTGCTTTGCTACTGAGAAAAATGGATGGACCGGCCTCCGTCTCTTGTTTTACTGTCTGAATCTACATTGGACGATATACACCTCTATCAAATCTTCCTCCAACTCTCTTGAAGTTGAGAAATATCTTGAGTGAGTCTGGCTACTATATTAGTTGCATAAATAAATATATACCTAAAACCAAGTTAAAGCATTTTAACCACACCTTTCTACTGGAGAGGCTAATCATTTCTTACCCTACCCTAGAAAAATTTAAATTCTGGTTCTGCCAGCCTCTTGAAGATTTAGAAGCATGGAGCTCAATTTTAGAATCCCTTGTCACCCCTGCTCATCCAGAACACAGCCAGTCTGGTCCCAACTGACAAGGGAGGTCACCTAGGAGTTGATCTCAATGCAGCTTTCAACAGTCCTTCAACCTCTGCAGGGTCAACCTTGAATTTTTACCCTTTCTGTCCCTTTGCTGGAAAGCTTCCAGCAGCCTCTTTTCTCCTAAAACCACCCATTTTCAATCCTTTTGTGAAGTGAGAATGCTGCTCCCAAAGGTCTGTAGAAAGCACAATATAAAAACAATTCACACAATGCGATTTCGCTCATTATCATACAAAGGGGAAAAAAAGGTTTTATCGAAGTCAATAAAATCCAAGTCCATCCTGGCCATCTGGACATGCCGGCCAGCAGCTGCATAAGGTGAAAGAGTCCAGGTCAGCTCGTGAACAGTCCACTGAGGAGAAGAAGGATGACGCAGCCAGGAGATGATTCCAGTCAATAGGGCCGATGCTGCATCTGAAAGTTCTGTGCAAATGAAAAGTTCAGAAGCCGTGTGGTTTGGCACACAGATGCATGTGCTCACTGCGTCACCTGACAGCCTGGTGGAAGAGCCTCAGCCTCAACAGGGGCCCAGCCCCAAGACAAGTTATCTGTGCCAGGGAGCCATAAAGGCACAGCTAGAAGGTCAGTGCCTCTGAATCCCAAGAGAGCGAATTTCACCTGCTGCAAAGAGGAATCGCAGTGATGGTCATCCTAGGCTTTCAATGTAGCACCTGGGATGGCACACCACTACCAAGGCCCAAGCATTGGTGATCCTTTCCAAGGAACAACAGCGAAGAATCACGTTTAGGAGAAGAGCAACCGAGGGGGGGTTTCCAACTAAAAGGAAGTTACTTTCGACCGTCAACAAAGGCTTAAAGCATCTTCTTAGGAGCAATATATGGGCTCCAGGGTCCCCAAAACTTTGTGGAGCTTCAATGTAATCTTGAAAGGGGAAGGGACGGGGAAACTTAACGTTGTTACCTTAACAATCCTATACTTTGCACAATATTGCCCAAGGCATTTCTTGTGCTCTTCACATGGACATCCGGTCAGTAGACCAAAGCGTTTCTGTCCAGTATGTAATGCTTCCAGATTCCTTTTAAAAATTATGCCTGCACCGCTCAGGACCCAAATTTTTGAGGTCACCAAGTCTTTCTTTAAAGTGCAGCTCCAGCTATCCCAATGAGGACTTTTCAAGATTTTGGCACTTGTGTGAGTTTCATGTTGTATGGCTTATTTTGCAAACTTCCATTTCAGGTAGCAAGAAGCGGGTCAGACAAAGTTTTTAGCTGGCTTTTTATCTGCAGAACAAGATTGGGTTCGACTACCTCTGTGCTATGCCTTGCTTAATTACATTTTGTTGACTAAACTATTATTGGCTAGGTTTACAGAATGCATCCACTTAACGCAAACCATGATATGGCTTGGTGTTACAAATGCAGCCTGATACTAAAAGGTCCTACTCAAGACCTGAAAGGGTCAGACCAACACCTGAACAATAGCTTACCTGACTTGGCACTTGTTTCCCCAACTAATGAGTCCAGGAAGCTAGAACTGGTTGCCCCTTCTGCACCATTTCCAAATTTCTACTAGATTTTAACAAGGCACAAGGAACATTTTTAGCAGGTCTATGGATGCAGACTGGGGAAAATTAAATGCACTTAAGTATACTTTATTTTATGGCAGTTTCTGGGCATTTCAACATCTAATTTGAAACATCAATTTAATACCAAACATCAATTTGAGAAGATTTTTTTTTCTGTTTATACCTGAATAGTGTGGGTGAGTTCACATATACAGCTAAACTATGTTTTGTTGAATAAGCCACAATGGGTGGGTTTGGATATCCTAAACTAGTGTTTCCCAAACTTTTATCTTCATTACCCAAAATTTCTTATCAGAAAATCTTTATTTAAATGTCCCTGTTAGGTTCGTATGTTGTTAGCCAAAGAAAAAACACTTTTACCCAATTTTGGGTAATTTACCCAAAGCACTATCCTAGCAACAACCAAATAATGTACACTATGATTCAGCATAATCAACAAATACAAGCTTAGGGTGGGATTTTTAATTTCACAAGATTATCTGGCTCACATAGGATCCTCTTACAAGCATTCCCACTTTTATCTGTAGGGCAGAGTTCAGATTAAACTTTAAAAAGTTTATTAAACTGCTACTGAGAATTTTGCTGAACTATATTTCATGGACATTTTGGTGGTTTGGTGTCCCAGGCTGTAAGAAGCAAGGTTTGCAATCTATGGAGAAACGTCTTCCATCTTCAGTCAACGCAGAAACTGAGAGACATTTTCTAAAGAAACCTCTCCTGTTTGTGAAACTTTGAAAATGTTGATCATACCTCAGTTTTGTCAACTATGGAAAGATTTATGAGCAGGGAAATGATTTACCCAGTAGACTTATCACAAGAACTGAATACAAAAAGGAAGTCTCAAGAAATAAAATCTGGACTTGTGCAAAGTGGCTAATATGCTGAGTAAGAAAATATATATCTATGTATTTAAAACTATCTTCAAACTTTCTTCACTGTTCATTGGCAGTCTCACGGGGGCTCTCCGTAATCTGTCCTTCCAGTCTGTGTGATTGGTCTGGGAGAGCCACGCCATCCAATTACAATTGGGTTTGGGTGACCAGATCCTTCAACGTTAGGAAGGCCCACTCAAACTAGTAGAAATGTAGTGTTTCAAGGAGAGAACCTGAAAGAAAGGGAATTCCCTGCAGCCAGAAATTAACTTTTCATCATAAAGGACCTAGCTACCCTAAAATTAACCAACAGGCTAGGATGCTCAGAACTCCTAGGGTCAATATAAGTGCACACCCAGCATATCTGGAAGAAATCAGGTCAGCGAAAACAGCAACAGTTTTCCCAGTGGACCAGGACACACCGATGGCTACTTGATTAAAGCTGTACAGAACCCGGAGCAAAAATATTTCATCCTGGGTGCCTAAAAAAATCTACACGGACCACATTTTTAAAAAAGCCTTCAGAAATGTCTTTGGATTGATAGTTCCTACCAGCCACAATTGCTATAACTTATTTTTCGTTTTTTACAAAAAGCACGCACACCACATTCATACTGCAAATTTTCTCTCCTTGAATTTTTTAAAAGCATTTCTGAAACTCAAATATTCCATATGGCATATTGCCGTATGGTTAGGGTTAAGGTTACACTGAATCTTTATAGAGTAAAATTCTATAAATGCCATTTTTAAGAAGACTCCGGCATTGCTCTGATATTGAAAGGTGAATTTAACCCTACGAAAAACCCAATGGGATTTCAGACGCCACTCAGAGATTACCCAGATTGAGAACAAGCCACTTTAGGGCCTTCTTTTTCCAAGGAAACTCCACTCATTTTATGCAATGAGGCAGCCATTTCTGTTTCTGAAGGCCGACCAGATTAATACTGAATTTTAAATCATCTGTCAAGACATTAATCTGAAATTGAAATGGTCATTTGAAATTGAAATAAGAAATTGAAATTTCTTATCTGCATTCCCAAATATTTGCCGGTCGGCCACGATGAACAGACATACAACCTGTTCAATACAGTTAAATGCTTTGAGTTACTTTACCACAAGGTATCTCAAATTGTGTTCTTCGATATTCTTTTAACTTCTTAGGTTTTAATTAATCTGCTCAATTCTGAGGAAAAATAATGGATTCTCAGCTTCTGGAGACTGGTTACCAAGTTTGGTTTTTTTAAGTCTTGAGAATCTAGAAACAAGTCCAAATTACTGAACAATTCCAGATGGGTTGACTGGCATGAATAACACTTACTTCTGATCACAAAGCCACGGCACACAGATTTCACCCTCACAATCACGAAGCGTACTAACCAGAATTACTGGCCACTGTAGAACCCTTGCACACATACACATACACCCACACCCACAACTGCTTTGAAGAACAGTAAGCATGGCTCCAAATCTGTTTACAGATGTTTGCTTAGTTACAAGAATCAAAACAGTAATAACTCAATTAAATCATCATGGAGCTGTGCTGTGGTCAAGCTGTTCCAATTTGATGGGTGGAAAAGATCCGTTTTGGCAGATGAGTCAAATGGCCAAGGAAATCCTATTGATGAGGAAGGAAGGCGCGTAAGTTTCTCCTGGCCGATTTTGCTCCAGAACACTTCTTGCTGGCTGTCTTCTTCCTTTCCAGCTAATGCTTCTAGAGGCAGTTTTGGAAGCAGGACAAGCAAGCCTGCTTTTCCAAAAGTTTCTCCTTCTGGATGCTCAGAGTCCTTCAGAGGTTCTTGAGAAGATGGGATCATGAGCCCAGCAGGTCAGCACAGAAGAAGCGGCCAGTTCCAAGCAAGTCCAAAGGAGAAGCAACCTTAAAATATGGACTGATGGACGAGGGATGAGCTGGGGACACTTGCCTTTAACGCAGGATGTCTTAGCTCCGAGATCATCCCAGTGTCAGTTCAAGCAACCGTTTCCGTGTCCGAGAAGAGGCAGCTCCTTCCTTGGGGCACGAGTCCATCTTCAATTAATGGCACCTTATCAGTCGGGGCTGCAGGTGAGGAAAATCCCCTCCTCCAAATGGTTGGCAGAGAAAAACACACAGTCGCCCAGGTGGATGCTCAAAAAGAAATATTAGAAGATGTCTTGGTTCTACTCCCCATGTGCCCGTACAAAGTGGAAATTCTTGCACGAAGAGGTAGGAAGAAGGAAGGGCAAGGAGGAAGCAGAACCATTTCCTTGCTCTCTAGCCTCCCAAGAATTGTTGTCAAGTGCCATCCGGTCTTGCAAAGCCCATCAGCCACAGCCTGCCTGTCCTAAATTAGAAATCCAAGCTGCCAATGTAGCCCAGGCTCTCCTCCAGTGGCCCACGGAAGGACCCACCTGGGCATCTCAAAGCTTTGGGTGGATCTTCTGAACACATGAACATTATGAGGAAGTCTTTGCTCCCATCAAGGATATCGAACAAAATCTTTCACTGAACAGAAGGAAGGGCCGGGTCTTAGAAGGACACAGCCACTACCCTAAATGCTCATTTCCGTTCTGTTTTTTTGTACATTACCAAGGAAGAGGCTGAGCAGTTTTGTCCCTGCTCAAGATTTGACCTGGTTCCACCTTCCTCATCCTTTAAGACACGCTGGAGCAGCGGATGCTCGGGGAGCCCATCTGCGTCAAGACCTTGTCCAGCCACTGCAAGGGGCCGTTCAGGTGGAGCTCGATCCAGCAGGGAGTGCTTGTGACCGTCTGCCGCCTGGAACGGAAACAAAGAGAGGACCATTGTATCTCCATGACAACATGGAGGAGAGCAGAGAACCAAAACCGAAACCCAGAATCGCCTCTCTTCCTCCTGATCAGCAGAAGAAGATTAATCTCTCCCTGTTGAGGCTGGGCAGGTGAAGAGGCAGAGATTAGGGGCTTTATTGTAAGTTAGACACACGCACAAAGAAAGAACTGTAAAAGCCCCTCCTAGTTTCCCTCTATCCCAACTTATGCTGAATGAAATCAAGGTGGAGTTTTTGAGCTCATCTCTGATGTTTTCCTCTTTGGAAAGCATCAGAGATGCTTCTGATCTCAGGATTTAACAGATTAACAGAGTTGGAAAGGACGTTGTAGGTCATCTAGTCTAAGCCCCTGCCCAAGCAGACCTTACACCATTTCAGACAGTCCAGTCTGTCCAGTCTCTTCTTGAAAGCCTCCAGTGATGAAGCTCCCATAACTTCCGAAGGCAACTTCTATTGGTTGATTGTTCTCACTGTCAGAAAATTTCTTCTTATTTCCAGGTTGAATCTCTCCTTTGGAATCTTTTCTGCTAGTAGCCCCCTCAACATCTGGCTCATTTCTTCCCTAATCTCAAAATTAGCTCTGCAGGGCCTTCCCAGTAGTGAAAACAATCAATCAATGGAATGGCTTCCCTCCAGAAGTTATGGATGCTCCATCACTAGAGGTTTTTAAGAAGAGCCACTTGTCTAGGATGGTATAAGACTTCTGCCTTGGATAACGGATTGGACTAAAAGACCTCCAAGGTCCCTTCCAAACCTATTGTTCTATGTTCTAAATAAAGAAATAGTCTGCTTGATTTGGGTGTCAGAAGAAAGGAGAGGATTGCTGCTCTGGCCAAGAACTTGGCTAGATGCTTCCAAGGTGTACACTAATCAGATCTAGAGCAACAAAAGTGTTTTGGGTTTGGCCAGGGCATCCTTCCCGTATCCATTGGCAGCTCCTTAGAGGAGCCAGGCATTTTCCTAGGCATGCATGATAGCCACACAACTCAGCAGAATGGCTGTTTAAATTCAGGAGGCATCTCAGAGACCTACACAGGCTGCGATGACACATCTTCTTAAGACCAGTGTAACTCAAGCAGGTATTTCCCCAGCTCCTTTCCGAAGCAGCCAATAGATGCAATGACCCCAAGCACCTATGCCACTGGCTCCAAGTACTGCACACCTCTGCAGGATTGGCAGGGACCTTGGCAATCATCTAATCCAGTCTTCTACCAACTGGAGAAGTCCCTACTTGCTCCCTGGGACAACTGAATCAAAGCGGGCTATTGTAAAGCCCTGCCACGTGCTCTGCTTCTGTCGATCAGGAAGAACAGGGCATCCTGATGAGTGGAAGAGGGAGTGGGAGAAGATCAGACAGGGACCCTTCTTTCCCCATCTCCCACTGCATTAAACTCGGAGTACTGGGTGGAACCTAAAAGACGTGAGAGTTACGATAGATAAAAGCCAGGACATTGGCTGTTCCCAGATGCTGTGATGGGAGCCGTGCAAATGGTTACAAGAGCCCTTTGCACCAAGTCCAGGCCGTTGTCTTGATGACCACTGACAACCTCAGAAATCTCTCGCAGCATTCCTTGAATGCCAGCAGCAGCTGGATGAACAATAGAGGAGGAAGCCCATCGTCTTCCGGTTCTGCTTCCTGAAAGATCAGGCTGGTGCTGTGTGACTCAGACACCCGAGCAAGAAGGCCTTCAGCTTGGTCCAGCCACCGAGGTGGTTTGCAAGTGCCTGGGAAGAGGGAGGGAGGGAGGCCGGCCAGCCATGCTTAGCCAGGTTCTGCCCCAGAGCGACTCCTCTGAAGACACGTAGCAGAAAGGCCCAAGGAGAGATTCCTTCAAGGGGGGGAGAGGGAGGGAGGGAGGGGAGCAGCCCTGGGATGGAGACCAAGGGATACAAGGCTCTGCTGACCCCTGATTAACATGCAGCCGGGGGCCAGTTGCAATGCACAAGCACAGAACGTGCTCTGGCCAGCTGTTTCTTCTCAAGGACCAAGGCCTCCCAGCCCCACCCAAGGCAGCAGCAGCAGCAGCAGCAACAGCGTGCACATCTGGAGCTCATTAGACACCCTGGCCATCAGCCAAGGCCCAAAGCAGCCTGAGAAGGGAGCAAGCCAACAGCAAAGCAAGATGGACTCCAGACATCTGGAGGAGCTGCGAGAGGTAATGTGAGAGGTCTGGGCGCCCACTCCTTCCCTGGCTGAGATGGGAAGCAGTGCTGGGAAGCCACAGCTGCCGTCCGTTCCCAGGAGCTCATGGAAGCAGGGCCAGGATTCCCCCCCTCTTCCCCCCCCCCCCCCGGCAGAGACACTTTCGTCCTTGCAGATGGCACAGTCTTGGTCCTGTGCTTTCTCCACTTGGTGCAACCCAAGCCCTGCATTCAACCCCCATTCTCCCACTTTGGGGCCTCTTCCCAACCCTCTTCTAAATTCCTTCCTGCCCTCCAATTCCCTAAATAGCCATCATAAAGAGGACAACATCCAACGCTCCCAATTGCAGCTGAAACCATTCCTTCCGGCATCACCTCGAGGGCCACATTGATGGTCGTCTCTCTGCCTCTTCACCCAGCCATCTCGAGGCCCAGGAATAACAAAAGAACAGAGTTGGAAGGGACCTTGGAGGTCTTCTAGTCCACTCCCCTGCTCAAGCAGGAGACTCTCTACTGTTCCAGACAAGTAGCTGTCCAGTCTCTTCTTAAAAACCTCCAGTGATGGAGTACCCACAACTTCTGGAGGCAAGCTGTTCCACTGGTTAATTATTCTCCTTGTTAGAACGTTTCTCCTTCATTCCAGGTTACTTCTCTCCTTGATTCGTTTCTACCCATTCTTCATTCAGGTGCCTTCAGGCGCTTTCAAAAATAGGTTGACCTTTTGATTTCTTTCTGGCAGCCCCTCAAATATTGGAAGATTGCTATCATGTCCCCCCCCCCCAGTCCTTCTTTTCACTAGCCCCCTTTGTACACACACACCCAGTCATTCTGGGGGCCCCCAGAGCTCCCCTTCCATTCCCGGACTGAAATGCTGACCTGTACTCGGCCCCCCAGCCCTTGACAAAGCTCATCCGGATGGTGCACATGCGTGTCAGCTGGTAGACAGCCTCAAATCCCTGGTTGACAGACTGAGCCAGGAGGGCTGCGAATTCTTGGTTGTTAAATATCTTCAAGTTACACCCTGTGGAGGACAGAGAACGAAGACAACAAGAGGACCAACGTTAGCAGGTATTTCCCAAACAGCATCACCTCGTGTGCTGTTGTGTCCTTCAGTAGCTCACCATAGGCAAGACACAATACTCTCCCTCAAGGTTAGTGAAATAAACACACAAAACTCTAGAATTAAAAAAAAGTGGAAGGTCTCTTCTTTTCTAAAAAGCAGACAACCTTCTTCCAACAGTAAATTTCCCATTAAATAATCAATCAAGAGCTTCTTGTTCGCAATTTGAGGTTTGGAAAGCTGCAAGATACACGTTAGTATTTGCTCTGCTAGCGAACAGATAAATGCCAAAGAGCTGTGATGTCATAATATATTAATTTGGTTAGCTGCTGGGTTAATAATACTGTAAGAGGCCACCTTGGACATCAAACAGGGATATATTAATCATTATGAATGTTAGCTATTCACTAAGGTCAGAAATTATCAGAAGGATGGATAACCTTTTAAAGCTTTTATTTTATTAAAAAAAAACCCAACTCTATTTTGTGTTTCTGTAAACAGAGAGCAAAAGTCCATCTGTGGAATTTCAAGTTAGAGATTGCTGGAATAAAGATTTCTTTTTTTAAAAAAAAAATGAAGAAGTGGGAGGTTGATGAGGTAGGATTTACTTCTATGGACTCTCTGTTTATTTCCCTTCAGCAAAAGTTAGGGCAGTGCTTCTCAACCTTGGCCGCTTGAAGATGTGTGGACTTCAACTCCCAGAATCCCACAGCCAACATGGCGTTGAAGCCCACCCATCTTCAAGGAGCCAAGGCTGAAATAAATGGGAGGGTATTCCACACTGTGCCTAGTTCTTTTTTCTTAATTTGGTTGCTGTTTCTACCAATTTCTCTGGACGGGATGTTAAGGTGACCAACCTATAATTTTGTGTTCTCACTGTGTCCTTTTTAAAAATTGGTGTTGCATTTTCTGATGCGTCTGTGCAGTTTTGCTGCAGCAGTACAGAAGGTTCACCAAGATCAACACTGCAGACTATTGTACAAATTTAAGGATATCCCATACAAATACTAGGCCAGCCTGACTTTTACTGAGCCCTGTAGCCTAGACAATGTAGGCTGGGAATATACCGACCAACATGGTCAACAGTTCAGTGTTTTTTTCAAAATATTTTTGGGAGGGCAGTAACAGCAAACATCTACCTGGAGCAAAAGGAGCGAAAGATCTCATGACTTACAATCCTACTTGAGCACGGAGTTGGACTGGAAGAGCTCCAAAATTCCTTCCAACTCTGTTATTCTGTTATTTGAATTTTGGGTGGCCAAAATTCAAGGGCAGGTGCTCATCTATTCAGAGTGATAAAGACATCAAGAGATGTGGGCAGATCTGGCCTCTAAAGCTATTTAGCGTTCATGGATGAAGACCAGAAGATCTTCAGCAGGTCTCCTTGGTGTCAAAAGGATTCCCAGAGCGAGAAATGTCAGAACTCGGTCCTTGAAGAAGGGATGGATGGTACACCTCGGGGGCAACCACTGAGAATGTCTTTTTAGACCCCTGCCAGCAAGCTACAGCTAGTCCTCCACTTATAACAACTGAAATCAGAATTTCTATTGTTAAGCAAGGCGGTGGCACCCAATTTTACAATCTCTTTTGCCACCCTTGTTAACCAAATCATTGCAGTCGTTAATGAATCACATGGTCATTAAGCATATCCATCTTTTCTCATTGACTTTGCTTGTCAATTCGCAAATGCTGATCACATGACCAGGACGGTGCAACCATCCCGGTTGCCAAGCGCCTGAATTTTCTTCACGCGACCCTGGAGATGCTGCAATGGTCGTAAGTCCGAGGACCATGTTACAAGTCACTTTTTTTCAGTGCCCCTGTAACTTTGAATGGTTGCTAAACAGATGGTTTTGTAAGTCAAGGACTCCTTGTATAAGCAACCCCGTAAATTAAAACAGATCTTTCTTTGGGGACCCTCTCCTTTCTTAACCGGTCTGAAATTAATAGGCAGGGATGGCAAAAACCATCTCGCTGAGCCCCAACAGCAAAGTGGTCAGTAGAAATGCCTCCTTCCACTTGAACTGCTTCCTTTGGCCTCCATTCAATCCCCCGTCCATACCCGTTCTGAAGCCTCCAGTGACGGAGCACCCACAACTTCGGAAGGCTAATGGATTGCTTGCATTGGTCGATTGACTAGGTGGCTCAGTGGGTAAGACACTGAGTTTGTCAATAAGAAAGGTCGGCGGTTCGAATCCCTAGTACAGGTCTCCTGCGTGATCAGGGGGCTGGACTAGATGACCTCCAAGGTCCCTTCCAACTCTGTTACTGATTGCTCTCACCATTAGGAAATTTCTCCTTCCTTCTAATTTGGATCACTCTTTGGTTAGTTTCCATCTATTGTTCCTTATCTTGGTGGCGCAGCAGATTAAAGTACTGTTAAGTAACACCAGTTGCCTGCAATTACTGCAAGTTCAAATCTCACCAGGCTCAAGGTTGACTCAGCCTTCCATCCTTCTGAGGTAGGTAAAATGAGGACCCAGATTGTGGGGGCAAAAAGCTGACTTTGTATAAAAAAGAATACCGCTTGGGGGGGGGCAAAAGCCCTACTAAGCAGGTATATACAAAAGTATGACGGCTATTGCTTAACGCATTGTAAACTGCCCTGAGTCTTCGGAGAAGGGCGGCATATAAATTGAACCAATAAATTACAATAAATAAATAAATCTTACCGTCTGGTTGTTTGCAAAATAGTGCGACCCCCTTGTCTTTGTAAGAACCCTTAAATATTGGAAGACTGCTATCATGTCATCCAAATCTTTCTTTTCATTAAACTAGACCTACTCAATTCCTGCCACCGTTCTTCATTATGTTTTAGCCTCCAGGCCCTTAATCATCTTTGTTGCCCTTCTCTGCACTCATTCCAGAGTCTCAACGTCTTTTTTTATATTGTGGGGACCAAAATTGGATATAGTATTCCACGTGTGGCCTTATAAAGTGGTATTATTAACACATCACATGATTCTATACCTCTGATTATGCAGCCTAGGACTGTGTTGGCTTTTTTGGCCTCAATTGCAGATCAGCAGATCCTGCCTGCTACTTTTCAGGGCTGGTTCAGGGCTTGGCCTCTCTTGCATGCTTCAGCTCTGAACCAGCTCCAAAAAACAGCAGGAGGATCCGCTGATCTGCAGTCAAGGCCAGAGTTACACTGACATGGAAGAGCAAGAGACATAACATTCCTGGTTTACCACCCACAAACACACAGGCAGCTCTTTCTGAAATTAAACACCACAAAAAAACATTTGCAATTGCAGTTCATGAGGTTTGCAGCACCAGATTTTCCCCCAAGCCAGCTCTGTATTTCTAGCACTTTCATAGCTTGTTTGATCTCAAGAGACAACACTCAAATCTTTCAAGTGCATCTTCAGTCATAAGACCAAGTGTTTTAAAATATTCAAGGCAAGCTGTTTCTTATTGCTAAATTGGTTAAGCTTTTCACAAATAAAAGAAGAAAACAAAAAACTAGTGAAAAGTAGAGTAGGACACGTAACTTTGAGAAAGAGAAAAAGGTTTCTACTAAGCTAAAACTGTTCTTTTTATTACTGTTGGGATCTGTAAAATGATGGACTACAGGAATTCCTCTAGTTACAACGCCAGGGGACCACTTAGCTTGGTCACACCAATCCAGGCAGTCCCAGCTGTTGTGGTAATCCTAAAACAAGTGGGCTATTAAACGGAAGCAGAGAGAAATCCCAACAAAGATGATTGGGGACTGGCGGTTAAAACATATGAAGAACGGTTGCAGGAATTGGGTATGTCTAGTTTAACGAAAAGAAGGACTAGGGGAGACAAGATAGCAGTGTCCCAATATCTCAGGGGCTGCCACAAAGAAGAGGGACTCAAACTATTCTTCAAAGCACCTGAGGGTATAACGGAATTCTAAAAACAACATAGTCTCAAATCTTTTTTTTTTAAATTTATATGCCGCCCTTCTCCGGAGACTCAGGGCGGCTTACAATGCATTAAGCAATAGCCTTCATACTTTTGTATATTTCTACGAAGTCAGCTTATTGCCCCCACAAACTGGGTCCTCAATTTACCTACCTTAGAAAGGATGGAAGGCTGAGTCAACCTTGAGCCTGGGGAAATTCAAATTTACAGTAATTGCAGACAGCTGGAGTTAATCACAATGCACAATGCATTAGTCTGCTGAGCTATCCAGGCCCCTAAATCTTGTTGTTTGTGTTTCATTTTTCCTAGAAGTAGCAGCTAATTTGGAGAGAGAGAGGGAGGGAGGGAGGGAGAGAGAGACATAATCTCCTATGGAAATCCTACTGTGGTTCTCCACTGCACAGATTCACTGCCACAGTGTCAGTCCTCTGGGCCAACTCATTGGACAGAAGTGACATAAAACATAAAACACAAAGGGAAGCAGAGTCAAAATAAATTACCTGGTGGTATCTTGCACACAGTAGCTGGGTGCCAGCCATAACGCTGGTTGCAGTTGGGGGACTGGACAAATATGGCACTGTCACTAAGGCACTCAGCAAAAACTTCTCCTCCAATGTAATACAGTCTTACTCCTCTCCCTAGAAAACAGGGGTTCAGCATCAGGACAGCAAAGACAGAGCTCAATCTCTTTTTGAAAGCCCAGAAGGACTCCTTCGAATCTTCCCTCCCTCCGCCGCTCCCGGGCAGCAAGAGGCAGGGAAGAGCTTTGCACCCTTCTTCCAAAAAGCAACTTATGTGGTGCTTGGTAACATATCTTGACTGTCTATGGAGAGTCTCAATTGTCCAGGTCGTTTTTCCAAAAGGCACCTTCTCACTGCATGGCCATCAAAATATCCCAAAGGTGTTTTTCCAGAAGGCATCTGGACTTTCTTGGTTTTTCCTTGAAAACCTCCAGAACTGAAGAAGCTTCTTGGATAAGAGGT
The DNA here is from genome assembly GCA_030761175.1 of Masticophis lateralis. Classification (NCBI taxonomy): domain Eukaryota; kingdom Metazoa; phylum Chordata; class Lepidosauria; order Squamata; family Colubridae; genus Masticophis; species Masticophis lateralis. The sequence goes on along the minus strand of JAUDYJ010000012.1, from coordinate 22,085,151 downwards.
GAAACATTTTCAAGGAAAAACCAAGAAAGTCCAGATGCCTTCTGGAAAAACACCTTTGGGTATCCTGATGGCCATGTAGTGAGAAGGCTGGACCTGTCTTGGGTCACCAAGGGAGGAGAAATTGAGAGCTGGACACAAGTTGACCCACTCTGCATCCCAGGGACAGGCAATTTGATGCCGTTCAGAAATTTTGGGCTTCAGTTCTCACCAACACGGCTAAAGGCTGATGGGAAGTATAGTCTGAAACATCTGGAATGTGCCTTCTCTGTGCTGTAGCCACTACCACATGCAAGTTATCTTAGGCCATAAATTGCTTTCTAATAAGCCAGCCCTCTTTTCTGTAGTCTCCAGGAAGAGGCACTGATGGAAATTCCATTATTGAAAAAGGCCAAAACTGATGAAATCACTACAGCTGGAACAGAGTTTGGGTTTTGTTTTGAATCTCCAAAGCATGGCAGCTAGTTCTATTTGTTTCCCTCTGTTCATTGACTCCAAGAAATCGCTGCCTGCTGGACAAAAATGTTATGATTTGTTAACATGACTCAAAAAGTGCACCACTAAGAAACTGGTTTGTAAAGTAGCTGCTCTCATCCCGTGGAAGAGAGTCCAGCTTTCCATTTGTGTTGCTGAGAGAGCCAGCTGTAATAAACAGAGTTAAAGAGCGTGCTTGTGTGAAGATCACAGAAAAATGACTGCCTTCCAAACATTAAGTTTATTATGTAAACGAAAGATAATCGAACCAGGTGGCCTTGTGTAATTAAATATGCAACATCACGTTAGGCAGGGGCTCCTTTTATGACCTGTGGACTTCAACTCCCAGGATTCCTGAGCCAGCATGGCAACTATGGCCCCTTTACAACCTGTGGACTTCAACTTCCGGAATGCCTGAGAGGAACTCTGGGAGTTGAAGTCCACAGACCATAATGGGGCCATAATTCCCCACCCCCAAGGTAAGGTAAGCAAAAAAGTTATGGCGTCCTGCTGGCTGAGTTCATTGTTTATGCAGGACCTGAGTCCCTTCCACCCCCCCCCACCCCACTTTCCAGCCCCACTCCCAAAGACAAGGCAATGGAGGCTACCAATGTGCCGCCTGGTGAGCTCCACAGCTGCGTTGCGGTTGACGTTGGAAAGCAGGCCGAGGCAGAAGCGCTCCGAATTTGATGGGTCCGTGAATCCATCCACGGTCATTGAGGGCTGAGAAGCGTGGAATGTCTCTCCCACTCGCTGGTTGAGCTCGTAATAGGAAATGGAGCACCAGAAGGCCGGTTCACAATAGGTGACCGGCTGGAGATCTGCAAGAAAAAAGTGGAGAGGATAAAGTTTACTTCTTCTCACATGTACAGTTTTGCCAGCCGCTTAAAAATGTGTTCAGGTAGACCTCGGTTTAGAAGTGAAATGTGCATAGGTAGTCAGAATAATAGAATAACAGAAGAGCAGAGATGGAGGGGTCCCTGGAGGTCTTCTAGTCTGAACACCTGCTCAAGCAGACGACCTTATGCCATTCCATACTAGTGACTGTCCAATCTCTTCTTAAAAGCCTCCAGTGATGGAGCACCCACAAGTTCTGAACAAAAGTCTGATGGATTAATTGTTCTCACTGTCAAGAAATTTCTCCTTAATGCCAGGTCGGTTCCTTCCTTGATTAGTTTCCATCCGTTGCTTCTTGTCCCGTCTTCTGGTGCTTTGGAGAACAGATTGACCCCCCCCCCCTTCTTTGTGGCAGCTCTCAAATATTGGAAGGCTGCTATCACTTCTCCTCTTCTTTTCACTGGACCAGACATACCCAATTCCTGCAACCGTTCTCCATGTTTTAGCCTCCAGCCCCCTAATCATCTCTGTTGTTCTTCTCTGCACGCTTTCTAGAGCCTCAGAGATTGGACAACCATTTGTCTGAAAATGGTATAATGTTTCCTCTTTGAGCGGGCAGGTTGGACTAGAAGACCTCCAAGGTCCCTTCCAATTCCATTATTCTGTTAAATATTATTAACAGTATTGTAGCGAGTGGAAAAAAATGGTATTAAAACCGGGTGAGACTCACTTAACTTCCTTGCTTAGGATCAGAAATTGTGGTTGTAAGTTGAGGAGTAGCTGTATTTCTAGTTCTTCAAGGAGTCTAGTAAGATCCAGGAGGAGGAAGGGTTGCATTGCAAGCAATTATATTGCTGATGATGCGCTATTCTCAGTTCTAAAGGCATCCCTCAATCAAGCTACATATTCAATACATGCCCTCCAGTTAATCAAATCATGGTTTCTTGAATAAAGCATCATTTTGGGTTGAAATTATGCTTTCAAATATAAAATATAGCATTTGGTTTGCAAAATGTGATGGGCAGATAGACACAAATTGTGAGGTCAAAATCAAGCCACCTTCTGGCTTCTTCTTAGCAATGTGCAGAATTCACTGGTCCAGAAAAAGGATGTTCTGGGAAACTCTCCCATGCTGTGCACAGTGGCATGGGAACGGTCAGAAAATGAAGATGATGACCACAGTGGCACAACTAACTATGCCTTTGGTACATGCACGATCACATGAAGAAGTAGAGAAGCTTTAGTCACATTGAAGTGGCGACAATCTTCATGTATCTGACCCCATCCAAAGATGTTGCTGGTCATTCAACATCATTCCAAGGCATGGAAGGGTTGCAGCTGGCTGATGATGGGGTTTGGACCTGCTGCCACATTGCAGAGTGATGATGCATGGCAAGCTTGTCTGAAAGCAATTTTTACCAAAGATTTGGAGATAATTGCTACTAATCAGAACAGACATATAAAAAGGTGGTGGATCAGCCTGGAAGTCCAGCTTTTGCTCCTATCCTGGCCAATAGCAATAGCCCTTAGACTTATATACCACTTCACAGTGCTTTTATAGCCCTCTCTAAGCGGTTTGCAGAGTCAGCCTATTGCCCCCAACAATCTGGGTCCTCATTTTACCAACCTTGGAAGGATGGAAGGCTTAGTCAACCTTCCATCCCTCCAAGCTGGTCAGAATCGAACTGCTGGCAGTGGGCAGAATTAGCCTTCAATATTGCATTCTAACCACTGTGCCACCAGAGCTCATAACTTTGAGAAGATGAGACCAAGGACATTCCAGCAAAATACATGAATTTTCTGTATCCAAAGTAAGAGGCAAATTGCTATGGAAAGACATTTGATGACCAGCTTTGTTCTCCATTCATTGGCATAATTCTTTTTTAAAGTCATCAAAGGTGTCAGCTTCCACTATATTTTAGTTTTAACTCTGCAGTGTGAAAAACTTCAGTGCATCTGCCTTGAATCCACCACTCTTAAAGTTTCATTGGATGACCCAACATGGGGTTGAAAGACTGAAAATGGCAACAACTTCCAGATTTGTCAATAAATACAACTGAATGGTGCATGAGGACTTGGACTGCAGTGCGGTAGAGGTTGAGTGGACAGCATCTCCGAGCCAAGCTGAGTTGAGCAAAATGTTATTTGTGTCTGCGAACCTCTTGTCAGTGGATGTTGACAAGAACGAGCTAAATGCCACAAGACATTTGTTACTTAAATCATATTCATGCAAGATTCAAGAGCTGGCTTGTTGCCAAACATCTGTTTTCTCAATCAGGAACCAAAATAGTTTTTTTTAAGAGAACTGGAAATGATCTCAGAGTGGATTGCTTCCTTAGGATACGTACATTCATCTTGTCCCAGAGAGAAGCAGGTGGCAGAACTTCAAGAGAAAATACAACCTGATAAATCTATTAACTGGGAGTGGAAGTGGAATGAGAATACTAAACGTTGAGTTCCCAATTCAAGCCACAGTTCTGCAGCACCCTCTTTGCCTTATCTGCCTCCAGCTCCCAGGGGAAAAAAATTAAAGGTTCCACATCATTCTGCACTTACCCAGATTATTGTGTGCAGGAGACATCGGATTCGGAGATAAATTTGGCGAACCTAGTGGGGCAGAAGGAAATTCAGTAAGTAACTCTGAGGCAGAATATTATTCAGATCACACATTGCATTAACCCAAAGTTGCATAATTGTGATCTGTTGAATAAACCACAGGAATTGTCTTCATGTGCTAAGCCAAAGTGTTTTGGTCCAGTGTACAAATTGGCTAAATTTTAAGTGCGGGTCTCATTAATCTCCACAACACTTCCTCAAGGAAATTCTATGTTACAGTTCTAGAGTCCCAAAAGGGATCTGAAATGCTGTTGCTCCCTTCGGTGTGTCCAGATTGGTCTAGAACTGGGTGAACATTGCAGAAAGCAAAGCTACGCTTCTCCTCTAATTTAGACTTGTGACGACAACCCCCCCCCCCCCCAAGTTTAACAAGGTTCATTTGCCAAATTCAAGAAATATCTGCCTCCCTCTATTTATGGACTTCACCACTTTTTTTTTCTGGAGAACTGCAGATGGCAAAGATGGAACTGAACTGGGAGGGAAGCAGAATTTGTACTCCCATTCAGTCATTTCTGATGATAAATAGCTATTTCAGATACCGTTGTCATGTTCCGTGGCTTAAATCAGCAGTACAAGTGCCATTTTCCCCAGCCATGAGCTGCGGCTCCCTCAGGCTAATATTTTTCTTGAGGAATTGCCCATCGAAGAGTTTTTTGCTGCCTAACTAAGCTAAGAAGCTGGGGTTAAGCCCTGTTCAATGTGCATCTCCTCCCTATATGGCTGGAATTGAACCCAGGAGTGTTGCTTTCCTTGTCAGCATCAGCAGGAAAAATAACTCCTGGGCAGAGAAGGAGAGAATGATCTAGACCAGGGGTCTCCAACGTTGGCAACTTTAAGCCTGGCGGACTTCAACTCCCAGAATTCCCCAGCTGGGGAATTCCCCAGCTGGCTGGGGAATTCTAGGAGTTGAAGTCCGCCAGGCTTAAAGTTGCCAACGTTGGAGACCCCTGATTTAGACCAGGGGGTGGGGGAAGTGGTGGGAGGAGACAAGATCACAGAGACCAGGAAGAGTGAGGAGGAAGGAATCCTCTTAGGGATGGGATGAGTTTTCAAGACCTGGCCAGAGATGAGTTGCGAGACAAGAGAACAATGCCTTTAAAATCCCACAAAAATCATTCCTGGTTGTTTGATTTACCTGCATCTAAACTGTGGTTCATTTGATGGTCACTGGTTTCTCCATCCTCGCTCAGATATCCGGGAGGCGGTGTCTCTGAAGAGTGGGAGAGGAAAATTAAAATAGAGCTTTTACAAAACAGCCGTGCCATTCTCAACTGCACCGAGCTATTTATCAAGACTTCCAGTCTGTTTTTCTATTCAGTCAAGGTCCCAAGATAGGCCAAGCAAAATCCAAAATACCAAGTTGGAAACCCTGACTCAAAACTAATAAAAAAAGTTCACAAATTATTAAAAGCCTGGCAAAGGGAGATGCCTCTTGGCTGTGTTTCTAAGAGGAGAAGTCAAAGGGGGTGGGGGGGGTGGGGAGGAATTTGTAGCCTGGGACCATGAAGGAGAAGGCCTCCTCCTCCTCTTCCTCTTCCTCTTGCCTGCAAAATGTAACAGCTAGAGAGACCCAAAAGACGAGCACAAAAGAGTAAACAACTCAGGTCAAGGTTTGGTCTCTAAAAAAATAAGGGAAGGGCTTTATAACCCAAATCTTTCTTACCACCTGGCTGTGAAATAAGCGCTAGCAGATATGGCGCTCACCAGGGAATAGTGGAGGGTCAGGACTGGAAAGAAACTGAGCTGGGGGTGTCGATAACCAGACGGAGGCCCTCGAGGAGGAAATCCACCAGAAGGGAGGAAGGTCTCCCGATACTTTTCAAAAGGATCCTCCTCTCACACCCATAATTAGCGGGGTAACATAGCAGGAGGGGAGAAGAGAAGGGGCATTTTTCTTCTTTGCCTGCTGACTGTGAGAAAACCTGGAGCCAGAGGTGAAATGCTACCGGTTCAGGCCGGTTCGCTTGAACCGGTAGTAAAAAAATGCTTTAAAGAAGTTAAAAAAAGGTTCCCACGATCACACGGCACAGCTGATGGTCATAGCTGATTGTCGGAACCTTTTTTTTTAAAAAAAACTTTTTTAAAGCATTTTTTTACTACCGGTTCGGGCGAATAGGTAGTAAAAAAAATGCTTTAAAAAGGTTTTTTTTAAAAAAAGGTTCCGGCGATCAGCTGTGGCAATCAGCTGTGCTGAACGATTGTCAGAACTTTTTAAAAAACTTTTTTTAGTTAAAGAATGCTAAAAAAAAAGTAAAAAAAAAAGTTGGCCATGCCCACCCAGTCACATGACCAACCAAGGCACGCCCACCATGCCACACCCACAGAACCGGTAGGGAAAATTTTTGAATTTCACCACTGCCTGAAGCCCTCCGTGCCAAAGCGAAGAAAGGTGCCTGGGGCTTGAAAGGAAGCCCCCTCCCACTCACTCTCTCTTTTTCCTGGGGACACCATACCTGGAATGTAGTTGCTCTGAGGTTCGATGCCAGCTGGGAAATTTGTGTTCTCGGGAATGGAATGGCTATAATCATCGAGCGGAGGGAATTCGGCTGGGATTTCCGCATGCCGTGGGACCAAAACCGGAGGTAATACTGAGGACAAAAGCAGCCAGTCACAAATGCAGCCCCACCTTGAGGCTTCTGGGTTTCAGGCAGTGAGACCCCTACGCTCCCACCCCTTCCCTAGGGGCTCCTGGGTTGGTCCTACCTGGTGTTTCCACTCTTTGGTAGTGATATGGATTCACACACACTTCGTCTTTCTTCATGTTGAATGCGTATTCACACATTTCCATGGCGCGCAGTTCATGGTGGCTATGAAGGTCTGGCCACCGCCACAGCCGGCAATAGATGACGTGCGGGAGACCCTTTCGATGGGAGACCTGAAGCCGACCATCCAGCGACCTGAATTTGGAGAGAAAAGCATGGTTGGAGACAAGTCTTGGCTAGAAGGTCTTCGTTTGCCATTAAAAATTGTGGTAAACCATCAAAAATTAAGATTAGAAATATTAAATAATAAATATTTAAATAGTTGTTACTATTAAAGGTAAGTAAAGGTAAAGGTTCCCCTCGCACATATATGCTAGTCGTTCCTGATTCTAGGGGGTGGTGCTCATCTCCGTTTCAAAGCCGAAGAGCCAGCACTGTCCGAAGACGTCTCCGTGGTCATGTGGCCGGCATGACTCAACCCCAAAGGTGCACGGAACGCTGTTACCGTCCCACCAAAGGTGGTCCTTATTTGTCTACTTGCATTTTTTATGTGCTTTCGAACTGCTAGGATGGCAGAAGCTGGGACAAGTAACTTTAGCTCGCCCCGTTACGCGGCACTAGGGTTTCGAACTGCTGAACTGCCGACCTTTTGATTGACAAGTATTCTTGAAATCACTTCATAAACTGTTAATCCAAAACAAGACAGCTATTCATTTACCGGATCTCCATATTGACTGGATCTAGTGGATCACTATAAATGCACCGGGGGGGGGGCGGGTTTAGGAGAAATAGAAAGACTGCTTGCAAGACTAGGATCTTATTACCTTCTAAACCGAGCCTACTGCAAAGTTACCTGAAGTTTATTTACGGGGTGTTTCCACCCTGTCCCCAAAACTACACTACAGGGCCTTTTTATACTTTTTGATTTGTAAATTGCAAAACAAAAACAATTCAACAGGAAGATGCAAACAGACATATAATAGTGATAAAAGTGAAATAAAGCTTAACAAAAAAGATAATATAGTATTAATATGCAACTACCTTATTAAATCTGGGCTTTTTATAATAAAAAACTCTTTTAAAAATCAGCAAAGACCTTGTCTCTTGAAGACCCTGGTTGACGCTGCAGTTTTGTTTTTTTTATATCGGCATAGGATGACTCTCTATGCTGACCTAAGAAAGCCAAACTTCTTCACAAATTGCCAAAATATGTATTTTTGGACTTGTGTTTGCCATCACACTTACACTATTAACAACTGTGATTTTTCCCCCAACTTTGTGTTAACACTTGAGATCAAAATCCCCCTAACTTCATGTGTTTGTACTCATTCATATATTTTGTGACACAACTCCAATGCTGTGTGTTGTACACAAAAGTCCCAGAAGCTGCTAACCTGGAAACTTTTGTGGAGGACAAGATGCCCAAACGGTTGAGCAGGAAGGATCTTCTTGGTTGGCATCAGGACTGCCAATGTCAAGTGCCAAGTGCCAGCATGGCCTGAAAACGTCTGCCATGGACCTGGAAGCCAGTGCCAATTACAACAGAACTCAGCAGCCCCACCCCCTACTTCACCCTTTCCTTACTACCACTTAAGTAGTCTCTCTGGCTCACCGACTCCGCATTTGGGTGGAAGGGATGCCAATTGGCATAGTTTCCCATGCTGGTGGTTGACTGGCAACTCCCTTGTTCCCTACTCAGGAAAGGATACAGGAGACCATTGCGGTCCAGTGTCAGCAATGCTGCTTCCTGTGGCAAAGAGGGATGTTCCTCCCAGAAGCTAAAAGCAAACCACACCCATGTCCCAACACCTCCCCTCCACGTGTTATGCCTGGGAAAACAAGGCTTCCGTGCCAGGCACTCAGCAAGATGGACTCTGTGTGCTTATAGTGGGCGGCTCTTCAAGAAGCTGGATCGTTAAGATGGATGGGTGGGTGGGTATCCTTGGGGGCAAACCGGGAAGTAACAAGGATCCATTAGCTTCCACAGACAGAATTCTAATCCAACCAGTCAGTATATCTAATATAAGCCATGGTCTTAGGCTTCTTGAGCCAAGAGACTCCAATTCTCTCTGCCCTTCTGTAAGCATTTTAAGGCTGCAAGGCTGCAAAGTCCCAAGTGCATCTCCCTTGGGACTCTGATGGTCAGGAGAGAGAGAGGGAGGGAGGAAGAGAGAGAGAGAGAGAGAGGGCGAGAGAAAGAGGGAGGGAAGGAGGGAGGGAGAGGGGGAGGGAGGAAGAGGGGTTTACCAAAAATCATAAGAGCCCCCAAACCATCTTTCTGTGTAACACACTGGCCAACTACGTCCATTTCAGGTCTTCAGGGAGAGGAGAGCGACTGGCCACTTCCACGGTCTGCATGATTCGGGAGCTCGTAAACAGCCACGAAGACAAGCCGCTACTGATCCGTTGGGAGGAGGACCATTCGCCCTTCCAAGCTCCCTAAACTGGTGGCCTTCACCTCTCAGGGAAGTGAGTTCCACATTTCATCCTGGGTTGGGGTTTATTGGTTCTGAATCCCCCTAGGATTTAGTTCTATGGGTAGGCTAAGGAATATTTTGAGAGACGGGGGAAAAGCATCCCTCCATCCACATTTTTGTACAATGCAAACCTTTAAAGACTCTTCAACTTCCTCCTGTTGAAGCTAAAAAAGCCTGCAGTCACAACAAATCTGTCCCAGCCTTATAAGATCTCTCTTTAGGTGTCTGTGGTCACCAGAGCTGTACATGGAATGTCAAGTGGCCTCACACCATGCCTATAAAGACCTTATTGTGTTGAGTATTTTCATTTCCATCCTGAATGAATCCACATATGGAATTGGTCTGCTTCCAGCAGCCACATGCTTGAGTTGACATGCTCACTTTCTGAACAGTCCCTGCTAACCTAAATCAGGTTTTATGCTTCCTTTGGACTTGTTGATACTGAACTGTATTTGTCAAAAGAAGGACTAGGGGTGACATGCTAGTACCATTCCAATATTTGAGGGGCTGCCACAAAGAAGAGGGGGTCAATCTGTTTTCCAAAGGATCTGAAGGCAGGTCATGAAGCAATGGATGGAAACTAATCAAGGAGAGAAGCAACCTGGAATTAAGGAGAAACTTCCCGACAGTGAGGACAATTAGCCAATGGAATGGTTTGCCTTCAGAAGTTGTGGGTGCTTCATCACTGGAGGCTTTCAAGAAGAGACTGGACAGCCACTTGTCTGAAATGGTATAAATTAGGTCTCCAGCTTGAGCAGGGGGTCAGACTAGAAGACCTCCGAGGTTCCTTCCAACTCTGTTATTCTCTTATTCTGTCATCTTGAGATCCGTTGGCTTTGATTTGGAGAGAGATTCTCTTACAGCTCTTTCCGATCTGTTTTTTGTTTTACTACAGATGCAAAGATTTGGAATCATCAGCACACTTGGCTTCCTCCTGGTCTTCATTTACTCCAGAATGTTTATAAACACAGGCAAAACTATTGTTTGCAAGACCAATTCCTTGGGGACTCCACTCCAGTTTGAAAACTGCCCATGGATTTGTTGGCTGCACAGTCGCAGACCCAAAGTTACCATAGCGATCAAAACAAGTTTCTTGAAAACAATTCAACAAAGAGCAAACATCGTAATAGAAAAAAAAGTAATCAGACAAAGCCCCATAAATGTCAAGAGCTACTCTTGCCTATGAAGGGATCAGATCCAAGAGCTTCCAAAAAAGATTGTGATGGCCTTGTTTTCTTTTCAGATAGTACCTTTGGTCTGGATTCCTGTTTGCTCTTCTTTAGCAGGTCGTAGGAATTCCTTTCTTCTCAAAAACCTGCTATTTGATGTGGAGTTTTATTCCCCAATCACCAGTGTGGAAACTAATCCAGGAGAGAAGCAAGAAAAACCAAAAGTATATATATATAGACTGGGGAAACCAGGCTTAATAGCAGTAACCGGGAGAGGGATCTTGGAGTCTTAGTGGACAAGCAATTAAATATGAGCCAACAGTGTGTGGCGGCAGCCAAAAAAGCCAATGCAATCCTAACTTGCAATAACAGAGGGATACAGTCAAGATCAAGGGAGATACTGAAACCACTCTATAAAGCCTTAAGTAAGACCACACCTAGAGTACCGAATCCAGTTTTGGTCACCACACCATAAAAAAGATGTCGAGACTCTAGAAAGAGTGCAGAGAAGACCAACCAAGATGATGAGGGGCTTGGAGGCTAAAACATACGATGGACGGTTGCAGGAACTGGGCCTGGCTAGTCTAGTGAAAAGAAGAACCAGGGGAGATAGGATAGCAGTCTTCCAATATTTGAGGGGTTGACACAAGAGAGGAGGGGGTCAAGCTATTTTCTAAGACACCCAAAGGCCAGACAAGGAATAATGAACAAGGAGAGATTCAACCTAGAAATAAGGAGAAATTTCCTGACAGTGAGAACAATCGACCCATGGAACAGAAGTTGCCTTCAGAAGTTGTGGGAACTTCATCACTGGAAGCTTTCAAGAAAAGACTGGACTGTCATCTGTCAGAAATGGTGTATGGTCTCCTGCTTGGGTGGAGTGTGTGTGGACTAGATGACCTAAAAGACCTAAAAGTACGGTCTCCTGCTTGGGTGTGGAAGGATGACCCTTCCAACTCTGATAACCTGCATATGTATCTATCTGTGACAATTAACCAGCAGAACTGCTTGCCTCCAGAAGTTGTGGTGCTCCATCACTGGAGCTGATGAAGATGGAGATGGAGATAGAGATAGAGAAGAGACTGGACAGCCATTTGTCTGGAATGGTATAGGGCAGGGATCACCAACCCCCTGGTTCGGGGCCCAGTTCTAAGCCACAGCCTGTTCGGAACCGGGCCGCAGAAGTGGTGGCCAAGCACTGATGCTCACGAAGCTGCATTTGTGAAAGCAGATGCACACACGAAGCTATCCCCTCACTCCCTCCAACCCCACCGCCACCTCTGCCAGTGCACCAAGCTGGAAAGATTGGAGACCGCGGGTACAGGACATCCTGCTTCTTTCTGCAGGGGGTTGGACTAGAAGATCTCCAAAGTCCCTTCCTATTCTGTTACTCGTGTACTGCAACACCAAACCAGGGCATAGATCCCACAAGGGGAGAATGGATGGTAAAAGTGATGGGGTTGGCAGAGATGGCGCAACTGTTTTAATTAAAGAAAAGATGTTCTCTAGTTTTGTTTCCATTTGGAAACCACTTCTGAACTTTTGGTCTGAAATTGAAAAAATGAAACTGATTTTAGGTTTTAAGGATTGGGATGACTTGGTTATTATGGAAATGGCTTGAAATATTAGAAATGCGAAGCAGAAAGTTGAAGTTGTAATTCTTTCTTTCTATTTTACTGGACTGAAAAAAGTTAGAACTCTCTCTCTCTCTCTCTCTCTCTCTCTCTCTCCTTTTCTTCTCTTTGCACCCTTCCTTCTTCCTTCTTTTAGCTTTCCAACTTCTGTCTCTTTTTCTATTTTTATTTTATAATAAACTTTAATAAAATACCAAACAGAGACGTAGGTGAGCACAATTACACTAGTCTTTCAAGGGCATCCTTGAAATTAAGATGAGGCCCACAATTTTCCTTCCAAATTTTTCTCCCTAGAGATTTTCTACTTGCCATTTTTTTTCCTCAAAAGAAAAAAAAATGGGAAAGCACTAAGGAAGGAGGAAAGCAAGACTAAACTCCCAGGTAAACTCCCCGATAAGACAACAAAATGCAACTTTTTTTCCATTTCCTCCATAAAAGCACTTTATTAGAGCAGTAAACCAGTTCTGTTTGCATTTCTCCAGCCTCCGGTGTTCCCTAATAAGGGCGTGTGGGATGAATAATTTCCTGTCCAGCGACCACATGCCTCATCATACACTTTCTGCAGATGCACCTGATAACCCCAAAACATACTCCCCACTTAGCCAAGTAGCATTGTGGAGTTTCCAGCAGGAAAAAGATAGAAGAATTTTTGCCTCTTGAAATCAGACATTTTGAGGGGAGAGCGAAAACAAAGGTGAAAAGAGCAAAAACCCAGCAGAAAAGAGTGAGTTTTATAGCTCCAACTTCCTTAATTATGACTCACCACCCAGAGATAAAAAGTCCAGCTCCAAAGACAGAAAGGTTTTCAAGGGTGATAATCTTAATAAAGCCCTTCCTTTATACCAGAGGTCTTCAAACTTGGCAGCTTTAAGACTTGTGGACTTCAACTCCCAGAATTCTCCAGCCAGCTGGCTGGGGAATTCTGGGAGTTGAAGTCCACAAGTCTTAAAGCTGCCAAGTTTGAAGACCTCTTCTTTATACAATGCAGAAAAACTGAGGGTTTGCACTCTCCCAGAATACCGGGGTTTTTCCCCAGGACAGTAGTAAAATTTCTAATCTTTATTTTCAGCACTCTCAATCAACAAATCGTCATAAACGATATCCAGTGTGAGACCCTTGGCTTTGTTCCTGTAGAAAAGGACCCAGGACTTCCACTCAATAACAAAGCCCAGGTCAGATGAGGAGACTCCTTCCTTTGCAGGATCCAATCTGGGTCGGTCACCGGGACCAGAGGTTTTAGTCTTCCGAGCTTTCCGACTCGTGGCGGAGCTCATCCTCAGGGAATGTCTATCTCACCAGAACATGTAAATTGTAAGCATTCTGGAGACAAAGAAGATGGGCTCCAACACAAATTCAAACAGTGGTTAGAATGCAGTATTGTAGGCAAACTCTGTCCACAGTCTGGAGTTCGATCCTGACTGGCTCAAGGCTGACTCAGCCTCCCATCCTTCCAAGATCAGAAAAACGAGGACCCGGATTGTTGCGGGCAATATACTGACTCTGTAAATCTCTTAGAGAGGATTGTCAAGCACTGTGAAACGGTAGATAATTGCTATCGCAATATTTTCCTTCCTTTCTCTCTCTTTCTCTTTTCTTTCCTTCCTTTTCCCTTTCCTGATCTCCCTTCCTCTGAGTTGTGGTGGCGTAGTGGTGAAAGTGCAGTATTGCAGGCAAATTCTGCCCACTACTAGCAGTTCGATCCTGACCGGCTAAAGATTGACTCAGCCTTCTGTCCTTCTGAGATGGATAAAATGAGAACCAGGATTGTTGAGGGCAATGTACTGACTTTGTAAACCCCTTAAAGAGGGCTGTCAAGCACTGTGAAGCCAGTGATGGGTTTCCAATTGTTTTACTACTGGTTCTGTGGCTTGGTGGGCGTGGCAGGGGAAGGATACTGTAAAATCTCCATTCCCCTCCCCCCCACTCCAGGGAAAGGTTACTGCAAAATCCCCATTCCCTCCCAATCAGCTGGGACTTGGGAGGCAGAGAATAGATGGGGGCAGGGCCAGTCAGAATTTTTACTACCGGTTTTCCGAACTACTCAAAATTTCCGCTACCAGCTCTCCAGAACTGGTCAGAACCTGCTGAAACCCACCTCTGTGTGAAGCAGTATATAAGTCTAGTGCTATTGCTATTGCTCTGGTCCCGGTGACTGACTCAGATTGGATCCTGCAAAAGGAAATATTCACTCCTCTTTTTTAAATTGCATTTTCATTAACAAACTTGATCCTCCCCATTTCATACTCTGGCTTAACTATTGGGGCAAACAGAGCAGAATCATAGATCATACGTGTAACTGGGAACAGGCTGGAGGATCTCAGGAGAGTAAGCTTCCACTTGTGTGACTCATTCTGTCTCATACACACAGAGAGGCATCTTTTATGGAGATCAAGATTTCCCCCCAAGTAATTGGGAACTGATGTTTCCACTACATCAGGCGAACGCAGACCATTTGGCCAAATGCAGTAGCAGAATAACAGAGTTGGAAGGGGCCTTTTGAGGGTCTCTAGTCCAACCCCCTGCTTAGGCAGGAAACCCTATACTACTTCAGACAAATGGCTATCCAATCTCTTCCCACAACTTCTGGAGGCAAAGCCATTCCACTGCTTAATTGTTCTCACTGTCAGGAAATTTCTCCTTAGGTCTAGGTAGCCTCTTTCCTTGATTAGTTTCTATCCATTGCTTCTTGTCCTGCCTTCAAGGGCTTTGGAGAATAAATTGACCCCGTTCTTTGTGGCAATCCCACGAATATTGGAAACCTGCTATCATGTCACCCTGGGTCCTCCTTTTCCCTAGACTAGACATACCCAATTCCTGCAACCGCTAAACCATGCGTTTTAGCTTTCAGTTCATGCACAACTGGTGCATCTAAACCAGGGATGTTAAACTCAAGGCCCAGGGGCCAGATTCAGCCCGCAGGATGCTTAGATCTGGTCCACAGGGCCATCCTGGAAACAGCAAAGGGCTGGCCCACGGTACCTCTTCCAGCAAAAACAGGGTTCCCGAGCTCCGTTTTTGGTTGCAACAGCCTCCTGCAGCCCTCTGCCAGTGAAAACAGAGCTCGGGAGGGCCGCATGCTCTGTTTTCACTGGCAGAGGGCTGCAGGAGGCTGTCACAGCCAAAAACGGAGCTCAGGAACCCTGTTTTCGCTGGCAGAGTGCTCGGGCCACCACAGGTGTCCCCGACATGAGAAATGTCGAACTGGCCACGTCTACCCTGGCCCCCATGGTTAAACACAAACCTGATGCGGCCCTCAATGAAATCGAGTTTGACACCCCTGATCTAGACCTAAACAGGATGCAAGCAAATTCTGTGTTTCAACCTCCACGTGGTTGGTTTTTTAAACATGCAAAATGTAGTTTCTTTGAGATTAAAATCGCTAAAAAGCAAGCTGAATCCTATATGAATTTAAGAGGACGTATAAAAAGTTAGAAGTGAAGTCTACGGACGCCAAGTTCATTGGCCTTTATACCGAAGGCACAAGAGAATGTAAAACATTTAATACTCTTGCTATTTATTCACTCGTTAAAACAATGCTTCATCCTGTGATTCACAATTTACGCAAATTAAGTTCCGGCATGATGGGAAGAAGTGAATGTCACTCCATGGCCAAATTGTTTTAAACTTTCATTCTTTTCAGAGAACACCCAAAATACTGCAAACAGGCTCCATCTGGTCCAGAAAACTCCTGCTGGCTACTCGCAAACTCTCCCTCCTTATGTAGAAGTCAAAATTTCAACAGCAACACAACCATAGGTTTACCCCACACATAAATGGATTACAATGGAGGAAAGGAAAAATGAAGCCACAACTTGGAGTTAACAGAATTTTTGGGGTCATAAACACACACACAAGTAATCCTCAACTTTGTTGAAATACTATTTGAAGTTATGATGGTGCTGAAAAAAATGTGACTTACAACTGGTCATCACTCTTAAGACCATTGCAGTGCCCTGAGCTCCCAAAAACCAGCATGGATTTACAATGATTGTAGATTATCTGATCACAATTGTGACTCTCCCAGGGGGTTCCAATAAGCAAAGTCAGTGGGGGAATCCGGATAATAGAATAACAGAGTTGGAAGGGGCCGTGGTGGTCTTCTAATACAACCTCCTGCTCAAACAGAAGACCCAAGACCATTCTGGACAAATGACTGTCCAATCTCTTCTTAAAAACCTCCAATTATGATGCGCCCACAATTTCTGAAGGCAAGCCATTCCACTGGTTAATCGTCCTCACTGTTAGGAAATTTCTCCTTAGTTCTAAGGTTGATTAGTTTCTACCCATTGCTTCTTATGCTGCCCTCAGGTGCTTGGGAGAATAGCATGATTCCCTCTTCTTTCTGGCAGCCCCTCAAATATTGAAACACTGCTTTCATGTTACCCCTAGTTCTACTTTTCACTGGATTAGATATACCCAATTCCTGCAACCGTTCTTTGTATGTTTCCACAAGGCTCCAGCCCCCAATCATCTTTGTTGCTCTTTTCTGCATTCTTTCCAGAGTCTCAACATCTTTTTTATATTATGCTGACCAAAACTGAGTGCAGTATCTTAAATATGTTAAGATTAATTTATTAAACACACACACTCACACACACAAATGTATAAGGTTGTAAAACTGGGCAGGACTGACTTAACGACTGCATCACTTAACAATGGAAGATCTGATCCGAACTGTTTATAAGTTGAGGATGAAGTTGACCTATATAGAAAAAAAGGTTTTCAATATTTATTGAATTATACTGTACATTCCCAGTGCATTGTGTAATAAAAATCAAATTTTTCCAACCACTGTTCCTAGGTAAGCAAGATGAAAAGGCAAACCACAGTCTCTAAACCAAGATGATGCTAGAAAACAAAAAGAAAGAAAAACACCAGGTCTTGTAGTTAAATCTCCTTCCTCACCATTGATGTTCTTGGTTGCACAGAAAACCCACTTCTCACTTCCTCTCAAACCGCCAACTATCCCCCCCCACTCCCTTTCAGTTTAATCTACTTGCATCTCACAATGATTTTCACGAAGATGCAAGTGACCGCTAAGCTTCTTGAGTTGACACTCCTGTTATGTAAAAATAGTTCAAATTAAGCACCCAAAGTAAGACAAGAAATAAGGAATGGAAACTGATCAAAGAGAGAAGCAACCTAGGACTAAGGAGAAATTTGCTGCCAGAACAATCAACCAGTGGAATGGGCTTGTCTTCAGAAATTGTGGGAGCTCCATCACTGGAGGCTTTTAAGAAGAGACTGGACAGCCCCTTGTCTAGAATGGTTTGGGCCTCCTGCTTGAGCAGGGGGTTGGACAAGAAGACCTCTAAAATCTTTTCCAACTTTGATGTTCTGGTTTTTTCTAGTAACTGTCTTCTAATGAAATGGCTTTTCTTTCCATCTACTCCATAAAATGGTAGGTTGGAAGGAGTCAGTTATATGTTGGAGATCTTCTAGTCTACCCCCTCCCCACAGCAAGAATCCTCAGACCATCCTAGACTGGTGGCTACCCAACCTTGGCTTGAAAGCCTCCACTGACAGAGCCACCATGTCTCCAGGAGGCCGGCTAGTCCGGTGCGTAAGAGATCCGATGTTCAGAAAACTTCTCATTTCTAGGTCAGATCTCTCTGTACAAAGCTTTCACTTGTGGGTTCTTGTCTCACCCTTGGGCACTGTCGCAAATAAATCCACAGCCTCGACTGCCCTGTGACGTCCCTTCAAGCATCTGCCATCGTGTCTCCCCTTTGCCTTCTTTTCTTTAAACTAAACATTCCAGTAGGACAGACGGGAGGATGCTACCAACAGATTGCAAGAATACAAGCAAACGTCAGAGAGCCTGGATAGCTCTGCAGACTAAAAGCGTTGTGATTAACATCCAGCTGTCTGCAATTACTGCATGTTCGAATCTCGCCAGGCTCAAGGTTGACCATCCTTCCATCCTTTCTAAGGTAGGTAAATTGAGGACCCAGTTTGTGGGGGCAATAAGCTGACTTTGTATAAATATACAAAAGTATGAGGGCTATTGCTTAACGCATTGTAAGCCGCCCTGAGTCTCTGGAGAAGGGCGGCATATAAATCAAATTAAAAAAAAAAGACGAGGAGACCTGAACTCGTTGGCAGCCTCACATTGCAATTTTGCAATTTTGCAGCTATTAAGATTGTTGGCTGAGCAGGCACAAAAACAGCCAGAGAAGTGATGGATGCCTGGGAAACCGGCCGCTTGTCAGTCAACAGGAGTGCTGATTTACCACCAATTTATCAGGTACTTAAGAGCCAAGGGCTTGGCAGCACAAGGAAACAACAGCCAATCCCTGGCCATTAACAAACCAATCAACCAATAGGAAGGTATCACATAAATACAACACAGAGAATAGCTGAAACCACATATTCCAGTAGAGTTCCAGTTCTCTGAGAATGGGTACAAGCAGGAGTCTAAAAGTTTGGAAGAGTAAAGCTCTGGTCACGGTAACTGATCCAGTTTGGATATTGCGACATTATCCAGGGACACCTATGTTCTCCTTCATGCATTCCAGGTTCTGCATGTGGAAATGGGCAACTTTCGATCTGATTGCTACATTACTGTCTTGTCCTTTTTGACTCCTGCAGATACCAGGGCTTGCCGACTGGGCAGGGATGAAATCCAAAATTTTTCCCTATCAGTTCTGTGGGGGTGGCTTGGGGAAGGATACTGCAAAATCTCCATTCCCTCCCTCCTGGAGGAAGGATATTGCAAAATCTCCATTCCCACCTCACTCTGGTGGCAGCCAGAGGTGGCATTTGCCAGTTCTCCAAACTACTCAAAATTTCTGCTACCGGTTCTCCAGAACCTGTTAGAACCTGCTGGATTTCGTCCCTGCAACTGGATATGCCTGATAGTTCTGCATCTGGCTTGTTATCCCCTGAGCAGGTTTGGAACACCTACTGTGGAGTTTTTCAAACTTGTTAAAAATATAATAAATTCCTAGAATCCCGGATTAAGAGGCCAACCTCTAACGAAAAATTGGCCGTGTTCAGCTGAACATTTCTTTTTTGTTCCGGTCTTAGATTCTCACGAAATCCCATCAAGTTCTTTCAAAACCTTGAGGTTCTTGAGAACAGTTTCAAAAAACATGACTGGTTGGATGCATGTGTGGGAGTTTTCCTTTAAGCTTTCTGCCTCCAAGGCAGAAGAAAAGAAAGCGAAAGTTAGCTTGGAATGCTCTTTTAAACATTTGTCAGCAGCAGGGCAGTTTTCAGTTGTCCTCTAGGAAGAAGGTGTGAGCGCTAGGTCAGAGGACTAGAACTGAGGGCTCCTGCACTTAGCAGGAAAAACAAAATGGCAGGTATAGAATAGGTGAAATGTTTTTTATCAGGAAAACCTGGTCTACCCAAATATGGGACGGAGCATACTGCTTCCGCATTCGCTTTTCAGCCCCAATCCAGGAGCCTTTGCAGATTGCTTCGCAGGCAGTCGCTTTCACGGCAAACTATTGTATATTTTGGAGTATAATACCTTTTTTGGTGAGGAAAAGAAGGAAAAGAAATCTGCCTCTGAGCAATTTTGTCTCGTTGCAGCAAACAGGAAACAGCCTGCTTTACTTTCATTTTCGTTTTCAGCATAGTTTGATTAGCATAAGGGGGAAAAAAATCCGCTCCAGCAATTTACCTCTTTGCAGCAAGCAGCAGAGCCCTGGGCAAAACAGCTGAGAGCAAATCAGCTGAGAGTCGGGAGGCCCATCCAATCAACTTGTGCTAATTAGGCTGTGCTGAAGCTGAAAGGAGCTCTTTTTTCTTGCTGTTTGCTTGCAAGGAGGTAACTGCTGAGAGGCAGAGGCCAAAGGGTGGGGGCCAGTGGGCGGGCGGAGCTACATTCGGTGTATAAGACACACCTAAATTTTCACCCCCTTTTAGGGGTGGGGGGGAAAGGTGCATTTTATACTCCGAAAAATACAGTATTTTTGTGTTAAATTTATATTTACCGACAAAGAATAAAGGGAGATTCTTTCTTGATAAATATAAATTTAATACAAATATAGCATAGGTGCTATCTGGCTCAACAGGAGTAACTATGAGGGAGGTCTTGAAGTCCTAGTCCAGTGGTGGCGAACCTTTTACCCACTGAGTGCCGAACAGGTTCGTGCTTCTCGCCTGTGCATGTGCCTTCCGTGCTTTCAAACCGGTTTCCAAACAGACAGACTGGATAGCCCTTTGTTCTAAACGCTTGAGCAGATCTTGCACCGAGCAAGAGTTGGACTCAATGACCTTCAAGATCCATTCCAATTCTATGATTATGTGGTTGTTGTTTTTTTTAAATGTAATTTATATGCCGCCTTTCTCTGGAGACTCAGGGCAGCTTACAATGGGTTAAGCAATAGCCTTCATACTTTTGTATATACCTGCTTAGTAGGGCTTTCGGGGCCCCCAAGCGGTGTTCTTTTTTATATTTATACAAAGTCAGCTTCTTGCCCCCACAATCCGGGTCCTCATTTAACCTACCTCAGAAGGATGGAAGGCTGAGTCAACCTTGAGCCTGGTGAGATTCGAACTTGCAATAATTGCAGGCAGCTGGTGTCACTTTAACACCACTTAAGCTGCTGCGCCACCAGGCTCTATTCTTCAAAAACGAAGAAGCTCAAGCAATATTATTTGCTAAAACAGACAAATTAGATCATCAGAATCTATGGGTGGATCATGACCTTTGAAGAAATCTAGCCCGCTGCTGGGGAATGGTGTTTCCTGTATTTCTATCTTTCACACGGTGTATCCTAGTCAATGACGGACTCCCTCTACCCAACTCTCTGCTAACCAGAAGCCAACCAGTATGACCAGAGGCAATGGCCTCCTAGCCCATTTGGAGGAGACCACCTTGATAAAGTTTGTTTTGCCAACATCATTAGCAGTGGATGTTCTTGCTAGTTGAGAAGTCAAGGGAGGTTGCCCGATGCTCGGAGGAGGTAAGGACGACATTCTTAGCCTAGACTCCTTCTTTGGGTCTCCTTCCCCTTCCTCCAACTAAGAAAGACAGCCTAGGTCAGGGTTGACAACTATGGCCCCTTTATGACCTGTGGACGTCAACTCCCAGAATTCCTGAGCCATACTGGGAGTTGAAGTCCCCAGTCGCAAAGGAGCCATAGTTGCCATGATGGCCCAGGAGTTCTGGGAGTTGAAGTCCAAAGGTCGTTAAGGGGCCATAGTTGCCTACCCTTGGCCTAGAAAGATCCATTGGGGAATCAGATGACTTATCAGTTGGGCTTTTCCACTTTCACTCTCCATATATGGTACAAACTGAAGCACAGCATGTGCCAGAAGATTTCAAAAGCCTGCCAAATTAGAGCTCACTCACACTTCTTTCCAACGTCATGTGTTTATTAGTCTCCTACTGCAGACTCTCCTGTGGCTCTCTGGTTTGAAATGACTCCATCAGCGTCCTGCACTGAACCGTAATCCAAAGGGTATCTCCCCCCCCCCCCCCGGTTAAGGCAAAGAGAAAAACTCAAGACACACACAGCCCTCAGCTCTGCCACTGAGAAAGAACTGGCTGAGGAACTGAAGAACTGAGGAAGAACTATCCATGTTTTGATAGAGAACACCGCTGTTTTGAAAGAGGCGCACAAGAATCCATCCATGTTAAAACTGAACACCCCTCCATCAGCAGAGTGGGGGGTGGGGCAGGGGATAAGACACCACCAATCTCCAGCCTACAATGCAGCCTTTGCAGAAGTTCCAAAAAGATTCCACCCCCATTTGCACTTGGGTTCAGGTGACCCTGAGGGAACAGATGGCCTCAAGAGTTCTCAGGGAGCGTGCTAATGATCAGATGACGGCAAAGAAATACACCCACCATCCTGTCAGAACCTCTCCTTCCATCCCGCTACCATCCAGTCTCAACTGTCAGTACCTATCCTTCCATCCCGCCACCACCATCAGAACTGATGAAGCTTCTTGGATGAGAATTTCAGTTTCAATTCAGAGTAGAGCTCGAAGGGAGCTTGGAGATCTTCTAGTCTAACCCCCTGGTCAAGCATTCCAGACACGTGGCTGTCCACTCTCTTCTTAAAAGCCTCTAGTGATGAAGCACCCACAGTTTCTGAAGGCAAACCATTCCATTGGCTAATTGTTCTCACTGTTAGGAAGTTTTTCCTTAATTCTAGGTTGCTTCTGTCCTTGATTAAATTCCATCCATCGTTTCTTATCCTGCCTTCTGGTGCTTTGGAGAATAATTTGACCCCCTCTTCTTTGTGGCAGCCCCCCAAATACTGGAATACTGCTATCATGTCACCCCCAGTCCTTCTTTTCTCTAGACTGGCCATACCCAATTCCTGCAACCGTTCTTCATACATTTCATTCTCCAGGCCTTTAGTCATCTTAGTTGCTCTTCTCTGTACTTTTTCCAAAGTCTCAACATCTTTTTTGTAGTGTGGTGACTGAAACTGGGAAAAACAGTCCAGTTGCTTTCAGAGGCACCTTTGAGACAATGGGCTTCATGATTCCAATGAGCACGTGTGCTGATTGTTCCACCGTTCCATCAGACGGGGCTGGGACGATGCAATCGTTCATCAGCAGCAAACGATGCAGGAACTGTCTGCTCGAAACGTTTGGCCAGAATTTCAACTATGATCTAATCAGGGACTTCCATTCCAGACTCTATAATATTAACTGTCCCGTGTCCGTTTATAAACTATTCTTATCTTAAATTTATTAAGTACACATTCAGCCATAGAGTTTATCTTCATTTATTCCCAACAAACCAATGTTTAGACATACAAACTTCAACCCACATCTGGAAAGTCCCCCATATCACACATTTGAAAGGGCCACCATGTTTTCTGCTGGCATGGACAGAAGGCAGACAACAGGGTGTTCCCCATCACCAGACAGTCTAAGCTCCTTTCTCCCCCCTCCAATCTTCCCCAACTATCTGCTAGAACAGGGGTGAGGAACTATGGCCCCTTTATGAGCTGTGGATTTCAACTCCCAGAATTCCTGAGCCAGCCATGCTGGGGGTTGAGGTCCTTAAAGGGGCCATAGTTCCCTGCCTCTGTGCTAGAAGTTCAGAAACCCCTCTCAGTCCCTAGTCCAAGCAGAAACTATGTGCAACATTACTTCATCCATGGGGATCTGGCTCATTTACACCGTTTACAAAATTCAGCTATTGCTGAAACAAGTTTTGATGTTTTAGAAAATGTACCCAGTATGTGCAGTTAGCTACTGGACAGAGAGAAGAGCTCTGGAGCTCTCAAGTGTATAGACATTTTATATTTAGCACCAGTTCTCCCAAGTAAGCAAAAGAACAATTTTGAATCTAATGACTGACGATGGAAACTTAAATTAGAAAAAGGAAGCATGACTTAAAATGAAACAAAACATGAAAGGCAGGCAGTTGTGCCCGCCTGATTTTGGCCTAGACTACTTAGGTCAAGATTCCTAATCTGGGACCTTCTAGCTTGTGGATGTCCTCACATAAAACGTTGATCAAGCAGGCTGTGATTGACTCAGTGTCTAATCTGGAAGGTTTTGGTGGAAGGAAACTGAGTTTACCCTAGAACCGTGATGGCGAACCTATGGCACGCCTGCCACAGGTGGCACACGGAGTCATATCGGTGGGCACACGAGCTCAGCTCTGGCGCGCATGTGTGCACTGGCCATCTGATTTTCGGGCTTTCTGGGCCCACCAGGAGTTTGGAAATGGGCTGTTTCCGACCTCCGGAGGATTTCCAGTGAGTGGGGAAGGCCATTTTTGCTCTCCCCAGGCTCCTAGAAAGGCTCTGGAGCCTGGGGAGAGTGAAAAACAGGCCTTTCTATCTCACCAGAAATCGGCAAATGGGCCATTTCCGGTCTCCGGGGGGTGGGGAAGGCTGTTTTCACCCTCCCCAGGCTCCTAGAAAGCCTCTGGAGCCTGTAGAGGGCAAAAAACAGGCATACTGGGCCCACCGGGCCATCACGTGCCAAAAACAGGGGGAGCACAGGGGGGGCAGGGCGCATAGAATTTTGGATGTGGGCACAGATGCATGTGAGCCCCCCGCGCTCCCCCCGCTTTTGGCAAAAAAGTTAGCCATCACTGCCCTAGAGCGAACTTTTCCAACAGACCTGATGAGGGGTCCTTGACATTTCATTATCCAAACTAGATATCATCATCATCATCATCATCATCATCTCTTTGTGAAAATTGAGGGACCACCATAGTCTGTGCCAACCTGGCATCTCCAGAAGTATATTTATACCAAACATTATGCTTAGAAAAAAAACTGATATAAGATATTTGGACTTAGTGGTCCAGTCTTGACAGCTAAAATGGTAGAGCTCATTTTAAAAAAATGATTGGAGATCATAAAAATGATAAAAACCATTCTTTCATATCTGGTGACAATGCTGTTACACTCAATGGTATTGGAAGATCACCCTGGAAAATAATTCATACTATAATAGATTAAACATCTTTGGAAGGGAGCAGGGGAGGAAGAAGTGAAGGGCTAAATCACATCACTTTGTGACGATCCCAGATTTATTCTTCCCTTGCTTCACTGAATTGAATCTTTATGAAGAGGAAGGCACAAAGAAATTCACTTAATGGAAAGATCATAATTTGTTTAAACCGCAAGATGTGATTATCTTTTTATTCATTTGTATCCTAACCTTTTATTCCTTTTTTTCTTTTCTTTCCTGGTTTTGTATTTTCTCTAAGCATCTAATAAAAATATATTAAAAACCACTAAAGCAGCAGAAAACCAGCCAATTGATTACTAATTCTAGCAGGATTTCAGTGTTCTTCCGTGAGATAAAATTGCCAGAAAGGATGCCAACATTTCACGCTCTTAAGATAAGAATGCAAAAACCAAGGCCAATTCTGCTAAAATCCTGTAAGATTTGGGAAGTTCAGGTTTTAAAATGTTTTTTTGACACCTACTATGTAAAACACCTACCAGACCTTGAAGTGCAGCACCTAAATTGAAGGAAACACAGAGAAAAACTACATCCAGGGATTTCTTTCATCGTCTTATTTCTCCTGAACCCTCCTGACTAAATCATCCCCTTCTGCTTATAATGCTGTCGTAAAGGCAGCCCGCAAAATTTACTTCATATTTATTTAACTGTGCAAATCTATAGTGAAATCTTAAAATACATATGCAATTAAAACACAGCTATAATATTTATAATTAGCTGTAGGAGATAAAACCTTCATTAATGCATGATAAAATAAAATGTAAATGCAGAATGAAATAAGGAAACCTCTTGGATCTCTCTGTGAGCCCTTTTTCCCAGAGAAGGGCATTGCAGAGAGGAATAAAATCCATAATCTCTACCCTCCGTGTCAGCCTCTCCATCTTAATGTTCTCCTTGAGTTTGTCTTGGAACTACAACTTAAAAAATGCCAGTTAGCATGCACCCCTAACACATCTGGAGGCTCCCCAAATTGGAAATTGGGCAGTTCTAGGCTGCCCACTGAAGCTATTCTTCCTATCAAACCATCTGATATCAAGAACGGAAACCGGCTTCTTTTTCTTTCCTGCCCTGGATGACCTGCTTCTGAAATACAGGTAGTCCTCAACTTATGACCACAATTGAGATGAAAATTTAGGTTGCTAAGCGAGACGTTTGAGTGAGTGTTGTTCCATTTTACGACTTTTCTTTCCACAGTTGTTCAGTGAATCACTTAACCCTTGTTATGTTAGCAACACGGTCGTTAAGTGAAACTGGCTTTCCCGTTGACTTTGCTGGTCAGAAGGTCACAGAAGGGGATTACATGGCCCCGGGACACTGCGGCCGTCATAAATATGAGTCTGTTGTCAAATGTCTGAATTTTGATCATGTGGTCATAGAGATGCTACAATGTTTGTTAAGTGTGAAAAACAGTTATAAGTCACTCTTTCCAGCGCCATTGTAACTTTGAATGGTCACTAAATGAACTGTCGTAAGTTGAAGACTACCTGTAGCTGTTTTTCTGGGCCAGCAAAAGAAAACATCTCAAGCCACAAGTACAAAATCATCATTTGGCTCAGTAGTTCTCACCCCGGGCAAGTTTAAGAGGGGTGGACTTCAACTCCCAGAATCTCCCAGCCAGCAACGCTGAACTAGCGTTGGCCTGAACTAGCAGCGGCACCCATGAAATGAAGGCCTTCGTAGCCTTCCTGAAATGCTGAAGGAGCAATTCCAGAGCAGCAGGTTTGGAAAGAAAGAAAGAAAGCAAAACTAGCAAGGATCACAGTGACTTAAGATGGCGTGTAGGGCACTAGAGTCTGCCAATCTTATCTCCTGGTTGGGATGGGATGGGGAGCTGATTTAAGGTCTGAAATAGATATAGGGCTGTGATGGCGAACCTATAGCACAGGTACCAGGGGTGGCACACAGTGCCCTCTCTGTGGGCACATGAGCCGTCACTCCAGTTCAGCTCTGCCGCGCCGGCCAGCTGGTCTTGGGTCTCCGTGTGCATGGGGGGGGCGTGCATGGGGGGCATGCGTGCATGCATGGGGGGCGTGCACAGGGCTGCATGCACATTGTATTTTGGGGGTTTGGGTGCACTTTGGGCACTCGGTCTGGAAAAGGTTAGCCATCACTGATATAGGGAGACCTTGAGTTACAAGCATAATTCAAGGTACTGGTTACCACCTTTAGAGCGCTCCATGGCTTAGGACCTGGATACTTACAAGACCGCCTGCTGCTACCAGTAGCCTCCCACCAACTAACTCGCTCCCACAGAGAGGGGCTCCTCTGAGTGCCGTCGGCCAAGAAACGTTGGCTGGTGACCCACAGGGCGAAAGCCTTCTCTGTGGGGGCTCCTGCCCTCTGGAACAATCTGCCCCCCGAGATATGGAGGATTTCCGACTTATGCACCTTCCGCCGGGCCCTCAAGATGCTTTTATTCCATCGAGCCGGGCTAGCCTAATGTTTTATAAAAATGTTTTAATCCGATTTGTCTTGTCAAAATTTTAAATGTTTAATGGGGAATTCATTTTAAACTGATGTGGGCCAAAATATTTAATATCTTTTAAAATTGTTTTAAAGTTTATATTTCTGTGTTTTAAGTTGGCTGTACACCGCCCTGAGTTTCTCAGGAGAAGAGCGGTATATAAATTAAATAAATAAATAAATAAATAAATAAATACCGTATTTTCCGGCGTATAAGACGACTGGGCGTATAAGACGACCCTCCTCAGAGCCTTTGAGAAGATTTTTGTGTGTTAGAAAGTAGTCTTATACGCAGGAAAATACAGTAAATAAATAAATAATTGAGTCTGGCAATTATGGCCGTAAATCAATTGTAAAGCAGGACATCATGTGACTAAACCCAGTTTTGTGAGCACTTTTTGTGGCCATGTGAAGCAAACACCATGATTGACAAGGGTGTTGTTTGCTATGGGGGTATTCAAATGGCCATCAATGCAGGCCAGTTCCTGAGCATCCAAAATGTGCTCACACGACCATCGTGGTCCCAAAGGTGCTTTTTAAAAGGGCAACTGGACTTTCTTTGTTTTTCCTTGAAGACGTTTCACTCCTTATCCAAAAAGCTTCTTCAGTTCTGACTGAATGGTGGAGAGCCTTGGATAGCTCAACAAGCTAATAAGCAGACTAAAGCCTGTTATTAAGATCCAGCTGTCTGCAATTGCACCAGTTCGGATCTCACCAGGCTCAAGATTAACTCAGCCTTCCATCCTTTCTAAGGTAGGTAAATTGAGGACCCAGTTTGTGGGGGCAATAAGCTGACTTTGTATAAATATACAAAAAAGTATGAAGGCTATTGCTTAACACATTGTAAGCCGCCC
This sequence comes from Masticophis lateralis, assembly GCA_030761175.1. Lineage (NCBI taxonomy): Eukaryota > Metazoa > Chordata > Lepidosauria > Squamata > Colubridae > Masticophis > Masticophis lateralis. The sequence continues at coordinate 22,057,523 of JAUDYJ010000012.1, read as the reverse complement.
TGAGTCTTCAGAGAAGGGTGGCATATAAATCTAATTTTAAAAAAAAAAAGTCAGAAATCTCTTTTCTCCAGCTAAGGCAGCGCTGGCTGGGGGATTCTGGGAGTTGAAGTCCACCCATCTTCAAGCTACCAAGGTTGAGAAACACTGAGCTAAGGGCTCTCAGAAGGAGCCCAAAGGAAATCATAAATTATGACTGGGAAAACGTGCTCTCTCTCTCTCTTTTTTTTTTCCCACCTCGATTTTGCAAATGTCTTAAGCTCAGTTTGCAAATCTATAAGGACCTGGATAGCTCAGCAGACTAATGCATTATGATTAACTCCAGCTGTCTGCAATTACTGTAAGTTCGAATCTCCCCAGGCTCAAGGTTGACTCAGCCTTCCATCCTTTCTAAGGTGGGTAAATTGAGGACCCAGTTTGTGGGGGAAATAAGTTGACTTTGTATAAAATATACAAAAGTATGAAGGCTATTGCTTAATGCATTGTAAGCCGCCCTGAGTCTTCGGAGAAGGGCAGCATATAAATCTAATTTTAAAAAATGGAAGGCTTTATATTCCTTGCAATCATCTGGTCATTAGCACTCTTTCTGAGAGTTGTTGAGGCCACTTTGGAGGTTTATCTGTGCCTTCACTCAGGACCACTTGTACCAGAGTGCAAATGAGTATGGAACCTTCTTGGACTGATGTCATATTTCTCCCCGTCTGTTGAGAGAGGGCTGTTCAATCTTAATGTAGAGGGCCGCTTTGACCCCTCTTCCAAACCAATGGTTCTGTCTGTCCAGATTATGGACGTTGCTGTCTTCAAAAGAGTGACCTTTATGTTTCAAATGCAGATGGACTGCTGAATCTTGTCCCAATGGGTTTGGTTTCCTATGTTGTGCCATGCATTTGTGAAGTGTTTGTTTTGCTTCTCCAATGTAGATCTGCACATGTCTCACTGCAAGGAATATAAATCCTTCGGTTCCCCACCATTCAGTCAGAACTGAAGAAGCTTCTTGGATGAGAAGTGAAACGTCTTCAAGGAAAAACAACAGAAGCCCACTTGCCTTTTGAAAAAGCACCTTTGGGACAACCATGTCCCAGATGACTGAGAATCTCCACAGGCATGACCATGGTGGAGGTGGGTTTCCAGATGTCGTAACTTTGGAACAGGTAGCTTTTGAGGGTCCGTCGTAACTTCAAACGGTCACTAAATAACCAGTCATATGTCAAGAACTACCTGAATTATAACTTTGTCCCCATTTAAAAATGGTTCAATCCTTGGTCCTAGCGTGAAGTCTTAACCTTCACTGATTTCATGCAGCCCTTGGGCTAATATTGAAAGTACCGTATTTTTCAGAGTATAAGACACACCTTTTTTCCCCAAAAAAGAGGGTGAAAATCTGGGTGCGTCTTATACTCCAAATGTAGACCTGCCAAGTTTCTCAAACTGAGGTTTCAGAGACTGAAAAAAGCATCAGAAACGAAGCTTCAGAAAAGAAGCCCCCAAACAGAGCTTCAGAGGCTTTTTTTCCGAAGCTCTGTTTCAGAGGCTTTCAGAAGCAGAAAAAAAGCAAAAAAAAGCAAGGCACAGAGCTCACAACCAAGGAACCTGTTGCTAAATTCACCTCTGGGAACAGCTGGTTGGGGGTATTCCGGGAGGCTGATCCACCTGCCAATCAGCTTGTTTCTTATTTTCCTCCCCAAAAACTAATGTGCATCTTATACTCCAAAAAATATGGTACTCGGCAAGAGATTGGTCCAGATCTCCAGTTTAAAAATGGTGCGGTCAATAGAGGCCAGCAGGCAACTTTCCCTTGCTCCACTGACCAAAGCGGAGGAGGCCGCAGTGAGGCTCACCCTCCTTGGTTCCTGCTCTCTAAAACCAGCTCAACTGTCTTTTTGGGGTTTAAACAGACAATAACCCCAGAAGGCTCTGTGGGTTCTCTCTATGACTTGCACAAACCACAATGCCCACCGTGTTGGGATTACAAAACAAAGCGGGTGTTAGCTTTACAAACCTCAGAAGAAGACAAATGAATAAGCAGGGCAGAAACGGACCTGTGTTTGCAGCCAAAAGCCAACGTTGGAATTTTGAGAGCAAAGTTTTGGGGTCCCCACAACATGGCTGCTTCGTGGGGGGCTGGGCTGGGTGGGGGCTGGGGTGGAGGAAGGCAAGTGAAGTCTTCCTTGATTTCAGTTTGATACTTGGATGCCTCTAGGATTGCCTGGGCCTTCTTCCGCTATAAACAGGCTGGGCAGAGTGTGGGACTGTCTTGGCAATTCCCCAAATGGCCAACTTGCAAAGAAGGGAGGTTGCATTTTGTCCCTTTCCCAGAAGCGCCCCACCACCACGCTTTTTGGGGTTGGATTAGAAGATCTCTAAGGTCCCTTCAAAACTCCTGTTTTCTGTTATTTTTAATCACTTCAGCTTACCTTTGTCTTCTAATTTCCCTAAGTGGGTGTATGCCAGTGGTGGGTTGCGTTCGGATCAGGTGAACTGTAGCGGCGGTGGCAGCAGGAGGCTCCACCCACCAGCCCGGACATCTCTGCTCATGTGCAAAAGTGTTACACGAGCATGCACACGCGAGCAAACTGGTAGCGAATGAAATTGAAACCCACTACTGGTGCACAGACTTGGAGACCAACCCTCTGGGAGCAGGGATCCCTCCCCATTTTTTAAAAAATGCCACTGGGGGCTACATGATGCTGGGAGAAGCAAAATATTAAATTAGTTGGACTCAGGCTCCTCTTTATATCACGTGGAATGTCTTCAAATATCCTCCAATTAAGTATAGGTGTGTGTGTGTAAAAAAATACCGATCATTTATAGGCAGTCCTTGACTCATAACCATTTGTTTAGTGACCATTCTAGACTACTGTAATGCTCTCTACATGGGGCTCCCCTTGAAGAGCACGCGGAGGCTCCAACTGGTCCAGAATGCGGCCGTGTGGGTGGTTATGGGAGCAACCCAATGCACCCATGTGACACTTCTCCTGCGCGAGCTGCACTGGCTCCCAGTGGTCTTCCAGGTGCGGTTCAAGATGCCAGTTACCATCTTCAAAGCGCTCCATGGCTTAGGACCCGGATACTTACGGGATCGCCTTCTGCCACCGATGGCCTCCCACTGACCAACATGCTCCCATAGACAGGGACTCCTCAGGGTGCCGTCGGTCAAACAATGTAGACTGGCGACACCCAGGGGGAGAGCTTTCTCTCTGGGGGCTCCCGCCCTATGGAATGAACTGCCCCCGGGGATACGTATGATTCCCGACCTGCGTACCTTCCGCCATGCCCTTAAGACTCTATTCCAACAGGCTGGCCTGGCTTAACAAGAATTTGGATTGGGTGTTTTAATTTGTGGGTTTTTAACTAGGGGCCAAAATATTTAATTTGTTTTTAAATTGCTTTTAAATTTTGTATTTTTAAGTTGTTTTATTGTGGCTGTACACCTCCCTGAGTCCTTTGGGAGAAGGACAGTATAAAAATTTAATAAATAAATAAATAAACCATTCAAACAGCACTGAAACCAGTGGCCTATGACCGTTTTCACAACTGCAACCCAAGCAGCATCCCTACGGTTATGTGATCAGAACTGACGCTTGGCGACTGGCTCGCATTTATGACAGCCCCGTGATCATCTTTTATGACCTGACAAGGAAAGTCCACGGGGAAGCCAAACTCACTTAACCAGCAGTCCGCAAAGTGAGTTAACTTAATTCACTTAACAACTGTGTCCAGAAATCTCATTAAACGGGGCAAAACTGACTTAACAACTGTCTTGCTTAGCAACAGAAATTCAGGGCTCATTTGTGGTCGTAAGACGAGGACTACCTGTAGCTGATTTCTTTTTGTAAGCAAAGTTCAGAGAAATGTGTTTCGGGGGCACAAATTGCATCCTGCAATGCTCGTTCAATGTGCCACTCAACATGAGCATGACACTTTCTAGTCCCTTTCTCCCAGGGGTAAAATGCACTTACTTTCGCTACCGGATCAGAAATGTGAGTGTGTGCACCTCTTCTGCGCATTCACAGTGCCTTCTGCACATGCGCAGAGGGTCAAAAGGGATGCGATGACGTCCCGGCGGGTAGGCAGAGCCTCCCGCCACCGGCCCAACCGTATTGCGTGAGCTGGATAGATCCAGCCGGATTTCACCGCTGCTACTCTTCTCATCCTCCCAAAACAAGGAAACCCGTGTTAAGCATGCCACGTAAAGTATGTTAGCTCTTAAGCCAACAATTAAATCAGGCACTCCAAATATATGCTATTAATCACTCTGTAGGGTGGGTCTCCGTTAGATTAGGCTACAACGGAGTTGTATAGTCTGAGAGTTAAAGAGTTGTAGGACCCCAGCTATTGTCTTAGGAATCTGTGGGCCATATGCTAGACTAAACATGGTTGGTTTGTTTGAGCCCAGCTGTTTCTGGGAACGTAGCAATGTTGTGCTTCATTCATTTGGTTGAGAGTTGTGTGTGCCACGAAGGGCCCAAAATGGGTTGAATCATATCTACCTATTTAAACAAGATGGCCTCTGCCCAGCCACTGCTGATAGGGATGTTTCAGAAGAAAACAGTTGCAGACATGTTTGGGCACCCACCACAATCGTTCATGGAGCACTGAGAGAGACATGACACTGGGGTTAGTAAGGAGGCAGGATGTTGCTCATAGGTGAGGCTGCTCCTTTCTTTTTACAGGCAAATGTAGAGTTGAGGGAGCTTCCACATCTTCTGTTTCCTGTCCCAATTTTCCTTGGCCATAAAGGCCCCTTCGCTCTATTTCACATGGTTGGAACAGAAGAAACCTCCCTCCAAAATCTGATCTCAGCAGTGGCACAAATCCCAAAACTCCTCAGGAAATACTGAATATGAATACTGTAAATCTGATCCATCTCCAGTCACTCCATTTTATAATGGTGTTTTTCCATCTTGGTCGCTGGTGGGCAACTATAAAGTGGGCAACTTTGAAAACTAAGCTTAAAAACTAAGATTGTGATGAACGTCACAGTTCCAACACTGTCTGTTTTTTTCCTCTGTACACGTTTTCCTTCACTTATGATAGTTCATTTAGTGCAGTGTTTCTCAACCTTGGTAGCTTGAAGATGGGTGGACTTCAACTCCCAGAATCCCCCATCCTCCCAACAAGCAGCACTGGCTGGGGGATTCTGAGAGTTGAAGTCCACCCATCTTCAAGCTTCCAAGGTTGAGAAACACTGATTCAGTGACTGTTCAAAATTACAACACAAAGTTGACTTATGACCATTTTTCACACTTACAACCACTGTAACACCCGCATGGCTGCATGATCAAAATTTGGCAACTGGCTCATATTTATGACGGTTGCGGTGTCCCTGGGGTCATGTGATCCCTTTTGCGACCTTCTGACAAGCAAAGTCCTTGGGAAAGCCAGATTCACTTAACAACCATGTTACTAGCTTAATAATTGCAGGATTCACTTAGCGACGGTGGCAAAAAAGGTTATAAAATGGGGAAAAATTTACTTAACAAATGTTCCGCTTAGCAACAGAAATGTTGGGCTCAATTATGGCCGTAAATCAAGGACTACTTGTATTCTCTTTTCCACTTCAGATTTGTTATCCATGAAACGCTGACCTGGAAATCTCTTAGCCCTACTATAGGTATATTCTGACCAATCAACCTGACCATCTCACTGGTGGTGACCTTCCACTTAGAATAGAATAGAATAACAGAATTGGAAGGGACCTTGGAGGTCTTCTAGTCCAACCCCCTGCCCAGGCAGGAAACCCTACACCACTTCAGACAAATGGTTATCCAACATCTTCTTAAAACTTTCCAGTGTTGGGGCATTCACAACTTCTGGTGGTCAGTTGTTCCACTGATTAATTGTTCTATCTGTCAGGAAATTTCTCCTTAGTTTTAAGTTGCTTCTCTCCTTGATCAGTTTCCACCCATTGCTTCTTGTCCTGCCCTCAGGTTCTTTGAAGAATAGTTTGACTCCTTCTTCTTTGTGGCAGCCCCTGAGAGATTGGAAGACTGCTATCATGTCTCCCCTAGTCCTTCTCTTCATCAAACTAGACATACCCACTCAGTTCCTGCAACCGTTGTTCATATGTTTGAGCCTCCAATCCCCTAATCATCTTTGTGACTCTTCTCTGCACTCTTTCTAGAGTCTCCACATCTTTTTTACATCATGGCGACCAAAACTGAATGCAATATTCCAAGTGTGGCCTTACCAAGGCATGTATTAGCACTTCACATGATCTTGATTCTATTCCTCTACTTATGCAGCCCAGAACTGTGTTGGCTTTTTTGGCAGCTGCTGCACATGGATGGCTCATATCTAAATGGTTGTCTACTAGGACTCCAAGATCCCTCTCACAGTTACTACTATAGAGGAAGGTACCACCTATACGGTACCTGTGCATTTTGTTTTTCTTCCCTAAATGTAGAACCTTATTTTTTTCACTGTTGAATTTCATTTTGTTAGATAGTGCACAAAGTACAGATCCTTCTGTATCTTGAGCCGATCTTCTCGAGTGTTGGCTATTCCTGCCAGCTTGGTGTCATCTGCAAATTTGATGAGTTCTACAATTTCTGATCTGGGTGAGTCTGCTGTAAGATCACACGCAGGTCCACTCATGCAGACCCAGTCATAACCTAGCAGCCCTTAGTCTTCTCACCCAAATTTGCATTTTATTTGCACATGGGATGGGGGGGGGGGGTTTGCTCCAGGACAACTGATGCAGTCTGATGAATTGCCTACATTTTTTAATGGCTTTGCTTTGTTAATCATCCGTGGCTTTCAAGTAATTACAATGTACGATGTCCTGCATTGCCTAAGCTCAAGTAGTAAGGACCTCTATGAGCTACTCCATATGATTACAGAGTAGAGTAAACTTGTTCAGGCAAGTGGATCTGTGCTCTGAAGACAAAATATCCTTCAGCCCCCACTTACCTAGGAGAAGATTACGTGACACAACCCTCTCCTGTCTAATGTTTGTAATCTGGAGGGTAACAAGTTTTGCTGTTCTCAATCAGAGGTTGCTGCCAACTCTCACCACAAGCCAAGGCTACCACCAGAAGGCGATGCAAAAAACAAGACTCATCAGCCCCCGATCCTCTTGACAGGAAATTAAATATGGGCCCAACAAGAAACCATCATCCTTTCAAGAGATGGATTAGGTTTTATTTGCTGGTGTCATGCCTGTCCAAGCTTGGGCATTCAGGAAAGAAAGACTCTTGACTCCATTTGTAGTCAAAGGTATATTTTTACTAAAGCCAAGTGGTTACAATGTAGCAAAGCCAGATCTGGGGATTTCCTGTGTAAACCTGGTGACCTTTCCTTCTCCTAGGGCCTCCCCGCTTGGTCATCTTGTGGTATCCAATAAGGTTCAAACTGGGTGTTTTGGTAACAGTTCCACAGTTTGGAGCTCCTTTGGTGAGCGTTTGCATTCTGTTCACAAGCTTGTGTACTTGGATCGTTCAACTATTGTCTCTAGTTGGCACTTCTGGTTCCTGTCATGCCCCCTCCTTATGTCCTCCCATCCACATTCCCAAAACTTTATGGCAGGCTGCCCCCAGGTGTGATTGCAGATCTGACTGCTGGCTTGGAATGCCAATTATAACTGGGAGGCAGGGTACCAAAATCTTATGTGACTTACCACTTGAGTTAATAGTTTAAAGCAACGTTTTTCAACCTCGGCAACTTTTAAAACACATGGATTTCAACTCCCAGAATTCCCCAGCCAGCTATGAACATCACACATCTTAAGGTTGCCAAGGGTGAAGGCTAAAACAATGAGAGTTTCTTAAAAAAATAAAAAAGTTCAGGCCCAAATGCATTACATCCCTTCTTTCCAATTTCATGACTAAAACATACGATGGACAGTTGCAGGAACTGGACCTGGCTAGTCTAGTGAAGAGAAGGACCAGGGGAGACAGGATAGCAGTCTTCCAATATTTGAGGGGCTGCCACAGAGAGGAGGAGGGGGGTCAAGCTATTCTCTAAAGCACCTGAAGGCCAGACAAGGAATAATGGATGGAAACTGACCAAGGAGAGATTCAACCTGGAAGTAAGGAGAACATTTCTGACGGTGAGAACAATCAATCCATGGAACAGAAGTTGCCTTCAGAAGTTGTGGGAGCCTCGTCACTGGAGGCTTTCAAGAAGAGACTGGACAGCCACCTGTCATCTTGTCAGACTAGATGATCTACAAGGTCCCTTCCAGCTCTGTTAATCTGTTAAGCATTTCATCCAAGAAAGTGTCCCATGCACAGTTCCGGCAGGATCTGAATCCAGATTGCTTAAAACAGAGACCATCATTTGAAGGCAACAGTCAAGAGCAGGCTTGAACTAATTTCTTTCTTAGTTTTACCCTGGCCAGAGAAGTTGGTTTATTCACCTTTCTTCTCCAAATCTTCCCAAGGGGCCGGGAGAGTTGCAACAGCAGGTTAGGAATCCAGAAATAAAATGACAAGAGGCCGACCTCAGAAATATCGCCACACAACCTTTCCATGATTGAATTCCAGGCAAGAGGCCATCGGGGGACTATCGTGCAACAAGCCATCTTCTGCCAAACATTGTGCTCATTCCACTGGCAGGGGCCTCTTTCCACCCCCAAGGGTTCAGATCAGGGCTGAGGGGGGTGACTCAAAAGCGTCTCTGACTGACTCAGCCCCTATTAAGTGCTTCCCACATTATTGGTGAGAAGTCCTGAGATATTAGAAAGTGATTCACTTCGCAAACAATCCTTCGAGCTGCAAAAAGGCACAATTTACACCCAAGTATGGGAGACTTTAAACAATGACAAGCCTTGCAAACTAGAAATTTCTCCCGCCTGGAGCCACACCTCACTGCCGCTTGCAGCTTAGGGCCTGGGAGTGGGAAGGTGACTCACCAGGTGCTCCAGGTCTTCTGGCAAACAACCTTGTTGACAGCAAGCACGGAAGGGCTACTGGCACGAAAGCCGAGAAGTGGCGCCTGAGCGCCAGAGAGGAGAGAGCCCCTCCCCTTCTCTGCTCCCTCCAATCCAAGGGACCCCCAACCCCCGTTTTCCTGCCAAGAGCACTGCGGGTAGAAGCCAACCACAGACACTCCTGCAACCACTTCAGCTTTTGTGGGCTGTTAATCACCTTCTCCCCTCTTTTTCAATTAGAGGTTCCTTCTGAAGAAATGGCATGCACACTCTGTAAAGTGTACCCACGCCAACAGCCTGCGTAGCTATAATTATCCTCCCTTGGACCAAATCTCCCTCGGGAGCAGCAGTTATGATGCTCTCGGGTTTCAAAGGGCTCTAAGAGCATCCAGAGGAGCCGAAGGAGGCGAGAAACAGGGCTGCAGTTCAATACTTTTCTTCAGATTTTTCTTTCCGTGTCGGCGCTTATAGAAAACTGTGGGGGGCTAAGCAGCGGGGGCTCACGGTTCGGAAAACAAAAGAACACCTATCACTAGACAGGTAGCCCTCGACTTCCGACCACAACTGAGCCCCAAATTTCCGTTGGCGAGCAAGACATTTGTTAAGAGAGTTTTGCCCCATTTTACGCCCTTTCTTGTTGCATTTGTGAAATGAATCACCGCAGTTGTTCAGTTAGTAATGTGATTGCTAAACAAATCTGGCTTCTCCGTTGGCTTTTCTTGTCAGAAAGTTGCAAAAGGGCACACTGTGACCGTCATAAATGTGAGTCCGTTGCCAAGCATCCCAATTTTGATCATGTGACCATGGGGTTATAAGTGCAATGGTCATAAGCATGAAAAATGGTCGCAAGTCACTTTTTTTCAGTGTCATTGTAACTTCTTATGGTCATGAAAAGAACTGTTGAGAAATGTTTAATACCTGTGTATTAAAAATTGCACATTTTTAATACAAGATCCATGCATATTAAATAACAGATGTCTGCATTCATTCAGTTAAAATATAGATAGTCCTCGACTTATGACCACAAATGGGGTTGGAACCTCCATCATTAAGCAATGGGGTCATCAAGTGAGTCACATCCCATTTTACAACTTTTCTTTGCTGTGGTTGTTAAGTGAATCCAGCTTCCCCTATTGACTGTTTTTCAGGAGCCCCCTGGGAAAGTCGCAAATGGCAGTCACTTGACCCTGGGACACTGCAACGTACTGGTTGCTTCATGCCCATTTTTTTTTCCTGTGGATTGTGGGGATGCCATAATGGCCATGTGCAAGGATCGATGATGCGTCCCTCTCTTCAGCACTGTCGTAAGACCATTAAAAGAAAGGTCGTGGGTTAAAGACTGCCTGCGTGATACATAGCACTTAATATTCAGCATATGATGAGAACATGCCAGAAGAGAAGTAAACATATATACACAATCCACGTAATTATAGGTAAACACTCTAGGAGAGTATCGCAGTGGCGTCAAAACCGGATGTGCAGTTCAGCTGTCCGGACCATCATCTCTGGCGTTGCTTCATGCAGATCTTCTAGGGGAGGGGCGTCAAACTCGATTTCATTGAGGGCCACCTCAGGGTTGTGTTTGATCTCGGCAGGCCAGGTGGGCATGGCTGGGGAGGGCATGGCCAACTTGACGTCACTCATGTCAGGGGCACCTGTGGTGGCCAAGGTGGGGCCAGGGGGATCCTCTTGCAGCCCTCGTCCAGCGAAAACGGAGCACGGGGGCCCCCATGCTGGTAGAGGCACCACGGGCCAGTCCTTCACTGTTTCCAGGATGGTCCCGTGGGCCAGATCTAATCATCCAGTAGGTTGGATCTGGCCTGTGGCCTTGAGTTTGACACCCCCATCTAGAGAACGCACGTTGTCGTGGCCAATCTTGCATAAGTTTGCATATCAGCACCACAATCACAACAAGGGGAATCTTTCCATCCCCACTGATACAGGGCAGAGGCACATCTTCCACTACCACACCTGATTCTGTTCAATTTCAGCCAGACAGAGCGAGGCAGGTCAAAACTGGATGGTTTGGCAGAGGTTTCACTAAAGGTCAGGCCACAAGGAGGAACCCTGGACCCTTCCTCTCGCCGGGCCTTCTCAGGGTTTAACCTGGGTAGGTGAATATAGCAGACCTTGACTTACAACAGTTTGTTTAGTGACTGTTCAAAGTTACGATGGCAGTGAAAAAATCGACATATGGCTATTTTTCACACTTGCAACCACTGTGGTATCTCTAAGGTCACATGATCAAAATTCAGACGTTTGGCAAATGACTCATATTTATGACCACTGCAGTGTCCCGGGGGGGACGGGGGGGAACGGTCATGTGATTGCCTTTTGTGACTTTTTGTCAAGCAAATTCAATGGGGAAGGCAGATTCGCTCGACAACCATGTTACTAACTTAGCAACTGCTGTGATTCACTCAACCACTGTGGCAAGAATGGTCATAAAATGGGGCTAAAACTCACTTAACAGCTGCCTCGCCTAGCAACAGAAATGTTGGGGCTCAATGGTGGTCAAGGATCACTCGTAGCTGTTTGCCAAGCTGGCCCATGGGGTTTCAATCCTGTGATGGGCTGGACATGGTTCTGGTGAAGAGGCCTTGATATTCAGGATCCTCAACCACAGCCGGATGTGAGCTTGTTGTCTTCTAATGTGGGGCAGTAGGATATTGCAAAGTACCGGTAACCAGTGCACAGGAGTGGGATGCCAGGCACCAGAGATGATACGTAGCATTAATACGTGGATTGTGAGGATAGAACAAAACTCTGGGAATCCTATTTCCATGAATTTTTTGTGCAGTTCTACCACTTGGTTACTTTCCTGTCCAATAATTCAATCTCTGGCCCCTATCTAACAAAAATGAAATTCAATTTAGAGAAAAGTATGGTTTTACACTTAGGCAAGGGGAAAAAAACAAGTATTCAAGTACAGATTAAGCTCAATAGTAGCAAGTATGAGAGGGATCTTGGAGTCCTAGTGGACAACCACTTAAATTTGAGCCAGCAGTGTGCCGCAACAGCCAAAAAAGCCAATGTAATCCTAGGCTGCGCTAACAGAGAGATACAATCAAGAGCACATGAAGTATTATAAAAGCCCTAATAAGACCACACTTAGTATACTGTATCCATTTTGATGACCATACCATAAAAAAGTGTTGAGACTCTGGAAGAGTGCAGAAAAAAGCAACAAAGATAATATGGGGACTTGTAAGCTAAAACATATGAAAATGTTTGTAGGAATTGGGTATGTCTAGTGAAAAGAAGAACTAGGAGTGATATGATAGCAGTGTTTTAATATTTGAGGGGCTGCCACAAAAAAGAGGGGTCAACTTATTTTCCAAAGCACCTGAAGGCAGGACAAGAAGTAATACGTGGAAAATAATCAAAGAGAGAAGCAACTTAGATGCAAGGAGAAACTTCCTAATAGTGAGAAAAATTAACCAGTAGAATGGCTTGCCTTCAGAAGTTGTGGGTGCTTCATCATTGGAGGCTTTTAAAAAGAGACTAGACAGCCAGTTATTCGGAATAGTAGAGTCTCCTGATTGAACGGGGTTGGACTAGAAGACCTCCAAAGCCCCTTCCAACTCTGTTCTTCTCTTCTGTTCTGTTTTGTTGGGTTCGGTTTGGTTCTCTTTGTGTGCCACTTTCCCCAATCTGGCACCTTCAAGATGCAATTGCTTGGAATTCTGGGAGTAACAACCTGACCAAGGTGGGAAAACTTACACACCACAACAGCTGAACGGTCATCTCCAGATTAGCCACAATGTGGGTTCTGGGCCAGAGGAATGACCCAAAGCAAAAGTTAAAACTATGCGTATGCAGGGTGTTCATATGATTTAGTGTTCCTAACTTTAGCACGCCATTATTGCCTCAAAAGAGATTTTCCTGACTCTGTTTTGATTCTTACTTTCCAGCAAACTGTCAAAAGCAGATTACTTCAAACCCCAGTAGAAGCAGCTGAAAATTTCTAATTCAGATTTTAAAGGCCATCTTCCAAGAGTTTGGTCGGACAGGAAAACTGGAAAACGTGTAACTCAGAATCTTAGCGAAGCATACACAGAAAGCAGGATAAGAACATATACTTTAAAAAAAAGTTAGGAATTTAAGTGGACAAAAAAACCAACAACAACTTTCTGGAAATGGGATATATTTTGTCCAGAAAATGGTGAGGGGGGAAGGAATTGATTTTCATCTTTCTTGGCTTCACATCATGTTCCACATGTGGCACAGCTGTATTCCTCTGGAGAAGAATGTATTGCACAAGCCTTTGCTAACTAGTCAAGGAGAACTGTTATTATCATCATCATCACCGTAACACCATTTCCCTAATGGAGCTCACTGCACAAAGAATATCATAATACAATAAACCAATAGTGAAGCCTAAACCTCTGGTCCCGTTGACCGACCAAGATCGGATCCTACAATAGTGAAGCATTTAGCTATAAATTAGAAATCAGGCTGTTTGGTGTCAGGTTGAAGGAGCCTGGCTAAAAACTGGGAGACTGAGTTCTAATTCCATCTTAGACATGAAACCATGAAAGACATGAAAGCTGGCTGGGTGATTTTGGTTCAGTCCTCAACCCACCTCACAGGATTGTTGTTGTAGGAAAAAAGAGGAAGTGGAAGGAGTATTAGGTATTTTTGCCCCTTCGAGTTCCTTAGAAAATAGTCAGGATAAATAAATAAATAAATCAGCAGACTGAATGCCTTTCCTTCTTCCCAAAGGGAATTCTTCCCCCTAGAAGACATCTACCAATGCAGGACTCCATTAGAAACCACAAGTGACATCACATGCATGACATCACGTACATGCAAATGATGTAAACCAGGACAGCACAACTCATATGATGTAATTTAGCTCCATGAATGCTCTGTGTGGAGTTCTGTGTCTGGAATGCAGTCATGTGCTCTTCATCTCTAATATCTAGAATTCAGCTGCCAAAATTCCCAGCGATGGCCATGCTTGCTGGGGAATTCTGGGAGTTTGTCCAGCCAGGCAGGTGAAGGCTGCCATTTATGCACAGGAGACATGAGCACTGTTAATTTCCCTCACAAGCCCAACATTGATCTGTGGTTAGTATGACAAGCAGGCAGCTGGCTTCCTCAGACTGCGCCTGCTGATGTGGTAAAATTGGCCGGGCCTCCTTGCCACACATGAAGGGCAATCATTCTCTGGCTCCCAAGTGGGAGCCAGAGAATGGCCTGGCACAGGGACAATTTCAATACCAGCAGAGTGCCTTGGCTATGCATAACAAGGTGACCCAACATTCCTGCTGGGGGCCTTGCGTGAACGTCAGGCACATACACACAACTCAGCACAGGGGAAGAGAAGGAAGGCTGTCTCTTTCATGCATGCCCTCTGGACCATCTCATGCTGGTCAGCTGATTATGGAAATAGCCTTAAGCAGGCACAATAAATAAAGTTTTGGTCTAGTCATTAAGGCACCAAGCTAGAAAGCAGGAGACTGTGAATTCTTGCCCCACTGTAGTCATGAAAGCCAGCTGGGTGACTTTGGGCGAATCACCAGGAGATGGGGAGTTCTAGTCCTGCCTTAGCCATGAAAGCTGGCTGGATGTCTAATGGCCAAACAACCAGGAGACAGGGAGTTCTAGTTAGCTGGGTGACTTTGAGCTAGTCTCTCTCTCTCTCAGCCCAACTCACTTCAGAGGGTTGACATTGTGGGGAAATTAGGAAGAGTGGGATGTGTTGGATATGTTCACCACCTTGAGTTATTTGTAAAAATAATAGAGACAGAATACAAATAAATGAATTAATAATAAAAAAACATCAGTGAGACTTTATTCAAGATTAAATGGGTTCATTCCACTCCTCCTTGGTTCAACTGTCTTGAAATGCAATCTAAATATAAAGCAATCTCTGTCCCATAATTGGGTAGACCAGGTTGCCCTGGTTAAAAATGATCTTTCCCCTGGTATAGCTGACAAAGTGAGGAGAGACCATGGTTTGAGGTTAATACATCTACCTAATATGCAAGTAGCCCAGGTTCGAATCCCAGAAGCGTATGGCTAGCTGATGAGAGCTAAATAGCTTGAAATCGATCTATACTAGTCTCCCTTTATTTCTTGGTCGATAAAACATAAATTCAACACAAGGGTGAATAGAATACAGAGCCAGGAGGAAGACCAGTTAAGGTTTCTCACAAAAGAAATCTGTCAAGGCTTGACAAAGTAGCGCATATCTTGTTGTAAAAAGGATGATTTTACCTAGAATTCAAAGTCAGCTGACTTACCACCACCTAAAGAGGGCTAAAAGTTGCTCTTGAAACAAAATCTCTCAAAATAAAGACAATTCGATCTCTGAGTCAAACTCAAATTCCTATCCTAAATTCTTTCCATACATAACACACTAGAGTCTATTATTTAAAATGGCTACTTAGATCATCATATTTCATTTTATAAATCCAAGCTACAAAAAATAATCAAGACACTAATCAACTATAAATTCTCACTTTGATTCACAGTATGATGAATTAAATGCTCAATAAACTAGGTTTTAAATCATTCAATTTCTCAGATTTCCTAATCAAATATGACTCAAAACAAAATTATCTTACCATGGAAGAACAACAAAAAGGATTGGCATATTGGCAAACAACTTGTGAGTAACTTATTTTAATAATTTCCAAGCACACCTAGTTTAGGCCAGGCTGAACATCACCATAAACCAGAATTCAATAATCCGGCATCATAACCTGAAAGTCATGGTGGACAAACAATGACTGGAAGTTTGGTGAAAGATTTAGCTGGACCTTTGAAATGAGACGTCAATGGGAGTTATCTGGTGGTCCAGTAAAACACCACTGATGAGGGTAAGCCAAAATTCAAGGTACAGGGAGTGGTGGATCCCTTAACTAGATCCCTTATACTTGCATCCTTGCAGGGAACGCCACTTTATAGATGGGAATCCAGGATAGAGATCAATATTATTCCTGACAATATTAATCTGTGGTTTCTGATAGTCAACTTATCTGTTGGCTAAAAGTTGCTCCCGGAAACATAGACGTGAACCTAGACTAATAAGAGTTGGAAGAGACCTTGGAGGTCATCTAGTCCAACTCCCTGCTCAAGTAGGAGACCCTAGACCATTTCAGACAAGTGGCTGTGCAGTCTCTTCTTGAACCCCTCCAGTGATATGGCACCCATAACTTCTGGAGGCAAAGCCTTCCACTGGTTGATTGTTCTCACTATTAAGAAATTTCTCCTTCGTACTAGATTGCTTCTTTCCTTCATTAGTTTCCATCCCTCAAAATTAACAAAATAAACAGAAACCCTCAAAATAAAGACAAATCGATCAATGAACTCATTATGAAAATCCAGCACAGAGATCACTGTTGTTTCAGACAACATTAGTCTGCAGTTTCTGACAGTCAACTTATCCGTTGACTAAGCCCATCAACAACTCCGGTAGAGCCTTTTCTGCCCATCTTTAGTTCAGGTGGCTTTATATGAAGAAAAACATAAAATGCAAATGTTGGGTTCGGATGTCCTCATCTTTAAGAATGAATAATGAAACCAACAAGAGTTGCGGTCAACAGAAGTCCTGCTGATTTTAGCAAAGTTGTACCAGATGTTGATTTAACGCCCACATTCTTTTTTTTTATTATTTCATTTCTATGCCACCCTTCTCCAGAGACTCAGGACGACTTACAATGTGTTAAGCAATAGCCTTCATACTTTTGTATATTTTATACAAAGTCAGCTTATTGCCCCCACAAACTGGGTCCTCAATTTATCTACCTTAGAAAGGATGGAAGGCTGAGTCAACCTTGAGCCTGGTGAGATTCGAACTTACAGTAATTGCAGACAGCTGGAGTTAATCACAATGCATTAGTCTGCTGAGCCACCAGGCCCATGGTATTCTAGAATTTGAACAGAAGATCTAGTCAAATTTTCCCACCGTTGTATAAAAGAAGACACCAATTTTCCCACCTTACACAAACCCAAGTTAGCCTCTGGCTTCATGACTGTTCTATGCATCACAAAACTCTTTGTGCTATTTTCTTGCCACCTGCTTTTTAAGGTTATCAGTTAAACAAAGACTTCTTGTAATGGGGATGTGTCTACAAACAGCCTTTCCCTGGAGAAGAAATGGTTACTATGCCATGATGTCGAGGCTCATCTGCGCTGTGAATTGACATGATGGACCGCTGGGAAAGTCCTGCATCCCTCCCTGAATGTGGGGGTGGATGTGGTAAGCCTCAAAGTTGCATATGCAAAGCACTTCCGGAGCATTTCAGCACAAGGGGGGAAAATCCACAAGAGGCTTCTTCCCTCTACTTGCTTGGAAGCAAAGCAGCAAGTGGATAGGAACACTTCATTCCAGCCTCTTCATTCAAGGACTGCTAAGGATGTCATCATATGACCTTAATTCCAGAGAAACACCAGTTTCTTCTCCAGAATCACCTTCCCAGCTTAATAAGTTTTTTTTAAAAATACATAGATCACCCATAAATGCCTGGACAAACCTCTGCTACTGAGGGACAGAAGATCCTCCATGATCAAATGGGAATAATTCATGGCAAGAAGGAGATTTTGCCAAATCTTAGAGACTGCACAACTCTCACTGACCTCAGGAGAACTTTGCCAGCCCGTGTTCCACTGTTCCACGTTGCAAAGAGCATCAACTGGTGATAAATTATTCTAAAATCAAGATTTACGTGCTTGCCAGAAGGTCTAAACACTGTTCCTGTAATGAGGTTTGCCTTGGGCAAGTCTCATCTCTTAAATATGTAGGGGAGGCATTTCATGCCCAAGGCAGTTGAAGGGCACAACGCTGCCAAGCTGCCTTAAGTATGCCAAAAAGCTCAAGGCCACTTTGTGGGAGAACAGCAACTTGCCTTCCAGCAGTGCTCCAGTTATCTCAGGTAAGTCTCTGGTCCAGCCCACTTATTGAGCAAAGATTACAGATTAGCAGAGTTGGAAGGGACCTTGTGGGGCATCTAGTCCAACCCCCTGCCCAAGCAGAAGACCCTACACCATTTCTGACAGACTGCAGTCCAGTTTCTTCTTGAAGGCTTCCACAGATGAAGCTCCCAGAACTTCCAAAGGCAACTTCTGTTCCATGCGTTGATTGCTCTCACTTCACTCTCAGTAAGGAAAATTTCTCCTTATTTCCAGGTTGAATCTCTCCTTGGTCAGTTTCCATCCATTCTTCCTTGTCTGGCCTTCAGGTGCTTTGGAAAATAGCTTGACCCCCCCCTTCCTCTCTGTGGCAGCCCCTCAAATATTGGAACGTTTCTATCATGTCTCCCCTGGTCTTCTCTTCACTAGACTAGCCATGCCCAGTTCCTGCAACGGTTCATCATATGTTTTATCCTCCAGTCCCCAATCATCCTGGTTGCTCTTCTCTGCACTCAACATCTCAACAACTTTTTTATAGTATGGTGACCAAAACTGGAAGCAGTATTCTAGGTGTGGCCGTATTAAGGCTTTATAGAGTGGTATTAGTATCTCCCTTGATCTTGATTGAATCCCTCTGTTAATGCAGTTTAGGATTGCCTTGGCTTTCTTGGCTTTGGATCATTTTCTGCTTGACCTCCTGGAAGGGGTAGTCATGAGTTCTTTTAAGAATACCCAAGTCAGTGGGCTCCCTAGGTAACACACACACACACACACACACACACACACACACACACACACAAGCACTCAAAGACTATTACTCAGTGATTGCTACTCCATTCTTTTCCACTTCTACTACCATCTCCTCCTACTGCTCTCCACAACTATGACTTCCAAATTCTACTGCCAGAGAACAGTATCTCTTTCAATCTCCTTTAGGCTGTCCCTCGCTCACCAACGCCATTGGCATGGCACATGACCATTTGAAAAATATCCTTTCAGCCAATCCTTGCACTGATGACCTTTGCAAGGCTGTCAAGCAAAGGAAAGCTAAAGTGAGATTGTAAGCACACTTGCAATTTTGCTTAACGACTGCTTTGCTTAATAACCACACCCTTGGTTCCAATTGTGGTTCCTAAATGATGACGGTCTGTATCAACATCACACCAGTGCGGTTAGCTCTAATGGGACACCCAAAACATTAGTACACCTCTCCCCTTCAGTCTGATAAGAGTTCTGGGAATTCTGGGAATTGAAGTCCACATATCTGGAAGTTGACAAGGTTGAGAAGCACTGCTCTAGTTTAATGACTCTCAACCACCATTTTTTCCCCACTGCTTTAAAATAACTGAGGTGCAACCTACTTCTAATTTTGAAAGTTTAGTGTTTTAGGATCTGCCATCGGGTCTGCCAAAAACAGAATCCAGATAAAAGCAAGCATTAGTTTCAACCTGCAAAGACAAAGTAGGTCCACGGGAGACCTCTGGCCAGCAGCTTCTGTGGTTCCTTGCCATCTGCTGCTTTTGTTGCCAATGCACACAAACTGTGACAGCCCTGCAACACTTCCCCCTCTTAATCCAGCAACAGTTCAAAGCGAGTGAGGATGAAATATTTATTCGGACAATTCAAATTCCCTGCAGAAATACTTAGAGTCCATTGCTATTGCAGAACTTTGTGCAAAAGCTGCTGGTGTAAATGGCACACATTGCACTAGTGTGGAAAGAGCTACACCAGCAGAACTTGGTATTTCTGATACAAGGACATCAAGGTCTGCACCTAAAACTTCCCAAATTCTCCAATCGCCCTTGAGACTCAGCAGATCTGTGACTTTTAACTCCCAATCTATTTAGCAACAGCTATGCTGAGTGAGGAGGATTCTGGAAATCCAGAAGGATACGCCAGAGGATACTCAAATCATGGATTGATTCATTAAACTGTACAGCCACTGTTCACTCTAACTTTATTACATTCGCAGGCCAGGACAACATTCTTCTTTATCATTGCTAGGAAATTCAAATGCAGGAAGTAATTTTCATCAATACCTTGTTTGGAGGCATCAAAACTGGTTGCTGTGGAGACAGATGGCTGATAATCTAAACTGGGGCTTCAGTCTGATCTGCAGAGGTTATTTAGAACATAGAATACTGAATAATGGAGTTGGAAAGGTCCTTGGAGGTCTTCTAGTCCAACCCCCAGCTCAAGCAGGAGACCCTGTGCTATTTCAGACAAATGGCTATCCAGACTCTTTTAGGAAGCCTCCACTGGTGGAGCACCCACAATTTCAAGCTATTCCAAAGGTTGATTGCTCTCTCCTTTAGGAATTAGGCCAGACAAGGAATAATGGATGGAAACTGAACAAGGAGAGATTCCACCTGGAAATAAGGAAAAATTTTCAGACAGTGAGAACAATCAACTGATGGAACAGAAGTTGCCTTCGGAAGTTGTGGGAGCTTCATCACTGGAGGCTTTCAAGAAGAGTCTGGACTGCCATCTGTCAGAAATGGTGTAGGTTCTCCTGCTTGGACGGGGGGTTGGACTAGATGACCTACAAGGTCCCTTCAAAGTCTGTTAATGTGTAATCTGTAATTTTCTCCTTAGTTCTAGGTTGCTTCTTTTCTTAGTTAGTTTCCATCTGTTGTGTCTTGTCTTGCCTATTGGTGCTTTGGAGAACAGGTTGACCCTTCTTCTTTGTGGCAGCTCCTCAAATATTGGAAGACTGCTATCATGTCACCCTAATCCTTCTTTTCACTAGACTAGACCTGCCCAATTCCTGCAACCGTTCTTTGTATGTTTTAGCCTCCAAACTCCTAATCATCTTTGTTGCTCTTCTCTGTACTCTTTCCAGAGTCTCAACATCTTTTTGATGTGGAAAGTGGAATGTAACATGGTGACAAAAAATTCCAAGTTTGGTCTTACCAAGGATTTGTAAAGCCTTTATCTTATTTTATCTTATTATTTATCTTATTATTTCTGAAATGGACTTTTTTGGCCCTGCCTTCCTTAAGAGCTGACTTTGCTTCTTCAGTGGATATCCACTCTAGAAGTGGATATTCTTGAAGGACAAAACAACATGAACCAACTTTGAGACCAATGCTCTAACACAGGGGTGTCAAACTCACGGCCTGGGGGCTGGATCAGGCCCGCAGGGTGCTTAGATCTGGCCTGCAGGGCTGCCCTGGAAACAGCGGACTAGCCTGCGATGTCTCTGCCAGAGAAAACAGAGCTCGGGAGGACCGTGTGTGCCCCCCCCCACAAGCTCCGTTTTCACTGGCAGAGGGTTGTAGGAGGCTGTCACAGTTGTAAACAGAGCTCAGGAGCCCCTTTCCGCTAGCAAAGCACTCGGGCCGGCACAGGCGCCCCCAACATGAGTGACGTTGAGCTGGCCATGCTCACCCTGGCCCCCCAAAGTCATATGCAACCCTGATGCAACCTCAATGAAATCAAGTTTGACACCCCTGCTCTAACATGTTCTCCTGTACTTTTTTTGTAGATTCAACCCTGATTCATACAGATAGTGCTTGATTTACATCCGTAATTAAGACCATGTGACCATGTCCGACTGTATGACCCAGGGGTGAAATGTAAAATTTGTTACTACCAATTCTGTGGGCGTCGCTTGGTGTGTATCTGGGGGGGAGGTAATGTGACTGGGTGGCCATGGCCAACTTTTTTTTTTTTTTTACTTTTAAAAGCATTTTTTCTACAACCTTAAGAGGTTGCAGAAAAAAAATGCTTTTAAAAGCCTCTGATGATCAGGCAACTCAGCTGGGATTGCCAGAGGCTTTTAAAGGCATTTTTTCTCCTATAGCCTCTTCAGCTGAAGAGGTTGCAGAAAAAAATGCTTTTAAAAGTTAAAAAAAAAAGCCTCTGATGATCGTGTGGCTGAGTTGGGCAGGGGAGGGGGCAGGGATTTTGCTACCGGTTCTCTGAACCATCTGCCGCCATCGCTACCGGATCGGGCAATCCAGTCTGAACCGGGAGCATTTCACCCCTGGTATGACCCTTTTCTTGCTGTGGTCATTAAGTGAATGTAGTAGTCAATAGGCAAATGTCACAGTTGTTAGGCAAATCTGTTTTACCCAATGGCCATTTTTGGCCATAAATTGGAAGCAAATGCCAGAAATAGAAGTCAAATTCTCAGTCACATGCAGGGCTGTGGAGTTGGAGTCGGAGTCGGAGCTGGAGTCGAGGAGCCGGAGTCGGAGGAAATTTTGGGTCGGAGTCGGAAAACAATGCACCGACTCTGACTCCTACTAAATTTAGATTGGAATAAAAAAAGAAGCAAGTTTAAATGTCCCAATTCTCCCGACTCCACAGCCCTGGTCACGTGACTATGGGACACTGCAAATTGCCCTAAAGGTGAGCCAGTTGCCAAGGGCCCAAAATCTGATCATGTGACTGGGTTGGATACGCAGCCATTGGAACTTTGAAATCAGGCCATAAATTCCTTTTGGGGTCGGTCCTAAATTGAAGACTATCAGTACACGGTGATGGAAACATTTCAGAAATCTAACATTTCAGCCGGAGGAGAGATTATTTTGCTAAAATGCTGAAGCCTGAAGCCTGCAGTATTATTCCCACAACATATCCCCATCTTTTTTCACTTGCTGTAATTCTTAAAAATTCATTGCAAGTTCTACATTTAACACAGACATTTCATCAGAGAGCTGATTATTCCGCAGTGATTACCTAACTGCAGAAGTCAACAGAAGGACTCTGCAGAGTGAGTTACGCCAGTGTAGCAAGAGGGTCCTTGACTGCCTTCCAGAAGTTATTTTTTTAAGTGTCTGTATTCAGAAAGAACTGCACTCTAATCCATCTCTCCTTTATATAAGTACAGAAGTAACACAATTCTCTGGCATTGCCAACGGCAGAGCGATGAAATTGCAGGACCTGGAAGACGCCAGGAGCTAAATGCCAAGCAGCGCACAGCTGGTGTCTCAACCTGTTGCAAGAAATTCAGCCAGGACCTTAGCTTGTTCTCCAAACCCAGATAAACGGGCTGTATACGGGCAGAGCTGAAAGGGCACCGAAGGCCTGGAACACAAAAATGGTGGGAACGAAAACAACAGGCACACTTCCCACCAGGGTAAGCCTTCAGCACAACCACCTCCACTGCACGAGGTCTGGGACTACAAACCTGGGTCTACAAGGTGGAATGGAAAAATGTCCTGTCCAGTGGTGGGTTCCAACCGCTGTTACTACCGGTTCTCTTTGTGCATGCACTTTGATCGCTGCGCACATGCTCGCTTCAATCGCAAATGAGCCACACTTGTGCTCCATGGAAGAGCATTAGATTTCTGCCCAGATGAGGCACAGCAATCTACTTTGCCGCGCCTATCAGCTGGGCTAAAAATAACAAATAAAGGTAGGTATAACGCGGGGGTGGGTGGGAGGGCCCAGCTCAAAGTCATAGAGAACCAGTTTGCTGACGTCACATAATCATCACTACCGGCTCGTCCGAACCGGGCCGAACCAAGAGCAACCCACCACTGGTCCTGTCCTTGGAAAGTCTTTCACAAAAACCAGAGCCTCCCCATGTCCGTTCACACAGTGGCCCTTCTGGAACAGATGCATTTTGGCCGAAGCAAATCCACAGGGACTTGCCGACTGCGGAGGGCATTTCCACCACAGAGCAAAAACGACAGCATCCCTTTTACACAACGTTCCAGGAAGGTCTTAAGGGCTGTGAAAGGGATCAGCCGGGCGGGGACCTCTGAGCAAGCAGGCAGAAGGACTTCATGAAAGAGAAAAGCGCTTTCTTGAGAAGAGTTTGCACAAGACCCAGAGAGCTGCCTGAGGTGAGAGTTGGGAAGAAGGACCCGGAGGCTACAAGTTCAGTTCCTTTTCAACCTTCAAACTCACCGCGAAGGATGTGGGGCCGGTCACTTCCCTGCCTTGTTGAGAGAGAATAAATCAGGAGGAGGCAGAGCTGGGAACGTTGCCTGGAGCTCCAGAAGGAGAGGAGGAGAGAACTAATAGGAGTATGAAGAAATTAGGTTTCCTAACCCAAGCTGTGGCTCAGAGGCATGCCAGTTCTCCCACAGGCCCTTCTGGAGAATTCAAACCCAGATGAGCTTCTGCAGAAAAGCAGCCCCTTCCCAGACAAATAAACTGGCACTGCAAGAGAACAATGAGCGGGGTGGGTGGGGGGCAGACGGATTGTCCCTCAGCCATAAATGCCCCCGATTTTGAGTCCGGCCTTTCTGCAAAAGGCAGTTTCTACCCAGCAAGACTCTCCGCCCTGAGAAGCATGCAATCCTGCCCTGACACTTGGAAGCCGTCTTTCAAAAAAGAAACATTTTCGGCACTGCCCGACCCTCCTCGCCTCCCATCTCCCCGGCTGGCCCGGACAACAGATGCCTCTTTGTGTGAGCCAGCCGTCCCCTCCTAAATCACTCTGACAGCCAAGATTCACATTTACAGAGCGTTGGGAAAGCAAAAGGCAGGGACAAAAACAAACAAGCCTCCTGGGCCCAATGCTGAGAACTTTCCCCTTGTGCTAAAGAGAGGCCACACGGCTGCTTTGCAGAGAAAGAAAGAAAGAAAGAAAGAAAGAAAGAAAGAAAGGAGGGAGGGAGGGAGGGAGGGAGGGAGGGAGGGAAGGAAGGAAGGAAGGAAGGAAGGAAGAAAGAAAGAAAGAAAGAAGGAAGGAAGGAAGCCCAGGCTCCCTTCAGGAGCAAACCTTTATGAAACCAAACTTAAACTCCAGACTCAAAGTGTTTCTGGAAGAACCAATCAATGTTTGTGTTTTTTTACTCACGCACGTGAACTGGAGCAATCACGCCTGGCTATAAGAACCCAGAATGAAGGGCCAAAATAAATGATGAGGAAACAACTTGGCCGGCCGAACAATCCCCACCCTGTCCAACGTAGGCCAACTGCATTCTCCCTTCAAGCTCCAGGAGTTCGAAATGGATGGTCTTCCATGTAATGCACAAGTGGGGCCTTTGCACAGCCCACGGCAGGAAAGGAAAAGACCTCTGTAAATATTATCCCTGCAAGAAAGGGTGATTTGGGAGAGCTCCCATTGCAGAGGCCGAACAGACTCAGCCGAGGGCCCTTCCAGTGGCTACAGTCTAGACCAGGGGGGTCAAACTCAAGGCCCAGGAGCTGGAGCCGGGCCGTGGGGTGCTTAGATCTGGCCCGTGGGGCTGCCCTGGAAATAGCAAAGAACTGGCCTCTGCCAGTGAAAACCCCGTGGCCCTCCTGAGCTCCGTTTTTGCTGGCAGAGGATTGCAGGAAGCGGTTGCAACCGAAAACAGAGCTTGGGAGCCCGTTTTCTCTGGCAGAGCACTCTGGCCACCACAGGCGCCCCCAACACTAGTGATGTCAAGCTGGCCACGCCCCCCTGACTCCCCCCCCCCAAGGTCAAACACAGAGCCCTCAATGAAATCCAGTTTTGACACCCCTGGTCTAGACAGAGAGCAAGTCCATTGGAACCTCTGCCCCACTTCGGCCCGTCTCCAAGGCAGCTCACCCAGACGCCTCCGGACAATTTGCAGACAGGGCCGGAAGCCAGCAAAGACTGCTCATCCCCTCTGCTCAGGCAGACCCCCAGCTGATCCCCCAGGAAACTGAACCCTGGTGGTCCTGGTCACTTCTGAACAAATTGCTCCAGCATCAAATCAGGGTTAAAACTTTCCGGGAGGAGAGGAGCTGGCTCTCCGGAAAGGGCCCTGGTGGGAAGTAGGTTTCTAGGAGTTTAGCAAAAAAAAAAAAAAAAAAAAAAAAAAAGCTAGGTGGTTACAGAATCCTGCCCTTCTTGCCATGTTGCCAAACTATCATTTGCTGGTCTCTTTATTTCATATGGGCGAATAATGGCAATTGCTGCACCCTTCTGCTTGGGCATAAACCCAGTCTCCTAATCCATGCGAGTCCTTGAATAAATGTAAAGAAAACCAAACCAAAAAGGGGAATAAGTGAATTCCAGGACGGCGGAACATTTTCGCAGCTCATTCACCTCCTCGGTTTTCTTGGCCCCTATTCTGAGCGCCGACTAACGTGCTCTTGCGAAGCCGGCGAAGGAAGAGCTGCCGGAGGGCGGCGGGGCGCCTCTCCATCCTCCGCGGGACTTTCGCAGCCTCCTTCTGGTCTCCTCCTCCCCAATGGGGGACGCACACACCCCCCCTTCTCCCCAGCGCTGCCGGCCTCTGTGCCTAAAGGATCCCGGGGGCAGCGGGCGGAGATGCTCGCAGGCGCTCTCCTCCTCCGGAGCCCCCGGCCGGCCCCCGCAAGCCAGAAGCCTCCCTTCTTCTCCTCCCCGCCGGGGGCCCCGGAGAGACGCCCGAGGACAAAGCCCCGGCCGGCCCTACCTGGGGATGGTGATGCACTTGGTGGCGGCGCTCTGCGTGGTGATGGCCTTCTCCAGCTCGTCCAGCTGCCCGGTCTTCTTCAGCTTCTTGACCAGGCTCTTGACCGCCTTCTCGCACCACTTCTCCTCCTGCCCGTTCTGCTCGCCCTTCTTCCAGCCCAGCAGCCGCTTCACGATGGGCGGCGTGAAGGGCAGGATGGACGACATGGCCGGCGCCGGGAGGAGGAGGAGGAGGAGGAGGAGGAGGCCGGCCCAGGGCAGCCCGTCCGCCCGTCCGCCTTCCTCGCCCGCTCTCGCTCTCGCTCTCGCTCTCCGGCGGCGCCGAGCCCTGCCGCCCTCGCCCGCTCTCCGGGCGCCCCGGCTCTCTGCCCGGCCAAGCAACGGCCGCGGGCTCGGCCCGGGACAAAGCGGAGGACGCGGCCGCCGTGCCGCCAACTTTCCGCCGACTTCTCCCAACGCGCCTCTAGCGGCCGCGGCGGCGGCGGCGGCGGCTCCTCCTCCGGCTGGGCGCGCTCCTCGCCTCCTGCGCAAAGGCGCGCTCCGGCGCCCGTCTGAGCCGCATGCAAATCGGGGGGCCGCCTCCTCCGAGGGGGCGGGGGAGAGGGAGGCCACCTGCCCCTCAGCCCCGCCACCCCCCCACCCTCGCCCGCCCGGCCGCTGCCACTCTGGAGAGTGGAGGGTCTCGGAGCCCTGCACGGCACCCTCGGGGTCGAGCCCTCGCCGCTTTCGGACCCCTTGGCTCCAAAGCAGGAACGGCGACAGGGACCTTGGAGTCCGTGAGGACGAGCGCTGAAACACGAGCCAGCCGTGTGCAGCGGCACCCAAAAAAGCCAAGGCAATCCTGGGTTGTATAAACGTGGGCATAGGATCAAAATCACCTGAAGTATTAGTACCGCTTTAGATAGCCTTAGTAAGGCCACACCTGCCTCCAGTTCTGGTCCCCACGTTACAAAAAGTTACTGTGACTTTGGAAAAAGTGCAAAGAAGAGCAACTGATATCTATCTATCTATCTATCTATCTATCTATCTATCTATCTATCTATCTATCTATCTATCATTTATTTATTTATTTATTAGTTTGATTTATATGCCACCCTTCTCCAGAGAATCAGGGCAGCTTACAATGCGTTAAGCAATAACCTTCATACTTTTTGTATATACCTGCTTAGTAGGGCTTTGCCCCCCCAAAGCAGTGTTCTTTTTTATACAAAGTCAGTTTATTACCCCCACAATCCGGGTCCTCATTTTATCTACTTCAAAAGGATGGAAGGCTGAGTCAACCTTGAGCCTGGTGAGATTCGAACTTGCAGTAATTGCGGGCAGCTGGCAGCTAAGTGCTACTTTAACAGCACTTAGTCCACTGCACCACCAGGCTGTTAATAAGAGAGATAATAATAATGAGATGATGAAAAGCCTGGAGACTAAAACATAGGAAGATGCAGGATTTGGGTTTGGCCAGTCTAGAGAAAAGAGGCCTGGGGGAGGGGAGGGTACATGATAGCAGTCTTCCAGTATTTGAGGGACTGCCACAAAGAGGAGGAGGTCAATTCATTTTCCACAGCACCAGAAGGCAGGACAAGAAACAAAGGATGGAAACTAATCGAGGAGAGAAGCCAACCTGGAACTAAGGAGAAACTTCCTAACACGGAGGACAATTTATCAGTGGAAGGACTTGCCTCCAGACGTTGTGGGAGCTCCATCATTGGAGGCTTTGAAGAAGAGACTTGTCTAAAATGGTATCGGATCTCCTGCTTCAGTAGGGGGCTGAACTAGAAGACCTCCAAGGTCCCTTCCAATTCTATTTTGATTCAACCAAAAGACTCCCCCCCCCCAAGGGCAGCAGGCAAGAACGGCTTCTTCTCCTGAAGCAAATCAGAGAAAACCTCCCAGCCCTTCCCTGGCACTAATGCCCACTACAGAGGTGGAGCACCTGACAGGTGCTGCCTGCAAGTCCTTGCTTGCAAGTTGGGATGGCTCCTTGCACTCGAAGGTGATGATACCAGAACTGGGATTTGGAGACTTTCCGAAGTGAGAGTCCTCATCTGTATTTCCTGGGGAGATGTTTATTTAGCCCACTAACCCATTTAATTCCATTTTCTGAGTTTGCACCAGGCATAGGTGATCGTGATTATGGTTTGCAGCCTGGCCCTGCAAAATTCTGGATGACAGCTAGCTGGTAGCCAAAGGTTAAAAGTTTTCCAGGGCTGTTTCTGCCCTCCTGGAAATCTGGGTTTGCTTTTTAGTTTGCCAACACTGCAGCTGAGTTTGCCCAGGGCATCTGACCAGCTTGCAATTTACACTATTGTAATGTTTCTCAACACCGTGCTGACTGAGGAATTCTGGGAGCTGAAGTCCACCCATCTTAAAAGTTCCCAAGGTTGAGAAACAGTGGCCTGTTGGATAAGCTGAGCAACCCTCCTTCCCTCCCTCCCTCCCTCCCTCCATCTGAATATGAATATAAATAAACCAAACCACACATTTCTATTTTCTCTCAAACATTTCTTTGTTGGTTTCTGTACTTTGTGGAAATGAGAGGAAAGAGCACCATTCTTAGTGGTTTGCACCCTCACTCAATTATACAGTAAATGATACGTATAGCAGTGAAGATCATATAAGCTTTCCAGAGAAATATTTCAAAAAGCTGTTAGAGAAGAAGAAGCAGGTAAAGCGTTCCTTGTGCATATCAGATAATTAAAGAGGAATTGCAGAGATTTGTAAAAAGAACAAATGTAGCCAACTGTTCTCTGACCACAATTTATCACTGGAGTAGTAACTCAGAAAAATAATGTTTTAAACTATTATTGTTCCTTTATGAGGCTGATTGTTTACATGCCCATCACTTGAAATGTGCTCTGTGTGCCCATGAGAATGACTTACTAGGCCAAAGCTGGGCTCTTCATGTTACCCAAGATGTAATCAGGTTTGTTT
Source organism: Masticophis lateralis (assembly GCA_030761175.1). NCBI lineage: Eukaryota > Metazoa > Chordata > Lepidosauria > Squamata > Colubridae > Masticophis > Masticophis lateralis. The sequence goes on along the minus strand of JAUDYJ010000012.1, from coordinate 22,028,553 downwards.
GGATTTTGTTTAATGCGAGAGCTCAGTCACTGTGATTTTAAAGTATGATTTATTGCAGGGATTGGAAACATTTTCAGGCATTGGAAACTTTTGCACAACAACTCTGCACATCAACGCAGGGCCAACATTTAAACCTAAACAAAGCTAAACTCTCAGGGCAGATTTTGAGAGATATTAACATTCTCATCCCAAATCTCAAGAAACATGGCAATTTTGCAAGACTTTGGCCACTTTTATGTTGTTGTTTTTTTAATTAATCTGTTCTGTGAATTGCCAATGAGGGAACTTTATGCACGTGGTTGAGTGATTGTTTATGTCTTCTTGTATAAACCCAAATATAGTTTATTCAGTAAACCAAATTTAACAAACACGTGGGTCCATTTATATTTAACCCAAAGTTAAACCATTCAACCTCTGGCATTCAACCTCTGGTTAATAAATATAGGGTGATCCAGGAGATTTGTAAGTGTTCCTCACACCTAAAAGAATGGCTTTTCACCTTGGAAGTCATGAATGGAGAAGACGAAATCTTCTCTAATCCAAGAGGGGATTAGGAGGGGAAGGGAGCCCCCTCCTCGTCTCTTTTAAGTTATGGACTCTTACATAACTAGCAAGGCAGAGTTGCACATAATGTAACCATCTGCCTTTCAGACTTGGTCCTCCCTTCCTTGGGAAGACCTCAGTGGCTTCAAATTTTATTTTCATTTTGGATCTGGGTCTGTCTCGGTGAATGAGTTTCTCAGGTTCTTGTTTTTCAGAGAAATGTGTCACTCGTTGAATAGTCAATGAAGAAAATATTTACCACAAAGTATCTTCTTTTAAAATATATGAGTGGGGGTCTGTTTCCATGAACTTGTTTGATAATGCCCCCCTGGTTCCATACCATTTCTACCCCAAGAATCTGTTTGTGTTTTTAATGTTATTGGTTGTCAGAGGAGAGGAGGACTCCCCCCATTTTGGAGACACCAACTTTCTGTGCTCCCCCTCATCTCCAGGGCTCGGCCATAGGAGCAATTTTTCAGACTCCCCAAATTTTGGTGCCTTTTTTGCTTATTGCACTTTCTGGGACATCAGTTTATCATTCCATCATGACTTAAAATAGAGGTAGAGATCTCTCTTTTTTTGTGGGGGGGTTGTCCACTATTCCTAAAGGACTATTTAGGGAAGAAATTATGACTTGCATTATTAAAAAGGTAAAGGACTCCTTGCAGATTTTACTTGTTGCCAATTATAGGGAGATGGTACTCATCTCGGCTTTGATAAAACCATTGAGCCAGTGCTGTCTGAAGGCATTTCCGCAGTCATGTGGCCAGCATGACATCATGGAACGCTGTTAACTTCCCACTGAAGTGGTACCTATAGGATGCATAGGGTCTCTTGCTTGACCAGGGAGGCTGGACTAGAAGATCTTCAAGGTCCCTTCCAACTCTTACTCTGCATTCTGTAGAGAGGGCCCTTTCTGGGACAAATTCTTCCAGCTTGTGCTGTAGTGAAAGTTTTGCTCCTTGTCCTAAAAGTTTTGAGAGACTAATTCTCACTGACCTACCTCCAGGGCACAACCGAATTGTCTTTGGTTGCTGTTGTATCAATTTGGACCTTCTAGAGTAGGTGTCCCCAACCCCTGCGCCACACCCCATTTGGAACCGGGCCATGCAAGCAGTGGGCGAGTGTGCAGGTACCCACAGCTCCGCTTGTGTGAGTGGCGAGCACTTGCGTGCGACGCTCTATTGATGTGAATTGTGCTCGTGTCTGCCACTCACACGGAACCAGCCTCTCTCTCCCCCTACCAGTCAGCCAAGCCAGAAAGGTTGGGGACCCCTATTCTAGAAGACATGCAAGCTTTTCCAAGGCCCGGGATGAAGAAAAAGCCATCCAGCCCTTTCTCAAAGCAGCATGTTCCACCCTCGAGAGGCCTCTGCTTCTATGGCAGCGTTGCCTAGCACAGGGTTTGGGGACAGCCGTGATGGCAGACGGGCACAATGGTACTGGTTACCAAACAGGCAGGCTGTTCAGACAGGCAGAGACGGAACAATGCAGCTGGGACTCACTGAACGATGCTTAAACTTCTGCCATAATCGGATACGACTATCATAATTATGCCTGACAACTTCATCAATGTGACATTTGCACCTCCGTTTAAAATTGGCCACACAGGGGGCGTCTCTCGGCTCTCGTCTTCCTGTTAAAAACGGCAACCGGGGAACAGCTGAACCTTCCATGATTCTGCACTTCGCAAAGTGGAACATTGTCTACTGAACAAGATGTGACAACATGATTGTTCGCTTGTGTGTATCTTGGTCTGAAAACCTGGCATCTCTGATATTTTCCATTTTAGTTCTTTCTTTCACTTGTCACAAAAAAAGTGAAAAACGGATACACTCCACGATACAAAAACAGAATTGTAGGACTGGAAGGAGACCCTGCACCATCTGAGACAAATGGTTGTCCGATCTTCTCTTGAAAACAACTCTGGAAGGGAAGCTGTTCCATTGATTAATTGCTCTCTTTGTCAGGAAATTCATGGCAGGTCATCAAGCAGTAGGTACCAGCACGCCTATAATGATAAACCAACTTTTAGAAGAATCATCATTTACTGTGATATGCACATGGATATAAACTAAGCTTATTAAACAATATATACTGAGAGGAAGAGGAGGAGTGGGGGAGAGGAGGAAATGGAAGAGGAAGAGGATTCCCTTCCTATTCACACAAACTGGTTGTGGAAGGATTTGCTAGAAGCTTTGAAAAGCAGGGTTAGAAGCCGCAAAGGTTCGTAGAGAAAAATATGAGGCATTAGAGCTGCTGTGGATAAAGAGCTGAGAGAAATGCTGGGCATGGAGACGCATCCTGCATGTGGTAGTCAATGCTGATGGGGAAATGCATGATGTTGGCTAGGATCTGTCAGGCTTGGGGAAGGAGGAACAGTGAAAGATATTGGAAGGTACCACGGGGGGCATTAGAAGGCTGTTGCAGATTAAGAGATTTGCATGTTAGTATTCTGTCTTCTCAGCCAGTTTCATCTGCCCTACTCCCTGGAGCTTGTCAGGTGGATAGCTTACACACCCAAGTGCCGCACAATGTGTGTGTGTATGTGTGTGTGTGTCATTATTTGCCCCAGTTCCTGCCCACCTAACAGTTCAAAAGCATCGCAAATGTGAATAGATAAATAGGTACCACTTCAGTGGGGAGGTAACAGATTTCTGTGTGCCTTTGGTGTTTAGCCATGTTGGCCACATGTCCATGGAAATGTTTTCAGACAATGATGGCTCCCTCGGCTAAGAAACAGAGTTGAGCCCCCACCCCTAGAGTCGGACATGACTGGACAGGGGAAACTTTTACTTTTACCTTTACCTTTATATATAATAAACTCTCATGCTTTCATGAGAGAATAATAGATAAGTGTGCAGACCAGGTATGTGTTACTGAAGTTCTATCTGCATACAAGATTGTGGGGAGTACCAGTGGTTTAACAGTGAGAGGAAGGAGCCGTCCTAATAGATCAGGCAGTTAAAAGTAATGGTGGGAGATTTGTACCTTCAGAGTTGTAAAACTAATGTCAGCCTTCTGGGTAAATAAGACAGGAAATACAGCTAAATGAAGTACAGCAGTGGCCAAAATTGTGGAAACCTTTTGGGAAAAGTATTTTCTAAAACTAGCTAATAACACCACTTTTTTGGGGGGGGCATAGTACCATAAAGTTATATATCAATGGAAAGATAATTTAATCAAGAATGTAATGCAATAACTTTTATGAAGGATTTGCTCTTAGAATAGCAGTTACAGTATAAAGAAGAAAAGTAAAACACATAGAAAAAACGAGATATACAAAATTTATCACCGTGTCAGTTAATACATAGTTGAGTAACCTTTAGCATAAATTACAGCCTTACAACGTCTTCTGATAGAGCAGTGTTTCTCAACCTTGGAAGCTTGAAGATGGGTGGACTTCAACTCCCAGAATCCCCCAGCCAGCAGCGCTGGCTGGGGGATTCTGGGAATTGAAGTCCACCCATCTTCAAGCTACCAAGGTTGAGAAACACTGCCATAGAGTGGCCAAGTCTTTTAGTTCTGGCTGTGTTGCATGTGGGCTGTGGTTGGTGTCAGGTATAATAGCAGGAATTATGCTTCTGGTTGGATGGTAAGCTGACTGACTGACTGATTATGTGTTATCCGGTCACTGTCAATTCTTAACAATCATATAAAAAGATCTTGATCAGGTTCACCTGTCCAAAATCCAATCCTTCAGGTCACTCAAAAGTAATTCACCTTGTGAATCAGATTGAGCTAAAACAGAAGGACCACCTCAAAGTCACTTGGAATATCAATGGTGGAGGATATCTCTTCCCACTTCTGGCACTTTAAACATCACAATATTTGTTTGTCGTAGAACCGTCCACTCAGCACATGGCCTACCGTATTTTTCGGAGTGTAAGATGCACTGGAGCACCTACTTTTTTTGGTGAGGAAAAGAAGAAAAAGAAATCTCCCTCTGTCTCTGAGCAATTTTGCCATGTTGCAGCAAACAGCCTGCTTTACTTTCATTTTCGTTTTCAGCATAGCTTGATTAGCACAAGGGGGAAAAAAAATCTGCTCCAGCAATTTACCTCTTTGCAGCAAGCAGCAGAGCCCTGCGCAAAACAGCTGAGAGCAAATCAGCTGAGAGTTGGGAGGCCGATCCAATCAGCTTTGCTAATTAGGCTGTGCTGAAGCTGAAAGGAGATATTTTTTCTTGCTGTTTGCTTGCAAGGAGATAACTGCTGCGAGGCAGAGGCCAAAGGGTGGGGGCCAATGGGTGTATAAGTCGCACCTAAATTTCACCCCCTTTTAGGGGGGGAAAGGTGCGTCTTATACTCTGAAAAATACAGCAGTTATGGGTCACCAAACAACAATACATTCCATAAAGCCATATGGCGAAAAGATATAAAAAACATCAACCAAATAGAGAGACACAAGTGCATGAATTCAGCACCCATATTGGTTTCTGGAAAAACTCAAAAGACACAACATTACACCTGTGCCAAAAGTATTGTGCCAAATTGTTTCTGGGTAAAAGCCAAAGTAGTGATTATTATTTGGCTCTGGCCCAGCCTATTTAAAATAATGGCTCCTTGGAGATGATCCTACACCCACATCCACACCTCTGAGGAGGCAGCCCTTGCTCACCACAGGCCTCCCTCAAGGGGACTCCAAGCTGGGATGAAGAAATTTGACCTTTTCCTGGCTTGTAAAGAGCCCTAAATCATTTTTTTTAAAGGAGCTTTTATTGTTTATTTTAATTGTTCTTAATTGTTTTTTTTAAATTGTTTTTAATATCCCTGGATTTAATTTTGATTGTATCTCTTATGGAAAATGGTTGAGAGATCTTGATTGCCAACAAAATTATGTGTAATAAATAGTCATCCCTTGAGGGTAAAAAGCTTTAAAGCTGCCTCAGTTTCTCCATTTGGCAACTTGGTTTGGGATGTTCGTAGACCCATCTCTGGCAAGAAGGAGAAAAGGAGGCATTTTTTTCTGCGCCCGAAATAAAAGCCAGGGAAAAAATGGCTTCCATTAAAAAGGAGAGGGCAGTTGACTCAAACATCTGACTTAGCATTGTAGGGTTGCCTTCGTGGGTTTCTGTAAGGTCCTACCCAGGGGTGGGTTCTAATTTTTTTTACTAAAGGTTCTGTGGGCGTGGCTTATTTTGTGGGTGTGGTTTGGTGGGGGTAATGTGACTGGGTGGGCGTGGCCAACTTTTTTTTTTTAATTTTTAAAAGCATTTTTTCTACAAACTTAAGAGGTTGCAGAAAACAATGCTTTTAAAAGCCTCTCAGGATCACGTGGCTCAGCTGGGATCGTCAGAGGCTTTTAAATGCTTTTAAAAGCATTTTTTCTACAACCTCTTCAGCCGAAGAGGTTGTAGGGGAAAAAAATGCCTTTAAAAGCCTCTGAGATCCCAGCTGAGCCGCACGATCCTCAGACGCTTTTTTTTTTTACTTTTAAAAGCATTTTTTCTACAACCTTAAGAGGTTGCAGAAAACAATGCTTTTAAAAGCCTCTGACGATCAGGCAACTCAGCTGGGGTCGTTTAAACCTCTTTTAAAATGCTTTTAAAAGCCTCTGGCGATCCCAGCTGAACCGCGCGATGCTCAGAGGCTTTTTTTTTTACTTTTAAAGGCATTTTTTTCAGCCGAAGAGATTGTAGAAAAAATGCTTTTAAAAGTAAAAAAAAAAGCCTCTGATGAGGTGGGGGGGTAAGCGAGCAGCAACCGGGCCAGGGACCGGTTTGGGGGCGTGGCCAGCCAATGTTATTGCCGGTTCTCTGAACTACTACAATTTTGACTACTGGTTCTTACGAACCAGTGCGAACTGGTCTCACTGGTCCTGTCCCTGTAAAGGGAACTGAATTGAAGCCCCAAAACCGGAATTGCCATGACCACAGGAAAACTCGCTGCAGGGCAATTCAACAATTTAATTTAAGTATTTAAAATAATTACAAAATTATTTTAATTTTTGTCATTCACATTTCAGTTTGTCTCTCCTTTTGCATCCTCTCTTGAATGATTCTAGTCTGCTTCCACAGAGAGGGTCTCCTCAGGGTGCCATCGGTCAAATTATGTCGGCTGGTCATAAGTCGCTTTTGTCACTGCTGTTGTAACTTCAAACGGTCTTTAAATGAACAGTTGTAAGTCAAGGACTTACGCCTTCCTAATCCTATCTTCCCTGTAACAACAGCCCTGCAAGGTTGGGCTAAGAGACAGTGATTGGCCCAAAGTCACACAATTGACTTCCATGTCTAAGATGGGACTAGAACTCACCATCTCCTGGTTTCCAGGCCAGCACCTTCACCACTAGACCAAACTGGATTGTTTGGTGGAAGCAGAGGTGGGTTTCTGCAGGTTCTGATCAGTTCTGGAGAACCGGTAGTGGAAATTTTGAGTAGTTCGGAGAACCGGTAGTAAAAATTCTAACTGGCCCCGCCCCCATCTATTCTCTGCCTCCCGAGTCCCAGCTGATTGGGAGGAAATGGGGATTTTGCAGTATCCTTCCCATGCCACGCCCACCAAGCCACGCCCACAGAACTGGTAGCAAAGATATTTGAAACCCACCACTGGGTGGAAGGTCTAGTTTAGTTTCCCCTTGGCAATACCGAATATATACCCCGTTGCCTGGGTCTGTCTGATACCTTCCTACCTGAAGCACACAGCCACAAATGAGCTGAGCGCAATTTAGCCAAGTGTGTGGTGCACACCCTCCCCTAAATCACATGGCAAGACCTGCTTTCTGCCAAGCCCTGAAAAGGGGGAAACCCGGCCCAGCCCAGATCAAGTCTAGTCTTGAAATGGTTGGCTGGTTGGCTGCTAGACGGTTGGAGAAATCTTTTCATCTTGCCAGAGCCGGACATAACACAAGTGACATGTGGCCATGTGCATTAGCTCTCCCTCCCTCCCTCCCTCCCTCCCTCCCTCCCTCTCTCTCTCTCTCTCTGTCTCCCCTTTGTGCAAAGGACTCGAGGGAGGGGAATTTTAGGCCAGACTCACGTTTTTTATTTTTTGCACTGTAAAGGAAGTATATTTTGCTTGCACTGTCATTAAGTTATCAGCACATTTAGACAGAGATGGAATACCAGTGAGGAGGTTTCCTCTTGAACCCTTCCAGCTGGAAGATCAGATGGCAAGTATAGCCTTTGCACAAATCCACCTGGATGCAAATTGTGCTCCTTCCTGGATCAGGAGATCCTATCAACAATCACTCCTGCTTTAGTCGCTCCGTCTAGACTACTGCAATGTGCTGTACCTGGGACTGCCCTTGGAGACACCCAGTCCAGGATTCAGCAGTGCAACTCGCTATGGAGACACCTCAGCACACCCATGTAACCTCATGACTTTGTTGGCTGCATTGACTTCCTATGAAACACACAAACTATTTTGAAATTTTTTTACTACCGGTTCTGTGGCTTGGTGGGCGTGGCAGGGTAAGGATACTGCAAAATCTCCATTCCCACCCCACTCCAGTGGAAGGTTACTGGAAATCTCCATTTCCTCCCGATCAGCTGAGACTCAGGCGGCAGAGAATAGATGGGGGCGGAGCCAGTCAGAATTTTACTACCAGTTCTCTGAACTACTCAAAATTTCCACTACCGGTTCTCCAGAACCTGCTAAAGCCCACATAGTCTGAAACTATGACACATAAAGAGACCATTTAAATCTCATCAACAGGCACAGCTTCCTAGGAGTTGTACATATCAGGGAGCAATTATCAAAAACTTAAATAAATAATAAATTGATATTACTAGTGGAGTAAATGACAATGCTTCAAACATAATTAAAATTAAACCAGCAGCAAAATCTTACTCAGCCATTTTAAAAAGGCCAAAGGTCTGGTGTAAAGCATGGCCCTGGGTGAAAAAATCCCTTCCTCTTGGGACCCCACCCCCACTCAGCAGAAGGACCTCTGAATTATGAGGGGGGGGGATGAGGGAAATATGAGGTTTATACAAGAATATTGCACCCTCCTTCACTTCCCCTCCTTCCTTCCTTCCTTCCTTCCTCCCTCCCTCCCTCTCCCTCCTTTTCCTCCTTCTCCTCCTTCACCATCTCCTTCTCTTCCTTCTCATTTTCCTTCTCCTCCATCTCCTCCTCCATCTCCTTCTCCTTTTCCCTCTCTCTCCCTCTCCTCCTTCTCCTCCTTCTCCATCTCCATCTCCTTCCCTTCTCCTTCTCCTTCTTCTCTTCCTTCTCCTTTTCCTTCTCTCTCCTTCTCCTCCTTCTCCATCTCCTTCCCTTCTCCTTCTCCTTCTTCTCTTCCTTCTCCTTTTCCTTCTCTCTCCTTCTCCTCCTTCTCCATCTCCTTCCCTTATCCTTCTCCTTCTTCTCTTCCTTCTCCTTTTCCTTCTGTCTCCTTCTCCTCCTTCTCCTCCTTCTCCATCTCCTTCCCTTCTCCTTCTCCTTCTTCTTCTCTTCCTTCTCCTTTTCCTTCTCTCTCCTTCTCCTCCTTCTCCATCTCCTTCCCTTATCCTTCTCCTTCTTCTCTTCCTTCTCCTTTTCCTTCTGTCTCCTTCTCCTCCTTCTCCTCCTTCTCCATCTCCTTCCCTTCTCCTTCTCCTTCTTCTTCTCTTCCTTCTCCTTTTCCTTCTCTCTCCTTCTCCTCCTTCTCCTCCTTCTCCATCTCCTTCCCTTCTCCTTCTCCTTCTTCTTCTCTTCCTTCTCCTTTTCCTTCTCTCTCCTTCTCCTCCTTCTCCTCCTTCTCCATCTCCTTCCCTTCTCCTTCTCCTTCTTCTTCTCTTCCTTCTCCTTTTCCTTCTCTCTCCTTCTCCTCCTTCTCCATCTCCTTCCCTTCTCCTTCTCCTTCTTCTCTTCCTTCTCCTTTTCCTTCTCTCTCCTTCTCCTCCTTCTCCATCTCCTTCCCTTATCCTTCTCCTTCTTCTCTTCCTTCTCCTTTTCCTTCTGTCTCCTTCTCCTCCTTCTCCTCCTTCTCCATCTCCTTCCCTTCTCCTTCTCCTTCTTCTTCTCTTCCTTCTCCTTTTCCTTCTCTCTCCTTCTCCTTCTCCTCTTTCTCCATCTCCTTCCCTTCTCCTTCTCCTTCTTCTTCTCTTCCTTCTCCTTTTCCTTCTCTCTCCTTCTCCTCCTTCTCCATCTCCTTCCCTTATCCTTCTCCTTCTTCTCTTCCTTCTCCTTTTCCTTCTGTCTCCTTCTCCTCCTTCTCCTCCTTCTCCATCTCCTTCCCTTCTCCTTCTCCTTCTTCTTCTCTTCCTTCTCCTTTTCCTTCTCTCTCCTTCTCCTCCTTCTCCTCCTTCTCCATCTCCTTCCCTTCTCCTTCTCCTTCTTCTTCTCTTCCTTCTCCTTTTCCTTCTCTCTCCTTCTCCTCCTTCTCCTCCTTCTCCATCTCCTTCCCTTCTCCTTCTCCTTCTTCTTCTCTTCCTTCTCCTTTTCCTTCTCTCTCCTTCTCCTTCTCCTCCTTCTCCATCTCCTTCCCTTATCCTTCTCCTTCTTCTTCTCTTCCTTCTCCTTTTCCTTCTCTCTCCTTCTCCTCCTTCTCCATCTCCTTCCCTTCTCCTTCTCCTTCTTCTCTTCCTTCTCCTTTTCCTTCTCTCTCCTTCTCCTCCTTCTCTTTCCCTTCCCCCCCCCCCGCCTCTCTCTCTCTGCAGATGCTGAAAGAAAAGCCAATGGTGAGGAATACTGTATAGAGGCTGGATGGTCTTCTGGCAGCGATGCTCTAATGTAATCATTGGATCCTGCACCCAGCAGAGTTGGAGTAAATGACCTTGGAACTCTCTAGCACAGTGGTCACCAACTGGTGGGCCATGAGAAAACTTAGGTGGTCCGTAGAAAAATGATTTGCATTATTAATATTTCACTAAATCAGGGATCCTCAAACTATGGCCCCTGGGCCGAATAAATGCAATGAATGTTTGTGTTGCTACAGAGAGCCTCTCCCTTCAGGGTCTTTTTGTGTAGGTCGGAGGGGGCAGAAATTCCGACTTGGGGTCTGCTTCGGCCTCCTGATGTGGGGTTTTGGGTGAAGGCTGGAGGGAAGCGCCACTGGTGGCGAAGAACCAGAGGGCCTTGTTCCAGTGGGACTGCATCCTGGCCTGGAACTGGCTGACCATCTCAGCCCGCTGAGCCTCCAAGCGCCGGTACCTGGCTTGCACTCCTGCAGGTCTTCCCTCTGCTTGGAAAGCCTCTGCTCATAGTCCTCAGTGAGGTGCTTCTGCTGAGCCTCCTTCTCAGTCAGATCCAATTTGAACTGAGCTGCTTTGCCAACTTTCTCCTGGGGGCTGTTTAGCTCCAGCAACTGCTTCCTATTAGAGCCCTAAGGAGCCTGGGCAGGGAGGCGAGGAGTGGTTGGAGAGGAGGGACCACTAAATTCATAATTTTAAATCCCACAGACCACTAACATGCTGTGCAACCTTCTCTGTGCATACCTCTGCTAGAGGTATGAGTAGCATTCCCTTCCCTGAGGCCCATCTAAGGTGAAAAATCCTGTTCGTTTTCATCTGAGTTTTCACTTTCCATTTGTCCTGAGAAAGAGGCCCCTATTTACTGGGGATGACCTGGGTTTTATCAGCAAAAGATTTCACTTAGGGCCTGTTGTGAAATCGCTCCCCAACTCCTGGCACTGGGCCTCTTGCTAACTTCCTGGAAGAAGCCAGAGGGAACTCGTCCAGAGTGAATAATTGCAGATGCTATCTCAGAGGTTCCTTTCTCCAGAGCTTCTGAGATGGCCAGAGGCTTGTGGGACGGATGAGAGGCTCTTCAGAAGAACGGCTTCCCTCCAAAATAACAGCAAAAGGAGCAGAGAATTTCGATTCATTCCACATGATTCCCTGACCAATCCCATCCGAAATCCAGTTTGACACCCATGGCTGCTATTGACAAGTCAACAGGCAGGCAGCAAAACCTAGCAGACACAATGCTGAGATAAGGCGAAACCGGGCTCCAAAACAGGAACTGTGAGAAGGACCTTGGAGTCTTAGTGGATGAGCAATTAAACACGAACCAGCCATGTGCAGCAGTAGCCAAAAAAGCCAATGCAATCCTTGGTTGTATAAACAGAGGCACAGAATCAAAATCACGTGAAGTATTAGTATCACTTTATAAAGCCTTAGTAAGGGCACATCTGGAATACTGGATCCAGTTTTAGTCACCACATTACAAAAAGATGTTGTGACTTTGGAAAAAGTGCAAAGAAGAGCAACTAAGATAATCAAAGGCCTGGAGGCTAAAATGTATGAAAAGTTATTGCAGGATTTGGGTATGGTCAGTCTAGAGAAAAGAAGGACTGGGGGGACATGATAGCAGTCTTCCAATATTTGAGGGGCTGCCACAAAGGTCAAATTATTCTCCAAAGCACCAGAGGGCAGGACAAGAAACAATGGATGGGAACTAATCAAGGAGAGAAGCAACCTGGAATTAAGGAGAAACTTCCCAATAGTGAGGACAATTAACCAGTGGAACAGAAGTTGCCTCCAGAAGTTGTAGCTGCTTCAATATTGGAGGTTTTGAAGAAGAGACTGGGCAGTCATCTATCTGAAATAATATAAGGTCCCCTGCCTGAGCAGGGGGTTGGACTAGAAGACCTCCAAAGTCTCTTCCAGCTCTATTCTGATCCTGATCCCTTCAAATTCAGCGTCAATGATTTCTGGTTGATCTGCTAAAAACTGGGTGATTCTCTTTCTAGACCAGGGCTTGGCAATTAATTTTCCATGGGCCACATGAGAAAATGGGAGGGCTGTGGAGGGCTGCCCCTGCAGCCACCCAACAGCCGCCAACCCCCACCCCGATACCCTGTCCTCCACCATCAATACTGGACCGATGCTCTCCCCTCCGCTGTGCCCCACCCCTGCCAATGCTGACACCCTGACACCCTGCCCCCTGTTGCCAATGTTTCGAATTACTGACATCATTGAGCAGACAGAACAACAAACTTATTACGACCATCTTATTCAGAACGAGCCGCCGTTAGAGGATGACTAGATTTTTATCCTCTGCTTATCCTGAGATTGCACTAAACTCCTTCCCCCTGCCGTGAGAGGGCAAGGGAGACCAGTTTCTTACCCACACTGAATTTATTACTCGACTGCCTCAAGACTCTTACATCAGACTATTGGACCAGACCCAAATGCTGTACCCATCTGACTTACTAGATGTATTTGGCGACCGAACTCTTGGCATTGCGAGACTCCCCCCCTCGCAAATTTGGCCCTCCACATTATCGAGGGCCCACCTTAATGACGGGTTTTGGGACCCCGAGAGGTGGCATGCCAAAAAACGGGGATTGAGGGGTTTTTTAAGCTCTTGTTTTACTAAATTTTTAAGGGGTTCAGGGGTGGGGGTGGGAGTGGGTTTGGGGGAGAACCCACAGGGGGGAAGGTTAGGTCCAGCTGTTTATGGGGCCGCGGGGGGGTCAAGATTCTGGAGGCAAGAGGGCATCTACTAAGCCCTCTGTCGAGGGCTGTGCGATCAAGATACTGTGTGGGAGGGGCAGATATGGCGTGGGTAGGGGACCATATCATGTGGTGGGGGCTCGCACTCGCTGTCTTCGAGCGATTGCGTGCCCCGGTCCCCCGAGCCATTCCTGTTCCCCGGGTTGTTTAGAGTCTCAGGATCCGAAGCTCCGGCTGTTGTTATGCAACGCGAGGTCCGTTGTCAATAAGGCCCCCCTCATATGTGACCTTCTCCAAGAAGGGGGTGCGGACCTGGCCGGCATTACTGAGACCTGGTTGGGCCACGGGGGGGGGTTCCCCTCGTGGAGATGTGCCCACCAGGTTTCCTTGCATTCCACCAGCCGAGAGCTCAGGGGAGGGGTGGGGGAGTAGCGGTCATTATTAAGGAAGGTCTGAGTCCGAGGGAGACCACTGTACCGCAGATAGCCGGGTGTGAGTCCATCTTCGTGAGGTGGGGTCGTGGTGGGCAGATGGGTCTGTTAGTCACGTACCTGGCTCCCTGCCACGTGGCAACGACCCTGCCCGAGCTTCTCAATGTTGTAGCCGAAGTGGCGGTTGATACCCCTAGGCTTATGGTCATGGGGGATTTCAACCTGCCATCTATCGGTGAAACATCTGAGTTAGCCCGGGAGTTCATGGCTTCCATGACGGCCATGGACCTGACCCAGGTAATTCAGGGCCCGACCCACATTGGTGGACACACCCTGGATCTAGTTTTTGTCTCTGGTCAGTGGTTGAGTGGTCTAGATATTGGGGATATAGTTATGGAGCCCTTGTCATGGACTGACCACTAACTCCTTCGACTCGACTTTCAGACCGCTGCACCTCACCGCAGGGAGGCGGAACCGACTAGGTGGTTCCGCCGCAGGCGCCTGATGGATCCTGATAGGTTCCAGACGGAGCTTGGGCCATTTCCTGAGACACTGACACACGACTCGGCTGAGGATCTGGTGGCTGCCTGGAATAGGGCAGCCGGTGGGGCCTTGGACCGTGTCGTACCTTCGCGGCCTCTGACCCGGCGCCGAACTCACTTATCTCCTTGGTTTACCGAGGAGCTGAGGGAGATGAAACGCCGGAGAAGATGCCTAGAGAGCGGTTGGAGGGCTAGTCTCTCTGAATCTGACTTGACACTAGTAAGAGCTCACATTAAGACTTACTTAGTGGTGATAAAAGTGGCAAAATCTAACTATTTTGCCGCCCTTATCGCATCATCAGATAATTGCCCAGCCGCCCTGTTTAGGGTGACCCCCTCCCTCCTTCATTCGGGAGCGCGGGAAGATCCCTTGCAGGGTCGTGCTGAGGATTTTGTTCAATATCTGGATGACAAAATAACTCAGATTCAGGATGACTTGGCCGCCGACTAGGTTAGTTCGGGCGAGGTGACTGAGGCAGGTCTTGAGAGTGTTATCTGGGCTGAGTTCGATCCTGTGGCTCCCGAAGACGTGGACAGGACCTTGGGGAGACTGAATGCAACCACATGTTTATTGGACCCATGTCCCTCCTGGTTGGTGCTGGCCTCCCGGGAGGTTACACGAGGCTGGCTCCAGGAGATCATAAATGCTTCTTTGCGTGAGGGTGCCCTACCGGCCGCCTTGAAGGAGGCGGTGGTGAGGCCTCTCCTCAAGAAGCCCTCCCTGGACCCGGCTATTTTGGCTAATAACCGTCCAGTCTCCAACCTTCCCTTTTTAGCGAAGGTTGTTGAGAGTGTGGTTGCATGGCAGCTCCCTCGGTACCTGGATGAAGCTGTCTATTTAGACCCGCTCCAGTCCGGCTTCAGGCCTGGATACAGCACTGAAACGGCATTGGTCGCGTTGGTGGATGATCTCTGGCGGGCCCGGGGTAGGGGTTATTCCTCTATCCTGGTGTTATTAGACCTCTCAGCGGCTTTTGATACCATCGACCATGGTATCATGTTGCGCCGGTTGGAGGGACTGGGGGTGGGAGGCACCGTTTTACGGTGGTTCTCCTCCTACCTCTCCGACCGGTCGCAATCTGTGTTGACAGGGGGGCAGCGGTCGACCCCGAGGCGCCTAGTGTGTGGGGTGCCGCAGGGATCGGTCCTCTCGCCCCTCCTGTTCAACATTTATGTAAAGCCGCTGGGTGAGATCATCCGTGGTTTTGGGGTGGAGTTCCATCAGTACGCTGATGATACGCAGCTGTACATTTCCACCCCAGACCACCCCAACGATGCCGTGGAAGTGATGTCCCAGTGCCTTGAAGCCGTGCGGGCCTGGATCGGGAGAAACAGGCTTCGACTCAACCCCTCCAAGACCGAGTGGCTGTGGCTGCCGGCGTCCCGATATAGCCAGCTGACACCATCACTGGTTATTGGGGGCGAATCATTGGCCCCCACGGAAAGGGTGCGCAACTTGGGCGTCCTCCTGGATCCACGGCTGTCTTTGGAAGATCACACGACAGCTGTGGCCAGGGGAGCTTTCTATCAGGTTCGCCTGATACGCCAGTTGCGGTCCTTTCTAGATCGGGACTCCCTACGCACAGTCACTCAGGCACTCGTCACCTCTCGCCTGGACTACTGCAATGCTCTCTACATGGGGCTCCCCTTGGGGTGCACCCGGAGGCTCCAACTAGTGCAGAATGCGGCCGCGCGGGGGATTATGGGAGCGACGGGACGCTCCCATGTGACACCTCTCCTGCGCGAGCTGCATTGGCTACCGGTGGACTTCCGGGTGCGTTTCAAGGTGTTGGTGACCACCTTTAAAGCGCTCCATGGCTTAGGACCAGGGTACTTACGGGACCGCCTTTTGCCGCCAATAGCCTCCCACCGGCCGGTGCGTTCCCACAGAGAGGGTCTCCTCAGGGTGCCGTCAGCCAGACAATGCCGGCTGGCGACCCCCAGGAGGAGGGCCTTCTCTGTGGCAGCCCCTACCCTCTGGAACGATCTTCCTCCAAAACTGAGAACAATTGCTGACCTCCGGACTTTTCGTTGGGCCCTGAAAACTCATCTCTTTCAGCTTGCTGGTCTAGCCTGACCCCACTGAATTTTTAAGATCTGTATTATAGGGTTGGGTATTTTAAATATTTAATGGTTAATGGTTTTAATTTTTAGCCAAAGTTATATGCTTTTTTTTAAAGAAATTGTTTAACTTTTGTGTACTATTTTTATTTGGCTGTTCACCGCCCTGAGTCCGCAAGGAGAAGGGCGGTATACAAATCTAAACAAATAAATAAATAAAATAAATAAATGTCCCAACCACCCCACTGCCAATGCTCTATCCCCTGCTGCCAACATTGTCCACCCCCTGGGGCCACTGAAGGGCTAGATGTGGTTCCCCAGCCATAAGATGCCCAGTTCTTTTCTAAGTCCAATGATCAGTTTAAAGGCAACTTGCAGCATCCTTAGCTTAAATAAAAGGATACAAGAAGTCCTTGACCTATGGCCATACTGGAGCCGGCCCATTAGGTTGGTAAGTTGTGAAGGACGTAAAACAGGTCATGATTGTAACTATGATTATAACCTATGACCTATTACTTGCTGTTTATATGTACACTGCGAGCTTCTGCACCAGAGATAAGTTCCTTGTGTGTCCGATCACACTTGGCCAATAAAGAATTATGTTCTGTTCTCTGTTCTGTCATGTGATTGACCCAATTTTATGGGGTGGGGGTGGGGGGTGGGGTTGTGGCAGTCATTAAATGAACACAGTGGTCATAAAGTGAACAGTACACTTGTTAAATGAACACATTGTTCACGATGGGGCACTTTACTTCCTCCCTCGACTTATGACCACAATTCAGCCCAACATTTCTGTTGCTTAGCAAGATAGTTGTTAAGTGAATTTTGCCCCCTTTTATGACCTTTCCAGCCAGAGTTGTTAAGCGAATAATTGCGGCTGTTAAGTTAGGAACACGGTTGTTAAGTGAATCAGGCTTCCCCGCTGACTTTGCTTGTCAGAAAATCGGAAAAGGGGATCACGTGACCCCTGGATACAGCAACCCCAGGACACTGTGACAAACACAAGCCAAGTTGCCGAGTGTCCGAATTTTGACCATGCAGGAATGCTGCAGCGGTCATAATTGTGAAAAATGGTCGTAGAATGGTCAATTCTTGTGTATAGGTAGCATGTAATAAACTTGAAATGCTTTGACCTCGACTCCAATACTGCATCCAATTTTGGTCATCATACTATAAAAAAGATGTTGAGACTCTAGAAAAAGTGCAGAGAAGAGCAACCAGGATGATGAGGGGACTGGAGGCTAAAACATACGATGAACAGTTGCAGGAACTGGGCCTGGCTAGTCTAGAGAAGAGAAGGACCAGGGGAGACAGGAGAGCATCTTCCAATATTTGTGGGGCTGCCCCAGAGAGGAAGAAGTGGATCAAGCTATTCTCCAAAGCACCCGAAGGCCAGACAAGGAATAATGGATGGAAACTGAACAAGGAGAGATTCAACCTGGAAATAAGGAGAAATTTTCTGACTGAGAACAATCAACCGATGGAAGAGAAGTTGCCTTCGGAAGTTGTGGGAGCTTCATCACTGGAGGCTTTCAAGAAGAGACTGGACTGCCATTGGTCAGAAATGGTGTAGGGGTCTCCTGTTTGGGCGGGGGGTTGGACTACATGACCTACAAGATCCCTTCCAACTCTGTTATTCTGTAATCCATTCCCGGTTACTTGTGCCTGACCCCCAACCCTGTTTTCCTCCTCTTCTGCAGGGGAAAACAGCTGCTTGCAGCTGGGTGCATTTTCTGAATATTCAGCAGATTTCCTTATCTGCATAGAAGTTAGTCCTGGAGGAGGAGCTACTGTCTCCCACATAAAATTAACCTAGTTCCCCTCACCCACCCATCAGCGATGCCACACATTGGATGTTCCACAGCTATTTTTAGAAGTTTGTGTCATTTATGGGCTTTCTGTGTGAGGGAGCTTCATTCTGGCATTGGCTTAGATCAGGGGTCCTCAACCTGGGCAACTTTGAGACTTCTGGACTTCAACTCCCAGAATTCTCCAGCCAGCAATGCCACAAATCTTAAAGTTGCCCAGGTTGGGGACTCCTGATCTAGGAGGGGTCTGAGGAGCCTGGAAAACTCAGCAGACTAATGCATTGTGCAGTATGATTAATTCCAACTGTCTGCAATTACTGTAAGTTCAAATATCACCAGGCTCAAGGTTGACTCAGCCTTCCATCCTTTCTAAGGTAGGTAAATTGAGGACCCAGTTTGTGGGGGCAATAAGCTGACTTTGTATAAATATACAAAACTATGAAGGCTATTGCTTAATGCATTGTAAGCCGCCCTGAGTCTCCGGAGAAGGGTGGCATATAAATCAATTTAAAAAAAAGTTGGGCAACTCTGACCTAGATCAGGGGTCTCCAACCTTGGCAACTTTAAGACTTGTGGATTTCAACTCCCAGAATTCCTCAGCCATCTGGCTGAGGAATTCTGGAAGTTGAAGTCCACAAGTCTTAAAGTTGCCGATGGAGGCCACCGGCTTAGATTGTCCTACAACCTACAGTGAGATAGGAAATGATCTCATCTGACTGGATCAAACTTCAGACTTTTACCATGCCTTTATTTTTATGTGGGAAAACAATCTGGATCAACAACCCTGAAAGAAAAGCAGCATTATCTCCGTCCGTAGCCCAGGCAGGAACAAAAATAGCCGAGGTTTCAAGAGGGTTGAGGAAACCTACCATCTTCACCAGGCTGTCAGCCTGGCACTTTGCTGGCTAGACGGTGGGCGGCTGTGCCACCCTGAGCCATCGCCCAAGTCAGTGAACCAAGCTGAAAAATTATAACCGTGTCTCTGCACTGCCTTTCAACCACTGTTCTTTAAAGTATTCATAATTGCCTGCAATGCCAACCACGGTTTCCCTCGCTGAACGAGGGCATGAAAGGGATACTATGATGGTTGCTGGGAGAAACAGGGGCTCCATTGACCAGCCTTGGTCAACTTCAGCCAGTCTGGCCAGATGCAAAAAGGAGCTCCTTTGCACCTCTGGGAAGCTAAACCCCTCCTAGAAGAATGAAATATTTTGAGAAATACTAAAAGTCAGACTATTATATTTCCCTAAAGGAGAAACATGTTTTTAAAGACCGAAAGCAGCTCCCTGCCCCCAGAAGATATTTGGTGCCCATTAAGAAAGACTGGGCCAGCCTATCTACAAGACAAAAGACCTTCAGCTCCAGCGTGATGGGATTAAGGCATGTCCCTCCAGGACAAAGCCATTATTCCAGTGGTGGGTTTCAACTTTTTTTTACTACCGGTTCTGTGGGTGTGGCTTGGTGGGCATGGCTTGGTTGGTGTGACAGGGGAAGGATACTATAAAATCCCCATTCCCACCCCACTCCAGGGAAAGGTTACTGCAAAATCCCCATTTCCTCCTGATCAGCTGGGACTTGGGAGGCAGAGAATAGATGTGGGCGGGGCCAATCAGCATTTTTACTACCGGTTCTCCGAACTACTCAACATTTCTGCTACCGGATCTCCAGAACTGGTCAGAACCTGCTGAAACCCACCTCTGCATTATACGATAATAGGAATTGCCCAACACCCTTTCAGAACACAAGCCTCTTCATTACATCATTTCAGAGAGTCCAAACTTCAACCAAACCTGGGACTCAGACAACCTACAAAGTTAGCTATGACCCCTACAACAGCTAATAGAATACATATTCTTGCACAAGAACAGGGAGTTCAAATGCAAAGCCCAAGAGGAGGTATAAATACCCCCCCACAACTCCATGTGGTCAGCTTGTGTTCTGCCCCAGCTCCAGATTCCCAACGATTGTGACACACACCAATGGTTCTTATCAAGGTTATAATGTACCAAGAATAAACAAAGTCCAGCAAAGGTTGGCAACCAGCCCAGACGACAAGATACAATAAGACACTCGCTCTTCAAAAATGCTCTTTAATAATTACACATTGTTTCCAGCAAGAAATTACTAATTGCGTGTGACTTAAATAGGCTAAGGGAGTGGCCAATTATCCTCAAACCTTACTCTCGAGGAGACTCCTCCTCCTGAGTAGCCACTCCGGCCTTTTGGCAGCCCTGCGTGATCGAGCATTAAGGAGAGGCTCCTCCACTTCGCGCTCTCCACTTGAAGGAGCCTCTGGAGGTCCTAAAGGCCCAGGCTGAGACTCTGCCTCTGGCACCACATCCTCTTCAGCCTCCTCGCTGTCCGACGCGAGTGCTGGCTGCACAGGCTGCTCGCGCAATACCACACCAGCCTCCTCGTCGTCAGGATCAGCCACGATCCTCACAGGCCGCTTGCGGGCCACAACAGCTTGCCCATAACCTCCCATGTACTTCTGCTTCACCTTTAAACCATCTTTCCAACCAGTCTCCATGTTTCCAGTGTCTTTTTCCCAGCTTGGAACTGAACCAGATGAATATTTCTTCCAACACGCCTGCAGACACAGCTCTGTTGACCAGTCCCCCAGACTGGTCAACAGAGCCTGATGGATAGCCGGCTGCCAAAGCCTGACGGACCGCCGGCGGGACTGAATCGAGCTTCACATTGCAGAAGAAGCAACTTAGACAAACTTAAGGGTTTGGTTGCACTGCCTCCTTTAGAAGTGACAGGAGACGAAGAGGAGCTGGTTCTCATAATGGGAAAATTAATCGACATTTTTAACCTCCTGAACACAACAACCTGTGATGAATCTGGAGAAAGCCTCCTTCAGGGTCTGTAGAGGTTCTCAGTCATCCAGGTCGTGGCTGTCCCAAAGGAACTTTTTCAGGAGGCAAGTATCATGATTCTTAATGAATGTATCTCTTCTTTTTATGTACACTGAGAGCATAGACACCAAAGACAAATTCCTTGTGTGTCCAATCACACTGGGCCAATCAAGAATTCTAATCTAATCTAGACTTCGTTTTTCTTTGAAGACGTTTTGCTTCTCATCCAAGAAGCTTCCTCAGCTCTGACAGAATAGTGGGGAAGGGAAGGATTTATACTCCTTGCAGACGGCTGGTCATTTGCATCCTTTTAGAGGGTCCTTGAGGCCACTTGGAGGTTCATCTTTGTCCTCAGGGTCACCTGAGTAGTGCAAATGGTTTCTGTACTCTGCAATTTTTCCTCTGGAAATCCATTTCTACTCCCACACCATCCCAAGGGTCTTCATCCCAAATTGTATAGCTAAAAATCTGTAGAGATTCTCAATTATCCGGGTCCTGGTTGTCCCAAAAGTGCTTTTTCAGGAGGCAACTGGACTTCCTGGTTTTTTCTTTTGAAGACATTTCACTTCTCATCCAAGAAGCTTCTTCAGCTCTGAAAGGATACTGGGGAATGAAAGGATTTCTGCAAAGGACGGATGAAAGGATTTCTAGATGTCCTTTTATTCCCCACTATCTTGTCAGAGCTGAAGAAGCCTCTTGGATGAGAAGCGAAACATCTTCAAAGTCCAGTTGCCTCCTGAAAAAGTACCTTTGGGACAGGATTGAAATCTACTTACCTTCCCAACCGGTTTGGAAGTGCACGCACAGCGCATCACATGCACGCTTAAACCCTTCTGCGCATGCACGGAGGGTAAAAAACAGGTTACTTCCTGGTTAAAACCAGGAATAAATAATGATCGGGCGGGTGGGTGGAGTCTCGCACCCCCATCGCTAACAGTTCTTCAAACCACTGGCCGCCATCACTACCAGTTCAGCTGAATCAGTCCGAACCTGGAGCATTTCACCCCTGCTTTGAGACCTCCTTCAGGGTGAAGATGCTGAATTTCCCAGCCAATGTTCTTTTTCACTTTTTTGCCCCTGCTCCACCCGCTTTTAAAATCCTCTCCTTCAACCGTGTGCCCAGACAACGTCCAGTAGCTACAGCTGCGATTGACCCTTCAAGGGTCAGATGATATGGACTAGTGGCATGCAAACATGCGTGATAATATTAATGATAATTAGCCTGGAGGTGTCCCATGTTAATCGAGCCATTCCTCTTGAAGTGGGAGTTCCAGGGAGGGAGGTTGAAACATGGGTGGGCCTGCCCCTTTCCCTTTTGAATACCTTCCCCCTTTTCCCTGTTGAGCCATGCCATCCTGTCAGCATTTTAGGCCAACAGAGATAGGACAAATGCCAGTTGATTCCAAAAGTCTGAGCACAAATGGCTTTGCTTTACAGCTAGTCCTCGACTTAAAACCGACTCTTCCTGCTATGGTCATGAGTTGTGAAGGTACAGTGGGGCATCATTACATTGTTTAACTGACAGCACCCTGAGGAGTCCCTCTTCGTGGGAGAGTGTTGGTCGGTGGGAGGCTATCGGTGGCAGAAGGCGATCCCGTAGGTATCTGGGTCCTAAGATGAAACTGACTCAATTTTATGACTTTTGTTGTCATTAAGTGGATCCACAGTCATTACAAGTACATTACAGTTCTTAAAATAAACATTGGTTTTGGACAGAAATGTGAATCGTGGCCACGCAATTGCAGGACCATTGCAAATGGCCATAAATTCAGATGGGTTGCTGAGTGGCTGAAATGTGGTGATGTGACTGCTGCAGGGAGGGAGTGGGGGGCAGTCGTCGTAACTTGGGAACTGGGTTGTATGTACCTTTTGGGAGTCCCGTTGTAACTTTGAAGCGACCAGTCGTAAATTGAAGACTACCTGCAATGCGTCAAGAGAGGCACGTACAGAGAGATCTTGAAATTAAAGGAAAATAAATAAATACATTTATTGATCATCATCTAAAACAGAGATGATGTAGGCCGTGAAAAAAAACCGTGCTCAAAAGCTCGGTGGTGTATTGCAATAGCAATAGCAATAGCACTTATATACCATTTCACAGTATTTTTGCAGCCTTCTCTAAGCAGCCTTCTCTGATGGTTTTACAGCATCAGCCTCTTGCCCCCAACCATCTGGCTCCTCATTTTACCCACCTTAGAAGGAGGGAAGGCTGAGTCAACCTGGAGCCTGGTGAGATTCGAACTGCCAAATTGCAGGCAGCCGGCAGTCAGCAGAAGTCGCCTGCAGTACTGAACTCTGACCACTGCGTCACCATCGCAAAATCGATTGATTGATCAATTATCGATCAAGTTTTTTGCTGAACGTCACAAAATATAATGAAGCTTCTTAGATCCAGTGGGTCTGCATGAAGCCTAATAAGGTTTCTTTCTATCCACTCTGTTAAAATATTACAGGACTTCGACTGACAACAGTTGACTTAGTGACTGTTTGAAGTTACGACAGCGCTGGAAAAAGTGACGTGACCATTTCCCACATTTATGACCATTGCAGCATCCCCAGGGTCATGTGATTTACATTCGGATGCTTGACCACTGACTCACATTTATAACCATTGTCCCGGGGGGGTCATGAGATGCCCTTTTGTGGCCTTCTGACAAACAAAGTCATTGGGGAAGCCAGATCACTTAACAAAAGTGTTATAATTTAACCACTGCAGAAATTCACATCAATAAATGTGACAAGAAAAGTCATAAAGTGGGGCAAAACTCACTTCACAAATTTCTCACTGAGCAACATAAATTTTGGGCTTAATTTTGGCCATAAAATTGAGGACTACCTGTGTTAAGGAATTCGCAGAGCAACTGTAGAGTAGCAAGGGTGTGCACATGAAAGCGACTGAGAGCAGTTGCGAATAACTACAGCCAACACAGAGATACACTGAGTTGTGTTTACTTTTAGGAAATAGTAGTAAGACACAGTCCAATAAACAGTCCAGATCATATACAGATAAAGCAGTAGAGAGTAAAACAATAGTCCAGGGATATTCCAATAACAAAGTCTTCTTACCAGTCATCGTAGTCATACACAATAAACAGTTGCAAACAGTAGCAAACACAGCAAAGAGCAGTAAGGATCAGCAAAGAGCAATTATGCTCAGCAAAGAGAAACAAACCATGTTTCAAGCTCCCTCTTAAGGACATTGGCTACAGAGCTAACCAATCAGGACACAGTATGATGCAATACAGCAATACAGCCTTAAAGCAATATTGAGGTTTATAGCAACAAGTTAGGTAATTATTATTTCCTAACAACCTGTATCATCGTCTGAATAAAATGAAGACCAAATTGATCTTCGTTGCCTGCTTTGTTTTCTTCTTGCCAAAAGTTAGCTGTGGCTGATTAACCAGTGGAGCAGAAGTTGCCTTCAGACGTTGTGGGTACTTCATCACTGGTGGTTTTTAAGAAGAGACTAGACAGCCACTTGTCTGAAATCCTGCTTGAGCCGTGGGGGTTGGACTAGAAGATCTCCAAGGTCCCTTCCAGCTCTATTCTGATTCTTTGTCCCGTGGGTGTGAGGAAGTCACTACACACACACACACACACACACACACACACACACACACACACCACCCCACAGCTGGGGATTCCTCCTCCTCCTCCTCCTCCAACGTAGTCTGAATGAGTCACAGGTGTCTCTTTGCAACCCTACCTGCCGGATGGGCCTCCTGAACAGATGGCTCAACAACATTATTAATAACCGAAATCTGAGCTCTTCCATTAGTCACTCAGGAAAGAGCCAGCTGGAAAGAAAAACACCTTGGCTGGATATACACAGAGCAGATATGAATCACTTCTAATCAGGACACCGAGATCCCTTCGGCTTTTTTGCCCAGAAAAGGGAGGATGCCCTCCACACTTTTGCCCCCTGAAGGGCGACTATGAGCTTCTCTGATTGCACCAATCCAGACTGCTGGTGGGGGGATTTCGGTTTAGGCTCCTCCACAAACACCCTCTGGACTTCGCCACATTGCAGGAATGCAACGGCATTCGGAAATGACTGGAGGGGAGCCTGGTTGGTTTTCCCAGCTTCCTCCACAGGAAGTAGAAATTCTTCCGTAATCTCTCTCTCTCTCTTTTAATTGATTGATGGGTGCCATCAAATTAGTGTCTTACTCTAATCAACCAGAAAAATTGATGTTCTCCATGACAGCCTTCTCTGATTTAGTTTTCCAGGTCTTCCAGCGGGTCCCACAACATCGTTGTGATAGAGCCCACGCATCCCTCTACCAATGATCCCCTCCCTCCTTTCCTCCCCCTTCCCCTCTCCTCCCTTCTCCTCCTGACAGAAAAAGGACCAGCCCCAACAGAGCTGCTTGGGGCAAGCAAGTTGTTTGTAGTGTTGAATTTATAACCGCCATGAATGCTTTCTTAGCATACTTGGTCCAGTGTCCAGGGCCATGGGTCAGGTTTGTGTGTGGAGTGGTGGTGTGTGTGTGTGTGTTAAAAAGTAAAGATTGAGGCCTTGCCTGTGCAAATGAAGCTGTAGGCCTTTGTTATCTGCATCACGCCTCTGCAGATACCTTTCTTTCTTTCTTTCTTTCTTTCTTTCTTTCTTTCTTTCTTTCTTTCTTTCTTTCTCCCTCTCTCCCACCGTCCCTCTCCCTCCCTTCCCCCCTCTCTTTCTTTCTTTCTTCTCTCTCTCCCTCCCTCCTTCTTCCTCTCTCACCCTTCCCCTCTCTCCCTCCCTTTCTTTCTTTCTTTCTTTCTTTCTTTCTTTCTTTCTTTCTCTCTTTCTTTCTCTCTCTCTCTCTCTCTCCCTCCCTCCCTCCCTCCCTCCCTCCCTCCCCTCTCTCTCTGGATTAGGGATGGTGGAGAACATGATAACTGCCTTCCAGTACTTGAGGAGCTGTACGAGGAAGAGGGGATGGACTTATTCCCCCAAGCATCTGAGGGTAGGACCGAAGCCAATAGGTGGAAGCTCATTCAAGAGAGATCCAACCTGTAACTTCCTGACAATGAGAACCGTTAATCAGTGGAATGGCTTGCCTCTAGAAGTTGTGGGTGCCCCATCACTGGAGGTTCTTAGGAAGAGATTTCCCCCGGATAGTCTACGGTCTCCTGCTTGAGCAGGGAGTTGGACTTAGAAGACCTCTGAGGTTCCTTCTAGGCCTGTGATTCTATGATTCTGTGAAATTGCATTCTGCCCATCTCCCTACCAAGTGACAAATTTGGCAACAGACGTGGCTGGGGGAGAGCAGTAGGGCTATCCAGAATGGACTACAAAGACCAGGTGGTCACAATGCAGCCACACAGAGACAGTGAAGACCAGTCCTATTGTTTTGTGCAATTTTTGCAACCTCAACATGATAGCACGGATGTAGGCCTCTTTTCTTCCTCCTCCAGAGAGGGAATTGAGCTCAAACAGCCCCTCCCCATTAATCTGAGCTCCTTTGCTGCCTGGCTTAACCTGGGATGACTAAGTTCCTGGGCTGAGTGTGCAATTGTGCAATCGTGTTTGCTCAGGCCACGGCAGAGTAAACAATGATGGCATCCTCTTCTCTTCCTTAGCCCCTGGTCTCACCTGGTGGTCTTCCTCCATCCGACAGGTGATGTGACTTTCTTCAGCCTCCTTCTTGCCTCCTGCAGACTTGGCAGAGAGATCAGTGGCGCCAGTGGTGAGGATTGTTATCTTTTGGGTAAACAAAGCATCCAAGGAAGACGGGGCACTGAGGAAGGAAGGGCCTGTTGTCTTCAGGAAACTGGATCTGAACATCAAACATGCCTTCAGCGGGCAGCTTGAGTCAGAACCCTGCTTGGGGCAAGTCTCTCCGTCATCAGCTTATCTTCATCTGATTAGAAGGAAGAACGTCTTTCTCGTTCTTCTGAACAAGAACCTCTGTTCTCATCTGGACCATCCCCATCGAGCTCACCCTCATCTGGACCACTAAAATATGCTCTACATGAGGCTGCCCATGGAGAACATCTGGAAGCTTTCCTTAATCCAGAATGTAGTTCTCTACTTAGTAGCTGGTGTTAATCCTCTAGAGCAGGAGTCTCAAACTGGATTTCTTCGAGGGCCAGATCAGCATTGTAGTTCTCCTCTGTGGGCCAGTCGGGGGAAAGAGGGGAGACCTCTTTCCCCCAACTGGCACCCTGCCAGCCAAAACGGGGCATGGGGACACCTCATGCAGCCTCCTGTGCCCATTTTCAGCCTGGATGGCCTTCAGCAGTTTGCCAGCCAAAATGGGGCACGGGGGCCTCCCCTCCCACGGCCTCCCGCACCCCATTTTGGCTGGAACAGTAATGCAGGAGGCTGTTCAGGCTGAAAACAGGGTCGGGGGGACACACAAAGTCCCCCCATGCCAGGGGAGAAATGCTCCCAGTTCAGACCAGATCGTCCTATCCGGTAGCGATGGAGGCACGTGGTTTGGAGAACTGGTAGTAAAAATCCCTGCCCCCCTCCCCATGCCCAGCTGAGCCGCACAATCATCAGAGGCTTTTTTTAAAAAAAAATTTAAAGCATATTTTTCTATAACCTATTTGGCCAAAAATGCTCTTAAAAGTAAAAAAAAAAAGCTTCTGATGATCGTGCGGCTCAGCTGGGATCTTCAAATGCTTTTAAAAGCCTCTGATGATCCCAGCTGAGTTGCCTGATCGGCAGAGGCTTTTAAAAGAAAAAAAGCCTCTGCCGATCAGGGAACTCAGCTGGGATCATCAGAGCTTTTTGAAAGCATTCTTTTACAACCTCTTCCCCGAAGAGGTTGAAGAAAAAATGGTTTTAAAAGTAAAAAAAATAAAATTGGCCACGCCCACCCAGTCACATTACCCCCCTCACCAAGCCATGCCCACAAAACCGGTAGTAACAAATTTTAGATTTCACCACTGCCCCACGCCCTGTTTTGGCTTCCAGAGGCATGGCAGGGCACTCCTTTGTTTTTTCCAAGCTGGTCCAGATCAGTGGTGGGTTTCAAATATTTTTACTACCGGTTCTGTGGGCATGACTTGGTGGGCGTGGCAGGGGAAGGATCCTGTAAAATCCCCATTTCCTCCCGATCAGCTGGGACACGGGAGGCAGAGAATAGATGGAGGCGGGGCCAGACAGAATTTTACTATCGATTCTTTGAACTACTCAAAATTTCTGATACCGGTTCTCCAGAACTGATCAGAACCTGCTGAAACCCACCTCTGGTCCAGATGTAAGCACCCCGTGGTCTGGATCCGGCCCATGGGCCTTGAGTTTGAGACCCCTGCCCTAGAGCAGTGTTTCTCAACCTTAGCAGCTCTAAGATGTGTGGACTTCAACTCCCGTAGGGACACTCACCCTGTGGAGTAATGTCTACTCAGCAATTAGATCTTCCCAGCCTGGTTTAGCCCTCCAGAAACTTTTGAAAACGGAGCTATTCTGGAAAGCCTTTGAGATTAGTTTATCCTTTTATGCTTATAATTTTATGGCATCTTATTTCAAATGTACTAGGGATGTTTTATTGCAACTAGATAGTTAGTATAAATCAAGTTGCATGACTGCAGTGGAAGAGCAGAGGAGAGGCAAGGCAAGGAGATGCCAGTTTTGCATATTTTCAATTTGTTCATTTTATTTCCCTCCATTTCTGCTTGGTCTCTCCTATTTTTGCACATGGACATACAGGTAGTTCTCGAATTACAACAGTTCGCTTAGTGACCATTCGAAGTTACAACAGCGCTGAAAAAAGTGACTTATGACCATTTTTCACACAACTGTTACAGCATCTCCATGGTCACATGATCAAAATTCAGAGTCTTGGCAACTGACTCGTATTTATGACGGTCGCAGTGTCCCGAGGTCACGTGATCCCCTTTTGCAAACTTCTGACAAGCAAAGTCAATGGGGAAGGCAGATTTCACTTAACCTCTGTGTTATTAACTTAACAACGGCAGTGATTCACTTAACAACTGTGGCAAGAAAGCTTGTAAAATGGGGCAAAACTCAATTTACAATTGTCTTACTTAACAACAGAAATTTGGGGCTCAATTGTGGCCGTATGTTGAGGACTACCTATATTTATCTACTTGCATTTGCATGCATAATGTAGGCACCTTAATGTTATTGCCACAAGTTTTTTCCAGGATTTCTTAAATGTTTCTTATTTCCCATCAAGGAAATGTTCAGCCCTGGAATTTCTTTGTGGTCTCCTGTTCAAACAAGATCTAAATTTTCTTCTTTTCAGTCAAGAATAACAAGATGCTGCCACCTGTGGTTGAATGGAGACGCTACCTTCAATATCATTATCTTCAGGCTTGGATATTGCTTTGTGAAAAATGCAGAAACGGTTATCCGTACTTAGGTAGAGCCATACCCAAGTCTGAAGGTAATATTCTATTTCAACTGCATTAAAAAAAATCCTTGATCCTCCCTAAAAACTTGTTATCAGGCATAAAAAGATTTAAAAAGAACAATGTCTATGCAGATTCTGGTTGTCCGAAAGGTGCTTTTTTAAAAGAAGCAACTGGACATTCTTGCTTTTCTTTGAAGATGTTTCACTTCTCATCCAGGAAATCCAGTCGTACTCCCACACCATTCAAAGGATGTTCCACGCAAAGCACCTTTGGGACAACCATGACCTGGATAACTGAGAATCCCCACTGACATTTTGGGATGAACACCTTTCGAAGAGTGTAAGCGTATGAACAGATTTCCCCCCAAAAAATTGCAGAGCTGATGAAGCTCCTTGGATGAGAAGCGAAACATCTTCAAAGAAAAACAAGAAAGTCCAGTTGCCTCTTGAAAAAGCACCTTTGGGACTTGTCAGAGCAGAATAACAGAGTCGGAGGGGACCTTGGAGGTCTTCTAGTCTAACCCCCTACTCAGCAGGAGACCTTATACCATTCCAGTCAAGTGGCGGTCCAGTCTCTTCTTAAAAGCCTCCACTGATGGAGCCCCCACAACTTCTGGGAGGCAGGCCCTTCCACTGATTGGTTGTTCTTACGGTCAAGAAATTTCTCCTTATTTCTGAGTTAGTTCTCTCCTTGATTAGTTTCGTTTTTGTAAGCAAAAGTGTCATCTATGTAGCTTAAATCACAACTTCAGGGTTTGAATTTGTGTAAATGTTGACAGCATTGTTTGTTTGTTTGTTTGTTTACTTAGTTACTTTTGCTCTTAAACTTTGGAGCTCAGTATCTCCCACATAATACCTGCAGCGGATCTTAAAGCTTTTAAGAGGCAAATGTTTGTCTCAGGCTATATACATATAGATACAGACACAGATTGTCAGAGTTGGAAGGGTCCTTGTAGGTCATCTAGTGCAACCCCCCATCCAAGCAGGAGACCCTACACCATTTCTGACCGATGGCAGTCCAGCCTCTTCTTGAAGGCTTCCAGGGATGAAGCTCCCACAATTTCTGAAGGCAACTTCTCTTCCATGGGTTGATTGTTCTCACTGTCAGAAAATTCCTCCTTATTTCTAGGTTGAATCTCTTCTTGGTCAGTTTCTATCCATTATTCCTTGTCTGGCCTTTGGGTGCTTTGGAAAATATTCATACCGTCTACAGGTAGTCCTCAATTTACAACTACAATTAGCACCAGAACTTCCGACACTATGCGACTCTATTGTTAATTGATTAGCGCCCAATTTTATTTCATTTTTTGTTGTGTTGTTAACCAAATCTGCTTCTCCAACTGACTTCACTTGTGAGCAGCTGGCTGGGAAGGCCATAAATGATGACCGCATGACCTGGGATGTTGCCAGTTGCCAAGCTCCTGTCATAATCAGAGGACTGCAAGGAAGCTGTGATGGTCGTAAGTTTGAAGACTGGTCATAAGCCCACTTTTTTAGCACCATCATAACTTTGAATAGTTTCTAAGCAAATGGTCAAAGGTGGAGGTGGAACAACTACATTTGTGCACATGTACACGTGAAATTGTTTAATATTAATTTTGGCTAGGCTTTTTTCTGTAAAACGAGTCAAGCTATTTGGCTCTTATGGTGTCCATGTTAAACTTAGGCAGAGGCTAAGCAAACTACAGCTTAGGGAATCAGTTTTCTGATTGTGCAAATGAGCTCATTATTATTTTTAATAATAAAAGTATTCCTGATTACTTATTTTGTCAGCATTTAGTGTGTATATGTATATATATTAATGCAGCTTAAAATTACTTTAAAATTACATTTCAATACTGCTTCCAAGGTATACTATATCATAACCTATGAGGGAGATAAAGCCATCCAAGTGATAAATACCATAGGTAATCAGTAAATGCTTTTCTTTGAAACAATTTGTATTTCTTCACTTTAAATATCTTGGTATTAAATAATTAAAAGCCATAGATATGTTTGCCAATTTTTTTGTGGCAAACCAAGTGTTTTGATAGGCACCTTATTGAGGCCTGGTATAACTTTATAACAATATATTTTTAACAAGGGGCAAAGTAACAGAAAAGAATAACAGAATAACAAAGTTGAAAGGAACCTTGGAGGTCTTCTGGTCCAATCTCCTCTTCAAGCAGCAAACCGTATACCATTTTAGGCAAATGGTTGTCCAATCTCTTCTTAAAAGCTTCCAGTGTTGAGCACCCACAAGTTCTGGAGGTAAGTCATTTCACTTTTCACTATCAGGAATTTTTTCCTTAATTCCAGGTTGCTTCTCTCCTTGATTGATTTCCATCCATTGCTTCTGCACCTGCCCTCAGAGAACAGGTTCACCCCCTCCTCCTTATGGCAGCCCCTTAAATATTGGAAGATGCTATCATATCTCCCCTAGTCCTTCTTTATGTTAAACTAGACGTACACAATTCATGCAACTGTTCTCCATGTGTTTTAACCTCCAGTCACCTAATCAGCTTTCTTGCTCTTCTCTGCACTCTTTCCAGAGTCTCAACATCTTTTTTATATCATATCAAAGAAAACTGGGGGCAAAAAAAGAGATGTACATTTACCATTGTATATGAGGCAGTGGAGAGGGTTGGTAGTTTTAAATTTCTGGGCACTTATATCTTGGAGGACCTCTCATGGACTATGAATGTTAACATGCTTGTGAAGAAGGCACAGAAGAGGCTGTACTTCCCGACAATGCTCAGGAAGATAAATCTATCTCAGCATCTACTTCTGTCCTACTATCGTAGCACCTTTGAGAGTGCCCTGACATACGGCATTCTTGCATGGTATGGGAGCAGCTCTGTAGCAGACAGAAAAGCTCTACAGATAATCATTAAAATGGTCCAGAATATCATTGGGCTCCAGCTACCAATCCTGGATGACATCTTAGAATCTCGCTGTTTGAGAAAGTTGCATAACATTCTCAGAGACTCTTCCCATCCTGCTTACCATCTTTTTGAACTGTTGCCTTCTGGCAGAAGATACAGAACAATTAAAACTCGGACCACGCGTCTTCTGAATAGTTTTTATCCCAGAGCTATAATGGCACTCAACAATGAACTGAAGGGCCACCCTCTGTGAGCTGTTGGACAGCATTACTTGGTCTGTTGTGTGGATGTTTGGATGGTTTAGGAGTGGGGAATTTGTGGTGGGTGGGAGTATGTTTGGGGATTATTAGGTGTGTTGGACCTGGTCTTTGGGTGTTAAGTGAATTTCTTTGTATGGATATACTGTGTATACCCATACAATGACAATAAAGTTATTATTAATAATATTCCAAGTGTGTTCTTACCAAAGGCATTATAAAGTGGTACTAACAGTTCACATGTTAATAAGGGCCTTGGCTCTTCCTGTGGAATCACCTGGAATGGTTCATGGAATTGGGTTAGAGAAGAAGAAGAAGAAGAAAAAAAGAAACGGTGTAGAATCTTTTGAGGGCTGATTTATTTTTTCTGCAAACGCCAGATATTCTGACTCCATTCTGACCAGAAGCTCTTCCTCTTTTCAGTGTTGGAGCGCCCTCTGGCGGGGAGTGGTTTGCCTTGGGGATGTTATTGCTACTGTGATTCAACATGAAGCGATGGGTACTATGTAGATGAAGTCCACGAGCCAACTACACGTGTGGATCTAGGATTGTGGACACCTTGAGTTGGTGAGGCTGCTCAGACCAAGAAGTCAGCTTCTACTTTCACCCTGCTGGATGCACTCCAAACCTATTTGCTAGTCTTCCCCTCCTGCCCTTTTATATTCCATTTCCTCATAAATTACTTTTAGCCTAGCTTTCTTTGGAGTTCTTCTTTTTATGGGGGTCTTCCAATGTAGCTATATTTGGAAATCTGATGTTTAGTAGAGCAAGGAAAAAAGAGTTTCAAAGTTTCAACATATGAAGAACAGCTGCAGGAATTGGGTAGTCTAGTGAAGAGAAAAACTAAGGGTGACATTTATTTATTTATTTATTTATTTGTTTGTTTGTTTGTTTGTTTGTTTATTTATTTATTTATTTATTATTTATTTATTTATTTATTTATTTATTTATTTATTTATTTATTTATTTAAATTTTTATACCTCCCTTCTCCTGCAGGACTCAGGGCAGTACAGCCAGAATAAAAACACCATATATTATAAATTTAAAAAAGTTTAAAGCTAATTGAATAATTTGGCCCTATTTTTTTAAAAAAAAAACTAAAATTAAAATATCCAATTAAAATTTCACTTATTTCGTCAGCCCAGCCTGTTGGAATAGTTGAGTCTTAAGGGCATGGTGAAAAGTACGGAGGTTGGGGATCCTACATATCTCCGGGGGCAGTTCATTCCATAGGGCGGGAGCCCCCGCAGAGAAGACTCTCCCTCTGGGGGTCGTCAGTCAACATAATTTGACTGATGGCACCTTGAGGAATCCCTCTCTGTGAGAGCGTACTGGCCGGTGGGAGGCTATCGGTGGCAGAAGGCAATCTCATAAATACCCAGGTCCTAAGCTATGGAGTGCTTTAAAGGTGGTAACCAACACCTCGAATCGCACCCAGAAGACCACTGGGAGCCAGTGCAGCTCACGCAGGAGAGGTGTTACATGGGTGCATTGTGTCACCCCCATATCACCCGCGCGGCTGCATTCTGGACCAGTTCGAGCCTCCGTGTGCTCTTCAAGGGGAGCCCCATGTAGAGAGCATTACAGTAGTCCACACGGGAAGTGACGAGGGCATGAGTAACCGTGCGCAGGGCGTCCCGGGCCAGAAAGGGACGCAACTGGTGGATCAGGCGAACCTGATAAAAAGCCCCCTTGGCCACAGCCGTCATGTGATCTTCTAAAGGCAGCCATTCATCCAGGAGGACACCTAAGTTGTGAGCCCTCTCTGTGGGGGCCAAGATCTCACCCCCAATAGTCAGTGATGGAATCAGCTGACTATACAGGGATGCTGGGAGCCACAGCCACTTGGTCTTGGCTGTGGTTCTGGATACTGGAACACTGCTTAATAGCAGTGTTCCAGTATTTGAGGGGCTGTCACAAAAAAGAGGGAATCAACTTATTCTCCTAAGCATCTGAAGGTAGGACAAGAAGCAATGGATGGAGACTCATCAAGGAGACAACCAACCGAGGAGAATTTTCCTGACAGAACAACTAACCAGTGGAATGACATTCTTCATATGTTTTAGCCTGCAGCCCCCTAATCTTTTTTGTTGCTTTTCTCTGCACCTTTGAAAGAGCCTCAACATCTTATTTATATTGTGGTGACCAAAACTGGATGCAGTGTTCCAAGTGTGGTCTTATGTATGTTCTTATATACAAGGAATACCATGTTGTTGGCTGATAAGATGGGCAATTTGCAGCAAATGATGGATGGAGTATCTGACGCAACCAGGTGCAGGAACTCAATCACTGCAGTTATTTGGCAAACCCAAAGTGAACAAACAATGGCTGTTGTTTGCTTACAATGCCAGTGGCTTGTTCCATACCTGGAAAGGCCCTCAAATGTTTCTTTGATTAGCAGCCATTGGTTCTGTGTTGGAAACAGGGCTGGCATCATCTCTGTTATGTGAGAGTCACAGTTTTAGGCTCTGAGAGTTTTTTTTAACACAAACTTCTGTATTGCTTACTTCATCTCAGATTCATTTGGGAAACATAAGTCCCTTTCCACTGTCACTTCTGGCATTTAGAGGTGTGATGGCGCAGTGGTCAGAATGCAGTACTGCAGGCGACTTCTGCTGACTGCCAGCTGCCTGCAATTTGGCAGTTGGAATCTCACCCGGCTCAAAGTTGACTCGGCCTTCCATCCTTCCGAGATTGGTAAAATGAGGGCCCAAATTGTTGGGGGGCAAGATGCTGACACTACAAAGTGATTATTTTATTTTATTTTATTTTATTTTATTTTATTTTATTTTATTTTATTTTATTTTATTTTATTTTATTTTATTTTATTTTATTTTATTTTATTTTATTTATTTTATTTTATTAATTTAATTTAATTTAATTGATTGGTTCGATTTATATGCCGCCCTTCTCCAGAGACTCAGGGCAGCTTACAATGCATTAAGCAATAGCCTTCATTCTTTTGTATATACCTGCTTAGTAGAGCTTTCACCCCACCCCCACCCCCACCAAGCGGTGTTCTTTTTTATACAAAGTCAGTTTATTGCCCCCACAATCCAGGGCCTCATTTTACCTACCTCGAAAAGATGGAAGGCTGAGTCAACCTTGAGCCTGGTGAGATTCGAACTTGCAGTAATTGCAGGCAGCTGGTGCTACTTAACAGTATTTTAGTCTGCTGCACCACCAAGGCTTAGAGGGGGCTGTAGAGCAGTGTTAAGCGGGATATAAGTCTAAGTGCTATTGCTGTTTAGGATCCTCCCCTCTGATTCAAGAGCTCTCGATAGTAGTAGCTTTGAGGTTATGGATGCCATGCCTGACCTAGAAAATTCCAGATAACCCCAAATGGCAGCAATCAGATACTAATAAAATGCTGGCTTTTTGATGTTGCCCCCTGATGCTCTGGGGTTTTGAAAGGAGCAGAATAACAGAATAACAGAATTAGAGGGGACCTCAGAAGTCTTCTAGTCTAGCCCCTTAATGGGGAGCCTGGTATGTCATAAACCTGCTCAGGATCCAGTTCCAATAATTCTAAATGGTTGCCATGATCTCAGCCTCTAAGAGCAGTAAATGTAACTGCTCCTAGTGGGAAATAATGACTTTCAACCACAATTGGGACTAGAATTTCCATTGTGAATTGTAGGAGTCTGCAGTCTGCATATGTGCAGGAATTTTCCTATCTTGGATGGCAAACCTCAGATAAGGAAAGTTACTTGCACGTAGGCAGGATTTGGCATTAGTAAATAAGATCCTAAGTCTGTAAATAGGAGGAGAGGAAATGGGATATATGTGTATTAGACTTTAATTAAAAGTTTAACATTATAAGTGCTTAAGCAAAGCAGTAATGATTAACCAAAGATTCTAGTTACCTGGAATATTCTGTTAGCCAATGATATGCTGCCAAGTACATTGTAACTTGTAAGTAACAAACTATATAATGTCAGTACATAAGACAATAAAATCACCACATACATCCTCAACCTTTGTGTGTGTGGTCACTCTACAGTGAATCATTGGTGTTATTATGTGGAACATAAGGTTGTTAAATGAACCTGGGTTTCCCCATTGACTTTGCTTGTCAGAAGTAATCTGGGAACGTCGCAAATCATCAACCAATGGAACAACTTCAGAAGTTGTGGGAGCTTCACCCCTGGAAGCTTTGAAGAAGAGGCTGGACTGCCATTGGTCAGAAAAGGTGTAGGGTCTCCTGCTTGGGCCGGGGTTGGACTGGATGACCTATAAGGTCCCTTCCAACTCTGTTAATCTGTTAGAAATGGAAATCATATGACCCTGGGATCCTTCGGGTACCACATGGCATCTGCTCTCTGCATTTGCGGAGCAGCCGAGGAAGAAGACCTGGCTCACATCCTATTTGATTATTGCCTGTTTAAGAGGGTAAGAGACAGGTGCCTCGGTCTATATACTAAACAAATGATCCATTGGGATCCCCGTATCAAAACAACCTACCTTATGTGTGGCCAGAATTCAAAAACAACATTGAATACAGCACAGTTACTTGAGCAAAATGGTTTGGTTGAGATTGGCATAGGTGGGACTGAATGGGGTAGATTGTAGGGGTGACGCTGAAATATAATTTTATCATATTTTATTTATCCATATATTAAATTATTGTATTTTATTCCAATCTCATTTTAAATTGTATTTATTCCAATTCCATTTTAAATTGTGTTTATCAGATTTTAGTAATCATTTGCCTTTGGAACTCTGTACTTTGATATTGTTCCTTACCTAGGTTCCCTTAAGAAGCAGAAAGCAGGAATTGGTCCGGGCAAAATCTCTTTTATTTACACGACTGTGAATTACGTTCATTCACAGTCAGCAAGTTTTGTCCAAACAGTTTTTCAAAGGAATATTTCTCAACACACCTTATCTCATTTGGCAAGCTGCCACGTAACTTGGTTCCAAGTGCAGTACAAGGCAAAACATGGCACAGAGTCTCTCAGAGTCATGGAACGAACAAATTCTTTCCTGCAAAAGCCCCCTCCCTCTTCCCTCCTCTTTTGTTTCCTATGGGAGGGGCCAATCACCTCCAAGGTGTGGCTTTACTCCCAAGTCGACCCTGCTTTCTGAGTTGTTCTTGTCTTCTGGCAGCTCTGCGCATGTACACACTGGGAATGGGCTCCAGCTGTTCCTCTGCCTCGCTGCTGTCTAGCTCCCTCTCTGCCTCTAATGCAGAGCCCTCGTCCGAGCTTTCCCCAGCCCCAGGACTGACCCAAGTTCCTCCCCAACCTCCTCACTGTCCGACTCTGCTGCCAGCTCTGCTGGCTTCTGGCAGGCCACAACAGATATTGATTAGACATTGGCTAATCAATAAAGTAAACTAAACATATACACCTGCCAGTTATTAAGGAGCCGAATTTTGATCGCATGACTACAGAGATGCTGCGACCATCATAAATGCAGGCACCGGTTGCAAATCACGGTTTTTGGTGCTGTTTTGACTTCAAATGGTCACTAAACAAATGGTTGCAACTGATTTTAAATTGGACTGTTTTAATTGTCGGCAGAAAATATTTAATATTTTTTAATTGTTTTAATTTTTGTATATCATGTTTTATTCTGGCTGTTCACCGCCCTGAGTCCGCAAGGAGAAGGGCGGTTTATAAATTGAAACGAACAAATAAATAAATAAAATAAATAAACTCAAGGACTATCTGTAAAACTGTGTGAAAAAGAATGTCCTTTGTTTGGTCTTTCATCTCACTGAAGTTTGTTCCAATGGATGACCTGAAATACAAATATTGTAAGTACGGGCACTCCCATGGGTATACAGTGTATGCATTTATGTGGTTGCGTGTGTGCGTGTTGAAAATGGCAGCTGGGACTGCAGAATCAAAGCACCAACTCTTTCTAGACGCATCGCATCTACCATCCTCCTCCTTACCTTCTGGACATCCCTCTGTGGATGCCCTGATTGTGAGAGGAGAACTGTGTCCCCCGTGTCCATGTCATCCATGCTCTGCATGACCTTGGGATACGGGGCGAAGAGATTCCACCTAGGGAATAGTCAGCTATGTGGTGGAATTTCCAGCTTGGACATTGTGAAGGAGGTGTGAAGAGGGGAGTGAGCTTAGAGTCCTTGCACAGAATTCCTGAACCCCTTATCTGGCAGCTCCTGTCAAGCAGCAGGGAAATCAGGAGATTCAGACAGTTCAAATGAGGATAAGGATTTATCTCAAGCTTAAGCTGTCTACAAGAATCTGACCAACTAACAGTCAAAGGAAATGAGCAAGAGATGAGACAGGCATTCAAGGTGGGTTGATCTTAGATCTCTTGTGGGAACAAGAGACTCATGACTTATGACATGTTTGACCCCTCCGTCGGACTCAGCCTGATCATGTGCAGTTCCGAAGAGAAACTAGGTTCTCTCCTGTCTGGTGAGATTCTTGTAAACAGGCATGCAACAATAAAGAAGTGACTTTGATCAGTTCACTGTGGCGTTCTGGTTCCTTGTGCCTGATAAATAAGGGGGAGCCTACTCCACTGTTGCATAGTGGGCAGAGCAAGAAGCTCAGGAAGGTCTCTCGTAAGTCAACAGGTCTGAACTGTACTTGCAAGATTCTGTCAATATAGTTTTACTATGAGCTGTGATGGCACAGTGGTTAGAAAGCAGCACTGCAGGCTAATTCTGCTGACTGCCAGTTGCCTACAATTCAGCAGCTCGATCCTGACCAGCTCAAGGTGGACTCAGCCTTCCATCCTTTCAAGATCAGTAAAACGAGGATCAAGATTTTTGGGGACAAATATGCTGACTCTGTAAACAGTTTAGAGAGGCCTGTAAAGCACTGTGAAGCGGTATATAAATCTAAGTGCTATTGCTATTATTACTTACAATAAAGCAGAATTCACTTATCTGCTTGTGATCTTATCTGGTGCACCTGGGAAGGCTGACAATGACTTTATCTGCCTCTACCCTGTTCCCCCCCCCCTTACACACACACTCCCTCTTTCATTCCAAACTGTTGTTATTATTATTGTTGTGGTGGTGGACTTTCCAGTTAATCTCGACTCTTTACAGCTATGCGGTCTGTGCAGTTTTCTTGGCAACAGCTTCAGAAGTGATTTGCTGACATGTCCTTCCAGGATGTTTCAGGGTGTCCCAGTCTCAGGATGGAAGAGAGCAGGTGACCAATACCCCAAAAGGCAAAAGGGGATGCCAACCATAGGAAGGAGGACCAAATGAAAGGGAAAGGAGGACATATTGCTTATTTAACCTTCTTGGCATCTATGACAAAAGATACAATGAAAAACTGAAAAAATAAAAGCTACTTAGCCTTCAAACTTAATTTATTTATTTATTTTTATTTTTTTTATTTGTTAAATTTAGATGCTGCCCATTGATTATCCAAGTACTTTTTCCAACATCAGGAAGACTAGTTTTCCAGTTGCAATTTTTCCCCCAACATATCTTTATTTGCAAGAACAGATGCTGGCGATAGTATGGAATCAATAACATCCTTTTCAAATTTTACACCCTGAAACATATGTTATTGAGTCCTTCAATCCGCAGACTACATGATCATAAATCTGAAAGGGCCGGATTGAAACCAATGGCTGGAATCAGGGAAATAAGTAAATCGTGTAAATTTAGTTTGTAGAGTCTGCCGACAAACGAATCAAAAAAAAGAAGCAGACAATTTGTCCCAGTACCCAAATTTTCAGTGACGACTCTTGTGAAAGCAATTCAAAAACAACACCAGGAAAATACTCAAAAAGCCAGACAGTACTTGATTGGAAGGCAATGCCTGCCAGACAGAGAACATCAAAAGGACAAAAAGGAAACATAGAACCACAGGGATGGAAGGGACCTTGGAGGTCTTCTAGACCAACCCCTGCCCAAGGCAGGAGACCTTATACCACCCCAGATAAATGAATGCCCAATGTTTTCTTGAAGACCTCCAGCGATGGAGTATCCACAACTCTGGGAGGGAAGCTAGTCCATTGACTAATTTCTCTCATTGTCAGCGTCCTCCTTTTGCTGGACATCTCGTAATCTTAGGAGAGAGGGACCCTACCCCAAACGTGACCACTCTTTCCAAATAAAGTCTGAATGCCACAGCCTGTCGGCCACAGCCTTTCCAAATGAAAGGAGGAGGAGGTTTGGGAATCAGGGTCAGCATCAAGGCTACCTGGGAGCTCCGAGGGGGAAGAGGGAGTGGAGCTGTTAGAGAGAGAGACATACAGG
The DNA here is from genome assembly GCA_030761175.1 of Masticophis lateralis. Lineage (NCBI taxonomy): Eukaryota > Metazoa > Chordata > Lepidosauria > Squamata > Colubridae > Masticophis > Masticophis lateralis. The sequence continues at coordinate 21,988,348 of JAUDYJ010000012.1, read as the reverse complement.
TGAAGCCTGGGCCATCCATCAGCCCTCAGATGGAGAGTCAACAGCCCCCAGGTCTGGAGGTGGCTGATGAGGAAGGGGAGGAACAGCTGGGTCCAGTGCCTGATGCGCGGATGCACAGAAGGCAGAGGAGAGGAGAGCAGTGAAAATCTATGGGCCGATCCTTGGGAAGGAAGAGCTACTGCTACTAGCGAAGCCGCCACCCTAGCTCTGGGGATAAAAGGCAGGAGGTGGAGATGAATAGACATGGCAGACAACTATTCATCTTCCGGCCTGACGGACTTGTTAGCCTGCATTGAGAGAGAAACTTTTTGCTGAGGCTGCTGGCGCTCCAAATAAAGGAATCATTGCTTCAACTACAGAGGGTTTGTCGCAGGGGTGAAATCCAGCAGGTTCTGGAGAACCAGTAGCGGAAATTTTGAGTAGTTTGGAGAACTGGCAAACGCCACTTCTGGTTGGCCCCAGAGTCAGGTGGGAATGCGGATTTTGCAGTATCCTTCCCCTGCCATGCCCACTAAGCCACGCCCACCAAGCCAAACCACGTCCACCAAGCCACAGAACCGGTAGTAAAAAAAATTGGATTTCACCACTGGTTTGTGGTGTTTGGGGAGCTGAGTCAGAACAGCCTTCTCGTAAGGGAGTGACATCCTTACAAGCCTTCTGGTCATTCTGCAATCCTTTTGTGCATTTTTTCTAGCCCAGAGCCTCTCTTCTGAGCTGTCCAGGGTCCAGGGCTCTGCAGCTTGGAAAGGGGTCTCATCCTGTATTTGCAACCCCCCCTGCTTCTTTGTTCCTAGCCATCAGAAGCCAACTCCATGCAGCTGTACCTTCAGAGCTGGCTGGGAAAAAAACCTCCCTGGCCTTTGATGGAGCTGCTAGAGATAAATATATTGTTAAGTTAAGCAAAATTAAAAATGTTAAGACTTAACTAAGGGCAAGCTAGATTGAACGGATAATAAGATAACCTCCAGATGTTCATCATAGACAGATTTCCAGACAGTTAAATTGCTTAATGCGTTTCCTTTGGCTAGCCTATCAATCTCCCGGCCTGTCTGAGAGGCTTCGCTAATAGTCTTCCTCCATCCACATGATTATCATGGAAATGCCTCAGTGGTACCAGCGGTGGTTCTCCCACCAGGTAGGGCCTGTGATTCATCGATGGCATTCAAGTGTGGAAAATTGATTGCTAGCTATTGTCAGCAGGCTACGATTAACTCACCAGTGTTGTCTTTGCAACACAAATTAATAGTGGAGAGAATAAAAAGCAGAGTGAATAATTTTATTAATTAATCACTTCCTGTAAATAAATGAATTGCCATTTAAAGGGACAAAATCATAAAAGCAAAATGGAGAGCCTGGGGTCCTTGGGGCAGGGCAGAAGAGCTGATCTGAAGGGAGATTTGTGGCTGTAAATCAATGCTGATTTACCCAAAAGTGCTTTTTCCAAGAGGCAACTGGACTTTCTTTGTTTTTCTTTGAAGAGGTTTCACTTCTCATCCCAGAAGCTTCTTCAGTTCTGCATCTTTCAGTCAGAAGTGAAGAAGCTTCTTGGATGCAAAGCAAAAGGCCTTCAAGAAAAGAGAAAGTCCAGTTGCCTCTTGAAAAAAGCACCTTTGTGACAACCATGATCTGGATGACTGAGAATCTCCATCAACAGAACTGATTTACTGTGCAGGGAAGTGGGTTGGAGAGGATCTGGAGCCACCTCCATCGACCCCCATCGCCCCTTGATCTCTCGAACACAGATGCAAACGGTCTCCAAGCAGCTCAAAGATTCCAAGTTGTTGGAAATTTCAAGTCCAAGTTCCTGAAATTTCACAGCCAGAATTAGAGGAGTGAGTGGCTGCTGCTTTTCTTTTTTCAATTTCCAAGTTTAGATATCAGGCCTGTCACTGTGTTTTTGTATTTGCCAGCTGAGCTTCCTTTTTGGACTTTAAGACTTACGGTAGCTTCTTATCAATAAGCTACTGCGCATGTCCACATTCTTTCTTTCTCTTCTAACTTTTTTTGTTTGCCTGCCAAGAGGTAGGTGGGAACGCTGCCAAAGATGTCACTAATTAGCTAGTAAGATGTTTTTATTTCTTTTCAATAAAATGAGTTTCTTAGAATGTATCTCGGCTTATTTTCTCTTACAAAGTATACTTCAAGGAGAAGCCACGATCCACCTCTAATTTAGTGCAATTACCCCAGGATGGGAATGGGGCTGATTGCCACCCTAACAAGGCCTGGGTCAGATTCTGCTGAACATCCAAGCTCAGGTAAGGTGGGTTATAATTGGCCACCTGCTGAGGATCTACTGGCAGGAAATTGAACATTTTAAAAAATAACAGAATAATAGAGTTGGAAGGGACGTTGGAGGCCTTCTAGTTCAACCCCCCTACTCAAGTAGGAGACCCTGCCCATACCATATCAAACAGGTGGCTCTCCAGTCTCTTCTTAAAAGCCTCCAATGATGGAGCACCACAACTTCTGCAGCGAAGCCATTCTACTGTTTAATTATTCTCGTGGTTAGAAAGTTTCTACTCAGTTCTCTCCTTCATTGGTTCCCATCCATTGTTTCTTGCCTTGCCTGGTGGGGCTTTGGAAAATAGGTGGACCCCCTCTTCCTTCTGGCAGCCCCTCAAATATTGGAAGACGTCTATCACCATTCTTCTTTTCACATTGATTGAGAACATTTGAGAATTATCTGTCTCCTTCCCCACCCTTCTAGCATTTTGCAGGTATAGCAAGGTGTACATCAAAGGGAGATCTGAATGGATACCTGCAAATTAAAAATGCAAACCATCCAGGATGGCGATTGTGGGCTCTTAAACTCATTCCCAATCCTAGCAGATTAGGGAGATGGTTTGGCTGCTTATTTTTTTTTCTGCTTGGTGGATTTTCTTTCTTTCTTTTTTTTTGTAATAATTTTATTAAAGATTATTATGTTGTGTAAGGAGAACTTACACAATTACAGAATAAAGAAATACATAAAAGTTTTTTTAATTAAAAAGTGCAGAAAAAGAACAAAGAAAGAAAAGAAAAAGAAAAAAAATAGAAAAAGAACCCTTCCCTTCATCCCCAGCACAAATAATCCATAATGACTACTTATTACGATCTCTTAAAAATATAACCAAACTTTTCATCATTCCATACATCACCCAGTTTTCTATAAGCCTGTCTCTAAAACAGTGTTTCTCAACTTTGGTAGCTTGAAGATGGGTGGACTTCAACTCCCAGAATCCCCCAGCCGCTTTAGAGCACTGCTCTAAAACTTTGTCTCTCCCTATTAAACTGCAAAAGTCCAGTAAAATTTATCAGAAATAACTACAGTATATAAATATTATACAAGTACAAAGAGCGCAGAGAAGAACAAAAATGATTCAGGGTCTGGAACAGCGGTTAAATCCTCTGAAGTCTACTACTGGTTCTGTGAGTCTGCTACCAAGCGTGCGTTTTGCTTGAGGCGCCCCCGCAGAGACTGAAAAGGGAAGCCTTCCGAGTCTGCAAAGATAAGTAGAACATCGATTGGGGGGAATCCACTGTGCCACGTGATTTAGATTAACTAGAAAGCAGGAAATCCGACAATTCTAGCTAATAGAAATCATGTGTCACAGCTGATCATCGGAAATACCGATTCGTTTGAACCGGTAGCATTTTTTACTATCAGTTCTCCCGAACCGGTCTGAACCGGTAGCATTTCACCCCTGGTCTGGAAGCTAAAACCTGCGAGGAACAGTTGAGGGAACTAGGTATGTTCATTCTCTCTTCTCATCTACTGAAAAGAAGGAGGTGACATGACAGCTTCTACTTGTCTTCTTCTACTTCTGCCACAGAAAAGAGGTGGTTGACCTCTTCTCCAAAATACCCTGAGGGCAGGAGAAGAAGACAAGTTGGAAGACAAGTTGGCAGGAGAAGAAGACAAGTTGGAAGACAAGTTGGAAGCTTAGCAGGAGAGACCCAGCAGATGGAAGCTTAGCAGGAGAGACCCAACCTAGAATTAAGGAGAACAACTAATCAATGGAACGGGTTGTTTCCTGGAGTTCTGGGTCAACACTGGAGGTTTTCAGGGATAGAGTAGAATACATCTGGGATATAAGGTCTCCTGTTTGGACAGAGTTTTGGACTAGAAGACCTTCAAAGTTCCTTCCAGCCCTATGATTTTAAGTTTAACCCAATCCATTTTTCCATGCCCAGAGGAAGTTCCTTCAAAAAGTTCAAAGCAACCACACATACCAGATGGCACCTACCAGTGTCCAATCAGGGTACGGGGGGGGGCAGTGCCCTGATTTTGCTGACGGTATAAAATATCAATTGCACCAGGCCATTTTATGGGTACCATCGGGAACCCTAAATGCCAGTTAATGCTGGTATGCTTTACTGGTATCTGTGTTTCTTAACCTGAACCTCCATTTTCTGAGTCTCCAGCCTTCAGGCAACTTTGAAGTGATCGTTGAGAGAAGAAAATTAAATTTGCATTTTAAACTGACAGCAGCTGTTCTTCTGGTAATGCTTCCGCATGCCTTGAGGGGCAGATGATCAAGAGCAAAAAGAGACACGCTCCTGTTCCTCTTTGATTTGGGCAAGGCTTCCTGGAACAGCACTAATTAATTAATACACCTTTCCCATTAATACACCTTTCCCACATGCACTTGACCCTTCCTTATGGGAGTCAAGTCCTACAGCAGTTGGAGGGAGAACCAATCCTCCAAAGCCTTCCCTTTGCTGTGACCCAAAGCTACTTGAGGCCTCTATGAACTTTCCTTTTTTTCCTTTTGCCCAAACTGGCAACCTATGAAACAAACCTTATGGTTGCCTTTGGTTGATCTTAAAAGCTAAGCAAGATGACCTGATTAGGATATGGAAAGGAGACCACCAGGATATCCTACTCCTTAACCTAAATTGGGATGTTGAAAATTGCAAGCCTTCTCCATTGCCAAGAAGACACCATGGACACGAATAAGATTGTCTTGAAGAGCACTTTATCATTTTTTTTTGACATTTTAAGCAGTTTCTCTGGGTAATGTGGCTGGCAGCTTTTAAAATTTTAAATTCATTTTAAATTCTGCACCAGGAGTTCTTTTAGAGGATTCCCTTAAAATTATTAGTGGTGTCTCTGGCTAGATGGCTCAGTGGCTAAGATGCTGAGCTTGTTGATCAGAAAGGCTGGCAGTTCAGCAGTTTGAATCCCTGGCATAGGTCTCTGACGTGAACAGGGGGTTGGACTAGATGGCCTCCAATGTCCCTTCCGACTCAGTTACTGTTTGTTTTATTTTCGTTTGATTTCTTACCTCACTGCTTGTCTGTGGTTGTTTATTGAATAAACAAAAATTGGACATTTCACAAAGCAACAATTCTACGGATCTTAACAAATCACTAAGGGAGGCTGCTGGGGTCTTAAAAATTTCAGGTAACAGCCTTAACCATGCAATCAAAGCCCCACCCATTTTTCTGTGTGCTCCAACATGTTTGTGGCCACCATAGTCAAACATATTTTGACCAGGGGTGCTATTCAGCAGGTTCTGACAGGTTCTGGAGAACCGGTAGCAGAAATTTTGAGCAGTTCAGAGAACAGGCAAATACCACCTCTGGCTGGCCCCAGAGTGGGGTGGGAATGAGATTTTGCAGTACCCTTCCCCTCCACGCCCACCAAGCCACACCCACAGAACCGGTAGTGAAAAAAATTGAATTCCATCACTGATTTTGACCATCCTCTTTGAAGGGCTGGGGCTTCCATTTCCTAGTTGTGTCTGACATATCAAGTTTTCAAACCCCTGCAGACATTTCCACTTGCGGGCTCTGTTCAGGGTGACATATAAACCTCAGAAAGAGAATGAATCCATTTAACCACGATTAGATTCACATTATAACATCCAGCTGCCTGCAATTACTGCGAGTTCAATTCTCACCAGGCCCAAGGTCGACTCAGCCTTCCATCCTTTCTAAGGTGGGTAAATTGAGGACCCAGTTTGTGGGGGCAATAAGCTGACTTTGTATAAAGTATACAAAAGTATGAAGGCTATTGCTTAACACATTGTAAGCCGCCCTGAGTCTCCGGAGAAGAGCGGCATATAAATCAAATTTAAAAAAAAAAACCATTGGTGGCCTTATTTTGACATTATTTTAGTGTTTTGCAGCCACAGTCATTGGAAGATGAGTGGAAGAGTGCCCAGAATTCCTCAGTCAGTCACACTGCCTGGGGAATTCTGAGAGTTGAAGAACTCACATTTTCAAGGGCTCAAGTTTGAGAACCACTGCATTAGCTGACCCTTTTAGGTGGCATGTTTTTGTTTTAAACTTTACTCACCTTCATGTTGACAGGGAGAGTGACAGACGTGACTGAGCATGTTAAACTTTGGCTTGGGCATTTGACATCATCTTAGGAGTGTCCACCATGCAGAAGGGACTCCCATGTCAATATCCTACAGAAAGTCACATCTGGATAAGGTTTTTCATCCACCTTCTGCAGTCAGAATAAAAAGGAGTTTAGTTGTGAACGTAAATACAGAACATTAAAGATGCGTCTTCTGGTCATCAATAAATAACCCCGAGCAGGAAAAACACACAAGATTTGTCACCAAATGGGAGAATGTAACAAACAATGAAAGTTTCCAAAATTAATTTTCTTCATTTTAGTTTATTAAAATTGCTTTCATCCATCTCCCATGTTAAATATTTTATTTTTTCATATTAATGGCTGCAATTTCTACTCTGCCTTCCTTCTGTCATTAACACTGTACAAACTTAATATCATTAGTAGTTTTTTCCTTTAATTATGTGACTGGAAGAAGAAAAACATCAAAGTTTCCGTGAAATTGGAATAGTATATCTAAATTGCCTCATGTTTATTTTAACATTAACAGTAAATGAAGCTAATGGGCTTCTATATTATTAAAAGCAGCCATTTGTGTCCTGCCTGCTTTAAAAGATGTTAAATAATTAGTTATTTAATAGAGAGGTGCAAAACAAATCAAAGAAGCAGAAAAACTTTGGAGTGGGAGGATTCGGGCTTCAAACTGGAAACTCTTTCTGAGGAGGAGAAGGAGGGTGAAGCTTTGCATCCTGCTGAGATACTGATAGCTCTAATTTAATAACAAGCCTGGGGGGGGGGGGTTCTGTCATCTTTGAGATGTAAAGGAGTTCCACATCTTGAAAGGATATTTGGAAATAATTTAATGAGTTTTGATGGCTACCTGAGAAGCTCACTCAGCATCAGCCCTGGGAGAGCGATGGCGGAAAGAAAATAGGGCTTGCTTTCTTAGCCATTATGCTTTTGGGCCCTCAGTTGGGGGAGAGTCATCACCATGCTCTAGAGCAAGGGTCTCCAACCTTGGCAACTTTACGACTTGTGGACTTTAACTCCCAGAATTACTCAGCCAGCTTTGCTGGCTGAGTAATTCTGGGAGTTAAAGTCCACAAGTCGTAAAGTTGCCAAGGTTGGAAGCCCCTGCTCTAGGGCAGTGTTTGGCACCTTTAAGCTGAGTGGACTTCAATTCCCAGAATTGCCTGGGGAATTCTGGGAGTTGAAGTCCACCCACATTTTTGAGTTATTAAGATTGAAGAACATTGGTCTAATCTGAGTGTTACAGGAGTATTATATCTGATAGAGCCTACTCTTTAACCATGTTTTTAGTGGTCTTGAATATCTTGTCTTTCTGAATCTTGGAGGACTGGTAAGGTGTAGGTAGGATTTCCAGACATCAAATGGATATTGTAGGAGGAGAAGCACGTTAGTCTACAGTAGTTATGCACAGGAATCTAACCCACTTAGATTAGACCGCTGTTCTTCAACCTTGGCAGCTGGACTTCAACTCCCAGAATTCCCAGGGCAGCGTGCTAGACTGGGGAATTCTGGGAGTTGAAGTCCTCTCAGCTTAAAGGTGCCGAGGTTGACCAACCCTCTTCCAGATCAGTTTTCTCCCATTGGAGATCTCCATGAAGCCTACAGCAGCTCCCCAAATGAACAGTAACTGTAGACAACTTTGCAGTGGTTGAGGATTTTGACCATTGTAGCTGTAGAACCGGAGAGAGAAAGTTAGGCCTTTTGCTGCACAAAACATCAAGATGGCGCTCTCAATCAAAGACTAGACCCTTTTTGGACATGCCAGTGGCTGAAGACTTCACTTCCTGCATGTTTTCTGTCTTTTGAAGTGGCACAAATAAGATGTTGTCATCTCCCTCCCTCTGAGGTGCATCATTTCCTGAGGAGTCTCATGGGGTAAGATCAAAGCTCTGCCTGGTTTTGATGCACATCGCATGTCTGGAGATTTGATCGCAGCAGTGGTGAAATGTAAAATTTGTTACTACGATTCTGTGGGAGTAGCTTAGTGGGGGGTGGGCGTGGCCAACTTTTTTTTTAACTTTTAAAAGCATTTTTTCTACAACGTTAAGAGGTTGTAGAGAAAATGCTTTTAAAAGCCTCTGACGATCCCAGCTGAGCTGTGCGATCATCAGAGGCTTTTTTTTTTTACTTTTAAAAGCATTTTTTCGAAGAGGTTGTAGAAAAAATGCTTTTAAAAGTAAAAAAAAGGCTTTGATGATTGTGCTGCTCAGCTGGGCATGGGCGGGGGGGGGGGCTGCAGGGATTTTTGCTACCGGTTCTCCGAACCACCCGCGGCCATCGCTACTCGATCAGGCGATCCGGTCTGAACTGGGAGCATTTCACCCTTTGATCGCACCCTTGTAGTTGTCATCTTGATTTTTTTTTTGGCCCACCTGGCTATTTGCTGGTCAACTGTGATCAACTGCCCTGAGTCTTCGGAGATAGGGTGGCATACAAATCAAATTAAATAATAAATAAATAAATAACTGTGCAAGATGATTTTGTGATCTGAATCTTTTCTAGCCTGCTTTATTAATGTCCAGCCTGGCAAAATCCCATGGATTAATTTTCCCTAGATGCTTTGTCCTCCAGGCGCATTGCTCAAGGGAAACCAAAAAAGACAGTCAGTCTGAAACAGAATCTACAATTAGGTCTCCAAAGAGGTTAAGTGTTTGAAAAAGCTGATGGACAACCTGTGTTGGGTAGATGCCTTGAGGTAAGCATCCTATTCTTGGTGTAAGAGACAGTTGATAACTTTGTAGATCTTCTCGCCTTCCCCATCAGTAATCCGGGATTCATGGAAGCTTGGTTGTCTGTTGTGACCTGACAGCACTGAGTTTGAGTAACCGCAGGACAAAGCCAGGCCATGAGTATGCAAGTGGAAAGGCAGATGGGCCTTAGAGTGCTCCTGGAGTACATCCACCTCCATCCACTTCCTCTCTGGTCTCCCATCTGCCCAGCCAAGTCCATCTGGCTCTGACTGTATCCAAGAGAGAAATGGGTCAGTAGAAAGAGGTCAACTGCTGGCCCTTCAGTTTTTGCCTGGTTGGAAATTCTGCCTCAGAACATTTGTTCTTCTTTCCTTGGGCTTCTAGAAGAGTTCAGGTGGACAGCAGAGTAAAATTGTAGGCCAACCTGGCACTCTCATTGCTCCAAAGGACTTCTGGAGTAGGAGGTAGATGTGGTGACATGGTCATTTAAATAATGTGTTTCTCACTGAATTTAGACATCTCCCAAGCTATGAAGCTCTGTTCCTGCAGTAACAGAGCTTTTGTTGGGCAAGAGCCAAGGAGATAAAGCTGCAAACCCAGAGCCATCCATAGCAGCTACTCAAATGAATATGGGCCCCTCTCTCATACTGGTACTTTAGGAAGGAAAATAGGACAGGGAAGCCTCCTTAAGCTTCTGGAGAAAAAGAGGTCTACTTTAACAAATTATTAGACTTGAGTTTCCTTATTTGCTTTGGTCTTAGTTGGTCCATTGGGTTAATCAGTGACATTAACAAGGATGATTAAGGGACTAGAGCCTAAAACATACGATGAACGGTTGCAGGAACTGGGCATGGCTAGTTTAGTGAAGATAAGGACCAGGGGAGACATGATAGCAGTCTTCCAATATTTTAGGGGCTGCCACAGAGAGGAGGAAGGGGGCCAAGCTATTCTCCAAGGCACCCAAAGGCCAGACAAGAAACAATGGATGGAAACTGACCAAGGAGAGATTCAACCTGGAAATAAGGAGAAATTTCCTGAGAGTGAGAGCAATCAACCCATGGAACAGAAGTTGCCTTCAGAAGTTGTGGGAGCTTCATCACTGGAAGCTTTCAAGAAGAAATTGGGCTGCCATTTTGTCAGAAATGGTGTAGGGTTTCCTGCTTGGGCGGGGCAGTTGGACTAGATGACCTACAAGATCCCTTCCAACTCTGTTAATCTGTTAAACCAGTTGCCTTGCATCAGGTGACCATGAGGATGCGTTAAGCAATAGCCTTCATACTTTTGTATATACCTGCTTAGTAGGGCTTTTGGGCCCCCTCCCCAAGCGGTGTTCTTTTTTATACAAAGTCAGCTTATTGACCCCACAATCCGGGTCCTCATTTTACCTACCTCGGAAGGATGGAAAGGTGAGTCAATCTTGAGCCTGGTGAGATTCGAACTTGCAGTAATTGCAGGCAGCTGGCAACTAAGTGCTATTTTAACAGCACTTAGTCCCCTGCACCACCAAGGCCCTTTATTGTAAAGGGAATAGCAATATCAGGCATCTAAACAGGAAGAACCATGTGGTTTTGTGTGCAAGAAGTCAAGGTGGCAGACAAAACCTTGCCCCTTTTTACAGGTGGCATCACTGTCACTTTTTTGGAGTGGTGCAGTTGGCCTAGAGGTGGAGCTCTCGCCTCACAAAGTTTGGGTTAATGCTAATTAATTTTGAGGAGCTGTGCATGTTGTGCCAACCCCCATCTAATTGATTTCTCTGTCATTCAGTGCTTTTTGTGAGACACAGCCATCAGTTGGATAACCAGGTTTAACTGTGTTTTGTTGAGCTCAGTCACGAAATCCCTCATTCAGGAATGCTCCCTGGATCATTAAGTTCAGCAAGGATAGAACAGAATAGAATTCCTTATTGGCCAAGTGTGATTGGACACACAAGGACTTTGTCTTTGGTGTATATTTGGTGTATATTTGTCTTTGGTGTATATGCAGTTGTTAAGTTAGTAATACAGCTGTTCAGTGAACCTGGCTTCCACATAGACTTTGCTTGTCAAAAGGTCGCAAAAGGAAGTCACATGACCCTGGGACACCGCAACCGTCATAAATATGAGTCAGTTGTCCAGCGTCTGAATTTTGGTCACGTGGCCGTGGAGATGCTGCAATGGTCATAAGTGTGAAAAATGGTCATAAGTCACTTTTTTCAATTCCTTTGTAACTTCAAATGGTCATTAAATGAACTGTTGTAAGTCGAGGACTACCTGTCATAAGGCCAAGAGCACTGGCCAGCTGTAACCAAAGGAGCATAATTTTTGGGCCCCCTCTAATGTACGAAAGAATAATTTCTGCTGGAGAATTGTTATTTTTAAAAAAGAGCTAGAATTCCCTGAACGGCTGTCAGCGATGTAATAAGGAAATTCTGAAAGCATCCAGAATCGCCAAATACATTGTCAGAATCTGACGCTTGGCGTATCCATCACCCACTCCTTAAGACATATTAAAGCTGATTTAAAACAACGAGCATTTTCTCTCCTCTCTCTTTAAAGGCAGACATTATTGTTACGTAGGCTTTTGTTTTAATTAAAATAGGTATTGAAATCCTCAATGAAGCTTTGGTGGATTGTTAAAAGGGTACCAATCCATTTGCAGAACAGCCAAAAATATGTCCTGGTAATTGTCATTTTCCAACACGGAGAAGGCTTAATTTAGTTCAATCAAATCAAAAAAGCAGCTTTAATTTACAGAGCAATAAAACCCACTAACCTCGCTTTCGATCAAAGAACTAAAAAAAAAAAAAGAGCCAACAACCCCAAAACACCCAGTCCAGAGCACAGTGAAATGTTTATTTTGTACAATGGCCCATAACTGCATTTATGTGATTTAAAAGCCTTTTTTTTTTTTGAACCATAGGGTAATATTACATGCATGTAGAATTGAGCGCTTGTTATGGCTCATTTGTCCCCACAGAGACCAAAAATCATTTGCTCCTCAATTCCTACCTAAAAGACCTTCTTTTGTATATAATTCTCATAGTTTACTTTAAATGGGATCCTTAGGTTAAGGGTTTCCCTCCCTGTGGCTACCATTTGTCAAAGCAGCTCGTAAGGGGTACTTAATGCCTCTCCACATTCTGGCAAATATTTTTTTTTCCATTTGGGGCACAAATTAAAAAAACACACAGTAGCATCGCTGTCCTGAAAATCCCACCTGCCTCCAAGAAATATGAGACCCACAAGTGCCAGCTTTCACCCTTTATTTCTTGCCCAGCCTTCCACCAGAGAATAAATATTTATGTTATTAATATATTATATTAATTATAATAATTAATTTAATATGTTAATAAATATTAATAAATAACCAGTATTTGAGGGGCTGCCACAAAAAAGAGGGGGAGGGGGGTCAACCTATGTTCCAAAGCACCAGAAGGCAAGACAAGAAACAGTGAATGGAAACTAATCAAGGAGAGAAGCAACCTGGAACTAAGGAGAAATTTTGTAAAAGTCAACCAGTGGAAAAGCTTGCCTACAGAAGTTGTGGGTGCTTCATCTCTGGAGGCTTTTAAAGAAGAAAGGGGACAACCATCTCTCTGAAATGGTTTAGGGTCTTCTACTTGTGCAGGGGGTTGGACTAGAAGACCTCCATGGTCCCTTCCAACTCTATTCTGGTTGTCTATGGAGATTCTCAGTCATCCAGGTCATGGTTGTCCCAAATGTGTTTTTTCAAGAGGCAACTGGACTTTCTGGTTTTTCTTTGAAGACGTTTTGCTTCTCAACCAAGAAGCTTCTTCAGCTCTGTTCTGTTCTGATTGATTGATTGAGGATCTCCTGCTTGTTCAGACTAGAGGACCTCCAGGGTTCTTTCCAACTCCGTTTTTCTTTTAAGTAAAAAGAAGTCCGGTTGTGCTGTGACTCAACCTTTTAGACAACTTTACCTGGATGGCTGAGAATCGTCACTGACCTTCAACCAGGGACTTTTCAGGGTCTCTGCAACATAGTCAAACAATAGATAAATTTATTGATAAGCCCATTCAAAAGGAGAGAAAAGAACACTGCAGTATTGGTAATCCTCAACCTATGACTGGTTGCTTAGTGACCATTCAAAGTTACGATGGACCCCTCCCCCCCTCAATGACGACTTACGATCCAGTTTTGTAGTTCCGATGATGCCCCCGCCCCACAGTCACCTGGCTGCATTTTGGGTGCTCCCCATTTATAGTTATTTCAGTGCCCTGTGATCACATGACTGATTTACAACGGTTTTCCCAGAAACCAGTGTTTACTTCCGGTTTCCAGCCAATACCAGACCATAGTGAACCATGGGTTTGCTTAACCACCACTGAGAAAAAGACAGTAAAATCAGGTCTGGCCACAATCTTCATGACTTACGACTATAATTGCCAGGCTCAATTATGTTGGAAACCCAAGGATTAGCTGCATCTACTTTGCATTACTGCACGATTGACAGCAAAAACATCTTCTGGAGAATTTTTTTCCCTCCCCTTAAATGTTTTCTTCATATGTTTAAATTTGGAAGACCCCCCATAAATGGCAAGGAGTGAAAAGGCTAGCAGCCCTCTGGTCCTTCTGAGCATGATGATGAAGCTTGGAGTGGAGGTAAACTTTGAGAAAGTTTCAGGACTTCTGGAGGAATTAGAAGTGGCGTTGAAGCTCTGCAGAACTCTTGTTCTCCTTGCAGTGACCAACGATGGAAGAATTAAAAATTAAACCAAGACCAAGGCATCATTTCAGCGAAAGGCTAACTGTCATCACTCATTGATCATCATTACAGCACTGTAAACGTCCATTTGCTCTCCTCCATCCTCCATTTTGAAATAGCATCTCAACCCAAAGACCAGGATTACTTTTCTGGCTCCTTGACAAAAGGAGAGAGAATGAAAATGCTGCAGGCAGATGAGGCAATGATTAAGTCCTCCCCCAACGACCAGCCACTAGATTGTCAAAGGATGTTGGGTCTTTCTATGATGAGCTTTTGGAGAAAGCAGGGGTGAAGCCAGCCTTGATTGCATGCGACAACAACTTGAAACAACTCACCTGAGGGAGCTGGGATTTCTGTAATAAAAGATGGCATTGCAGGACACCCAACTCTGGGTTGCTAAACTCTAGGAGATCATGAGATGGTTGCAATCCTTATGGCCATCACTTCTGGATGGGATTTTTGCAACCGAGAGGTGGCAATCCAAAGACAGGAACCATCACGACTGCAGTTCCGAGGCTCTTCCTGGAGCAGGAAAGAGCTCCGTCTGCTTGGCTCTTACTGAGCCTTGTGAAATCTGAGCAAAATTCCAACATTTAGTTTCCCATCTAAATGGGAAACTCCTGGGAGTTTCTTTTGAATACCTCCTGGGAGTCCTTTTGAAAACCAGTAGATAGGCCCTTTGTGCATAGGTGTTGCTTCTGGGTGTGCAAGTATCTACTGTAGCCTTACCTATCTGGCTATCTCTAGCCAGAAGACTACATCTCTAGCCAGAGACTGCAATTCAGGGGTGAAATGCTCCCAGATCGGACCGGATCACCCGATCTGGTAGCGATCTTGGCCAGTGGTTTGGCAATCCGGTAGTGACGGCAGAGCAGAGCTCCGTCCACCTGGCCAGGTGTCATTACTTCCTGGTTTTAACCAGGAAGTAATGTGTCTTTTACCTTCTGCACATGCACAGAAGGTTTTGCGCATATAAGTAGATTTCACTCCTGCTGCAATTCCTAGAATGCACATCTGAGCCTGGGAATTCTGGGAGTTGTAGCTCCTATGCTTGCAGTCCCAGTTCCAGACTGGCAAAAAGTGATGGAATTAATCCAAAGGTGTGTTTAAAAAGACCCTAAGATGCTGTGCATTGAAGGCCCTGTCACAGAAGATCCAACAACCTGTTCTGACTCTATTCCAAAGAAAAGAATTGAATATGAATAGAATATATAGAATATGACTATATATATGTGACAACTACCTGAAACACCATGAAGAGCAGGATGGTGGTTTAATCCTAGATAGTGGCAGATCTTTCTCTCTTAGAGTGCAAAGGAAAAAAAAAACTATTGCGAACTCCATGTAGGCATCAGGAACGGCATCCGGCCAGTAAATGCTCAGCTCCATTCAGTCACCCTACCCCTGCCCCTAAATTAAGGGATTACATGATTGTAAAAGAGAGTTTTATATAACTCTATAGATTAGAATATGACTCTATTCCAGAGGTCTTCAAACTGGACAGCTTAAAGACTCGTGGACTTCAACTCCCAGAATTCTCCAGCCAGCATAGTTTAAAGCTGTCCAGTTTGAAGACCTCTGCTCTATTCTATTCTACCAAGTTGGCACTAAAAGCAAGAGACCAAATTGAGCCTGATTCAATCCAGCTTTTCTTCACTTATCTTCTTGAGATGCATGATGTTTGCAAGGGTCCCTATTTTGCATGCTCATACATACCACGTTGCATTGCTGAGAGGACTCCCAGAAGGGATGCCTACACAACATTAGATGGAGCTATTTGTTGAATTGGAGTTGGCCTTTCTGAACCTTCTTGGCAGAGTGTGGCACAGAGTGGGAGCCTAAGCACAAGTTACAAAAGAGATTTCTGGGTTTCTGTCCCTTGAGGAACCCCATTAAAGTGGGAGTCAGAGGATGTTGCTCAGCCGCTTGGAGCCAACAGAGGCCTCTGGCGTCCGTCATCCTTGTCCTTTGGCTGCATCAGCCAGCTGGCCTCCTGCCTCCCCTTCCCAGCCTCTGCAAGGAACAGGGCTGTCTCTTTCTGACCCCCCACCCCCACCCCGTCTATCCTCCCCATCCTCCCCATCCTGTCCCAATTGTGTTTGAATCTGCTCTTTTCCTTGTTGCTTTGAAGATGGCTTTATAGAGAGAGCAGGACGCCTCAATAGCAGCAGATGGCAGATAAGTAGGAATGGTAAATAGTTTTAATTACTGGATAATGTAAGTGAGACAATAAAGGGGAAGAGAGGGGGAGCGAGCTGCTGCCACGGCGAAGGCTGCAAGTGTGGTGGGACCCAATTTGTCTGGAAGGCAGCATGTGTTGCTCCCGTCTTTGGAGGGCTTTAAAAGAGAGTGCCGAAAAAAATATTAATTGCCTGGTTCATCTGCCCATCCGTCTTCTCCACCAAAGTCGCAGGCTTCCTTTAATTTCAGGGGAATGGTTCGGAAATGGGAATCATGCAAATGAGTATCTTAGCTATTCATTTGTTTTACTGCAAGCGTTTTGTGAGCAAATGGCCTAAAGCCTGCAATGAATTAAAAGACTCGGCACTGGAGACCGATTTTTAATACAAAGTCCTGACACGAAGACGACCCCGACCGGCAGCGCCGAAAATGTTGGCATAGCAACTTTGGGCATTTTCATGCAAATTGGCTCCTATATAGATGATAGCAGTGCAATGATTTCCTTCAACTAATCATCATAAAATTAGTTTCACTATATTTAAATGCCTCCACTTAATGCATTATATCCATATGCATGAAATTGCCTGAGCTAATGCAGTACATAAAATGCCAAAGACACAATGAATAGCCAAATTGCAAGCAGTTATGTCGCCTCCCATTAAAAAAACCCTTTTCGTCTATTTTTTGGGGAGGGGGGGCAAGGAGAGAGAGAGAGAGAGAGAGAGAGAGAGAGAGAGAGAGAGAGAGAGATTGGGAAGTGTTGTTATTGAATGTGTGGTTCCCCCAAAGGCATCTATCACCAATTGCTAACAATGCACACAAACATTCAACATTCGTTTAAGTAACGTTAAGGTTGTACAAAATCCAGAACACTGATGAGTGATGCTGTCTCGCTCCCAGGAGCCGAGCAGAAGCCAACCGTTGCCAACGTGGAAACTGGCAGATGATCAGAATGTAAAGTATCAGAGACAGCCATTGTTTAATGATGATGACGACAATGACAACAACAACAACAGTTTAGAAAACCAATCCTGGCCTAATGAAAACTTTAACCTCTAGCCAACAAATCTGATGGTGTTATGGACTTTTTAGAGAGACTCTGCAGGGACTTTTTAATTGCAAAAGGATATGTGTGCAAACGAAAGGAAGGGGAAAGGAAGAGGAAGAGGAGGAGGGAGAAATAGACATAAAGACAGTCCCCCACCCCGATGCCATCACTCTGCTAAATAGCCAATTCTCACATCACTGTCTTGTGCCAAAGGATATCTAACCATGTAGCAGGACTGTATTACAGTATTATTCTTTTATCTTTCGTATTACCTACTCCTATTGGTATTTTATGACTATCACTTTGTTGGTTGAATGATACGTTATATGATTGTATCTTATGATTTATCAGTTTGCTGCTTATATGTATACTGAGAGCTTATGCACCAGAGATAAATTCTTTGTGTGTTCAATCACACTTGGCTAATAAAGAATTCTATTCTATTCTATTCTATTCTATTCTATTCTATTCTATTCGATTCGATTCGATTCGATTCGATTCGATTCGATTCGATTCGATTCGATTCTAGAATAGCACACTTCCCCTAATGTGTCACGTTGGAGATACTGTATGCTTTTTAGAACAGATGCGGTCAGGGAGACACAGAATGTGCTTTGGTAGAAAGTGAAATGTAATAATGATTATATTAAAAGGATTAAAGACAGTCATGTGATGATCTGAAGGTATATAATAATTTTCCCTTCCTATCGTTTTAAAATAAATCTTCAGTTGCCAAAAGCTTTGCACCTGGGCACCGGAGTCAAAGCTTTGCAGGGACATGTATGACTCATGTCACACACTTTTCTCCTGGACGTTGAGCATCAATCTGCGTTGGAGATGTGCCTCTTTTCCCAATTAAAGCCAAAGAGAGCATTTGCAGACAGAGAAGTTAATTCTGAGACTATGGAAGGATACAGGTAGTCCTTGACTTATGACCACAAGAGGGGACCACAATTTCCATTCCTAAGCAAGACAGTTGTTAAGGGAGTCATACTCAATTTTGCAACCTTTTTTTTTGCCATGGCTGTTAAGCGAATCTGACTTCTTCCGTTGATTTTGCAGGTTGGAAACTTGGACGCCACACTCCTCGTAAGTGTATGCTTGTTGCCAAATGCTTGAATTTTGATCACTTGGTCATGGGGATACTGTGACAGTCATAAGTGTGAGGACTGATCATAATCAGTAATTTCAGAGCCGTTGTAATTTTGAGCGGTCACCAAACAAATGGCTGAGATCTATCAGTACTTGTTCCTACTCTCTTTGGAGAGAGAGAGAGAGATCATTTGTGTTATGCCCTTATAAGGACACCTGCCGGGGATTGGTTAGAAAATCCTCCGGCGGGAGATTTGAATCGCTGTCTAGGGGCGGTGCGGCTGCCGGAACGAATATAAGGAGAGCTCCGGCAGTGCAGCGCCAGTCTTGTTCCTGTTGAAATAAACTTGTTACATGGACTCCGCTGGTCACGTCTTCTTTCCCTGCGCCGATCTTACAATTTGAAACCAGGTATTTAATTTAATATGTTCCAGCTATTAAATTAAATACCTTAACCAGAGTCCCTGGTTTCAAATGACCTCTCTGTACCCAAAGAGACACCACTCTCAACTAGGAACAAGTACCGGTAGACCTCAACCATTTGTTTAGTAAAATAATTACAACGGGCCAGAACACACAGTGGTAGTTGATTGGTTGGAGAGTGCAGACTCCTGCATGAGGCAATCTATGATTGGATGCTGGGTGTAAAGGGGGTGTTTCCCTTTATTCCCACTTTTTTTTCTTCTGTGTGTGTTCTGTAGGCTGTTCTGTGATTTACCTCATGATGTAGTGATGTGCCTGACTATCATATCTAATGTAAATACCATAGAGGAGTTAAATATATTTATTTCTATAAAAATAAAAGTTCATGTCAGAGTCTCTGACTTCATTTGGACACATGCTGTGCAATTTCCTGACAGATTCCCACCAAGAGTCCATCCCTGAACTTTTGATGGCTGGATCGTCTGCCCAGGGCAGTCAGTCATCGGAGAAGCAGCAGGCAGACAGTGAAATCATTCCTTGTGTAGAATGGGACAATTCGCCATGGCCAACTGACCATGGCCATCTCCCCTTTGGACAACTCACCACGGACAATTCCATGTAGTATAACTCAACACAATAAATGTTATCCGCCACTGTTTCTTCAACATAGTGGCGGATAACATGTATCCCATTGAGTTATCCTGAGTGGAATTGTCCCACAGTGAGTTGGCCACAGTGTGAGATGACCATGGCAAGATGGTCGCGGTGGGTTGGCCATGGTGAATTGTCCCATAACCTTCCTCGTGGCTAGTATAGATTGGGGATATCTGCTCAAAGACAATGCATATTCAATCCAGCTTGGCTTGTTACAATTTCCCCATTGCTGGTGATTCTCCACGATGGCTGGATGCCAACTCTGCCATTGTCGCATAACTCATCTCTCAAGTGCTAATTACAAAACTACTTAATTAAGGGAAACTCGATTTTTTCTCACATTAACTGTATTTTCTATGGCTCTTGCTGGAGCCATTTGCTGCAAGGAAGAATTTTCAAGTCACTGCAAAGTTGCACAGGTGTGACTGTGGAGAAGCTGACTCAGCTCCAGGAATTAACCAGCAGGAGCTGTTAAGAGGGCACCAAAATTGCAAGCAGATCTTTTAGTGGACTGCAGAGAGACATCCTTGATTCCTGAAGTCACCGTGCGAACACACTTATCTCAGCAGAATGTGGGCTCAATGAGGGGTATCTGCCAAGGGAGGCAAAAAAGTCAAAATGGCAGCCGCTGCTTTGTGATCAGGGCCCCGCTCCTCTTTTGCTCATTAAAAAGGAGTAGGGACATGTTTCTGAACCTTGGCAACTTTAAAGATGCGTGGACTTCAGTTCTCAGAATTCCTCAGCTAGCAAAGCTTATGATCATATGGTTGACTTTTTTGACAACTCTGGGCACCCCCGGACTCCATTCACACAAGAATGGTCTGGTCATCAGATGTTGCCAATTGCTTGAATTTTGATCACTTGGCCATGGGGATGCTGTGACAGTCATAAGTGTGAGGACTGATCATTGTCACTTATTTCAGAGCCGTGGTAATTTTGAACGGTCACCAAACAAATGGCTGAGATCTACCTGTACCTGTTCCTACTTGAGGGTGGTGTCTCTTTGGAGAGAGAGAGGGGTCATTTGAAACAAGGTCATTTGAAATAAGGCTTGCTCTTTTAAAAGTAATTCTGCTCTTCCTTTCCATGTAACCAAGCAAGGAAATCAGTCATTCA
This sequence comes from Masticophis lateralis, assembly GCA_030761175.1. Lineage (NCBI taxonomy): Eukaryota > Metazoa > Chordata > Lepidosauria > Squamata > Colubridae > Masticophis > Masticophis lateralis. The sequence continues at coordinate 21,968,121 of JAUDYJ010000012.1, read as the reverse complement.
TTTTAGACCAGGGGAAAATGCCAGGATAATCTTACGGACGTGGAATAAAGTACATAAATAATGAAATTGGTAATGCTAGGCAGGAGATCATGAGTCCTGTGCATTGAGCTGCTTCCAAGCTACCTGTCTCGACCCCTTACTGTGAGCATTAACTTCATAACTGAAGTATGGCGAAGGTTGGTTCCACCATATTAAAAAAGGAAACGATTTACAGCCATCTGTAATTGCTCACTGAATATTTCATGGCCTTATATTGTACCCCTATTTTCAAGCTGTTTGCTTCAGCTCTGTGGATGCATAATGTTCTTCCAACACAGGATGGCTTTTGGTGAGATTCTTGGAGATGAATTCACATAAAAAAAAGAGGTTCTCCTGACTGGCTTTCAGTCGAAGCACAAACTCAAGGTTATTTATTCTGACAAGAGGAAGACTGGGGAGACTAGGAGGTTATGGGTCCAAATATCTGAAAGAGAATTATCTAGAATCATTAGCAGACTTCCACCAGTTGAGGGCCTGTCACAGAGAAGACAGGGTTGACCTACTCTCTAAAGCACTTGAGAGCAGGACAAGGAGTAATGGGTGGAAGATTGTCAAAGAGAGAGACAACCTAGAATTAAGAAGTAATTTCCTGATAGTGAGAACAATAAACCACGGAATGACTGGCCTTTAGAAGTTATGAATGCTCTGTTACTGGAGCTCTTCAAGAATAGATTGGACGATCATTTGACTGGGACAGTATAAGGAGTTCTCCCTTGAGCAAAGGGTTGGACTAGAAGACTTCCAGGGTGCCTTCCAAGTTCCAAGCTAATAATGGGCAGAAGATCATTAGAGATCCAACCTGGAACTAAGGAGGAATTTCCTGACAGTAAGAACAATTAATCAGTGGAATGACTTGCCTCCAGAAGTTGTGGGTTCTCCATCACTGGAGGCTTTCAAGAAGAGATTGGACAGCTATTTGTCTGAAATGGTATAGGGTCTCCTGTTTGAGCAGGGGGTTTGACTAGAAGACTTCCAAGGTCCCTTCTATTGCTGCTATTCTATGTTCTATGTCTAATTGATAATTAATCTAGCCTTGAGACATGCAAATGGGACATGCAAATGGGACATGCAAAAAATTGCACTCTGAAACAATATCTGTTGGGGAAGGAAATTATTTTACAAGACCTATATATGTTACCTTACCAACAGCCAGCATGGGGAATTCTGGGAGTTGAAATCAACATATCTTAAAGTTGATGGGGTGAAGAAACACTGCATTAAGAAGAAGAATCATTAATTGTTCCAAAAGCTTGTTCTTCCTGTTCCCTTTTTTACTAGTCTACTTTACTAATTTACTAGAAAAAAGATAGACCATGCTAAAACAACGCTGAAATGGACTTATAGCTAGTCCTCTACTTACAACCATTTGTTGAGCAACTGCTTGAAGTTACTAGCAACTGGTCCTCACATTTATGACCATTGTAGCATCTCCATGGTCATGTGATCAAAATTATAAAATAATTTATAAAATCATGAAATGTGCGGAGTCCGGCAGACTTACAAAACTGATCAAGGGTAAAAGAGACTCAGATTTTTATAGTAGTTGGAACATGTGGTAGGATTGGATCCAGAAACAATGGGAGAGAGATAAAGGATAATGTTGGATTATAATTATAGATGATGGTATAATTATGATAATCAATAAATATTGGAAATGTAAATTTGTATATAAGAATCTGTAAATAGTTTCTATTTTTGCTTTCTGATTATTGGTGTATATATACATGGATATTTTGGTGATGTTACACCCTGATAGAAAAACTATTATACATTTGTTTTTATTTTTGTTTTTTGAACTATAATGAAAATTTATATATATATATATAAAATTCATGGACATGACAACTGGCATGTCTTTACAATGGTTGTAGTATCCTAGGATCACATGATCACTCTTGGTAACCTTCCCAACAGTCTTCTGAGAAGCAAAATCAACAGGGGAAAGTGGATTCACTTAATAACTGCATAATTCACTTAAGAAACGCAGTGATTCGCTTAACCACGTAGCAAAAAAGGTTATAAAATCAGGCATGACTTACCGAACAACTGCCTTGCTTAAGCAAGGGAAATTCTGGTCCCAGTTATGTTCATAAAATGTAGGACTACCTGTAGCTACAGCTGGATCACAACCGTATGCTGTGAATGGTGATATTCACTGTTGCTCGTTCCAAAGCCAGATGATTTTCAGTTATGGATGTGACTGAGAATTCGAGGAGTTGAGATCTATCACTTTTAGAAGGTTCCAGATTGTGGAAGCCTTCACTATCTTTTAAAAAATGGTCATTTCTAGGGAAAGAGCCCGAGTTAACATTTTTAGAAAGGTTCTCCCTGGATTCCTGCCAAGATTTCTGATCGGAAATGTGTTTGCCAAAGGTTAACCCTGGTGGCGGTAGAAGCCCTTCTTTCTTTAGGCGTGTCAATGAGCCTTCGCCTTTTGTGCGTTTCCTTGCCCACAGCAATCCTGTGTCACAGGAGAAATAATTGGGACATTTACAATGTCGCTCTCTTGCCGTTGCCAACAATTTTTCACGCTGTTAATTCACTTCATCTTACTATTCGCAGGGAAAGTGCCTCCAAGATATTGGCAATCATAATTTTTACGACTAGTTATTGTAACTCTGGTGTCAAATTTATCTCCATGTCACCCAAGAGAATAACGTGGCATCAAATTAGCATGATAAGCAAAGAGAACAAGAGTGAGAGAGAGAGGGAGGCTGATGTACGTCCATGCTCAAGAAGCATCCCGTGGAGATCGGATAAGATTCAAGATCCAGGCGTTTTAAACAAAAAACAAAAAAAACCCCAACCTCAGCCTGGTTTAAGCTTCTTCCTTATGTCTGAGTTGAAGTTTGCCAGCATAAACCTTTGGCGATATCTATTTTTGGCATCATAATGGCAAAATAATCTTATACAGGTAGTCCTTGATTTACAACAGTTCATTTAGTGACCATTCAAAGTTACAACAGCACTTTAAAAAGTGGTTATTACCGTTTTTCACACTTACAAGTCTTGAGGCATCCCCCTTGGTCATGTGATCAAAATTCAAAATGCTTGGCGACTGACTGTTACGACGGTTGCACTCTCCCAGAGAGCCCCAGAATTATGCAATCCCATTTTGAGACCTTCTGATCAGCAAAGTCAACGGGGAAGCCGGACTCACTTAACACTTGTGTTACCAACTCACAACTGTGGCAAGAAAGGTTGTAAAATGGGGCAAAACTTACTTGACAACTATCTCCCTTAATAATAGAAATGTTGGGCTCAATTATGGTCATAGGTTGAGGACTACCTGTATTTAGTCACTTGTTGGGCTACCATATTTTTCAGAGTATAAGATGCACTCCCCCTCCCACCATATAAGTGGGTGAAAATTTCGGTGTGTCTTATAGACCGAATTTTTGGCCTCCCGAACAGTCTGTGCATCGAGTTTTCACCCTCCCCAGCCCCCAGAAGCATGCTGCAGTGCTCCACATCAGAGGTGGGTTTCAGCAGGTTCTGACCAGTTCTGGAGAACCGGCAGTGGAAATTTTGAATAGTTTGGAGAACTGGTAGTAAAAATTCTGTCTGGCCCCGCCCCCATCTATTCTCTGCCTCCCAAGTCCCAGCTGATTGGGAGGAAATGGGGATTTTGCAGTATCCTTCCCCTGGAGTGGGATGGGAATGGAGATTTTACAGTATCCTTCCCCTGCCACGCCCACCAAGCCACACCCACCAAGCCACACCGACAGAACCGGTAGTAAAAAATTTTGAAACCCACCACTGCTCCACATGTCCCATTTTCTCAAAAAAACCAGATCTGTTTTTGGCCTGCAAAGTGCTTCTGGGGGCCGGGGAGGGCGAAAACTGGATGCAAAGAGGCCAAAAAAATTTTTTTCTTATTTTTAAGAAATGCTTAAGGTGCATTTTATAGTACGAAAAATACGGTAAGTGAAAAGGATATTAGGTGATTTTCCTCAGCTTTGTTTTGCCTCAAAGGAGTGAGACAATGACCTTGTGATGACCTTGTGGTGATGCTTAGACACTCCTTGAGTAGCAGGTGGCAGGTGCCAAGAAGGGTTTGGGATAAGGTGAGAGGGAGCTTCTCACTGGTGCTCCACACAATTCCTTCTACCCAGTGGTGAAATCCAAATTTTTTTACTACCGGTTCTGTGGGCATGGCTTGGTGGGCGTGGTGTGGCTTGGTGGACATGGCTTGGTGGGTCTGGCAGGGGAAGGATTCTGCAAAATCTCCATTCCCATCCCACCCTGGGGCCAGCCAGAGGTGGCATTTGCCAGTTCTCTGAACTACTCAAAATTTCTGCTACCTGTTCTCCAGAACCTGTCAGAACCTGCTGGATTTCACCCCTGCTTCTACCTGCCTTCCCCTAGGATGCAGAACCAGTGATGGGAAATATTTTGGTTGTCTTTATTCATGTCAGAAGCACCTACAAATTATAGACATATAAATGTCTATGGAGATTCGTAACCATCCAGCTCATGGTTCTCCCAAAGATGCTTTTCCAAAAGGCAACTGGACTTCCTTGGTTTTTTTCCTTGAAAACATTTCACTTCTCAGCCAAGAAGCTTCTTCAGTTCTGATGGATGGTCGAGAATCTCCATAGACATGTAGACATGAAACATTCAACCCTGAGCAAGTAAAATAGGGCCCCAAAATACAGCACATTTAAAAACTATGTAGAATGAATAGGATTAAAGCTAAATGGCATTTGCCCAATATTAGGCCATGTCAACAGCACTTTCGCTCGACAACATGAGGTTTTCCTCTGTACATGTTGAAGGACATTGTTTGCACTCTAGCATATGTAGAAAGATTGTTCTTCTCCACATTCCCACAGTGTCTTCAGTGGGGAAGCCCCATTTTCTTAGATTGCCCTTTGATCTTCCTACCTCTACAATATTATGGCTGATCAGTGTGGGGAATGTATGTGGGGAGGGAGCAGTGGAGAACAACTGAGCTCAGTTCGCCCTCCTGCAGGAAGGATAGAGAACATAGAATAAGGAAGGAACCTTGAAGGTCTTCTAGTCGAACCCCTGCTTGAGTAGGAGACCCTATACCATTTCAGAGAAATAGTTGTCCAATCTCTTCTTAAAAAGTCTCCAGTGATGGAGAAGCCACAATTTCTGAAGGCAAAGCATTCCACTGGTTGATTGTTCTCTCTGTAAGGAAGTTTCTCCTTAGTTCTAAGTGGCTTCTCTCCTTGGTTAGTTTCCATCTATTACTTCAGGTGCTTTGGAGAACAGATTGATCTTTCTTCTTTGCAGCAGCCCCTCAAATATTGGAACACTGCTTTCATGTTACCTTCTTTTCACTAGACTAGACATACCCAATTCTTGTAAACTTGTAAAGTTCTTTGTATGTTTTAGCCTCCAGCCCTCTTGGTTGCTCTTCTCATGTGATGATCTTCTTCATATGATGGTGCTCAAACAAATGACTAAGAGTCCAATTCTAACTTGGTCGGAGTTAGAAGGCTGCATATGGAGCCTGGATAGCTCTGCAGACTAAGCACCCTAAATAACATCCAGCTGTCTGCAATTACTTCATGTTCCAACTCCAAGGTTGACTCAGCCTTCCATCCTTTCTAAGGTAGGTAAATTGAGGACCTAGTTTGTGGGGGCAATAAGCTGACTTTATATAAATATACAAAAGTATGAAGGCTATTGCTTAACGCATTGTAAGCTGCCCTGAGTCTTTGGAGAAGGACGGCATATAAATCAAATTAAAAATAAAATGCCGGCTGGAATCCTGCAATTGTGACTAGCTCTGGGGAACAACATCATCAGCCTTCTTCTTGCTGCCAAGGATGGACGGATCAGGCAAAGATTGCTGCTGTCCCAAAGGGTGGAAGAAGTAATCATAGAGCTCTAGACAAGCTCTTGGCTCCATGGTGATGATGGATCCATGGATTCAAGTGCCTTCTCTGTCTTCCCTCACTTGGGGGGAGGGGAGCAAAAAGTCAAGATGATGGCTATGATGATGCAATCAAAGTTCTGTCTTGAGGATACCCTTCCTGCTGGTCCCCCACTCAAATACTAGCCAGATCTGATCCTTCCACATGAGGCATGGTGATGCAGTGGTTAGAATTTAGGATCGCAGACTAATTCTGCTGATTGCCAGCAGTTCAATCCTGACTGGCTCAAGTTTGACTCAGCCTTCCGTCCTTCCAAGGTTGGTAAAATGAGGACCCAGATTGTTGGGGGCCATAAACTGATTCTGGAAACCCTTACACCATCTAAATCTAAGTTCTATTGTTATTCTCATTTTTCTGAGATCAGCCAAATCTGTATTTTAAGGAAGATCTGGCACAGGGCGTCATCGTTCCCCCAATTGTCAAGATTTAACTTTACCAAAATATAACAACCAAACTTGCAATTCTCTTTCTCCCTCCGAGTGTTATTTAAAGAAAAAAAATCTCTCTGCAAATTCATTAATTTTTTTCCAATTTTCGTTTCTCCTCCTGTGAACCAAAATGGAAGTCATTTGTGTACATTTCTTGCTAAAAAAAGTGGGGGGATGTATGTGATAAAAGGTAATGCCATGGGTAGCAGAATGTAAACACACGCGCGTTTCCTCAATAAACATGTTAATTTCTTGCGATCATATTCATGCGTGCCATATCCATCACGCAAACCCTATTTGGCAAAGGCAGCCGCGCCTCATCACTCAGGGGAGACAGACCCTGCCAGTTCTCTGCAGGAAACAAATAGTGCAACTTAACTCACTTGATGATGCCCCCAGGAGCAAAACAGGAGCCTCATAAATGAGTCTGCAAATGTGATAAAAGGATAATCTTGCATAAATGAGACCGCGTCGTCATTACCTGCGCAAATATAAGTTTAAAAAAAGCAGCAGCAGCAGCGATATTGCAAGGCTGGTTTGTATTCAGTCCAAATTATAGCAGAGGGAAAGACACAGGACTGCCTTATGACCCCTGGCAGAGCCATGAGATTGGCTAAAGGACCCTTGTCCTGCTAATGTTACCCCAAATGTTTGGTACACCCCATTTTAGATGCATGCGCCAAACATAACAATTGACCTTCCCTTGATCAGCTGGACTTCAAAGCCCATTATTCCCAAGCAAGAGGGCAGCTGCTGGCAGGGTTTGGTAAAACCAAAGAGGTTAGGAACGGTGCCTGATGGAGAAAGGCTGCCATAACTGAATCTGGATTTTTTACATAGCATGCATAAAAAGAAGTTAAATTTTGATCGTGCAACTGCAGCTGCCATCTTGACTTTTTTGACCTATCTGGTAGTTCTCTATACCAACTCAGAGTTACTTGGACATATACCTGGCTGCCCAGAAAAGAAAAGCAGCAGCAAGGAGCAACATTTATGTAAAGCCGCTGGGCGAGATCATCCGTGATTTTGGTGTGGAGTTCCATCAGTACGCTGATGACACTCAGCTGTACATCTCCACCCCAGACCACCCCCAACGATACCGTGGAAGTAATGTTCCAGTGCCTTGAAGCTGTGCGGGTCTGGATGGGGAGAAACAGGCTTCGACTCAACCCCTCCAAGACCGAGTGCCTGTGGATGCCGGCGTCCCGATATAGCCAGCTGACACCATCGCTGGTTATTGGGGGCGAATCATTGGCCCCCACAGAAAGGGTGCGCAACTTGGGCGTCCTCCTGGACCCACGGCTGTCCTTAGAGGATCACATGACAGCTGTGGCCAGGGGGGCTTTCTATCAGGTTCGCCTGATACGCCAGTTGTGGCCCTTTCTAGATCGGGACTCCCTACGCACGGTCACTCAGGCTCTCGTCACTTCTCACCTGGACTATTGCAATGCTCTTTACATGGGGCTCCCCTTGGGGTGCATCCGGAGGCTCCAACTGGTGCAGAATGCAGCCGCGTGGTGGATTATGGGAGCGATAGGGCGCTCCCATGTGACACCTCTCCTGCGGGAGCTGCATTGGCTACCGGTGGACTTCCGGGTGCACTTCAAGGTGTTGGTAATCACCTTTAAAGCGCTCCATGGCTTAGGACCAGGGTACTTACGGGACCGCCTTCTGCCACCAATTGCTTCCCACCGGCCGGTTCGCTCCCACAGAGAGGGCCTCCTCAGGGTGCCGTCAGCCAGACAATGTCGGTTGGCGACCTCCAGGGGGAGAGCCTTCTCTGTGGTAGCTCTCACCCTCTGGAACGACCTTCCTCCAGAGTTGTGAACGATCTCCGACCTCCGGACTTTTTGTCGGGCCTTAAAATCATATTTTTTTCAACTTGCCGGCTTGGCCTGATCCCTGTAAAAATTTCTTAGAATTTTTAGAGTTTGATATTAATTTTAAATTGCATTGTTTTAATTATCGGCCAAATTTATATTAGCTGCTTTTAAAATTTTAACTTTTGTGTATCTTGTTTTTTATCTGGCTGTTCACCGCCCTGAGTCCGCAAGGAGAAGGGTGGTATATAAATCTAATAAATAAAATAAATAAATAAATCTGGTGGTGAACATTTGGCTTCAGGTCTTCTCAAGGATGGATCAATGTTAGAACTTATCTTCGAGCCCAGTGATGGCGAACCTTTTCGGCACCAAGTGCCCAAACCAGAACTTGCGTGCATGTGCGTGTGTCCTTGTGTGGACCCGACCAATTGGGTTACTTGGAACCCTGATAGCATGCATGTGCACGCACCAGAGTGCAGGAAATCCGAAGACCATTTGACCGGCGCACACATGCCTGATTGTTGGCCATTTTTCAAAAAAAGCCAGAAAAAGGCCCAGAAATAGCCTGGAAATGGCCCAAAAAAGGCCCGGGATGGCCCGAAAAATGGCCTGAAAATGGCCCAAAAAACAGCCCAGAAATGGCCTGGTTTTTGGCCTCTGGAATGCATGCCATAAGTTCGCCATCGTGGTTCTAGCATGTCTCAACCTCAGCAACTTTAAGGTGTCTGGACGTCAACCTTCAGAATCCTCCAAGCATGAGATGAGGCCCACATTGTTTTAGGAAGTGGGTGTTATGTGATGGGTCATGTTTCTGTTTTCTGAGAACTTCCAGAAGATGTTCTGAAATTCCAAATTTATCCCACAATGTTGCCTCCTCCTTGTTGAAGATTTTTCTTCTTCTCTGGAGAGCAGCCAAAGAGAATGAAATTCAATTCCATTCGATATTCTTTATTGGCCAAGTGTGATTGAACACACAAGGAATTTGTCTCCGGTGCATAAGATCTCAAACAACAAAGTGATAAATCACTAATCATAAGATACAAACAATAAAGTGCTAAATCATAAGATACGATAGGTGAAGGTATTAGGAAAGATGAGAAGGATAATAATACAGCCCTACTACATGGGTAAATATCCTTAGGCATAAAACATTGCTGTGGGAATTAGATATTTAGCAGAGTGATGGCATGGCGGGGGGAAGTCTGCCTCTGTCGGGTTGTTTCGGTACACAATGCCATCCCAAGTGGAGCAGCTGAAACATTAGATTAGATTAACAGAGTTGGAAGGGACCCTGTAGGAAATATAGTCCAACCCCCCGCCCAAATAGGAGACCCTACACCATTTCTGACAGAGGGCAGTCCAGTCTCTTCTTGAAAGCCTCCAGTGATGAAGTTCCCACAACTTCTGAAGGCAACTTCTATTCCATGGGTCGATTGTTCTCACTGTCAGAACATTCCTCCTTATTTCTAGGTTGAATCTCTCCTTGAATTTGTGTCTGGGATGTGAGGGGTCTGTAGATATTTTCTCAGTCCTCTTTCTGTCCTCTGCGGCATACAGTTCTTCAATAGAAGGCAGGAAAGCTGGAATTCTGAAAAGCTAAAATCCCTTTCTCTTTTCATTGCTCCTGTGATGCTTCTCTCTGCTGTTTTTGACCTCAATCGCCAAGTTAATCCCAAGGTGTGGAATGAACCAATATCCTGCAATAGGAGAACAATTGGTTAATTGATTTTGTTTCTGGGTGAAAAATTTTGACTCATCAGAAGGTTAAAAATAGGGAATTGTATTTTGCAAAGGGTCCTTTCCAGGTTTGGGCCTGAGGCCAGTATAGATAGTCCTCAATTAATAACAATTCAATTAGGGACCATTCGAAGTTACTCTGGCACTGAAAAATGTGACTTATGACTGTTTTTCACACTTATGACCATTGCAGCATCCCTGGCTCATCCCTGAACAACTGGCTCATATTTATGACGGTTGCAGTGTCCTGGGGTCATAGGTTCCCCTTTTGCAACCTTCTGATAAGCAAAGTCAAGGGGGAAGCCCGATTCACTTAATAACCGTGTTAGTAACTTAACAAAGGCAGTTATTCACTTAACAACTGTGGCAAAAAAGGCTGTAAAATGGGGCAAAGCAAAAGTCACCTTAAAACTCAGTTAACAACTATCGCGCTTAGCAACAGAATTTTTGGGCTCAATTGTGGTCATAAATGGAGGACCACCCGTACTTTCTCTTAAGAAAGTAAAATAAAAACCAAAGATGTACCAGGAAAAGCACATTTAGCTGTTCCTGCTTCCCTGATGGTGTCTTCTAGAAGGGATCATGTCGGTTTGAAGAGAAGCATCTGCACGCTGGAACCTATTCATGCTTGGAAAGACCATGCTGGCAACCGGTTTCCAGAGAGACAGGTGACCTGGCGGTTCCAGATGTTTTCGACTCTGAAACATCTAGGGAGTATTAAATTCCTGGGGGGGAAGAGGGCCGTATCAAATAAATCTGCAAGGATTTTGTAATTTGCTAACAAGTTCAAAGCTCCCGAGACTCCTTTTATTTCTACCGTTTCTGGTTAAACGACCTTTATTATTCTACTGTGCTACATAAATAGGTAATAAAGATACATACACAGTTACTGGACACTACTGTGGATTTCATTGTGGATGATCAAAGCAGCGTGTTTTAAATAATACACAACTTCAGCAATTTCAGCAATTATTGCTTAATTCCTTCCAAATGCTTCTATGCCACAAATCTAAAGGTTAGAGCTTGTTTTAGGAATAATAGTGAAACCCCAGTATAAAATAACAAATCTGGCAGAATGAGGGCATCACATCTTCATATTGGCAAAGAAAGTGTCCTACACACACACACACACACACAGAGAGAGAGAGAGAGAGAGAGAGAGAGAGAGAGAGAGATTTTGAACACTGAGAGGTAATATTAGTGGGGAATTGTTTAGACTACATTCACCCTCCCCGTAACCTACAAGCAGGGATCCTTTGCAAGAACACTTTTTCACATAAAGCTCCTGATTCTCCAAGCATTGCAGGGAAACATATGAAGCCAATCTCTCCTTCCCTTGACTCAGCCATTTCCTTTGCAGGAAGACCCAACACTGGGCTGCCTGGGGCAGCCTTTCTGCTCTGGCCATCTCGTTTGGCTGCCAAGTCCCCGCCAGGTTGCCCTCCTTTGATCTCTAGCCTGTAATGGTGGCCACTGTCGGCCGCGAACCAACTGTGGCCCCTCTGCGCATCCTGACGCCAGGTTTCCCATTGATAAAGTTAGACACACAGCACTGAACGTTTGTTGGTGAGATGCTCAGGTCATCCCCTAAAACAGTGATGGGTAATCTTTTCTGGACTGAGTGCCCAAAGCACGTGCCTGAACCCCCAAAATGCAATGTGTGTGCTGCAGTAGTGGGTTGCAAATCCCGTCGCTAACGGTTCGCTTGTGGGCGCATGTATGCTCAAGCAAGCAAGCAAGCGCCGCTTCTGTGTATGCGCAAAACCATCTGGGTGAGTTGGCAGAGTCTCCCTCCACTGCCACTACCGGTTTGCCCGAACCGGGGCGAACTGGTAGCAACCCACCACTGGCGCGCGGCCTCTGTGCATGCGCCCTGCCCCCTGTGCATGCATGGCAGAGACCTGAAGACCAGCTGGCTGGCAGGAGGCATGCATGCATGTGCAGTGGAGCTGAGCTGGGGTGATGGCTCACGTGCCCACAGAGAGAGCGCTGCGTGTCACTTCTGGCACGTGTCATAGGTTCGCTATCATGGCCCTAAAAGGTTGGATTAGACTAGGAACAATCCTGCTCACCATTTTACTTCTTCCTTATTGTTTTGCTTGATACAAAGGCACCTGTCAAGGCTCCAAAATTACAACAGGGGGATTGCATGGAGAAATATGTGTCTATGTGTGTGTGTGTTGTGTATGTGTGTGTGTGTGTGAGAGAGAGAGAGAGACAGACAGACAGAGACAGACAGACAGACAGACAGACAGACAGACAGACAGAGACAGACAGACAAAAACAGACAGACAGACACACACAGAGCAGACAATCTTTCTTGGTTGTTTTATGACCCAACCCTCCCCAACTCTTTGCCTGGCTGCTTTGGAACATGGGTTTGGCATTCTCCAAGAATACCACTAAACCTTTGTGCTATTGACGTTGATCAGACATACTCTATTATGAACATAGAACTTAGAATCATAGGTTGGAAGGGACCTTGGAGGTTTTCCAATTGTATCCCCTGCCCATGGTAGCAATGCACAGTGCCAAGAAGGGATTTCTTTTACACACACACACAACAACACACAAACACACTGACCCTCACTTCTCCCTTCCTTCCTCTCCATCTGCCTTTCCAGGTAGTAAATGGTCCTGAAGAAGGGTGAGTGGCAGTGTTATGGCCCATCAGTGGCCTGTGCAGCTAGTAGCTGATTCCGACAGCGAGGAGGCTGGTGTGGAGTCAGACAATGAGGAGGCTGGAAAAGATGTGGTGCCAGAGGCAGGGATTCAGCCAGGGCCTTCAGAACCTCCAGAAGCTCCCATAAGTGAAGAGGAAGAAGAGGAGAAGCCTCTTCTTGATGCACAGGCGCGCAGAGCTGCCAAAAGGCAGGAGTGGCTCCTCAGGAGGAGGTCTCTTTGAGAGTAAGGCTTGCGGCTAATTGGCCACTCCCTTAGCCCATTTAAGGAAGGACTGATGCAATTTGCAGGGAACAACTTCGTTCATATTCCTTCGTGTCTTGATTCCAGAAACGTTTGATTCGGCTCTTGTTTCTCTCTCGTCAGTTTTCCTGCAAAATGCTTCTGGGCATTCTGCCAACCACAGTAAGATTATGGTTGTCTGAAATACTGTGCCTCAGAATTGAATTATTATTCTTTGGATTTTTGTCGACTGTTAATGAAGTTAAATTAACAGCCCTTGTTCAGAAAAGACTGATTTAAAGTGTACTTGTGTTCGAACAAGTACTAAGAATGCTCATTAGTAGTCCTTAATTAGTAAACTAAGGTTTGTATGACCTTTGTGTGTGCTGCATTCTCTGGGGTCCGTAGCTGGGACAGAACAGGCGGAATGGAACAACTCGCTGTAACCGACTTGTGTAACAGTAACAGAGTTGGAAGGGACCTTGGAGGTCATCTAATCCAATCCCCTGGCTCACGCAGGAGACCTATAGGGATTCGAACCGCCGATCTTTCTGATCGACAAGCTCAGTGTCTTAGTCACTTAGTGACTGAGCCCCTCCCAACGCACCACGGGACAACTCACTGCGGGAACAATTCAATAATTCCATTTAAGTATTTACAATAATTAAAACATTATTGTAATGTTTGTCATTCACATTTCATTTTCCTTTGGCATCCTTTCTTTAATGATGCTATTCCACCATTTCTTTGTTATGAGTATAACTCTTGTCCCAGGACAAGTTGGCCGTGGGAGAATTCTCATGGTGAGTGGGCTCTTTTGTCATGCAACTTCCAGCAGACCCTTTGAAGGAAACCACCAAGAGGCCTTTTGGACAACCTTCTTCTATGTTAAATTCACAACTTGTGCATTGCTAGGAATTCATTTTCACTAGAGTGGTGGTCAAAATCAGAATCTGGGTAAAACTTTGGCATTTCAGAAAGATGCTGAGCTTCAAAGTTACAACAGCGCTGACAAAAGGAACTTATGACCATTTTTCATACTTATGACCTTTGCAGCCTCCCGATGATCATGGGATCAAAATTCAGATGCTTGGCAACTGGCTCATACTTACGACCGTTGCTGTGTCCCAAGGTCATGTGATCCCCTTTTGCAGCCTTCTGACAAGCAAAGCCAATGGGGAAGCCAGATTCATTTAACAACCAGGTTACTAACTTATCAACTGCAGTGATTCGCTTATCAAATGTGGCAAGGAAGGTTGTAAAATGGGGCAAAACTCACTTAACAAATGTTTCACTTAACAACAGAAACTTTGGGCTCAATTTTCACCGTAAGACGAGGAGTACCTATACATAGTAGAAAGTTCTCAGTTTATGAGGATGACATGCGACAGGAGTATTTGTCTCTTCTCATCTCAATTTCAGAGTGGCTCATTTATCTCTTGTACAGTGCAGGTAGTCCTCGACTTACGATCACGATTGGGACCAGAATTTCCATTGCTAAGCAAGGCAGTTGTTAAGTGGGCTTCTTTGTCCCATTTTATGACCTTTTTTCCACACTCGTTAAGTGAATAATTGCAGTTGTTAATTGAATCATGCACTCGTTAGGAGAATCTGGCTTCCTTCATTGACTTCGCTTGGTGGAAACTGGTTGAGAAAGTCGCTAATGGTGATCACGTGACCCTGGGATGCTGCAACCGTTGTAAATCCACAGCAGTTGCCCAGTGCCCAAATTTGGATCATGTGACCATGGGGATGCTGCAATGGTTGTAACTGAAAGGACAGCTCATAAGTTACTATTTTCAGAGGTGTTGTAAATTCAAATGGTCACTAATCAAATGGGTGTAAGTCTACCTGTTATCTATAACAGATATAAAAGACAATCAGAATAGAGTTGAAGGGGATCTTGTAGGTCATCTAGTCCAACCCCCCACTCAAGCAGGAGACCCTACACCCATGATGGTGAATCTATGGCATGTGTGCCCAAAGTGGCACACGGAGTCATGTCGCCTGGCACGCATGGCGTTGCCCGTTCATCTTCCAGGTTTTTGGTACACATGCACATGCGATGATTTGGCCTTTGTGCATGCAGCAGTGCCGGAAACTGGAAGAGATGGTCTTCCATTTTCTGGCATGAGCATGCACACTGGCCAACTGATCGGTGGGTGCACATGTGGAGCAATAACCGGCTGGTGTGCATGTATGTGCCAGAAACCAGAAGTACCTTATCCAGCATGTGCATGCCCCCTGGGCAGGTCCTCTTTCTGGTTGCAGCTCTGACGAGCATGCAAAGTGCTCCCTTTTTGGCACTCGGTGCCAAAAAGCTTCACCACCACTGCCCTACACCATTTCTGTCCAGTGATGAAGCTCCCACAACTTTTGAAGGCAACTTCTGTTCCACGGGTTGATTGTTCTCACTGTCAGGAAATTTCTCCTTATTTCTAGGTTGAATCTCTCCTTAATCAGTTTCCATCCATTATTCTTGTCTGGCCTTCAGGTGCTTTGGAAAACAGCTTGACCTCCTCCTCTATATGGCAGCCTCTCAAATATTGGAAAACTGCTGTCATGTCTCCCCTGGTCCTTCTCTTCACCAGACTAGCCAGGCCCAGTTCCTGCAACTGTTTATTTATTTATGTGATTTATATGCCGCCATTCTCCCCAAGGACTCAGGGCGGCTTACAAAAACAATCATAATACAAATCACAATAAACACATTAAAATGCATTAAAATCCATAAAATCATTCTAAAAACTATATCCCCATGATCGTAATATTCTTTAAACAGCCATGTCTTTAATCCCCAGCGAAAGGAGAGGAGGTCTGTTCATTGTATGTTTGAGCCTCCAACCCCCTAATCATCCTGGTTGCTCTTCTCTGCACTCTGCACTCTTTCCAGAGTCTCAACATCTTTTCTATAGTGACCTGGATACAGTATTCAGTCCTATCAGCCATTCATTTGCACATCTTTTAACCCAAATGTGCTCTTCATTGCCTCCTAAAATATGCATCTTAAAATGAATTTGAATCACTTTTTATTTTCTGAGACCTCCCAAGACCCCCATCAGAACATTTAGGCAACAGGCTGGCAAGTAATTCTCATCTTGTTTTTGCACATCCCTTTTGGCAATGCGATTCAAGACCCTGTCTTATTTTGATATTTTTGGACTGGAGCGGCCTGCCAAGTCCAATGTGAATTGTGCTCCCCGAATTGCTGATCTTGTTTTCCGGCTTTGATTTCAGCTTCTCTTTGGTGCCCTCAGCCAGCCACAAAATGCAGAGGAGAATAAAGATGCTGAAGACCATGTGAGAACCTCTTGTGAGGTTCTCACAAGACAACCCTAGCTTCTCCTCCTCTGCCACGTTCGCCCCATGCAAAATCAGTTCGCTCACTAGCTGTGATCTCTTCTGCCAGAACAAATCAGGATCATAGATAGGATTTGTTGGCTTGTTAGCATTTTCTCTTCTCTTTAACCCCCCCCTCCACACCCGCCCCTCCCTGCTGAGGCCCACTTCCCCAAGCCACTTATCTCTTTCTGTGATCCAGACCTCATTATATTATTTTCCACCAAGGGAATATTTATCATCATTTTATCCCGTCTGTCAAGTCAAGGCTCCTGGAGGAAATCAAGTTATTCAGTGGCTTGATAGGCACTTCGCCGTCGGCTTCCGCCTTTGATAGGCGCTTCCTGAAGACCCCGGTGGGGGCCCATGAGCCCCCAGAGGGAAACAGAGGCATTTGCTCTTCAGCTATTGCAGAGAAATGCAAAACCTCTATTAATTACCATGCAAATCGCAGCAAGGCGAGATCACCTCCCTCTCGCCCTCTTTGAGGCAATGTGCCTCAACCGTAGCAACTTTAAGATGTCTGTAACGGCTAGGGCACGGGTCTCCAACATTGGCCACTTTAAGTCTGGTGGACATCAACTCCCAGAATTCCCCAGCCAGCTTTGCATGTGTCAACCTTTCATGTGTTCCAAGAAAAGTTCATGGAGACATAATGTAGATGATTAAAAAAAAGAATAAAAGACTACCAAAGAATAATTTAAACAAACAGAAAATTTAAATGTCAACCATGCATTAAAAAGGGGATTTAAAATCTTAGAGAGATCATCTTTGTCTACTTCCCCAAAATATTGAGGAGTGGGGGCCCCCATAAAAGATTTGAGCTTTGGATTGGGTGGGGAGTATGTGAAGAGATGCAGGGAAGGTGTTTTCATCTGCCTTTTGGGAGAGTTCAAGTCCACATCCATAAGAACTGGATGAGAGCCTCTGAAAACGTGGACTTGGCCACTCCTAAAGTTGCCACTGAATTATAAATTTCAATAGGGGAAAATGATTAGGGAGGCAAGTATAATCTACCCATAATTGCTTCTAATTTGATTACATTTAAATTTTACTTTAAATCAAACTTAGTTTTGGCCTCTCTTTATCCTACCTCCACTATTTTTTTTAAAATTAGATTTATATGCCACCCTTCTCCGGAGACTCAGGGCGGCTTACAACATGTTAAGCAATAGCCTTCATATTTTATACAAAGTCAGTTTATTGCCCCCACAAACTGGGTCCTCAATTTACCTACCTTAGAAAGAATGGAAGGCTGAGTCAACCTTGAGCTTGGTGAGATTAGAACTTGCAATAATTACAGACAGCTGAATGTTAATAACAGGGCTTTAGTCTGTTGAGCTATCCAGGCTCTTCGCTGAGTGCAGAAGCCAAGTTGGCTCTCAGCTGGCAAAATTGCCATGTCTCCTAACACCAACATGGGCTCTTCTACTTAAGCCAGTGAGAGAAACAAGCTCCAAATGGTTCTTGGGGCAAGGTCAATCTGTTGTCTTTCAGAGAACGTTCCCAACATCCAGATCAGCAAAAAGCTTCTCAGCTCTTGCTCCTTCAACTGCTGAAAATGGGGGTTCCTTGGAAGGAGAAAGTCTGCCATTATCTGCAGCTGTTGATACTTTTATTCTTTTCAAGGTCTCCGCTTACAGCAGAGGTCTTACACGTGGCAGCTTTAAGACTTGTGGATTTCAACTCCCAGAATTCTCCAACCAGCCTAGAATTCTGGGAGTTGAAGTCCACTAGTCTTAAAGCTGCCAAGTTTGAAGACCTCTGGCTTATAGCTTCAACTTGTCATATCAAAATGGTGGGCCCCACCCACAAGGAAGCCTAACTTGGCTACATACACCCTCTATTAAAGGAATGGAGGGTTATGGTTTCGACTTGGAAAGGATGGATTCTGCCTTCAAAATTTCTGAGAAGGGTTATGGTTTCAGGAATTCAAACCCCTTCTTTAGATGTTCAGATGGGCTGTAATTTAAACAGTGGGTAGATGACTCTGGGCCCAGCAGAAGATGTAATTTAGTCCATCTGCTCCATGGACATCAAACAAATCAAAGTGTTTATAGCTGAGTCTTATAATAAAAAATCAGTTCTGTTTCATTCTGCATACATCTTGGTGAATCTCTGGAGCTAAAATACCCAGGTTCTGCTCCACGGAGGACTTCAGGCCAGCTGATAATGCAACTGCTTGCTTGGGCTTGCCATATGTTTCTCTTTCTGGACATGACCTACTTTTCAGCTCTTAAATCTGCCCAGTTTTTATTTTTTGAAAAATGCAACAAGTTTTGGATTTCTCCAGACGGAATCAGCTGATCTCCTAAAGGGGACAGAAGCTTTGGGGTCTGATTAAATCTGGAAGAGAAGTGGGGGGAAAATACTTCTCTTAAAACTTCATTCTGGACCTCAGAAGAACAACTAAAAGTAGTAACCATTGATCAGTCAGTCATGGTAACAGGACCTCAAGTTTATTTAAACTCGGTGAAAAAGGGGAGCCACCTCCTTTCACCAGCCCAGGAACTGGGGTGCAACAAGAGTTCTCCCATGAAATCCACCTGCCTGTTGCAGCTGTTCTACAGATGTTCCACCTGGAGGGGAAACTCACGGAGAACCATTACTCCACTCTTCATGCTCCCATGTCCCACAAAGGGCTCTTTACAATACTCCACATATTACTGTTAAGAGATCATAGGAACAAATGCAGGTTACACCTGTTGTTTATTTTTTGAAATAAACTTGCTATTATTTTTTATTTTACTTTTTTTTGTATTGTAGCTTCATGGTACAAATTCAGAACGATACAAAGGACATTATGTGTATTTAGGGGTGTGTAAATATTCAGTGTGGAGATTTGATTCTAAGCCAATTCATTCCAAATAGAATCAGAATGCTAGATTATTGGCAACTGGTTGGAAACTGGTTTCAAAATTAGTGTGGATTGTTGGATGATTATTCACATGTTCAGACTTTTTTTGGGGGGAGGGAATCAGTTTGGACTTTCAAACAGAATTGATTTGATTAGTATGATTCAAAGAGCCAAACAAAATCAGATTCATTTCCTGAATCAGTCTGAAAACTGAATCAGTTCTGAATGCAAATCCTAACTGATATGACTTTAATAACTGATTTGAATCAGATTCTTTCCTCATTCATATACCCTCAGTGACAAAAGAATGCAACCAGCAAGTGCATAAAATGAACCAAATGCAATACCTTTCATGCAAGTATGTTAAAAAGGGCATAGTTTTGATTGTACAGTTGTGGCTGTCATTTTGATTTTTTTAAATCTCCCCTTCCCTCCCTCCCTTGCCGGCACTCTTGCAAGTAATGACGCTCTGGAAGGATAATCCTGAAGCAGGACACCCACCGAACATCAGACCTGGCAGTGCATATGGATCACAAAACAGCATGTCCCCTACTTTAGCCATTCCAGTTGGGGTCCCTTTCAACGTTTTTGGAGTGGCTGGTAGCCTGGGATGAGGAGGAGGAGGAGGAGGAGGGGAGGAGGAAGACTACTGTACTGTGGGGTCTTTGGTGCTCTCTGAGCTTGGTGGTTTTCTTGAAGACGTTTCATGACCCAACTAGGCAACATCATCAGTGCTAGAAGGAAGGAGGGTTTGCAGGGAGGAGGAAGAGGAGATGAAAGGGAAGGAGTAGGGGCAGGGGAAGGAGAAGGAGTCCTTTCAACATAGCAAAAAGAGCTTTCAACATGGCAAAAAAAAAAAAGCTGCTGTGGTCTAGAGGTGGAGCTCTTGCCTCACAATCAGGAGGTTGTGAGTTCGATCCTAGATAGAGGCAGATGCAAGGGTTGGACTAGATGACCTGCAAGATCCCTTACAGCTCTGTTAATCTGTTAGATCTACTTTAGCTAGGAAGAAAACAAAGCCCAATAAGAGGGAGAGGGGAAAGTTCAAGAGCACAAAAGGAGCTTGTGGCTTCCTTTCTTGGTAGAATGACTATGCTGACCTCCTTCTCTGCTCGCGAGCATGAATTGCCAGAAGGAACAGCCAAAATACACAACTACTGTACTGGTGAGCTTCTTTGCTCCACCTCCATCAAACCACTAGATGGCGGAGGCCATTGCAAAATACTTTGCCAGTTTGAAGTTAGTCCCTGCCCGATTGGAGCGCCAAGCTGCTAGCCAAATGGAGGTTCAGAGCAAGAGTGTCAGTCGGATCCTGATGCAGAGGCAGCTGGGCAGGCTCAGAGGTTGCTTTTTTAAAAAAAATTGATTTATATGCCACCCTTCTCTGGACACTCAGGGCGGCTTACAATGCGTTAAGCAATAGCCTTCATACTTTTGTATATTTTTTATACAAAGCCAGCTTATTGCCCCCACAAACTGGGTCCTCAATTTACCTACTTAGAAAGGATGGAAGGCTGAGTCAACCTTGAGCCTGGTGAGATTCAAACTTACAGTAACTGCAGACAGCTGGTGTTAATCACAATGCTTTTAGTCTGCTAAGCCACCAGGCCCTTAAGAGAAGAGGCTTTCCAGTTTCAGTCTTCACTCGCTGGTCAGTGTTTCTCAAGCTCATTAAAGAGAGATCCAACCCTAGAACTAAGGAGAAATTTCTTGACAGTGAGAACAACAAATGGAAAAGGCAGCTTCCTGGAGTTGTGGTCCTCCATTGCTGGAATAACAGAATAACAGAGTTGGAAGGGACCTTGGAGGTCATCTAGTCCAATCCCTCGCTCAAGCCATTCCACTGATTAATTGTTCTCAATATCTGAAAATTTCTCATTAGTTCTAAGTGGGATCCTTGGTGGTGCAGCGGATTAAAGTGCTGTTAATTAGCATTTAGCTGCCAGCTGCCTGCAATTACTGCGAGTTCAAATCTCTCCAGGCTCAAGGTTGACTCAGCCTTCCATCCTTCCGAGGTAGGTAAAATGAGGACCCGGATTGTGGGGGCAATAAACTGACTTTGTATAAAAGAGAACACCACTTGGGGGGGGGAGGCGAAAGCCCTACTAAGCAGGTATATACAAAAGTATGAAGGCTATTGCTTAACGCCTTGTAAGCCACCCTGAGTCTCCGGAGAAGGGCGGCCTATAAATCAAACCAATAAATAAATAAATAAATAAATAAGTTTCCATCTCATTTCTTCTTGTCCTGCCCTCTGGAGAATAGGTTGTCCCGCTCTTCTCTGTGACAGCCAGCCCCTAAAATATTGGAAGACTGATAGATATCATGCTATCCTTCTCTTCATTAGACTAGACAAATCCAATTCCTGCAACCATTCATCATATTTTTGGTATCCAGCCCCCTAATCATCTTTGTTGCTCTTTATAGATGGACAACCATTTGATCAGGATGGCATAAGGTCCCCTGCCTTGAGCAGAGGGTTGGACTAGACTCACCTAGAGGACCTCTGAGGTCCCTTCCAACCCTATAATTCTGGGAGTCTAACTTTGACAGCTTTAAGATATCTTTAGCTCCCAGCCAGCTTGCTTGGTTGAGAAGGTTGAGAAACACAATTCTAGGTGGACTTCAACTCCCAGAATTCCTGAGCCAGCATGAGTTGAAGTCCACAGGTCATAAAATTGCTATAGCTGTCCACCCCTGAGGTATGACGATATTTCTCAACCTTGTCTAAAGATGGAATAATCAAGGAGAGAAGCAACCTGGAGTTAAGGAGAAACTTCCTAAAAGTGAGGACAATTAACCAATGGAACAGAAGTTGCCTCCAGAAGTTGTAGATGCTTCATCCCTGGAAGTTTTGAAGAAAAGACCTGTTTGAAATGGTACAGGGTCTCCTGTTTGAGCAAGGGACTGGACTAGAAGAACTCCGAGTCCAAGGTACCTTCTGGCTCTATTCTGATTCTGATTTTGAAGTTGCAGCTCTATTACGTGAAGCAACCACCCCTCTCAGTGAAAATTACATTGACCCAGCGGTAGGCTTTTCAAATCCTTCTGTATCTGAAATGGTTCAGCTATTCCACTGGGGTGTAATTCACATCCCAACGATGTTACAGAAACCCGAAGCCCACTGGGAACCTTAGGAAGTGATCTGGTCACTCATGTTGAGGCACAACATCCAAGAATTAGCAGGGGCTACATGGCATTCTCCTGTGCATCACTGCACACCTCTGGAATTCAGGAGGCACAGCAGAAACACCAGTAATAGAACATAATCAGACCAGTGTTTAGACTTTAAAAGAGATGATTTCAACAAATTTAGAGAGATCTTGGGAAGGATTCCATGGAGGAAAATCTTAAAAGAGGAAAACAACTCAAGAAGCTTGAGAAACTCTGAAAAAATATAATTATAAAAGCCCAATCCAGCACAATACCACTGAAAAAGAAAAATAAGAAATCCAAGAAGAAAACAGCATGGCTGCACATAGAACTCTCTGATAAATTGAAAGACAAAAAGGATAAATATAAAAATGGAAAGAGGGACACGATACTAAGGCAGAATACCAGCAGATAGCTCAAAACTGCAAAGATGAACTCAGGATGAACTAAGATTTGCAGCAAACATAAAAAATAAGAAGAAGAAGTTTCAACATATTAAAGAACAAGAAAAAAGGCAAAGAAATGATCGGTCCACAAATGTGAGAAGATGGCAAGGAAGTTATGGGCAGCAGGGAGAAAGTAGAGCTGCTTACAGTAATTCTTTCTTTGCATTTAAAACATATGAAGAATAGATGCAGGAATTGGATATGTCTAGTCTAGTGAAGAGAAGGACCAGGGGAGACATGAGAGCAGTCTTCCAATATCTGAGGGGCTGCCACAGAGAGGAAGGGGTCAACCTATTCTCCAGGGCAGGACAAGAAACAATGAATGGAAACTAATCAAGGAGAGAAGCAACCTGAAATTAAGGAGAAACTTCCCAACAGTGAGGACAATTAACCAGTGAAACAGCTGCCCTTCAAAAGTTGTGGGTGCTTCATCTCTGAGGTTTTTAAGAAGAGACTGGAATGCCATTTGTCTGAAATGGTATAGGGCCATGATGGCGAACCTATGGCTTGGGTGCCACAGGTGGCACGTGGAACCATATTGGTGGGCACGCGAGCTCAGCTCCAGCACATATGCACGTGCCAGCCAGCTGATTTTTGGGCCTTCTGGGCCCACCAGAAGTCAGGAAACACACTGTTTCCGGCCTCCGGAGGGCCTCTGGGGTGTGTGTGGGGAAGGCCATGTTTGCCCTCCCCAGGCTCCTAGAAAGGCTCTGGAGCCTGTTGAGAGCAAAAAACGGCCCTACCGGCCCCACCATGCCATCACATGCCAAAAGCGGGGGGAGCACAGAGGGGAGCACATAGAATTATGGATGTGGGCACGCGTGCGTGTGACTCCACCGCACTCCCCCCCATTCTTGGTACGCAATGGCAAAAAGGTTAGGCATCACTGGTATAGGGTTTCTTGCTTGAGCAGCGGGTTGGACTAGAAGACCTCCAAGGTCCCTTCCAATTCTGTTTTTCTGTTATTTTGAGAGGCAGAAGAATGCGCTTTGCCATGCTTCAAATGGGAGCATGAAGCACAAGCCTTGTGCCTGCAGAATACATGCTTTGGGCAGTCAATGCTACTACAGTTGCAATTCTATGCTTGGGTTTGATCCAATTTTTAAATCCTTCCTTTGTGTAACAATGGAAGCTACACTCGTTGGTAGAGTGCTTACTAGACACTTTTTTAAAAAATTAGATTTATATGCCGCCCTTCTCCGGAGACTCAGGGCGGCTTACAATGCATTAAGCAATAGCCTTCATATTTTTGTATATTTTATACAAAGTCAGCTTATTGCCCCCACAAACTGGGTCCTTTTTCTCTTCTCTCTCCCATTTCTCATGGTTCCCATCCCATAGTCCATTTCAGAACCAACTTCTGGAAGATCCTGATCTTGACCCTAATCGAGATCAAAGAGGTTTCGTAATCTCTTTGTCAGTTTCCTAGAGAAGATCTGATTTGATATTTCAGTTCTCGAAGTCGCCATTTCCCACCAGCAAAACTGATTGTGTTGTGGCTTTGAAATCTAACCTGCAATATAATCAGCTTGCAGAAGAGATTAGTGCCCCAAAGAGCCCCATAAAGGCAATGAGGGGAGAAATGGATTTTTGAGGGGAAATGGTATCAAGAGGACACATCGAGTATGCGTGTTTGTCAGTGAGAGAGAAGGTAGAATGCAACACCCATAAAAATCTACGCCTTGTCAGAAACAACTGTAGTCAAAGTGGTGTAAAAGAGATGCTGGATCATGCACCTACTTAGATTTTGGTAAAAAGGAATTGCAGAAAGAGACTATATTTAGAAGTAAGTTTAGTTTAAGATCAGCAATTTTTTCAGACACTGGCTGGGAAAATTAAAAATATTAAACTCTTGCAAGATTGCCAGATCTCATGCAGTTTCAACTATCTCACCCACAAGATCTTGGATGAGCTCATATAAGAATGTCATACTTAGAAGAACTGATAATCTTTGAGATATATATATACATATATACAGTTTCATAAATGTTGTCCTGGCCATATTTATTCCCCTGCAATCCAGTTCCTCATACTGGAAAATACCGCTCACCTTCTCCTACAGGATCAAAACAGGCAGCCATCCATCCATCCAATGTAGAGTTGGGCTGAAATTTTTGGATCCGCTGGACTCTGCCATGAAGGAGGAAGGAAAGAAACACTCAGAAACAGGAGTGCTAGAACAAGGAGTTGGAAAGCCAGCATATTTCTGGCTTTAGGAGGTAGTCAAGGATTTTCTGCCCATTGTTGCTCCCAAGTACTTATTGTAATGCAAGGCAAATCCAATTTTCTCTTGGAGTTGGGCCATTCTTAAAGCTCCTTGAGAGCGGAATGGGACAATTTGCCATGGCCAATTCACCGCGGCCGTCTGACTACAACCAACTTGCCTTGGGACAACTCACCGCAGCACAATTCCATGCCAGATAACTCAATGGAATAAATGTCCGTCACTGTTTCTTTGACATTATTTCCATTGACAAAAATGGAAATAGTGTCGAAGAAACAGTGATGGGTAACATTTACCATATTGAGTTATTCTGCATGGAATTGTCCATTGTGAGTTGTCCTCCAGCAAGTTGGCCACAGTGAATCGTCCTGTGGTGAGTTGGCATGGCCACATAGCCATGGCAACATGGCCATGGTGAGTTAGCCATGGCAAGATGACCATGGCAAGTTGGCTACAGCAAGTTGTCCTAGATCCCCTGGAGAATGCTTGGGAAGCTCAGATGGCATTATCTGGTTCTGCCATTTTAAAGAGAAGTGGACTCCCCTTCTCTGTCTGAGTGAGGAAAGCCCCCAACTCACTGCTTCAGAAGACCTTACAGTCTCCACTTCAAGGATCCTATTCCCAAGAATTCTTCCAGCTCAGAACTCCAGAGTAGAAGTTCAGCAATGTTGTTGACAGCCTATAACAGATGGGACATTGTTCATATGGGATGAGGTAAGATGTCCCTTGGTCTCCTTATGGCACTCAAAAGTAAACCAACTCATAAACCCAATTTGGAGAACTTTGAAAACATTAAAAAAAAGTGCCCACATCCTCACAGGGTGAAATGGGAGAAAAAAATGATCTCAGCACCAGTTAAATAATCCTGACCTCATCAGGAAGTGAATGAGGCAGGATTTAGCTGACCTTGGCTGATTTCCAAGTGGGGCCTGGTTGGGTTCTAAATGGGAGACCAGGGTTGTAACCCAGGCCTGAAGGTTGGCTTGGAAAGTGCAGAAAACATCCCGAAGATAGCAAAAGCTGACCACGTCCATACTTTTGCCAAGAAAACAACACGGACATGTTTGTGAAATCCTCATCAGTTAAGTTTGTGTTGAAGGAGAATTTATGCATGAGGTTTCCTTCAGCAAACTGGTTGTCCCACCCAGGAATAATCCTGCTTGTTTCCTTCACCGGGCTGACAACGGATTTTTCCTTCTTGGCAATGGAACGGTTCATGACCAAGGTCAACCTGAAGTTGCTTTCTTTGACCAGCTGCCTAAGCTCAGTTCCTGATTGCCTGGATAATTTCTTTAAACAGATGGCCTACAAAGGCTTCAGTTCAAGATGGTAGCAGGAAAAGAATCTTACTACTTGGTGCTTTGACGAGGCAAGAAAGCTGGAGGGAAATTCTTCTGCAGACTGAAGTCAATGCTGAGCTGATCCATCATATGTTTCAAAAAAGGTAGGCTTGATGTTTTCAAGTAAGAAGCTGTTTGGTGTCTCTTGCCTGCTTCTACTTTCCTTAACGTCAGACCTTTTGTGTCCTTCTGCGGAATGAGACAGCTTCCAGAAGATGTTAAACTCCACTGTTTGTATCAGTTTTAGTATTCCTGGACTGCACTAAGGGCAATGCCTCTGGTGAAGTATGACGAGGGAAGTGCATAAACCCAGGGAAACCAAACATCTGTCTAATTCAAGGATGGGCAACCCGTGTTGCCTCTTGGATGCCCCCTGGAGCCTTTTCTAAATGATGGAAGAAGGTCTGTCTATGGAGATCCTCCATCATCCAAGTCATGCTTGTCCCAAAGGTGCTTTTTCAAAAGGCAACTGGACTTCCTTGGCAGTCAATCTTGAACAGTTTTCTGGTTGCAACCTTCTAATGCAGGGGGTCCCCAAACTTGGCAGCTTTAAGACTCGTGGACTTCAACTTCCAGAATTCTCCAGCCAGCATAACATAGCTGGCTGGAGAATTCTGGGAGTTGAAGTCCACGAGTCTTAAAGCTGTAAAGTCTGAAGACCTCTGTTGTAATGGCAAAGAAGGATCTTATTTCTGTATCCAGCCAAAGTCTGCAGACAAGATCCCAACTCTCTCCTTCCATGGAAGCATCATCCCAGGCAAACAGGGAAGATATTTTAGATAGCCTTGCCAAGAACCAGAGATGATTCCAGCATCGGGAGAGAAGAATGAGAAGTGCAGGAAACCAGACTCATTCACACCTGTCAGGGAATTGCCCAATGACTTCCTTATTGGTCTCCCACCATCTGTTTGAAGTCCAGAGCTGGCTGCCATCCAAATGATTTCCACAAGGTTTTCTCTACCCAAACATGCCTCTGTTATTCATTGTCTGCTCTGTGCCTATTGCGGACAAGCCCAAGGTTGTGCTAATTATACAATCAGGGCTCCGAGATGCTGGACCCCAATCCCTTTCTGATGCAGGAAAGTATTATTATTACTCCTTCTAATGCAGGATTCTTCCAGTGATTGAAGTGATGTTGAAGAGAAGAGGAGCTTGACCTATTTTCCAAAGCCCTTGAGGGCAGGACAAGAAGTAATAAGATCACTAAAGAGAGATCTAAGATGGTAAGAGAAAATTCCTGACGGTGAGAATAATTAATTAGTGGACTGGGTTGCCTCCAGAAGTTATAGTGCTCCATGACTGGAGGACTGGAGGAGTTTAAGAAGAGATTGCATAGCCATTTGTCCAGAATGGTATAAGTAAGTTCTCCTGCCTTGGACTAGAAGACCTCCAAGGTCCCTTCCAACTTGTTACTCTAATCTTCTAAATAAAATCTCCAGCCACTGTTGAGCTGTGTGTGGACACTTCTAGTCAGGGGTGCTATTCAGCAGGTTCTGACAGGTTCTGGAGAACCAGTAGCAGAAATTTTGAGTAGTTCGGAGAACCGGCAAATGCCACCTCTGGCTGGCCCAAGTGGGGTGGGAATGGGGATTTTTGCAGTATCCTTCCCCTGCCACGCCCACCAAGCCATGCCCACCAAGCCACACTACACCCACCAAGCCACGCCCACAGAACCGGTAGTAAAGAAAATTGAATTCCACCACTGCTTCCAGTGAAAGTTGTCTAGTATCCTTTCTAGAAGACCGGTCACACTGTGGAAGGTTCAACGGAAGTCTTCGTTCCTTCATGTAAAATTGTCTAGAGAGCTATTAGCTCTGAAGGCAGAAAGAAGAGGTGCTATCAAGGCAAATGGGTCTTGAGCCATTGCGAAGAGAATAGTTTGGGAAATGTCTCAGACAAACCCAGCCTCAGTTCACCCAAAGGTAAAGGAAAGGAGGAGGAACCGAATTCAGACTTGCAAGATTCTATTACTACTCCTTTTACAATGAAAGCGACCCAATTTAGTTTTTTAAAAAAAGATGTTTTGAGATTCTAGAAAGAGTACAAAGAAGAGCAACAAAGATGATTAGGGGACTGGAGGATAAAACATATGAAGAATGGTTGCTGGAATTGGGTACGGCTGGTCTAGTGAAGAGAAGGACTAGGGGTGATAGGATTTTTTCAATATCTAAAGCAGGGGTGTCAAATTTGATTTCATTGAGGGCCAAATCAGGGTTGTGTTTGACCTCGGGGGCCCGGGGGAGGCAGCTTGACATCACTCGTGGGTGTCTATGGCAGTCCAAGCGCTCTGCCAAGCGAAAACAGGCTCCCGAGCCCCGTTTTCGGCCTACAACCCTCTGCCAGCAAAAAGGGACAACCCTCCTGAGCTCCATTTTGCTGGTAGAGGCACTGCGGGCCGCTCCTTCACTGTTTCCAGGGTGGTCCCATGGGCCTTGAGTTTCACACCCCTGATCTATCTAAGGGGCCGCCACAAAGAAGAGGGAGTCAAGCTATTCTCCAAAATACCTGAAGGCAAATCAAGAAGCCATGGATGGAAAGTAACCAAGGAGAGAAGCAACCTAGAACTAAGGAGAAATTTCCTGACAGTGAGAACAATCAGCCAATGGAACGGCTTGCTTTCAGAAGGTGTGAGTGCTCCATTGCTTGGAGGCTTTTGAAAAAAGATTGGACAACCATTTGTCTAAAATTATAGGGTCTCCTGCTTGACATGGGGTTGGGCTAGAAGATCTCCAAGGTCCCTTCCAACTCTCTGTTATTCTTGTCTACTTCATTGGGCTAACAAATCATTTCTCCAAATTCTGTATTCCAGACTTTAGAAAATAATTCATGTGCATCTTCTCTATGACATCCCTTCAAGTGTTGTCATAACTTTATCTCTTATTCTCAAGGCTAAACATACCCACCCATTTCCTTTATTCTTTCCCAAATATCAGAAGAGACACGCTTACTGTACGTTGCTGCATGAGGAATCTACCTAGAAGTAGACCAATGGAGTAGAACTTGGTTCTTGAGCAGAAACTGTCCTAGATGGTTAGTAAATGCAGAACCCAGGAGACAGACTAGTAGCTGTTTACTCTTTCCTTATTTATTTATTAACATTTCAAAAAGAACACCCAAAGAATGAGCAATAATTAAAAACCACATTTACCACAATTTTTAAATGTTATTCAGTAAAAAGAATGAAAGAAATTATGAAGGAATTTAAAAACTCTAAATCACGGGAGGGCGGGGGGCACCGATCCCAACCCACAAGAAGCTGCCCATCCTCTTCCTAATTGTCCGCAGCACAGTTCCTAGCCTAGTCAACAGCATTAGCCTGTCACACAAATAGTTTTTAAAGTAGCAAAGAGCTTCAAAAAGATGGGAGGAAAGTTTCACAAATAAGCAGAGGCTGAAAGAGAAACAGATTCTGGGAAGTGAGGTCACTGAATGAGTGAAGATAACAGAAGTTGGCTGCTGTAAGAGCTCAACAGGAATGACAGACCAGAGAAACTTGGTCCCTTCAGGAAATTCCTGGCTTGTCTTGTTGATAACTGTCTTCTTGGGATGGTAGAGGAAGCGGATCAGCTGGCGGTGACTTGATATCCATCCACAGACGGCTTTATGGAGGAGGTGGATCAGGGGTGAAATCCAGCAGGTTCTGGCAGGTTCTGGAGAACCGGTAGCGGAAATTTTGAGCAATTTGGAGAACTGGCAAATTCCATCTCTGGGTGGCCCCAGAGTGGGGTGGGAATGGAGATTTTGCAATATCCTTCCCCCAGGAGTGGGGAGGGAATGGAGATTTTGCAGTATTTTGTGTGATCCCCTTTTGCGAACTTCTGACAAGCAAAGTCAACGGAGAAGCTGGATTCACTTAACAATCATGTTGCTATCTTAACAACTGCAGTGATTCACTTAGCAGCTGTGGCAAGAAAGGTCGTAAAATGGGGCAAAACTCACTTAACAACTGTCTTGGTTAGGAATGGAAATTTTGGGCTCAAATGTGATCATAAGTTGAGGACTATGTGTAACAGGAAGGCAGATTTCAACTACATGCTTGGGACGATACTCTAAGAAGAGAAGAGGATCCATTGCCCACAGTTGTGATGAACTGTCCATCCCTGGATGTCTTTAAGCAGAGCTGGACAAAGATCTATCTGGGGCACTTTCATTTCGATTCCAGCACTGAATGGGATGAATAGCAATAGCACTTAGCACTAAGGCTTATATACCGCTTTACAGTGCTTGACAGCCCTCTCTAAGCAGTTTACTGAGTCAGCCTATTGTCCCCCAACAATCTGGGTCTTCATTTTACTGACCTCGGAAATATGGAAAGCTGAGTCAAACTTGAGCCTGGTGAGATTCGAACTGCTAAATTGCAGGCAGCTGGCAGGCACCAGAAGTAGCCTGCAGTACTGCACTCTAACCACTGAGTTATAAAATCATTCATTTTATAAATGAATGAATGAATGAATGAATGAATGGTATCCAGTGCAGTTTTACCTTTGAACTCCATGTTTCCATGGAATACCAAACTGAATTTCTGTGACCACGTTCTTCTATGCCACCCACCCCTAACCCAGAAAGCTACCCTTTGAATCTCATTCCCAGTGCCCGATGGGATCAGTATTAAGGTAATCCTAGACTTATGATGCAGTTATAATTACCTCCCCAGAACTCCTTATGATCCAGATTCAAAGTTCTCATTACTGCCCATACGCTCACAGTCATGTGATCTCACATTGGACATTTCCAGCATCCCACAGTCAAGTAGAACAGGAGTGTCAAACTCAAGGGCTGTGGGCTGGATCTGGCCTGTGGGGCTGCCCTGGAAACAACAAAGGACTGGCCCACGGTGCCTCTGCCAGCAAAAACAGAGCTTGGGAAGGCCACGCACAGCCTCCCCAAGCTCTATATTTGCTGGCATAGAACTGCAGGAGGCGGTTGTGGCTGAAAACAGAGCCCCAACGAGTGATGTCGAGCTGGCCACACCCAACCCTGATGTGGCCCTCAATGAAATCGAGTTGACACCCCTGAAGTAGGACATTGTGACCTTTGTGGTTTTAAATATGCAACTGAAACTTTGAAACTTAAAATACTGGGACCCCATACCAAGCTGACTTTAGCTGATCTTAAGGAAAGGAAAGCAGGACTCAATTAGTTAGTACCAGGGGTGAAATGCTCCTGGATCAGACCGGATCGCCCGATCCGGTAGCTATTTTTCCCTATGGTTCAGCGATCTGGTAGCAATCGCCACCCGAGTGTTATTATTTCCTGGTTTTAACCAGGAAGTAATGTTTTCTTACCTTCTGTGCACATGCAGAAGGTTTTGTGCACATGCATGGAGTGTGCGCTTCTGAAACGGTAAGAAAGATAAGTAGATTTCACCCCTGGTTAGTACCTGTATGGAAGGCCATCAGAAATCCAAGGTCTGTAAGCTAAATGGTGAGTTGAAAACTTCTCATAAGAAGACAGTGGCAAACACTTCCAAGTTATCGCCACTGCATGGATTTCCTTTGGTTCTCCAGGATTTAGCTTTATCCCTTGAAAACATGATTCGTGTAAACGGCGTTAGCTAACCTGAGAGCACTCATACCTTTGAACTACCCATGTTCTTGATCAGGAAGAAGACCAACTGGAGACAAACTCCAAAGCTAACTGTGCCTTCTTATCTGAACTGTCAAAATAGTTGAAGTCATTTCTCAGAAGGCAGACGTCAAGCCACCCTAATCCTGGGATTTATCAACTCAGAAGAGCTGCAGTGAGAGGCCTGAGCTCTTCTCTCTTTTGGAAGTACTATTGAGAGGGACCTCAAATGAACTACAGGAAGGAGTCTGGAGATGGGATGGAAAAAGAGAATCAAGTTCTCTTTGTTTTGTAGAGGTTCCGTCAACCATAATTGCTTCCATCACCGCTTTCTTTGCTGCTGTATGACTTTTCAGCCGGTCTGTTTCTTTAACAGAAGCTGTTGGAGATACAAAATAAGGAGGGACATTTCAAAGGTGTGACTCAAAAGCAAAAGCTGGAAAATATCTCCTGAATTGTTGGAGACAGCTTGAAAGGCCCAGAAATTCAATCCTTGGGGACAACCGAAGGACCTGGGTCAGCGATGAATGGAATACTTGTGTAGTTTGTTTACCAACTGTGAATTTCCATGTTTTTGAACAGATTACAACCTCGGGATCAGTCATTCTAAATTTCCACTCAATTTTGCCCAGGCCTTGGCCAATAAAAACAACAAAACAAAACAAAAAAAGCCTGCAAAGAAATGTATGTATTTACAAAAATCAAAGGATGTTCATTATGTAGAGGAGCGCAAAAACCACATAGGCTTTGAAAATTTGTACGTATTTGCTAAAATAGTGTGTTTAAAAATCCAGAAGTAACAAAATGGAGGCATTTGGCATCCCTTCCTGAGTTTATAGAGCTGTTTTTCCTTCCTTCTCACCCAACAATATCCTGTTGCTGAATTTCACCCTCTTTAAAGAAAACAAACTTAGCTCCCCACCTCTGGAAAATATTTCTAGTCCTTCCTCTGTTGCAAGAGTACAGGTAGCCCTTGACTTACGACCACAGTTGAGCCCAAAATTTCTGCTACTAAGTGAGACATCTGTTAAGTGAGTTGTGCCCCACTTTACAACATTTCTTGCCACAGTTGTTAAGTGAATCACTGCCATTGTTAAAGTTAGGAACACGGTTGTTAAGTGAATCTGGCTTCCCCATTGATTTTACTTCTCAGAAGGTCTCAAAACTTGATCACATGACCCTGGGACACTGCGACCATCATAAATATGAACCTGTTGCCAAGCGTCTGAATTTTGATCACATGACCACGGGGATGCTGCAACGGTCGTAAGTGTGAAAAATGGCCATAAGTCACTTTTTTCAGTCCTGTTGTAACTTTGAACAGTCACTAAATGAGCTTTGTAAGCTGGGAACTACCTGTATTAAGAGAAGCCTATTCTGAAAAGATGAAAGCGATTGAGCTGGTTTGGGCATGAGATGAGATGGCTAAGAAACCTCAGTTGGCCTTCCTGACATAGACAAGAGGAAGGGGCTTCTGGATACCAAGCTGCACTAGATCTCTCCTTCTACCAAGCTGCACCTAATTTTTGCCTAATTTCCCCAGGGTTGAGAAGGCCTGCCTTGGTGCCCTGGCTCCTTTGCCACTCTCAGGGCTGCAGGGACAAAAGGCAGAGGCTGTAGGGGGGTGGGGGGAGCATAGCTGGCTAAGGCCCAGAGGACCAAGAGGCTTCTGAAGAGATGCTGTGACTGGCTCCGGAGTCCTCCTCAGATGCTTTGAATTCTGCCGGGAACGTCTGAGCCGATGGGAGCCGTCTGTCGCCCCATTCCCACCCACTTCCTGATGAACAAACCTGGGATTTGAGTTTCAGCAACTCAAAGAGGGGGCCGTGCCGTCGCTCCTCAACCCCTCCACCCCAGCCTCGCAAGATGCAAATATCTAGAGAATGTTTCTCTTCCACGTCTGGGGTCAGCGTTTCCCCGTGGGGAATCGCTTTAGACAGAAGCCGCTGCCAAGCGCCAAAAGATAGTGCCAGACGCTTTATCAACAGCTGTCGCCAGTTTTATCGGGGTGCATAATAACAGCAAGCAGGAAAAAGAAAAGAAGAAGAAGAGGAGGAGGAGGAGGAGGAGAAAGGAATGGCTTAATCTGTTAATTGGAGCCCTTGGGGGGGGGTGTTGTCTCTGGTTGCAGAGACAGCCTCTCTCGCGCCTGGGAACAAGAGTCTCTCCAGGCGCCGACCCAGTCAGGCTGCTTTCAGTTGTGGGCATGTTTCTCCCAGGACCAGCAGGCTTGCCCAGATCCTGCCCACGCTCCAGGCATGCCCAGCTTGGCGACAGGTGGTCTGCAGCCTGACACGGACCCCAAAGGGCAGCATGTTCCTCACCCACCAGGCTGCCTTGCCACCCACCACAATGCCACTTGCCATCTGACCACTCTGGTGCCACCCAGCCCTGAATGGCGCCTGAGACTGGCGGTGCCTCCCAGGAAAGGTCAAGCCCGCTTGGAAATGTCTGGGAACAATCGGCTGTGTGTTGTTCTCGGGGAATCGGTTGGTGGGGAGCTGGCAAAGTTGGTTCTTGTCCCTCCGCAGGAAAAGCTGGCCCACAAGCTCTGCCCTCCTAGAAATCCCTAGCAGTTTGCAAAAGTCGTTCCTTGTCAAGACACAGGAGCGATAGGGCAGGAGATGCCTTCAAAGGTGCCCAAAGCCACGCCAGGATTTGGGCAGCATAATGAGGGCTCAAGCCCCAAAGTGGGTAAAGCAGGAAAACACCCCCCGCCCTCTGCCCGTTGACAGATCAGTCCCCTTTTATCCAAGTTTGTTGTTCATTTCAACATTTTAAACTTTTTTTTAAAATTTAATTTATATCCTGCCCTTCTCTGGAGATTCAGGGCGGCTTACAATGCGTTAAGCAATAGCCTTCATACTTTTGTATATACCTGCTTAGTAGGGCTTTCGACCCCCCCCCCCCACAAAGCGGTGTTCTTTTTTATACAAAGTCATCTTATTGCTCCCACAATCTGAGTCCTCATTTTACCTACCTCGGAAGGATGGAAGAAAATGATTAGGGAGGCAATTATAATCTACCCATAATTGCTTCTAATTTGATTACATTTAAATTTTACTTTAAATCAAACTTAGTTTTGGCCTCTCTTTATCCTACCTCCACTATTTTTTTTAAAATTAGATTTATATGCCACCCTTCTCCGGAGACTCAGGGCGGCTTACAACATGTTAAGCAATAGCCTTCATATTTTATACAAAGTCAGTTTATTGCCCCCACAAACTGGGTCCTCAATTTACCTGTCTTAGAAAGGATGAAAGGCTGAGTCGACCTTGAGCCTGGTGAGATTCGAACTTGCAGTAATTGCAGGCAGCTGGTGTCACTTTAACACCACTTTAAGCTGCTTCATCACCAAGGCTCTTATTTTTAACATTTTTATTTTTAACACTTTTAACATTTAACACTTTTAATGCGTTTCATGTTCTGTTTTATATTGTCATTAAGTCTCTGCATTGCTTCAGTGAGGTCCTAGAAACATCACAAAATGCAAACCAGAACTACGAAAAGCTAACTCAGCAGTTTTGGCTTGAGGATTAGCTCCCCTGTCTGCTGTACGGGTCAGACCAAGCCTGGAATAGGATGTCCCATTCTGGTCAACCAAACGCCAAAGGGGAACCAGAAAAGGGCCAGAAGTGTAACAAAAATGCAAAGTATTGAACTAAAATAAGAATGGTTAAAGGAAATTACGAGTCAACAAACTGACTTAAAACCCAAATTATTTCTACTAGGGATAATAAGAGGAAACTACAGTAAGAAAATTCAATATACTATATTGCATATAACAACTGCGGCCAGAATTGCTTATGCACAAAACTGGAAACAGGACAGCACGCCCTCCGATGGAATGGTGATCAGAAAGGTGTTAGATTGTGCAGAGATGGACAGGCTAATATTGGAATTAAAAGAAAGAGGGGAAACGGAATATTATTTAGTCAGGGGACGCATGGTACAAGTGGTTAGAGAATAGAAGTAAAGATTAAATAGAAAGGTAATTTAAGAGGAATACTAAAACTCAAAGATAATGTATATAGTTAAAGGAAGAATAAGGAATGTAATTGTTATGTATGTATGAGTGTTATTGATGCTGGAGTGCTGTAAAGATTGTAAATGTGATATAAAATGATGAAATATGTTCAATAATAATAATAATAATAATAATAATAATAATAATAATAATAATAATAAAAGATGCAGAGTGCCTTGGAAGGAAAATCCTACAAAACTCAGCTAAAAGAACTTGGTTTATTTAGCCTAAAGAAGTCGGAGCACGGTCGCAAGACATGCCGTGAAGGGACGTCACAGCACAGAAGCTGTGCATTTCCTCCGAGGGCAAGACAAGAACCAACAGCTAGAAACTCCACAGAGAGAGGTGCCAACTTGAATTAAAGAGGAATTTCCTCATTGTCAGAAGCGATGGAGCAGCCTTCCTCCGGAAAGTGTGGGTGCTCCATAGCTGCAGGATTTCAAGATAGATTGGAGAGCAAATTTTTCAGAATAGTCTGGGCAGGGGTATGTGTGGAGTAGACCAGTGCCCCCCACACACAATCTTTTGGGCACCAGGGACCAGTTCCATGGAGAAAGGTTTTTCCACGGACTGGAGGAGGTAGGGTTTTGCATGATGCCTACATCCCATGGCTTTACTTGTTTGTGTGGCCTGGTTGCTGGCATGCTTTAGACTGGTGCCAGTCCATGGACCGGGGATTGGGGATCCCTGGAGTAGACCACCCCCAAATCCCTTCCAACTCTGGGACTCTCTAATTCAATCAGAAAACCCCAATTTCCAAAATTTTCCAGATGGAAAAGATTGTTTCCCAATGGCCTTTCGATCCTTTAGGTCAGGGCTCTCCAACCTTGGCGACTTTAAGACTTGTGGACTTCAACTCCCAGAATTCCGCTGCCAGAAAATCTGGCTGAGGAATTCTTTGAAATCCACAAGTCTGAAAGTTGCCAAGGTTGGAGAGACCTGCCTTAGATGTATTCAGAGGTTGTCACTAGGTATGGTCAAAAGTTAAGATGGTGGCCACAGTTGGAATAGCCAAACATGGCATACAGAATGGAATGGAATGGAATGGAATGGAATGGAACGGAACGGGAGGGGAGAGAAGAGAAGAGAAGAGAAGAGAAGAGAAGAGAAGAGAAGAGAAGAGAAGAGAAGAGAAGAGAAGAGAAGAGAAGAGAAGAGAAGAGATGGAGGGGACCTTGGAAGTCATCTAGTTCAACCCTGGGATGAAACCTAGCAGGTTGTGACAGGTTCTGGAGAACAGGTAACAAAAATTTTGAGTAGTTTGGAGAACCGGCAAATACCACCACTGGCTGGCTGGCCCCAGAGTGGGGTGGTAATGAGATTTTGCAATATCCTTCCCCTGGAGTGGGATGGGAATTGGGATTTTGCAGTATCCTTCCCCTGCCACGCCCACCAAGCCACACCATGCCCACAGAACCGGTAATAAAAAAAAATTGGATTTCACCACTGGTTCAATTCCCTGCTCAAGCGGGAGAGCCTATATTATTTCAGACTTTCTGAAATTCCTTTCAGAGGAACTTTCATCATTCGCTGTGGCCATTTCCATGACTTTAGATATCGTACTTTGTAGACATG
This sequence comes from Masticophis lateralis, assembly GCA_030761175.1. Classification (NCBI taxonomy): domain Eukaryota; kingdom Metazoa; phylum Chordata; class Lepidosauria; order Squamata; family Colubridae; genus Masticophis; species Masticophis lateralis. Next base: position 21,930,755 of record JAUDYJ010000012.1, on the reverse strand, counting down.
CCTGGCTGCCCTCTTCCAACACAGCTTTCCTTTAATCCCCAAACAAATTCCTGGGCTATTAGTTGTGGCTATTCCATTTTCCTAGAGCTCCATCTCTGTGCCTTTTGTGCAAGGCTCAGCATACAGATGGAGCCAGATGTTGGATCTTGCTTTGCAGCAAACCTGTTTGCCACTACATAGATATTCTGGAATTATTCAGTGTTGCCAAGCAGAAGTTCCTTGCGAGTCCCAAGGAAGGGAGATGGCCTGTGGAGACACAGGTGCCTGAGGGGCTCGCCTTGCTTCCCCCGGCTGGACCAACAGCCAGAGCCCCCATTGGAGACTTGATTCCTGAGCCAAGAGAGGTTTTCCCTGGGATCTGTTCACGGATGGAGCCTGGCTGCAGGTCTGCTTTCAGCCTCAGCCTTGGCAATTCATCCTTGATTTCCGTTTGGGACACTTCCAGTCTTGACATTGGCTTGCTCTCTTCCTATTCCCCGATCCAACTGACCTATCACCCACCCTTCTCCATCCGTCTGTCCTTCCTTCCTTCCTGGTTTTGGCTACGAGATGATTTCCTGCCCCCTGATCTCCGACCTCTGGCTGGAATGTCCCAGCATGGGCTGATCTTTTGCCCCTTTGCTTCTCATTGGCCTTCTCTTCCAGCGCTCTGCTTCCCGATCTGCTGTCTGCTTCCCTCCAGTTGGGGAGTCTAACCCTCTGGCTGCCCTCCAGGATCTGCCTTTGGGAAGAATCGGCTGCCTCCGTCCCGTATCTGCCTTTCACTCAGCCTGTGCAAGAAAGGAAAAGAGGGTTGTGTAGAAGTACATTTTTCTGGGTGTTTTCTGGGAGTTTTTTCAAGTCCTGATTTGGGCAGGAAGAAGCAGGCTGATCATTGACTAGCTGAGGCGTGGTGGCACAGTGGTTAGAATGCAGTATTGCAGGCTAATTCTGCCCACTGCCAGCAGTTCGATCCTGACTGGCTCAAAGTTGACTCAGCCTTCCATCCTTCCGAGGTCGGTAAAATGAGGGCCCAGATTTGGGGGGGTGGCAATAGGCTGACTTTATAAACTGCTTAGAGAAGGCTGTAAAGCACTGTGAAGTGATATATAAGTCTAAGTGCTAGTGCTTAGTGCTAATGCTATTGTATTCTTTTATTCTAAGTGTTAGTACTACTCTACTCTATTCTACTCTATTGCTATGGTGGTGCAGTGGTTAGAATGCAGTATTACAGGCTAATTCTGCCAATTGCCAGCAGTTCAAGGTTGGCTCAAGGTTGACTCAGCCTTCCGTCCTTCTGAGGCTGGTAAAATGAGGACCCAGATTGTTGGGGGCAAGAGGCTGACTCTGTAAACCGCTTAGAGAGGGCTGTCAAGCACTATGAAGTGGTAACTCAAAGTTAATTAACAGCTGTTGTTGTAAAAAACTGGTTTATTTAGTAAACTAAGGTTTGAATGGACTTTGTGTGTGCTGCGTTCTTTGGGGTCCGTAGCTGGGGCAGAAGACCATCATCACAGCATCCCAAGGTTGCTGTAATGAAAATTGGAGTGCAACTGGCATGTATTTACAATGGTTTCAGCATCCTTTGGTTATCTGATCATCCTTTGACACCTTCCCACCTGATGTCTGACAAGCAAAATCAATGGAGATTCACTTAACCACCATGGCAAAAAGGTTGTAAAATTGGGCACGACTCATTTAACAACCACCTTGCTTAGCAACAGAAATTCTTATCCCAATTGCATCATAAATCGGGGACTAGATGCATAGCTCACCTTTTCTCCTCCTATCAAAAAGAGATTTTTCGAGTAAACTCAAAAGAAGCCAAAAGTCAGATTTGATTCCTGGTGACTATAGGTCGTTTCCTTGACTAGCTATGAAAGGGAAGGATAGTGGTTTTTTAAAACTTCCCAGTCTAGATTCCAGCCCTGGAACTTCTTAGTGGTCTCCCATTCAAGGGCTAACCAATCCAGCCATGCTTCCATGGTTCGAGACCAACTCAGATTGGCTCTGTTCTGTCTTAGCCAGGTTTAAATTAATTAAAACTCGGGGAACACATCAATCAATCTATCAATCAATCAATCAGAATAGAGCTGGAAAGGACTTTGGAGGTCTTCTAGTCCAACCCCCGGCTCAAGCTGGAGACCCTATACCAGGAATCAGCAACCTGCGGCTCTGGAGCCGCATGTGGCTCTTTCATCCCTCTGCTGTGGTTCCCTGTCACCGGTCGGCTTCACAATTGCTAGGGCTTTTGATTAGGACAGGTAGAGGAAAAAGGACACCGTGCTAGGAAGCAACTATGATGGGGGAACAGGACTTCCGGTTGGCTCCAGAATTGAATGGGCCCCTGGGGGGGCTTCCAGTTAGGACCTTTGTGGTGCTTTGAGTGTCTAAAGTTGCCGACCCCTGCCCTATACATTTCAGACGAGTGACTATCCAGTCTTTTCTTAAAAACCTCCAGTGATGGCTCACCCACATTAGAGCAGCTGACTGTTCTGTCTCTTTACATAGCAGTCCTTCTCTCTGAAGCTAAATGAGTTGTCCAGGAGTTCAGCAGTAGTCCCCCAAAGCAACAACGGGGGAAAAGACCATCTCTTTGGGTTAAGTCTGGTGGCTCAGCAGACTAAAACATTGTGATTAACATCAGCTGTCTGCAATTACTGTAAGTTCGAATCTCACCAGGCTCAAGGTGGACTCAGCCTTCCATCCTTTCTAAGGTAGGTAAATTGGGGAGCCAGTTTGTGGGGGCAATAAGCTGACTTTGTAAAATATACAGAAGTATGAAGGCTATTGCTTAACGCATTGTAAGCTGCCCTGAGTCTCCGGAGAAGGGCGGCATATAAATCAAATTTAAAAATAAAAAAAAGTCAGAGTTAAAAGCATCACATCAGAGGCACCTGTTTCTTTACAAAATCTTGTCCTTTTACTTCTTCTAAAATAGCTTGCCTATTTATTTATTCATTCTACCACAAATCCCTGCCAAATCAACACAGACCCCAAACAATCTTCAAAAATGATGATAGCCATGAAAGACAGCCATTAAAAAATCTCTATAGTAAAGAAAAACAAATATAGACATTATTACACCAAGTTTGCATGTGATGGAAGCCAGGAGGAAGGGAAATGTTAAATAATGCATTTAATTTCATAAAATCAAATCACAGCAGGCATCCTCTCTCTTCCAAGTGGCTGCATTGAAATCCTTTTCATTAGTAGGAAGGATTTGTTTCATCTTGAGCAAAATGAATTGACCAGGTTTAGACAGCTTGGAAGATCAAATCCTGGTTAGGAGAGGAACAGCAGCCTTTGTCTAGGACAGCCCTCTGGCATGCCAAGTCTCACTACCCAAGATGGCCAGATCTTTGGATGGCAACTCATGCCCTCGTCACCATGCCTCTAGGCTACTGCAATATATTTTTTCTGGGTCGGCCCTTGAAGACTTCATGCATGCTAGCTGCAAAAGCTGGCATCACTCACGCAACACGGGTGTTATCTCTCTCTCTCACGCTGAGCATTTTCTGAAGGCTGAATATAGTTCCAGAAAACCTTCAGAGAATGAAACAAGCGGTTCCTCTTGGCTTCTTGCATTCTTATTCCGTTTTCCATACTCAGAGGTGTCCATGGTATAGGGTCAAAAAAAGTCCAAAGGGGGGCCACAGTGGCAAAATGGAAATCTTGCTGATGCTCCTGCTTACCCTATTATGTTTAACTGTGTGCAATTTAACTCTGTTTAACTGAACACTGTAAAAAGCAGGGGTAGGGAGAAAAAAGAAGAAGAAGAGAAGAAAGAGAAGAAAGAAAGAAAGAAAGAAAGAAAAAGAAAGAAAGAAAGAAAGAAAGAAAGAAAGAAAGAAAGAAAGAAGGAAAGGAAAGGAAAGGAAAGGAAAGGGGTAAATGAAGGGAAGGGTAGGGAGAAAAAAGAAGAAAAAGAAAGAAGAAAGAAAGAAAGAAAGAGAAAGGAAAAGATAGAAAAGGAAAGGGAAGGAGTAAATGAAGGGAAGGATAGGGAGAAAAAAGAAAAAGAGAAGAAAGAAGAAAGAAAGAAAGGAAGGAAGGAAGAAAGGAAGGAAAGAAGGAAGGAAGGAAGGGGTAAATGAAGGGAAGGGTAGGGAGAAAAAAGAAGAAAAAGAAAGAGAGAAAAAAGAAAGAAAGAAAGAAAGAAAGAGAAAGAAAGAAAGAAAGAAAGAAAGAAAGAAAGAAAGAAAGAGAGAGAAAGAAAGAAAAACTATAATGGGGTGAAAGCATTTCCTGAGGGGATGTTTTGGCTTCCAATATGGAACCCATTAGTGGTGAAATCGGCTTCTTCCACATGCGCCAGGGTTCTAATTGTGCTCTTCACTGGCGCTTAACACACACAAGAAAGCTTTGTTGGATTTCGCTCCCCTGTGCTAGTATCTCTTACCCACAGGAAATTAAATAAAGTCGCTTTTTCAAATGGCTGTCAAAACAAGCAAGGCTGCCGCTGCCCTTTCCATGATTTCACTTCGAAGGCCTTATTTTTGACTTCTGGGCTAACTTTGATCTAATTTAATCCAGAGTCAGAGCTCTCCAGGCAGAGGGGCCCTGAGGCTGGGCTGTAAACTTGAGTAGATGGAACTTGTGGGTGGTTTTATTCCATAGTATCTCCGCCTTTATGTAAGGTCAGGGAAATACCTGCAGAACAGGAACGTTGCCCATGGAACAGGAGATGCATAGAGCATAGAGTTGGAAGGGACCTCAGAGGTCTTCTAGTCCAACCCCCTGCTCAAGCAGAGACCCTGTACCGTTCTAGACAAATGGCTGTCCAATCTCTTCTTGAAAACCTCCCGTGATGGAATACCCAAAACTCCCAGAGGCAGGCTGTTTAGTTTTGAATTTATATTTTACCGACAAAGAAATAAAGGGTAAAATTACCATATTTTTCAGAGCATAAAAAACACTTTTTCTTCCCCAAAAAGTAGGTGGAAATGTCTGTGTGTCTTATACAGCAAATGTTGCCGAAGCCCCGCCCACCTGCCGGCCTCCATCTTCAGCCTCTGCCTCCCAGCAATTTGCCTCCTTGCAGCAAACAGCCTGATCAGCTTCAGCACAGCCTGATTAAGCACAAGCAGCTGATTGGCAGTTGGATCAGCCTCCCAGAATATCAGCTGTTCCAGGCTGCAGAGATCGCTACCGCCCATCAGCGCCATTGCTGCCCATTGGCAGCAATGCCACCTCTTGCCACCTCCACACATCCCATTTTCTGCCTTCGCGCATCCCATTTTCAGCCCATTCCAGGCGGCAGTAATGGGTGGCGGCGGAGATCTCCGCCACTTGAAATGAGCCAAATGCACGGAGGCTGAAAATGGAGTGCAATAGGTGGTAGTGCCAATGGGCAGCGCCGGCGCCAATGGGAGTGGCAATCCCTGCAGCCTGGAACAGCTGATAGGAGGTATTCCGGGAGGCTGATCCAACTACCAATCAGCTGCCTGTGCTAAATCAGGCTGTGCTGAAGCTGAGCAGGCTGTTTGCTACAAGGAGGCAAATTGCTGGGAGGCAGAGGCAGATTTTTTTTTCGTTTTCTTCCTCAAAAGCTAGGTGCATCTTATAGTCCCAAAAATACGGTATATTTGTCGGTAAAACATAAATTCAAAACAAAGATAGTTTGTTGTGAAAGCAACTGCCTGTGAAGGCTCCTGGATTGGGGCTGAAAGGCAAAAGCAGAAGCAGTATGCTCTCTCCCATAATTGGGTAGACCAGGTTGCCATGAAAGATTGCTTTCACCGGAAAAAACACTTAAACTGTTTAGTTGCAGCTAAGGATAATTTGGTCTGAAGAGAAATGGCTTTATAAAGGGTGGGGTAGCCTAATTTTGTCCCTCCAGAGCTGCATGAATCCTCAGCACGGAGTGAAGGGTCTTCAACCCCAGGGAATGGAGATTCAAGCATTTCCACAGGGCCCCACCATCACCAGCAGTACTTTTTTTAAAAAAAAATACAAAAATATGGTTGTGAAATTCCCAAATCAGTCAAGAGAGCTATAGAGATATCAAAACTGGGCATGTTGCTCCCTCCTCATCCCAAATCTTGCCCTAGAATAGTGTTTCTCCATTTGGGCAGTTTTCAGGTAGGTGGACTTCAACTCCCAGAATTCCCCTGCCAGGCTGGGGAATTCTGGGAGTTGAAGTCCACTCATCTGAAAGCTGCCCAGATGGAGAAACGCTGCTCTAAAAGAAAGGAGAGCGAAGGGGAAACCCTTCAGCCAAAAACTGGGCATGGTGAGTCAGTCCCTGGGAAACGGGAATCCTTTTCAGTTTCCTTTCCAAACGATCTCTATTTACCTTGGGAGCTAAACCACCATATCCTGTTGGAGAAGAGTTGGGTCAACAGGATTGCAAGGCAAACATTTACATGTCCAAGAAACTCATTCAAAAGTGGTGCAGTTGCATTTCATCCTTTGGACAATTCCAAAGAAGTCGCAGTGAAGCCACTGCTGAGCTGGGCAGCCAAAGAGGAAAGATTTACCTCTTCCACCTCAAGGAAATACTTCCCTGTGTAACTTTTAATCCACTAATCACTCTTTTTTTTCTTGCAGAGTCGATAGAACATAGCGTGTCAGAGGATCAGGGCTGGGCCAAGATACAGGTAGTCCTCGACTTACAACAGTCCGTTTAGTGACCATTCAAAGTTACAATGGCACTGACAAAAGTGACTTATGACTGTTCTTCCCAGTTACGACCTTTGCAGCGTGCCCATACTTATGACCGTTGCTGTGTCCCAAGGTCACGTGATCCCATTTTGGGACCTTCTGAGAAGCAAAGTCAATGGGGAAGTGAGATTCATTTAATCACCGGGTTACTAACTTATTAACTGCAGTGATTCACTTATCAACTATGGCAAGAAAGGGCATAGGTAAAGGTAAAGGTTCCCCTCGCACATATGTACTAGTTGTTCCCGACTCTAGGGGGCAGTGCTCATCTCCGTTTCAAAGCCCACAGTTTGTAGGGGCAATAAGCTGACTTTGTAAAATATACAAAAGTATGAAGGCTATTGCTTAACGCATTGTAAGCCACCCTGAGTCTCCGGAGAAGGGCGGCATATAAATCTAATTTAAAAAAAAAAAAAGCCAAAGAGCCAACACTGCCCAAAGATGTCTCCGTGGTCATGTGGCCGGCATGACTCAATGCCAAAGGCGCATGGAACACTGTTACCTTCCCATCAAAGCTGGTCCTTATTTTTCTACTTGCATTTTTTACCTGCATTCGAACTGCTAGGTTGGCAGAACCTGGGACAAGTCACGGGAGCTCATCCCATTATGCAGCACTAAGGATTCGAACCATTGAACTGCCGACCTTTCGATCGACAAGCTCAGCGTCTTAGCCACTGAGCCACCGCATCCCCAGAAAGGTCTATAAAAGGGTCAAAACTCACTTGACAAATGTTTCACTTAACAACAGAAATTTTGGGTTCCATTGTGGTCCTACGTTGACGATTGCCAATATTTCAATCTCAGCCCACCTCACATCCTTGGACCATCATCAAAATACTTGTCAGAATTTATCTCTCTTTTCTTTATGGGTCTTGGGTTGTGTGAATTCTCCCAACAGTAGTTTCTTTTTTTTTTTTTCAAACGGCCACAGGGCATTTGCACCAAATGTTTGTGTCTATTAAGGAGATCTCACCCAAGTGGCTGAAATTTTGGCTGGGGGCCCTTGCTGGAATCCATCAGTTACAAGTGGGTGGCATCAAAATCAAAGAAATAAGTTGATAAAATGCTACCACGCCTGCACCAAATCAAACCTGGGTCTGTGGCAGTGGTGAAATTCAGTTTTTTTTACTACCGATTCTGTGGGCGTGGCTTGGTGGCCATGGTGTGGCTTGGTGGCCGTGGCAGGGGAAGGATACTGCAAAATCCCCATTCCCTCCCCACTCCTGGGGCAGGATACTGCAAAATCCCCATTCCCTCCCCACTCCAGGGGCAGGATACTGCAAAATCCCCATTCCCTCCCCACTCCTGGGGCCAGCCAGAGGTGGCATTTGCTGGTTCTCCAAACTGCTTAAAATTTCCGTGTCCGGTTCTCCAGAACCTATCAGAACCTGCTGGATTTCACCCCTGGTCTGTGGATCAAAGAATTAGACTCTATGGTGCCTCACTGGGCATTTCACACTGAGGTTTGCTTTTTATTTTATTTTATTTTTTTAGTTGGGCTCTAAACAATTCAGTGGAGCTACATGTCTGCTCTCCTTGGGCTTTCTGAGAAGTGCACTTCCAGGATTTCATCTCGAGAAAGGCTGACCTTCAGCCTGCTGGAAAGAAAACAACGCAATTTGTCTCCTTCCTTAAACTCACAGACGCACACAAAGAAAATGCTTTCCATTCTAGATTCATTTATATTCTATTTTCAAGGATCTGCTGACACAGTTCTACAGAGGAATTATTAAATCTGTCATTTGTTCCTCTATAACTGTCTTATTTGACGCATCATCCGAAACAGAAACAGGTACAGACTTCAACGGATAGTTAGGACTGCATAAAGAAAAAATTGCAATCAGCCTACCTTCCATTGAGGACCTCTATCATATACTGTACGGGCCACAAAGAGGGCTGACAAAATATTTATAGGCCCCTCACATCCTGGACATAAACTGTTCCAACTCTTCCCCTCAGGATGCCACTATAGGGCAACGCATGCCAAAACAAGCAGATACTTTTCCTTGTGCCATCACTCTGCTAAACACCTAATTCCCACAGCATCGTCTTCTCTCAAAGTTAAAGCTAAGAGAGTTGCGCTGCAGAAATCCAGATGGCCACAATTCTACATCTTCTCTGTCACTTCTCTACCATCTGGTGGCCATTCAGGATTGTCACCTCATGTCCCTTTCTAAATTGCCCCCAGACAGGGCCCACTGGAGGTGAGGAAGGCAGGAAGGAATGTCAAGATGGCAGCTGCAACACTGGCAAAATCCCACTTCTTTTACAAGGTGCCCCCAGTTTTACAAGGGTTTGATCATTGATGGCCAGGGTTGCCATCTGATTTTTTTTGATCCCCGATGGTCATCCAGATACAAAAAGAGATGTGGAGGCCCTAGAAAGACTGCAGAGAAGATCAATAAAGATGATAACGGGTCTGGAGGCTAAACCGTGCAATGAACGGTAGCAGGAACTGGGTATGTCTATTTAAGAAAGAGAAGGTTGACATATCTGTCTTTCAATATTTGAAGGGCTGTTACAAAGAAAAGACAATCTATTTATTTTCCAAACCACCTGAGGGTAGGACAAAAAGCAATGGAGGGAAGTTCATCAGAGGGAGATTCAACCTGGAAGTAATGAGAATGCAATAGTGGCGAATATCTTTAACTTGGGTGGAGGTTTGTTCTCTGAGCTTGTGGGTTGGTTTTTGAACGTTTCATGACCAGTCTAGGTAACATCTTCAGCGGAATTAGGGGATGTCAGTGTTGGTGTTCCTCTGTCCACACAAAGCCCTTATAAACAGAGGGACAGTGACACTGACATCCCCTAAACTCAGCTGAAGATGTTACCTAGACTGGTCATGAAACATTCAAAAACCAACCCACAAGCTCTGAGAACCAACCTCCACCCTCATAAGAAGGAATTTCCTGATAGTGAGAATGATTACTCAATAGAACTCAGTGGTGGGTTCCTCCCGGTTCTGCCCAGTTCTGCCGAGCCAGTAGCAGTGACGATATGACGCCACCGAACTGATTATGCCCCCCTGCCCCCCACTCCCCCTACGTTATTCTTACCTTTTATTTGGCCTCATCCCCAATCTATTGCTGCCTCCTGAGTCCCAGCTAATGCAGGGATTCAAAGGGCCTCCCTACAGCTGATCAGTGGTAAAAGACAGTTTGGTGGTAGACCGATGCCTCCAAAAACAAATGGGTAGACCAGTATGTCTGCTAAATCCTAAAGAATTGTCACATGACCATCAAGCCATGCCCACAAAATAAACCACGCCCACAGAACCAATAGTAAAAAATTTTAGAACCATCCCGAATAGAACAGCTTGCTTCCCAGAGTTGTGGGTGTGCCATCCCTGGTTTTCTTCAAGAAAAGAATGTACAGCCATTTGTCCAAAACGATATAAGGACTCCTGTCTTGGGAAGGGCGTTGGACTAGGAGACTTCAAAGGTCCCTTTTGGTCTATGATTCTATAACCTCCCGATGGCCAAACCATGAATTGGACCAGTCAAATTGGGTTTTCCCTGGTTGACAAAGTTGACAATGATCACACAAGGCAAAATATTGCAACCCAGCCAAGGGTGTGTGGTGGCAGCCCAAAAAGCCAATGCAATTCTAAATTGCATTAACGGAGGGATTCAATCAAGATCAAGGGAGGTACTAATACCACTCTATAAAGCCTTAGTAAGACCACACCTAGAATACTGCTTCCAGTTTTGGTCACCATACTATAAAAAAGATGTTGAGACTCTAGAAAGAGTGCAGAGAAGAGCAACCAGGATGAATAAGGGACTGGAGGCTCAAACACACAATGAACAGTTGCAGGAACTGAGGCTGGCTAGTCTAGTGAAGAGAAGGACCAGGGGAGACACGATAGCAGTGTTCCAATATTTGAGGGGCTGCCACAGAGAGGAGGGGGTCAAGCTATTTTCCTGAAGGCCAGACAAGGAAGAATGGATGGAAACTGAACAAGGAGAGATTCAACCTGGAAATAAGAAGAAATTTTCTGACAGTGAGAGCAATCAACCCATGGAACAGAAGTTGCCTTCAAAAGTTGTGGGAGCTTCATCACTGGAGGCTTTCAAGAAGAGACTGGACTGCCATCCAGTGTGGACTGACAGCAAAATCTACTGGGCAGGGGGTTGGACTAGATGACCTCAAAGTCCCTTCCAACTCTATTAATATGTATCCGTAACCCCTTTGTCTTTCATTCATGGATCTTTGGCAGGCCCACTCCCCCCTTTTTTTGTAATCCTCTCATTCCTAACTGAAATGTTTACCGGAATCCCATTAATTTAGAATATTGTACCGTTTCTCCCTACGCTCCTGTCTGCTTCTTCCATTATCACTGTTTACCGGAAAGTTCTATCACCAGCCCAGAAAGCCCCAATTCAGGCTTTCTAAGATACATTTTAGTCCTTTCATTCATAATTAAAATGACACTTTCATTTCCAGGCAGGCAATTCATGAATTCCCTTCAGGAAGATCAGCCCTTTTATTCTATTCTCATTATCATGTGCACACCGGCCAGCTGGTTTTCGGGCCTTCCAGGTCCATCAGAAGTCAGGAAACGGGCTGTTTCTGGCCTCTGGAGGCCCTTGGGGGGGGGGGGAGGCTGTTTTTGCCCTCCCCAGGCTCCTAGAAAGCCTCTGGAGCTTGTGGGGATCGAAAAACGGGCCTACTGGGCCCACTGTGCCATCACATGCCAAAAGTGGGGGGAGAGCTTTGCAAAACCCAGACTCATTTTTATGGGTTCTCAAGTAGTCTATGTTACATCCAGAATCACGAACCTAATACTCTTTTCCTACATGTTTCCATTATTTATTCTCTGTTGTGTCATTTAGAATACAGATCAAATAAACAAAGCATAATTCTTAATGGCTTTACTCATTGTCATTCTTTGACAATTGTGCTGATAAGCCAATTCCCAATTTAATAAAATATCTGCCAAATGGAAGATATCCAGACATTGCACATTCTGTTTTTCCAGACTGTCCATTGATATAGACCCCATAATTTTTTTTTATCTAAACGCCAAGCAACTTAAATTTTATAGCAGCCTTTCTGGTTTCCTCTGAACAAACGGAGATTCCAGAGGTAATTTTAATCCATGGAGAAGGCAGCAGATAAGGGAAGGTTGATGTGAGCCATAGAGTTTATTGTATTATGTTCTTTATGGTTTCTGAATCAATCAAGAATTTTGATCTTTCATTAGCTAATCAGATATCTCTGGGAAGTCAGTTGAAGCTAAAATCTGGCCTAATCTGTTGTCTAAGGCTTTGTCTAAGGATGCTGCCTTGTGCCAATTGCAAGAAATTAACCCCATGGCATACAGAGGGATTTATTTCCATATGACCTAAGTTATTTTCTCCTTTTAATTATGAATTTTAATTTGTTTTAAATTATTGGGGTTTTAATTATCAGCCAAATTATTTAATTTGTTTTATTCTATTTTAAACTTTTGTATTGAAATGTTTTATTTATGGCTGTACACCGCCCTGAGTCCCCCAGGAGTAGGGCGGTTTATAAATCTAATAAATAATAATAATAATAATAATATCTTTCACGTGAATGGAGCAAGTAACATGAAAACTGGGACTCAGGTAGTAAGCACGATGAACAAGGCTAATCTTCTCCACTTTAAGACCTGTGCAAATATACGGCAGGGCCTCTTGGATTGACCAGTAAAAGGCATTGAGGATCTTTCTCCACTTCTCCCTAATCACATCACAAGTGGATGCCCTGAAAATCTCTGCTCCCCGTATTATTGCATCATCTCTTACCCAACATAAATCAGAGGCAGATAAAAGTCATACATGTCAGTTGCCAAGTGCCTGAATTGCCTCGTCCCAGTGGCTGTGGTGATGCTGCAATAGTTGTAAGTTCAAGGCCCAGTCATAAGTTACTTTTTCAGTGTTGTTGTAACTTCAAACAGCCACTAAACAAATGGTTGTTAAGTTTAGGACTACCTGTATGAGTTTACCGCTTTTTTAGAGAAGCACTAAACCTTTTTTTAAAAAAAATATTAAATTCTGGCAAGTGTATGGGGGTTGAGATGGGGAGCAGGGGTGAAATGTAAAATCTGTTACTACTGGTTCTGTAGGCATGGCTTGGGGGATGGTAATGTGACTGGGTGGGTGTGGCCAACTTTTTAAAAAAAACTTTTCAAAGCATTTTTTCTTTCTTTTTTTTAAAAGAAATTATAAACTTCATTAAAACACATATACAACACATATAACACACATTAAAAAAACATATAAATACATATATACATTTGTAAGCATTTTTTCTAATGCTTTGAAAAGCCTCTGCCGATCAGGCAACTCAGCAAGGGATCGTCAGAGACTTTTCAAAGCCTTTTTTTAACCACCTCCTCGGCCGAGAGGTTGCAGAAAAAAATGCTTTGAAAAGCCTCTGATGATCCCAGCTGAGCCGCACGATCATCAGAGGCTTTTTTTTTTAACTTTTAAAAGCATTTTTTCATCAGAAGAGGTTGTAGAAAAAATGCTTTAAAAGTTAAAAAAAAAAACCTCTGATGATCGTGTGGCTCAGCTGGGCATGGTGGGTGGGGGGCATGCAGGGATTTTTGCTACTGGTTCTCCGAACCACCTGCCGCCATTGCTACCAGATCAGGCGATCTGGTCCGAACCGGGAGCATTTCACCCCTGATGTGGAGGTGAGATGAAATAAAATAGAGCTCTCCCAACATAGTGACCAACTACCTTCCATTTCTCAAAATATCAGAGCTGGAAGGGACCTTAGAGGTCTTCTAGTCCAGCCCCCTCCTCAAGCAGGAGAACCTATACTATTCCAGAAGAGTGGTTGTCCCATCTCTTCTTAAAAACCTCCAGTGATGGAGCACCCACACTGGAGGTATGGGTGCTCCAACTTCTGGAGGCAAAAGGCTCCATTGGGTAATTGTCCTCACTGTAGGGAAGTTTCTCCTTAGTTCTATGTTGAATCTCTCCTTGCTGAGTTTCCATCCACTGTTTCTTATCCCGCCTTGTGGTGCTTTGGGGAATAGGTTGACTCCCTCTTCTTTGTGGCAGCCCCTCAAATACTGGAATAGTGCTTTCATGTCACCCCTAGTTCTTCTTTTCATTATCGGCTATTAATTGGGCTGGTTTTCAAATTGGTCCAAAGCTCTTCTGAAAGAGCATTAAACCTGAACTCACTGCTTGTACCTGGGTTGGGCTCTCTTTCAAAAGTTCAAATGTTCCAAAGTAGCTCAAAACATAAAAGCCAACCGTGGTTGGGGGGGTAAGGATGGGATGAGGCTGCCCTGCAATCTCCCGAATAATTTTGTGTCGCCAGCTGATGCCATTGACATCCTCCTGTCCTTCCACCCCTCCCCTCTGAGTGGCAGGAGAGATGAGGTAGCCTCCAGTGACCCAGGGTTATGGGGCCTGGCCTCCTTGCTTTACAAATTGCGTCTTCCACATCCTTGTAGATCAGTGATGGCTAACCTTTTGCCATCGCGTGTGAAAAGTGGGGGAAGTGTGTGTGGGGGGGGGTCGTGCACACACATGCCCACACCCATAATTCAATGCGCCCCACCCCCCAAGCTCCCCACGCTTTTGGCACGCGATGGCATGGTGGGCCCAGTAGGCCTGCTTTTTGCCCTCCCCAGGCTCCAGGGGCTTTCTTGGAGCCTGGGGAGGGCAAAAACGGCCTTCCGCTGCCCCCCGGAGGCCCTCCAGAGGCTGGAAATGGCCTCTTTCCTGACTTCCGGTGGTCCCAGAAGGCCAGAAAATTAGCTGTCTAGCATTTGCATGTGCGCTGGAGCTGAGCTAAGGCACTGCTTGCGTGCCCACGGATATAGTTCCGCGTGCCTGTGGCACGCGGAACTATATCCGTGGGCACGCAAGCAGTGCCTTAGCTCAGCTCCAGCGCACATGCAAATGCTAGACAGCTAATTTTCTGGCTTTCTGGGCCATAGGTGCCATAGGTTCACCATCACGGATCTACGGTAACTCTGCACCTCATTTCGATAGTCAGTTCTGGAGTTTAGCCATTCAAGGAAACCGTTCTCCAATCACAGCAGCTGTGTCATTGGTAGATCCTTTCCACAGGAGGGGTGACACTCAGAATAAGGGAGGGCAGGGGAGCTTTAATCAACGGCATGTCCTACACCCCTCACCACAAGACCACACAGCACATTTACCGAACCGGAGCGAACCAGTAGCCACCCACCACGATGGGTGAGCCAAAGCAGAGGCAACCCTGTGCTGTAGAGAAAGCTTATGCTGGTACCAAATTCTGGTGACTTGAACCCTTCACTTTGGCTGTGAAAAAGGACTCGTTCCGAAAAAGGGAGCCTTCCCAGAAGGATGGACTGGTTCTGACTCCACTGATTGCAATTATTGTCTCTTCTTTTGAAATGCTTTTGGGATCTTAAGAGGTTTTTAATGGAATGAATCAGAAACATTATCTCGTCCTTTTCCCTCTGGTTGTGTAATGGCATGTGAGAAAAACCTGGAGAGACGGGTGAAGAAATGTGCCTAGGGTACGGTCATATAAGAGAGGGCATCGCTTTTAACTGTATAATGGAAAGAGAGAGAGAGAAAGGGTCTCAGAAGGGACCCTCCCTAGTTTCTTGGGCTGTAAAAGAGACAGCAAGAGGGACATGTACTTTTAGACTTGCAAGATTCTTTCAGCCTTCCCCCCAGACAGATCAGACAGGAAACATAACCAGAAAACATGAACAGTTGAACCAGGGGTGAAATGTTTCCGGTTCTGACTGGATCACCCGATCCAGTAGCGATGGCGATGGGTGGTTCGGAGAACCGGTAGCAAAAATCCCTTCCCCCATGCCCATCTGAGCCATGCAATCATCAAAGGCATTTTTTTTAATTTTTAAAAGCATTTTTTCTACAACCTCTTCAGCAGAAAAAATGCTTTTAAAAGTAAAAAAAAAAAAAGCCTCTGATGATCGTGCGGCTCAGCTGGGATCGTCAGAGGCTTTTAAAAGCATTTTTTTTTAACAACCTCTTCGGCTGAAGAGAAAAAATGGTATCAAAAAATGTAGAAAAAATGGTTTTAAAAGTAAAAAAAAAAAAAGTTGGCCACGCCCACCCAGTCACATTACCCACCACCAGCAAGCCACACCCACAGAACCGGTAGTGACAAATTTTACATCTCACTGAGTTGAACTAATTCTGCTTTTGAATTGAATTGAACACTTTATTTGGCCAAGTGTGATTAGACACACAAGGAATTTGTAGTCTACTTTGTTGTAAAGTTACATTAATAGAAACTTACAAGTTCAAAAGTACGAATCTCCCACCGTCTCCTTTACAATCCAAGAAGTTAGGGAGGGTCCCTTCTGACCCTCTTTCTCCACCCATTGTGCAGTTAAAGGCTATGCCTTCACTTATCTGACCTTTCCCTAGGCAGTGTCTCCCCTCCCCCTCCTCCTCCAGTCTCCATTTAGGCTGATGAACAGAATTTGCTTTAGAACTTTCTTTCAAAGGCGGAGGAAACTTTCTCCTGGATTCAGTCAGTGGTGGTATTCAGCCAGTTCTATCCGGTTTGGGAGAACCAGAAGCTCCGCCCACCTGCCCAGACGTCATCACCTCCCATTTTTGATGCTCTGCGCATGCACGGGAGGCCTTGTGCATGCATGGAGGTGGCATGTGTGCTCACATTTGCGAACCGGTAGCAAAGGTCAGTGAATCCCACCACACATCAGTGTGGCCTCCTTGTATTTTTGAGGGAGGCAGGGGGTGTTGGCGATTGGTCCTCACTTCCGTCCCGTGGTCTCCATCATTTCCCACACTTTGGTTCAATCCCGAGGGAAGACATCCGCTGTGGCTTTGCTTCACTCCTTCTGTGACCACTAAGGAAGCCTCCTGCCCTTAAAATGTGGTTCAATAATTTCTCCTTCCTCTGGAAAAAAAAAAAATCTGGGAATTCATCCATGCAATTTCATTTTGAGGGTTATATTGAATGGGTGAACCTTGATGGCCACTGCCTGACGGTCAGAGCAATCAATCCGTGGGAATGGCTTGCCTCCAGAAGCTGTGGGTCCGCCAACACTGAAGTTTTTAAGAAGAGACTGGGCAGCCATTTGTTTCGGATTGGACAAAGTCTCCTGCTTAAGCAGGGGGTGGGACATGAAGACCTCCAGTGTCCCTTCCGAATCTGTTATTCTGCTTGATGCCACTTTTTATCTGATTATTTCTCATTTGATTCTATTTGGACAGTTTTAAAAATATCGGTGTTAATAGTTTTGCATTGGATTGAGGAGAAGCATTTGTAACAGTTTTTTTTTAAATTTGATTTATATGCTGCCCTTCTCCGGAGACTCAGGGCGGCTTACAATGCGTTAAGCAATAGCCTTCATACTTTTGTATATTTATACAAAGTCAGCTTATTGCCCCCACAAACTGGGTCCTCATTTTACCCACCTTAGAAAGGATGGAAGGCTGAGTCAACCTTGAGCCTGGTGAGATTCAAACTTACAGTAATTGCAGACAGCTGGAGTTAATCACAATGCATTAGTCTGCTGAGCTATCCAGGTCCTTATAGATTTGCAAACTGAGCTTAAGACATTTGCAAAATCGAGGTGGAACCAAAAAAAAAAAGAAAGAGAGAGCACATTTTCCCAGTCATAATTTATGACTTCCTTTGGGCTCCTTCTGAGAGCCCTTAGCTCAGTGTTTCTCAACCTTGGTAGCTTGAAGATGGGTGGACTTCAACTCCCAGAATCCCCCAGCCAGCGCTGCTGGCTGGGGGATTCTGAGAGTTGAAGTCCACCCATCTTCAAGCTACCAAGGTTGAGAAACACTGCCTTAGCTGGAGAAAAGAGATTTCTGACTTTTTTTTTTTTAAATTAGATTTATATGCCGCCCTTCTCCAGAGACTCAAGGCGGCTTACAATGCATTAAGCAATAGCCTTCATAGTTTTGTATATTTATACAAAGTCAGCTTATTGCCCCCACAAACTGGGTCCTCAATTTACCCACCTTAGAAAGGATGGAAGGCTGAGTCAACCTTGAGCCTGGTGAGATTCGAACTTACAAAAATTGCAGACAGCTGGAGTTCATTACAATGCATTAGTCTGCTGAGCCACCAGGCCCGCTATAACAGTAACAGAGTTGGAAGGGACCTTGGAGGTAATCTAGCCCAACCCCTGTACTTGTGATTCGAGCCACCGAACTGCCAACCTTTCTGATTGACAAGCCGGATAGAAAGGTTTTAAAGAAGGCACCACAGCCTTCCCTTAGCACCTGGTTGCCCCCTGTCGAGCTGGAGTAGAATGAGAAGGGTTACAAAAAGCGTTGCAGTGCATTTTGTGGGAGGTGGGTGTGTGTTTCAGCCACAACAAACTGCTGGAACCGGGCAGGGAAAGACAAGAGGAGCTATTTGCCGAACTTTTCACTTCATCATGAAGAGCAAAGCAGTTACATTTTCCACTTTGCTGTTTTATCCATTCCTAATTAGTGTCTCAGAGATACCCATGTCAATATTTTGCAACCTTATTAGAACAAGGGAAACGTGGCCAGGAGATCTTGGTGTTCTAGCAGTTTTATAAAGCACTGTCCCATCCTGTGCCAAATGTTGGTCTATGCGCCAAGCTGCTTTGGGGTTTTAGCCAAAGGTTGGGCTCCAGAGCAACCCAGTTAGAACTCAGATTACAGACCTGAACAGAAGGAGTGACAAAACTGGGGGTGGAGTCAAAGGAGGAATTAGCCTAGAGCTGTGATGGCGAACCTATGGCACGCATGCTACCTGTGGAGCCATATCTGTGGGCATGCGAACGTTGCCTTAGCTGAGCTCCTGTGCACATCCGCGCGCAGACCAGCTGATTTTCGGGCCTTCTAGTCCCACCGGAAGTCGGGAAACAGGCTGTTTCTGGCCTCCGGGGAGGTGGGAAAGGCTGTTTTCGCCCTCCCCAGGCTCCAAGAAAGCCTCTGGAGTCTGGGGAGGGTGAAAAACAGGCCTACTGGGCCCACTGCTAACCTTTTTGGTGTCGCGTGCCAAAAACAGGGGGAGGTCGTGCGTGCATGTGTGGAGGCACGGGGAGGGGGGCGTTGAATTATGGGTGTGGGCACACACGTGCAACCCCCCCATGTGCGACCCCCGCTTTTGGCATGCAATGGCAAAAAGGTTAGCCATCACTGGCCTAGAGTCTCTACATAGTCCCAAACAGACTAAACCCAACTCCTCTTGAATTCTGTTGACCTTTACCTAGCACCAAGACAGAATTAACCCTTGGTTGAATAGATTCCTGTGCTTAGACATTATTAGTAATAAATCTATTTAATTGGAATTTCATGCCAGACAAGAGAGAATAGTTGTCAATAAGACTCATGTTCATGAAAAGCTTAGAAACAACGCAGCTCCCTCTGCAGCAAAACAAAACAGTTATTGTACTTAATACCAACATAAAACATCTAAATCCATAAAACTGATATTGATTAGCTAGCCAAGTAACAGATTTGTCAATCAAACTGCTTTGCATTTTACATTTTACATGACAGAATTGAGCCATGCTTAACAAAACAGGGTCCGTTGAACCTGAGAGTAAGAACTGATCAGAGGGGCCAGGAAATCTAATCAGCTGTGGGATCAGCAGCTGACAGCCACTGTCGGCATAAAACAGACAATTGAGTGAGGCGTGTTTCTGATTTCTGGGGTTCCTCCATTGTGTTGTGGTCCGCCAGCAGCCTGTGGAGCTGGCAGCGGAGTTGGACAACAATGAGGCTGAGGAAGAACATGGGCCAGTCCTGGAGGCTGGGGAAGGCCCGGATGAGGGCTCTGTGTTGGAGGCAGAGATGGGGCCAGGGCCATCGGGGAGTGATGTGAGGACTTCGGAGCCTCCACAGGCTGAGAGTAGAGAGGCAGAGGAACAGGAGGAGCCTGTTCCTAGTGCACGTATGAGAAGAGCTGCCAGAAGGCAGGAGCAGATAAAGCAAAGAGGATGACTCGGGAGTAAGGCCAAGAGATGATTGGCCCCTCCCATAAGGCTTAAAAGACCAGCAATGGCTCTTGGGCTCTTTGACGGAAAACAACGTTGAGATAATTGCTTCTTATTTCACTGTATTCATTTCTTCTTGGCGTCTTCTGCTTCTGAACTTTTGCCAAGAAAAGTCTTTGGCAATTTGCCTAATTATACCAAGGTCAGTGATAAACTGAGAAATGGTGTTTTGAAGAATTTGCTTTCATTTAGTTTGGACTACGCTGAGAATGAGTTAATTCTCAGCTGTTCTAATAAAATCTGTTTGTTTTCGAACTGTTTACATTTAATACTACTTACTAGGGCCTGGGCCACAACACATTGCATGGGAGAGTCCTGATTTAAATGGAGTCCAGTATATGGTTCCACATATGCCATTCAGCTCCATGAATGTTGACAGAAAGAGGCTCCTAATGGATCTGGCCCTTTGTTTCCCAGCTCATCTCCCCATAATTCAGCAACTCAAGCAAAGCAAAGACTTCTCGGCTTAGAAAATCATTCCAAAATTTGTCTTACATGATCCACAAGGGGTCACTCACTATCTTGGGAGGCACAGTCTCTGGAAAAGAGCTAGAAGAAATATGCTACTGCTGATTGCCCACAGGTTTTTGAGGGAGGCTATACGTTACCTCTAAAACATGAGTTTGGGGGAGTTTGGGGGAGTGGGAAGGAGAACAAGTGAGATGGCATGCAACATGGCAAAAATATAAACCAGGAGCCTTGTAATTATGCATCTGAATGCAGTTTGTTAGTCACAAAAGGTGCTCCCTGGCTTGTGACTTTTTGCCACAATCCATCAATACCTGTTTCTTAACCTCAGCAACTTCAAGATGTGCAGACTTCCAACTCCCACTATGCATCAGCTAGCACACTGGCTATGTGGACTTCAACTCCCAGAATTCCCTAGCCAGACTTGGTAGCTGGAGTATTCTTGGAGTTGAAGCCCACACATCTTAAAAGTTGGCCAGGGAATTCTGGGAGTGAATAGAATAGAATAGAATAGAATAGAATAGAATAGAATAGAATAGAATAGAATAGAATAGAATAGAATAGAATAGAATAGAATAGAATAGAATAGAATAGAATTCTTTATTGGACACACAAGGAATTTGTCTTTGGTGCCTATGCTCTTGGTGTACATAAAAGAAAAGATACGTTTGTCAAGAATTATAAAGTACAACACTTAATGATAACAATAGGGAACAAATAAGCAATCAAATCATATTAGGAAACAGTCAATATAATTCATAAGGATACCAGCAACAAGGTTAGGGTCATACAGTCATAAGTGGGAGGAGATGGGTCGTGGGAATGATGAGAAGATTAATAGCAGTGCAGCCTTAGTAAATAGTTTGACAGTGTTAAGGAAATGATTTGTTTAGCAGAGTGATGGTGTTCGGGGGAAAATGTTCTTGTATCTAGTTGTTCTGGATGCAGTGCTCTATAGCATCGTTTTGAGATGCTACAGAGCGTCCCGCCCCAGCCCTTCCACCATTTGTGGGAGTTGAAACAATTTATGTCCAGGATGCGAGGGGTCTGTAAATATTTTCACAGCCATTTTTTCCCCTCGTGCAGTATACAGGACCTCCATGGAAGGCAGGTTGGTAGCCATTGCTTTTTCCACAGTTCTACAGTTGAAGTTCCAGATACCTTAAAGTTGCCAAAGTTGAGAAATGCTGGTTTAAATATGTGCGATCAATACTTGGGGTGCCTTTCCTGACCTGGGTCAGGTCACCCTAGCTGCTGACCAGAAGGAGGGCCTCCAGCACTGTACTTGCCCTACAGAAGAGCTTTACCAGCGGGGGGGGGGGGGGGGAGGGAGGAGGAGGGGGGCAGGCAGGAAAGGGACGTGAGTGGAGAGCTGATAATCGGGGCTGGCAGCTTGCTTTTTGCTCAAAGAGGCGTCCCTGCAGCCGCGTTTGGGGGGGGGGGAGGAGTGGTGTGAGAACAAGGAACAAGCAGGAAACTGAAGCTGTTGGGTGGAAAAACCACTTGGCTGAGGCTGGCCTGAATCCAAGCAAAGACGTTGCTGCCCCCATGGAACAGGCCATGCCTGTTGAACTTCTGTCTGTTATGATATGAATGTATTTAAGGCATTCCATACTTCTCCTTTGTGGAGGTGGTGGGGTACGTTCCCCCTGTGTGGATCTCCCTTCCAGAGTTCCTCAACTTAGCAGAGCCAATGTTGACAATGCTGGGACATCTGGCAGATACCCAAGCTGGAGAAGGCCCTGTGGAGCCTCTTAATTTGTTTACCTAGATCCGGAAAAAAAAAGAAAGAAAGAAAGAAAGAAAAACTATGATTTTTTTCTCTGCAGTTGCCATCCAGCCACTGGCATTGAAAGATATACAGTATCTGTATCTGGCGTTTCAGGCTATCAGAACTGGACCGCTGACAGTTTGTTCTCCCTGAGCTGGGATGGTCTCTTTGAATGGCCTTTGCAGCGAGTGGTCAGCATCAGACTTCCAGGGGTTAAATTCTGCAAGTTCCCAAAATGTTTGATAAAGAGGGCCCTTCTCTGGGGAATCCTCAACTTTCTGCCAAACTGCCCTAATTTAAGATTTGCCCCAATCGAGGACACCTTCAGGACACCCTCATAGAACACATTGGCTCTTTTGAAGGGTTCATGTGACACGCAAAGCCCAGAGACAGAAACAAAGGGAGGAAACAAAATATTATTATTAGCTGAAAGAAGGACTGGATTCCTACCACAGAAACCATCCGATCCCCAAGTAATGTGTGAACTGACCCAGTGGAGACTCCTGGGGGGGTCCCCGAGGTTCTCCAGGTATCCCTTCAGGTTTTAAGATGAAGGCTCCAGCTTGGTTTGGAAAAGAAGATGCTGGATTTTGCAGGACCAACATTTTGCAACGATGTTTTCTCTTCATTTGTTTCCCCAACTCAAGTAAACACCAACCCACTGTTTAGAGAAGATGTGCCTTTTCAGAGCAAAAGCAACATTTTGCTAGGTGGGGGAGAGAGAATTGTTCCGCAACACTCATTTGGTATAAAAGCTGCATTTGAGAACGGTTGGAGAAAAAAAGAGAGAGAAGGAGGATGGAGACAAACGGGTTACCCCACCCCCGCCCCAGCCCTTCCACCATTTGATAAATCCTGAAAGACCCAGAAAGACTCCAACATTCTGATCTACGACTTCATTGTTTGCCACACCAAAGCGGAGTTTTACAACAGTATCAAATAACCCACAAATGCCACAAAGGACAGGATGTGCGTGTTTGCTGAAGAACAACCCGAAAGTTTCAGATGTCACACATTAACCAACTACAGCGGCTCAGCTCTTTGCAGTGAGCCAGCACAGAGGATTCCCAGCCCACCTCTTTGAAATGCAATTTTGAGCAGTGCATGCTACATACTAATCAGGCAACTCTGAAGCTTTCCTCTGGGTTGCTACAGGCCAACAGCTGTATTTCGGCTGCAATAAATTTACCCCTCCATAACCATTCCCGCACCATCCTTGACTTTTTAACGTCACCTTTTACAAGCGCATTTTACCAAATGGAAGAAACTTAAACTAAAAAAATTAAGAAACCTGTTCTGAATAACAGAGTTGGAAGGGACCTTGGAGGTCTTCTAGTCCAGGGGTCCCCAACCCCTGGGCCGTAGCCCACTACTGGGCCATGGCCTATTAGGAATTGGGCCATGAGAATGGCTGGCTGAAACACGCGCATGTGTGCACACAACTCAACTTGCGTAAGCAATGGGTCGGCAGGCACTCGCACGCACTGCCCCGTTTGTGCAAGTCAAGCTGCACGTGTGCATGTGACTCACACTCATGTAAGCGTTGTGTGCACCTGTGTGCGCTAGCCTGCCACTTGTGTGGCCCAGTTCCCCTCTTCCCACCCACCCCCCAGACGGGCCTCCAAGCCCCAAACGTAAACAGGAGATCCTATACCCGTGATGGCAAACCTATGACATGCGTGCCACAGGTGGCACACGGAGCCATATTAGTGGGCATGCGAGCATTGCTCTAGCTCAGCTTCAGCACACCTGCGCGCACCAGCCAACTAATTTTTGGGCCTTCCGGGCCTACCAGAAGTTAGGAAACAGGCTGTTTCCAGCCTCTGGAGGCCTCCAGGGGGTGGGGAGGGCCATTTTTGCCCTCCCTAAGCTCCTAGAAAGCTTCTGGAGCCTGGGGAGGGCAAAAAAACCAGGCTTCTGGTACCACTGCAAGTTGGGAAACGGGCCGTTTCCTGCTTCCAGAGGGCCTCTGGGAGAGGGGAGGCCATTTTCAACCTCCCTAGGCTCCAAGAAAGCCACTGGAGTCTGGGGAGGGCAAAAAACGGGCCTACCAGGCCCACCATGCCATCACGTGCCAAAAGTGAGGGGAGCGCAGGAAGGGGTCGCGTGCACATGCGTGGGGGTGAGGCGCATTGAATTATGGGTGTGGCCACGTGTGCGTGTGACCCTCCCGCTCCCCTCACTTCTGGCATGCAACAGCAAAAAGGTTAGCCATCACTGTCCTACACCACTTCAGACAAAGGGTTATCCAACATCTACCTTAAAACTTCCAGTGTTGGAGCACCCACAACTTCTGGAGGCAAGCCGTTCCACTGATTAATTGTCCTCACTGACAGGAAATTCCTCCTTAGTTCTAGGTTGCGTCTCTCCTTGATGAGTTGACAAAGAGGGGATCAACCTATCCTGGGCAAAGATACTTCTTTTGAAAGAACTTACATCCAACAGGTATGCAGGTAATATTTTGGTTGACCTGAACATAGCAGGTTTACTGCTGGAATGAGAGACCATTAGGAAGTTTGATGGCTAATAGTCTAGACTGGGATGTAAAAAAAAAATATCCTAGAAAACATTAGGAGCCCAAATTATTGACAATTAGGATGTGTAGACATTGCTAAGTGAGCTTACTTTGAGAGAGACTTCACTGTGTTGCTCTCTGAGGAGTGTTGTCTGGCCAAGGAGTAGCAGGACTTGGCCTAGACTTTGAATCTAGAGCAGAGCTCTCCAAACCTTGCAATTTTAAGACATGGCTGGCTAGGGAATTCTGGGAGTTGAAGTCCACAAGTCTTAAAATTGTGAAGTCTGAAGACCTATGATCTAGATTCTAGAGTAATAATTGGAAAGAAGAACCAAAAAACATTGTCTACTCTTCTGGATCTCCTTGCGTGGATCTCCAGATGCTTTTTGGAAACTGTTTCTGATTCAGGAAGCAACAATCAAGATTAAGTCCACTTTCCCCCATGACTCATCCAACTCCCCGGTCATCTAGACCAGGAGTCATCAACTTTGGCAACTTTAAACCTGGCGAACTTCAACTCCCAGAATTCCCTAGCCAGCTTTGTTGAAGTCCAGGCTTAAAGTTGCCAAGGTTGGAGACCCCTGATCTAGGCTGGTGACCATTAGTAGGCCCAATGGCAATGAATCCTGTGGTTTTTAAAAGCCTCCTCCATTGGTAGACATGTAGTCATTCCAAATGTAGACATTTCTCTAAATTTAGCAATGTTAACTATCATCTCCCAATTCCTACAAGATTTGAAATAAGCTGTCATCTCTAAGAAAGGATAGACCTATTGAAACCAAGAGCAAGAGAAGGTCCAATCACTTGAACCTGAAAGAATGGAGGCTGAGCAGAAGCATCAGAAGAAATATCTACCCAGAAGAGGGGTGGATTCCTTCAGTTTTAAAGGGAGCAGCTTGATGGTCCTCTAAAAAGGACGGGTAGATTCCTGACTGAGCAGCAGTTGGATTAACAGTGTCCTGTACTGGCCCCTCACACTAGAGGAACCTCTGATACACAGCACATCTCTCCCTCGCCCCATCCAAAATGTGGGCCTCTGTGGAGTCGTGGGAGCCCTGCCAGGAGGACAACACGTTCAAATCGGTTCAGTCTCCTTTGCCAGAGAAGAGTTGGAAGTCTGCCTAAAATCATAAAACAGCTTTGTAGAAAGATCGGAGCTAGCATCACGCTGCAAACTCCAATGATGTCCTGGCTGAGACTGGGCTGTTGTTAAGTCTCCCTCCACCATACCCTGGATTTAACTTTTATTATTTAAATAGCACAAGGAACAAGAAAGACTTCCGTTCGTGAATCCTGGGAGAAGTTTGGTATAAAGGCAAGGTTTTGCTGCTGTTGCTCTCTATCATCAGAGGAATAAAAAGACGTTCTTTTAGTTAATCGATCAGCCTATTGGTTGAGGGACCCAGTGACTCAATTGCTAAGACGCTGAGCTTGTCGATCGGAAGGTCGGCAGTTCAGCGGTTCAAATCCGTAGTGCCGCCTAACAGGGTGAGCTTGTTACTTGTCCCAGCTTCTGCCAACCTAGCAGTTCGAAAGCACGTAAAAAAAATGCAAGTAGAAAAATAGGGGAAGGGAACAGTGTTCCGTGCGCCTTTGGCGTTGAGTCATGCGGGCTACCTAACCACGGAGACTTCTTCGGACAGTGCTGGCTCTTCGGCTTTGAAACGGAGATGAGCACTGCCCCCTAGAGCCGGAAACAACTAGCACATAAGTGCGAGGGGAACCTTTACTTTATTGGTTGAACGTGGAAAAATCAGAACTGCCTCGATTTACCTTCATCCTGAATGAGGGACTGTTAGGCAAGCAGTGGGGTGGAAGGCACCCGTGTCTCCATTATGTGTTTATGATCACCAAGCCCATGTATTTATAGGGAACACACACGTTAAAAAGAGATTGCCAAAGAGATGCATTTGATTATTGTTTTTAAAAAAAGCATCTTGGGTTTGCAAAGGAACAGCTCTTAAGAATGCTTGTAATTTGTCCAAATGGGAGCTATGAAATAGTTGAGGTTGATTGTGTAATAAGAGGCTGTTTTAATTTAATGGCATTCAAGGCAACTGTTTTCGTTTCATTTTATTTGATTTTTTTTTTCAGAGCAACCTCAGGACAGAGGCAGCTTTTGGGGAGGGGAAGGCAAAACCCCCGATGAGGCAGGATTTCCTCAGAAAGGACTCAAGAGGGGGCTGCAGCACCTGTGCCAGGTACAAGCAAGATCCATATGTGTAGAGTTTAAGCTTACTACTACTTTATTATATTTTGACTTATTATTCAGGATTCTCCCCAGACTGCCAGCCTTC
The DNA here is from genome assembly GCA_030761175.1 of Masticophis lateralis. Lineage (NCBI taxonomy): Eukaryota > Metazoa > Chordata > Lepidosauria > Squamata > Colubridae > Masticophis > Masticophis lateralis. The sequence continues at coordinate 21,904,086 of JAUDYJ010000012.1, read as the reverse complement.
ACCTGGGAACAGATAGAAAAGGCTCTTTGGAGCTTAAAGAAGGTCAGTTCTGGATCTGTTGTGGCTACGCAAGGATTCAAGGCTAAGTCCCTGTTTGAGGCCTCCCTCTAAGTCTAAATGCTATTGCTATCACAAATTCCCAGAAGGCAGATTATGATGCCAGTCAGCAAAGAGGGAGGGAAGATCCTAACGGGAGGCACAGTTGCTCAGAACCATTAAACAAAGAGATGAGAAGACTCCTTGCTGATGGACATGTTTAGGCTGAGGTTGGATGTACAAGTGTTTTTTGTTTTGGATCTCTGACATATGGCTCTATGGCAGGAGTCTCCAAACTTGGCAACTTTAAGACTTGTGGACTTCAACTCCCAGAATTCCTCAGCCAGCCAAGCTTCAATTCTGGGAGTTGAAGTCCACAAGTCTTAAAGTTGCCAAGTTGGAGTCCCCTGCTTAATGGGGTCTTTTGCTCAGAGTATTTGTGCACTCCATTTTGAGAAATGCAAAGCTTGGCCACTTTAAGACTTGTGGACTTCATCTCCCAGAATTCCTCAAACAGGTAGGCACTAATGATAGTTTTAAAGCAGAATTCTGGGAGCTGAAATTCCCAAGTCTCAAAGTTGCCAAGTTTGGACAGCCCTGTTCTAAAGGAAACACAGGTAGAGACTCGTTATTTCATTCCATGCCAACTCCAGAAATATATTTTCTTTAAGTCACAAATAGTTCCTCTTGCCATTTTCCTTCTTTATTCAAAAAGTAATAATAATTTTAAAAAAACAGACAATGGGGCACCTATAAATGCAAATAGTTTATTATCGATGAGCAACTGGTACTAGCTTTTGGCCTGGATATTACTATTAAAAAAAAAACTATACAGCCAAAATCCTGGCAATACTCCAATATTTGCTGTATATTTTTTTCATCATTTTTTTTAAAAAAACAACTGTAGTACTGAAAGACTTTTAGCCAAAGTGCATTTTCCATTTTTTTGTCCATATACACATTGCACCGTACATAAATAATGACATTGTAAAAATGACTCCATAATTACAAGTATAATATATATATTTTCATATAATATATATATTTATATATATAAAACTTTATATTAAATCTAGGTAGATGATATTTGGGGTCCTCGGGGCTTCGCTCCTCAGCATCCAACAGCTACCTGTTGTTTCTGTTGAGCAAAATTTCTAGCCAGCAGGGACAAGAGGTGATAAATTGCCTGGAGTAACAGGGCCCCCAGCCTTTCGCAAAGCTGATCCGGACACTATTTGGGTCATAGGGCCCGTCTGGGTACTCTAAGTCAGTGGCATGCTTCAAGAGACAGGACTTCTCGTAGTCAAAAGCCTTGATCGAATACCCAGGCATCACTTTGTGCACGATTAAGGTTCGACAGCTGGGAATGTCCAGGGTTGGGGAATTGACAAAGATTGGGTGTTCGCTTCGGTTGTAAGCCCAAACGCCGTCCGCTTCTTTGCTGAGCAAAATCCCATATCCAATCTTGTTCCGAGTCCTCTGGACCGTCTCGTTTCTGTTCTCCAGGTTGAGCTGTCCGAGGCAGAAACCGTTTCCTTGAGGTAGGTCATAAAATATACTGACAGACTGTTCGTACACTGTGTAGAGGCGACCCACGCGTGTCCGATGCTCCCAGTAGGCGACGCTGCACCAGTGGCTGTGTTTCATGGCATCAGGCGACATGCTGGCATCTGAGGAGAGAAGAAGGACAGGTCAGGTCAGCCCAAAGGAAGAGAAGCTTTGAACCAACATGGCTGCTCAAGGCTTAGCTGTCAGAACGGCCACCTCACTGCCGGCCTGCCATGAGCCCTGGGGGGAAGGGCAGGGGGTGAGGGCCCGGGGGGAAGAGTGAATGAAGTCTTCAAAGTCATTTCCCTGGGAGAAGAATGCCAACAGGTAAGAGTGACTGTTTCCAAAACATTGAAAGGGCAACGCAAGACAAACAATGGGAAGGGACCAAGGGAAGAATGTTAACTGGCGAAAATCTGGCGTGAACTCTCAGTTCTGGCTTCTCATCACTGTTATTCACTTGATATCTCGTAAAAGAAGAACAACTGATGATCAAAGGCCTGGAGACTAAAACCTATGAAGAACGGCTGCAGGATTGGGCTTTGGCTAGTCTAAAGAAAAGAAGAATTAAGGGTAACATGATAGCAGTATTCCAGTATTTGAGGGGCCGCCACAAAGAGGAGGGGATCTACTTATTTTCAAAAACACCAGAGGGCAGGAGAAGAAACAATGGATGGAAACTAATCAAGGAGAGAAGCAACCTGGAATTAAGGAGAAACTTCCTAACAGGGAGGGCAATTAACCAATGGAACAGAAGTTGCCTCCAGAAGTCATGGGTGCTCCATCACTGGAGGCTTTTAAGAAGAGGCTAGGCAGTCACTTATCTGAAATAGTTTAGGTTCTCCTGCTTGAGCAGGGGGCTGGACTAGAAGACCTCCACGGTCCCTTCTAGCTCTATTCTATTCTAAACTATACCTTTCTCAACAAAAGGAGTTAAAGATCGTTTTTACTTAGAAGTCCAAGCTAAGGCAGGTCTGACATTAGCCAAGCAGCCTCTTCCACAGCTCTCCGTGAATATAACATCATACGACATCAATATGCATAGGCAGCTTTATTCGGCATTGACCTGGCTGCATGATGGTCCTTGCTGGCACCAGTCAAGTGGGGGGAGGGGGAGGCACATTAGCACTTGCCCTTTCCTTCCAGAACCCAGGAAATAGACTGAGCAATGACCCAGAGGAAGGGGTTTGCCTGGAAGCTTCTGGAAGATTCTATGCCTGGGAATCTCCATCCTGAAATGACCCCCAAAGACGAAGCAGCATCTTTCAAAGCAAATAATCCAGAAAACCTAGCAGGCTCTTTTCCAACAAGAAGAGAGAGACGGGGGGGGGGGGGGGGATGGGGGGGATGGGAGGGAATTCTAAAGATGGCCACTGACTAAATAAATCCTTCAGCCAGGCACCCTCTCCCTCTGTTCAGCTCCAGTCCAGCTATTTTTGCAGGATTGTTTCTGCCAAGTTGTGATTGTGCATTTGAGCCCTACCTCCAGCCACCTTTTCCTTCCCATCACCCAGGTCGTTTATCCCCTAACTAAAGGGATTGTGCAGCCTCCCACCGCACGGAGGGCTACAGATCCTCATGGATGAGCTACAAAATCATGCCCCAAAATGCCTTTCTGTTTTCTGCAGCCTGGAGACCTCGTAAAGGAGACTGGAACAACCGGCCAGGCCTCAGCTTGGACCACAGAGATTTTGTCCTGCTCATCAACCACACTGCCCAGGCCTGGGCACTCTATTTCTGTCATTGCCCTGAACGTCTTGGCCACAAACTCACTCTGTGCCAAGGACTGCCTTCAGAACCGAAAGTTGGGGACAGGACGGGCCAAAATATTCTGCAGGTACAACAGTCCATTTAGTGACTGTTCGATGTTACACCGACACTGAAAAAGTCTGACCATTTTTCACACTGACGACCATTGTGGCATCCCCGTAGCCACGTGATAAAAATTCACACGCTTGGCAACTGTCTCATATTTATGACGGTCACAGTGTCCCAGGGCTGTGTGATCCTCCTTTGCGATCATCTGACTACTAAAGGGACTTTTTAATCTACTATCAGAACGTTAACCTGCTTTGGGCCATATTACTACCCAACATCCTCCTCCAAGAGATTAACCAGCTGCCTTGATATGAGCCCACATAAACGTCGTCGTTCCTTATCCCCGAGGGACCCTTGTTTGGAGACCTCCCTTGAAAACATAATGGGTCCCTTGCCTAAGATCAAAAAGACTGACACCATGAAATTAAACCAAGATCCGAACATATCAACTACTTCCTTGGATGAATTCTTCCAAAACTTAATATCTCTGGATTCTTTGCCCAGCTCTCCTTTGGAAGAATCGGAATCCCTGGCTGCCTCACTCTGCAACACACCTTCTCCACTGGATTGTCCAACACCATCAGATGTTAGTTCTGTCTTGCCCTGTTTCACCGCTTTACCGTCCCCTACCGACTTAGTTCAGTCTTTGGATATCCGGCTTTTGCAACAGTTCTGTCTCCGTTTGGCCGACTCTATTACCCATCTGACATCCTCCGTTGGAGTGCTGGAGGGCAAAGTGGAATCCCTTAGTAAGTCGGTCTCAGCACTATATCCCTATAGAACCATCAGACATGCAATGAGTCCGTCTCGAATGGATAGCCATCTCCCTCCTCGACCGATGCCATTAGTGAATCTCCAATTGCTAACAGCCAACTTATGCCTGAACCTGGCCCATTCCCATTTTAACAAGCACGACTGGACCAACTGTAAATCCATATTAGACACTTTGAGACTCTTATCCAGTTCTTACATCCGGGACAATGAGCTGCTCTCAGTGGAATGGCTTCCCAGCATTCCCCACCATAAACGTCTGATTCTCAAGTTCAGCTCATCCAAGACCCCCTCACTTTTATGTGGTCTTCGCAACCATCTGACCCATTTTGGAGTCTTCCCTCAAAGATGCTTTATAAATACCCACCTATCTTCTCTCGGGAGGAAGACTATCAATGTGGACACCTGCTGCGGGACAGGAACGGAGTGCAAGGACCTTCACACGGAAGCTGGTAGCTCTTTGAGGGCCTCAACCACCAGTTCCACAAATCCGCTGGTGACCCAACAACAACAGGAGGATGACCTCCGGACCAGAAATGTTGCGCTCCCAGATCAACCCCTCTCTACCTCTGACTCAGAAGGTTTATCAGGACTCGGCCCCTTATCTTTGATCACTTGTTCCCCTTCTGCTCCAAGAATCTCGCCTCTCAAAATGCCACACAATCAGTCCCCACAACTGGCTGGTTTGACCGTGCAGACCTCTTGGGCTCCCCCTCTTTCACCGTCTATCATCATCACCAAATCGCGTAACGGCGGCATTTATTTTGATGACGACAACACCATACAGCTGTCCCCTCCAACAGTTTTACCTATACGTCATTCAAGCCATTACCAAGACCTGGATGATAATCTCAGTCCAAATCTGGCCTCCCACCAGAATTCTCCAAGATCTAAAAATGACCCCAAAACCAAGCAAGAAAAACAAGGCAAGATAACAGATTTTTTTGGTCTAACTGTCCCCCAGTCTTTCCACCAGCCCCCTGTTGCTACTAAATGACAGTCAAAGATTCACCCTCCAATTCCTCCTTGGTCCATCTTGAGTTGGAACATCGCAGGGTGGGCATCCAAAAAAGCTGACCCGGATTTTTTGAACTACCTCAAAAACTTTCAAATCCTCATATTTCAGGAAACGTGGGAGATCAACGACATTTCACTATGTGGTTTTGAAATCATTTTTTTTGACTACTAAAGCCATATGGGGAAGCCAGGTTCACTTAACAACCGTGTTACTGACTTAACAACTTCAGTGATTCACTTAACAACTGCGGCAAGAAAGATCGTAAAATGAGGCAAAATTCATTTAACAACCGCCTCACTTGGCAACCAAAATTTTGGCCTTAATGATGGCCGTAAGTTGAGGATTACTTGCATTTTGTTATTCTATTGTTCTATAATTGAAATGAAATTGAAGTGAAAAAAAACCTGAAACCATGAAGTTTCATGGCTTACCGGCTGTTATATCCCACAATGACATTTGGATAATTTCTAGGTTTCTGGCTAGAATCTGAATTTCCAAAGAACATCAATCAAAGATGAGATTCCTACTGTGTTAATTCTTTGATGAACTAAAAACAAGGTCAAACTGAGCACTTCTCTCCCCTTGGCTGTTTAATTCTTCCTTAAAACCAGAATATCGGAGAAAGCTGCTTTGACCTTTTCATTTCACCTTTTATCTGGAACCCTTCAAAGCTGAACAGCCCAAAGACAGATTTCCCCCCCTTCCTTCTGTGCCTTTTTCAGGGGTGGGGTGGGGTGGGGGGGTCAACATGAAAATACTTTCTCAAAGGTTGGATGGAATATGGAAGGCAGGTTAAGAAGTGTAACTCCTAAGAGGGTGAGAGATGATGGTTAGGAAGGATTCTTTTTGTTAATAATCAAGATTGGCTGTCTTAAGAATTAGCATAGAAGAGAGATTAGGAACAGGGTGAATATTATTATACATATTCTTATATATACATACTTAGAGTGAAAGATAGAGGTTAAGATTAGATTTATGTTATCTGGTTTGCTCAACAATGTGATTACTACTAGAAGAGTGTAGCAAATATTGAATAACTGAAGAATGAAGAATGATGTGCTGACATAAATATGTATAATAACTGTTAGGGTCAGCCTGAGCCTACTCCTAACTGTTGGTCAGGCAATATATCTGTTACTTTAAGAAACAACTGAGCCAAGTAATCAGGGTTTGCTGAACCCTGTAATTAGGCTACAGTGCATAAATAAGCAGGGCAGAGAAGCGTTCTTTCCTTCTTGTTCCTGATTGTTGCTTCCTGCGTCTTCCTGCTGCTGGTGTTTGACTGGATCGTTACATGGTACTGTATACCAAGAGTTACTAAAGTCTGTTTGCTTTGGTAAGGGAGGATTCCTACTGGACTGATATTACTGTTTATGACCTTGGACTGTTTTACCTACACCGAGACTGCATCTTATCTTGTATATAAAGTATTTTTCTCACACGAGCTGTACGTTTATCTCCTTCCCTGTGTGTTTATGCTCTGCTCGTTGCACAAGCAACAAATACTTTTTACACACACCCTAACAATAACATTAGACCTATGCAAGATTGATTAATGTAGAAATTATCATTTGTATCAATATTATTTTTGCATTAATATGGACACCCAGGTGCCATACTATCCATGTAATAATATTGATGTATATTTAAAAAAATAAAAAACTTGACCAAAAAAAGAGAGAGAGAAAATACTTTCTAGCAGCCCCAACGTTGTTTAAGAGATGCCATCTTTAAATAACTAAGCAAATTGGGATGTTAGAAGTTTCTACTCCTGTCTGCAGTCTGCATGCCACAAGTTGTTTTCCCATCTCTGGCTGGGCTTCCCCCAGGTCCTGTGGAACATCAGCCAAGCGTTCTTCGTTTGTGGGAAAACTCTGCTGCTGGCTCAGAGCTTCCCAACAAACCTATCTCAAGACTTTGCCCTTCTGACCTTGTACCTTGATGCCATCAAGTCCAATTAACTCTGAAGTCAAACCGATACCATCATTTTGCTTGAGAGAGCAGACTGGCTCGCTGGTTTTCAGAGGCCTACTTTTTCTCTCCCTCCCACTCCCACCCACCTCCCCCCTTTCCATCTCAAATTTCACTGGCAGGAAAAACAGACATTGCTTGCCCAGGGAACCAACCCTAAACTGCTGTTGTTTTGCTAAAGATTAACTTGAGTTGTAACTCTGCAGTTTTCAAAGGGGAAAGGAGAGGAGAAGAGGAGGAGGAGGGGAAGAACTGAATACCCCCTTCTTCCCCAAGGCAAAATCCTGGACCAAGAATTTTGTTTGGACCAAAAAACAAAACAAAACCCAAAATGATTTTAGCCTACTTCAACCATTCAAAAGCAAACATGCTTGTGGGAATGCTCAAGATTAACAGTCACAGGATTGCTTGGATTGTTCTTCTGCAATTTGTCTCCTTGTATTATCAAATGTTAGTGTTTAGTATTTATTTATTTGTCAAACATGTACAAGAATAAACATGGACATGAACATAGGAAATGGGTACAAATTAATTGGCTGATGTATCCATAAACCATGTTCTCCTGAACCTTGAGGTTTGAACCTCAGGTCTACCAAACTACCTTAAGTCTTCACAAATCAACCACCTACCAACCGAGTTCCTTAAAAACTAAGTTAGGAGCATGAAGACCTGGCCTGAAAAACGACAGTCCTAAATTAATCATCATCAAACAGGAATAAGATATGAGAAGCTTCTGAACTGAGAAGGTTCAGGGAAATATGGGTAAGTTCAGAGGAGCTACTCCATCAAGCAAGGATGAAAGATGAACCTACTTGGTAGGCCCTGAGAAAGAACAGGAACCCACATCCTAAAACAAAGGATTGCTGGCCCTTTAGACCAGGGGTCTTCAACCTTGGTAACTCTTAAAATTGCCAACGTTGGAAACCCCTGCTTTAGACTCTTGCAAATAACTGTTCCAGCTCATCTTCCAGATTTATATCCTATTCTGGCAAACACCCATCTACTGATATCAGATCTAATGATCTTGGAGGTATTTCTTGGATGTTGTAATTCTGAGCATTTGCATATTTGCATGTGTTTTTTTTTTTAAACCAAAAGCTATGTAACAGAATGCTGCTGGCAGATTATGTTTGTGGGATCTAAACGTACGATAGTATTCACTCTTGGTGATAGGAAACAAAGAACATTCTGAGGTTTCCCAAACTCATGAGACTTGGCATTCAGCCTCGATTCTGAAGGAAAGGTTCAAAAACTCAAAAGGTTACTGAAATGCCCGATTTTGTGGTGGAAGAAACAGTTCCTGCTGAAAGCCAGTCAAGAAAACAGAATTAATTGGAGGAAAGGAAGGACTGGACACCATGCAACTCAAGGCCTGGGTCATTCTCTGGTGTCATGCAAAACTCCAGGCTTGGACTCGGTTGGACTCAAAACAACAATAAAATGGCATGCAAAATTCCATTATTGTCTTCCTCTAAAAAAAAGAAATATCTCCAAAGACATTTGACAATGGTGAACAAAATCTAGAACATAGAGTATCAGTGTTGGAAGGGATCTTGGAGATCTTCTAGTGACCAGTCCAACCGCCTGCTCAAACAGGAGAGTCTACCATTTCAAAAAAGTGGCTGTCCAGCCTTCTTAAAAACCTCCAGAGATGAAGCACCCACAACTTCTGAATGCACTGGTTGATTGTTCTCACTGTCAGGAAATTTCTCCTTGGTTCTAGGTTGCTTCTCTCCTGGATTAGTTTCCACCCATTGTTTCTTGTCCTGCCCTCAGGTGCTTTGGAGAATAGTTTGACTGCCTCTTCTTTGTGGCAGCCCCCCAAATACTGCAAAACTGCTATCTTGTCACCCCTGGTCCTTCTTTTCAGTCGACTAGATAAATCCTGCAACAGTATTTTCTTGCAAATAGATTTTGCAAGAAAATAGGATTCCTTGGAAAATCTATTTGCAAGGGAAAGAGTTGATAAAGAGTCTGGAGAAATGAAGCAGCCTGTTCAATCTCTGGAAGCATTTAAGAGGTACAGTCCATCGCAATCGGCCCAGGGGGAAAAAAAACAATTGCCAATGGACAATTCATATTAAGAGTCAGGCTCGGAAAATTCATTCCTGAACACAAGAACCTCATCATTCAAACCATGAGGATGAAAGCAGCTAAGCGACATTGGAAGAATTTCCCCAGAAGTCCTTGCTGACCCACCAAGGGGAGACTGGTCCAGTGGTGAAATCTAAATTTTTTTACTACCGGTTCTGTGGGCGTGGCTTGGTGGGCGTGGCTTGGTGTGGCTTGGTGGGCGTGGCAGGGGAAGTATACTGCAAAATCTCCATTTCCACCCCACTCCAGGGGAAGGATACTGCAAAATCCCAATTCTGTCCCCTCTTGGGGGAAGGATACTGCAAAATCCCCATTTCCACCCCACTTTAGGGCCAGCCAGAGGTGGTGTTTGCAGGTTCTAGGAACTACTCAGAATTTCCACTACCGGTTCTCCAGAACCTGTTAGAACCTGCTGGATTTCACCCCAATATTCTTAAAATATTTCATAAAATCTCTCTCTCTCTCTCTCTCTCTCTCTCACACACACACACACTCTTTGATAAATTAAAAAGTATATTGCAGAATGGAAAAACAGGAAAGAAAGAATGAATCCATAGTTTGATTATTGATTTTCTGCAAACCCATCTGTCTCGTAATTCCATAAAACGAGAATGGGGGAGAGAGGGATAGTCTGTACTCCACAAACCCACAGCAACAGTCTCTGAATAAGTCAGGGCTGCTCTGTGGAAATGCACCTTATTACGTTCTGAAAAGCTCACATTTTAGAGGAGAGCGTGGGCGGGCCTGAAAATGCCACCCTCCAGCATTCTGTCCACAATCCTTGAGGATGCTGTGTTGCGATCATCTCTCCTTCAGAGTCAAACAAGTTTTTACTTGTTTAAAAAGCAGCCTTTATTAAGATCTCTGCTGAAAAAGGGGTTCTTTGGGAGATCTTTTAATTAGGGACCAGCCTCAAATATTCCATACTTGAGTAAGATGAGCAAGAAAATGATGGCCTCCCGACTCCAGATTCCATTTCAAGGAAGCTAACTTTCCCACTCCATTTCAATCAGGGTATTGTCTAAAACAGGGGTCTCCAACCTTGGCAACTTTAAGACTTGTGGACTTCAACTCCCAGAATTCCTCAGCCAGCTTAGCTTAAAGTTGCCAAGGTTGGAGACCCCTGGTCTAAAACACAGCACTGGAGTCCTGCAGATTTTACTTAGGTAAAGTCATTGCCAACATTTCAAAGCCATTGAGCCAGCGCTGCTCAAAGAAATTTCCACCGTCATGTGGCCAGCATGATGTCACAGAGCACTGTTTCCTTCCCACTGAAGTGGTACCTATTTATCTCCTCACATTGGCATGCTTTCGAACTGCTAGGTTGACAGGAGCTGGAGCAGGAATGGGAGCTCACCCCATCATGTGGTGCTTAGGTCTCAAATCTGAGCTGCCAGCTGACAAGCCCAGCTTCTTAACTGCTGAGCCATTGTGCCATCTCTCACTTTTTAAACTAGGGATTAGGTCAGTGGGTCTCAACCTTCCTAATGCCGCGACCTTTAATACAGTTCCTCATGTTGTGGTGACCCCCAACCATAAAATTATTCCTAAAACCATTGAAAATATGTGTTTTCCGATGGTCTTAGGTGATCCCTATGAAAGGGTTGTTCGACCCCCAAAGGGGTCCTGACCCACAGATTGAGAACCACTGGATTAGGTGAAGGGAACATATCCTCCTAAAATTGCAAGAGCACATGGCCTCTTTCAGTTATCATTGGCTTTGATATTCTTTGGGACTATGATGGACTTGGGCCTTGAGAGGTCTATTTTGTCCAACTGGGGGACAATAGGCTGCTGACCTTTTGTGTCTGTTAAGACTCTGTCTCCTATACTATTTAACATCTACATCAGGGGTGTCCAATCTTGGCAACTTTTAAGGCCTGTGGACTTAAAACTCCCAGAACTGAACTGAAGAAGCTTCTTGGATGAGAAGTGAAAACACCAAGAAAGTCCAAATGTGGAAAAACACATTTGGGACAACCACGACCTGGATGATCGAGAATCTCCGTAAACGTTCTTAAAAAGGTGCATTCGACAGCACATATACTAAAATTGGAATGCTACAGAGAAGATTAGCATGGCCCTGCGCAACGATGACACACAAATTCGTGAAGCGGTCCATATTTTTTGGATAAAAATATGGTGGATTATCCAAAATATTCTTAAAAAGAAGATAAGGTTTACTCCACAGTTGTTTTTGTTGGGTATAATTACAGATTGTATGGTTATAGAGACTAAATTGATTTTAAATTTAATAACTGCAGCTAGACTTTTGGTGACGCAATATTGGAAGAAGGAAGATCTGCCTACTATTGAAGAATGGACACTAAAAGTAGCAAATTTAGCAGAAATGGCAAAGATTTCAGCATATTTGAAAGACTATTCACAAGAAAGATATATATCGGAATGGAGAAGATGGATTGATTATATCCAAAACAAATATCGGACTAAAAAGTATCAAATAGCTTATGAATGAATAGAAAAGCTAAGAGTACTCATATTTAGTTAGATAAAAGGGGAGTTAAAGTGTGAAGTGGGGGATAGGAGTCCATAGATAGTTAACTTAGTTTAGTATATGATTGTTAATTGTTATACCCTGTATTTTGTTCTGGGAAGTTTGGGGGGGGAGGGGTAAGGAAGGGAGGGGGGAGGGGGAAATATTTGGAATTTTTTTTGTAAAACTCTTTAATTAAAAAAAAAGGAGCATTTAATCCCCATGTGGCTACATTTTAGGAAGCTGGAAAAGTATATTGCCAAGCTTTTAATGGTTAATTTATTGATTGCTTTTTAATTCTAGTTTTGATTGAACTGTACCAATTTTACGACACTCTATTTTCTCCATTTTTTAAACAGCTGTAAGCTCGTGATGGTGAACCTATGGCTTGTGTGCCACAGGTGGCACGCAGCACCCTCTGTGGGCAGGCGAGCCATTGCCCCAGTTCAGCATTGCCATGCATGTGCACATAACTCCCACCGGTCAATAGATAACAGAATAATAGAGCCGGAAGGGACCTTGGAGGTCTTCTAGTCCAACTCCGCTGCTCAAGCAGGAGACCCTCTACCATTTCAGACAAGTGACTGTCCAGTCTCCTCCTAAAAACTTCCAGTGATGGAGCCCCCACCACTTCTGAAAGCAAGCCATTCCACCGGTTAATTAACATGAAATACATGAAATGAAAATCCCAACCAGTTTTTTCATTAACACACCACAACTGTGTCTCTTGGTGACACGGCCTCCCCCTTCCTAGTACCTTCCAGAGATTCTGGAGGATGGTTTGCCCCACTCTCAGGCAGCTTGTGAGTTAGAAAAGAATAGGACATTAGGACACAACATTATAAAAGAATAAGAGAGTTAGAAGGGACTCTGAGATTGCAAGTCAGCCCCTGCTTCAGATTCACCCAGCCTCCAAGTTACTTCTGGTCCTATCTCCTGCAGAGGAACAGGATTGGTGCTATCCAAAGTCATGCCAGCTGCACCATAATTGGAGGTTTTCTCTGTAAATGTCCAGGTTTGGGAGCAATTAAAGGCTTTGCTGTCTGCTTAACCCCTTCCCCCTTTTCTAAAGCGTGCAAGATATAGAAGCCATGGGGCATATGCGTGTGTAAAGGGTCTGACTTCTAAAGTTGTTAAAAAAAAAAAAGGATTTAAAGGATTGTCTCCTTCTGAAAAACTCAACAGCACATACAATCAGCTAGGCGTTTTTACCGAAGTGAAAGCCAACAGCCTGATTCTACGCCCAACTGCACAGCCTGGTGAAATAGAAGGGAACCGAATAAATCATGGTTAAACAAAGAACTCGGTCTGTGACTATGGAGCGTGTCTGAGCAAATGTGGGGATTCATGCCTTGTGGGATCTCCAGAAGAAGATGGATTAGCAAGGAGGGATTTGGAGTGATCAGGTTTAGGACTTCTGTGCCTTGCAGAGGTGTGTGTGTGCGTGTGTGTGTGTGCGTGCGTGCAATCCATCTTCTTCTGGAGCTTCTTCTGGAGCACTTCATAGTCACAGATCTAGCTGTTTCTTTAACCATGATTTATCAATAAACTGCAATTCAGCCAACCTGTTCAGCCATAAACCATGGTTTACAAACCACTATGCTTGGGTTCGCAGACCTCATTCTGCTAAAATCAAACTACCTGCATTTGGATTTAGCATCCTATTAACCCAGCCCTGGATAGATAGATAGATAGATAGATAGATAGATAGATAGATAGATAGATAGATAGATAGATAGATAGATATAAATTTGATTTATATGCCGTCCTTCTCCGGAGACTCAGGGCAGCTTACAATGCGTTAAGCAATAGCCTTCATACTTTTTGTATATTTTATACAAAGTCAGTTTATTGCCCCCACAAACTGGGTCCTCATTTGACCTACATTAGAAAGGATGGAAGGCTGAGTCAACCTTGAGCCTGGTGAGATTCGAACTTAACAGTAATTGCAGACAGCTGGTGTTAACCACAATGCTTTAGTCTGCTAAGCCACCAGGCCCATTATTAGACAACCAGTTTGATAAATGATTAAAGTTACCCAGCTAGGAATGGGGAAGCTTCAAGTTCCAGTCCCACCCTAGCCATGAAGTCAGCCAGACGACAAGAAGGCAAGGTCAAGCCACTTCCCCAAAAATCTTGCCAGGAAAACATAGTGGACTTATCCCCAGCAGTTGCCAGGTCTTAAGAACGTCGTGAAGGAACAAAACGTCAATCAGGGGTCCTCGGTGCTCTCTGAGCTTGGTTGTTTGTCATCAGTGCCAGTCAACTTGATGGCGTTACTTAGTTTGGTTTCATGATAACATCTGCAAGCTCAAAGAGCACCAAGGATCCCTCATGTCAACCCTGAACTACACAGATTCTCCTTTATTAAAACCCCAATCGCAATCTTATGAAAGAGGCTTGCTAAAGTTATTACCCTTTTATCTTCATCCACTGCTTCGCAGTCCAGCAGCTATGGTCTCCAATCCTCATCTTTTGGAACAAGCGGCCAAAATAAGGAAGAGGTTGAAATTCCCTTGCAGAAACTGGTACCCAGAACGGAGGGAAACAGCCATCCCAGCTCCAGTACCTCCTGTCCCAACGAAATCCTGAATTGCTTTCATGGAGCCACTATACTTAAAAGTTCCTTAGGATTACAAGATGCAGCTGGAATGCATCAGGTAAAATGGAGCTAGCCCAACCCCTGAAGTGCCCATTACAGGAAAAACCTCCAATGGAGTGTGAGTGAATTATCTGGTGATGGAAACTTTTACAAGAGGCATGGCCAGCAACCAACTTTGCTTCTCCTTCAAACTCTTCCCTCAGCACTATTTCATTACCGCCAGGTGAGACTGGCGCGTCCCGGGGCAAATGATCCGTGACACACCAATCCACGCCATGCCACCCCAGCCGGGGGCAAGGCTGGAGTTGCATTTTCACAGCTTCAAATCTGCTTGTTTGTACAAGCCAGCTCTTCAGACGCATACCTTCAGAGTGAAGTCATTCCGGGCGGCAGATATAAGCTCACTTTTCTTCCCCGCCCCTTCTTTCAAGACCCTTCCTCAAATTTTGCCTGGAAGGGAGAGGGAAAAACACAGGCACACCTTTGCATGTGGCACATGGGGCTCTCCAGCTGTGACTGTGGTTAGCAGGAAGGCACCTCTAAATCAGGGCTTTCTGGGTCAATGAGGCTTGAGATGGTCCTTTCTTGGTGAAATAGCCAAGGAGCTTCCAAGAAGCCACAGGGAGCATTTCTTTGGGCAGCAAGCACATTCCAAGCTATATGATGATGATGGATGTGGTATTACGGATGTGGTATTAGGGCTGCTGGCTCTAAACGTCTCAAAGATGAGCATCACGTTAAGGAGAATCAAACAACCTCACTGTGCAATCTTGGCCTCCTTCACCATGTGCCATGAAAGCTTCCTGAGCAATCACCTCCAACTCGAAGTCTTCCAGAAGTGTTGGGACAGCACTTCTGCCGTTCCCAGGATGTCCCCGCCAGCATGTCTGCAGAGGGGGAATTCTGGGAAGAGAAGTTCTAACACATTTACAGGGCACCACTTTATGGAAGGTCATCTCCACAGCTCCATGGAGATGACCTTCAACAGGATGACTGATGGCAGCACCGTTATATCACAACCTGAAATCTCTGGTTTAGCTGGTGTCATGCAGACAACTTTCTGATTCTGTAACTGCTAACTCAGCACAACCAAGCAAAGGTTTTCATAAAGGCCCAAGAGACTCACCACAATAAATCAACTCATTCCAAAACAGCCTCCCTTGCCCCTCAGGCCACTTTTATCTCCCTGCTCCTAGGAGACCCGGGGGTGAGCAGCCAGCAGCTGTTGCTATTGTTGTTATTAATTGTTATTAATTGGTTCTGTGGACACAGCCCTTGCTTGCCAACTCCCTTCTGTTTCTTATGATGCTGTGGCCGAAGAGTGAAAAACACAATCCTAGGAGGAACATGTTTTAAAGGCCATTCAGACCATCCAATTTTTAAAAATGGAAGAATTTAAAGAGACAACAAGTTGATGAAGAAAGTGTCGAAGTGTGGGACTAAGACACGGAACTTCAGAGATCGGATGCTGTTTGTGTATAGCAGAGGTCTTCAAACCTGGCAGCTTTAAGATTTGTGGACTTCAACGCCTAGAATTCTCCAGCCAACTATGCTTGAAGACCTCTAGTGTATAGAGTATCTTCTGAGTTAGGGAAGTGGCTGTCTGTCCAGAACTTACTATTATGGTTTGTGGTGCATTCAGTCATGGCATTTTTATCAACCTATCGAGTCTTTCCCAAGGATCTGGGAAATTTGATGGTGTTGGAAGATATCACTGCAGGGTGTATGATTCAGCTGCTTTTTGCAATTGACCAAGGAGGATTTTGTCATTACTGATGGTGTTCAAGTAGTCCTCCAGATGTTTTTGGGTTGCACCCAAAGCATCTATTATTATTAATACTATCTTTGCTTTTATTATTATTATTAATAATAATAATAGAACTTATATGACAATCTTTCATCTCTATCAATCTTCCCCAGCTCTGGGTAGGCTTCCGGAGATGAAGATATCAACTCTAGATCCAGATGTTAATGGCACGCATTCAGGGCTCAAGTTGGACTTCCTCAACTTGGCTATTCTCCAGACAAGTGGATTGAGAATAGCCACGTTGGGAAAGGTTGGTATGTATAATGGGAACTTCTCAAAAACTTCTCATAACTTTTCATAAACATAAAATTGAGATGTGCAACTGGGACAGCTATCATATTTTTTTGATTCTTCCTTTCTAGGGTGAAAGTTGGAATGTCAAGTAACTGGCAACCAGTATCTCCTATGTGACACACAGTGATCAGTCTCCTCTTCCCCAACCTGACACCATTCAAACGAGACAGGCTACATCTTCATAACCTTCAGCCAACCCAGCTAACGACCATCCAAATGGCAACAGGTTGAAGGAGATGGACCAAGATAACATGGAGAAGAGCAAACCCCTTCTAGACTGTGAATGGTGGCCACCACTAGACCAGAAAGAGGCCAAGCGGGCTATAGACATTGCAGAGTAAAGATTCCAGTCAGCACAGAAGGCCAAACTACATCTTTGTTGAGTGCCTTAAACTCTTGACTGGAACTTCTGTCCAATGTTTCCATCCCAAAATTATGATAAGCGGACAATCTGATCAAGATCTGGGCAACGCTTGATCTCTATAATCCCAGGTCCCAGGAGAAAAAGAGGAACGAGCAGCTCCAAATAAAATAAGCCACACTCTGGCACTGAAACCAGAGTCAGAGAATAATAACAAAGGAAGAGAGGGATATCTGATCTGTTTCGTTGTAGGAATCCTGTGAAGGATCCCGGCAAAGGCACACGCTGGAAGTTCTGTTTACTACGGTTTATTTTTGTAAGGTTTCCGACGGTGTTTTGGGGAGGGAAAGCAGCACCAAGGTTCCTCTCTCCGCTTCCCAACTGAAGAAGACAAAAAAGGCAACTGGCTGCCACAAACAGGAGCCCCCACTTTCTTTCCTCCTTCCCCGAAGGGCTCTGCTCACTTTTAAAGAAAAAGGAGAAAAATAAGATCCAAACTCGGGTTAAATCAACATCTGCCAAAGATATCCCCACACTGCACAAAATAGCAGGATTTCATTAAGTCAATTGCAACTTGGCAAAAATTCTGAAAAGGGAAAAAGGGGAAGCCGCAGTCAGGCCTGTAATTTAAGCCTTGTTTTAGGAGCAGTGGCCTGAATGCAACCGACTGCAATTCCATGGCTTTTACTTATTTTTATTTTTTAAATCCATGCCCTGGCTCCCGCTGCCCCATTCAGAGAACCACAAAGTTTGCAGGTAATTACAACATTCAGAGACTTTTCCTGCTACAGAGGAAAAAGAGAGGGAGGAGGGCAGTGGTGAAATCTGAATTTTTTACTACCGATTCTGTGGATGTGGCTTTGTGGGCATGGCAAGGGAAGGATACTGCAAAATCACCATTCCCACCCCACTTGGGGGCCAGCCAGAGGTGGTATTTGCTGGTTCTCCAAAATTTCTGCTACCGGTTGTCCAGAACCTGTCAGAACTTGCTGGATTTCACCCCTGGAGGAGGGGAAAAGAATCTTCTCGGAAGCCTCCACAGTAATTCAATGTGCAAAGCAACCAGGTTGTAGGGGAAGAGCAGGCAGAGCCTGGAAGTGAAGTCAAGAGAGGAATTCAGCCTAGAATCCTTACCTATCCACAAGCACTCCAAGCCCAGCCCCTACTGAATGCCGTTAACTCTTGCTGACCTTTCGCTGACTTGATTTTTGTATGTCGGCTTGAAAAATAAATCAACCTCACTAGAACTTCATGAGTGGTCCAGATTCTTTGGGTCTGAGACAGACTCGGAAGTGCCAATGTAGGCAAAAGGAGAGCAGGCATTGCCAGAACAGAAGCTCAAGGCAGGTATGGTCCACTTGGCCAGGCAAACTCCAAAGTCCTGCTCAGTGGTGGGATTCAAATAATTTAACAACTGGTCCGCCCAGCGTCAGTTTGGCTGTCATGGGAGACAAAGCTCAGCCCCATCCTCCAGCTCCGCCGCACATGCGGGATGAGCCTCCCACGATGGGCCAACCTGACCTTGGGTGAACCGGTTGTTAAATTACCCACCCTTCCCGCTATCAAAGTGGATCCTGGGTGCTGCGCTGCAATGGAGAAAGGGGCACAAGGGAAGGAGGGAGGGAGAAGAAAGAGGGAAAGTGGGCTTCTCCTTCCCTCGCACCGGCCGCTCCGTTGCCTGGTTCTCCATTGCAGTGCAGCACAGTGCCCAGGATCCACTCTGATAGCGGGAAGGGTCAGGGGTGAAATCCAGCAGGTAATGACAGGTTCTGGAGAACCAGTAGTGATTTAAGCAGTTCGGAGAACCAGTAGTGAAAATTTTGAGCAGTTCGGAGAACCAGCAAATACCACCTCTGACTGGCCCCAGAGTGGGATGGGAATGGGGAGTTTGCAATATCCTTCCCCCAGGAGTGGGTAGGGAATGGGGATTTTGCAATATCCTTCCCCTGGAGTGGGGTAGGAATGGAGATCTTCCCCTGCCACTTCCACCAAGCCACGCCCACATAACTGGTAGTAAAAAATTTGGATTTCACCACTGGGAAGGGTGGGTAATTTAACAACTTGTTCACCCAAACCAGTGCGAACCAGCTGAATCCCACCACTGGTCCTGCTCCAATTATTTCCTTCCAATCTCAGGTCAAACAAAACCCACTTGCTTCAAAGCTTTGAGTTCAGCTGGATAAGGCTTTCCATCCACTGCACTCAGAAAGCATAAGGTTCTGAATGCAGGGAAAGAAACATAGCAGCCAATATGGGGCCGGCTTCCTGCAATTTCCCTGGCATTTAAGTTTCCAGCGCAGTATTTCTCAACCTTAGGGACTTTAAGATGTGTGGACTGGCTGAGCATGGCTGGCTGGGGAATGCTAGGAGTTGGAAGTCCACACATCTAAAAATCCCTAAAGTTGAGAAACACTGCTCTAAGTATGTTATTCTCTTCACTGTACACAGAGTGGGGAACCCAGAAAGCTGACTACGCAACCATGTGCCGGTAGACATATCCGTGCGCTTTGAAGGAACAGCACAAGAGCTCTAAGGGTACTTCCACATGCGCAGAACAAACTGGCACCACAAAGGAGGAAGACAAGACACAACAGCCACCTTTCTGATGCTCAGTCAAGGAATTCATTCACCTATTCAGTGGCTAGCAGTCTCTTGTCCAACTGATGCATTTGATTAAAAGCCATGAGCTTGTAGCTCAGGGAAGAGTGATGTTTCCTTTCAATTAAATTAGTTAATTGGAAAAAGGGTTATCAAACCGTCTCTGATGCTTGGCTACCATAAACTGATACGCCTCTCCCTTTACAATGCCTGAGAATCTCACCCTTCTCTCCACACCCCACTAGCCCCCCAAGAAGTGGGCAAGTCAGAACAAGGTATTCAAGACCCCCCCCTAAAAACAGGGGAAGGGGAGGAAGATGTTTTATAAGAGTATAACCCACTCAGATTAGATCAGATTAGACTGTCCTACTATCACACCACCATTGAGTGCGTCCTGACGTACGGCATTCTTGCATGGTATGGGAGCAGCTCTGTAGTGGACAGAAAAGCTCTACAGAGAATCATTAAAACTGCCCAGAATATCATCGGGCTCCAGCTACCAGCCCTGGATGACATTTTCAAATCTTGCTGTTTGAGGAAGTTGCATAACATTCTCAGAGATTCTTCCCATCCTGCTTACAATCTTTTTGGACTGTTGCCTTCTGGCAGAAGATACAGGACAATTTAAACTTGGACCCCATGTTTTTCTGAATAGTTTTTATCCCAGAACTATAATTGTACTCAACAATGAACTCAAGTGAGCTGTTGGACAGCATTACTTGGTCTGTTGTGTGGATGTTTGGGTGGTTTTAGGGATGGGGAATTTGTGGTGGGTGGGGGTGTGTTTGGGGATTGTCATGTGAGTTGGGTCTGGTCTCTGGGTGTTATGTGAATTTCATTGTATGGATATACTTTGTATACAAGTATAATGACAATAAACTATATTATTATTATTATTATTATTATTATTATTATTATTATTATTATTATCATCATCATCATCATCATCATCATCATCATCATCATCATCCAACCTTAGCAACTTGAAAATGTGGGTGGACTTCAACTCCCAGTATTCCTCAGTCAGCATTCAACCTCAAAGTTGTTGAGGTTGATAAACACTGGATTAGACCATGGCAGGTTAGAAGACCAAAGACATTATACAAATCCATGGATTGTTTTAACCATGGTTTGCACAACAAGCCAAATGGTCTGCATAATAATAATGCTAAGCTTCCAAGAACTGTCAACTCTTTGATGGCTTCTAGTTTTGGGGGAGAAAAATGGCTATACTAGGTAAGGGGGGGAGGAGGGCTGTGGCACACTAAACTAGGATTTTTGGGAAGCAGGAAGCTTTTTTGGGACATGATGATACCAACCTCTTTGCAGGTTTCTTTCTTTAAAAAGTAAAGTAGGTTACACCGATCTCAGGCCTAGCAGTATGATTTTAACGTGTTTACCATTTGAGAGTGAAAACTGGAGTCCCCAGTGCCAGCAAGCAGGGTTGGAGAAGACTTCAGAGGATCCACATAAAAGGGGTTGAAGAGGAGAATGGAGGTTTGGGCCTTGACTGCTGGCCTCTGTGTTAAGTCACAGGCAAACTCTTCCAAACCACAAGCATCAGAAAAGGCCTATTCATACACGGAAGACTTTTCTGTTTTTTAAAATATTAAATTCTATTGATCTTAACAAGTTTTACAAAAACTATCACACACACACACACATACAAACACTGGAAAAAAATACCAACAAATTTCACCAAAAAAAAGAGGGGGTGGAAGAAAGCAAGGAGGGAAATTATATACATTAGATATTCATCGGATATTGACTAATACTTCAGAGTTTCTAAATCTACATTTAAAAAAAATAATTCTGCATTGCTATAAAATGCTAAAAAGATGAAGTGTTGTGTCACTTTTGGAAAAGTCAACAAAATTGATGAGTTACAGATAAATCTCTGAAGAAAGAACAACCCAAGAGATGCAAATGAAGCCAGATAATCTTCTCTTTGAGTAGCTTCATTCATCCTAGATTTAAGGTTCAACTCAACCCCTTGTTCCTCTCTTGCCTTCCTTTCCCTTCCCCTTCGGCTCGGTTTGCCCACTAGGCAACCAGAATCTGTCTCCAGAATCTTAACAAATCTATGAAGACCTAATAATTTGCTATACGATCTACAATATACAATATACCATATACAACAACTGCAGTGACTCACTTAACAATTGTGGCAAGAAGGTCCGTAAAATGGGGCAAATTTTACTTAACCAATGTCTCACTTAGCAACTGAAATTTTGGGGCTCAGTTGTGGTCATTAGTCAAGGATTGCCTGCAATTATAATCATGGGCAGAAAATCAGGAGGCAAGACAGAGTTCAAGAGCACAAGTTTATTCCATGCAACCTGTATACAAATAAACTGATCTACTAATAGTCAAGGCAAACTGGTGCCAGATAAGAGTCAACTGACTTCAAGCAGGCTGGACGTAGGTCTCTTTTGGGGGGGGGGGGGGGGTGTCATAGGGACTCGAGATTGATATGTTTGGCTCCACTCTGATCACCTCCTACAAAGAAGGTTGGAATTGTGTCTCATGCCTTGTGAATTATTCAGGAAGGAAAGTCACAACTGAGTTTGGCAAAATGAATCCAGGGCATGATGCCATTGATAAGGGGTGGGTGGGTGGTGGGTGAGCCCACCCCCATAAAGAGAAACAAGTTTTCGTCTCCTAATCCGAGCATGCAAAATGAAGTGCCTGAGAAGAGCAGGAAATAGCTTGGGTGATCTTTCAGAAATTCCGCTTATTCCACTCATTATGTACCAGGTAGGGGAAATAAAGAAATCATACCTTTTGTAAAATAAATATTTGAATGTAGTACTTTACTGATTAATTTCCCTAAGTACTTTCAGAGCTCACCAGCTTGAAAATGATCTAATAAAAAACAAGGAGTACAGAGAATTATTCCAGTTTTTCTTTTTGTCTTTGATAATACTACGTTCTGTCACTAGATGTCACTATTGACACCCTATAACAGGATTTTTCAACCTTGGCAACATGAAGATGGGAGGACTTCAGCTCCCAAACTGGCTGGGAAATTCTGGGAGTTGAAGTCCACGCATCTTCAAGTTGCCAAGTTTGAGAAGAACTGGCTGATCTGATGCTAAAATGGACTGCTAATCAGGGCAGCAAAGCTATGGGGCTCGGAGAATTTATCTATGTCTCCCCCATTTGAAAGTTATCAAACCATGCTCCATAATTTGCGCCCATCCCAAGAGAGCTAGAAAATATTACAGCCTATTCAAGAAGAGCAACACCTCTGTACCTCTGGCATCCACCCCAGTGGCGAAATTCAAATTATTTTACTACTGGTTCTTTGGGCGTGGCTTGGTGGGCGTGGCAAGGGAAGGATACTGCAAAATCCCCATTCCCTCCCCACTCCTGGGGAAAGGATATTGCAAAATCTCCATTCCCACCCCACTCCAGGGGAAGGATACTGCAAAATCTCCATTCCCTCCCCACTCCTGGGGAAAGGATATTGCAAAATCTCCATTCCAACCCCACTCCAGGGGAAGGATACTGCAAAATCCCCATTCCCTCCCCACTCCTGGAGGAAGGATATTGCAAAATCTCCATCCCATCCCACTCCAGGAGAAGGATACTGCAAAATCTCAATTTCCTCCCCACTCCTAGAATGATATTGCAAAATCTCCATTCCCACCTCACTCCAAGGGAAGGATACTGCAAAATCTCCATTTCCTCCCCACTGCTGGAGGAAGGATATTGCAAAATTCCCATTTCCTCCCCACTCTGGGGCCAGCCAGAGTTGATATTTGCCGGTTCTCCGAACTACTCAAAATTTCTGCTACTGGTTCTCCAGAACGTGTCAGAACCTGCCGGATTTCACCCCTGATCCACCCTCAAAAGACACCACTGCCCTGAGAAATCGTTTTCCTTCCACAGGAACCCCAGGATAGAAGCAGCAGGGGCCCCTAGCAAGTTTATTGTTGTAACCACAGGTTTATAACATACAATATGCCAGAAAATACAATGAAATAACAGTAACATGAAATCAATTAGATGTAAGAAATAAAAACGAGATAAAGCCAGAGCTACAACTAAGAACTTGAAGTAATTTCTAGCAGGTTTAATTAGCAAAAAGTACCAATGGGGTTGCTAGCAGTTGGAAACATGTCTGCAAGAAGATCATTTGGGTCCCTAAATTCCTCTACCATCAAAAATGTGGCCCTAATCTCATTGTAAATGTAACAGACACACACACACACACACACACACCGCAATTGCAAGGAATATGGGAGGAGAGAGAAAAACACGGCAGGAGAAGCTACGATAGACGAAGAACAGGTTTTTCCTCTATGGAGCCCTCAAGCATGCCTTGCTCTTCACCATCGGACAGGGACAAAGGCTGTCTCCTCCACCTGCCCCCCCCTCTCTTTTCACTTTTTCCCTTGGCTCCTCTCTTGCAACCAAGAAGCCACTACCTAGAACAGGTGCCGTTTCATTTGCCTGGAATGGGATACGGCCATGATGGCGAACCTATGTCACACGGGCCACAGGTGGCAATGAAAGCCCTCTCTGCAGGCACATGAGCCATTGCTTCACCGCACATGCGCGCGAGCCTCCCACAAGCCAGCTGATTTTCAGGTCGCTGCTGCACATACACAGGGGCATGTGGGAGATGCGCGTGTATGCATGGGAGTGGGAGGAGTATGGTGGGGTTGCATGAGCATGCAAGGGTGGGCTGGGTGCACAGGGGGTCATGCGTGCATTGCATTATGGGTTATTGTTGAATGACCACACAGAAAGGATGAGGATATATGTGTTTTTTTATTGTCCTTATATAGTTTGTTACTTTCAAGTTATATCATATTTGGCAGCATATCATTGGCTCACAGAATCTTCCAGGTAACTAGAATCTTTGGTTAACCACTGCTTGCTTAAGCACTTATAATGCTTAGCTATAGTTAAAGTCTAACACACATCCCATTTCCTCTCCTCTTGTTTACAGAGTTAGGGTCTTATTTTCTAATGCCATTTCCTGGCGCCTACGTGCAAGTAACCTTCCTTATCTGAGGTTTGCCATCCAAGACAGGAAAATTCCTCCACATATGCAGACTCCTACAGGTTATAAGTGCAGGGAGGCTTACTAGGCCCAAAGTGGGGTGCAGGGGAAGCACAGGGGGGTCACACACGCATTGCATTGTAAACCACAACAAAAAGGTTAGCCATCACTTATGAAGGAGGCTGGACTAGAAGACCTTCAAGGATCCCTTCCAACTCTGTTATTCTGTTGTTCAGATGCATGAGATGACCAGGCACAGAACCGCCACATCTCCGTGGCTTTCTCGGGACAGCCTCTTTTCACCTTTCTCCAAATGAAAGCATAAGGAAATGAGGAAATATCCCAGCCTGACAGGCTGTGAGTTCGATCCTACGTAGCGGCAGATATTTATCTATCTGGGCACAATGTGTAAATATCTGCTGCAAACTCCGCATTGGTGACAGGAAGGGCATCCGGCCAGTAAACACTCAGCTGCATTCAGTTGCCCCGACTCCAACCCGATGCAAAGGATTACGGGGTCATTAAAAATTGCTTTACATTTTTACTGCTGGAATAAGGGGGTACTTCATTGAGTCAGAGGTATTGACCAAACACAACATTTTTTCAATTTTTCCTGCTTTTTGGTTAGGGGGAAATCACTTTTCCAGAGCCACAGGTAAGCTGGTTAACCTGCTGAGGTATAAAAGTGTATTTATGATTATTCCCAGTAGCTTTGGCAGTCTGGACACCCCTTCAGAGCCGTTGGCTTCTCACATACAAAGTGAGCTTTTAAGGTGTTCCCTGTATGATCACGAAGGGTTACTGGAAATGGCCTACAGAGGAAGGGGTTTATACAGGTAGTCCTCGACTTATAACAATTTGCTTAGGGACCGTTCGAAGGTCCAGCAGCACTGCAAAATGTGACATATGACCGGTTTTCACTCTTAATGACAGCTGTAGCATCTCCAAGGTCAGTGGATCAAAAATTGAGTGCTTGGCAACTGGCATGTACTTATGACAGATGCAGTGTCCCAGAGTCACATGATCACCCAGTCGGCTTCCAAAGTTAACGGGGGAAGCCATGTTCGCTTAACAACCCCAAGATTCGCTTAACAACTTTGGCAAAAAGGCTGTAAAATGGGGAAAAACTCACTTAATAACTGCCTTGCATAGCAATGGAAATATTGGGCTCCACTGTGGTCATAAGTCAAGGACCACCTGTAGCCAATAAACAGACAAGGTGCACAGAGAATATACAGTCAATGGGGTCTAAAATTAGCACTGTTCGAGTTCTTCTCAAAATTATTCAGCCTTACTAGGTAGCAGACGAATAAAAGTTTTAAAACCTAAGTCTACTGTACATATTTTAAGAAGTACTTTAAATATTTACTATACAAACACTTAAGGAAATGTTATTATGTCTCTAAAACACAACCGCCAATAGTTCTGGACTCAGCCAGACTAACTTCAGGATCTTTTCACACCAATATTTTTCTTACCAGTGCAAAAAATAGCAACAGAAGAATTGCTAAATAATGTTCTTATCTTGGCTCAGTACCTTACAATCTAGGCAGTATATAAAACAACTCTTAACCCTCCCCCGCCCCTCTCTTTGCAAGGCAGACACAAACACAACTCCTGAATTCTCTTCCGTATGTTCAGATTTAATTATATTATAGTTGTGTTGAATCAACCCAGCTTTGTATCTGCGCTTTGACCTATTTCCCCAAGTCATAATCTGGTGGTTAATACCAAATTGGCATCTGCTGTTATCTGCTCCATTTGGCTTTACAATTTTGTTTGGTACACCAAGGTTACCAAGGTTGGTACACCAAGGTTGAGGGCTTCCCTTTATTGAAGAAAGAAATGCAGAAGAAACTGTGCTGGCTGAAGGAGTTTGATTTGCAAAGAAACGGCTAAATAATTTCTTAGTTTGGAAATGCATCTTGCTGAAATTTGGTTGACAAACCCTATGGCGGGTCAGTCATATTCCCTTCAATTGGCCCGTTTGGGATCAATTTAAGTGCTGGAGCTTCATCCAAGGAATTATCCTTCAACAGTTTGTTATGATTTATTCAGTTGATCACTTTTGATCATTCATTTCACTAGCTGTGGCTTGATTTCACACAGTCTGCGAGGCTAAAGTGTGATTGACTGACTTGTACTGCCCAAGGACAACCATTATTTAGAAGTCAACCACAGGGAAAAAGCAGAATTCTGGTCTATGAACCCAACAGAAGTTCCTCAATCTCTACTCCCAATCTTTAACGGGAAACAAGGCGTCTATTAGCACAAAAATTGCTTGTAACCAACATGGCTGTTCTGGTGAGAATCTAAACCAGAGTTTTTGAACTTCTGTAATTTTGAGATGTATGGACTTCAACTCCCAGAATTCCTCTTGGGAATTGAGGTCCAAATACAGCATCTTCAGTTTCTGAGCTTGAGAAATACTGATGTAGACATCAACACATTCAATTTGAGTTTCTCTCCCCTGGCCAGAGAGACCTTGTTAGAGCACACATTCAGCCATCTGTATACTCACTATAGAATTCACAACCAACTCACTTTTCCACTTGTTTTCACAAAAACAGAGTAGTACCAAGTTTTGCTTTGCTTTAAGAAATAGCAAAGGACAGGACGGGATGGGAAGGGAAAGGAAAATGAAAGGGAAGAAGAGGAGAAGAGAGGAAAAAGATGAAAGAAGGAAGGGAAGGGAAGGGAAAGGAAAATTAAAGGGAAGGGAAGGAGAGGGAGAGGAGAAGGAGAGGAGAAGGAAAAGATGAAAGGGAAGAGAGGAAAAAGATGAAAGAAGGAAGGGAAGGGAAGGGAAAGGAAAATTAAAGGGAAGGGAAGGAGAGGGAGAGGAGAAGGAAAAGATGAAAGGGAAGGAAGAAGGGAAGGGAAAGAAAAAGAAGGGAGAGGAGAGGCAAGGGAAAAAATGAAAGAGGGAGGGGATGGGAAGGGAAGGGAAAGAAAAATGGAAGGGAAGGGAAGGAGATGGAGATGGAGAGGAGAGGAGAGGGAAAAAATGAAAGAAGGGAAGGGAAGGGAAGGGAAGGAGGAGGGGAAGGGAAGAAAAGGGAAGAGGAGAGGAAAAAAATGAAAGAGGAAAGGGAAGGGAAGGGAAAGGGAAGGAAGATGAAAAGGAAAAGGAAAAGGAAAAGGAAAAGGAAGGGAAGGGAAGGGAAGATAAGATGGGTGGAGCAAGCTACACAGGTACCAGATAATGCCTAAAGTAACCCAGTTGTAGATTTCAGGTATATTTATCATTTCTATTCTAACTGCTTTTCAACACTGGATGTAGCTGGAACCAGTGGGTTTATGACTAACAGCCATTTTGTTTGTTCTTGGAAATATCTCTGTACTGGCACCTAATCTGGGCACAGCCTGAACTAACACTGTTGTCCTTCTTTCTTGAGGGAGCAGGACTGAGCATCTCAAGTGACTCAGCCTGGAGATGCTAGTGGGAAGCACTTCGCGTGAACCATCTCCCCCACACTCCCCGTCCAGGAACCGGTAGTGACCAGTTTCTTATTTTCAAGCTTATTATGTTTTGAAAAGCCTCCTTAGTTTATAAGGTCGCACTGGGAGGGGATTGGAAAAATAATATATTTTACCGATTCTGGCCACGAAAATTAAAACTTTTTGTGGGCTGGCGAGGGAGATACCGATGTTCCGGTGTTTGGTGTGTGCACAGCAGGGCACATGTTCAGAAATCATCTCTTATCCTTCCAGCTTTTCCTTCATGCTCTCCATCTCACAAGGACCAGGAGGACACGGGCACTTGGCTGCTTTCTCAAGATCTGCTCCTGCCTGTCAATACACAGAGCATCTCCAAGCCCCGGCTGAAATCTCTCAACAACACACCCACCTAAAACCATACACTATGCATCTTCTGACACTCCATTCTGAATAATCAAAATGCAGCCAAAAACCACAAATAGCAAACCGCTTCCAAGTTACTGTGACTGATTTATCTGCAGTTGCATTTCTTCACAAAGCCAATCTGGAGACCGTTCCTTGTGCCTAATCAATGTACAATTGCTGAACTCTGCTGAAACCATGCCTTGCGTCAATATTTTCCCCATGGAGCCAGCCAAGATGCCTGTTTACCTATGCAAATTGAGCCCCCCACCCCACCCCCCATCTGCAAAAGACCCCAGTACCCACAACACTCTGCTTTGGGAATTCCTTCCCTGAGCAAGTCTGTGTTTATTCTACTAGAGTGGCCGGATGCACAAAATGAAGGGTTCTTTTCAGAAGCAATTCAGCCATCTTCCCAATGAGGCAGGACAAAAACTCCCAGCAGCCACATCCAGGCAAGAAACCATGGAGTAAAAGACTATGGTAATGAGGGTATGGAAGCTACCATAAACAATTGTAATGCCAGTCCCTATCAGCAACTCTCTAGGCCGAGGTCTCCATCCGTGGCAGCTTTAAGACTTGTGCACTTCAACTCCCAGAATTCCTCAGCTAGCATGGCATTATGGGAGTTGAAGTTTACAAGTCATGAGTCTGAATTCCCTGCAGTCTAGGCAACTTTCTAGCCGCAACTTTCCTGCAGCTTTCAAGGGGAAAACCTAATTTTCGCAACCAGCTGGTTTCAATTGTGCCTTTTTCACAGCATGCCAAAGAAGTACTGGGGGATGGAAAGCAGGAACCAGTAGAGGGTTGTGGGAAAGACTGGTGCCCAGTGAAGATTAGAGTGGAAAATAATATTGTGGGTAACTCAGACAAATGAAACATTTTACTGCATCCCTCTGCAAAACAACAGACACACACACACACCCTACTGTGGCAACTCTAGTGAGTATACTGTCACTTAAAAGATGCTGTGGCTTCAGTTCACTGGAAAAAAACAGGATAGCACATATTCTATGGCTATCTTGGTTAGTGTTGATGTTGGTCAACTCTTACTCTGGACAAAATAACTTTATCCCAATCCATTAAAAGTGACAAACTGTGTAAAATAAGTTCTCTAGGGCAGTTTCAAGCTGGGCCCTGGGAAGAGGAACAGTCTATCAACCAGCTACAGCAGGGATCTCCAATATAGGCAACTTTACAATTTGTGGACTTTAACAACCAGAATTCCTCAGCCAGCATGGCTGCCTGAGGAATTCTGGGAATTGAAGTACACAACAAACCATGAAGTTGCCAAGGTTGGATGGCTGAGGAATTCTGGGAGTTGAAGTCCACAAGTCATAAAGTTGCCAACTTTGGAGATCCCTGAGCTACAGGACCCATCAAAAGCAAACCTACCCCTTTTTTTAAAATTTATTTTTATTTTTATTTTTTTATTTTTTTTAAAATTAGATTTATATGCCGCTCTTCTCCGAAGACTCAGGGCGGCTTACAATGTGCTAAGCAATAGCCTTCATACTTTTGTATATTTTATACAAAGTCAGCTTATTGCCCCCACAAACTGGGTCCTCAATTTACCTACCTTAGAAAGGATGGAAGGCTGAGTCAATCTTGAGCCTGGTGAGACCCAAACTGGTGCAATTGCAGACAGCTGGATCTTAATAACAGGCTTTAGTCTGCTTATTAGCCTGTTGAGCTATCCAGGCTCAGCCTTGAAGCCCCCTTGAAGCCCCCTGATCTGCGCCTCTGAAATCTGGCAGCAGAAAGACCATTTTTAGCATTCCTAGTCAAGCTAAAAAGTGTGCTTTTCAAAGGTTAAAAAGCGTTATCCCATCCCAACAGAGCGACGGCACAACCTGTGTCTTCTAGCAACCAAAACAGAATAATCACAGTGGTACCTCGGTACTCGTCGTTAATTGCTTCCGAGAGGCTCAACAAGTTCTAAAAGTACTAAAAACGACAAGTACCAAATAAACCATGTGACTAAGGTGTCACTCTTTTGTTTTCTATAGTGAGTCACAAGGCAGCAGACACCAACAAGTTCTAACTTGTGCGTCGGGTACCAAACAAAGGATGAATACCAGGCCAAAATGTTCACATCAAAATGTGTCGCGTCCCAAATTCGATGAGTTTCAAAGCAATCAAGTAGCAAGTATGACTGTAGATTAAAAGATTTACGCCCTACCACCACCACAAAGGGTAGTCCATCCCAGATCCAGCAAAGAACACCAGCTAGAGAATTATTTCTTACATATCACTTTGCATA
The DNA here is from genome assembly GCA_030761175.1 of Masticophis lateralis. Lineage (NCBI taxonomy): Eukaryota > Metazoa > Chordata > Lepidosauria > Squamata > Colubridae > Masticophis > Masticophis lateralis. Next base: position 21,873,554 of record JAUDYJ010000012.1, on the reverse strand, counting down.
TAAGGTCGGTGTCTACTTCTAGCAACTATGTGCAGTACATTTTTTTTTCAGGATTTCACTCGTCACGATTCATCTAAGAAAAAAGCTAATGCCTTAAAGTCTGCTTCCATTCCTCCTCGTCCTGCATAGCAAAAAAGAGTCAACAAGGAAGTGGGGTGGGGGGGAGGGAGATACTGTTTTTACAGGAAAAGGAGAGAAAAAAAATGCAAGCTTCACCCAGCAGCATTTCCCAACTGTAAGACAAGGTTCACTTTATTTATTATTTTGCAAACATAATTTACTTCCAAAAGGAAGAAACGGAAGGATACCGCCTGCCAGGGTTGGTCAGTCTGCCGGCAGTGGGCCAGTCCCATAAATATTTGGCAATGGGTAGAATATAGAGCTCTTCTCTGCCCTCTTTAACTAAAAAAAAAGGACGAGTTATTGGATCCCCCTCCTCCTTCCTGAAGGATTCATAAAACAGTCTTCATAATTCAGGATGTATTTCCTGAGCATTCCCAATCAACCGACCTAGCATTAAGCAACCTGGAACTAAGGAGAAATTTACTAAGGGTGAGAGCAATTAACCAATGAAGCAACCTGCCTCCAGACGTTGTGGCTGCTCCATCACTGAAGGCTGTTAAGAAGAGAGACTGGACAGTCATTTGTCTGAAATGGTATAGGGTCTCCTACTTAAGCAGGGGGGTGGACTAGAAGACCTCCAAGGTCCCTTCCAGCTGTATAAATCTATGCTCTATGAGAAAATGAATCCCCCGAAAACAGCTTTCTTCATTGATTGTAGCAGAAAACAGGCTAGCATCTTTCGCACAATCAACTTACTGAAAAGCCAGGTTTCAACCTATGTGGGCCTCAAGCATTAGTAAACAAGCATCCATACACTGGGACAGGACAGCAGGCTTCCAATATTTGGGGGCTGCCACAGAGAAGGAGAAACTCAAGCTATTTTCCAAAGCACCTGAAGGTCAGACAAGGAAGAATGGATGGAAACTGATCAAGGAGAGATTCCACCTGGAAATAAGGAGAAATTTCCCGACAGTGAGAGCAATCAACCAACAGAACAGAAGTTGCCTTCAGAAGTTGTGGGAGCATCATCACTGGAGGCTTTCAAGAAGAGACTGGACTGCCATCGGTCACAAATGGTGTAGGGTCTCCTGCTTAGGCAAGGGGTTGGACTATATTTTCTACAAGGTCCCTTCCAACTGTTATTCCATTCCATTCCATTCCATTCCACTCTACTCTACTTCTTCTAGTTATCACTCATCTACCTCTCTTTTCTTCTCGAAAAGCTGATTTTAACCCCATGGCAACTATACTCGATTCCATTTCCTGCAAGAGCTAAAGGAGAAATTCAATAAAATAGCTCAGATTCATATTAAGGTAATCCTTGACTTATAACGGTTCCTTTAGTGACCACTGGAAGTTGCAATGGCACTGAGAAAAGTGACTTATGATCATTTTTCACACTTCCGACGGTTGCAGCATCCCCGCGTCACGTGATCAAAATTCGGATGCTTGGCAACTGGTTCATCTTTATGACGGTTGCAGCGTCCCAGGGTCTTGGGATCCCCATTTGCGACCTCTGACAAGCAAAGTCAATGAGGAAGCCAGATTCACTTAACAACCATGTCACTAAGTGAACTGCAGTGATTCACTTAACAAGAAAGGTGTCAGGGTTCCAAGGAACACCCCCAATGAAAGAAGACTCCGAGGCTCAAAGTTCCTCAAAGTTCCATTTTATTAAAGATGTCACATTGGCACATCTGGGAAAACCCGAATCTGAAAGCTTCCGGGTTTTCCCCACCCAAAGGAAAGTCCAAGTTCCTGCCCAGCACCTACATGTCCATCACACGGCCCAATCCAAGCACCATCCCAACTAGAGATGCCTCCCAGTCACACCCCTCCTGGTGCAGGGCAGGATGTCCTTGATTCTATGAGAAAGGAATGTTATTATGACTATATATCTCCCCAGCTCCATACAATCCCCACTCCCAGTTTCCCACAGCAGTGAATGTTGCAGGCCTGAAGGCCCAATGCAAAAGATGGCTTCCAGGCCTGACAAAAGGTTGTAAAATCGGGCAAAACTCACTTAATGAAGTCTCACATAGCAACAGAAATTTGGGGCCTAATTGTCGTCATACGTCAAGGACCACCTGCATTTGGAGCACATCTATTCCCACATGTTTACATTTCAGGTCGATAACGCACAGATGTGTAACCGAGAGCTTGATCCAAATTTATAATGGAACGTGACAGTCCCTCCTCCTGGGAGGCTCACAAAATTCATCCCTCTGTAGAAGAGTGATCAGGTGATCAGGGAGAAAAGTGATCAAATTAAGCAAAGAAGGATTTTAAGTTTTACTATCTGATCCTCATCCACTAGAGCAGGGGCCTCTTAATTTGGCAACTTTCCCAGGCTTCAATCACTTCCGTGGCTGTTTTTGTGCCTGCTCGTCCAACAAACTTAGTTATTGCAAAATTGAATGTATGCCCTTGTTCATTGCCATGTGAGGCTACCAATGAATGCAGGTCTCCTCTTCTGCCTTAGATGGGCTCCAGCAAGAGTCCAAAAGCTGGAAGACAAAACCGACCCAAATTGGTTCCTGCAATATTATCCTGGGACATAAATATTCGCCTTCACTTGTGAGAAGCAAAGTCATGTAGTCTGAGGAATCCCAGCTCTAGGCAAGCAGAGATTAATTACTACCCTAGAGTAGAATACATACAAGACGGATACTCGAGAATCTGTTCCACCTTAAATTCTCAGTCTTAGGCAGCAATTCCGGAGTGAAACCCTCCCCCTGGGCTCACTCTGAATATAAACCTTGCTGGTTTTCTTTGATCTCCATTCATCCCCTTCCCAGGCAAGTAGCAAAGCTAGTCAAAAGTATACAAACACACACACACACACAAAACATACTACACACACACACACACACAAATGCAGAGTTCCATCCTGGGCATCTCTCAGTTTTCCACAGGCCAAAAAAAAAAAAAAAAAAAGCCTGAAAACCAGTGAGAATCTTAAATTGCTGCCATTTAAACATACAATCTTCCACCACCTCTCCAGCCTGGATCATTAAGTTAGTAAAGGAATGTTAAGGTTATTCTCTCCCCATAAATTAAGAACACCCCCATTCCCCTATTGCACAGGCCAAGACATCTCATATTTTTTTTTGGAATATCTCACAAGCAAGAGTGAAAAACATTCCGCAAGGATTTCAAGAGCACACTTCTCTGATCTCTCCTTGGTTATTGAATTATTTCATTTCTCCGAGGAATCCAAGAGGCTTATTTTAGACCATCCTCCACAATGGGTTGGACTAGATCAGAGGTCTTCAAACCTGGCCGCTTTAAGACTTGTGGACTTCAACTCCCAGAATTCTCCAGCCAGCTGGCTGGAGAATTCTGGGAGTTGAAGTCCACAAGTCTTAAAGGGGCCAAGTTTGAAGACCTCTGGATTAGATGATCTACAAGGTCCCTTCCAACTGTTAACCTATTAATTCTAGTCCTAAAATCACAAACAGGTTGGGCCAAAAGAGTGAGAGGTTGGCCAGAGGTCCGCCAGAGTGATAGGCTATCTAAAGATCCTGGTTACGCAGGGAGAAAACACGGAAGCCATTACAAAAGAGATTCTGGAGTTCGTGGAACGGGGGGAAGCGTGAGAAAGGAAGTAACTCCACCTTAATTACTCTAGGTAGAAGTCAATTTGGAGAATTGCTTTCAAAATGCTTGTCAGATTACCCTCCTCGCCATAAAAGCTTCCCAAAAAAAACCAAACATCAGAAGAAGCCGGGAAAGGGGCAGAGTTTAGCAAGTTCACACTGGAAGGCTCAACGATGGGAAGCAAAGAATTTGGACATTCCTTTGATAACTCCAATGTGGGGCCTTCAAGCCTCAAGTCCCACAGTTAACAGGACACACACACACACACACACACACACACACACACACACACACACTTCATTGGAAATGTTAAGAGGTTGAGGGTTGAGGGCCAACTCTTTTAGAAGGCCCAAGGTGGGCTAATATTACCCAGGGGAAGGGGGTCAACCCCCTGCCACCCATTTTTAAGCTGTCTCCTTAAGGTTGCATGATCCAAAATTTTAAAAAAGTAAAAAAAAAAGCCTCTGATGATCGTGCGGCTCAGCTGGGATCGTCAGAGGCTTTTAAAAGCATTTTTTTCTGCAACCTCTTAAGAGTTTGGTCCAACAGCATCTTTTGTTATGCTCTCCTTAGATGTAAGGCAGTGGTGAAATGTAAAATTTGTTACTACCGGTTCTGTGGGCGTGGCTTGGGAGAGGGGGGTAATGTGACTGGGTAGGCGTGGCCAATATTTTTTTACTTTTAAAAGCATTTTTTCTACAACCTTAAGAGGTTGCAGAAAAAAAATACTTTTAAAAGCCTCGGACGATCCCAGCTGAGCCGCACGATCATCAGAGGCCTTTTTTTTTTTACTTTTAAAAGCTTTTTTTCAGCCAAAGAGGTTGTAGAAAAATACTTTTAAAAGAAAAAAAAAGCCTCTGATGATTGCGCGGCTCAGCTGGGCATTGGGGGGGGGCCAGGGATTTTTGCTACCGGTTCTCCAAACCACCCGCCGCCATTGCTACCGGATCGGGCGATCTGGTCCGAACTGGGAGCATTTCACCCCTGATGTAACGGTTTTAAAAATTATAGGTAGACCTCAATTTACGATCACAATTGAGCCAAAAATTTCCGCTGAGTCAGCCTCTTGCTCCCAACAATCTGGGTCCTCATTTTACCCACCTCATAAAGATGGAAGGCTGAGTCAATCATGAGCCAGTGAGACTCAAACTGCAGGCAGTCGGCAGAATTTAGCCTGCAATACTGCATTTTAACCACTGTGTCACCATGGCTCCTGCATCATCACGCCTTCACACAACAAATCTGAAGAATGGTCACAAGACACTATTTTTAATGCTGTTGTAATTTTGAATGGTCACTAAACGAATGGTTACAAGTCAAGGATTACCTATATTGTTGCCTTATCCCAGACAACCAAGGAAAAAGTTTTGTAAAAACTTGAAATAAGTGTAGTGTGCATGTAGAAGATCCAGCAAGTGTGAAGGCTACGAAAACCAGGGTTGAGGGGGGAGTGAAAATGTTCAAAGGTTTATTCAGAGCCTTTGATGTTCTTTCCTACTTACCCCCCCCAAAACCGGCTGGGTCTCGCCACCACAGCAAAGGCCAAAGAGAGGGATGCTGGCATCCAGGGCATTAATTTGAGTAATATATTTCCGCCTTAAAAAAAGCTCCTTTTCGCCTTCCAAATATTTTGGCTGCTTCGGTTTGCAAAAAAACCTGAAAGGGGAACGGGTGGAGAGTGCCGAGCAGAGTTGGAACAGCTCAAAGGCTTGGCCAGGAATCTACCCTCAAGTCCCTCAGCTGTTCCAAGGCTTTGAGAGCTTAACCAGAAGGCGTAGGTGCCATTTCCCAGGGCTGGATCCTCACAAACAGCCTCTGTTCAGGTCAGAAGGTTTGGGGAAATCAGCAAGCGTCGCTTTTTCGGAGTCTCGCTTGTCTGCTTGACTTGGAAAGCTAAACTTTCTCAACTTTCTCCTCTTCCACTTTTTTTTTAAAAGGATCCTTCCAACTTCCGATTCCCAGTTTCTTTCTTTTTTTTTTTTTAGACTGGGATGTCCACCTTTGTCAACTTTAAGTCCTGTGAACTTCAATTCCCAGAATTGCCCACTCTTATAGAATAGAATAGAATATTGGAATGAAGAATGGAATGGAATAGGGGAGGGGAGGGGAGGGGAGGGGAGGAGAGGAATGGAGTGGAGTGGAATGGAATGGAATGGAATAGAATAGAATAGAATAGAATAGAATAGAATAGAATAGAATAGAATAGAATAGAATAGAATAGAATAGAATAGAATAGAATAGAATAGAATAGAATAGAATAGAATATATGGAATGGAATGGAATGGAATGGAATGGAATGGAATAGAATAGAATAGAATAGAATAGAATAGAATAGAATAGAATAGAATAGAATAGAATAGAATATTGGAATGAAGAATGGAATGGAATAGGGGAGGGGAGGGGAGGAGAGGAATGGAGTGGAATGGAATGGAATGGAATGGAATGGAATGGAATAGAATAGAATAGAATAGAATAGAATAGAATAGAATAGAATAGAATAGAATAGAATAGAATAGAATAGTTAGTAGAGTACAGTACAGTAGAGTAGAATAATTAATGTAGAGTGAAATAGGAATAAGTAGGAGTAGAGTAGAGTACAGTAGAGTAGAATAATTAATGTAGAGTAGAATAGGAATAAGTAGGAGTAGAGTAGAGTACAGTAGAGTAGAATAATTAATGTAGAGTGAAATAGGGATAGGGATAGGGATAGGGATAGGGATAGGGATAGGGATAGGATAGGATAGGATAGGATAGAATAATTAGTAGAGTACAGAACAGTACAGTAGAGTAGAATAATTAATGTAGAGTAGAATAGGAATAAGTAGGAGTAGAGTAGAGTAGAGTAGAGTAGAGTAGAGTAGAGTAGAATAATTAATGTAGAGTGAAATAGGGATAGGGATAGGGATAGGGATAGGGATAGGGATAGGGATAGGGATAGGGATAGGGATAGGGATAGGATAGGATAGGATAGGATAGGATAGGATAGGATAGGATAGAATAATTAGTAGAGTACAGAACAGTACAGTAGAGTACAGTAGAGCAGAATAATCAATGTAGAGTAGAATAGGAATAAGTAGGAGTAGGAGTAGAGTAGAATAGAATAATGAGTAGAGTAGAGTAGAGTAGAGTAGAGTAGAGTAGAGTAGAGTAGAATAATTAATGTAGAGTGGAATAGGAATAGGAATAGGAATAGGAATAGGAATAGGAATAGGAATAGGATAGGATAGGATAGGATAGGATAGGATAGGATAGGATAGGATAGAATAGAATAGAATAGAATAGAACAGAACAGAACAGAACAGAACAGAACAGAACAGAACAGAATAGAATCTGGGAGTTTGGAGCCCCCTACTCAAGCAGGAGAACCTGTTCTATTTCAGACAAGTGGCTGTCCAGTCTCTTCTTAAAAAGCACCCACAAATTCTGAAGGCAAAGTTGCCAAGGCTGGACACCCCTGATGTAGACTGAACAGTTGCAGATGCAATGGTTGTGTGAAAAACAGTCATCAGTCCCTTTTTTCAGAGCCGTTGTAACTTTGAACCGTTGTAAGTCAAGGACTGCCTGTACTCCATTCTGCATTTCCTAATTTGGCACCCCAGAAAGACATTCGAAGACACAATCACCATACAAACGGTCTTTCCGTCTGAAAATGCACCTTGCCTGTCCAACTACACCTCGGGTAGCTTACTGATTTTCTTTCTTGCTTTCAAGATGAAAGCGAGTAAACTTAAGGTAAGGATCGTGGAAGTTCACAAAATTATAGGTCCCATCAAGAACACTGCAAAAAGCTTCAATTTAAAAAGTTAGCTAGTTTATGGCACCAACAATCCTGCCCATCACACTATATTGTTTTCATGAGAAATACAAATATATATATATATTTCCTGAGAACAGAGGTCTTCAAACTTGGCAGCTTTAGGACTTGTGGACGTCAAATCCACAATGACCTAAATGTTTAATGCGGATCTCTCACCTGAGAATGTCAATTTCTTCTCACCTCACATTTTCATCCTATGAAAACCTGTACTTTCTTTTAATGACTTTATAAAACCTTGTAGGGTGGAGTCTGGGCGACTGAATGGAGCTAGCAGTGTGTTTTAATGGCCGGATGCCCTTCCTGTCGCCAATACGGAGGTTTTTTTTCAGCAGATCTATTCTCATTGTGCCCAGAGAGAGAGAAATATCAGCCTCTACCTAGGATTGAACTCACAGACTCCTGATTGTGAGGCAAGAGCTCTACCCCTAGGCCACCCCACCTCTTATGAAAACCTGTACATATTAGTGTTAATATATTGAAAATGTGAGGTGACAAGACATTCTTAGGCAGAACTGCATTAAACACACACACACACACACACACATTCCCGTGCCTGTACACATACAGGTCTTCCTCGACTTGCAGCAGTTCATTTAGTGACCGTTCAAAGTTACAACGGCACCAGAAAAAAGTGACTTGTGACCATTTTTCACACTTACAACCATTGCAGCATCCCCCTGGTCATGTGATCAAAATCCAGAATGACAACTGACTCATATTTATGACGGTTGCACTGTCCCCGGGGGTCATGGGATCCCCTTTTGAGACCTTCTGACAAGCAAAATCAAGGGGGAAGCCTGGTTCACTCAATGACCATGTTCCTCTAACTTAAGTGCCTCTTCAAATACTCAGGAAGACCAATTGTGACCGGACGTTAGAACACTCTACTTCAAACTCAATTTCATTGAGGGCCACATCAGGGCTGTGGTTGACCTTGAGTGGGGGGAGAGAAGGGGCTGGCAGAGTGGGTGGGCATGGCCAGCTTAAGGCCACTCAGAGTGTGACCAACTGGGTGGGCGTGGCTAGCTTGATGCCACTCCCCAAACTGCTGGCATGTTTCCTCTTTGCATTCGGTAGACTGGGGCAAAGCAACGTGGACAGGCTCCTTACATTTTCCAGGATGGCCCCACGGGCTGGATCTGACCACATCGCTGGCCGGATCCAGCCTGCAAGCCTTGTGTTTGACACCCCTGCTCTACCTGACAGCACCAGCAATGAAGTGTGCAGTTGTGAAAAGGGAAAGGATTAAGGTTCGAGCAAGCAGGGTCTTTAGCTGGAGGTGTTCCAATAGTATCTTAATCTTGGCAACTTTTAAGATGCATGGACTTCAATTCCCAGAATTCTCCAGCCAGCAATAGGGGTGGGTGGGTGGGCAAAGTGCCAGATTGCCCTCCCATCCAGAAGGGAAAGCAAAAACCCCATCCCTCAACATCTCCATGGAGGACCCCAGCTCTTCATCACTCATCCGATGGACTCTGCTAGGAATCAACCTCAGAAGCCTTTGTGTAATGTTGGCTTCCCTAAAGGGTAGCCATATCTAAGGAACCGGGGGTGCGGGTGTGGGGGTGGGGTAATGGTTCCACCAATTCAACGCCAGCATCTGGCCGTTCCTGCTTGTCAATTCAGGCAACTCCAGCCAAAGCACATCTGGTGCCTCCCAGATCAGGGAAGGCTTATCTCGGCAACCGTTGGCGGATCCCAACTGTTGCTTTAGTCTGGCCACCGAAGGGTTAAACCGCAGCCAGCCTCTTATCCTATAGATGTAGCTCTGCCCACTGGGGAAAGATAAATAACCCACATTCGACTCTTATGAAAAGCTGAGCCGCTTGAAATTCCACAGTAGGAGATGGGAATATCCAATTACATTGCCATTTGGGTTACCAAGTGATCGTTATTTTGTTCTAGCGGAAAAGTTTTAAGCCGACTTTTGTGTGTGTGTGTGTGTGTTCTTCTGACGGTTATGCAAAGGTAAGATGCCACATGGACCCATCACCTTTCTCCCGGGAAGTAAACAACATCTGGACCGCTCATCCACACCTCATTTAAAGAGAGAGAAAATCGGGCTCACGCCAAACGCTTCGGAGCTCACCACCCAAATGTTGATAGTAAAAGCACCTTCTAGCCCACTCACCCCTCCCTCTAGGTCAGTGGTCAGAAACTGTATTTACTTGAGCTTCAGAGCTGAGTCAGAAGCCAAGACAGGCTTCTACCACGCAAGCACATGTCCCTTCCTGAGGCCCAAAAAATATCTCGCATTCCTACACGTTGGAATCAAATTTCTGGAAGCTTTCTCAACCTTTCCTCTCCGAGTTGGCACACAATCCATCTTGAGAGAAGAAAGGACAAGCATCGCTCGGGCCTGGCTGTTTCCTGCGCATGAGGCTGTGGGAATGGCCCAGCTCCATTTCTGGACCTTAAAATTTCTACCACCTTTAGAGCAAGTAACACATTCACAGGAGTTCATTTGCTCCAACAGCTTTTAAGGAGCAATTGCACTTAAGTAGGAAACGTTCCAGGGTGGATAAATTAAAAGTTCGCCCACAGAGAAGGATCTGACAATTGCTCAAATATAATTTAATGGAAGACCATGTTCCTGTGCTTGGAAAATACAAAAGGGATACAGCAGGGGTGAAATCCAATTTTTTTTTTACTACAGGTTCTGTGGGCCTGGCGTGGTGGGCGTGGCAGGGGAAGGTTACTGCAAAATCTCCATTCTCTCCCCACTCCTGGGAGAAGGATACTGCAAAATCTCCATTCCCACCCCACTCTGGGGCCAGCCAAAGGTGTTATTTGCCGGTTCTCCGAACTACTCAAAATTTCCGCTACTGGTTCTCCAAAACCTGTCAGAACTCCACCCCTGGGATAAGGCAGTCCTTGACTTATAACAGTTTGTTTAGTGACCACTCAAAGTTACAATGGCACTGAAAAAAAGAGGACTTACGACCCTTTTTCAATTACAACTTTGGAAGTGTCCCCATCATCATATGATCAAAATTCAGACGCTTGCCAACTGATTCATATTTATGACATTTTCAGTGTCCCGGGGTGTGTGAGTGTCATATGATCCCCTTTTGCGACCTACTGAGAAGCAAAGTCAAGCCGGATTCACTGGGCAACCGTGTTTACTGACTTCACAACTTGAAGTGATTCACTTAACAACCCTTGCAAGAGAGGTTGTAAAACGGGGCAAAGCTCACCTAGCAACTGTCACTTAGCGACAGAAATTTCGGGCTCAATTGTGGCCTTTAAGTTAAAGACAACCCTGCACATTCTGAAGTTCATTTCCAACATCAGAAGCTGTGAGACCATCTGTGTTCAATGGTCCAAAGTACCCTAAAGCAGAGGTCTCCAACCTTGGCAACTTTAAGACTTGTGGACTTCAACTCCCAGAATTCCTCAGCCAGCTTTGCTTTGCTGGCTGAGGAATTCTGGGAGTTGAAGTCCACAAGTCTTAAAGTTGCCAAGGTTGGAGACCCCTGATCTAGTCCAACTCCCTGTCCAAGGCAGGAGACCATATATACCAGCCTGGACAAATGGCTGTCCCATCTTTTCTTGAAGACCTCCAACGATGGAGCATCCACAACTTCAGGAGGCAAAGCTGGCTGAGGAATTCTAGGAGTTGAAGTCCACAAGTCTTAAAGTTGCCAAGGTTGGAGACCCCTGCCCTAAAGGACAGCCATCAATCATTCAGCCTGGATGGATCCACCAGGGCCACCTTCTCCTCTGCTCTGGCCATCCCATCAACACCGTTAGCCTCCCTGAGAGCTAAACTTCAGCTGGGGTTGCTCAGCAGTTCCCTTTCCTCCTCCGTGCAGGATACAAATCACCAAGGACCACATTAGGAGGGAAACAAACTAAGGAGCCGCATGCATTTTAGTGAAGACTCTCAATCTAAATCAAGCATAAACTTGCCAAGTACTTTTTTTTAAAGGATCTATGATCAGTAACGTTAATTTTTCCCTACTATCCTACACTAGCAGTTCCACAAACAATAACAAGAGAAGGGTGAGAATGAGGTTATCAAAGTTCCTGAGCAAACAAAATCCTGCAAAACAGGAAGACCATTACTGGGCTCCTACGCTAAACAGGGCAGAAATATGTTTTTGAAACAGGAGAGGCCACATGCATGCCTGTATGTATAGAATTACATGCACACACAAGTGCATTTGCATGCGTTTCAAAGCAGTAATATACTACATTATTTATCTATCTATTAAATTATTGTATTTTACTCAGATTTCATTTTAAACTGTCTTTTATTGCAAGTTCATTTTAAATTGTATTTTACTCCAATTCCATTTTACATTGCATTTTATTGGATTTTAGTAATAATTTGTGCTAGAAACTCTGCACTTTGATATGGCCTATACATCAATAAAGTAAACTAACTACTATATTCAGTAGGAAAATCTACTAGCAATTTAAGCGATATACAGAGTGGTTTTGGGAATTGCTTTTTCCTGCAAAAAGTAAACAAATTACAAATATTTCAGAGAAACTTCTCAAAGCATCAAGGTTCAGGTTATAAAGAGGTGTAGTTTACTTTTAAATATGAGCATTCAGCTTATTTTTGAAGAAACAATTATTCAGATAAATAGAAATATTTACACAAAATGCATCTGCAGTCTATTTGAGGAACAGACATTGGCCATGAAAGATAAAAGATCACTTACTGATTTTCAGTACCACCTTCAAATACATTGAATCTGTTTCTTTTCTTTCCTCGTTAATTCTAAACGAGTTTGACAAATGCAGATTTCTGGAACTGAGACACTTTTGTTAGATTCACAGGGGTCTCCAACCTTGGCAATTTTAAGACTTGTGGACTTCAAATCCCAGAATTCCTCAGCTCAAGCAAAAACAAAGACAGTCCAGTTGCCTTTTGAAAAAACACTTTTGGAACAACCAGTTATGGTTCACCAGCAGCCTGAGGAGTTGGCAGCGGAGTCAGACAGCGATGAGGCTGAGGAAGAACATGGGCCGGTCCTGGAGGCTGGGGAAGGCCCGGATGAGGGCTCTGCATCGGAGGCAGAGATGGGGCCAGGGCCATTGGGGAGTGGTGTGCGGACTCCGGAGTCTCCAGAGGCTGACAGCAGAGAGGCAGAGGAACAGGAGGAGCCTGTTCCTAGTGCACGCATGCAAAGAGCTGCCAGAAGGCAGGAGCAGCTAAAGCAAAAAGGACGACTCAGGAGTAAGGCCAGGAGATGATTGGCCCCTCCCATAAGGCTTAAAAGACCAGCAACGACTCTTAGGCTCTTGGTCAGAAAACAACGTTGATAGACTTATTCTTGTCTTGCTGCACTTAGCTCTTGTTGGCATCTTCTGCTTCTGAACTTTTGCCAAGAGAAACCTTTGGCAGTTTGCCTAATTATACCAAGGTTGGTGATTAGACTGAAGAATTTGTCTTATGAAGAGTTTGTTTTAATTTAGTTTGGACTATGCTGAGAACGAGTTAATTCTCAGCTGTTCTAATAAAGTCTGTTTGTTTTGGAACTGTCTGCGTCAAATACTACCTACTTGGGCCTGGGTCACAACAGAACCATGTCCTGGATGACTGAGACTCTCCATAGACATTTAGTACACAAGTTATTTTCCTTCGAAAAGTCTTGCCAAAACCGACATTGTATCCTGCACATTAAAAGATCTACCTACCAGAAAAGTCTCCGGCGATGACGTTGGGTGAATTTGTAGCCTCCGTTTCAGTGTAGGACAATGTGGAATTTGAAAGGTCTGGGAAGCAGAGAAAAAACAGGCACATGTTATTTGATGGCCAATAATTTTACCATCCCAAGAAGCATCCCCACCAGGGCTCTTCTGATTCAATTCCCCAAAGATGCTTTCACACCTGTGGGAGGGAGCACTCATGCGACTTATCTACTTTCCATAAAACAGCCACCTAGCCGAAAGCAGAAGAGAAGAGAAGAGAAGAGAAGAGAAGAGAAGAGAAGAGAAGAGAAGAGAAGAGAAGAGAAGAGAAGAGAAGAGAAGAAGCTGAAAGGGACCTTGGAGGTCTTCTAGTCCAGCCCCGTTCGAACAGGAGAACCTGTACCATTTTAGATAGCTGACTGTATAGTCTCTTCTAAAAATGCCCACAATTCCTGGAGGAAAGCTGTTCCATTGACTAATTGTCCTCACTGTTAGGAAGTTTCTCCTTAATTCCAAGTTGCTTCTCTCTTTGATTAGCCTCCAAACATTGCTTCTTGTCCTGCTTTCTGGTGCTTTGGAGAATAATTTGACCCCCTCTTCTTTGTGGCAGCCCCTCAAATACGGAAATACAGCTGACATGTTGCCCTTAATTCTTCTTTTCTTTAGACTAGCCAGACCCAAAACCTGCACCTGTTCTTCCTATGGTTTAGTCTCCAGGCCTTTGATCATCTCAGTTGCTCTTCTCTGAACTTAACAGAGGTTTTACCGTCTAAGGAAGGACACGGCTGCTTTAAAAGAGTGTGGACAGGATCTATACTTTAGCTCACTTAACATCTTTTTGGAGTCAAATCCAAAACACTGCAGTATAAACATCTGGTTTATACTGCAAAAGTCTTAGTTTGAACCACAGACATCATTTCAAATCATGGTTTATAAGAGCAAAAGTGGAAGGAAGGACAACATGCCTTTTTTCAACAAACAATAGTTAAAACAAGCTGTGGTTTAATGCAATGTTTGAACCTAGAGGCAACTGCTGCTTTTTCTGCTCCTGCCTTCTTGCCTGGCTCACTTTTAACTAGCCGTCTTCTTCATGAAAATATAGGAAATTAAGCCCTAATCATAATAACAAAATACTGTTTCTTTTTAAAGGAAGGAGCAAGGAAGTTGGGGGGAAAATGACCCCTAATACTAGCACTCAATCCTCATCTTTGCAGAGGCCTTTTAAGAAAACCTTTTCCAGCCCTTCCCAAAGAAAGAATTACTTCTTTCCTAGCAAGAGCAAAACAGCAACTCCTGCTCACTCTTAAGAGGGGGAAAATTGTACAGGTAGTAGTCCTCAACGTATGACCATAATTGACCCCAAAATTTCCATTGCAAATAAGACAGTTGTTAAGTGAGTTTTGACCCATTTTATGACCTTTCTTGCTGCAGTTGTTAAGTGAGTCATTGCAGCGGTTAAGTTAGCGACGTGGTTATGTGAATAAGACTTCCCCATTGACTTTGCTTCTCAGAAGATCCCAAACAGTTGGTCACATGATCCTGGGACATTGCAACCGTCATAAATGCGAGCCAGTTGTCGAATGTCTGAATTTTGATCACGTGACCACATGGATGCTGCAGTTGGGGGGAAACCGGCCATAAGTCATTTTTTCAGTGCTGTTATAACTTTGAACAGTCACTAAACGAACTGTTATAAGTCAAGGACGACCTGAATTTCTAGGAGTTGGCCTAAAAGATAAGTAAGTTCACTCTGTCTTGTTTGCCGAGATGAGTGACTGCAGTTCACAAAAGTTTTTCTCCTAATCTAATCATGACACCCCAACCGAAGGAAGAGCAGTGGTTCTCTTTTCCAAATGCATCAACACTGGCAGGATTTGGACCTCCAAAATAACCAAAGTTGAGTGGATTGAACAAGTAGGAACTTGGGAGAGCCATGGCTAAGGTTACACTAAGCCTCCAAACAACTCATTGTTACTCTGCTTAATTATCACTATTAAAATTCTTGAAGCTGTTTATTCTTGTTTCCTTCCTTCCTTCCTCCCCTGTAGAGACCAAGAAAACTTTGTTTTAACAAGTTAAAAGTCTTTTGTTAAGTGTCTCCCTCTCTCTCTCCTCCTCTCCGTCATTTTTTATTTAAAAATATGGTCCAAAAACCGGGTCCAGGATCAATTAATTATCTTGTTGGTTTTCACTTTTCTTTTCAATCCTGCTGGTTGAAAAAGCAAAGTTCCAATACATGAACTCTGAATTTCCTGCCTACCAAGTGTATACATTATTATCC
Organism: Masticophis lateralis; assembly: GCA_030761175.1. Classification (NCBI taxonomy): domain Eukaryota; kingdom Metazoa; phylum Chordata; class Lepidosauria; order Squamata; family Colubridae; genus Masticophis; species Masticophis lateralis. Next base: position 21,858,147 of record JAUDYJ010000012.1, on the reverse strand, counting down.
AGGGCGGACACAATACTCAATTTAGGACCATCATTGACCCCAAAATTCATGATGCTAAGCGAGACACTTGTTAAGTGAGTTTTGCCCCATTTTATGACTATTCTTGCCAGAGTTCTTAAGTGAATCACTGCAGCTGTCAAGTTAGTCACACAATTGCTATGGCTTCCCCATTGACTTTATTATTTATTTATTTATTTATTTATTTATTTATTTATTTATTTATTTATTTATTTATTTATTTATTTATTTATTTATTTATTTATTTATTTATTTATTTATTTATTTATTTATTTATTTATTATTGCGATTTATATGCCACCATTCTCCCGAGGGACTCAGGGCGGCTTACAAAAATGATAATTTCCAATACAAATCACACTTTGCTTGTCAAAAGGTCCCAAAGGGAATCACGTGACCCCAGGACATTGCAACCGTGCATCTGGATTTTGATCACGTCATCATGGAGGATGCTGCAACGGCTGGTAAACACACCAAATGGCCTTGAGTCACTTTTCCCAGTGCCATTGTGACTTTGAATGGCCACTAAACAAAATGTTGTAAGCTGAGGAGTGCCTGTAGTTGATTTCTTCTTTTGCAAATAAAAAGTTATCCACATGATTCAGTGTTTCTCAACCTTGGCCGCTGGACCTTGGCGGGGTGACTGAGGCAGGTCTTGAGAGTGTTATCTGGGCTGAGTTCGATCCTGTGGCTCCCGAAGACGTGGACAGGATCCTGGGAAGACTGAACGCGACCACGTTTATTGGACCCGTGTCCCTCCTGGTTGGTGCTGGCTTCCCGGGAGGTTACACGAGGCTGGCTCCAGGAGATTATTAACGCTTCTTTGAGTGAGGGTGCCCTACCGGCCGCCTTGAAGGAGGCGGTGGTGAGGCCCCTCCTCAAGAAGCTTTCTCTGGACCCAGCTGTTTTGGCTAATTACCGTCCAGTCTCCAACCTTCGCTTCCTTGCGAAGGTTGTTGAGAGTGTGGTAGCGTCGCAGCTCCCCCGGTACCTGGATGAAGCTGTCTATTTAGACCTGCTCCAGTCTGGCTTCAGGTCTGGATACAGCACTGAAACGGCATTGGTCGTGTTGGTGGATGATCTCTGGAGGGCCCGGGGTAGGGGGTACTCCTCTATCCTGGTGTTGTTAGACCTCTCAGCGGCTTTTGATACCATCGACCATGGTATCATGTTGCACCGGTTGGAGGGATTGGGGGTGGGGGGCACCGTTTTACGGTGGTTCTCCACCTACCTCTCCGACCGGTCGCAATCCGTGTTGACAGGGGGGCAACGGTCGACCCCGAGGCGCCTAGTGTGTGGGGTGCCACAAGGGTCAGTCCTCTCGCCTCACCTGTTCAACATTTATGTAAAGCCGCTGGGCGAGATCATCCGTGGTTTTGGGGTGGAGTTCCATCAGTAAGCTGATGATACTCAACTGTACATGTCCACCCCAGACCACCCCAACGATGCCATGAAAGTGATGTCCCAGTGCCTGGAAGCCGTGCGGGTCTGGATGGGGAGAAACAGGCTTCGGATCAACCCCTCCAAGACCGAGTGGCTGAGGCTGCCGGCATCCCGATATAGCCAACTGACGCCATCGCTGGTTATTGGGGGTGAATCATTGGCCCCCACGGAAAGGATGCGCAACTTGGGCGTCCTCCTGGACCCACGGCTGTCCTTAGAGGATCATACGACAGCTGTGGCCAGGGGGGCTTTCTATCAGGTTCGCCTGATACGCCAGTTGCGGCCCTTTCTAAATCGGGACTCCCTACACACCATCACTCAGGCTCTCGTCACTTCTCACCTGGACTACTGTAATGCTCTCTACATGGGGCTCCCCTTGGGGTGCACCCGGAGGCTCCAACTGGTGCAAAATGCAGCCGCGCGGGGAATTGTGGGAGCGACAGGGCGCTCCCATGTGACACCTCTCCTGCAAGAGCTGCATTGGCTGCCGGTGGACTTCCGGATGCGTTTCAAGGTGTTGGTAATCACCTTTAAAGCGCTCCATGGCTTAGGACCAGGGTACTTACGGGACCGCCTTCTGCCACCAATTGCCTCCCACCAGCCGGTTCGCTCCCACAGAGAGGGCCTCCTCAGGGTGCCATCAGCTAGACAATGCCGGCTGGCAACCCCCAGGGGGAGGGCCTTCTCTGTGGCAGCTCCTACCCTATGGAACGATCTTCCTCCAGAGTTAAGAACAATTTCCGACCTCCCGACTTTTCGGCGGGCTTTAAAAACATATTTTTTTCAGCTTGCTGGCTTAGCCGGATTCCTGTTAAATATTTTTAGTATTTTTAGAGTTTACTATCTATTTTAAATTAATCCGTTTTAATTATTAGCTAATTTGTATTTGTTCTTTTTATGAAATTTTAACTTTTGTGTACTTGGTTTTTATTTGGCTGTTTACCGCCCTGATTCCGCAAGGAGAAATTTATAAATAAATTTATTATTTATTAATAAATAAATAAATAAATAAATAGTCTTGCAGTTACAACCATTTGTCCAGTGATCGTTCAAAGTTATAACATCACTGATTGAATGACTTATGGCCAGTTTTCACACTTACGACTGGCACAGCATTCCCATGGTCATGTGATCGAAATTCAGGCCCTGGACAACTGGCATGTATTTATAATTGTTGCCCAATCCCGAGGTAATTGGATCAAGATTTGTAACCTTCCCAGCCAGCTTTCAAGAAGCAAAGATAATGAGGGAGGCCAGATTCGCTTAACGACCACATGATTCACTTAACAACTGCTATGATTTTTTAAAAAAATTTGATTTATATGCTGCCCTTCTCCGGAGACTCAGGGCGGCTTACAATGCATTAAGTAATAGCCTTCATACTTTTGTATGTTATACAAAGTCAGCTTATTGCCCCCACAAACTGGGTCCTCATTTCACCTACCTTAGAAAGGATGGAAGGCTGAGTCAACCTTGAGCCTGGTGGGATTTGAACTTGCAGTAATTGGAGGCAGCTGAATGTTAATAACAGTTAATAACACTGCTTTAGTCTGCTGAGCCACTAGAGCTTTGCTTAACAACTGTGGCAAAAAAAAAGATGCAACCCACTTAAACAATTGCCTTGCGTAGCCATAGAAATGTTGGACTCAATTGTGATTATAACTCAAGGATTACCTGTAAGCCTCCCTTCTATTTCACACTGATCAGAAGTCTCTTCCTGGCGGATGGGAGCTGGGAATCCTAATGCAACTTTCACATTTTAAATTCCTTCTGCAACTTTGGCACAGCAGCCCTTTGGCCAATCCAGCCAAAGAATCAGCGCAAGCCATGAGAATGTCCTACTTCTCATGGTTTCAACTCTTGCTTACTAGGGAAGGACAAAAAAAAAAACTTCGGAGCACTCAGGTTGTATCTTCCTTGGGCATCATTAGTCAACTAAATTCCCACCCACCTGCAGACTCTTCAATGCAAAGAACCGATGGCAGAGACAAGCAGGCTTTCTATTGATGCCAAGGTTTAAATGCTTAAATAAAACATAGAATATCATCTGAGTTGCAAAGGACCTTGGAGGTTTTCTAGTCTAACCCCCTGCTCAACCAGGAGACCCTGTACCCTTCCAGACGAGTGGCTGCCTGGTCTATTCTTAAAAGCCTCCAATGATGGAGCACCCACAAGTTCTAAAGACAAGCTGCTCCACTGGTGGATTTTTCTCACCATCTCCTTACTTCTAGGTTGCTTGCTTAGTTTCCAGCCAGTCTTGCCTTCTGGTGCTTTGGAAAATAGGTCCCCTCTTCTTTGTGGCAGCCCCTCAAGTATTAGAACACTGCTATCAAGCCACCGCTAGTCTTTCTTAATGGCTGTCCAGTTTCTTTTTAAAAGCCTTCAGTGATGGAGCACCCAAAACCTCTGAAGGCAATTTCTGTTCCACTGGTTGATGGTTCTCGCTGTTAGGAAGCTTCTCCTTAATTCCAGGTTGCTTCTCTTCTTGATGCATTTCTATCCATTTTCTTGTTTTTTCTTTGAACAAGTTTTTCTTTGCAGCAATTACAAACACAGCCGTCCCAAAGGTGCTTTTTCCGAAGGCAACTGGACTTCCTTGTTTTTTCTTTGAAGACATTTCGCTTCTCATCCAAGAAGCTTCTTCGGCTCTGACTTGGATGGTGGGGAAGGGAAGGATTTATATTCCTTGCAGACAGCTGGTCATTTGCATCCTTTCAGAGGGTCGCTGAGGCCACTTGGAGGTTCATCTGTGTCCTCAGAGTCACCTGAGTAGTGCAAATGGTTCCTGTAGTCTGCAATTTTTTCCCCTGGAAATTCATTCCTACTCCCACACCATTCGAAGGTTTTTCATCCCAAATTGGATAGCTAAAAGTTTACAGAGAATCTCTATAAACATTTCTATCCATTGCTATTTGTCCTGCTTTCTGGTGCTTTGGAGAATAGGCTGATACCCCTCCCCTCTTCTTTTTTATGGCAGCCCCTCCAATATTGGTACAGTGCCATGGTTTTACCCCTAGTCCTTCTTTTTGATATATATTTTGGAAGGCTACTGTCTTCGGCGCATATCGGTTTTTAAGGAGGTCACATTTTTTATGCCTTGTTTCTTTGATCATGTTTTGAGTCGTTTGGAGAACCGGTAAATGCCACCTCTGACTGGCCCCATCCCCATCTATTCTCTGCCTCCTGAGTCCCAGCTGATCGGGAGGAAATGGGGATTTTGCAGTAACCTTCCCCTGCCACGCCCACCAAGCCACGCCCACCAAGCCAATCCACAGAACTGGTAGTAAAAAAAATTTGAAAACCACCACTGCAATGCATGCACACACCCCACCCCCACACATGCAGGGACACCCCCCTCACGTGCCCCCAACGTATGCACGTATGGCCTTACCGCATGCACCATGCCCTCTGCGCATGCACAGCAGAGATCCGCCAACCAGCTGGCTGGTGGAAGGCACTCACACATACATGGCACAGCTGAACTGGGGCGACGGCTCATGTGCCCACAGCAAGGGCTCTGTGTGCCACCTGTGGCACGCATGCCATAGGTTCATGGGACTAATCCATCAGCAGGATGGACAGAAGTCATGGATCTGTGATGGTGAACCTTTTGGGCTCAGCTGGTCGGAAGTTCAGAAAATGCCTGCCTTGATTCTGCTGCTCTCTTTCTCTCTCATGCACACAAGGATAAGGGAGGCCCCTCCAGATGTCCTCTAGGGACACTCTGGGCTTCTGTGATGGTTGGAGGCTCCAAGTTCTCCAAGACCAGAAGATCCATAGGCTTGGAATGTCACCTTTGACGCGTATGTCATAGGTTCACCATCATCATTCTAGACCAGGGTCTCCAACCTTGGCAACTTTACGACTTGTGGACTTCAACTGCTAGAATTCCTCAGCCAGCGCATGCTGGCTGAGGAATTCTGGCAGTTGAAGTCCACAAGTCGTAAAGTTGCCAAGGTTGGAGACCCTGGTCTAGACTGTTGGGAGGAGAGTCCTTAGAATCATGGCTTACTCAGAAGTGTGCTATTCCTCCTCAATTGTCTAAGCAACTCCAGCTGGTCTTCAGCTTCTGGGTAAAAGATACACAGATAGTCCTTGACTTACGACTACAACTGAGCCCAAAATTCCCATTGCTAAGCAAGACAGTCGTTAAGTGAGTTTTGCCCCCATTTTACAACCTTCTGAGCCACAGCCGTTCAATGAATCACTGCAATTGTTAAATTAGTAACCTGGTTGTTAAGTGAATCTGGCTTTCCCACTGACTTTGCTTGTCAGAAGGTCACAAAAGGGATCACATGACCCCAGGACACTGCAACCGTCATAAATACACGCCAGTTGCCCATCATCCGAATTCTGATCATGGGAATGCTGCAACAGTCCTAGTGTGAAAAATGGTTGTAAATCACATTTTTCAATGCTGTTGTAATTCTGAATAGTCACTACATGAATAGTTGTAAATCAAGGAGTGCCTGTATTGCCTGAACCTATTCTTTTTTTTCATTTTATTGAAAAAGATTTACAAATACAAGTTTTTCCCCCCACTTCCCCTACCCCCCCACTTCCTCCCCCCCCAACGACTTCCCAAGTATATGATATGGTATGAAATCCAAATCATACCATATCATATACTACCCTCCTACAACTCTAACCCCTGACTACACTATAAATTTCTACATCTTAACATTCAACTGAAAGCTATCTGGTATTTCCTTGTTTGGTATTTGTTCTGCACATAATCTATCCATTTCTTCCATTCCAACATGTAAGTTTCTTGAGTCTGATCTTTTAAGTATGCTGATATCTTCGCCATTTCTGCAAAACTGGCCATCTTCAAAGTCCAATCTTCTATAGTAGGCATAAAGTCTTTTTTCCAATATTGGCCAATCAATAATCTGGCTGCTGTAATATCATTTTTGTCTCAGTCACTGAGGAATCCTTAACTATGCCCAGTAAAAACAGTTGAGGAGACCTGAACCTATTCTCATGCGGAAACAAAGCCTCCAATAAACCGAAGAGGCCTCGTTGTTTCTTGAAACTGCCTTTGCTGTGCTGCTTTTGGATAATTCAATCTGGGCCAGGACTCTGTGCCTGCAGGACCAGACCTTGACGAGAGTCTTCTTACAGACTTTGCAATGTGTAAATCTGAGTTTGATCCAGGATGATTCTTTATCCTTTGCATAATCCGTAACAACATTCTACAAGCCTTCCATGTACTTCACTGCACAAGCCGTTCAAGATTGGGGGTAGGGGTGTCAAACTATTCTCCAAAGCACCAGAGGGCAGGACAAGAAACAATGGAGATGGAAACTAAGCAGAGAGAGAAGCAACCCGGAATTAAGGAGAAACTTCCTAACAGTGAACCAGTGATTCCTAACAATCAACCAGTGAACAGCTTGCCACCAGAAGTTATGGGTGCTTCAACACTGTAGGCCAGGGATGGCTAACCTTTTTGCCATCACGGGCCAAAAGCGTGGGGAGCATGGGGGGAGGGGGTTGTGTGCATGTGTGTCCACACCCATAATTCAATGCGCCCTGCCCCCGTGCATGCACATGCGACCCCTCTGCGCTCCCACTGCGTTTGGCATATGATGGCACAGTGGGCCCAGTAGACCCGTTTTTCACCCTCCCCAGGCTCCAGAGGCTTTCTTGGAGCCTGGGGAGACTAAAACAGCCTTCCCCACGCTCCCGGAGGCCAGAAACAGCCTATTTCCTGACTTCCGGTAAGCCTGGAAGGCCTGAAAATCAGCTGGCCAGCACGTCCATGCATGCTGGAGCTGAGCTAGGGCAACACTTGTGTGCCCACCGATATGGCTCCATGTGCCACCTGTGGCACGCGTGCCCTAGGTTCGCCATCAGGGCTGTAGGCTTTCAAAAAGAGATTGGGCAACCATTTATCTAAAACAGTAGACGGTCTCCTGCTCAAGCACGGGGTTGGACTAGAAGACCTCCAAGGTCCCTTCCAGCTCTATGTTTTATGTCCACATTATGAGCCACAGTGGCCCAGTGGTTAGAATGCAGTACTGCAGGCGACTTCTGCTGACTGCCCGCTGACTGCAATTTGGAAGTTGACTCAGCCTTCCATCCAATGGGACCCAGATGGTTGGGGGCAAGAGGCTGACTTTGTAAACCGCTTAGAGAGGGCTGTAATGCAGTGTGAAGCAGAATATAAGTCTAAGTGCTATTGCTACCACCTTGCATTACACACAGAGAGAAAAGCCAAAGGTGGCCATCTTCCATTTGAAAAAAGAGACAAAAGTTGCCCACAAAATACAGGTCTCCAGTTGTCCATCACAAGTGGACCACTCTTACTAACGCTTAGAAAACTGCAGGAGGGAAGTCTGGGTGGAGAACATACTTACTCAATGGCTTTTGCTCATCCTTTGGAGACAGCCGAGAATAAGGAGGGGGTGGTGATTCTGAAAAAGACAAGGGAGGGAAATGAAGCGTCATCCAAGTTTTCAGAAAGGTGGTTTCTATTGCAATGAAGTCACTTCTAGTTGAACAAAGGGATATGCTCACATGTATGAAAAAATACTTCAATTGGCAAAAAGCAGAATAACCGACTCAACTTCCTTTGCCAAGCTTCAGGGTTTAGATGCATGCCATTTTTATGAGTAGAAGACTTCCATGGTCCACAAATAAGTGTCCATCAAACTTCCCTTGCTTGGTTGACCCAACACTTGACAAAATTGGGATAAGGCAGTCTATGGGTCAGCCTTTCCTAGGAATCCTAAGATTGTCTTAGCATAGTGTTACTCAACCTTGGTCATTTGAAGATGTGTGTGGGCTTCAAATCCCAGAAGTTGAAGTCCACCTATCTTCAAACCGCCAAGGTTGAGAAATACTGTCTTAGCATGTTGCATCAAGCAAACCATAATGTTCAATCATAAAATGACATGGCACAAATAGGCACTTTGTCCCTTGTGCAAAACGTAGAATCCACCCGTTACTTGGGTTTAGCATATTCTACATACCCACCCGATATGTGTTAAAGAGACCACGGCTTGCAATTCTCAAGCTCATTTACTCTACAACAATCCCATCGAATGCAATGTGGTTTTAGGTTGGCTGAATACAGGTCTGGTCCTCACAAATAATATGATCCAGCCTGTAATAGGTAGTGCTTGACTTATGACCATAACTGAACCCATAATTCCTGTTGTTAAGTGAGACATTTGTTAAAGAGAGTTCTGTGACATTTTATTGCTATTTTATGACTTTTCTTGCCACCGTTAAGTGAACCACTGCAGTTGTTAAGTTAATAACCTGGTTGTGAAGTGAATCTGGCTTCCCCATTGGCTTTGCTTGTCAGAAAGTCTTAAAAGGTGATCACATGATCCCCCGAGACACGGTAACTGTCATAAAGATGAACCGGATACCAAGCATTTGAATTTTGATTACAAGACCATGGGCAAGCTGCAAAAGTTGTGAAAAATGGTCATAAGTCATGTTTTTCAGTGCCGTTGTAAACTTTGAACTGTCACTAAATGAGCTGTTGGAAGTCAACAACTACCTGTAGTTAGTTTTCTCCGTCAGTTGAAGAGGCAGTGCCCAAATTTAGAACTTTCTCCCTATGTGCCTGGAAAACTATCATCCTTTTGCTGAGGTCAAAGTATCTTCCTCACAAAGTATCTTCCTCAAAGGAGCCTGAATGGCAGCAATTAACATCCAGCTGCCTGCAATTACACCAGTTCGAATCTCGCCAGGCTCAAGGTCAACTCAGCCTTCCATCCTTTCTAAGGTGGGTAAATTGAGGACCCAGTTTGTGGGGGCAATAAGCTGACTTTGTATAAAATATTCAAAAGTATGAAGGCTATTGCTTAACGCATTATAAGACGCCCTGAGTCTCCGGAGAAGGGCGGCATATAAATCAATTTTTTTTTAAAAAAAAAAAACCAGTTCCAGCAATACACGAACGGAAAGCCTCGAACGCAGAGCTGGCACTTGTTTTCAACCCAATAATGGCACGTCCACATGCCATACTAAGGCATGGTTCATTAGAGTCTTCGTTTGGACAACGCATCAAATCCAGACCAAACAAATGGAATCATAGTTTTTAGGACAACGTGTAAATCCAGTAAGTGCCATTATCCTTCCTTTCAAGAGCCTCAAAGGGACTTTAATTGTGGTCCATGGTTCCCAAAACCTTGAGCTGTAATTCAAAGGACTACAACAAAAGAGCTGGCGTTTGCACAACACACAGCCTAAAAGGCCCTGGGTTAAAGGATCAGCGTGTTGTGCAAATCCAACCAGAAGGTTTGATGAATGGTTCAGGTGTTTTAAGAATTGGTGCGATCGACTTAATTCGGCAAACCACGTATTATTTTGCATTGGGTAAAAACAGCCCAGAGCTCAGCAGGGAACTAAAATAGTCAAAACTGGCTACCAAACAAAACTGGTTTAACTCTGAAGCTGAAACATTCCTAACAACACTGTCACTTTTTTGGCAAAAGCAATACTTCCTCCGGATATGTCCAGCCAAGCTCAAGACAGCCAAAACTTTCCTCTTTAAGTTTCTGTGCCTCTATTATAAGGAACACGGTATTTGGTGTCCCAGTAAATACTCAAGGGATGGAATTCCATCACTCCCTATAGGAAAGATACAAAAGACTGAATTCAGAGCATAACAGTGAGAAAAAATTGGTGTTGCAAAACAAACAAATAAAAGAAGGAAAGCTCATCTCCTAATTCAACTTGCAGCACCAGGAAAAAGGAAAATTGTTAACAGCAATGTTAGGGTCTCTGGGGTCATCCCCCTCTCCCCAAATTTTAAATGAGGACATTTAAAAAAAAATAGGGAGACAGAAAGCAGCTCCCTGCCCTTTCACAAAACATGCTTATGAGACTGAAGCTATCGTTGCAAAATTGCATCCAAGAAACATTTTCCTGTATTCTTAGTTCCACATCTAATTGCATTATATTACTGGAGCAAGAGAAAATTCATCAAAAAAAAAAAAAAACAAACCCCAAGACATTCAGGCTCAGGTAGCTGGTTCTTCTTCTTCTCCCGTTCAGGTTTGGCAAGTTTGCAAAAGGAGTTTTAAAAAAGAACAACAAAACACAAACCCTCACTTGCCATAAAGATCCTCTTTTAAAAATAAGAGGCGCTGTTGCTTTAAGACAGGCCGTCAGATAGAAGGGCCAGTCAAGCTGGCGCCAGCCAAATGCAAACTGCATATTATCACCACTTCTTCACCTAAATAGTGGGTTTAGGGGGGCGGGAGGGTGGGTGGGGGTGGAGAAGGAACTCCTTCAGAAAGAAAGGGGGGAAGCGGCTTTCTTTCTAAAGCACAACTTGAAAATGATCTCAATTGAAAGGGGATAATAAACGCCAGGCCAAGAGAGAGAGAGGGATTTGCCTACGTGGGTTTTCTCTCCAATTCCCATCTGTTTTCGCCTGAAGAAACCAGTGGTTTTTCTCTACCTCCAAAAAAAAAAAAAGAGCTTTTCTCTCCTTTGGTTATAATCCAGGGATTTCCAACCTTGGCAACTTTAAGACTGGTGGACTTCAACTCCCAGAATTCCCCAGCCAGTGGGATCCTGGGAGTTGAAGCCTATAGGTGTTGGAAGTTGCTAAGATTGGACACCCTTGTAATAATAATAATTATTATTATTAATAATAATAGAGCACAGGTAGTTCTTGATTTACAGCTACAATTGAGCCCAAAATTTCTGTTGCTAATCGGCTGTTAAATGAGTTTTGTCCCATTTTATGTCCTTTCTTGCCGCCATTGTTAAGCGAATCACTGCAGTTCAGTTAGTGACATGGTTCTTAAGTGAATCTGCCTTCCCCATTGACTTTGCTTGTCAGAAGGTCGCAAAAGGGAATTGTCAGCTGACCCAGGGACACTGCAACCGTCATAAATATGAATCAGTTGCCAAGTTGGCCAGGCTCAAGGTTGACTCAGCCTTCCATCCTTTCTAAGGTGGGTAAATTGAGGACCCAGTTTGTGGGAGCGATAAGCTGACTTTGTATAAATATACAAAAGTATGAAGGCTATTGCTTAACGCATTATAAGACGCCCTGAGTCTCCAGAGAAAGGCAGCATATAAATCAAATTTTAAAAAATTAGCAGTGGCTAATTAATGTGGCAGCGGCTTGCTTCCAGAAGTGATGGTTGCTCCACCAACACTGAAAGTTTTGCAGAAGAGACTGGACAGCCTCTTATCGGGAACGATGTAGGGCAGGGGTTTCCAACCTTGGCCCCTTTAAGCCTGGGGGACTTCAACTCCCAGAATTCCCCAGCCAGTTTTGCTTTGCTGGCTGGGGAATTCTGGGAGTTGAAGTCCCCCAGGCTTAAAGGGGCCAAGGTTGGAGACCCCTGATAGACGATCTCCTGCCTGAGCAGGGGGCTCGACTAGAAAACCTCTGGGAGTCGATTCTCCAAAGTTTTTAAAAAGTTTGAAAAGGCTGAGGAAAAAGCGAGGGGCTTTGGCAGCAGCCACAAAAGCCAATACAATCCTGGGTTGTATAAACAAAGGCACAGAATCAAGATCACATGAAGTATTAGTACCGCTTTATAAAGCCCTAGTAAGGCAACAACTGGAATGCTGCATCCAGTTTTGGTCACCACGCTACCCCCCCCCCCCCCAAAAAAAAAAGATGTTGAGACTTTGGAAAAAGGTGCAGAGAAGAGCAACTAAGACGATTAAAGACAAAAACATGAAGGAGGATTGTAGGAACTGGGTATGTCTAGCCTAGAGAAAAGAAGAATTAGGGGTGACATGATAGCAAAGTTTCAGTATTTGAGGGGCTGCTACAAAGAAGAGGGGATCAAATTATTCTCCAAAGCACCAGAGGGCAGGAAGAGAAACAACGGATGGAAACTAATCAAGGAGAGAAGCAACCTGGAACTAAGGAGAAACTTCCTAACAGTGAGAACAATTAACCAGTGGAACAGCTGGCCTCCTGAAGTTGTGGGTGCTCCATCACTGAGGGCTTTTTAGAAGAGGCTGGGCAGCCACCTGTCTGAAATGATTATAGGGTCTCCTGCTTAAGCTGGGGGTTGGACTAGAAGACCTCCAGGGTCCCTTCCAGCATTATTCTGATTTATTGATTCTCTCTCCAGTGCCACCTTTTGAAAAATCGCCAATCCAGGTTAAGGGCTCCTTACTGCCAAAGAAAGGGACAAAGTTGGAGAAGCACCAGCCGGCCGGCCTGCCTGCCTCCCCTTCCCCTCCCTCAGATTTAGCCCTGCTCCAGTGAACAGCAGCTATTCTGCTCCAGCCGCCTGTGCAGGAGATGCTGGTTTGCCTGTTGGGGAGTGGGGCAAAGCTGTTTCCAGGGCGATCCAGGAAAGGAAAAGGGGAAAACACCTTTTTGCAAAAGTTGCATTCTGCTTTCCCCTCCCTCATTTTACTCGCCCCTTCTGCAAGACCCTGCAGAAACTTTCAGCTAAGCAAGCAAAACAGGATTTTTGTTGTTGTTGAGCTCCCAAGAAAAGAATCTAATTGCACATAAGTAGGAGCTGCGATCCTTCTGGCTTCCGGGCCTTTATTATGGGTCTCCTCTTACCCAGCCAGCCTGGAATCTAACAGATCCCATTCCCGCAAAAGTTTCCCCTCACCCTCTTTCTCAGGGAAATCGGTTGCTTTCTTCCTTTTAGTACCAGCCCCCTGATAGAAAAGTTAACTCTTTGCTGGCTGGAATCCAGCCGTGGCTGCAGGTTTCAGATTCTTTTCCTTCCGGAATTTGGAAAAAAAGATTTCCAGGGAGGGGAGACTGCCAGACAGGGGACCAGGCACTGACCATCCCTTCAAGTAAAATGCAAATCAACACAGATTTTGCATAAATCATATTTTGCATTTCAATGGATCGCTCAAAGGCTCAAGGTTCATTTAATGCATGGACCCTGCAACAGACAGGATGACTGAAGGATAAAAGATACGTAGAATGGTTGCAGGAACTGGGTGTGTCTAGTAGTCTAACAAAAAGAAGGATTATGCATGATATGATGGTTGGCTTCCAATATTTGAGGGGCTGCCCCCAAGAAAGGGTCGGCTTATTCTCCAAAGCAGCTGAAGGCAGGACAAGGAGTAACAGATGGAAACTGATCAAGGAGAGTAAGGTAGCTAGTTTGACCAAAGTAGGCCTCAAGCCTAGGTCAAGCATGGGCCTTGATTACCTTGGCCTGCTCATAAACTGCATAGCTTGCTTTTAGGATGCAATGTAAGGGGAAAGGAGTTGTTTTGTCAGCATGAAGGATATCTACACCCAAAATATGTGGTATCCGCCTGCTTGTCCACCTGTCTGTTTATGTGATATATATTGTTAGTTCCCCAAACTGTGATCTCTTGAATATAACCAAATATGGTTAAACATGTTATACAAAGAATATACATCATCGTCAATATATAAGGAAGTTCCTGACATCCCTTCGAGGTTCAGGCCATTTTACTCTTTGCTTTGCTTTGAACCTGCACAAATAAACCTTTCCTTCTTCGAAGAGCTGGCTTGTGTCTCGTCATTCCACAAGTTTTGGCAACTCCGCTGGGACACTAAGCAAGGCAATGTTTCGCTGAGGGCAGCCTGATCCCTCGGACCCTGCGAGACCACTCCTGAACATTCTCCAGGCGCCACAGGGGATTGAGCCTCTGGGAGACGGGAGTGATACCTTGATGGGGCCGACGGTGCTGAGGGCTAATCCAAGATCCCTTGAGGGAAGGAAAGGAGGTCTGAACTGGATCCTGGCCAGGACGGGTTTGTGAAGACGTCTTAGGCAAGTATATGTAATTGGGGATTTACCTATCACACTGTGAGACAGAAGAGGGAGCCTGATCGTCACTCTGGACTCTGGACGGCTGTCCAAACGAAGTCTGTGTAGACTGTGTGGTTAAGCCTCTGCAGTTCCTTTCAGTGACCATAGGAATGTCCGGCGCTGTAGGCCGAAGGCAGTGTTGTTAGAATGGATGGAGGTAGTAGTGTCCCCAGCACTCCGCTGGAATGCATGATAAAAGGTTTTGATGGATATTTCAACAATGCAGATTATAGGGTCCCATACCCCAAGGCAACTAGGAAAAGGTTACGTTTCCTATGTCAACAACAGTGGCCGCACATGGGAGTTGGGTGGCCCCCGGTGGGTACTTTTAAAAGCCAAATTACTGATGAACTTACATCCCTGATAGCTGCTAATGAGGAAAAATATCCAAATCAATTTCAGTATATAGATCAATGGGGGGATGCAGTGGCTGAAAAGACTGATGATTTGCTGCAATGCCAGGCTGAGATGGTCTGTCTCTGTGTGGCTAGACCCAAAGGGAAAAAGCTGAAAGTAGTATCTAAACGAGTTAAGGATGTGAAAGTGTCAGAGACTAAAGTGTCTGGCAACCAGAAAGATACCTCTGATACAAGAGGAGGAAGTGATACCGAGACCCCCCCCCATATGCCCCTGAACCCCCGCCACTGCTGGTGGCTAATGTGCCTATGGCAGCGGCTGCTGCTACTTCAGGTGATGGGGAGGGGGGAGCAGACGATGTGAGAGACAAGTCTGAGACGGTCGTGAGACATAAGGAGAAGAAACCTACAAGAAAACAGCTTGCCAAGAGTGAGGAGGCTGTAAGCGAAGAGGAAGATGATGAGGGGTTGGCGTATCAGTTGGGGTAATGACCAGGGCTGCAACCGCAAAAGCAGAAGCTGAAGCAGCCGCGCAACGGGATTTTTTAAGCCCCTTTGCGCCAAATGGATCAGCAGGTTGTAAACCTGCAAGGTGTAATTGAATATAGACCTTGTTTCCACTGACTTACTTAATTGGAAGCAGCATTATGGACCCCTCTCATCGAAACTGACTTGTTTCAAACTATTATGCAAACCCACAACCCCAATTGGCAGGATATACAGCAGTTGTTACATGCCTTGTTGACGCCAGAGGAAAGAGAAAAATGGAAAGCAGCTGTACGGGTGTGTGTGAGGGATAGGTTTCCGAATGTACAAGATATAGGGCCGGAACTGTTAGTGAGGGCACCGGAGCAAAATCCTGGGTGGAACCCAAGGGAGCAGGATCAAAGGACATCGTTGAGGGAATATCAGAATTTGACAGTGGAAGCTCTTAGAAGGGCAGGAAAACCTCCAGTAAATATGTCTAAGCCTTCTTTAACAACCCAGGGTGCAGACGAAAGTCCGGAGAGTTTCCTCCAACGATTGATTGAAGCTTATGAGTTGTATACGCAGGTTGACCCGCGGGCTCAGGACAATGTTAAGATGTTGAATGAGAGATTTATTGCACAAAGCTATGATGACATTCGAAAGGAGTTGCAGAAATTGGAAGGAGCTTTAGGGAAAAATACTACTGAGTTGTTGGAAGTTGCAAGAAAAGTGTTTATTAATAGGGACAAGGTCGAAGAGAGGGAAAAGGATGCTCGTATGCCTAAAAAGACAGAATTGTTGGCAGTGGCATTGCAAGGGGGAGTGGTCCTTGGACCAAATCAATGTGCTCTTTGTGGATCAGATGGACATTGGCAAAGGGAGTGTCCTCGTCGACTGACAAGAGGACAATTCGTACAAAGATGACCATCTGGTTGTGAACCATTTGGCCGCGGGATGATGGGACATGGAATGCCTCCAAGATACCCTTTTAGAGGGTGGGGTCCTCAACAGGCCCAGAGTGGGAGAGGAATCCATAATTCAGATAGGGAACTGAGAGTTGAGAGAATTGGATTGGCTGGCACTGAGTGGACAGACTGATGGGGAGCTGGCTTGGAACAGACACCCCCCTCCCGAGCCACTGGTTACCATGAATATAGGGGGTCATCAAACAACCTTTTTAGTGGATATGGGAGCCGGGAAATCTGTGGTGAATAATCTAATAACCGCACCAAGCCCCCACCAAAAACAGGTACAAGGGGTGTTTGGACAGGTGATGGGACAGGAAGTCCCCAAACCTGTAACCTGCACCTTCAAGGGCTCCGAAATCTAACATGAGTTTTTGTACATCCCCGAATGCCCAATACCTACAATACTTACAATAAAAGATCTACAATACTTTGTACCGAGGCAACAGGGAGACACAGTGTTGCAATAAGTGGATAATGTTTTGGTCACAGGACAGTCTGAGGATACTTGTTGGGATA
This sequence comes from Masticophis lateralis, assembly GCA_030761175.1. Lineage (NCBI taxonomy): Eukaryota > Metazoa > Chordata > Lepidosauria > Squamata > Colubridae > Masticophis > Masticophis lateralis. The sequence goes on along the minus strand of JAUDYJ010000012.1, from coordinate 21,841,620 downwards.
ACACAAAAGCTATGTTTGTTTTATTGTTGGGGTGTGGTTACAGGGTTTCAAGAAAAAAGGTCCCATGAGTGAAACAACGAGTGAGATACCTAGGGTATGATATTGCGCAGGGACAGAGAGCGTTAGGGCCAGAAAGAAAGCAAGCAGTCTTGGCAATAGCTACCCCTGCGAACAGGAGACAGTTGAGGGGTTTCTTAGAATTGGCTGGATTTTGCCAGATTTGGATTCCGAATTTTGCTCTTATGGCAGCTCCCCTGTAGGCATCTACAAAGGGCAGGAATGAAGAACCATTTATTTAGGCAGGGGAACAGAAGCGGGCATTTTTAGAAATCAAAAAGGCTCTGACTGAAGCTCCGGCTTTAGCTCTGCCGAACTTGAACAAGCCCTTTAACTTGTATGTGGACACCAAAAAGAACTTAGCTTTAGGAGCACTGACCCAGCAACTTGGGAAATGGCAACAACCAGTAGCCTAGCTATCCAAACAGTTGGATGGAGTGGCTCGAGGGTGGCCACATTGTTTGAAAAATTTGGCAGCCATTGCTGAATTGTTGCAGGATTGTAACAAGCTTACATTCTCCTGCCCCATAAATGTTCATACACCACATGCTATTCAATCCATTTTAGACCAGAAGGGGCTGCATAAGCAGCCAACGATTAGTGAAATATCAGGCTATGATGATAGAAAATCCCCACGTTAATTTGATAGTATCCAATAAATTGAACCCTGCCACACTTTTGCCCATAGAAACAGAATTGCAACATAACTTTATCCATGGGCTTGGCAGTTGGTGCAGTTATCCCATAATGCCACCCATATGGGAAAGACAACATTGGAATCAGCAGCACTTGGGAATATTATGTGGATGGTTTGGCTGGCATCACGGCGAAAGTGGTTATCTCAATGTGAAACATGTGCAAAGGTAAATCCTAGGCAGGGTCCTGTCCTGCCACCTGGAGCCATACCAATTTCTTACTATCCCATGGATACTGTCATGATTGATTTCACAGATATGCCAAAATGTGGAGTTTACAAGGCAATGTTGGTAATAGTTGATACGTATACAGGATGGCCAGCTTTCCCAACCAAAACTAAGAAGGCGCATGAGGTAACTAGAATCTTGCTAAAGGAAGTAATCCTGCGTTTTGGCAACCCCTTATTTATCTCGTCTAATCACGGTCCAGAGTTTGTACATCATATTAACCAGGCACTAGCAAAGGCAGTGGGCTTCAAATGGGTGAACCTACTTTAAAATGCCATAATTTTCAGCCAGGGCTCTCTCTTGGGCTCATGGTAGTCCTAATGTATGGCTGCCTTGCGCAGGATCTACAAAATGCTCTGGATGGAAATGTGTCTGTGATTATACGGGTGGGGGGTTCAAAGGGTGCCCATATATAAAGTCTTTCCGAAGAGGGACTGGTAATATTATTTTTATAATATTACCAGTCGGTAATATTATACAGGAGCGGTCGACTGCTCTCTCCCTCCTGTAATAACTTATGGGTTTGGAATAGATGGAAAAGGTTCAGACCCAATAACCTATATTACAATAAAAGTAGAGAAAGTGATTGATGGTGAGATTAAATCCCTCAGATGGTCAGTATACGATTCCCTGAGAAAACTTGATAAGCCCTTACTTATTAGCACTAAGGCAAACAATTTATTCACTGAAATGGCAGAAGAAGTAGCCAAAACATTGACAGTAAAGAATTAATTTGTTTGGGATTCTGGGATACCAAGTATCAAAGCTGGTCCTTGCCCACCTGTCTGTTTATTTGATATATATTGTTAGTTCCCCAAAATATGATTTCTTGAATATAACCAAATATGGCTAAACATGTTATACAAAGAATATACATCAAGGAAGTTCCTGGCACCCCCTTCGAGGTTCAGGCCATTTTACTCTTTGCTTTGCTTTGAACCTGCGCAAATAAACCTTTCCTTCCTTGAAGAGCTGGCTTGTGTCTCGTCATTCCACAACAAGAGAAGCAACCAAGAACTAAGGAGAAATTTCCTGATGGTTGGAACAATTAATCAGTGGAACAGCTTGCCAACAGAAGATGGGGGGTGCTCCATCACTGGAGGCTGGGCAGCCACTTCTGTGGAATGGGACAGGGTCTCCTAAGGTCCCTCTTACTCTGTTGAAGAGTTGGCCAGCAAAGTTCAATGGAGAGATCTTCCTTTATCACACTTCAACCACCAGGTTCCACCAGTTTCAAAGCCCATGGATTGTGCAAAAGGGGAGAGGGGGAGGGGTGGCCACCCAACGGGTGCTGAGTCAGAGACACAGGAGCCAGACCAGCTGGACCAGTGAGGAGGGATCCTAGCAATTGTGGTTCGGCAACATCTGCAAGGCCCCAAGTTGTTGACCCTCATGTAAAGTATTGTCTGCAGCCAGACTGGGACTGAATGGAATTCCCCCCCTCAGCTGTTAAAAAGACTTTTCAGTATAAACTGTGGGTGCACAAACCCCCCACAAAACAATGTCAAAATGCTTGACGGAAGCAGAATTTTCACGAATCCAGAAGCAAAATCCAGAACAGAAAGAGGAGATGGAAAGAGCAGATGGAAGGAAGAGCGATTTCCCTATTTGGGGAGAGCTAGAAGAATTATATATCCCTAATCATTTTGGGGAGGAGGGGGGTTTCAGGCAATGTTTGCAGGCTCCAAATAGTTATCCAAACTTGTTGATGATGTTGTTTGAATAGCCAGAAACAGAAAATCAGAAAGCAAATCAGATGCTGCCATACTTCAGACAGAAAATCTACAGGATGAAATGTCCACCCCAAATCACTCCCTGAGTTTACAAAGAATAGAAAAATACTGTATTCCATTTGCTGCAGGACTTTTTGGATGGCACCAATGTCTTCTTTCTTTCTTTCTGTTCTTTCTTCTTCCTTCCTTTTTCTTCCTTCCTTCCTTGCTATTCCCTCTCTCTCTCCCTCTTCTCCTTCCTTCCCTGCTTCCCTCCTTCTCATTCCCATCTCCCTCCCTCTTTTTTTCTTTCTCTTTCTCTCTCCCCCTCTCCCTCCTTCCCTACCTCTTTCATTTAGATATTGGCAACATTCAAGCACCCCTAAGGCATGGGACTCCAAACCAAAAAAATCTCTAAAACACAACATACTTTATCTAGGAAATCCTCAAAGGCCGATCAAGAGTTAACTGTTGTGTGTAAAACTAGCTGCAGCCATGCCCACTGTTTAGACTGACATTAGATTCTTAAAGAGCTCTTAAAAAAATCAAGACTGACCCAGTTTCAAGAAGACCATAAAACCAAGAGGAGATCAAATATAAATAAATGTAAACCCAGGTCATATGGGGAATGAAGGTCTTCTGGAATCAGAGGTGTGTAACCTTCAGTGGGGGAAGATTTAAGATGCACTCCAAAAACTCACTGAGGCTTGGTAAAACTATTTTTTGCAATTGTCTTATTACACTGAGCAATTTTCTCATCTCACATTAAAAATTGCAATTGGGTGGCAACTTCAGGAGAGATACAGAGTCTGCATAGACCTCTTAGGGCACTCATGTTCTTCAGGTGTGAACATGCCAGATGTGAGGGGGTGATTTCTTTAACATGACACAAACTGGAGGTCAGTTCCTAAAGAATGTATACCAATATTGTCCCGTCTTAGTAGCAAAGCAGAGTCAAAGAGTCAAGTTTAGCAGAGGTCCAATTATTGGATGAAGATCATTCATGCACTAGGGGAACTGGGGAATTCTGGGAGTTGAAGTCCACACATCTTAAAGTGGCCAAGGTGAAAATGTTGCTCTAAAGTCATCCAAACTTCATTGTAGACACCTTTGTATCACCAACAGTGGCTGGACAATGCTATGAAGATACTGTCAGTTGCTGGTCATGACCTAGGACAGTGTTTTCTCAATCTTGGCCACTTGAAGTTGGGTGAACTTCAAGTGGTCAAGATTGAGAAAACACTGTCCTAGGACTTAGGTTATCAGCGTTAGACACAGAAACTCAGGTAGGGGACTTGGGGCCAACCATATTATTCTCCCTTAATCCATCTCCCAAGATTGTTTTTGGGAGAAATAAACTCAGGGAAGACCCAATGTACTTCCCTTTGAGTGCTCGGGAGAAAAGGTAGAACCGCAGTTCAGTGAAGGAATAAAACCAAACAGTTGCCACAAGTAGTGTCATGACTAAGGACTCCTTTTGGGATTATGCATGTTCGTTCTTGATTTCACAAGAATTGGGTGATTCTCAGCCTGTTGAAAGCCCTTGAGAGAGCATTACAGCCTTGGGACTTGGGATGTTAAAGTTCTCTAGATACAGAATTTTCCACACAACCAAATCATGGCTTCATGTTAAGGATCAAGCCATAAGGTGGTTTCCTAGACTCTGCCTTTTCCAGGCTTAGTTCAAAGGGTAAAACTGGATCTTGGTTTATTTACGGATTTGATTTACACGGCTGCCCATCTCACCTACAACAATCATTTCAAAAGCCAAAAAAGAATATACAGACATATAAAATATCATCATTCAACAAACCTCGCTTAAAAGAAACCATGGTACAGGTAATCTTCGACTTACGACCACAACGGAGCCCCAAATTTCTGTTGCTAAATGAGACAGTCATTAAATGAATTTCGAAAGGTTTTGCAACCTTTCTTGCCACACTTGTTAAGTGAATCACTGCAGTTGTTAAATTAGTAACACGGTTGCTAAGTGAATCTGGATTCCTCTTTGACTTTTGCATTTCAGAAGGATGCAAAAGTTGATCGCATGACCCCGGGCCATGGCAACGGTCATAAATGTGAATCAGTTGCTAAGCGTCTGAATTTTGATCCTGTGACCATAGGGATGTTGCAATGGTCACAAATGTGAAAAACTGTCACAAGTCACTTTTCTCAGTGATGTAACTTTGAATGGTCATTAAAGGAACTGTTGGAAGTTGAGGATTACCTGTATAATAATGCAACCTATAATACCAAAAGATGACAGCAGACAAATGTTATGGGGTGAACGCTTCCAGCATGCTTGGTGTTTACAAAGGAGAAGTTCTCTGCCTCCAGGGTCAGATGGAAGCTTCACCCAGCAATGTAATTCACCGGTCCAAGGTGCTACTAGATGTTTCAGCTCTCAAGAATCTCCAGGTATGGAAAAGTCTTGGTTGTGAACTGAACTAAGGACTCAGAGGCAGGGCTGTGGAGTTGGGAGAATTGGGACATTTAACCTTGCTTTTTTTAAAATTCCAATCTAAATTTAGTAGGAGTTGGAGCATTGTTTGCCGACTCTGACTCCAGGTACCCAAAATTTCCTCCGGCTCCGGCCCTGCTGGGGGGGGGGGACGACATGGCAAATTTCTGAAGGCCTTTGCCTCCAAAGATCCTCTTTTAAGGGAATTTGAGATGATAGGAAAGTATCTCGGAGTCTTTACAAGAGACTTCCAAAACGACTCTTCTTCAATGCCACTTGCCAGAAATCATAACTTCTAATTTTCACAGAGTGGGCAAACTTCCATTTAAGCTAACCTTTCCAGTTGAAGAAAGTACAGAAGAGGAAGCTGCCAAACCCCACAAGATGCTGAAGAAGCTCAAGGCTTCTTGGAAGAATCCTCAGAAGAGCATTCTGCAAATGCTTTTAGCTTATTTAAGACACCCAAGGACCTCAAGAGAGAGGCCCTTTTGTCAACTTTCAGAACACAATTCAATCCTTACGAGCTCCTTATCAAGGGCTTCGGCTGAAGCTCCAGCCTGCTCAAATTGAAGAAGAGATGAAATCCCTTCTCCTCCCCATGGAAATCACATACCCCTCACGCACTTTTGGGTGGGGGGGGGAGGGCGGGCTCAAGGCAGGACTGCAGAATCTTCCCCCTGTCCAGACCTGTTGGGGTCTGCATTCCCAAGGTAGGTGGGTCTGGAGGCAAGGGAGGTGGGGCTACAGAAGGGGTCTGTCTCCTTCTGGTTCAGAGTGCAAGAGGAGGGGAGGGAGACATTTGCTTCCATTCCCCACCCTCCCTGGGGGGGGGGGGTCCCCCTTCTGGTTTGGAGCCAGCCCAGAGGCCCAAGGGGGGGGGGTGGATTTTTAACGGGTATAAATAATTGAGCGGGTGGGTGGGTGGCCCAACAGAGTCCAAACAGGCCCATCAGCAGCTTCCCTCACCAGAGGTTTCACTGCCCCCCGCCCTATCTTTCCTCAAATGGCTTTTTGTGGGAGTCGGTGGACTTCAACTCCCAGAATTCCCCAGCCAGCTTTGCCATGTTTTAGGTATATTTGCCGGTTCTAGAGCCCTCACTGAATATTTCCAACATTTCCAACAGAAATGCCCCCTGCATTTCTTGAGTATTTTTATATAACTCTACTGGAAGTCTGTCTCCGGCCCAGTGTTTTGTTGTTTTTTTTAATTGCCATTTCAAATTCTGTTTCAGTTATCTGTATATTTAGTATTTCTTGTTGTTCCTCCTTCGTGACTTTTTCGGTCCCAGCCTGGAAGGGCTCCCGCATAAATTAGAGCAGGGGTCTCCAACCTTGGCTGCTTGAAGCCTGGCGGACTTCAGCTCCCAGAATTCCCCAGCCAGCTGGCTGGGGAATTCTGGGAGTTGAAGTCCGCCAGGCTTCAAGCAGCCAAGGTTGGAGACCCCTGCATTAAGAGCAGCTGCTGGTTAAAACCAGGCAGCTTCTGTCTAGCCCAGCTTCCTTCCAGCCTGCCAGCCTGACACAACACCCCTTCTGTTGGGAAAGCAGTTCCCAACCCAGATTTGTTTAGTCTGGCCAGGCTGCATCACAACTTCACACTAAGGAATGCCGACCCACAACCATAACCCCAACCCAAGGGCCCGGCCCTCCCCTTCCCCATGGGCGAGGGGGCAGCGCGACCCGTCCAGGGAACCTCTCACCCCACCCCACGGTCTCTGGGTCTCTCCCTCCCCACGCAGGCAGGAAGGCGCCTTACCTGGCCCGCACAGGCGGCTGAAGTGGTAGGGGTTGCAGCAGACGGTGGGCCCGTCGGGGAGGCCGAAGCTCCGGCACTCGCACAGCGGCTTCAGCTCGGCGGGGCACTGGAGGTCCGGCCAGCGGAAGAGTTTGCCCAGGAGCAACTGAGGCGGAGCCGGCTGGCCGCCCAACCGCCCTTCCAGCTCGGCCCGGGAGACCAGGACGCAGCCGCTGGGCAGCCCTCCGCGGGACTCGACGGCCTCCAGCAAGCTGTCGAGGGAGCGCTCCTTGAGGCGCTTGAGGAGCGAGTAGGTGACGCTCTTCAGCTCCTGCTCCAGCAGCGCCAGGCGGGAACGGCCGTCGGCGCCGTCGAAGCCCCGCTCCTTGAAGAGGCAGCAGCTCACCGTCCGGCCTTCGCTCTCCTGAGCCCACCAGCCGGCTTCCTTCTGGCCGCCGCCCTCGGCCTCTTGCGCCGCCGCCGCCGCCTCGCCTTCCTCCGCCAGGAGGTCGCCGTCTCCGCGCACCATGGAGCCCTCCGGAGCGGCCGGCTCCTCGACGGCGCCTCCGCAGCTCACCGGGCGCCTCCCCTCGCTCCCGCCGGGCTCCTCGCTCCTCCGGAGGCTGCTGCTCCCCGCATCTCCTCCTCCTCCTCCTCCTCCCGGTCCGCCGCCGCCGCCGTCGGGGAGGACCCGGCTTCTCCAAAGGCGCCGCACAAGCCCTGCCCGTTTGGACCTGAACATGCGCTTCGCCCGGGCGGCCCTCGGCTGGCTCCGGCTCAGACCCTCCCGGACGGGCGCCGCATGAAGGGGAGCCAGCGAGGGCTGCTGCTGCTGCTGCTGCTGGAGCCGCTACCGCCGCGGCGTCGGCGGCGTCGGCGCCCGGACCAAGGGCTCGCACGGCCGGCCCAGCCACTCGCCGAGGGTCGGCAGCCGCGCTGCCTCATCAGGAAGCGCAGCAACGGCATAGAGCGGCAGCCCCGAAGGCCGACGGCGCGGGAGGGGCCGGCAAAGCGGCCGCCGCCGCCGCCGCCCCCTCGGCTCTCTCTGCGGGAAGACGCCGAGCCCGAGCCGGCTCCTTGGCCCGGAGGCCGCCCCCGCGTCCAAGCGGCGTCGGCGCTCCCGCTCGGCTTCCCTCGACGACGGCGCTCTTCTTCCTCGCTTACAAAATTGGCCGGACTTGGCCAGGGAGCAGGAGCAGCAGCAGGCCGCCTCCCGGGCTCGGACGCGGGCCGGAGGAGCCCGGCATAGCTGGGGCGGCCGCAGCGATCCCTGTCCCGGGGATCCGGGAGCGCAGACGCCGCGCTGGCTCCCTTCCCGTCCACGCGCGGAGTGGAGCCCGGCGGGGCTGCTGCTGGTGGGGCTGCTCCCGGAGAGGAGGGCTGGAGAAGCGAGCGGGCGATCGCGGCGCCGAGCCGGGCTCTCCCTGGCCGTCCTCCCTCCTTCCTTCCCTCGCTCGCGCTGCCTTTTTTGTTCTCCCGCACGGAGCCTCCGCTCGGGGCCCCCTCGGCGAGCGCGGAGTCATTGGCTCCCTCCCATCATGTGCCAGTCTAGACACTTTGGCGGCGGGGGAGGGTTGCGCAAACAAGCGCTCGGGTTTCTTCCCTCTTAAAGGAAAACGCCTCCAGTCCGCTTGCCTTCCCCCCCCCCCCCCACACCGCCTGCCTGTCGCTTTGGGGCACAGGCGGCAGGCAGCCCCGCTTGGTCCTCCGGCTCCCGGGGATAGGCGGCCCCTGTGCGGCCAAGGGCAGAGGAGGAGGCCACCGGAGCCGGGATGAGAAGAGGGAGTTGGAAAGGGAGCCTTGGAGGTCTTCTAGTCGAGCCCCCTTCTCAGGCAGGAGATCCTATATCAGGGGTCTCCAACCTTGGTTACTTTAAGCCTGGGGGACTTCAACTCCCAGAATTCCCCAGCCAGCTTTGCTTTGCTGGCTGGGGAATTCTGGGAGTTGAAGTCCCCCAGGCTTAAAGTAACCAAGGTTGGAGACCCCTGCCCTACATCATTCCAGATAAGAGGCTGTCCAGTCTCTTTCAGTGTTGGTGGAGCACCCATCACTTCTGGAAGCAAGCCACTGCCACATTAATTAGCCACTGCTAATTTTTTAAAATTTGATTTATATGCCGCCCTTCTCCGGAGACTCAGGGCGGCTTACAATGCGTGAAGCAACAGCCTTCATACTTTTGTATATTTTATACAAAGTCAGCTTATTGCCCCCACAAACTGGATCCTCATTTCACCTACCTTAGAAAGGATGGAAGGCTGAGTCAACCTCGAGCCTGGAGAGATTTGAACTCGCAGTAATTGCAGGCGGCTGGTGTCACTTTAGCAACACTTAAGCTGCTGCACCACCAAGGCTCTTACCCTGGAGTAAACGTAGACCAACCAGGTCGCACAGTCTGTGGGAATAAACAGCCCTACAGATTGCCCCAAAACGTATTGCTGCGTTGCAGTTCCTAAGGGATGTCTCCTGCATGCATGTCTTTCAATTTGTTTGCAGGAGGTTGGAGCTCATTCTCACACACAGACACACATATCAATAGCCGCAGCTATTCCAGTTCACAACCACTTTGTGACAGAAGGCTTCTGATTCCCAGTTTAGGCAGGTGGAACCAAAGTAAAAAAAAAAAAAACCAGCAACTTGTGAAGTTGAACATGGAGAACAGAAATCCTCATTTTCTAGAGTCAGAAAGGCTGTATTCACGCATTAATCAGTTTTGTTGCAAACCTAATCGTTGTATTCATATATAATATTCATTTGGACGAGTTTTAATGTGGGTTAGTTCCTAGCTTATTGCATAGCATGAATTTAGTCAGTTTGTTGCATTGTGCAACCCTTTAGAATGGATTCCTTGAGCAACAAGTTAAACCTGGGAGCAACAGGTTTGTTAAAGTTTTTCTTTTGTTTGGACAGAGTTGGGGGGGGGAGGGGGGATAATATTGGAGTAAGGGGAGATGTGGGAGAAAAATTGCTGTTGCTCTCTGGAAGATTGCATGATGCACAAGAATCGGCAACGTATTCCCTATTCATAAACATAATTAACTGCTATTTATCATTCCACCACCTTCAAGGAGTAAAGCTTTCATTTGGGTTTCATTGTGCATACAAGAATTTGCAATGTCGTAAGTCAGTCTTTTTCAAACTTGACAACTTTATGATGTGTATTTCAGCTGTAAGAATTCCCTGGCCAGCAATTTTAAAGTTGATATATATATGTATGTATGTATGTATGTATGTATGTATGTATGTATGTATGTAGGTCTTTGGTTATTTGGGTGTTCTCCCGCGTAGAATTGGATGTGTCTTGGCGACGTTTTGACAAAGTCTCATTCGTCATCTTCAGGCTGGTGTTCTCGGCTTCGTGCACGAGATGCCTGAAGATGACGAATGAGACTTTGTCAAAACATCGCCAAGACACATCCAATTCTACGTGGGAGAACAGACCTACATATAAACACCTGCGAAAACCTCAGAAAAAATATATGTATATATGTGTGTGTGTGTGTGTATACACACACACACACACACACACACAGGTATTTCTGTCAATTAAATGTAATTTATATTTAATTTATTGGTATTCCCCTTCTCAAGTTTAATTTCCGAGCAGTCCTGCCAGCTAGGAAAAGCTGACGGGTAAAAGCAACAAAGGAGATCCCGTTGGCTCCAGACTTTAGAGTTAGGCCTGTTTAACACCTCTGTCCAGTTTTCCTCAACCAGGTACCCTCCAGGTAGCACATTTGGATGGGTCCAGATTGGGGAAGGTTACACACCAATGGTGGGTTGCTACCGGTTCACTACAGACGAACCGTAGCAGCGGCAGCGGGAGGCTCCGCCCACCCACCCGGACGTCATCAAATACGATCTGCGACTGCGCAGAAGCTTCTGCGCATGGGCAGAAGTGGCAGGAGCATAAAATGGTAGCAAAGGTAAGTGAAACCCACCCGTTACACACCCTCCCTAACATGGCGTAACTTCTTCCAGTGAGAAGCATGAGCAAGAAACGTCCAAGTTCTAATCTAGAGGGACACATACTTTGTGTCCTAAGAGTTTGGTCATTCTAGAGGAGGGTTTTAAAACTTTTTTAGGCTGTGCAAAAAAAAAAACTTCAAGAGACAAAGCTCTACTCATAGTAAAGTGGCTTTCTTTGAATCCTTGTTGTTTCTGCCCTTGGTCTCTCGGGGATCCCAACAAGTTCTCTCACACAACCCTGAAGATCCACAGAATACAGTTTGTAAACACCTTGGCCAGGGGTGGGCAACCCACGGCTCCTTTATGTCTAGGGAGATTCTCAGTCATCCAGGTCATGGTTGTCTCAAAGGTGCTTTTCTCAAAAGGCAACCGGGCTGTTCTTTTTACCCTTGAGGAAAAGGAGGAAGGCGTCTCACTTCTCATCCAAGAAGCTTCACCAGTTGTGACTGGATCCAGTCACCACGGATGGAACTTCCTGGGTGAGAAGCGAAACCTCTCCCTCAAGGAAAATACGTTCCAGTTGCCTTAGGAAAAAATACAACTCCTTTATAACCTGTGGACTTCCAACTCCCCAGAATTCCTGAGCCAGCCATTCTGGGAGTTGAAGTCCACAGGTTGTAAAGGGGCTCCACCCTTGCCCTGAACTAAGTCTCCCAGAATTTTTTCCCACAATTCCCTTACAAGAGAAGATCCTGGTCTTTTTCTCCAAAGCAGAGCAGAGAACTCCCAAAGGTGCTTTTTTTTCCCAAGAGGCAACTGGACTTTCTGGTTTTTCTTTGAAGACGTTTCGCTTCTCATCCGAGAAGCTTCTCCAGCTCTGACTGGATGGTGGGGATAGATATCTTATCTTCAGTAAAACGTCGTAAAAGTTATTGCATTACATTCTTGATTAAATGATCTTTCCATTGATATATAATTTTATGGTACTACTCCAAAAAAAAAAAAGGGTTATTAACTAGTTTTAGAAAGTACACTTTTCCCAAAAGGTTTCTACAGTTTTGGCCACTATTGTAAGTTCAAGAACCGGTCATAAAGGGCACTGTTTTCAATGCCATTGTAACTTTGAACAGTTGAAATGTTCCGTGAAAACAGAACCATAAACTATTTGAGAAATGTAAAAAAGAAAAGGGCGGTGGGGCATTAAGATCACACGACTGGGTCCCAAATACAGGTAGTTTGCTGCTTATGACCACCATTGAGCAACCAATTTTTTGTTGCTAAGCAAGACAGTTAAGTGAGTTTTGCCCCATTTTACGACCTTTCTCGCCACCGTTGCTAAGTGAATTACTGCAGTTGTTAAGTTCATGACCTGGTTGTTAAGTGACTTAACAACCCCTGTTGACTTTGCTTTGTCAGAAGGTCACAAAACGTGATCACATGACACACACACACACCCCAGGACACTGCAACCGTCATAAATAGGAGTCAGTTGCTCAGGGTCTGAATTTTGATCAGGTGACCGTTAAGATGTTGCAACAGCCGTCATAAGTCACTTTTTTCAGTGCCGTTATAACTTCAAACTCTTGAACTGTTGAACTAAATCAGGGGTCTTCAAACTTGGCAGCTTTAAGACTTGTGGACTTCAATTCCCAGAATTCTCCAGCCAGCATGCTGGCTGGAGAATTCTGGGAGTCGAAGTCCACAAGTCTTAAAGCTGCCAAGTTTGAAAACCCCTGGACTAAATGAACTGTTATAAATTGAGGGCCATCTGTAGAGTTGCTTGGTTTTAAAGGAGTGACATTTCTAATCTCAGGCTCACCAGACTGGAGGAATCTTCTGTTCTGGAAAAGATCCCAAGATCTCTTGGAAATTTTGATCCTCCCGTCCTGATTCTTCACCCTATCTCCATCGCAGGCGCAGCCTATAATCTTGCAGACTCTCTCTCTCTCTCTCTCTCTCTCTGTTTCAGCTCAGAAAGCCACGCTCGCTGTTTTTTTTATAGCCTCCATAACATCTCATTACAAACTGCACACTGTCAACAAAGGTGGTGACACCAAGCCTGGCTTAATAAGGAAGCAACAGCTTGGAAGTTTCTGACCTTGTAAAGCAGGGCTGAAAAGGGCTCTCTGGTTGCCCACAGACAGGAACACAGGGAGACAGATTTTAAAATAACCTAACATGCAAATTTTGGACCTTGTTTGGGAGTTGTTCTCTTGGTGGAATAGTCCGTTTAAGTGTTCCCTCTGTGTGTGCCTATATGTTTAAAAATCTCGTTTTTGGATGTAAACTCAAATCTAACCTTATTTGGTTCCCAAATTACAGCGAGGTATCAAGTCACTTTACTGGAACTAAATTATCTTGAACTCAGAAAATCCAGTACTTGTAATACAAGTTTCTCATCCTCATTTCTAACTAGGTCTGCTTTACCATGATTTTGCAAGCAATGACAATTGATTCGGTTCAAGCAATAGGGTAACAAATATTTAATGCAATGGGTGAAGATAAATAGGATGTGCACCTCTTACTAAGATGTAGCTTGTTTAACCATGAACTGCTGAGTCAGTTGTAACAGACACCATTCACACGTGTGCTAATTGTGTAACGCTAAGACCAAACAAACCACACTAGAGCTTAATGCAGTGTTTCTCAACCTTGGTAGCTTGAAGATGGGTGGACTTCAACTCCCAGAATCCCGCAGCCAGCAGCGCTGGCTGGGGGATTCTGGGAGTTGAAGTCCACCCATCTTCAAGCTTCCAAGGTTGAGAAACACTGGCTTAATGGGACAGTAAATTATTTATTTATTTATTTATTACATGTATTTATATGCCGCCCTTCTCCCGAAGGACTCAGGGCGGCGAACACAAGTTAAGAAACATGTACAATAAAATCTCATTTTAAATCAAATAATAAAATCACAGGGCTGGAAGGGATCTCGGAGATCTTCTAGTCCAACCCCCTGCTGAAGGCACTTATACCTTACCAAATGACCGTCCAATCTTCTCCTCCAAGAACAAAATGTTTGATTTTATCCCAGATTCTTCCTCAATATTTATTAAATGTACCTGTGTCAATGTAGAGTGAATCGGGGCATTCAAAGAGGTTTTGGCAAGATAGTTTAATAGGAACCTTCATTGTTCAAAAAACACACAATCCTTGATTAACAACTATTCGTTTAGCAAGGTTGCAACAGCAATGAAAAGATTGTCCCCGAGACTGTCACAGCATCTCCGTGGTCACATGATCAAAATCCAGGAGCTTGGCAACTGGCATGTACTTATGACAGTTGTATTGTCCTGGGTCATGTGATCACTATTTTCAACCTTCCCAGTAGGCATCTGAGGAGCAAAGTGGGGGTGGTGGTGGTGGTGGAGCTGAATTCGCTTAATAACTTCAGTAATTTGCTTAAAAACTGTGGCAAAAAAGTTCACAAAATTGGGCATGATTCCCTTAACAACCTCCTTGCCTAGCAATGGAATACTGGTCCCAATTATCATAAGTCAAGTCATTCTTGAAACGTTCCCTCCTTGGTCAGACTTAATTGGTCAGTTAAAGTGATGGAAATGGTTAGTGTAATTCTTAGACAGGAGTCCTGAGGTGTGTGCAAGTTAGCTTGGGAGAGCAAAAGAATAAAAAACTTCAAATAGCTTCTGTGTGGTAAAATAAAATAATAAAATATAATTTTAAAAAAATTGGGGGTGGGGGGAGAGAAGGAAGATGCCTGAATATAAAAAGAGATTGTTTGAAAAAGGGAAACATTTTCCTAGCTCAGTGTTTCTTTAAGACTTTGTGGACTTCAACTCCCAAAATTCCCCAGCCAACAATGCTGGCTGGGGAATTCTGGGAGCTGAAGTCCACAAAGTCTTCAAGTACCCAAAATTGAGAAATACTGTGGTCTAGCTTCTTGAATTTCTTGATGCCCTATTTCACTCTTTGCAGAATGCAAACGAGAAAATGTTTTAATAGTATCCCTGTAGGAGCTCTGGTAGAAAAAGCGGAGTATAAATCCTGCAATTTAAAAAGCGGAGTATATATATTCCTCCGGCGCGCCAAGAGTTAAAACGTCCAAGAGGCTGGGCCACGCCCCCCCGGGATTGATTAATTTGTTCAGGGTAGCAAAAGTTCAGGCTCCGGAAGCTCCGATTGGCCTTAGGAAGGTGGCCGCCCCGCCCCTCGGGCGTGTTGATTGGCTCGGGAGTTCCATTAGGCTCCTCCTCGCAAGAGAAGGCGGATTGCTCCTGAATGAAAGAAAGGCCCCTGGCGCCCCGCCCAGCGATTGCGCAACCAGCCGCAGGGCTTCTGAATGGGAGGCGCAGCCGCGGCCGGTGGGACTTGCTCGCGAGTGGCTGCGCTGGGCTGAAGCCTTGGCTGGGTTGCTGAAGGACGGTGCAAGGCTTGAGGGAGCGTTGGGTTGGGTTTGCCTGCCTGCCTGCCTGCCTCCAATGTTCTCCAAAGCAGGGGTCTCCAACCTTGGCAACTTGAAGCCTGGAGGACTTCAACTCCCAGAATCCCCTAGCCTGGCTGGGGGATTCTGGGAGTTGAAGTCCTCCAGGCCTAAAGTTGCCAAGGCTTCAAGTTGCCAAGGTTGGAGACCCCTGCTCCAAAATGACACCCCCAAAGCGGGATGATGACTGCTCTTTCCACCAGAGAGCCCTGGCCTTGTGGCTGTTGGCTCCTCCAAAAGGTAGAGGAGGGGGTCTCTGAGCATGTATAAAAGCGCTTAGACTGGTGTTTCTCTGTCCAGTCTCTTCTTTAAAACCTCCAGTGATGGAGCACCCACAACTCCTGGAGGCAACTTCTGTTCCACTGGTTAATTGTCCTCACAGTTAGGAAGTTTCTCCTTAATTCCAGGTTGCTTCTCTCCTTCATTAGTTTCCATCCATTGTTTCTTGTCCTGCCCTCTGGTGCTTTGGAGAAGAATTTGACCCCCTCTTCCTTGTGGCTGCCCCTCAAATACTGAAATACTGCTATCATGTCACCCCCAGTCCTTCTTTTCTCTAGACTAGTAGCCATACCCAATTGGGAATGGAGTGGAGTGGAGTGGAGTGGAGTGGAGTGGAGTGGAGTGGAGTAGGGTAGGGTAGGGTAGGGTAGGGTAGGGTAGGGTAGGGTAGGGTAGGGTAGGGTAGAATAGAATAGAATAGAATAGAATAGAATAGAATAGAATAGAATAGAATAGATTCTTTATTGGCCAAGTATGATTGGACACACAAGGAATTTGACTTGGTGCACACGCTCACAGAGTACATAAGAAAAGATACGTTCATCAAGAATCATAAGGTACAACACTATTTATTTATTTATTTATTTTATTGTATGTATGTATTTATTTAGCGTATGGCTGGTCACACACATTATTAAAACACTTCATTTTTACATGTTAAAAGATTTAAAACAATAAAAAGCAGTAAGAAAATCTAAGAGGAAAACAGAAATAACATTTCAGAGTTTAATGTTCAGTTTGGAGATCCAGTGAGTAGCTGTCGTTGTTATGCAGAGGAAGTCCCTAGAATCTCCTGTTAGAGCATTCCCTCACTATATGCTGGATAGTCTGTGGGGGGAGGTTGTCGAGGGGGGGCTGCAATCACATTGTGCTGAAGGTGTCTTTCCCCATTTATACAAGGAGTTGTCACACACCCCATGAGTCGTTCTAATTCTGTTATATGTCACCCATATGTGTTGGGGTAGGTTAAATCCTGGAGGTATACTATTAGGATTAATATGCTTAGAGATATCTTCGGGGGAATCGCTACTCCATGTACAACACTTAATGATAGTTATAGGGAAACAGTCAGTATGAATCTTAAGGATACCATGATGATGGTTGATTGCACAACCAAATATTTAGGTTGACTTTGGCACTTTTGTCCACTTGTGGGTTCCTTCTCAAGAACCTGGAATAGGCAGATGTTGTTTGATGGGGTTCTTGTCACAAGCTGTAAGCTGTTCCAAGTAAAATTGCCTTTTGCAATTGACGGATTTTGTCAATGCAGCTGGTATTCAAATCTATGCGAGTATATACATAATTTTTTATTTATTTTGTCATCTTTATGTAGTGTATATTGGAGGTGGTGACCCTTTGAGAACTGTATGCAACGAAATTTCATTTTAATGTATGTCGATTAGTGTACATCTAAAGTGACAATAAAGTTTTCTATCTATTTAGAGGACAGATCTCCAACAGGATCAACCAAAAAACCCCAGGAAGAACGGTTGCAGGAATTGGGAATGTCTAGTCTAATGAAAGAAGGACTAGGTGGGACATGATAGCAGAGTTTTAATATTTGAGAGGCTGCCACAAAGAGGAGGAGGTCAAATTATTCTCCAAAGCACCAGAAGGCAAGAAAAGAAATAATGGATAGAAAATAATCAAGGATAGAAGCAACCTGGAATGAAGGAGAAACTTCCTAACATTGAGAACAATTAACCAGTGGAACAGCTTGTGGGTGCTTCAGCACTTGATGTTTTGAAGAAAAGACTGGACAGCCACTTGTCTGGAATGGTATAGGTCTCTTGCTTGAGCAGGGGGTTGGACTAGAAGACCTCCAAGGTCCCTTCTAATTCTCTTATTCCATTAAAAGCGAAAGCCATTGACTGATTTTGCCAGTCAGTGACCACAAAGATACACCTGTCTCACCTGTTCTGGTGCTTTGGAGAATAGGTTGACCCCTTCTTCTTTGTGGCAGCCCCTCAAATATTGCAATACTGCTATCATCTCACCCCCTAGTCCTTCTTTTCTCTAGAGTAGCCATATTCAATTATCAGTCAACCAAATGTTTATGACTTTGGCACTTTTGTCCACTTGAGAGGTCCTTCCCAAGAACCTGGAATAGGTAGATGTTTGATGGGGTTCTTGTCACAAGCTGTAAGCTGTTCCAAGTAAAATTGCCTTTTGCAATTGACTGCCGGTGATTTTGTCAATGCCACTGATATTCAACTGGTGCTTCATATATTTTCAAATTGCATCCAAGATGCTTATTACCGGCATTTACTTTTCTTTCTTTTGCCACAGTCCTTCTAATCTACATCTTTTTGTAGGCCTTAGTATTGTGTGATTTTTCTCCCGTTCTTTCTCTTTTCTTTTGCTGTCTCCAGGTACTCTCATGTCCCCTATCCAGACTTTTTAAAAAATCTTTCTTATCAAATGTTTATTATTGTTATGACTAGCAGAGCCATTAAGCCCCATGTAAAATTATATGAGCGCTTAGCAGAAGCAGAGTGCTTACTCCACAAATCAAAGAAAGCAAATCCACAAAAGTAAAGTTAATGAAATTACATTTTTAAAAAAGAATCCATATGAGCAAATTTGTCATGCTTGGACTAACTGTTGCTGCATTTTCACTGGAGCCAGGCAGAATTTTGGCGATAGCGTGATTGATGCCCGACAGAAGACAGTTCTTGGGAGATTCTGCTAGGTAACATAAGGGCAGTCTTGAACTGACTAGTTTCTTTGTTGATTAAATATCTTTATCTGGGGATCTGAAAAAGTCAAGAATGCAGCTGCTGTGGAGTGATCCAAGTGCCAACCTTAAGAAAAGAATCTGTTGCCCACCCTTGCCCTGGGCTAACATGTATAACACACGTGTGTCATCATCTTTTAATGACACCATAATCCCTTGCGGGGTGGAGTCTGGGCAACTGAATGGAGCTGAGTGTTTACTGGCCGGATGCCTTTCTTGTCGCCAATGCGGAGTTTTTTTCAGCAGATATATTCTGTGTGCCCAGAGAAAGAAATATCTGCCTCTACCTAGGATCGAACTCGCAGGCTCCTGATTGTGAGGTAAGAGCTCCACCTCTAGGCCACCGCACCATTCCCTGTTGCATGTGTGTGTGTGATGCGTATAAAAAAGGGCAGAGTTCAACGATGG
Source organism: Masticophis lateralis (assembly GCA_030761175.1). Classification (NCBI taxonomy): domain Eukaryota; kingdom Metazoa; phylum Chordata; class Lepidosauria; order Squamata; family Colubridae; genus Masticophis; species Masticophis lateralis. Next base: position 21,822,961 of record JAUDYJ010000012.1, on the reverse strand, counting down.
ATCCCAGCTTCTGACAAGCAAAGTCAAGATTTGCTTAACAAATCTTGCAGTGAATCACTTAAAAACCATGACATAAAAAGTCACGAAAATGGATACAACCCACTTAACGTGCACCTGGCTTTGCTTGGCAAAGGAGATGCTGCTTCCAATTGCGGTCGTATGTCGAGGACTACCTGACGTTAAACCTACACGTTGCACACCCAAGCGTGCTAGCTCTTCGTCTCTTTCGGTGTAAGTGTGTTAAGCAAATGCAGCAAATGTAGTGAAATGATCAAGCAGCTTTTTTGGGAAACAGATTCTAGCTCAAGTTTGAGATGCAAAGAGTAAAAATGCCACTAAATCAGGTTTATCTCGTGGTGACTTCATGGAGCTAACTAGGCAGTTTGCTTTACAAACATATGGAAGTAGATTTGCCCTACCTTCTTCCTGGAGTAATGAACCATGAATTACATTTTCCTTCCTGATGGTCTCCCATCCATGTATTCAACCTGGCCTGTCCTGGCTTAGGTTCCTGAGACTAAATAAATGTTGTGTGGATGTTTGGGTGATTTAGGAGCTTCACTAATTGTGGTGGGTGGGGGTGTGTTTGGGGATTGTTATGTGTGTTGGATCTGGTCTTTGGGTGTTAAGTGAATTTCGTCGTATGGGTATACTGTGTATACACGTACAATGACAATAAAGTTATTTATTTATTATTTATTATAAGTGATCCAGGTCAATTACTAATACTTGTTGAATGACAGAAACGTCAGACAGTTAATATAGTCATAAAGGTCTGTGGTAAACTTTCAGAAGAGAGCCTCCTCCTCTGTTTTCCCCATTTGAAACCTTCCAGGTGGCCTTGAAGACACCCCTGCGGTTGGTCATGGCTCAGAGTGCCTGCAAGAGTCATCATGGAGAAACCCAGGTTCTCATTGGATGGGTGAGTTTTGACCAGCCACTCCCAGCCCAACCTGCACTGCGGGATTGTTGGAGGAAGGAGTCCCATTTCACTATCTTGATGTCCTGGAGGAAAAATGGGATATATAAACCTCATTTTATAGACCAGGGGTCCCCAACCTTTCGGACCTGAGGGACCACTAAATTCATAATTGTAAATCCCATGGACCACTAATATGATCTGCCTAATGACCAGCTGGGTGGGAGTGGCTAGGTGGTCATGTGACTGGGTGGGTGTGGTCAACTTGATGTCACTCATGTCAAGGGGTGCCTCCCCTCCCCTCCCAGCCACTCCTCGCCTCCCCATCCAGGCTCCTTAGGACCCCAACAGGAAGCAGTTGTTGGAGCTAAGGAGCCACCATGAGAAAGAGTTTGCAAAACAGCTCAGTTCAATTTGGATCTGATCGAGAAGGAGGCTCAGCGAGGACTAGGAGCATAGGCTTTCTAAGCAGAGGGAAGACCTGCGGGGGTGCAAGGCCAGGTATCGGCGCCTGTAGGCTCAGCGGGCTGAGATGGTCAGCCAGTTCTAGCCCATGATGCAGTCCCACTGGAACAAGGCCCTCCGGCTCTTCGCCACCAGTGGCGCTTCCCTCCAGCCTTCGCCAAAGCCCCGCATCAGGAGGCTGAAGCAGACCCCAAGTCAGAATTTCTTCCCCCGTCTGAGCCACACAAGAAGACCCCGAAGGGGGAGGGTCTCTGCAGCAACACAAACATTCATTGCATGTATCCAGCCCAGGGACTGTAGTTTGAGGACCCCTGATTTAGTGCAATATAAAAAATGTAAATAAATTTTCTGTGGACCACCAAAGTTTTCTTGTGGACCACAGGTGGTCCATGCACTACCAGTTGGTGACCTCTGTTATAGACCACATTTAAAAGATATCTGGTCACCATTGCTGCATTACCACCTCTCTCCACTAGGCGGTAGATGAGAAATTTATTGTCCAAAACCTTGGAATCCTGCAACTTGTTAAAATCCCAGGTATTTTACGCCCTTCAGTTCTCTAACTGCTAATATAATGCAATATAAAATCCACAGTGGCCTCTCAGAATGGAACCTTTGTACATTGGAAAGGACACATTGCATTTTTTTAAAAAATCACATCGTTCCTTGAGAAAAAGAATGGAAAATCCAGCATGGGGTAACTTCTCTTTTTATTGACACCAAAAAGGCCCCAAAGGGCCAGCTTTTTGCCTCCTGTAGAAGTCTTCGCCAGGCTTCAAGGGCAAAGAACAAAGGAAGCAAAGAATCCAGGATAGCCAGCAACTGCCCAGGTGTTTCAGCCAGGCAACTGCAGCTCAGAATCAGCCATCAATTAGGGGTGATTGGCCAAACTGAGCTGGGAAAGTCTTTATTTCAAGTGCTTCATTTTCCCAGTTGGAGGAGCATCTTGGATTATTATATGGCTGGGTGGCAACCTCTGGGCTCAGAAGGTAAACAGGGTCAGGACTCAGATGGCAAATGTGAAGGCCAAAAGTTAATTTGAGAATTCTTTTAAAAATCCCCCCTCCCCCAAGGCAGTGGCAAATGTTTCTGGACAATTGCCCAAAAATCCCTCCAAGGATACCACTGGCTCAGCTGGGCCAGTTTCAATCTTCACTGTCACAACAAATGGTGGCCCCGTGCCAGTGGTGAAATCCATTTTTTTTTACTACTGATTCTGTGAGTGTGGCTTGATGGGCGAGGCAAGGGAAGGATACTGCAAAATCTCCATTTCCACCCCACTCCAGGGGAAGGATACTGCAAAATCTCCACTCCCACACCACTCTGGGGCCAACCAGAGGTGGTATTTGCTGGTTCTCCGAACTACTCAAAATTTCCGCTACCGGTTTTCCAGAATCTGTCAGAACCTGCTGGATTTCACCCCTGCCCCATGCTTATCCTAATTTTGGAAAACTAGACAAAGTCTGGCCTGGTGAAAATTGGGACAAGAGACCACCAAGAAATCATAATGGGGTTTTTTCCCATTCAATCATGTCCGATACTCTTGTTTTCTTGGCAAGGTTTTTGATTTACCATTGCTTCCTTCCTAGGGCTGAGAGATAATGACAGGCCCAAGTTCATCCAAATGGCTATATGACTAAGTCAGGACTATTATTATTATTATAATTTATTGGTTCAATTTATATGCCGCCCTTCTCCGGAGACTCAGGGCGACTTACAATGCATTAAGCAATAGCCTTCATACTTTTGTATATACCTGCTTAGTAGGGCTTTTGCCCCCCCCCCCAGCGGTGTTCTTTTTTATATAAAGTCAGCTTATTGCCCCCACAATCCGGGGCCTCATTTTACCTACCTCGGAAGGATGGAAGGCTGAGTCAACCTTCAGCCTGGTGAGATTTGAACTTGCAGTAATTGCAGGCAGTTGGTGCCACTTAACAGCCCTTTAGTCTGCTGTGCCACCAAAGACTAGAACTCATGGTCTTCTAGCTTCTAGCCCAGTGCCCTCACCACTATACTAAACTGCATCTCGGTTTATAGTTAGACCAGGACATTTAAAATAAAATCCCAGAAGGCGACAATAATTGCAAACCATGGTATTGAACATATTTCATTTTGTAGTATAGAGAGCGGATTCTGCTTTGAGCTCATTTCTGTCATACGTGGAACGCTCTTCTTCCCTCCTTTGGCAGCTTGCCTCATTTGCTGACTGGTTGCATGGATATCTTGGCTGCCAGCTTGGGGGGGGGGTCTTGATTTCGGAGGAATTTTAACTGGAGGAATTTGCTTGGGGATGTGTGACTAATGTGTGTTGTTACTGGAGTTCACGTCTCTTATATTTATTTCTGTCCTGTCTTTATTATTTTTACAGATAACTCAAGGCAGCAAACATATCGAATACACATTCCTCCTCCTATTTTCCAAAACACAACAGCCCTGTGAGGTGGGCTGAGAGAGGGAGGAGGGGAGAGGGGGGGCTAAAAGTCACCCAGCTGGCTTTCATACTTAAGGTGGGACTTTCCATCTCCGAGCTTCTAGCCTGTTGCCTTAATCACTGGACCAAACTGGCTGCCTTATGTGTGGTATTCAATGCCTGGTGCTTACATGGCAACAATGCAGAAATAGGATTACTCTGTGGTCTCCTATCCCCATGAGGCTAATTCTATAGAGCTTTCTCTGTATCAGCTAAGGTCATCTAGGGGCTGCCAGCTAAGTGTCTGTTCTATGCTTTTCTTTATTCTCAGTGAACTATTGCAGAAGCTAGGTATGTGCAGCCTAACGAAGAGAAGGACGAGGGGTGACATCGTAGAAGTCTTCCAATATTTGAGGGGCTGCCACAGAGAGGAAGGGGTTTGACCTATTTCCAAAGCACCTGAAGGCAGGACAAGAAGCAACAGATGAAGAGTATCAGAGAGAATACTAGCCTAGAACTAGAATAGAATAGAATAGAATAGAATAGAATAGAATAGAATAGAATAGAATAGAATAGAATAACAGAATAGAATAACAGAGTTGGAAGGGATCTTGGAGGTCTTCTAGTCCAACCCCCTGCCCAGGCAGGAAACCCTATACCACTTCAGACAAAGGGTTATCCAACATCTTAAAAATTTCCAGTGTTAGAGCGTTCACAACTTCTGCAGGCAAATTGTTCCACTTATTAATTGTCTGTCAGGAAATTTCTGCTTAGTTCTAAATTGCTTCTCTCCTTGATTAGTTTCCACCCATTGCTTCTTGTCCTGCCCTCAGGTGCTTTGAAGAATAGTTTGACTCCCTTTTCTTTGTGGCAACCCCTGAGATATTGGAACACTGCTATCAGGTCTCCCCTAGTCCTTCTCTCCCCTAGTCCTTCTCTTAATTAAACTAGACATACCCAGTTCCTGCAACAGTTCTTCAGCCGCCAGTCCCCTAATCATCTTTGTTGCTCTTCTCTGCACTCTTTCTAGAAAGAAAGTGTTAAATTTTATGTTTTACCGACAAAGAAATAAAGGGAGAGTAGTATAGACCTATTTCAAACTATTTAGCTCTCATCAGCTAGCCATATCCTTCTGGGATTCGAACCTGGGCTACTTGCATATTAGTAGATGTATTAACCTGTAAGCCAGGAGGGTATGGCTAGCTGATGAGAGCTAAATAGCTTGAAATAGGTCTATACTAGTTTCTCTTTATTTGTCAGTAAAACATATATTTAACGCAAAAATAGTTTGTCTCGAAAGCGACTGCCTGCGAAGGCTCCTGGAAACAGAAGGCGAAAACAGAAGCAGTATGCTCCATCCCATTGTTGGGTAGACCAGGTTGCCCTGATAAAAAATCACTTAAAAAGAAAGTGAGAACAATTAACCAGTGGAACAGCTTGCCTCTGGAAGTTGTGGGTGCTCCATCCCTGGAGATTTTCAAGAAGCGATTGGATAACCATTTGTCTGGAATGGGATGGGATGGGGTCTCCTGCTTCAACAGGGGCTGGACTACAAGACCTCCAGGGTCCCTTCCAACTCTGTTATTCTATATGCCGTAATATTTTAGCACCCAAAGCAAATAGCACATTGCTCAGAAGACAATCTGTCTTTTGTGGCACTCTGAGCCTATGCGTGCTGTAAGTAGATGGATAGGAAACGCCCCCCTTGCGAGTAAAACTGTGTGGCCCACTTCCCAGCTCTCCAACTCTCCATGGCCCCATTGTCTATAGTTTTAACCTCTGGCAGGAGCGACAAACCACAATGGCCTTTTGTCGCGGCACTCGTGCCCTTCACAACAGTGTCATTCATAAGATTTTCATTTTAAAAGAATTAGCAGCATCGCGCCGACTCCATTTCTTTTCCCATCTCTGAAAAGGGAAGAGGGCCAAAGGTTGTAAAGGATGTTCTCTTACCTGTCTCCAGGTGACATTCATCAGTTTGCCTTCAGAAGTGATGGGAGCTTCATCACTGGAGGCTTTCAAGGAAAGACTGGACTGCCACCTGTCAGAAATGGTGTAGGGTCTCCTGCTTGGGCAAAGGGGTTGGACTAAATGACCTACAAGGTCCCTTCTAACTCTGTTAATCAGCACAATGCTCCAGGGATTGCATGCATTCTTCCCATGGAGATGTGCAAGAATCATAGAGTTAGAGGAAGTCTTCAATTTACGACCACAGTTGAGCCCAACATTTCTGTTGCTAAGTGAAACATTTGTTAAGTGAATTTTGCCCCATTTTACGACCTTTTTCGCCACCATTGTTAAGTGAATCACTGAAGTTGTTAAATTAGCAATATTATTGTTAAGTAAATCTGGCTTCCCCATTGACTTTGCTTGTCAGAAGGTTGCAAAAGTTGATCACATGATCCCGGGACACTGCAACCGTCATAAATGTGAGTCAGTTGTCAGCGGGCCTGGATAGTGCAGCAGACTAATGCATTGTGCATTGTAATTAACCCCAGCTGTCTGCGATTACTGTAAGTTCGAATCTCCCTAGGCTCAAGGTTGACTCAGCCTTCCATCCTTTCTAAGGTAAGTAAACTGAGGACCCAGTTTGTGGGGGCAATAAACTGACTTTGTATAAATATACAAAAGTATGAAGGCTATTGTAAGCCGCCCTGAGTCTCCGGAGAAGGGCGGCATATAAATCAAATAAAAAAAAAACTGTTCTAATTCTGAACACGTCACCATAGAGGTGTGGCAACAGTTGTGTGAAAAACGGTCCTAAGTAACTTTTTTCAGTGCCCTTGTAACTTTGAATGGTCACTAAATGAACTGTTGTAAGCCAAGGACTACCTGCATAGAACCATGCAGTTGGAAGGGAGTTAAGAGGTCATCAGGCTCAACCCCCTGGACAAGGTAGGATTGATTTACCCCAACCCTTCTAGATCACTATCCAGCCACTCCATGCAATAACAACCTAACTGACAGCTCTTTGTGTCACTAAATCCTTCTTAGTATTTTTTATTTATTTATTTATTTATTTTGTTTGTCAACAAGTACAAGGAAAGAAGTAACAGTATAGACATGGACACATGAAAAAAAATTTGGCACAAATAAAAGGATATAAATAGTAACAGTAACAGAGTTGGAAGGGACCTTTGGAGGCCATCTAGTCCAACCCCCTGCTCGCGCAGGAGACCTGTACTAGGGACTTGAACCGCCGAACTGCCAACTTTCTGATCGACAAGCTCAGTGTCTTAGCCACTGAGCCACCTAATCAAAACATAGCCATAAACACATAGAATGAGTACGCATAAATGGGGACAGTAGGACAGGGACAGTAGGCACGCTGGTGCACTTATGCATGCCTCCTTAGAGACCTCTTAAGAAACGTGAAAGGTCCATGGAAGATAGTTTAAGGTAACAGGTATGGGGGTTAGAGAGAGACTAACAACAGGATCAGGTAGTGTTCCAGACATTTCCTACTCTATTGCAGAAGTCCTATTTCCTACCATCAAGATTAGAGCAAATTACATTGAGTTTGAATCTCTTGATAGCCCTGGTTTTTATTGCGGTTAAAATTAAAGTACTCATTTACAGGTAGGACGTTTTGGTAAATCATCTTATGAACGAAGCATAGGTCAGAATGTAGACGATATAGTTTGAGGCTATCCAGACCTAAAATTTCAAGCCTGGTGGGATAGGGGATTTTATTTCGAGCAGATTTGAGTAGTCTTCTAGGAAAATATCTCCGGACCCTCTCTAATGGATTGATGTCTGAAATACAGTGAGGATTCCAGGCAGGTGAGCAGTATTCAAGGATAGGTCTGGCAAAGGTTTTATATGCCCTAGTTTGAAGTATAGCATTACCAGAGAGAACACTTCGTAAATAAGATTGACAACTCTTAATGCCTTTTTTGCAATGATGTTACAGTGAGCTCCAGGACTTAGATCTTTTGAAGTGAGTACTCCTAGGTCAGAGATGGGCAATTATGGCCCTTTTATGACTTGTGGACTTCAATTCCCAGAATTCCTGAGCTAACATGGCTGGCTCAGGAATTCTGGGAGTTGCAGTCCACAAGTCATAAAAGGGCCATAGTTGCCCACCCCTGTCCTAGGTTCTTGACAGATTTAATCCAGTGTTTGCCAACCTTGGCCACTTGAAAATGCGTGGACTTCAACTCCCAGAATTCCCTAGCCAGCACATGTGACTTTCAACTCCCAGAATTCCCCAGCCTTGCTAGCTAGGAAATTATGGGAGATTCCATTAATTCTGATTAGAGCACTGAACCAAGATAGTGCTCTCTCAACAAAGCTTTGATAGAAACCAGAAATGATCTTTGTGGTCCCTGCATTGCCTTAACTAGCATGACGGTCTTCTCAGTGGACCCTCTGCAGCAAAATTTGATCAAGAGAACAGATCGGAGGGGGCAAATGTTGAGAGGGTGTCTATTGAGGGGGGGCTCTTGACTCCCAACTGGTCAAGAACCTTTCACTGGAAAACATCCTGGTGACCTTCTTCAGCTCCATTCAGATGCAACAAATGCAGCCTGGTTCATTCAAATAAATCATTGTAACTCTGGTAAAAATTCTATGGCACACTAGTGTTTCTAGGAAACCAGGAGATAGTGAGTTCTAATCCCACTTGAGGCATGAAAACCGGCTTGGTGACTTTGGGCCAATCACCAGGAGACGGTGAGTTCTAGTTCTTTCTGAGACATGAAAGTCAATTTGATGACTGGGCCAATTGCCAGGAGATGGCGAGTTATGAAGTTGGGATAAAAATCAAATCAAATCAATCAATAATAAATAAATAGGAGCATGTAGAAGCACATTTTTCTGCAACTTGTTACACCTGTCAGTCAGTCTTTTTGCAAGCTGCTGCAGAAACCTGAAAACCATTGCAGCTGCTTTAAGGCACTGGCTCATCCAAGGGAAGGGACTTTTAAAGCAGGCCCAGCTCTTTTCAGACTTGCTGCCTAGAATCCTGGAGGAATTTGGCTGCTTTAACGATCAGCAGAGAAAGGCCAGTGTAGGGGTCCCCAAACTTGGCAGCTTTAAGACTTGTGGACTTCAACTCCCAGAGTTCTCCAGCCAGCATAGCTGCCAAGTTTTTTAAAAAAAGTTTTTATTTTTATTTCTCATAAACACATTTACATGTACAGTCATTTCCATCATTTTTCATTCATCTTTTAACTTTCATTTTTCATTTTTACTTTTTTGGGGCTGCTCTTTTACCCTTTACCTTTACTCCAACCTTTCTTCTTCTCTCCCCTTCTCTTCCTTCCTGTTTCTCCTCCTACTTCCTTCGTTCTTCCTCTCCTTCTCTTTCCTACTTCCCCTTCTCTTCCCCCACTCCTCTCATCTTCCCCCCTTCTAACCTTCTCCTCTGCTTCTCTATCCCCTCCCTTTTCTTCCTCTCCTTTTCCCTTTCTTCTTTGTCCTCCTCTCTCTTCTCCTCTCCTTTCCTCTCTCTCTACTCCTTCCCCTCTCTCCTGTTGTTTCCCTTTTCAGTTCAGTCTAAAGTGGTATTCGAGCAGCCCCGGTTTTCTAATTATCTTTATTCTCATTTCAATTTCTTATTCAATTTCTTATTTAATAATAATAATAGGAAAAAAGTAAGATATCATAAAAATGTCTGCAAATGATGTAATAAAATTAAAGCTGCCAAGTTTGAAGACCTCTGGCACTAGTGCTTCAGCTCTTAAGAGATTCCAGGCACTTCATACACCCATTACTTATTAATTAAATGCATTTGGCATCTATCTGGTTACGAAGGAGCTCTGGGTGACTTGAAACCCTGCCTGTTTTTTTTTTAATGTGTCAGAAACAGTCACAGAAGTTGCCACGGGGGCCACAACGATGTGGTCAAAGCCCCGTCTTCTTCTTTTGCTTGTGTCTCACAATTGTGACTGACTTTTCTGACTCCTGTGGCTACAGCATGTACCAGTCTCCACCTCCATCCTCTGCTCTTCTTACGCAGTTTCCCCCGTCTGCCTCTTTGATTGTCTCTCCCCATCTCAGCGTCTGCCTTCCTCGGGCTGCTTGGAGACAGGCTGGGTTAGGCCCTCTGGCCCCGAGTCGCCGTCTGTGGTCCCGCCTGAGGTCATTTCCAAAAGTTGCTGCTCACAATGGAAGAGAACCGAGACTGGGGAGACCCACAGGAAGCCGAGCCGAGATGGAAGAAGCAGATAGTCCTTCACAAAAGAGCTCAGAAACCTTTCAAGCGGGCATGGCTTTGCTTCTTCCTCACCGAAACAACACTCGCTATTTTCCATTTCTTTTATGAACCAAGAATGGTCATTCAAAGCCCCAAGTGCTTTCCACCAGCTCCATTCAAGGCAGGCACCCAAGACCAAGGAAAGGAAACTCGGTCCCTGCTCTTAAAAAAAAAAAAAAAAGTTGAATTCTTTTAGCAAAGTCTGGTTGCAGAAACCAGAGCAATTCTGTCTCTTTAGTGCATTATTTAGAAGTAGCAACCATGGCACTTGGAGATACATCATGTCCCGGAAGGCTCAAGAGTTTTCTCTTGCCTTCCAACCCACCCCCGCTCTGTCTACAGCAGTTTTTCAACCTTTTAAGATATGTAGACTTCAACTCCCAGAATTCCCCAGCCAGCACGTGTGACCTTCAATTCCCAGAATTCCCCAGCCAGCATTCTGAGAGTTGAATGCCATACACCCTAAAGTAAAGTGAGAACAGTGGCCTACAGTGAGTACAAATTGGGTCTCGAGTCTGTGGAAACCAAATGAGCTGGCTAATTCAGAAAGGAGGCATGATGTCCCATCTCCAATTCAAAACTTAGATAAGCAGCTTGGTGCTGCAGGATTCAAAGACAGCCTGTCCTGGGAGCCTCTCTGGCGGCTGGCCCCGTCTGGCTTGTCCTTTGGTTTAAAAAAGATTATAAATACATTAGAAGCTGGCCTGCTGCAAACAAAGAGTCGGCTTCTAGCATTATCTTTATTCCCAAGAGCGACTCTGGGCTTCGCATAATCCCTGCAGGCACTCGAAGAAAATGGAAATGGAGAGAGGCTGCAAATCAGGGAGTTGTCTGTCTCCCCAGGACAAAGAATTGGGTGGCAGAGGGACCCCCAGGGGGCCAGAGGGAAGGCAGGAAGTCACCACAATAGTTGGCATTGTAAATTTGTGTGAGGTGACGTGCTGTGTTTCCCAAAGGCAAGTATTCTGAGCAGGCACCTTCCCTGCAACTGCCCTTTTGGGTGTGCTTGACTGACAGGGGGATAGACTAGATGACTCTAAGGTCCCTTCAACCTTTATGTTCTGATTCTAAGGCTCCAAATAGATTCCCTGGCCAAAAGAGGTTTCTTGCCTGGATATAGAGTAGAGTAGAGTAGAGTAGAATTAGAATGGAAGGGAAGGGAAGGGTAGGGCAGAGCAGAGCAGAGCAGAGCAGAGTAGAATTAGAATAGAATAGAGTAGAGTAGAGTAGAGTAGAGTAGAGTAGAGTAGAGTAGAGTAGAATTAGAATAGAATAGAATAGAATAGAATAGAATAGAATTAGAATTAGAATTAGAGTAGAGTAGAGTAGAGTAGAGTAGAGTAGAATTAGAATGGAAGGTAAGGTAAGGGTAGGGCAGAGCAGGGCAGAGCAGAGCAGAGCAGAGTAGAATTAGAATAGAGTAGAGTAGAGTAGAGTAGAGTAGAATTAGAATAGAATAAAATAGAATAGAATAGAATACAATTAGAATAGAGTAGAGTAGAGTAGAGTAGAGTAGAATTGGAATGGAATGGAATGGAATGGAATGGAATGGAATGGAATGGAATGGAATAGAATAGAATAGAATAGAATAGAATAGAATAGAATAGAATAGAATAGAATAGAATAGAATAGAAAATGTGGAATGGAATGGAATGGAATGGAGTAGAGTACAGTCGAGTACAGTAGAATAGAATAGAGTAGAGTAGAGTAGAGTAGAATTAGAATAGAGTAGAGTAGAGTAGAATTAGAATAGAATAGAATAGAATAGAGTAGAGTAGAATTAGAATAGAGTAGAGTAGAGTAGAGTAGAGTAGAATTAGAATAGAATAGAATAGAATAGAATAGAATAGAATTAGAATTAGAATTAGAATAGAGTAGAGTAGAGTAGAATTAGAATAGAGTAGAGTAGAGTAGAGTAGAGTAGAGTAGAGTAGAGTAGAGTAGAATTAGAATGGAAGGGAAGGGAAGGGTAGGGCAGAGCAGAGCAGAGCAGAGCAGAGCAGAACAGAACAGAACAGAACAGAGTAGAATTAGAATAGAATAGAGTAGAGTAGAGTAGAGTAGAATTAGAATAGAATAAAATAGAATAGAATAAAATAGAATAGAGTAGAGTAGAGTAAAGTAGAATTAGAATGGAATGGAATGGAATGGAATGGAATGGAATGGAATGGAATAGAATAGAATAGAAAATGTGGAATGGAATGGAATGGAATGGAATGGAATGGAATGGAATGGAATGGAATGGAATGGAATAGAATAGAATAGAATAGAATAGAATAGAATAGAATAGAATAGAATAGAATCGAATAGAATCGAATCGAATAGAATCGAATAGAATAGAATAGAATAGAATCGAAGGAGGAAGGGACCTTGCAGGCCCCTGTTCAAACAGATGACCCGCCTATACCATTTCAGACCAGTGACTGTCCAGTCTCTTCTTAAAAGCCTCGGTGATGGAGCACCCACGATTTCTGGAGGCAACTTCTTTTCCACTGGTCAACTGTCCTCACTGTTGTGAAGTTTCTCCGTAATTCCAGGATGCTTCTCTCCTTGGTTAGTTTCCAACCATTCTAGGAAACCAGTGTAGGGAAGGAGAGAATGGATCCTTTGCAGTGAGTAATCCAAACTAAGGAGGAATTTATTTTCTGACTGGGAGACCTATAAATCAGTAGAACAACCAGCCTTCTGAAGTTGTGGGTGCCTCATCGCTGGACGTTTTTAAGAAAAGAAGGGACAGCAATCTGGCCAGCACGGAATGAGGATTCCTGCGCTGGGGAGGGGGGGCTGGATGTCTAAGGTCCCTCCCCACCCTAGGATCCAATGAACACTTCCTTTTAAAAGTCACTCCATACAATGACTTTTGGGTAATAGTAGTAATTGTGTAGTAATTTACTACTAAGTAAAAGTAGTAAAAGTATAGTAGTAGTACGGTAGTAAAAGTTTAAGTAGAAGTAGTAATTTAACTGGCTCAATAGTAGTAATTGTGAGAGGGATCTAGGAGTCTAGTGGACAATCACTTGGTAACTGAGTCAGCCGTGTGCTGCAGATGCCAAAAAAGCCAACACAATCCTAGGCTGCATCAACAAGAGGGATAGATTCAAGATCACGTGAAGTGTTAATACCACTTTATAAGGCCTTGGTAAGGCCACACTTGGAATACTGCATCCAGTTTTGGTTGCCACGATGTAAAAAAAGATGTGGAGACTCTAGAAAGAGTGCAGGGAAGAGCAACAAAGAGGAATAGGAGGGTAAAACCTATGAAGAACGGTTGCTGGAATTGGGGATATCTAATTTAATGAAAAGTGACATGATAGCTGTGTTCCAATATTTCAGAGGCTGCCACAGAGAAGCGGGAGTGAAGTTATTCTCCAAAGGACCTGAAGGCAGGACCAGAAGCAATCCATGCATAAAGAAACAGTCCATGAAGCGTCCAAATATGGCTATGAACTTGTCACCAACATCCCTTTTTCACATGCTTTGATGGTGCAATGATGGCCGCCATTTGAATTTTTTTTTTTGATCCCTTCCCCACACTCTGGAACAAGCCAGGATCCTGTGAACCTTCTTTCTCTAAGTTTGAGGGACCCTACTGGATTCCTAAATGATGCTCCCCAATTCTGCAACCTGAAGAGAAACTGCAGAGGAAATTTTAGGGGCGGGGGGGGGGGGGGGAAGGCTCAGCAGAGAAATATTTGCTATGGCTGCAGATTGCCCTGCCTGGGAGAATTAGGACTATCTGGATTTTGAGTGCCGGTTGAGCTGTCTTCTTGTCTTGCTTGTTTTTCCTTTTGAGACATTTTATCTCCTACTGTAATGAATTTTCCTGCCCAGTTGCTGGCATGGAAAGAGTCCTGAAGGCGCAGAAATAACAAATAAAGGAAAAACCATTTGGAACAGGAAAGATGGAGGCGGGCAAGACATTTGCGCAAGGGAGGTGGGGAAGAATGGGGGGGGGGGTGTCATTCTTTGACCCTGGTTTTCAGGTGAGTTTGCCCTCTTTCACCCAGGGGGCAGTGGTGAAATCCAATTTTTTTTACTACCTGTTCTGTGGGCGTGGCGTGGCTTGGTGGGCGTGGCAGGGGAAGGATACTGCAAATTCTCCATTCCCACCCCACTCGGGGGCCAGCCAGAGGTGGCATTTGCCGGTTCTCCGAACTACTCAAAATTTCTGCTACCGGTTCGTCAGCATCTGCTGGATTTCACCCCTGCCAGAGGGGTTCTATCACCTATGGTGGTGCTTTCTTCTGTTTGTTTCTTGGAGTTCTGCAGTTTTTCAGAAGTGGTTTGCCATTGCTTGCTCCCTAGGACTGTCAGTAAGTGACTGGCCCAAGATCATCCAGCTGGCTTCATGTCCAAGGAAATGTGGAAGAAGGAGCGGCAGGAAGTGGGGATGGAGTCAAAATAGGAATCAGCCTAGAGTCTCTTTGTAGCCACAAAGGAACAAGCCCAACCTCCCTTGAATTTCATTGACCCTTATTTAGGGCTAAAACAGTGCTGTTATTTGAGTAAGTTTCTGTGCCTAGGCATGAGTAGAAATCCATAAATTTAACCGGTTCCTGGTCTTTCGCATCTGACAGAGAGGATTAGAACTCACAGCCTTCCATCTTGACTAAACTCGATCTCTGCCTACGAATTAACTCTGGGCAAACTGGCAAAGGTGCTTTTCCAGAAGCCCACTGGACTTCCTTGTTTGTTTGTTTTTTTCCTTTGAAAACCTTTCCCTTCTCATCCAAGAAGCCATCGTTTACCAATCCTCTGAACTTAGAACTGAAGAACCTTCTTGGACGAGAAGCAAAACGTTTTCAAAGGAGGGGGGAAAAAGAACCCCACCCAAGAAAGTCTTCATTGACTTTCAGTGATCGGAATGGTTGAGAATCTCCATAGACTCCATAGAGGTCTTCAAACTTGGCAGCTTTAAAGACTTATGGACTTCAACTCCCAGAATTAAGCATACATAGCTGGCTGGAGGATTCTGGGAGTTGAAGCCCACAAGTCTTAATAGCGGCCAAGTTTGAAGACCCCTGTCATAGACCATCTGGGCAAACTCTTAGCATTCAACCCTTTGTGATGGGGCAGGACGGGCGGGGAAGCAATTATTCCTGCTCTGCCCCAGTTCAGCAGCAATCCCTAAGCAGCTCCTGGCTGCAAGAATTCAGGCTATTTAGAGCCCTCCTCTGCCTTCTGTCTCAAATTGTCTAGATCGAGGGTCTCCAACCTTGGCCCCTTGAAGCCTGGCGGACTTCAACTCCCAGAATCCCCCAGCCAGCTGGCTGGGGGATTCTGGGAGTTGAAGTCCGCCAGGCCAACCCCTGATCTAGACAGTTAAAGGGCACAGAGCAGAAAGCGCGGGGTCTTGGCACCATGGCACTTTCAGCCGGCAGGACAACCTGCCTGGGCCTTGGTGCCTTCGCCGTCCCCGGATCTCGCTGGAGGGAGAAGCCGCTTGCTCCCCGGGGCGCTCGGGCGAAGGGAAGACGGAGGGGGGTGGGGGTTGGATGCCTGGAAGGCAGCCTTATCTCCCCCGGAGCCCCTTATCCGCTCCCTGGCTCCGGCGGGGTGGGCGTCTGCGGGAAGCCCCAGCCAAGAACCAGCCGGCCCGGGCTCCGTGACATGCAGGGAAGGGGGACTCACTGGCGGCCTTATCTGGGCCGGCCGGTTTGATGGAGCGCCTGGCGTCTGTCTGGGGAGGAGGAGGGCGGGGGCTCGACGGCTCCCAGTTAACCCCACGAAAGACGGCCGGCTGGAATGCGGAGGGGACGCGCAGAGAGCTGCCTGCCGCGGCTTCTCTCTCTCTCTCTCTCTCTCTCTGTTTTCCTCCTCCCTTCCCTTCCTCCTCCTTCTCTCTCTCTCTTTCTCTTTCCCCACTCTCTCATTCTTTTCTCTCTCTCTCTCCTCCCTCCCTCTCTCTTTCCCTCCTTTATCTCTCTCTCCTTCCTCTCTCTTTCCTTCCTCCCTCTATTTCCCTCCTCTCTTTCTTTCCTTCCCTCCCTCTCTTTTCATCCTTTCTCTCTCTGTTTCCCTCCTCCCTTCTTCCCTCCCTCCTTCTTCTCTCTCTCTTTCTCTTTCCCACTCTCTCATTCACTCCTTTCTCTCTCTCTCCTTCCTTCCTCACTCTCTCTTTCCCTCCTCTCTCTTTTTCTCCCTCCCTTCCTCTCTTTTCATCCTTTCTCTCTCTTTCCCTCCCTTCTCTCCCTCCCTTTTTCTCCCTCCTTCCTCTCTTCCCCTCCTTTATCTCTCTCCCACCCTCCTTCCTCTCTCCTTCCCTCCTTTATTTCTCTTTCCTTTCTTCCTCTCTCTTTCCCTCCTTTCTCACTCTTTCTTTCTCTCCCACCCTCTTTCTTTCCATTCTTTCTCTCTCTCTCTCTCTCCTTTCTCTCCCTCCCTCTTTCTTTCCATTCTTTCTCTCTCTCTCTCCTTTCTCTCCCTCCCTCTTTCTTTCCATTCTTTCTCTCTCTCTCTCTCCCTCCCTCCCTCTCCTTCCTCTCTCTCTCTCTTTCTTTCCCTCCTTTCTCTCCCTCCCTTGGCTGATAATGGCCGGGGGCCTCCCCTAGATCACCCTTTTCCCAGAATGGGTGCCTGCCCCCTCCTGCATTTTCATGGGGTGGGGGAGGAATGCACCCCCACCGGGCCTGATCTTCTCCAGCCCAGTCTCCCTCCTGGACATCTGTTCCCCCACCACCCCACTTCACCGTCCCCGGTCCAGACATCCAGGAGACCGGCTGGCGATAAGAGCCTTCCCTCCACGCTGGCCCCTGGCTCTGCTCTGCCGCCAGCCTCAGGCGGGGGTCAGGTCAGCAATCTCGACTCCCCGTTTAGTCAAAAGGTTCCTCTTTTCACCACCCAGCCTGGGGAGAGCAGAGGGGAAGGTCTGTAGCTTTGCAGAGAAGAACAAGGACTTTTCTTTGGACGGCTTTGCAAAATTAGAACCTGAGGGCTAGAAGAGACCTTTGAGGACTATCTAGTCCAGGGGTCTCCAACCTTGGCAACTTTAAGACTTGTGGACTTCAACTCCCAGAATTCCTCAGCCAGCTTTGCTGGGAGCTGAAGTCCACAAGTCTTAAAGTTACCAAGGTTGGAGACCCCTGATCTAGTCCAACTCCCTGTCCAAGGCAGGAGATCTTATAAACCTGGAGAAATGGCTATCCCATCTTTTCTTGAAGACCTCCAATGATGGACCATCCACAACTTCAGGAGGCAAAGCTATTGCATTGATTAATTGTTCTCACAGTCAAGAAATTATTTCTTTAGTTCTGGGTTGGATCTCTCTTGAATGTTCCTTCACCTGTTGCTTCTTGTCTTGCCCTCAAGTCCTTTGGAAAATAGGCCAACCGCCTCTTCTCTTTGACAGCTCCTCAAATATTGGAAAATTGCTTTCATGTCTCCCCTAATCTTTCTTTTCATTATAATATATAGACATTCCCAGTGTCTGCAACTGTTCATCGTATGTTTTAGCCTCCAGTCCCCTAACCATCTTGGGTGCTCTTCTGCTACTCTTTCTAGGGTCTCGGCATCTTCTTTGTCCGTTTTTTCAGCTGATGCTTAAGAGGGGGGTTTACATTTCCCTCTGCAGTGCACAGAAGTGGCTTCTGCAAGGCTTCCCTCCCTCCCCTTGTGGCAGCCTCAGATCTCTGTTGTGCCTTCATCTTGTCTCCAGCCTTGTGGGGCAATGGTGATGCCAACTTTACCAACAGAAGAGAATATTTGTGGCTCAGGGTGGAACTGTGGGGTCCTCGATGCTGTGTGAGCTTGCTTGTTTTCGTGTAGACATTTCATTGCCAAACTTGGTAACATCATCAGTACCAGAAGGGAATAGGGTTTCCAGAGAGGAGAAGTGTGTGGTCCTTGGTGCTCTCTGAACTTGGCTGTTTGCTTGCAAAGTTTTCATGACCCAACAAGGTAAACATCATCAGTGCTAGAAGAGAGTGGGGGGAGGGGCAAGGAGAAAACCCCATTCCCTTCTAGCAAAATGAAATGTGACAACAACAAGAAGAGCCTTGGTGGTGCAGTGGACTAAGGTGCTGTTAAAGTAGCACTTAGCTGCCAGCTGCCTGCAATTACTGCGAGTTCAAATCTCACCAGGCTCAAGGCTGACTCAGCCTTCCATCCTTCCGAGGTAGGTAAAATGAGGACCCGGATTGTGGGAGCAATAAGCTGACTAAAAAAGAACACCGCTGGGGGGGAGGGCGCAAAAGCCCGACAAAAGTATGAAGGCTATTGCTTAATGCATTGTAAGCCGCCCTGAGTCTCCGGAGAAGGGTGGCATATAAATTGAACTAATCAATAAATAAATACAATAAATAAAACCAAGTTCAGAGAGCACCATGGACCTCACAGTATAGATACAATCCAGCATCTATAACAATGTTCTCAACCTTGGGAGACTTTCTGAGGCTGAGACACAACGGTCCGTGAAATGACCTCCCAAGGGCTGAGAGTCTGAGTATTGGTCTGCAGAGGCAGAATGCTTGCAGTTGCCTTCAAGGACAACCCAGCCTGTCTTAAGAGCAGGGAGGATTGATTCTCCTCAGTGCAGGACAGATGCTCTCCTGCTTTAATCATGGCTTAAACAAGGCTAGCTGCTTTCTTTTCAGCCAGAAGCTGCAATACAAATTATATTTTCCTTCTGAGATTAAGGAGCAAGAAGAAGATGATGGGATGTTTCATTGGAGATGTCAGGACAGAAATAGTCAGCATTTGTAGAACCTCTGATTATTTCTTTCCACAGCCAGATAGCGCATTGAACTGTCGACTGACAACCGTTCATTTAGTGACCATTCAAAGTTACAACGGCACTGGAAAAAGAGACTTATGACCGTTTTTCAGATTTATGGCCATTGAGGCACCCCCCCCATGGTCACATGATCAAACTTCAGATGCTTGGCAACTGACTCGTATTTATGATGGTTGCAGCGTCCCAGGTTTTGCAATCTTCTGACAAGCAAAATCAATGGGGAAGCCAGATTCACTTAACAACCGTGTCACTAATTTAACTGCAGTGATTCACTTAACAACTGTGGCATGAAAGGTCATAAAAACGGGACAAAACTCAACAACTGTCTTGCTAAATTGAGGATTATCTGTGCCATTTTGAATGGTGTATATGATATGATCAACCTTGGCTGCAAAGTCCTGTTTAATGACCTGGAATATTCCATCGATTTCTCTGTAAATGCAGGCCTGACCCGCTTCATTATACATTTTTGGCAATTCTGGGGTTACCAAAGTCGATCCCATGATTTCTTTGCCACCAAGGAGCCCAGCGTCTTCCAGGCCTCTCCCTTCTTCCCTGCCGCTGCTCCTGTTCACTTCTCTCTCTCCCTCCCTCTCTCTCTCTCCCTCCCTCCCTCCCTCCCTCCGTCTCTTTCTCTCTCTCTCCCTGTTTGCCCATCGCAGCTGCCAAAAGGCCAGACCCAGCGTGCCATTAAAAATGCAGACTTCTGAATTCCAAACTTTTCCCTCAAAGCATAATTTATGATTGTGCGGTGGAAAGTACATTTTCCCACACCAATGGAGACAAAAAGAATATATTTACAAAAATATATCAGCAGGAGAGAGAGAGAGAGAGAGAGAGAGAGAGAGAGAGAGAGAGAGAGAGAGAGAGAGAGAGGGAGGGAGGCCTGGGCTTGCTGGCACTTTTCATGGGGAAGGAATGAATCTTGGGTGTGGTAGTGCAAGAAAGTTGGGGTTTTTTTTTCTTTTTTGTGAAAAATCCGATGAACTCACAGGCAAGGGGGAGAACGAAGCATCCAACTGAGAGCAGGGAAGAGCTCGCAAGGCATCCCTTGGCTCATTCAGACGCTTATCCAGGTATCCTCCCGGTGGGCCTTGTCTGAGACACTTTCTCAAATTACATAGAGAACAGAACTGAACAGAACGGAATAGGAATAGAGCTGGATGGGGCCTTGGAGGTCTTCTAGTCCAACCCCCTGCTCAGGCAGGAGACCCTAGGTCAGGGGTCTGCAAATTTAAACACTCAAAGAGCCCTTTGGATCCTTTTCCCACAGAAAAGAAAACACCGGGAGCCGCAAAACTCTTCCTGTGCCTGACTATTTCTTGAGTGGCCACAAAACTAGCATATGTAGTTTCCTTGTTGGTCGGTTCCTGGCCAGGCTTTTTGGTGTTTGGGTGATCCTCATCCCCTGGGAGTCGGTGGTCGTCCTCGTCTGGGTGGTGTCTGATGCCCCCGTTGTGTGGTCCCCGGTCTACTCCTGTTGTTCGGCGTTGGTTTTCTTGTCTCGCCTGCGGCCGGCCCACTTGATCGGGGAAGGGTAGGTCTTCCCTGACGGGGAAGTGGCAGGCCTACCTCATCGGGATGTTGCAGGAGGTTGTCCCAGCTGAAAGCAGAGCTCAGAAGCCTGTTTTTGCTGGTCACAGAGCCCCCCGACACAAGTGATGTCAAGCTGTCCATGCTCACCCTGGCCAAACACAATCCTGATGCAGCCCACGATGAAATCGAGTTTGACACCCCTGGCCTATATCATTCCAGACAAGTGGCTGTGCGGTCTCTTCTTAAAAGCCTCCAGTAATGGAACTTCTGGAAGCAAAACATTCCACTGGTTAATTGTTCTCACTGTCAGGAAATTTCTCTTTAGTTCTAGGTTGCTTCTCTGCTTGATTAGTTTCCATCCATTGCTTCATGTCTGTGGAGATCCTCCGTCATCCAGGTCATGGTTGTCCCAAAGGTGCTTTTTCAAGAGGCAACTGGACTTTCTGGTTTTTCTTTGAAGGCATTTCGCTTCTTCTCCAATAAAGCTTCTTCAGCTCTGACTGGATAGTGGGGAAGGGAAGGATTGATATTCCTTGCAGACAGCTGGTCATTTGCCTCCTTTTGGTGAGTCCTTAAGTCCACTTGGAGGTTTGTCTGTGTCCTCAGGGTCACCTGGGTGGTGCAAATGGGTGTGGAGCCTTTTTGGAACTGTTGAAAGGACTGTGTTGTAGATTGGAGACAGATGATGTCCTATCCTTCCCCCTCTGTTGAGGGAGGGGCTGTTCAATTTGGACATAGATGGCCTCTTTGACCCCTCTTTCAAACCAGCAGCCCTCTCCATCCAAAGAGTGGCCTTTGTCTTTCAAATGCAGGTGTACTGCTGAATCTTGTCCTGATGGGTTTGTTCTCCTACTATGTTGTGCCATGCGTTTATGAAGTGGTTGTTTTGTTTCCCCAGTGTACAGATCTGCATATGTCTAGCTGCATTGTACTGCATATACCATGTTGCTCAGTTTGCGTCAGGGTGTCTTAGCCTCGCGGTGGACAAGCTTCTGCCTTAGTGTATTCTTGGGTTTAAAGCCAACGCCACAAACATGCACAATTCCTGCAACCGTTCTTCATACGTTTTAGTCTCCAGGCCCTTAATCATCTTCTTCCTCTCCTTTCTGTTGGTCGGGGTGGGGTGGGGGTGGGGGTAGGTTAGAAATGCTGCCAAAGACCTGTGCAGAGTATCGTCTCATTCTATAAGGCAGGGGTCCCCAAACTTGGCGACTTTAAGGCTTATGGACTTCAATTCCCAGAATTTCCCAGCCAGCCATGCTCAAGTATTAAAGTCACCAAGTTTGGGGACCCCTGCTATAAGGCCAACTTTTTTCCCCCAAACGAATCTTGCAGAAAAGTCCTCAGGAGCAGGATTTGCAAAAGGTCCCGCAAGGGCAGGAAGCTGAACCATCCTAAGTGTCACAATGGAAAGAGGATGCTACACACACACACACACACACACACACACACACACACACACACACACACACAGGGTCCAAACCCATCTGGGGAAATTTGGAAACAACAGGGAAGAAAAGAGAGATGGAAAAACAAACAAGAAGAAGGAAAATCAGAAGTCAGAATCTGAAACAGGAAAAACCCGGCGTCAGGACGGGGCCGTCGATAAAGGCAACTGTGCTGAATACACAAACAAGCGGCTGCTCTAATGGAGGCTAGCAAAGGAACCCCTGGGCTGAGGTCCCCACTGGCTGCAGACCCCAGGACGGAGCTGGTGAAGGGCAAAGGGAGACCAGGCCAGGCCGAGGAAGAGGGCTGGGTGGGTTGACGGAAGCACCCGCATTGATTGAGGAGCTGCAACTGAAGCATCAGAGGGCACTCTGCTCTGGCCAGAGAAGAATGGGTCACAGGAGGATGCCTGATTGAGGGTTGTGGAAGAAGGAAGGAAGGAAAATGGCAATAGCGCTTAGACTTATATACTGCTTCATAGTGCTTTACAGCCCTCTCTAAGCGGTTTACAGAGTCAGCCTCTTGCCCCCAACAATCTGAGTCCTCGTTTTACCCACCTTGGAAGAATAGAAGGTTGAGTCAACCTTGAGCCACTCAGGATCGAACTGCCGAACTGCTGGCAATAGGCAGTCAGCAGAATTAACCTACAATACTGCATTCTCACCGCTGCGTCACCACAGCAACAAAGATTAACTGGAGGTTAAATCGAATGATGAACGATTGAGAGAACTGGGCATGTCTCACCTTTCTAAGGGAAGGACTAGGGATAGATAGATAGATAGATAGATAGATAGATAGATAGATAGATAGATAGATAGATAGATAGATAGAATAGATAGATAGATAGACAGACAGACAGACAGAAACAGTGAGAGAAAGAGAGATAAGACATAGAGTGCAATAGCACTTAGACTTATATACCGCTTTACAGTGCTTTACTGCCCTCTCTAAGCGGTTTACAGAATCAGCCTCTTGCCCCCAACAACCTGGGTCCTCATTTGACCCACCTCAGAAGGATGGAAGGCTGAGTCAACCTTCAGCCAGTAAGGATCGAACTGCCTAACTTGCTGGCAATAGGCAGTCAGCAGAATTAACCTACAATACTGCATTCTAACCACTGAGCCATCACAGCTCCTCCCTCTTTCCCTCCTTTCTCAATAGCACTTAGACTTATATACTGCTTCATAGTGCTTTTGCAGCCCTCTCTAAGCAATTTACAGAGTCAGCCTCTGGCCCCCAACAATCTGGGTCCTCATGTGATCTCCTGTTAACTATGACGGGGATCTTGGAGTCCCAGTGGACAATCACTGAAGCCAGTAGTATGCTGCAGCTGCCAAAAAAGCCAATGCAATCCTAGGCAGCATTAATAGAGGGATAGCATCAAGATCAAGAGAAGTGATAATACTGCTCTAAACTGCACTAGGGAGGACACATTTGGAATACTGTGTCCAGTTCTGCACCACAACACAAAAAAGATGTTGAGACCAGCAGAACAGAAGTTGCCTTCAGAAGTTGAGGCTGCTCCGTCACCGGTGGCTTTTAAGAAGAGATTGGACAATGAGTTGTCCGGAAGGGTCTCCTGGTTGGATTAGAAGACCTCCAAGGTTCCTTCCAGCTCTGTTATTCTGCTATAGACCCTAGAGAGACTTCAGTGAATAGCAACAAAGATGATAATAGAACCAGTAGTAAAACCGGCGGGATGCTCCACCCACCGACCCCGACGTCATCAGAACGTTTCTGTGCATGCACAAAAGAGCGCACGGCGAAGAGCCCCATTGCGAACCAGTAGAAAAGGTAAGTAGAACTCACTCCTGCCCCTAATCATCTTTGTTGCTCTTCTCTGCACTCTTTCCAGAGTCTCAATATCTTTTCTATAGTGTGTTGACCATTAACGCTAATGTGGTGATTAACATTTTGTTTATTATTGCCTGTTGCTTCATTCAGTTGTTTTTTCAATTCTGCCTCTACCAGGAGAAGCCTGGAATAAGTGTGTGCAAATATCCATCACGGACCCATTCCACCGAAGACTCTGCAAACATCCTGTGGTTAAAACCAAGTTCCACCGGTAGGGAGATGCAAAGTCATTATCTTAATTCAGACCATCTGAAGAAGAAGAAGGAAAAAAAAGAGCAAACCCTCACTTTCTCCAAAAGCTGCAAGTCAGCAATTTCCAGTTGAAAATTTCCTTTGAAGGTTTTGCTTGTTTGTTTAAGACTGACCGCTCTCAGATTGGCCCCTGACTGTTCAGAGGGGCTGGAAAGTTGGTGTCTCTCAAGGAAAGTAGAAATAACAGTCCTAATCGAAAGAGGATGAAGAGGTGACGGAGAACAAAGCCAAGCAGAATTTACTAGCTCGAGGGTCCCTTTAAATGGTATCAAAACAAGGGGGGTGGATCCAGGCTTCAATACAGTCGTGGTTAAGAACTTCTTAATCCTGTCTCCTTCCTGGCCGATAGCCAGTTGGAGCCGCGCCAAGAAGTCCTGGCAGAAAATGTTGAGGCCAGAGTTACATGCAAACGAGTCCATTTGAGAGGAATAAAGTTTGCATAGCCAGCTTCTTGGCCAATCTCTGGTTGGTTTTCCTTCCTTTTTCTGTTGTTCTTCCTCCATCCATGCATGGACCGGTTTGGGCAAGAGACAACAGCAATCCAGATAGAAGCCACAAACTCTAAACAAAGCTTGCCATTCCTAAAGCACCCCGTCTTCTCGGGGACCCTGGTGGGCACATCCGTACTGGGAATGATGGTCTGAAGTTGGAGGAAAGCAACTTCTGAGGTACTAATACCACTCTATAAAGCCTTGGTAAGACCACAGCTAGAATAGTACATCCAGTTTTGGTCACCGCACTATTAAAAAAATGTTGAAACTCTAGAAAGAGTGCAGAGAAGAGCAACCAAGACGATTAGGGGCCTGGAGACTAAAAACATATGAAGAACAGTTGCAGAAACTGGATATGGCTAGTCTAGTGACGAGAAGGACCAGGAGAGACATGATAGCAGTCTTCCAATATTTGGTGCTTTGAAAAATACCTTGAACCCCTCCTCTGTGTGGCAGCTCCTCAAATATTGGAAGACTTTTTTCATGTCTCCCCTGGTCCTTCACTAGACTAGCAATGCTCAATCCCTGTAACTGTTCTTCATATATGTTAGTCTATTTAGTCTATTTTCCAAGGCACTCAAAGGCCAGACAAGGAATAATGGTTGGAAACTGATCAAGGAGAGATTCAACCTGGAACTAAGGAGGAATTTTCTGAGAGTGAGAACAACCAACCAATGGAACAGCTTCAGAAGTTGTGGGAGTTTCATCTCTGGAGGCTTTCAAGAAGAGACTGGACTGTCAGAAATGGTGTAGGGTCAGTTGGACAGTCTCCAACCTTGGCCACTTGAAGCCTAGCAGACTTCAACTCCCAGAATTCCTCAGCCAGTCTCCAACTTTGGCCACTTGAAGCCTAGCAGACCTCAACTCCTAGAATTCTGGGAGTTGAGGTCCGCTATCCCTGTTTTAAAGCATTAGCCAGGCAGTTAAACGGAGATGCAAGACTTTATTTTCCGGCTAAAAATGGAGGAAGAAAGAGGATGAAAAGCTTCCTTGTTTCACTGGCCGTCTCTATCGCTGTCCTAATCCATGCTGTAATCAACAGTATATTTTTGTGATGTTGAATCTGTTTTGCCAAGCCAACAAGAAGCGGCCAACTTCAGCAAGCCATCTAAAAATACCCAGTTTATAATTTCAACAAGTCAACAAACCTCCTCATTTGCTCATCCTCTCCCCAAACCACATCAAAGAAGGAGCTGCTGGGAAAGCAACGTGTTGAAAGCCCAGCTGACGGCTCTCGCTTTGTGTGATTCCCTTCGTAAGGGACCTTATAGGTCATCTAGTCCAACCTCCCACCAAGCAGGAGCTGGATACCCTACACCATTTCTGACAAGTGGCAGTCCAGTCTCTTTTTGAAGGCTTCCAGGGATGAAGCTCCCACAACTTCTGAAGGCAACTTCTGTTCCACTGGTTGATTGTTCTCACTGTCAGAAAATTCCTCCTTATTTCCAGGTTGAATCTCTCCTTGATCAGTTTCCATCCATTATTCCTTATCTGGCTTTCAGGTGCTTTGGAAAATAGCTTGACCCCCCTTCCTCCTTTCTGTGGCAGCCCCTCAAATATTGGAAGACTGCTTTCATGTCTCCTCTGGTCGTTCACTAGACTAGCCTTGCTCAGTCCCTGTAACTGTTCTTCATATGTATTAGTCTATTTTCCAAGACACTCAACGGCCAGACAAGGAATAATGGTTGGAAACTGATCAAGGAGCGATTCAACCTGGAAATGAGGAGGAATTTGTGAGGACAATAAATCAGTAGAACAGAAGTTGCCTTCAGAAGTTGTGGGAGCTTCATCCCTGGAGGCTTTCAAGAAGAGACTGGATTGCCATCTGTCACAAATGGCATAAGGTCTCCTGCTTGGGTGGGGGGTTGGACTACATGACCTACAAGGTCCCTTCCAACTCTGTTAATCTAATTAATCTAATCTCTCTGTGGCAGCCCCTCAAATATTGGAAAACTGCTGCTATCCTGCCTCCCCTGGTCCTTCTCTTCACTAAACTAGCCCTGCCCAGTTCCTGCAACTCTTCATCATATGTTTTAGTTTCCAGTCCCCTCATCATCCTGGTTGCTCTTCTCTGCACTCTTTCTAGAGTCTCAACATCATTTTTTAAAGTGTGGTGACCAAAACTGGATTCAGTATTCTAGGTGTGGTCTTACTAAGGCTTTATAGAGTAGTATTAGTACCTCTCTTGATCCTGATTGTATTCTTCTGTTAATGCAGTTTAGGATTGCATTGGCTTTTTTGGCTACTGCCACACACTGTTGGCTCATATTTAATTGATTGTCCACTAAGACTCTAAGATACTTCTCACAGTTACTTGTAAGTGTGAAAAAAGGGATCCCTCTCAGGTGATCTTCTTCTTTGCAATAAAATAATAATGCTTGGCTTGGAGGAACAGAGCGGTTTTCCCCCTAGGAAGATAAAGTAAGTTGCTATGTTGGGTAGGGGATAGCTAAGGACAGCTAGTCATCAACTTACAGCAGTTCATTTAGTGCCCCTTCGAAGTTACA
The DNA here is from genome assembly GCA_030761175.1 of Masticophis lateralis. Taxonomy (NCBI): domain Eukaryota; kingdom Metazoa; phylum Chordata; class Lepidosauria; order Squamata; family Colubridae; genus Masticophis; species Masticophis lateralis. The sequence goes on along the minus strand of JAUDYJ010000012.1, from coordinate 21,796,148 downwards.
ACACAAAAAGTAACTTATGGCCATTTTTCGCGCTGACGACCATTGCAGCATCCCCCTGGTCATGCAATTAAAATTCAGACGCTTGGCAACTGGCTCATATTTGTGTCGGTCGCAATGTCCTGGAATCATGTGGCCCCTTTTTGTGGCTTCTGATAACAAGGTCAATGAGGAAGCCAGATCCACTTAACAACCATGTTACTAATTGAACAGCTGCGGTGACTTGTAAAATGGGGCAAAATAAATTTATCACTTAGCAATAGAAATTTTGGGCTCGCTTTTGGTCATGAACGGTCATTAAATTTTGGTTGTGAACGGTCACTCAACAGAGGGTTATAGCACCCGTACAGGTAGACCTCAACTGATAACCTTCTGTTTAGCGACGATTTAAAGTTAAATAATACTCTGGAATAGTCTTCCCACCGACCTCAGGACGGCCCCTGACCTCCTCTCCTTCCGCCGGGATTAAAAACATGGCTGTTTAAAGAACATTATGATCGTGGGGTTATATAGCCTTTTTAGAATGATTTTAATGGATTTTAATGTGTTTTAATTGTGTTTATTGTGATTTGTATTTATGATTGTTTTTGTAAGCCGCCCTGAGTCCTTGGGGAGAATGGCGGTGTTAGATCGGCGCAGGAATGAAGATGAGACCAGCGGAGTTCATGTAACACGTTTATTAACAGGAACCGAACTGGAGCGGCGCTGCCGGAGCTCTCCTTATATTCGCTCCTGCAGCCGCACCGCCCCCTGACAGGGATTCAAAACTCCCACCGGAGGATTTCTCGGCCAATCCCCGGCAGATGTCCTTATAAGGACATAACACTCCTCCCCCCTAGATCTTAAGCTGTCCATCAACAACAAAGTCACGTAAGTAGGCAGGCCGATTGCGTATTCTACTAGACCTGCGCAGTCCATTCGTTGGCTGACAGCCCTCCTGGTTGGAGCGTGCTTCTGCGGCTCCTGACGCCATCCCTGGAGCCGGGCTGGATCTGGCCGTCGAGGACGCGGGCGGTGCTCCCGTACCTCCGGCCAGGTCGCTGACCTCCGCCTGCGGGCGATGCTGGTCTTCTTCATCGCTGCTCCGATCGTTGGATCTCCGTTGTTCGACCGGTCCGGAACTCCTGAGCCACGGTAAGTCCCTGGGGTGTCCTTCGGTTCCCACCGGGCCGGGGTTGGTCGGGTCCGGTCGTGGGTGCAGGTTCGGCGGCAGCAACTGGGTCGGTCCCTTGGGCTCCCCGGTTGAGTTCGGTTCACTCCCGGGGCTGCTGGTGGGTTGGTTTGGCGTTGGTTCACCCTCGCCGGTGGGTCGCAGGCCTCCTCCGCAGGGGTGGTGTAGTCCCTCTCTGCTGGGCTGGCGCTGCTGGGTTGGTCGCGGGGTCTCGCCCTCGCCGGGGTGGTGCTGCCCTACCTCGCAGGGATGGCGTAGGCCCTCTCTGCCGGGGTGGTGTTGCTGGGTTGGCTGAGGACTCTCACGGCCTTCTCTGCAGGGGTGGCGTAGGCCTTCTCTGCGGGGTGGGTGTAGTCGCACCGATCGCCGCCTCTTGCCGTCCGGGTGTCGGTCGTCTCGGCTCGGTTGGTGCTGGCCTCCTCTGCTGGGGTGGCGGAGGCCCTCCTCGCAGGGTTGGTGTCAGGTATGCTTCCTTCAGTATCCAGGAAAGGATAACCCAGACTCCATTTGATAGGTAACTGGTACTTTTACTAGATATGAATTGAACGCAACCATAGAAAGCAGGATTCTGAAGCAAAACGCGCGAAAGTTACAATTAGAAAGCATCCCCCTCCCTTGTGCACCATCAATCACCCAATCCACAGGTCTTCCAGAGGTCAGGTGGGAGCAGACGTCTGGCCATGTCAGCATCCAGGAATGCAGTGTCCGTTGGACTGATAACAGTTTAAGGGAAGGTTTCGTTTCTCAGAAAGTTTCTAGAAAGCCCGCGTGAGCATAAACCCGCCTCCCCCCGATTCTATGGCAACCGAAGCGGCAAAGCAAAACTAGCGAGGTTGACATTCGGCCCCCCTTCAGAAGAGACAGCTTCTAATCCTGAAACAGAGAAAAGAAAAGGCAATATCACAACAATTAACACTCATCATGATTCAAGGTTTATCAGGGTATTTGGTGTGGAACAGCTGCACTTTTCTAGGTGCCCTAACATCACGTTTATTCACCCACTCAGCTTGTGATAATGGGAAGTGCTTCCAGGCTACGAGATACTGTACTTTCCCATGATGTTTTCTAGAGTCCAAAATCTCTTTTACTTCAAAGTGTTGTTCCCCTTCAATGAGGATGGGAACAGGAGGAGATTCCTTGGGCGGACGTAGAGAGGATGATTGTTCCAGTTTCAGTAAACTAACATGAAACACTGGATGAATTCGTCGCAAGTTCTTTGGTAAATCTAATTCAACCGTGACTGGGTTAATGATCCGTGTAACAGGGAAAGGGCCCACATACTTAGGACCAAGCTTTTTTGATTTCTGCGGAGTTTGTAAATACTTGGTAGACAGATACACCATGTCCCCCACTTGATAGGTATGTGCGGGGCATCTCCTTTTGTCGGCTTGGGTTTTATGGGCTTGGTGGGCATCATCTAACGCTTTACGAGTCACTGCCCAAGTCGCTCGTAGTTGATCGATCCACTCAATCAGAGAAGGGTTTTGTGGGTCATCATGAGGTAACTCTGGGATTGGCACAAACTCTTGTCCAGAAGCCACCTTGAAAGGAGTGAAACCTGTGCTGCTATGTACGGAATTGTTATATGCCACTTCTGCGAATGGCAGTAATTCCACCCAGTTGTCCTGTTGGTAGTTTATATAACATCTTAAATATTGTTCTAACACGCCATTGGTTCTTTCACAGGCCCCATTGGTCTGGGGGTGGTGGGCGGAGCTTAGTCCTTGGGCGGAGCCTATCAACATTAGGAACTCTTTCCAAAAGCTGGAGGTGAACTGTACTCCTCTGTCTGAAATTATACGTTTTGGCGCTCCATGTAGCCTATATACATGTTGAATGAACATCTTAGCAAGGGTTTTTGCTGATGGGATCTTAGTGCATGGGATAAAATGCACCTGTTTGGAAAATAGATCAGTTACTACCCATATAACGGTGCAACCCCCACTCTCGGGAAGGTCTACAATGAAGTCCATGGATATTTCTTTCCAAGGAGCAGTGGGCCTGGCCACACTTTGGAGAAGACCAGGTGCCTTCCCGGGAGGTCTCTTAGCCGAGGCACACACTGGACAGCTCGCTACATATGCCTCTGTGTCCTTTTTGAGCGCGGGCCACCAAAACTGTCTTTTGACGAGGTGTAAGGACTTGACAAATCCAAAGTGTCCCGCCACCTTGGAATCATGGGCGTGTTGCAGGACAGTTGCTCGTAAATTAGCTGGGACATACAATTTGGCTCCAACCCAAGCTAGTCCATCACGAAGTGTACATTCATTTGAGTGGGCTTGGAACCACTCATCGGTTTTTAAAGTCTCTTTTAGTTGCTGGAGCAACTCACCCGACAGACTTGGGTCACGTTTCGATTGTGCTCGGGTAGTCACTGGTGCCGCCAGTTGGGCTGACGGGACAATTGGACGGACAACTTCCTCCCTGGTGCTGTTGTACTGAGGCAATCTGGACAAAGCATCTGCCATGAAATTCTTCCCGCCAGGAAGGTAGCGCAAAGTGAAGTTAAAACGGTTGAAATGTTGGGCCCAGCGCATTTGTTTAGGCGACAGCTTACGTGGGGTTTTCAAAGCCTCGAGATTTTTATGATCAGTCCAAACTTCAAAAGGATGTTTAGCTCCTTCGAGAAAGTGTCTCCAGGTTAGGAGTGCCCAACGTACGGCGAAAGCCTCCTTTTCCCATATGGCCCATCTCCTTTCGGTTTCGGATAGTTTCCGGGATGTGTAGGCGCAGGGCTGTAATTTTCCATCCGCATTCTTCTGCAGAAGTACGGCCCCTACTGCAACATCACTGGCATCTGCCTGTACCACAAAAGGTTCGTCCATATCTGGGTGTTTAAGAACTGGTTCAGCAGCAAATAGCCGTTTCAGTTTTTCGAATGCTGCCTGACAGTCCATAGTCCATTCAAGAGGTTTGGAGGGCTTTGGTTTTCCTTCACCCTTGGTTTTCAGGAGATTAGTTATTGGCAATGCGATTTTGGCAAACGAGGGGATGAATTGTCGGTAAAAGTTAGCAAATCCCAAAAAACTCTGTAACTGCTTGCGGGTGCGTGGCGCTGCCCATTCTAACACCGCCTGAACCTTCGCAGGGTCCATTTCTATTCCCTCCGGGGAGATGCGATAGCCAAGATAGTCAATTTTGGTTTGGTGGAACTCACATTTAGAAAGCTTTGCATACAGTTCAGCAGCCCTAAGTTTTTTCAGGACGGTGCGTACTAATCTCACATGGTCGGTCATGTTGTCAGAGTAGATAAGAATGTCATCCAAATAAACGAGCACCCCCTTATACAAATGCTCATGCAAAATTTCATTGATTAATTGCATGAATACCGCAGGAGCCCCTTGTAGTCCAAACGGGAGTACTCGGAACTGGAAACACCCCAGCGGACAGTTAAATGCAGTTTTCCATTCATCCCCTTCCTTGATGCGCACCCTGTAATAAGCCTCCCGTAAATCCAACTTGGTAAAAATCTTCCCCTTCCCTAGGTGAGCCAACATGTCCTTCATGAGGGGTAAGGGGTAGACGTTTTCCACGCAAATCGCGTTTAGGTTCCTATAGTCAACCACCAGACGAAAGGAACCATCTTTCTTTTCTCTGAATAAAACTGGTGCGGCCACTCGTGGTCTGGCTGGTTGGATGAAGCCCCGTTCTAGGTTTTTGTCAATAAAATTTCGTAGTTCCCCCAGTTCACGAGGGGTCATAGGATAAATCTTAGGCTTAGGGAGCTTCACTCCCGGGAGTATCTCAATAGCACAGTCTGTAGCCCTGTGGGGGGGCAGCACATCCGAGGCCTTCTCGCTAAAAACTTCACGGAGGTCCCAATACTCTTTTGGAATTTTCTCCTCCCCCTCTATGTGGTCTATTGCCATCTCCGCTTCTTCAGGGGCCCCTCTGTCTTCAGGGGGGGGCTCCTTCCCTTCAGATGGTGGTTTACTAGTACGAATGCGCAGAACCCCCGTTTTCCAGTTAATTCGTGGGTTCCATTTTCGTAGCCAGGGCAAGCCAAGAATGAGGGGTCGTTCCATGCTAGGGGCCACCACAAAACTGAGAATCTCTACGTGGTCCCCTAATTTCATTTCAATGGGTTCCGTTATGAAACTAGTCGGGGCCCCGCCTGCCATCGACCCATCTAGCTGGCAGAATGCAATAGGCCTTTTCAGCTCCCTCAGTCTCAGGCCCATCTTTTCTACTACTTTCGGGCTGATAATGCACCTGGTGCACCCAGAGTCTAATAAGGCCGGCATCTGTGCATGGGTCCCTGTGGACGGCACTTTAAGTTCTATGGGGACGAGTAGGGGCCCCTCAGTGTGACTCACCAGGTCATCGGAGTCGGTCTCGCTGTCGTCCGCGTGGGTCGGAGTTCCCAACTCCCCTTTGGCCCGGGGAGCGAACTCTACGACTTCCCCCTCCAGCGCGACTTCACGAACTTTTGCAGGTGTTTTGCCCATCTTCTTTGGCGTTCTGCTGGCAGGTTTTGGCACTGGCCTGGACAAGCACTCAGCGGCCCGGTGTCCTTCCATGCCGCACTTAAAACAAGTGAAAGGCTTCGGTTTGGGTTTGGTTTCCGGCCTTCCCCCAGTCATTTTTGGGGCTTCTTTGCGGTGGTAGGAGAATGATGGTTCCCCGGCACGCCCCCTCCTTAGTCAGCTACGGCTTATCTCAATTTCTGCATCCTCAGCTGCTATGTACCAACTGTCCAGATCATCGGGAACCCCCCGTGCTCTACAGTCGTGGTAGATTTCATCATTCAGCCCGTCTTTGAAACCTTCCAGCAGAGCTACCTCTGACCACCCTGTCATGTATGGCGCTAGCTCCCGGAATTCTTGGGTGTATTCCGCTACCGATCTCCGGCCTTGCTGGATGCTTTTCATACGGAGCCTCGCCTTCCGCTCAGCTAAGTGGTCCTCGAAACGTCTCCTAAGGGCCGCCATAAACTGGTTGTAATTCCGCAGCAAGGGGGAGTTGTTATTGTGGAGTACCACCATCCACTCGGCTGCCACCCCCTCTAAAGCACTGGTGACACATCTCACTCGGGCGGCATCTGACAAATAGTCCTCGCCCCAGTCTTGCATGTGATTCCACACTTGGGTTAAAAAAAATCCCAAAGTTTTTGGGTTCCCATCGTACTTTCCAGCAAGGGGGGGAATTTTAGGGTTTTTCCGTCTGCGGGGTCGGGCCTGTAAGGCTGGGAGTCCCTGGACTGCTGCATCCCTCATTTGACCCCCCAATGCCTGGGATATATCTTCGTCAGCTCTCTCTTCCTCTCCCCCACAAACTCCTTCCTCAGGATCTATTTTAGAATCTTCTTCTTCCCCCCCCCCCAGGGCATGCATAAGACTCACGGGCTTTTCGGTCTTCATCAATCTCACGAATGAGTTGAAGGGCTTGCTCCATTTTGAGGCGTTCCTTCTGCTCCTGCAGCCACACGCCTTCTCCTTTTCGGGGTCTGGAGGTTGTTACTCCACGGGGGGTCTTTCTCAGATCCGGCAACCTTCCGACCCCTGTCGACCATCGGGCTGGCTCTTCCCTCGTTTCCTTCAGTCGTAAATTCTCCATCCATTTCTCAGCCTCTTCGGGTTGCTGGTATGAAGACATTTCCGAGCCATATGCTCCCATCTGTTCTGTATCACTTCCCTGATCAGACATTCTGTAAAGTTTTCAGCCCCCTCGGTGTGATCCGGGATGGCTGTGATGAGAATCCTGCTTATTGTCAGGTATGCTTCCTTCAGTATCCAGGAAAGGATAACCCAGACTCCATTTGATAGGTAACTGGTACTTTTACTAGATATGAATTGAACGCAACCATAGAAAGCAGGATTCTGAAGCAAAACGCGCGAAAGTTACAATTAGAAAGCATCCCCCTCCCTTGTGCACCATCAATCACCCAATCCACAGGTCTTCCAGAGGTCAGGTGGGAGCAGACGTCTGGCCATGTCAGCATCCAGGAATGCAGTGTCCGTTGGACTGATAACAGTTTAAGGGAAGGTTTCGTTTCTCAGAAAGTTTCTAGAAAGCCCGCGTGAGCATAAACCCGCCTCCCCCCGATTCTATGGCAACCGAAGCGGCAAAGCAAAACTAGCGAGGTTGACAGTTGGTTTCCGTTGTGGTCGGGGTGTTGCTTGGGAGACCTCTGTAGTGATGCATGGAGGTCTCCCTCGCCGGTAAGTCGGTGGCTGCCCTTGCGGGGGTGCTGTTGGTGTCCCCCGCTCGGTTGGCCCCGGTCTACTTGCCCTTTCTGTGGATTCCGTCTGTTGTCGGACTGGTGCGATCAGCCCTCGCCGGGGTGTTGTTGGTTGTCGTGGGCGTCTGGGCTTCGGTCCCCACGGCTACCATCGTTAGCGGCTGGGTCTTGGGTGTCGGGGTGTTGATTCCGGTCCACCCCTGGGTGGTTCGGATTTCCCCTCTGACATTGTCCCGGTCTACTGGCTGAGCTACGTCTCTGGCTGATGCGGGAGCCGGAGGGCCCACTCTCCTGGGGTGTTGTAGGCCTCCCTCGTAGGGTTGTGGCAGGCCTACCTCGTCGGTGGTGGGCAGGCCTACCTCTTCGGGGTATGGTAGGCCTACCTCGCCGGTCTGTTGTCCGTCCACTCCCCTCCACCTTTTGCGGAGCTGGTCGATGTGACGTCTCACGACCTGTCCATCTTCCAGCTCTACCCGATAGGACTTCGGGCCGGTTGCTCTGTGAATCTTTCCTTTCAGCCATTTTGGTGAGCCGTGGAAGTTCAGCGCGTAGACGGGGTCTTCCACGGCAAAGCAGCGGAGCTGGCAGATGGCGGTTGCGGGCACCTCCGAGTGGTACTGGGGGTGCAGCCTGTCGAGGGGTGAGCGGAGTCTTCTGCCCATCAGCAGCTCTGATGGGCACTTCTTGGTGGTTGCGTGCGGCGTTATGTGTTGGGTGAGGAGGAAGGTGTCTATGCGCTCCTGCCAGTCACCCGGTGCCATCTTGGTGAGCGCCTCCTTGGTGAGCCTCACCATCCTCTCAGCTTGGCCGTTTCCGGCCGGTCTGTACGGTGCCGAGAGGGCATGGCGGATGCCCAGTCCTGCCAGGAACGCCTCCATGGGCACGGACGTAAGTTGGGGACCGTTGTCGGAAACCAACACGTCCGGAAGCCCATGCGTTGCGAAGAGGCGGCGAAGAGCGCGAATGGTGGCTTCCGATGTGGTTGATGCCATGGGAACCACCTCGAGCCACTTGGAGAAGGCATCAACCACGATGAGGAGGTGGCGCCCCTGCATCGGACCCGCGAAGTCGATGTGGATCCGAGACCAGGGGCTGCTGGGCGTCTCCCAAGGGGTGGGCTCCGCCTGGGGGGGTGCTGGTCGGACTTCTTGGCACTGGCTACATCCAGCGACCCATTGCTCAATGTCCTTGTCCAGTGATGGCCACCAGACGTAGCTTCGTGCCAGGGCCTTCATGCGGACGATGCCCGGGTGCCCATTGTGTAGCGTCTCGAGCGTCTTCCGTTGGAGCGCGGCGGGGATCAGCACCCTGTCTCCCCATAGCAGGCAGCCTTTCATCGTGGACAGCTCCTTCTGCTTGCGGCTGAAGGGGCTGTATTCTTCTCCGCTAGGCTGCTCCGGCCACCCCCGCAGGATCCAAGACTGCACTTGTCGGAGTGTTGGGTCTCTCTTGGTATGCGTGGCCACGTCTGCAGATGTGACTGGGCAGCTGCTGTCGTGGTCGATGTGCAGGAGCTCGAGGGTGGGGGCGGGATCTTCCACGGCGTCTGTGGACGGGCATCTGCTGAATGCGTCTGCATTCGCGATGGCCTTTCCGGGTTGGTGGGTGAGGGTGTAGGCATAGCCGGCGAGGAAGATGGCCCAGCGTGTCATACGCGGCGACATGAATGTGGGTGTTTGCTTGTCGCTGGCGAGGAGGCCCAGGAGCGGCTTGTGGTCCATGACTATGGTGAAGCTTCTTCCGTATAGGTATTCGTGGAAGCGCTTCACCCCTGCGACGATTGCCAACGCCTCTTTGTCCAGCTGGCTGTAGTTGCGTTCGGCGCTGGACATGGTCTTTGAGAAGAAGGCGATGGGGGCCTCTGTGCCGTTGGGCAGGTCGTGGCTCAGGACCGCCCCCACCCCGTATGGCGATGCGTCGCAGGTCAGCCGGATGGGTAGCGTCTCGTTGTATTGTATCAGGACGCTGTTGGACGTCAATAGTCCCTTGATGGCCCGGAAAGCCATTTCCTCTTTGTCACCCCACTTCCAGGAAACCGCTTTCCCCAGTAAGCGATGAAGCGGCTCAGCAACTGTGGCTTTCTGTTGGAGGAATATTGCATAAAAGTTAAGCAATCCAAGGAATGCCTGAAGCTCCGCTTTGTTTTTGGGGCTGGGAGCTTCATGGATGGCTTTAACTTTCGATTTGGTGGGGTGTATGCCATTCCTATCGATGAGATAGCCCAGGAACTCGACTTCCTGGACTCCGATGATGCACTTATCTCGTCTTACTCTCAAGCCCTTCTCCCTGAACCGCTGCAGGACGAGCCTCAGCCGTTCAAGAAGTTGTGCTTTTGAGTCTCCGGAGATGAGCACGTCATCAAAGTAAGGCACTACCCCTGGAACGCCTTGGAGAAGGCGTTCCATCATTGATTGAAAGATCCCCGGGGCGGCACTGACTCCGAATTGGAGACGGTTGCACTTAAAGGCCCCCCTGTGTGTGACAATGGTTTGAGCCTCCGCTGTTTTAGAATCCACTGGCAGTTGCTGGTAAGCCTGGGCCAGGTCCAGTTTTGCAAAAATTGTGCCCTTGCCTAGTGAGTGCAGGAGGTGCTGCACCACTGGCACAGGGTATGCGCTCTGCTGCAACACCTTATTTATGGTCACCTTATAATCAGCGCAGATGCGCACAGATCCATCCTGCTTCATTGGGGTCACAATGGGAGTTTCCCATGAAGCGTGATCGATGGGTTCCAGAACGCCTTGGGCGATCAGCTTATCCAGCTGCTTGTCTACCTTAGGCCTCAAGGCGAAAGGAACCCGGCGGGGCTTAAGCCGAATGGGGGTTACCCCCTGATCCAGATTAAAGGAGATGGGCTTCCCTATGTACTTCCCCAGCTTACCATCGAAGACTTCGCTGAATTCTTTGATGAGAGCGTCGAGTTCATCTACCCTAATCTGGTGGATGCCTCTGATGGAAAGCCCCAGCGGCTGAAACCACTCAATGCCCAGCAGGTTCGGGCGGCTGTTCCTCACAACGGTGACTGGCAGCTGACCCTTGAACTCCTTGAACGTGATGTGGAGGGTGGTTCTGCCCAGGACGTCGATTGGATTCCTGCCGAAATCCACCAGTCTGGACTGCAGAGGTTTGAGCTGGGTTTTGGAGATTTCCGGCTTGAATTTCTTCAGCTGCTGCCAGTCGATGATGGTGTAGACGGACCCGGTGTCTACCTCCATCGTGCAGGGCGAGCCCTCGGCCAACAGCATCACGTTGAACTTGGTGGCGCTGTTGTTGCTGGTGTGTGCTATGGTGGTCTGATTCACCGCGCCATGCCGGGAATCCTCATAGCCATCGCCTCTGGGTTGGTGAGAGGACCGTTTGGATGTCCTCTGGTTGTCGCACCGATTTTCGCGGTTCCGTGGTCTGGGTGGTTCAGGGGCTGGGTCGGTGGCTCGGCAGACCTCTGCGATGTGCCCCCTCTTCAGGCATCGGCGGCAGGTTGCGTCCCGCCATTTGCAGGATGCCCTGGGGTGGTCGCCTCTGCAGCTACCGCATCGTTCCCCACATCAGCCATTTTGAAGATTTTCCCGCCGATATGGCTGAGAGACCTTATGGACGGCCATCTCGCCATCTGAGTCTGATGGTGATGCGGAATCTTCAGACGATTCGGGGATCGACTGGTGGATCTTGTGGATCCCCTTCGCCTTTTGCATTTCAGCGGCCGCGTGCTCCGAGGACTCGGCAGCGGTGGCCTCCTCAAGTACATCTTTGAGTAGGATGCGTTTCCTACTCAGGAATTTCTTCTGGAGGCCCGCATCCCTCATGCCGAAGACGATGCGGTCCCTCAGCGCATTATCTACGTGGTCAAACTCGCAGTTGGCTGCGATTTGAAGGAGTGCGGCAACAAAGTCTTTTATGGATTCCCCTTCGCGTTGGTTCCTCTGATGGAAAGTGAACGGATTTGCTATGGGGGTGCCCGTGGGCGCGTAATGCTCTTTCAGAGCCGCTTGCAGGTCCGTCCGGGACATTTCCTCGATGTCCTGAGGTGCGACGAGATTCACTGCCATCTCCAGGACCTCGGATCCACAGTGGGCGAGGAAGAGAGCCCTCTTCCTTTCGTCGTCGAGGTTGCTGTGGCCGTTTCCGCGGAGAAATTGGCGGAAACGAATCATGTACGAGCTCCATTTCTCCCGTCCGGGATTGAATGGAGTGATGGACGTGAAGAGCGCTTGCTGTGTTGCCATCGTGCGGAACGGCGGCGAGTCTCTTCAGTGGTAATGGCGATCGTGCCACGCGGTCGATTTCCTCCTAGTCCTTCGTCGCCAGTGTTAGATCGGCGCAGGAATGAAGATGAGACCAGCGGAGTTCATGTAACACGTTTATTAACAGGAACCGAACTGGAGCGGCGCTGCCGGAGCTCTCCTTATATTCGCTCCGGCAGCCGCACCGCCCCCTGACAGGGATTCAAAACTCCCGCCGGAGGATTTCTCGGCCAATCCGCGGCGGATGTCCTTATAAGGACATAACAGGCGGCATATAAATCACATAAATAAATAAATAAATAAAACAGCATGAAAAAATGACTTACAATCGCCCGCCCCCAATTTATGGCTATTGCAGCATCCCCAGGGTCATGTGATCAAAATTTGGTTGCTTGGCAACCTGCATATATTTAGGAGGGTTGCAGCATCCCATCATCATGTGATCAATATTCACGACCATCCCAGGCATCTCTTGGCAAGCAATGGGAGAAGCTGAATTTGCTTAACCACCATGCGGTTCATTTAAAGCTTCAGTTATTTGAACGTGCTCTTCTCTGCACTTTTTCCGAAGTCTCCATCTCTTTTTTGTAATGTGGTGACCAAAACTGGATGCAGTATTCCAGGTGTGGCCTTACTAAGGCGTTATAAAGCGGTAGTAAAATTTCACATGATTTTGATTCTATACCTCTGTTTATACAACCAAGGATTGCATTGGCTTTCTGAGCTGCTGCTGCACACAGCTGGCTTGTGGTTTTTTTTTTAAATTTGATTTATATGCTGCCCTTCTCTGGAGACTCAGGGCAGCTTACAATGCATTAAGCAATAGCCTTCATAGTTTTGTATATTTATACAAAGTCAGCTTATTGCCCCCACAAACTGGGTCCTCAATTTACCCACTTTAGAAAGGATGGAAGGCTGAGTCGACTTTGAGCCTGGTGAGTTTCGAACTGGTGTAATTGCAGGCAGCTGGATGTTAATTGCTGCCTTAGTAGGAGGCATTAGCCTCCTACGCCACTCAGGCTCTTTAAGTGCTTGACCATTACGACTCCAAGTTCCTTCTCACCGTTCCTGCTTTGGAGCCAGGTTTTGCTTAATCTGTACCTGTACATTTGGTTTTTCCTGCCTTTTGTTGTTGTTGTTAGTTGCAAAGTCATTTCCGACCCATCGCGACCCCATGGACAATGTTCCTCCAGGCCTTCCTGTCCTCTACCATCCTCTGGAGTCCATTTAAGCTCACGCCGACTGCTTCAGTGACTCCATCCAGCCACCTCGTTCTCTGCCGTCCCCTTCTTCTTTTGCCCTCCATCATTCCCACCATTCGGCTCTTCTCCAGGGAGTCCTTCCTTCTCATTAGGTGGCCAAAGGATTTGAGTTTCTTCTTCAGGATCTGGCCTTCTAAAGAGCGGTCAGGGTTGATCTCCTCTAGGGCTGACCGGCTGGATTGCCTTGCAGTCTAAGGGACTCGCAGGAGTCTTCTCCAGCACCAGAGTTCAAAGGCCTCCATTCTTTGGCGCTCAGACTTCCTTATGGTTCAACTTTCACAGACATCCATTGCAACTGGGAAAACCATCGCCTTGACTAGACGCATTTTTGTTGACCTGCCTATCAACTTTTGTTTTCCTGCCTACTCAATGCTTTTCTTTCTTTTTCTTTTTTTACCTTTTCTCTTCCCCTTTTCCTCCTCTCTTTCCCATTATTTTCAGTTTTCTTTGTCTTTTATATTTTGATAAAGTAATAAAATTTGAAATGAGAATTATGCTGAAAGTCTCTTCTCCTTTGAAATGCATTTCCAAAGAAATATCCTTTCCTCAAATGAAAACCACTAGGACAGAGGTCTTCAAACTTGGCAGCTTTAAGACTTGTGGACTTCAACTTCCAGAATTCTCCAGCCAGCTATGCTGGCTGGAGAATTCTGAGAGTTGAAGTCCACAAATCTTAAAGCTGCCAAGTTTGAAGACCTCTGCATTAGGAGAAAAAAATGACAGAAAAATAGCTGTCTGGCACTAAGATCTGAATGGATCACCTCTGATGCCAGCTGCTTTAGAACACCAGCGTTATAAAAAGAGGAAAAGTTTGCATCTCTAAGGCCATGAAGTTTCCTCGTTCTCATCCTGAAGGAAAGCATTTTTTTAATTATACCATCAAGCATTTGGTTTCAATCCAGCCCAAATGAACAAGATGGTTTATTTTCCTCACACGACTTTGTCTCTTGGCCTATTCCTAGGAAGTTGTTAAGGGCTGTGATTACAGATTTTTACACTAATTAATTACGAGGGGGGAAAAATGGGGGAACATTGTCTTCATTTGCACCAGAAAATGGATCCCTCCCACATGTGCTTAATTAAACATTCTCGGCACAAGTCAATTAGCATGTGAAGCAAAGTTTGAGACAAAGCTCCTCTTTGCTCAGCTTCGGAAATGTTCACGCTCTGTACTTCAGTGAAATTCCAAGCTTAAAACAGCCTTGCCTAAAGGTAAAGGTTCCCCTCGCACATATGTGCTAGTCGTTCCTGACTCTAGGGGGCGGTGCTCATCTCCGTTTCAAAGCCGAAAAGCCAGTACTGTCTGAAGACGTCTCCGTGGTCATGTGGCCGGCATGACTCAACACCAAAGGCGCACGGAACGCTGTTCCCTTCCCACCAAAGGGGGTCCCTATTTTTCTACTTGCATTTTTTACGTGGTTTCGAATTGCTTCTGTTGGCAGAAGCTGGGACAAGTCACGGGAGCTCACCCTGTTACGCGACACCAGGGATTTGAACCTCTGAACTGCTGACCTTTCGATTGACAAACTCAGCGTCTTATCCACTGAGCCACCACATCCCATAGTCTTGCCTATCACCCAACAAATATTTTTTTAAAAATACATTACATTAAAATAATACTAAAATTAGAAATTCATAAATCAAAATTAGAAATAATAAACTAAAAAGAAACAAAAACAAACAAAACTCTCACTGGGTCTTTTTCTGCGGTCAGTTTTCTCTTTCTATGTTTTGCTGAGTGAGTCAGTGAAGGGAATACAGGCAGTCCTCAACTTATGACCATGATGGAGCCCCTTATTTCTGTTACTACGTGAGACAGTTGTTAAGATGACTTTGATCCCATTTTACCACCTGGCCAGTTGTTAACAGTGTTGACCCCATTTTACTACCTGGCCACCACAATCACATGGTTGTTAAGTGAATCCAGCTTCCCCATCGACATTGCTTGTCAGAAGGTCGCAAAAGGAGATCACGTGTCCCCGGGAAACTGCGATCGTCATAGATATGAGTCAGTTGCCATGCACCTGAATTTTGATTACGTGACCATGGGGATGCTGAAATGGTCATAAGTGTGAGAAACGGTCGTAAGTCCCTTTTTTCAGCGCCGTTGTATTTTTGAACAGTAACTAAATGAATTGTTGATGTTGAGGACTTCCTCTAAAGCAGTGTTTCTCAACCTTGGTAGCTTGAAGATGGGTGGACTTCAACTCCCAGAAGCGCTGCTGGCTGGGGGATTCTGGGAGTTGAAGTCCACCCATCTTCAAGCTTCCAAGGTTGAGAAACACTGCTCTAAAGCCTTTTGGCCACCCAAATCCTCAGTCCTGGCTGGGGAATTCTGAGAGTTGAAATTCACCAGGCTTAAAATTGCCAAGGTTGGAGACCCCTGGACTAGAGAACCTTCTGCATGGCCTTTGGAGGTCCTCCTTCTCTTCTGTGTGCAAGCTTCCCAAGCCAGCCAGCTGTACATGTGCCTGATGCCGCACTCTCCCACCTCCCACCTTGACTGCAGCCCCCTCCCCATAGGTCAATGTCCTGTCTCCAGCCTCAGGCTGTGCAAACACCCGGCCAGAAGGATAAGATACGAAGAGAGTTTTTCCTGTCCGTCTCCAAAACCCCAAGAGTTCAAGAAGCGCTCCTGGGGCCGGAGAGTGGCCCCTACCAGCTGCCTCAACCAGAAACCCTCCAGACCACATGTGACCCCCCCCTCCCTTCTCCCGCCCATTTAGGGAAGGGGCTGCAGCCTTATCTGGCCTTAACCCCCACCGGTTTCCGTGGAAGAAGGGCCCCTGCAGGAAAAGGCGCCCAGCGGAGCTTCTTCTCTTCCTCTTGCACCCCTCCCTCCTGAGCTGCCCCCACCTCCACCCCCAGGATCTCTGGAGCCACCTCCTTCTGCACCAGATTAATCTGAGGCTTTGGGCAAGGGCCGTGCTTGCCCCCTGCCTCCCCCAGACTGTCTACGCAATGCCAGAGGAAATAAGATTAGCCAGGGATGGGATTCGTTTGGTTCGGTTCCCCTTTTCAATTACCAAGCTCTTCCTTCCAGGAAAAGCATCTTCAGACCAGGCCTAGAAAGGGGCAGGAATACGGGGTGGGGGGGATCCCACCATGGGGAACCAGAGAGAAAGTGAAAAAAGACAGGCAGTGCAATAGTGATGCGGGAATCAGGATTTGCAGCAGCCTCTAGGATGCCTTTGGAGAATCCAGAAGGTGGCAAAATCAGGCCTTAAGGAAAGCCCACAGATCAGCTGGTCCCCTCTCTTCCTTCCTTCCCTCCCTCCCCTCCTTTCTTCCTCCCTCCCTTCCTTCATTTATTTATTTAATTACATTTTTATACCGTCCTTCTCCTGTAGGACTCAGGGCGGTGTACAGCCAGAATAAAAACACCATACATCATAAATTTAAAAAAGTTTAAAAAGTATTAAATAATTTGGCCCAATTTTTGTTAAAAAGCCCAAAATTAAAATACCCAATTAAAATTTCACTTATTTTGTCAGCCCAGCCTATTGGAATAGTAGAGTCTTAAGAGCACGGCAAGAGGTACGGAGGTTGGGGATCCTATGTATCTCTGGGGGCAGTTCATTCCATAGGGCTTTCTTCCCTCCCCTGCTTTCTTTCTCCCTCCCTCTTCCTTCCTTCCCTCCCTCCCTTCTTCCCTTCCCCCTGCCCAGCCCTACCCTCTCCAAACAAGCTGGGGAATTCTGGAAGTTGAAGTCCATGCATCTTAAAAGTTGCTAAAGTTGAGAAGCACTGGGCTAGATCAAGCCGCATTGCATCTTCTTAAAGGAACAAACATCCCTGGAATCTCAGCCAGTAACTTTTCTCCTTTTCTCTGGATCCTGAGATGAAAAGAGCGGGCCAGGGGATTGGGGGTTTCCCTGGGCTGTCCCAAAGCAGCCCCTGACCCCATGGTCCCTTTCATGCTCACCCCAGACCAGATCTGTCATTTAATTCATCTTCATTCAACACAGCTAATGTGATTCCCACCCTGTGTGCCCTGTAAAAATGACACCAGCAGCCCCTTTGGATGGGTGGCTTCTCCCTGGTAGAGAGTCTGCAGGAATTTTGCAGGTCCTGTGCAGCTGGAAGAAAGGCACCTGCCCTTCGAGGGAGGAACCTCCAGGGCCTCCCCAAGACCCCTGGCCTGATGATACCCCAACCCTCCAACCCTTCTGTCTATGGAGATCCTCCATCAACCAGGTCATGGTTGTCCCAAAGGCACTTTTTCAAAAGGCAACTGGACTTCCTTGGATTTTCCTTGAAGATGTTTTGCTTCTCATCCAAGAAGCGTTTCCAGTTCTGACTGAATGGTGGAGAATGGAAGGATTTAAATCAGAACAGAAGAAGCTTCTTGGATGAGAAGTGAAACCTCTTCAAAGAATAAAAAAATAAGAAAGTCCAGATGTCTTTTGAAAAAGTGCCTCGGATTCTTGCTTTTTGCAAGATCCGCCTGCTCCCGAGATCGTGTATATGTGTGTGTGGTGGGAACGCAGCCCTGCTTCTTGGTGACTTTCTCCACACAGCACCTCTTTGCTGGGCCCGTCCCGTCCCTTTCCCATGCCAGCAAGAGATTTGCTTGGTGCCAGCGAGTTCTTTGTCCCCGGCGCAATTGATACAGCTTCTCCCAGATAAACACGAGCTTGTTTAACTCTGTCTGTTGATAAGTCCCCGCAAGACCTGATAATGTGGCCGATCGGATGTTGTCCGGACGAAGGAATCAGACACGCTGGCTGCAGCTTTTTCCCTTTCAAAGCAGAATTGTTTAGAAAAGAGGCGGACGAGGCGAAGCACCAGCCGGACGGGCAGAAGCATCAAATGCAGCCTGGAATGCGCTCGCCCAGTCTCAGAAATGGGTTCAGGCAACACACAGAAACAACACACACACACTCATACACAAACACTCGGACAGCCCCAGGGTCCAGGCATTGGTAGGAGGCAATACAAGTAGACCTCAATTTACCACACTATGTTTAATGACCGTTCGAAGTTACAACAGAATTTATGACTGTTTTTCACACTTACGACTGTTGCAGCATCTTCATGGTCATGTGGTCAAAATTTGGACCCTTAGCAACTGACATATTTAAGACGGTTGCAGTGCCCCGGGGTCATGTGATTCCCTTTGGTGACCTCTGACAAGCTAAATCACTTGCCTGAGACAGGATAGGTTCTCCTTCAGCAGGACGGGAGGCTGGTCTAAGCTGCCTACCAGCTTCTATTCCAGTGATGGATAACCTTTTCTGGACAGAGTGCCCAAAGCGCGCGTCCGTGTGCAAGAATGCAAGCACAGAGTGTCCGTGATGACGTCCGGGTGGGTGGGCGGAGGCGGAGCCTCCCACCATCGCCACTACCGGTTCACCCAAACCCACCACTGGTGCACGCGCTCCTCCCCCACATGCCCTGCCACCCCACGCATGCATACGTGCCCTCCGCCCCTCCCCTTGTGCATGCACGGCAGAGACCCGAAGACCAGCTGGCCAGTGGGAAGCATGTGCACATGCACAGCAAAGCTGAACTGGGGCAACGGCTCGTGTGCCATTAGAGAGGGTGCTGTATGACCCTCTACAAGCGGGCCATAGGTTCACCATCCGTTATTCTATTCTATTCCATTCCATTCCATTCCACTCCACTCCATTCCATTCTATTCTAATTTTGTTCTGTTCTGTTCTGTTCCGTTCCATTCTTCCATATTCTATTCTATTCTATTCTATTCTATTCTATTCTATTCTATTCTATTCTATTCTATTCTATTCTATTCTATTCTAAATTCTACTCTACTCTACAGCACATTACACTCTCCTATTCTATTCTATTCTATTCTATTCTATTCTATTCTATTCTATTCTATTCTATTCTATTCTATTCTATTCTATTCTATCCCATCCCATTCCATTCTAAATTTGTTCTGTTCTATTCTATTCTATTCTATTCTATTCTATTCTATTCTATTCTATTCTATTCTATTCTATTCTATTCTATCCCATCCCATTCTAAATTTGTTCTATTCTATTCCATTCCATTCCATTCCATTCTATTCTATTCTATCCCATCCCATCCCATCCCATATTTGTTTTATTCTATTCTATTCTATTCTATTCTATTCTATTCTATTCTATTCTATTCTATTCTATTCTATTCTATTCTAATTTTGTTCTGTTCTGTTCTATTCTATTCTATTCTGCTCTGTTCCATTCCGTTCCATTCTTCCATATTCTATTCTATTCTATTCTATTCTATTCTATTCTATTCTATTCTATTCTATTCTATTTCTATTCTATTCTACTCTACTCTACAGCACATTACACTCTCCTATTCTATTCTATTCTATTCTATTCTATTCTATTCTATTCTATTCTATTCTACTCTACTCTACAGCACATTACACTCTCCTATTCTATTCTATTCTATTCTATTCTATTCTATTCTATTCTATTCTATTCTATTCTATCCTATCCTATCCTATCCCATTCCATTCTAAATTTCTTCTCTTCTCTTCTCTTCTCTTCTCTTCTGTTCTCTTCTCTTCTAATTGTGTTCTGTGCTATGCTCTGCTCTGCTATGCCATTCTAGGAAGCCAGATTCACTTAGCAACTGCGTTACTAACTTAACAACTGCAGTGATTCACTTAACAATTGTAGCAAGAAAGATCATAAAATGGGACAAAATTCACTTAACAACTCTCTTGCTTAGCAACAGAAATGTTGGGCTCAATCGTGGTTGTAAGTCAAGGATTACCTGTAGCTGGTTTGGGCCTTCAGTGTAGCACCAACATTGCCACTGTGATGCTCTTAAACCCTTGTGGTTTGCAAATTACGATCCCGAAATAGCTTGTGGTGGAAATCTACCCCATCCTGGTTCGTTCAATAAAGCAGACTGAATCAAACCAGGGTTTAAAGCTTGGGGCACACCCAGTGTGTGTGAAGGGATGCACTTTGGGGGAAGACTCGGGTCTAAATGCAAGTCAGCCATTGAGGGTGGCAATTGGCCCTGCTGCTCGTGCCCTGCCGTAGGCAAAGCTGGCAGAAGTCAATCATCCTGCGGAGAGCCACGATGGGCATGCAAGTTGCAATTTGTTGATAAGTTCATCTTGGTAATGAATCATGCAAGCAGGAACTCACCTCATGGAGACAACAGTCTGGAGCTGTTAAGTCAAAAGGGAAATGTAGACACAGCCGCCTCTCCCTTGGCTGGAGCTCCCTTTCAGGGCTCATTGTTTTCTCATTTCAAAAAACGACTTTTCTGCTTATTCTAGCTGTTTATTTTTCTCCAGTTTTATTTTGCAAAACTGGGCAGGGGACTGGTTTTAAATAAACACAACCACTTCTTTTTTTCTTTTCTTTTTTTTTAGCTATTAAGAATGGAATTGTTCTGGGTTTTGTTTTGTGTTTTGGTGAGGTTTCTCTTTTTTAAAAACAAAACAAAACAAAACAACCTAAAATATGCAACATACAAGGAGGAATTGTAAATACAGCCCTTCTTGAAATGTAAAAAGAATATCAGAGCGTTTCCTGATCTGCTGCAAAGAATTGTCAGCATGAGTTTCCTTTCTGCCAATAACCCAATGATTCAGAGATTTGGGGTCTGCCCTTTACACAAGAGATGTTTGGGGTGGGAGAAGGCAAACGGGGGTCTCCTTATGTGGGAGGGGGTGGTCTTGGCATGGGACTGGCTGCAGATACCCCTGGGGCCAGGCTGGAATCAATCCTTTTACATTTTTAATAAAATGAAATAGGAAGCTGGCTCGATTTAAAATGGATTGATTATGTACCATCAAGTCAGTGTTGATGCTTAGAGTCCACATAGACGAATCTTCTCTACAACCATTGCTTTTCGACCTGGCTGTTCAGATCTTCCAACAATGATCCCATCGCTTCTCTGATGGAATCGATCCACCACCTTTCTCCCCATCATTGTCTTCTCTTTCCTTCCACTCATTCCAGCATTATGGTCTTCTCAAGGGAGTTGGGTCTTTGCATTGGTGGATTGATTGGTTGGTTTTAAAACAACCTCAGTTTAAAAAAACCACAGAGATAGATGTCCCAAAGGTGCGTTTTTCAAGAGGCAACTGGACTTTCTGGTTTTTCTTTGAAGATGTTTCACTTCTCATCCAAGGAGCTTCTTCAGCTCTGACTGGATGGTACAACATAGGAGAACAAACCCATCAGGACAAGATTCAGCAGTCCACCTGTATTTAAAAGACAAAGGCCACTCTTTGGAAGACAGCAAAGTCCACATTTTGGACAGAGAAGACCCCTGGTTTGAAAGAGGAGTCAAAGAGGCCATCTATGTCAAAATTGAACAGCCCCTCCCTCAACAGAGAGGGAAGGACAGGACGTCATCTACCTCCAATCTACAACACAGTCCTTTCAACAGTTTCAAGAAGGCTCCACCTCAATTGCACCACTCAGGTGACTCTGAGGACACAGATAAATCTCCAGGTGACCTTAACAATAAAAGAATGCAAATGACCAGCTGTCTGCAAGGAATATAAATCCTTCCCTTCCCCACCATCCAGTCAGACCTAAAGAAGCTTCTGGGATGAGAAGCGAAACGTCTTCAAAGAAAAACCAGAAAGTCCAGTTGCCTCTTGAAAAAGCACCTGTGGGACAACCTTGACTTGGATGACTGAGAATCTACAGAGATGGACCTTCTCCAGGATAATCTGCCTCCAACCTGGTCCTTCAATTCTGCCAAAGATGCATCCATTACTGATATTTGTTCAACTTCTTCGTAAATGGTTTATTTATTTTATTTATTTATTTATTCAATTTCTATACCGCCCTTCTCCCGAAGGACTCAGGGTGGTGAACAGTTAAAATGATATACATATAGAATGTGAATATAAATAATTAAGCCAGTTTGGCTCGAGAGTTAAGAATCTTAATTTAGTTTAGATGAGAGAATAGAACAGGAATTCACCCACCCTTTGGAATCAACTCCTTCTGGAGCTCTAGGTGGCCTCCGACCTTCGCTCCTTCCGCCGTGGCCCGAAAACGTGGCTATTTCACCTGGCCGCCCTGGACTGATGGGGTTTTAATAGAATTTTAACTGGGTTTTATTGAATTTTTGTTAATTTTAACCTGCATTTTTGTTTTAATGGTTTGTTTGCTTTGTTTTAATTGTTGTGAGCTTCCCTGAGTCCACTGGAGATAGGGCGGCATACAAGTACCATTAATAAAAAAATAAAATAAAATAAAATAAAATAAAATAAAATAATAAAATAAAATAAAATAAAATAAAATAAAATAAAATAAAATAAAATCATCAAATTTTGCGAGAACACTACACGGGCAGGAATAACCAATACCCCAGAAGATAGGCTCAAAATCCAGATGGATGTCAACCGATTGTGAGAGGGATCTTGGAGTCCTAATGGACAATCACTTAAATATGAGTTAGCAATGTGCTACAGACACCAACTAAGCCAATGCAATCCTAGGCTGCATTAACAGAGGGACAGAATCAAGATCATATGAAGCGTTAGTAGCGTTTTATAAGCCCTTGATAGGACCATACTGGGAACACTGCATCCAGTTTTGGTCACCACGATATAAAAAAGCTGTTGAGACTCTAGAAAGGGTACAGAGAAGAGCAAGAAAAATGATTAGAGGATAGGAAGCTAAAATATATGAAGAACAGTTGCAGGAATTGGGAATGTCTAGTCTAGTGAAAAGAAGAACACTGTGTGTTCCATTATTTGAGGGACTGCCACAAAGAAGACGGGATCAACTTATTTTCCAAAGCACCAGAAAGCAAGACAAGAAATGTCGGATGGAAGAGAGAAGGAGGGAAGCAACCTGGAACTAAGGAGAAATTTCCTGACAACGAGACGATGAGAACAATCAACCAGTGGAACAGCTAGCCTTCAGAAGTTGTGGGAGGGCAAACCTATGGTGCACATGCCATAGATGGCACGCAGTGCCCCCTTGCTGTTGTCCCAGTTCAGCTCTGCAGTGCATGTGCGCGCATTTCCCACCAGCCAACTGGTCATCAGCTCTCTGCAACGCATGCATGGAGGGCAGGGCGCATGCGGGGGAGCTGCGCATGCATGCATGGGGTGTGTGAGGCCTTTTCACACACATGTATAGTGGCAGGGCGCATGCATGGGGGCCACGCACGCATTGCATTTTGGGGGTTTGCACGTGCTTTGGGCACTCCGTCTGGAAAAGGTTAGCCATCACTGGTCTATACTCTACGCTCTTTTGTTCTCAGTTGAGTTTCCTGTTACAAATATATAGTGGAACAGTAAAACACATAGTGACTGTACTCTTTGTTTGCTCTGTGTGGTGCTTTATATAAACAGAATTTCTAACAAATTAACATTATTATTTTTTTATACATAGAAAGCTCCTAGCACCAACTTTATTTCCCAAATTCTTCTGGAACTCAAATAGGTCCCACAGTTATTCATTCCACGTACTCCTGATTTAGCAACTACCTTGTTTAGCAACCATTTGCAATTGACACAATTATGAAAAAGTATCTTTGCAGGATCCAATCTGGGTCGGTCACCAGGACCAGAGGTTTAGTCTTCCAAGCTTTCATCAGCCATCAATACCTCAATCAACAACTAAAAATCTATACACAATCAGGCACCATTTTAACAGATTAATAGAGTTGGAAGGGACCTTGTAGGTCATCCAGTCCAACCCCTCACCCACGCAGGAGACCCTACACCATTTCTGACAGGTGGCAGTCCAATCTCCCCTTGAAAGCCTCCAATGATGAAGCTCCCACAACTTCTGAAGGCAACTTCTGTTCTGTTGGTTGATTGTTCTCATTGTCAGAAAATTCCTCCTTATTTCCAGGTTGAATCTCTCCTTGGTCAGTTTCCATCCATTATTCCTTGTCTGGACTTCAGGGGCTTTGGAAAACAGCTTGACCCCTTCCTCTATGGCAGCCCCTCAAGTATTGTAAGACTGCTATCATGTCTCCCCTGGTCCTTCTCTTCACTAGACCAGCCATGCCCACTTCCTGCAACCATTCATCGTATGTTTTAGCCTCCAGTCCCCTCATCATCTTAGTTGCTCTTCTCTGCACTTAGTGTGGAGACCATATAAATACTATGTATAGAATAGCCCAAGCACACATTCTGTTGAGAGAGAAGTTCCCTGTAGATGGGCTCCAGCATGAATCCGAAAGCTCAGAAGACTAAACCTCTGGTCTCGCAGTGACCGACCCAGATTGGATCCTACAAATGCAGATTACTTAACGCAATAATTTTTGCAATTGCTACTTATGGCTGTGAAACTTGGCCTCTGAAAAAGGCAGATAGGAGAAGGGTGGAAGCCTTTGAACTGGGGTGCTGGAGGCGACCATTAGGCATCCCATGATGGCCTGCAAAAATCACAAAGTCCTAGACTGAACCTCACCAAAAATATCACTTGGAGCCACCAGTTAATGCAAAAGTGTTTTAACAGCCATAGCCACGGATGCCCCTGTTGCAAGGGGATGACTCAAGGAGTCTTTTAAGAAGGAAGGTTGGAATTTATTAAATCATGACAGAATAAACAACTTAATTACATCAGGGCCACTGCCAGAACATAATTGCTGGGATGGGGGAGGCTGTTTCTAAATCTCCCCCTGGCATCAAGGTGAGGGTGATGGGGCTGCATTCTCTCTCAAAGGAAGCCAAAACCCTGCATGATGCAGTCTCCCCTGGCAATTAAGGCTCTGTGTCTTCCCAGATTCCCTTCTAGGGAAGAGAAGGCAGGAAAAATTCAGGGATGGCCCTGAGCTTCACAAAGGAAGGTGCTGGGAGCAGAGAGGAATGGCGTCACCCTGTGAAACAGGCACTGGGGCCTTTTAATCACCCTATCGCAGAATCATCCCTTGGCAAGTAGGGCAGAACGGCAGAGACCTGCCACTTGCCCTCATTGAACCTTGCCTGGGGTTGAGGAGGCCTTGGGGCAATGCTCAACTGCAAAGACTGCAGATCTTCTTTTCAAAGTGAGCTTTGAATTTGCCTCAATTGCTAAATAGGGAAGAGAGTTTGTCAACTTCAGCAACTTGCAGATGTGTTGACTTTAGTTCCCAGAATTCCCTAGTCAGCATGTGGAGAAATCAATTTCCAGAATTCCCCAGCCAGCATGTGTGGACTTCAATTCCCAGAATTCCCCAGTCAGCATGTGGAGAAATCAATTCCCAGAATTCCCCAGCCTACCTGTGTGGACCCAGGCTCCCAGAATTCCCCAGCCAACAAGCTGACTGGGGAATCCTGGGAGCTGAATTCCACACAGCTTAAAATTACCAAGGTTGAAACGCATTAAGTTAGAAGAATAACCAAACAAGAAGTAAAATATATTCCAAGGTAGGAATAACTATAGTTTTTGAGGGAAATTACTCACTGATATTGCATTGAAGAAAAGGATTGCTCAAAGTGTGAAATTTCCAAATAAGCATGCCAAATCATTGAAGAATTGGCATGCTAAAGTAAGGTCAATGGTTTTTGGATGCAATAAAATTCAGTGATAAAGTATATGATAAAATTAAAATACCGACATCTCAAAGAAATGAGTCATATTTTTTATCAGATTTGGAAATATTATAGAAGTATAAGTCATAATAACAATAATAACCTATGATTGAATATGAAATACATTGTTCTGGGGTGTTATCTTGTTTCTGCTTGCCTTATAGAACCTTAAAAAAAATTAAACTAGGGATGGGCGAGTGGGTTAATTATTGTTTCTTCCATTTTTTTTGCAAGTAGGATAAGTTCAGCTGATCAAACTTGCATAGTTTTTTCTAAAAGTTTATTCTACCATTTATATATACACATTTTGTTCAGAAGTCCCCATTTCTCTCTTCTGTAATGTCAGATCTCTACAAGTTTAGCACAATAAAAGGCATTGTTGCCTTATTTTCATTTTCTACAGATTTCCCCTAATATGGAGCATTCTCACTGTGACTATTTGCAACATGCGGGCAATTGCCTACTTATTTGTTTACTTATTATTTATGTGATTTATGTGCCACTGATTTTGTCTAGATACTAATAAATGTTCTCCTTCATAATATTTTGAAAACATAAAATCAGTTTCTAGGGCTGGGCGATGCATGAAAAAAAGATTTTGATGGGTGCGGAACACACAAGCGACACCTCTCTGTGACTTCAAAGGTGCTTCTTCCAAGCTGCAACCGAGCGATCCAGGGAGAAAATGCTTCTGCTTTTTTCTTTCCATCCAAAGTCTTGGCCGCTGATGTTAGCTGATCTTGGGCAGCAAATGAAAAGACTTCATCCCTGTCCTTTTGATGCCAAAGTGATGGTTCCCCCGAGGGAGCCATCATCCTGGCACCACACAGCAATTCTTTTCCAGACGCACCTGGAGGACCGCAGAAGGCTGGCCCAGCTGCTCTGAACAACCACACCACGGGGGCCTGCTCTCTCCCTTCTTCCGGGACACGGATGGGAAGAAGAAAGGAGCAAAAGCTCGCCCAGGAACTTGGGATCAAATAGAATGTGCCAGAAGGCCTCTCCAATGGCATAGGAGGCAGCCCCACCTGGATCTGCCTTGCAAAAGATGCTCCAGATTTTAAACCATACAGATACTCCTCGACTTACCATCACAGTTGAGCCCTAAATTTCTGTTGCTAGGCGAGACCGTTGTTAAATGAATTTTGCCTCTTTTTGCGACCTTTCTTGCCACAGTTGTTAAGAGGAACCCCTGCAGGTGTTAAGTTAGTAACACAGTTGCGAAGTGAATCTGGCTTCCCCATTGGCATTGCTTGTCAGAAGGCCTCAAAAGAGGATCGCATGACGCAAAAGGGGACATTGCAAAAGTCATAAGTAAAAAATAAAAATAAAAAATGAAAGCACTGTGAAGCGGTATATAAATCTAAGTGCTATTGCTATTAATAAAACTCCAGCATATTAATTACAATGTTTTGCTTTTTCAAAAAAAGCCATTAACTCTACCATCCTATCAAGCTTTCAGCAGGAGTTTTGCTTGTCAAGATAGTCTTGGAAAGAGTCCAAGGGTGAGGGGAACTACCAATGAGGGCCAGTTGACCACTGGAGGGGATTCTGAGAAGTTTTGAGAAAAGGAGGCTGGGAGAAGTGAGTCTTCTCATCTCCAGTGATACAAAACGGTCCCACAGCCATTCTCCAATTCCAGAAGCAAAGCGATGGAATCTTTTGTGGCAAAGACCTCAACCCTTTATGTAAAAATCCTTTTACTTTTAAGCCTTCTTTACTTTGAATGCTACCCCTCCTGCTGCCCTTTTCATGGCAGTTCATCGATCTTTCTTACGGCGTTTAGATTTTTCTTAGCTGCTCTGGGAGCTTTAAAGATGGGGATAGATTTCAAACCAATAATTCATAAATCAACTTGCAGTTTGAACGCTTCGTGAGCATTTCCTTCTGGCGCTCCTCAGCCCTTTGGGAGGGAAAAAAACCAAGGCAGCTAACATTTCAGCTGCTATAAAACTAGTAGGAGAAGAGGTCAGGAAAATACTGTATGGTGTTAAAACTTTGCTGTTTTGACTTAAAATTTCTTATGGGCTTTTCCTCACTTGAACCTAACAGCAACATCAATATGCCTTGGCAATCTCTCTCTTTTTTGCAATGTCTTCATAACATTAGAAAATAGAACATCAGAGTTGGAAGGGACCTCGGAGGTCTTCTAGTCCAACCCCTACTCAAGCAGGAGATCCTATTACATTCCAGACAAATCTCTTCTTGAAAGCCTCCAGCAATGGAGCACCAACAATTTCTGAAGGCAAACTGTTACTCTGGCTTATTGTTTTCACGGTCAGGAAAATTTTTCCTTAGTTTTCTGATGTTGTCCTTTTTTGGTGCTCATCCAGGAATAAAGCACCAGGAAGCCATCACTGGGCTGTCAGTTGAAAAGTTGGAGACCCAAGCACTGGACAACAGGGTGAGCTTCCCTCCTCACCCCAGCTTCTGCCAACCTAGCAGTTCAAAAGCATGCAAATGCCAGTAGATAAATAGATACCACTTCAGTAGGAAGGTAACAGCCTTTTGTATATAGCCATGCTGGCCACATGACCACGGAAATGGTCTTCGGGCAAGGTTGACTTCCTCGACTAAGAGGAAGCTGAGCACTGCCCTCTAGAGTTAAACATAACTGGACAGGGGAAACCTTTAGTTTAAGTTTAGTTTAAATTTTTTGTCAAGC
Source organism: Masticophis lateralis (assembly GCA_030761175.1). Taxonomy (NCBI): domain Eukaryota; kingdom Metazoa; phylum Chordata; class Lepidosauria; order Squamata; family Colubridae; genus Masticophis; species Masticophis lateralis. The sequence goes on along the minus strand of JAUDYJ010000012.1, from coordinate 21,768,159 downwards.
ATATATAAGATAACAGGTAAAAGTATAAACATAATTTGAATACATGAAAAGAGGAAGTAAAAAGGAATATTAGGACAGGAACTGTAGGCACGCTGGTGCACTTATACACGTCCCTTACAGACCTCTTACAAATGGGGGGAGGTCAACAGTAGACAGTTTAAGGATGAAGTTTTGGAGGTTTGGGCAAGAAATTACAGAGTCAGGTAGTGCGTTCCAGGTTTAGAGGATTTGATTTTTATAAGCTGCAAAGACCTTTGGTCCTAAGGAATGGAAAGATTGTTTGAGTTTACCTTGGATCAGGCAGTTCATCTGAGCCCATGACGTAACCATGGTTTACTCCATTAATCTTCTGGATCTGTGCAACACAATGAACAATTGATTAACTCACCTAGACTGTGGTTTTGCAAAACTCACCAGGGTACAATGTGATTGGTTATTTTGCGGTTCAGTTTGTTCTGTAAAACATCGTTTATATGAGGGCTGAAACTTTCTTTTGGCTCCACTCCAGGCAGATTTTTCTCTTAACAAAGCATTCAGCAAAAACAGTTAAGATAATTTTTGGAAGAGGTTAGCTGCAGATTCTTGTCAGATTAAAAACCAGAGAATACAACCAATAAGGAAGACTACCAGCCTTTAAAAACAGCAACTATTGTTTCAAGAATTAGAGTAAATAATGGGGAATTCTGGAAGTTGAAGTTCACCCATCTTAAAATGGACAAGTGTAGGAGATGAGCAGGCTGAGACCAAGGGAGGGGTAAAAGGCGTCATCAGTCTCGGGTCCCTTTTGTGCTCACAAGAGATCTAAGCCCAGCCATCCTTGAATTCTGCTGGCTCTTCTCTACCGCCTTGACCATTAGTAGTTCAGATTCTTTTAGAGAGCATTAGCATTCCGTCGTTCCTTGGTACTCAACTGCTTTGAAACTCATCAAATTTGGTACTCAACACATTTTGACATGAAAAATTTGCCCCAGTACTCATCATTGGTTTGGTACAGGTAGTCCCCGACTTACAACAGTTCATTTAGTGACTGTTTGAAGTTACAACAGCACTGAAAAAAGTGACATGACTATTTTCACATGTATGACCATTGCAGCATCCACATGATCATGCGATTTACATTCAGATGCTTGACAACTGACTCATATTTATGACGGTTACAGTATCCCGGGGTCACGTGATCACCTTTTGCAAACTTCTGGTAAGCAAAGTCAACGGGGAAGTCAGATTCGCTTAACAACCGTGTTACTAATTTAACAACTGCAGTTATTCACTTAACAACTGGGGCAAGTAAAATTGTAAAATGGATAAGAACTCACTTAACAAATTTCTCACTTAGCAACATTTAAGAGCCTGTGTAGCGTAGGGGAGTAATGCCTCCTACAAAGGCAGCATTTAAGATCCAGCTGCTGTAATTACTTACGAGTTCAATCCCAGGCAGGCTCAAGGTCGACTCAGTCTTCCATCCTTTATAAGGTGGGTAAATTGAGGACCCAGTTTGTGGGGACAATAAGCTGACTTTGTATAAAAAATATACAAAAGTATGAAGGCTATTGCTTAATGCATTGTAAGCCGCCCTGAGTCTCCGGAGAAGGGCGGCATATAAATCAAATTTAAAAAAACAAAACAAAACATCACTTCTGGGCTCAATTATGGTCATAATTTGAGGACCATCTGTATACAATACACAAGCCAGAAGTTATCGGTGTTGGCTACCTATAAAAATTCACTATATTATTCCTTATGGGAAAAAAATGTTTCGTAGTCACTGTTTTTAGATACTCACTGCACCTCCCCAAAGCAATTAAGGTTGAGTACCGAGGTAAGGTAAAGGTAAAGGTTCCCCTTCAACATATGTGCTAGTCGTTCCTGACTCTAGGGGGCGGTGCTCATCTCCGTTTCAAAGCCGAAGAGCCAGCGCTGTCCGAAGATGTCTCCGTGGTCATGTGGCCGGCATGACTCAACACCAAAGGCACACGGAACGCTGTTACCTTCCCACCAAAGGTGGTCCCTATTTTTCTACTTGCATTTTTTATGTGTTTTCGAACTGCTAGGTTGGCAGAAGCTGGGACAAGTAACGGGAGCTCACCCTGTTAAGCGGCACTAGGGATTCGAACCGCTGAACTGCCGACCTTTCGATCGACAAGCTCAGCGTCTTAGCCACCGTGTCCATGAGTACCGAGGTACCACAGTACAATAAACATATATCTTCATTTGAACTGGATGGACTCCTGATTTCCTGGGGTTGACACCGAGATTGGGAAACCCTGCATTAGAAGATGGAAGATGAAGCTTCACCCGATGCTCAGTAATCCTATTACGGAATTAAGAAAACAAATTCCATCCGATTTGTTATTTGGTGCACTCTGGGTCTTTTGAAGGGGAGGAAGAGGAAGGAAAAATCCTCAGGTTGAAATGTAAGGGGAAAATCCCATAGAATGCCCCATCGCTGGAGGCAAGGAAAGCGAAGTAAAAGATCAGATAAACCCATCATGCTTTCAAGCCACTCTCTTTCTGCCCGGTCGCCTTCCTGTTTCTCAGGCTGCAGGATAAAAGGGAAGATTATTTTTAATTACAGAAAGTCTGGGAGGGCTGGCAGGGGAGACGAGGGCTCTCCTGCTTCGGAACCATCTTGATTCACCACAAAACCAACACACAGATTCAGTAACAGCCAAGGGGCGGCCATTTTGTGAGTTTTGGGAGGTCTTCTCAGTTAAATATAGAGGAACCTTTTGAAGAACAGAAAGTATGCCAAATTCTCACCTTTAGTTGTTCAGTTTTAAACACAGCTCACACTGAATAAAACATGAAAGGCAGGGGCATAGAACATAGAACAATAGGGTTGAAAGGGCCCTTGGAGGTCTTCTAGTCCAACCCCCTGCCAAGGCAGTCTCTTCTTGAAAACCTCTAGTGATGGAGCACCACAACTCCGAGAGGCAAGCTACTCCACAGATTAATTGCTCTCATGCTCTCACTGTCAAGAAACTTCTCCTTAATACCAAGTTGGAACTCTTATTTCATAAGCTTCCATCTATTATTTCTTGTGCTGCCTGAATTGTTTCTTATATTACTTTCTGGTGCTTTCAAAAATAGCGTTAGGGTTGCCCCCTCTTTTTTGTGGCAGCCCTCAATATTGGAATCCTAGGAAAGGAAAGGAAAGGAAAAAGGAAAGGAAAGGAAAGGAAAGGAAAGGAAAGAAAAGGAAAGGAGGAGAGGAGACGAAGGGAAGGAAAAAGAGAAGGAAGGGAAAGAAAAAGAGAAGGAAGGAAAGGGAAGGAATGGAATGAAAAGGGGAGGGGAGGGGAGGAAAAGGGGGAAAGGGTAAGGAAGGAAAAAGGGAAAAAGGAAAGGGAAAAGGGAAGGGAAGGGGAAAGGAAACAAGGAAAGGAAAAGAACAAAAGTGGAGAAAGAAAGAATAAAAAGAAAGAAGCTTATGATTTCCTTTGCAGCAGATATGAATAGTTCCAAAATTATCTCTTACTCTATGATTACACAAGAAACCCACTTTTTTCTATTAACCACTTTCTTCCAATCGTGAAAACCACAAATCATAAGTGCATGTCTGTAAGGGGTTCCAGCCAGCCGTAGATGGCCTAACCAATTTCACAAAGCCAGCCATTGGTGCTTTATTCCACAAACCATGGCCTAGGGAGCTTTGCAGATCAGACCAGGGTGAACCATGGGGCTTTTTACCCATTTTGCTTGCCAAGGCTTAATCCCCCAAGAACGCAGGGCAGGCTGGGCCAGCCTCCAGGAGACTTCAGGTCCTAGCATCCCCTAAGCAGGGAAGGGTCCATTTTTCTAGCAGGACTTCCACAGATGCCTGCCCTGGCGGAGAACACCAATTTGGTCTGATTTGATTCAGACGCAACTGATGAAGATGGCTTGTTCCTCATCTCAAAGGATAAGGCTTTGGGAAGAAACCTGCATTGTGAGCTTCTCTCCATTTTTAATATTTTTTAAAAAATTTAATTTATATGACGCCCTTCTCCGGAGACTCAGGGCAGCTTACAATGTGTTAAGCAATAGCCTTCATACTTTTGTATATACCTGCTTAGTAAGGCTTTTGGCACACAGCCCCCCCCCTCCCCCAGTGGTGTTCTTCTTTAAACAAAGTCAGCTTCTTGCCCCCACAATCCGGGGCCTCATTTTACCTACCTCAGAAGGTTGGAAGGCTGAGTCAACCTTGAGCCTGGTGAGATTTGAACTCGCAGTAATTGCAGGCAGCTGGTGTCACTTTAACACCACTTAAGCTGCTGAGCCACGAAGGCTCAAGGTTGACTGTTTGTTTGTATACACCTTTATTGTTTTTACAGTAACTCAAGACAGCAGACATATCCAACACCTTCCTCCTATTTTCCCCACAACAACCCTGTGAGGTAGGTTGGACAAAGAGTGAGACGGACTGGCCCAAACTCACCCAACTGTTTTCATGCCTGAGGCGGGACTAGAATTCACCGTCTCCTGGTGATTGGGCCAAAGTCTCCTTGCTGGTTTTCATGGTTAAGGGTTCAAGGGTCAGGGTTCCAAGGAACACCCCCAACGAAAGAAGACTCCGAGGCTCGAAGTTCCTCAAAGTTCCATTTTATTAGAGATGTCATATTGGCACATCTGGGAAAATTCGAATCTGAAAGTTTCCAGGTTTTCCTCACCCAAAGGAAAGTGCAAATCCCTTCCTTCTGCACCCACATATCCATCACATGGTCCAATTCAAGCACCGTCCCAACTGGAGATGCCTCCCAGTCACACCCCTCCAGGTGCAGGGCAGGATGTCCTTGACTCCCAGAGAAAGGAATGTTATTATGACTATATATATCTCCCCAGCACCATACAATTCCCGCTCCCAGTTCCCTACAGCACTAAATGTGGCAGGCCTGAAGATCCAATGCAAAAGATGCCTTCCAGGCCTGACTTGAACTCACGATCTCCTGGTTTCTAGCCTGGTGTCTTAACCACTAGACCAAACTGTATTTCTATTCTTTACCTTAAAAACTCTGAAGAATTCCAGGTGAGAATTATAGCAGATTTCACACAAAGAAAAGATCAGCCCCACCAAATTAGTCTATTTGCTATTGAGTCAATATAATTCTACAGGAAAGCGGGGAGAAGGCTTGGATTCCATTGTAAAAATGATTATAGATAGTCCCTAACTTATATCCATTGATTTAGCGATCAAAGTTACAACATAAACAAGTGACTTGTGACCGATACTTGTATTTGCGACATGCTCAAAGTTTGGGCACTTGCCAAACAGGTATTTACAATGGTGGCAACATTCCTGGCTCATGTGATTGCCATTTGCAACTTTCCAGAACACTTGCAACACTCCAAAACAATGGGAGGCATTAGATTCGCTTAAAGACCACATGATTCACTTAACAACTGCAGTGGTTCACTTAGCAACTGTGGCAAAAAAAAATCGTTGCAAAATTCGACATGGCTCATTTAACAACCAGCTTGCTTGATGTCTATGGCAAGTCACAGTCAGAACTGAAGAAGCTTCTTGGATGAGAGGTGAAACGACTTCAAGGAAAAACGAAGTTGAGTTGCATTTCGTAAAAGCACCTTTGGGACAAACAGCTTGTTTAGCAACCGAAATTTTATTTTAATGTATGCTGATTAGTGTGCATTCAAAGTGACAATAAAATTATTCTATTCTATTCTATTCTATTCTATTCTATTCTATTCTATTCTATTCTATTCTATTCTATTCTATTCTATTCTATTCTATTCTATTCCATCCATTCCATTATTTTTTTGCTCTTTTGTGTAGGTTCTGGAGAGTAACAAAAAATGAATAATAAAACAAACTGTGGGGTGTGTGTAAACCATTGGCCAGCGTTGGAGGGGAGGGAATTTCCATCCTTTTGTGTGTCAATCTGTTCAAAAGGCTGAAGCCTGGAGCAGCTCCTAATTTATTTATTTATTGTATTTATTGGTTCGATTTATATGCCGCCCTTCTCCGGAGACTCAGGGCGGCTTAAAATGCATTAAGCAATAGCCTTCATACTTTTGTATATACCTGCTTGGTAGGGCTTTTGGCCCCCCATAAGCGGTGTTCTTTTCTATACAAAGTCAGCTTATTGCCCCCACAATCCGGGTCCTCAATTTACCTACCTCGAAAGGATGGTAGACTGAGTCAACCTTGAGCCTGGTGAGATTTGAACTTGCAGTAATTGCAGGCAGCTGGTGCTAATTAACAGCACTTTAGTCTGCTGCACCACCAAGGCTCTTTAATTGGGGGGGTGGGGAGGCAGTTTACTTTCTTCCCCAGAAAGAACTTTAAATCATAGCAAACCGGACAGGGCAGAGGAAGCCCATTTAAGAAATATATCAACAGTGGTGCAATTAATATATGTGGGCATATGAGATATGGGGGTATATGCATCATTCTGCATTTATTTTGTCATGTTTCTGTAATGCATATTAGAGGTGGTGACGGTTTGAGAGCTGCATGCAACGAAATGTCATTTTAATACCTGCTGGAATTCACAACCCTCCCCCCTCCCCAGTCCCCTTAAAAATTGACATAAAAATTTATATATATATAAATATTATATTTTACATAAAAAATTATATAAACCCCTTTAGTAAAACTGTTAAGCTTCTTATGCCACCTCTTGGGATCCCAGAACCCGTGAGGTTCAAGGTGCTGGTTATTACCTACAAAGCCCTTCATGGCCTAGGCCCGGGATATTTGTCAGACCCCCTGCAGCCAGCGACAATCCCCAATCACCTGGTGCATTCCCACACACAGGGCCTCTTCAGGGTGCTGTCGGCCAGACAGTATCGGCTGGCGACCCCCAGGGGGAGAGCTTTCTCTGTGGGCACACCCACCCTCTGGAACCAACTTCCTTTGACGCTCCGGATGGCTCCTGACCGCGATTTGAAGACCTGGTTGTTCCACAGTTTGGACTGACGGGGATTTCTTAATCAATTTTAGCTGTTTTAAATCTGAATTTTAATTCTCAGTTTTAATGAGGGATTATGCATTTTTATCGTTGTGAGCCGCCCTGAGTCCTTGGAGATAGGACGGCATATAAATTGCATAAATAAATAAATAAATAAATAAATAAATAAATGCCGATTTGTGCATTCAAAGTGACAATAGAGTTTTTCTAAGTCTAAGCCTAAGTCATGAACTCGTCTTCTTGTAACCTGGTGGTGACGACAGGTAACCAGATCAAATCCTGGCTGGGATTGCAGCCGCCGAGCTTTCCTGGTTTGGATCCCTTCCCTTTCTCCCCTTGTAATTTCTCTTATGGGTCGGCAAGAAGCTCGGAGGGGTGACTGTTCTCCAGCCGTGGCGCCAGTTGTGAGCTCTAATGAGCTTTGCACCAAGGCTGGTGCAACCCGGGGGGTAATGAGGACTGGCACTGCTCCCGTCTGAAGCTGGTTTGACGGGCTGAGCATACCCACATGCCAGTTTTTAAGGAATCCTTTGAATTTTCTCTTGACCTTTACCTTGCGGCCGTAGCCAAATCCTGAAGCTCCCTGCAGGCACCCAGATTTCCTACAACTTCGGAGACAAGAGAATTTGGAGCAGATTTCCCTCTGCTGGAGGGGAAGAAGATTGTATTGGATGTCAGAGAAAAATATCCAAAGTGAATTTCCCAGAAAGCTGGGTGCCAATGAACAAAGTTGGAAGGAAAATTTCTATGCACTTCCCCGGGAGAAGGAGAAATTCTCCCATCAGGTGTCAAGGACGGGAATTCTCCTTTCAGGTACTCCTCAACTTATGACAGCTGGATAGAATTTCTGTTGCTAAGCAAGACGGTTGTTGATGACCTTTTTTCTTTTGCAACAGTTGTTAAGTGGATCACTACCGTTGTTCAATGAATCATGCAGTCGTTAAGTGAATCAGGCTTCCCCCTTTGTTTTTTGTTGGAAGCCGCCTGGGAAAGTTGTGAATCATATTTTTCAGTGCAGTTGCAACTTTGTTCACTAAACAAATGCTTTTAAATTAAGAACGGCCTGTGATCCTATGCTTTTATTTTGATTTCAGACCTCTGAATCCAGGGGAAAGATTTTTAAGGTGAATGTTAAAAAGTACCATTCGTGGAAGTTTTATTCCATGAATTCATTCAAACGCCTCTCAACGCCTAGAACAGTGGAATGGCTTGCCTCCATCAGTGGTGGTTTTGAAGAAGAGCTTGGACAGACACTAGAGGGTCTCCTGCTTGACCAAGGGGTTAGGCTAGAAGAGTGTTTCTCAACCTTAGTAGCTTGAAGATGAGTGGACTCAACTCCCAGAATCCCCCAGCCAGCGCTGCTGGCTGGGGGATTCTGGGAGTTGAAGTCCACCCATCTTCAAGCTTCCAAGGTTGAGAAACACTGGACTGAAGACCTCCAAGGTCCATTCCAACTCTGATATTCTGTGAAATAGGAAAGAAGAATTAAGACAAACCCTGAGCCTTCTTACGTCTATTCCAATTCGATCCTATAAGCTGCCCTGACATGAACCCATCGCTAATATGCAAATTCGGGATAAACAAGAATAAGATTGGGCGAGGGAGTCTTCAAAAGATCTGCAAGCTTTGGACTTCTCCAGAATTCTTCATCGGGCAAGAAGCTTTAAAGAAGCGGAGATAAGGAAGCAGCAAAGTTCCCATAAAAACTAGGCCAGATGTAAACGATTTCTTCTTAAGTTCAAAGATGACGTTGGCGACAAAATGAAATCTCAGCGCTGGCATCAGACGATGCTTACTTTCCAAGGACAGAGGAAATGGTGTCTCCTTCCCATCTCTGAAAACAGGAAGTCCATAATCCCTGCACTGAGAGCGGTTATGATAGCCGGCAAATCTCTCACAGAAGGAAGCCAAGAACTGTTTTCTCCTTATTCCAGAGTTCAGGACACCAAAAACTATAGATTTAAACGACAGGAAGACAGTTTCCAGTGCAATGTTAGAAAAAAAAAAAAACTTCTCAGGAGAGTAATCAGTTGCCCCAAATGAAGTCCTTCACTAGAGAGCTCTTTGTCCAGGATAATTTATTTTCTATTTCAGAATAAAAGCTGGAAGGGGCTCTCTACATGGGGCTCCCCTTGAGGAGCACCCGGAGGCTCCAACTGGTCCAGAATGCGGCCATGCGGGTGGTGATGGGAGCGACGTGGCGCTCCCATGTGACCCCCCTCCTGCGCGAGCTGCACTGGCTCCCGCTGGTCTTCCGGGTGCGCTTCAAGGTTTTGGTTACCACTTTAGAACGCTCCATGGCTTAGGACCAGGTACTTACAAGACCGCCTTCTGCCACCGATAGCCTCTCACCGACCAGTCCGCTCCCATAGAGAGGGGCTCCTCAGGGTGCCGTCGGCCAAACAGTGTCGACTGGCGGCCCCCAGGGGGAGAGCCTTCTCTGTGGGGGCACCTGCCATCTGGAATGAGCTCCCCCCGGAGATACGGAGAATTGAGGACTTACGCACTTTCCGCCGCGCCCTAAAAACGCTTCTATTCCAACAGGCGGGGCTGGCCTAACTCTCTCTTTTAAATTGGTTTTAAATTGGGTTTTTAAAATGTTTATATAAATTGGTGATTTTAAATTTTTGAGCCTAAATTTAATCTCTTTTAATAGTTTTTAACTTTTTGTATGTAAATTGTATTTTATTTTTGGCTGTTCACCGCCCTGAGTCCCTCTGGGAGTAGGGCAGTATACAAATTTAAATAAATAAATAAATAAGGGACCTTGGAGGTCTTCTAGTCCAGCCGCCTGCTCAAACAGGAGATCCTATATCAGGGGTCTCCAACCTTGGCCACTTTAAGCCTGGTGGACTTCAACTCCCAGAATTCCAACCCTTCTGTGGTGGAGCACCCATGACTTCTGGAGTCAAGCTGTTCCACTGGTTAATTGTCCTCACTGTCAGGAAGTTTCTCCTCAATTCCAGGCTGCTTCTCTCCTTGCTTGGTTTCTTGTCCTGCCTTCTGCTGCTTTGGAAAATTTAACACACTGAGCAGGTCTTTCGCCAAGTGGTGAAATCCAAATTTCTTTACTACCGGTTCTGTGGGCATGGCTTGGTGGGCGTGGCAGGGGAAGGATACTGCAAAATCTCCATTCCCACCCTGCTCTGGAGCCAGCCAGAGGTGGCATTTGCCGGTTCTCCGAACTACTCAAAATTTCCGCTACTGGTTCTCCGAACTGCTCAATATTTATGATACTGGTTCTCCAGAACCTGTCAGAACTTTCTGGATTTCTCCCCTGCTTTCGCCCTAAGCTGCCTACGTTGTCTTCTTTAACCAGAAGAAGTTCCTCCCCACTCCCTTTCAGGTCCTGGAAATATAATATTTGCTTTCTTATTTGGGAATGGGGCCAGAGGCCTGGAATCCTCTTTCCTGGATGAAGGCTGGGGTGGAATAGATCCCTCCCTCGTGCAGCAATCAAGTGAATGGCAACAGCATCCTTTCAATTTCATGTGCAATGAGAACATGGCCATCCCAACGGGGCTGCCCAAGTGAAGAAAGGCTGGCAGAGAAAAACCCCTTTGAAAAACCCCTTTGAAAGAAAGCAGTCTTGAATGACAGAGCACCAGCACTGCATTCTTGGAGAGTTAAATAAGCCAGAGAAATAACCTATAAATTGATCAGGAGGCCCTGTGCTGCTTCTCCCTCCTTGGAACCCTTTGCAATTCCAGCCTTGTTGACAGTCACCAGAGGAGGTCTTGAGGAATGATGGATCACAGAACAAAGCCCTGGAGTTTGCCCACTTTGAAGCATTTCAGAGAAAATCGATTATGGAGGAGGGACCCATTGCATCACATGCCGGCATGCTTGGCAGGATGAGCGGAGATTTCATTTGGGCAACATTTGGCTCCTGGTGGACTATGTTATATAGCAATAACACTTAGACTTCTATACCACTTCATAGTGCTTTTACAGCTCTCTCTAAGCTGTTTGCAGAGTCAGCATATTGCCCCCAACCATCTGGGTCCTCATTTTACTGACCTCGGAAGGATGGAAGGCTGAGTCAACCTTGAGCCTGGTGAGATTTGATCTGCCAAATTGCAGGCAGCCGGCAGGCAGCAGAAGTAGCCTGCAGAACTGCACTCTAACCACTGCGCCACCTTGGCTCTTTTTATATATGCTCCATGCAGGAATGGTGAAATCCCCTTACACTCAAGGCAATAAGCAGTTGCTAATGTTATTATTTGTATCGGAGGATAATAAGGATGCTTATGCATTACTTGTCAGGAGTTGCGATTGACAGTATATGTTGTAATTGGAATCTTCACTTCCATATAGCTTCTAAAGCAGGGGTCTCCAACCTTGGCAACTTTAAGCCTGGCGGACTTCAACTCCCAGCAAAGCTGGCTGGGGAATTTTGGGAGTTCAAGTCCACCAGGCTTAAAGTTGCCAAGGTTGGAGATCCCTGTTCTAAAGTAAACACCAGGAACACATCCGTGAACAGAGGAGGAGGAGGGCATTGACTATGTTAAAATATTAAAATATTGTTAAAATATGTTAAAATATTGCCAATGCAATCCTAAATTGCATTAACAGTGGGATACAATCAAGATCAAGTGTGGTACTAATACCGCTCCATAAAGATCACACCTGGAGTACTGCATCGTTTTGGTCACACCACTATAAAAAAGAGGTTGAGACTCTAGAAAGAGTGCAGAGAAGAGCAACCAGGATGATGAGGGGACTGGAGGCTAAAACATACGATGAACATTTGCAGGAACTGGGCATGGCTAGTCTAGGGAAGAGAAGGACCAGGAGAGACATGACAGCAGTTTTCCAATATTTGAGGGGTTGCCACAGAGAGGAGGGGGGTCAAGCTATTTTCCAAGGCACCCAAAGACCAGACAAGGAATAATGGATGGAAAGTGATCAAGGAGAGATTCAACCTGGAAATAAGGAGAAATTTTTTGACATTGAGAGCAACAAACCAACTGAACAGAAGTTGCCTTCGGAAGTTGTGGGAACTTCATCATTGGAGGCTTTCAAGAAGAGCCTGGACTGCCATCTGTCAGAAATGGTGTAGAGTCTCCTGCTTGGACAGGGGGTTGGATTAGATGACCTATAAAGTCCCTTCCAACTCTGTTAATCCAATCTAAATGAAATGTCTGCAAGCCAACACTCAAGCCTGGAGCACCAAAAAAAATCCTAGGTAAAGATTTTGGGGGTTTTAAGCTTGATTGTTTGTTTGGAGACCTTTGAAAATAATCCAGATGGACTAATATTTTCTGGTCATGGACTACGATGGATACAAAACAGATCTGTGTGCATGGAAGGCAGATAGTTCAAGTAATATTCTATTTGGGGTTTCCCCCCCAAAAACATCTTAGAAAGATTCCGAACCTCTCAACAAGATGGAGGATTGTAGAATGAAGAAATGGAGGAAAAGGAATGGAAAGGGAACTGCTTCTCCTTTTGAAAGATGGGGCGGGAGGTACTTCTCCCCAACTTTTACTGGACTGTGCACAGAGAAGTCCCACTAGGGGGGAATGGCTGGACCCCATCCCCACCCCCAGCCAAGAAAAGTGAAATATGCACATCTGATTTTTGAATGTTGTGTGTGTGTGTGTAATTGTTTCACACTAGCCTGGCTTTTCCTTTTTTGCATGGCATCATACGGAAGAGAACAGCCGTGCCTTTGCTCAGGGTATTCTCCAAACGGTGCTGTCCGCCTCTCCCCCATTTCCAAGCTTAATGGTCCTTAGATTAGATTTGAACCAAGGAAGCGCATCCACCGCAGCGTGCTAAATCTTTGTCAGGCAACTGTGAGCCTGCCTTTATTTTAAGGAAACGAGGCCGGCTGGGAATGAATTCAGGTCAACACCAATGTGCCAGAGAAACGGTGAAGTCTATTTTTGGAGCAATTATAGAGGAGAGCCGGGGTGAACTTCAGCAGCCAAAGGCTCTCCCATGACCCATCCATCCCCAAAATGGTGCCTTTGCGTTTTTATGCGTGCTCTGCTCCACGCAGGAGCTGAGGAAGGAAGGAGTGGAGAATTCCCTTCTCCCCGTTAATGGACAGGTCCTTTGGGGCCGTCTTTTCACAGTTTCTCCCTATATTGACACAACAAAAGTTGCATATTTGCTCCGAAGATTGGCGAAGAGAGAAAGCTGAAAAAATAAGCAGGAGAGACTTCTGCCTGGCTCAGCCGCCTTCCACAGATACATACACACATTCCTCTTTCCCTTGTGCCACAACTGAAGTCTGTGGGATGAGCCACAGAGGTATTTTGTGGTTTGTAATGTGATCCAACACACACACACACACCACTTTCTTCTTCTTTTTAAACACCTTTGTTTTCCCAGGAACTTGGCAATTTGAATGCTGAAAGGATTTCGGTACACAGAAACTCAATACATGTCAAAACATTTGAAAGGAGGAGAACGTTTTGTTCTTGAAACCCACTTTTGTCTCGTACCCCTCTGCAGATAGAATCTTTTACACGTAGTTCTAGACCCATGATGGCGAATCTATGGACGTGTGCCACAGATGGCACATGTCGCCATATCAGTGGGCACACCAGCTCAGCTCTGGCATGCATGCGCGCGCCGGCCAGCTGATTTTCAAGCCTTCTGGGCCCACCAGAAGTAGGGAAACAGGCTGTTTTACTAAACAAATTGTTGTAAGTTGAGGGCTACCGGTATTTGTGACATGAAAGCTGGCTGGGTGACTTAGGGCCAGTCTCTCTCTCTCAGCGCACCCACCTCACAGGGTTGTTGTTATTGTGGGGAAAAGAGGAAGAGGAAAGACCATTACATACGTTTCGTGCCTTGAGTTACTTATAAAGCAATAAAGGTGCTTTTTGTAACTTTTTGTGCTACCCTGAGCCAGGGGAGGAACTTTGCAGAGGAGAGAGGCGGTTAGCAGTATGGTCTATGTTGGGGGCCACGTTTGACCCAAGCAGAACTGGGTCTCGCTTCTCTTTATCCAGGGTGGGGCTGCTGGGGGTTCGCAGCGGTTCAGGAGAACCTCTAGCTAAGATTCTGTGCAATTTGAAGAACCCCCAAATCCCACTCCAGGCTAGCCCCCCCCCGCCCCGCCCCACAGTTTTGGATGCAAATAAGTGCAGGTTGCACACGAAGGCTCAGGGAGGGCGAAAACAGGCCTACTGGAAGTTTGGGAAACGGGCCCATTTCCGGCCTCCAGAGTGCCTCCGGGGCCTAAGGAGGCTGTTTTTGCCCTCCCAGAGGCTCGAGGAAAGCCTACAGAGCCCGTGGAGGGCAAAAACGCCCCCCCCCCCCACACACACTGTCATGCAGGAGGCCGACTAGGCCACACCCACCCAGCAACTGGGCAGAGAACCCCTTGCTAAAATTTTTGAAGCCCACCCCTGTCTTTATCTCAAAATGCCCCCTTGGAAATGCACAAGGCAAGAGTCTGCTTGGCTCAAACTTTTAGTCCTGCTGTTTCCTTGTGCAACCTTGAGAGCTTCCTGCAAGGAGAACTCCTTTGCTTCTCATCGGACCAAGAAGACAGCAAGACTAATCGTTTCAAGACACGAGCCTGGACCAGTTTTCCTTTTCCTGCAACGGCTCAACTCTTCCACCTTTGCATCCATGCAAAAAGCCCCAACGCACGCGGCTAGGTCGCGGCAGTCACAAAAAGGAAGCAGATTGCAGAAATGATGTAGAAGCGCAGGGATATTCATTTTGTCAGGACAAGCTCAACCCTCCCTTGCAAGAGAACCACCAAGGATTGATCGTGATTGCAGCAGGATGTAAACGCAATAAATAAAAGTGCAAGAGACCAGGATTTTGGAATAGCCTCTGGAAAAGCAGGACCAGCAAATTGCACTTTTGGCTTTGATTCTAAGCAGAATCAAAGTGTGAGAAAGTGGCCGTGTTCCGAAATTAGAGAAAAAGATCCATTGCTCCCTGGATAAGAGAGGATTGGAACCTGGGTCTCCCCATTGCTACGTCAGTCAGCCCCCTCCCCATTGTAGCGCCTTGGCTGTCTCTTTGAGGACACTCAAACACAAAGCATTGTGTTCTCTGGTGGTGCCCCTTCTCGTGCCAAAGACGGGGTGTGTTGGCAAACAAGGCTGCTTTCAGAGGCGGAGAAGTCATTCAATAAAGTGGAGATGGAGATGGCTTGATGTTCATAAAGACAGGATCCCAAAATGTTACATGTCAGTAACACACACACACACAAGGTACCAGAATAACAGAGTTGGAAGGGACCTTGGAGGTCTTCTAGTCCAACCCCCTTCTCAAGCAGGAGACCCAGGGGTGAAATCCAGCAGGTTCTGGAGAACTGGTAGCGGAAATTTTGAGTAATTAGGAGAACTGGCAAATACCACCTCTGGCTGGTCCCAGAGTGGGGTGGGAATGGAGATTTTGCAGTATCCTTCCCCTGCCACGCCCACTAGGCCACGGGCACAGAACCGGTAGTAAAAATTTTTGAATTTCACCACTGCCCTATATCATTTCAGATAAATGGCTGTCCAATCTCATCAAAATACGAACTCCAAGAAGGGAAAAAAAAAGAGATAAACAAGACATAAAATAAAATAAAAAATATAATTGTGCATACAAAAAGAAAAAAGCAAACATATACATAATACATATACATAACAAAAAATCAAATACACAAACACAAACATAAACATAAACATAACAAACATATACATAATAACTAGTTGAATACTGATAGATACATTTCAAAAATAATACTCTCCTCACCTTGTGAAACAGGCCGAGTTTATGAACTTCTACAACTCTATTTACACAACCAATTTGACCCTGACATCCATCTACTACATACAAAAACATAGTTAACAAGTAAAGCCAAAACAGCAAGGTTAAACTTCAAAGCCCTTTGTTAACAATCTATTCTCATATGTCCCTCACAGAAAGTCCACCATGGCTTCTAATCTACAATAAACCACAGTTGTTATCTCTGGTCCATCCAGGGTCAAATACCTTTGAACGATTCTTCACGATGAAACTTTTCCTTAAAATTTTAATTTTTAACAGGGATCTTTCCTGTAAGTGTACAGGTAATCCTCGATTTACAATCATAGCCCAAAATTTCTGTTGCTAAGTTAGACATTGGTTTAGTGAGTTTTGCCCCCTTTTATGACATTTTTTGCCATAGTTGCTAAGTTAGTAACATGACTGTTAAGTGAATTTGGCTTCTCCATTGACTTTGCCTATCAGGTCACAAAAGGGGATCACAAGTCATTGTAACTTTCAGAAAAATGAGTCAGTTGCCAAGGACCTGAATTTTGATCACGTGACTATGGGGATGCTCCAATGGTCTAAGTGTAAAAAACGGTCATAAGTCACTCTTTTCAGTGCTGTCGTAACTTTGAACAGTCACTAAATGAACTGTTGTAAGTCAAGGACTACCTGTAGTCCAAAACGTACCAGGCAGCTATCAGGGTGGATGTTGGACTTGAACCTGGAGCCATTCTGGGCCAGCACCCTAACCACTACTCCTGACTGTCTCTTGCAAAGTAGGTGAGATTGGTTTAGGATGGGTGAGAATTGCTGTGTTCTTTTTAATTGGATTATTTTACAGCACCCACGGGGTGTATTTTTCATCTTTCCCAGCACAAAATGATGGATAGTCATGTGAGCAATTTTCTGCAGCCGCATCCAATGGTTTGCTGTTACCTGGAATAGAATAGAATAGAATAGAATAGAATAGAATAGAATAGAGTAGAGTAGAGTAGAGTAGAGTAGAGTAGAGTAGAGTAGAGTAGAGTAGAGTAGAGAAGTAGAGTAGAGAAGTAGAATAGAATAGAATAGAATAGAATAGAATAGAATAGAATAGAATAGAATAGAATAGAATAGAATAGAATAGAATAGAATAGAATAGAATAGAATAGAATTCTTTATTGGCCAAGTGTGATTGGACACACAAGGAATTTGTCTTGGTGCATATGCTCTCAGAGTACATAAAAGAAAAGAATTGGGAACGGGAAGTGTTTCAGTACGAATTCATCTCTGGGGCTCCGTGTTGTCCACTGAATATAAATGTAAAGATGTCAGGGATTTTACACAAAGCTCAGGATAAACATTTCCTAAATAATATTGGGGTCTGGATGACGCTGCAGTCCTGCGGAAACCCAGATGATCTCTCTCCAAGCAATTCAGCCAAATCAAGGAAGGATGTATCTTAATTAGCTGTCAGCTGTACCATTAACAGGGAGCTCAATTAACTGTTCTAAAATTGTAGCTTTTAAGTAAATTAAGATAGCATTTACATTTTGCCTGGCTGGTGAGGGAACAGATGGACCAAGAATTAAAAAGATACAAACTTCCCTGGAAGACACCTGAATTTGTTTCATTACTACAGCTTACAAAAAATAAAGTTATTTTTCTTTAAACGAGGCCAAAAATCTTTGGAGGATTACCACATACCTCGACTTATGACTTATGAATAGAACAGAACAGAACAGAGCAGAATTTGGAAGGGACCTTGGAGGTTTTCTAGACCAACCCCCTGCTTGAGTAGGAGACCCTATACCATTTCAGAGAAACAGTTGTCCAATCTCTTCTTTAAAAGTCTCCAGTGATGGAGAAGCCACAATTTCTGAAGGCGAAGCATTCCACTGGTTGATTGTTCTCTCTGTAAGGAAGTTTCTCCTTAGTTCTAAGTGGCTTCTCTCCTTGGTTAGTTTCCATCTATTACTTCAGGTGCTTTGGAGAACAGATTGACCCTTCTTCTTTGCAGCAGTCCCTCAAAAATAGGTATACTATGATGTCATTAGTTCTTTTCATTAAACCAGACATACACAATCCCTGCAACTGTTCTCTGTACGTTTTAGTTTCCAGCCCCCTATTTTTTCTTGTTGCTCTTCTCTGCACTCTTTCCAGTGTCTCAACATATTTTTTGTATCATGGTGATTCAAACATACCTTCTTTTACACCCCAGTTACAACCATGATCTCCCCCCCCCCCCCCACCATTCCTTTGGTTTCATTCTTCAAACAGCCTCTATTTTATCATTTCCTTTTGGGTGTGTGTGTGGAGAAAGAGATTTTATTTGATTGACTGTAAGCAAGCAACTTACAGAGGTGTCTTTGTAATATAAATGCCTGTATGATTCTATTGGGTGCAGAAAAAAAATCAAGACCAAAAAGCTCAACATCGGAACCCAATCCTTAAGGAGGTGGGGGTGGGGGGAATTCATGCTTGTGAGTTTGTGCTCAGTTTTGCTATCGCTGCACCAGATACTCATGTTTTAAAGTCTACTTTGCTGGAGAAAATGGAAGGGTGGGGGGTGATGGCGGCTGAGTGCTGAATCGTTGCCTGGGGCGTTGTGTCGATGTCAGCGATACCAACTAAGCCTGAAAGTATCCGTTGATTACCAAGTGTGATTAACCAATTAATAGCTTGATTACAGACTAAATATACAGCTCTGGTTAATTGGTGCTGGTAGCCCACTGGTATCTTGCCTTAAGCCCTCTCCCAGGCTCCAAGTTAATAAATTATTCTTCACTTCCAAGGACTTCTATTTTTAAAGCCAGCCGCTTTTACACATTTACTCACTGTTTGCAAATGTGAATCGAAGCCTCAGAAGCTCCAAAAGGATGAAGGGAAGGATGCCAAATGGAGCTGTCAACTAATTTCTCTTGATAGTGCTATTCTCCCTCCTTTAAAAAAAAAAAAGAGCGATTGAAGGCAAACTTAACTGGCAGAAATTTAAAATATCAGCTTTGGGACTTTCAACCACTCTGGATTACAGCCATCTTTTAAGCTGCCTATAGCTGACACAACAAATCCCAAAGATTGTTTTCAGGGGATGCAATGTCTCTGCAATTAATGAGCCTTAACATTGTTTCTTGATCACGCAGGATTGAAGGTTTCTAACCACACGGGTTAACCTGCTTAACCAAGGAAGAACATCTGGGTCACATTAAGCACTGTGGGAATGTTCACCAACTACAGACAGTGCGTGTACATTCCCTTTTCAGGACTCAAGTCCCTGCCTGCATCAAATAGACTGTCACCCCCCCGAAATGTGTGAAGCAAATATCTAAGTTGCCATAAAACTGTTATTTTTGGCTGCAAAGACCTTCAACAAAGGTGCACCCTTATAAATGTTCTGGTGCTGCCATCTTGTGGCCTTAACCAAACCTTACAGTTGCAAAGCCATCTTAATGCACTGCCACCACCAAAGTGCCGTGTCCCCTATTTGTGTTCCCCCACAAATACATTCCAAATGTGTTTGGGGCACAACTCCTGGCTTGGGGGTAGGGCAAGGGACACAACAGGCAGTCCTTCCAACCGAAAAGCAAAGGAATTTGCACACTCTACCGTTCCTCCAAGAATGTTCCTCCAAGAATGATGGAGCTTTACATAGAATGTAAAGCTCCATCATTTATTTCTCCGGACACTTGAGAGAAAATAATTATTTCTACGAAGTTTCTGCTGGATGTCAAAACCGCAACCTCTTGCACAGTAGGTAAAGCTCTTATCTACCAAGCTGTAAGGGAGATTACTAAGTTTATTAGAGTACAAACTGTCTGGGAAGAAGCTGCTTGTCGTGCATATTAATTTTATAAATTAATTTGCATTTTAATTTACTACCTAGATGGAAATAAATTAATAGGTATCAACCTGAATATTACTTTGCATGGGTTTGTTTTTAGGTTTATTTATGTGTGAGCATTTGCACATGTACTACAGGCATGTACACACTTCCTCTCAGAGAAAAGCAACTGGTTTTCCCAGAGTAGAAAAGTGGGATGGCACAACAATAAGAGGATGTTGTAGCCTGGGGTCAGGACTCAGAGTATGCTGCAAATTGTTGCCAAAGTCTAGGCAGGGTTTTCTTAAGCCTGCGTGACACAAGAGGAGCAACTTAAATTTTAAGTCTGTATCTCAGGGGTGTCCAACCTTGGCAACTTGAAGACCCCTGGGCTTCACCTCCAAGAATTCCCCAGTCAGCATGGTGTATATCTATACATATACATAGGCTCCCGATGCTCTCTGAATTAACTGAATTAATGGCAAGGTGAGCATGAAATGAAAAATAAAGAGAGAGAAAAAAACAGTGGAGGTTCCCAAATAATATATTTTACTTTTGTAGGCAAGAGCTTGAAATTGCTTATTTTTTTTTTTTTTTTTTTTTTTGGCTAAGGGGTACTTCCCAAAAGCTGATTGTTCCCAATTCCAAGATTTGGCTGGATCATCACAGTAAGAGGAAATCTCCACAGAAATCAAACCCCAGCAGGATTCCAAAATGCTCAAGTGTTCCTTGAATTACCCTAATGTCATTAATAAAAGAAGGGAAGCCTTTTTGCTGCAGCTCTCATCTGCTTTTTGTTACTCAGAGCAGTGAGGAGCTTCTGAGCTTTTGACAGCTTTCCTTCGATGGGGAAGGAAGCATCCGTCAAGGGCAGTTATGGCTGCCCCCAGGAGCTGTTTTTCAACAGGTACAAACGCAGCATCTGTTAACAGGAGCTGGCAAGCAGGACCTCTGCTCTTTATTTATCAAAAGCCGATGGATTAACTAAAATAAAACTGTAGAATGGGCCGGCAGGGGGTTTTCTGTAGTCAGAGGCCTTCGGCTCATACCGCTCCCATAGCAGTCACTGTAAATTTCAGGAAAGCAAGATGCAGAGGTTGCAAAATTAGGAGGGACAGCTAATACTTTAGAAGACAGAAGTAACATTCGAAACAATCTGGGCAGGTTAGATAAAAAGAGACCACAGATAATGTTTACAAAAGCAAATGCAAATCTTTCACTCAGGCAACTGAAACCAAACACAGGAGTACAAGAACAGGAATTCCAAGCTCTTCAGGATCTTGGTACTATAATCAATTACAAACTGACTACCTGGAAGCAGCATGATAATGGCACACAATTCTAGCTTGCTAGCAATAAAACTGCTACCTACAAAAGGGTGGTAGGATTCCAAAATTCCACTCAGTTTAGCATTGATGGATCCCAGCTCAGTCCTGACCAGTTTTGGGTAACATGCTTTAAGAACTGATAATAAATTGGTTCATATACTACAGTGGTCTCTAACCTTTCTGGCACCAGGGATTGGTTTTGCGCAAGACAATTTTTTCAGAGGGGTGTATGTGTGTGTGTGGGTTTTTTTTCACACAACCTAGATCCCGTGCATGCACAGATGAAGGTTCATTCGCTCAGCCACTTGTGTGGCCTGGTTGCTAACAAGTCAAGGACCGGTACCAGTCTGCAGCCCAGGAGTTGGGGACCCCTTATATACCAAGAAGGGCAGAAAGGTGCTTGGGGAACTAGACACAAAACTGTATAAGGAGACTAAATTCCGTTTAGCCTTGATCATTTTTCTGAGTGTTAAGAGAAACTTAAAGCAGTTAAGAGCAGTTGGATGGTGCAAGCATCCAAGGCAGGTATCAGAGATGGATTTAACTGCAGGCTAGACAATCTACCTGCAAAGGCCAACAATTGTACTTGATGCCAGGGCTTCAGTGGTAATTCCAATTCTATGAAAAATTAACAACTTGCAATGCCACAGAAGAGAGCAGCTGTAGTATATGTTTATTTAGCAAATATATATGCCACCCAATCCTTGGTGGCTCATAAAATACATTTCAATGAGGCAGTGCTAAAATTCCCAACAATTCCAAAACTAGTTAAAAGCCATCTTAACTATTATGGCTGGGCACAAAAATGCAGTTTTTCCTACCGAATTCAAAGGCACAGCGTTTCAGAAATGCCACCAAAATTGTTCCTGATGGGCTGCAGCTCGATGGAATCAGAACATGGAACCTTTTCTTGGCTCCACGATTTGGCTCAAACAAAATCTGGAAGGCCTCTTGGTCGAAGCTGCTGGGCTTTCCGTCACTCGGCTCCTCCTCCCTGGGCTGTAAGCCAGGCTGCCTGTCAATCTTCCCCTCCTCCCCTTAGTGACCATCGCTGCTTATGTCCTTGCCCTTTTTGCCCCTCTCCCTCCCACTCTAAAACCTTCTGCCTAGCACACACATTTTAGTCCAAAGCTGAAACTTGCATATATATATATATATATATATATTTTGCATACATGATGTTTTGCAGAAAATGTTGATCTACCTTCTCTTTTCTTTCCTTGACCTGTTCTCCATATGATTGCCTCAGTTGACCTTCTCCTTTCTTCTCAACCTAGAGGTATGTCCACTTTGAGTCCAGACCCAGAACTTCCTATTCTGTGCACAGAATCTTTTGTGTAACCTCACCATCAGGAATGATGAATACAAAAAAAGTCGAGGCTTCTGAATTGTAGTGTTGCAGAAAATGGTTA
This sequence comes from Masticophis lateralis, assembly GCA_030761175.1. Lineage (NCBI taxonomy): Eukaryota > Metazoa > Chordata > Lepidosauria > Squamata > Colubridae > Masticophis > Masticophis lateralis. The sequence goes on along the minus strand of JAUDYJ010000012.1, from coordinate 21,745,994 downwards.
TGAATACCTTGGAGTGCAAGAAGAATAAACTGTTCCCTATTAGATGAAATAAAACCAAACTGCTTTTTCAAAGCACTCATAATAAAAGTTCAGTGTTTTGAACAGAGAATATGAAAGCAATAATCAATCAGGAAGACTCACTGAAACACTACTAGCAAAAAATATCCCTCTTTACAGAGGTTGCCACCTTTCTTTCCCCAGACATCTCATGGCTAGCTAACTCAAATCAGCTTTTCAATCAATATTGGATCCCTTAGTCCAATTCCAAGGGTTTAAACCAGTGTTTCTCAGCCTTGGCAACTCAGTGTGGACTCTAACTTCCAGAACTCCTCAGCCAGAATTCTGAAAGTTGGAGTCTACACACCTTAGAGTTGCACATGTTTAGATGAAGTCCACTTGAGAGCACTCGGAAAGTGTGATAAAATGCTTCTCTTTGTTGCCACAGATTTCGGTGTCATCCAGTGAATCTGCAGAACAAAAGGCAATGGTAACAAACATGGGGGGAAACTCAAAAGAAAACATTTTAACTGCTTTGGATGGGAGGCTCATTTATGAGGGCTCTTTCATAGTTACAGGGGAATTTTATTGACATTTCTACTGGGAAATACACCCACGACTCAGATTTGGAGAGTCTCCTAGCTATGAAGCCAATTAAAATTATGCAAAACAAGAAAGTCAGAATCTATTCACTCTGGAAACTAACTTCCCCAAACATAAGAAGAAAATAGGACAGAAGGCCAACTATAGGTTCTAGTTACTTTAACCAAATGGAAAACAAAACAAGGGCAGTTTTCTCATAGACAGAAAACACAATTTTATCTAGATCTGTGGATACCACCTGTTAGAATAGAACACCCAAAACAAATAGATAGATACATTCCATAGATAAGAAGCCAGAGAATAAACAGAGGGACACAAAATATTACACGCCACCAAGTGATCTAATAATAAATTCCAGAAGGAAATTTCAGAGCAGGGCTTTGTTTACAACAGCAGCTATAATGAATGAAAGGTAAAAGCAAATGCCATTCTAGATTCCAGACTGCAAAAGTTCCTCACCTCCGTTGGCTGGTTGCATGTGTTCAGCTGGAGGGGTGCTGCTAAGCTGCCATATTGTTTTCACCCTTTTTGGTCCTTGACCGCTGCTGATTTTCACTCTCCATATTTGAGGATGAGCACTGTAAAAAAAAAAAAGAAAGAAAGAAAAAGATAAGAATTGATAATATTAAAGAGGTGCATATATTTGGAAAGTTCTGTGGTAAAACGTAAGAGTCTCCTGCAGGTAGCCAGATCTCTGAATGTTGTAGCTATGAAGGAAAGCTGAGAGTCTTGAGCCCTAACCAGAGACAGCAATGACTTACAACAATTCTTGGAAATTATTGTTTGGAAACAGACTCTCTCGCTTAGCATCTGAATTCACTTGCCTGACTGGGCTAAATAGGAATTGTATGAGAATTTGTTTTAATATTGTTCTGTGCTGACAGTAAAGACTGGAATGAGGAGCGCTGTTCTTCAATGGTTCTCCTTCCCCAATGGCTGCTGCCAGTCAAATGAGACAGTGAGGAAAGGTCAAGCTGTCAGCCACCCCATTAAGTGGGGCTCAGTTTTCTCCCCATTACTAGTTGTCAGGCGCAAAGAATCAGAACAACTCTGTGAATAGGCCAACTTTGATCAGTTATTGCTGATCATCTGTTTACCAGAATCTCGCCAAACTGACTGCATACCCCTGAGAAACTGGAGATAGTCTTTCATAGCCTAGCCTCTATTGTTTCCTCTCCTGGAGTGATTCCATGCTGGAATGTCTTTTTACTCCCTCCCTCCCTCTCCCTTGGCAGGTAGTTCCCCCACAATAATTCCCCCACAGATGGATTACTGTAGTATGTTCTAAGTGGGACTGTCCTGGAAGATCAACTGGAAACCCCCACTAGTACAACATGCAGTGGCCCAGGTAACCATGGGCACATTGTGGTTTCTTCACCCACCCATTATAATGGGAGCTGCACTGGCAGCTTGTTACCGTGTTTTCCCGAAAATAAGACCCTGTCTTGTATTTTTTTGAAGCCTGAAATAAACGCTTGGCTTTATTGCCATGTGCTCAAAGGCCCGATTGGGCTTATTATCAGGGGATAATGTCTTATTTTGGGGGAAACAGGGTAACTTCTGATTGCAATTTGGGATGCTGGTTGTCATCTCTGAAACCCTACATGACATTACAAATGTCATCTTTCCTCAAAGACAAAGTTTCAACTACTGCCCACGTTTGCCTGACAAGGAAGCTTCTATGCCATTTATTATTGCTTCTCTGCCAATTGATGGATGGCCCTTAACTCCCTGAGGACTTAACTTACTTTTGGTAAAATTCCTTCACCAAAGATGTCCTGACTGGTAGCTGAAATACATGCTTTTCATTCAGAGGATTTTCTTTATAGTAATTGATACAAGTCCTACAAAAACAAAAATATTTTCACTCAACCAATTCTTAGATAAAATATTAGAAAACTTATATAGATTACAATGTAAATGAAAACCACTGGCAACTTCAGATTTCTGTTCAATACATACTATCATACACACTATACACACACTATATATACCATATTTTTCGGACTATAAGGCACACCTTTTCCGCCCCAAAAAGAGGCTGAAAATCTGGGTGCGTCTTATACTCCAAATGTAGACCTGCCAAGTTTCTCAAACTGAGGTTTCAGAGACTGAAAAAAGCATCAGAAATGAAGCTTCAGAAAAGAAGCCCCCAAACAGAGCTTCAGAGGCTTTTTTTCTGAAGCTCTGTTTCAGAGGCTTTCAGAGGCAGGAAAAAAAAACAAAACAAAAAAAAATTGATTGGGGGAATTCCGGGAGGCTCATCCACCTGCCAATCAGCTTTTTTCTTATTTTCCTCCCAAAAACTATGGTGTCTTATACTCCGAAAAATGTGGCACACACACACACACACACATACAGATATAGTTATATATATAGTTACATAGTTATAAATAGCAATTTAGAAAGATACCATGATGAATAAACTTGGACTGAACTGAATAAAAAGCAAAAGACACTAATTATACCCAAGCTGAGAACTTGACCCACAAGGTATCCTATATAAGCCATAGAATAAGCGGATCAAAACAAGTGGACAAAGCTAGGCCAAAACCTAAAGTTGATTTCATTTTTCATATTTAATCAAATGCAATACATACAATTCCTTTCCAGTCATATCAAATACATTTCTATTCTATATTAAAGTTTAAACTTTGGTAAGAAATAGGGATACACAAGTCTCAAAGTATTTGTTTTGAGACAATTTTTTAAAAATTGGTTTCTTATTAAATACATTTCTTAGTGCTTAATGAACATTGTGTTGTCTGGGTAATTATTTGTTCTGTGACATTTGAGAAGTCTTTTAAATTTGAAAGACTCATTTTCAGGGATGTTCTGAACTTTAAACCCTTGCAAAAAATGGATCTCACAGCCAGACTTTTGATTTCAAAGTATATATTCCCCACTCAATACTCCTTGGAGATGGTTTTTAAATAGCATACATCAGGGAGAACTCTCTCTTCAAAAATAAGTTGTGTTGTGACTTGAGGGACATAATGGGAAGAATGAAGTTTCTTCCTTGCCTCTTGATTTAATACAGAGATAGGAATGGAAAATGAAAGTAAGAACGAAATGCTACTCCTAAAGGATCAAAACAATTCGGTAACTATTAATTTATGGGTGCTCCCCATACATACTTTAGCCTTCCTTCTCCCAAAGCAGAAAGAAGCATAGGAGGTGCGCACTATATGAAACAAAACCACCCCTAACATCACATTTATTCAAGGGAACCCTCTTATTGAGAGAAAGTTGCTGGCAAGCAATTACTGTGTCAGAAAGATGAGGTTCTCATGTTCTAGTTTGATAAGATCCAAGCAGTTGTCCACAATTTCCAACATGTGGTGTAGTTTCTGGATACGATGAACCTGTTCCTGAAGATCTACTGAAGTGGACATGAAGTAATCCTTTAAAAGAGATAATAGAGAACAAATATCAGGAGCTATTGACAGCATCCCTAATCATAACCAAATGCTCGCTTTCCTAAGGATTGGGTAAATAACAATATGTAGACAGCCTCAGTTGCAAAAATCCAGTAAGAATCTCCCCAATGCTCTCCGTGTCAGGCATCTGTTGCCATTCAACTCTCAAGTAGAGGTAGGCCTTGACTTATAGCCATTTGTTTAGCAACAGTTCAAAGTTACAATGGTGCTGAAAGTGACTTACGACCAACTGATTTTGCACTTTTAACCACTGCAGCATCTCTGCAGTCATGTGATCAAAATCCAGACACATAAACAAGTGTTTATGACACTTGCAGGGTCCCAGAGTCATGTGATTGTTATTTGTGGCCTTCCTCACTAGCTTCCAACAAGCAGTCAGTGGAGGAACCTGGATTTACTTAACATCATGTGATTCACTTAATAACTGTGGCAAAAAAGATCATAAAATCAGATGTGACTCATTTAACAATCACTCTGCTTAGCAATGGAAATTCTGGTCCCAGTTGTGTTCATAAGTCGAGGACTACTTATATAGTATTATTTCAGGGGTGTCAAACTCACGTGGTCACGTTATCACCACATGATGTATTGTGGCTCCCCCCCCCCCCCGCTTTGCTAAAATGGGCGTGGGCAGTGCGTGATACATCCGGCCTGTGGGCTGCAAGTTTGACACCCTTTTATTATTTGGAAAGTAAAGACTATAACTTACCAAATGAGTCCGTATGGCAAATTCTTTGCCTGAAACACAAAACATAATTTGTATCACAATTTCATACAAAATAAATGCTAAAAGCTGCAACAAAAGCCTTTATTTATTACAAAATTAGAAAACCAAAAGGTGGAGAGAATGAGGTCTGTCTCCATGTTTGCATTATTGGTACCATCTGAGAAACTGAAAGAAAAACTGAGTTTTACCTTCCATAGTTCAGAGGTTAGCAGGGGAAAGTGATGATGGGGAGGGATCCAGCAATGTCAGATAATCAATTTTGTTTAGAAAAAGTCTCTATTTATTAGTTTGTAAATTAAATCAATACAGCTTGATGTCTGATATGTAATTTGCTCACCACTGGTATTAGTTTACAAGATACTAATATCTGTTTTTTAGAGGGAAAAACATAAACCATTTGGACACAACTACCCAAAATCAGGATGGGTACCCAACATACCCACAAAATAGCTGATATAGTCTCTCTTCATTTTATCCACGCCTATTTCTACAAGCATTTGAACGGGAGAATCTCCATCAAGAGAAACTGTTTCCATCTTTCCATGATAAGATTGCTTGATCAATTTGCTCAGTAAACTGTTACTTTCTTGATGAATCTACAAAGAGAACAAATGTTTTACATAGGTCTTCCTACTTTTTATAGTATATATCCTGAAATATCTCAAAACAACCATTTAAATAAACTTAATTCCAAATACTACATAAATTACACATTTTAAGTGTGCAAAATAAACCTTCTGCTCCCATCGTTCAACCAAAATATAGTCGCCAATCATCATCCCATCTCATGTTAAGCTCAGTTTGGAAAAGAACCACAAAACCAGAATATTTGAGACTCCCTAATGCACAGAGCAGATTAAATCAGGATAAAAAAAATTGAATCATGGAACAATGGGGGAACACTTCTACAAGCTGGGGTGTTAATCACATGGCTGTGGCTGCCATCTTGACTTTTTGAGCACCTAGTAGATATATCTGCTGTAAAGATTAGCAGGAAGAAAAAGGAAAACAAACTAAGTACTTTTTAGTACCACACACTAACATTATTTCTAGCAATTAAGTACAAATATTAAGTACATATATTTCTAGCAATTAAGTACATATATTTGGCCAGGTAAGACTATTTGACTGGATTGATATCTTCTGCCAAGCCACATTTTATTTAACTATGGTTTGGGAAATAAATCTGGAGTTTCTTAACTGGTATAGACCTAAGTCAGAATTAAAGAAACTACATGATACTGTTGTGTCATAACAGGCTGCTTCTCTGGCAACCAAAGACTAAGGGATTTGAATTCTATTAACTACTCAATGTAATATTATTGAGAAGATTTGAGGATGGAGGACCCATTAACCTCTATCAAGCAATCCCAAATAAGGGAGTTCCCAATTTATACATTTCTATTTTTTTTTAAACAAAACAAATAAACATCCGTAGGACACGCCTTCTGTTCCCAGCCCCATGCGGCTCTCCAGCCCTCCCCTTTCCCGAAGTGACTAAAGCTGTCCACTCTTCACAAACCTTTCAGAAGATAGCACAGCTTTAGCTACGTGTAGGAAACATTTGCCAGTGTGTCTGGGTCTGAAAATGAGAAAGCAAATGCAGCGAAGTGCTGGGCACAACAGGTGAAAGGTTGGTGGGCGAGAAGGCAGAGGTACATGAATGCTTGCTGAGGCTTTCTGGGCATGGCAGCAGCCGCAGACTTGTGCAGTTCTGGGGGTGGTTGCCACCCCAGAAGGCAGGGTGCAGGGTAACCAAAGGAGCAGAGATATGGGGGTGAGGGGGCAGTTCTATGGTCATAAGGACAAGTGGGCTGCCAAGTGCTTGACTTCTGATCACATGACATGGAGGTGCTGCAATTGCTGTAATTTGGGGCACAGGTCGTAAGCCCATTTTTCAGCACCATCCCAATTTCAAAAAGCCACTGAACAAATGGTCATAAGTTAAGGAATACCTGTAACTGCATTCAGCTTAGATTTTGATTTGGTTCTGCCTAGTTCTTTGTCCTAATCTTGCCCCTGGTTTTAGGGAGTGCATCCCTTTGCACATCACATCAACCCCTGGTTCGAAAAGGCTGGACACGCTGAAATATAGGATGGCTCTTGACTGCATTCCAGGTCCGTTACTCCAACTCACCCATGTCTGCAGTTCTCCATGCTGAAAGGCTCTTATTACCAACGATAAACACTTCACCAGTTCCTCATGCGAAGCAACGTCTTGGGGGAGAAAAGTCAAGTATTAAATAAAGCAGTAGCCAACTCAACGTAGACCAGGTGAATTAATAAAAATCCTTCCCTGGTCCTCTTAAAGACTGAGCGTCTCACAATGTTTTGAGAGACAGAACCTAGAAACATACATACTTCTCCATATATTACACCACAGCAGTTCAAGGAAATCAAGGTCTCCGCGCTGACTAAAAAGCGTTTTCATGGAACCAATGACTGCAGCAGTGTTATCCTGGAGAATCAGCAAAGGGAAAATGAATTTCAAATTTCAAAATGAAACTGGAATTACTATTTTAGTATTTAAATGTTACAGTTCAAAGAAACTTTACAACCATGTATTTACATTAATAAGAAAACTAGAAATAGAATTTATAGGTTCAAAATAACAAGGTGTATTAAAAAGCTATGAAGATGGCAGGAAATATGACACTCTTTTGTCATCAACACTCCAAGAAAGGGTGATTGATACTTCTAACATAACTTCTCCCATTTCTAGTTAGGTTTAGAGGCGTTGAGTAACTGAATGGCCACTGATCGAGGCAGTTGCTAAACAACTATTTGTATCAAGTTTGGAAATAGGTTTTCCAAAAGGATGCCTGTTAGTTTTGTCAATCTAGTTGAGATAAAACTCACTGAAAGCTTCAATATTGAAACAGTCTTCAGTTTGCATCCAAGGTAAAATATTATGTCAATGTATTATGTCTTCTGAGGGAATATTTTTCGGTTCACTATCTTACCAAATACCTCAGTATCATCTTCATTTTGTGACTTCAGTCCATCTACTACATCTTTTAAATCTAAAAGAAAAAAAGAATGGCCATCAGCTTTAATGTAATGGAACATACTTTGTTCTCATGCAAATTTGGCTGGAAGGAACATTTCCTGAACACATCAATTCGCGATGACATGGCACACTTGCCTCCATGCCACGTATTGGCTCATATCTGGTGTTTTCCATTTGGGATTAATGCAAGTGTGCAATGCAAACTCAGCCATTACACATATTTCAGTTAAGACTTCAAGAGAATTATTTCCAAAATGCTTAGCATTACCTTTCAAAAGCTTCTGTACTAGTTCAACAGCAGACTTTCTTCCCAGGGCCTTCGGCCATTTTATTACTCCATTCTTCAAGGTCTCAGCCAAACTCTAACACCATCATCCAAAAACAAACAAGTAGACTAATCCAATTAAGGGGGGGTTGCTCTTCAGTAGAATATATTACATATACTTATGTGCTCAGATGCACACGCACACAAAATAAAAATGCTACTGAAATTACCAGGACGTTTAAGTGTTAACACATTAAAAACATTCATTTAAAGCATGTTTAACAATTCTATCTTGATTCAATTTCGAAGAGGACTATTGAGTAAAACCTTGCAATCATCCCTACTATTATCAGCTAAGCAGTATTTTCTGACTGGGAAATAATGTCGCAATACTCACCAAGAGAAACTGCAATTCCCTGTGTGGCTCATATACAGAACTCAAGGGGCTTCCAGAGGTCATCTGAAGTGCCTGATATTTTCAAAAATAAAATGATTCAGATGTGATCCCCTATGTATAGGATCTAGGCCTAGAAAGAATGAATCATTTACTTATATTCATTATTTCTTGAATTGCCTGTTTTGAGATTCGAATGTTGTACAAGATCATTTGCACTTCCTCCTTTATCCTGTTCACAATTAAAGGATTGCTAAATTAACAGCAACATTTCAGCATCTGTTATTATCACAGTATTGAAACTGTTGATTTCCTTACCAGCACAGCAGCGGATGAGAGGGGAGGGGTCTCCAGCATCATTTTCACACCCTCCCAAGCAAAATCTGCATATATATTTCTCTCCAATGGAATAAGAGAATCCTCCTGAGTCGAGGAGTCCAGTGAAGTGGATTCGAGAAATTCATAACGGGCAAAGCCTGTTATTGTCAGCTAAGACACAAGAGTGTTTACAGCTGTAGCCAGCTATGCTGAATGACTGTAGCCAAGAAAGCATCATATTTTATAAATTACCTTAAAATCAGATTAAGACTACAATAATAAAAACTCCCTAAAAACCGCACTGAAAACAAATGCCTCTCTGCATTCAGTATATAATGAACCAGCACATATTAAATTCAACGTTATTGTGCTATGTAAAACACCATATATTGAACTTAGAAATTTTTCAATTGAGGTTTGCTTCATTTTTAAAAAATTTAGTATATATTTGGTTGTGAATAAAAATCAAAATAAACATACATCTGAAGTATGATGTCTAATTCTATGATTTTCTTTCAGTTCTTCCAAGCCAATAGAATAATTATTATTTGAAACAGGACCTAGGGGAAAAAAACCCGAATTATATGAGGGCTAACTAATTATAAAAACTTGAAATGAAAACTTTGATTTCATTTTAAAAATGTTCTAATATTAATTCTATTATTCCTATCAGCAGCTAAAATGTAGATGAAGAATACTGTATCAAAAATTGTAATTACAAAAGTAGCAGAGAAAAACATATATCCAAAAGTAAGAGATATTTCCATTGGCTACTCTAAATAACCAATCCAGTTTTAGCCCATAACTTCAAGAATAACACTTTGTCTGAATCAATTTGCTAAAACAGGTTTCATTTTAGAAGTACCCATATTTTTCGGAGTAAGACACACCTTGGTTTAGAGGAGGAAAAAAAATAGTTTTTTGCCTCTGTGCATCTTGTTTTTGCCCTCCCTGGTGTGCAGGAGCACTCTGCAGGCCAAAAACGTGACTGTTTTTGGCTTCTGGAGGCCTCCCTGGGAGGGCAAAAATGAGACCCACGGAGGCCAAAAATAGGCACATTTTTGACTTGGAGAGTGTTTCTGCACGCCGAGGAGGGCAAAAACGGGACACATGGGTTTGGGAGGGCAAAAATGAGCACGTATTTGCTATATACACACATTTCCATCCACTTGGGGGGGGGGGGGGAGTGAATCTTATATTTGGAAAAATAAGGTATATATACCCTAGATTCTGACTTTTTAAAAAACATTAGTGGATTTTTCCATTTTTCTATTCATTGCTGATGGAACCTCCCACCACAGGCCAAAACTTTACCATCGCCAAAGAGCTTTTTCAAAAGGCAACTGGACTTTATTTTTCCTTGAAGATGTTCTGTTCCTCATCCAAGAAGCTTCTTCAGTCTGTTCTCTTTCCATCTTCAAGGAAAAACATAGTCCAGTTGCCTTTTGAAAAAGCACCTTTTGGACAACCATGACCTGGATGACTAAGAGTCTCCATAGACACTTACCACTGCAATTAACAGTGTGAAGCCTGATTCCCGAAAGGTTATTTCCATTCCTCAAAGGTTCTGCTCCAAGCCAAATAGTCTGTTTTGGGTCAGAAGGTTCACATCGTACCCAGAGCGGAGGAAGCTGCACTGCACGGTTTATTTGTAAATGTTTCATGTTTGGATTTTGTGACATTGTGTAGAAAGAAATCAATTGCCTACCAATGGTGAAAAGACATTATATCAGAATGGAAGATTACTAATTACAAAGTATTTGCTGTATTTTTTTTTACTTTTACTTTTTTGTATCCCAAAACAGCTAACATCAATTTAAAAAGGAAGGTAGTGCTTATTCCATTACTATCTGAATGCTTATTATATACACATACTAACAAAAGGAATCTTGTAATTGTCCCTCTTTGAGGAATTATTGGTACAAAATTCTACTTGTTCAAATATTAAAAGTTGATACCATTTTGTAGAAACTAATATACGTTGAATTATAGCTGTTCTGCTAGGCAATAAAATTAGTTTTTGCTTTAAGAAGAATATATATTCTGAACGATAAAGATTAAAATAATCACACCAGCATGCATACCTTGCTTTTGAAAGAGCCAAAGGAAATGCTGATAAATTCTCTTTCGGGAAAGCCTCAGAAACTGAAGGCTCACCATTTTGCCATTCTTCCAGACTGCTGGTTTCTTCGTATGATCTCTGCAAAAAAGCAGCTGTGCTAGAAAATTTGCTAGTTCCAAAGGTGGAACATATAGAAATAGTCAACTTATTTACCAACTTACCATTTTCTCTACAATAAAAAAACCTCCATTTTGGTCCCAAAGCTTTTCTAAGGGATTTATATGGCCTTCATTGATCAAATGGACTCGTAGGTCAGTCTGGTAAAAAGAAACAAGTTGTTTCCATAGTACTTTTCTCAATTTAAATTTAAAAATAATTTTTCTTATAGCACCATATGCTTATGCGCTGAAAGTATGGAAGGCAAATTTATAGCAATTTGCATTCATGCACATCCTTTCCTTTGCAGCATAATCTTACTTCAAAGTAGCAGATGTCAGAATTTCAGACCAGATTTTTCAGTAACTTTCTATTGTCTGGGATCTCCTTAGAGGACAGAGGATAAAGACTATGTGAAGAATTAAGATGTTTTTCCACCATACTATATAAGAATTTTAATGTTGATACATGCGTAACTTGGCAATCATGCTTTATAGCATACTTCAGGATTTATGAATAATCCTTCCCTAGCAAAATAAAATTTATTTAAAGAAAACAAGCATAAAGCTATATAAAAATAACACAAACCAAGCTACAGAGAAAAAAGAAAATAAATCTATAATTCCTTTCATAAAATGTATTCAAATTAATTTGTATCAACAGTCCAAATTTGCAATTTGAATTATACAACTTATCTGTTGAGATGACTTGTCATTTTTATTATTATATCCTATGTTTTTCTCTGGAGTACAGATATAGCACTATCTCTCCAAATTTATCCTTACAACAAGAAGGAACATTTCACAGACTTAAAAAATATAAATAAATTAAACTTCATTCAGCATTATGCATTTTCCCCTTCTAGAATCTATATCTAACATTAAACTATTTTAAATCTTAGCATTTCTAAACTTCACTACTTTTAACTGCACATTTCCTGTAAACTAATACTATGTTTAAAACACTTAATAAACATACCTCAAAAGTAGCAGGGCCAGTTGTATTATTCTGCTTTCCTTCCTCATATACTCTGAAATATAAATAGTGATTTACTTATTTTTTCTGAATACTGGAAACAGATCTCAAAGAGCAAAATGAAAATAATCCTGGTAGAATTTTCAGAATGTAACCACTACTAAAATGCTGTTTGACATGTGATGTGCCTATATACTAATGTTACTTTTAAAGTCAATCTACCATGTAGCAACCTAGAACAAACTAAGAAAATTCCATCCATCATCTTCCTGCTTATTACTAGTAGAGGAAAACACAAGACAACTCTACACCATTCTCTTGACTAAATTCCAAGTATTTGATAACTATAAGCAAAATGGCAACTACATGCACATAGAAGAAAAGAAACAGCTGAAAGATGCTGGAAAAGATAATAAAAAAAACACCTAGAAACAACTAAAGTAATAACTAGCAGTCAGCACGGTTTGTTAAAAACAGATCATGCCAAACCAATCTTATTTCATTCTTCAACATAGTGACTAAATCAGTAGACCAGTGAAATACTGAGGACATAATATACTTAGACTTCAGCAAGACATTCGACAAAGTAGACCATAATCTACTTCTTCGTAAACTAGAAAAAAGTGGGATAGCTTCACTACCAGATGGATTTGCAAGTGGCTGACAAGATTGATAGCTACCCATAATAAAGCTCTCAATAGTCCTCATTTAGCAACTATGTTGGGACCAGCAACAAATGAAACTACAACTATGTTTATGTTCTTACTTCAAGTTCCTTTATAGACCTATGAAAGTCATAAATATGAGTTGAATAGTTACTTTTTCATCACAGCTGTAACTGTGGTTGCTAAACAAGTCAGTCGCCAAATGAGGACTACCAATAAATTATACAGGTTCCAGCCAATAGTCACAATACATCTTGTAAACTACTACAGTTCTAATCTGTCTGTCTACAGATAGACAGATATTAGATTTGCCTAATTCTTCCTATAACACATAACTTTCCACATGTCTGCGGCTTCTGAAATGTATATTGGATGAGACTAAGTAAAGCTGATCCTTTACTGGGCTTCCTGAGACTGAAAACTGAAGTCTGAATTATATCTTTATTTAGAAAGATCTGGCAGATCTTCCTTCCTTCCCTTTGTATGCTGCCCATCTCCCCTATAAGGTGACTGGGATGGTAGTTTTAATGTTAAAAGACTCACAAGGAATCAAAGTCAAAAGGAGGCAACTCCTTCTGTCCAAAGTATAGAAAGATGTTTGGATTTGGGGGGGGAGGGATTTGAGTCAGAATTGACTCCTGATGACCGTCTGGACTAGACCTTGCAGGTTTTTTAGCAAGATTTTTGGAAATGGCTTCTTTCTGCTTTCTTCCTAGGGTTGAGAGAGAGTAACTGGCCCAAGTTCATCAGCTGAGGTGTTTATAAAACTTGCCAGTCTAGTCTATTGCCCTAGGATTTCTTGGGAGTATCCCATCCAAGACTAACCCCACTTTTTATACAACATTCATTCATACATTTCATTCATTCAAACCTTTTAGGATGCATATTTGGCCTGTGTATTTTCTTTAATTGGTTACACTGTGTAAATCTTTCCTTAGATAGTTTTGCCAAGGTACATATTACATTTTTTCACAGCCACAGTTGTAATTTGAACTTAATGAACTGTGCACCAAGAGGGCATCCCCCAAAGCCGATAAATCTAGAAGCAAACCTCCCCACAAACCTAAGAAAATGGAAAAACAATTGATTTGATATAAATGTAATTAATTACATAATTAATTAATTGAGTTTAATAGTTATTCTTATGGTATTATTTGTTATTATTTATTGGGAATACATGTGGTGTAAAAAATTCCCCAAAACAATATGAACAGCTTCCATTAAAATCCAAGCAAACATATTCATAAGTTACTGAAAACTCATACTCGGTCCCTCTCCGATCTTTCTAAATGAGAACAGAATACAGGTAGTCCATGATTTCTAACCATTCGTTTAATGTACATTGGAAATTACGACAGCACTGAAAAAAGTTGACTTATGACCATTTTTCACACTTATGACCGTTGAAGCATCTCCATGGTCACATGATCAAAATTTGAGCACTTGGCAACTACCTCATATTTATGATGTTTGCAGTGTCCCCAAGTTATGTGATCACCATTTACAACCTTCTGACAAGAAATGGGGAAGTCAGATTCACTTAGCAACTATGTTTCTAACTTAACAACCATAGTGATTCACTTAACAACTATGGCAAGAATGGTTGTAAAAAGGGGCAAAACTCACTTAACCACTGTCTTGCTTAGCAATGGAAATTTTGGGCACAATTGTGATCATAAGTCGAGGACTGCCTGTATAACGCTCTTCTGGTACATTAAAAATACAATTTGGCAGCATTTTTCAAAGAGCCTCTGCACCACATAAGGCAGAAGGATCCTTCCCTCTGCATCACATACCTGAAAAATCAGCCTGGAAATATTGGCAATCCACCAGTCAAATGGTATTTGCATACAGGTAGTCTTCATCGTATGACCACAATGGAGCCCAAACTTTTCATTGTTAATTGAAGACAGTTGTTAAGTGAGTTTTGCCTCATTTTGCACCCTTTCTTGCCAGTTGTTAAAAGAATCACTGCAATTATTATGTTCATAACTTGGTTAAGTGAATCTGGCTTCACCACTGACTTTGCTTGTCAGAAGGTTGCAAAAGGGGATCATGTGACTTCCCAGGAAACTGCAATGGTTGTAAGTATGAACCAGTTGCCAAGTATCTGAATTTTGATGACATGACCATGAAGATGGTGCAAGGGTCATCAGTATGAAAAAAGGCCATAAGTGTGAAAAAATAAGTGTGAAAAATGGTCATTTTTTCCCAGTGCTGTTGTAACTTCAAACAGTCACTAAATGAATTGTTGTAAGACTACCTGTATTAGCATTAACTGAGAGCTGAAGAGAAACCATCAGGGTCTTCTTTAATTGATCACACTGTAAATCTTTCCTTAGTTTTGCCAAGGTACATTTTTTTCATAGCCTCCACTAAAAACCACCACGAATTTCAGCCCATTCCAGTATTTTCATGCCCAGCCTTGACAGGACAGAGCCTGGGTTCAAATCTTCCCTCAGAGCTAAAACAGGAATGGCAAATTCCAATCCAGGAATGGTATTATGGGTTGTAAAAATTACAAAATAACTAAATCTGGGTAATTTCAGTTTACTTGATTTTTTTTTAGTTCGTTGTATGAGGCAAAAGAGCCCCAGCAGAAACCAAAATGCAATTATTTGAATGGCAGACTTTATTAGCAAGAGAATAAAAATAAACTAAATCATAATAATCGTCTTCTTACTGTATTGCAAGGCTAGTAAGGCTCCCCCTTGGTGTTTTTCCCCCTCTCTATTTTTATAATCATCCCTTAAACTGGAGCTCCGTGAACCCTCAGCTCTACCTTTCAAGCCTACCTCGCTGGGTTGTTGTGAGGATAAAGCGGAGAGCTAAAAACCCTAATTTTTTTAAAACAGTTCCAAGATTAGAGGAGCAGGACGGGCCCACTTACTGCAGGAGGAAGCTGTGGAAGCGGAGGATCTCCTCCTGCCGCCGCCGCGAAGCCATCCGAGCCCCGCCGCCTCAGAGACGGTCACCTACCCAGGAGCCGCACGCATGCGCAGTCACTTTCTGTAGCTCGAATTTACGCGCCAGAACTACTTTCCATTACCCGTGGACCCTTGAGGAATCCCTCCGCCGAAGAGAGAAACGCCTGCCGGATCCTTTTTCTCCCCTTCCCCGCCCCACAGAATATAATCCCGACATCTCCTGAGGAGACTTTAAACGGAGAATGCGGCTGGAAAAGATTCTTTCTTTCATTTTCGCTAGACGAGAACATCAGAACGGAAAGGGACGAAGACGCAGGCGAGCTGCCGGCTGAGGGGCGCTTACTCGGCTCGTAAGGGGCGGGGCCGTGCGCGCAAGCGGCAAAAGCCTAGAGCTGCGAGGCGACCTTCCTTTTCCGGTCGGGGCTGAGGCGGAGACGGGCGCCGCGCGAGGGGCTCCTCAGCGGTCTTGAAGGCGCCCATCATGGTGAGGAGGGAAGCGGGCCGGGTGGGGGGAGAAGCCGCGGGAGTCGGCGGGGACCGGAGCGCTTCGGCTGATAAGCGGAGAGCGAAAGGGGCGCCTCCTGGGGAACGCGAGGAGAGGGGAGGCCGGGTAGGCCGGAGGCCGGCCGGGCAGGCGCCATCTTGGAGTCATGGAGGAGTCGCTGCCGCGTGGAGGCCCAGCGAGCCAATGCGGAGGCCCAGCCCTCGCCTCGCAGGGAATCCTCACGCGCTTTTAGGTCGGGGGTGGTGGTTGGGAAAGACGGTCGCCCTCCCAAGGAGGCCGCCACGCACCGTGGAGCCTATCCGCGCTCGCTCTACCAGCAACAATAATGGAAACGTAGATTCCTGACCATATTAAAACACGAATCTTGCTGTAACCCCGTGGTGGGTAGTTATGGTAATCTTGACAGTAATAAATAATAATAGTCTTAGGAATGGTTGTAGGAAGGAGGTGAAATTCACGCTTGGGCCTCTTGAAGCGAGTCAGCAGATCGGGGTGTTAAAAGGCCTTTCAGCTGCTCAAGGAGCATTGACTTAGTGTTAGATGACACTCAAATACACACTCGCACCCCATCGAAATGCCGAGCTAGATGGAGTCTCCATATTGAGTTACCTCTCAGGTGTAGCATTAAGGCCAAAAATTAGCCACATGCCTTCATTTCAGTTCTTTGTAGTTGCAAGGTGAGTGGTAGGTTTGTGGTACCTTGTGTGACTACATAAGTATTAGTATGATCTAAACCAGAGGTCTCCAACCTTGGCAACTTTAAGCCTGGCGGGCTTCAACTCCCAGAATTTCCCAGCCAGCTTTGCCAAGGTTGGAGACTCCTGATCTAAACTGTATTACTGTGGTCTAATAATAGAGTACATAGATAGTTATTCTTGGAAATGATTGCAAATGGGCCTTGTGAAGCAAATTACAAGTTAAATGGCTTGCGAAGGATTGGGATGGGGTAATCCTTGTGAGAAATGAAGTAGTTCTTCCATTATTATCTTCGTGTTTGAACTTCTCAGTGTTAGATAACATCAACCCCCCCCCACCCCCAAGTGTTGAAGTAAATCAAATTTCCATGCTGAGAGGCAGTATAATTCATATTTAATGTTAAAGTCAAAATGCACTATGGTGCAGCATGCTGAGTATAGGCGTGCAGAATCCAATGCATTGAACACATGTATTGCTATGATGTTGTAATTTGCGTCCTATCTGGTATTCAGGGACGGTTTGCCTGCTGTCCATAAACTGTTACCATTGAACTGACGACTTCCAAACTGAGCAATAGTTCTATGTTATTGAGCATCAGCAGAATGAGTTGAATTGCAAGCCTAATGTGCCTTTTCTCTCTCCAGGCTTGTACTCGACCATTAGTATCGGTTTACTCCGAAAAGGGAGAGGTTTCAGGTAAAAATGTCACCATGCCTGCTGTATTCAAGGCTCCGATTCGTCCAGACATTGTGAATTTTGTTCACACTAATTTGAGGAAGAACAGCAGGCAGCCCTATGCCGTCAGTGAACTTGCAGGTAAGTTGCAGAAGAGTTGTGTTTTGTAAAATTTGAAAGATGGAAATTCACGCTTTTCAATATTAAAATTGATGGCAGTTACCATATCCCAAGCAGTGAAGACACTTGATTTGAAATATGCAGTAATCCACTATGAAACATACTTTCTTCAGATGATAACATTAAAAAAATCCAAACATCATAGTGGGTTCATTTAGTTTGAGATTTAAGATAATCCAAAGAGTTATTGGGTTTGAAGATGAGATTCTGCAACAGAAAGCATTTTAGTATTCACAAGAATGGTGAAATTAATTATAACCACTTTCAAAAAAATCAATAACTTTTAGAATAGCTCATTATAGATTCATTAGGAAACATGAAGCAGATGTTTGCTTCCAAGGCCTGTTGGAAAAAGTTAGCTTTTATTAATATAAACTATCTGATGTTGGTGTTTAAATCTTCAGGGAAATTACCTAATATCTATAATCTGTGTGGTGAATATATATATATTTTTCTTTTCCCTAGGGCACCAGACCAGTGCTGAATCTTGGGGTACTGGAAGGGCAGTTGCTCGTATTCCGAGGGTTCGTGGGGGTGGAACTCATCGATCTGGCCAGGGTGCTTTTGGCAATGTATCCTTCATTACACAAATTATTTGCTATGCATAGAAGCTATGCATATCAAACACTGAAGTTCAGTGTTCAGTGTTATGATTTAAAATGTTTATATTTTGTTTGAGGGAAAGTTCATTTAAAGCTGTTGTAGCATAGAAAACCCAATACCAATTGCTTGCCTTGTTTTGGTTACAAGAAGAGAGGTCCCTTACTTGCAATGATGTTGTAATTTGCGCCTTACTCTGTATTCAGTGACAGTTGCCTGCTGTCATCAGCTGGTGCAGATGATTGATGATCCTTTAACTCTGAGCAAGGTGGAAGAGGGACTTCCTGCAATAAAAAGACAGTTCCATCCTTGACGCCCGATGCATAGATGTGTCGTGGAGGTCGCATGTTCGCCCCAACCAAAACTTGGCGACGCTGGCACCGCAGAGTGAACGTCACTCAGAAGCGCTATGCCATCTGCTCTGCTCTGGCAGCTTCTGCTCTTCCTGCTCTAGTCATGTCTAAAGGCAAGTATCTTTCTGCAATGGCATTGGTATACAGGGTAAATGTAATTGAACTGAGCCTATAAAATAGTATCTAGGAAAGGGTTTTAAATCTTTCATTTACTGCACTTGTATGTATATCCTTGTAACCACATCAAGTTCACAATAGATAAAACCATAAAAGCTAAAATAATACTGCAACACAGGAATGATATGTCACAATTATAAAATCAAAAAGCAGTAATTTAAAAGTAATTACAACAAACACATATACATTCCAGTATAATAACACTACAAAAATTCTTCAGGAACCTTCATTGAGATGCACGGGGGTAGATGCCAAATGAACCCGTAGGGAGAAGGTATTTGACAAGGCCGTGAGCACACAAAAACATACCTTGCTTCCCTTTCAATTAGGATAAGGGAGGCAGTGATCTAAAGTATGCTCAACCAGGATGAGGGTACTGGACAGGCTAGTTGCACAGAAGTCATTCTGGAGGCAACTAGATCACTCCATTAAGCCTTTAAGTGTACTCAGAAATTAATTGAAAGTCAACGGAAAAGTCAGGGTAGTAGGTTTTGGGCTTCACTTGCTAACTCTGAACTTGAAAGGATGCTTTTGCTATCTTTATGTCAGGTCACCGCATTGAAGAGATTCCAGAACTTCCTCTGGTAGTTGAAGACAAAGTTGAAGGCTACAAAAAAACCAAGGAAGCTGTTCTCCTACTTAAGAAACTGAAAGCTTGGAATGATATCAAAAAGGTGGGTTGATGATCAATTACAAAGTAGAAGCATTGCTGACTGATGGACAGACTGATAGTTTTATTTGGCTTGAAAAATTTCTGCTGGCCAGTTCATTAGTAGAATTCACTAACTTCAAAGAGCTTAGCATTTAGTACAAATATATATATGATTAACACGAAGAGAGATGCCAAAAATGATTGAGCATATATAATAATCACTGTTGCCTTTGCACATGATGAATTTTTCACTGGTCCGTGTTTCAGATAAACGTTGACGATGGTGAAATTCTGAATTGCTGGGTACCACGATCTGTTTGTCATGCAATAATGAAGTAGTGAATTTGGGTTTTTACACACCTGTTTCTGTCCAGGTCTATGCCTCTCAGCGTATGCGGGCAGGCAAAGGTAAAATGAGGAACCGCCGTCGCATCCAGCGCAGGGGACCTTGCATTATCTATAACGAAGACAATGGCGTCATAAAAGCATTCAGGAATATCCCAGGTACTCCCTTCAGTTATCCTCCAGGATTCACAACAAGGTTGTAGGCTGGAAAAGGGCCCTGAATGATGATATTCCACTTCATTGGTCCGTGTTTCTGAAAACACATGATTTGGTGGAAGTTCTGACTTAAGTATCAGGTGGTGGATTTCATTTGAGACGCATTTACTTTCTAAACTTCATGGATTGAGTTTTAAAAAATAACTTTCTCTTTGTGGGTATGTTTTACATGAAAGGGCATCTGGCATTCTCTCCCCTAATAGGAATCACTCTTCTCAATGTGAACAAGCTCAACCTCTTGAGACTCGCTCCTGGTGGCCACGTTGGCCGTTTCTGCATCTGGACTGAAAGTGCTTTCCGGAAGTTGGATGACTTATACGGCACTTGGCGCAAGCCTGCCACCCTGAAAAGTAGCTACAAGTGAGTCTATCTTGGCCTGGTTTTCAGCTTTGCAAACTGGAACAGTGAAAGTCCGAACCCAGGCATGTCCAACTCAAGGGGCCTTTGAATGGGGATGACCTCAGTCATTGTTCACCTTTGCTGTTAGCAATAGATTTATGTACTGCTTCATTGTGCTTTTACAACATTCTCTAAGCGGCTTACAAAGTGAGCATATTGCCCCCAATAATCTGGGTCTTCATTTTACTTCCATCCAAAGGATGGAAATCTAGGTCAACCTTCCATCAAATTCCTGACACTGGGCAGTGTCAGCCTGCAAATACTGCATTCTAACCGCTGGGCCACCACAGCTTTTTTAGTAATTCATAATATATAGAAATATAGTAGGAGCTGTGCAGTACTTGAGCTTTGAAGGGGAGAGGGGCTTTCTTGAGTGTAATTGGCGACTCCATAAAGTAGTTGACAGGTGTTGCATATATACACCTGCAGGCTTTAATATCTGAAGTGCCAGAGTCATTCTCTGGATAACCACATTTGGAGGGGTTTGCACTATAATAGTCTGGGCTTGTTCCACCTCTGTTTCTATTACAAAATGGTAATGTTATATATACCTTCCAATATATATTCCTCCTTGAAAAGAATAGTGCATTAATTATATCTTTGTTCTAATCGGTCTTTCAATGCAGTCTGCCAATGCATAAGATGACCAATACTGATCTTGGAAGGATCTTAAAAAGCCAGGAGATCCAGAAGGCCCTGCGTCCACCCAAGTACGTATCCAAACCACAAGCTTTTGTTCTCTGGAGGATAAAAGTGTGTCTGTGTTCCCATGAAGATGGAGTTGTGTTGTACTACTTTTCTGCATGTGGCCTCTTCTCCCCAGTCTTGGTCCTTGGTAGATACCCTTTATGCACACCAAGTGATCCACCAAAGTTGTGTTCACAGTTCTGTGCACCCATCTGTTCTGCAGGAAGAAGATCCGTCGTAGAGTCCTTAAGAAGAATCCACTGAAGAATTTGAGAATCATGGTTAAACTGAACCCATATGCCAAAACGATGAGGCGTAACACTATTCTGCGCCATGCTAAAAATGTGAGTGGCTTGACATTTCTGAAATGTTATTCCGGAACACCTATTTTAAAGGAATAGAAATGACAACTGTTTTCTGTTTTTTGATAGCACAAACTCAGAGAGGAAAAGGCAGCGAAAGGAAAAGCGAAGATCCAAGTGGCAGGTGCTGAAAAGAGTGAAAGTACAGCATAAAAAGAGTTTCTACACTTTTTATGATTTAATGCTCAAAAACTCTCAATTTACCCGTAATAAAAAATATATCCAAAGTGGTGGTGTCATTTCATCTTTTATTTGCAGAGTAGCATAACTCAGTAGAATGCAAGATAATTAGAAACAGGGCAGCATGACTGAGCTAAAGGATGCCCTTTGCATGAACATATTCACCCGAGGGTCCAACAACATAAAAATTAAGCAGATGTTGCAGGAATGGCAGAAAGAGAAAACCGGATTTCATTACCAAGCTGGAATCTCTCCATCACAGCCACAGAAAAGGAATTCTATCAAGATCTCAGGAGAAAAAATGTGGGACCTTTACAAATGGTTTCTTGCTTTTTTTTTGTTACTTAATGCTTTTTGTTTCTGCATAAATATCTCTTAATGAAAAATAGAAATCAATAGGAAAAGCAGATATGCTATTGGCATATATGTTAAATGTGCTATTAACAATGGTACTGTACTTTTGAGGAAACAATGCTAGGTTGCCTCAGATTTGGAGGGTTTTTGGCTTTAACACTTTCTGCTCAGGGATCTCCCAGCTGTATAACAAAGCTGATGTGAAAGAATAATGCCTGGGAGTTGAAGGCCTTCTGGGATCCACCTAGGTGATAGATACCGTTTCTATGTGATTGAGTAAATTTTACAAAATAGAGAATGCATTGTAAACTCAAATTAACTTAAAAGGTCTATAATGAAGACACTTTCTCTGTACCAGATTTAAAAATCCTTGCGCGTATGTTTCTTATACCACAACTTGGCTAAATCAATACAGGAAGATGGGGTCTTAATCTCAATGTATGGGAATCCAGTGTTGTAAACTTTTGCATTCCTGACCTCTTGGGACAAACCGGGCAGCAGGGAGGAAAAAAAAAGATTTGCGACACAAATATTGGTAATACGCGAGGATTTATTGATCACGTTTTTAAGCTGCCCATCTTCCTCACAAACGCTAGGGTGCTAACAAGCTTTCAAAAAAACCCCAACCCCACTCGAGTTTCTTCCCTGGAGACAACACCCTGGGCTGAAGAATAACGGGCAGAGCGAAAGGGGTCTTTGGGTGGGTGAGTCATTGGCTCCCCTCTGCCGCTAGCCTTTCCGCCCACGCCATTGCTGGCTTCTGCTCCCCTCCCCATTTTTTGTGGGGGACGCACAGATTAAGAGCCTCTCACTTCGGGCTTCGAAACCAGGCACGTGTCTTCTTCCCTCTTCCGCCCTGGAGCAAGATGGCGGCTCCCGCGTCCCTCGCCTCTTCTCCCTCCGGCCGGCAAGAGGACCGGCGCCGGCGACGTCATCCCTGCGCGCGCGCCCCGAGGCGGGGTGGGGAGCAGGATGCTGAGCCGCCTGCAGGAGCTCCGCAAGGAGGAGGAGACGCTGCTGCGGGTCAAGGAGGCGCTGCACGACCAGCTCACCCGCCTCAAGGTGCGCAGGGAGGGAGCGAGCGGGGCCAGCCCCCGGGGGGAGGGGGGTGGCCCCGAACTGCGCACGTGTGGACGCCCACACGCGTGTCGCACCCCGCCGGGGCAGCATGGGGCGCTGTCACCCCAAAGACACAGCCTCTGAGCGGGGGGAGGAAGGGGGTCTGCCTCCTCCCAGCGGTCAAGGGAGCCCCCAATTGCCCCAAAGGTGCTTTTTTTTCAAGAGTCAACTGGACTTTCTGATTTTTTTTTCTTTGAAGACGTTTCGCTTCTCCTCCAAGGGGCTTCTTCAGCTCTGACCTCCCTTCCTCACCATCCAGCCAGAGTTGAAGAAGCTTCTTGGAGGAGAAGCGAAACGACTTCAAAGAAGAAAAAAACCCCAGAAAGTCCAGTTACCTCTTGAAGGGGGAAAGGGGGGAGAAGCACCTTTGGGACACTCATGACTTGGAGGACTGAGAATCTCCAAAGGTTCCCCCCCCCCCCCCCATTGTCTTGGTCTGTAAGATCCAAGGCACAGGATGATGGGTATGATAGTCCAATAAATTTGGAAGACTGCAAGCGGGGGCTTTTGCACTCATACAAAAAAGAGGGGGTTGCAGGCAGGGTTGTAACTCAACTTCCCCCAAAAATCCTTCTGAATGGGCTACCTCTCTCCTCCCCCCCCCCCCCCCCCAAATCCTGGGATCATTTCTTTGTCTGGGGATGATGGGTGTTTTAATCCAAAAGCTATAGGAAATCGGACATAGGGGGTAACAAAGCTTATGTTCCTTGCACCAATGCTTTGTAAAGGCCGGTGTGTCTCAAATTATGGTTCAAGGTCCCATGGGGATCCTTGAAATCAAAATGATTTGCCAGCCTTTTTAATTCAATATTAAATATCCCATGAAATATTCATGGCAAGTGGCAGGGAATGCATCAATGTAAAATTTTAACATGGTAGATATTGATAAATATGCAAACAAAAGCTTATTTGTGATTCTCTGTAATTTTTAAAAGTGGGGAGGGGTCCTAAGAGACAAAAGCTTAAGATAGCCTGATCCAGACCAAAGCAGCCATCCAAGCTGCTCCTTCAACCCCATACCTGCCTTTGGGTTTATGGGATGGGCTCTTGTTCGGTGGGTGTTTGGCTTTGTGTAGTGCTATTGTTGTTTACAGAGAATTGTTATTTGTTATTTTTAACCCAGTTAAGGATTGAGGAACTCTGGAGGAATGAGAACAGAAAATGCATCAAACCATAATGATAAAAGATTTTAAACGTTGTGATAAAGAGAAAAGGCTTGGCCTAGCTTACTAGACAATCCGAGCAGAGTGTTCCGAAGGAGGGCATTTCAAAAATTGAGGGCCATAAATACAGAAACCCATCCTTTGTGCCCGTCCACCTCTCTTCAATTTGTGGAGTTGCTTAGAACAGGGGTCTCCAACCTTGGCAACTTTAAGCCTGGCGGACTTCAACTCCCAGAATTCTGGAAGTTGAAGTCCGTCAGGTTTAAAGTTGCCAAGGTTGGAGACCCCTGGCTTAGAAGACTTCTGAGGGTGCACTGGCTTTCCCTCAAAGACATTCCTTCAGATATTCAGTTCTTAGTTTATCTCCAGGCAAACAAACAAACAAACAAAAAATCCATAAAAACAGATAATGTCTAAAACAGTTGGACTGCCCCGACTAAAATGAGCTAACAATAACTCAGATCAAAGAACACACACACACACACAAAACCCCTCCACAGCTGTATAATCAACTCAGGTCTGGGACCAAAGCCAGGTTTTAAGAACTGTCGGGAAATCTCGAAAGACCTCTCTGTGTGTGTGACCTTTTCTCTGAAGAGATGCTCTTCCAGAGACTGGGGGCTTCCCCAGAGAAGTAAGTGTTTTTCCAGTGAGACCGGTCTATCAGGGCAACTTGGTCTACCTAAATATGGAAAGGAACCTATGGCTTCCACTTTCGCCTTTCAGCCCCAATCCAGGAGCCTTTGTAGGCAGTCGCTTTTGCAACAAACTATTTTTGTGTTGAATTAATATTTACTGGTATAGTTGACAAAGCAAGGAGAGCCCATGGCTTGGAAATTAATATATCTACCTAATATGCAAGTAGCCTGGGTTTGAATCCCAGAAGGGTGTGGCTAGCTGATGAGAGCCGAATAGCTTGAAATAGGTCTATACTCGTCTCCCTTTATTTCTTTGTCAGTAAATATAAATTCCCCAGAGGAGATTTCCTTGGGTGCTACTGCCTGTCTGGATGAATGATGCTGTGATCCAAGGTCTTATGCAGCGGGAGCAAATCTGCCTTTGGTAGTCCAACCCACCCTAGTTTTTCACACATTTTATTTATTTATTTGATTTGATTTGATTTGATTTGTATACCGCCCTTCTCCAATAGGAGACAGAGTGGTGAACAGTCAAGATAAAACATAGTATACAAAATTTAAAACAATTTTAAAAGATATTAAATAATTTCGGCCCACAATTTAAAACAGCTGAATTAAAATCAGTTACAATTAAAACAGAGGATGGGATCAAGCCAGCCCGGCTAGATGAAATAGGTGAGTTTTAAGGGCCCGACGAAAAGTCCGGAGGTCCGGTATCCTGCATATCTCCGGGGGTAGGTCATTCCAGAGGGCAGGTGCCGCCACAGAGAAGGCTCTCCCCCTGGGGGTCGCCAGCCGACATTGTCTGGCCGACGGCACCCTAAGGAGGCCCTCTCTGTGCGAGCGTACTGGCCGGTGGGAGGCTATTGGTGGCAGAAGGCGGTCTCGCAAATATAGGACCATTTCAGCATCCCTCACAGTCACATGATCAGAATTCAGACGCTAGGCAACTGGCTCATATTTAGGATGGTTGCAGTGTCCTGGGATCACGTGATCACCTTTTTGCTCTTGAGGGCAATCAGGTAAGAGCCATGATGGCACAGTGGTTAGAATGCAGTATTGCAGGCTAACTCTGCCAACTGCCAGCAGTTCGATTCTGAGCGGCTCAAGGTTGTCTCGGCCTCCCATCCTTCTGAGGTGGGTCAAATGAGGACCCAGATTGTTGGGGACAAATATGCTGACTCTGTAAACCTCTTAGAGGGGGCTGGAAAGTACTATGAATTGGTATATAAGTCTAAGTGCTATTTTGTGACCTCCTGACAAAGAAAGTCAGTGGAGAAGACTGATTCACTTAACCATGTTACTGATCTAATAATTGCAGTGATTCATTTAACAACTGTGGCAAGAAAGGTAAAACTCACTTAACAACCGTCTCATTTAGAAAAAGAAATCTTGGGCTCAATTGTGGTCGTAAGTGGAGGACTACCTGTATACCTCTCGGTGTTAAGGTGCTGGGGAGTCAAGCCATGAGAAAGCAGCAACTTTTCAAAGCCTGTGGGACAGATTTCTGGGGAAGACCCAGGGCTGAAATGCTTCCAGTTCGGACCGGATCGCCCAATCTGGTAGCGATGACAGCAAGTGGTTCGCAGAACCGGTAGCAAAAATCCCTGCTCCCCTCCCCTCCATGCCCAACTGAGCTGCGGAATCATCAGAAACGTTTCTTTTTATTTTTAAAAGCATTTTTTTTTGCAACCTCTTTGGCTGAAGAGGTGGTAGAAAAAATGGTTTTAAAAGTTAAAAAAAAAAAAAAAAGTTGGCTATGCCCACTCAGTCATATTATCCCTCCCCCACCAAGCCACGCCCACAAAACCGGTAGTAACAAATTTTACATTTCACCCCTGGGAAGACCCCTCTTCTTGGAAAGGGTACGGTTGGCTTCATGAGTTGGAAAGGACCTCAGAGATCTTCCAGTCCAGTACAGGTTGTCCTTGACTTATGACCACAACTGAGCCCAAAATTTCTGTCGCTAAGCGAGACATTTGGGAGTTTCGTCCCATTTTACGACCTTTCTTGCCACAGTTGTTAAGGGAATCAGTGCAGTTGTTAAATTAGTGACGTGGTTGTTAAGTGAATCTGGCTTCCCCATTGACTTTGCTGGTCAGAAACTTTGCAAAAGATGATCACGTGACCCCGGGATCGTCACAAACATGAGTCAGTTGCCAAGCATCTGATTTTTCATTATGTGACCATGGGAATGTTGCAGTGATTGCAGGTATGAAAAATGGTCGTAAGTCGCAAGTTTTTCAGTGCCGTTGTAACTTTGAGCGATCACTAAATGACCTGTTGTAAACAGGGGTGGGCTTAAAAATTTTTAGCGAGGGTTTCTCTGCCTGGTTGCTAGGTGGGCGTGGCCTAGTCGGCCTCCTGCACCACGGTGGGGAGGGGGCGTTTTTGCCCTCTCCAGGCTCCAGAGGCTTTCCTCAAGTCTTGGAGGGCAAAAACAGCCTCCCCAGACTCCGGAGGCCTTTCCAAACTTCGGGTAGGCCCGTTTTTTGCCCTTCCCGAGCCTCCGCGTGTGCCCTGCACTTACTTGCATTCAAAACAGGCCGCGTGGGGCCTCCTGGGAGGGGTGGGGTGGGCGGGGCCAGCCAAGAGTGGGATCTGGGGGTTCTCAGAACTGCACAGAATCTTAGCTAGAGGTTCTCCCAAACCCCCAGCGGCCCAACCCTGGTTGTAAGTCGGGAACTACAACCTTGCAAACTTTAGATGCAAGATGTGGCTAAGTGGATACAGAATGAAAATGGGAGGAGGCAGAGGGTAGAGTAAAGGCACCACAAGAAAGACAAAATATATAAATATATGCTTGTTAATCTGAAAAGGTACATTTTCTGAATTTTGGCTGTCAAAGATTAATATAGCTCTCCTCTGATAGCCGCTTGAGACTTAACACCCTATTTCTCCCCACGGCGCTCAGGGCCATAAAAGGGCTTAACCACCCATCCTCCAGGCCTGGTGTTGGCCATATTTATTTGAATGCCACAGGTGCTGGAGAATGCTCGGCCAGCTGTTGGCAAGGTGCTAAGACCCTGGTATGAATGAGAAAGCAAGACCCAGCCATATGCACAAAAGGCTCGCATTATAAATAGACTTCCAGGAATATGCTTTCCGGAGGGGATTAGCGTTTTAAGTCTGGCACTCAGCTCCACTTCCTCTTCTGCAGATCTGCTTACAATTGTTTGGATACCTAAATACTTAGATACCTAGAGCTTAAAAGAAGCCC
This sequence comes from Masticophis lateralis, assembly GCA_030761175.1. NCBI lineage: Eukaryota > Metazoa > Chordata > Lepidosauria > Squamata > Colubridae > Masticophis > Masticophis lateralis. Next base: position 21,717,934 of record JAUDYJ010000012.1, on the reverse strand, counting down.
AGCCAGTTTCTAGGCCTCCTGATGTGGCTAGCCTTTGAAACGTGGGGGCAGTGCAAGTCTCCCCTTCGTTCTGGGTCTCCCCAAAGCTTGATATATATATATATATCTATATCTCTGTTTTCTGAGGTTTTCGCGGGTGTTTGTATGTAGGTCTTTGGTTATTCGGGTCTTCTCCTGCGTAAAATTGGAAGTGTCTTGGCGACGTTTCGACGAAGTCTCATTCGTCATCTTCAGGCTGGTGTTCTCGGCTTCGCACGAAGCCGAGAACACCAGCCTGAAGATGATGAATGAGACTTCGTCGAAACGTCGCCAAGACACTTCCAATTTTACACGGGAGAAGACCCGAATAACCAAAGACCTACATATACATATAGATATATATAATATATAGATATATATATTTAATTAGATTTATATGCCGCCCTTCTCCGGAGACTCAGGGCGGCTTACAATGCGTTAAGCAATAGCCTTCATACTTTTGTATATTTTATACAAAATCAGCTTATTGCCCCCACAAACCGGGTCCTCAATTTACCTACCTTAGAAAGGATGGAAGGCTGAGTCAACCTTGGGCCTGGTGAGATTCGAACTTGCAATAATTGCAGACAGCTGAATGTTAATAACAGGCTTTTAGTCTGTTGAGCTATCCAGGCTCACTCATATTCCATCAAAACAGAGTATTTCTATCACAAAATATGGAGGGCATTTTTTGTAATTTCCAAAAATGCTTCCCATAACGACAGTCTAAATGGCAGGCTTCACTTGACCAGATTTGACTGGTCCTATGCAGCTCAGCTCATCCCACAGGATTGTTGCTGGGATAAAATTAGAGGGGAGCCTACACATGTCACCTTAAAATCTAAGAACTGGGCGTTTATAACAGAAAAATTAGTTTGGTTTCTCCTTCTAAAATCAGAAGACTAGACAGTTTCTATACGACACAAGACGTACAGATTAGTCCTTACCTTACAATCGCTTGTTTAGCAATTTTTTGACAATAGCACTGCAAAAAAGTAAATTATAACTACTCCTCATGCTTAAGGGCCATTGCAGCATTCCCAGTCACATGATCAAAATTTGGGGACTTGGATACAGATTAACAGAGTTGGAAGGGACCTTATAAGTCATCTAGTCCAGCAGTCACCAACTGGTGGTCCGTGGACCACTGATGGTCTGCAAGAAAATTTTGTTAGTCCGCAGAAATATTATTTGCATTTTTTATATTGCACTAAATCAGGGGTCCTCAAACTACAGCCACTGGGACAGATACGTGCAATGAACATTTGTGTTGCTGCAGAGTCTCCCCCTTCGGGGTCTTTTTGTGTGGGTTGGAGGGGGGCAGAAATTCCGACTTGGGTTTGCTTCGACCTCCTGGTGCAGGGCTTTGGGCGAAGGCTGGAGGGAAACGCCACTGGTGGCAAAGAACCAGAGGGCCTTGTTCTAGTGGGACTGCATCATGGCCTGGTACTGGTTGACCATCTCAATCTGCTGAGCCTCCAGGCACCTGCCTTGCACTCCTGCAGGTCTTCCCTCTGCTTGGAAAGCCTATGCTCGTAGTCCTCAGTGAGGTGCTTCTGCTGAGCCTCCTTCTCAGTCAGATCCAATCTGAACTGAGCTGTTTTGCCAACTCTGTCTCGTGGTGGCTGCTTACCTCCAGCAACTTCTTCCTGTTGGGGCCCTAAGGAGCCCACGTGGGCAGGCAAGGAGTGGCTGGGAGGGGAGGGGTGAGTAGAAGCCAACATGAGTGATATTGAGTTGGCCATGCTTACCCAGTCACATGACCACCTAGCCACGCCCACCCAGCCGATCATTACGCAGATCATAGTAGTGGTCCACAGGATTTTTAGTGGTCCCTCAGGTCCAAAAGGTTGGTGACCTCTGATCTAGTCCAACCCCCTTCTCAAGCAGGAGACCTTACACCATTTCTGACCGATGGCATGGCAGTCCAATCTTTTCTTGAAAGCCTCCAGAGATGAAGCTCCCACAACTTCCAAAGACAACTTCTGTTCTGTTGGTTGATTGTTCTCACTGTCAGGAAATTTCTCCTTATTTCTAGATCGAATTTCTCCTTGTTCAGTTTCCATCCATTATTCTTGTCTGGCCTTCAGGGGCTTTGGAAAACAGCTTGACCCCCTCCTCTCTGGGGCAGCCCCTCAAATATTGGAACACACTGCTACTATTCTATCTCCCCTGGTCCTTCTCTTCACTAGACTAGCCAGGCCCAGTTCATCACATTCATCATATGTTTTAAATTGGCAACTGGCATGTATTTATGATGGTTGCGGTGTCCCAGGGTCATGAGGTCACTATTTATTGACCTTCCCAGCTGGCTTCTCTGACAAGTAAGCTTAGTTTTTAGGAGCCTTGGTGGTGCAGAGGACAAAAGTGCTGTTAAAGTAGCACTTAGCTGCCAGCTGCCTGCAATTACGACGAGTTCAAATCTCACCAGGCTCAAGGTTGACTCAGCCTTCCATCCTTCCGAGGTAGGTAAAATGAGGACCCGGATTGTGGGGGCAATAAGCTGACTTTGTATAAAAAAGAACACCGCTTGAGGGGGGGGGCACAAAGCCCTACTAAACAGGTATATACAAAAGTATGAAGGCTATTGCTTAACGCATTGTAAGCCGCCCTGAGTCTCCGGAGAAGGGCGGCATATAAACCGAACCAATAAATACAATAAATAAATAAATAAATAAATAAATAAATAAATAGTGAGGGGAGCGTGACTCACTTAACAACCGTGTGATTCACTTAACAACTGCAGCAATTCCCTAGATAACCGTAGCAAAAAGCTTTGTCAATTCGGGTGCTACTCGCTTAACAATTGTCTTGCTTAGGAAATAGAAATTCCGGTCCTTAAATTGAGGACTGTCTGTATTGCAAGAGAGGAATGGCCATTTTCCCCTCGTGGGAGATCATTTGGGCTTAGCACTAGGGTCCACAGCCCTTGGTTTGCCAGATTACATTTTCACCACTAAGCCAGGTCTCTCCAACCTTGGCAACTTTAAGACTTGTGGACTTCAACTCCCAGAATTCCTCAGCCAGCAAAGCTTCTGGGAGTTGAAGTCCACAAATCTTAAAGTTGCCAAGGTTGGAGAGACCTCCTCTAAGCCACAAGATTTCACTAAAGGAGGGTGGACGGTCCCAAGGACGTTGCTTAATGCTTCTTTCAAGACTGACCATTATTTTCTGTTTCCAGGTGGAAGAGTTGGCTCTTCAGTCCATGATCAACGCCCGGGAAGGGACAGTATTCACTCCCTCGGCTGCTGTCACAGAGGAGCACGTAAACGTAAGGCTCTTTCACTCCGCTGAAGTAGCTCTCCTGTTTAGAGGCCACAAAGACTGAGTCCCCTTCACAAGAAGAGAGAAAAGTGCCTTTGCAGGTCTGGGGCTAATAATTGACAGTTACTGGTTGTAACTGGTCCCTCATTTACCAGAATGCTGGCTGGGGGAGATTTCCCCCCATTCTCTCCACTGTTTCTATCCAAGTAGGTGAACAATATTTCCAAGCAAAAAAACCTAGATTTTAAAAACACTCATGGAAGATAGCAATAGCACTTAGACTTGTATACCGCTTTACAGTGCTTTATTTATTTATTTATTTATTTATTTATTTATTTATTTATTTATTTATTTATTTATTTATTTATTTATTTATTTATTTATTTATTAGATTTATATACCGCCCTTCTCCTTACGGACTCAGGGCGGTGAACAGCCGAATAAAAATTCAATACATAAAAGTTAAAAATTTAAAACACATATACGTTAGGCTGAGAATTAAAAACAAAATAAATATTAAAATGCAGCAACTCTACAAACATTAAAAATTTTAAAAATTCTAAAAATTCAGCAGGGATCAGGCTAAGCCGGCAAGTTGAAAAAGATGCGTTTTCAGGGCCGAACGAAACGTCCGGAGGTCGGAGATAATTCTCAATTCTGGAGGAAGATCATTCCAGAGGGTAGGGGCTGCCACAGAGAAGGGTCTCCCCCTGGGGGTCGCCAGCCGGCATTGTCTGGCTGACGGCACCCTGAGGAGGCCCTCTCTGTGGGAGCGAACCGGCCGGTGGGAGGCAATTGGCGGCAGAAGGCAGTCCCGTAAGTACCCTGGTCCTAAGCCATGGAGCGCTTTAAAGGTCATTACCAACACCTTGAAACGCACCCGGAACTCCACCGGCAACCAATGCAGCTCGCGCAGGAGAGGTGTAACATGGGAGCGCCCCGACGCTCCCATAATCCCCCGCGCGGCCGCATTCTGTACCAGTTGGAGCCTCCGGGTGCACCCCAAGGGGAGCCCCATGTAGAGAGCATTGCAGTAGTCCAGGCGAGAGGTGACGAGTGCCTGAGTGACTGTGCGTAGGGAGTCCCGATCTAGAAAGGGCCGCAACTGGCGTATCAGGCGAACCTGATAGAAAGCCCCCCTGGCCACAGCTGTCGTGTGATCCTCTAAGGACAGCCGTAGGTCCAGGAGGACGCCCAAGTTGCGCATCCTTTCCGTGGGGGCCAATGATTCGCCCCCAATGACCAGCGATGATGTCAGCTGGCTATATCGGGACGCCGGCAGCCACAGCCACTCGGTCTTGGAGGGGTTGAATCGAAGCCTGTTTCTCCCCATCCAGACCCGCACGGCTTCAAGGCACTGGGACATCACTTCCACGGCATCGTTGGGGTGGTCTGGGGTGGAGATGTACAGCTGAGTATCGTCAGCGTACTGGTGGAACTCCACCCCAAAACCACGGATGATCTCACCCAGCGGCTTTACATAAATGTTGAACAGGAGGGGCGAGAGGACCGACCCTTGCGGCACCCCACACACTAGGCGCCTCGGGGTCGACCGCTGCCCCCCTGTCAACACAGATTGCGACCGGTCGGAGAGGTAGGAGGAGAACCACTGTAAAACGGTGCCCCCCACCCCCAGTCCCTCCAACCGGTGCAACATGATACCATGGTCGATGGTATCAAAAGCCGCTGAGAGGTCTAACAGCACCAGGATAGAGGAGTACCCCCTACCCCGGGCCCTCCAGAGATCATCCACCAACGCGACCAATGCCGTTTTGGTGCTGTATCCAGACCTGAAGCCGGACTGGAGCGGGTCTAAATAGACAGCTTCATCCAGGTACCGAGGGAGCTGCCACGCAACCACACTCTCAACAACCTTCGCCAGAAAGGGAAGGTTGGAGACTGGACGATAATTAGCCAAAATAGCTGGGTCCAGGGAGGGCTTCTTGAGGAGGGGCCTCACCACCGCCTCCTTCAAGGCGGGCGGTAGGGCACCCTCACTCAAAGAAGCGTTTATAATCTCCTGGAGCCAGCCTTGTGTAACCTCCCGGGAGGCCAGCACCAACCAGGAGGGACACGGGTCCAATAAACATGTGGTTGGGTTCAGTCTTCCCAGAGTCCTGTCCATGTCCTCGGGAGTCACAGGATCGAACTCAGCCCAGATAACACTCTCAAGACCTGCCTCAGTCACCCCGCCTGAACTAACCCAGTCAGCGGCCAAATCATCCCGAATCTGAGTTATTTTATCATCCAGATATTGAACAAAGTCCTCAGCACGACCCTGCAAGGGATCCTCCCGCGCTCCCAGATGAAGGAGGGAGCGGGTCACCCTAAACAGGGCGGCTGGGCGATTATCTGATGACGCGATAAGAGCGGCAAAATAGTTAGACTTCGCCGCTTTTATCGCCACTAAGTAAGTCTTAATATGAGCTCTTACTAGTGTCAAGTCAGATTCAGAGCGACTGGCCCTCCAACCGCTCTCTAGGCGTCTTCTCCGGCGTTTCATCTCCCTCAGCTCCTCGGTAAACCAAGGAGATAAGTGAGTTCGACACCGGGTCAGAGGCCGCAAAGGCACGATGCGGTCCAAGGCCCCACTGGCCGCCCTATCCCAGGCCGCCACCAGGTCCTCAGCCGTCTCTAAGCGGATTACAGAGTTAGCCTCTTGCCCCTAGCAATCTGGGTCCTCATTTTACCAACCTTGGAAGGCTGAGTCAACTCTGAGCCTGGTGAGATTTGAACTGCCAAATTTCAGGCAGCTGGCAGTCAGCAGAAGTAGCCTGCAGTACTGCACTCTAACCACTGTGCCACCGTGGCTGAAGATGTCTCAAAGGTGCTGTTTTCTAAAGGCACCTGGGCTTTCTTTGTTTTCTCTTATTATTTTATTTTATTAATCAAACTTTTATACTGCCCTTCTCCTAAGGGACTCAGGGCGGTGTACAGCCAATAATAAAACCAACATAGAAACAAAAATTAAAAACAATTTAAAAACAAATTCAATTTGTTTGGCCGAATTATTAAAACCCCAAAAACTCTTGAAGACATTTGCTTTTGATCGCAATTGGATTTTTTTTCTGAGAGTCATTGAGGCCACTTGGAGGTTTATCTGCACCCCCAGGGCCACCTGGATAGTGCAAATGGGCATGTAACCTTCTTGGAACGGTGGAAAGGCTCTGTTGTAAATAGGAGATCGATGATGTCATATCCCTCCCCCTCTGTTGAGAGAGGGCTGTTCAGTCTTAATGCATATGGCCTCGTTAACCCCTCTTCCAAACTTTTGAAAGAGTACTAAGCAGTGGTGGGTTGCTCCCGGTTCAGCGGTGATGCTATTACGTCACCGAACCGGTTCTCTTTCTTCGGGAGCTGGGTCCTCCCGCCCGCCCCCGCGTTATTCCGACCTTATATTTCTTCTTTTTTTGCCCAGCGGAGAGGCACGGCAGAGTGCATTGCAGCACCTCAGCTAGGCAGATTCGCAACACGCTTGCGCGAAGCCCTAATTTGGTAAAGAGGCGATCACGCGTGAAGCGCGCGCACAAAGAAAACCAGTAGTAAAGCTGGTTAGAACCCACCACTGGTGCTAAGGACCAGATGACTGCAAGGAATATGAATCCTTCTGTTCTCCAACTTTCTGTGAGAACTGAAGAAGCTTCTTGGAGGAGAAGTGCAACGTCTTCAAAGAAAAACAAAGGAAGTCCAGTTGCCTTTAGAAAAAAGCACCTTTGGGACACCCATGACCTGGATGACTGAGAATCTCTGTAGATACTCATGGAAGATATGCTGGACGCAGGCATGACGTCAGAGATTTACAGACCCTCTGTCACGGTGGAGTGAGGTGGAAAACACATCAACCACATAGGCAAGAGAAGGAGGACTTTAGAAACTTTTCCCTGGCAGATTCTTCTTACAGCTTCTGGCCCAACGTGATTCACTGGGGTTCAGGAAGACAATATTAGAAAGCCACGTTTCACCCTTTTTACATTTTGTTTGGGGACAAGCATTTCTTTATAATGTAACATCTTGGTGCGTTAATACATGTAAGAATTTATAACATATATATGGAGGGAGGGTTTTTTGACTGTTTTACGATGGTTTTGCTGAAAAACCAGCAGTTTCTTCCCGTTTTCGACAAAACTGTGCCATAGCGAACACCGGATTCATTTTGAAATCACAGCGCTCATTTTACGATCACTTTGAACGATTGGTGTGTGAGAAAGATCGTAAAATCACAACCAACCTGTTTTACAACCATGACGACATACAACCATAATGATTAGGCTCCATTACGGTCATATGTCAAGGACTATCTCTATGTTCCCACCAAGCCCAGCCTTTCCTCACCTGCCTCAAATGGCATTCAGGTTGTTTCTCCACTCCTGACTTATATTTCTCGGCAGGAAGTAACCAGTTTCTTCTTTCTTTGAACAGATGGACAATGAAATGGCCATTAATCAGACTAAACTGCAGTTACAAGTGCATGGTGATGAGGAGGAAGAGGAGGAGGAGGAAGAAGAATCAGATTCCTAGGGCACCAGTGTTGCTATCAGGCCAGTGCTCCAGGACAGACTTCCGAAGCCTTCCTGGCTTTGATGAAACTTCGTGTGGTGCTACAGAGACTGAGCTCCAACCAGAAATGCCGCTGAGCATCTCACAAACTTCCAAAGGCGGTAATAAATTACGGGGCGGGTTGGAAACAGGTAGTGTTGAAGCCTAACTATGTAGCACGAGTCCTTTTCTAGAGCAGACCTATGTTTCAAAACAAGTAGCAGTTCAGGAAACAAAGCTTTTGAAGCAATAATCTGTCCATGAAACATCTCCTGCCTGGTTGTAAAAAAAAAAAAAGGAGAGCTGGGAAGCTCCCATTCTATGCCAGTTGGTTTTCCTGAACCTCCTAGGGAAAAATTGCACAAAAGTCGTGAATAATGTGGGGTTTGTTTTTTCCCGTATGGCTGTATACGACTCCTTTATTCTGGTTGGCTTGGGCCCGTTTTATGAAACTTGTATGGAATAAAAAACTATGTTTTGTTTACTATGGGTAATATTAAAAATACTTTCCTAGCGGGAAGATGGCATGTCGGTCCTTCCAACAGATGTCAAAATGACTCTGTCTGCTTTGCATCGCTGGGGATAAGTTTCCGTCTTCGGGAATTACAAATCACCCCAAAATAGGTTTTTGTTAGCAGGAAGCATACATATCTCCCCCCCCCCCTCCTGAGTTTGACTCTCTTAAGATACTGCAGTGAATTGGCAGCTGTTTGGAAAGTGGCATCCCATATATTGGCACTGATTTTCAGGGAGAAGCAAACCAGCTGCAGCACAGCTGGAATGGAAAGGGGCAAGTTGCAAACTTAAAGGCAGGCACACGTGGACTGCTATGGCAACTGTACGACTTGAGGACTTCCAACTTGCAGAATTCCTGAGCCAGTTATGGAATTCTGGGAGTTGAAGCCCACAGGTTGTAAAGTTGCGATAGTGGCCCACCCCGGTAGAAAAGAGAGTATATGTTAGTCACCACCATCCTTAATTTTGTGTGTCCCTTGTGCGTTTCTTCTAGTCTTCCATACTCCACATTGTTGAAAGTGAACAGCTGCTTCCAAGGTTTCCTATAGGTGACTTGGTACAACTGGTTGCTTAGGGACCATAGGAAGTTACAACAGACCTCTAAAATGGTTCTTACAAAGTGGTTCCAGAGTTATGATTGCCAGCCCCTCCCCCGCAGTCCCCTGACTGCATGTCGGCTATTCAGTAACTGACCTGTCTTCACGGCTGTTTGCGGTGTCCCATGGTCACGCAACTGCACTTTACAACGCTTTTGGCCAAAAGTCAGTAGAGATAGTCCTTGAATTGCGACCACAATTGTGCCCAAAATTTATGTTGTTAAGTTAAGCATTTCTTAAGTGATATTTGCCCCATTTTTCGTGCCGCTGTTGTTAAGTGAATCGTTGCATTTATTAAATTAGTAACACGTGAATTTGGCTTCCCCATTGACTTTGCTTGGCAGACGGTCGCAAAAAGTCATCACATGACCTCAGAACAGTACGATCGTCATAAACACGAGTCAGTGGACCAGCGCCTGAATTTTGACCATGGAGATGCTGCAACCGCCATTAAGCGTGAAAAGTGGTCAGAGGTCAATTTTTTCAGTGCCATTGTAACTTCGAGCGGTCACTAAACGAACTGTTGCAAGTGGAGGACTACCTATGGGTATGACAATCCAATTGGGGGCTGGATTACAAGGGGGCAGTGGGGGGAACGCTATGCTTTATGGCCATCGTCAGGTGCTACAGCATCGTTACACCCCATGCTTTATAGTTCACAATTGTTCTCCATCTGGAGAAGAGAGATGTCTGGAAGATGGGTTATGGAGTATTTGCAGATGGGCTATGCAGTGTCTGCCAATCCTTTTTCCAAAGATCGCACCTGGGAGATCAGAGGCAGAGCTAAATCCAGGAGTTACTTCCTCTCTCCCCCCACCCACCCCAAAATGCCACGAAGCCCACCTTAAAAGCCAACCGAGCTAAAAACAGCCGTGTTTTAAAAAAACCCCACAACTCTCCAAGGTGATTTTGTGACATTTATTAAATGGTAAGATGCGGTTGCTCAACATCTGAAAAGAGTAAAATGATTAAAAGAAAGTTTCCAACACAAACGGATGCACAGATTTTATGATATCAGCCATCCTAGAAGGGAAATAAATCCTGATGCCTTTAAAAGAAGAAGAGAGAGAGAAAGAGAGAGAGAGAGAAATGCATTGATTCTGCCAGATAGTTTCCTATCGCCCGTGCTCAACAGACAAGATGCCAAATTAACAGATAGAGGAGATGAATGCCACTAAGACAGTGTTTCTTAACCTTAGCCACTTGAAGATGGGTGGACTTCAACTCCCAGCTATGCTGGCTGGGGAATTCTGGGAGCTGAAGTCCACCCATCTTCAAGTGCTCATAGTTGAGAAACACTGCGCCAAGCCAGCCCAAAATATCCAACAAGGCAAATAAATAAAAACATCAACAGGTGTGTTCATACTGATTCAGGAAGGGAGGCCCCAAAATAATAAAAAAAATACCCCCTACTCAGGCTGAAGCCCACTAGTTCAGGACCCAGGGTTCTTCATGACTTCCATCTCAGCTTAGTGGCATCAAATCCATGTTGGGGATCGTCTCGTCCAAAGGCTCCCCACCGCTCCTAACCGTTCTGACCAGGATTGGCTAAGCAAAAGCCGAGAGGAAAAAAGGAACCACCGAGTTATACACAAGGCTCACGGGACAACGTCTGCAAAGGCTGGGACAGCAACCAGGTCCAGCGAGGTCCCCTCCCAGTAAGGAAAGGCATCCCATCATTCACCTTCAACTTTGCAGATGGGCGGCTCGAAGCGTCACATTTGGTCATTAAGAATCAAACACAACAGCTGTTCGCGCAAAAGCCTCAAAAAGGGATTCGACCTGGAAAAGAATTTGGCACGACAAGCTGAGGAGGCGCAGCACGGAAGCGGGACGACGGTGGGGGAACAGCAAAATACTTTTGAGAGTAGACAGGAAAAGGAGGGGAGGGGAAAGGGGAGGGGGGGGAGAACCAGAACAGCATGGCTCTAAACAGCGGGAGGTGGCTGGGAACACCAATGTGCCACACATGCCATGCTCCCCAACCCCCCCGGTGCGCGTCGATGGGTCTGGAGTGAGCAGTTCCGAGTCGGCCTCCCCATGGAATGGAAGTTGCATAGCAGCAGCGGCAGCCGGTGGAGTCTTCGTACCGTGTCCAGCGGGCGGGTTCAGAGCCCGCCGACGTGGGTTGGGGTGCTGGGCTGGTTGAGGCCGATGGTGGAGCACAGCCAGCCTGCGAAGTCCACCTCTTCCGCTTCCGATCTTTTAATGAAAATGTGGACCTGGCAAGGAGAAAAGACAATAGCAATAGCACTTAGACTTGTGTATCGCTTCAGGTTGCTTTACAGCCCCTCTCTTAAGCGGTTTACAGAGTCAACCGCTTTGCCCCCAACAATCTGGGTCCTCGTTTTACAGGCCTTGGAAGGAGGCAAGTCTGAGTCAACCTCGAGTCGGTCATCCCAAAGGTGCTTTTTGAAGAGGCAACTGGGCGTTCTGGTTTTTCTTTGAAGACATCTCGCTTCTCATCCAAGAAGCTTCTTCAAGTCTGACTGAAGATAGATATCTATCCCCGCCATCCAGTCAGAGCTGAAGAAGCTTCTTGGGTGAGAAGTGAAACGTCTTCAGAAGAAAAACCAGAAAGTCCACTTGCCTCTTCAAAAAGCACCCTTGGGACAACCATGACAGATGATAGAATCTCCATAGACATGGAGATATACCTTGAGTTGGTCAGGATTGAACTGCTGGCAGTTGGCAGAGTTACCCTGCAGTACTGTGCACTAACCACTGTGCCACCATGAGAGTAGAGTAGAGTATAGATGAGATGGAATGGGACGGAACTGGATGGGATAGGATGGAATGGAAGGGCATGGTATAGGGATAGAATATGGACTAGACTAGACTAGACTAGACTAGAGTAGAATAATAATAGAATAGCACTTGCACTTAGACTTATATATCGCTTCATAGTGCCTTATAGCCCTCTGTGATTTGCAGAGTCAGCCAACAATCTGGGTTCTCATTTTACCGACCTCAGAAGGATAGAAGGCTGAGTCAACTTTGAGCCAGTCAGGATCGAACTCCCGGCAGTGTGCAGAATTAGCCTGCAATACTGCATTCTAACCACTGCGCCACCACAGCTCCAAGTTGCTGAAACACAAGATGGTTGTATAGGTAGTCCTCAATTTACAATGGGGCAAAGCTCACTTAGTAACTATCTCGCTTATCAACAGAAATTTAAGGCTCAATTGTGGTCATAAATCAAGAACTCTCTGTAAACATGGTCAAGGAAGTATGGGGCTACCAAGAAGATAAAGCAAGAATTCCAGAAATGCTCTTTTATTGTTCAAGGGTATAATAACAGAAACTTGAGCCCCTGCTTATATTCAGCAAAACAGGGAGGGGGGTGTTTTTCTCTTTCTCCTTCCTTTTCTTTTCCCACCTGCGAATTGTCTTCTTTTCCCTAAATGGTTGCTGCATAGTTAAGCTATCTTATATTCTTCTACAACTGTTTCTCTCAACCTTAGAAACTGTTTTGATGAGTGGACTTCAACTCCCAGAATTCTCCAGCCAGCACAAGAGTTGAAGTCCTCACATCTTAGGTTTGCCATGGTTGAGGAAAACTGTGGTTAGCCAGTAATGGAAAGCCTTCGCCATTCACAAGTAGCTGCCCCAGGGCTCTTGCCTGTCACAGCCACCCCAAGAGAACCATCTGGAACTTCTCCAAGGCTGAGTTCCACACAATTTGCTTAGCCTCGTTGTGTGATGTCTCCCTTCGACAACTCCTCAGATTCTTCCTCCGAGGTCGGCTCAAGGGAGGATGAGCTCATTCCTGGCACGTCAGGAACTGAGTTAATTAATGACTCTGAACAGTCATCCGAAAGATTTCCAGGGGGCTTTGTGCGGGGGACAGCTTGCAGGGGCGGATGGTCAGTGAAGAGGAAGAGGAGGAGCTGCCTTCCATGCTGGATCCGAGAGCACGCAGAGCAGAGCAAAGACAAGAGCAACGGAGATCTGCCAGATTACTCTGGCAAAGGCCTTGTCCGTCTTGATGGGCTGCACCGGAAAGCTGTTTATTGCAGCAAGCAGAGAGGAACAATGTGTTTGGTTTATGGTGTGTGCGTTTGTTCCTTGTGCTTTCTGATTGACTTTATGCTTTGCAGACTCTGAACTTCCCTTGCCAAGTGAGCTCTCATGGGTGTATTTCAGTTTAGCCAGGTGGACTTAAGTTTGTTTGGTGGACTTATTTATTGGAGCAACTTTCCATTGTTTTATGGACTATCGGCCATTGCCTTATGGACTAAGCTTGGCCTGCTTGTGGCTGGATTTATATGGGACAGTGCTGAGGCTGGAATTGCTGGGGAACATTAATGAATTACACTTACGTGTGTGTGTGTGTGTGTGTGTGTGTGGGTGTGGGTGTGGGTGTGTGAATGAATGGGGCAGCACAGGTTACCATTACCAGGGGTTTCACAATTAAGCCATTACCAGGGGTTTCACAATTAACTCAGACTTCGATAAATGGAGAGCATTTATACAATGCTCTAAATCCACCCCAACCAAATCAGGATTAAAAGCAACCCCATTTGGAAGTTGTTCATGTTGACTTTCTAAGTCTTTAATGAAACCACTTTAGCATGTTAATGAAACCAGTAGATGGTTTCATTAACATGCTAAAGGGGAGGAACCTTGCAATATGCATCTTTCAAAAAAACCAGGAAGAATTCACTCACCATAAGCTGTTTTAGATCTGCTCTCTCAGCCGGATTCTTGATCAAGCTGTCAAAAATGAGAAGTTATACATTGCAGCTGATGTACGGGAGCTTAACACCCCCACACAAACACCCCCACACCCTAGGCATGGTTGTTGTATATGTTAAATTGGAGGCCTGTAGTTCTGGATTCCATTCAAAAGCCGAATGAATGACAAGCCAAAATACGAAGCTTAAATGCACGGTCCAGCTTTCATTACGGTCACAGGCCAGAATAAAATTAAAACATTAAAATAAACGGCAGAAGAAGACATAATCGTGTATTATAATTAGGGATGAGATCATTGATAGGTGGCCAAAATCTGCCTAATTTTACAGACAGTGCAGCAAAATTTAACTGTGTTCAAAGAAACTATCATACTGATCTGATGTATATATATATATAGGTCTTTGGTTATTCGGGTCTTCTCCCGCGTAAAATTGGAAAAATTCTCCCGCGTAAAATTGGAAGTATCTTGGCGACGTTTCGACGAAGTCTCATTCGTCATCTTCAGGCTGGTGTTCTTGGCTTCGTGCTTCCAGGAGCACGAAGCACGAGAACACCTGGAAGCACGAAGCCGAGAACACCAGCCTGAAGATGACGAATGAGACTTCGTCGAAACGTCGCCAAGATACTTCCAATTTTACGCAGGAGAAGACCCGAATAACCAAAGACCTACATACAAACACCTGTGAAAACCTCAGAAAACACAAACACACACACACACACACACACACACGTACGTACGTACGTACGTACATATGTGGCAGGGGTGCAGTCTATTTACTTTCCTTATCAGTTTGGAAGTGCACATGCCACACATGTGTTACATACGTGCGCAGACCCTCTGCGCATGCTCAAAACCTGTGCATGCGCAGATGGTCAAAACCACATTACTTCCTGGTTAAAACCAGGAAGTAACAACATCCGGATGGGTGGGCGGAGCCTCGCGCTGCCATCGTTACCGGTTCTCTGGACCACCTGCTACAATCACTACCGGATCGCCCGATTTGGTCCGAACCGGGAGCATTTCACCCCTGATATTTGGGCACAATCTCAGCTCAAGTCATGGTCAATAATTCCCACATTTTATCTGAATGAAATAGCATCGGTTTTGGATTCTGCCCTGGCCACATTGCTGGAGCGTGCATCGCAGCACGTCACTCAAAAACTATTGAATGACAAAATATATATATATATATTGAAAATAATGTGCCATCACGTTAAATTGTGAGCAAGTGTGGTCCAGAAGGGCAGAAACGGGCCTCGTTTTATTACCAGTTACCAAAATGCCTTTTCAGAGAGACGACCTCCCCACTGCATTTTCATTGACACCCCACCCACCCACCCACCCAAAAGGAAAGAGTCTGGAGACCGAACTCACCATTTGTTCACAAAGTCTTGGAATTCTGGACTGAAGACTCTGCTTGGCAGCTTTGGAGGGGGCTGAAAGCAACCGAGGGGTCAAAGATGAAAAGAGGAACAATCTTACAACTCTGGGCATTTCTTCATTGCATTTTTAATCACGCCTTTATTACTCTATAAATTATCTCAAGACAGTGAATGTACCTAATAGTCCTTCTTCAATTTTCTCCAAAACAACAACCCTGTGAGGTAGGTTGGGCTGATTTAAGAGGGACTGGCCCAATGTCACCCACCTAAGGGGACTAAAACTCTCCATCTCCTGGTATCAAGGCTAGCATCTTAACCACTAGGCCAAATGGTCTGTCTCTTTCTTTCTTTCTATATTCTCTACCTGCAATTGGAGTCACAATTATGTCAGTTTTTCATGACTGTTGATTATTTAAATGCTGCTCCATTTTCAAAAATTCTCAGTTTTCCAAATACAATAGGGTAGGGTAGGGTAGAGTAGAATAGAAGAATAGAATAGAATAGAATAGAATAGAATGGAATGGAATGGAATGGAATGGAATGGAATGGAATGGAATAGAATAGACAATGGAATAGAATAGAATAGAATAACTGTCACTTTGAATGTACACTAATTGGCATACATTAAAAATGAAATTTCATTACAGCTCTTAAAGGGTCACTACCTCCAATTTTACACACACTGTCTAGTTATATATGCTTATGGCGAGAAAAACCAATCTGGTGAGTTTACCAGATGGATGACATAGGGAACAAAGCTGTTCCAGAATCTGTTAGTCCTGCTAAAAATACTACTATAAATTAGGAGAAATGTGGGAACTAAATGAAGCCAACCCGAAGCATGTCCTTGAGGAAAGATGCAAGAGATTCGCATGTGCTACACCAAGAGGGAGAACAGTTACATCTGCCTCTATTCAGCGGAGTGGAGCCAACAAACCATCTTGGTTTAAAACTCCTTTTCTCATCCCAGCATCAGCTGCCTCTGAAGCCTGCAATGACTGACTTTAACGTTGCCACAGAAACGGGCATTGCAGCTCATGTGCCTGTTAGACGAGTAAGACTTTCAGCCAGACTGGGAAAGGCTGCTTCACTTTCAGATGCACCCCTAAAATACCGTTTTTTGCATAGCTGGTCTTGCTAAGATCTCGGGTGAGACTGTCTATTTCCTATTGGGAGATTTTTGGGAGAACATCCCAGCCATCGCCTGAACCTCCTGGGGGGTTCTGAGCACTGCAGAATGGAAGGGAGGCCCTGGAGGCCATTATTCTGACTCAGCTCCCCAAACACGACAAACCTTCTGAAGTGAACTCAAAGATTCCTTTATTCGTAGCGCCAGCAACCCCTGCAAAAAGTTTCTCTCTCACCGCAGGCTAACAAGCTTGTCCATCTGGAAGATGAATAGTTGTCTGCCATGTCTATTCATCTCCACCCCTTGCCTTTTATCCCCAGAGCTAGGGTGGGGCTTTGCTAGCAGCAATGGATCTCCCCATCCGAAGGACTGGCCCATAGATTTCCACTGCTCTCCTCTCCTCTGCCTTCTGTGCATCAGGCACAGGACCCAGCTGTTCTTCCTCTTCCTCATCAGCCACCTCCAGACCTGAGGGATGTTGACTCTCCATCTGACGGACAGCCCAGGCTCTGCCTCTGTCTCTCTCTCTCTCTGCCAGCTCCATTCCCTCTCCCCGCTCAGAGCTCTCAGGTTGCCTTGACATTGACCCTCACTCTCATGCCACCGCCTCCTCTGATTTGGCTGCAAGAGGGGCCAGTGGCTGACCGACCACAACGGTCATCTATCCAGGGCAGTAGTCCATTACCACAGCATGATTCCGAAATGCTTCTTACGACAGCAAAAGCCCTTCCGCTTGCAGGAGACCCACTATTCCACTCACCTCATTGACAATGTAGTCCAGGAGCTCAAAGATGGCCATAGGTGGTCGGCTGTCTGAACCGTAGGCTGAAAAAATGACAACAATTAATTTCACGCTTTGGCGTATAACTTATTTTTGGTTCTTTTCTGATGAGACTTATTTGTCTCCAAAATGCATTCAGTGGCATGTCTTGAAATTTGTTCCAGAAATGCTGATGAAGATAGCATAGGTTTCGTCAGCGAATGTTTGCTAAAAACAAAATGTTTTTCAAACTCAACAAACTTGAGATGTGTGGACTTCAACCCTCAGAATTCCCCAGCCAGCATATATAAACCAAGTGCAGTGTAGTGATTAAGGTGCTGGTCAGGGGTGCAATCTACCTACCTTCCTTACTGGTTCGGAAGTGCACGCACCACACAGACACTCTGCACATGCGCAGAGGGTAAAAAACACATTACTTCCTGGTTAAAACCAGGAAGTAATGACACCTGGGCGGGTGGGCGGAGCCTTGCGATGCCATCGTTACCAGTTCTCCGAACGACCCGCTACTGGATCACCCGATCCGGTCTAAACCGGGAGCATTTCACCCCTGGTGCTGGCCCAGAAACGAGGAGACTCTAAGTTCCAGTCCAGTCTTAGGCATGAAAGCTGGCCGGGTAGCTTTGGGTCAGTCCAACCCATCTCACAGGCTTATTGTTGTGGGCAAAATAGGAAGGGGAAGGTGTGTTGGATATGTTCGCCACTTTGAACTATTTATAAAAATAATAAAGGCAAGATGAATGAATGAAGGAGCTCTGGTGGCTCAGCAGACTAAAGCAGTGTCATTAACTGTTATTAACATTCAGCTGCCTGCAATTACTGCGAGTTCAAATCCCACCAGGCTCAAGGTTGACTCAGCCTTCCATCCTTACTAAGGTAAGTGAAATGAGGACCCAGTTTGTGGGGGCAATAAGCTGACTTTGTATAAACTATACAAAAGTATGAAGGCTATTGCTTAACGCATTGTAAGCCGCCCTGAGTCTCCGGAGAAGGGCGGCATATAAATCAAATTTTTAAAAAAATGAAGGAATGAACGAACGAACGAATGCTGACATGAGAATACTGGGAATTGAAGTCCACAAAACATCTTTAACTAGCCAAGTTTGAAAATCCCTGGCCTAGGCTGTCAGGAAATCTTGGCACTGTAACCAAGCAGGGATTTCCTGAATGAAAGCAAAGCCTTGGTAGAAGCAGGTATGGGCAGTGGGAAGAAATGGCCCCTTCTCTGAAGATGTTTCTGCAGAGCTGAAGACCAAGCTCCTAGCCCCAGTCCATGCTGGAAGGATTGAGTTGCTTTAGCGTGGCCTGCGCTGCCTGTGCCCACCCATCCCAACCCAACTGCCGTAACACATCCACACCCACTGACATTCCTAAAAAACCCAGTCACAACTGCATTCCCTTCTCAAAGGAATTATTCGTTTTCAGCCCCCAAGGTGGCATTGCCAGCTTGTGCCCTCTTACCGCTCATAGGCCGGCCTGGCGTTCTCTGCCGGGGAGACGTCTCCGAGACAGGATAGTCGGCCCCGACTGGACAGCCGAACATCAGCTCCAGCTCCTTGGCATCGGGCGGAGGGATGGGGTACCTGCCGATGGCCATCTCGACCAGGGAGAGCCCCATGCTCCAAATGTCCGACTGCACCGAGTAGTGAGTTCCTTGCAGTCTCTCTGGCTGGGGGAACACAAAGACAGAACGAGCCACAATGGTGGGAAAATGTGCATCGTGCAGCAGCCAAAAGCCCGTCCAGTCACAGCATGGAAAGGGTGATGGGGGAAGAAAAATTGGCAGTATGAAACTAGATCCCACCTCTTCAAACTTTTACGTTTTTTGGCCAAGGTGTGAACTCAAGAGTTTGAAAATGGTCCATATAACATTTTAGTTTTGATTAATTCCTTTGGAGCATTAACATCTGCAACCTTTAAGAAACTGCTCAGATGGAGCCTTTTTGGATCAAGGCTGGTTATGAGATTAGTTGTCTTATATTAGTAACTTGGTTACACATATCAGACCAATCATGCTTCTGTTGGATACAGTGCCATCACATTGGTGTCAACTCTGGGCAACCATAGAGGTAGACCTTCTCCAAACTCATCTGTCCCCATCTTGGTCCTTCAGGTCTTCTGGATATCATCAGGTCAACCTGAAACTGGCCTGACTGAGGCCATTTTCAGACTTCAGTGCTGACACACCAGAGAAGAGGAATAGGCAGGGGGAATAGAGATAGTTTGGGGTGCTGTAGCCAAAACAAAATACTTTCTCCTGGGAACTAAGGACATTCCTGCAGGTGCTCGGAAGGAGGGGTCTGGAGTCACCTAGCAACTGGACAGTATCCTGATTGGACCCTGTGACTGATTGTTTTGAGAAAGTGACACTTTCATTTTTAATTAGGTGGAAAACTGCGGGAATAGTCAGAGTCGGTTTTCCACCAGCCTGTGCCAATATGACATATCCAATAAACCTATTCTTTGAGGAAATTTCCAATTTCCTTGGAACCCTGACACATCACTGTAATTAAGTCCATCCACCTTGTTGCTGACTGTTTTCTTCTACCTTTCCTTGCATTATAGACTTCTCCATAAGGTGTCCAAACTAAGATCATTTCAGCCTGGTCATTTATGCCTTGAGTGAGAATCTTGGGTTGATTTATTCTACGATCCATTGGTTGCTTTTCTTAGCCCAGGGGTCAGCAACCTGCAGCTCTGGAGCCGCATGTGGCTCTTTCATCCCTCTGCTGTGGCTCCCTGTTGCTGGTTGGCTCCACACTTGATAGGGCTTTCGGTTAGGGCAGGTAGAGGAAAAAAGATGCTGCACTTGGAGGAGCTGGAAAAAGATGGTGGGGGAACGGACTTCCAGTTGGTAGAGGAAATGCTACGCTAGGAGGAGACTATGATGGGGGAACTGGACTTCCAGTCGGCTCCAGTCGGGGCTTCTGTTTAGGGCCTTTGTGGTTCTTTGAATGTTTAAGGTTGCCGACCCCTGTCTTAGCCTACCCAAGACTCCTTAATCCACCAGGCTGAAATTTCCTATGAAGGTTCAGGGGAATCTTTCAGAACCTTTGGCCTCTCTGGAGACCTCCAAGGGTCATTCAGTGGGGGGAAATGGTGGTTGGTGGCAGATTTCTGCCCTCCCGAAGGGAATTTGCAGGGGAACAGGAAGCACCCTCGTTATGTGTTTCTTTTGACGGCCCATGGCCACTATGGCAGCTGATTTGTGGGAAGGCTAGATTCCAAATGTACAACCAACCCAAGAAGCTCTGGATTTCAGCCCCAATTTTACTCCTTCAACATGACTGAAACTCTCCAAAAGAAATATCATAGAATCCTAGCACTGGAAGGGACGTTGGATGGCTTCTAGTCCAACTGCTTGCCCAAGGCAGTAGTTCTTATACCATGCCGGGCAAATGGATATCAAATCTTTTATTGCAAATCTCCAGTGATGGAGCACCCACAACTGCAGGAGGGAAGCTGTTCCACTGATTAAATCTTCTCACTGTCAGAAAATTTCCCCTTCCTTCTAGGTTGTATCTCTTCAATGATCTTCCACCTGTTACTTCTGGGTCTGCCTTCTGGTACTTTGGAGAATAGGTTGACCATCTCCCCGTGACAGCCCATCAAGTAGTGGAAGATAGCTATTGTGTCTCCCCCAAGTCTTCTCTTTGTTAGCTAAATGCAACATCTCTCATCCACTGCCTCAAACAGCAGCCCTGGACAGAAATGAGAGGGCACCCTTACGTTGAACACTCCTGTGCAAAACACTTGTGCGCTTTGCAGGTTTCTGTCCCCGTCTCTCACACACACACAGACAGACAGCCGGGGGTTAAATCAATTGGCAGTCAACCAATTCTTCCGATAAGATGCTTGGCAGCCACCAAGCGTCTTATCGGCAACTGCTTGCCAAGAACTTTTATCACAAACAGAAATACACACGGTAAGGAATTGTCCCGCTTGTGAAAATAAAACCAAAGCCGATCTTGCTGTTTCTAGAGATGCAATGTGACTCGATAGGAGTTAGTTTTGTCCGTCACAGAGTCTGAAAGGCTAACTCACCCCCTTTTATACCCTGTGGGGTGTGGTCCAGTGACTCAGCCTAATCTCTGGCACACCTTTTCTTCTGTTGCGTGCGCTTGTCCCTGCAACGCTGCCAAGAATCCAGCCAAGACTCATTACCCTCATCACTGTCCACCTGTGGCTGCGTGGACGTGCTTGGCTCTGGGCCTATCTCTTGCCCTTCGGTGTCCTCCAGAGACATTGCCAGAGAGGAGGGTCCTGGAGAGGGAGGCCTTGCCAATTCCTCCCCCTCACTCTCAGAGTCAGTATCTGCCAATGACACCGGCTCAGGCAACGGAGCCACAACAGCAGGCAAGGAAACAACAAGAGATGGATTGCTACACTGGTCAGCTATTGTTATGTCTGAACTCGACTATTCATCTATTTCATGGATAGATGCACTTACCGACATGTAAGATCGCGTGCCCACAAAAGAATTGGCCATGGAATCAATCAGTTGTCCGCTGACCCCAAAATCGCAAAGTTTGATTTCCCCTCTCGAGTTTACCAAGATATTTGAGGGCTTCACATCTGGAGGAAGAGACGAGGAAGCGGGAGTGGGGGTGGGGGGGAAGAAAAAAAATGGAGAATACTTCAAATATTTTAGCTCTGGGACAGCTATTCCTTCTGGCAGCGCATGACATCGTAAAATCCATCCATGCGTTCTCTATTGTAGTGCTGGACCAATATTCAAATCCTTAATATAAAAAGGAGTAACCCATCGCATATACAGGTGTGGTCCTCGACTTGTGACCACATTTGCACCTGAAATTTCTGCTGCTAAATGAGACAGCTGTTCAGTGAGTTTTGCCCCATTTTACGACCTTTCTGGCCACAGTCGTTCAGGGAATCATTGCAGCTGTTAAGGGTAACAGAATTATTAAATGAACTTGGTTTACTTATTAACTTTGCTTGTCCGACCGTCATAAAAGGGGATCATATGACCCAGGGACACCGTCACTCATAAATACGAATTAGTTGGCCAAGGTCTGAATTTTGATCAAGTGACCATGGGGATGCTGCAGTGGTCATAAGTGTGAAAAATGCCACTTTTATATGCCACTTTTCAGTGCCGTTGTAACTTTGAACGGTTGCTAAACGAACTGTTGTAAGTCAAGGACTACCTGTATAGAATGGGATAAGGGAGAATCAAGTGTTAACATCCTACGGAATTGGCCATGGCCTTAGGCAGGGTCACCAGAGAATACTGTGTCTTCCTCTGCTGTCAATCATGATGGATAGCCTGCTACCGATGTGAATGTTGCAGTGAGAAGCATTGCTCTAGTCTTAAAGTGGCCAAGGATGGAGACCCCTGCTCTAGAGACCTCTGAGAGTGGAGAAGAGGCATGGAACTCATTTAGAGGCACAGGAACAGCCACTGAAATCCATTAACATATTAACATATGGGATACGGAGAAAAGTATAGCCATAAAATTATTGGAAACAGATTTGGGGTTTTTTTGAAAGCCAGTTAAGTTCCTTTCATCTTCCATCTCGGTCGGCGTTCCATTTTAAAAGTGGTTGCTGGATTAAATAGGTGATCCCACCTCACTCTATGATTATAGCCCCCACAGAATAACAGTGTTGGAAGGGACTTCGGAGGTCTTCTAGTCCAACCCCCTGCTTAAGTTGGAGGCCCTATATACCATTTTAGACAAAGAGCGGTCCAATTTCTTTGTAAAATCCTCCAGTGATGGAGCACCCACAACTTCTGGAGGGAAGCCGTTCCATCACTTAATTGTTCCCACTGTCAAGAAAATTTGTCCTTCGTTCTAGGTTGCGTCCCTCTTTGATAATCTTCCACCCATTGCTTATTGTTGCTGTCTCTTTAATTGTATTGTATTTATCATCTCACTGTTTTAACCTTTTATATAACATCGTTTGATCAGACTGTAAGCTGCCCAGAGCAAATAGATGGGGAAGAAATGGAGGTAGTGACAGATTTTTATTTTCCTGGGCTCCAAGATCACCACAGATAATCTTGCTCCTGGGGAGGAAAGCCATGGCAAATCTAGACAGCATTCTAAAAAGCAGAGACATCACCCTGCCAACAAAAGTGCATATAGTCAAGACTATGGTTTTCCCATGTAGGGCTATGAAAGCTGGACCATAAGGAAGTCTGAGCGCCAAAAAAATTAAGGCGTTTGAATGATGGTGCTGGAGAAGACTCCTGCGAGTCTCTTGGACTGCAAAGTGATCATACTGGTCATTCCTAGAGATCAACCCCGACTGCTCTTTAGAAGGCCAGATCCTGAAAAGGAAACTCAAATCCTTTGGCCACCTAATGAGAAGGAAGGACTCCCTGGAGAAGAGCCGAATGGTGGGAATGATGGAGGGCAAAAGAAGAAGGGATGGCAGAGAATGAGGTGGCTGGATGGAGTCACTGAAGCAGTCGGCGTGAGCTTTAATAGACTCAGGAGGATGGTAGAGGACAGAAAGACCTGGAGGAAAGTTGTCCATGGGGTCACAATGGACATGACTTCACAACTAGCAACAACAAGAGCCTTGGTGGCGTAGCAGCTTAAAGTGGTGTTAAAGTGACACCAGCTGCCTGCAATTACTGCAAGTTCAAATCTCACCAGGCTCAAGGTTGACTCAGCCTTCCATCCTTCCGAGGTAGGTAAAATGAGGACCCGGATTGTGGGGGCAATAAGCTGACTTTGTATAAAAAAGAACACCGCTTAGGGGGCCCCGAAAGCCCTACTAAGCAGGTATATACAAAAGTATGAAGGCTATTGCTTAACGCATTGTAAGCTGCCCTGAGTCTCTGGAGAAGGGCAGCATATAAATTAAATTTAAAAAAAAAACAAAGCTGCCCAGAATTGCATGACAGTCAGATGGCAGAGAATAAATACTGTATAATAAATAAATAAATAAATATCTTGAAAAACTTGATTGGCTTGAAGGAAGGCTTTTGATGGGAATTTACAAGGAGACTTCAGTGCTGGGCTTGTGTTTTCACTATAAACAAAAACAACTCCAACCTGCTATAACTTTGCAAAGAAATTTAAAGGGTGTCTGGTTCTAGAGATAGTTGATGAAGTCGCGGAGGCCAAGACAGAAAATCATTCGATTTCTCTTACATTTCAGTTTAATTATGGTGAAGGAGTCCTGCAATCTCCCTCTAGGCCAGTGTGGTTCAACCGTGGCAACTTGAAGGTGGCTGAGAATTCCGGGAATTAAGTCCACAAGTCTTAAATTTGCCAAGGTTGGACCACCTCTGCTCTAGCATGCGGAGGGTGGAACCTGGAGGAAAAAGGAAATACAAGTAGCCCTCAAATTATGACCACGATTGAGCCCCAACATTTCCGTTGTTAAATGAGACAGTTGTTAAGTGCGTTTTGTCCCATTTTATGACCTTCCTTGCCACAGTTAAGCGAATCACTGCAGCGGATAAGTTAGTAACTAATAAATAAGTTAGTTAGTGACATGGTTGTTAAATGAATCTGGCTACCCCCTTGACTTTGCTTGTCAGGAGGTTACAAAATCACATGACCTTGGGATACGGCAATCGTCATATCTATGAACCAGCTACCAAGCATCTGAATTACGCCGCAAAGGTAGTAACTTTGAAAAATGGTCATGTCATGTCATGTGCCATTGTAACTTCAAACGGTCATTTAATGACCTGGATTACTTTTACTGGGCTACCTATGCTCAGCAGATTCTGAGAATGTGGGAGTAACACCAGACAAGCCAAAACTTCTGTTTGGTGTGCAAATGTTGAGATGCAGTACAGATAGTCCTTGATTTACAACCCCATTCCTGTAGAAACCGTTCCAAGTTACGACGGCACTAAGAGAAGGGACTGATGGCCAGTGGTGGGTTATCGATAGAACTGGTAGTAAAACCGTGGGGAGGCTCCGCCCACTGACCCGGATGTCATCATAAGTCAGTGTTTCTCAACCTTGGAAGCTTGAAGATGGGTGGACTTCAACTCCCAGAATCCCCCAGCCAGCAGCGCTGGCTGGGGGTTTCTGAGAGTTGAGTCCACTCATCTTCAAGCTACTAAGGTTGAGAAACACTCTTCTAGCCTAACCCCTTGGTCAAGCAGGAGACCCTCAAGTGTCTGTCCAAGCTCTTCTTCAAAACCACCACTGATGGAGGCAAGCCATTCCACTGTTCTCAGGCGTTGAGAGGCGTTCGAATGAATCCGTGGAATAAAACTTCCACAAATGGTACTTTTTTAAAAAAGTGCTGCTGGCTGGGGGATTCTGGGAGTTGAAGTCCACCCATCTTCAAGCTTCCAAGGTTGAGAAACACTGTCATAAGCGATCTGCGCGTGTGGAACTCCGCTGGCATGATGCGAACTGGTAGTAAAGGTAAGTAGAACCCATCCCTGCTGATGACTGTTTTTCACACTTACGACAATTTCAGTATCCCCAGAGTCACGTGATCAAAATCCAGATGCTTGGCAACTGATTCATATTTATGATGGTTGCAGCATCCCGGGGCCATGTGATTCCCCCATTTATTTATTTATTACATGTCTTCATATGCCGCCCTTCTCCCGAAGGACTCAGGGCAGCGAACACTAGTTAAGAAACATGTACAATAAAATCCCATTCTAAACCAAATAACTGATTAATAATAAATAATAAAACCCAGAATCAGAGTCAGCCTATTTGCTTGAACAGCCAAGTCTTCAGGTCCCGACGGAAGGAGCGGAGATCAGGAGCCGTCCGGAGCTCGGTAGGTAACTCGTTCCAGAGGGTGGGAGCACCCACAGAGAATGCCCTACCCCTGGGCATCGCTAGATGACATTGGCTCACCGTCAGAACCCTGAGGAGAGCAGCCCTATGTAAGCGAACAGGACGGTGGGAAGCAGGCAGGAAAAGATCCTGTAAATATCCCGGACCTAAGTCATGTAGGGCCTTATAGGTGAGAACCAGCACCTTGAAGCGGATCCGGAGAACCACTGGTAACCAGTGCAGCCCACGCAGGAGAGGTGTTATATGGGAGTAACAAGGGGCTCCCGTAACAACCCGTACGGCTGCATTCTGGATCAGCTGGAGTCTCCAGGTGCATCTCAGGGGCAGGCCCATGTAGAAGGAATTGCAGTAATCCAAGAGGGATTTTGCCACCTTCTGACAAGCAAAGTCAAGGGGGAAGCCAGATCCCGTGCTACTAACTTAACAACTGCAGTGATTCACTTAACAACAGTGGCAAGAAAAGTCATAAAAT
The DNA here is from genome assembly GCA_030761175.1 of Masticophis lateralis. Classification (NCBI taxonomy): domain Eukaryota; kingdom Metazoa; phylum Chordata; class Lepidosauria; order Squamata; family Colubridae; genus Masticophis; species Masticophis lateralis. The sequence goes on along the minus strand of JAUDYJ010000012.1, from coordinate 21,691,788 downwards.
GAGGCAAAGCTCATTGAACAACTGTCTTGCTTAGCAATATCAATTGTGATCATAAGTCAAGGACTAACTGTATGCCAAAACCCAGCTGTTGTCGCTGTCTGGCAGGAATATTTCCAGCGTCTCTACAAGCCACTCTTGTGGAACAAGCCAGGATCCACCTTTGGTTAGGTCTCCTGCTCCTCTGAATGGGCTTCTTCCACCTGAAGTAAATCAGCAGAATCAGAATCTTCTTCCTGCAGCATCTTGACTTCTTTGGAGAACCACTGGATTGGCGGGCAGGTGAGGACATGATGGGATGGTCTCTTCCCCGCGGGAAGGCTGTTGGTAACCAGGCAACGGCTTCTCCACCAAGACTGAAGCCTGCAAACAGCCTCCTTTCCCCCTCCTCCCTCCCTCCCGTGGGCGTAGGACACCACTCAGCAGAACACAGCACTTATCCAGTCATTAGCCCTGCATTAAGGCTCCAGGAGAAAGAAAGAAAGCCCATCTGCGATTCATCGCACCCGGGCAGGCAAACAGGAGGAGGAGGAGGAGGAGGAGGAGGAGGAGGGGACCGAGTCCGAGGAAAGCAGGCCTCAAGCAGTGGGAAAGAGCTGCTTGCTGCTTCCACTTGAGGACACAAAGTGCCTTAAAAACCACAAGAACGGATAGATTAGATAGATGGATAGATGGATGGATGGACGGACAGACAGACAGACAAAATAAATAAATAAATAAATCCGTTCATCCATCCATCCCTGGGCTGTGGTTTCACCCCTTCTTAAAAGGTAAAGGTTCCCCTCGCACATATGTGCTAGTCGTTCCTGACTCTAGGGGGCGGTGCTCATCTCCGTTTCAAAGCCAAAGAGCCAGCGCTGTCTGAAGACGTCTCCGTGGTCATGTGGCCGGCATGACTCAACGCCAAAGGCGCACGGAACGCTGTTCCCTTCCCACCAAAGGTGGTCCCTAGTTCTCTACTTGCATTTTTTTAATGTGCTTTCCAACTGCTGGGTTCGAAAGTAACGGGAGCTCACTCTGCTACGTAGCACTAAGGATTCGAACTGCTGAAGTGCTGAGTTTTTGATTGACAAGCTCAGCATCTTAGCCGCTGAGCCGCCACGTTCCTTATTACTTATTATTTACTCCTTCTTACCTACCCCTAAAGAAAAGGCCATTCAGAGCAACGGTGGATGGTTGTGTTTCATTTAGGTGTAGCATCTTATAGGACCCTCACAGGGGAACATAGAACTCCTCCCCCCACCCCTCCTTTTCCCTGAATTGTTGGAAGCAAAAATCAAAATAAACGCAATCGTGAATAAGTAAATTGCCCGCTGAAGAGCAGGTGTGTTGCTGCCATTTAAAAGTCCATTGGAAATCATGGAGGGAAGAGCAGAAAAGAGCTTTGAAGTTTTCATACTCTTTGGCACCAAAGCGACATCCGATTCTGGCACGCTGCTTCTCACGGCTTTGTCGGTCTCCTTTTTCTCAGCCGTATTTTCCATCTTGTATTTTCTCTGAACTCAGGTATTGATTTCCGCCACCTGAGCGTCCAATAATGACTAGCAGGAACAAGCCGGTGGATGTGAGAATATCGAGCGCATCGACTCGTGCAAATGGAATTATTTGCCCCTGGGGAGCTGTGACTGGTTCGTGCTGGGACACAACACCCCCACCCCCACCCCTGCTCCTCTGCAGGAAGCCAACGTAAGTGGCAAACCTCACACAATACAGGCATCCTAGGTAGAAAGTGGTCTGTAACTCGGTGCTTAAGATGAAGCTTTCTTTTAAATCAAGTTTATTAGGTCCCCTCCCCCTCTGACACATACCCACATATTTTATGAAACAGAGTATTGATCATGTCATGTCATTATCATATACAATTTGTCATATCCAAATATATTTTAGTTGCAATTTCTGCCAAAGCATTCTTTTTCGCATTTTTTAAGTCAAATCTTAATATTTCTATTCTTGTTTATATAAACAGTATCTTCTTTCGCCTTCTATTTTCTCCATTTTAATCATATATATTCTCATTTAATTTTTAATCATTCATTCTTTATCCTAATTGATTTAAACATGTGCGGGGATGCTTTTCTTCCATTTCATTTCATTTCTTTCTTTCTCTTTCTCCTCCTCCCTTCTTTTATCCTTCCTCCCTAAGGTGAAGCTTTTTCAAACCTCTCAAAACACAGGTAGTCATTGACTTATGACCACAATTGAGCCCCAAATTTCTGTTGTTAAGAGAGACAGTTGTTAAGTGAGTTTTGTCCCATTTTACGATCTTCCTTACCGCAGTTGTTAAGTGAACCACTGCAGTTGATAATTTAGTAACATGGTTATTAAGTGAATCTGGCTTCCCCATTGATTTTGCTTTATGAAAAGATCACTAAAGATGATCACGTAACCTCGGGGCACAGCAATGGTCGTAAGTATGAATTGATTGACAAACATCTGAATTTTGATCACATGATCACAGGGATGCTACAAAGGTTGTAAGTGTGAAAAATGGGCATGTCACTTTTCAGGGCTGTTGTGACTGAACGGTCATTAAATGAACTGTTGTAAGTCAAGGACTTACCTGTCCTCCACTTACGACTGGTTGCTTAACAACCATGCGGTGTTACACCAAACTTTTAAAAAAGTACTTACAATCAGGGGTGAAATGCTCCCGGTTCAGACTGGATCGCCAGATCCAGTAGCGATGGCGGCGGTGGGTGGTTCGGAGAACCAAATCCCTGTGTCCCCCCCACTCCCATTGCCCAGCTGAGCTGCACGATCATCAGAGGCTTTTTTTTTTACTTTTAAAAGCCTTTTTTTCTACAACCTCTTCAGCCAAAAAAAAAATGCTTTTAAAAGTTAAAAAAAAACCTCTGATGATCGCGCGGCTCAGCTGGGATCGTCAGAAGCTTTTAAAAGCATTTTTTTTTGCAACCTCTTTGGCCGAAAAAATGCTTTTAAAAGTAAAAAAAAAAAGAAAAGCCTCTGATGATCGTGCGGCTCAGCTGGGCAATGGGGGTGAGGGGGGACACAGGGATTTTTGCTACTGGTTCTCCAAACCACCCACTGCCGCTATCACTACTGGATCTGGCGATCTGGTCCGAACCGGGAGCATTTCACCCCTGATTGTAAGTACTTTTTTAAAAGTTTGGTGTAACACCGCATGGTTGTTAAGCAGCCAGCAGGAGCTTGTAGAAAAAATGGTTTATAAAAGGAAAAAAAAATTGGCCATGCCCACCCAATCACATTCCCCCCCCCCCAAGCCATGCCCACAGAACCGGCAGTAAGAAATTTTACATTTCACCCCTGAGGTAGATGATGTTGTATCCCTCCTGCTCTGTTGAGAGAGGGCTGTACAATTTGGACATAGATGGCCTCTTTAACCCCCCTTTCAAACCAGCGGCCCTCTCTGTCCAAAATGTGAACTTTGTTGTTTTCAAAAGAGTGGCCTGTGTCTTTTAAATGCAGCTGTCTACAAGGAGTATCAATCCTTCCCTTCCCCACCATCCAATCCGAGCTGAAGAAGCTTCTGGGATGAGAAGCGAAACATTTTCAAAGAAAAACCAGAAAATCCAGTTGCCCCTTGAAAGGAAAAAACCACCTTTGGGACAACCTGGATGACTCCATAGACCTCTGGGATAGAGTTTCAGTTTTGTAGTCACAGCTGCAATCCTGATTTTCTTGACATTTCTATCTCCCATCTACAGTCCCTGCTTGCAATTTTTAGCAAAACGTGTCTAGTGAAGAAAACCTGGCTGCGTTGAGGACCAGCTCGAAGGAAAGATAAATCACCTACCTCTGTGCATGATCTTATGCTTTTCTCTCAAATACGTTAGGCCTTTTATGACCTGTGAATCAAAACAAGGTGCTCATTGCAACAAGCAAACAATGAACAACATGCAATGTTCAAAGGAACGTAACCATATTCTGCCTTAATAGAAGGGAGGGGGAAACACCCCAGCCTAACAGGTATCCTGTTTTGGTTTATTGTTCCTCAGAAATTTTTATGGCCATGCCATGCTTCAAAAACAATTTCAGACACAGATCTCTTTAAAGCAGCCACTTCTTTGCTGCAGACGACACAGCTGCCCTCCACAAACTTGGAAGCGATTAGTATAACAACTGAATGAAAAACTGCTGGTGGCCTTCTACCGTTGCACCACAGAGAGTAATTTAACTTACTGCACCAGTGTATGGTTTGCCAATTGCACAGTGGCAGATAGGACAGCGCTTCAGGCGGTCAACATCATTGTCCAAAGGATCATTGGTTGCCCTCTTCCCTCTTTGGAAGAGCTTTATAGCTCCCACTGCCTTAAGAAAGTTCTAAACATTCTTAAAAATCCATCTCATCCTAGATCTCATCCTTTTTTTCTTTTTTTTTTTGAACTATTACCATCTGGCAGATGGTACAGGATAATAAAAAGGACAAATAGGCTGAAAAACATCTTCTATCCCAGGGCAGTAACTATATTGAATTCTATTGTATGGTGCAATCTTAATGCAGTATTCAAGGGTTTTCAATTGTATAGAATGTGTAAGGATGTGTGTTTGTGTTTAATTTTTATAGTTTTCTTATGTATGATATGCACTGAAGATGGCATTTAATTTCGTTATACAAGGTGCAATGACAATAAACTAAATAATAATAATAATAATAATAATAATAATAATTTAGAACTAATACCAATGTAATGAATATTGTTATAAACACTTTATTTCCTAAAAATATTTATTATAAAATTATAAAAAAATAATTATTTTAGACACAAATCTCTTTAAAGCAGCCACCTCTTTGCTACAAATGACACAGCTGCCCTCCATAAACTTGGAAGCGACCTTTTGCAACTGAATCTAAAGCACTGCATAGTTATGGTTGGATTATGGAATCTGGACTCCCAAGAAAAACTATCAAAATTAACTTTTTCTTGATAGAATCTCCCAGTTTGATGCAGCCCACTATTTTTTATTTTTTTATATATATAAAAAAGAAAAATTCTTTGCAGCTCAACCAAGTACAGGAGCAATATCCTTGAAGCAGGTTACCGGTTCTCAGCTTTGTCCATTTTAAGATGCGTGGACTTTGACTCCCAGGATTCCCTGGGCAGCATTGCTAGCTGGGGAATTCTGGGTGTTGAAATCCATGCATCTTAAAGGTGACAAGGTTGAGGGACCAAGAGGCAGGTCATCTACGTTGTCTTAAAACTTTAGGAAAACTGGGAAGCGATTTTTTTTTGGTTGTTTCGGCAAAATTTGTATGACAGATGGAAAGCAGAAAGAGAGGCACACAGATTTTTCACTTATTTTTTTCTGTTTTTCTTTCTATGTGACCCCAATCTATATTGTGTGCCAAGGAATGGAGAGCTGTTGTTAAACACCATCGGCTTCAACTTCTGGCAATAGCACCCACAAATGTTCACCCATCTGGATCGGTCTTTCGTAATAATTCACAGCTCTTCTAAAGGCAAGTGAGTCATTTCTTTGCGAGAGATGCAGGACCCAGCAAATGTGTTCCCGGGGGATGGAGAAATAGAGGCTGTTACATGATTTACAATTCCGGAGGGGGGGGGAGGGGTGTCAGAGGGGAAACGTCCCTGATTTTGCCTCTTGCATAGTCAGCCTTATTTGAGGCCTTCATTTTGAAAAGAAAAGACAGAAGAAAAAGGAAGAAGGGAGGAGGTGGAGGAGGAGGAGAAAGGAATAAGAAGAGAGGAGGAGGTAGAAGTAAGAAGAGAGGAGGAAGAAGGTAGAAAAGGAGGAGGAGAAGGAAGGAAGAAAGGAAGAAGAGGAGGAAAGAATAAGAGGTGGAAGAGGAAGGAAGAAAGAAGGAAGAGGAAGGAAGAAGGCAGGGAGAAGGAGGAAAAAGGAGAAGAGGGGAGAAAGGAAGAAGAGAGAAGGAGAAGAAAAAGGAAGGGAGAAGGAGGAAAAGGAAAGAAGAAAGAAGAGAAGAGGAGGAGGGAAGGATGAAGCGGAGGAGAAAAAAGAAAGAAGGAGGAAGGAAGAAGGGAGGAGGAGGAGGAATTCCATGTCTTGTTGCCTTAAAGATCTTCTCAGCGCTCTCTCCCTTCTGGACCTCCACCCGGTGACATTAAACACGTTGGCATCTGTCTTTTCACATGCCCAAACTACATACTTACCGCAATGCTGACTTTGCCGAGAATCTTCTCTGGAATTCTGCCAGCCTTCTTCAAGACTTGATCCAAGGATCCGCCGTCCTATTAAGAAATGTCCAAGCAGGGAGAGCCTTTAATCGTGTTCATCCTCGAAGTGTTGAGGACATGACAAAAGAAAACCAGGGAAAATGCAAATTTGGCCTCTGGCTGATGAAACTCAACATAAAAAAAGATGTTTTCAGCATGGAATAATCCTACATGGCTGGAGGAATAAAGCTGAACCAAATCTCTACAACCCAACTCTTCTGAAACTGGCCCTTCTTTTGGTAATGTCAAGACTCTAGTCCTCAAGTCTCCCAACTAAAACTCAGAATACGGACACAATCCCACAAAGTATCAATAGTTTGAAGAGCAAGCCAGAAGCCGCTAATCTTGTCCCACTGTTTCTCCAAAAGGATAAATACGACCCTGTCTGCGCTGGAAGGCACCTTGGTGGTCTTTTAGTACCACCATTACAGACAAATGGTCAGGACCGTCATAAGGAATATTAGCAACCCAATGGGGGAAGATAAGTTAAAAGCTCTGTTTGGGCATGAAAGAACCTCCGTAGCAAATGTGACTCTCCAAAAAAAAAAAAAAAAAAAAAGCAGAAATCAAAAGCTATTTTTTGTTGATTTTTTTTCCCTTGCAGAGCCCCAAAGCAAATTCTTCCCCACATATAGAATTGTTCTGTCTCTCTACAAGAGTGAGGCAAGGAGGGGCACAACTGACCCCCAAGCACAGAAACAGAGCTCTAACGTGGGAGAAGAGGGGCTCCATCTGGCCAGATCAGGGCTGACAGATGTCCAAAATAAAGTGAGATTTTTGTTTCTATGAGCAGGAATGCAAACATTAAAAAAAAAAGAAAAAATGAACAGGAAGGTGGGAGTAGAAGGGAACAAGAAATATTGCTTGCAATGAAATAGAGGCAAACTCAAGTCAGTACTCCAGTTCAGTGTTTCTCAACCTTTGCAACTTTTAAAATATGTGGACTTCAACCCCCAGAGTTTATGTTGAAATCCATATATTTTAAGGTTGCTAAGGTTGAAGTCGTTGTACAAAATTTCTAGGAAGTCAGTTTGGGTATAAGACAATCTCAGCTTCTGATATAGGAGGTGAAATGTTCCTTTTCCTCAAAAAATCCGTCCAGTTGCCTTTTCAAAAATAAAAACCACTTTTGATGGAATAACAAGAATAATAATTCATTAAACTGGTACACTGCCTGGCTCCCTGCAATTCCGGATGGTTGACAAATTGTTAAAAACTTTTAAAAACTGAGAAGCAACACAAGCCAATACAAAAACAAAAGAAGCAAAACAGTGGAGAGAAGTAACTCAGGTGGGAATAAAAACAGAAAAAGTTCAAAAGTGCTTCTAGTTACCCTTAAGGTGGGGGCCTCTTTAAATCTTGGGGCAGCCTCAGTCCAGTGGGCAGATGCTGCTACAAGAGAGGGGGCATTTTGGGGTCCGGAGAGATGGGCTTGTTTGAGCCCTGGCTCGGTGCAGGACATCAGAGGCAAGCAAGGAAGCTCAGCCGAGGCCTACTGATTCTGTGTTAATCGGCCATTGTGAGCAAAAGCAGAATTTCTAGCTGGCAGAGCCCCCAACAGATGGTCTCCAGGGACTCAAACCCTTCAAAAGAGCAACGGGGCCAGCCCTTGATGACTGAAGCATCACAGGGCCCCAAACAACCCACCCCCAAAGCAAAGAGGTTCACTTACCATGTGCTCCATGCAAATACTGATCTCGCCGTCACTGTAAAAGGCTCCGTAAAACCCCACAATGTAGGGGGAGTTGCATTCGTGCAGGACCTGGAGCTCCCGAATGATCTGGTTGCGAATTGCCGGCTTGATCTCAAGATGAATCAACTGCCAAGAGAACCAGCCACTGTGGGTTGCCCCTCGGCTCCTTCCATGACTTCAAAGCCCAGCCCACTCTGCTGCCCGCAGAGGACTCAAGGGCGAGGCCCCTCATCTGAGCCCCCATCCTGATCTTTACTGAGCTGTGCCCACAAGCCGCCCCTGAAAGGTGCCCGTGCCGTCTTTCATTTACCAGGGAAGAAGGCATTTCATTGTTCCTTGCCTGATTATTTATTTATTTATTTATTTATTAAATTTCTATACCGCCCTTCTCCTTCCGGACTCAGGGCGGTGAACAGCCAATTTAAAACCAGTGCAATACAATAAGATTAAAATTAACAGAGGCAGACAAAATTCTAAGACTGGAATGTTGGCAGTCCTTGACTTACGACCACAGTTGTGGCCGGAATTTCAGTCACCAAAAACGGAATCATTGTGCAAAGCCATCGTCTGACCGGACCCAGTTTTATTATGATTTTTCCCCAGGGTCATTAAGCGAGTCACGTGGCTGTTAAATGAACCACATGGTCATTAAGCAAATCCATCTTTCCCACTTGGCTTTGTTTGTCAGAAGCCATCTGGGAAGGCCCCCGAATCAAGTTCGCATGACCAAAGACGCTGCAAACCCTCACAGCTGCAAATTTGGGTTGCCAGTATGGGAATTACAATCATGTGACTGTGGGGGTGGGGGTGGGGTACAACAGTCCTTAACTTCAAGGACAGGTTTGTAAGTCACTTTGAAGGCTGATATAACTCTGAGTAGTAAGTCAAGGACTGCCTGGACCCCATTTGAATCTCTTACTTACCTGTGCTCATTATGGAAGGAAAAGAAAGGTTTTGATACAACACCAAGCTAGCAGGTGACTCATTTGTTAATTATGTCAGGAGTTTCTTATGCTTGGGACATGAGCTGCCCCCTGGCTGCACTGGACGAAATTGCCAGGACCCGCTTCCTTAGCAGAGTGAGGAAAATCCTCAGGGAAAATCCTCAGGGAATCCACCTGGTCAGCACATCTTTACTCTCCTACCATTGGGCAGGAGATATAGAACAGCGGTCTCCAACTTTGGTAACTGGCAGACTTCAACTACCAGAATTAACCTTGGTAACTGACAGACTTCAGCTCCCAGAATTAACCTTGGTAACTGGTGGAGGAGGAACAGATGCATGTATGCATCGAGAGGAGAGGAGAGCAGTGGAAAACAATAAGCCGGCTCTCAGGGAAATAGAAGTCATAGATGTTAGCCAGCCCCTTCCTGGCTGGGAATAAATACCCTGTTTCCCCCAAAATAAGACATCCCCTGATAGTAAGCTCAATCGGGCTTTTCAGCACATGGCAATAAGGCCAAGTGCTTATTTCAGGGTTCAAAAAAATATAAGACAGGGTCTTATTTTTGGGGAAACACAGTAGTAGGGGTTTGGGGGTGGCCTGTCGTCGCAAGCAACCATTCCTTTTTCAATGTACCTCCATCAAGTTGGATTCCTTTGCCAGAACCAGGTTTGTCGGGACTAATTGCTCTGTATTTGCTCTATATCCTATTGCTGGGAAACAACAGGTAGTGAATTTGCCTCAGCCGGTGTGAACAGGGACTGTTCCTGCTTGGCTTAATTGTTGCAAGGGCTTTTTATCTTGAGTTCTCATGAGAATAAAGGCTGCTCCTGCCCGGTTTAAAAAAAGGGGGGGGGTTGTTTTACTCATGAGTAAGTGCTCACGAGTAATGACTGAGTCATTGCTTGCAAAGGTTGAGTCAGAACACTGGTAACCGGAGGGACATCGGTGCTCAGGACGTCACATTGCCCGCCTCTGATGAATGACTTCTACAAATGGCATCCGATTGAGTAAACCATGCTCAGTAATGGCTTAGTGAGACACATGAACTTTGCCAGTCACGAAACTCACCTTCCTGGCCATGATGAGTCCAGAAGGCTTGTGTGAGACTTTGAAGACCACGCCACCATTGCCTGCGCCCAGCTCGCTGATCTTCTCGAAGTCATCGTCCTTCAATTCTCCCACTTTTTGCTTCTGGGTTAAAAAGGCCTCCAGCCGTTTCCGCTGCTGCTCATCCAGTTCCAACTCCTCCAATTTTTTCTGCAGGGCTTCCAAATTGGTCCTGTGGGGCCCAGGTGAGAGAAGGGAGAAACTCCTATTAAAGATATGGGAGCCGAGACCTCCAGGCATTGCTCTTCTCCCTCAAGATACAGAAAACTTGCATGTAAGGAAAGAGGAAGAATTTTGATGCACGTTAGAGTAAAGCTGCCTTCTTGTTTCTGCTGTCACCCGCTATCCTTACCAGTTTTTACGGTGTTTGTATCTTACCTTTTGTGTGGAAGCTCCCCTGTAAGAGGAGGAGCGGCAGGACCTGGGAGTGGAGTCAAAAGAGGTCTGAGCCTAGAATCCTAACGTAGCCACAAGCGAGCCAAGTCCAATGCCTCTTGAATTTCGTAGACTCTTATCTTAATTCCAAGCAAGTGCAAACCATGAGCTGAGAAGATTCCTGCGCATAGGCTGTTTAGCAATAAATCAGTTTAATGGGACCTTCACAGTTAGGTACCGTTTCCCCCCAAAATAAGACATCCCCTGATAATAAGCCCTATCGGGCTTTTGAGCACATGGCAATAAGGCCAAGCGCTTATTTCAGGGTTTAAAAAAATAAGACAGAGTCTTATTTTCAGGGAAACACGGCAGATCAGATCTTTTTCTCTTGACATCCCCCTACAAAGAGCTCTCTCCTGGTTTTATCGCCCAACCACCCTGTGAGTAAATTGGGCCACAAGGCAGCATGGCCCCTATGCATCCCAGGGAGCTCTACAGCCTACTAAAGAAGAGGTGGAAGCTGCAAGGCCTTCAGATCCCATAATACACCTCCCGAGATTTTGTTGGGAAGGGAAGGACCAATTCCACTTTCTATGAAATGGATGTTTAGTGGCTGGCAGCCATCTTGTGAGAGGGCTCCACTTCTGTTCTCAACGTTCCAGGTATATCCCTATCCACACACCTGTATTTTTCCTGCCTCTGTTCCTCCCTGCTGCACAGATGGAACACCTTATGGGACACCCATCCATCCAGCAGAAACCACATAAGCATCATGAATTAACTTTCAAACCGAAGATGTTTTCCATCCTCTGGCGTTCATTGATTCAACACAGCTGTCTTGTTCCCAGTGAGCAATCATTTCCCCTACAGAAAATATTCTGAGATTCCATTTGCAGCAAACAGATAGTACTTTCCATCCTGCCGAGATGTTTTAGGCACTCAATGGAACCTAATTTGCAAGCCATTACGCAACCACTCACACTTTGCATGGACGCTCGTCACTTCATCATCATTTCTCTCCTCTCAGTAAAAACAAACAGCTTCACAAGAAGACATGAGATGCTGCCCCTCTTGATCTAAAGCAAGGGTGAAATTCAGCAGGTTCTGGAGAATCGGTTGCGGAAATTTTGAGCAGTTCAGAGAAATGGCAAATACCACCTCTGGCTGGTCCCAGAGTGGGGTGGGATTGGGGATTTTGCAGTATCCTTCCCCTGGAGTGGGGTGGGAATGGAGATTTTGCAATATCCTTCCCCCAGAAGTGGGGAGGGAATGGGGATTTTGCAGTATCCTTCCCCTGGAATGGGGTGGGAATGGAGATTTTGCAGTATCTTTCCCCTGCCACACCATGCCCACAAAGCCACGCCCCACAAAGCCACACCCCCAGAACCAGTAGTAAAAAAAATTGGATTTCACCACTGATCTTAAGGTCCATCATCTCTTAGAACCCCCCCACCCCCAGTTTTTCCCCCCCAAATGTGGCAACCCTAGGGTATGAGGACTTCATTTCCCAGAATTCCATGCTGGCTGGGGAATTCTGGGAGTTGAAGTCCACACATCTTAAAAGTTGCTCAGGCTAACAAACGCTGTCTTAGGCTTCTTTCAGGTTCCTGCAGATGGTTTCTGAATGTGAACAGACTCCTTATTTTTAAACTGAGAGGTGTAAAAGCCATTCCGTCCTTCCCTTGCAGCAGATTCTGCCAGCTATGAAAGCAGCTGCTGGTGTATTTTGAGGTCTTCAGCGAAGCACATTGAACGAATTCAGGAAAGCCAGCTACCACTTTTGAACCTCGCTAATCAAAAGACAGAGAAATGAGAGTTGTCGCCAACTGTTAAGCCTAACACTTGCTGCCTTGAATTTTGCAGATGTTGTAAGATTGACCAATTCTCACCATTAAGCAAGGCTCCTGGAGACGGCAAATTGCTTCTGAGAAATCCAGCAGGAAAATCAGCAACAAATGATTTGCAAACTCAGTGTTGCACACCATCAGCCATGGATTTGTGGGACCAGTAAGTTTTAAAACAGCAAGAAATCACTTTTCACACTCACGATGATATGGGTTTTGGTTAGAACACAGCTACAGAACATTGCGATTTCCACAGAATGGATGGCTTAAATTCTCCCGGGGTGGGGGGTGGGGGGAGAGCAGAGACCAATTTCTAAGCACTAGCTGAAAGTAAAAAGCTGTTAAAAAAAAACAAAAAAACAAAAACAAAACAGCTGTCTTTGCCTACCCCTTGTCTTTAGGTTGACAATCTCAAATGGAAATGTTAATAAGCTATCATTAGGAGCAGCAGAGATCTTGCATTAGTACGCCACAGTAAATTTTCAACTGTCATTGCAATTGGATTAGGTACTTCCTGCTCTGGGAAAGATTCTTTTCCCTTAACTGAGCGGAACACAGCTCCAGTTTCAAAAGGACATCCGCTGGCTATCTGCTCCTTTTCCAGCCAACTGCTTGCGTTGAACACCCCAAAACCTGGGGATTTATCCAGTGAAAGACACCCAATTCATGGAAGTCCAGGTTTATTCATATGCTAGACTTCTCCACAATCTGAGATACACAAAATCACATATAATGGCAAAGTCTACAAATACATCAAGCTTAGAACATAGAATCATAGGGCTTGAAGAGACCTCAGGGGTTTTCTAATCCAACCCCCTGTGTTCAAGGCAGGAGACCACACTATGTAAAAAGATGTTGAGACTCTAAAAAGAGTGCAGAGAAGAGTAACCAGGATGATGAGGGGACTGGAAGCTAAAACATACAATGAACGGTTGCAGGAACTGGGCATGGCTAGTCTAGTGAAGAGAAGGACCAAGGGAGACATGAGAGCAGTCTTCCAATATTTGAGGGCTGCCACGGAGAGGAGGGGGTCAAGCTATTTTCCAAGGCACCTGAAGGCCAGACAAGAAATAACGGATGGAAACTGATCAAGGAGAGATTCAACCTGGAAATAAGGAGGACAGCAGAGAGAAGCATCACAGGAGCAATGAAAAGAGAAAGGGATTTTAGCTTTTCAGAATTCCAGCTTTCCTGCCTTCTATTGAGGACCTGTATGCTGCATGGGACAGAAAAAGGATTGAGAAAATATCTGCAGACCCCTCACATCCTGGACACAAAGTCAAGGAGAGATTCAACCTGGAAGTAAGGAGGAATTTTCGGACAGTGAGAACAATCAACCCATGGAACAGAAGTTGCCTTCGGAAGTTGTGGGAGCTTCATCCCTGGAGGCTTTCAAGAACAGGCTGGACTGCCATTGGTCAGAAATGGTGTAGGGGCTTCTGCTTGGGTGGGGGTTGGACTAGATGACCTACAAGGTCCCTTCCAATTCTATTAATCTGTAAATCCCAAGCAAATGGTTGTCCAGCCTATTTTTGGAAACCTCCAGTGATGGAGCATCCAGAACTCCTGTAGACAAAGGGTTTCACTGATTAATTCTTCTCACGGTCAGAAAATTTCTCCTTCCTTCTAGATTGGATCTCTCTTTGATCAGCTTCCACCTATTGCTTCTTGTCCTGCCCTCAGGTGCTTTAGGGAATAGGTTGATCCCCTCTTCTCTGGGACAGTCCCTCAAGTACTGGGAAACAGCTATCATGTCCCCCTTAATACTTCTCTTTGAGAGGGAAGACATATCTAGCTCCCTCAACCATTTGTCATACAATCCGGTGGACTTCCGGGTGCGCTTCAAGGTGTTGGTAATCACCTTTAAAGTGCTCCATGGCTTAGGACCAGGGTACTTACGGGACCGCCTTCTGCCACCAATTGCCTCCCACCGGCCGGTTCGCTCCCACAGAGAGGGCCTCCTCAGGGTGCCGTCAGCCAGACAATGCCGGCTGGCAACCCCCAGGGGGAGAGCCTTCTCTGTGGTAGCCCCTACCCTCTGGAACGAACTATCCCCAGAGTTACGAACGATCTCAGACCTCCAGACTTTTTGCTGGGCCTTAAAAACTTACTTTTTCCAGTTAGCCGGACGGGCCTGATCCCATGGTAAATTTTTTAGAGTTTTGATATTAATTATTAATTGAACTGTTTTTAACTATGGGCCAAATTTATATTAGTTGCTTTTAAAATTCTTTTAACTTTTGTAAAATCTGCTTTTTATTTCTGGCTGTTCACCGCCCTGAGTCTGCAAGGAGAAGGGCGGTATATAAATCTAATAAATAATAGTAATAGTAATAGTAGTAGTAGTAATAATAAAATAATCATCATCATCATCATCATCATCATCATCATCATCATCATCATCTAGACTCCAGATCGAGATCCTGACCTTTACACCTTCCGCTGCAAATTAAAACCATGGCTGTTTACATCACCCAACCTGGACTGAGGGGGTTGATCATTTTAGTGGGTTTTAATATATGTTTTAAATTATATATTTATATATTTGCATACTTGTGTATGTATTCTATGTTTGTTGGGCTTGTTTTTTATTTGTTGTGAGCCGCCCTGAGTCTACGGAGATAGGGCGGCATACAGATTGCATAAAATAAATAAAATAAAAAATAAATCATCTTAGTTGTGCTTCTCTAGGATCTCAACATATTTTTCATATCGTGGTGACCAGAACTGGATGCAGTATTCAAAATGTGGCCTTGCTAGTGCAGTAGAACGGTACTACCGCTTCCTGTGATCCTGAAGCCATCCCTTGGTTGAGGCAACTCAGGATTGCGCCGGCTTTGTTGGCAGCTGCAACGTGTTGCTTAAAATCAGGTTCCCCCTTTAATCAACATATGGTAAAATACACAACGTAATAGAAGCCAGACATCAGGAGGAATAACAGAGTTGGAAGTTCAACCTCGTCGTCAAATAGGAGACCTTATAGCAGTGATGGCTAAACTTTTTGCCGTCGCATGCCAAAAGTGGGGTGAGCGCCGGGGGGGTATCACACACGTGCATGCCCACACCCATAATTCAATGCGCCCCGCCCCCCACACATGCGACCTCCCCGCAGTCCTCCCGCTTTTGGCACGTGATGGCACAGGGAGCCCGTTTTTCACCCTCCCCAGGCTCCAGAGCCTTCCTAGGAGCCTGGGGAAGGCAAAAACAGCTTCTCCACCTCCCTGGAGGCGCTTGGGAGGCCAGAAGTAGGCAAACAGGCCGTTTCCAGCCTACAGAGGGCCTCCGGGGGGCGGGGAAGGCCATTTTTGGTCTCCCCAGGCTCCTAGAAAGCCTCTGGAGCCTGGGGAGGATGAAAACTGGGGCTCCCCCCGAGGCCCTCTGGAGGACAGAAACAGCCTGTGTCCCGACTTCTGGTGGGCCCAGAAGGCCTGAAAATCAGCTGACCGGCGCACACATGCACGCCGGAGCTAAGCTAGGGCAACGCTTGTGTGCCCACTGATACGGCTCCCTAAACCACGCCATAGATTGGCCATCATGGCCTTATAGCATTCTGGAGCAATGGCTGACCAGTCTCTTCTTAAAAACTTCTAGTGATGGAGCACCAGGGATGAAATTCAGCAGGTTCTGGAGAACCAGTAGCGGACATTTTGAGTAGTTCAGAGAACTGGCAAATACCACCTCTGGCTGGCCCCAAAGTGGGGTGGGAATGGAAATTTTGCCATATCCTTCCCTCAGGAGTAGGGAGGGAATGGGGATTTTGCAGTATCCTTCCCCTTCCACGCCCACCAAGCCACACTCACAGAACCAGTAGTAAAAAAAAATTGAATTCCACCTCTGTGGAGCACCCACAACTTCTGGAGGCAACCCATTCCACTGATCAATTGTTCTCACTGTTAGGAAATTTCTCCTTATTTCTAGCTTAGTTCTCTGATAGCACCTTAGTAACCAGCAATGGAAATGAATAAGCTTTCATGAGCTTCTGTCTTTGTTTGGGTCTGAAAAAGTGTTCCAGGCTCCTGATTTTTGGCTACCAACCTGCTTCTGCTCCAACGGTGAAGAACTGCAAGGAGGGAATTTCAGAGTAATTAAACAGACTGCTGTTCTGGCTCTCACCCTTGCCAAGTGGATAATTCTCTAATTCAACAATTGGACCGAGCCAGAAGCAGGGAGACCGCAGGAAAAAGCCAAGCCTCTTGCTTCCGTTCAACTTAGTTTGCAGCTGCCATCAGGCACCTTCTGAATCACCAAGACCATCCGTTTCTTCTCTCAAAGGGACCAGGTAGCAGATAATAGCTAATTTGGTTCTCTGCCCAAGGAGACAATTCAACAGGCCGGGCTAGATGGAGGAATAGGATGAGCTCACATCCTGCCTTAAGCCATCATATAATTTGGCCCTGATGGAATGGGTTGCTGCTGCTGCTGCAATTCTAGCTGGAAACTATGGTTTGTGACTTAGCGTGTTACGGAAATCCAGACCATTGTGATTAAGTCAATACACTCTGATTTAGCACAGTGTGCAAACCCAATTACCATATTTTTCAGAGTATAAGACGCACCTTCCCCCACAAAAGAGGGTGAAAATCTGGGTGCATCTTATACTCCAAATGTAGCCCCACCCAGCTTTTCAAACGGAGGTTTCAGAGGCTGAAAAAAGCATCAGAAAAGAAGCTTCAGAAAAGAAGCCCTCAAAGAGGTTCAGAGGCTTTTTTTCCTGAAGCTCTGTTTCGGAGGCTTTCAGAGGCAGGAAAAACAGTTTTTTTCTGAAACGGAGTTTCAGATGTTTCAGAGGCAGGGGAAGAAAAAAAAAGCAAGGCACTGAGCTCACAACCAAGGAACCTGTTGCTAAAATTCACCTCTGAGAACAGCTGATTGGGGATGATCCACCTGCCAATCAGCTTTTTTCTTATTTTCCTCCCCTAAAACTAAGGTGTGTCTTATACTCTGAAAAATACGGTATAATCTCTCTTGTTAAGGATACTTTCTGTGTCCTTAAACTGTTTCCCCAGGCAGATGTGTTAGGACAGGGGTCTCCCTGGCAAACTTGGCAACTTGTGGATTTCAACTCCCGGAATTTTTCAGCCAACTGGCTGAGGAATTCTGGGAGTTGGAAGTCCACAAATCTTAAAATTGCCACGTTTGGAGACGGCCCCATAACCATCTCCTTCTGGGTCCACTAGCTAAGCATTCTGGGAGTCAGAATCCTCAAACATCTGGAGAAGGCCTGGCTGAGAACAACTGCTTCAAGCTGCAGTACTATGCTTGGAAAACAAATCACACATTCTTTGTTTTTTTCTGCTCCAGCAGTCAAGGATAGAAAAAAATGTTGCCCTTGAAAATGTACGAGGCTGTCTCCAGAACCCCCTCCCTCCCTAAAAGCCGCCTCCATCACCGCCCCCAGTAATTGCTCATGCAAATTGAACTGTTAACTGCCTCCTACCTTCTCAAAAGTGCGTGGGAACTCAGCAGAACAATTTCAAGTTTTGCACTTCATCCCCCACAGATTCAACTTTTTCTAGGGATATAAATGCAACCGGACCCGAGACAGATCCAGGGATGGGATTGAAAAATTTTAGCAACTGGTTCTCTGCCTAGTTGCTGGGTGGGTGTGTCCTACTCGGCCTCCTGCACCATGGCTGTGGGAGAGGGTGTGTGTTGCCCTCCCCAGGCTCCGGAGGCTTTTCTTGTGCCTCCGGGAGGAATGGTAGTAGCCCAAGTGCACAGAGGTTCTAGGAGGGACTCCGGAGCCCAGGGTAGGCCTCCCCTGGGCTCCGGAGTCCCTCCCAGAGCCTCTGTGTACTTACCTTGTATCCAAAATGGACCGCATGGAGACTCCTGGGAGGGGAGGGGTAGTTGTAAGGGCAGCCAGTCCTTACAACTTCCAGTTCAGAAAACCAGATGTAAGTTTAGCATCAGCCTGAACCAGTCCAAACCGGTTGAATCGCACTCCTGAACAGATACCTTGGGCAAATATGAATTTGTACAAAGGGATGATGATAGATAGTGGTCAGAAGGGAGAGTCACTCTTCAACTGTTTACTGGAATTGTATACAGATAGTCCTCAATTTACAACCACAATTGAGCCCAAAATTTCTGTTGCAAAGCAAGACGTTTTTTGTTAAGTGAATTTCGGCCCATTTCACAACCTTTCTTGCTATAGCTGTTAAGTGAATCGCTGCAGCTGTTAAGTTAGTAACATGGTTGTTAAGTGAATCTGGCTTCCCCATTGATTTGGCTTGTCAGAAGATCGCAAAAGGGGAATCACATGACCCCAGGACACTGCAATCGTCATAAATACGAGTCAGTTGCCAAACGTTTGTATTTTGATCATATGACCACGGGGATGCTGCAATGGCCGTAAGTATGAAAAACAGTAATTTTTTCATATTTTTTTCAGTGCTGATGTAAATGCAAACCGTCACTAAACGAAAGGTTGTACATTGAGGATTATCTGCATGTAATCCTATGTTGGATTATATGCATTAGTCCTCACAACTATGTGGTTAATGTTTAAAATAAGACAATAGGGTGTGCGCATTTCCCTATTTTAAAAGATTCCAAATTTCGTACAGCTGTTTCAAAAACTCCAAATTTGGGAAAAAACACTCCATATCCCAAAGTTTGATCTGCTCTTGGGGCAGGATAGGGCATTGTGTTTCAATATGCTACCATTTGGAACAAGGGGAACTTGAAAGAAGCTCTGGTTTTTTGTCCCATGACCACAAAAATAGCTTGGTATCAGTCCACAATGAGTGCTCTCTACAACCAAAGTCAGATAAAAATTGGCCAAGAGGATGAGGTTTTTCCTACGTAACCAAGATCTTTCTGCAACCCTGTTTGAGTGAAATCACATTCACTATTTTCTGGGGTCTTTTTTCCCTTCTTTTCATTCTGGCAGCCAACAGATTTTGTGCTTGCCCATTGGGAGACTTATATAGCTATTTCTGGCTCATTAGCCATCATCAGTAAGCCACACCCACATCTCATGTATCTTCCCTGTAAAGGTACAATATCTATTTTCTTACTTTTCGTAGGTTTTATGTGTTTTTCTTTAAGCCAGGTTTTTCCTACGTAACCAAGATCTTTCGGCAACCCTGTTTGAGTGAAATCACATTCACTACTTTCTGGGGTTTTTTCCCCCCTTCTTTTCATTCTGGCAGCCAGCAAATTTTGTGCTTGCCCTTTGGGAGACTTACTAACCAACCCCATTCTGCATTTTATTCTATTCTGCTCTCTTCTGTTCCACTCCACCCCATTCTGAATTCTATTCTATTTTATCCTTCTCTGCATTCTATTCCATTTTATTGCTCTGTTGTTATTCTATTCTATTCCATCCTACCCCACTCTATTTTGCATTTCGTTCCATTCCATTGAAATTAAATGCATGTCAATTTCACATTAAACCGAAGGTTATTGTTGCTTTCTTAACAAGCCTCCCCAAATCTGTGCCATCTGTCCTATAATCCGCCATATTGCCACTTCATATAATAAATAAAATCTCACAACCTCCACAGCAGTTGGCAAAGCAACCAACTATTTATTTCTGTTTGAAGAGCTAGGAAAGCTGTTTAAAAATCCAGATTTAAAATGCACACAGCCCACAAGAGGGGCAAGTTTCAAGATTTAAAATAAGCATGGTTATATGGAGTACTTTTGGCCAAGTTGAAGGAACTTCCAACGCTCCATGTCCTTCAGCAACGAAGAATTTTGGAGAAATTCAGGCTGTTACTTGGGAAGGCTGAGTTTAGATCAGGGGTCTCCAACCTTGGCCACTTTAAGACTTGTGGACTTCAACTTTGCTGGCTGAGGAACTCTGGGATTAGATGTCTTCTAGGAATAGGAAATGTTTTCTCAGATTTACTTTGAAGACAATTTCCCCCAAAGGCTATAAATTCACTTATCAAGAAGACCCATTTTAGAGGGCTGAGGTATGGTAGTAGAAAAATGAGTCTGAAACCAATATTTGATTCATTGGGATTCATCTAAAAGGAGGTCAGTTTTGCCATCTCGACATTTTTGGATTGCCATGGTAGGGGGCAAGACCTATTTAGTATTTCACACAATTGATCTGTAAGGAGAATTTTTTCTTCCCTGCAGGCCTACTCCTAATTGCAATTTGGTGGGGACTTTGGCACCACCAAATTACAACCATCCCTGAAAAACCTGTAGTGATACCTTAAGCTTTACTTCCTGGACTACTACCAATTTGCCTAGCCCTTATGTGCTCCTGAGACAACATTCCAGAAGTAGTGAAATCATGAGTGGAGGTTGTCTCCTTGTCCTAGCTGGGAAAGAACGCCAGGCAGCAATGTTCCAAAGGAATTCTTGGTGGAGAAGGCCTCAATGAGAGAGCAGACATTGGTCAAGAATGAATTGCTTCTTCCTCTCCAAGCAGCCCCAGTCTATGCAGGCCACAGCAAGCAATTATATCATTTTCCCCACTGCATGTCCTCTTTGTGCAAGGAGTGGTGCGGTGGCCTAGAAGTGGAGCTCTTGCCTCACAATCAAGAGGCTGTGGGTTCGATCCTAGGTAGAGGCAGATATTTCTCTCTCTGGGCATCATGAGAATATATCTGCCGAACAAAACTCCGTATTGGCTACAGGAAGGGCATCTGGCCAGTAAACACTCTGCTAGCTCCATTCAGTTGCCCAGACTCCACCCCGCAAGGGATTATGGGGTCGTTAAAAGATGATGATGTCCTTTTTATGCACTGGGAGAAGAGGAGGTGAAGGAGACTCAACCGGGATTAAAGAAATCTTGTCCACGCTCCTAATGAAACTCATCAAGTTGTTTTCCATAGTCAAAGGCTTCTGTGATCTCAAGACTTTATCAAACTGATGTTCACAGTGATAAAAGTCTCCTGCAGCCTTCCCCAACCTGCTCCCCAGATGTCCCAGCCTGCAACACTGATCACATCAGCCCCAGGGAATGCTGCCCCTGCTTAGGGTGAAGACCTGCCTGGAATAACTGGAGAATGCAGAAGAAACCAACTGGCTTGGTGGAAGGCATCTCCCGAAGGAAACTGGATTTGGGCCAGGGAATGTTTGCGCGCAAAGCAATTTTACTGTAGCACAAACCACAAAGGAGCAGATGCTGGGTTGGAGACCAGCTGAAGATCTCAGCTGCTGCTTTCATGATGAAGCTACCAGAAGCATCTGGCTAAGAAGCTAACAGAATGCCAGATGAGAACCAATCTTTGGCTCAAAGTGATGGGCTTGCTTTCCACTTCTACAAGAAATGGAAAACGCACTTTTTTGTAGAAGTGCAAAATTGCTCCTCTCCCTGTCTTACAAGGCATATAATAATATGATTTAATAATATCAGAGGTTCTCATCAACTTACTACCATTTCTTTAATGATATTTTGAAGTTATGATGGGGCCGGACAAAGTGACTTATGACCCATCCTCAAAGTTATGCTTGCACCATCCCCATGCTTGCGTGACTGAGCACCAGTAAAATGGCTCGCATTTACAAAAGCTGCAGCATCCTGTGATCACATGATCACAATTGGCCATTTTCCCAGATGGCTTCCAACAACTCAGTGGGGAAGCCTGTGGGAAAGGTTACAAATCGTATCACGTGATATCTCGCTCAATGACCATGGTGGCTCAGCTAACGAAGGTGGTGAGAAAGTCATAAAATAGGGTGTGGTCGCGATGCCTCATTTAACAATTGCAGTTTCACAATGTGTTTTTCTGGTCCCAGTTGTGGCTGTACGTCAAGGGCTGCCTAATAATAATGACTATAATGAAAGCAGAAAATAAATGGCTAATATATTGCACCGAAGGCTGTTCAGCTGTTTGTTGCTGGGGGAAGTGGTGGGTGGAGGAGTGGAGAAACCAATTTCCTGTCCTTATACAACACTTTTGTTCCTTCGACGTGAACAAGCTGTGAGAGGTTGGTGGACAAAGTCTTCGGAGATGCTAGACTGGAGTCCCACGACAGTGTATTGGATTAGATTTATTCACTCCAAGAAAGGAGAGGACCACCTGGGGAAAGTTTCTTCCAATCCTATGACTTCATGCCCAGGTGTAATGGAAGGCAGGCTGGATTCCCAGGAGGGATTGAGTGCAATCCAGAGCAGCAAGAGACAACTCAGTTCAAATAACTTGTGTAAGAGAAAGAGGGCGAAGATGACTCCTCCCTAACAGTTCCTGGAATATATGCCGGAATATCTATGGAGATTCTCAATCATCAGAGTCATGGTTGTCCCAAGGAGGCTTTCTTTCAAAAGGCAATTGGACTTTGTTTTGCTTGAAGACAGTTTGCCTCTCATCCAAGAAGCTTCTTCAGTTCTGACTGAATGTTGTGGAACTGAAAATGCTTCTTGTAGGAGAAGCAAAACATCTTTAAGCAAAAAAAAAAAAATTATTTCAACTTATATACCGCCCTTCTCCCCGGGGGGACTCAGGGCGGTGAACAGCCAAATTAAAACACATATAGTACAAATATTAAAAAGTTTAAAATTAAATTAAATCATCAGCATTACTGTATTAAAATCTCAAATCTACAAGTTAAAATACCCAATTTAAAACCCAAAAATCGATAATATCAGAATTTAGAAAACCCCATTAAAACCAATCAAGCTAGGCCGGCTTGTTGAAATAAGTAAGTCTTTAGGGCCTTTCGGAAAGGCCCTAAAGGGATCAATCGAATTTCAGGAGGTAGCTCATTCCACAGGGCGGGTGCCCCCACAGAGAAGGCTCTGTCCCTGGGGGCCGCCAGCCGACATTGCTTGGCTGATGGCACCCTGAGGAGGCCCTCTCTGTGCGAGCGTACTGGCCGGTGGGAGGTTATCGGTAGCAACAGGCGGTCTCGCAGATACCCCAGCCCTATGCCATGGAGCGCTTTAAAGGTGAGAACCAACACCTTGAAGCGCACCCGGAAGACCACTGGGAGCCAGTGCAGCTCGCGCAGAAGAGGTGTCACGTGGGAGTGCCTTGTCGCTCCCATAATCACCCGCGCAGCCGCATTCTGGACCAATTGGAGCCTCCGGGTGCACCCCAAGGGGAGCCCCATGTAGAGAGCATTACAGTAGTCCAGGCGAGACGTGACAAGTGCATGGGTGACTGTGCATAAGGAGTCCTGATCCAGAAAGGGGCACAACTGGCGCATCAGGTGAACCCGATAGAAGGTCCCCCTGGCCACAGCCGCCATATGCCCTTCCAAGGACAGCCGTGAGTCCAGGAGGACACCCAAGTTGAGAGCCCCCGCTGTGGGGGCCAATGACTCACCCCCAATAGCCAGCGATGGCACTAGCTGGCTATACCGGGACGCCGGCATCCACAGCCACTCGGTCTTGGAAGGGTTGAGACGAAGCTTGTTCCTCCCCATCCAGACCTGCACGGCTTCAAGACACTGGGACATCACTTCGAGGGCATCATTGGGGTGGTCAGGGGTGGAGATGTACAGCTGAGTATCATCAGCGTACAGTTGGCAACTCACCCCAAAACCACGGATCATCTCACCCAGCGGCTTCACATAAATGTTGAACAGGAGTGGCAAGAGGACCGACCCTTGCAGCACCCTGCAAACGAGGCGCCTCGAGGTCGACCTCTGCCCCCCTGCCAACACAGACTGCGACCGGTCGGAGAGATAGGAGGAGAACCACCGCAACACGGTGCCTCCCACCCCCAAACCCTCCAACCGACGCAACATGATACCATGGTCGATGGTATCAAAAGCCGCTGATAGATCTAACAGGACCAGGACAGAGGAGCAACCCCTATCCCGAGCCCTCCAGAGATCATGCACCAAAGCGACCAATGCCGTCTCCGTGCTGTACCCAGGTCTGAAGCCGGACTGGCATGGATCTAGATAGACGGTTTCATCCAGGTACTGTGGGAGCTGTCGCGCAACCACACTCTCAACAACCTTCGCAATGAAGCGAAGGTTGGAGACAGGATGAAAATTTGCCAAAACAGCCGGGTCCAGAGAAGGCTTCTATATATATATATATATTTAAAAACCATCTATTTCGCAGGACCGGGTCCTTAATTTCCCATCCCACCAGAGCCAACATTTTTAGCATTTGGCAAATAAAAGAAACAGGATATTTTCCATGATCCATGTTCTGGTAACAGCCAGATGTTTAATGTATTATACATGGGCCTGCCCTTAAGATGGTTTCATAACAATTCATCGATACAGCTGCCAGATGACTAAAATGAGACCAGGCTCTGATCCTATTATATCAGGAATAGCAGAGTATAAATCAAATCTAATAAAAAATACTTCAGCTGCCCTGTGTGGTCTGATTTTAGTTCACAGTGCTGGGTTTGATCTTTACAGCTTTTTATCTGCATCTATATTATTATCTATATTATTTTGACACTAAAAGCTTTGTATTTTCTCAGGTGTTTTAATTCAATTTCTTCTACTCTCATCTTGGTTAGGTGTGTTACTTACTGCATTTTTGGAGTATAAGACGCACTGGAGTATAAGACGCACCTACCTTTTTTGGTGAGGAAAAGGAAGAAAAAGAAATCTGCCTGTCAGCAATTTTGCCTCCTTGCAGCAAACAGCCTGCTTTACTTTCATTTTCAGCATAGCTTGATTAGCACAAGGAAAAAAAGAATCTGCTCCAGCAATTTATCTCTTTGCAGCAAGCAGCAGAGCCCTGTGCAAAACAGCTGGGAGCAAATCAGCTGAGAGTCAGGAGGCCGATCCAATCAACTTGTGCTAATTAGGCTGTGCTGAAGCTGAAAGGAGCTGTTTTTTCTTGCTGTTTGCTTGCAAGGAGGTAAACTGCTGGGAGGCAAAGGCCAAAGGGTGGGGGCTAGTGGGCTACATTCGGTGTATAAGACGCACCTAAATTTTCACCCCCTTTTAGGTGGGGGGGGGGGAAAGGTGCATCTTATACTCAGAAAAATACAGTAAATGTTATTCTAGGATTGTATGATGCTTTAGAATTCATTTGTCAGATGTTTTGAAAAGCAAGGAAACACAAACTCAGCATCTCTGGGTGACTCATTAAAGCAGCCCCATCCCAGACAATTTCCTGCAGCTGTAAAAACAGAGGTGGCTGCTTTCATAAGTGACAGATGAGACGGAATTAATGCTCCCACTGTTCCAAAGCACATCTGCCAAAATTACACATGAAACACCCACATCCCTCTTCAACTATTGTGAGTTTCTTAAAAAGAACATTTTAACTTGCATGTTTTATTCTGCAATAGGTTAAGATTATACTCTAAGCAGTTATTAAAAAATGCAGCACCCCCGGATAATCTGAAAATTCACACATTCAATGAAAGTTTGCTTGTACATGAGGATTCACACCAGACTTCCATCTCTGAAATGCAGAAAATTACAATTTCTGTCATCTACTCAACCAGTATACCTGGATAACATTTGGCTTGGAAAAAGCAGTAAAGGTTCAAATATCTTCAGCCTTTTAATGGAATTGAATCTAGTACCGTGTTTCTCAATTGTGCCAATTTAAAGATGTGTGGACTTCAGCTCCCAGAATTCCCCAGCCAGCATGGAGTTGAAGTCCACTAATCTTTGTCAAGATCAAGAAATATGGCCCTAGATTCTGCTAATCTCCATTTTACTGTGCATAAAGGCAAAACTTGGAATTATAATGATCATTCCCTTGGTCTTTTCTTTTGGGACAGCCAGGGTGCTTTTAGGCAAAATCTCAGAATGTAGTTCCGAATTTATTTTCTAGGAATACCTATGAATTATGGTGGCATTTTGCTCTGCAAAGTATCAATATTTGTATTTCCGCATTTTCAGTCTTAACAAATGGTGACAAAATACAGAGGTCAAAATACAATCTCTTTAAAAAAAAAAAGCATGCCATGTGCAATTTTCAGTTAAAATTCTTCTCTGCTCTCTCATTCCTGAAGACTTTTTTTGGGTGGTGGAGAAATCTGGGCAAATAAAAGCTGGATGAATCACTTGCATTTCCTTCGCAAACCGCATCAGGGATCCAATTCTACCCCAAAAGAAAGGAAGGCAGACTCTCCTGTTATTCCGTATTTTGCCAACTGGTTGTTCTCTATAGGGGTTTAATAATATGTTAACAAATCTTGCTCGATCCTACCATTTAATAAATTATGATGGTGCTATTTGGAGAAAAGTTGGAAAAAACAACCGTTCTGGAAATACCGCTGAGAACTGAATATTGGTCTTGGATCATTTTTCTCTAAAAGTGTTTGGATTATGACACTTCAGCACAGACGGTCCAATTGTTAGTCAATGACTTTATTTTACTTTTTTGGCTATATGCTGCCTGGAGTTACTCACACTTTTTCTAAGAGGGGCAGCCATACAGGTTTAATAGCCTATTCACCTATTCCTCTCTCGATAGATGGATAGATATAAGTTTGATAGTTTATCCATCTATGAGAGAGAGAGAGAGAGAGAGAGAGAGAGAGAGAAAGACAGACAGACAGAAAGAGAAAGACAGAAAGAAAAGAAAAGAAAGAGAGAGAGAGAGAGAGAGAGAGAGAGGGAGAGAGGGAGATTGTAAGCTGGTCATTTCTGTAATGGAGGAAGTCAGCACCTGTTTTTTTCAAGAATTGCCATTGCTATTGCTCATGATAATTAATCTGGTGTTTAAAATGAGGACAGTGTTCATTTTGAAGTGTGTCCCACCAGGTTGCCAAATCCCCCATTTGGAAGGGATCCGTCCTCCACTTCAAACTCCTGCTGGATGCCGTCTCAGGAAGGCAGAAGCCAGAACTGCACACAACGGATTCTAGCTTGACACCCCCATCACAGCCTCCGCAGTAGCCAGGGTGCCAAAACAATTAAATTGAACACCCTCGGCTGCATGGCAGGTGGGAATATTTCCTGGCTCCCGGAAGACCTGCGTCATTTGCTCCAGACTGCCTTTCTGGATCCCTCTCCAATTTGGCTCTTCCCGTTTGTCCAATATGATGAAGAAGGGGACACAATAATCCAGGGGCAACCATCGATCAAGCAGAGAATCACAGCTTCTCATGCTGTGGTTGTTTTGCTCACCCTGAGGCAGCTTAAAATGGCGTTGGCTTTTTTCGCTGTTAAATCGCCCTCTGGGCTCAAGTTTGCTTTGCAGGGTGTGAGCTTCCATTTCTAAAACAAATAAAAGTTTTTAAAATCAGCAACCTGGTGCCTTACTTGGGCCAGGCATCATTCTCACTTCGAACTGTAGATTATTTATCACACCCCAATATTAATGGCAATTCTTGAAAAAGTGAAGTGCTGATTTCCTCCATTGCAGAAATGACACCTTTGCTCCTAGTTTTCCATTACTTAATCTGATATATATGGAGAGAGAGGGAGGGAGGGAGGGAGAGATCTCAAGAACCAATATTCAGATCTCAGTGCATTTCCAGAAGACAGTTTGGTTCTTTTCCCAACTTTCCTGCAAATAATAACAATAATTTATTAAACTTGTAGGCTGCTGGACTCTCATGAACTCTGAGTGCAAAGCAAACAAAGAAATTACAGTGAAATAAATAATGGAAAAATACTGAAAAAAATTTACTCTCTACAAAGGCTAAATAAAGGAGAAAGTGCTTATGGTATTTTTTTTTAAAGGAAAAGTTTATTACTACCAAAATTTCTGCCCAGAACCTACATTCTTCCCACCCCACCCCCAATACAACCTATCTTGTGCCCCAGCACTTCCACCCATATGGTTTAATCTGTCCTAACCAGCTGACCTGCAAATTCTAAAGCCTATTTTTTGGCCACAGACTCTACAAATACTGGCAATTACCACTCAACATTTTCAGATCAAATCAAGCAAATGCAGAAGGAGAAGAAAAAGGAGCTCCCAGATATAATAAAAGCACCATGTTGATAGTTGGGCTCCCTCCTTCCTGGGCCCATTAGAACAAGTGAAACCAACCTTTCTGAATTAGAAGCCAGAGCATCAGCTGCCTAAATGAAGAGTAGCATTATTGTCAAGTCTGCTTGGCCTCCTTTCCTCATCCTGCCCGGTGTCTGTCCCCAAAGCCCATTAAATTCCACCTAAACCTTTTCTCATCCAGCCCAAGAATAGGTCCTGCTTTTGACCTAAGGGCTGCATAGACAAAATCAGGAAAGGCAGAATCCAGCCAGACAAGGGACAGAGGAGGGGAGAGGATCCTGCTTTGGGCGGGTCAGAGACCCTCAGCCCCACGGGGGCCCCCGACTTCCAAGCATGGCTGCAGCCCCTCGGAGGGAGATCGGCACCGGCAGGGACAAGCCGGGCTGCCCGCGCGAAACTCCAACTTGCTTGGCGAAAGCGCGGAGCCCCGCAGCCCCAGGAGCGCACGGGCGGCTCCTTCCGCGGGCGATGCCTCCCCGGGGCGCGGCGGCTCGCTCGCTTGCTCGCTCGGCCAGGGCGGCATCCGCTTCGCGCGCGGCCGGCAAGGATCCCCTGCCCGGAGAAGAAGAAGCGCCGCCCGGAGCCTCCAGCAACAGGCAGCCCAGAGCTGGCCGGGAGGACGGGCGAGGGCGCGGCTGAGACCTCCGGCTTCCTTCCTTCCTTCCTTCCTTCCTTTCTCTTTCTTCTTTCTCTCCTTCCTTCTTTTCTCCGTTCTTTCTTTCTTCCTTCCTTCCTCCCTTATTTCCTTTCTCCCTTTCTCTTCCTTCTTTCTCTCCTTCCTTCCCTCCTTCCGCCTTTCCTTCTCTCCTTTTCTCCCTTCCGTCTTTCCTTCTCTCCTTCTCTCCCTCTTCCTTCCCTTCCTCCTTTCTCTCCTTCCTTCCCTCCCATCTCTTTCTTCTTTCTCTCCTTCCTTCTTCTCTCCCTTCTTTCCTTTTCTCCTTTCCTTCCTTCCTTCCCTCCTTCCTTTCCTTCTTTCCTCCCTCCCTCCCTCTCTTTCCCTTTCCCTTTCTTTTTTTCTCTCCTTCCTTCTTCTCTCCCTTCCTTCCTCCTTTCCTTCTCCCCTCTCTCTCTCTCTCTCCCTTCCCTCCCTGCGCCCCACTCACTCGGCGGCGCTGGTGCCGTTGATGGCGGAGCCGTCGGGCGCGGGGGTCAGCTGGATGGGCCCCGGCTTCTTCTTGGGCATGGCGGCGGCGGGCGGTGGGCGCGGGCAGGGCGAGGCTTCCTCCGCCGGACGAGCCCGGAGCGGGCGCGGGGGCGGCGGGGCGGCTGCGGTCGGTGCGCCACGGCGGGGCCCGGCGGGCGGCTGCGCTCGGGGGGCGCTTTAAGGCGCGGGAGGCGGGCGAGGGGAAGGGGCGCTCCCCCTCCCTCGGGCCGGGTGGCGCGCAGGGCGCATGTGCTCCTGGCTCGGCCCGGCAGCAACAAGACGCCGCCGCGCTTCCGGCCCTCCCGCCCGGAATGCGGGGGAGCCGCCACGCGGGGGGGGGGGGGGGGGAGAGGACGGGGGAGGAAGAGGGGGAGGGGCGGGGGGAGCAGGGGGGCGGTGGTGGGGGCTGCGCTGCCCCTTTCCTCCGGCCCCTTGAGCAGTGGGACGGCGAGGGGAGCCCCCCCCCCGTCGAGCCCAGGGACGCCGCTCCCCAACCGGGCGCCCTCCGCACCGCGACTGGGCGCCCTCCGCACCTCGATCCTCTCTCTGCTGTCCCCCCACCCCGTTGTAGCTAGGTGGTCCGCACTACTCCCAGGCTTTGGCTTGTTTTTGGCCACCACCCCATTTACGCTGCGGGGTGGTGGTGGTGGTGGGTCTTCCCAGATGGGACCTTGCTGGGTTATTTGGCGAGAGGCACCATCGTTCCTCTTTGTAATCCCCTCCCCCCCACATAAGTTGGATGTATACAGTACAGGTGGTCCTCAACTTACAATGGTTCGCTTAGTGACCAAAGTTACAACAGCACTGGAAAAAAGTGACTTACAAACACTTTGCACGCTTACCACCTTTGCGGCAACCTCAGGGTAACCTGATCAAAATCCAGACACTTGGCAACTGACTCATATTTATGACAGTCGTAGTGTCTGGGGATCACGTGATCCCCTTTTTTGCAACCTTCTGGCAAGCAAAGCCAAGGGGGAAGCCGGATTCCCTTAACCGTATTACTAATTTAACAACCGCAGCGATTGACTTAACAACAATGGCAAGAAAAGTTGTAAAATAGAGCAAAACTCACTTAACAAATATCTTGCTTAACCACAGAAATTGAGTTGGGCTCAAGTGCGGTTGTAAATCGAGGACTGCCTGTATGGCATTCACCTAGATCAGAATTTCCTTGGAACCTTGGAAACTTTTTAAGGCTTGTAGATTTCAACTCCCAGAATTCCCCAGCCGGCTTCTCACAAGCAAGTTTAATGGGGGAAGCTGGATTTGCTTAACAATTTATGTGATTCACTTAGCAACTTGTGGCGATACACTTAACAACCATGTCCAAAAAAATCAGGTGCCATGGTGGGTGCTAAGGAGCATGGGGATTGAGGCTGGCCTTTGTGGAGTTCGAGGCCTCACTCTGGCCAGTGCTGGCCCTGTAGAAGAGTGGCAGCAGACCAAGAACACAGAGGGCCAATTTAAGTCCTCTGCTCTCCAGTATTCACCTGGGGCACCTGCCTCTTCCTGCTTAACGACCTGCATGGTGCTGGGGTTACGACAGCAAGCAGGACTGCTAGGATTGTCATCCCTAAGTGATTCAGTCATGTGCATTGGGTTATATGATCACCATGACAAAAAGCCTGGTCCCAATGACTGTCATAAGTCGAGGAGTATCTGCGCTGCAGATGTCCTTGTATTGTCCTTGAGATGCAATGGTCTTTGAATCGAATCCTTCCATGATTTTAATATCCTGCGGGATTCTTAAAAGTCCCAAGTTCATATATCGCCTTAAACCAGGGTGTCCTTAATATGTTCGTTTGTTGCTTGTATTATGATTTATATTGATAAGTTTCCTGATCGCTTATTTGTACCCTATGACTATCATTAAATGTTGTACCTTATGATTTTTGACGAATATATTTTATTTTTTCTTTAAGTACACTGAGAGCATATGCACCAAAGACAAATTCCTTGTGTCCAATCACACTTGGCCAATAAAGAATTCTATTCTGTTCTGTTCTATTCTAATTTCTATTCTATTCTATTCTTATTTCTATTCTATTCTATTCTAATTGTTGCAATGGCACACTTGTTACAGTAGCTGTCAAAAAGACAAGCTGCCTTGTGCACAGGTCAATAATTGAAACAATTGTGTCTAGTTCACTCAAACGTGTTGTCCAGCGAAGACAACATACTTTTTTAAAAAAAATTTGATTTATATGCCGCCCTTCTCCGAAGACTCAGGGCGGCTTACAACGCGTTAAGCAATAGCCTTCATACTTTTGTATATTTATACAAAGTCAGCTTATTGACCCCACAAACTGGGTCCTCAATTTACCTTAGAAAGGATGGAAGGCTGAGTCAACCTTGAGCCTGGTGAGATTTGAACTTACAGTAATTGCAGACAGCTGGTATTAATCACAATGCTTTAGTCTGCTGAGCTATCCACTCTCTTTTCTGGCATATCCTATGCAACATACTGTGTCATATACGTGGGCATATGCATAATTTTGTATTTATTTTGTCCTTTATATAATGTCTATTGGAGGTAGAGACCCTTTTGAGAGCTGCATGCAACGGAATTTCATTTTCATGCGTGCCGATTAGTGTACTTTCAACGTGACAATAAAGTTATTCTCAGTCTAAAGAACTACAACTCTCATATGCCCCAGCCAGCAGGGGAAGTGACCAGAAATAAATCACTGGGCATGTCCAAACGGGCAGGCAACTCAGCAGATGCTGCAGCAGAGAAAAAGCAGCGTTACCAGAGAGGTGTCCTAAAAAAAAATCCCACGCAACAAGATTTCATGCTCAAATAAACTCAGATAGCAAAAAAACTCCACAATTTTAAACCCAATTATTTAACACATGCAGCATAATATTAGACTAGAAAAACGTACGTTTCATGAAAACCTAGAAACCCAGGCAAGGATGAAAAAAACCTTAATATTTGGGTTTAAAAACCTTGCAACTAGCAACGCTGACCAAAACATAAATGCACAGAACAAACTGCCCAGAGCTCTCTGAAGTTGCAGCGGCAACAGTAGCGCATGCGTATTCGGCAGCAGCAGAGCGGCCCAGAAATATGCGGGCGGGCGGGCGGGCGGGGAGTGAGCACGCATGCGCAGAGGAGCGTGGCAGAGAAAGGAGATAATTTCAGTAGAGGTGACTTCTTCCTCATTCAAAACTTCTCTGGGGTCACGCGAAGGAGCCTCTCAGCTGGGCTGGCTTGGACTTCCTTCACCCGAGCTACCTGGAATGGTGGCAGCATATTATCTGAGGGTGGGATTGCAGCAGTGGTGAAATCCAATTTTTTTTACTACCGGTTCTGTGGGCGTAGCTTGGTGGGCGTCGTTTGGTTTGGTAAGCGTGGCAGGCGAAGGATACTGCAAAATCTCCATTCCCTCCCCGCTTCTGGGGGGAAGGATATTGCAAAATCTCCATTCCCACCCCACTCCAGGGGAAGGATACTGCAAAATCCCCATTCCCTTCCCACTCCTGGGGAAGGATACTGCAAAATCCCTATTCCCTCCCCACTTCTGGGAGAAGAATATTGCAAAATCCCCATTCCCTCCCCACTTCTGGGAGAAGGATATTGCAAAATCTCCATTCCCACCCCATTCTGGGGGAAGGATACTGCAAAATCCCCATTCCCTCCCCACTTCTGGAGGAATGATATTGCAAAATCTCCATTCCCACCCCATTCTGGGGGAAGGATATTGCAAAATCTCCATTCTCACCCCATTCTGGGGGAAGGATATTGCAAAATCCCCATTCCCTCCCCACTCCTGGGGGAAGGATACTGCATTCCCACCCTGGAGTGGGGTGGGAATGGAGATTTTGCAGTATCCTTCCCCTGGAGTGGGGTGGGAATGGGGATTTTGGTGGTTTGGCTTGGTAAGCGTGGCAGGCGAAGGATATTGCAAAATCTCCATTCCCTCCTCACTCCTGGGGAAGGATACTGCAAAATCCCCATTCCCTCCCCGCTTCTGGGGAGAAGGATATTGCAAAAAAGCAAAGCTGGCTTCTGAGAGTTGAAGTCTTAAAGCTGCCAAGTTTGAAGACCTCTTTTCCTAAAAGGTGTTTGAGCAGGAGAGAACATGACCTCTCTGTGTCTATGGAGATTATCCCAAGGGTGCTTCCCCGCCCCCCAAGAGGCAACTGGACTTTGTGCTTCTTTCTTTGAAGACGTTTCGCTTCTCATCCAAGAAGCTTCTTCAGCTCTGACTGGAGGGTGGGGAATGGAAGGCTTGATACTCTGATGATTTGCATCCTTTTGATGAGTTGTTAAGGCCCCTTGGAGGTTTGTCTGTGTCCTCAGGGTCACCTGAGCGGTGCAAATGGTTCCTGTAGCCTGCAATTTTTTCCCCTCTGGACATCCATTCCTATTCCCACATCTTTGAAGAGTGTTCCTCTCAAATTGTACAGCTAAACGTCTGTAGAGATTCTCAGTCAGCCAGGTCATGGTTGTCCCAAAGGTGAGTTTTCTTTTTTCTTTTCCCCAAGAGCAGTGTTTCTCAACCTTGGAAGCTTGAAGATGGGTGGACTTCAACTCCCAGAATCCCCCAGCCAGCAGCGCCCATCTTCAAGCTTCCAAGGTTGAGAAACACTGCCGAAGAGACAACTGGACTTCCTTGTTTTTCTTTGAAGACATTTCACTTCTCATCCAAGAAGCTTCTTCAGCTCTGACTGGAGGGGGGAGGAGAATAGAAGCTTCTTAGATGAGAAGCAAAACGTCTTCAAAGAAAAAAAACAAGAAAGTCCAGATGCCTCTTGGGGGGGGGGAAAAAAAGAAAAAGCACCTTTGGCACAACCATGAATAGAGGTCACGTCCTTTCCTTACTCAAACACCTTTTAGAAAAACAGGCCTTCAAACTTGGCCGCTTTCAGACCAATTGTGGACTTCAACTCCCAGCATCTACATTTATAAGTTTACGGGGGCGCGGTTCCTCTCGCGAGACGGCGCGAGACGGCGCGAGACGTTCGCCTGTGATTCCCGCGCTTTTTTTTTTTTTTGCTCCGCACCGGAAACGGAAGCCCAGCTCAGAAGGCGGGAACAAACTGCTTCCGGTGCAGCCGGCAAAATTGGCGGCAGCGGCGGCTGTGAGGGCGACTCTCTTGGTAGGAAAGGAGCGAGGTGGCAGGCAGAGCCTTTCGGGAGGCAGCCGCAGCGGGATATTTTGGGTACGGGAGCTGGGAGCCTTCTCTCTCTGGCGCAAGTGGCTCATTTGGGGAAGGGAAGCGCCGGTTGTCCCGGTCAGTCCTTGGATGGGAGGCCACCAGGAGACCCAACTCCAGGGCTGACACGGTTCTTGTGTCTCCCAGCTTTCCCTCTGGCGACAACCCTGCGAGGTGGGCTGGGCTGAGGGGGAAGGCCCAGCCCGAAGAGGGTCTGGGATAATTCGCCACAGGACAAAGAGTCGCACTAATGTCGAAAAAAAAAAGGGTGGAATAAAAACCGTGCAAGAGAAAGGGTGTCAAAAGGAGGTAACAGGGTGAAATGCCAATTGGCAAAAATTATTTTTTTTTATTTTAAATACATAAATATAATAGTTAAGTAAAAATAATTAAATAGAATGGCTGAAGGGTTGCATTGAATTGACAGTAAAGGTTATGGAATTGAATTGAAATTTTCCTGCAGTGAGTGGCAAGTGGTCCCATTCCGGGCCCAAAATCCCCCAGCTTTCATGCCTAAGGCCAGGCTCGAGCTCTTAGAAGTCTCCTGCCTTTTTTATATATATATAAAAAAACATGTTAACAAATTATTAATTTTCAGAAAACAAAAATGTGAGTACAAAAATGCAAAAAAGAAGAAAATTTTTGTGAGGAACTGTGACCTTTTACATGACATATCGCTAGTCAGTTCTTATACTCTGCACTTTATTTCATCAAATTCTATTATATCTGAATCTATTTTATTTTTCTATTTTCGATCCATTTGTACCATTTCTTTCATGATACATAATACTCCAAGTCTGTCATTCCTTTCAATTCCAATGTTAGTTTGTCCATTTCAGTGCAATCAAATATTTTTTTGATTATTAAGTCATTGGAGGACGTCTTTGCATTCATTGTGCAAAGGCCAATCTTGCCACGGTTGTTATATGTAGGATCATATGTCTTGTTTTCTTACCATAAGTTTTTTTTCATTATGTCTCCTGCCTTCTAAGCTATCACCTTTACCTTGACATCATACTGGCTCTCTGCTTCTGTACAGCTTTGACAAAACGGCCGCAGGCTGCCAGAAGATGGGCAGCCTTTACGTTTGTCTCCCTCTTGGATGGGGGGAAGAGCAGCTGATAGATCTGGTCGATAGAAGCTTGAGACCCTTCCCTGGCCTGGAGCTTAGGCTGGAGGGATCACACATATGTGTGTGCGCGCATGGGCATGTTATGCATATCATAGAGTTATAGAACAGGCAGTACCTGGCTAAACAGCACTAACTGCGAGAGGAATCTTGGAGTCCTAGTGGATGATGACTTAAATATGAGCCTACAGTGTGCAGCAGCCACCGCCACCACCCAAGAAAGCCAATGCAGTCCTAGGCTGCATTAACAGAGGGATACAGTCAAGATCAGGTGAAGGGATAATAACACTTTATAAGGCCTTGTTAAGACCACACTTAGTATACTGCATCCCATTTTGGTCGCCACAAAAGATGTTGAGACTCTACAAAGAGTGCAGAAAAAAGTAACAAAGTTGATGAGAGGATCGAAGACTAAAACATGAATGGTTGCAGGAATTGGGTATGTTTAGTTTAATGAAAAGAAGGACTAGGGGAGACATTATAGCAGCATTCCAGTATCTAAGGGGAAGGAAGGAAGAGAGGGAGGCAGGGAGAGAGAGGTCAACCTATTCCCCAAAGTACCTGAGGGCAGAAAACCTAGAATTAAGGAGAAATTTCTGGATACTTAGAACAATCAACCAGTGCAACGGCTTTCCTCCAGAAATTGTGGCTGCTCCAACACTGGAGGCTTTTAAGAAGAGACTGGACAGCCATTTGTCTTAAATGGTATAGGTCAGGATCTCTTGCCAGAGCAAGGGGTTGGACTAAGTGACCTCCAAGGTTCTTTCCAACCCTATAGCTCTATGATTCTACATCCCCCCTCTGGGAAAGGAGAAACTGTTCCTATAAGGCCACCAGGAAAACTTCTGGTTGGGTCGGAGTTGCCAGTTCATTTTTAAGCCTTTCTTTGACCATGAAATGCTTGTTGATGCACCTTAAGGGTAGCTGAGTGTTTGTAGTGGAAGATTCCCTCCTTTGCTTTGGGTGCTGCCATTTGGATGGGATGAAGTATTCTGGGTGTAGGAGCAACTTTGATTTAGAAGAGTAGATTTTCCTTATTCATAATATGAATTTATTAGATAGTACAATTTAGCCTGGTTTCACAGTCAGCTAAGACATCATTTGGCTTGTTGCAGTTGCAACTAAATTTGTGGGCTGAACCCAGGTGTTATGGCTGGTAAACCACCACATTTTTACTCTGAGCTGCCTGTCACATATATCAGACAGGACTGTTACATAAATTGAATAAATTATGTCTTAATGTAATTCATGTACCGATTAATCCTGTGCAATGGACTACAGCTTTGTATGTTATAGGCTTGTAGTTACTATTGGACTTATTAGTTGTGGATTTTTTGGCAAATGTATGAAATCGGATGCATAAACTTGGTTTTAGGCCAGTGATGGCTAGCCTTTTTGCCATTGCGTGCTAGGAGAGGGGGGGCTCAGGGGAGGGTAGTGCACGCACGTGCCCACACCGATAATTCTATGCGCCCTGCCCTGTGCATGCGCGCACCCCCCCCCCCAGCACATGATGGCCTAGTAGGCCCGTTTTTCTTTCTTACCTGGTTCCAGATCCTCTCTATTTATCTGGGAAGGCTGAAAACAACCTTTCTCACTCCCTCGGAGGCCCTCCAAAGGCCTGAAACAGCCCATTTCCCAATTCCCAGTGGGACAGGAAGTGACATTTTTTGCTGTCCCCAGCCTCCAGGGCCTCTCTAGGAGTCTCTAGGAGCCTCTCTAGGAATCTCTGGAGGCTGGGAACAGCAAAAAAATCACTTCCTGTCCCACCAGGAGTTGGGAAACAGGGCCTTTCAGGCCTACGAGGGAGTGGGAAGGGCTGTTTTCGCCCTTCCCAGATAAATAGAGAGGAACTGGAGCCAGGTAAGAAAGAAAAGGGGGCCTCCCCCACCCCCCGGCCTTCCAGATGCAGGAAACCAACTGTTTCCCTCTTCTGGTGGGCCCAGAAGGCCCGAAAATCAGCTGGCTGATGCATGCGCGCGCGCGCCCCAGAGCTGAGCTGGTGTACCCACTAATATGGCTCCGCGTGGCATGCCATAGGTTCGCCATCATGGTCTTAGGCTGTATTTTCAACACATGCTAAGTCAAAAAGAAAATAACTTCATTACAATTGGATGAAATAGTAGATTCTGTTGTAGTGATACTGTCATAGTGATAAAAAAGCAGTGACTTTTGTGAAATCAAGCAGTTATTATTTCATAACCTTATTATGAATTTATATGAACCAGTAAACTGGGTTAAATAAACTCGGCTTTAGTGCAATTTGCGAAGTAAATCTTACTTTCTTCTGTAACACTATGCTTCCAAATAAAAGTGCAATTAATCTGTGCAGAATTTGATTTGCAGACAAGATTATTGTATAGTGATCTATCTATCACTGAATTTTGAGATGTTACCGCTCTGCAAAGATTTCAGAATTATTTTGCTCTTTATCTTTCCTCTTCCTCCTACTTTTATTGACATTTTTAGGTTTTAAGCATCCTTGAGGCAACATGATAGATCCTGTTGAAAACAATTTGTTTGATCTTCCTGATTATGAACACACCCATGATGAGACCTTTCAGCCTCTCCTACCCCCAGACTCTCCAGGGGGGGCAGCTGAAGATGCCTTACTCAATGGAGGTAATTATTCTCTTGACAATTGAAATATTATGCCTTTATTTGTGAATAAGCCTTACAATATTTGTATCTCCAAAAATAATTTAAAAGGGTCATCTAGAGTCACTTAAAGTGAGTGGGTGGCCATATGCATT
The DNA here is from genome assembly GCA_030761175.1 of Masticophis lateralis. Taxonomy (NCBI): domain Eukaryota; kingdom Metazoa; phylum Chordata; class Lepidosauria; order Squamata; family Colubridae; genus Masticophis; species Masticophis lateralis. The sequence continues at coordinate 21,653,652 of JAUDYJ010000012.1, read as the reverse complement.
TTCTAAAGAAGTAAAAAGCCCAACAATAAAATAGTGATATATCATAACTTAGATGGTGTGGTGGTTAGTGGCTAGAAACCAGGAGATTATGAGTTCTAGTTCTGCTTTGGGCATTAAGCCATCTGAGTGACCTTGGGCCAGTCACTTTCTCTCAGCCCTAGGAAGGAGGCAATGGCAAACGACTTATGAGAAACCTTGCCAAGAAAACTGCAACAACTTGTCCAGGCAGTCTCTGAGAGTCGAACAGGATTAAAGGGAAGTAAAATCTTAAAACAAGCTATCTGTGATGCTGGAGTCAATAGAATCAGTGGCATTTATAGCGTTGTTGTTCGGTTGCTCTTGAAGAACACAATTTTTGTCAGGGTTGTCAGACAATGACTCCTTGGCATTTGTGTAAGCTTCTGCTTGTTCATCAGTGATGCTATCTCTCACCTTGGTCATCTATTGGTTTTCTTTTTTTGCCTTTGATTTTTTTCCCCACAGGCTTTCCCAATAACCCTTTGGTTACATATAATATGTGTCTAAAACATTCAAACTGTCAGAACCACCAGCTCCGGCTTGGCACCTTGCAGGTGTTCTGCCATTAGTCAGGGAAGGGAAGGGGAACAAATGAGCAATTTGCTGTATACCTTTATGGCGGGAAATTGGGAGAGAGGAATTGACAGTTGAGGAAGAACAGGGCCATTTGGAATCTGGTTTGTGTTGGTGTGCTGGCATCTTCAAGGCCATTTGCCCTGAAAATGGAATTTCACCAGCCCAAACTCCTCAGAGTTCCTTACAACATCTCAGCAATGCTGGATTGACTACGCATTGGCGCGCAGGAATTTTAGATTTCTCTTGACTGCAATCTTAGTAAAAGTGCCTTTTCACTTCAAATGGAGTCGAGAGTTTTATTTCCCTAAGGAATCAGACTGGGGCAGGTCTGACATAAACTTTGCCTTCATTTTGCTTTCATTTAGCAGTCTGATTGTACTTCATCTAGAATTATTTGGTTTTTGAGAGGTCCACGGTGTTCTCATGATTTCCCCCCCACCACATTGCAAAGGCATTTTTCTTCATTTAGCTGCTTTTAAGGTCCAGCTTTCAGAGCCTTTTCTTATATGGACTTGATAGGACATATTCATATAAGAGCCATGGTGGTGCAGTGGTTATGAGGACCCGGATTGTTGGGGGTAAGATGCTGACTCTGTAAACCGCTTAGAGAGGGCTGTAAAGCCCTGTGAAGCAGTATAGAAATCTAAGTGCTATTGCTAAGTGCTATGCTTGTTGGCAAAATGGTCTTTCTTGATTTTAATATTTATCCAAGTAGTAGATGCCTCTATCTGTTGTGGCTCTAGGAACAAACATTTTGAGCCTGGGGAGATAAAATCCATGCGTTAACTTCAACACCATTTCTGCCCACTTGCGGTACATTGACCCCACCTATTACCACTGTCTCAGTTCTTTTAATATCGACTAGCATGTTAGCTTTGGCATTCTCTTCTTGCTTATACATATATTTTCACTAGATGTATTTCCTAATATGAACAATTCATGATGAAAAATCCAATAGGTGCAATTTGTATTCCTAGTTTTAGACTTAAGTTCTGTTTTACTCACCAGATCCAGAGGGAAATCAGTTGACACAAAGCAAGGATTCTTCTGCGACCACAAGAAGAGCTGTTAAAAGAACAATACCTAAATTAGATGCTCAAAGGTATATAGACATTTTTTACTCTGTATGGTGCATATCCTATAATAATAATTATTTTTTTACACAAGCTTCAATTTTGCTATTTTGAAAGTGGTTTTCATGATGCCAATCTTCTGGAACAGAAATGCTGGGTTGTTTTTTTCCTCTGTTTGATGCCCTCCCAAAGTTATGAGAAACATCTCTGTCGCTGAGTATCGGGAAGCCCCTCAGCTGCCTGTAATTTCCACTAGAGACACTCGGGCTCATCCCATGACATTCAGCTATGGGATTGCCCTGACTCGCTTCAAGGATTTTTCTTGCCTGTGATCATAACATCTGGTTTCTATCTTTTAGATTACTGCATGTTTCAGTCTATAAGACACACCTAAATTTAGAAGAGGAAAACAACAAAAAAAGAGTTTTTGGCCTCCATGCACCCCATTTTTGGCCCGTTTTTGAGGCTTTTTTGGCCTGTTTTCGAGGCTTTTTTCGGCCCGTTTTTTCAAAATGAAGCCTCAAAATGGGCCGAAAAAAGCCACGAAAAGGGGCAAAAAAAGCCCCCAAAATGCCGTGCAGAGGCCAAAAAATGGCCGGCGGGACTTCAGCAATATTTAGTCTAAAAGATGCACAGACATTTTCACCCCCTTTTGGGAGACAAAAAACTGTCTTGTCTGAAAAATACGATATACAGGTAGTCCTTGACTTACAACCATTCATTTAGTGATCGTTCAAAGTTACAACAGTACTGAAAAAAGTGACTTATGACCAGTTTTCTCACTTGCGACCGGTGTAGCATCCCCCATGGTCACGTGATCAAACTTCAGACACTTGGCAACTGACTCCTATTTATGACCGTTGCAGTGTCTCCTGGTCAGGTGATCGCTTTTGTGACTTTCTGACAAGCAAATTCAATGACAGAGCCAGATTTACTTAACAATCCTGTTACTAACTTAACAAATGCAGAGATTCACTTAACAACTGTGGCATGAAAGGTCGTAAAATGGGGCAAAACTCACTTAACAACTCACTTAACTAATCTCGCTTAGCAACAGAAACGTTGGGCTCAATTTTGATCATAAATTGACGATTACCTGTAATTTGTTAAAAAAAAAAAATCCAAGACTTTCCATTTTTGTGTAAAATACGTTGATTTGGGAATGCTATGTTCCAAAATGTACTGTTCCTTTATGAACTCTGCTGGCCCTCCAGAGTGGGGTTGTGGGAAGGTGGTTAAATGGCTTGAAAAGTAAATTCTCCTAAATGAAAACAATTCAGAGCACTCCAGAAAGAACTCCCCAGCTGAAATTACTCAGAAGTCCTTCCGGCTCAGAGCATCTGTTTTCAGATACCACTAATCTATTAATCGGAACAGCAAGGATTGGTAGTCCTAATAGATAAGCCTCAAGAGTTGTCGTACTTGCCGCTGTCATTCAGTTGTCCCATATCAATTGATCAAAGCAGAGCAACGAAGCCTGTTGGCTGGACAAGTACTAAGACTCCTAAAGTGTTGGCTTTCTCTTTCAAGATCTTGGATGATGGAGGACCTATTTATGATATTTTCCAAGTAACTGGAGACCCTTCTAATGTTTGCAGATTAACTTCAGAGCGAGGACTTCCAGCCTTGTGCAATTTGTTCGACAACGTAAAATTCAAAGGTAAAGGTCACGAGGTAAGGAATGGCTGAGAAAGATTTTGTGGATTTTTGTAGTTGTTGCATTCATATATAGTCTACAATATCTAAAAGCTTTTAATGTTCAAATGTGAAGTTTATCATTGATATTTTCGGAGCTCCCATGCCAGTGTGGTTTAGCTTTATTTAAAGTTGTTCTGCTTATATTTTACTAATATTTAGTCATTTTTGTTTGATGTTCTGCAACTGTTGAGGCTCCATCTCTACAGGCAAAGTAATTATTCAAACAAAAATACTCTGGATAAGAATGAAATGACAGACGTAATACAGGTAGTCCTTAACTTATGACCACAGTTGAGCCCCAAATTTCTGTTGCTGAGTGAGACATTTGTTAAGTGAGTTTTGCCCCATTTTACGACCTTTCTTGGCACAGATGTTAAGTGAATCACTGCAGTTGATAAGTTAGTAACCCAGTTGTTAAGTGAATCTGGCTTCCCCATTGACTCTACGTGTGCAAATGGAATGTTTGTGCAATTGCTCGCCTGCTGTTCGCGCAAGTGGGGATGCGCACGCGTGTGAGCTCACCTGCCGCTTCTATGGCCCAGTTCTGAACAGCTCACAGCCCAGTAGTGGAGTTTGGGACCCCTGCTTTATGCGATAGATAACAAAGTTTCCATCAAAACCTTTGATTCAAACAACGAAATAAACCCTAGCGGTGGACAGGCCTCATTATTTACTTAAAAAACGTATATGACTACTGTCTCATGTAGCTCATCTAATGATCCTAGGGCAGTGATGGCTAACCTTTTGGCCGTCATGTGCCAAAAGCGGGGGGGGGGGGGGGGAGTGTGGGGGAGGAGTCGCACCCATAATTGAATGCACCCCGCGCATGCGCGCATGGCTGCACTCCCCCCCCTTTTGGCACACAATGGCACAGTGAGCATGGTAGGCCCGTTTCTCGCCCTCCCTAGGCTCCAGAGGCTTTCTTGGAGCCTGGGAAGGGCAAAAACATGCCCCCCCCCCTCACCTCCCGGAGGCCAGAAACAGTCTGTTTGCCGACTTCTGGTAGGCCCCGAAAGCCTCAAAATCAGCTGGCCTGCATGGACATGCGCGCTGCAGCTGAGCTAGGGCAGCGCTCGCGTGCCCACCGATACGGCTCCACGTACCACGCATGCCATTGGGTCGCCATCACAGTCCTAAGGCCCCCAAATAGCCAGTAAGAACAAGAATAAAAGGAAAACAATGCTTCCCACCAGGTGCCAGCTCAGACCAACAGCCTCCGGACTGAATCCCATCCTAGCCTAATGCTTGGGGAAGAGCTTGGGAAGACTAAAAAGGGGAAGGGTCCCTGCAGTCTCCTGTTGTTGTGCCGGTCAAATGTATTCTCCTTTATTTAGGAAGCCGACCTGAAGACGCTTATAAGGCACATGGAACATTGGGCCCACCGTCTCTTCCCTCAACTTCAGTTTGAAAATGTTGTGGAGAGAATAGAGAGCTTGGGAAATAAAAAATCTGTCCAGGTGAGTGTTAACGCGATTGGTTTGGGGGGTGGGGATGAAACACTTAAGGGAAAGCTTAACGCCTCTTGACCTGCTTTACCTTTGCCTCTCTAGACATGCTTAAAGAAAATTCGACTTGATCTCCCTCTTTCGAATGAAGACTTCAGAAGTCATGAAGGCATGTATGGCTTTAAAGTATTTGCACTCGATTATTTTTGTTTGGATTGATCAAACGTAAATGCCCCCAAGAAATAATAATAAATAATAAAATAAGGAATAAAATAATAATAATGGTCTAGGATTTTTAGTCTTTAGTTCTTAGAAATTAATTAACCCTCAGTTAAAATTAACGAATTTATACTGAGTAACTCACAACTGTTAAGCACGTAGCATAGGCAAGACCTCAGGTGGAGCTCTCGCCTCACAATCAGGAGGCTGTGAGTTCGATCCTAGGTAGAGGCAGATATTTCTGTCTCTGGGCACAATAAGAATGTATCTGCTGAATATGACTCAACATTGGTGACAGGAAGGGCATCCGGCCAGTAACGCTCAGCTCCATTCAGTTGCCCAGTCTCCACCCAACAAGGAATTATGAGGTCATTAAAAGATGATAAGTAATCCTCAATTTATGATCATAGATTTCTATGGCTAAGCAATTGAGGTGTCAAATGATATGCGCCTGATTTTACGACCTTTTTTTGCCATGGTGGTTAATCACGTGGCCATTAAACGAATCCAGCTTCTGGGATGCTCCCAAATGGCCCATCCTGTGACTCTAAGACCCTGCAGTTGCTATAAATACACGCCAGTTGCCAAGTGTCCAAATTTTGATCACGTGACTATTGGGGATCCTGCAACAGTTGTAAGTGCGGGGATTGGTCATAAATCACTTTTTTCTGTGCCGTTGTAACTTTGAACAAGCAAAAGGTTGTAAGTTGAGGACTGCCTGTAGTTTCTCTTGAGTAAGCCCAGAAAATAAACGCCTGTGCATGTTTGTTAATAACTGTTTCATTGAGTAAAAGTAGAATAATCCCAGTTCCAGGATAGCCTGCCCCAACCAGATGCTTTCCGTTTAAATTGGAATCACTTTTCCCAAGAATCCCATATTTTGATTAAGAATGATCTGGTTCTTTCTTCATAAGGAGTACAGGTAGTCCTCAACTTACGACCAAATTGAGCCCAAAATTTCTATTGCTAAAAAAAACCATTTGTTAAGTAAGTTTTGTCCCCATTTTATGACATTCTTGCTTTGTTGTTTGATTCACTTGTTAAGCGAATCACTGCAGTTTTTAAATTAGTAACACAACTGTTAAGTGAATCTGGCTTCCCCATTGACTTTGCTTGTCGGAAGGTCGCAAAAGGGGATCCGGGACACTGCAACCGTCATAAATATGAGTCAGTTGCCAAGCATCTGAATTTTGATCATGTGACCATGGGGATGCTACAACAGTCGTGTGAAAAATGGACATAAAATCAGTTTTTTCAGCACCATTGTAACTGAATGGTCACTGAATGAATTGTTGTAAGCAGAGGACTACCTGCATAATTTGGTTCTAGAATTGCTTGCATTTGTGGGGTTTCATTTTGTATCCGGAGGCTTGATTGCATATTGTGCTTCAGACAGAGCTCCTTGTCTTGAAAGCCAAACTCTTAAATGTGGTTGCACATTCAAATTTTACAATGGAAGTCAGTCTTTCTGGACTTCTGCATCTCTGGGCTGCTCCCAAGGTTGGCCTGAGGATGCATGTGGCCTCTGGAATTTCCCCAAATGTACAAAGGAAAAAATTAGGGTCTCTTTTTACAATTCTGAGGAGTTCTAAAGCAAAATAGGTGATTTTAACCTTGCAGAGGCTCCAAAGGTAGATTTTGATCTGACTCTTTTCATTTACAGCCCTAGATCAGGGGTGGACAATTAATTTTCTTAAGGGACCACATAAGAAACTGAAACTCTTGTGGAGGGCCACTGCCTTCTCCCATGCCACCATCGTGGGCTGGACAGGGACATAAAGAGCTGGATATGGACCAAGGTTGTAAGATGCCCAGGTCTGTAATAGGTAGAAATGTAGGACAATGATGAATTTGATTAAACTTCTTTGAAATTGGGTTAAGAGGCTCAGAACTATCTGACTTCAGGAGGTATGTGTTAAGAGATAAACAGTGGAATTGGGGAAAAATTCAGTTTCTAACTTCCAACAATTGAAGGCCAAGGAAAACTGTTCAGTCTGTTAAAAGGAGTGATTTTATTCTCTTCATTCTATACTGTAGAATTCTATACATTCTATACTCTTCATTCAATTTGGGAAGCGGCCTAGAAAGGAAATACATTTCAGGTACAAAACACGTGGCTACGATAAATATCGGTTGTATTTGTAAGCAATACAATACATCCCCCAGGTAGCCACACACATTAATGCGATGGTTCCTGCCGACAGCGTCTGTCTAGTTATCAGATTTCTGTGCGATGGCTCCATACATTCATTTATGAAAGGATTGGGTGGCAAGGGAAGAAAAACGATACATTGGCGGTTGCGTTGGTACGAGTCCCAAAAATTATATAAATCATTGTTTTTACAGCTAAGTTTTCTTTATTGTATGGTCACCCCAGAGTTGCTTAAAGAAGATGGGCAACCATGCAGATCGAATAATAAATTTTAAAAATGAACATTTCCTGAAAAGAGGGCATATTGATTTGGGTGTTTTTATCCCTGGAGTGCTTTTTTGAAGCAATCCAGTTTAACTGTAGAGGTTGCCTGTGTCAGATTATTCGTGAACTGGCAGAGACACGGTAACAAGGTCAGCCAATGTATAGGCATAGCAACTAAGTCAGCCAATGAGGGCTGTTTGGGAACTGAGACATACTGGAGCCAGGGCATGTCTTAGTCTGCAGCTTCTGAGTCTGTGCAGAGAATTGAAACTGAAACTAAGCAGTCTGTGAACTTGTCTGCTCTGCTGAAATGAAACTAACTGTTCTCTCCTGCCTTGTGTTTTGCCTGTAACTTCTACCAAGTTGAAGAATCAACTATTGGTATTGTAAAATTTACAAATTTCTGTTATTATATTCATAAAGAGAAGTTAATGATTCCTGCTGAATCAGTTTATCTGTGTGTGCTTCTGGATTTGATTTTGCAAGAAATTCTGATAGTCCAGATCAGTGTCTCTCAACCTCAACAACTTTAAGCTGTGTGGACGCCAACTCCCAGAAGTTGGCATCCACACAGCTTAAAGTTGTTGAGGTTGAGAGACACTGACCTTGCTGATAACTGATTAATAGTGATCCATCTTCCATCTAAAACAGGTGAAGATGAGAACAACAGACTAAGCCCAGCTGCCGAGGAACCAGTTTTCCTTCCCGAAACGCAGAATACTGCAAAAGAATCTGGTTCTCCATCTTTAAGTCCTGCCCTGACCGAGGAGCAACAGCAGAGAATAGAAATGAACAGACGGAGAGCCCTTGAAAGAAGACAAGCCAAAACCCAGCTCAGTCAATCTCCGAGCGATGGTGAGGTCTAAGGATCAACTGTGAAAGACCGAGGTGTTTGGGGATACTAGAATTCTCAGGTTCCTGTTCAAAAGTCACAATTTTAAATCATTTAAACCTAGAGCGGTTCCTCTTTCCATCCCCCCAAAGCTGCTTTCCTGAAGGCCGAAGAGCAAATAATATATTTTTTAAAATTAGATTTATATGCCGCCCTTCTCCGGAGACTCAGGGCGGCTTACAATGCGTTAAGCAATCGCCTTCATACTTTTGTATATTTTATACAAAGTCAGCTTATTGCCCCCACAAACTGGGGCCTCATTTCACCTACCTTAGAAAGGATGGAAGGCTAAGTCAACCTTGAGCCTGGTGAGATTCGAACTTACTAATTGCAGACAGCTGGAGTTAAATTACAGTGCATTAGTCTGCTGAGCTATCCAGACGCCTGGATATTTAAAATTATTAAAATAATAATTTTAACATTATTATTAAATAATAATAATTTAAATAAGTAGAAGTTCAATGACAATGGCTGGAGGGGGTTTTCATGTTTGTGTTGCTAGAATTCATCAGTTCAGGCTGTGATTGAAAGTCGACACTTCTCAGTTAATTTGATTTTTGAAAAAGGGCACCCGGATCTCTGTTTAATGGTGACATTTGAGAGTAACGACAGTAGTGAAAGAAAATGCAAGCCTCTTAATCTGCATTGTTGGGAGACATAGATCCATATCGGTCAACTGTAGGGTGTGTTTAAATCAGGGTGGACAGCTGTGGCCCCTTGACGGCCTGTGGACTTCAGCTCCCAGAATTCCTGAGCCAACTTTGCTGCTGTTTATTAAAGCAGCACCCTTTTTTTCTGAGAAAATCAGTTTGCAATGGTATTTCTCCAACCCCTAGCAAAAATGCAGGAGGGCTGCCCCAAACTGCCTGGGCTGTAAACCAGTGTTCACCAGATACAGTCATCCTAGCTGTTGGGTACACAGCTCCAAGAATTATTTTCAATGTGGCAGTAGAGGAAAATTACTAAATACATACCCTGTTTCCCTAAAAATAAGATCCAACCGGAAAATAAACCCTAGCATGATTTTTCAGGATGCTCGTAATATAAGACCTACCCCCAAAATAAACCCCAGTTAAGATCGTCAGCAGACGGAGGCGTTTAGTACTGTATTTCCCCCAAAATAAGACCTAACCGGAATATAAGCTATAATGGGTCTTTTTGAGCAAAAAGTAATATAAGAGCTGGTTTTATTTTGGGGGAAACACGGTACATAAGTAATTAACTATAGTGAATTTTTTCCCCTTCTGTTAAATTGTGTCCAATTATCCGAGACTGCAGGGAGAAGCCCCTGCAGTTTTCTTGGCAAGACTTTTTGGAAGTGGTTTGCCATTGCCGCCTTCCTAGGGCTAAGGGAGAGTGACTGGCCTAAAGTCACCCAAATGGCTTTGGGCCTAAAGTGGGACTAGATCTGGTTTCTAATTCAGTACCACCTTCACTGCACCAAATGGGTCATCTTGAAATTTTACTTGGGTTTTAATCCCATGTACTTTTGGCCCCAAACTTCTTTCTTTCCGAGTCCTTCCTGGGCCCTGTGACTTCTAGCCACCCAACGGATGAAGCTGGGAACAAAGAAATGGCTCAGTGCAAGATTCTGATTTGAGAACTCTGGCAGAGCCCGATAGGTCATTATTGGACTTGGTTATAGTCCTCCATGGAAATCTAATAATCAGTAAGTGCATTCAGATTTTTTAAAAAAAAGAAATCAAGTATTTTCTGCAAGTTGATCCCTTAGTGATAATTATTTCCCATTTTCAACTTAAGAGATTTTTTTCACTTCATAAAACTCATGAAGCAATTGGAAAACTGTGCCATGGTAATTATGTTAGAGCTGATGCAGAAATTGTGATTTTAAAGCCAATTTTTTGTTTCCTTTAGAGTTGCCTATAAATGAAGAATGCAGCACCATTACAACTCAGGAGAACGACGATGTCTGCATAGACAAGGCTGGTGTCCCTTTTCAAGCTACCGAGGAGACGCAAAGTAGTGCAGACCAAGTGACTTTTTAGTTGTGTGGTATAGGAATAGTGTAGTTTTATTTTTACTGCAACTTTAGATTTCGGGGCTGGTTAATTTGGCAGCTGCTATAATTTTCAGTGTTTTCTGTTATGCCAACATTTTAAAGAAGTGTTTTCATTTCAGCAGAAGAACGTTTTAAGCTTTAAAGCAACATTTGTACAGCAAACGTTAATGAAAACTATACATAAAAGTCAAATGACGCTATATTTCTACAATTTAAATCTTTTATAACTTTCCCATTGTGAAATATTTGTAATTGCCCATATTTTATACTAGAAATGAAAATAATAAATCTTGGAAACCAGAAGTAATATATAAGCTTCAAACTGAAAAAAAAATCTATTAATGCTGTAATTGCTGGTTAAATGCATTGTTTGCCTTCTAGAAATTATGCAGACCTCCTGGATCCAAAGGCATGGACTGAAGGATATGCAGAAATAGTGAACTAAAATCTTTGTTTACTAAAAGAAGCAAGGGATGAATGGGAAAATAGAATAGAATAGAGCTGAAAGGGACCTTGGAGGTCTCCTAGTCCAGCCCTCTGCTCAAGCAGGAGAACCTATACTATTTCACATAAGTGACTCTGTAGACCAGGGGTGTCGAACTTGAGGCCCATGAGCTGGATCTGGCCCACAGGGTGCTTGAATCTGGCCCGCAGGGCCGGCCTGGAAATATCAAAGGACCACTCCACGGTGCCTCTGATGCCCAAAACGGGGGCCCTGTGCGGTCCATTTTTGGCTGGCAGTGCATTGCATGAGGCCATGGAGCCTGAAAATGAGGTACCGGGGGGGGGGGGGACACGGGACACACATACACCCCCCGTACCCTGTTTTGGCTGGCAAAGTGGTACAGGAGGTGTTCGTCCTGTCTCCCCTCCCACCCCTGCCGGCCTGCAGAGAACTACAATGCTGATCCGGCCCTCAAAGAAATCCAGTTTGACACGCCTGGTCTAGACTCTTCTTAAAAACCTCCAGTGATGGAGCATCCACGATTTCTGGAGGCAAGCTGTTCCACTGGTTAATTGTCCTTGGTGTTAGGAAATTTCTCCTTAATTCCAGGTTGCTTCTCTCTTTGATTAGTTTCCACCCATTGTTCTGGGGCTTTGGAGAATAAGTCAACCCCTTCTTCTCTGTGACAGAACCTCAAATGTTGAGACTGCTATCCTGTCAATCCTAGTTCTTCTTTTCACTAGACTATCCAGACCAAAATCCTGCAAATGTTCTTCATACGTTTTAGTCTCTGCGCCTTTGATCATCTTAGTTGCTCTTCTCTGAACTTTTTCCAAAGTCTCAACGTCTTTTTTTGTAGCATGGTGACCAAAATTGGTTGCAGTATTCCATTTCATGCAGGTCATAACTAAGACCATAATTTAGGCCTTTTTAATCTGTTCAATGATGTCCAATTCTCAAAAACTGCTTGGACAAGCCCCTTCAGTTTTGTTGATGAGGCTTTCCAGAAGTGGTTTGCCATTGGCTCCTTCTTAGGTCTGAGAAAAAGGGACTGGCTCAAAATTGCCCAGCTAGCTTTGTGCCAAAGTGGGACTAGGACTCAGAGTTTCCCAGTTTTTAGCCTGACACCTTAATGTCAGCCCCAAACTGGCTCCAACTTATACCTAGAGACTGGGTTTAAAATATCTCATACCAGGAGTGGGTTCTAAATTTTTTTACTGCCGGTTCTATGGGCGTGGCTTGATGGTCATGTAACAAACAATTCTTTAGGATTTAGCAGAGATATGGGTCTACCAGGCTTTTAACTGCTTGCAGAGCCGTACCTATTTGCTTTTGGAGTGCACTGGTCTACCACTACACTGCCTTTTACTGCTGATCAGCTGTAGGGCGGCCCTTTGAAGTGCCCTGGCAAGAGTTTAAACGTTTTTTTGCCGCTCTGCCACCACCGAGAGCATCGGAAACTGCTTTCAGGCAGCTTGGCCTCAACTGCCAATCTACCACCACCGAGCCATTTACAAGGAGTGGATCAGTTTTAGCCAATCAGTTGGGAGGCTTCTTGTCTTCTCAATTTAAAGCTAAGGTATCTTGTTTTTTTTCTCTCTTCTTTGTCAAGTGAGCCCTGATTTTTTTCCTACTAGCCGATCAGCTGGGAGTTGGAAGGCAGAGAATAGATTAGGGGCGGGGCCAGGCAGAGGTGGTATTTACCGGTTGTCTGAACTACTCAAAATTTCCACTAAATTTTTCGCAAGAACCGGGTAGCAACCCACCACTATCTCATACCTGCTGTGAGGAAAGAAAATACACCTTTGGGTCAGTCTCGAGTCCTGATGAACACATTTATGTTTTTTTCTTGGTGGCAACTCAAAAGGTGCTTATCTATACCTCTCTCTAGCATTTCGGGATGTTTTGCTGCTTCTTACAAGTTACAAACTAGAGATTCCCTGGAAGTCTCCATTCAGGTAAGAAACAACCACCCCGCCTGTATTTGGCTTCCAAGTCTAGACAGGTTTGGCAGTGTGACCACCCATCGTACAAAAACAGATCAAAGAATAGTCATTTTTATTTTTACAAACCACTTCAAAAAATTGTACAATGCGGACGCCCACATCTGCAACTGGCCAAGTTTGACAGACACTGTCAGTCAAACTTCCCACCACCCATTTTTCCCCTTGGCTACTAAGTGCAGAGTTCAGACAAGGTCGTGAAATCTTTGGCCCTTCCACAGAAAGTGATGCTTGCCAACTTTGATAATAGTTGGGGAAGGAGAAGACATTGTTTACTGCTTCCACAAATTCATATGAATTAAATCTGAAGCCTGGCAATTCGTGGATGTTTGCTGAGAAATAAAAGCTTGCTTCATGTATTATCACACCAAGCTGGTGTGAACTCACTTGAGGAATGCTTGTACTACATGGAAAAAGTCAGGCGTGTAAAAGATAAGTGTGTGGGTTCTACCCTTAATAAGGAGCACATGGTACTATAAATAGCTAAGAGATTGAGGTACAAACTAGCCACCAGCACTTTAGTGTTTAGAGAATACAACTATGAAGTTAGTACATGGTCCATTGCAGATCCAGAACATTGGGTTAACCGTTTGCAACTGTATTGTGCAAATCCAGATGTTTTTGTGCTTTTATAGAGAAATTAGGATTCCCACAAAGAGACCTTGCAAACTCCAAGTTTCAGCGTAAGAAAATAGCATATCTGAGCATCAAAAATTTGCTTCTTTAGACTTCAAAAACTCTTCAAACACTAAGCAACTCTCTGCCTATAAACAAAGTTTTTTTTTAAAAAAAAAGACTGAACTAAACTTGTTCTTAAGGCTACATCTGACTGTTTCCTGTCATTTACACACTCTATCTCAGTATCTGCATGTCAAAACAACTAAACACCATTAAATAACTGTAGCTCAGTGTTTCTCAACCCCAGCAACTTTTAAGTTGTGTAGACACTTGATTCCCAGAATTCCTGAGCAGGCATGCTGGCTAGGGAATTCTGGGAATTGGCATCCATGATCTTAAAAGTTGCTGAAGTTGAGAATCGCTACACTACCGATTAAAATAACTTAAAGCAGCTCACTCAATGTAGGTTTCTACAGTCAAAAATTACCAAGCAAGAGTACTTTAAAGAACTAATCTGCTACATCATCACTTACTCCCTGAGGTGCTTAAGAGCTACTTGTATTTAATTTATAAAAGACAAAAGCATATCTTCCAAGACCAATAATGGCTGTAAATGGATTTAAAAATGCAATGTTAAAAATAAGATTCTCCATTTTTTTAAAGATAAACAACATTGTAATCATAAATTTACAACTTTAAAAAAAACACAAGCTGAGAAAAGAGCTTTTGGCACAGAAGCCGTGTGAAATGAGGCCTCACGCTCCACGGTCTGCAGATACATCCAAAAGGGACAGATCCTTGATTTCTTCTAGCAGATGATACAAGCTCTTCCTACACTGGGTCTGCCGATACTCTTCATCAAATCCTTCCTTTGCCTGGTTTGCTTTGGCCAGATTCTGTGCAAGTTGCGTTTCCTCCACCGTCTTTGTGACTTCCCTTACCAAGTCTGTTCTAGACATCTGGGTCCTCTGAGACGGTTCTGTTTCCGGAGTCTTGTATGGCTTGCAGCTGGTGATCTGAAGTTGGATCCTATCTGCATGGCAGCGAGACGCCTGCACAGAGATTTTCACCTGGGTAAGAACAACTTGGAGTAAATCTCTTTGTCAGACCTGACACTGATTAAACTCCTAAATAGAAACGATCCTTGGCTCCCATTTTGTTGAGAAATATGGTTTTATTAGAATTCAAGCTTATTGCAATAATGCAAAGCCAGAACTGAAAACTGCATGCCAAAATCCCTTAGTTCAACTTCATCCCATCCCTTATCTACCCCCCATTACCTAGCCCTGGGGAACCAATGAGATTCAAGCAAGATGTTTTCTTAATGGACAATACAGATACCGTTTGGTAAGCAGCTGATATGCCGGATGACCTTGAAGCAGCATCTCAAGGAGATAACAGCACTTTCGCTTTCCCCATTACAGTTCCCCCCCCCTCCCTATTGTTCCTGGCAGTCTGTCACCAAAGAGTAGCCAAGCACAAGCGAGCATAAGATGGCAGCTGACACTCTTGCAAGTTTACGTAAACTGCTGGTGCGTATCGTAAAGCAACGGCCTCCCAGCTTTTGAGCACCAAGGACCAGTTCTATGGAGGGAGGTTTTCCCACAGATCAGGGAGGGGCATGGTTTCATGGGCTGCCTGGATCCCGCACATGTGCAAATGGGGCTTTGCTTGCTTGCATGGCCTGATGGTTCCTGATGGGCCGCTTGACTGTTGCCGCAGCCCGGGGATTGGGGACCCTGATGTAAAGATACATCACTTACGGTCACATGATCAAAGAGATTCAAAGTCACAGGCTTTCCGACTGTGGGAGTGGCAATAATTTTGCTGGGGAAGCGCTGCAGAGAACCAGGTTGCCATTCATAGTCCCCATCGGTTGGACAGGAGATGACCAACCCTTCCTTGCTCCTCAGATAGGCAGCTCCTTTAATGCCGTACCTGTAAGAGAAATGGCTTGCTTGACACTTCAGCAAGATCCTTTATACCTTTATATTTAACGTCTAGGAAGCTGATGCATCAAATAAAAGCCTTTGGCCACAAGTTAAAGCAGGGGTGTCAAACTCATGGCCCCGGGCCTGGATCCGGCCACAGCCCTCCCGAGCTCTGTTTTCGCTGGCAGAGGGTTGCAGGAGGCCGTCGCAGCTGGAAACAGAGCTCAGGAGCCCGTTTTCACTGGCAGGGTACTCGGGCCACTGCAGGCGTCCCCGGCAGGAGTGACATCAAGCTGGCCACACCCACCCCGGCTCCCCCGAGGTCATCACAGCCCTGCTGCAGCTCTCAATGAGATCAAGTTTGACACCCCTGAGTTTAAAGGAACCAAGTGGCTACTGGATGATGCAATGTCAACCCTTTGGAAAGATCCAGAAGTACAAACCATGAGTACTAAAGGCGCTTTTCCAAAAGGCGACTGGACTGGGGTTTTTTCCTTTGAAAAAGTTTCGCTTCTTATCCAAGAAACAGTCTTCAGTCTTCCTTTCTTGGATGAGAAGCCAAACGTTTTCAAAGAAAAAAAACCCCAAGTTCAGTTGCCTTTTGGAAAATAACTTTTGGGTCAACCATGACCTGGATGATTGAGAATCTCGGTAGACGTGAGTACTAAAAGTACTCACTTTTAGTACTTACGTTCTGACCCAGGCTTCCCAAGAGCATGAAGGAGGCTCCTGGTCCCGACAAAAAACCCTTTTTATTAAGTGACTGTGAATTCCTCTCGTTCACATCCAGCAAAGTCTTTCAAGGGAGAATTTGCAGTCACAGACCTTATCCGGCTGGGAGAGCTGCCAGGCCGATATCTTCAAAACTTGGCAAGGAGTCTCTGAGAGTCACAAACCAATTAAGTGAGCTAATTGTCTCCTGCAAACTCCCCTCCCCTTTTGCTCCTCTTTATTCCCTATGGAAGGGGCCCATTCACTGTTCACTTGTGGCTTTACTCTTGAGCCAACCCTTGTTCCTTAGCTGTTCCCTTCGCCTGGCAGCTCTGGGCATGCGCACACTGGGAACAGGCTCCAGCTGTTCTTTTGCCCCAATGATATCTGACTCCGAAGGCAGCTGATAACTGTCAGATGGCCCTGGCCCCATCTCTGCCTCCAATGCAGAGCCCTCATCAGAGCCTTCCCCAGACTCCAGGACTAGCCCATGTTCCTTGCCAACCTCCTCACTGTCCAAATCTGCCACCATCTCCGCTGGCTGCTGATGGGCCACAACACTACCTTTATCGTAAGATTACAGTAACAGAATCTTGAAGTCTGAAAGCCCTTCTCCCCTCCCTCACTTTTTCTTTCCAGAGTACCGAGGGGTGGGGATGGGGCATCCCTTCTGAGACACTTCCCACGCCTCTTTTCCTTCCGTGGGCTGAGATGCCATTTGCATGATGTTGTCTAGACTGCAGTTCTTCCTCCTCCTGGGTCCCAAGGTCATTCTCACATGCTGTTACATGAATTGAGGTCTAAACCAGGGGTCTCCAAGGTTTGCAACTTTTAAGACTTGTGGACTTCAACTTCCAGAGTTCCTCAGCCAGCAAAGCTTCTGGGAGTTGAAGTCCACAAGTTGTAAAGTTGCCAACCATGGACACCCCTGGTCTAAACCACAGCATCTGTTGGCAGAGACCCTTCTCGGAAGACTTTAACCATCCACTGCCTGCAAAAAAACCTTTGCTAGCTGACCCTGGGATCTCTCTAGACCTTTTCCCAGGTTTCTAAGTTTAGCTGTCTCTCATCTGTTGACTCTACCTTGACAAAACGTTTTACTGCAATGAATTCAGGACAATTTCTTTCCTGAAATTCTGGCCTTGCTTTCCAGCACCTTGCCATGTCTACGGCCTTTCCTCACCTCTATTCGAGATGCCTCCTCACCTTGGCACAAAGACGAGCACCCCGTTGGTTCGGATCGAATAGATCACTCCGTCCGCTGAGCACTGCTCCTCCCGCTCAGGACTCTTGTCGTTGAAGAACATGCACTGGAAGAGGCCTGTGGACTCCTTCTGAACACGCTGGGCCGCCTTTCCGAAGAAAGCAATTGCAATTAGCCACAGAGGTTGCTCTCAAAACATTTTGGAGACTCAGATGCTGTCAAATCCAGTACCCCTCATGCTGCCTGCCGTTTCTTTGGCTCTTGTCTGAATTGCTGGTCTGCTCTGTTCTAACAAGCTAATCCATAGCCTTCAAACAGAAAACCCACCACGGCTATTTAAAAGAAAAATCAGGATTAGACAGCCAGTTTGGGGTTCTGGTTAAAGCAGCAGGCTAGAAACTGGGAAGAGGGGGACAGCCACAGAGGACAGGAAGTCGACCATGCTGGGAAGGATGCTGTAAAAGGAAGAGGGGGACAGGCGGAGATGACATCAGTCATGCTGGGAAGTGGCTGACACACATGAAATGGGACAGCCAGGAAGTCCTTCCTGGCGGTTTGTTTGATACTCGTCGTTTTTAGTACTTGTTGCGCCTCAAATCAATTAACGACGATTACCAAGGTAATGATGAAATATAAAATTTGTTACTGCCAGTTCTGTGGGCGTAGCTTGGTGGGGGAGGGCAATGTGACTGGCTGGGTGTGGCCAACTTTTATTATTTTTTTTATGCTTTTAAAAGCATTTTTTCTACCACCTCTTCGGCCAAACAGGTTGTAGAAAAAATGCTTTTAAAAGGCTCTGACAATCCCAGGTGAGCCGTGTGATCATCAGAGGCTTTTTTTTTTTTTACTTTTAAAAGCATCTTTTTGGCCGAAAAAAGCCTCTGATGATCGCGTGGCTCAGCTGGGCTTTGGGGGGGGGGGAGCAGGGATTTTTACTACTGGTTCTCCAAACCACCCGCCACCATCGCTACCGGATTGAGCGATCTGGTCTGAACTGGGAGCATTTCACCCCTGCCAAGGTACCATTTTAGACATTCTTGGAACATCTCCAGAATTGCTACAGTGAAGTTTTCAAACCTCAAGCATGGTTTTTCTCTGTTGAAGCATGGATAAAAGGAAACTGGTCTGTAGCCTTACCCGGTTCCTGCTGTTGATATGTCTGCATAGCTCTTCAAGTTCTTTATTGCCAAGCAAGCCGTCTTTTGCACCGACTCCATCTTCTGCTGAAGTGGCCGCTAACAAGAGTCTGTGGACAATTATATCTGCATACCTCCTAATGGGTGATGTGAAGTGGGTGTATTTATCCAGAGCCAGACCTAAGGTGGAGAGGACACGAATAAGCCTAAGTCCACAAGAGCAGCTGCAGAAATAAGAAACAGACACGTCGCCCACATTACAGCCAATACCATAATGGAAGAAGTCTTCCTCGGGAAATGATCCAGTTGAAAAATAGACGGCGTTTGACATGGCTTGAGTGACCATAGACCTCAACAGCTGGTTCACCAGGGGGTCAGAAGGGTCCACGGCTCTGTCCAGAGAGTCAGCTAATGCCTTGTTGGACCTGTCAACGAAAGAACTATAATTACTTCTCTTAATCGCTCAATGCCATAGAATAGGAGTGGGCAACTATGGTCCCTTTACGACCTGTGGACTTCAACTCCCACAATTCCTGAGCCAGCCATGCATGGAAGTTGGAATTCTGGGAATTGAAGTCCATAGGTCATAAAGGGGGCATAGTTGCCGACCCCTCTCCTATAGAGCTTTGAAGTTGAAAACTATAAATTGCATTATCAGAAGAATACAATCAAGGTCAAGGGAGGTACTAATACCACTCTACAAAGCCTTAGTAAGACCACACTGAGAATACTGCACCCAGTTTTGCTCACCACACTATAAAAAAGGATGTTGAGACTCTAGAAAGGGTGCAGAGAAGAGCAACAAAGATGATGAGGGGACTGGAGGCTAAAACATACGATGAACAGTTGCAGGAACTGGGCCTGGCTAGTCTAGTGAAGAGAAGAGAAGGACCAGGGGAGACAGGATAGCAGTCTTCCAATATTTGAGGGGCTGCCCCGGAGAGGAGGAAGGGGGTCAAGCTGTTTTCCATGGCATAAGTGCATGGTGCACCCGTCATCTTGTGTGCATGTGCAAACATGCATGCATGCATGCGCAGGAGAGCTCCGAAGACCAATTGGGTCCCTGAATTACACGCATGCGCAACAGAGGCCTGAACACCAGCTGGGGCGCACGTGCATGCACAGCTTCATAGCTTGGCGATGGCTCTGCGTGCCACTTCCAGCATGTGTGCCATAGGTTCACCTTCACGGACCTAGAATAATTGCTTACTACCACGTCAGCAATGGGCAATCCCAAATAGGATTCGCACCTCACACAGCGTCTGCCAGGACTCTATAAATGGGGCATAGCATCCTCTCCTCAGTGTGACTGTGGGGTCCCATTATCAAACTGTAGATTACACTGTGTCTGGCTATAAACTCAGGGTATATACCGGTCCAATATCTGATTTTTTAAAATTTAAACAATGTGTCAGCTCCAGCAGCCAAATCTTAGGAGCAGGAGGAATGGGAGTCTGGGTCAGCATCAAGGCAACTTGAGAACTCCGAGGGGGAAGAGGAAATGGAGCTGTTAGAGAGAGAGAGAGGCACAGGTAGAGCCTGGGCTGTCCGTCAGCCTTCAGATGCAGAGTCAATAGCTCCCCAGTCTGGAGGTGGCTGATGAGGAAGAGGAGGAACAGCTTGGTCCGGTGCCTGATGCACAGATGCACAGAAAGCAGAGGAAAGGAGAACGGTGGAAATCTATGGGCCGGTCCTTGGGACAGAAGAGCCACTGCTGCTAGCGAAGCCCCACCCCTAGCTCTGGGGATAAAAGGCAGGGGGCAGAGATGAATAGATGTGGCAGACAACTATTCATCTCCCTGGCAGACAGACTTGTTAGCTTGCACTGAGAGAGAAACCTTTTGCCGGGGCTGCTGGTGCTCCTAATAAAGGAATCATTGGTTTAAATACAGAGGGTCTGTTGTGTTTGGAAAACTGGGTTAGAACACAATGCTGCCCTTCAGTGGTTAAATGGCCTAGACATTATTATTTGAACATAGCTCTTTTCTGACTTTCAGCTTTTATTGGGTTCTATTCATCTAGTTGAAATGTTAATTTATATTGCCAGTCCATGTATAATATGCTGCATGCTAAATAAATAATACATCTACTTACCGCGTGTCGATCGAAAAGCCTTTTGCACTGGCACATTCTCGGACCTCGGAAAAAAACTCCTGCCGGGGTGGCGGGTGCTGACGAAGCAGCGCCTGGTAGGGGAAAACCTCCCAAATCTTCTTGGCCACCCAGTGGTTTGCCAGAATCATGCACTCGGCTATTGTCTCGTGGACTTCCAGCGGCTGGCGGGGGATAAGGTCATCAATGTTTTTCTTGTCGTCCAGCTGAACCCTGATTTCCATCCCTTCCAGCTCCAGGGCTCCGTAGCTGCTGCGTTTGGCTCGGAGATGGCGGGCAACGTCAGTTAACTTCCCGATGGCCCACTTCAGTTCATCTAACTTCTGTTTCCGTGTATTTTCCTCCATGCTTTTGAGCTCTGGGATTTCCCCAACAGCAGTCAGGTCTCCCTCTAGCAAAGCCTGGGCGGCCTCATAAAAGAGTTTGTAAGAAGAGCGAATGATGGTTCTCTTGTACCGGACTCTCTTTATTTCGTAAGAGGTCTTGTCCAGCTCCCAGATAACGCTCACGGCATACCTGAAAACAAATACACAAACCATCCCTGATGAAGACACTTACAAGCAATGTGTCAGGGTTCCAAGTAATACAGCCATAGCACACAGAACTCTGAAGCAGTTAAATTCCTCAAAGAACAATTTTACTGGATATATCATATTGGCACAGTTCTGGTGAAAACCGGCTCTGAATGTTCCCGCGGTTTTCACCTAATTAAAAGTTAAAGTTTTCCTCAGTGGTGAAATCCAATTTTTTTTACTACCGGTTCTGTGGGCTTGGCTTGGTGAGCATGGTGTGACTTGGTGGGTGTGGCAGTGGAAGGATACTGCAAAATCTTCATTCCCACCCCACTCCAAGGGAAGGATACTGCAAAATCCCCATTCCCACCCCACTCTAGGACCAGCCAGAGTGATATTTGCTGGTTCTCCAAACTACTCAAAATTTCCGCTACCGGTTCTCCAGAACCTGTCAGAACCTGCTGGATTTCACTCCTGGATTTCATCATTAGTGCATGCACTAAAATAAGCTTCCCCATGAATATAAGCCCTCCCCAAAAATATTTAAACACAGAGCTGTAAATCAGGTAAGATGGCAAGAGGAGCCCCATCTTGCTCCCCATACCCCAAAATAAGACCTCCCCGAAAATAAGGCCTAACGCTTATTTCAGGGTTCAAAAAAAATATAAGACAGGGTCTTATTGTCAGGGAAACATGGTACTTGTCTCAGCCCGCAGAAGGAGGGCGGGCATGGGAAACATCTCAGAAAGGACCCTCCCTAGCTTTCCAAAGAGTAAAAATGAAATTTAATGAATGTGCACCAGGGAGGAAGCGCACATTCCAGAGAGAGGCCCAAGATAAAGAGATTATGCAGCCCTGAACTTGTTAAGGAAGGGAGGAAAAGGTCCAAGGTAGCCATACTCTAGAATTTCCCAGACTGTATGTATTAAGTTAGAAGGTTATAGTTTTAGTCCGGCAAGATTCTGTCTATTAGTAATAGTACTTAGATTTATATACCACTTTACAGCCCTTTCTAAGCAGTTTACAGAGTCAGCATATCGCCCCCAACAATCTCGGTCCTCATTTGACCCACCTCGGAAGGATGGAAGTAGCCTTGAGTCAACCTTGAGCTGGTCCGGACCGAACTACCAAAATGCTGGCAATCGGCAGTCAGCAGAAGTAGCCTACAATAATGCATTCTAACCACTGTGCCACCACGGACCTTCTTAACTGAGTTGAGTAACAGACTTGAAAGGGACCTTAGAGGTCTTCTATTCTAACCCCCTGCTCAAGCCGGTGACCCTATACCATTTCAAACAAATGGTAATCCAATCTTTTCCTAGGCCAGGGGTCAGCAACCTTAAACACTCAAAGAGCCACAAAGGTCCAAACTGGAGGCCCCCTGTCCAATTGGGGAGCTGACCATAAGTCCGGTTTCCCCACCATAGAGTGTCCTCCTAGCATGGCCTCCTTTTTCCTCTACCTGTCCTAACTGAAAGCCTTATCAATTGTGGAGCTGACCGGTGAGAGGGAGCCGCAGCAGAAGGATGAAAGAGCCACATGCGGCTCCGGAGCTGCAGGTTGCCGACCCCTGTCCTAGGCAAAGTACTTTCGGTTTGCAAGATTCTGCTACTGTAACCCTATAACGAAAACAGAGCTCGTATTCCAGGTAATGCTTTTCGTCAGGACTAGTACAGCTAACAGGCTTGGACCTAATATGAAGCACAAATCCAACCAAATAGGGTTTTTTCATACCCTACTGGAAAACCAGGTGCTTTTTTTAAAAAGTTTTTTAATTTTTTAGACAAACAAACATTTAATATATCAGTCATTCCTTCCATGTGACATCTCGGTGTTGTCTCCAAAAGTTCTTCTTTTTGTTGTTTCTTCTATCTTCATTCTCGCCAAGTTTATAACAATTCAACACTGACACAATATTCTAATTGTAGCATTTTTGTACATAACTCTTAATTTACTTATTTGTATCTCTTTTCTAACCAATGGTAAAGCTGATTCCATAGCTTAAAGTATTCTGAATCTTCTCTTTCTTTAATCATCAAAGTCAATCTATTCATTTCTGCACAGTCTAAATTTTTTTTAATTACTTCTCCTTCCAAAGGTATTTTCTCTGCTTTCCAATTTTGTGCATAAACAATCCTTGCAGCTGTTATTACATGTATAATCAAATAGACACTTTCTTTACTAATTTTTTCTGGGATGATACCCAGTAGGAACAGCTCTGGTTTTAAATAATACGTTGTTGTATCATTTCTTCCAGCCATATCTTAATTTTATTCCAATGGCTTTTAGCTTCTAAACATGTCCACCACATATGATAATATGAACCTGGTAACTGGTGACACTTTCAACATTTAGCTGATTTATCTTTAAACATTTTTGCCAGTTTCTCAGGAGGCATATTCCATCTATAAAACGTTTTATATTGATTTTCCTTGTATGCAATGGACATTGTTAATTTATAATTCCATTCCCATAATTGTTGCCATTTATCTAAATCAATTGAATATCCAAAATTTTTTGCCCAGGCTATCATTGTTTCCTTTACTTGCTCCTCCTCCAATTCAATACCAAGTAAAAAAATATACCGTATTTTCCGGCATATAAGACGACTGGGCGTATAAGACGACCCTCCTCAGAGCCATTTAAGGCTCGTCAGAGCCTTTTGGGATGGTCTGCCTGGTTACAGGAGAATGAGACCCGGCGTATAAGACGACCCCCGACTTTTGAGAAGATTTTTGTGTGTTAGAAAGTAGTCTTATACGCAGGAAAATACAGTAGTTTTTTTATTAATTTATCCTCTGTTCCTGTGAGTATTCTATCCAGCTCTGTCTTTTCTGAATAAAAACCATATAATATAACCATATAATTTAGAAAACCCAGTGGCTTTTACTGCAGTGGGTGAACCCAGTCATGCACTAGGCAGGAAGGCAGCCTGTATTTTCTTAGTTAAAAGACTGCAAGTCTTTATATTTAGAGTCATAGTTCCCTCAAGAGTTAGTGTTGGAGAAAAGGCATACTACGAGGGGCTTAGCTTAACTTCTCCACTACAAGGAGTTGATAACTCACCTGTCCACGTTCCCAAGAAGGGAGCATAAATTGGCACTCAAGATGGCAGGCAACATGTCATAACGACGGTCAGCTAAGTAGTAAGTAGTAGCCCTAAAGAAATCAGGACCAAAAGTAGTCAACGGTTTTTTTCTCTCATTGCACATTTTGAAGCTTAAAAAAAAAAATAGATACACCTTGTAGCTGTGCGGTTATTTTTTAAGCCTTTGATTCAGTCTTGACTCCTGGCAACTGCCTGATCAGCTCCAGGCAGCTTGCTTGGTAACATAGTCGGATGTGTTCAGGCTTTTAATTACCGGCTATAAAATAATTTTATCTAGACAAGAGGTGCAGGTTTCATATAGCATTTGGATTCATGGTAACATGTTAATCTTTGTTGAGAGTCAGTCTGGGGTTGTGGTTAAGGCCTTAGGCCAGATACCAGGAGACCCTGAATTCTAGACTTTTCTGAGGCACCAAAGCCAGCTGGGTGACTTTGGGCCAGTCACTCTGTCTCAGCCCTACGAAGCAGCCAACGGCAAACCATTTCCAAAACCTTGCCAAGAAAACTGGAAGGAGACAAGACTGACTCAAAGGCACACACAAACACAATCTTCGTTGACACGGATGCCTCGGTTTAGTTCAGAATAATTGTTTTTAGCAGAAACGATTCACCGAGGAAGTTTTAACAGAGAAGAAAAACGAAAATAGATTAATGTAGGGCTCGTATTTTATATGAGGACATAACGGAGCTTGTTGACTCTCTCAGCAATCGTGATAAATAAACCACAGTTTATGGCTCAGCCCATTTCACAATCCTAACCAACTGTGAATTATTCAAGCCATAATTAAGGAAAATGTGAAGTTAATGTGACGTTAGAAACCAATAACATCAGGAGTAGCACAAAGGCTAAAAATAATTTGGGCAAATCATACAGGCAGTCCTTGACTTACAGCCATTTGTTTAATGACCATTCAAAGTTACAACGGCAGTGAAAAAAAAATGACATGGCCATTTTTCACATTTATGACCGTCGCAGCATCCCCCATGGTCACGTGATCAAAATTCAGAGCATAATATTCTGGTTATAGAGACAGTCATTGACTTATGACCACAACTGAACCCAAAGTTTCTGTTGCTAAGCAAGACAGTTATTAAGTGAGTTTTGCCCCATTTTTTGCCAGAGTTGTTAAGTGAATCATTGTAGTTTTTAAATTAGTAATATGGTTGTTACATGAGTCTGGCTTCCCCATTGACTCAGCTTGTCAAAAAGTCACAATAAGTGATCAAGTGACCCTGGGACACTGCGACCGTCATAAATATGAGTCAGTTGCCAGGCATCTGAATTTTGATCACATGACCATGGGGATGCTGTAGGTGGGAAGTGGTCATATGTCACTTTTTTCAGCGCCATTGTGACTTTGAATGGTCACTAAATGAACTGTTGTAGGTTGGGGACTAGCTGTCGTTTCTTCAATGACTCTTGGCACGATTTCCCTCGCCATTAAATGGGTAAAGGCCTACCTTGCTTTGGCCTCCGTATCGGTGTAAGAATTGGCTGCCACAAAATGCGTTACGTCGGCAATGTGGACGCCCAGTTCCAGGTTGCCATTGGGAAGGAGCCTGATGGAGAGGGCATCGTCCACGTCTTCGCAGCCTTTGGGGTCAATGCTGAAGACCAAATGGGTCTCTCTCAGATCGAGGCGCTTCTGCTGCTCCTCGGGGCTTACTTGCCATGGCTTCTCCGGGGTGAGGGTGGGCATCTCACACATCTACAGGGACAAAGAGACAGCTGCGTCATAAACTGGGCACTGGTATAACTGGGCCAGTGGTGAAATCTGAACCGGTTTACTAACCAGTTTGCTGGCTGCACATGCGCAGTGCACACCACGCACCAAATGCGAGGCGTGTGCATGCAGTGCACGCCAAAGGGAGGCATGCGGTACGTAGAACAGCGCACGGGGTGTGTGTGTGTGAGATCAGCTGTGGTGTGCAATCTTTTTTTTACTTTTAAAAGAATGGCTTTTAAAAGTAAAAAAAAAGCCTCTGATGATCGTGCGGGATCTTCAGAGCCTTTTAAAAGCATTGAGATGGATTTGGTTAATCTGAGATGGTTCGTTGCTCATCCAAGCAACATCATCTGTCAGAGCAAAACCAGGCAGAGTCAGAGAGTCGTAGGAATGTACCATCTCTCTCAGCCCCTCTGGAGCCACCAGTGCTTCACCGGGCGCAAACGAACATGCACACACCAAAGGAGGGATTCGATCCAAAACCCGGTTTAATGAAAGCAACAAAGTGGCATACAGTAGGCACTGAGCTGCTGAGTAGAAACCAAGTCAGAGACGCCTTAACTCCTCGCCCGTATAGGGCGTGGACACAGTTAACAATCCTAGCCAGGCTCAAGGTCGACTCAGCCTTTCTAAGGTGGGTAAATTGAAGACCCAGTTTGTGGGGGCAATAAGCTGACTTTGATTAAAAAATATACACAAGTATGAAGGCTATTGCTTAATGCATTGTAAGCTGCCCTGAGTCTCCGGAGAAGGGCGGCATATAAATCAAATTAAAAAAAAAAAAAAGGCAATCCCTCACAGCTGTTACCATCAAATCCGCCACTTGTTCTGTTCATTCGTTTGCCTTCAGTCGCAGGCATGTGAGGTCATTCTCCGGCTCGCTATCGTCTCTTCAGATGCTGATGTACGTTCTCATTCCACCCCTCACCTTCTTGTATTCCATCCATCACCCACTATTAGTGTGCAACACCCCCTCTGCCGTGTTCCGTTGCTGGAATCTCTCAGTATGCTCTGGATCCTCAGGCAATATTCCTCCCCCCTTCATGGTCTTCCATACCATCAAGGTGATGTGGTGCCGAGGGGTATTTGACACTCGACAATCTCTTGCCACACCGACTTCGGGGGTTTCTCCCCAAAATGACTCGCAATATATCAACGAAGACGAAATCATCTAGGCCAAAGGTCTCTAATTTTGGGGAGAAACCCCTGAAGTTGGTGTAAGTTGGTGATCACACAACCCTGGGATATTGCAATCGTCATAAACACTGAACGATGCCAGGCATGCAAATTTTTACCATGTGACCACAAGGATGCTTGCAAGAGATGTTAAGTGTGAAAAATGTTTCAATTCTGTTGTAACTTTGAATGGTCACTGAGCGAACGGTTGTAAGTCGAGGACTACTTGTGTACCGCCCCTAAAATTTAATTTAATTTAATTTAATTTAATTTAATTTAATTTAATTTAATTTAATTTAATTTAATTTAATTTAAAATTTAATTTAAAATTTAATTTAAAATTTAATTTAAAATTTAATTTAATTTAATTTAATTTAATTTAATTTAATTTAATTTAATTTAATTTAATTTAATTTAATTTAATTTCACTAAAGAAGAACAAGAAGAACAAGAGCTTACCTGTGCCTCGGAGAAAGGACTAACCGAAACGGAATTCTCCACCAGAATTGTCTGTATTTCTCCTTCGAGATCGCCTATCCGGCCCACGACCCGCACAAAATGTCCGTTGGGGTACAGTGAGGCTGATTCCCAAGAATCTATACGCACGACAACCCGGAAATCCTGAGGCGAAAGCACGTCAGAGGTGTCAGAAGTCGCTCGCTCACACACCCGCTGGATTCTGAGGGAAGGCCAAACAACTGCTCACCTGCAATGCCTCGGCCTGCTGAGTGCTTATTCGGATTTTAGGGATCCTGTAATCCCAAGGGGTCACGAGAACCCGCTGGGCGTTTTTGCTGTGCAACTGATTCTCTTCCCTGGAGGGGAACGTGACCACGTACTCACGCCAGTTCTTCTGCAGGATGCCCACCACTTTGCCTGGAAAGGAAACCGAGGCTGATTAGTTATTAGTTCAATTTATATGCCACCCTTCTCCGGAGATTACAATGCGTTAAGCAATAGCCTTCAACTTTTTGTATATACCTGCTTAGTAGGGCTCCCCCCCACCAAGCGGTGTTCTTTTTTTTATACAAACCTTATTGCCCCCACAATCCGGGTCCTCATTTTACCTACCTCGGAAGGATGGAAGGCTGAGTCAACCTTGAGCCTGGTGAGATTCGAACTTTCAATAATTGCAGGCAGCTGGTGCTACTTTTTTTTTTTTAATTTGATTTATATGCCGCCCTTCTCCGGAGACTCAGGGCAGCTTACAGTGCATTAAGCAATAGCCTTCATACTTTTGTATATATTTATACAAAGTCAGCTTATTGCCCCCACAAACTGGGTCCTCAATTTACCTACCTTAGAAAGGATGGAAGGCTGAGTCGACCTTGAGCCTGGCTAGGATTGAACTCGCAGAATTACAGGCAGCTGGATGTTAATTGCTGCCTTTAGTACTTAACTGCACTTTTGTCTGCTGCGCCACCAAGGCTCTTTATCGGATTAACAGAGTTGGAAGGGACCTTGCAGGTCATCTAGCCGACCCCCCCCCCCCCCCCATGCAGGAGACCCTACAGCATTTCTGACAGATGGCAGTCCAGACTCTTCTTGAAAGCCTCCAGTGAGGAAGCTCCCACAACTTCCGAAGGCAACTTCTATTCCACGGGTTGATTGTTCTCACTGTTCTCCTCATTTCCAGATGGAATCTCTCCTTGTTCAGTTTCCATCCATTATTCCTTGTCTGGCCTTCAGGTCAGGGGCGAAATCCAGCAGATTCTGACAGGTTCTGGGGAACCGGTAGCAGAAATTTTGAACAGTTTGGTGAACTCTGGCTGGCCCCAGAGTGGGGTGGGAATGGGGATTTTGCAGTATTCTTCCCCTGGACTGGGGTGGGAATGGACATTTTGCAATATCCTTCCCCTGTCTTTGGAAAATGGCTTGACCCCTTCATCTCTGTGGCAGCCCCTCAAATATTGGAAGACTGCTATCCTGTCTCCCCTGGTTCTTCTCTTTTCTTCACTAGACTAGCCACGCCCAGTTCCTGCAACCGTTCATCGTATGTTTTTATTTATTTATTTATTTATTTATTAGATTTGTATACCGCCCTTCTCCTTACGGACTCAGGGCGGTGAACAGCCGAAATAAAAATTCAATACATAAAAGTTAAAAATTAAAACACATATACATTAGGCTGAGAATTAAAACCAAATAAATATTAAAATGCGGCAACGCTACAAACATTAAAAATTTTAAAATTTTAAAAATTCTAAAAATGCAGCAGGGATCAGGCTAAACCGGCAAGTTGAAAAAGATGCGTCTTCAGGGCCCGACGAAACGTCCGGAGGTCGGAGATAATTCTCAATTCTGGAGGAAGATCATTCCAGAGGGTGGGGGCTGCCACAGAGAAGGCTCTCCCCCTGGGGGTCGCCAGCCGGCATTGTCTGGCTGACGGCACCCTGAGGAGGCCCACTCTGTGGGAGCGAACCGGCCGGTGGGAGGCAATTGGCGGCAGAAGGCGGTCCCGTAAGTACCCTGGTCCTAAGCCATGGAGCGCTTTAAAGGTC
Organism: Masticophis lateralis; assembly: GCA_030761175.1. Taxonomy (NCBI): domain Eukaryota; kingdom Metazoa; phylum Chordata; class Lepidosauria; order Squamata; family Colubridae; genus Masticophis; species Masticophis lateralis. Next base: position 21,624,110 of record JAUDYJ010000012.1, on the reverse strand, counting down.
ATTACCAACACCTTGAAACGCACCCGGAACTCCACCGGCAACCAATGCAGCTCGCGCAGGAGAGGTGTAATGTGGGAGCGCCCCGATGCTCCCATAATTCCCCGCGCGGCCGCATTCTGTACCAGTTGGAGCCTCCGGGTGCACCCCAAGGGGAGCCCCATGTAGAGAGCATTGCAGTAGTCCAGGCGAGAGGTGACGAGTGCCTGAGTGACTGTGCGCAGGGAGTCCCGATCTAGAAAGGGCCGCAACTGGCGTATCAGGCGAACCTGATAGAAAGCCCCCCTGGCCACAGCTGTCGTATGATCCTCCAAGGACAGCCATGGGTCCAGGAGGACGCCCAAGTTGCGCACCCTTTCCGTGGGGGCCAATGATTCGCCCCCAATGACCAGCGATGGTGTCAGCTGGCTATATCGGGACGCCGGCAGCCACAGCCACTCGGTCTTGGAGGGGTTGAGACGAAGCCTGTTTCTCCCCATCCAGACCCGCACGGCTTCAAGGCACTGGGACATCACTTCCACGGCATCGTTGGGGTGGTCTGGGGTGGAGATGTACAGCTGAGTATCGTCAGCGTACTGATGGAACTCCACCCCAAAACCACGGATGATCTCACCCAGCGGCTTCACATAAATGTTGAACAGGAGGGGCCTCCAGTCCCCTCATCATCCTGGTTGCTCTTTTCAGAATGTCAGAATGCACACCTTACACGATTAAGCCCCATACCGCAACCCATCCCTGTCTTACGTGCCCCAATATCCTCTCCCCAAAGACCTGTGTTATACTTGAAAATACAACAGATGTATAACTGGGGCTGGCAGCCGATCAAAAGAGAAGCCTGGCCTCAACAGGTCTTCTTCTAGGCCACGTACCAGTGGGCATGGGTTCACCATAAACTTCCCCAGGAGTTTTCTCTTCGCCCTCATTCTCTCCGAGGGCAGCCGTCCGTCCTTTCCACTCCTTCTGGGGCAATAATTCCACTGCCACCACATCCCCATGGATTGCCCTATTCCGGGCCTTTGTGCCGTAAATGAGAACATCCGTCTTGAGATCTGGGTACCAAGGAAGAAAAATATGGATCAAGAGAACTAGTATCTACAGCATTAGAGAGGAGAGGGGGAAAAAAAACCCAGGAGATTTTCAATATGCTTCAGTTTGCTAATTAGGGATATTCATGGATAAGAGACGATCCATTAAATGATGAATAATTAATTAAAGCTGAACAATAATTATTTAAAAAATAAAATATGCAAAAAAGCCTCATTTTAACGTAACAACTGTTAAGATATGTCTTGTTGTTTTTTTAAAAAGCTGCCCAGCATTGCAGGATATTGTTTTACTAATTTTTATCCCAATCCAATTCAATCCATTCCTGTTCCAATAGCTTTGGGGAACCCATTTCCAAAATGGGCAACAAAGCAGAGGGGCAAAGGTCAGAAAAATCTAGAGCAGCATTGTCAGAAGCAGATTCCACCCATTCAACCAGCCTTTCTTTCAGGTTGCCTGGTTAGGCCATGCACTGAGGTATAAATTAAAAATTAAATTAAATTAAACTGCCCCAAGTGTACATTGCACAGGAAGGCAAAACTAGACTTGGCATGAGAGCCAAACGGAATATGCTGAATTTGTCCTCACCTTTTTCTTTGTTGCTGGCGCCTTGAAATCGCACGAATGCCTCCACTTGGGCTCTGTGCTTATTCACATTCAAGACCCCCTACGAAAATGAATAACAGATTAACAGAGTTGGAAGGGAGCCCAGAGGTCCTCCAATCCAACCCTAACCCAACCTAAGCAGGAGAACCTGTACCATTTCAGTAACAGTAACAGAGTTGGAGGGGACCCTGGAGGTCATCCATGGCTGTCCAGTCTCTCCTTAAAAGCCTCCAGGGATGAAGTCCCTACAACGTGTGGAGGCCAGCTGTTCCACTGGTTAATTGTTCTCACTTTTAGAAAATTTCTCCTTAGTTCTAGGTTGCTTCTCTCCTTGATTAGTATCCACCAGTGGTGGGAATTCAGCCAGTTCGCACCACTTCGGGAGAACTGGTTGTTAACTTTCTGAGCAGTTTGGCAAACTGGTTGTTGGAGGAAATCATTAGGGCAGAGAACCGGTTGTTAAATTACTTGAATCCCACCACTGGTTTCCACCCATTGCTTCTTCTCCTGCCTTCAAGTGCTTTGTAGAATAAATTGACTCCCTTTTCTTTGTGGCAACTCTTTAAATATTGGAACAATGCTATTTATTTATTTATTTATTTATTTATTATTTATTTATTTATTTATTTATTTATTTATTTATTTATTTATTTATTTATTTATTTATTTATTTATTTATTTATTTATTTATTTATTTATTTATTTATTTATTTATTTATTTATTTATTTATTTATTTATTTATTTATTTATTTATTTATTTATTTATTTATTTATTTATTTATTTATTTATTTATTTATTTATTTATTTATTTATTTATTTATTTATTTATTTATTTATTTATTTATTTATTTATTTATTTATTTATTTATTTATTTATTTATTTATTTATTTATTTATTTATTTATTTATTTATTTATTTATTTATTTATTTATTTATTTATTTATTTATTTATTTATTTATTTATTTATTTATTTATTTATTTATTTATTTATTTATTTATTTATTTATTTATTTATTTATTTATTTATTTATTTATTTATTTAGATTTTTATACTGCCCTTCTCCTACTGGACCCAGGGCGGTGAACAGCCAAAAGTAAAAACATCACATACAAAATTTAAAAATATTTAAAAGAAATTAAACAAGAATTGGCCCAATAAAATTTAAAAACATCCCTATTAAAACCAATTTACAATTAAAAATATCTAAGGGGGGGGGTGTCAAGCCAGCCCGGCTTGATGAAATAAAAAAAGTTTTAAGGGCATGGCGAAAAGCCCGGAGATCTGGGATCCTACGTATCTCCGGGGGCAGGTCGTTCCAGAGGGCTGGTGCTGCCACAGAGAAGGCCCTCCCCCTGGGGGTCGCCAGCCGACATTGTCTAGCTGACGGCACCCTGTGGAGTCCCTCTCTGTGGGAGCATACTGGCTGGTGGGAGACTATTGGTGGCAGAAGGCGGTCCCATAAGTACCCAGGCCCTAAGCCATGGGGAGCTTTAAAGGTGGTAACCAACACCTTGAAGCACACCCAGACCACCACATTTGAAGCACACCCAGACCACCTTCTTTTAATTAAACTAGACATACCCAATTTCAGCAACCGTTCTTCATACGTTTTAGCCTCCAGAACCCCAATCATCTTTGTTGCTCTTCTCTGCACCCTTTATAGAGTCTCAACATCTTTTTTTTATATTATGGCGACCAAAATTGGATATGATATTCCAAGTGTGGGCTTACCCAGGCTTTCTAAGGTGGTACTAATGCTTCACACAATCTTACTTCTATCCCTCTGTTAAAATGGGCTTTTTCCCCCTTTGAACTGCAAAGCTGTTTCAGAATCATGCATGGATAAGCCTTGGTTTATTTTAGTTGTATGATTATACAAATGGAGTTTTTTTTCTTTCAATTATATTGCTAAGAACAGCTCTTTCCTGTATCAGAGTATCAGGAATTGAATAAAAACCCTCATTCGTGACTTAAGATAAGCGAAGGACTGAAGCATGAAGGGTATTTGAAATACTTAGTATACAAATTGCTTCAGGATTCAAATACTAAAGAGAGCCGTCCATAGGATGGAGTGGCAGCCCCTATTCATTTTTGTTTGACCTGGATATTCTTTGTTTGATTTTCTGGCTGGCATTCTTTTAAGTCTAAGTGCTGCCTGGAGGAATGCTAAGAATTTTTTACGAGCAAAATGGTTTAGGTATCCCAAAATGCCCATTTGTATTCGTGCACGGGATAAATAAAAGTATTTTAAAAATAAACTCACGTGCAGCAAAGCGAAGCCGCTCCTGATCAGGAAGGATGAGAAACCCCAGGAGGGGAATGATTCTGTACTCAAGTATCTTTAATACAGGTAGTCCTCAACTTATGACCATAAATGGAATCAGGATTTCAACTGCTAAGCAAGGCAGTTGCTGAGTGATTTTTTGATCTCATCTGATTTTATGACCTTTTTTGACATGGTTCTTAAGTGTATCGCCACAGTTGCTAAATTGTTGTAAGTTGTTAAGCAAATCCAGCTTCCCCCATTAAACTTGTTTGTGAGGAAGCCGGCTGGGGAATTCTGGGAGTTGAAATCTACAACTCTTAAAAGTTTCCAAAGTTGGGGAATTCTGATCTAGGTGAATGCAATACAGGCAGTCCTTGACTTACGACCGCAATGAAGTTCAACATTTCTGTGGTTAAGTGAAGCATTTGTTAAGTGAGTTTTGCGCCATTTTATGACCTTTCTTTCCACAGTTGTTAAGTGAATCCCTGAAATTGTTAAGCTAGTAATATGGTTGTTAAGTGAATCTGGCTTCCCCATTGACTGTGCTTGTCAAAACGTCGCAGAAGGGGATCACGTGACCCCAGGACACTGCAACCGTCGTAAGTACATGCCAGTGGCCAAAAGTCTGAATTTTAATCACATGACCATAAGGATGCTACAATGGGCATAAGTGTAAAAAACGGTCATAAATCAACTTTTTTCAATCCTGTTGTAACTTCAAACAGTCACTAAACAAACTGTTGTAAGTCGAGATAACTGCACCTTTAATTTTCCCTACAATTGCAACCTTGAGAGATAGCCTAGAGACTGGCCGGCACTAAAAGTCAGTGAGTTTTCATGGCGAGACAAGATGTGAACATGAACTTTTGCTGCTCTTAATAATTCGACCCCTTAAGCAGCCAACCACACTGGCTCTTGTGTAGGGAGATCCTCAGTCCTCCAGCTTACGGTTGTCCCAAAGGTGCTTTTTTTCCAAGAGGCGGCTGGACTTTCGGGTTCTTCTTTGAAGATGTTTCGCTCCTCATCCAAGAAGCTTCTTCAGCTCTTCAGAGAAGCTTCTTGGATGAGAAGCGAAACGTCTTCAAAGAAAAACCAAGAAAGCCCAGTGGCCTCTTGGAAAAAAGCACCCTTGGGACACGCTGGCTCTTGCTGCTGATGTGATACCCACCTTGTGGCTTAATAAATCTAACTGGCCTCCTTCCTATTAGCTTTCCCCCGTTCTTTAAAGACTCACTTGTGGCAAACGCCATCAGCCAAGCCATATGTTATTTATTTTATCTGGCCAGCTGTGCGCCGTTTATTACAGTTGCTTCACTGTGTCATTTTCAGAGCCATAAACGGCTAATATTTTATTACTCGTTGTCAGGCCATTTTCAAATTATCTAAAATAAATTGCCGCTAAACACTCCAGATTTTCATTTTGTGGATTTTGTTTTTTTTCCCCTACCAATTCCTTAATTCTACAAAGGCCAGCATAAAGATGGCAGCAAAATGCTGGGCCCTTTTTTTGCCTACGGAGACAATGGCCATTTTATATTATTGAGAGAAAATAGCAAGAGAGAGGAAACACGTGGGAAGGGCTCCTGTTTTCAGGAATTTCCCATACCCATTTTGACATATCTCTGACCCTCTACATTTTCACCTTTATTTCCAGAAAAAAAAACTGCAGAGAAATACTATAAAAATATAGTTCATGGCTTATGATTCTGTAATAGGTCTGCTTCTTTTGGTATTTACAGCTGACTCTAGCAAAATCAACCCACTTAGCCAGATTGCCAGATCTGGTCCACAAATTTTAAAGAAAGATGCTTGGAAGTTTAAAGTAAGCTCACACTGAAAGGCTCTGTGTCAAGCTACTTTGAGGTCAGAAATATTGATAATTTCCCCTCTGTTATTTTAGCTTTCTGTGCGTGAATTGTAAACGTCACCTGGATGTAGTGTCCTGATTTGATTCCGGCTTCCAGGGTTTCTATAGGGAGATGCTCGGGGTATTCCTTCCCACTGTATTCATGGCTTTCGCTTTCCCGTTCACGTCGCGACTGGAGTATGGAATCCAAAAGCTCTTGAGCGGTTTTTAAATCGGGCCAGAAGTTGTCCAAGTAATTCTGATGTACAGACAGCAAAAAAAGAAATTGGAGACCACTGCCCTGCTACCTACCAATTTACTTCATTAATTGCAAGATTGATGTCAGCTCTGCAAGGCAGGCCAGTTGAGAAATATACTCCCAAGTAGTAGTTCTACTTTACGCTAAGATTGCATTAACACAGGGGTCATCAACCTGTGGCTCTTTCACGGCATGTGGCTCTTTCACCCCTCTGCTGCGGCTCCGTCACTCAAAATATGCATCACAACCGCCAATGTGTGACACCCGCCAGCACACTATTTATTGAGCTTTTCAATCCCTGATAGTCCAACCATGGATAAATCCAAGAAAAGAAAAGTTTCAGAAGAAAACAGAATGTTTAATTCAACTACATATGGTAGTTTTGTGGCCGCTCAAGAAATAGTCAGGCATGGGAAGAGTTTTGTGGCTCCCGGTGTTTTCTTTTCTGTGGGAAACAGGTCCAAATGGCTCCTTGAGTGTTTAAGGTTGCAGACCCCTGCATTAACAGAATCTTACACATTTCAATGTACATTTCTCTTCCCCTCCCCTTTACATCCAAGGAACTAGGGAGGGTCCTTTCTGAGCTGTTTGCCATGCCCGTTGCTTATGCCGTCTCTGCTGCCTCTTATCCAACCACTCACTCACCTGCAGCTCTTCCTCCCGTCTCCAAGGCCATTCTCACATACCATTACAAGGCCTGGGGAAGACCAGTTAATAGCACTTCCAGTGACTGAAGTGAGGAGATTTAAGATGTCCATTACCTTTCTGCAAGGAGTTGAGATGCACAGTGCACAAGACAACAGTGCAAAGGATCTGGGCACATGTACACATGCGCTCCCTCACTCCCCCGTACAGCAAGAGTTTTATTTATTTATTTATTTATTTATTCAATTTCTATACCGCCCTTCTCCCGAAGGACTCAGGGCGGTGAACAGTTAAAATGACATACATATAGAATGTGAATATAAATAATTAAGCCAGTTTGGCTCAACAGTTAAGAACCTTCAGCATAAAGATTTACAAAATTAGAAAAGATTTATGCCAGACCGGCTTGGTGAAAAAGAAAGGTCTTAACTGCACGACGGAAAGTACGAAGATCTGGGATCATTCGTATTCCAGGGGGTAACCTGTTCCAAAGGGTAGGTGCCCCAACAGAAAAGGCTCTTTCTCTGGGAACCACTAGTCGGCATTGCTTTAGTGATGGCACCCTGAGAAGGCCTACCCTGTGGGAGCGTACTGGTTGGTGGGAGGTTATCGGTTGCAGAAGGTGGTCTCGTAGATACCCAGGTCCTAAGCCATGGAGGAGTTTGAAGGTAAGAACCAACACCTTGAAGCGCACCCGGAAGACCACCGGAAGCCAGTGCAGCTCGCGTAGGAGTGGTGTCACATGTGAGCGCCATGTCACTCCCAATATCACCCGCGCAGCTGCATTCTGGACCAGTTGGAGCCTCCGTGTGCACTTCAAGGGGAACCCCATGTAGAGAGCATTACAGTAGTCCAGACGGGAAGTGATGAGGGCATGAGTGACTGTGCGTAAGGAGTCCCGATCTAGAAAGGGCCGCAACTGGCGAATCAGGCAAACCCGATAAAAAGCACCCTGGCCACGGCTGTCATATGCTCTTCTAAAGACAACCGTGTGTCCAGGAGGACACTTAAGTTGCGAGCCCTCTCTGTGGGGGCTAATGACTTGCCACCAATAGTCAGCGATGGTATCAGCTGGCTATATCGGGACGCCAGCATCCACAGCCATTCAGTCTTGGAAGGGTTGAGTCGGAGCCTGTTCTTCCCCATCCAGATCCGCACGGCTTCGAGGCACTGGGACATCACTGCAAGGGCATCATTGGGGTGGTATGGGGTGGAGATGTAAAGCTGAGTATCATCAGCGTAAAGATGGCATTGCACTTCCAAACCCGGATGAGCTCACCCAGCGGCTTCACATAAATGTTGAACAAAAGAGGTGAGAGGACCGACCCCTGTGGCACCCCACAAATAAGGTGTCTTGAAGTCGACCTCTGTCCTCCTGCCAACACAGACTGTGACCGGTCAGAGAGATAGGAAGAGAACCACTGTAGAACAGTGCCTCCCACTCCTAGCCCTTCCAGCCGGCGCAGCAAGATACCATGGTCAATGGTGTCAAAAGCCGCTGAGAGATCTAATAAAACCAGGATAGAGGAACAACCCCTATCTTGAGCTCTCCAGAGATCATCAACCAATGCGACCAATGCCGTTTCAGTGCTGTAACCAGGCCTGAAGCCAGACTGGAACGGATCTAAATAGACAGTTTCATCCAAGTACTGCGGGAGTTGCTGCGCCACCACACTCTCAACAACCTTTGCCACAAAACGAAGGTTGGAGACAGGACGGTAGTTTGTTAGAACAGCCGGGTCCAGAGAGGGCTTCTTGAGGAGAGGCCTCACCACCGCCTCTTTCAAGGTGGAAGGCAAGAAACCCTCACATAGAGAAGCATTTATTATCTTCTGGAGCCAGCCTCGTGTAACCTCTCGGGAAGCCAGTACCAACCAGGAGGGACATGGCTCCAATAAACATGTGGTTGCATTCAACTTCCCCAGTAACCTGTCCACATCTTCAGGGGTCACAGGGTCAAACTCATCCCAAATAACATTCTCAAGACTCGCCTCCATCACTTCGTCTGAACATATCCAGTCAGAGTCCAAGCCTTCCCGAATCTGAGTGATTTTATCGTGTAGATATTGTACAAAATCCTCAGCTTGACCTTGTAAGGCGTCTTCCCGTGCTCTTAGATGGAGAAGGGAGCGGGTCACCTTAAACAGGGTGGCTGGGCGATTATCTGCCGACGCAATAATAGCGGAAAAATAGTTATATTTTGCCGCTGCTATCACCACTAAGTAGGTCTTAATAAATGATCTTACTAGTGTTCGGTCAGATTCGGAACGACTGGTTCTCCAACTACTCTTTAGGCGTCTTTTCCGGCGTTTCATCATCCTCAACTCCTCGGAAAACCAAGGAGCCGGGCGACTTCGACGCTGGGTCAGAGGCCACAAAGGCACAACTCGATCTAAGGCACCAGAGGCCATCCTATCCCAGGTTGCCGCCAGGTCTTCAATCGAGTTCAACAGGTGTTTATTCAACCCCCCTGAAATAGGTCCTTGGAAAGCACCCCTCGTTGCGCAGGTCAGGATTCCAAGCACAGTAACAGAGTCATTGGGTAACCAAGTCTAATGGGCACACATGAAGTCCAGGAAAGCAGTCTATAAGTCAAGGATACATGGCACAACGCAACTGGGCACGTTGCTCCAACAACACTCAAGCCCTCAGGGAGGGATTAAGTCGGTGATGCGGTGCAGCCCTTCATGAGAGGCGAAGTTGCCTCCACACGAGTAGCCTAGCTGACAAGAGTTGTGCCTGCCTCCTCTCTGCTCTATGTGACCTTGGATAAGGGGGAGGTATGGAGGTCACCTCCTCCTCATTGCTAAAAGGCAACTGCTGCTCCCAATCCTAGCCTGGAGCCTCCTGGCCAACTAGCTGCAGCTCGCCAGCTTCAGCCTGTTGCTTGTCCGATGACCATTTGTCTGAAGTGGTGTAGGATTTCCTGCCTAAGCATGGGGTTGGACTAGAAGACCTCCAAGGTTCCTTCCAACTCTGTTATTCTGTTCTGTCCTAGCTGAGACTGCTCCGTTAGGCCAGCACTCTCCGAGCCCCAATCCTGACGAACACTCGGCTCTGCGCTTTACTCTGCCGACACAAACTCACCCTCTGAACTCGCATCCGGAGAGGGTCTGGAGGCAGATTCATGACACATAGGTAGAGCTGCCTACCTGGTTCTGTCAAAACAAAGTTGTGTCTTTTTTCTGCCTGAACCTTAAAACCCAGCAGAACAGTCAACTTCCTCTTCTAAGAGCATGAGGGCTCAGTGGCTAAGACGCTGAGCTTGTCGATCAAAAGGTTGGCAGTTCAGCGGTTTGAATCCCTGGTGCCGCGTAATGGGGTGAGATCCCGTGACTTGGCCCAGCTTCTGCCAACCTAGTAGTTCGAAAGCAGGTAAAAAAATGCAAGTAGGAAAATACGGACCACCTTTGATGGGAAGGTCACAGCGGTCCATGCGCTTTCGCGTTGAGTCATGCTGGCCACATGACCACGGAGACGTCTTCGGACAGCGCTGGCTCTTCGGCTTTGAAACGGAGATGAATGTGTTCGGGGATTGTAATGTGTGTTGGACCTGGTCTTTGGGTGTTAAGTGAATTACGTTGTATGGGTATATTATGTATACACATACAATGACAATAAAGTTGTTTTTGTTTTTGTTGTTGTTATTATTATTATTATGAGCACCGACCCCAAGAGTCAGGAACGACTAGCACATATATGCGAGGGGAACCTTTACCATTATCTTTTTTTTTTTTATTGAAAAAGTTTTACAATACAGAAATTTTTTTCATTTTCACCCCCCCTCCCCAATCCCCCTACCCAACCCCTCCCATCCTCCCTCAACCCCAGCCCCTTCCCTCCCCATCCCCCCCTGACTTCCGCTACAGGCTAAAAAAAACAAAGTTTAGAACAAGGGAAAAAGAAAAAGATTATTAAATATTCAAATTCTAAATTAAACAAATTTTGAAAGAGAAAGAGAAGGAAGGAAAGAAAGAAAAAAAAGATAAAAAAACCCCAGACATTAATATATTTAAACAATATTATAATAAAAAAAACCATTGATAGCCATTATAATTAAGAACACCATTATAATTCTATCCTAACTACACCCCTTAACTAAAGAAAAACCCCCAAAAACATAAAACATAAGAAATATATATGCATATATAGTTATAATCACACAATTATGTCATTAAGAAAATTATCTTTTGTTTAATTCATTCCTCAGTCTCTATAATCCAAATTTCAATCTTCTCTTCAACTTGATTGAAGTCAAACATATTTCCTTACATAAATCCTGCTTCAATAATCTTCATCTTGCCGCTGCCCCCATCAGCAAAGTAAAACATTTCTCCACACAACCCCCCGAGTGACTTTATATAAATAATATCCAACCACGAAGATATTCACACCTCTAGGAAAATTCATTCAAGCTAACTTATACTGTACCTAAAAATAGGCTTTTGCAGCCTTAACATTCAAGCCTTGAAAAAAAAAAAAAAGAGAGAAGAAAAAACCAACTAAGAGCTGCATTCCCAGATGTTCCTTTAAAATTATTTCAAATCCTGCCACCCTTTGCAATTCAATCCTTCGGGTTATAAGATATTTTCAATTTCGTAGTCTTCTCCTAGAAGATAAGTTCCACAAAAAATATATAATTGGGTAACCAGTGATCGCTGCTAATTTTGCAGCAATCTATCAGGACTCAGGATATCATGTCCAATCCAGGATAAACTTCATAGTAAAAATTTTTATAATCCATTTTGATATATAAGTTTAAAGTTAGTCCAACTCAGAATAAACTTTTAACAAATTGTTGTACATCTTAAAAGAATTTTTATAATCCATTTTTTCCAAATGTTTCAATGCTTTCTGATTCAGTATCAAACAATTCACGATGCTCTTTAAATTTATCACCTGTGGTTTCCAGTCGGATTTCTTCATTGACTTCTAGTTCCTGTCGATTAGCATCACCCCCCATGTCTTGAAGAGTATTGGACCTCTGCGGCTGGTCATCTCGAAGTAAAACTTTGTTTTTTGAATCTTCCTCCAGCAGTTCAAGGTCCTATAATCCCCCAAGGTCACTGAGGTGTTCAGTTTTCTCATCAGAAAAATCCATAATAGAATCCTCTGGACAACCACCAAATTCTCCTTTTACTTTTAACACACTTTGATTTTCTTCTTTCTGTTCACATTTTGTAAACTCTGTTTTTGACTTTTTATTCTTGAGATATTTCGGTGCTCCCTTAAAGATATTTTGGTAAAAGTATTCTGCTTTTTCAATAGTATTCAGACAATGTCTCACACCATGATATCTAAAAATTATACCAACTGGAAAATCCCATCTAAATGGGATATTACTTCTCTTCAGTTCCTTGACCAAAAAATCAAAATCTTTCCTGTCCTTTAAAACCTTCGATGGTAGCTCTTTGAAAATCCTGATTTGTGTACCTGCTACCTGCAATCTATCAGAATAAGACTTTTGTAAAATATCATCTCTCAGTCTTTTATCAGTGAAATAAACAACGACATCTCTAGGCAGATTCCTTTGTTTAGCCAAACGTGAGTTAACTCTGTAAACTTTCGCTATAGAGCCCAAAATTAATTCATCTTGTAGCTTTAATAATTCTGCAAAGGCCTTTGCACAAGTTGTTCTTAAGTTTTCTCTGTTGTTTTCTTTTATCCCTCTTAGTCTAATTGCAGATTCCATAGCCTTAATTTGAACCATAATAACATCATTCTGAATGTTATGGTTTTTGGCCTCTGCTTCCAGGAGTTTCGCTTGTAATTCTTGTATCTGAGATTCAAATTTACTACTCATCTCAATCACTTTCTTCCCCATTGCAGCCACCGCAGTTGAAAAATCTGAAGCTACTTGAGCAATAATTTGACTTAGTTGGTCATATTTCCCAGAAACCAGTTCCTCAAGATCCTTCTGTGAACCTTTTATCTTATCTACCACACTCTCTAAGGACCTTGTAATTAACTCTTTTAAATCCTGTTCTGTAAATCTCTGCAAATGAGTCATTTCAACTTTATTCATCTGACTCAAAGGGGAGCCCCCCCTTCCTTTAAGTTTAGGCATCTTTACTTTTAAAAAGGACCAAAAAAAAATCCTTCTTACTTCAATAGAGAAAAGAAAAGAAAAAAAAAAAACAGAGGAAATCTAGTTAAATCAGCCTCTGTTCCTTTAAGTTCTTTTTCTGTGACAAAATATTCCTTTCAAAGTCTTTCAGGACTAAACTCTGCGCTCCATTTCCGCTATCACTTTCCTTTCAAGCAGAGCCAGTCGCCATCTTAAAAAACTTTCACTTTTCTTCCTCTCCTTCCCCCTTCCCCCCCTCCTCTTCCAAAAAATCCGTTGAAAAAAATCCATACTTGCTTAAATTTGTCTTCTCTCTTTTCCAGCTTGCTCCAATTATCATTTCAATTGTGGTGTTGCTCCCAGCGTCTGGCTCCGCTAATTAGGTAATTAGCAGAGGATCCTCTCGGCGCGGAGCATACCCTGGGGGTATGGAGGGAGCCATCCCTCTGAGCCCTCCCCAGGACAAAGAAAAATTCCTGGGGCAACCCAGGGGGGCTCAACCTCACCCCCAGAAGCTCTCCCTGCTCTTCCCGTCAAGGAGCAGGTTTTTCGAGCCGCCTGTCTGCTGTAAGGTGGCTCTAACGCGCCGAGAAACCGGCGGGCATGAAAAGCCCGCTGCCAACGAGGAAGGCGCCACTGGAAGTCCCTTTACCATTATCTTATGGTACCTTCAACAAAGTAGGGGACTTGCAGCCAATAGGAAGGTAAGGTGGTGGAGAGCACAAAAGTTATTTCTGAAAGGCAGCAAATGCCTCTTTGCCCTCAAATGTGGTTGTGGATCCTCCCAACATCAGGAGTGACTCCAAACTGGGCCAATGGTACTTGGAGATAGTCCTCGACTTACAACCATAATGGAGCCTGCCCCTCATGGCTGTGATGTTTGTAAATTGGTAGGCTACATTATTTATTTATTTATTTTATTTTATTCAATTTATATACCGCCCTTCTCCTGCTGGACTCAGGGTGGTGAACAGCCAAGAATAAAAATATAGCCATACAAAATCTAACTTTCATGACATTTTTACAACTTTTTTTTTTTTTTTTTTGCAACAGATGTTTAGTGAATGCCACCATGGTTAGGTGAAAACCAAAATCGGAAGTGCCAGTTTTATCAAAACTGGTGTATGAATGTGTGTTGTCGCCGGGATGGGGGGAGGTTGGGTGTGTGTGTGTTATTATTTTATTATTATTTTTTTATAATTTTTCTTTTATATTGTATTTTTATATCCTTGTGTAAGCCACCTTGAGTTGCCATGTGCTAGTAGGCGGTAATATACATTTTCTAAATAAATTAAATAAATGAATAAAAACATGATCATATGAACGTGGGATGCTTCAAACGGCCTTAAATATGGCTGCGATGCTGGGCACCCCAAGTTCGGTGAGGTGTTGGTGGGGGCAGCCATCAGAACTTTGAATCCAGTAGGTCCAAAGTAGCTAAACAACCAGTCGTAAGTCGACACACAAAAGAACAGCACAAAAGGCATTTACCTTGAATGAGATCACAAAGACGCCTTCCGTTTCACTTCCAAAGAGTTGTACAGCCTCTTCGTCCTCTGTTACCATGACGATGGGCATCTGGCCCGAGAAGTGATTATAGTACCACACGGAGGCGTTGTAAATACTCCTAGGAGAATCAGCGATCACATTTATCTTTGGATGTCATGTTACATCTTCTCCTTTTGCTCTGATCCTGCAGTTTGTACGACTTAATCGTCTGCCGTTTGAATACATGCCACAAGCATCTAAGTCTACGCCGTCAGTCCTTCAAGGGAGCTCCTTCCACATTACTTTATGAAATACTTGATTGATTAGGCCTTATCCGAATATATTTTAGCAGAATATAAAATAGGGGACAGTAAATAAGACCATATGTGAAAAACAGAGTAAAACACATACATGCAAGAAAACACACATCTTATTTCTGTGTCACCCCAGTCAGATCCAGGTAGGCAGTTCTCAATTGTGCTTTGTTCGAATAGAGGTAGTCCTCCACTTACGACAGTTCATTTAGTGACCGTTCAAAGTTATAACGGCATTGAAAAAAGTGACTTATGGCCGTTTTTCACACTTATGACCGTTGCAGCATTCCCAGGGTCACGTGATTTGCATTTGGATGCTTGACCACTGATTCACATTTATGATGGCTGCAGTGTCTCGGGGTCATATTATCCCCTTCCTCGACGAGGAAGCCAGATTCACTCAACAACCGTGTTACTAATTTAACACCTGCAATAATTCACTTAGCAAATATGGCAAGAAAAGTGGAAATATGGGACAAAACTCACTTCACAAATGTCTCACTTAGCCACGTAAATTCTGGGCTCGATTGTGGCCGTAAGTCAAGGACTCCCTGTATAAGACAATGATCACCCCCACTCCCAGGCCAGGCCAGGCCAGGGCAGTCCTGATGACCGATGAAGGTGTCACCAAAGCTGAGCCAAAGTTGCACTGCTCAGGGCTGCGTTATGTGGAGCACGTACCTGGTCTGCCATTTCTCCAGCGATTCTCCCCGCTCTCGTGGCAAATAAGAAAGCAGCTGGAATTCATTAAAAAATATAATGCAATCACGACGGGCATCCCTCACTAAATTCCGCAGTTTATTGTAATGCCTGTAAAAGAAGCAGAAGACAAGAGACGGTTTGGCAGAGAAAAACTTTATTATTTAAGACCCGAAACAGTCATCCCTCATATTTAGACTTTCCTGCTCAAATCATTTGCAGTTTTCTGCTGCCAGGAGATCTGGTTATATATATATATATACACAGACCTTCAGATAATACGTTATGTTAAACTACGCTAAGAACAGCAGTGGCAGAGGGTTTTTTTTAAAAAAAGAAACAACATAGTATCTTGAAATTATTGAACAGCTATATCAAAGGAATTATGTAATGTGACAAGGTGGCCTGAATGTGTTTTCTCCTGTGCTCGGTTCTATATTTGCCTTTCATCTTATGGCAGTGATTTATCGGAGGGCATCAACCACTTCGGTGAAGAGCAGGTGGCTGGCCAGGTGTTTTCAGCGGCCACCTCACCCATCCCTGCCTGGGCATCCCTTCCCTGCCCTGCTTTGCCTGCCAACGAGAATGCCAGCAGCTTCTTCCGCCTGCCAATCTGTGAGGTCAACGGAACGGCTGTTCTTGCCAGCCGAGGCTGCAGCTGGGCACATTTTAAAAAGTGTCTGACCAAGTCTGCTAATGCAATGAGCTGCTCCTCGACTTAGAACAGTTCAATTAGTGTCCGTAACTGTGAAGTTACAGTGTCACTGAAAAAAAGTGACTTATGACTGTTTTTCACATTTAGGATGGTTGCAGCATCCCCATGGTCATGGGATCAAAATTCATCGCTTGGCAACTGACTCGTACTTATGACAGTCACAGTGGCCATGGATTCACTTAACAACCGTGTTACTAACTTAACAACTGCAGAGATTCACTTAACAAATGTGGCAAGGAAGGTCGTAACACGGGCCAAAAGTCACTTAAGAAAT
Organism: Masticophis lateralis; assembly: GCA_030761175.1. NCBI lineage: Eukaryota > Metazoa > Chordata > Lepidosauria > Squamata > Colubridae > Masticophis > Masticophis lateralis. Next base: position 21,607,885 of record JAUDYJ010000012.1, on the reverse strand, counting down.
GTCTCACTTAGCAACAGAAATTTGGGGCTCAATCATGGTTGTAAGTCGAGGACTCCCTGTAGTTGTAAACGGGCAGTCATATACCATAAATGAAATGAAATCAATTTAAATCCAACCAAATCGTCAGTAAATGAAGGAGCAGCCAGCTTTTCCTGCCAACAAAAGCACCAGGGAGGTTTCTGGGCCAGCCTTCCTTTACTGGGGCCTCCCTTCGAGATGCAGATTGCAAAATTTCCCCCAGGCAGAGAGTCTTTTTGAGAATCCTGGGGTTGCTCTGCGTATTTGAAGTGTGTCTGGTCTGGGGAGAACTGCCCCAATCTACGTGAACATATTCACCTATTGGGGACTTCAAAATTCTGAATTATAGAACAATTATAGAATAATAGGATAAGGTAAAGGTAAAGGCAAAGACAGATAAAGACAAGACAAGATAAAGATAAGCTTTATTTCATTTTTTTCTATGAACACACTGGCACACTGGCGTTAATAATTGAAATTCTGATGCCCACTCTCAAAAGAAAATAAATATCGGGTGGGACCTTGAAGGTTTTCTAGTCCAACCTCTTGCTCAGGTAGGACACCCTCCACCATCCTGTCCAATGCTACCTTGTTAAAGAAAGAATGAAGGAGGAATTTCCTGATAGTGAGAACAGTTAGTCAATGGAACAGCTGGCCTCCCTGGAGTTGTGAGTGCTTCATCCCTGGAGGTCTTCAGGAAAAGATTATAGACGCCCATTTGTCCTCTATGGAGCAAGTTCTCCTGCCTTGGCCTGGGGGCTGGACCCCGAGGTCCCTTGCAGCCTTATGATTCTATGTCTAATTCCATATGTAAAAGTAACAGAATGGGAATGTGGGAGAAGCAGAATTTAAATTACATTCCAGCACTTTGACTCAACAAACACACCCAAAGCTACGAAGTACCCAAAGCACAAAACAAACCCTCCTGCAACCGATGTTTCCTGATAATTCTGTAATTACTGGGTCCCATCGCCCCTGCCTTACCCAAGCTCACTTTTCTTCTGGGTCCCACAGCCAAAGTAAGGACAGCGGCTTCCTGGCCCCCCCCCCCCGTTTCATTGGGGAACAGAAGCTGAGATCTGAGGATTCTTAAGGGTCCCCCAACTCACTAGCAGACCCACCCAAGATTAAAAGAGATTAGAGCCTATTGAAGATTAGAGCCGAGGTGGCGCAGTGGCTAGAGTGCAGGACTGCAGGCTACTTCATCTGACTGCTAGCTGCAGTTCGGCAGATCGAATCTCACCGGGCTCAAGGATGACTCAGCTTTCCCTCCTTCGGAGGTGGGTAAAATGAGGACCCAGATTGTTGGGGGCAGGAGGTTGACTACTCTGTAAACCGCTTAGAGAGGGCTGTAAAAGCACTATGAAGCGGTATAGAAGTCTAAGTGCTATTGCTAAAAGCCTAGTTCCATGATGGCGAACCTATGACACACGTGCCAGAGGTGGCACACCAGAGCCCTCTTTGTGGGCACGCGTGCCGTCACCAACTGCTCTTCGTGGGAAAACAATCTGAAAATGGCCCCCAAAACAGCCAAAAAACAGACCATTTCTGGGCTGTTTCCAGGCCTTTTTCTGGCTGTTTTTGAGCCGTTTTCTGGACCCAAAAAACAGCCTGAAAAATGGCCAAAAAACAGGCATGCATGCGCCGGCCAGCTGGTCTTAGGTTTCCTGCGCTCCAGTGCGTGCACATACATGCTGTCAGGGTTTCAAGTAACCCGATTGGTCTGGTCCACACAAGGACACACGCACATGCAGGCAAGTTCCGGTTTGGGCACTTGGTACTGTTAGGATATGATTTGGGCCTAACAGTTGTCCAGGCAATATATGTGTTCTGTGACTTTAAGTTTTAATGCTGCATCATGCTGTAATGCTGAGTCATGCTATAATTAATTGTAATTTAACAATGTATTTAAGAAGGGTACTGTAAGGTATTCAGTGGATGATAAGCTGCTATCATCACGTGCGTGTGTGGGTGGATCTGCTACCATCCGGGGTTTGTGAACCAGTGAACCAACTACTGTTTGTTTGGTAAGGGTTTGTTTGGAGTTAACCAGTAAAGACTTGGACTGTTTAGAAGACTACGAGATTGTTTATTTTCCACTATAAAGAAAACTTTTGATAACACCAGTTTGTATGTATCTCCTATCTCATTGCTCTCAGCAACGTTTCTCTGTGCGCTTCACTCTGCTAGTTGTTACACAACAACATTATCCTTAACAGGTGCCGAAAAGGTTCGCCATCACTGGCCTAGTTCATCCATCTTCATCTACTTATTTTTGCAACACCACTGAAAGCTCGTAAAAATGCAACCTAAGACATAATTTCTAAATCAAAGAGTATTGTATTCCAAATCTTAAATATTCAAACTATGCATAAGAATTTATGTGAATGAAGTGTCAGTCAAAAATAATTCATTTACGCTGCTGAAATATGCCATTGCACCCGGGTCTTCCAAGTCGGTGAGGAATATTTGACCCCATCTGTCAGACTGCAGGAAGGTTGCGCGGGGAGGCAAATGGCAGATTGTTTGTCAAGAATGAAAAAGATTAAGAAGTATTTTACAGGCATAACATGGAATCATTTTCACAATCCAGGGAGGGTCCGACAGTAAAAAAAAAAATGGACAAACATACCAGGGGCAGAAAGATTTTAAACATTTTTATTAACTTGCTGTATTATGACTTTGGATTAGAATCCTCCATTACCTCTGAAATATATTCATAGATAATGATGCTATAATTAATGTCGGCTAGAAAAAAAATCCCTGATTAACCTTTCAGGTCTCAAGGGTATTTAGAGCACGGATGTATTCATATAATCGCCAAGGCATATTATTAACCTTTGCAATCGATTTTTTTAAAAAAGAGAGGACAGTATACTTTTTAGATTTTGATTCTGTATATCTTGGCTTTTCCAATGCCACTGTAAATCTGAAATAAATCTGCAAACTGAAGTCTGAAGGAATATGAGATTTTAAGCATGTCTATTAATTTGCAAGGCAGATTAAATACAAAAGGGCCTGCAAGTCTTCATTTTTTTCATTTTATTAGCAGTATATTATGGATTGATTGATGCATGCATGCATGTTTTTCTTCATCATCAGGGAAAACAATCTGTATCACGGATTACAAATGAACGCAAGTACTTTAGCTTAGGGGTCTAGGTGTGAAAACACAAACATCCATCAATTGTAGGTGAAAACTGAAGTGACAGAAGAGGTTGGATTTACATCCTGTCTTTCCTTCAGGAGCTCAAAGCAACACACACATGCAACCCCCTCCTGCTCCCCACCTTCCCCCCCCCCCCAACAACCACCTGGTCAGCCCTTCCTCAGCCCTTGCGGCTGAGGAACAGCACTGAACTTCTGTGTCTGACGGCAATGCTGAACCTGGATTTTTCTAGCCACTATTCCAACACCTTCACCCCGCTTGGATCTTGGTGGAAAAGCAACTGGAAACAATCCAGAACACAGAATAATAATGACCTTGGAGGTTTTCTACTCCAACCCCTGCTCAAGCAGGAGATCCTATACCTGTGATGGCGAACCTATGGCACACGTGCCACAGGTGGCATGTGGAGCCATATCTGTGGGCACGCAAGCTTTGCCCTAGCTCAGCCCCAGTGCGCATGCATGTGTCGGCCAGCTGATTTTCAGGCCTTCCGGGCCCACTGGAAGTTGGGAAATGGGCTGTTTCCAGCCTCTGGGGGGGAGGGAAGGCTGTTTTCACTCTCCCCAGGCTCCAAGAAAGCCTCTGGAGCCTGGGGAGGGCAAAAAACGGGCCTACCAGGCCCACTGGTAACCCTTTTGCCAACGTGTGCCAAAAGCGCAGGGAGTACCGGGGGGGGGGGGTGTCGCATAAGAATGCATGGGGGTGCAGGGTATGGAGGCATTGAATTTCGAATGTGGGCACATGCACACGCAACCCCCTGTGATCCCCCCATTTTTGGCACGCGATGGCAAAAATGTTAGCCATCACTGTCCTATACCATTCCAGACAAATGGCTGCCCCAAAAAACTCCAATGATGGAGAATTCACAACTTCCAGAGGCAAGCCGAACAGATTAACAGAGTTGAACGGGATCTTGTAGGTCATCTAATCCAGTGGTCATCAACTGATGGTCCGTGGACCACTGGTGACCCACGAGAAAATTTTGGTGGTCCGCAGAAAAATTGTTTGCATTTTTTATATTGCACTAAATCAGGGGTTCTCAAACTACGGCCCCTGGGACAGATACGTGCAATGAACATTTGTGTTGCTGCAGAGAGTCTCCCCCTCCGGGGTCTTTTTGTGTAGGTTGGAGGGGGCAGAAATTCCGACTTGGGGTCTGCTTCGGCCTCCTAGTGCAGGACTTTGGCCGAAGGCTGGAGGGAAGAACCACTGGTGGCAAAGAGCCGGAGGGCCTCGTTCCAGTAGGACTGCATCATGGCCTGGAACTCAGCCATGAGCCCACTGAGCCTCCAGGCGCCGGTACCTGGCCTTGTACTCCCGCAGGTCTCCTCTCTGCTTGGAAAGCCTATGCTCCTAGTCCTCAGTGAGGTGCTTCTGCTGGGAGCAGTCAGATCCAATTTGAGCTGAGCCAGCTGTTTGCCAACTCTTTCTCATGGTGGCTGCTTAGCTCCAGCAACTCCCTCCTGTTGGGGTCCTAAGGAGCCCAGGTGGGCAGGCAAGGAGTGGCTGGGAGGGGAGGGGAGGTAATAGAAGCCGGTGAAGTGCCCTTCGATCTGAGTGACATCGAGTTGGCCACCCCCAACCAATCACATGACCACCTAGCCATGCCCACTCAGGCAGTTATTAGGCAGATCATATTATTAGTGATCCACAAGATTTAAAATTATGAATTTAGTGGTCCCCAAGGTCTGAAAAGGAGGGGACCCCTGATCTAGTCCAAGCCCCACGCCGCCCAAGCAGGAGACCCTACACCATTTCTGACTGATGGCAGTCCAGTCTCTTCTTGAAAGCTTCCAGGGATGAAGCTCCCACAACTTCCAAAGGCAACTTCTGTTCCATGGGTTGATTGCTCTCAGAAAATTTCCCCTTATTTCTAGGTTGAATCTCTTCTTGATCAGCTTCCATCCATTATTCCTTCTCTGGCCTTCGGGTGCTTTGGAAAAGAGCTGTCCCCCTCCTCTCTGTGGTAGCCCTTCAAATATTGGAAGACTGCTATCATGTCTCCCCTGGTCCTTCTCTTCACTAGACTAGCCAGGCCCAGTTCCTGCAACCGTTCATCGTATGTTTGAGCCTCTAGTCCCCTAATCATCCTGGTTGCTCTTCTCTGCACTTTTTCTAAAGTCTCAATGTCTTTTTGTGTATGATAGTGACCAGAATTGGACACAGGAAAAGGTAGTCCTCGACGTACAACAGTTCATTTAGTGACTGTTCAAAGTTACAACGGCAGTGAAAAAAGTGACTTACGATTATTTTTCACACTTATGACCGTTGCAGCCTCCCATGGTCACATGATCAAAATCCAGACGCTTGGCAACTGACTCACATTTATGACGGTTGCCGTGTCCTGGGGGGAGTCACATGATCACCTCTTGCAACCCTCCGACAAGCAAAGTCCACGGGGAAGCCAGATTCACTCAACGACCGTATTACTAACTTTAACCCTTAACAAATGTGGCAAGAAAGGTCGTAAAACGGGGCAAAACTCACTGAACAAATATCTCACTTAACAACTTAAATGTTGGGCTCGGTTGTGGTCATAAGTTGAGGACTCCCTATATTCCAAGTGTGGCATCACTGGTGTAGAAAACAGGCCCTTTGTGAGGGAGATGGGCAGTTAAGAAGTTTGATAGATCAATAAATAACATAAACAGTACTATCGTATCACGTAAGCTTAAAATTGCCCGTTGATGCAACCTAGGCAGGGGTGGGTTCTCAATTTCTTTACTACCGGTTCTGTAGGTATGGTTTATTTTGTGGGCGTGACTTGTTGGGGGAATGTGACTGGTGGGTGTGGCCAACTTACTTTTTTTTTTTTGACTTTTAAAAGTATTTTTTTCTACAATCTTAAGAGGTTGCAGAAAAAAATGCTTTTAAAAGCCTCTCACGATCAGGCAATTCAGCTGGGATCGCCAGAGGCTTTTAAAGGTAGAAAAAATGCTTTTAAAAACCTCTGACGATCCCAGCTGAGCCACGCAATCATCAGGGGCTTTTGTTCTTTTTACATTTAAAAGCATTTTTTCAGCCAAAGAGGTTGTAGAAAAAATGCTTTTAAAAGTAAAAAAAAAAAAAAAGCCTGTGATGAAGTGGGAGGGGTAAGTGAGAGGCGACCGGGCTGGGGACCGGTTTGGGGGCGTGGCCAGCCAATGTTATTACCGGTTCTCCGAACTACTACAAATTTTCACTACCGGTTCTTGTGAACCGGTGCGAACTGGGAGCAGCCCACCACTAAACCTAGGACCGCATTGGCCTGTAAATTAACCCTTCTGGAGAAGACCGGATGGATACCTGCGTCCTCTTTGTTGCTGCATTGCTTGACATGCTGTCTGCATGAAAACCAGCCCCTTCAGCTCCGGGAATTCCAGGATCTCCAGGTAATCTTGAAGCACCTTCCAGTCAGGCACAACATAGTGAGTGACATCATCGGACAGCAATTTCCCATCTGAAGCAATAAAACCAAAATTTAACGATATGTATAAATATGTCGTCAGGTATGACGAAAGACAGGCAGGGGAATCCTGAGGGATTTACAATTTAAAACGGGATAAATTTAATTTATCCTGTTTTAATTTACAATTTAAGACGGGATAGGGCAGGGGTCAGCAACCTGTGGCTCTGCAGCCGCATGTGGCTCTTTCATCCCTCTGCTGCGGTTCCCTGTTGCTGGTCAGCTCCACAATTGATAGGGCTTTCGGTTAGGACAGGTAGAGGAAAAAGGATGCTGTGCTAGGAGGAGACTCTATGGTGGGGAGAACCAGACTTCTCCAGAATTGAATGGGGGGCTTCCAGTTAGGAGCTTTGTGGCTCTTTGAGCGTTTAAGGTTGCTGACCCCTGGGATAGGGGAAGACAGCTGACGAAGGGAGAGGAGGTAAGGCTTAAAAGTGTACAGTAGGGGGAACTTATGCAGTTTTTAACTTACAGAAACTTAGAAAGGGAGACCAGTTTCTGGGAATGGAGCAGGGGAGAACACGATCAGCAATGACTTCTCGTTTTTTTAAAAAAATTAATGACAAATAGAAAGTAATAGTAGGGCAATGATTACTGGCATCGAAGTCATGGACTTACACCTAGACCCATCACCCCAGTTCAGCTCTGCTGTGGATGCGTGCGTGCCTCCCACCAGCCAACTGCTCTTCGGGTCTCTGCCACACATGCGTGGGGGCCTGGGTGCTTGTGGGGGGTGACATTCATGGGTGTGCGGCTCATGGAGGGCGTGCACACGTGGGGAAGCACACATGTGTGGGGAGTGGGGCGCATGAACGGGGGCTGCACGAACATTACATTTTGGGGGTTCAGGCGTGACCTTGCTCGCACTTTGGGCACTCGGTCCAGTTAGCCATCACTGACCTAGACAATAATATTGAAGCCAGTATTTCCACTTAACAATCATCCTTTTGGGGAAGGGGAGAAAATTTATTCTGCTTTCAACAGGAGCCTCAAGGCCATCGCACACAAAATGGGAGGGTTTGACTACAAGCACAACTGAGGTTTAAAATTCTTCCAGGGCTGAGCAGCCTTTTGGATTCAATCCCAAATTTTGCACTGAAACCCACAAGGGCAGCACATGGCATTTAAAGCAACTGCATTTATCCTGGGCTGTGGGAGTCAATCCTACTAAATGATGCAGCTGCTTTAAAGAGTCAGAGACAAGGTGCTAACTTTCAAACTAAACTTCATTTTTTGGGAATACCTGTATCAATAAAAAGTTTCCCGTGCTCTTTAATGAGAAATCAAAAGCAGACATACTGCTCACAGCATGCAAGAAGTTTAGATCAAAAGTTGCAACAGGATATGCAAACTGAGAAATTGAATTAAATACCCCACGAAAATGGTAGTATGATATTCTTTTAGGATATCCTTTTTCATCCTTTTTCATCTCTGCCTTTTTAAGCAGAGATGAAGGAAAAAACTTCCTTTGACATATCACATTTAGTCCTAGGGAGACATTCTTATGTCATTCTCCCCTGACCTTTTCTATCAGAAAGGGACTGCATAGCCTACCTGGAAATAATTTTATTAATAACAAGTCCGTAAGGAGAAGGGCAGTATATAAATCTAAATAAAAATAAAGATAAAGATAAAGAAAGTATCTATTTTATTAGTAAATGCCAACTACCAGCTAGTTACCAACTCATTTATTTTTAAGGACAAAGGCAAAGAAATGTACTTAATTTTACATTCAATTATGGTGGGGAAAAAACAGGGGGAAACTTGGATATTCCATGTAATTTTTAACATTTTCTAACAGCTTTTAATTTTCACAAAACTGAAGTGAGGTCGTATATGGATGAGAATCTTTCTGGTATGGTTGTTCCAATCAATCTTGGAATTCAGATTTATTACCTGGAGATTTAAGGGGCTCCCCCCCAGAGAAGGACCAGCCTCACAAGAAGAATTAATTATTGCCAGCTAAGCAGGCAATGCTCTCAAAGAAGAATTTTTATGGGCCTTCTTAGCCCATGCCTGTTACAGGTAAAACACCTGGTACTTGTAGTCCTTACAATTCGTTTAAAGACCATTCAAAGTTACAAGGCATTGGAAAAAGTGACTTGACCATTTTCACACTTATGACTCTTGCAGCACCCCCATGGTCTTTTGATCAAAATTCAGACACCTGGCAACTGACTCCTATTTATGTCGGTTGCAGTGTCCTGGGGTCTTGTGATCCCTTTTTGTGATCTTCTGACAAGCAAACTCAATGGAGAAGCCAGATTCACTTAACAACTAGGTTACTAGCTAATCAACTGCAGTGATTCACTTAACAATGGGGCAAGAAAGGCCATATAATGGGAGAAAACTCACTTAGCAAATGTCTCCCTTAGCCACAGAAATTTGGGCCTCGGTTGTGGTCGCAAGTTGAGGACTCCCTGTAATTTAAAGCTGGCTTATGCCTGAATCATGTATACTTGATATGTATATGTATATCTATCTATGTAGGTCTTTGGTTATTCGGGTCTTCTCCCACGTAAAATTGGAAGTGTCTTGGCGACGTTTCGATGAAGTCTCATTTGTCATCTTCAGGCTGGTGTTCTCGGCTTTGTGCTTCCAGGAGCAATGTGAGATCGCAGCTGTCTCTTACATTGTTCCTGGAAGCATGAAGCAGAGAACACCAGCCTGAAGATGACCAATGAGACTTCGTCGAAACGTCGCCAAGATACTTCCAATTTTACGCAGAAGACCCGAATAACCAAAGACCTACATACAAACACCCGCGAAAACCTCAGAAAACAAATATCTATCTATATGTATATCATGTATACATATACGATATACATATAGATAGATATATCTATATGTATATCATGTATACATACACCGCCCTATATGTATATCATGTATACATACACCGTCCTGAGTCCGCAAGGAGAAGGGCGGTATACAAATCTAAACAAACAAATAAATAAAATAAATAATAAATATATCTCCTCCCACTTATGACCGTATGACTGTAACCTTGTTGCTGGTACCCTTAAGATTTATATTGACTGTTTCCCTATGACTACCATTAAATGTTGTACCTTATGATTCTTGATGCACGTATCTTTTCTTTTATGTATACTGAGAGTGTATGCACCAAGACAAATTCCTTGTGTGTCCAATCACACTTGGCCAATAAAGAATTCTGTTCTGTTCCGTTCCGTTCCATTCTTACTCTACTCTATTCTTCTATTCTACTCTACTGTACTCTATTCTATTCATATGCACCAAGACAAATACCTTGAGTGTCCAATCACACTTGGCTAATAAAGAATTTTATACTATTCTACTTTTCCTGGATTCAGTCTACATAGCTTGCAAGGCCTTTCCTGCCCTCTAACCGTGCAAAAAGCAACACTTTAAATCTGATCCTTTCTCTACTTTCTGCTGGGCATGAAGCCTTCTCCTTCTTCTTGAAAGCTACCATGAAAACTTGGAATAAATTCTTCCCTTTTGCTTGTTTGGGTCCAATGTGTTGCTTGGAAAGAAAAGGGCTGGAATGCAACTCACTCTCTACTAAGAAAGTTACTTTAGCAGCCTATATTTTTAATGCATTTATACACGTTGACTTTCCTCCCCCTGGATGGATCCCTTTCGCATTCAATGAGAAGTAATGAAGCCGTTTCCCCCTTCGCAAGCACAAAATCCAGAAGTGATATCCAAATGAAAACAAATTTACCTCTTTAAATAAAATAATCAACTTTAACCATTCCATTGCTATGGAAATAATGTGCATTTCTTATTTGCAACTAGTAAATCTTTGTGAACTGTCACCATTTCTATTTACAAAATTCATGGTATTTCTTACAAATTCTTTGACCTTACTTAAAAAAAGGGGAGGGGGAAAAAGCCTTTTCCCCCCACCTTTTTCTTTCAAAGTACCCCCACTTTTTTCTTTTCTCTTTAAATGAAAACTTAATAATTCTTCTTCTTTGATTTAACATACAAGCTTTAAACTTCAACGTTCCCTTTAGATTCTCTCCCTCCATTGGACACTGAGCTCCTTCAGTGGGTCTGAAATAGAGAGGTCTCGGCACCAGCAGCGATTTCGTCCAACTACACGCCTTTTTCCCACCCAACACGTGTTCACACATTCACACGTGTTCTCTCCACGTGACGCTAATATTTTGAGATGACAGTCATAGCCAACCCCACTCCTGGCTCCGCCCCCCGGCCCCTCCCTCCCTCACTTTCGCAAACCCCGCCCACAGAAGGAAAGGCCGCAAACAGCGTTCACACGACTCTCCCCCACCCCGAGTCGCGGCCCCGCCCCCTCGAAGCTCCGCCCCCGTTCTCAACGCACCGCGGGGACAGCCCGCCCGGCAGAGGGCGCTGCCGCAGGGCACGTCGGGACGCAGGTAGTGCTCGCGCACGACCCGCACGGAGCGGCCTTGCAGGCTCCGCAGCAGCAGCACTTTCTCAGTCCGCAACATCTCCGCGAGGAAGCGGGGCCCCGTCGTTGTCCCGCCTCCCGTTGCCGGGCAGCCCTCCTTCCTGTCCCTCTGATTGGCCGTCGCCGGGGAAGGGGGCCGGGCTTAACAAAGGACGCGCGCAGAGGGGCGGGACCGCGCGGGAAGGGCGTCGCCACTTCCGGTGCCTTTTCCCGCCAATGTCTGAGGTAAAAATTGGACCTTGTTCTACCGCCGTCGGCCTCTCAGCGGGCGTCGCGCTCCGGGCAGGCCGCGCGAGCTGTGAAGGCACCTTTATTATTTCGGAGCCGCGAGATGCTCCCCGTCTTCCTGCTTCTGCCCGCCGCCACCACGACACCCCTATGACTACCTCGAGGCCGGATCTCTCGACGCTTTAGCCCCGCAGGCTCGCTGCCTTTTTCCGCCCCGCCTTTTCTTCAGGAGCTTAACTTAACAGGAGCAGAGTTGGAAGGGATCTTTGGACGTCATCTAGTCCAACCCCCTGCTCACACAGGAGACCTGCACTAGGGATTCGAACCATCGAACTGCCGACCTTTCTGATCGACAAGCCACTGAGCCAACTAGTCAGGCTCCATGGTGCTATAACAACAATCCCGCGAGGTGGGCTGGGCAAACAAGAGTCCCCAGCTGCGAAGTCACTGAGGGAATTTCTCTGAAGGAGGCCCCGGTTTCCATCCTGCCAGTTCAATGCTTTCCCCACTGGCCCAGAACCCACCACCCTCAGGCATCCCCTTCACGCGGAGGCCCCCCAGATGTCGCTTGGGAAAAATACCATCACATCAGTGTCTTTGCGCAGTAACAGAGTTGGACCGGACCTTGAAGCGGGTGAAATCCAGCAGGTTCTGACAGGTTCTGGAGAACCATTAGCGGAAATTTTGAGTAGTTCGGAGAACCGGCAAATGTCACCTCTGGCTGACCCCAGAGTGGGATGGGAATGGAGATTTTGCAGTATCCTTCCTCTGCCACACCCACAGAACTGGTAGTAGAAAAAATTGGATTTCACCACTGCCTTGGAGGTCATCTAGTCCAACCCCTGCTCACGCAGGAGGCCTGTACTAGGGATTCAAACCACCAAACTGCTGACCTTTCTGACCAACAAGCTCAGCGTCTTAGTCATTGACTAGTCAGTTCTTAGCAACTCAACTTGGTTAACAAACTGCACTCAATGGAGCTGTGTCCCAAGGTTCTGTCTTGGGCCCAGTGCCCTTCCAGTAGCAATAAGACTTATATACTGCTTTACAGGTGCTTTATAAAACTCTCTGAGCAGTTTACAAACATTAACATCTTGCCCCCCAACAATCTGGGTTCTTATTTTATTGACCTCAGAAGGATGGAAAGCTGAGTCAACCTTGAGCCTGGTGAGACTCGAACTGCTGGCTGTGGACAGAGTTAGCCTGCAATACTGTATTTTAACCATTGGGAAGGAAGGTAAGAAGATAGCAATAGCACTCAGATTTATATACCACTTTACAGAGCCAGCCTATTGCCCCCAACAATCTGGGTCCTCATTTTACCGGCATCAGGATGACAGAAGGCTGAGTTAACCTTGAGCCTGGTGAGACTCGAACTGCTAAACTGCAGGCAGCCGGCAGTCAGCAGAGGTAACCTGCAGAAGAGGGGCATCGTCAAATTCGCAGATGACACCATGTTGGTGGGAATAGCCAAAACCAGAAAATGAGCTGAAGGTTCAGAAGGATCTTAACACACTAAAACATGGCGGCTATCCAACAAAAGGCAATTCGGTGGGAGAAAAATAAGGGTTTACACTTAGGCAAGAAAAAAATACAAATGCAGGCTTCATCAATAACAGGATAGTTTTAAGAACAGGTGAAGTGTTAGTACCGCTTTATACTGCAAAGTTTTGTACTGCATCCAACCTAGTGCAGCACTTTCCCCGCTACCCCATCAGTAGGTTGATCTTGAATCCCCCAGAGATAATTCATGGCTGAGTGGGGAATTGAACCTAGGTCTCTGCACTCTTGGTCCAGCACAAAGAAGAGGGGGGCAACCTCTTCTCCAAACCTCCTGAGGGCAGGACAAGAAGAAATGATGCAAATTAATCCAGGATAGAACCAAGCTAGAAATAAGGACAAATTTCCTAACAGAATAATTAATCATTAAAATGGCTTGCATTCAGAAGTTGTTGTGGGTGCTTGATCACTAGAGGCTTTTAAGAAAAGATTGAGCAGGAGGATGGACTAGAAGACCTCCAAGGCCTCCTCCAATTCTGTTATTTTGTTCTCTTGGTCTTGTTCTTGCTTTCCTTTGTCAAAAGAGAAGTCCTATGAAATAAATAATGCACAGTAGTTGTGAGTTTTATGTATTTTATGAAGCTTTTTAAAATGTGTTTTTATATGGATTTTTCCATGTTTTTAAATGGTTCTCTTATTCTTTATTGTTTATATTTTCTTTTTCATTGTTTGTAAGCTGCCCAGAGTCATATATCACAGCCGAGGGTGGCTGTATAAATTTGAATTGCTTATTTATTTGGGAAATTTATATAGCTGCCCATCTCACCATATGAGAATCTGAATGGCATACATAATTAAAAACACAAACAGTACAATTTTAAAATTTAGTATCATTTTTGTTACAAAACAGATTTTAATCTTTAAAAATTTAAAAAATAAAAATACAAACTAAGAATAAAAAAAAATCTTATATTTTATATGTGTCAATAGTCTCTGGTTTAATCTAAAACAACACAACAAAATAACCCAAACCAAAAACATTAAAACCAATTAATACCACCAAAAATATATAACAAAATTCCTATTCTGTTTTTCTTTATATACATAACACAAAGTGGTGAACATACTGTGAGCATAATGTGAGTTTCATATGGTGTAGTCTTAGCATCCTGACACATACAGAATAGTAAGTATAAATGTGTAAATGATTCTCAACTACAAAGGAATCAACAAAAAGTTCAATGAGAAGAAAGGAAGAGTGCTAGTGAGATATTGAGAGGGGTAGGAGCAACTATATCTTGTAGGATATGAGCTGTTTTTCTGATGAGTGCTTCCAGATGAAGTGGAAAGACTACTGAGCCACATCAAAACTACTAATTGCAATTCACTCCAATTTGTGGACATGCATTATAGCTAGAAGAGGACAATTATTTGTGAACATCAGTCCCAGAATTCCCCAGCCAACATGTTTTAAAGTTGCCAAGGTTGAGAAATACTGGTTTAAATATAAAGTCGAATAGGAAGTGAAGAGGCTGGGTGTGAAAGTAAGGGTTTTTTTGCAGGAAAGCAAGATCCTGAAAGTGAATAGATAATTAAGAAATTTCTATAAAATCTGAGATTCTTAGACCAACCCTTTCATCAATTGTATAAGAGACTTTAGCCAGAAATGAACTACAGCTCATATGGGGAAGGAGAACATGTTTGGCAAGAGCTTTGGGAATCTTATCAGGAGGGCTAAACAACTGAAAGGATGAGGGGAAAAAGAAATGTTGACCATGAAAAGTCTTGGACACTAGGAACATGGATTCATACCATCATAATAAAGCTATGCAAGACAAAGAAAAATAGTTAAAATTCTTAATAGAAGTAGTGCTTACAATCATTTGTTTAGTGACCGTTCAAAGTAACAACAGCACTGAAAAAAGTGACATGGCTATTTTTCACACAACTGTTGCAGTATCCCCATGTTCACATCATCAACATTCGGATACCTAGGAAGCGTCGTGGCGAGACAGTCGGGGAATTAGCGGGCTCTGATGAGCTCCGCGAAACCCGGGCTGACAAACTGCTGCCGAGGGATCTTCGGACCAGAATCGTCCTGTAGGGATGGGAGAGAAGGAGAGGCACCTCGGAAGACCAAGAGGAACAGGCAAGTTCCTCGAAGGTCAGAGGAATCTCCGATTTGGCAGTGGGGGTGGCAGCCATTGCGGCTGTCAAGAAGCTGGGGCAACCGGAATAAGTATTGAGCAGGAGCGATGAATGCAATGTAGTTTTTGAAGCCGGGTGAGTGACAGCCCATAGGTGAAATAACAACAAGAAAAAAAATATTTTAAATCCTGAAACCCCCAATGTAAAACTAGCGGCTAACGCGCATGGGGGAAGAAAAAAGGATGTTAGCAGAATTTAAAGGGACAAAAACCCGAAAAGAAAATTGATTTCTGAACAAAATTAACTGGAAAATTTTAAGAATAAGAAGAAATAATCCCAAAATTGACTAAAGGATTGGAAAGAAAATAAATAGATCCTTTCTTGTTGAAGACTAAGAAAAATAAAAGACAATTGGATATTAAGCTCTGCAACACAGGTGCAATATATTTAAAGATAAAATAAAGGAGAAAAAAAAAGAGGGGAAAAGTATTGTTTAATTTGGACTGGACTATAAAATTGATTTGGTATCTTCAAAGTTAAAAAGAAAAAAATTCGGATACTTGACAATTGGCATGTATCTTTGGCTGCTGCAGTGTCTCAGAGTTATGTAATCACCTTTTGTGACCTTTTGACCAGCATAGTCAACGGAAAAGCCAGATTCAGTTACTAACTTAACAACTGCAGTGAGTCACTTAACGGCTGGCAAGAAAGGTCATAAAACGGGGCAAAGTTCACTTAACAACTGCCTTGCTTAGCTTGAAAATTTTGAGCTCAGTTGTGGTCGTAAGTCAAGAACTGCCTGTATGTGGCAGTGAGGAGACCAGTAAACAGTGACAATCTCATATCCTATCTCCAACACATAAGGTCTTACTTAACAGCTGCCCCGTTTAGCAAGCATCTAAAACTCTTGACAGCACTGAAAAAATAAGTGTACCACAGGCCCTTGCATTTATGACTCTTGCGGTAACCCTGCAATGATTGACATTTGTTTGCTTCACAACTGGCTGCTGATAAGAAGAGTCAATGGAGAAGCTGACAGTAAAATTGCAAATCAAGGTCGCACGTCTTGCTTGCCAATCAGGAGTAGTGACTCACTTAACCACCAAATGAGAAGTAATGTCAATCTGTTATAGTCATGATGTTTTGTATAGCGACCACAATGCTTAGCAGCAGAGCTTCTGGCCCCAAAAGAAATTGGAAGCAAAAATAATACTACCGGTACTATGGATTATGGTTATACAATTATGGTTTATATTAAGGAATGCTTCTCCATCTTTGGGCAGAGATGTGACCAAACTGTTTATAAATCATTTCACAAGTTCTCAAGGAAACAGGCTTCAGTGGTAATGGGAGACATGAAATACCTTTATTTTAGCTGGCAAATAAACTCCCCTCGGATTGAGTGGCCCTACAGATGTCTCACTTGCTGACAATAGTGTTTTTCAGAAAGGGAAGGAGACACTGGAATCCGTTACGCTGGACTTAATTTGGACCGAAGAGAGGAGCTGATCAGTAGCCTGATGGTATCAGGTTCCCTGGGAGCAGTGGGCAGGTCGTGTTGATATTCAGACTCAAGAGGGAGAAAAGCTGAGCGGAGTAAGCCACAGACTTCAGAGAGGTGAGCTTCAGTCAGCCTGGGCAAAAAGCATACAGCCTATTGAAACGTGAAATCCTAAGTGAGAAGTCGAAGAGGGATGGGAGAACGTGGGAAAATAGATTAGGCATAAATGATCCCCATAATAAGGAAAAACGAAAAGCTTTAAGAAGTCTGTGAAATTCACTGAACAGCAAAAAGATGCGTATTGGAAATAGACTCGGCAGGAATCCAGGTAATTCAAGTATGTAAGGATGGGGTTGGGAGGAATAAAGGTGTTAAAAAGAAGTTTTTTGGGGGGGTGTATCTGAAAAATAAGATAACACAAGTACTACTCAGCTTAAAACCACTACTGTCAGCTTCCATTGCTAAGCAAGTCAATTGTAAGAGGGTTGTGCCTGATTTTACAACGTTTTTTTGCCATGGCTGTTAAGCAAATCACTGCTGTTGTTAAACGAATCATGTTGCCATTAAGTGAATCAAGCTTCCTCCATTGACTTTGCTAGTCAGAAGCTGGCTGGGAAGATAGCAATTAGTGATCATCTGACCCTGGGAGGCTGCAACCATCGTAACTACATGCTAGTTGCCGGGGACCTGAATTCTGATCACTTGAAAAAAATCACTGATTTTTTTCAGAATTTCATTTTCCAGAATTTCATTTTTTTTTAATTGAAAAAGTTTTACAATACAATTTTTTTTCATTTCCCCCCAACCCCCCCTTCCCCCCTACCTCCCTCCACCCCAACCCCGTTTCCCCCCCATCCTCCCCTTGATTTCCGCTACAATTAAAAAAAAATTAAGAAAGAAAAAATTAAAGAAAAAAAACCAAGTACATATAACAAAATAATATAACAAATAAACCTATAAGTAATAAATTTTTTCTAGAATTAACAATATTGTAATAAAAAGAACTAGTAATAATACAGAATTTCATTTTTTAATGTGTGCCAGTGTGTTCCCAGAAAAAAAGAAACAATAAAGGTGATCTTACCTTATTGACCTTAGAAATGCCGCAATGATCATCAAGTGTGATGGAGGTCAGTTTTTAGTGCTGTTGTAACTTTGGTTCCTAAACAAATGGTTGTAAAATGAGGACTATCTGTAGAGCCTTCCTATTAGAAGCAGAATGATCCAGGCAGCTTCTGAGATAAACCTCTTAGTGGTCAGAACTGTTGAGCAGTGGGACAATCCACCTAAGAGGGTGAGGGACAGACACCCACCCCCACGGCTCTGGCAGGAGGGTCCCAAATAGGGTCTAGTGTCAGGGTTCCCCACCCAAAATAAAGTCCAAAGTCCCTCAATACCCACATGTCCATCACATGGTCCAATCAAAGCACCATCCCAACTGGAGATGCCTCTCAGTCATACCCCTCCAGGTGCAGGACAGGATGTCCTTGACGCTCTGAGAAAGGAATGTTATTATGACTATATATAACCCCTGCTCCATACAATCCCCACTCCCAGTTTCCCACAGCAGTGAATGTGGCTGGCCTGAAGGCCCAATGCAAAAGATGGCTCCCAGGCCTGATAGTTAGATAATCTAACCAGGAAGAGTTAGTGGATTCCCAAACTAACCAAGGCATGGTCCAGATCCGTACGGTACCCACCAACTCATACATGCTGTGATACTTTCCTGTTACAGGTAGTTAGCGACTTAACAACAGTTCATTTAGTGACCATTCAAAATTACACCCGAAAAAAAGTGACTTGTGACCAGTTTTCACACTTACATCCTTTGCAGCATCCCCATGGTCGTGTAATCAAAATTCGGATGCTTGGCAACTAGTGCATATTTATGACGGTCACAGTGTCCCGGGCCATGTAATCACCTTTTGCGACCATCTCAAAAGCAAAGCCAATGGGGGAGCCAGATTCACTTAACCATATCAGTAACTTAACTGCTGTGATTTATTTAACTGTGGCAAGAAAGGTCATAAAATGAGGCACTTAACAGCCTCACTTAGCAACAGAAATTTTGGGCTCAATTGTGGTCATAAGTCGAGGAACACCTGCATTTTTCCCAGAGAGGTGATACTGTTTTATTTCAGCATAAAAGAACTTACTACTCAAGGAAACAATGCTGTTAAGAACGAACATAATCACAAGTTGCTAAAAACAGAGGAATAGACCAAAACCTGTCATTCTGAATGGATTACTATCTTCATTTTTGCTGGCATGTCAGAGCCGTTATGATCAATTATTAAGTAAAGAAGAAAAATTTACTGTGATATACACAACTCTGATTTTTTTTCCATATACATGCAGTTGTAATGTATCATCTTTTGACATTTTAATGACATTTTAATCTGGTAACTCCTTTCATTTTCAGGTTATGTTCATGTACACTGTAGAAGCTCCCATCTACTTCCCTCCCCCATGCCAGTCAACGAAGAAAAATGCCTTTCCTTCGATATGGCAAATTAAAAGATATACAGTAGCAGCCCAACTCAAGAAACAAACCACGAAAGACAAAAAGGTTTATTCTGTAGTTGAAACGTTTCTGTTTCCAAAACCATGATTCACCACTGGTGTATTGCGATCCAATGAACCTTTGCAGTCCACAGAGGTAAATCCCACCCAGTTAGTTCACAGATTTGAAATGGCAAGAGAGAGCTACATCTCTCAAGATATTTTTTGTATTCGTTA
Organism: Masticophis lateralis; assembly: GCA_030761175.1. Classification (NCBI taxonomy): domain Eukaryota; kingdom Metazoa; phylum Chordata; class Lepidosauria; order Squamata; family Colubridae; genus Masticophis; species Masticophis lateralis. Next base: position 21,588,714 of record JAUDYJ010000012.1, on the reverse strand, counting down.
GATCATTTAAGTGCATTTGCCAGTAGTTTTCAGAGTGTAATTTTCATAACTGGCATTGAGCGTCACTCTTTCCCTAGATCAGCCCTGCTGGATGAAGCAAAGCTTCATTGCCCTTTTGTGATTGTTCCAGCATCCTGGCTGCTTCCTTCAAAATACGCTTAATCTTCAAAATAAAAAAAGAAAAATGCACAAAAATACTGCTGTAGTATACATTGTCACAAGCAATGACATAACCTATTAGATTCATAGAGATCATCCTTATTCTACATTTATTTTTGCTTAATTTCTACTGTTATATATTGGTTAAACAATTCCAACATTAAGATGAAATTGTTAAACTCTACTTTTATACATCATGCAATTTGACACCTGTATAAAGTTTGGGGACTATGTAAGTATTTGGCAACATTTGTCATTCTGGGATAAATCTGTTGTGTGTTTTAATGAATAAGGGCGAATATTTGTAGCTCAGGGTTGAAATGAAGAGTCCTTGGTGCTCTCTGAGCTTGGTTGTTATTTTTTGCAGATGTCTCATTACTAGGTAACTAGGTAACATCATTAGTTAAGTTTTTTAACTTTCCAGTCTAGCCTAGAGTTCTGCATACATCTTTTTAATTCAGTGCACTTGTTTATATCAACTTTTAAATTATACCCTATGCACACTTACCAAACAATGTGCTCCACCAAATTAAATACTGTAAAATGTATTACATTACAATTAAGTGTATTGTCAAGCTCTTTGGCAACTACCAGAGTAATTCTTCCAAGCAAGATTCTCACAGGGTCTCCTTTAACGCCATCTATCAAGATGAAAAAGGATTACCAGAATTCTAGAACTGACTTATTCCAAGTGTCGAACTAATTTATCCCCCGTTGCATTATTGGCGGTGTTTTTCTTAGTTCCTCTCTAATAGGTTTGTTGTGAACCAACAAGGAGGCAATTCTTTTCGCTGATAACAAAGGAGCAGGTGGCTGTTTACAAAACTGCCTCCTGAATTCTTATCAATCGCTGAACTAAGTAACACACATAATGGGATCCAGCTGTTCATTTTCTTTTTTTTTCTTTTTTTTTTATAATTTCAGAAAAGTGCTTCACAGTTAACGTAGCAGGATTGGAAGCCAATACAATGCGGGGAACTCTTCTTTAAAATCATGTGTTGCATTATTTATCCCATTGCACTATTGGAAAGTAAACTCTTTCAGCATAATTCTTCTCGTGTATATCTTAGATTTTCCTTATAGCCACAACTTAGTTTGGCAGATTGGAGGGAGAGAAAAGCCCAAATCATCCTGGGAGTATATAAAAAAAATGAAAATTGGAAACGGGTCACCACCAGCAACTTACCTGTTATATCCAAATACCATATTTTTCGGAGTATAAAATGGACCTTTTTCCCCCTAAAAGGGATTGAAAATTTAGGTGCGTCTTATACACCGAATGTAGCCCCGTCCACCCACTGGCCCCCACCCTTTGGCCTCTGCCTCGCAGCAGTTACCTCCTTGCAAGCAAACAGCAAGAAAAAACAGCTCCTTTCAGCTTCAGCTCAGCCTAATTAGCACAAGTTGATTGGATGGGCCTCCCGATTCAGCTGATTTGCTCGCAGCTGTTTTGCTCAGGGCTCTGCTGCTTGCTGCAAGGAGGTAAATGGCTGGAGCAGATTTTTTTCCTCCTTGTGCTAATCAAGCTATGCTGAAAACAAAAATGAAAGTAAAGCAGGCTGTTTGCTGTTTGTTGCAAGGAGGCAAAATTGCTCAGAGGCAGATTTCTTTTTCTTCCTTTTCCTCACTAAAAAAGGTAAGTGCCTCTTAACTCTGGTGCGTCTTATACTCTGAAAAATACGGTAGCTTTTACACTCAGTAGTAGTTTTTCTGAAAATTGGCATTGGCAAAAACATGAATAGATATAAGTGGGAAGCTGATAGAATATTTCTGTGTACAGATAGTTCTCGACTTACAACGGTTTATTTAGTGTCTGTTCAAAGTTACAACGGCATTGAAAAAAGTAAGTTATGATAGTTTTTCACACTTACGATTGTTGCAGCATCCCCATGGTCATGTGATCAAAATTAAGCCACTGGTCCACTAACTCATATTTATGATGGTTGTGGTGTCCTGGGGTCGTGTGATCCCCTTTTGCAACCTTCTGACAAGCAAAGTCAATGGAAACCAAATTCAATTAACAACCGTGATAGTAACAACTTCAGTGATTTGCTTAACAACCATGGTGTTGTTAAGGTCGTAAAATGGGGCAAAACTCATATAACAACTGTCATGGAAATTTGACTGCTTTCAAAGGAGCCTGAAACTATTCATCAGTGTTAGGTCATTTTGATGAGCATATATAGATCAGAAAAATGCTGATGGACAATGATTTTCTTCCTTCTATACAGCTTTAAGGTACCCTCCTAAACTTCCTCCCACCTTATCTGTGCAGCAAATGATGACTCGAAATAGTTCAAAGATGCCACCTGATTTAATTTCTCCCGATAGATGGCTAAAAGGAATTAATCAATTTCCTATTGGCAAGAGTTATTTTAGCAGCCCTTTGGAATGTAATTCTAAACAACCAAACTGAATCAAGAAACACCCTGGGCCTTATAATCAAGGAACTCTAATAGTTCCATAAATATTGGGACGTTCCAGCTTGAGTTCCTGCCCAGATAAGGATAGATCTGAAATATTCAGACAATTCAGGCTATTTCAGGTCCCTTATTCCTTGGATATTGGTCATAGATGTGTTTAAGCTTCTTTTATTCTACAATCTTACACTAGCATTGTTACAAGTTATAATTTGCCAGTAAGGACAACTTCAGAAAACCACAATTGCAAACAAAATGTAAGGAGGATTTTTTTCAGAATGATAATTGGCATATACGGCTCTTTTTATAGCACCATAGAGAGAAACAAAAATGTTTCCATAACCACTTGAAAAGAAAAAGGGGTGAAAAGCCCCCCCCCCAAAGCAAATGATTTGCAACAACTCCGGTTGAATAAACTTGTCTTTATTAGCACAGAATGATGTTTAAACTATGGATTGGTTTAAAATTCAGGCAATGGACATGGATATTTACACAGCTATTTTTATGAACAATTCCAACTATTAAAGATTCTTGACTGATAAAATCAGTAACCATAAAGATAAGACAACTTTAGTGTATGTACTGCAGTATCTATGTGAACTACACATAAAAAGTGATCGGAAGAATAGAGTATTGCCAGTATTTTTATTTCAGTACCCTGGACAGTTTTTTCTCTGCCTTAACCAACTTTGCATTGTCACAGGTTCATTTTTCTGCAGCCCCATAGAGATATCTGGCAGGCTGCATTTCAGATGAATAAAATAATATGCAAAATAGACATATGTTACGATGCCTAATATTGCACGTGCAGAATTTAAATTTTCCTAGTGAATAATTTTTGACTTCGTTAATTGTTTTTTTTTTGCACAGTAAACACCCCCCCCCCACATCTGTTGTTTGCTTTTTCTTCCGAAAGGCAGGAAAAAAAATGCAGTTTGTGCTGACAAACTTCTAAGTAAGCAGGTAAAAATGAAATGCTACAAGGATGAGGAGGCACAGAGGAGACGGCGCACAGATTCTTTGCTGAACCATGTCGCTCTGCTGGCGTTCTCGAAGGAAAGGTTCTTTTGCTGGTGCAAATGCAAAACAAGCTCTACCAGGACTGAGATTTTGGCAGCCAAAGAACAGGAAGGTCAAACGGCTTGCCAGAGGTCATCCATTGAGTTGAGTGTCTTTGACAGGATAGCAGCCAAATTTCCCACCGTCTCCTTCTCCTGATCTGTTGCCCGTTGGCTTTTTAACGCAGGACTAGGTTCTCTTTTGAGTCGTATTTCTTTCCTCCAGCAAACTATTTTTATAGAGTTTTGCAGTAACTTAATATATCCTGCAATGAAAGTCAGAGGGAGATATTGATGGCCGCCTTAGCATATTTTGGTGCAATGCCAAGAACACCCCCGGGGGAAGGCAGTTACTCTGCTTTGGTGGAGGGTTCCCACATTCTCAATTCTCCTGGAAAGGTTGTTTCTTATTATTACAGTACCTTCCATCTTCCCATCCCCCAACAGCACATGTTCAAAAGCAGACGCGAAGGGCATCCATCTTTTACCACAATTTAACCACCAGGCTTGTTAACATGGCCTGCTTCAATAAAACCATCTTACTTTATTTTCAGGACCTGATCTTTGACAGTGACAAAAGCAACACCGAAGAGGAGCATTTATTCAGCATTAATGAATTCAAATAAATCATCGGTTGACTTTATTAAGTAATGAGTTATTTAATTAAGAATGGAGATGGATGGAGATAGATAGAACTCTTAGGAGAGGCATGGTTTTCCAGACCCTTTTTATCTTCTCTTGCACCAATCCTGTTGAAATAAATGGTAAAGTAAATATAAATAAATAGTAAATATACCTTGAACTATTTTTAATAGTTGCCTCACTTTCATTAATGTTGGAATTGAAGGATGCCTTTTTCTTTTTCCAGATTCTTTTATTCCTTTTTGTTCATACAACCTCCTTCTTTGCCGATTGTTCCCTGCATATCAGATAACAGGGAAAAAATGAAAACTGCCAAATGATATGCTAAAAACAACAGCAGATATCTAGACTGATCAACATGAATGTTAAACTAACTTTACTTTGAGTGGGTTGCCGATTTTGACCTCGATAAAATTATTCATGCCTGCAAAAGTCCATAACAACATTAAGCACCGTTTACTTGCAGGGTTTTCTTGTTGTCTTCATTTTTGTGAATTAGCTTTTATTAGAGTTTGATGGCAAGCACTGCAAATGCAAAACAGAAAGTGTGCAGCAGAGATATTGCTGTTGTTTTGGAGCACCAAGCATCTCTGGGCCAAAGTAGATTTTTTTCCCCCAGTAATGCAAACTAGCTGTACTAGGATTTGTCTTCTGGAACCTGAATTGTTATTTCTTGCTATTGAATCTGCTTACTTGACTAAATCCAGCTTTGTTGGTAATATTCTAACAAATACCTAGGACGGTTTTTGTAATGTACAATTATCTCTTTTTTATCTTCACAGCCACTATGCAAATGTTGAAAAGCAGCAGCTTGCATGTTGCCTGGTCACCAAAAAGGGTTAGAAGACTTCAGCTCCTGGTTTTCTGTGGGTCCAATGAGTAACTTCGCATTCCTGGTGAGCATTTTATCCTTTGGACCCCAGACCCATTTTCAGATTCTTCAAGCAGCTGCTTCCAGGGCCATTTCCTCCCTCCAACATACAGATAGTCCCCAGCTTACAACTGCAATGGAGCCCAAAATTTATGTTGTTAAGTGAGACAGTTGTTAAGTGAATTTTGCCCCATATTATCTTTCTTGCCAGAGTTGTTAACTGAATCACTGCGATTGTTAAGTTAGTAACACAGCTTGAGTGAATCTGGTTTCCCCCAATGACACTGCTTTTCAAAAGGTCGTGCTGCAACCGTCATAAATATGAACCAGTTGCCAAGTGTCGGCATTTTGATCACGTGACCATGGGGGATGCTGCAGTGGTCCTAAATGTGAAAAATGATCATAAGTCACATTTGTTTCAGTGCCGTCGTAACTCTGAACCCTCAGTAAATGAACTGCTGTAAGTTGAGGACTACCTGTATAAAGTAGTTTCATCTTTTTCAAAGTGCACCCAAAAATGTGATTTAAGGGGAGTCTTCACACTTAAAACCATCACAGCATCTTGTAGTTACGTGACCAAAATCTGGTCAGCAACCAGATATTTACGATGGTTGCAAGTGTCCCAGGGTCATGTGATCACCATTTGTGATCTTCCCAGCTGGCTTTGGACAAGCAAAGTCACGGAAGGAAGCTGGATTCACTTAACAACGGCAGCAACGTGCTTAACTGTGGCAAAAAAGGGTGCAAAATTGGGTGTGGCTCACTTCACAACCACCTTGCTTAGCAATGGAAATTCTGGCCCCAGTTATGACCATAAGTTGACGGCTGCCTGTAATGAGCCACCTTGGGAATAGCTATTTTTATTTATACAGCAACAAGAAATCTGGAACCTTGGTCAAGAACAGGAGTGTCAAATTTGATTTCATTGAGGGCCGGATCAGAGTTGTGTTTGACTTCAGGGGGCTGGGGTGGGCGTGGCCAGGGTGGGCGTGGCCAACACATCACTCGTATCGTGGGTGCCTGTGGTGGCCCGAGCGCTATGCCAGCAAAAACGGGCTCCTGATGTCCATTTTCAACAGCGATAGTCTCCTGCAATCCCTTGTCAGCAAAGCGCCACAGCAGAGGCACTGTGGGCCAGTCCCTCGCTGTTTCTAGGGCTGCCCCATGGGCTGGATTTAAGCACCCCGTGGGCCAGATCCAGCCTGCGGGCCTTCAGTTTGACGTCCCTGGTCTAGAAGAAAAAAGATGTTTGGACACCATTTCACTTTCCATCTTATTTCTCTTGGGTCCTGCAAGAGATTAAATCCCACGGGCACCGATTCAGCAGCTCAAAGGAAGAAGACCGAGGAATCAAATATGCATCTTTTTAGTATCTGTTATTTTTCCAAGAGACAAGTTTCGGAAAAGGCTGAACGCGGCGAGATTTTGGAGATAGAAAATGTCCAGCTGAGATTTACAGCTTCAGCCTGATTAAAAACCTGTGCTTACCTAGTGGCAAAATCCAGAGTCGCGATGTCTTCGGATCAAAGTGGGTCCTCCCCCCCCGCCACTCACATATTCTTCCATTGGGGGGGGGGGGGAAGCAGGAAACCATCTTGGCATCTATTCTAGGCCATAATGAAGACAGATGGTTTACCTGGCACTCTTTCCTTCCTGCCTTCTGTCTGCGGGACAAGCAGATCATGAGCAAGGAGGGGGCATAGAGGCAGGTCACTCACCCCACCCCACACCCCACCCAGACAGTTTGATCTCCCCTGGGAGGGTGCCCTGAAAGGGAGGAAAAAGAAAAAAAGAAAAGAAAACAGGAGGCAGAAAAGCAGCAGCTCGTGCCAAAAAGAGACGTCATGGTGAACTGTAGTGCAAAATGGAGACTTGCTTTTCTGTGCTGCTGCCGCTTTTTAAGCCACTTTCTTGCCATCTAGCCAGGAATCTGCTCTCCGTGTTTACGCAATAGGCCACTTCCAAGAGTTTATGTTCTTTTTATTATGTTAGAAAGGTGCCCTTTCCCATTTAGGTTTTACTCAGTGCAAGTCTTAACGGTTTGAAAAGAAGGGGCCTTCTGAAGGTGTGTGTGTGTGTGTATGTGTGTGTGTGTGTATGTGTGTGTGCGTGCTTTTAAGCACGAAGCCGAGAACACTAGCCTGAAGATGATGAATGAGACTTCGTCGAAACGTCGCCAAGACACTTCCAATTTTACGCGGGAGAAGACCCGAATAACCAAAGACCTACATACAAACACCCGCGAAAACCTCAGAAAACAGATCTATCTATCTATCTATCTATCTATCTATCTATCTATCTATCTATCTATCTATCTATCTATCTATCTATCTATCTATCATCTATCTCTCCCTCCCTTATATCAGACCAAAGGATCTTTGGACTTTCTGCTGGGTCCAGAGAGCTGGGTATAAAAGTAGATCTCGCACCACTGGCTTGGAGAGGGTTACTGCCTTTGGAACTGGAACATATTCATCATTGCTAGAAATTATAGAAGAAAAAGACTGTTCGGGAGAAATAAATGAACTCTGGAGTGACCCTGAATTTCAATAGAAATTTTCTTCTTTTTTTCCCCTTTTTTCCCATCTTAAGCTATTTTGATGAGTCAAGCCCTGTCTCATCATCAGAATAATGGGGTTGGAAGGGACCTTGGAGGTCTTCTAGTCCAACCCCCCCCCCCCCCCCCCGCTTAAGCAGGAAACCCTATCATTTCAGACAAACGTCCAATGTCTTCTTAAAAACCATCGCTCATTTGATGGGCTTCCTGTCCATTGTATTTTTTTTCCTACCTGGACCTTGAGACTGGAACACACACAATCCAGGGTTATTCCTTGAGTTTAGATCCAACCCTTCATCTTCCCTGCCAGTCATGCTTCCTGTGAGCCAATGCAGGAGATGCATTGAATCTCCTTGAGAGATTCAATATTGAATATTATTTTGAAAAGTGTGATTCCATGCTTTGTGGGCTTGCTATCATTTTAAACTGGTGAAAATATTGGGAATTTTGGCAGCATGTTATGGACCCTGGCACCAAATGGCTGCCTCTTGGCCTTCCTTTTTATCTTCTAAGAATTCCTATGTGGAACCCAAGAAATCCTAAAAAGAAGATAATGTTAGACAGTGGAGATTGTTTTTTTTAAAAAAAAGCATAGTTTTTAAATTTCTAATTTAAAAAAAAACAGTAAGGGGAGCAGGGAGTCTGTTAAACACCAAGAAGGAACCAACAAACCAAATTGATACCACTGGGCATTTTGTAGGAAAAATTAGCTCTATAAACTAAAAAGTACAATATTGTAGGGTTGGGTTGTTGTTGTTTTTTTCTTTGCAAAGAATGAAAATGGGCCTTCATAAAAAGTCTGCTGATTTGTTAGGGATTCTAGATTCTTCCTTTAAGCTCTTCCCTGAATTTGTTCAGTTTCTTTTAGTCTGGAGAATCCTGTTTCAAATTTCAGGAAAGATGTTGGACAAAGCTGGGAATGATTCAGCCATTGGACATCACCCCATGAACCACCACACTGGGTTTCCATTGGCTCTTTCACTCCTGCCCCAAATCTCAGATTTACTCCTTAATGCCTCCAGGAAAACAGTGGAAGAGCTGCTCTTTGTGAAACAATCCGGGAATCACTGCAGCAAATTAACTCAACCTTCCTCCGTCTGGGGTTGGATTGCAGCTGCCCAAGTCTTCAGACAGTTAATCCAACCTCTGTCAAGTTTATTGGCAGCTGCCTAAAAGTGAGCCTTTTCCATGCGTCATGCTCACAGTTTTCTTTAGCAAGATTTATTGAAAGGGATGGCACGGGGGTTACAAGCATTTGAAGAGCTGAACTGTTTCTCATTAGAACTAATCTCTCTCCATATATGTTATGGCAAGACTTTATGTTTCTCTTTCTGGATGGATTGGCAAGGAGTTTTCACCAAGCTGGCAGATGACTGTTTCTATAAGTGCCTCCTGAATCTTTATTGGTCTTACATCCCTGGATGGAGGCCGATCATCTTGATTAATTATTCCTCAAAGCTTTCCAATTTGATAAGTTCCCTTTTTCCTCCCTACTCAGGCAAAAATTGAGTGAAATCAGCTGCATGGAGAGAGCAGAGCACAGAATGAATGCTTTGCATTGGGTCTCGGCACCTAAATCTAATATATATTATTTGATTTGAGTTCTTTGGATTAGTAAAGAGAGATTAGCTGTGAAGAAGACCAGATTGTTATTCAGCATTATTAATGATGTTGTCTATTCTTAGATTCCCCCAAACTAGAAAACTAATACATTTTGCTTATTGGAGGGAAAGGGTGGGTGGGTGTGGGGGAGAAGCACGGAGTAATCTAACAAATATATAAATTCTTTAAAGTATTTAATATGTGTTAAGAAGACAGCATGATAAATTCAATATTGAAAAGCAATATCAGGTTTACAATTATTTGCCATTTATCATCGCTGATTGCGCAGACAGTATCTTATTGAGAAGGATAAAGCGATTCATAAAGAGGATTCTGGTGGAGAAGAAAGAAAATAAAAACGAGAGAAGACAGATGCAATCTACACATCTCTTTGCTACCATTTTCACCAAACCATTATTTCTTCTTCCAAAGAAACAAACGGTGTCTGGATTTTTTGTGTGTTTCTGTGTAATTGCTTGCACTTGGATATTAGAGATGCGATGAATTTATTAAGGGTGGTCCAGGCACAATTTCTGAGCAGTGTCCTGACAGCAAATTTTTCTCCAAAGATCTGATTTTCCATTTTCAGAGGTACACAGAGACAGGTCTCCCAAATCTTTGCCTTCAAGAACTGATTTCTTTGAAGGTTACCTCTCTCTCTCTCTCTCTCTCTCACACACACACACACACAACTGGACCTGGCAGAAGACAAGAAAATTCTGTTTCTAATTCATCTGTGATGTTTTCTGAAAGGCTTCTTGTTAAAAGTTTTCTCACCGGTGTAAGTTTGGCTGAAAGGGCAGATGTGTTAAAATCACTGCATACAAAGTTCTGTTAGTTTTCCAAATCATGTGAGCTGAACCTTTGTGGCATGTAAAGGAGGATTTATTGATTTATGTGATACAAGATTATACAGAATAACACCGCTGGAAGGGATCTTGTAGGTTTTCTACTCCAAACTCCCTGCTCAAACTGGGAAATCCTATACCATTCCGGACAAATGGCTGTCCAGTCTCCTCTTGAAAGCCTCCAGTGATGGAGCACTCACAGCTTCTGGAGGGAAACTATTAATGGTTAATTGTGCTCATTGGCAGGAAATTTCTAGGTTGATAGAATTTTTTATTGGTCAAGTGTGATTGGACACACAAGGAACTTGTCTTTAGTGCATATGCTCTCAGTGTACCTAAAAATAAAAGATACGTTCATCAAGAATCATAAGGTACAACACTTAATGATAGTCATAGGGTACAAGTAAGCAATCAGGAAACAATCTCAATATAAATCATAAGGATCCAAGCAACAAAGTTATAGTCATACTGTCGTAAGTGGGAGGAGATGGGCAATGGGAACGATGAGAAGATTAATAGTAATGCAGCCTTAGTGAATAGTTTAATAGTGTTGAGGGAATTATTCGTTTAGCAGAGTGATGGCGTTCGGGGAAAAAAACTGTTCTTGTGTTTAGTTGTTCTGGGTGCAGTGCTCTATAGAGTCATTCTGAGGGTAGGAGTCGAAACAGTTTATGTCCAGGATGTGAGGGGTCTGTAAATACTTTCACAGCCCTCTTTTTGACTCATGCAGTATACAGGTCCTCAGTGGAAGGCAGGTTGGTAGTAATTGTTTTTTCTGATACTTCTTATCCTGCCTTCAGATGCTTTGGAGAATAGGTTGATCCTCCTTCTTCTTTGGGACAGCCCCTCAAATATTGGAAGACCGCATATTTGATGAAGTAATAGAACGGTAATAATGAATTATTTAAGTCAATATGAAGAAATGATAAAATGTAGGGATGTTTAAGAATTGAAAATAAGACCCAGAAATAATAAGTTTAATATATGAAATTGTAGTAGTTGGAACATTTGGGTTAAGATATATATTTAATTGGTTTCTACTATGTTGAATTGCATTATTTAAAATAGCTGACAAAAGAATCATTGGTGATTAGAATAAGAGAATTTAAGGAAATAATTGGGGATTGTACTATGTTATGTGAATTTAAATTGAGGGGTTCAAATTTTAAGGAAGGAAAAGAAAAAATGAACTATAACAGGATGAGAGGTTAAGATGAAGGGTAATATTGGTTTCTTAAAATTAGAGAAAATAAATGCTATGAGAAAAATTGAACATATAAAATTGTGTAAAAGATGAACAAAAATCTGTACAAATTTAAGACTGGGCTAATATTCTGTTCAGAAAAGATGTATGTTTGTTTGTGTGTTTAAAAAATAAAAAAAACTTTACAAAAAAAATATTGGAAGACTGCTATCATGTCATCCCTAGTCTTTCTCTTTGTTGGCCTAGACACAATCCAATTCAATGAACTTCAATTGTTCATGTGTTAGTCTAAGAAAAATTTTGGGAATCTGAACTGCATCTGCAAGTAACCTACCTAGAACACATGTAATGTGGATGTATATGTCCCTATGTAGAACAAGCACATAAATCCACCAATTTGGTGCCCAATCAAAGCCACACCCTCTTTTTAAGCACTTCTAAAAAAGAAAAAGGGATGCGGGGTTTCAGTGGCTAAGACGCTGAGCTTGTCGATCTGAAGGTCTGTAGTTCGGCGGTTGGAATCCCTAGTGCCACGTAACGGGGTGAGCTCCCGTGACTTGTCCCAGCTTCTGCCAACCTACCAGTTCGAAAGCACATAAAAAATGCAGGTAGACAAATAGGGACCACCTTTGGTGGGAAGGCACAGCGTTCCGTGCACCTTTGGCGTTGAGTCATCCTGGCCACGTGGCCACGGAGATGTCTTCGGACAGCGCTGGCTCTTCGGCTTTGAAACGGAGATGAGCACTGCCCTCTAAAGTCAGGAACGACTAGCACATACGTGCGAGGGAATCTTTACCTTTACCTTAAAAAAGAAGAGGGCTTTGATCATACAATTGTGGCTGCCATTTGACTTTTTTGACACACGCTCACACACACACACACACACACACACACACACCTCTTTTTCCCCAGGGTTGAAATTGAAGAATTCGCCAGGAAATCGTACTTGGCACTTCCAACATATTTTTTACAGCCCAATGATAGATTTCTTTGCTGGAAATGTTCCATGAAATTTCCTCAGTAATAAGGGTGCTTAGAATCAGGGCCAGACCATCACTCTGTTGACACCATGTTAAGCCACAACGGGTTGTGTTTGTTTTTCCCTGAACCCAGCCAATTGAAGTTTATTTAACAAATGAATAACAAGCTACCTATCAGTCAGGGTTTTGATGGAATAATTTAGCATACTTAGGAAACTGCCATTTAGATCAACTGTGGGAAAGGAATCAACAACCCAGCTAGATTTTATATTTTTCCTCCACAAGTAGAAATGGATTTTGATTGCAAAAGGTTCCAGGAAGGAAGGGTTAAGCTTTGCTGTACTTACCCTAAGACCCTGTTCCTCTTCTCAGCAAAAACAGCCATCCTGATTTCCCAGCAGTATTACCACGTGCCTGCTAAAGGGGAGAGATTTTCCTTCTTGGGGTCTTTTTCTGGAGCAGATATTGATTGCTGATCAGTGGATTATTGAAGCCTTAATTTTAGATGTTGTGCTACAGCAAATGCCAAATGGGTGCATGGAGGTTTTGTGATCCAGGGTTTAAACAATGGCTGTGTTTGCAAGAAATGTTGCAGAAAAAGCTAATCCCTGCAATAGCAGAAACTGCTCGGCTGGTATTTAAACTTGGTTCATTGTGTGGTGCTTAGCAGGTTGGGCAAACTCTGATTCATTTAGGACTCACTGCGTCATGCCAGCCAGAGCATGGGTTAATCCAGTCACCAGGTTAAATGCATTATGTGAACACGGCCTCTAGCTGACATGATCGGGTCATTTCAGACAGCCATGGCTAGTTGATCTTAGGTCTACCATCCCAGCTTTATCATACGCCTGCCGCATAACCACAATCTTTGGCTCCTTCTTCAGATTTTCTGCCTGGCGAAGACCAGGATAAGGAAAGAAAAAAAACACAACATCCCCCCCCCCCAAAGACGTTACCCCTAAGAAAATAGAAAATCTAAGCACTAATCCATACTGGAGTGCAGGTAGTGTTGTGGTTCGCCAGCAGCCTGCAGAGCTGGCAGCTGAGTCGGACAGCGATGAGGCTGAGGAAGAACAGGGGCCAGTCCTGGAGGCTGGGGAAGGCCCAGATGAGGACTCTGCGTCGGAGGCAGAGATGGGGCCAGGGCCATCGGGGAGTGATGTGCAGACTCTGGAGCCTCCAGAGACTGATAGGAGTGAAACAGAGGAACAGGAGGAGCCTGTTCCTAGTGCACGTATGAGAAGAGCTACCAGAAGGCAAGAGCAACTACAGCAAAGAGGACGACTCAGGAGTAGGGCCAAGAGATGATTGGCCCCTCCCATAAAGCTTAAAAGACCAGCAATGGCTCTTGGCCTCTTTGCCGGAAAACAACGTTGATAGACTTGTTCTTGTCTTGCTGCACTTAGCTCTTGTCGGCGTCTTCTGCTTTTGAACTTTTGCCTAATTATACCAAGGTTGGTGATTAGACTGAAGAATTTGTGTTATGAAGAATTTGCTTTCATTTAGTTTGGACTATGCTGAGAACAAGTTAATTCTCAGCTGTTCTAATAAAATCTGTTTGTTTTCAAACTGTTTGCATCGATTACTACCTACTCGGGCCTGGGTCACAACAGATAGACCTTGACTTACAACAGTTCATTTAGAGACTGTTCAAAGTTACAGTGGGACTGAAAAGAGTGACTTATGACCATTTTTCACATGACCATTGCAGCATCTCCGTGGTCTTGTGATCAAAATTCATACACTTGGCAACTGGCTCACATTTATGACGGTTGCAGTGTCCTAGAGGTTATGTGGTTACCTTTTGTGGGTGTTTTTGACCAGCAAAGTCAATGGGGAAGCCAGATCCACTTAATGACAATGTTACTAAACTTAATAACTGGTAAGAAAGGTTGTCAGATAGGGCAAAACTCACTTAACAACTGTCTCGCTTAAGCAGCAAAAATTTTGGGCTCAAATTGTGGTTGTAAGTCGCGGACTACCTGTATTATTTGCAAGCTTTTAAATTCTCCGGAAGTCTTTAAATCTTTTAAAGCCGTATATGGAGACGAAAAGGAAAGGAACTCTTTAAATCCCCCCCTCCCTTCCCATGATGAGACTCTCCCAAGGTTAGAGCATCTGCAGAAATGTTTCCCATCTATTAAATCTTAGTGGTGGGCTGTGAAAGTCTTTTCTGAATGAGCTCTTTAAGGTTGCACCGATTCAGAAAGATGCCCTTGAGATAACCTTACCCCAACACGCAGCCAGTGCAAAATATTCTGGGTGGCTGTCTTTAAGCAACCAAGCAGCCACCTAATGCACCTGCTGAAGCCCCTCTCCCCAAAGTGTAGTACAGGAGTTTCATATAGATTCAGCCAAACAATGGCAGCCATTGCAAAATGGCTTTTTAAAAAAGATATTTAAAGAGGTGTTTGGTGGTCTGAATTTCCTCTGGCCGAGGAAACAAAGGCTCCTAAAAGCTAATATATTTATTATTGCAGACGTTTTTTGTCCTGTGTAATTCCTTCAATTATGGATAGATACCCTAGAAAGGTGTGAGTCTTTAACAAGATGCTTCTCCCCCCTCAATAGATTAATACTTTGCCCCAAGAGCCTGACGTGGCAGAAGGTTGAGAAAATGGTTTTGGCAAACTCTGGGGGCATCCCACCGGCTTGTGATAATGGAATATCTCCCATGCTGTTCCATGTCTCCCCAGGAAAAGCCTTCAGGAATTGGGGATGAGGTGTCATTGCGATGCAATTCAGAATTCTTCTTGTTGGAGGGATTTTTTTTTTGAAAAAAGAAGGAAGATCAAAGTTGCTTTCTACTATCTTTCTCCTTTTCATAGCAGGAAAGGAGAGGAAGAGATAATCATGAGATCAGAGTTCTTCTAACCTTGCATGTAGAGAGGCTGTCGTTTGAACCTACTGTGGTTTAATCCAAGGGGTGAATCCAGCATAAAGGTCTCACATCTACGGAGTCTTTGCTGCTCTTTAAGGTTATTTGTTGGCTTGCAGAGGTTAACTGGATGGTGCCCTGATGATGCCCTGATGGAGCACGGATGATGCTACCTGGTTGGGTCATGAAATGCCCTCAAGAAAAGAACCGAGTTCAGAGAGCATCAAGGACACCAAATGTCTCTTCCTCCTCCTCTCTGCAAACCTCACTCCCTGCTACCCCCGTTTCCCCAAAAATAAGACCCAGCCAGAAAAGAAGTCCTAGCATGATTTTTCAGGATGCTCATAATATGAGCCCTACCCCCCCCCCAAAAATAAGCTCCGGTTAAGATTGTCAGCCGGATGGATGCATTTAGTACCGCATTTCTCCCAAAATAAGACCTCACCAGAAAATAAGCCCTAATGCATCTTTTGGAGCAAAAATATAAGACCCGGTCTTATTTTCGGGGAAGCATGGTAGCACTGGTGATGTTACCTCATCTGGCAATGAAATGTCTGCAAGAGAACAACCAAACTCCCAGAGCACCAAAGACCTCACAATTCAACCCTGAGTTTCAAAGATTCTCCCCTCCCTCCTCTCCCCTTATTTTCTTTTTTCTTTTGTGTATTCTCTCCTCTCCTCTCCTCTCCTCTCCTCTCCTCTCCTCTCCTCTCCTCTCTTTCCCTCTCCCCTTATTTTCTTTTTTCTTTTGTGTCTCTTCTCTTCTCCTCCTCTCCTCTCCTCTCCTCTCCTCTCCTCTCCTCTCCTCTCCTCTCCTCTCCTCTCCTCTCCTCTCCCCTCCCCTTCCCTTCCCTTCCCTTCCCTTCCCTTCCCCTCCTCTCCACAAGAAACAATGGTTAGAAACTAACCAAAGAGAGAAGCAGCCTAGAACTAACAGAAATTTCTAATAATTCCTAGAATTCCTAACAGGAGGACAATTAACCAGTGGAACTGCTTGCCTTCAGAAATCATGGCGCTCCGTCACTGGAGGTTTTTAAGAAAAGAGTAGACAGTCACTTATCTGAAATAGTATAGGTACTCCTACTTGAGCAGGGGGCTGGACTAGAAGACCTCCAAGGTCTCATTCTATTCCATTCCATTCCATTCTTATTTTTAGCAAAAAATATCCATACTGGGGAAAATTGTTTGGTTGTAGAACTTGTTTGAGATTGTATATAGGTTCTCCTGTTTGAGCAGGGGGCTGGACGGGAAGACCTCCAAGGTCCCTCCGAGCTCTATTTTATTGGTTTCCTATCTTTTCCCCAGGCTTGGAGAGCATCTGATGTTCAGAAAAACCTGTTCAGAGAAAGGGCTGAGCTTTTGCCACATGCAAAGCCTCCCTCATTGCCCACAAGTGTCACTTCTCCTCTTAGCTAAAGCACTGAGTGTGATTTCCCAGGAGGATGGAAGGGGAAGGAGAAGGAGAAGAGAAGGGCTACTTACTTGTCAAGAAGAGGCCAAAGCTTTGCTGCATTTTTAAGAGATCTTTTTCTGGAGTTTTCGAACCTTCTCTTAAACAGCTTGGCGTGGGCCACCCTCTTTATATACCCGCTTCCTTTTCTCATTGTAGTAATTTTATTCCTTTGTATACCTAAATTACCATATGTATATACCACTGTATGATTATTAGATCAAGAGCAAAACAAATATTTTTTAAATAAATAACGCTCCTCCCCCCCCCCCCCCCAGTGCTCTCATTGTCAGGAATCGATTTTGCTTAATTTGAGATCATTATTATCTATTGTTAAATAAATATGCTGCAAATGTTCTCAATGCACTAAGTAAAGAGCAGCTTCTCTGCTTTATTCTCTTTCTTCCACTTTTGGAACCGGCTGTAACTTTAAAAAAAAAGGAGAAGATGACGACGCAGTGGGAGAGCGAAAGCCCTCACCACAAGTTTTCTTCTCATAGATCTACATTTGTTTTTAATATTCTAATGCAAATAATAAAGAAAAGCAATTAGGCTGCTTCTTGTTTATTCAATAAGCCATTGCTAAATTTCAATCAATATTCAATGGCTTTCCATCCTTGCTCTAATTTAATCAGCAGTCACTTATTTATTATTGATGTTATGAGTTAAGAAGTTTGGCGTTTTTTGTTTTCCAAGGGGAAGATAAATTAAAAGTCTTCCACCAAACCCAACAGCCCCAAAACTTGCTTTAAACCTCGGGACAAGGCAGAGGAGGAACCACAACTGCAGAGGCAACCGGCAAACCGTGGCCACATTTGTGATCGATCCTCCTCGCGTGGTCAAGGAGCCGAATTGATCACGCCACCAGTGGCAGAAATCAGGCAGCTGGCCCCCTCTTGCTCCGCCGGCTTCCTGGGTGCGTAATTCATCATCCAAAGAGCCAGATCTATCAGGCGAATCTTGCACGGATCGGACGATCGTGCCTTGCCTGCTGGTTTTTCACTCCAGCCTTGTGTCCACCCGACAGGCAGAATTTGGGCATCAGTAAAAAAGGAAGGTGGGGAATGGGGGGGGGGGACGCTGAGTTTTTGGGGTGCAGGCAAGCAGAGGCAGCCGGGCTTGAGTTCAGCCATGTGTGGGTCAAGGATGGGCCTCATCCCTGCAGCGGGTGGGCATTTTGCGCTGCCGAGGGTGGAAAAGTGTGAACAAAAAACTCAAGACATTTAATAAAAAGAACCTGGGGGCGGGGGTGGGGGTGGGAGAGAAGGAGGGAGTCGACAGAGAAGGGAGCAGCGGGGTCCCTAGCTTAGAGAAGCGGGTGGGCAAACAGGACCGCGTGGCTCTCTCTGCAGCTTTGCTCCAAGCGCCAGGTAGACTGCTCCTGTCGCTGGAAGCCCGACGATCGGGGCATTTCTTTCTCAGAGGCTTCATTCTCCCCTGCCACGGGGAGCCAGCCTTGGCCCGAGCGCAAGAGCCCTGTTGCCTGCCTCTTCCAAGTCCCCGACCCACGTCCTCTCGCTTCCACGGGGGCCGAGAAAATCCGGACAGCCGCTAGGAGGCCGTGGTGGGGGTAAGCAGGCAGGCTTTCGGCTGCCTTCTCGGGGTGACGGGGGGAACCGCGGCGTGGGGATGGCGGGCTCTGCCACGCGTGGGAAGGACCGGCCGTGGGGGGGGGGGTCGCGGGAGCCCCGGCTGCGGCGCCTCCTGGCCAAAACTTCTGCTCCGCAGAGCGGCGGAAGGTCTCGCCACTCGCGCGATCGCCCGTCCTTGTCGCAGGACTTAATCATTTATTACCTGCAGTCTCCGGCACGGCCGAGGCCGCCGGCTGCAACCGCTCCTCCCTCGGCTGGCGGGCGGGCGGGCGGGCGGGCGGCGGCGCTCTGCAGACGCTCAGAGGCGCTTGCCTTCCCCCGGCGGCGGGGGCGGGGGCGGTGCTGGGCCGGGCCGGCTCCGAGTCCCCGCCCCGCCGGGCCGCCCCGTCCTGCTGGGAGGCGGGTTTAAGGCGCTCGTGCGGCTGCTGCAACTTTCCCACCGAGCCGACCAGGCGCCGGGAAAGGACCACCGAGCCCGAGCCGCCGGCCGCCCCCAGCCTCTCCCGGCCTCGCCAGCGGCTGCGGCGGCGGCTGCTGCTGCTCCGGCCCCGCGCATCTTCTCCGCTGCCTTCGCTCGCCGGCTCCCAGCCAGGTAAGCGCCAAGTCTCTGAGCGCGTGCAGAGTTCCGCTTCCTTGCGCGCGCCGGCGGAAGGCGCAGACCTGAGGGTCTTTGGGGAAGGCGAGGCGGAAGACAGAAGGAGAGAGAGAAAAGGGTAGCCCTTCCCTTCCCTTCCCTTCCCAGCTGGGCTCATTTTTTCAGCTGTGAAGTTCCTAGTCCCTGGTGAGGCTCTCTCTTCCGCGCCTGTCCTGTGCTGTCCTTGCCGGAGGGTGCCGCTCCCCACCCCCAAGTTGGCTGAATGGCGGCTCGCGGGAAGCCCAGAAGGGGATGCCAGCCTCGCCATCATCACCCTGTGCCCGCAACAAGCAGGAGAGGATCCCCCTTCTGAGTCTCGACGGGGGTGGGGGGGGTGAGGGTCTCCACCAGCCGGGATTCCCCGCTCCGGGTGGAGTCCGGGCTGAACTGCCTTCCCCACACCCCCACACCCTGACTAATTCCTCTGCTGGGTTGACCTTCCTTCCAGCCTCTCCCCCCCCCCTTCCCCAAAGAAAGCTGCATTGGGAAAAGGAGCCCCCCCTCTTTTTTCATCCCTCGAAAGAAGGAAAAGCTTCCCAGTTGCTGCCGTTCAACTCGCGCCCCTTTTCAGGACTGTCCCCCTCCTCCCCAAATACATCTGGGGAGGTTTCCCTCTTCCTCCGAAGTGCTTCTGACCGTGTGCGGGGAGGCTGTGCGGGACCCCCGTTTCCCGCTGCTTGTTAAAGATGAACTTCTGGTGTGTCTACCCCCCCCCCCAAACCCACCTGCCAATTCCCTGTGGCTTCGGGGCTCCCATATCATCCAGGCGGCCCCGCGCGTGATAAATGGGGGGTTTTTTTTTTGGGTGGGTGGGAGAGCGGGGGACAATGCGGGCGTGCTGGCCTCTAGCAGGGAGGGGCCGGGAGTTGGGTGGCAGAACCCGGTGGGAACGGGGTGGCGGGGTGGGGGGGGGAGACGGGGGTCTTTGCAAATGACAGCCTGCTTGCTCGCGGCTCTCCAAAGCGCATTGCAAATTCTGTGCCGGTTTAAGTATCTGCAGAGCTTTCTCCAGATTCCCCGGGAAAATTTCGAGCTTGGCTTTGAATGGTTTTGCCTGCTCAGATGCCGAGGTGAACCCAAATACAGGCGGCTTGAACTTGTTGGCTCTTAGCTCACCGCAAGCCCTCCTGCTTAACGATTAGGGAGACCCCGCTTCTTCCGTGCCCCTAAACCCAAGCTCCTTGGCTCTTAAAGTTTGCTCTGGAGATTGTTGAGAAGGGAACTGGAATCCTGCTTACTCCTTCCTAGATGGGACCCACAGCATGATCCTCCTCCAGGATCTGATGAGGGGGAGTGGGGGCCAACCGATAGATGTCAGGGGGAAAGAGACCGTCCCTCAAATAAACCGGGCCCCATGCCATGTAGGGCTTTGTCTCTAGCACCTTGGATTGAACCCACCTTGAAGGAGGCAAAGCTTTTTCTCCCATGCCGTAGCATGCAAAATTACCTTAAAAAACGACTTAGTTGAGCAAAAATCTCCCAAGTCAGCATGGGTCAGCATCTTTGAGACCCTGGAAAGTCCGCTTCCTGAATAGTCCACAAAAAAATATGCCTGATTTTCTTTCCTTTAACTGTGCTCCTGTTAACTCAGTGGAATTAATTGGGTGGTTTTATTTTCTTGTTTGCTACTGATAACTTCTACCTACTCTACTTGCTACTGAGGTTCCTCTAACAGGCTGCTGTGCTGAGACCGAATTAAAAAACATTGTGTCATTCACACATCCTCAGGATTCTTTTAGAAGGAGTCACGGCTCTGGCTTGTACATCCACCAACCTGTTGTACTTTGAATGAAATTTTAATTTGCCTTGCCTGTGTAGAAGGGACTTGGGTACAGAGTTTAACTGGATGAATAATGATAGCGAAGGCCGAGGGAATGGGAACAAGCTTCGGCACAAGTTCAGGTGTCCTCCTGGGAAAATGTCGTTCCTGTGAAAATGTATGTTACAAGTGCTAGCAGATACAACTCGTGCTTTGTCTCATAAGCTGGAAGGATGCATGTGGAATGCTACTTGCCTGCTGTATAGGTGGACGGTAGCATTAGGAAATAATTTGTGGCGTTTACAGGGCTATTGAGTCTCAAAAATTCTGCTTGTAGCGCATCCCTTTATTGCTAAATACTTGGGAAAGTTTGTTTGCTCATTGTTGCTCATTTGCGGATGCATTTTGTAAAAGGAAAATCGAAAGTAATTCAATTTGAGTAATTCAAACTAATTTTCAGAAATAAATAATATTTGTTTCATGGTTGCTCCAAGAAAAAATAAATTAAAGCTGAACAAATTCCTCCTAATTTAAATTAGCAAAGAGATTTTTAAAGTTTAATTTTAACTCCGAAAGGTTGAAAACAAATCACTCTCTGGTTTTCCTTCCATATCTCATGTTTTTAGCTTGAAGAATGTTTCAAGCACCCCCTTTTCTTTTTCTTTTTAAAAAGTCCCATTAGAGCAATTTTGCTTTACAAATTCATTTTGCATTATGTTTTAAGCTGTCATTATTATTGTTCTGTGTCTTAAAGCCAATGTGCTACTCAGCAAAATTATGATTTCTTGAAACGAGGCACTTTCTAAAGGGAGTGAATAGAGCTTTTTAAAAGCAAGTTGTACTGGCTGTTCCCCCCCCCCCCCCCCCCCCCCCCCGTTGAAAAGGTTGAAAGAACCCTCCTCTAAATGTTTGAAATGTTTTCTGCATTATTGCAAAGTCTACGTCTGGTGGTTGTTTCTTGAAAATCATTTCACAGGTTCCTCAGTTGCTTTGAAACTTTCAACAAGCTGCAGAGGCAGGCGGAGGCTCCTATGGAAAACATGGTCAAATTCCCACAGATCATTCGTTTTATGAAGCTGAGCCAGATCACAAAATAAAAGCACCGAGACAGGTTGTATCAGGGTTATTTTGACTAAAACACCAGGGCTTTGAATAGGGAGGAATAAGAAAGAAGGCAGGAATCTCAGGTTGCCTTAAAAATTGCACCTCATTATCCAGTCTTCCCTGCTGGACACGGAAAAGGGAAAAAGGCGGCTATGATAAATACTTATCTAATTTGGCCAAGTGTTTTAGACATACAAAGAATTTGTCTCTGGTACAGAAACAGGGTACATGCAAAGCGACGGAGAGAATAATAATAATACCAAGAAAAAGGGGAAGTAAAGATAATAAGAAGAAATAATATGCTACATAGCCATACTACATGAGTAAATATACAGTACGTAGATATTAAATTGTACTGCGAAAATTAGGGTATTCAGCTGAGTGATGTCACGAGGGGAAAAACTGTCCCTGTGTCTAATTGTCTTGGCATGCAATGCTCTATAGCAGAGGTCTCTAACCCCCCGATCCATGCCATGCCATCAACCAGCCACGCAAACAAGCGAAGTCCCATCCGTGGGGCAACACACAAAACCACGTCCCCTCCAGTCCGCGGAAAAACCTTTCTCCGTGGAACCGGTCCCTGGTGCCCCAAAAGTTGGGGGTCGCTGCCCTATAGCACCATCCCGAGGGATGGAGTTGAAACAGTTTATGTCCAAGATGTGAGGGGTCTGCAGATCTCTTCTCAGCCCTCCTTCTGACTTGTGCAATACAGCATGTGCAGATCTTCTATGGAAGACAAAGCTGGTTGCAATCATTCTTTCTGCAGTCTTACTATCCGTTGGAGCATGAAGTTATACAGAACTTGGTGGTCAGTTTAACCCCCAGCGGCCCAGCCTCCCCCCCCCCCGAAGAAGTGTGAAGGAGTTTTTGGGTGCCGATGAGTCACTCTTTTCAGTGCCGTTGTCACTTTGGACGGTCACTAAATGAATGGTTGTAAGTTGAGGACCACCTCTACTGTATGGAGTACCAGTGCCAGATGTACCAGAGACCCAATGGCTTCGTATCGCCAAGGAGAGAAAAAAACAAACCGATTCTCAAACTCTTGTCCGTGTTCTAAGAATTTGTGCTTCGGAGGCAACTTTGGCTGTCTTTGTTTCTGGAAGAAATTCTCAAGTTAGATGGGAGGGAGACGAAGGGAACCCAGATTTATTCCTGCAACTGTTTAGCTCTTTTCCAATGTTTAGTTCATCCTTTGATGTAAAACAGTCTCACCCCGGCTTGACATCTGAGACAGTCAGTTGCACCAGGGGTGAAATCTACTTACCTTCCCTACTGGTTCGGAAGTATGTGCTTGGCGCTCGCACCGTTCGTGCAATTTTGGACCCTCTGCGCATGTGTAAAGCCTTCTGAGGGTCAAAAGCAGGTTATGATGTCCGGGTGGGTGGGTGGAGCCTTGCACTGCCATGGCTACCGGTTCGCTGAACCACCTGCCACTGCTGCTACTGATTCGCCCAAACTGGTGCAAACTGGTAGCATTTCACCACTGAGTTGTACCCTCATTATCCTACTATTTCTGGACATGGCAACTGCTCCTGTTCTTGACTCATCCAGGAATTTAGGGGAGGGTAGATTTGGGGAGGATGCGGTGGCTCAGTGGCTAAGAGGCCAAGCTTGTCGATCGAAAGGTCGGCAGTTCAGCGGTTCGAATCCCTAGTGCCGCGTAAGGGGATGAGCTCCCATTACTTGTCCCAGCTTCTGCCAACCTAGCAGTTTGAAAGCACATAAAAAATGCAAGTAGAAAAATAGGGACCACCTTTGGTTGGAAGGTAGCAACGTTCCGTATGCTTTGGTGCTTAGTCATGTCGGCCACATGACCACGGAGACGTCTTCGGACAGCGCTGGCTCTTCGGCTTTGAAACGGAGATGAGCACTGCCCCCTAGAGTCGGGAACTACTAGGATATATGTGCGAGGAGAACCTTTACCTAGATATCCCTGCTCCTGGCGTGGCATTTATCCCAGTTGGTTTCCCCGAGCGAGAATCTTCAAGCTTCTGTTCGAACAAGAAGTTTCTGTGTAGGTTTCCAGCTCATTTTTTGGGCAATGGGTCTGGGGGATTTTTTTTTTTACAATATTCACAGCATCTCTTCTGGGAAAATGATTGAACTTGGTCCTTATTGATGTAGATTCCTTCCTTTCCCCCAGGTGACCTCTGTCTTCTTGCCCATCTGGACACAACGTTGACCAGATCAGGAGCTTGTAGGGGCCATCCAGGATGCTAATATGTCAGCTTCTAGAATTTAGAATTTTAGAATAACAGAGTTGGAAGGGACCTCGGAGGTCTTCTAGTCCAACCCCCTGCTTAGGCAGGAAACCCTATACCACTTCAGACAATTGGTTATCCAATCTCTTCTTAAAAACTTCCAGTGTTGGAGCATTTACAACTTCTGGAAGCAAATTGTTCCACTGATTAATTGTTCCCACTGTCAGGAAATTTCTCCTTAGTTCTAAGTTGCTTCTCTCCTTGATTAGTTTCCACCCATTGTTTCTTGTCCTGCCTTTGGGTGCTTTGGAGAATAGCTTGATTCCCTCTTCTTTGGGGCAGCCCTTGAGATATCGGAACACTGCTATCATGTCACCCAGAGGTGAGTTTCACATATTTTTACCATCAGTTGCCCCGCCCATGCGCGCACACATGCTCGCTTTGCACATGGATGTACCTTCCGCGCATGCACCCAGACTTCCACGTATGTGCTTTGTGTGTGTGCACGCCTTCCTTGCATGCACCCAGCCTTGAAAATGTGGCTAAATAGGGTGGCATAGTGCCGGGGCAGGGGGTGCCCCCCCCCCCGCGATCGTCACCACCAGTTTGCGCGAACCGGTCAGAACTGGCTGAATACCTCCCACTGATGTCACCTTTTCATCAAACTAGACATACCCAATTCCAGCAACTGTTCTTTATATGCATTGGAAGAGAGTGTCCGTGGGGGCATCCCAGTGCCATTCTGAGTGCCCCAAATCTTTATGCTGCCTGCATTTAGCACGAAGGACTGCCGAAGCCGTTCTGTTGGTGACTTCCTGTAGGGCTGCAATGTTTGCCCATATATTAGCTTTTTGTGCAACTCTCATGCACAGCAATATTGATTTACATTTCAAATTTTATTAGCTTTCGTGTCTCCTTTTGCTGAGCCTGCGTTATTTTCAGTTGGATTTTAATAACTTTATTAAATTTTTTTTAAAAAAATCAGCTAAAAACAATGGCAGGAAACCTTAGAATTTGTAATAAATTCTCGAAGGTGCAGATGGTAAGCAAAAGTTTGCGAGGGAGATGGATTTGGGAATGCTGTTTCTTTAGACTGGCTTGCTTTGCCTAGTCAATATAGATCCAGTTGGTTTAAACTAAAACTAAAAAGAAAAGGTGCGAATTTCAGATCTTTAATATGCATGAAAAGCAACCTGTGAAGGATTTGCAGGAATTTCATCTCTTAAAAGAAAATCTATTGGAATGACACAATACAGGAAGTTACGACCTTAATTTCAAGGTTCAAGGTGTTGGTGATCACCTATAAAGCCCTACATGGCTTAGGCCTGGGGTATTTGGCGGAACACCTGCGGCCAGCAACCCCACTGCCTGGTGCGCTCACACAGAGGGGGCCTACTTGGGGTCCCGTCGGCCAGGCAATGTTGGCTGATGGCCCCTAGAGAGCCAGCCTTCTCTGTAGGCGCACCTACCCTCTGGAATCAGCTCCCCTTGGAGCTCCAGGTAGCCCCCGACCTTCTCTCCTTCCACCGTGACCTTAAAACATGGCTCTTTCGCCAGGCTGGCCTGGACTGAATGGGGTTTTAATGGGAATTTTAGTTTTTATTGTCTGAATTTTAATCTGGACTGGTGCTTTATTGTTGTGAGCCATCCTGAGTCCTCGTGGAGAAAGGGCGGCATATAAATCGGATAAATAAATAATTGGGATCAGAATTTCCATTGCTAAGCCAGAATGCAGAATAACAAGCGTTGGAAGGAACCTTGGAGGTCATCTAGTCCAACCCCCTGCTCAAACAGGAGACTCTGTACTTCCTCAGATAGATGGCTGTCCAGTCTCAACCCATCATTTCTTCCCAATTCCTTCCCAATTCCTTCTTGGGAAGGTTGGATTCCTTCCCAATCCAACCACAATAACCGGGTGGTTATTATGTGAGTCAGAACAGCTTTTATGACCTTTTGCCATGGTTGTTAAGTGAATTGAGCTGTTAAGTTACTCACGCAGTCATTCAGTGAATTCAGCTCCCCTCACTGACTTTGCTTGTTGGAAGCCCATGGAAAGATGGTAAAGGGTGATCAGAGGACCCTGAGATCTTGCAACCATTGTAAAAAAGAAAGTATCAGGTGCCAGGAAATCAGAAAATCGAGGCAGTTCACATGTGTCTAAAGATTTATTGCAAACTTCAGCTTTCTACAAGAATCTGAACTACTAACAGTCAAGGGAAATTAGTGGCAGTTAAGAATGGAAGGAATTCAAGGCGGGCTACAAAAATGCTGTTTGCCAAGAGCCCAGATTTTGATCAGGTGACTGTGGGGATGCTACAAGGGCTGTAAGTGTGAGGACCATAAATCATTCAGTACCATTGTAACTTTGAATGGTCACTAAATGAATGGCTGGGAGTCAATTATGTGTACGAGAACGTATCGTTGCCACTGCCAGTTCCAATCTTCCAATTTCTGACCCCAACTTAACTGGTGGGCACCAGGTTGGGGAAAGTAAACTAGTTGGATGCTGACCTGCTTATCCAACCTAAAATTCCTCCAGATTTCTAATTCCACTTTTGGCTCATGTTCCGTTTCTTGTCAAGTAAGTTCTTCTTTTGTGTGTTAGCTCCACATCAGGTCTTCTCTATTATTCATACTTGACAGCTGTATGATAGGCACTGCGTCAGTCTGACTGGTGGGTTGCCCCCAGTTTGCACCGGTTCTATAGAACTGGTAGTAAAACCAGTGGGAGACTCCACCCACTGACCCCGACGTCATCAAAACATGCGTACGCGTGAGCAAAGTGAGCGCACAAACGTGGCCCCGCTGCAAACCGTAGTAAAGGTAAGTAGAACCCACCCCTGATCAGTCTTTCAGAAATCTCTTGTGGGCCATTGTTTCTCCACCTTGGCAACTTTAAAATGAGTGGACTTCAACGCCCAAAATTCCTGGGGAATTGTGGGAATGGAAGTCCACACATTTTAAAGTTGTCAAGGCTGAAGGGACACTATTGTGGGCTCTGATAGAGCTTCCAGATGTGCTGCAAAAAATTAGACCACCACTAGAAGGCAGCAAACAGGTTTTCCTCACTCTTTGTTTTCCATTAGCGATCCTTTGAATTTCTGTTATCCCTCCTCTGGCCGGCTATCCAGGTTTGACTGAATCTCCCATTGAATCAGTCTCTTTTTTTTCATTTTCAAACCAACTGAAAATCTTTTTCTTAATTTTCTATAGGGAGCCATGTCAAACTATACTATTTAGTTGTTAAAATTGCACTCCTCCTTTTTCTACTATTGGACAAACTGGTTTTAAGTTTAAAGGTAAAGGTTCCCCTTGCACATATGTACTAGTCGTTCCTGACTCTAGGGGGCGGTGCTCATCTCCGTTTCAAAGCCGAAGAGCCAGCACTGTCCGAAGACGTCTCTGTGGACATGTGGCCGGCATGACTCAATGCCAAAGGCGCACGGAACGCTGTTACCTTCCCACCAAAGGAGGTCCCTATTTTTCTACTTGTATTTTCTATGTGCTTTCGAACTGCTAGGTTGGCAGAAACTGGGACAAGTAACGGGAGCTCACCCCATTACGTGGCACTAGGGATTCGAACCACTGAACTGCCGATTTTTCGATTGACAAGCTCAGCGTCTTAGCGACTGAGCCACCGCATCCCTTAATTTTACATAATAGTAAAAAAAAGAAAAGAAAATGAATATATGAAGTGTATACATAGTCCAAATTTCCAGAGTTCTCTGATTTCCATCCCCCCAAATAAAATGGTTGTTCAAATAAAGAAAATTAAATGCATCCCTTGGACCACAATTGACTCACAATAGTTGTGGTTTTTTTTCCCAACTCTAACAATGTTCCTTCTCCATTTCTGTTCTCCACTTGCTAATTTCCAACCATTTGTATGCAATTCAAAAGAAAACGATCATCGGCAAACTATTGCAATACAATTTATATCCAAAATAACTTTTGTCCAAAAGCTAAGCCCTAGATATTTCAGTTGTTTCACTTTGTGCACTTTGCCTCCAACAATTCACTGAACCCTTCACTACAACAAAAATAAAAAAAAAATACAGAGGAATTCAAACATCAGAAAGCAAGGACTTTTGTAGACTTAAGGATGCCTTTAAGTCTATGGAAATGTGACAAAGGGAGTCACGAGGGGTTGAATGGAATGAATTAATCGATTGGTTGATTAAATTTATTCGCTGGCCATTTCGTAGTTGAAACGACTCTGAGCAGCTTACCTCAAGATGAAACAACATATAATAACAATTATAAATATAAAATCGATTATGAAAATGATGAAAAATAAAACAAACAAAAAAAAAGGGTTTGGAGAAGAGATAGATAGATAGATAGATAATTGATGAATTAATATAAACATAAGAAATTTGGGAAGAATGATGTAACAATCTAAATATTAGAAATATAATATGAAAATGATGGAGGAAGGAGTAGAAGACACAAAATATGTAACTCAGATGAAACACTGAATGATTCAGGATGTATTGTTTGTATGCTGGTTTGTTTAAAAAAAATTTAAAAACTTTTAAAAAAACAAAAAACAAGGGTTTGTTTAGTGCACCAATCACCAAATAATTTAGGAGGTGGAAAATTGGTTTTTATGCACATTTTCCCCTCTCTGTGTATTGTCTAGTTTTGTATTTTTTTCTCCCCCCCTCTCTTTTTTTGGAATCTATTTCAACAAAAAATTGAATTAAAAACAAAATTTGAATTAAACAAAAAAAAAATTTCAATTGCTGGGAATGTTTAAATCAGAGGCTGGGAAGGGGAGGGTCATCTGTCAAGAATGCTTCATTAATTCTATCTGCCCTGTTCCCAACTTGTGGTGGGCCCCGAAAGCCCGAAAATCATAGGCACGCTGGAGCTGAACAGGCTGTTTCTGGCCTCCAGAGGGCCTCCAGTGGGGTGGGAAGGGGCATTTTTGCCCTCCCCAGGTTCCAAGAAAGTCTCTAGAGCCTGGGGAGGACGAAAAATGGGCCTACCGGGCCCACCGGTAACCTTTTTGCCATCTCGTGCCAAAAGTGGGGGGAGCACAGGGGTGGCATTAAATTATGCGTATGGGCACGCATATGCACGCCCCCCCCATGCTCCCGGCACACGACGGCAAACAGGTTAGCCATCACTGGACTAGATGTTCTCCAAGATCCCTCCCAACCTTTGTGTTTCATGATGCTTCTGTAATTCTGTTGATGTCCATGTTCAGGCATTAACATTCTTTCTGTTTCTCTGTCTTCAAGTTAATTAAGAACCATCCTTTACATCAATACAGAGTTAGAGTAAAACAGGCGATGCTGTGGCTATGCTCACACAACAAGCTATGTCTGGTTTGCTTAACCACAGCTTATGGATAACCCAGAATTGGCTGGGTTCACCCCAGAGACCAAACGACCTGCATGCAAACAAGCTACCTGGGGGTGTTGTGAAAACCTGGCCAATGTCTTCTATATAACGCTGGCCCAAATCTGCTTTTCTGAAATTGGAGAAAGGCATCCAGAGTGCAGGCAGCGGTTCTGAAGAGCGGGTGGAAGGACGGCTGGGATGCAATTCTTCTCAGCCGGCCGGGGAGCTTGGCCCTCACAGCTTATGTCCATTTCATTCATTGCCGTGAGCTCTTCAGAAACAGGCTTGGCTTGGGATATTGGCTGAGCTCAGCGATTGTTGTTCAGCCACGGGGTGGACACAGTGCCTGATGTTAGCCATGTAAAGCGGGGAGATGCTTTCTAATAATCTCCTGAGCTTCCTTTCTTGTTGCAAAGTCCCGTTTACATGAAACCTCCCCTGGCTGCTTGCTCCCGGTTTGGGGAATGTGAAAAAGCTCTAGTTGAAAAAGTGAGCGTGCAAAGGGAGGAAATACGGTAGTGCCAAGTTCTCTTTGAGCTTTGTGCCCAACAGTGATTTTATGTTTTCAAGGAATTAATGATCATCTCCCTTTCCTCCTTCCTTCCTTCCTTCCTTCCTTCCTTCCTTCCTTCCTTCCTTCCTTCCTTCCTTCCCTCCCTCCCTCCCTCCCTCCTCCTCTTCCTCCTTGTTCTTCCTTCCTTCCTTCCTCCCTCTCCTCTCCTCCTTCTTCCTCTTCTCTTTCTCTTTCCTTGTTCTCTTCCTTCTCCTCCTTTCTTACCTCCTCATTTCCTTCCATCTCCTTTCTCCTTGTCCTCCCCCCCAGCTTTTAATCCTTTCACCCCATCCCTCCCCTTACTTTAGACTGTTCCTGTGGACCCTTCCCCATCAGATGCCAGCATGATGCCCCTGAGCAGCTTTTGCTGTGTTCCTTTCATCTCCTGTTTGTGCCTTTTAAAACCTTCAGCCCCTCTTCCCAGGCGGAGAGTTGGAGCGGCTTCACCCACCCCGCCAAGCTGTAAATCATGACTTGTTAATCACAGTGGCTGTGTTCGTACAATAGTCTAAGCCAGAATCAGAAAAACCACATTATAGCAATTTACCGCAATGGGTGAACCCAGCCAGGGGCTATTTTAAGTGCTTTTAAATCTTCCCTTCTTATTGGAGTTGTTTGCAGCTGGGCCTTCAGAATCTAATTTTGTGAGTCTCCCAGCCTTCTCACTTTCTTTCCCCTAGATTTGGTGCTCCTTTCTTTTCTTGTGGTTTTTTTTTTTTTGGAAAAGGGCTTTCCTTAAATCCAGCAGATACAGATTAACAGAGTTTGAAGGGGTCTTGTAGGTCATCTAGTCCAACCCCGCTTGCCCAAACAGGAGACCCTACACCATTTCTGACAGATGGCAGTCCAGTCCCTTCTTGAAAGCTTCCAGTGTACTCTTTTTGCTTCTTTTCCTAAGGATGAGGTCAAAGCAGCTGTTTCTAAGGTGCCCCAGATATAAAATTGAATGATTGTTTAATAAATAAAATCTACTCGAGATCAAACACACTGCCGTCTTGATATTTTTGACCACACTTCTGGGATGACCCCAGTTTCCTGTTGCTGGTATTAAAGAACTCATGAATTTGTACAACCTTTGGGGTTTGAGGGAAAGATGGGCCTTTGACTTCAAAAGGCTCCTTAAAAACCCTTTTGGAGGCCCGGGTGCAGTGGTGGGTTTCAAATTTTTTTACTACCGGTTCTGTGGGCGTGGCTTGGTGGGCGTGGCTTGCTGGGTGTGGCAGGGAAAAGATACTGTAAAATCTCCATTCCCACCCCACTCCAGGGGAAATCCCCATTTCCTCCTGATCAGCTGGGACTTGAGAGGCAGAGATTAGATGGGGGCGGGGCCAATCAGAATTTTTACTACGGTTCTCTGAACTACTCAAACTTTCCACTACCGGTTCTCCAGAATTGGTCAGAAGCTGCTGAAACCCACCTCTGCCCAGGTGCATATTAACTGAGCTGTCCGGGTGCATTAAAAAGCAAAATGGTCTCTCTGAGCGTTTCCTGCTAAGGGCTAAACTCTAAATGCTATTAGACAAAGATAGAATCCATGGAGGTAAAGGCACAGGTTACACCTCTCTCTGGAAAGAGATATTTTTAATCTGCTCCCTCCAGCTAGCTCACCCCATCTTCAAATTAAAACAATGTGGTAGCATTGTAGCAATAGATACGGTGTTAATTAGTCTTTTGATTGCCTTTGCTTTAAATTCAAAAGATGGACAGAACTGCTTGTATTTAAAAAACCTGTGTGGCAATTAGTTTGGAATAAATTGTAGCTTTTCTGTGTAGGAGATAAGGTTAATTTTTTTGCTTGAGGAGGGCGGTGGGCAAATCCTGATTTTTCTAAATTTCTAACACAAAACAGGTTGGAAAACTGTGTCCGCTTCTAGTTTCTGCTGTTTTGTAACTTATCAGAAAAAAGCTGAAATTTAACTTGCCTTTGCAGAAGGTAGAGAAGGAAAGGAACACACTTAAGGCATGGCCTTCATTTGGTATCATGGTATTCATTAGGGGAGGGATGTCCAACCTTGGCAACTTTAAGACTTGTGGACTTCAACTCCCAGAATTCCCCATTTGGTCCACCTGGACATTCAAATCCGAGGGCAATTCTGGGAGCTGAAGTCCACAAGTCTTAAGGTTGCCAAGATTGGAGACCCCTGAATTGGGGGTCTCCAACCTTGGCAATCTAGGTCATGATGAGTCTGACATGGTCAATTCTGTTGTACCATACATCACTACATGGATGAATTGCTAAGAAGGGATCTGCCAGCAGATGGGACATTCTTTTCCTCTGGAAGGTGCTTGAAAGATCTTAACTAAGAACCAGCTTTGAGGTATTATTTGTCCTTGGTTGGTTTCAAGATCTCCTGGCCAGTGCTCCTGGAGAGTGAGAATAATAGTGGCCTTGATGTTAATGGGATCTGATTTTTTGGAGTCAGAGATTTGACTCTTGACCCACGAGTTGATCCTTGGATTCCAAACTTTGTGTGGATCCCATAATTCCTCTCCTAAAGAGGTGCTTTGGGAGAATTGGAATAAGAGATCCACCTCTCACGTTGGTCTGATGCTTTTGGGACTGCAAGAGGGCAGGATCATTCTTTTCTTTTGCTAAACGGATGAAAGTCTTCGGTTGAGAATGAGGTGTTTATGAATCAAACCAGAAGATGGATTTTGTTTCTAATCATTTTTTAGAATTTTTTAAAACTACTGTAGATCTTTTCTTTCTTTCTTCCTTCCTTCCTTCCTTCCTTCCTTCCTCCCTCCCTCCCTCCCTCCCTCCCTCCCTCCCTCCCTCCCTCCCTCTTTCTTTCTTTCTTTCTTTCTTTCTTTCTTTCTTTCTTTCTTTCTTTCTTTCTTTCTTTCTTTCTCTCTTCTCTCTCTTTCTGCCTGCCTGCCTTTTTTTCTCTTCTTTGGAATTCTGAGTGTGAGTCAAATTACCATTTTCCAGGTATTTCTGTCTTCTACTTCTGTTTTTCTGTTTTATTGTCAAGGGACATGAATCTTTCTTTCAAATTCCTTTGGCTGAAATCTTCCAGGTGGTTTTGGTGTGCAGCCAGAGAGGGTGACAACTGGTATTGCTGGGTCCTTTACATTTTGGTCCACCTGGGCATTCAAATCCGAGAAAGATTCCCAGGAATCTTTCTTGGCAGATGAGAAGTTTGCCAAGGTGTTCACCCCTCATATTCTGATTCCTTTGTTCCTTTGCCACTACATCTCAAACTATCATGAGGATGTCACCAAAATGTCTCACCTGAAAGCAAGTTTCTTAATCAGACTGAATGAGAATGGCAGAAAAATAGAGGACTTAGTAGATAACTTCTATAAACACCACCACTCTTGTTTGTAAAGCAGGGCTTAGGACAAATTGCACAACACAAAACCCCACAGTTACATTTGCACCCCCTAAATGTAAAAAAACATTTAGCACAGCCCCCGGAGTCTCTTCTGAAGATATCTCGCATTGTGACTTCTAGTATAACAAGGAGGAAAGCTATTAAATATGGTGATGATAATTATATTAATCACATTAAATGGAGGTAATTTAATTTTAATGATAGCGAAATGTAAATTACATGGAATCTAATGTAATGTTTAGCCTGGTTCCACTCATTTACTTGTTCTTGTCATCAGCCTCTTTGCCATGTATTCCTGCTTCTTCCTCACTGCAGTCCTTGACGGCCAACAAAAGGGAGAGAGAGAAAAAGAGACGGAGAGAGAGGGAGAAAGAAAATCCACACTCTTGAATTATGATGTTCAGGCAGTCTTTTTTAAATGGTAGGCCTCTCTCTACCTACCATATCCAGACTGCATGCAGTTCAAATGACTGTAGGAGATAACGCAGAGATACCGACATGTTTAACCATCTAGAGGGGTCTACAACAACTCACCGTGACCAACTCACTGAAGCCAACTAGCTGCGAGACGAGATTTACACTAATATCGAAGAAATAGTGGAATAGAATCATTAAAGAAAGGATGCCAAAGGAGGGACAAAATAAAGTGTGAATAAATTAAAATATTTTTAAAATTTAAATGGAATTGTTGAATGGTCCCACAGCGAGTTGTCCCATTGGCCATGCCAAATTGGCAAGTTGACCGTGGCGTATTGGCCATGGAAAGTTGGCTGCAATGAGTCGTCCCGTTCTGCATGCTGTATAGTTTCTAGTTTGCATATCTCCTGTCCAGAAGTCTTAGTCTTGAGATATGAGGGGTTCAGATTTTCCATCCCAGAACCTCCCATTTTGAAGAAAGCTGCCATCTTCTTCACTTGACTCTCATTTCTTAAGCTACTTGATAAAGTTACTTGCCACAGGATAAAGTATCAATTATGCGTTGGTAAGACCACATCTGGAATACTGCATCCAATTCTGGTTGCCACAATAAAAAAAAGTCTCTAGACTTTTGAGTCTCTAGAACAGTGTTTCTCAAGCTTGGAAGTTTGAAGATGGGTGGACTTCAACTCCCAGAATCCCCCAGCCAGTGCTGCTGGCTGGGGGAATCTAGGAGTTGAAGTCCACCCATCTTCAAGTTACTAAGCTTGAGAAACATTGCTCTAGAAAGAGTACAGAGAAGAGCAACAAAGATGGTTAGAGGGCTGGAGGCTAAAATATATGATGAATGGTTGCAGGAATTGGTAATGTCTAGTGAAAAGAAGGACTAGGGTGACAATATAGCAGGGTTCCAATATCTGAGAGGCTACCACAAAAGAAAAGGGGGTCATCCTATTCTCGAATGCACCTGAGGGCAGGACAAGAGATAGTAGATGGAAGATCATTCAAGATAGATTTTATCTAGAACTAAGAAGCAATTTCCTAACAGTAAGAACAATTAACCAGTGGAATGGCTTGCCTCTACAAGCTGTGGGTGCTACATCACTGGAGGTTTTCAAGAAGAGAGTGGACAGTCATTTGTCTGGAGTAGTACAGGGCAGGGGTGTCGAACCTTGGTAACTTTAAGATTTGTGGATTTCAACTCCCAGAATTCCCCAGTCAGGCTGGCTAGGGAATTCTGGGAGTTGAAGTCCACAAATCTTAAAGTTGCTAAGATTTGGCACCCCTGGTATAGGGTTTCCTATTGAGCAGTTCCTTCCAGCTGTATGATTCTATGCTCTTTAGCATAGAGCCTGTATTAAAAAATAAAAGCCTGTATTAAAAAAAAAAGCATCTAAGAGCTTTCTTTTGCAAGTGGTTTTTGGATAATCCTACCCTAGTGCCCATCTATCAAGGCTGAATTTCCTGCAAAAGGCAGCTTAAAAGAGGCCTTGCGAAACGTTTCTTCCATTCTCCCAGCCGCTCATCATCTACAGAACGTTGTGATTGCGCTTAATTGGAAATGAGTTTTGAGAATCATACAGAGACAGTTTTTGGCCTTTGGAGCTTAGGATCAGCCTGCTGGAAGATGAGGGATGACATGTAATTTTCCAAGTTTGTATTGTTTCAAAGAATCCGTCCTCCCTCCCTCCCTCTCCCCCCCTCCACCCCGGACTTACGCAGGAGGTCGGTGAGGTGGTTGCACAGCAAAAATTCAAAAGTCAGAATGAGGGTCATCTGCTCAGCGCTTGCAAATAGTAAATGGGTCAGGAACCTCTGTTTCATCTAAAGGAAGGAGTGACAAAATTGCAAATATATTCTGAAATATCTGCTCTATATCCTCTCTGTTTCTGTGCTTATAATTTTGGTAGGGGGTTGTAGTACTAAATCCACAGACCTAGAGAGTTGCACGGTTCTGGAGTTGTAGGAGCTCCATCACGGAAGATTTTCAACAAAGGTTGTCCAGCCATTTTTCCAGGGTGTGTAAGGTCTCCGGCCTCCGGCAGGGGGTTAAACTAGAACACGGGTTGGCAACCTTAAACACTCAAAGAGCCACAAAGGTCCTAACCAGAAGCCCCCCGTTCAATTCTGGAGCCGACTGGAAGTCTGGTTCCCTCACTATAGAGTCCTCTTAGCACAGCTTCCTTTTTCCTCTACTTGTCCTAACCGAAAGGCCTATCAATTGTGGAGCCGGCCAGTGACAGGGAGCCACAGCAGAGGGATGAAAGAGCCACATGCGGCTCCAGAGCCACGGGTTGCCAACCTCTGAACTAGAACAAGGGTCCACGACTCCTGGGTTGTGACCCACTATTAGGCCCTGGCCTATTTGGAACTGGCAGGCCTCTCACGTGACCCAGTGGGCACACAGTGGGCACAGCTCCACTCGGTGGGCTGGTTCCCCTCTCTCCCCCCACCCAGCCAGACTGCCAAGCTGCAAAGGTTGGGGACCACTGAACTAGAAGACCTCCAAGGTGCCTTTGTGCCCTTTGTGCCCTATGATTCTATACACACCTCTCATGTCCATGCGCTTCCATGTACCAAGGGACCAGTAGCTGAGGCTCTTTAGCAGACCCATTTGGGGTGTGTGTGAATGAATATTCCCACCCCTGTCTAATACCATTCCATACCATTCCTCAAGTTAATATTCCTCAAGTTATGACCACAGTTGGGACCACGATTTTCAATTGCTAAGCCAGGTGGCTGTAAGTGCCTGACTTTATGATTCCCCCCCCCCCAGTTGTTAAGTAAATCATGGCAGATGTTAAGTTAATCATGTAGTTGTCCCAAAGGTGCTTTTTCCAAAAGGCAACTGGATTTCCTTGGTGGGTTTTTTTTTTCTTGGAAAAAATGTTTCCCTTCTCATCCAAGAAGCTTCTTCAGCTCTAGCCTCTCCCCATCCAGACCCACAAAGCCTCCAGACTTTAGGAGATACTCTTCATAGCCTCACCTGGTTGACCTTGCCATGTCTGCGCCATTGCCTTTCCCCCTCCCCCCACCATATACTTTGGAGAAATCTTCCAAATTCAGACATGGAAAGGTTCAGGGTTAAGAGCTATTCAGCTCATATGATGGGGTTGTTGTTTTTTGTATAGTAAGAAAATTAGCAGCCTCCATTTCCATCTCAGAAGCTGAAAGTCGTCCCAAATACAGTGTAGAGACCTTCTGTATTCCCCATCCCTCAGTCTGAATTAGATGAAATATAATTTGCTGTCGAAGTTCCTTGTAAAGGAAAAGAAAATTTCCAACAAAATCCCCATGGATGAAGAGTAGCGTGGTATTTATTAAGTTACAAGATGGCCCAAAATATATGTTGTGTTTGTACGAGGGAAGGAACTCTTTCTCGACCGAGAAGCTTATTGTTAGTTGTGGAAGAAGATTTCTACCAAGGATGGATTGCTGAACAAATTCTCCTTCTTCTAGAGAAACCATCCATTCATTTGTTCTGCAAATTTGATGGAGAATTTCAAAAAGGCGATTTGAAGTAATCACTTTTAGGCAACATTGGAGAAGAAAAAGATTTGGCTTCGGGAAAGTCACTGGAAAAGGTTCTGGGTGGATCTTCCTGGGGGCAGAACTGTAGAGATGCTAAAAGGCCCTTCTCCAGATCATTGGTCACCTTTGGGTGAGTGGAGATATCTCCCCCCCCAAAATTTTTATTTGTTTTACTTATATAACATTCAATTTTCATCAAACAGTGTGTGTTCTGGGTACAGTTATGTTTAAATAGTCATATTGCATATCTTCATTGTGATATTCATCACCATCATATTGATAATATAATAACATAATAATATAATAATACTAATACTTAACATCATCTTCTTTAACAACTCTCCAGTTTACCATTTTTGTATCTCCTCCTTTCTAACTTCTGTTTCTGTTATCTAGCAGGGGGCTGGAATAGAAGACCTCCAAGGTCCCTTCCAACTCTTTTTCTCTTGTGATTGGGTTGGGTTGGTTTAGGCTTTATGGGACGTAAGAGTATTATGGTCTCTAAATCATTATGCTGTGACTTGTATGCAAATCCAAGCGATGGTTGTTTGCAAATGGTAGCTAAACTATAGCTTAATATGATATAGGAACTATATTTGTGGGGGACTCTGAATCTTCAATAAGGGAATATTTCTGATGAGTTTCTCATAGATTTCTAGAGCCTTGTGGTATTTTATCCTGCTGAACATTATTTGAAGACTTAGCTGGGTGTAAAGAGTCCTTTATTAGCTAGATAATAACTGCATTGTTATAAATGAGTTCCTTAGTTTTGTCCTTTTTTTCAGATGTAGCACTTTTTATTGAATTTATTTATTTTTATCTGTAATTTAATTCCAATGTTGTATGGATGTTGCTGAAAGCCAGGAGTTCTAGATGAATAGGTTCACTCCGTTTTCAGATATTTTTTAAATGTTGATTTATTTCTCTTCTATTCCTGTAGAAATTTGAAAATTCAATGTAAAAAAGTAATTGTGGAAAATCTTCATCCATGGCCTGGCTAAATGAGCCTGGATAGCTCAGTAGACTAAAGCATTGTAATTAAACACCAGCTGTCTGTAATTAGTGTAAGTTCGAATCTCACCAGGCTCAAGGTTGACTCAGCCTTCCATCCTTTCTAAGGTAGTTAAATTGAGGACCCAGTTTGTGGGGGCAATAAGCTGACTTTGTATAAATATACAAAAGTATGAAGGCGATTGCTTAATGCATTGTAAGCCGCCCTGAGTCTCCGGAGAAGGGTGGCATATAAATCAAATTTTAAAAAAAAAAGTCAGAAATCTCTTTTCTCAGCTAAGGCAGTGTTTCTCAACCTTGGTAGCTTGAAGATGGGTGGACTTCAACTCTCAGAATCCCCAGCTGGTTGAGAAACACTGAGCTAAGGGCTCTCAGAAGGAGCCCAAAGGAAGTCATAAATTATGACTGGGAAAATGTGCTCTCTCTCTCTCTCTTTTTTTTTGTTCCACCTCGATTTTGCAAATGTCTTAAACTCAGTTTGCAAATCTATAAGGGCCTGGATAGCTCAGCAGACTAATGCATTGTAATTAACTTCAGCTGCCTGCAATTACTGTAAGTTCGAATCTCCCCAGGCTCAAGGTTGACTCAGCCTTCCATCCTTTCTAAGGTGGGTAAATTGAGGACCCAGTTTGTGGGGGCAATAAGCTGACTTTGTATAAAATATACAAAAGTATGAAGGCGATTGCTTAACGCATTGTAAGCCGCCCTGAATCTCCAGAGAAAAGCGGCATATAAATCAATTTTTTTAAAAAAAAAGAGAGAGAGAAAGTACTTCGTGAGGCTAGCCATGTTAGTTGCTCTCCTTCAGCAAAATCGTTCATGTTTTTCTTTCTTAATTTTTATTGTCCCGAACATCTTTCCTAAAGAAGAATTCTTGAATATTGAAAGGTTTTTGCCAATTTTCTTTGATTGCACCTAATAAAAATATTACCACTGTGGGTTTTGGATTACAGGGAGTCCTCGATTTAAACCAGAGGACCAGAGTTTCTGTTGCTAAGCAAGGCCATATTTAAATGCCTTGTGCTCAATTTTACAGCCTTTTTGCTGCAGTTGTTAAGTGAATCCATACCAGTGGTGGGTTGCTACCAGTTCGCATCGGATTGGGCACCCACCTGCCCGGATGCTACTGCAGATGTACAGATGTGCTGCACATGTGCAGAAGTGCTGCATGCGCACAAGCAAACCGGTAGTGATGGGATTTGGAACCTGCCCCTGATCAATACAGTTGCTAAGTGAAGCATATGGTCATGAAATAAATATGGCTCCCCCCCACAACTTGCTTGTGGGAAACAGGAAGGTCGCCGAGAAGATTGCAAATGATCATCGGGTGACACCGAGAAGCTGCAATTCTTTGAATATATGCTGGTTACCAAGGGCCTGAATTTTGATCATGGGGATGCTAAAATTATTTGTATCTCAGGAGACTGCAGTGGCCATATACCCATCATAAGTCATTCTTTTCAGTGCCATTGCAACTTTGAATGGTCATTAAGCAAATGATTCTAAGTCAAGAAGAATCTGTATCAGGGATAAAATCCAGCAGGTTCTGTCAGGTTCTGGAGAACCGATCGCGGAAATTTTGAGTAGTTCAGAGAACCAGCAAATGCCACCTCTGGCTGGCTTCAGAGTGAGGTGGGAATGGGGATTTTGCAGTATCCTTCCCTTGGAATGGAGTGGGAATGGAGATTTTGCAGTATCCTTCCCAAACCTCGCCCAACAAGCCACGCCCACAGAACCGGTAGTAAAAATAAATTGGATTTCCCCACTGATCTGTATGTCAACCCTGAAGCTTTCCTGACCTAAGTTGCCACACTGGAGCTAAGGGTCAGGGAGTGGGGGATCGGAGATAGAGGGATTTTTGCAGCCAAAACAAAATCCTTTCTCTTGAGAATCAAGGACATTCTCACACCTGGTCAGAAGAAGGCACCTGAGTAGGAGCCTGAATAGCGTAGGGGAGTAATGCCTCCTACAAAGACAGCATTTAAGATCCAGCTGCTGCAATTAGTTGTGAGTTCAATCCCAGGCAGGCTCAAGGTCGACTCAGCCTTCCATCCTTTCTAAGGTAGGTAAATTGAGGACCCAGTTTGTTGGGGGCAATGAGCTGACTTTGTATAAATATAAATATACAAAACTATGAAGGCGATTGCTTAATGCATTGTAAGCCGCCCTGAGTCTCCGGAGAAGGGCGGCATATAAATCAAATTAAAAAAAAAAAGGCGGAGTGATGCTATCCAGTAGACAGACTGCACGGTGATTGGACCATGTGACTCATCATATTTTTTGAGAAAATAGAAAATCTTTTACTTCTAATAAGGTGAAAATAAGGCGAGTCGGTTTTCGCTAGATATGTCCCAATATGGTGTTTTCCAATACAAGTATTCTTCGAGGAGCTCAGTGACCTCGGAGTCTTACTTGCCATGGATCTATTATTTGGAACCCTGACACTGTATATACATCAAATACACACAAACTTTCTGCCTGGATAGATCAATGTCCATTTTGTTTCCTGTTTTGGTTTCTTTTTAAAAAGACAATCCCTCTTTGTCCTGCTCAGGAAAAAAAAGAATTTTTAAAGTCTCAAATATTTGAGTATCACATATCAAAAATCAAACCAAGCCAACTTTCCAGGGGTGGGTTCTACTTACCTTTACTACTGGTTTGCATCGTGCCCACCCATGCGCAGATCGCTTCTGATGACGTCCTGGTCAGTGGGTGGAGCCTCCTGCCGGTTTTACTACCGGTTCTTGCGAACTGGTCTCAACCAGGGGCAATTCACCACTGCAACTTTCCCCTTATCCGTAGTGTCTATTCTGAAAGATGACGTATAAATATTTTAAAGAAATCAGCAGCGTGGCTGTAGAAATCTGCTTGGGGATCCACTGAGTGGATGACCGAACAAGCTTAAGTGCGTTGCAGTTTCCAAAGTTTGTGTGTCGGAGCTGTAGCTGAACATTAGGCTGGACTTCAAGAATAAATGAAATGTCAGATTAATACTTCCACGTTCCCACCCTTTGCCTGGTGATCTTGTTCCAAGAACAGGCAGGGCTATTTTGCATGGTGGTTCACTTTCTAAAAAGAAGTAAGCCAGTGGTGAAATCTATTTTTTTAAAAACTAACGGTTCTGTGGGCGTGGCTTGGTGAGCGTGGTGTGGCTCGGTAGGCGTAGCAGGGGAAGGATACTGCAAAATCCCCATTCTCTTCCCACTCCTGGGGAAGGATATTGCAAAATCCCCATTCCCACCCCACTCCTGGGGGAAGGATATTGCAAAATCCCCATTCCCTCCCCAGTCCAGGGGAAGGATAGTGCAAAATCCCCATTCCCTCCCCAGTCCAGGGGTAGGATATTGCAAAATCCACATTCCCACCCCACTCCAGGGGAAGGATATTGCAAAATACCCATTCCCTCCCCAGTCCAGGGGTAGGATATTGCAAAATCCACATTCCCACCCCACTCCAGGGGAAGGATATTGCAAAATACCCATTCCCTCCCCAATCCTGGGGGAAGGATATTGAAAAATCCCCATTCCCACCTCACTCCAGGGGAAGGATAGTGCAAAATCCCCATTCCCTCCCCACTCCTGGGGGGAAGGACATTGCAAAATCCCCATTCCCTCCCCACTCCTGGGGGGAAGGACATTGCAAAATCCCCATTCCCTCCCCAGTCCAGGGGAAGGATAGTGCAAAATCCCCATTCCCTCCCCAGTCCAGGGGAAGGATATTGCAAAATTCTCATTCCCACCCCACTCCTGGGGGGAAGGACATTGCAAAATCCTCATTCCCTCTCCAGTCCAGGGGAAGGATAGTGCAAAATCCCCATTCCCTCCCCAGTCCAGGGGAAGGATATTGCAAAATTCTCATTCCCACCCCACTCCTGGGGGGAAGGACATTGCAAAATCCCCATTCCCTCCCCAGTCCAGGGGAAGGATATTGCAAAATTCTCATTCCCACCCCACTCCGGGGGAAGGGTATTGCAAAATCCCCATTCCCTCCCCACTCTGGGACCATTGCAAAATATCCATTCCCACCCCGCTCTGGGACCATTGCAAAATCCCCATTCCCATCCCACTCCAGGGGAAGGATACTACAAAATTCCCGTTCCCACCCCACTCTGGGGCCAGCCAGAGGTGGCATTTGCCGGTTCTCCAAAGTACTCAAAATTTCCGCTACCAGTTCTCCAGAACCTGTCAGAACCTGCTGGATTTCACCCCTGGGGTAAACGGTAGATCTCATTCGCTAACCCTTATTGAAGCTATTCCTGAACTGGAGGGATAGAAAACACACACAATTGTTGCAAAGAAAAAAGAAAAAGAAAGACATTTCTGCTCCCCTCGCCTTGCCAGCCCTCAGCCCCCTACAAAGCCATTTGTAACCACACATATAATTGTGTCTGCTTTGTAATCGCCTCAGCCGAGAGGCAAGAATTCTTGCCAGCATGAAAATAGGCTGCTTATAGCCTTTGGAGCCATTTAAAGAGAAATATCAGCTTCGTGGTAATGTCCAGTGAATCATCACAGAACCCAGAAATAAAGAAGCTCACTCAGCCAAACCTGCTGATGTCATGAGGTCAGAAAGAGGCTTGGACCAATCTCAGCATGGCCTAAGGCAATAAGGGTAGAAGAAACCATCTTCTCAGTGGGCAAGACCTGTGGCTGATGTTTAAACCATGTTAGTAGGTTACAGTCACAGGTGGGATGATGGAGAGTTTCAGGTGTGCAAGCCTTATTGATTGCAAAGATAGTTAATGCAGAGGACTTTGGAGAAGGCTGCTAAGAAATGGAGACATGGGAGAAGAAGAAGAAGTCTTCATCATTGCATCTAAGATCAAGTTTCTCAACCATGGCAGCTTGAAGTGTGGACTTCAGTTTCCAGAATTCTTC
This sequence comes from Masticophis lateralis, assembly GCA_030761175.1. NCBI lineage: Eukaryota > Metazoa > Chordata > Lepidosauria > Squamata > Colubridae > Masticophis > Masticophis lateralis. The sequence continues at coordinate 21,545,679 of JAUDYJ010000012.1, read as the reverse complement.
AGCCAGTAAGGATGTCTTCTTAGATTAGTGTTTCTCAGCCTTGGTAACTTGAAGATTTGTGGCCTTCCACTCCCAGTATTCTTCAATCCGCAAGGAAGTCGTCTTAAATTAGTGTTCCTCAGCTTTGATAACTTGAAGATTGTGGACCAACTCTCAGAATTCTTCAGCCAGCAAGGATATCTTCATAAATTAGTGTTCCTTGACCTTGACAAATTCTGGGGGGTTGAAGATTGTGGACTTCAACTCCCAGAATTCTTCAACCAGCAAGGAAGTCTTCTTAAATTAGTGTTTCCCAACCTTGGCAACTTGAAGATGTGCGGACTTCATCTCCCAAAGATCTCCAGCCAACCATGAAACACTGATCTAAGAAGATATTCTCTCTCACCCAAGACTCAAATCTGCAATGCTTAGCTTAATTAGAGCAATGAATCCTATCTCTCTCTCTCTCTCTCTGTTTGAAGTGGGCATAGAAAAATTGGAGCTGGCTTTTGGGTGGGGCTGTCAAATCAAAGAGCATTGGGAAGTCATTGGTTGCACTTGAATGGCCACTGATTCAGGGCAGTATCTACAGTGTGTCATCGGAGTGGATGGAAATATGGGGCTAGGAATTTGCAAGGCCTGCATTGTGTTTATCAGGCCAAGCACAAACTGCTCACAATGGAGGGTGTTTTTGCAAAGTGGGGTGGAAATGGATTTTCTCAAGCGTAAGCCTTCTCTGTGCAGGCTGGAGTGACTTTTGTGTAGCGCACAACAGCCACGACCAACAGAGACGTGTCTGCTGCCTCTGACAAATCTAAATCCTGCATCTTCTTCTATAAATTATGCTAAATTCGCCCAGCTTCCTTTGTATGACATGCTATAATTTGTGTATTCTTGTTCTAAAGCGATGGCTGCAAAGAATATGCTTGGAAGCACGCGGACGGTAAAAAGGCTGATGAAAAACTCATTTTTTTTCCATACTTGGCAAAACGCATACAATTAGAAATGATGCAATTTGCAGAATTGATATGTGCGGCAGGCTGAAGCTTCTCTGGCTGACAAGCTAACATTTTCTGAGCTCTTTGATTTATATTCTTTGGAAATCCACATGGGTGGATAAAAAGGCCTGCAAAGGTCCCAGTTTATACAATCCTAAACTCTTCTGGACCAGGTCCGGAACAGTTCCAGGAACTGGGTATGTCTAGTTTAGTAAAGAGAAGGACTAGGAGCGACATGATCACAGTCTTGCAGTACTTGAGGGGCTGTCACAGGAAAGGGGATCCATCTATTCTCCAAAGCACCTGAAGGCAGGACAAGAAATAATAGGTGGGAGGTCATTAAAGAGAGATCTAACTTAGAATTAAAGAGAAATTTCCTGAAAGTGTGAACAATTAATCAGTGGAACAACTTGTCTTCAGACGTTTTGGGTGTTCCACCATTGGAAGTTTTCAAAAAGAGATTAGGCAGCCATTTACAGATTAACAGAGTTGGAAGGGACCCTGTAGGTCATCTGGTCCAGGGATCACCAACCTTTCGGATCCCAGGGACCACTCAATTCATAATTTTAAATCCCATGGACCACTAATACGAATTTTTTAAAAAGATAAATAGTATTTAGTGGTATTAAAAAATGCAAAAAAAATTTCTGTGGACCACCAAAATTTTCTCGTGGACCACCAGTGGTCCACGGACCACCAGTTGGTGACCGCTGATCTAGTCCAATCCCCCACCCAAGCAGGAGACCCTACACCATTCCTGACAGATGGCAGTCCAGTCTCTTCTTGAAAGCCTCCAGGGATGAAGCTCCCACAACTTCTGAAGGCAACTTCTGTTCCATTTGTTGATTGTTCTCACTGTCAGAAAATTTCTTCTTATTTCTAGGTTGAATCTCTCCTTGATCAGTTTCCAACCATTATTCCTTGTCTGGCCTTCAGGTGCTTTGGAGAATAGCTTGACCCCCTCCTCTCTGGGGCAGCCCCTCAAATATAGGAAGACTGCTATTGTGTCTCCCCTGGTCTTTCTCTCCACTAGACTGGCCATGCCCAGTTCCTATAACCATTCTTCATATGTTTTAGCCTCCAGTCCCCTAATCATCCTGGTTGCTCTTCTCTGCACTTATTTTAGCAAGGGGGTTGGATTAGAAGACCTCTAAGGTCCCTTCCATCTCTGTTATTCTATGATCTAGTAGGAGACATGCAAAAGTTATAGAGGTGTTTCTGGAGACCTGAAGGCTGAACACGTGGGTAGAGAGGTTCCTAGCTTTGTCAGGAAGTTGAACTAAGTGTTGCTTACACTTGGCCAGGCCACCAAGACCTTCCAGTATCCTTGATGATGTTGGACTTGTACTTGGTAGGACATAAATCTGGAATTTGCTGGATGGAGAGAGGGCAGTTGACTAAGCCAACAAAAGCAGACTAGTTTGCCCCTCACCTCCTGGAAAATCATTGTTTGTTGTGTAGTTTGGTTAGTGCAGCAGTTGGCCTGTTCTTGGCGTTGATCAAGAGAGGTGGCACATGTAACTTGAAATCCCCAACAGAATTGCCATGATGTGACTTTTTCTGGATCAAACGCAGAAAGGAGGGAAGATCCTGAACCCAGCACCTAGAAAAGCACAATGCTGGAGTGAGCAAAATTAGACTGTGCTGGAGAAACACAGCACAGTTGAATGTCAGTTCCCCCCCTCCCCACCCCGCCAATGGACAAAACCAAGGAAGCACAAATAACACAGATTTCAGCCAGATTATATTTAATGCTAAACTTGGCATAAACGCAGAATTCTGGAAATTGTAAAAGGAGCTTCTCTAGGATCATTTATAAACGAGTTAATTAAGACAGAGTCTTTTGAATGAAATTTTGCCACCGAGTTGAGTTGCTGTTGATGGGAATAGCTGCAAATAGACTTACCTTCTGTCTCTTGATTGTGTATGTTTCTTGATTGAGGGCTCATTCAGGGAAGGGAGACATAAAATTAGCCCTCTGCTTTGAAGATGTGAGCTCTGCATTGTGATGGCTTTTGGTACAGGACGACCAAGCAAGGAGATCAAGCCTCTACAGATCTCTACGTCAAATCTTTACAGATCTCCCTGTTCGAACTTTCTACGCTAGGTGTTTCCAAACTTGGCAACTTTGTACTGGCTGAGCAATTCTGGGAGTTGTAGTCCACAAATCAAAGTTGCCAGGTTTGGAGACCCCTGTTCTACAGCAATAGCTAGGGCAGGCCAGTGGAAAAGTTGCTGGATTAGGAGTGGGGAGACCTGGGTTCAAGTCTGTCCTCAGCCCTGTAAGTTTCTCAGGGTTGTCTTGGACCAGATCCTCCCTCTCAGCCATCATGGAGTAGAGTTGAAGGGGCTAGATTAAGGCCAGGGAGTCCCAGCCTCTAATCCACATTTAGCCAGGGAAGGTCCATGTGGGCCTATTTCTCAATTGTGGTTGGGGGGGGGGGGGAAAGGAAAGGTAAAATATAAATGTAATAAATTAAATATAGTTCCTTCTTGATGAAATAGGGTCATAGATTGCTGGTCCTCAGGGCCCTTTTTGCTGCATATCATCTGCCACCTGATCATACCAGAACGTGGAGCGTAGCGAAATGCTTGTGCTAGGCGTGTGCCAAGCATAGAAATTATGTCAAGGTGACAATTTTGTCTTCTACCATGGTGGACTGTAGTCTGGATTCCCTGGAGGGAGGGGCTGAATTCTGGAGGGCAAAGGGACATTGAAGCTTAGATAGTTTGGCTGTCAAGGTTCCAAGTAATACATCCTATTCAATAAGAACTCCGAGGTAGGCAATTTCCTCAAAGAACATTTTATTGGGAGATATCAAATTGGCACAGACTTGGTGGAAAACCAGCTCTCTAAATTCCCACTGGTTTACCATCCAATTAAAAGTAAAACTTCATCACTTCCCTCCAGAGTCTCCAGTCCCATGGTCCAATCAGCATCCAGCCCAGTTGCTAGGTGACCTCAGTCTCCACCTTTCCAACACCTGCGATGTCCTTGATTCCCAGGGGAAAGAATTTTATTTAGGCTACAACATCCCAGCTATCTCTACACCGTCCTCCTTCCCTGGCCCCTTCTCTCCAGGCTGTGTAAGCAGTGAGAAGAGAAACCTCTTTAAAGAGGAACTACCAATATATATATATATATATATGAAAAGATAATATTTAATGTGTAGTAGGTATGTATATTATGCAGTGACTATATGAATAAGTCAGTGGTGAAATGTAAAATTTGTTACTACTGGTTCTGTGGGCATGGTTTGGTGGGGGTAATGTGACTGGGTAGCCAACTCCCCCCCCCCTTTTAAAAGCATTTTTTCTACAACCTCTTCAGCCAAAGAGGTTGTAGGAAACAAAATGCCTTTAAAAGCCTCTGACAATCCCAACTGAGTTGCCTGATCGTCAAAGCCTTATAAAAGCATTTTTTAGAACCTCTTCGGCCACAGAGGTTGTAGAAAAAATGCTTTTAAAAGAAAAAAAAACCCTCTGATGATCAGGCAACTCAGCTGGGATCGTCAGAGCCTTTAAAAGTATTTTTTCTACAACTTCTTCGGCTGAAGAGGATGTAGAAAAAATGCTTTTAAAAGGCTTTGACGATCCCAGCTGAGTTGTGCAATCATCAGAGGCTTTTTAAAAAACTTTTAAAAGCATCTTTTTGGCTGAAGAGGTTGTAGAAAAAATGCTTTTAAAAGTAAAAAAAAAAAGCCTCTGATGATCGCATGGCTCAACTGGGCATGGGTTTTTGCTACTGGTTCTCCGAACCACCCGCCACCATCACTACCGGATCCGGCGATCCAGTCCAAACTGGGAGCATTTGACTCCTGGAATAAGTATATAACAAACAGAATGCATATGTATATAATTGCCCGAAGGATAAAATAGCTATTACTAAAGATGCCGGTATTGGAAAGGTGTTAAAGTGCAACTAAGATTTTAAAGATGTAAATGTTGAATTAAAAAAAATATCAACTTCAGAGTTGACATTGGTTGAGTGGAAGAGCGTTAAAACAATTCTTACCTAGCAATTCTCAGAGGAATATCTTTGGTTATGCAGAGTATTGCTTTGATTTGGCAAGATTTCTATCTGTAGGTGAAGAGCAAAATGTTCAGAAGAAATTCTTAAGCGAATCGCTGCCGTTGTTAAATTAGTCACACAGTTGTTAACGTGAATCTGGCTCCCCCGCATTGACTTTGCTTGTGAGAAGGTCGCAAAAAGTAATTACACGACCCCAGGGATAACACAACCGTCATAAATACGAGTGAGTTGCCAAGCATCTGAATTTTGATCATGCGACCATGGAGGGGATGCAAATTTCATCGGTGTGAAAAATGGCCATAAGTCACGTTTTTGCTGCTGTTGTAATTATGAATGGTCACTAAATGAACTTCTGTAAGTCGAGGACTGCCTGTAGTTGGCTGAGTGTCACCTCCATCATCTGTATAAATCCACACAAGAGATTTTTCTTCAGCCAAAGAGTTAAAGAAGCCACCTGGATTTGCAGATGCTGCCCTTAAATATGCACCCCCCCCCACTTTTTTTTTGAGGCCTCCACCCCTCTCCTTTCCTGGAATCCCCCAAATTATGGGGTCAGAAATCAAAGCCCTCTAATTACCATGCATGAATCCGGGTTTGAAAGATCCCAATTAAGGAGAGATTATTAGCAACCGGCTTGTGAAGTGTCAGGGAGCTGCCTCGCTTGGAGGAGAAGACCTGCGCGTCCCTTCAAATCCCGCTTGTTCTTTGCGAGATCTAAATGAGATCACCAGAGAAATGAACTTGCCATGTAAAAGCTAATTTGTACATTAGCTCTGAATATTCTGAGTGATGAAAAATACATTATTTGGGCTTATTAAGGTATCTCGCTGCTTTTATTCTTCTTAAATGAAGGCCCGCTGTTGCTTTTGATGCTTGAAATTGGAGCGGACATTTCTGTCTGTCTGTCTGTCTATCTATCTATCTATCTATCTATCTATCTATCTATCTATCTATCTATCATCCATCTTCTATCTATCATCTATCTCTATCTATCTATCTATCTATCTATCCATCCATCCATCCATCCATCCATCCATCCATCCATCCATCCATCTATCTATCTATCATCTATCTATCTATCTATCATCATCCATCTTTTATCTATCTATCTATCTATCTATCTATCTATCTATCTATCTATCTATCTATCTATCTATCTATCTATCATCTACCTACCTATCATCCATCTATCTACCTACCTACCTACTTACCTACCTACCTACCTACCTACCCTGTTTCCCTCAAAATAAGATATCCCCTGATAATAAGCCCAATCAGGCTTTTGAGGGCGTGGCAATAAGGCCAAGCACTCATTTCAGGGTTCAAAAAAATATAAGACAGGGTCTTATTTTCAGGGAAACATGGTACCTACCTAACCTACCTATGGTATCTATCTAATCTATTTCCCTCCTTCATCTTGGGAAAGGTCTAATGCAACCCTTCCGCCAGGCCTTTTGACATTAATAATTCTAGTTGTTGTGGCTTTAGTGCACACAGATCTCATTTTTAATCTTTCCCTTTTTTTCCTTTTAAAGGCACTTGTGTTGGACTTCTCTATTGTACTGTGAAGGAGACTAATGTGGGTAGTCATGTAGAACTTGTTATTGAACGTCTCTGTGTTACCTAAAATTGAAATGGACCTAATTCAAATAATGGGTGAATAGCTCTGGCAGATTTAGAAACAAAGAGTTACGTTCAGCAATCCCCTTCGGACAACTCAAAACAATACTTTGACTTGATTCATGTGATTACATGAACTAAGGTTGTTGAATAAGCCACAAGTGACGGAATTCAAACAACTCGGGTGAAATTCAACCAGTCCCGTATGAACCCCATCCCTGGCAAACTCCTGCAGGTCAGAGTGGTTTTTTTAAAAAAATTAGATTTATATGCCGCCCTTCTCCGGAGACTCAGGGCGGCTTACAATGCGTTAAGCAATAGCCTTCATACTTTTGTATATTTTATACAAAGTCAGCTTATTGCACCTACAAACTGGGTCCTCAATTTACCTACCTTAGAAAGGATGGAAGGCTGAGTCAACCTTGAGCCTGGTGGGATTTGAACTTGCAGTAATTGCAGGCAGCTGAATGTTAACAACAGTTAATAACACTGCTTTACTCTGCTGAGCCACCAGAATGTTGATGCCTGGCGGTAGGAGGAAATGGAATATGTGACACCACAGGCCTGATGATGTCATCACATAAATGATGCCAATTGGGTTAAAGTTGCATGATGACATCACAACACATGTGACATCATTGTACTGGACCCTTGTGGGCTATGGGTCTTAAATTCTACATTTTTCCACCTTAGAATATAGAATAATGAGGTTGGAAGGGACCTTGGAGGTCTTCTATGTCAGAAGACTCCTGCTCAAGCAGGAGACCTAGTATATACCATTCTGGACAAATGGCTGTCCAGTCTTTTCTTGAAAACCTCCAGTAATGGAGCACCCACAACTTCTGGAGGTGAGGCGTTCCATTGGTTGATTGTTCTCACTATGAGGAAATTTCTCCTTCATTCTAGGTTGGATCTCACTTTAATGAACTTCCACACGTTACTTCTTGTCCTGCCCTCAGGTGCTTTGGAGAATAGGGCAACCCTCCCCTCCATCTTCTTTGTGACAGCCCCTTCGAATATTGAAAGACTGCTATCATGTCATCACTAGTCCTTCTCTTCATTAAAATGGACCTACCCAATTCTGTAACTGTTCATTGTATGGTTTTAGCCTCTAGACCCCTTACCATCCTGGTTGCTCTTCTCTGCACTCTTTGCAGGGTCTCAACGTTTACTCCAGGTGTGAAATCCAGCAGGTTCTAACAGGTTCTGGAGAACCGGTAGTGGAAATTTTGAGTAGTTCAGGCTGGCCCCAGAGTGGGGTGGGAATGGAGATTTTGCAGTATCCTTCCCCTGCCATGCCCACCAAGCCACACCCACAGAACCGATAGGGAAAAAAAATTGGATTTCACCCCTGGTCTCATCATCCCCTCAACAGTTTAGCCTTCAGACCCCTTACCATCTTCCTGAATCCATTTTGGGAGCTGTGAAATCCTGGTCCATTAGCAAGTGGGCCTCCATATCAGCTTCTTTGTGTAGCTGCTTTATATGTGCTGAAATATTTGACCCACCACCATTTCCAGTCCAATAGGTTTTGTTAAACAAGCCCTTTCTCTCCCCCCCGAGAGCCGCTAGGCCGTTTCCTTTATTTCTCAGAGTTTTATAAGCCTTTTAGTTTATGTGCGGTGCCACAGCAACAATACTAAATTAAATCCTTACATTGACAGCTTGTCATATTTTAAAGCAAGAGGGTGCATTAGCACTGTAGAAAGCTGTATGAAAATATTCTGGGTACTTCAGAACATTTTGGTGCATACTTTGAACATTGATTCCTTTGTAAGGCAGAGGTTTAGGGGTGGGGAGCCCCCCGCCTCCCGTGGAGGAAAGCTCTTAGCTTAATTGAACTGGGGCCTTAATACTGGGAACCATCACTCATCTGTAGAGTTTGTTCCTTCTCTTAAGCTTAATTGTATTCCTCTCGAGGGTTTTGTGAGATCAATAGAAGATGATCAACACTCCCACTCCTGGTAGTTATGCAGATAAACATTTGATAATCATAATAAACTGGGTGAGAACAGAGGAAATAAAATCTATTTGGAAGGAAACAGATTTTTAGGGGGAGGATAGGACCAGTGAAGGTAGATGACTTCAGACACATGGAAGGCTGTACCTAGAATCCAAGGTTGAGGTCAAGGGTTGAGATCAAAGGGAGAGATCAAGGGTTGTCTTCTCAGTTGCACCAGTGACCTTCTGAGAAGTTCATCTAGCCTCTCTGTTTGTGGATGAGGAATATCCAGTCTGTAAGTGCAGGAGAAGACAAGTTCCATCAAGACAGGGCATGGGACTTGCAGCTATTCCTAGGTGTGACAGTAGCTACTCTGGGCCTAGATTTAGACAGGCTGTAGTAGATGACTAGGTGGAACCCAAAGATGGGGTCAAATGCATTGTCAGTTTGGAGTTGCCACACTCTCACAAGAGAGGCAAGTCCACTCCAGCCCCCATGAATTCCATGGACTCTTGTCTAGCACAAATTTGCCTTGACCACTAGTAGATCAGATTCTTGTGTATAGATAGCATGTAAAACATTTAGTGCAGAATAACAGAACAACAGAGTTGGAAGGGATCTTGCAAGTCTTCTAGTCCAATTCCCTGCTCTGGCAGGAGACCCAATACAATTTCAGACAAATGGCTAGCCAATCTCTTCTTAAAAACTTCCAGTGTTGGAGCACCCACAGCTTCTGGAGGCAAGTTGTTCCACTGATTAATTGTCCTCACTGTCAGGAAATTTCTCCTTAGTTCCAGGTTGATTGTCTCCTTGATTAGTTTCTATCTGTTGCTTCTTGTCCTGCCTTCAGGTGCTTTGGAGAAGAGGTTGACCCTCTCTTCTTTGTGGCCTGTTCCTGGTTACTTGTGTCTCACAGGGACTTCAGGATTCTTAAAGATGGAGGTGATGCTGTAGCGTTGTAGTTGGGTTCATACGTTGACCAAGACCGAGGCAGAGGTGGCTACTTTTAAAGCCTGTAGGTTCACACCTTATGTTAACCACATTTTTCAATAAGCCTGTCAGGCTCAAGCATAAAGCGGACATGGTGAAATCTAAACAAGTTTACAGCTTTATTTGCTTATACCTAATAGACTGTCAGGCGCAGGTGAAGATCCAATTAAACTGATTTATTGCTGCTCATGCTTATGCACAAGGAATATTCTGAATGTGTAGTTACTACCTGCTTGGTGTTAGATAAGAGTCCATGGAACTCAAGGGGATGGGCGGGATTTGGACTTAGTCCTCTTGTGACTATGTAGGGATTCTAGGCTGATCCCTCTTTTAACTCCACCCCTAGGTTCTGCCATTCCTTCTCTTGGTCCAACCCGATTGTATCATGGACCATATCGTGGTGTAGCGGTATGTTTTTTCCCCTTCCAGAACCGGGGTAGGTGTGATCTGTAGGGGCCCTATTCGGCCCATGGGCTGCCAGTTTGACAAACCTGTCCTACATAGACAGAATCTTACCAGGCTAAAGCTATAACCTTCTACCCTAATTGATATATCCAGGAAGATTCCAGGTGTAGCTATCCTGAATCTTTTCTTTCCTCCTCCACCCTGTTCAGGACTGCACAACCTCTTATCTTGGATGTGCAGCCTCTTTTGTGGGAAATCACGGAGGTCTCGCCAGAGTTCCCCCTCCACTTCTTCTCTATGTCCACATTCTATCACACCTGGTTTGCACCTAGCGCCAAGCCCCAAACAACCAGTGGCTGGATTATCTCAATAAGCTTTGTCAAATAAAAAAGAAAAGCAAAAGCAAACCATAGTTAGAGTGTTGTTCTGTGATGGCCCCAGGGATGGTTGTCTAGAAACAGCACTTTCAGAGAGAAAAACCCGAGCCCCTGTTATACATTGGAGGAGGAGAACTCTGTTAGTCTATAGCAGCCAAAAAACAGAAGGAGTCTGAGCATGCTGTTTCAGACTAACAAATGTTATTAAAAGACAGAAGCTTTCATTCAACTCCTCCTGGTTTTTAGTTCTTGCGAAAGCAACAGATGCCTACCAAACAGAAATTCCGTGCCTTGTGTTGATACCCACGTTTCCTGCTTTGAACTCTGGTCTGGAAAGATGTCTAAAGAAGGATGTTTTGGCACATGGACAGAGAGCTATTTTCAGGAGTAATGTATAATTGCACTTAATTTCTACTCCTCTGGGATTATTCTGGCCAGCTTCCTGAGTTATTTTCAGGCACCCGGTAACCAACGCCTTCTGTTTTCAGAATTGACGTTGTGACTAAGTATGGCGAGGAGGCCAAGCATCCTTCAAAGATGCCTGGAATTCAGACCCCCACCATTTTGTTATCTCAAGGATGCTCAGGGGGAAATGTTCACTCTTTTGTGTATGAAGACACTCAAACAGACACACAACAGATAGAAGTACACACACATACAGAGTCACAACACATACATAGAGACACTACAGACAAACCATAGCCCCTGATATAGGATTGAATAGAGTAAAGAACTATTCTGTCCTGTCCTGTCCTGTCTTGTCCTGTCCTGTCCTGTCCTACTCTATCCCAGGCTATCCTATATTCTCTTCTCTTCTCTTCTCTTCTCTTCTCTTCTCTTCTCTTCTCTTCTCTTCTCTTCTCTTCTCTTCTCTTCTCTTCTCTTCTCTTCATAATTTCATTCTATTCTATTCATTTTGTAATTCTCTTCTATTCTGTTGAATTCTCTATTCTATTCTGTTCTATTATTCTGTTCTGTTCTCTCTCCTCTCCTCTCCTCTCCTCTCCTCTCCTCTCCTCTCCTCTCCTCTCCCCTCCCCTCCCCTCCCCTCCCCTCCCCTCCCCTCCCCTCCCCTCCCCTCCCCTCCTATCCTATCCCTCCATCCCTATCCCTATCCCTGCTGCTGGCTTCCCTTTCCATTCAGTCTTGGCATTCAGGACCATGGACAGTACCCCTTCTGGCTGATAATAGGAGAAGTCATGCAAAGGTGGAGGTTCACTAATGAGGTGGGGGTGGGGGAAAGGGGGAGGAGGCTCTAACAGGGTCAGGCCAGGCCCAGATCTATATTCATTGCACGGTCTGTGGGGGATTTCCCGTGGGCACCTATGATAATGGTTTTCATGAATTAAGATTTCTTGATTTGAAGGGAGTAAATCCTGATTTCTCCTCAAGTGTTGCAATTAAAACTGCAAACAAGGAGGTCTAGAATAGAATAACAGAGTTGGAAGGGACCTTGGAGGTCTTCTAGTCCAACCAGGTCTAAAATAAGGTCTAAATGCATTCCGCTGTTTGGAGAAAGGCTGGACACCAGCTGAGGAAAGTAGCAGGGAATGAGCTGAAGGTTGAATGTTGAATGAGATGCTTGAAAGACTCTCTGGACAGTTGTGGAGAAGAAGTCCCTAGTGCGATGTCCATGGCATGTGAAGGCACAATGTGGCTTGTTTCAGAACTGGGACAGATGAAGTTTTGAAATCTTCATTTTTGAAAAAAGTTGGAAGGAACACTTCTCTGTCTTCCTTCAGAGGGAAGGAGAAGGAGAAGGAGAAGTTGGAAGTCACCTACAACTTCTGAAGATCAAAGCCCTCTCTGATACTTACGCAGGTCTTGAGGAAGTTTGTCTTCTGTTTGATTTAATAGGAGGGTCAGAATCTAGGGTGGCTTCACTACGTGGAGAAGAGGACGATGCAATGAGAGCATATTGATGCTGCCTCCACAAGCTTGTAACTAAATCAGTGCAAGAACATTCCCCCAAAGAGAATTTAACTGGGGGGAAAAAGGTATGGTAGATGCTAATTACAGCTAGTCCTTGACTTATGGCCATAATTGAGCCCAGCATTTCTGTTCCTCAGCGAGATGTTTGTTAAGTGGATTTTGTCCCATTTTACAAACTTTTTTTTACAACACAGCTGTTAAATGAATTCCAGCAGCTGCTCAGTTAAGTAACATGGTTGTTCAGTGAATCTGGCTTTTTTTTTTTATTATTTGACTTATATGCCGCCCTTCTCCGGAGACTCAGGGCGGCTTACAATGTGTTCAGCAATGGCCTTCATACTTTTGTATATTTTTTATACAAAGTCAGCTTATTGCCCCCACAAACTGGGTCCTCAATGTACCTACCTTAGAAAGGACGGAAGGCTGAGTCAACCTTGAGCCTGGTGAGATTCGAACTTACAGTAATTGCAGGCAGCTGAATGTTCTTCTTTCTTTCTTTCTTTCTTCTTTCCTTCCTTTCTTTCTTCCTCTTTCTTTCTTTCCATTCTTCCTTCCTTCCTTCCTTCCTTCCTTCCTTCCTTCCTTCCTTCCTTCCTTCCTTCCTTCCTTCCTTTTTTTAATTAGATTTCTATGCCGCCCTTCTCCGGAGACGCAGGGCGGCTTACAATGCGTTAAGCAATAGCCTTCATACTTTTGTATATTTTACAAAGTCAGCTTATTGCCCCCACAAACTGGGTCCTCAATTTACCTACCTTAGAAAGGATGGAAGGCTGAGTCAACCTTGAGCCTGGGGAGACCCGAACTGGTGCAATTGCAGACAGCTGGATGTTAATAACAGGCTTTAGTCTGCTTATTAGCCTGTTGAGCTATCCAAGGCTCTTCTATGGCTTCCCCATATTGCTTGCCTGAAGGCCACAAAGGGTGGGGGGGAGGGAAATCACGTGATCCTGGGATACCACAACCGTCATAGATATGAGCCAGTTGCCAGCCATCTGAATTTTGATCCCGTGAGCATGTGGATGCTGCAACCAACAGTCATAAAAGTGTGAAAAATGGTCAGAAGTCACTTTTTTTAGTGCCATTGTAACTTTGAGCAGTCACTAAACAAATTGTTGTAAGTCAAGGACCTGTGCTGTAAAAATGTTGCTGCTTACCACAGACAAGGGCATTCTCTGTCACTTAAGTTTCCCATAGAATTTTAAACAGATTTAAACAGATTAAAAGAGTTGGAAGGGTTATCTAGTTCAACACCCCCCTCCCCATTCAAGCAGGAGACGCAACACCATTTCTGACAAATGGCAGTCCAATCTTTTCTTGAAGGTCTCAAGTGATGAAGCTCCCACAACTTCCGAAGGCAACTTCTGTTCCATGGGTTGATTAGTCTCACTGTCAGAAAATTCCTCCTCATTTCTAGGTTGAATCTCTCCTTGGTCAGTTTCCATCCATTATTCCTTGACTGGCCTTCGGGTGCTTTGGAAAATAGCTTGACCCCCTCGTCTCTGTGTCAGCCCCTCAAATATTGGGAGACTGCTATCCTGTCTCCCCTGGTCCCTCTCTTCTCTAGACTAGCCAGGCCCAGTTCCTGCAACCGTTCATCTCGTATGTTTGAGCCTCCAGTCCTCTAATCCTCTTGGTTGCCTTTCTCTGCACTCTTTCTAGAGTCTCCACCTCTTTTTTATAGTGTGGTGACCAAAACTGGATGCAGTAGTCTAGGTGTGGTCTTACTAGGGCTTTATAGAGCGGTATTAGTACCTCACTTTAGAATTAAACTAATGCCCATAGAAATGCCACAGTATTTCTAGTTCTTCCTAGAAAGGATTGGAAGCATGCAGAAATAAAAGGATTTATTATTTATTTATTATTTATTATTGATTTATTATTCCAGATAAAAATGCATCTGCTTAATTTGCATTTAAATGGGAACCTGTTGGAGTCCTAGACAGGAGTGGGCTTCAAAAATTTCATGCAACGGGTTCTCTGCCTGATTGCTGGATGGGCGTGGCCATGGTGGGCGTGGCCTACAGCCTCCTGAACCACAGCTGGGGGGAGGGCATTTTCACCTTCCACAGGCTCTGGAGGCTTTCCTTGAGCCTCTGGGAGGGTGAAAACTGCCTCCCCTGGGCTCTGGAGCCCAGGGGAGCCCATTTCTGGCCTTCCAAAATTTCCAGGAGGCCTGTTTTTCCCCTTCCCTGAGCCTCCACGTAGGCCTTGCACTTACCTAGCACCCAAAACGGGCTGTGTGGAAATTCCTGGGAGGGACAGGGTAGGGTGGGCGGAGCGGGGCTGGGCTGGGCTGGGCCAGCCAAGGGTGGGATTTGGAGGGTTTCCGAACCAGCCATAACATTAGGTATGGGTTCTCCTGAACCTGGGCGAACCCAGCCTTGAGGTCAGCAAGTCCAGCTCCCTGCTTAATTCCAGAGTCCAAAGGAAAGCCTGCTTAACGTGGTCTTTGAAGGGGACCCCATCCCGCCCCAGACTTGAACATTCTGGGAGTTGAAGTCCACAAGTCTTAAAGTCGCTAAGTTTGGGGACCTTTGTTCTATTAGGACTTTTAGTTTTAATCTTCTGATAATTTTCATTGTCCTTCTTTGAACAAATTCCAGGTTTTTGAAACTCAATCAGAATAAGATTCCTGATATTTAAGGTGGAGTCTGCCTGAACGGAATAAATGAACGATTACTTCCCATGATTCTTTTGTTGGTGCAGTTTAAAATTGTATTTATCTTTTTTTTTTATGCAGTCACAGCCTACTTTTGGCTTATGCTCAGTTTGCAATCAACTATTATTTATTTCCAATTGGTTTTTTTTTCAGTCATGAAGCCAAGCATCACCCGCCTTCCTCCTCTGCATTTGAGTTTAATTTCCTATGTGTAGGACTTTATGCAGAATTCAATTCCGTTACTATCAGCCCCTTTTCTCCAACTTCTCACAATTGGTTTAAAAATTATTCCCGTCTTCGCTATCGTGTACAGTTTTGCAACATCTGTAAACTCAATAAACAATCCGTAAACTCCTTCATCCAGGTCATTAAGAAAAATATTGAAAAGTAAATAGCCCAATGATATTTCTGTCACATTTGATGATGTCAAGCTCGAAAAATCAGGACCACAGGTTAAATTCCAGTTAAGATTTATTGCTGAAGCCTTTATACAAGAATCTAGTCGGGTAATGATCAGTGCTAAATTGGTGCTAGGTAAGAGTTAATGGAGTTCAAGAAATGCTGGATTGCTTGTGAGAACTTAACAACTCCAAGGTGATTCCTGTCTTGACTCCTCCCTCTGCATCTCTTTTTCCTACAATGGAAATAACTATCAATGAACATTCTTTGACTTCAAGCTAGCTCTGTATCTCTTTAATTGCTATATTGTCTTGCCTATACTTAACTAGCTTATTGTCAGCATGTTATGGTATTCTTTTGTCAAATGCTTTGCGAAAGCCAAGATACATTACATCTGTACATTCCCATAATCTATTAAGGCAATTATCTAGTCAAAAAATGAAATAAGTTTAGTCCAGCAACATTTATTCTGGACAAATCCGTATTGATTTTGGGTGATTATTGCATTGTTTTCAAAGTGCTAATGGGCTAATTTCTTTATGATCTGTATTAGTGTCTTCTTAGATACCAAACTGATTGGTCCCTAATTTGCTGGGTCTCCCTTCCCCCAAACTTTTTTGACAATGAGAATATCATTTATTCTCTTTGAACCATCTGGGCATTTCAATTTTGCATTTCTGGACCATTGGTGAAACGACATTCAGTTATCCTCCAAAAATATGTACGACTTTCACTTTAGCCATGAAATTGGCCAATTTAAAAATGCAAAAAAAAAAAAAAAATCATATATAGCGAGCATATTTCCATAGAATCCTTTCTCACAATGTAATCTCTGGAGAGAAGGGAAATTGCAAAAACTGTATCCTGGTTTAAGAGTTGCCTTTGATTAGGATCTCAACCTCTTTGTCTCATTTCTTCCCGAGACTCTTTCCCTACAAACCTATTTCTTCTCAGCCACGATCTCTCTCAACTCCCAAGCAGGAACAGCTGATACTCAGTGGCTGCAGATTAATGCATTTGGCAGGGGCAACCTCAGCTCCTGGTGAAAAGGTTTATTGTGCTCCCCAAAGATGGGAGGCAGGAAATGAACGGATAGAAAAGTGAATGTTGCCTTCCCAAATGAGCTGCTTTGATCATAGCCCATCGCCATGAGCTGCCTTTGGCCTTTGCCAAGTGCAGGGAGGCCTCCGAGACTTTTCTTGGTATCCTCGTCCAGGGAGAATGGGGCTCCTTGTTTGGGGATGAAAAGCAATGCTGGTCTGAAGCCTCCTGGCTAAATTTTGGGGGCTTATCTGGGTCAAAACTCATGCCTCTGAAGCCTAGGCTTCCAGACTGCAGGGACCTTCTTTTAACTTATCCTTCTTCCAATTTTCTTGTTTTATTTTTGAATCTTTTGGGATGAGACTGCTTTTAGGGGCCATTTCCTTAGTCCTCTATAGGAACATCAGTTGGGGACTCTGGAAGAGATTGAACATCCATTTGTCTAAAATGGTAGAGGGGCTCTTCCTTGAGCTGGGGGTTGGACTAAAAGACCTCCAAGGTCCTTTCCAACTCTGGTGATGATGATGAAGAAGAAGAAGAGTTCTTGGTCTCTTCTGGGCTAGCCTACAGCGTGGGAAGAAGAACTGAAAGTGAAAGAAGGGGACACACAGAGGGTGCCCCAAAGTTTGACATACCCACTGCTAACCTGCTATGTGACCTTCAGTGGACCATCTCAAAGGTATTATGACTGTCAGCCACACAACAGCGGAAGGCTACCCACCCCTGCCTGATACAGTTGGAAAGCACCTTACAGTTGACTTATATGAACTTCCCAGGTTTCTGATTTTTAGATTTGCTGGATACAGACATATTATTAACTGTATCGAGGCTTGGCTTGCATGCTGTTCATCACCTTTAAAGCCGCCTGTGGTACAAGGCCAAGTTATTTGCAGGAACTAAGGACATCTACCCATCCTAGCAGGTCAGATGGGATCAGCAGGCTCTAGTCCCTTCCCCTAATTATTGCCATCTGATGAGAGCTTGGAAGCATCCTTTTTCTGTGGCAGTCCCTGCCAGGGGTGAAATTCAGCAGGTTCTAACAGGTTCTGGAGAACCGGTAGCAGAAATTTTGAGCAGTTTGGAGAACTGGCAAATAGCACCTGTGGCTGGCCCCAGAGTGGGTGGGAATGGGGATTTTGCAGTATCCTTCCCCTGCCACGCCCACCAAGCCACACCACGCCCACCAAGCCATGCCCACAGAAGTGGTAGTAAAAAAAATTGGATTTCACCAATGGTCCCTGCCCTGTGGAACCCTCTACTCAGGGGTGTCCAAATTTGTCAACTTTAAATTTTTCATATTAGTCCACAAGTCTTAAAGTTGCCAAAGTTGGACATTGTTTCTCCACACTCTGAAGTTTGGCATGCTTCTACGATCGAAAGGTCGGTAGTTCAGAGGTTCGAATCCCTAGTGCTGCGTAACGGGGTGACTTGTCCCAGCTTCTGCCAACCTAGCAGTTCGAAAGCACGTAAAAAATGGAAGTAGAGAAATAGGGACCACCTTTGGTGGGAAGGTAACAGTGTTCCGTGCGCCTTTGGCATTGAGTCACACTGGCCATGTGACCACGCAGACGTCTTCGGACAGCGCTGGCTCTTCGGCTTAGAAACGGAGATGAGCACCGCCCCCTAGAGTCAGGAACTAGCACATATGTACAAGGGAAACCTTTATCTTTACCTTTAAGGCCCTAAAGACCTGGGTTTCCCCCCCAAGTTTGGGCTCAGATTGGATAATTACACATTATAACGTGACTTGATGCCAGGTCTTTGTCGTTGTTTTTTTAATGTATTTACTTTTTATTATAGTTTTAATGTGATTATATATGTTTTAGCTTTTGATTGGGAGCTGCCAAGAATTGATTAGAATACGGGAGGCTACATAAATGTTTAACTTAAATAAATAGGTGTTGGCTGATTCCACCCATTGTGGTTTGTAAGCCATGCTTTATAAGCATTAAAACATTGCTAAAACATAGCATTGTAAACTCAGTCAACAAGCCATAGTTAAACATGCCAAGCTTAGCACAATATGTAAATCCATAGATCTCACGAGGGCTGTCCTCTTTTGAATGAAAGCATTGTGAAGTCCTTGGTGCTCGCTGGGCTTGGTGGTTTGCTTGTAGATGTTTTATGACCCAACTAAGTAAGATCATCAGTCTCCATTATCATCATTGTCATCATCATCATCACATTGAAGATATTTAGCTGGGTCATGAAATTGCCCTCCACCCCCATCATTGGTGGTATTTAAGGGTCTTTGGGGTCCTTGGTGCTCTCTGAGTTTGGTTATGTTCTTGCAGGCATCTCATTATCAAAAGTAGGTGCTGGAAGCAAATGGGATTTGCGCTCTCTTTGCACACTAGTAGTACAGTTAGCATATAAAGTATATTTAGTATATAAACAGCGCAGTGGTTAGAATGCAGTATTGCAGGCTAATTCTGCCAACTGCCAACAGTTCGATCCTGATCGGCTCAAGGTTGACTCCGCCTTCCATCCTTCTGAGGTTGGTAAAATGAGGACCCAGATTGTTGGCAGCCATATGCTGACTTTGTAAACCGCTCAGAGAGGGCTATAAAACACGATGAGACGGTATATAAGTCTTAATTGCTATTGGTGTTGCTATAAAGTAGGAGTGTCAAACTCGTGGCCCACAAGCCAGATGCTTCATGCACTGGCCACAGCCAACCCCAGATTAGTGAAGGGAGGAAAAGTTGCAATACGTCACGTGACGACAATGCAGGGGTGAAATGCTCCTGATTCGGACTGGATCGCCCGACCCAATAGCGATTGCGGTGGGTGGTTCGGAGAACCGGTAGCAAAAATCCCTGCGCCCCCCTCCCATGCTCAGCTGAACCACACGATCATCAGAGGCTTTTTTTAACTTTTAAAAGCATTTTTTCTACAACCTCTTCCGACGAAAAAATGCTTTTAAAAGTAAAAAAAAAAAAGCCTCTGATGATTGTGCGGCTCAGCTGGGATCATCAGAGGCTTTTCAAAGCATTTTTTTTCTGCAACCTCTGACGATCCCAGCTGAGTTGCCTGATCGGCAGAGAGGCTTTTCAAAGCATTAGAAAAAATGCTTTGAAAAGTTAAAAAAAAAAAAAAGTTGGCCACCCAGTCACATTACCTCCCCCCTACCAAGCTACGCCCACAGAACTGGTAATAACAAATTTTTCGTTTCACCCCTGCGACAATGTGTCATCACGAGTTTGACACCCCTGCTATAAACAGAAAGCAAACCCCAATCCCTTCTGGCACTGATGATGTTGGCTAGCTGGGTAATGAAATGTCTGGGAGAAAACCACCAAGCTCAGAGAGCATCGCAGACCCCACAGCTGAACCCTGAGCTAGAGAGATTCTCTTCTATTGAATGAAAGCTTCATTTGAAGCAGAAGCCACAGCTCCTCCTTCCAAAACAAGCTTAGCAGTTTGACTCACCCTCCTGCTACGGGACCAGCAAAGCGCCCAGTTGCCCTAATGCTCTGTCGTGATCACTTTTCCATACCAAATAAAATTTGCTGCTCAGCACTCACATGTTCTGGTATTCCCGGCCATGAGAATCAATGGAGTCAATTAGCAGTGATTAATGAGAAAGCCCTGACGGATGATGGAGCTGTGAGTGGAGCAGCCTCTGGCAAGGAGACACAAGGCTGCACATCTGCAAATCTGGTTCAGGCATTTTGCTGCTTTGTGCTGAAAAGAGGGGAGCCATTCCAGAAGAAACGGCCGGGAAACGGTGTGGGACACAGCACTGATTTCTTTTATTCTTGATCCGATCCCTGAACAGGGACTCTGGAATCTGAGCTGTATCCACCCCAGGCTGGAGAGGGAGGCTGTATTAATTGGCTTCCTGCACTGAGCTCTGGGATGGTCACCCAGCAGCCTGAGAGATCTGGAGATCGAAGGGCTGAGAATCCACGGTTCTTAATTCTGGGAGGCTTTAGGGCAAGTGGAAATGAAGGCAGAATACAGAACATAGAAGAACAGAGGTGGAAGGGCCCTTGGGGGTCTTCTAGACCAGTGGTCACCAACCAGTGGTCCGTGGACCACTGGTGGTCCACGGAGAAAATTTTGATGGTCCACATTATTTGCATTTTTTAATATTGCACTAAATACTATTTATCTTTTTAAAAAAATTCATATGAGTGGTCCGCAGGATTTGAAATTTTGAATGTGGTGGTCCCTGAGGTCTGAAAAGTTGGTGACCCCTGTTCTAGACCAGGGGTCTCCAACCTTGGCAACTTTAAGACTTGTGGACTTCAACTCCCAGAATTCCTCAGCTCAGCCGTTGTTTCTCATCTTCAGGTGCTTTGGAGAATAGGTTGATCCATTCTTCTTTGTGGCAGCCCCTCAAATATTGGTACACTACTCTCATGCCACCCCTAGTTTTTTCCTGAATGCCATCACTCTGACAAACAACTAATTTCAAACAACACTGTCAAATTATCTACTAAGGCTGAATTGCTATTCTTCTTCTCTTCCTTCCTAGTACCTATCTCTTCCCACTTATGGCTATATGCACGTTGCTTGTATCTTTACAATTTATATTGTTTTATTGTTTCCTAGTATGATTTGATAGCTTATTAGTATCCTATGACTATAAGTGTTATATCATGATTCTTGATGAATATATTTTATTTTTTCTTTATGTACACTGAGAACATATGCACCAAAGACAAATTCCTTGTGTGTCCAATCACACTTGGCCAATAAAAAATTCTATTCTATTCTATTCTATTCTATTCTATTCTATTCTATTCTATTCTATTCTATTCTATTCTATTCTATTCTATTCTATTCCATTCCATTCCATTCCATTCCATTCCATTCCATTCCATTCCATATTTATTCTCTCTTCTCTTCTCTTCTCTTCTCTTCTCTTCTCTTCTCTTCTCTTCTCTTCTCTTCTCTTCTCTTCTCTTCTCTTCTCTTCTCTTCTCTTCTTCATTCCATTATTCTATTCTATTCTATTCTATTCTATTCTATTCTATTCTATTCTATTCTATTCTATTCTATTCTATTCTATTCTATTCCATATTTTACTCTCTTCTATTCTATTCTATTCTATTCTATTCTATTCTATTCTATTCTATTCTATTCCATTCCATTCCATTCCATTCCATTCCATTCCATTCCATTCCATTCCATATTTATTCTCTCTTCTCTTCTCTTCTCTTCTCCTTTTCTCTCCTTTTCTCTCCTTTTCTCTTCTCTTCTCTTCTCTTCTCTTCTCTTCTCTTCTCTTCTCTTCTCTTCTCTTCTCTTCTCTTCTTCATTCCATTATTCTATTCTATTCTATTCTATTCTATTCTATTCTATTCTATTCTATTCTATTCTATTCTATTCTATTCCATTCCATTCTATTCCATTCCATTCCATTCCATATTTTACTCTCTTCTCTTCTCTTCTCTTCTCTTCTCTTCTCTTCTCTTCTCTTCTCTTCTCTTCTCTTCATTCCATTATTCTATTCTATTCTATTCTATTCTATTCTATTCTATTCTATTCCATTCCATTCCATTCCATTCCATTCCATTCCATTCCATTCCATTCCATTCCATTCCATTCCATATTTATTCTCTCTTCTCTTCTCTTCTCTTCTCTTCTCTTCTCTTCTCTTCTCTTCTCTTCTCTTCTCTTCTCTTCTCTTCTCTTCTTCATTCCATTATTCTATTCTATTCTATTCTATTCTATTCTATTCTATTCTATTCTATTCTATTCTATTCTATTCTATTCTATTCTATTCCATATTTTACTCTCTTCTCTTCTCTTCTCTTCTCTTCTCTTCTCTTCTCTTCTCTTCTCTTCTCTTCTCTTCTTCATTCCATTATTCTATTCTATTCTATTCTATTCTATTCTATTCTATTCTATTCTATTCTATTCTATTCTATTCTATTCTATTCTATTCTATTCTATTCCATTCCATTCCATTCCATTCCATTCCATTCCATTCCATTCCATTCCATTCCATTCCATTCTTCATTCCATTTATTCCACTCCATTCTATTCTATTTTATTCCATTCCATTCCATATTTTACTCTCTTCTCTTCTCTTCTCTTCTCTTCTCTTCTCTTCTCTTCAGTTCACTTCTGTTCTTTTCACTAGTCTAGACAAACCCAGTTCTTCAAATGTTTTAGCCCCCAGCCCCTACTCACCTTTGTTGCTCTTTTCCGCACTCTTTCCAGAGTCTCTACATCTTTTTTATAATGAGGTGGCCAAAACTGGATGCAGCATTCCAGGTGTGATCTTACCAAGGCCTTCGAAAGCGGTATTCATCCTTCATGTGATCTTGATTCTATCTCTCTATTAAGAAAAGGCCTGTCTTGCCCGGGCAAAACACATCACCCTCGAGATAGATCTACGAGCTTGGACCCCTGTTCCAATCTCGTGTTTCCTCCCCTAATTTCAGCATTTCTAATATGATGGAAGTGCAGCCATGTTTGTGCCCTGGGGCGAATTACCTGCAGAAGCAGTAAAAGGGCTAAAAAGGCTTTGCCAAGTCGCACACCGTCTCTTCCTCCACCTCGCTCTGCCTGCATTGCTTTTAATTTCTCTGCAGGTTAAGCAGGTCACGTACACACCTTAATTACCTTGCCTTTTCTTGCTGTATTAGAAGGGTAGAAATGCAGCTGCTTTATATAAAGCTGCAAGAGCTGACATAGGCTTGAGGGGGGAGGGCCTTTAGGGTTATTAAAAGGGGATTTGAGTGACTCTGCAGGGAGCAGCATGGACGTCCTGTGTCCACAGAGCCCTTGGGACGTTTCTTATTCTCCTGAAATCTCTATGCAGGTAGTCCTCGACTTACGACCACAATTGAGCCCAAAATTTCCATTGCTAAGCAACACTTGTTAAGTGAGTTCGGTCCAGTGGTGGATTTCTACCAGTTCGGCCCAGTTTGAGCGTAGCGGTAGCGGTGATGGTGAGCTGCCTTATACAGGCCGTTTTTAGCCCAGCTGAAAGGCGTGGCAGAGCAGATTGCCGTGTCTCAGCCAGAGGTGGGTTTCAGCAGGTTCTGACCAGTTCTGGAGAACCGGTAGCAGAAATTTTGAGTAGTTCGGAGAACTGGTAGTAAAAATTCTGACTGGCCCTGCCCCCATCCATTCTCTGCCTCCCAAGTCCCAGCTGATCGGGAGGGAATGGGGATTTTGCAGTAACCTTCTCCTGGAGTGGGAAGGGAATGGAGATTTTATACTATCCTTCCCCTAGAGTGGGGTGGGAATGGAGATTTTACAGAATCCTTCCCCTGCCATGCCTACCAAGCCCTGCCCACCAAGCCATGCCACGCCCGCCAAACCATGCCACGCCCACCAAGCCACGCCCACAGAACTGGTATTAAAAAAAGTTTGAAACCCACCACTGGTCTCAGCTGTTCCATAATACACTGCATTTGTGCAGAGCGCAAGATTGGCGTGCATCAGTGATGGGTTTCTCCCAGTTCGGAGGAACTGGGAGGAACCCACTTGATGGTCATTGTCACATGACCATCAAGCCATGCCCACAAAATAAGCCACGCCCACAGAACCGGTAGTAAAAAATTTAGAACCCACCCCTGGCGTGCATGAGAGCGAACGAAGCGCGTGCATGATACGAACCAGTGGTAACACCCGTTGAAACCCACCACTGATTTGGTCCTACATTACGACCGTTCTTGCCACAGTTGTTAAGTTAGTGACACGGTTTTTAAGTGAATCTGGCTTTCCCATTGATTTTGCTTGCCAGAAGATTGCAAAAGGGGATCATGTGACACTGGGACACTGCAACAGTCATAAATATGAGTCGGTTGCCAAGTGCCTGAATTTTTTTAACAAAGTTTATTTTCATTTTTAAAAATGCAATACATACAAGGTTATTGCAACTAACATACACAAATCAGCGCCTATACCACTAATACAATCCATTTCATTTCCCTCTCTTTTCTTTCACCCAATTATACCATACATTCCAACATTTGTAATAATCAGAATCTTTTTGGTTCCTAAATAATTTCATTAACCAGTCTGCCTCTGTGCATTCTGTAATTTTCCAAATCAATTTATTCTCTGTGGGTATTAATTCATTTTTCCATTCTTGCGCATATAGTATCCTAGCTGCAGTAGTGATGTGGAGGATCAAGTACCATTTTTCCTTAGTTATTTTGTCTGGCTTCATTCCTAATAAAAAAATCTCTGGTTTCAGCTCTATATTATATCCTGTAATTTCCACTATCCAGTTCCGAACCTTGGACCAATATTTGCCCACTTTGGGGCACATCCACCATTGGTGGTAGTATGTCCCACAACCATTCCCACTTCCAGCATGCTGGAGAAACTCCCAGGAACATTCTTGCGATTCTTGCTGGGGAGATATGCCAACGATAGACCATTTTCCAGTGCGCTGCTCCCACTATCCATGAATGGGTTAACCTTCCAGCTTTGGCAAACAACTGAGAGAATTAAAATCAAGGGACCTTCCCCTTTCCTCGCTCTGGCCACACCCCCCAGCCCCATGATGCCCCAGTCTTCTCTCAGTTGTTTGGCAAACCTGAGGTGTTTTCGGGAGCTCCTGCACAGGTAAATTATTTTTTGCTCCTTCCTTTTTTCTTGGGACCTTTCTTAGTTTTAGTTAAAATCCCTTTCCTTCCCTGTTCTCAGGGCTTTTAGGCTTTTACTTTCATTTTGATTAGTTTTTCACGGGGTTTTATTTAATTGCGAGTTTCAAGCTTCCTACGGGGGACACGTGGCGGTGCGCTCACCAGCTGGCCGGCGGTACAGCTCCGAGCCGCCCACGCCACAGGGAGCGAGCGGCGCTTTCTTTTCCGTCGCTTCCCCCCCCCCACCACCTTCAACTCACTAATTGATCGCTGCTGCAGTCTGCCGGCGCGCTAGGCAGACGAAGAAGCCGGGAGAGCGCCGCTTTAATCAGAAGCGCAGCGGCGACGCTCGGAGCGATCAGGAAGCCTTCGCGACCCGCCACGTGGCTCAGCACTCTCCAGCTGGCCGGCGGTGTCGCTCCAAGCCACCTACACTACGGAATAGCGTCCGGAGCAGCGGCGATCTCCTGCTCCGTCGCAAGGCTCAAACCACCCCCCCCCCCGTACAAGAGCGGTACCACGCGGCCTTTTCCACGTGGTACAGGGTGGCGGCGGCCATCTTGGAGCCTGACAGACCCCCCCACCCTCCCCATCTACAACAGCGGGGGGGCTTCGGAGGGCGACCCTCCGCTACACTACAGAAACAAAAGCGCCAACAAAGGGGGGGCATCAGGCTCCAACCACACTACCTGCCTCCCCCCCCACCCCCAAACCAACGATCAGCGGGGGGCGCTATTTTAGCCCAGCAGCTGGCTGGACCTTCGGGCCACCAGTATAAGCCTGAGGCCTCGATCCGGGCGCAGCCCCAGGCCAGCATCCTAAGCGCGGCACCTGGTAGGACCCTCGGGCCGCCAGTATAAGCCCGCAGCTAGCGGCCACCACTGCTTTACCACCCCAAGTGGTAACTGACTGGGGCAAAAAAATTTCAGAACGGTTCCTTCTTCTGGAACAGTTCCTGCAAGATAGAACATCAACAGCTGGTGTGTATCTTCCACTCGCAGTGAAGAAAAAAAGGGGGGGGGACGCCTCTCTCCCACCATAGTAAGCCACGCCTGAGGCTCCAGGCATAAAGGCCAATTCTGTCAGCTATGGCGAATTCCCCATTATCTTCGGATTTGGAACTCGACCTGAGTCCAGTGCGCAAACCATCCAAGTCGAAAAAGAAGAGCGGCACAACGAACACCCGCTCATCTGGAGCAGCCAACCTGCCCAAGGCCCTGGACAGACACGCCCAAAGAAGCTTTAATGCACTGGAACTCCAGTGCGCCAAGGCGCAACAGGCAGGCCTCACTTCGCCAGCCAGGGAGACATCACCATGCAGGGCGGCATCAGTGGCTTTAAGCGAGGCAGAAGAGGCCACCTCGAACCTGGCAGACCTAGTCAGGACACCGGTAACCCCATCCCAGGCCTTACCCGACCTGTCACATCCCAGACAAGGGGTCTCACCCGGGATGATGGCACAAGGCTCTGCAGCACGGGCTACCCCACAACCGCATAGCCGGGCTTATCAGCCCGCAATGCCACCTGGCTCAGCCATGCACACCCACCTGGGGTTTCAGCCACACATGCCTATGGACTTCCAGGCTATGTTCTCTTCGGCCCTGTCCTCCTTTCTAGCCTCCAGTTGGCAACAGACTGCACAGCACCCTACCATACCACAAAACCAGGGGCAACAACAGATCCCCCGGTCACGGCAACACCTTCCCCAGACACAGTCTTCCTCTGAGGATTCAGACCAAGCGGAGGAGGGGCCAGAGGACATGGAATTTTCGGAGGACGAAGGACTTCCCCCAGACACCCCTTCCTTCACAGGGCTGTTTCGGCCAGCATTGTTTAAGTCATTGTTGCACAAGGCCCGACTCACCACCAACTTGGGGTTACCGGGTGATGTGGCCCCCCCACCGCAGCCATCAACGGCGGGGCCACATGATGCACTATTCAAAGCATCCAAGCCCGAGAAGGATTGCATTCCCTGCCCGCAGTTATTTACAGAAGTCATCCAAAACCCCTGGAGTCAGCCAGCGGCGGCGACAGCTCCCAGCAGTTTGGATAAAAAGCTGTTCTGCTCAGCTCCAGAGTTGGAGGATCTCCTGGCGCTCCCGGCCATTGATCAACCAGTAGCAGCCCTGTCCGCTCCATCGCCCCTCTCCACGGATGCCCTGGATGGTCTCAGAGCGGAAGACAAGCGAATGGAGGGCGCTTTTCGTAAAACTCACCAGGCGACCGGCTGGGCGATCAGAACAGCGACCGCCACATCATTCTTCAGCAGAGCGGCACTCATTTGGCTCCGCCAAATGCAGGAAAGACTTCCCCCCGAGGACACCAGGCTACACCAGGATATCCATAAGATAATAGCCGCTACTGAATACACAGCAGATGCCTCCCTTAATTCGGCCAAATTTGCGTCTAGAGCTTTGGCATCGACGGTCACGACCCGTAGACTCTTCTGGCTGCGCCCCTGGAAAGCAGACCTAAAAGCAAAATGGAGACTGGCAGCAGCGCCCTACAAGGCTCCTGATCTCTTTGGAGCGGCCCTCGACCCAGTCCTCATAGAGGACAAAGACAAGAGGAAAGTCTTACCCACTGCCTACCGACGTAGGGAGCATAGATACACGCCATACCCTCTCCAGCCGCCCTTTCGCTCAGGTTCTGGGCCCAGGGGGCCCCCGCCCCAGCGCGCACAATACCACGGAGGGGATAGAAGCCAACACAGACAACAGTTCCGGGACCGAGGACGGAACCAGTACACCAAGCGCCCCTTCCGAGGCTCCGGTTTCAAACCCAACAAGAGAGGAAAATGACTCCAAGACCGGGGATCCCATAGGGGGAAGGTTGCGCCTCTTCCACCTACAATGGGACCGGTCCACCTCGGACTCTTGGGCACGGCGCACGGTTTCCTCTGGGCTGTATATCGACTTCTTGGGGCCCCCGCCCAGTCGATATGTGCGCTGCCCTGTACCTCACAACCAAGAACAACAAACCTTAATGTGGCAAGAGATCCAACACCTCCGAGAGGTCAAGGCAATCGAACCGGTCCCTCTGACCCAGCAGGGCTTGGGGTTCTACTCAAGCCTATTCCTGGTCCCCAAGAACTCGGGGGGCTGGAGGGCCATTCTAAACTTAAAGCAGCTGAACCTGTCAGTGAGCTACCGCAGGTTCAAAATGCATTCCCTCCGTTCCATCCTGGCGGGAATCCGACGGGGAGATCTACTCCAGTCGGTAGATCTACGAGAAGCATACCTCCATGTGCCAGTCCACCCGAACCACCGCCAGTTCCTCAGGTTCGAGTTTGCGGACCACCATGTTCAGTACCGGGCCATGCCATTCGGCCTGTCATCAGCACCCCGCACCTTTACCAAACTAGTTGCGGTGGTGGCAGCCAGTCTCCGGGCCATCCCAGTGAGGATTCTCTGCTACCTAGACGACATCTTGATACTCTCGTCGTCCTAGGACCAGGCGGCCAAGGACAGGGAAAGGGTCCTGAAGGCCTTTCAGGATCATGGCTTCACAATCAACTTCGAAAAGAGCCACCTCCAACCCACCAATCAAATTCTCCATCTGAGGGCGGTAATAGACTCAGCCAGAGGCCGGGTGTCCCTGTCCCCGGAGAGGATCCAGAGCATCCGGAGCCTAACAATTCAAGTCCTGGCCTCAACAAGGGTTCCACTGATACTGCTGACATGCCTACTCGGGAAAATGGTCTCCTGCTACGGTATCGTTCCATGGGCACGCAGACATTCGCGAGCCCTACAATGGTTCCTTCTCCCGTTTCAACGATCAGGGAAGGCCAACTCCCCAAGGAAGGTTCGCCTCCCAGCTCGAACCCGCAACTCCCTCAGATGGTGGACGTCTCACTCCCTCCTTCAAGGTTCGGAGTTCCTCGAACAAAACAGGATAGTGCTCACGACGGATGCGAGCCTCCGGGGGTGGGGTGCACACCTCCACAACCTGGTGGCACAGGGGCAGTGGTCCAGCCAGGAAAAAGAACTCAGCATCAACCTGCTCGAGCTGCGGGCAATAAGACTGGCTCTGAGACACTTCCAGGAACACATCCAAGGAAACCATGTGCTGGTGATGACCGACAACATTTCAGCGAAAGCACACGTCAACAGAGAGGGGGGCACGAGATCCAAGGCCCTGATGAAGGAATCCGAGGGCCTCTTCGACTGGGCGGAGAAGTACCTGCTTTCCATAAGGGCAGACCACATCTCCGGAGCAACCAACATCAGAGCGGACTGGCTCAGCCGGGAGACAATAGATCAGGCGGAGTGGCAGATCCATCCAGACCTCTTCCAGGAGATCACGAACAAGTTCGGGTCACCGACAGTGGACCTCTTTGCATCACCAGCAAACGCGCAGCTTCCCAGGTTCATAACCAGATACCCAAACCCTCGAGCAGAGACACACGACGCTCTTCGGTGCAAATGGCCGGGGGGCCTACTGTACGCGTTCCCGCCGATCCCACTCCTCCCACAGGTGGTCAGGAAATTGCTGTCAGAAAGAGCAAACCTTCTCCTAGTGGCCCCAAATTGGCCCCGGAGACCCTGGTATGCCGACCTCGTGGCCCTATCCGTCGAGCAACCGTGGGTGATCCCACCTCACAAGGTAGTCCTGCGCCAGGGAGAGGTGCTGCATCCAGAGCCTCAGTGGCTGCAATTAGCCGTATGGCACTTGAAAGGGTAGTGCTACGCAAAGACAACCTACCAAACAATGTCGTCAGCACTATCCAGGCAGCCAGGCGGCCTTCGACAGCCCGCATATACGAGGCGACCTGGAGGGCCTTCTGCCGCTGGGCCGCCCAGAACCATACGGATCCCACAACAGCCTCAATCCGGGAGGTCTTGGTGTTCCTACAGGCAGGGCTGGAGAAGGGCCTGGCGCCGGCCACCTTAAAGCGCCAGGCAGCAGCACTTTCCACAGTTATCAAGTGCCCACCATTCCGCTTACTTTCTCACCACCCCTTACTAAAGGACTTCCTGCATGGAGCTTCGAACCTGCGGCCCCCAACGGTCCATCGTTACCCGTCCTGGGACTTACCGTTGGTGCTGAGAGCCCTGACCACCACCCCCTTTGAACCGCTGGGGTCGGTGGGACTCAAGTTCCTATCTTTCAAAGTTGCCTTCCTTCTGGCCATCACATCGGCTAGGAGGGTCTCGGAATTAGCGGCTCTTTCCATCCGCAAGGACCTTTGCATATTCCGGGACTCCACCGTGGTCCTGCGGCTTGACCCCTCCTTTCTCCCAAAGGTGAACTCCTGGTTCCACCGGGCCCAGGAGCTTGTGTTGCCAAACTTCTGCCCGACTCCGCGAGACGACAGAGAAAGGCAGTGGCACACTCTCGATGTTCGGCGCGCCTTACGCTTGTACATCCGTAGAACGGCACCCTTTCGCCGCACAGAGGCGCTCCTGGTATCGTTCAACCCGTCCTCGCTGGGACAGAAGATCTCGTCCTCAACGGTGAGTAGGTGGATCAAGGCCTGCATCGCCCTCGCTTACGACGCTAACGCTAAACCAAAACCGGGCAGAATCCTACCGCATTCCACCAGAAGCGCGGCCACATCGGCAGCCTGGGCCACACAAGCATCCATCCTGGACATTTGCAGAGCGGCCACCTGGTCATCCCTGTCGCCTTTCATTAGACATTATAAAATAGACGTTTACGAGTCGGCCGAGGCGGCATTCGGCCGCAGAGTTCTCCAGAAGGTGGTATCTGAGGCAGAGGTGGGGAGCAGTCAGCCTCCCGCCCATGGTCCGTAGCTTGGGTATATCCCATTCATGGATAGTGGGAGCAGCGCACTGGAAAATGGACGTTGACTTACCTGAACGTCCCTTTTCAGGGCGCTGCGGACACTATCCATACCCCCCCTGTTGTTCCGGCTGACTGCTGGAAAGACGAGGGCCTCACCCCCACAGTTCAGTTTATCTGTTATTATTTGTTGTTAATAAAGTATCTCTGGTTCAACATATACCTGTCTGGGTTTCTTACGCCTTCGTTCAGACTGGGGCATCATGGGGCTGGGGGGTGTGGCCAGAGCGAGGAAAGGGGAAGGTCCCTTGATTTTAATTCTCTCAGTTGTTTGCCAAAGCTGGAAGGTTAACCCATTCATGGATAGTGTCCGCAGCGCCCTGAAAAGGGACGTTCAGGTAAGTCAACGTCCATTTTATAAATATTTTCCTTGTAGGAAAAGGGGATCATGTGACATTGGGACGCTGCAACGGTCATAAATATGAGTCAGTTGCCAAGTGCCTGAAGTTTGATCCCATGACTGTGAGGATATTGCAACTGTCTTAAGTGTGAAAATTAGCCATAAATTACTTTTCCCCCTGCCGTTATAACTTCGAATGGTCACTAAATGAATGATTGTAAATCAAGGACTTTCTGTATACCTTCCAGTCCTCTTAATGATAGCTGATTTTAAAGCTGAAATTTGGGATGCAGAGTTCAGACTTTTAAACAAGTTAAGTTTGACTATAAGCAGACTAGAGACTCCCGTTTTCAGTAGGGTTAATGTTTGAGTATCTCAAGTACCCTCCCCCCCCAATCCCACACAACCCTCCATCCAGGGGTGAAATGCTCCCGGTTTGGACCGGATCGCCCAATGTGGTAGCGATGGTGGCGGGTGGTTCAGAGAACCGGTAGCAAACATTCCTAGCCCCCGACCCCACCCCCATGCCCAGCTGAGCTGCGCAATCATCAGAGGCTTTTTTTTTTATTTTTAAAACCATTTTATTAACAACCTCATTGGCCGAAGAGATTGTAGAAAAAATGTTTTTAAAAGCCTCTGACAACCCCAGCTCTGTTGCCTGATTGGCAGAGGCTTTTAAAAGCAATTTTTTTTTTACAATCTCTTCGGCTGAAGAGGTTGTAGAAAAAATGTTTTTAAAAGAAAAAAAAAGCCTCTTGACAATCAGACAACTCAGCTGGGATCGTCAGAGGCTTTTAAAAGCATTTTTTAAATAACCTCTTCAGTCTTTGATTCAGTTGTATTAGACAAGAGGTGTCCAACCTTGGTAACTTTAAGACCTGTGGACTTCACTGCCAGAATTCCCCAGCCAGCCATGTAACATGGTGACAATCATATTACCATCAAGGTTCTGAGTAATGGACCCAACCAATCCAGCAACTCTGAGACTCTTAGCCATGGAGCCATTTCCCCCTGGCACCTTCAGGGCTGCCACAGCGGAGATGAGTCGAGCTGTGGGAATGGGAGGGGGGAGGTAGAGAAAGCTGGGGGATTGTAGCCAAAATAAAATTCTTTCCCCGGAGAACCAACGTCTTTCCCACCAGGTGAGAGGAGGTGGGATCCGAGACCGACTGAGCCGTGGCCTGTGGCCTGATTGGACCATGTGATGATTGCATGGGCTGGGGAAAGAAAAAAATACTTTTAACTGGGGGGAAGACCTGAGGGGGGGGGTTAGAGTTGGGTTTCGCCAGATGTACCAATATGACATGCCTAATAAATCTATACTTAGTAGGAAAATGGAGAGGAGCAGGGCCAGTCAGGCCAGGGCCTTTCAGGATTGGGATGACTTGTAGGCAGGGAGGAAGGGGGGCAGGATGACCAAGAGAAGCTAAGCAGTGAACGTGAGAGACAGAGCTCAGGTGATTAGCAAAGACTGCCCCCTCCTGATCCTCCAGCACTGAGAGTGGAGAGAAGGCGAGAACAGTGCAGACTGACCTGACTATTTGGGAGGAGAGTGCCCTGCCCCTCTTCACAAGGCACGCCTGGGGACTGAGACTTAAGGAGATGCTGTGGGCGGGATATTTGTTGGGAGAAGTGCTGAATTCTTGGAGTATTGAGTGGTGACGTTTGAACTTTCCTGGATTCCTTGCAGTCTTTCTGAATTTCTGGATACTTGCCTTACTCCTTCGCTTCCTGAACTCCTCGACTTGCCCTGCTGGATTTCTTGCTTTGTAGCCTTGCTTTGTTCACAGAGTTGAGCCAGACTATTTGCAGCGAGAGGCTGCTTGAGGTGTGTGTGTGTGTGTGTGTGTGTTTGTGTGTTATCACTTTGCTCTAGGACTTGCCAGAAACGTGGGAGCATTTGGGGAAATTTGGAGCAATAAATGGGTGGTTTGAACTGCCAGCTGCCTGTGCCATGTCCTGGGTCATCACAGTTTTTGTAGCCTTCATTTAGCCCAAATACTGCATCAGAGTACAAAAATGTTTGAATCAATTTTCCTCAAATCCACTAACTAAAAGAATGCATACAAAATCCGGGACCCATTGCTCATTAATTTCAAGTTGTTTCACGCCACTGTACTTGCAAAATTGTGTCACTGCAATATGGCAGCCGTCAGCCACAATCCCATGATTATGTTTTCTGATGATCCTTGCTGCCTTTCGGCAAAGTCAGTGGGGAAGCCGGCGGGAAGTCAGAAGTCGCTTCTGCTCCCACTGCAGGTCACTTGTGCTCATTCTGATCAGCTGTTCAATATCTCAGAAAGGATATTTTTTTCAGCTCATGAGTTGTCTAGGACTTTTTGAAAGCACCCCCTGTATGCTACCTGTAATTGAAATATAAGCCCATCCACAAGTAAGCTGAGCCTTGAACTTTTAACAACTCCATGAAAAGGGGATAATCCATAGATGACACATGGATAAGCCAACTGAGAAAATTAAAACATAAACATTTCGAGGGCCTGTTTATCTGTAGGTGGTTTGTTTTTCATGGTACTTTGGTTTAAAAAATTAGAGGGCTAGTTTATCCATAGATGGGCTTACGTGTGAGTATATATATACTGTATATATATGGTGAGTCACAGCTTTGGCACCAGGGACTGTCGCATCTGCTGAGCTGGCCCTCTAAAAAATCTCTGTCCTTTTACGTTTTCCTGTCCCTGCCTGAGATGTCCCTGCCTCACTGGCAAACGGGTCGGCGCTCGTGACCTTGGAGAGCCAAACTCTCCCATTTTCCCTGCGTGCCAGCCGTTTTTTCAGCTGCAGGTGTGCACGATGCTCAGTCTGTGCGCCGTTTAATCTTTATTCAGAACAATTCCATTTAGCCTTTGGCTGTCTTTGGTCTGGAAGCAAATGCCGGAGAACAAAACCAGATGCAAATGCGGAAATGTCTCCTTCCGGCAGCAATAGTTATTAGCGCGTTGTATGTTGGTTTTGCAAAGCTTTTTTCCCTCCATAGCCCGGTGGTTCTTTTGTGTCCCTAACAGACAGGTTTTTTGCACATCAGAGTTTCCTGCGTGCAAACAAGTAAAAGTAATACACTTGCATGCCTGTGTTTGAGATTAAAAAGGGTTGTTTTTGTTTTTTTTAAATTCAATACTGAGTGTTTGGCACTCGTGGTGGGGATGTATAGCCAGGCCCCCCTAATTGAGAGTAGATTGCCGAGTGCCATTTAGCCACAATAATGTCAAATGCCTGGTTTTGGCTTCCGATGATCTCTCTGGAGGGCAGAATTGGGGAAATAGGATATCTTGATTACCGTACCTTTCTCAGGAATGTGGGTTTAGAATCAGCAAGAATATTAGACTTCCCCCTTAGTTAAAATGGGGAAGGGGGGCCTTTATGCAGCCCTCTTGTGGGTAAAGAGTCATGGTGGCGCAGTGCAGTACTGCAGGCTACTTCTGCTGACTGCCGGCTGCCTGCAATTTGGCAGTTCAAATCTCACCAGGCTCCAGGTTGACTCAGCCTTTCATCCTTCCGAGGTGGGTAAAATGAGGAGCCAGATTGTTGGGGGCAAAATGCTGATTCTGTAAACTGCTTAGAGTTTCTTTTGCACAAATAACATACACTTTAAATTCCCCAGTCAAAGCAAGCATAACACACCATCTAAAAACTCAGAGGCATGGAAAAAAAGGTTGAGAATCTCCTTCTAATGTAATGTCCATGTTAGAGCTGGCTTTTCTGGTGGAAAATATCAGGAAGGATGGGGAAGCTCTTACTTTGATTAGCAAACGTTATGAAAAGGGACTTCATCAGATAAAATAGAACTGATATAGAATGTGAATCGGGGTGAGAGAATGCAATTTGCGTGGGAAGAGAAGGGATCAGATGAAGCTCATGAAAGTTTCTCCCTTTTAATTAAAAAAAAAAACAACTATTAGCTGGAAGAGTTTCCATTAATCTGATTTTTTATAGAGCTGCTGCCAAGTGTTAAAATGATCGGGGTCTAGACCAGACTAGACAATCGAAGTTAAGCATGGTAATACTACTTTTATTAGCTGGGGTGGCGCAGTGGTTAGAATGCAGAACTGAAGGCTGCTTCTGCTGACTGCCGGTTGCTTGCAATTTGCCACTTCGAATCTCACCAGGCTGAAGATTAACTTAGCCGTCCATCCTTCCGAGATGGGTAAAATGAGGACACAGATTGTTAGGAGCGAGATGCTGACTCTGTAAACTGCTTAGAGAGGGCTGTAAAGTACTGTGAAGTGGTATATAAATCTAAGTGCTATTGCTATTGCTATCCCTCCCTCCCTGCCTCTCTCCCTCCCTTGTGGTTAGAATGTAGTATTGCAGGCTAATTCTGCCCACTGCCAGGAGTTCAATCCTGACCAGTTCAAGGTCGACTCAACCTTCCCTCCTTCCGAGGTTGGTAAAATGAGGACCCAGATTGTTGGGGGCAAGAGGCTGACTCTGTAAACCACTTAGAGTGGGCTATAAAGCATTATGAAGCAGTATATAAGTTTAAGTGCTTTTGCTAAATATAGATAGTCCTCGACTTATAACAGTTCATTTAGTGGCTGTTCAAAGTTACAACAGCACTGGAAAAAAGTGACTTGTAACCATTTTTCACACTTAGGACCGTTGCATCATTGCCATGGTCAGTGATCAAAATTCAGGCGCTTGGCAAATGGCTCATATTTATGACGGTTGCAGTGTCTCGGGCTCACGTGATACCCCTTTGTGACCGTCTCACAAGCAAAGTCAATGGGGAAGCCAGATTCACTTAACAACTGTGTGACTGACTTAACGACTGCACTAATTCAGTTAACAACAGTGGCAGGAAAGGTCATAAAATGGAGCAAAACTCACTTAATAACTGTTTTGCTTAGTAATGGAAATTTGTGGTCGTAAATTGAGGACTACCTGTGTGTAAACTGGGATTATATTGCAGACGGTCTAGAATTGCTGGCCTCAATGCAAAGACTGTTACAGGCTCAGAAGTGGGAAAATGTGACACTTCCCACAAGGGAGGAATGCTTGATGTGAAGGTCAGGACTTGTGGAAATCGCTAAATTAACTTCTTTGATTAGAGAGAAAACAGTCTCTACATTTATAGCTGACTATAACTGACCTTATAGATTTTTGTGCGTGCATAAAACAGAAGAAAATGCAGTTATAATTTGTGGTTTTGAGGATCAAAAAAAAAATCTGGCTGATAGAAACAAACGAGCTGCCTTCTGTAACCATAAATCCAGAGGTAACTTTGTGATCGTTCTTATATTTGCTGAAAAGGAAACCAGAGGTTTCTTCTTTCTATTTCTTTTCTTCTTTCTTTCTGCACTTTCGATTTCCCTCCTCCTCTTCTCTTCTGCTTTTACTGTTTCTTTGTGTTTGTTTTTATGCTCTTTGTAAAACTTTCAACCTAAATTCATTAAAAAAAAAACCTTGCAGAATTACTGGCCTCAAGTCTGGCATTTCCTCGAATGGTTGAATTGCAACTGTTGTCACCAGCCAGATGGATGAATAGGTCACTGCATTCGAAGAGCATCTTGCTCTGACGGAATGCCAATTTGATAATACGGTCACAACTTCCAAAGAGCATCAGTCCATAAATTAGTCAATCTGTAGCTATTTAGCCATGATGGCGGTATTATTCCCAAATCAGGGACCGCATTCCAACACAACACCGACTCCTTAGGAATGTAATTGAGCTTCCCACCGGCATTCGTTAGCCGACGTAATGGATGCAACAGAACTGTGATGCTTTTGTGTTTCTGCATGAAGAAGGAGCAGATCCTTGGCTGTTTAGAAAAAAAACATAATGTGCAACTTTTGCACCTTTAGATATTTTGAGCAGCCTGTAAATCATGCGCATGTAAATTATACTTGACAAAGTTGTTTGTCATCCCAGTCATTAAGGAGTAAAGTGCCTGGAAGTTTTAATCAAGTTGATGCGTTCTAGGTGTGTCAGATGTCAATTCCAATGATCTCCCAGCACCGTCGGTGCCAATGATGGAAATTGTAGTTCAGCCCATCAGGAAGTTGTGGGTGCTCCATCCCTGAAGTCCGTTATAGAACCTGGACTTCAGAATTTAGGATGACAGGGTTGGAAAGGACATTGGAGGTGTTCTACATGGAGACCCTATCATTTCAGACAAATAGCTGTCCAGTCTCCAGAAGTTGCCTCCAGACGTTTTGAATGCTCCATCACTGGAAGCTTTTAAGAACACATTGGACCAACCATTTGTCTGAAATGGTATAGGGCCGTGATGGCGAACCTATGGCATGTGTGTCACAGGTGGCATGTGGAGCCATATCGGTGGGTATGCGAGCGTTGCCCTACCTCAGCTGCAGCATGCATGCGCATACTGGCCACCTGATTTTTGTGCCTTCTGGGCCCACCGGAAGTCAGGAAACAGGCTGTTTCTGGCCTCCTGAGGACCTCCAGGGTGTGTGTGGATAAGGCCCATTTTTCGCCCTCCCCAGGCTCCAGAAGCTTTCTAGGAGCCTGGGGAAGGTGAAAACAGCCTTCTCACCGCCCCAGAGGCCAGAAGTGATCCGTTTGCCAACTTCTGGTGGGACCGGAAGGCCCGTTTTTCGCTCTCCTCAGGCTCCAGAAGCTTTCTAGGAGTCTGGAGAGAGCAAAAACAGCCTTCTCCAGCTCCCCCAGAGGCCCTTTGGAGGCTGGAAATGGGCCGGGACGCATTGAATTATGAGTGTGGGCACATACACGTGTACCCCCCTGCGCTTCCCCCGCTTTTGGCACACGACGGCAAAAAGGTTAGCCATCTCTGATATAGGGTTTCCTGCCTGAGCAGGGGGTTGGACTAGAACATTTCCGAAGTACATTCCAACTCTTTTATTCTGTTATTCTGTCTCTTTTTAAAAGTCTCCAGTGATGGAGCACCCACAACTTCTGAAGGCAAGCCATTCCATTGGTTAATTGCTCTCACTGTTGGGAAATGTTCTTCTTCGTTCTAAGTTGCTTCTCTCCTTGATTAGTTTCCATCCAATGCTTCTTGTCTTGCCTTCTGGTCCTTTGGAAAATAGTTTGACTTCCCTCTTCCTTTTGGCAGCCCCTCAAATATTGAAACATAGCTATCATGTCTCAGGTTTTCTTGAATTTTTCAAGAAAAGGTTAGTTGCCTGGAATGTTACCTCTGTTATTCGGTATTCTGTATTCTGCATACATTGGAAGAGGCAGAAGAGCAGCCTGGATTTGTTTCATCTTAACCAGCTTCCAGACTCACTAAATTGGAATTCTACCTTTCCTGGCATTATTATGGATCTTGTCTGAAATTGTTCTGTAAGTTTTACATAATGCAGAGTAGCAGAATTGAAAGAGACATTGGAGGTCTTCTTAGTCCAATCCCCTGCTCAAGTAGGAGACCCTATACCTGTGATGGCGAACCTATGGCATGGGTGCCACAGGTGGCACGTGGAGCCATATCTGTGGACATGTGAGCATTGTCCTACTCAGCTCCAGCGCACATATGCATGCCGGCCAGCTAATTTTCGGGCCTTCCAGGCCCACCTGAAGTTGGGGAATGGGCTGTTTCCGGCCTCTGGAAGGCCTCCCACATGGGGGAGGGAAGGCTCACCCTCCCCAGGCTCCAAGAAAGCCTCCAAGGAGCCTGGGGCGGGCAAAAAAAAAGGCCTACCAAGCCCACCATGCCATCGTATGCCAAAAGTGGGGGTAGTATTGGGGGGGAGATCATGCACATGTGCAGGGGGTGGAGCACATTGAATTATGGGTATGGGCACACACATGCACGACCCCCCCGCATGATCCCCACTTTTGGCACGCGACAGCAAAACGGTTA
Source organism: Masticophis lateralis (assembly GCA_030761175.1). Classification (NCBI taxonomy): domain Eukaryota; kingdom Metazoa; phylum Chordata; class Lepidosauria; order Squamata; family Colubridae; genus Masticophis; species Masticophis lateralis. The sequence goes on along the minus strand of JAUDYJ010000012.1, from coordinate 21,506,799 downwards.
GCCATCACTGCCCTATACCATTTCAGACAATCTCTTCTTAGAAGTAAATCTCCAGTGATGGAGCACCCACAACTTTTGAAGGCAAGCTGTTCCACTGATTAATTTGTTCTAACTGTCAGGAAGTTTCTCCTTAGTTCTATGTTGCTTCTCTCCTTGATGAATTTCCATCCGTTGACTCCCTCTTCTTTGTAGCAGCCCCTCAGATATTGGAACCCTGCTATCGTGTCACCTCTGATTCTTCTTTTCACTAGACTAGACATACTCAATTCCTGCAACTGTTCTTCATATGTTTTAGCCTCTAGGCCCCTAATCATCCTTGTTACTCTTCTCTGTACTCTTTCCAGAGCAGTGGTCTTCAAACTTGGCAGCTTTAAGACTTGTGGACTTCAGCTCCCAGAATTCTCCAGCCAGCTATGCTGGCTGGAGAATTCTGGGAGCTGAAGTCCACAAGTCTTAAAGCTACCAAGTTTGAAGACCTCTGTTCTAGAGTCTCAACATCTTTTTTATATCGTGGCAACCAAAACAGAATGCATTATTTATTCCAAGTGTTATCTTACCAAGGTATTATAAAATTGTTCTATTGATGGTCTTATCCTGATTTTTCCCCATTTAGTTCTTCATATGTTTTAGCCTCCAGTCCCCTAATCATCTTTGTTGCTCTTTTCTGCACTCTTTCCAGAGTCTCGACATCTTTTTTGTATTGCAGTAACCGGAACTGGATGCAATATTACAAATGTGGAATAATTTATTATAATAAATTATTTGGAGTAGACATTTCAGAACCAATCAGTTCTGATGCAGTTATTGAGGTGGGCTTCTACTTCATGAAGAGAACAATGCAAGTCTTGAAACGGCCCTTTCTGAAGGCAGGGGCATTTTAATTGGTTTTTAAGGCAGCTGGCCAAACTGCCAAACTTGCTTTAAAAATAAAAAAAATAGGAGACTGTGATTGGTAGCAATATCCGCCAAACCAGTGAAATGGTATCAGAGAGGTGGTGACTTTTAATGGCAAGAGTAAAAATGCTGGGATTTCCCTTCAGTTTTGGAATCAACTTAGATATTTCAGAGCTTCTGGAATTGGAACCTCCAAATCCAGAAGTTGTTGATCTGCTCTGAATGAATTTAAAGTGCTTTTGAAAAGGAATTTTGGAAAAGAATAATAAGGGAGACAAATAGGACCACTGTAGAAAGCTGAATAATAAGCTACGGGCTGGTGAGGTTAAACTTTCAAATTATCGAGGCCTCTGAAGTCAGACAGGTCTCTCTAACACTTTTGCTTAAGAGATTTGCAGATGCTGATTCATGTTTCAACACTTCTATTTTTAAATGGAAATTAGGAAGTGCTTCACCAGAGAAGCTGAATCATGCCGAGCTCCACTTTATTCAATGTGCATTCTCATTATAAGCAGGAAAACCTAACCAGTGTTATTATAATAAGATGATTGGCGTTTCACATCATCGCTGGTCAGCATCTATTATGTAGCCCTATAAAAGTTGGCTGTTTCAGTGGTCAGAACCTGGGTATTCTGTCCTCAGCACTGGTCACCTGAACTTGGCTCAAGCCGATTGTGTGTTCTGCATTTGTCACGGGATGTGGGCAGCGTTGCCCTTAGTCTGCCATTCTGCATCCACACCCAGCCTCAGGGGTGAAATCCAGCAGGTTCTGACAGGATCTGGAGAACCGATAGTGGAAATTTTGAGCACTTTGGAGAACCGGCAACAGAAATTTTGAGTAGTTCAGAGAACTGGCAAATACCACCTCTGGCTGGTCCCGGAGTGGGCTGGGAATGGAGATTTTGCAATATCCTTTCCCTGGAGTGGGGTGGGAATGGAGATTTTGCAGTATCCTTCCCCTGGAGTGGGGTGGGAATGGAGATTTTGCTTGTTCAGCTGCCCTTCGCTAAAACATATGAAGAACTGGGCATGGCTAGTCTAGTGAAGGGACGGACCAGGGGAGACATGATAGCAGTCTTCCAGTATTTGAGGGGCTGCCACAGAGAGGAGGGGGTCAGGCTGTTTTCGAAAGCACCTGAAGGCCAGACAAGGAAGAATGCATGGAAACTGATCAAAGAGAGATTCAACCTGGAAATAAGGAGGAATTTTCTGACAGTGAGAACAATCAACCAACGGAACAGAAGTTGCCTTCAGAAGTTGTGGGAGCTTCATCACTGGAGGCTTTCAAGAAGAGACTGGATTGCCATCTGTCAGAAATGGTGTAGGGTCTCCTGCTTGGGCGGGGGGTTGGATTAGATGACCTCTGTTAATCTGCTTTGGAAAACAGGTTAACACCTCATCTTCTTGTGGCAAACCCTATTGGAACACTGCTATCATGTCCCTGCCCAGTCCTTCTTTTCATTAAACTAGACAAACTCAATTCCAGCAACCGTTCTTCATATGTTTGAGCCTCCAATCCCCTAATCATTCTTGTTGCTCTTCTCTGCACTCTTTCCAGAATCTCAACAATATTGTTTTTATGCTCTTCCAAGGGGGTAGGGTTTCCTCTGGGAATGATGGGTTTGAGCTGCAGGATTGATTTGATGGCTGAAGAGCAGCCTCATCTCCCCTTGCAACATTGGGGAGAAACAGCTTCTGCTGAGCTGATGGAGATCTGTGTTTCAGCTCCTTCCAATCGCCCAGGCGAGCTAGCATCTCAACAGAAAGCCTCAAATGAAAAGGGATCACAAAGCCAGGGAAGGATTTAATTTTCAACCTGGCATTTTTATCTTAGGACAGCAGAAAATGCCTCTTGCAAACTGGTGCTCAAGGTTTTGCAACTGATTGAATCACTTTATATTTTTTCCCCCTCTCTTTGTTTCTTATATCCATTTGGGAGAAGAAGAAATATAAAAACAAGGGCTCGGTCTGTTTTGATGAGAGTGATTCATATGCTGCTGAGCTTGTAATTCTGCCTTTTTTTATGGATTGGGAGAAGGGTAGAGCTCTCCCTGTGTGTTTTCCCCTCTCTTTTTTTTTACTCTTGGGGGCAGGGAAACCTGTGTTCCCATGTCAGAAGAACAGTAGGCTGGATTCAAGACTGATGATCTGAGATTTAGTATTTTACAATTCCTGCTTCTGGTCAGGTTTGTTGAACAGTCTTCTGTTTTTGCTGCGGCTGAAAAAAACAGGGAACATTGAAAGTTGCATGATTCTAGTCCTTTTATGACTTTACAGTGAACGAGAGATATGCTGAAGCTGTAAATTGAAAGTTTACTTAGGAGATTGAATTTTTTCCCCCCTCTCTGTAATAACACAATAAAAATAAATATAGCTGTGAGGGAACAGACTCTTTCAGCTCGAAACGGTTATAATTGACAGATGGCAACTAAATGTGGAGGAGCAGAAAAAGAATTACAGAGAGGTTGGGTCTTTTAAATGCTTCTTTCTCCTGTCCCCTGCGTACAAGGGATTGTGACTATTAACCTGTTGGGTGCTTATATCCAGCACATTTTAGGGCTTTGGAAACAGCAAGGGTGAAAAATACAGAGGTCAGTTTAACTTAGTATGGAGGGTTGGACATCTTCATTTGGGGCTCAGGGATTGATAAGATTACGGGCCAGCAAGTCATTTTCTACTTCCTGGGACCACATAGATCAGGGTTGGTGAATCTTTTTGGCACCGAGTGCTGAAACAGGACTGCAGGCAGCAATGGAAACCAGAAGAGCTTCCGGTTTCTGGTGTGTGCCTGCGTACCGGTCACTTGGTCTCCCGGTTTCTGGTGCGTATGTGCACACAAAGACCAGCTGTCCACTGCACATGCGCATGTTGGGAAGCTCACCTTCCCAGCATGCGCATGTAGGCCAGAGAGCTGCTCTTCCAGTTTCCAAGTGTCAAACTCAAGGCCTGGGGGCCGGATCTGTCTGTGGGGCCGGATGCCCTGGAAACAGCGGAAGATCAGCCTGTGATGCTTCTGCCAATGAAAATGGGCTCCCAAGCTTCGTTTTCGGCTGCCACAGCCTCCTGAAGCCTCCTGCCAGTGAAAACAGAGCTCAGGGGGAGGGGGCGTGTGTATGGCCCTCCTGAGTTCCATTTTTGCTGGCAGAGGGTTGCAGGAAGCCATCTTAGCTGAAACAGAGATCGGGAGCCTGTTTCCGCTGGCAGAAGGACCACGGGCCACCATAGGCGCCCCCTGACATGACTGACGTTGAGCTGGCCACACCCATCCTGGCCACGCCCACCCCGGCGGTCATACACAACCCTGATGCAGCCCTCAATGAAATCAAATTTGACCCCCCTGGTATAAGATTTCCTGCCTTGAGCAAAAGGTTGAACAGAAGACCTCCAAAGTCCCATTCAGCCCTATGATTCATACCTGTAGTAGTACCACTGCTTGTCATTTGGCTCTGGAAAACTGGGCAGGGAAGGGAGCTGAGATGACTGCAAAGGGTCTGGAACCCTTGACTGCCGATTTCTACCATGGGGATTCTGTTGCATCACAGCCTGCTTTTTGCTTTCTCCAATGTGAGCTTCAGAGGTGGGCTTTACCTCTTCGCCTAGCACCGGAATTGTGTGCACACGCTTGCTTTGCTCGTGTGTGCACCATCCACACATGTGTGCAGTGTCATAAAACAATGGCAATTCATTCATGTGCACCTCCACACATGCGTGCAACATCAAGCAACACGGCAATTCACTTGTACGTGCCGTCCACACATATGTGCAACATTAAACAACACGGCAATTTGCTTGCATGTGCCATCCACATATATGTGCGATGTCAAACAACATGGCAATTTGCTTGCATGTGCCATCCACACATATGTGCAACATCAAACAACACAGCAATTCACTTGCATGTGCCGTCCACACATATGTGCAACATCAAACAACACGGCAATTTGCTTGCACATGCCGTCCACACATGTGTATGGCATCAAAAACACAGCGATATAGGATGGGATTGTGTCCAGGAGGGTGGGCGATCTGCAGGCCGCCACTACCGGTTCGCTTGAACCGATCTGAACCGGCTGAATGCCACCTCTGGGGAGGTTGCAGGCAGACAAAGATGGCTGAAACATTTCGTTGCCTAGCTGGAAGCCTGGTGTGCCTGGTTCCTCTTTCTAATCTTTATATCAAAGCGGATTGCTTTCACGCGAGATCTAAAGCCTTTCTCCTCTCCCCAGCCTTAAAGTTGCCTCTTTTTCCAAATTCCAGTTATTACTTTGAAGCGAGTTAAAAGTTGGTTCACTGTCCTAATAATCTCAGGGTTGTCATGACACTGTAATAACTCTCAGCGCACAGAAATCCTTCCTTTTGTGAGTAATTCCTCATAGCGATAAGAAGTCTAACAGCAGTTACCAAAACAGTCGACGGATGCCGGCTGCCCTGCCTTCACAAAAGAGATTTTCCAGGGCATGAGGAAAGTTGGAGCAAACAGGCTAGGGTTTTGCTAATATAGCAAAATATATAGCAGTGTTTCTCAACCGTGGCAACTTTAAGATCTTCAACAAAGCAAAGCTGGCTGGGGAAATTCTCCAAGTGGAAGTCCACACATTTTAAAGTTGTCGAAGTTGAGAAACGCTGCTACACAGGTAGGCCTCAGCTTACGACCACGATTGAGCCCCAAATTTATGTTGTTCAGGGAGAAGTTTGTTAAGTGAGCTTTGCATCATTTTATGACAGGGGTGTCAAGCACAAGGCCTGCGGGCCGGATCTGGCCTGCAGGGTGCTTAAATCTTTGCCCCTGGGGCCGGCCTGGAAATATCAAAGGACTGGCCCGTGGTGCCTCTGCCAGCCAAAATGGGCCGCACGTGCCCCCCCAACCCATTTTCAGCCTCCCTGGCCTCCTGCAGCACTCTGCTGGCCAAAAATGGGCCACATGGGGGCCTCTGGGTGGCCCTCTTTTGGCCGGCACAGTGCTGCAGGTCAAAAGTGAGGCACAGTGGGTGTGCCCCCTCTGCTCCCCATTTTGGCTGGAGGTGTCTGTCCCATCTCCCCCCCCCACTACCCCCCCTCCCCCTCAGCCAGCCCGTGGAGAACTACAATGCTGATCCGGCCCTTGAAGAAATCCAGTTTGACACCCCTGTTCTACCACTTCTCTTGCCGTCTTTGTGAAGGGAATGACTGGTTTCTCCACTGACTTTGTCTTGTGGGAAGGTCGCAAAAGGGGAACCCGTGACACTGCGACCGTCATAAATGTGAGTCACTTATCAAGCATCCAAATGTGAATCATGTGAACATGGGGATGCTACAGTGGTCATAAGTGTGAAAAATGGTCATCAGTCACTTCATTTAGTGACTCCTTGTATAGGTTTCGTCTTTAAACACAGAAAGTTGGAACGCATAGATTTTCATTTAGGGCTGGAAGGGGCCTCAGGGGTCTTCTAGTCCAACCCTATGCTCAAGGCAGAAGACCTTATATCTGTGATGGTGAAGCTATGACATGCCCGCCCCAGCTGACATGCAGAGCCTTCCCTGTGGGCACATGAGCCGTCACCCAGTTAAGCTCCACTGTGGATGCGTGTGTGTGTCTCCTGCCGGCCAGCTGATTTTTGTGATGCGCAGGGGGTGGCAGGCATGCAGGAGATGCATGTGCATGCACGGGGGGATCACACATGCATGCGCGGGGGCCCGAGGTCAGGTCGCGGGTACAAGCACAGGGGGTGGGGGGAGCGCAAACCCCCCCCCCATCCCATTTTTGGGCCTAGGAGGCTCCCAGGAGTCTCCACGTGGCCTGTTTTGGATGCCGGGTAAGCGCAGGGCCTGCGTAGGGAGGGCAAAAAAGGGGCCTTCCAGAAGTCTGGAAACGGGCCCATTTCCAGCCTACAGAGCCCTGAGGAGGCCATTTTCGCCCTTCCGGAGGCTCGAGCAAAGCCTCCAGAGCCTGTGGAGGGCGAAAAAGGGGTCTCCCAGAAGTTCCAGAAGTCCGGAATGAGCCCGTTTCCAGCCTCCAGAGCCCAGGGAAGCTGTTTTTGCCTTGTCAGAGGCTCGAGGGAAGCCTCTGGCGCCTGCCCCCCTCGAAAACACATCCCCCACCGTGGTGCAGGAGGCTGAGTAGGCCACACTCACCATGGCTACGCCCACCCAGCAACTGGGCAGGATTAGGAGGGGTAGCGTGGTAGATCGCGTGCACATGTATGGGAGGACATGGGGGAGGTCATGTACGCATGCGTGGGGTGGGGCGTGCATTACATTATGGGTGCCGGCATGCGTGCTGGCACATGAAGAGAAAAAGCTTAGCCACCACTGCCTTATCTCATTCTGATTAAATAGCCGTCCGGTCTATTTTGGAAAAACCCCAGGGATGGAGCACCCACCACTCCAGGAGAGAAAGTATTCCACTGACAAATAGTTCTTGTATTTTAACCTTAACTTCCCTGCTAATAATAATATTCCTAAGTCAAAACGTGTTCGAATTAATAGTTTCCAGCAGAGCTTGTATAAGAAGAATGAATACAAATATCTTTTTTTTTTGTCTTTCCCATGGACTAAAAATATATTTTAACAGCTGAGCTGCTCCATATTCTGGAAAAGTTCCTTGTTCTGCTGCAGCATCGGACAATATGTCAAGCATGCAATTACTGTGCTTCACACCTGACGTATTACAGGTACTCCTTGACTTATAACCCTTTATTGAGTGAGCATTCAAAGTTACAAGGGCACTAAAAAAAGTGACTTATGACCGTTTTTCACACTTATTTATTTATTTATTTATTTATTGGTTCGAATTATATACTGCCCTTCTCCGGAGACGCAGGGCGGCTTACAGTGCGTTAAGCAACAGCCTTCATACTTTTGTATATACCTGCTTAGTAGGGCTTTTGCGCCCCCCCAAGCAGTGTTCTTTTTTATACAAAGTTAGTTTATTGCCCCCACAATCCGGATCCTCATTTTACCTACCTCAGAAGGATGGAAGGCTGAGTCAACCTGGTGAGATTTGAACTCACAGTAATTGCAGGCAGCTGGCAACTAAGTGCTACTTAACAGCACTTTAGTCTGCTGCACCACCAAGGCAACCATTGCGGCATCTGCTTGGTCATGTGATCCAAATGATTGGAACCTGGTTCATATTTATGACTGTTGCAGTGTCCCGGGGATCAGGTGATCACATTATGTGATCTTCTGACAAGCAAAGCCAAGGACGAAGCGAGATTCACTTAACAACCACATTACTAAGTTACCAAGTGCAGTGATTCCTCTTGACAGGAAACTTCGTAAATTGGCTGAAAAATTCACTTCTCAAATGTCCCTTTCTTAGTGACAGAAATTTTGGTCCCTGTTGTCGTAAGTCGAGGACTACCTGTATTTAGTCACTTATTTAACTCACAGGAAGTTAAAATCGCAAGACTACGTCTGATTTACTTCGGCCGTTTCATATGTGCGAATCAGTGGTGGGTTCCTCCCGGTTCCGCTGAGCCAGTAGCGGTGATGATATGGCGTCACCGAACCGGTTCTGCCCCCCCGCCCTCCCCCGCTCCCCCAGCGTTATTCTTACCTTTTATTTGGCCCCACCCCCAATCTATTGCTGCCTCCTGAGTCCCAGCTGATCGGCTAGAGGGGAAAAAACTGTTTAAACTCTTGCTGCAGGGCTTCAAAGGGCCGCCCTACAGCTGATCAATGTTAAAAGAAAATAAATGGGTAGAGCAGTGCCTGCAAAAATAAATGAGTAGACCCTGGAAGAAACCAGAAGACCAGGTGGCTGGTGCACATACGCATGCTGGAAATTGGAAGATCATCTTCCAGCATGCGCACCGGGGAGGGGGGCTGCTCTTGCAGCGCTTCCACACGTGTGAAGACCAGCTGGCCAGCGAGACATAACCCAGAAAAGCAATGGGCGATGGCTCACATGCTGAGAGAGATGGCTCTGCATGCCACTTCCAGCACACACGCCATCATGGCCCTACACCATTTCTGACTGATGGCAGTCCAGTCTCTTCTTGAAAGGTTCCAGTGATGAAGCTCCCACAACTTCTGAAGGCAAATTCTGTTCCATTGATTGATTGTTCTCACTGTCAGGAAATTGAATCACTCCTTGATCAGGTTCCATCCATTATTTCTTGTCTGGCTTTCAGGTGCTTTGGAGAATACTTGGTCCCCCTCCTCTCTGTGGCAGCTCCTCCAATATTGGAAGATGCTATCCTGTCTCCCCTGGTCCTTCTCTTCACTAGACTAGCCATGTCTTCTGTCCATCCATGGTTCACTCAGGTGTCTTTCTTTTTCTTTCTTTCTTTCTTTCTTTCTTTCTTTCTTTCTTTCTTTCTTTCTTTCTTCCTTTCCTTTCCTTTCCTTTCCTTTCCTTTCCTTTCCTTTCCTTTCCTTTCCTTCCTTCCTTCCTTCCTTCCTTCCTTCCTTCCTTCCTTCCTTCCTTTCTTTCTTTCTTTCCCTCCCTTCCACCTTCCTTCCTTCGCTCCCTCCCTCCCTCTCTCCCTCCCTCCCTCCCTTCCTTTTGCTTTGGAAAATAGCTTGACCTCCTCCTCTCTGTGGCAGCCCCTCAAATATTGGAAGATGCTATCTTGTCTCTCCTGGTCCTTCTCTTCACTAGACTAGCCATGCCGAGTACTTAACAGATTAACGGAGTTGGACGGGTCCTTGTAGGTCATCCAGTCCAACCCCCCACCCAAGTAGGAGACCCTACACCATTTCTGAGAGATGCCAGTCAAGTCCGGAAGGAGAAGGGCGGTATAGAAATTTAATTAATAAATAAAATAAATAAATTAATAAACAAGTCTCTTCTTGAAAGCCTCCAGGGATGAAGCTCCCACAACTTCCGAAGGCAACTTCTGTTCCCTGTGTTGATTGTTGAGCACTTGCCTATAAAGTCACCAAGAGCCAGACACGACTGAAATGATTAAAAACAACATCATATTTACTGTTTTGGATTTGTACAGGTAGTCCTCGATTTACAACAGTTTTGCTTAGTGACCGTTCGAAGTTACAATGCCACTGAAAAAGTGACTTATGGCCGTTTTTTGCACTTATGACTGTGGTGGCATCCCCATGGCCATGTGATTTACATTTGGATGCTTGACAATGGATTCACATTTGTGACGGTTGAGTGCCATGTGATTCTCTTTTGTGACCTTCTGACAAGGAAAGTCAGTGGGGAAACCACTGACTGTTAAGTGAAGCAGTGATTCACTTAATAGCTGTGGCAAGAAAAATCCTAAAATGAGGGCAAGACTCTCTTAAGGAATTAGTCGCTTAGCAAGATATGTTTTGGGCTCAATTGTGGTCGTAAATCGAGGACGACCTGCATACACCGCTTCAATCTAGAAAGGTTCGGGGTTGGGTGGTGGGGAATATTCAGATCCGACCATCCAGCTGAAATCCTTTTACTGCTTTTCAACTCCCAACTTCTTTCTTTCCAAAGAGAAATCTCATTAAAAAGGGAAGAGAAAGCTCGCTCTCTTTTTATCAATACTTCTAAGGCAGCTTCTGTCTGCAGAACGCTTTGGTCTCCGAGGTTAAACAATCAGATAAACGTTACCTGAAAGATTTGTGAAATGCGGATAGGAAAACGGACGGGTTTCTCCACTGCCCAGGTGCACTTCTGTGCAGGGGGCCAGGCAGGTGTTAGGATGGCTGGATTTTGCTCCTTTGGCTGGACAGTTCCAACACCACCACGATTCTGCAGCCAAGGGCAGTTCATGTGGTGCAATCAAATGCGAATGGATTTTCACCCCTGCAAATGAAATCCTGCAAATGGCATGGAAGTGGACTGGCACCGTGTAATCATTTATGGATCGAGTAACGATTCTTCCTCTGCTGACCCACTTCAGGGCTAACTGGCCTCTACTCCGGAGCTGCCTTGATCAAATATTGCTGATGCTCCTATTTGCAGCTGCCAATGCAGATCAGAGCTGACCGCCTGGGTTTTGTGCCTTCTTGATCTTCTTCGCGTGCAAAGGAATTAGCACACCCGAGATTAAAATGTTGTTCGTGGCAAAAGGTGAACAGACTTGGCTGGTTAAGGCTGCACCAACGTCTGATTTGCCACTTTTCACATTGTATGTATGTATGTATGTATGTATGTATGTATGCAATTTATATGCTGCCCTATCTCCAAGGACTCAGGGCGGCTCACAACGATAAAATGCACAATCCCTCATTAAAATCAATGGGGATTAAAATTCTAAATTAAAACAGTTAACATTGATTAAAAAATCCCCATCAGTCCAAACCAAGTTTTCAAATCGCGGCGGAACGAGCGAAGGTCAGGAGCGATCCAGAGCTCCAAAGGAAATTGGTTCCAGAGGGTGGGTGCACCCACGGAGAAAGCTCTCCCCCTGGGGGTTGCCAGCCGACACTGTCTGGCCGACGGCACTCTGAGGAGGCCCTGTCTGTGGGAACGCACCGGACAATTGGAGATTGTCGCTGGCTGCAGAGGGTCTGACAGATATCCCAAGTCTAGGCCATGAAGGGCTTTATAGGTGATAAACAGCACCTTGAATCTCACCTGAAGGGCAACCGGTAACCAATGCAGGTCGCGCGGGTGTGTGTGTGTGTGTAACACGGGAGTGTCAGAACGCTCCCATCACAACCCGAACGGCTGCATTTTGCACCAGCTGAAGCCTTCGAGTGGTTTTCAAGGGCAGCCTTAGATAGAGAGCGTTGCAATAGTCAAGACGGGAGGTGACCAGCGCATGAGTAACAGTGCGTAGGGCATCTTGGTGCTTTCTCTTTCAGGTGGATTGAGAGATTGTTGAGTGTTGTTGGTTGTGTTCTTGTTGGAGGTGATGTGTGGGTGGGTGGGGGGAGGTGGAGTGTTTTCCATAACATATTTGCTTAAAGCTTTTCAGGCTGTGTCTCCCAATCTGGAAACACCCCATGGTGATGCAGTAACAGCAGCGGGAGAAGCCAGGCAGGAGACAGACTTGCTGGAGAGATCACACACACACACAAACAAACATCTTGGCCTCTTTTTCTCCCCCCACAAATTAGGGCAAGAAACCATGTCTCCCCACTTCTCGACTCTTCTGCAAGAGAGTTCAAAAACCAATTTCTTTTCATCAAACTGAATGCTAAACTTTTTTTCCCACATAAAAAAAGCATGCGGGAGATCTTTTCATCATGGCATAAAATTTAATGAGGGAGCTTAATAGCAGAAAAACAGAGTTGGAAGAGACCCTGGAGGTCTTCTAGTCCAACCCTCAGCTTTGGCAGGAAACCCTACACCATTTCAGACAAAGGGTTACCCAACATCTTCTTAAAAATTTCCAGTGTTGCAGCATTCACAACTTCTGGAGGCAAGTTGTTCCACTGGTAAATTATTCTCACTTAGGAATTTTCTCCTTAGTTCTAAGTTGCTTCTCTACTTGATCAGTTTCCATCCATTATTCCTTGTCTGGCCTTCAGGTGCCTTGGAAAATAGCTTTACCCCCTGTTCTTTGTGGCAACCCTATAAATATTGGAAGACTGCTATCCTGTCTCTCCTGGTCCTTCTCTTCACTAGACTAGCCATGCCCAGTTCCTGCAACCGTTCATTGTATGTTTTAGCCCTTTAATCAGAGGTGGGTTTCAGCAGGTTCTGACCAGTTCTGTAGAACCGGTAGTGGAAATTTTGAGTAGTTTGGAGAACCGGTAGTAAAAATTCTGACTGGTCCTGACCCCATCTATTCTCTGCCGCCCGAGTCCCAGCTGATCAGGAGGAAATGGATTTTTTGCAGTAACTTTCCCCTGGATTGGGGACCGAATGGAGATTTTACAGTATCCTTCCCCTGCCACGCCCACCAAGCCACACCCACCAATCCATGCCACACCCACCAAGCCACACCCACAGAACCAGTAGTAAATTTATTTGAAACCCACCACTGCCCTTAATCATCTTTGTTGCTCTTCTCTGCAGTCTTTCCAGAGTCTCAAAATCTTTTTTATATCGTGGTGACCAGAACTGTTGTCTTTCCAAAGCATTATGAATAAAGCATAATAACACTTCATGTGATCTTGATTCTGTATATTAATACTCCCCTTTTTTTCTTTGTCCCGTATTCTACTTGTGGGAAGATGGAAACTTATGACTGTGGAGACTTATGTTGAGAACTCCACTTGGAAGGAATCCCACATTCCTAAGCGTTCCAGGAGGGCACTAAATGAAGAGTTTGGAGTTCTAGAAAAGCAGCTGGAATGTTGCCCAGGTTGAGCCTTTGCCCAGCAGAGACATTTAATTTGGATTCTTTCACTGAATTAGATCTATCTCAATGATCCCTTGTAATTATATCATAGTTTTATTTTTCAGAAGTAGGGGGAGGAGAAGGAATGCATGGAAGAGGAGGAGGAGGAGGAGGCACAAGAATGAGGAGGATTGTGGGGTCCTCGGTGGTCTCTGAGCTTGGTGATTTTGTTGCAGAGATTTCATTACCCAACCAGGTAACATCATCAGTGCTAGAAGCGAGTGGGGTTTGTGGAGAGGAGGAAGAGGAAGAAGAGGAGGAGGAATGCATGACAGAGGAAAAGGAGGAGGAAGAGGAAGATGAGATGGAGATGGAGATGGAAATGATGATAATGATAATGGTGTTCCTTCTGAGAATCTATAAGGTGACCAAAATTCGTGGCTCCCCCCGCCTCAAGGTACAAGTTACTCATAGCAACACTGTGCATTTCCTGGTCACACCAAGATATTTTTCAAAGATGCAGCCTCAACTGCTGAGAACTAAAAATTGCTGTGAGCCAGTAGGATACATTTGCTCATAAAAGAAAGAGCCAAGATTATGGCCATTTGCACTTCAGTTCCACCCCCCCACCCCACCCCGGCCCCAAATTAAAAATCAAGAAAAGGAAAAAGCAGGATTGGAAAATTGTTATGTAGAGCAAATTGGATTGAGTCCAGTCCATCCATCCTTAAACCCAGCCCATTCGTTATTGGTGGATATTTTGAAAGTGGCATTTATTAGTTTTGGTGGTTTTATTTGAAATAGTTTGCCTAAAATCATGTATTTTGTTCCTTCTCCCAAACCTCCTAGGAGGGCCCTGTCCTTGAAAGGCTGTGGAAAACTAGATTGAAATAATAAAATGGAAATAAGTGGTTGAGGCCATCGTGATAATACGGATTATTCCCTTATATCAGACATTAAGTGGTAGAAAAATGATCTCACTTTTTTCCTTTTAATTACAGAAGTATTTGCTCTTAGGGAATACTGAGTGGAGAGTGATTTTTGAACAAAACCACTATTTTTCCTCCTTTTCTTTATGAGACTCACAGGATGGTGTCATCTTTCAAAGAAAGAATATTCTTTGCAGCAAGGGCGGAAAAATACATACACACATACTTACATGTACATGTATATATATGTATATTTATTTTCTGAGGTTTTTGCGGGTGTTTGTATGTAGGTTTTTGGTTATTTGGGTTTTCTCCCGCGTAAAATTGGAAGTGTCTTGGCGACATTTCAACGAAGTCTCATTCGTCCTCTTCAGGCTGGTGTTTTTGGCTTCATGCTCCAGGAGTGGGGAGGGAATGGGGATTTTGCAATATCCTTCTCCCTGGAAAGGGTGGGAATGGAGATTTTGCAGTATCCTTCCCCTGCCATGCCCACTAAGCCACACCATGCCCACCAAGCCACGCCCACAGAACCGGTAGTAAAAAAAAATGGAATTCCATCACTGATATGCAGGAACTTTGTGAAAAGTTGGAGTGGACCAAACCACTCATGTGGTTTCCAAACCCCTTTTGATCTTAGTATCCTTAGAATAATAATAATAAAAACAGACTGTTAGGGGCTGAACAAGCCTGCATCTCTTAAGTCTTGTGTGTTTTTAGGAATTCAGAGAACAAATCTGACCACCAAATTGCGAGAAAGGTGACTAGAGTGTTTTTTTTTAATGAGTTAAAGCCACATGCAGTATTGTAAGAGAGGATGAGTTAGAGATTTGGGGCTGGGGGCATTCTGTATTAATCTTCTTTGCTCGCAAGAAATAGGATTATTGGATAATTAGCCTGCCCATATCACAGTGCTGTAATTAAAAACCTAAGGAAGCTAATTAATTTCCATGAAAATAGTTCCTTTGAAATCATATTTTTACAGGCTTAAAAATAGATTGCTTTATTTAAAAAGCAGAAGCTATTTCGGGATAGTAACTCTTTAGTGAGGTATATAAAATAGCCAAGATAGAGACCTACACCCGTTATTCATGTTTTAGACAGATTTTAGGATTTATTTTGCTAAACTTCCACAGTCTTGAAGGAAAGCTCTGAAAGTTTTTATCAGTTGCAATTCAAGACTTGGGTTGATTGTTTTTCTCAACTACTAAAAGAAGTGGAAGAAGGTCTCAGTGTTATTACCTAGGCTTCCTTAGAAAGTAAACAGCACAATCTTAGTCCGGGCAAACCTCTTTAATTCAAAGGGCTGTGAATTATTGTCACTCCCAGTCTGAAAGGCTTCTTAAACAGTCTATCAGGGGAGTGTTTACAAACACCCACCTTATCTCCCTTGGAATGCTGCCAGAGGACTAATTGCCAAACGCAGAGCAAGGCCAAACTTAGCACAGAGTCAGAGCTTTTCCAGAGCTTTTACTGACCAGATGAACTAATTGCTTCCTCCAAAAGCTCACATCCTGTTCGCTCCTCTTTTATATCTTATGGGAGGGCACAATCATCTCCAAGCCTTACTCCCAAGTCGACCCTGTTTTCTTAATTGTTCCTGTCATCTGGCAGCTTTGCGCATGCGCACACTGGGAACAGGTTGACGCTGTTCTTCTGCCTTGCTGATGACAGACTCTGGAGACTCCGGAGGCAGCAAAGAACTAGCAGATGGCCTTGGCTCCAGGGGTGAAAAGGTCCGAAATCCAGGGTTTGGACCGGTTTGGCGGTGGTGGGTGGTTCAGAGAACTGGTAGCGGCAGCAGTGCGAGGCTCTGCCCACACGCCCAGTCATCGTTACTTCCTGGTTTTAACCTTCCTTTTTTTAACCTTCTGCACATGCGCATAGGTCCAAGGATGCCCGTGAGTGCGCACTTCCAAATTGGTAGGGAAGGTAAGTAGATTTCACCCCTGCTTGTCTCCCTCTCTGCCTCCGACTCAGAGCCCTCATCCAAGCCTTCCCCAGACTCCAGGACTGGCCCACGTTCCTCCCCAACCTCCTCACTGTCCGACTCTGTTGTCAGCTCTGCCGGCCGCTGGTGGGCGACAATCGTCAGCTTGCATCCAGACAAAGTTTTTTTGGCTCTTAGGATCTAACCTACCCAACATCTAAAGATGTTTTTGAGTAACAGAACAAAATAACAGATGTCTGCGAAGATTTTCAGTCATCCATGTCATAGTTATATCAAAACTGGTTTCTATTTTTGAAAAGGCAACTGGACTGATGATTTTTTTTTTTTTGAGGAAAAGGAAGATGTTTCATCCATACAGCCGATGAAACTTCTAGGATAGGAAGCGAAAAGTCTTCTTTTTCCTCAAAAAATCAATTTAATCAAATTAAAAAAAAAACTTTTGATACAACAGAATAACAGAGTTTAGAAGGGACCTTGGGGGTCTTTTAGTCCAGCCCATACAGATAGTCCTTGACTTACAATCACAATTGAGCCCAAAATTTCTGCTGCTAAGTGAAACATTTGTGAAGTGAGTTTTGCTCCATTTTACGACTTTTCTCGCCTCCTTTGTTAAGTGAATCACTGCAGTTCTTAAATTAGTAACAAGGTTGTTAAGTGAATCTGGCTTCCTCGTTGACTTTGCTTATCGGATGACTGCAAAAGGAGATTACATGACCCCGGGACACTGCAACTGTCATAAATACGAGTCAGTTGCCAAGTGTCTGAATTTTGATCATATGACTATAGGAATGCTGGAAAGGTCACTAATTTAGACTGTTGAGCCTGGATAGCTCAACAGACTAAATAGCCTGTTATTAACATTCAGCTGTCTGCAATTATTGCAAGTTTGAGGCTCAAGGTTGACTCAGCCTTCCATCCTTTCTAAGGTAGGTAAATTGAGGACCCAGTTTGTGGGGGCAATAAGCTGACTTTGTATAAAATATACAAAAGTATGAAGGCGATTGCTTAATGCATTGTAAGCTGCCCTGAGTCTCCGGAGAAGGGCGGCATATAAATCTAATTAAAAAAAAATAATTGTGAAAAATGCTCAGAAGTGCTGTTGTAACTTTAAAGCAGAGGTCTTCGAACTTGGCAGCTTTAAGACTTGTGGACTTCAACTCCCAACTCCAGCTGGCTGGAGAATTCTGGGAGTTGAAGTCCACAAGTCTTAAAGCTGCCAAGTTCGAAGACCTCTGCTTTAAACAATCATTAAATGAAACGTGGTAAATCATGGACCACTTGTACCACTTCAGAAAAACGGTTATCCAATCTCTTTTTAAAAACCTCCAGTGTTTTCACTTGATGCTAGTTCTCCAAATACCCTGTTTCCCCCAAAATAAGGCATCCCCTGATAATAAGCCCAATCAGGCTTTTGAGTGCATGGCAATACGGCCAAGCGCTTATTTCCGGCTTCAAAAAAACATATAAGACATGGTCTTATTTTTGGAGAAACATTGCCTGGCCTTTAAAAACAAACAAACACACAGTTAAGTATTAATTTTTCTAAATGGGAGGGAAGCTGAACCAGCTTTTTTTCCACACTGGAAAAGCCGATAGGACCGTGTTGGTTTAGTTTAGTCGGTGTTCAGAAATCTTTCGGAGCTGTCTGATCTGATGAATGCCCATTGATCAATGTTGCTTGAGGCTCCGGTGTTCAAAACCAGCAGAGTCCCTGTGTGATGTGAATCCGTGCTTAAATCTTGGACGAAGAACAGACCTGGGTTGACGTCCATCTGGACCTCGGAAGGTGGTTATCAGCCAAGCGTTCCCTACCCAGCCAATGTCCCTCATAGCATTACGGTTGTGAAGTTAAAATAAAGGGAAATCCACGTGTAACCCACCTCAAACATTGGGAGAAAAGCCCTGGTATTAATCTGACAAATACACCGATAATAAATACATTAAAAATAAATCCTAGAGGCGGCTTTCAAGGCTCTGTCCTCTGAGCTGACGGATGGCTGCTGGTCCAGCTGTCCTTCCAAATTCCCTTTCTCCACCCTTTGCTGATTTACAGAGAGCAGCAGGGACGTTCCTGTTATAAATCTCACTGTGGTTCTTCCTTTAATACAGTTTTATACTATTACGTATGTCAAAACATCTCGAAGTGGTTTACAAAATATAAAATATACAATTAGAACATAGAAGATGAAATAATAGAGTTGGAAGGGACCGTGGAGGTCTTCTAGTCCCTATACCATTGCAGACAAGCGGCTATCCAATCTCTTGAAAACCTCCCGTGATGGAGCCACCCACAGCTTCTGAAAGCTGCTCCACTGGCTGATTGTTCTAAGGATCAGGAAATTTCTCCTTAGGTCGAGGTTGCTTCTCTTTAAGCAAACTGCTAGAGGTAGCTCTGTGTGTCTTTCTTGGTTTTGGGGGCCTGGCAATCTGGATCAACAAGGTCCCCTTCCCCATTTTTCCCACAAGAAGGCATTGTCAGCTTTTTGAGGTGGTCCAGACTGGGGAATTAACGTTATAAATGCTAATATTACTTCTATTATGAGATTACAGTAACAAATCTTGCAGGCCTGAGAGTTGTCCTAAAGTGCTTTTTCAATCTAATCTAATCTAATCTAATCTAATCTGGTCTGGTCTGGTCTGGTCTGGTCTGGTCTGGTCCGGTCCGGTCCGGTTCGGTCCAATCCAATCCCTAATCCAGAGGTCTTCAAACTTGGAGTTTTAAGGCTTGTGGACTTCAACTCCCAGAATTCTCCAGCCATCATATTCTGGGAGTTAAAGTTGAAGTCCATCATATTCTGGGAATTGAAGTCCACAAGTCTTAAAGCTGCCATGTTTGGGGACCCCTGCTCTAATCCAATCTTATCTTATCTTATCTTATCTTATCTTATCTTATCTTATCTTATCTTATCTTATCTTATCTTATCTTATCTTATCTTATCTTATCCTAACCCCTAACCCCTAACTCCTAACCCCTAACCCCTAACCCCTAATCCAATCTTTAATATCTAATCTAATCTCAGTTCTCAGTTCGGTCTAGTGATTAAGACTAGAAACAGGCTAGAAACAGGGAGACTATGAGTTCTCATCCTGCTTTAGGCATGAAGCTAGCTGGCTGAATTTGGGTCAATTGCTCTCCTTCAGCCCAACTCACCTCATAGAGTTATTGTGGTGGGGAAAAGAGAAAGAAGTATTAGGTATGTTTACCACCTTAAGTTAACTTATAAAATTAATAAAGGCAACATTAAAAAAAGACCCCAAACTTAAAAGAGACCACTTGCTCCATCAGAAATGGTATGTCTGCCCACTATGGTACTTTGGCCTCTCCTGGGTCCAACTACCGAGCCTTCTTGGGCTATCTTAAATGAGCCAAGATGGCAGAGGTCAAGGGAAGACATGTGTCAGGCCAGATGGCTGCTGCAAGGGCTCCTAAATTAAAAAGTGGTTTTATTGCAATTAGACCAGAGAGTAACCTGGATTACACCTAGCAAATATTGACAGTCTGTTAAAGGTGCTACTGCTTGTGATTTATGAGGCATCTCTTTCCAAACTCTCTCTGGTTGTCCATATTTCCTAATCTGAAAAAGGACTCTGGATGGTCTCCCTTCTGAAGAGGGGGCATCACCGGACTTTGGCTGAAAGTCAAGAAAGTTTAGGAGGCAGAGAGGTCTTTCCTCACAATGGACGAATGGATGGAAAAGTGAGGTGGCTGGCAGAGATGGCAAAACTAACTGCTTTAATGGAAGAATGCTTTGAGTTTTGTTGCTACTTGGAAACTGATTTTAGACTTCGTGTATGAGACAGAAAAAAAAGGAAGTTTTGACTTTGGGTTTTGTTGATTAGATTAGATTGTTGTTATAGCAATGGCTAGTATTACTAAATACGTAAAAGAAAAACGTTGAGAGTGAAATACTATTTTATACTTCAGTTGGAAGTCAATGCTTTTTTTCTTTCTTCCTCTTTATTGCACACCTTTCTTTTCCTTTTCCCACCCCACTTCCCTGCTATCTTTATTTTCATTTTAATATTATGATAATCTTAATAAAATTTGTGTCCGTGTATGTACACGCATACATATACTGTATTTTTTGGACTATGAGACACACCTATCTTTTTTGGAAAGGAAAACAATAAAAACCCAGCAATTTGCCTCCTTGCAGCAAACAGCCTGCTTTAGTTTCATTTTCATTTTCAGGACAGTCTGATTAGCACAAGAAAAAAAAAATCTGCCTCCCAGCAGTTTGCCTCCTTGCAGCAAACTGCGGAGGCCCGCGTGGCAATAGGCTATGGCAATCCCTGCAGTTTGAAACAGCTGAGAGTCGGGAGGCTGATCCAACCGACAATCATCTGCTTGTGCTAAAGCTGAAACGGGCTGTTTGCTGCTTGCTGCAAGGAGGTAAATTGCTGGGAGGCAGAGACCAAAGGATGGGGGCCAGCAGGTGGGCAGGGGTACATTCAGTGTATAAGACGCACCCAAATTTTCACCCTCTTTTTGGGGGGGAGTGTATTTTATATTCCGAAAAATATGGTACATACATATTCATATGTGTATGTCTATATAAATTATATATAAATATAATTATAGCTTGGAGCACAGCGGCTCATGAGGTTAGAACATGGGGCTGCCAATCAGCAGGCTCGCGTTCCAGACCCATCACTGCCACTGGGTAGGGTGACCTCCAATCACAGGCTCCAGCTCCTGCCAACCCAGCAGTTCAAGAGTGGGTGACCGTGAGTAGATTAATGGGTACCACTTAGATGAGCAACTTCTTGGGGACACAAACGGGGATCCACAACTGGATGTCCTCTGGGCAATGGTGACATCCCTGACAAATCCTTTTGCCACAGAAGAAAATAATAATAATATAATATAATATAAATAAAACTAAGGAGGCCGCAGATAGTTCAAGTAAGTCTAATGTCAGGCTTCCAAGTAATAGATCCATAGCAAGCAAAACTCCAAGGCAGGTAGATTCCTCAAAGAATAGCTTTATTGGGATATATTATATTGGCACAGATCTGGTGAAAACCGACTCTGAAGCTTCCTGTGGTTTTCACCTAATTAAAAGTAAAAGTTTCTCACTTTCTCAAAATAATCCAAGTTTTGGATGACAAGTGACATGGTCCAATCACGGCTCTGGACCATGTGACTTGGACCAATGACAAGTGACATGGTCCAATCACGGCTCTGGACCATGTGACTTGGACCAATGACAAGTCACACGGTCCAATCATGGCTCTGTCTGGTTGCCTGGTGACATCACTCCTCCTTCCTCTGACCTGGTGTGGGAATGTCCTTGGTTCCGAAGAGAAAGTATTTTGTTTTGACTACAAAATCCCAGCTATCTCAAAAAAACAAAACAAAACAAAAACCCCTCCCTATCCATCAGCTCCAATGTGGCAACACTGAAGCTCCAAGATCAGCTTCAGGGTAGACATCTTTCCCATACAGGAAATGAGAGAAATCTCGCATTTCTCCCAAGAGAATTTTACCTAAATCTGGAAAGCTTTTCTTTGTTCAGCAAATAGAACATGGGCTGCTAGAAGAAAAGGGCATAGAGTTCTCTTCTGCACAGGGACTGTAATTGAATGTGTATATATATATCTAGAAAATCTGAGATCAAGTATTATCTGGGAAAGCAAATAAAGATTTTGACAGGAATATAACAACTGTCTGAAACTGGATATTGGGAGGATGACAAGCTATAAAGTCATTCTGGGCTGTATTTCATAACATTTTCCCTTCCTTCTGAGGCTGATCATCTCCAGATTTCCTGGGAGGCAGACCTGCGTCTCTTTTTCAAAGTCCCAAGTGGCTTTTTGCCAAGGAAAATCATTTTCTGGGTGGGTTCCCGTCACCTCAACTCTGCTTACCGTAAAGATATTTGCAGGAAAAATGGACCAAGCGGTAGAGGCCTCTTTTCCAGCTTTTTTCTCAAGGTTTCTGTCTGTCTCTCTCTCTCTTCATAAACCTCTCCAGTCTGGCTTGTCATCATTTTGACATCTGCTCTCTGCCTGCTGAATTACAGCTGTGCTCAGTTCCCTGCGGTGAGATTTACAACGTGGAGTTGTTAGAGGAAAGTTTGCATTAAGTGAGCAGACCTTGTGAAACTTGTTGCTACTACATATTTCTCCTCAAGGGAATCGCTTTTTAATCTTTTTTTTTTTTAAATTGGAGGTTGGGATATAAACTGGAGGCCCTGCTTTCTTAAATGGAAGAAGCATCATTATTTTTAATTGCTTGTTTGTATCCCATCTTTATTATTTTTACAAATATTATAAGGCAGCAAACATATTCCATAAATCTCTCTCCTCCTGTTTTTCCCAAAGTCACCCAGGTGGCTTTCATGTCTAAGGCAGGAGGACTAGAACTAACATCTCCTGGTGATTGGCCCAAAGTCACCTAGTCGGCTTTCACGTCTAAGGTAGGACTAGAACTCACATCTCCTAGTGATTGGCCCAAAGTCACCTAAGCGGCTTTCACGTCTAAGGCAGGACTAGAACTCACATCTCCTGGTGATTGGCCCGAAGTCACCTAGTTGACTTTAACATCTAAGGCAGGACTAGAACTCACATCTCCTGGTAACTGGCCCAGAGTCACCAAAGTGGCTTTCATGTCTAAGGCAAGACTAGAACTCACATCTCCTGGTGATTGGCCCAAAGTCACCCAGCTGGCTTTCATGTCTAAGACTGAACTGGAACTCACTTTATCCCACTCTCTAGTCTAATGCTGTAACCGCTAGACAAACTGACTCCCTGCAGGGTTTGTTGGCTAAACGAATCGAATGGGTTTACTCCTCTGTGGTATCTTAGCATCTTCCTTCCAGCTGAAAAAATAATTTATATTAATCCAGCAACAGAGCTTTGATTCTATTATGAAGTACGGCTTCCAGAGCACAGTGAAGACATTTGCGCCCAAGCTTTAAAACAAAAAAATTGACTTAGTAAGTCGAAACTCTTTTTATAATAACCGAGTACTGTAATAATAATAAAAAAATCTTTAGACATAACTACACAGAAACACATTCTCTCTCACAAATGGCAGACTCCTTCTAATCCCAGGCAGTTATATCATGGCTGAGAATACTTCGGTCTCTGCACAATTTAATGTGATTTGTAATAACTCGGGTCTGTTATTTGCAGCAAAACAAAACCCACTTTCCATTGTAAAGCTTTAAAGAATGCGGCGTGCTTGACAAGCGACAACTGCACACCCCGATGGTAGGAGGAGGGGAGTTAATGCAGCATTGGAAGGGACCTTGTAGGTCATCTAATCCAACCCCTGACCAAGCAGACCCAACACCATTTCTGGAAGATGGCAGTCCAGTCTCTTCTTGAAAGCCTCCAGTGATGAAGCTCCCACAACTTCTAAAGGCAACTTCTGTTCCTCTGGTTGATTGTTCTCGCTGTCAGAAAAATTCTCCCTTATTTCTATGTTGAATCTCTCCTTGTTTAGTTTCCATCCATTATTCCTTTGTCTGGCCTTTGGGTGCCTTGAAAATAGCTTGACCCCCTCCTCTCTGGGGCAGCCTCTCAAATATTGGAAGACTGCTATCCTGCCTCCCCTGGTCCTTCTCTTCACTAGACTAGCCATTCCCAGTTCCTGCAATTGTTTCTTCATATGTTTTAGTCTCTGGTCCCCTCATCATCCTGGTTGCTCTTCTCTGCACTCTTTCTAGAGTCTCAAATTTTCTTTCTCCTCTGTAACTTTGAAGATGAACAGAACCAGAGTTTGAGCTTGGGCAGGAGGAACCACAAAGTACTGTTAAAAAAGGGCAAAAGGGAATACTCCTTTTGGCTGGGGAAGATGGTAGAGGTGCAGAGGTGCCTAAATTGGTTTGTCTGATTAGGGAAGGAGCCGTGACATCTTTTTATCAAAGGCTGGACTTTTGGATGAAGATGGATAAAAATCGTGATTTCTGGATTGACTGATTAAAAAGGGCTGCCTATAGAGAGAAGGGTACTATGCTGTGCAATTTTTGAAGGGAAGGGTATCAAGTATCAGTAAAGGAGAATAGTTGTAGTTCAGGGATGAAATGAGGGGTCCCTGGTGCTCTCTGAGCTTGGTTTTTTTTCTTGTAGACGTTTCATTACCCAACTTGGTAACACTGACCTAACAGCATCAGTGTTTTGTAACTGTAGTAAAGAAGTTTAGAAGTTGCTTCTTTAAGTCTCTCTTTTTTCTTTCTATTGTTTTAAACACTTTTTTCTTTATCTTCCTTTTCTATCCTATTTTTTGTTTAACTTTTAAATTTTCTCTCTCTCTCCCCTCCCTCCCTCCCTCTCTCTGTCACACACAAAACAAACAAACAAACAAACAAGCAAGCAAACACATTTGTAGTCCTAATCATACATAAACTCTTGACAGTAAAAGTAAAAATAGCAATACAAACATTATAAAATAATGTTTTATATAAGTGTTGGAAGAAATATCCATCGTATTATTATTATTATTATTTTTATTATTATTATTTATTAATTAATTAATTAAATTTATATACTGCCCTACTCCCGAAGGACTCAGGGCGATGAACTGCCAAAAGATAAAAATACATATAATACAAACATTAAAAACCATTTAAAATATATTAAATACTTTGGCCCAAAAGACAGATTAAAACACCCCAATTTAGACAAATTAAAAATTTAAAAACAGCAAGAAGGAGAAGTTAGGCCAGGCCAGCCTGCTGGAATAGGAATGTTTTGAGGGCCCAGCGGAAAGCGTGCGGATCCAGGATCGTCCGTATCTCTGGGGGGAGCTCGTTCCAAATGGCCGGTGCCCTCACAGAGAAGGCCTTCCCCCTGGGGGCCGCCAGTCGACACTGTTTGACTGACAGCACCCTGAGGAGCCCCTCTCTATGGGAGCGTACTCGTCGGTGGGAGGCTACTGGTGGCAGTTCCAAGCTGGAAAAAAGACACTGGAAACACGAAGGCTGATTGGAAAAATGGTTTAAAGGTGAAGCAGAACCACATGGGTTTGAGGTCCTGGGCAGCTGACCACATGGAGTTGAGAGAGAGGGGTATTTATACCCTCTCTTGGGTTTTGCATTTGAAATACCTGTTACTGTGCAAGAACATGTATTCTATTGGCTGTGTGTTGTAGGGGTTATGTAGTGGTCATAGCTGGCTCTATAGGTTGTCTGAGTTAAGTTTGGTTGAAGTTTGGCGGGTGATGCAATGTCCTTAGGAGATTGTGCGATATGGTGAGCTCTGCTGTTAAATGGTAGAGGGTTAATCCTATTGCGTCCTGAAAGTTCATGTCTTAATCTCATCATCCTGGAATTGGAGGTCTTTTGTTTTGTAGATAGGCTGGCCCAATCTTTCTCAATGGGCACAAAATATCTGCTGATGGGGGGCAGGGGGAGGAGATTGAGTCTGCTTCCTGTCTTTTAAGAAAAACAAGTTTCTCCACTTCTCACCCAGGGAAATATAATATTCTGCCTTTTTAATATTTCTCAAAATATTTCATTCTTCTAGGAGAGGGGTGGGTACAAACTTTCTATAGGAAAGAATATAGGAAAAAAACCTCCTGATTAATATCCAAATGCATTCACCATGGTGATAATGATGGAAAGATAGTTTAGCCCCCAGTGGACATTGGTTTAGTGGGGGCTAAATTTAATCCCTTTGGCTTAATTAACTGGGTTTTTCTAGAGAAAAAGAAAATGACCTTGATATATACATACAGGAACTGTTACCTAGGCATCAAAAGCTACCCCATTGTTTAAGTTCAGAAAAACAAGATAAAATACAGTCGTGGTTTAGGTAGGCACTACTCTAATTCACTAGAGCATAAGAAGGGGAAAGAGGCACAGCACAATCCAACTTGCAAAATGGTGTGATTGTAACAAATCTCAGTCAAAAAAAGCCTTCCTGAGGACTCGGTCTCCTGAAGAGTTTTACCAAGTGGAGCTGCCCGTTTTAGAGTTTAAACAATGCTAGTTTCTTGCTCCTTCCCTACAAGTTAAACATCGCAGTGCCCAGAACTCGTGTGAATGTAGAGGTCAGATGATTGTGGGACGGACAATGCAAAGCACAGCTTGCTTTTGACTGTGGGAGCTGTTGTCCAGGGGTGAAATGTAAAATGTGTTACTTACCAGTTCTGTGAGCGTGGCTTGATGGAAGGGTAATGTGACTGGGTGGGCATGGTAACCTTTTTTTTTTTAACTGTTCAAAGCATTTTTTCTAATGCTTTGAAAAGCCTCTCTGCTGATCAGGAAACTCAGCTGGGATCGTCAGAGACTTTCCAAAGCATTTTTTTTTACCACCTCTTCGGCCAAGAGGTTTCAGAAAGAAATGCTTTGAAAAGCCTCTGAGGATCCCAGCTGAGCCGCGCAATCATCAGAGGCTTTTTTTTTTACTTTTAAAAGCATTTTTTCGTCGGAAGAGGTTGTAGAAAAAATGCTTTTAAAAGTAAAAAAAAAAAGCCTCTGATGATCGTGTGACTCAGCTGAGCATGGTGGTGGGGGGGGGCAACAGGGATTTTTGCTACCGGTTCTCTGAACCACCCACCGCCATCGGTACCGGATCGGGTGATCTGGTCCGAACCAGGAGCATTTCACCCCTGCTGTTGTCCCTTTGAGAGAAGTCACCATCTTGCAAAATTTTTGCACTCCCCTCCAAAACTCACAAGGTTTCATCCCACATACCAATCATTTATTTTATTTTATTTTATTTTTTGCTGAAGGAGGAAGGAATAGAATCCAGATAGTGTTCTCTCTGCCATGCGGGATTGCCACGCTTTTGCTTATGTACTACAGATACAGGTAGTCAACACTTACAACACTTCATTTAGTGACCGTTCAAAGTTATAAAGGCACTGAAAAAAAGCGACTTATGACCATATTCACAGTTACGACTTTTGCAGCCTCCCCAGGACCACATGATCAAAATCCAGATGCTTGGCAACAGACTCATATTTATGACAGTGTTGTGGCCCATCATCGGCCTGTGCAGCTAGTAGCTGATTCAGATAGCGAGGAGACTGGTGTGGTGCTGCGCCAGCAGCCTGTGCAGCTGGTGCTCGAATTGGACAATGAGGAAGCTGGAGAAGAGGTGGTGCCAGAGGCGGGGATTCAGCCAGGGCCTTCAGAACCTCCAGAAGCTCCTTTAAGTGAAGAGGACGAAGAGGAGGAGCCTCTTCTCAATGCACAGGCGTGCAGAGCTGCCAAAAGGCAGGAGTGGCTCCTCAGGAGGAGGTCTCTTCAAGAGTAAGGCTTGGGGCTAATTGTCCACTACTCCCTTAGCCTATTTAAGGAGGAACGCCGACTGAAGCAATTTGCAGGGAACAACTTCGTTCACTCTCCTTCGCGTCTTGATCTTAGTTCTCTTATCAGTTTCCTGCAAATTGCTTCTGGGCTTTCTGCCTTCCATAGTAAGATTACGATTATTTATTCTTTGGATTCTTGTAGGCTGTTAAGAAAGTTCATTAACAGCCTTTGTTTGAAAAAGACTGATTTAATTTAGTAAACTAAGATTTGTACAGACTTTGTGTGTGCTGTGTTCTTTGGGGTCTGTAGCTGGGGCAGAACAGACGGTCGCTGTGTCCCAGGGTCCTGTGATCCCCTTTTGCAACTTTCTGATGAGCAAAGTTGATGGGGAAGCCCGATTCATTCAGCAAACGGGTGACTAACTTATCAACTGCAGCGATTCACTTAACGACTGTCATAAAATGGGGCAAAACTCACTTAACAACAAAAATTTGGGGCTCAATCATGGCTGTCAGTCAAGGGCTCCATGTAGTCCTCCATTTAAAAACCATTCGTTTAGCAACCATTGAAAGTTACAACGGCGTTGGAAAAAAAGTGACTTAAGACAGGTCCTCGCACTTATGACCATTGCAGCATCCCTACGGTCACATGATCAAAATTCAGGTGCTTGGCAGCCGGATTTATCTTTTGAATTTACACAAAAGATTCACACAAAAGATAAGAACTGCTGTTGTATACAGGTCGTCCTCAACTTACAACACCTCATTTAATGACCGTTCAGAGTGACAGCAGCACTGAAAAAAAGCCAATGACGATGTTTTTCACACTTATGACCGTTGCAGCATCCCCCACGGCCATGGGATTTACATTCAGGTGCTTGACAATAGACTCACATTTATGACGGGTTGACAACTGACTCACATTTATGACATTTATGACGATCGCCTGTTGTGACCTTCTGACAAACAAAGTGAGTCAGGAAGCCAGAGTCACTTAACATCCGTGTCACTCATTTAAAGAACTACGGCGATTCACTGAACAAACACAGAGAGAAAACGGAGCAAACTCCCTGAACAAATTTCTCACTGAAGAACCTACTGTATTTTCCTGCGTATAAGACTACTTTCTAACACACAAAAATCTTCTCAAAAGTCGGGGGTCGTCTTATACGCCGGGTCTCATTCTCCTGTAACCAGGCAGACCAGCCCGAAAGGCTCTGACGAGCCTTAAATGGCTCTGAGGAGGGTCGTCTTATACACCTAGTCGTCTTATACGCTGGAAAATACGGTAAATTGGGGGCTCAATTGTGGCCATATGTTGAGGACGACCGGTGTTAACGATCCTTTAGAGCAGTGATGGTGAACCTTTTTGGTGCCGAGTGTCCAAAGCGCATGTGTGTGTGCCTGAACCCCCAAAATGCAATGTGAATGCCCACGTCCATATGTGCCTAGGTCCCCCGCGCTCCGTTTTGGCTTCCAGGCTGGTGCAGGAGGCTTTCGAGGCCCAAAACGGGGCACGTGCCCCGTTTTGGGCCTGGAAAGCCTCCTGCACCAACCTGGAAGCCAAAACGGAGCGTGAGGGCACTGTGTGAGGCCTCCCCACACGCCATTTTCAGCCTGGAAAGCCTCCTGCACCAACCTGGAAGCCAAAACGGAGCGTGACGGCACCGTGTGAGGCCTCCCCACACGCCATTTTGGGCCTGGAAAGCCTCCTGCACCAACCTGCACTCCCCCTCCCATGCATGCATCCCTCCCTTCACACCTGCCCATCCCCCACATGCGTCTCAGCCCCATGCATGGGCAGCAGAGACCCAAAGACCAACTGGCCGGCGGGAGGTGCACACGCATGTGTGGTGGAACTGGGCTGGGGCAACGGCTGGCGTGCTCGCAGAGAGGCAGTAATGCATGCCATAGGTTCGCCATCCCAGCTTTAGAGTAATTCTGCACGGGAGCGGAAATAAAAAAACCACACACACGAAA
This sequence comes from Masticophis lateralis, assembly GCA_030761175.1. NCBI lineage: Eukaryota > Metazoa > Chordata > Lepidosauria > Squamata > Colubridae > Masticophis > Masticophis lateralis. Next base: position 21,477,690 of record JAUDYJ010000012.1, on the reverse strand, counting down.
AGACCGTATTATTTGCTCTCCCTGCATATTTGCCTGCATCTTAGGACTCCTTCCAAGCCAAGGAACTGGAGTGCCAGGCTGGAGCTCGTGGCTCCCTCGTGGGTTTATTCATTTTCTCTTTGTGTGAGATGAGATATACTCAACTTCAAAGGGAGTTTCAGCATAAAACCTGCTAAACTAGACTTCATTAGGGAAATGTAATTCTGCTTTACATGGACTTAATTGGCTACGGCTCTTCCTTCTCCTCATAGAGGGAAGAGAACTGGGCCCGGTAACTGCAGGCATATGTGAGTGGGTCACACTCTGATTTTGTCCTCCGCAGCGGGTCTCCCTTGTATGGTGTAGGTTGTCGGATCTACTCTCGGTTTCGTTTCCCCCTCCTTGGCCTTAATTTCTTTGCCACCGATGCAATATGGATTTGGAGAGTGTAGTACAGTGATGGCTAACCTTTTTCTCGTCGTGTGCCGAAAGCGACAGCACACACACGTCCCGGCACCCACAATGCAATGTGTGTCCCCCTGTGTGCATGCACGCATGACCTCCCCCCATGCATATGATCCCCCTGCCCCCCATGTATGACCCCCTGCCCCCATTTTTGGCCTAGCAGTCTTCCCTGCAGCTTCCTGGGCCTAAAAACAGGTAGTGGGGGAGGCATACACCCCAATGCCCTGTTTTGGGCCTAGCAGGCCTCTCTGCCGCCTCCTGGGCCCAAAAATGGGCTGTGGGGGGGCACACCAACCCCCCCGCGCTCTGCCCCCACCCCCATGGATGCTCACACAACCCCCACCCCTACAGATGTGCAGTGACCCCCCTGTGCATGTACTTGTATTTCCTGCGTGCACCCCATCCCCCATGCATTCCAAAAATCAGCTGGCAGGCAAGAAGTGGCGTGCATGCGCAGTGGAGCTGAGCTGGGCGACAGCTTGCATGCCCGCAGAGAGGGCTCTGCGTGCCAGCTATGGCATGCGTGGCATAGGTTCGTCATCACAGGTGTAGTGTGTTCTTTGGGGCAGAGGTGCCCGCTCAGGTAGGGTTGTCAGTAACTCTTTAAAGCAGCCACATCTTTACCAGGGATTCCCAAAGGTGCTTTTTTCAAGAGGCAACTTCACTTTCTGGTTTTTCTTTGAAGATGTTTTGCTCCTCGCCCAAGAAGCTTCTTCGGCTCTGACTGGATGGTGTGGAATGGAAGGATTGATACTCCTTGCAGACAGCTGGTCATTTGCATCCTTTTGGAGAATCGTTGAGGCAACTTGGAGGTTTATCTGTGTCCTCAGGGTCACCTGAGTGGTGCAAATGGGTGTGGAGCCTTCTTGGAATTCAGCAGAGGGGGAGGGATATGACATCATTTATCTCTAATCTACGACACAATCATTTCAGCAGTTCTAAGAAGGCTCCACGCCCATTTGCACCACTCAGGTGACCCTGAGGACACAGATAAACCTCCAAGTTGCCTCAATGATTCTCCAAAAGGATGCAAAAGACCAGCTGTCTGCAAGGAGTATCAATCCTTCCCTTCCCCACCATCCAGTCAGAGCTGAAGAAGCTCCTTGGATGAGAAGCGAAACATCTTCAAAGAAAAAACCAGAAAGTCCAGTTGCCTCTTGAAAAAAGCACCTTTGGGACAACCATGACTGAGAATCTTCATAAACATTTTCCAGGGATTCTGCAGCCATCCTCTTCAGCTGCTGTGGGATCCTGGGAAAAGATGTGGCTGCTTTAAAGAGATGCTGACTAACAACAGCAAATGTGAATCATAGAGTCATAGGGCTGGAAGGGATCTTGGAGGTCTTCTAGGCCAATCCCCGCCCCAAAGTAGGAGCCTTATGGCATCTTGGTCAAATGGTGGTCCAGTCTGTTTCTGAAAATCTCCAGTGATATAGGTAGTCCTGGACGTACAACCCTAATTGAGCCCCAAATTTCTGTTGCTAGGCGAGACATTAGTTAAGCAAGCTTCGCCTCCTTTTACGACTTTTCTTGCCAGAGTTGTTAAGTGAATCACTGCAGTTCTTCAGTTATTAACACGTTTGTTAAGTGAATCTACCTTCCCTCTTGCCTTTGCCTGTCAGAAAGTCTCAAAAGGTGATCACATGACCCGGGGACACTGCAACCGTCATAAACATGAATCATTTGCCAAGCGTCCAAATTTTGATCACATGACCCACGGGAATGCTGCAACGGTTTTAAGAACGGTCCTCTTAATGCTGTTGTATCTTCGAGCAATCACTAAATGAACTGTTGTAAGTCAAGAACTAACCGAAGAGCACCCACGACGGCCTGTGGCAAGCTGTTCCATAGATTCATTATTCTCACCGTCATAAAATTTTTGCTTAGTTCTAGGTTGGATCTCCCTTTAACAAGCTTCCACCCGTTACTTCTTTTCATGCCCTCTGATGCTTTGGACAATAAGGTGACCCTCCTCTCCTCTGTCATAGCCCCTCAAGTACTAGAAGTCAGTTATCATGTCCTCCCAATCCTTCTCTTCAATAGGCTGGACAATCCCGGCTCCCTCAACCACTTATCATACAGTTTAGCCTCCAGGTCCTTTCTCTCCTTCATTGCTTTGTGCCTCTATTTTCCTTAGACTTTGAAGGAAAGGAATCTTTTTTGGTGGAAAACAGTCTTTCTGCATCTAATGGCATGGGCTTTCCGGCTGAAGGTCCTGCAGATGGGTTGAATTGCACTTCCAGAATAAACACAAGTCAATATTCTGTGCCGTGGTGGCCCAGTGGTTAGAAGGTAGCATTGCAGACTAACTCTGCCCACTGCCAGGAATTTGATCCCCACTGGCTCAAGGTTGACTCAGCCTTCCGTCCTTCCAAAGTCGGTAAAATGAGGACCTAGATTGTTGGGAGCCTTAGCCTGACTCTGTAAATTTTTTATGGCTGTAAAGTACTGTGAAGCAGTATATAAGTCTAAGTGCTATTGCTATTGCCTTTCCTTCCTTCCTTCCTTCCTTCCTTCCTTCCTTCCTTCCTTCCTTCCTTCCTTCCTTCCTTCCATGGTGCGCAGTGGTTAGAATGCAGTATTGCAGGCAAACTCTGCCCACTGCCAGGAGTTCAGTTCTGATCAGCTCAAGATTTACTTAGTTTTCCATCCTTTGGAGGTGGATAAAACGAGGACCCAGATTGTTGGGGGCAAATAGGCTGACTCTGTAAACCGTTTAGAGAGGGCTGGAAAGACTGTAAAGCGGTATATAGGACTTATTGCTTGTGTTATTTGCATTTGCTGTGCACAAAGACATTGTCGGAGCAAAGCTGTGGTTCCGTCAGGTGCCACAAAGCCACCTCCTTGTTCGTTTCTGCCTTGTCCAGTTTATTTTAAGACTGGCCAAGTTGAAAGTCCTGTTGATTTCTTGGTCTCCTTGGATAAAAGCCCGAAAAGTACTAAAAAAGCTGTTTCAACTAAAGTTTGGGAGTTGGTGGGAAGTGGGGAGGGAGCAGGCAAGAGGTTAGTGGTCAGATCAGTAGACCTGGAAGTCTGCCTTTCAGCTTGTCACTATTATTTTGTGACCTTATGGATCTTAAGGCTGCCCATCTGTTATTAGTGAATCTGCCTGCGTGTTATACTGTTAATAGGGGAGCTTATTCAGCAAAAGCAGTTGACCCTTAATCAATGGTGGAGGCCAGAGACTGTAAATTAAGCAACAGCTGACAAGGTGCCTCCTCTGTTTTTGGCACCGTCCTGGAAAATTGATGGGGTGGGGAGCTCAAAAAGGCCAGTGAAGGGCACCTCCCTAAGGAAGCCAGGGAGCTTGTCTACCCAGGAAGAGGCATTGAGACAACCCCAGACATCTGTTCAAAAATTCCTTCTACGCTCCTGAGATTCTATATTTGCCCCAAACAAGCATTAAAGACTTTGATGAAACTTTTGTAATTTGTGCTTCTTGTGGCTGCTTTAAGAGTTGCACTAACTGGAATCAATTGACTCATTAAAACGGGCCCCATTTATTCCTGGGGTAGCACAGTGGCTTAGTGGTTAAGACTCTGGGCTTGTTGGCTGGAAAGCCGGCAGCCCAGGTTTGAGATCCGAGCTCCATTTGACGGGGTGAGCTCCTGTCCTCACCTCAGCTCCTGCCAACCCAGCAGTGTGAAAGCAGGCAAATGCGAGTAGATAAATAGGTACCACTTTGGTGGGAAGTTATTACTATTCCATGACATTATGCTGACCACATGATCACGGGAATGTCTTCAGACAGTGCTGGCTCAACAGCCCTTGAAACAGAGATGGGCACTAACCCCTAGAGTTGGCAATGAGTAGCAAAGTAAAATCCACAGGGACTCCTTTAGGTTTTTATTTTTTTCCTGACCGATGCAGAACCTTAAATGAGATCTACCTGCCTTTACGAAATAGCCCCAACAGAGGATATTTGCAGTAGGAGGGGTTAAAAAAGTCAAGATGGCCATCATGGCTCCGTGACTGAAGCCACACCCATTATCCAGGGCGTGTTAAAGGGGTGGGGCTTCAGTCACACAGTCATGATGGCCATCTTGATTTTTTTGAGCTTTTGTGGATGCCCCTGTGTTTATCCTTGCATGGAGGATCGTTGCACAAGCCCTTCTTGTGAATTATTTTCAAATTGCACACAACCCTAATACTTTAACATATATCTTATGAGCTGAGTGTAGCCCCTGGTTACCATCTGGGTATTCACCCATAGTAGCAATTGTGGCAATGTTATTACCAGTGAATACCTGATGGTAACCGGAGGCTACACCCAGTTGTATGGTAATATACAACAGTATAATCCAGAAATAAATACAGAATAATTTAACAGTTCAAAATGTTGTGTGCTCAACAATATGTTTCTAAAACTCTCAACCGAAGATTTGTTAGCTGTGATAACAGAGCCTGATGCATAGAGGTGATGAAGGGATTGCGTTTCAATAAAAGACTCCGACCTCAATTTCCTAGTTAATTTTTCTAGAAATGGAAAATTCAACAAATGCCATATCCACGTGCATTTCCAACAAGTGCTAAAACAGTGACTGACTGGGGAATTCTAGGAGCTAAAAGTCCACAAATCTTAAAGTTTCCAAGTTTTGGGGAAAAAAATGCAATTAAAGTGTTCCTTTTCCCATTTCGACCTTTAGAAAACAGAGCATATAATAATAGGGTTGGGAGGCACCTTGGAGGTCTTCTAGTCTAAACTCCTGCTCAAGGCAGGAGACCCTATAACATTTCAGACAATTTGCTGGCCAATCTCTTCTTAAAAGCCTCCAGAGATGGACCACCCGCAACTTCTGAAGACAAGTCGTTTCACTGATTAATTGTTCTCAGTATCAGGAAATTTCTCCTTCCTTCTAGGTTGCTTCTCTCCTTGATTAGTTTCCATCCACTGTTTCTTGTCTTGTCTTCTGGTGCATTGGAAAATAAGTTGACTCCCTTTTCCTTTTGGCAGCCTCTCAAATATTTGGAACCTTATTCTCATGTCCCCTCTAATTCTTCTTTTCACCAAACTAGACATACCCAGATCCTGTAACTGTTCCTCATATGTTTTAGCCTCCAGTCCCTTAATCTACGGTATATATGCTGTTCTTCTCTGCACTCTTTCTAGAGTCTCAACATCTTTTTATTTTTGTATCTTGATGACCAAAACTGGACTCAGTACTGCAAATGTGGTATTTTTTATAAAGATGTTTATTGCAAATATGGCATTGCAATAAAATTATAGATTACATGATTAACTTCCGGTTTCCTCGCTTTGTTTATAATGGGTTGAAAACCTTTACAGAATAATTTGCAATAACAGAATTGGTGATAATGAAGTATTTTTCCCCCCTTTACATTTTCTCCAACAAGTAGCATGTAGCAAGATTGCTAATCTTCCTAATTATTGCAAGATGCCACCTATAGATTAATTTCCTGAATTGTGAAGATGTTCTCACAGGAAAAGTGTCTAAAATTTATTGCCAGATTTTATCTGGAATACTTCCAATGAAATCAAACTCCTAATTTTTTTTTTTTTTTTTTTTGCTGATGGGATTCAGAAAAGTAAATATATCTTGTTCATTTCTAAATTATCACTGCCATTGCTTGGTTTGTATATTCGCTGTCACACAAGTTTCCTGCAACACCCAGTCAGTTTTAAATTTATAAAAGTGGTGGAAAATCAAGTTTTGGCACTATTTCAAGCTGATCGAAAATAAGTAGAATGCCATCATGAAATAGACCTCATATTTCAAACAAATAGAGAGATGGTATTGATTTCAATCAGTGACCAGCTAAAAGAAAACATAAAGAAACAAGTTACTGCTGGAACCATCCATATAAATATAATAGTTTTGAACATGAAGAAGTAAGGGAGTATGTACTGTATACTATTAATAGTTTTAAAAAAGCTAAGAAGAAGAGATGATGTCCAAACTAGGATGAAATAAGTTCAGAGAGAGAGAGCCAAGATAAAGAGCCGCAAGGACTCTACCACACCAGGAATTCTGTGTCCAGTTCTGGTCACCACAATATAAAAAGGTGTTGAGACTCTGGAAAGAGTGCAGAGAAGAGCAACAAAGTTGATTAGGAGGCTAGAGGCTCAACTATATGAAGAGCGCCTGCAGGAAATGGGTATGTTTAGTCTAGTGAAAAGAAGAACCAGGGTGATATGATAGCAGTGTTCCAATATTTGAGGGGCTTCTACAAAGAGGAGGGAGTCAACTTATTTTCCAAAGCACTAAAAGGCAAGACAAGAAACAATGGATGGAAACTAACCAAGGAGAGAAACAACCTGGAACTAAGGAGAAAATTCCTAATGGTTAAAAGGATTAACCAGTGGACTAGCTTGCCTTCAGAAGCTGTGGGTGCTCCGTCACTGGAGGCTTTCAAAAAAAACCAACAACCCTGGACAACCATTTGAGCAGGTGGTTGGACTAGAAGACCTCCAAGGTCCCTTCCAATTCTATTATTCTATGTCCTAAGTTCTATGTTCACATCTGAACTACAGATATTCTCTTCTATTGGTAGAACAAAGTAAGTTGAAAATGTGATTATAAATGTTTTATGGATTCTACTAATCCAAATTATTGGAATAATTATTAGAAGAAGATATTAGAGTAACAGGAATATATATTTCATTCCTATGTAATGGAGGTGAAGAGGCGATGGTTGGTTTGTGCACATTCACAGCTGAGCCTGGATAGCTCAGCAGACTAAAAGCATTGTGATTAACACCAGCTGTCTGCAATAACTGTAAGTTCGAATCTCACCAGGCTCAAGGTTGACTCAGCCTTCCATCCTTTCTAAGGTAGGTAAATTGAGGACCCAGTTTGTGGGGGCAATAAGATGACTTTGCATAAAATATACAAAAGTATGAAGGCTATTGCTTAACGCATTGTAAGCCGCCCTGAGTCTCCGGAGAAGGGCGGCATATCAATCAAATTTTTTAAAAAAAGATGCTTTTTAAAAAAGCAACTGAAGTCAGAACTGAAGAAGCTTCTTGGATGAGAAGTAAAATATTTTCAAGGGGAAAAAAAGCCAAGAAACTCCAGTTTCCGTTAGGACAACTGTGGTCTGATTGATTGAGAATCTCCATAGACAACCACAGCGGCTGTACAAAACTTTGCTATATAAGGGTTGATAAAACTTTTCTTATCCAATGAGAGGAAAATAACATGATGGCGAATAGGTTGGTCACCACCCAAATGACAATGTTTCCTGTACTTTCGGGTAGTTCTACAATAAAATACATGGAGATCACTCTCCAGGGTGCTGAAGGCTTGGTTACTGCTTGTAACAGCCCAGGGGTGTTTCCCTGTGAGGAATGCGTCCAGGCCCTCCCCACCAGAATGCCAGTCCCCCCCCACTAGGGATCTGTGGGACCTGACAATGAGCCAGCTAACTCCTGGGAGGCCACTGAAAAAAAAAATAAAGCATTTAATATACACACATAAATCTCATGATAATCAGGAATACTCATTGGTATCAGTTATCAATTCATCCCATTAAATCATTTATGTATGATTGCAGTCCAATAATTACAAAATTAATATTTCTGAGGCCATCTTGCCAAAGGCAAAGGTCATGATTTTAACAAGCGATTCACTTACATTCGATGGAACAGAAATTGGTAATTTTGATAATTTTGCTGAAATATTGATTTTCAGAATTTGGATTGAAGTTCTCGTGGATGTAATAAATAATGATAGCAGAGAACAGACTTAATGAAGCCCCAAGAGAGCTTCACTTCAGGAGGGTTATGAAGGAGGGAGAAAAATATGGAGAAACAAAGATAGAAAAGGGAATACCAAAGTGTCCAAAGTTTGGAACACAAAGTTGAAGAAAAGAGCAGAATAGCAAAACCCGCCTTCCCTTGGCCAAAGACCACATGTGACAGTGAAAAGAAAAATTCAGGTTCTTGTCCATAGATGTTCTGAGATGATTGAGACACTGAAGGTAGAAGGATATGTGGCAAGAAAGGTCATATCCATGGGGCAAAACTCATGTAACAACTGTCTTACTTAGTAACAGAAATGTTGGGCTCAATTGTAGTTGTAAGTTGAGGACTAATTAGTGTTGTACCTTACGATTCTTGATGAATGTATCTTTTCTTTTTATGTACACTGAGAGCATCTGCACCAAAGACAAATTCCTTGTGTGTCCAATCACACTTGGCCAATAAAGAATTCTATCATCTATCTATCTATCTATCTATCTATCTATCTATCTATCTATCTATCTATCTATCTATCTATCTATCATCTATCTATCTATCTATCATCTATTTATCTTTCTCTACTTACCTACCTATCATCTATCCATCTGTCTGTCTGTCTGTCTGCCTGTCTGCCTGCCTGCCTGCCTGTCTGCCTACCTATCTCTACCTACCTACCTACCTACCTACCTACCTACCTACCTTTCTATCTATCTATCTATCTATCTATCTATCTATCTATCTATCTATCTATCTATCTATCTATCTATCTATCTATCTATCATCTATCTGTGGAGTGATAATAAAAGTAAAGTTTCCCCTGTCCAGTTGTGTTCTACTCTAGGGAGCGATGCTCATCTCTGTTTCTTGGCCAAGAGAGCCAGCATTGTCTGAATATGCTACTGTGGTCATATGGCCAGCATGACTATACGCCGAGACCAATGGAACTCTGTTGCCTTCCCACCGAAGTGGTACCTATTAATCTATTCGCATTTGCATTCTTTCAAGCAATTAGGTTGGCAGGAGCTGGGCCAAGGAACGGGAGCTCATGCCATCACATAGCTCATGGGTCTCAAACCAGGTTTGCCATCTCTCCAGCTGACAAACTCATCATCTTTAACTGCTGAGTCATTGTACTTCCCATGTGGAGAGATAGAACTTAATAGAGTCAAGTTTTATTGCTTGCTGGTCTCTGGGCTACATGTCAACTGCTATTTCATTGGTTTCCTCTCATTGCTTTGGCAGTATGATGGCATTCTTCCACTTTCCATGCATGGACTGTGTGGGGCAGGGCACGGGGTGTGGGAGAGGAGGGCTTCGAAATTCATAACTGGTAAATCTTATTAATGTCCTTGTCATCTGGAGGGATCTGCTCTAATGAAAATATAATGTGTGTTTCGGAGAGGGAACAGACGTCTTTGCATCTGTTGGCCCCCTCAACGATTCAGCAAAGATGCCTTGCTCACCAACCGGCTCGCTCAATCATTATTAGCACAAAGAGCTTTAAGCAAATGTGTGTTTGTTTCCAAGTTGTAGGGGTGGGAATTCTTTCTCGCTTACGGCAGCATTTGAGGAAGAAAATGCTCTTATGTGACAGTTGCCAGAGCTCTTCTCTGGGACGGAGGAGCAAGAACTCTGGCGCCCCATTGAAAGTTCTTCCATCCAGGGCAAGGACAGTGGGAACCCTGTTATCTTGGTGGCTTCATGCCTCCAGAGATAAAGCCACCTCCATGATAACAGAATAACAGAGTTGGAAGGGACCTCGGAGGTCTTCTAGTCCTTCTTTCTTTAGGAGACTCACAGCGAGGTTGTGAATGGTGTCATCTTGAAAAGAAAGAATATTCTTTGCAGTAAGAGGAGAAAAATATTTTGGGTTTTTTTCATTCATTATTTATTTTTTAAATGTATATACCGCCCATCTTGCTCTGCAAGATGACTCTTGGTTTAATACGAGAAAATTCCGTAACTGGTTCCTATCCAATTAATTATGTATGACTTTCAAATAATAATAAGGGTTTTAATTTACAGAATACAGAATAATAGGATTAGAAGCAGTGGTGGGTTTCAAAATTTTTTACTACCGGTTCTGTGGGTGTGGTTTGTTGGGCATGGCATGGCTTGGTGGGCGTGGCAGGAGAAGGATACTGTAAAATCTCCATTCCCACCCCACTCCAGGGGAAGGTTACTGCAAAATCCCCATTTCCTCCTGATCAGCTGGGACGCGGAGGCAGAGAATAGATGGGGGTGGGGCCAGTCTGAGGTGGTATTTACTGGTTCTCCGAACTACTCAATTTCCACTACTGGTTCTAGAGGACTGGTCAGAACCTGCTGAAACCCATCTCTGGTTGGAAGGGAGCTTGGAGGTCTTCTCAAGCAGGAGACCCTCCACCATTCCAGACAAGTGGCTGTCCAGTCTGTTCTTAAAAGCCTCCAATGATGGAGCACCCACAACTTCAGGAGGCAAGCTGTTCCTCTGGTTAATTGTTCTTGTTGTCAGGAAATTTCTCCTTAGTTCTAAGTTGCTTCTCTCCTTGATCAGCTTCCACCCATTGCTTCTTCTCCCTCCCTCAGGTGCTTTGGAGAATAGCTTGATTCCCTCTTCTTTGCGGCAACCCCTGAGATATTGGAACACTGCTATCATGTCACCCCTAGTCCTTCTCTTCACTAAACTAGACATACACTGTTCCTGCAAATGTTCTTTGTACGTTTTAGCCTCTGATGAAGGCTACCTTGGAAAGGACTTTGCTTTAGAGTTTATGACAGCCTGAAGATCTAGAGTTAGGCTACCCAGATCCCTTTTGATGGCCATTTCAGAGCAGTCTCAACCTTGGCAACTTTAAGATGTATGGACTTCAATACCCAGAATTCCTCAGCCAGAAATGACCAGTAACATGAGATAAAGCCAAATTTACACTTCGGCTCTTCCACATTTTCTCTTCACATGGCCTCCAGACCTTCCTGTCTCCCTGGAGTTAACACATTTGAGCACTGAATTGATCTTCATTTGGATGCACATGGTTTCATCTGACACAGGGCAGTAGAAAAGAGCCACTAGCAATATACTGGATAGACAAGGGGTACCTGAATCCTGATCAAGAAAGTCACTTAAGAAAATCTCTCAGAATCCTGTTTAGTTCACATAGAGATAAAGAGAGGGTTGAGAAAGCACATTCAGACTTCTGGTATTACAGCTTTTTCAATGAAAGTACAGACGGCCCTCAGTTAACAATCACTCATTCATGCCGGAAGTTATACAATGCTGAACGAGTGGTATTTATGACCCACCCTTGAAGTTTCAGCTTTCTCTATGGTCATGTGATCACAATCCAGGTGATGGACAATTGGCTTGCACTTGCAAAAACTGTAGCATCCCATGTCCCAAAGGTGCTTTTTTCAGGAGAAAACTGGACTTTCTTGTTTTTTTCTTTTGAAGATGTTTTGAAGGCATTTCGCTTCTCATCCAAGAAGCTTCTTTGGCTCTGACTGGAGGGTGCGGAATGGAAGGATTTATATTCCTTGCAGACAGCTAGTCATTTGCAGCCTTTTGGAGGGTGGTTGAAGCACTTGGAGGTTTATCTGTGTCCTCAGGGTCATCGGAATTGTGCTCCTGACCAATTTCAGCTTCACCAGATGTGCTCTTCCAGGGGTTGATGGTCCTAGTTCCAAAGAGGGAAATTCAAGCTGTTCTACCTGCACCTTGCACTCTAATACTGTTAAAGTAGCACTTAGCTGCCAGCTGCCTGCCATTACTGCAAGTTCAAATCTCACCAGGCTCAAGGTTGACTCAGCCTTCCATCCTTCCAAGGTAGGTAAAATGAGGACCCGGATTGTGCAATAAACTGACTTTGTATAAAAAAGAACACCACTCAGGGGGGCCAAAAAGCCCTACTAAGCAGGTATATACAAAAGTATGAAGGCTATTGCTTAATCCGCCCTGAGTCTCCAGAGAAGGGCAGCATATATAAATCGAACTAATAAATAAATAAATAAATAATACAAGATGTGTGTGTCTGTGTGTGTGTGTTTAGCAAGAACTATTCCTTTTGAAATCCAAGATAATAATGTTCTGTTCTACCAAGGTACATCTGGTTTTATTAAAAATATCTCTGTTGCTGAGACACACATTATTTGTTCATACACACAGACTTCCTTCAAAGGAAGGAAGGAGCCTCGCTCTTTTTCTCTCTAACAGATAGAGAAATATATATGCAGGATAGATAGGTAGACAGACAGACAGACAGACAGACATAGATAGATCTATCTATCTCTATCTAGATATATGGAGATTTAGATTTAGATTTAGATGGAGATAGGTAGGTAGCTAGGTAGCTAGATAGGTAGATAGATGATAGATCTATCACTATCTAGATATATGGAGATTTAGATTTAGATTTAGATTTAGATTTAGATTTAGATTTAGATTTAGATGGATAGATGATAGATGATAGATAGATAGATAGATAGATAGATAGATAGATAGATAGATAGATAGATAGATCGATCTATCTATCCAGGGGTGAAATCTAAAATTTGTTACTACCAGTTCTGTGGGCCTGGCTTGGTGGGGAGGGGGTATGTGACTGGGTGGGCGTGGCCAATTTTTTTTTAACTTTTAAAACCATTTTTTACATGTAAAACCATGTAAAAAATGCTTTTAAAAGGCTCTGACGATCCCAGCTGAATTGCCTGATTAGCCGGCAACTCAGCTGGGATCCTCAGAGGCATTTAAAAGAAAAAAAGGCTCTGATAATCATGCGGCTCAGCTGGGCATGGGGGGGCGGGGGCAGGGATTTTTGCTACCGGTTCTCTGAACTGCCCGCTGCCATCGCTGCCTACTCGCCCGAGCCGGTCCAAACCGGGAGCATTTCACCCCTGGATCTATCACTACCTAGATATATGGAGATTTAGATTTAGATGGAGAGAGAGAGAGAGAGACAGAGAGAGACAGAGAGACAGAGAGAGAAAAGCAGCCATTGTGATTGAAAATAATAGTGTCACAATACTTCACTGCAAGCATCCATATTGGGAGGATTTTTCCCTGTCCTGCTTATGTTTCCATGAGTTTTTTAGGTTACTCCTTGGGCCCATCAGCAGATGTGTGTGTGTGAGCGTGCGTGTGTGTGTGTGTGTGTGCACATTGTTCCTGCTCACAGTGATTATTTGGAATCGCTTGTGGTGATGTGCTAATGGCAGTTCAATTAATATGATAAGATCTTAATTGGCTGTGTAGAATATTGTCCTTTCTAATCTGCTCCGAAAGTCTAAGGCTTACTGACAGATGAATGACTATAATTCCCCCAAATTGTAATCAAATTGCAAAATTGAGCTCTTGACTGGCTGGTGAGGGTAAGGCAGAGAAGGGGGATTGTGAGTAGACACCAGGGAGTTTGGACAAATGGTTAGGGATGGCTGTGGCAACATCAGTGTGGTTGTTGTTTGACTTGGCTGTCCACTTGGGATGTTCAGGGGCATCTGAATTTTGATCACGGGAATGGTGTGACGGTCGTAAGTGTGAAAAACGGTCATAAGTCATTTTCTCCACTGCCTTTGTAACTTCAAAGAGTCACTAAATGAATGGTTGTAGGTCAAGACTACCTGTAATGAAGAAACTGAGGTATTCTGAGGTAACTCCTCAGACTGTTCTTGGTTCCTTGTTCCTGACATACTCTGACTGGCGGGGCAGGATGGGGGTCGAACTAGATGACCTACCAGGTCCCTTCTGACTCTGTTAATCTGTATCTGGGGAATTCTGGGAGTTGAAGTCCACCCATCTTAAAGTTGATGGGGCTGAGAAACACCTGAAATGCAGGTAGTCCTTCGCTTACAACAGTTTGTTTAGTGACTCTTCGAAGTTAAAATGGCACTGAAAAATGTGACTTATGAACATTTTGAGCCAGGCTAATTCTGTCAGCAATTCAATTCTCACCAGGGTCAAGGTTGACTCAGCCTCCATCCTTCCAAGGTCGGTAAAACGAGGACCCAGATTGTTGGGGGCAAGAGGCTGACTCTGTAAACCGCTTACAGAGAGCTGTAAAACACTGTGAAGCGGTATATAAGTCTAAGGGCTATTGCTATTTTTCGCACTTATGACCGTTGCAGCAACCCCATGGTCACATGATTTACATTTGGATGCTTGACAACTGGTTCATATTTACGACCGTTGCTGTTGTCACATGATCCTCTTTTGCAACCTTCTGATTGGCAAAATCAATGGGGAAGCCAGACTCACTTAATGGCCATGTTAATTTAACAACTGCAGTGATTCACCTAACAATATGGCAAGAAAAGTCATAAAACTGGGCAAAACTCATGTGACAAATTTCTCACTTAGCAACATATATTCTGGGCTCAATTGTGGTTGTAAGTCGAGGACAACTGAATAAGCCTGTGTAGCGTAGAGGGCTAATGCCTCCTACTAAAGGCAGCAATTAACATCAGCTGCCTGTAATTTCTGTGAGTTCAATCCTAGCCAGGCTCAAGGTCGACTCAGCCTTCCATCCTTTCCAAGGTGGGTAAATTGAGGACCCAGTTTGTGGGGGCAATAAGCTGACTTTGTATAAATATAAATATACAAAAGTATGAAGGCTATTGCTTAACGCATTGTAAGCCGCCCTGAGTCTCTGGAGAAGGGCGGCATATAAATCAAATTAAAAAAAAAATAAGTAGAAAGAGAGGGCAAAGAATTTGGGTGTCAGTACAGGAAAAGAAATGTGGTGGCTCAGTGGCTAAGATGCTGAGCTTGTCGATCAAAAAGTCGGCAGTTCAGCGGTTCGAATCCCTAGTGCTGCCTAATGGGGGGAGCTCCTGTTACTTGTGCCAGCTTCTGCCAACCTAGCAGTTCGAAAGCACGTAAAAAATGCAAGTAGAAAAAAAGAACTTAAAGAAAAAGAGGATACAGAATACAATAGGACAGTGATGGCTAACCTTTTTGCTATCGTGTGCCAGGAGGGGGGGCCAGGGCAGGTTGCCCTTGCATGTGCCCATAAGTCTATGCACCTCGCCCCCGCGCATGCTCGTGTGACACCCCCTCCCCGCTTCTTGCACGCGATGGCTCGGTAGGTACATTTTTCTATCTCACCTGGCTCCAGATCCTCTCTATGAGTCTGGGGAGAGTGAAAACGGCCTTCCCCACCCCCTTAGAGGTCCTCAGGAGGCCAGAAATGGCCCGTTTCTAGGAGAGGCTCTGGAGGCTGGGGACAGCAAAAAATGTCCCTTCCTGTCCAACTGGGAGTTGGGAAATGGGCTGTTTCTGGCCTCCGGAGGGCCTCAGAGGGGGTGGGGAAGGCCGTTTTCGCCCTCCCCAGACTCATAGAGAGGATCTGGAGCCAGGTGAGACAGAAACACGGGCCTTCCCCAACCCCCAGGCCCTCCAGAGGCAGGAAACAGTCTGTTTCCTGATTTCTGGTGGACCCAGAAGGCCCGAAAATTAGCTGGCCGGTGAGCGCATGCGTGCCAGAGCTGAGCTCACATGCCCTATGATATGCCCTGTGATATGCCCTATGATATGGCTACACGTGCTACCTGTATAATGCGTGCCATAGCTTCGCCATCACAGCTATAGGACTTTTGCACAAGTGGTACAAGTGGTTGGAGGGAAGGAAAAATGAAGAAGAAAATTAGGGAGGAAAGATAGAAATGCTAAAAAAGACAGAAAGGATTTGTTAAAGTATAAAAAATAGGAAATAGGAAGATATGAATGAGAGAAATATATTGTATATATAGTAATTAAAATGTTGGGGACAAGTAGTAAATCGGAATAATACAAAGAGAAAGAAGGGGAAATTGCGAATAACAAAGGTCACCATGCAATTGCTGTAAAGAAAGTGCATTTATAAATGTTGTATGTCTTGTATTGTTATATTGTGTTAATAATAATAATAATAATAAAAAGAAAAAAGAAAAAAGAAAAAAAGGGACCCCCTTTGGTGGGAAGGGAACAGCGTTCCGTGCGCCTTTGGCGTTGAATCATGCCGGCCACATGACCATGGAGACGTCTTCGGACAGCGCTGCCTCTTCGGCTTAGAAACAGAGATGAGCACTGCCCCCTAGAGTCGGGAACGACTAGCACAGATGTGCGAGGGGAACCTTTACCTTTACCTTAAAAAAGAAGAGCGCTTTGATCATACAATATCCAATTGTGATTAGAGCAAGCATGGCTAACTGCTATGTGTAAACCCAGTTCATCCCCTGGTTAAAAGAGCCAGGATTCACGGTTTCTATAGCTGCATCCCATCCTTTCCTTTTTGTTTTGCTTGCATCTTAATAGTCACACAAGAGCAATCCATCATCTGAGACGGAAAAAATGCTTTTTACAAAGCACTTTTTTTCCCCTTTATGGGCTTGTGTTGTGTTACTGAGAAGGCTACTCTCTTTTGTGCCAAGCTTTGTATCTATTGTGTGCTCGCGTTTGTCTGTTTCTATATTTGGGGGCATCGGAAATCAATCAAAAGGGGCCTCGATCCAATTTAAATTGACCAGATCTCGTTCTGGATTCCCCTCCCCCTTATTTTTGGCAGATGTGGATTCGGTAAATTTTGTTTGACAACTTAAAATATATTTGAGCTGATTTATGGCTCTCGTCTTCCTGCTGAATATATGCTGCTCATCTATTGAATGAGTGGTAACGGGGGAAAAAAAAACCTTGAAAAAATGAGGTAATTGGTTTTGGGTAGGCAGCTGCTAAAATCTGTTACTTTCAAATTTAATGTTTATTTTTGAAATAAACTTGGGAACCTCAGTAAGTTACAATAGTTCTGTGAGGGAGACCAGATCGTTAATAATGGCTTGGATGTTAGAGGCTGATGTAGGATGCAGAAGAATGAGAGTTAGAATTACTTTGGAAGTAGCCACCAGAAGCTCCTCCAGATCCTTTGGGGGTGATAACTCCCAATCGAGAAATAATAATAATAATAATAATAATAATAATAATAATAATAATAATAATAATAATAATAATAATAAAGCCAAGTTATTAGTTCCTAAAATGTGAAGAATCCCTGCCTTTTTCACAGGCGACGTGAAGGAAGAGAGGTTTTAACTAATAGTTGTGACACCATCCTAACAATTTGACCCCATTACTGCTTTCAATTCAGAGGTGGGTTTCAGCAGGTTCTGACCAGTTCTGGAGAACCGGTAGCGGAAATTTTGAGTAGTTCAGAGAACCGGTCGTAAAAATTCTGACTGGCCCTGCCCCCATTTGTTCTCTGCCTCCCAAGTCCCAACTGATTGGGAGGAAATGGGGATTTTGCAGTAACCTTCCCCTGCCATGGCCACCAAGCAATGCCCACCAAGCCATGCCACGCCCACCAAGCCACACCCACAGAACCAGTAGTAAAATTTTTTGAAACCCACCACTGTATCAATTCACATTTACCACACCACACTAGGGTTGAGGTCTACTTACCTTTACTATTGGTTCGCAGCGCTTGTGTGTGTGCACTTCTGTGCATGCACGCACTTCTGCGCACACGCACACGCAGAAACTTCTGCTCATGCACAGATCACCTATGATGAAGTCCAGGTCAGTGGGTGGAGCCTCCCGCCGGTTTTATTACCGGTTCTTACGAACCGGTCCAATCTGGGACAACTCACCACTGCACCACACACTATACTCTTCTTTTCCTACATGTCTCCGTAAAGCAGGGGTGTCAAACTCAAGGCCTACAGGCCAGATCCAGCCCGCGGGGTGCTTAGATCTGGCCCGCAGTGCCACTCTAGAAACAGTGAAAGACCAGTACTTGCAGTGCCTCTGCCAGCAAAAACCGAGCCTGGGAGGGCCATGCATGCCTCCCCCTAGCTCCATGTTCATTGGCAGTGGGTTGTAGGAGGCGGTCCCAGCCAAAAATGGGCCCCGGGGTGGGGTGGGGGCTTGTGTTGGCAGAGCGCTAGCAAAACAAATTAAAAACAGAACAATTTTTTCCTTTTTGCATTTGAGCATGTAAGAAGGGACCGGAAAGGAGAAAGGAAAAGAAAAAGAAGGAAAGATTGGAAGAGAGCAAGGAAGGAAAAAGAAGGAAAGTAGGGAAGGAAGAAGAAAAGAGAAGGAAGAGGGAAGGAAAAAGAAATGGAAGGAAGGAAGGAAGGAAGGAAGGAAGGAAGGAAGGAAGGAAGGAAGGAGATTATAATGACCGTGAGGGAGGGTCTGAGGGAAGTCCTGCTTTACCTCTTGGCCACCACAGGTGCCCCCAACATGAGTGACATTGAGCTGGCCACATCCACCATGGCCATGCCCACCCCCCCGGCCACGCCCACCCCTGCTCCCCTAAGGTCAAACACAACCTTGATGCAGACCTCAATGAAATCGAGTTTGATACCCTTGCCCTAAAGAAAAGAAGACTGAAGGTGGACAGGATAAAGGTAAAGGTAAAAGTTCCCCTTGCACATATGTGTTAGTCATTCCCGACTCTAGTGGGTGGTGTTCATCTCCATTTCAAAGCGGGGAGAGCCAGCACTGTCCGAAGATGTCTCTGTGGTCATGTGGCCAGCATGACTCAATGCCGAAGGCGCACAGAACGCTGTTCCCTTCCCACCAAAGGTGGTCCCTATTTTTCTACTTGCATTTTTTAAATGTGCTTTCGAACTGCTAGATTGGCAGAAGCTGGGACAAGGAACAGGAGCTCACCCCGTTACGCGACACTAGGAATTCAAACCGCTGAACTGCCGACCTTTCGATCGACAAGCTCAGCGTCTTAGCCACTGAGCCACCATGTCCCAATGTAGACAGGATAGCCATCTTCTACTACTAAAACTCTGGTTTCTATTTGATTGTTTGTAACCTTCAATTGAGTGAAATTGAGGGCAACATAGGGCAACCATTTTTTAATTGCTGCACCCCAAATGAGTTGTCCCTACATCGAATTGCCCATGTCAAGTTGTCCTGCAACAGTGGTACAGTGAGTTGGCAGAGGTGACTGGGCAATGGCGAGGGGACCGCCCCGAGGTGGCCGCCCCCCAGTTTGCCAGACCACATTGCCCCATTCCCTTCTCAGACTGGCTCCATTCATTTCTGCTTTGAAATTCTTTTGCATCTAACACTAAACGTACACACGATTTGCACATAATATTCACCTTATTATACAGTTTCTTGATTGTTTGGCTGAGGGTGTCCTGTAAACATTTTTTTTAAATTTGATTTATATGCCACCCTTCTCTGGAGACTCAGGGCGGCTTACAGTGTGTTAAGCAATAAGCAATAGCCTTCATACTTTTGTATATTTGTATTTATACAAAGTCAGCTTATTGCCCCCAACAAACTGGGTCCTCAATTTACCCACCTTATAAAGGATGGAAGGCTGAGTCGACCTTGAGCCTGCCTGGGATTGAACTCACAAGTAATTGCAGCAGCTGGATCTTAAATGCTGCCTGTGTAGGAGGCATTACTCCCCTACGCTACTCAGGCTCCTATATTCTTGGAATGAATGAATGGGTTATAAACCATTTTGATTTGTACATTAAAGTCAGTGGTAGGTTGCTCCCGGTTTGCACCGGTTCTATAGAACCGGTAGTAAAACCGGGGGAGGCTCCGCCCACCGACCCCAACGTCATCCAAACGCTTCTGCACATGTGCAGAAGAGCGCACGCTGAGAACCGGTAGTAAAGGTAAGTAGAACCCACCCCTGATTGAAGTGTCAGAAACTAACTAACAATTCTAGCTTTATTGGTCCGTGCTCTCAATCAGCTACTACCAGAAATCTCTTTCCAGCCTGGCTATTGTCAGCTTCACACCGCAGATAGAGGTGTGAATTTCGACATGCTTAGCCCATTGTGTGATTTTACAAGAATACTCTGCCTATTTTTCCAATTCTGAGAGGCCTTTAGCGAGCTATTTTTGTCCAGTTTTTTTATTAGGTAGCTTGATTAATGTTAGTGTTGACTGCAAAGGTAACCATAGCACTGCATATCCTGCGCTCCAGTCCAAAGTTCCAAGCGTCTGGGGAAGGTGTAAATTCTTAGTATATATTATGTACTCTCTCACAAAAGGTAGTTCTCAGAGAAATGTCTGTTTGCAGAATGGGCGCAGTAGCACTACAGATAGTCCTTGACTTACAACAGTGGGTTCAGTGACTGCTTAAAGTTACAAGAGCACTGAAAAAGTGACTTATGACCGTTTTTCAAACTTACAACCGTTGCAGTATCACTATGGTCAGATCAGTGGTGAAATGTAAAATTTGTTACTACCTGTTCTGTGGGTGTGGCTTGATGGAGGGGTAATGTGACTGGGTGGGTGTGGCCAACTTTTTTTTTTACTTTTAAAAGCATTTTTTCTACAACCTCTTCCGCCAAAGAGGTTGTAAAAAATTGCTTTTAAAAGCCTCTGACAATCCCAGCTGAGCCGCACGATCATCAAAGGCTTTTTTTTTTACTTTTAAAAGCATTTTTTCGGCCATGAGGTTGTAGAAAAAATGCTTTTAAAAGTAAAAAAAAGCTTCTGATGATCACGTGGCTCAGCTGGGCATGGTGTGGGGGGGGGGAGCAGGGATTTTTTGCTACCGGTTCTCTGAACCATCGGCCACCATCACTACCGGATTGGGGAATCTGGTCTGAACCAGGAACATTTCACCCCTGGGTCAGAGGATCAAAATTCAGATGCCTGGCAACTGACTCCTATTTATGATGGTTGCAGTGTCTAGGGATCATGTGATCAATCCCCTTTTGCAACCTTTTGACAAGTGAAGTCGGGGGGGGGGAGGAGAAACCAGATTCACTTAACAACTGTGTTAATAACTTAACAATTGCAGTGATTCGCTTAACAACTGTGACAAGGGCCTAAAATGGGGTAAAATTCACTTAAGAAATGTCTCGCTTAGCAACAGATATTTTTGGCTCAATTGTGATCGTAAGCCGAAGTCTACCTGTACTGACCACAATCTGGACATTTAGCAAAAAACAGCTGATGTTGTAACCCACATGCTATCTAACTTCCCAGGATGCTGTTTTCTATTGGTGTGTGTGTGTGTGTGTGTGTGTGTGTGTGTAGCAGATGGACAGACATCTAAACCGAAATCCTAGGCTGCAGTCACCTGCTCTTTTTATTTGCTCAGGATTCCTCCGTGGTGGGGTATCTTGGAAGGCCACAATGGGTTGAAGAAGACTTGGGAGGACGAGGAAAATGATCCTGGGAGACCCACACAATTCAAGAACGAGTTAAAATGCAGCATCATTTATTCATATTCTTTTGGAAGCCCACTGTCTACCTTCCCTCCCTTTGTTAGAGAAAGTGCTTTTTTTTGAAGTCCTCTGCTTTTGGCTCTTATAAGGAGGAACGGATGAGATAAGAGAAAGGGGTCACAAGAGCTGCACTTGTCCAGAGCTTTGGAACCTGGTCTCTTCTTCCATAAGAAGAAAAGAGTTTTGTTGAGAGACGTGGAAAGTTCAGCTAGGTCACCTTTTGGAGGTAACCAGTGGCCAAGGGATCTTTTACTTACATGGGCCAGGGCAGCAGATCTGTTCATTCCTGAGAGAAAAAACTGGACACGGACAATGTTCGGTTTCATTACAGACATGATTTTAACTGTCTGCAATCATTTTATGTGAGAATCTTTCCTTCCTTCCTTCCTTCCTTCCTTCCTTCCTTCCTTCCTTCCTTCCTTCCTCCCTCCCTCCCTCCCCTCCCCTCCCCTCCCCTCCCCTCCCTCCCTTCCCCATCTTTCTTCTCCTCTTTCCTTTTCCCTTCCTCCTCTTTCCCCTCTCCTTCCTTCCTCCCTCCCTCCCTTCCTCCCTTTCCCCTCCTCTTTCTCTTTTCTCCATCTTTCTCCTCCTCTTTCCTTTTCCCTTCCTCCTCTTCTTCCTTCCTTCCCCTTCTCCTTCCTTCCTTCTTTCCTTCCTTCCTCCCTTCCCCATCTTTCTTCTCTTTCCTTTTCCCTTCCTCCTCTTCCTCCTCTTCTTCTTTCCTTTCACCATCCCCTCTCCTTCCTTCCTTCCTCCCTCCCTCCCCCCTTCCTTCCCCATCCTTCTCCTCCTCTTTCTTTCCTCCCTTCCACCTCTTCTTCTTTCCTTCCCCACTCCTCCTCCTCCCACATGCAACATATGCAGGGGGCCTTCAGAGATAATTTGATGTGGATGAGAGCCCCCCTGGCTGCGTCTATAGCAAGAATGAATCGTTTGTCGCAACTCATGAATGCGGCTTCTGTTTGTTTTTGATGTGCTGGGAGAACGTGGCTTTTTCATCCGAGCTTTTTATTATTAAGTCTATCTTTCTATAGAGGCTGCTTTGCTTTGTTTCTTCTTTCTCTGTCCAGCTCTTTTCTCCAGCTTTTATTGTGGCATATTTTACCCCTCATTTCTGACTTTTAACAGAGTGGGCTTTCTCGATCCACAGGGGAGGGCAGGAATTTAACTAATGATCTGCACATAAGGCAGCTTACAAAAGTTCTGTAGAATTGAAGGATTGTTGCAAAACCTCCTCCCTGGAGTTGGGACATCAGCCAAGCCGCATGTAAATGCCCGATCTGTTTAAGTTGCAGTCCTATGCAGGCTTATCTAAGAATAGCTTCCTTTGAACCGAGTTAGATTTATTTCTAGGGAAATGTTCACTGGTTCGGACTGGCTTCTTAATGCATTTTTATTTGTGATTGTATTGTATTTCTATTCTTTTTATGCAATCTACCCAGAAAACCCTCCTAGCGACTCGGCAGAGTAAAAATACAATAAATAACTTATCTTCTGCCCTATGGGCTTAAACCTTAAGAGAGAAGGAAGAGGCAGAAAGGAAGAACAAGAAAGAAGCAGAGAAATCATTTCTGGGTAACCGGGGAGGGGCAAATCCAAAGTTAAGGAAGACATTGAAAATAGCAGCAAGGACGTTGGCACTTTTGTGAGCCCTCCCTAAAGGAAAGAGAGAGTGAGCAGAGATGCATGGAATTTGCTTTAGCTAGCTATCGAAGAATAATTACTGTATATGCAATTCAGACGGCAATATAGGTTCACTACAGGTTAATTGGTAATAATGGGTTTCCCTCCAAACAGTGAAGAGAAATGACATTTTCCTGGAAGAAAGGGCTGGCTCTAAAGTGTCCTTACACCTGGCATTAGAAAGTCATCAATATCACCAGCAGGATAAACAAGGATTCTGCCTGGAGGGTACTTTATAGGGTAAGATGGTGAGCTCTGATATCTAAATTAAGTGAGGGGCTGTGTCTTGGAGTCTGCCCTCCTCTCTTTGTAGGATGTGCAGCCAATCAGAGCCTGAGCCCAAGCCATTCTTTTGTAGAGAAGAATTTCTCAACCGTGGCCATTTGAAGATGGGAACACGGTGGCTCAGTGGCTAAGACGCTGGGCTTGTCGATCAAAAGGTCGGCAGTTCAGCGGTTCGAATTCCCTAGTGCCGAGTAACAGGGTGAGCTTCCATGACTTGTCCCAGCTTCTGCCAACCTAGAAGTTTGAAAGCACATTAAAAAATGCCAGTAGAAAAAATAGGGACCCCCTTTCGTGAGAAGGTAACAGCGTTCTGTGCGCCTTTGGCGTTGGGTCATCCAGCCATATGACCACAGAGACGTCTTTGGACAGCGCTGGCTCTTCGGCTTTCAAACAGAGATGAGCACCACCCCCTAGAGTTGGGAACGACTAGCACCTATGTGCGAGGAGAACCTTTAGCTTTACCTTTATTTATTTATTTATTTATTTATTATTTTATTTTGTCAATAATAAATATAAGTATATTTAGATAATATATATAAGTACAAGCATGAATTGAATACATAAAATGAATACAAATAAAGGGGACATTAGGACAGGGACGGTAGGCACGCTGGTGCTCTTATGCACGCCCCTTACAGAACTCTTAGGAATGGGGTGAGGTCAACAGTAGACAGTTTTAGGTTAAAGTTTTGGGGTTTTGGGGATGAGACCACAGAGTCTGGTAGCACATTCCAGGCATTAACAACTCTGTTACTGAAGTCATATTTTCTACAATTGATTTTGAAGCTGTTCACTTTAAGTTTGTATCTATTGTGTGCTCGTGTAGACTTCAACTCCCAGAATTCTCCATGCTGGCTGGGGAATTCAGGGAGTTGAAGCCCACCCATCTTTCATTGTCTATGGAGATTCTCAATCATCCTAGTCAAAGGCGCTTAATCCAAAAGGCCACTGAGATTTTTTATTTATTTATTTATTTTTTGGTGTTTCCTTTAAAAAGTTTCACTTCTCATCCAAGAATCCTCTTCAGTTCTGTAGAAGCTTCTTGGATAAGAAGTGAAACATTTTCAAAAGGAAACACCCAAGAAGTCCAGTTGCCTTTTGGAAGGAGCATGTTTAGGACATCCATCGTCAAGTGGCCAAGTAACACTGTGCTAAAGTCCAGCTTTTTGTGAAGGTGCTGCCCCCATCCGTGGTGGTACTTAAGGGTCTATGGAGTCTTGGCTGGTTGTTTTCTTGAAGACGTTTCATTACCCAACCAGGTAACATCATCAGTGCTAGAAGTGAGTGGGGTTTGCTCTCTTTTTATATATACTAGCAGTATATATACTGCTTCCTTCCTTACCCACCAATCTCTGCGAGTTCAATCCTGAGTCGAGGTTGACTCAGCCTTCCATCCTTTCTAAGGTGGGTAAATTGAGGACCCAGTTTGTGGGGGCAATAAGCTGACTTTGTATAAAGATACAAAAGTATGAAGGCTATTGCTTAACACATTGTAAGCCGCCCTGAGTCTCCGGAGAAGGGCGGCATATAAATCAAATCAAATTAAATTAAATATAACGTATTGTTAGTATATAAACAGAGCAAGCCCCAATCCCTTCTGGCACTGATAAGGTTACCCAGTGGTGGGATCCTGCCAGTTAAACAACCGGTTCAGTGATTGCACACGCGTGCACAATTTTATGAAAACTTACCTTCCGTATTACAGCTGGGGAGTAACACAGCTGAGGCGCGCATGAATCAGCTGAGAAGATATAGGTCAGTAAAATGCCAGGGGGGGGGGGGCAGGGGGCCCACCTGAACATCAGAGCTACTGGTTCACCTGAACCAGTCCAAACCAGTAGAATCCCACCGGTGAGGTTACCCAATTTGGTAATATAATGTCTGCAAGGAAGCCCCCAAATTCATAGAGCACAAGGATGCCACAGTTCAGTCCTGAGCCACAAATATTCTCTTCTATCAGTTCTTATCAGTTTTTTGCTGTGACTGTGAAACATGGGAGGGAGAGGCAGCACAGTTAATCCTTGACTTACAACTGTTCCTTTAATGACTATTGGAAGTTATGATTGCACTGAAAAAATGACTTGCGTTTAAAGCCTGATGCAGCCTCCCCTTGGTCACATGATTGCAATCTTGGCACTTAGCCACCAGCTTGTAGGATGATGTTGATTATGAGCCATGGTGGCGCAGTGGTTAGGATGCAGTACTGCAGGCTACTTCTGCTGACTGCCGACTGCCAGCAGTTCAGCAGTTCGATTCTGGCTGGCTTCAAGTTGACTCAGCCTTTCATCCTTCTGAGGTTAGTAAAATGAGGACCCAGATTGTTGGGGGACAATAGGCTGACTCTGTAAACTGCTTAGAGAGTGCTGTAAAGAATCGTGAAGCGGTATATAAGTCGAAGTGCTATTGCTATTGCTATTATGACTGCAGTGACTCCCAGAGTCATGTGACTGCCATTTACGACTTTCCCAGCCAGCTTTTGACAAACCAACTCAAGGGGGAAATCCAGGAGGGAAGATCACAAAGTCATGGTTACATGATGTCACACTTAATACCTGCATCGCTTAACAGCAATTTATCCAGTCTCAATTGTGGTCACAGTTCGAGGACTACCTGCATTTAAAAATGAGTGACATTGCAATGAAACAATATTTGCTGCCCCCTCAAGCCTGTCTTTGCGAGATGCAGATGTTTGGAGTCTCGTAATGAATTCTAGGATTCTTTAGGCGTTCCGGCGCATTGAAAATATAATAATATTGTAACATTCAATTATATTTTAGCATTCGGTCATGAATTCACCATGAAGTTTGCATGCTCCTGGGGAAAGTCACCACAATTGTGAGATCTGATATTGCATTCAAACATCTGTTTTGTTTGGCTGGGGCTCCCTTGTGGTTCTGAATTCTGCAATTATTTAAAAGGAAGACTAACTCGCTCTTCGTGCCTTTTAGAACAACAACGCTCTCTGTACAATCAACAATAATCGCAGTTTATATCTGTCACATGTTACCTGTTGGGGAGAGGGCTGTCTCCAATTCAGAATTATCTTCTTTTTTCTAAAAAAAAAAAAACTCAACAGAAACAAGAAGATAATCTAGGCTTTCCCAGGAGCTGTGCCTTCTAATTTAAACCCAGCTTCAGCTAGAAGCCAAATTTGATTTTTGGTTCTTTTTAATTTTCGTGAGTCCTGCCCAGTGGTGAAATCTAAAATTTGTTACTACCGGTTCTATGGGCGTGGCTTGGTGGGGGGGAGGTAATGTGACTGGGTGGGCGTGGCCATTTTTTTTCTTAATTTTAAAACCATTTTTTTCTACAACCTCTTTGGCTCTGAGGATCCCAGCTGAGTTGCCTGATCGGCAGAGGCTTTTTAAAAAAACTTCTGCTGATCAGGCAACTCATCTTGGATCGTCAGAGGCAATTAAAAGAAAAAAAAGGTTTTTCTTCTGTTAAAAGCCTTTGATGATCCCAGCTGAACCGCACGATCATCAGAGATTTTTTTTGTTTTACTTTTAAAAACATTTTTGGCTGAAGAGGTTGTAGAAAAGATGTAAAAATAAAAAAGTAAAAACGTAAAGTAAAAACGTAAAGTAAAAAAGTAAAAAAGTTACTTTAAAAAAGTAAAAATAAAAAAGCCTCTGATGATTGTGCGGCTCAGCTGGGCATGGGGGGGGGGCAGGGATTTTTGCTACCGGTTCTCTGAACCACCCGCCTCCATCACTATTGGATCGAGCGATCTGATCCGAACCGAGAGCATTTCACCACTGCTTCTAACTTAAACCCAGCTTCAACTAGAAGCCAAATTTGATTGTTGTTTCTTTTTAATTTTCGTGAGTCCTGCCCTAGCCTAGTCTCAAATTGGACATTGTAGAATAAATATTAGACTCTCAATTTTTTTCTCCCTGCAATGGAGTGGCAAGATTTTCGATGAGTGTGGGCTGTGTTTAATTACTGGTAGTCCTCAACTTGCAACACTCCAAAGTTACAACATCACTGAAAAAGTGACGTATGACCATTTTTCACATGGCCATTGCAGCCTCCCCATGATCACATAATCAAAATTCAGACAGTTGACAACAGACTCCTATTTATGATGGTTGCAGTATCCCGGACTCATGTGATCCTCTTTTGCGACCTTCTGACAAGCAAAGTCAAGAGAGAAGCCAGATTTATTTAACGACCAGGTTACTAACTTAACAACTGCAGTGATTCACTTAACAGCTGTGGCAAGAAAGATCGTAAAAGGAGGCAAAACTCACTTAGCAAATGTCTCGCTTAGCAGCATAAATGCTGGGGTCAGTTGTCTTGTTGTAAGTCGAGGACCCCTCTGTACATGCCAGCGAGGATCGCATGACCATGAGGATGCAGCAGTGGTTGCAGATGTAAGGACCAGTCATAAGTCCCTTTGTTCAGTGCCGTAACTTTAAACAGTCGTTCAACAAATAGGTGTCACTTGGGGACCATCTGCAATCAGTGTCCGAATGTTGACCCCATGACCATAGGGACTGTGACCATGAGAAAATGGTCATAAGTCACATTTTTCAGTGCCATTGAAAGTTTGGATGGTCGTGGCCCAAAGCTTCTTGGATGAGAAGCGAATCGTCTTCAAAAGAAAAAAAAACAAGGAAGTCTAATTGCCTCCCGAAAAGACACCTTTGGGACAAGAATAATCTGGGTGGCTGAGAATCTCCACAGACATTCAAATGGTCATTAAACCAATTTATTTTATTTATTTATTTTATTCCATTTATATACTGCCCTTCCCCTGCTGGACTCAGGGTGGTGAACAGGCAAGAATAAAAAATATACCCATACAAAATCTAAAAATGATTAAAAGAATTACACAACTTTGGCCCGAAATTTAAAAACATCCCAACCTAAAACCCATTAAAACTTTAAAACTAAAAAGGTTAAAATAGGTTAAAAGGTTAAAAAAGGTTAAAAAAGGGGGGGGCAGCCCTGCTTGATGGAAAAGTTTTTAGGGCACGGTGAAAGGCCCGGAGATCTGATATCCTTCGTATCTCCGGGGGCAGGTCATTCCAGAGGGCAGGTGCTGCCACAGAGAAGAGTCTCCCCCTGGGGGTTGCCAGCCGACATTGCCCGGCTGACGGCACCCTGAGGAGTCCCTCTCTGTGGGAGCGTACTGGTCGGTGGGAGGCTATTGGCGGCAGAAGGCGGTCCCACAAATACCCGGTCCTATGCCATGGAGCGCTTTAAAGGTGGTAACCAACATCTTGAAGCGCACCCGGAAGAGCACTGGAAGGACTATCGTGTGTATTTATGACATTTGCAGTGTCCAGGGTCATCTGATCACAATTTGCAACCTTCCCAGCTGGCTTCCAACGAACAAAATCAATGGGGGAAATCAGCTTCACTTTAGTGACTGTGTCATTCACTTAACAGCTGCAGCGATAAAACAGCCGTGGCAAAAAGGTCATAACATTTGGCTCGACTCACTTAACAACCACCTTGTTTAGCAGTGGAAATTCTGGTCCCAATTGTGGTCGTAAATCGAGGACTGTCTGTATCAAAATGTGGAACTTAGCCAACTTTTACCCACTATATGGAGTGTGAAATAGCGATGCTTGCATTCAATAGTCAATTAACCGCAGTTTGATGAGAGGCCCTGAGCTTCACTGAATCCATGAGAAATGTGTTACTTTTGTTTCTCACGTTACTTTTCACATCCTCTCTTCTCTTTCCTTTCCTCCCTCGCCCCCACTCCAGCCAAATATACCCAAAGTTGTTAATGTAACACTACTGTCCTGGGACTCCGGTTCTGTATGGCTCATAAATTACCTTGAGATCCATTAGGACACAGTGAAAGAAAGTGGGGTGATCTTAAGACGCACACACAATGTTTCCAAGGACAAACCTAGTTTCTGTTGAAAAATTATTGGGTTTTTTTTAGTTTGCATTCAGCAAACCTCCAGTCAATCTCTATACCTAGAGCAGAGCAAGCTTGTTTTAACTGTCAGCTGCAAAGGATCACAAGTTTCAGTTCAGAAGATTTATGGCTCAAATATGTGGGTTTCACATATTTTTACCACCCGTTCGCTGCATGCACCTGGTTTTCCATGCATGCTCCCGGCCTTCCATGCTGTTGTGGCCCACCAGCGGCCTGCACGGATTGTTGCTAATCCCGACGACAAGGAGGCTGGTGTGGTATTGCTCCAGCAGCCTGTGCAGCCGGCGCTTGAATCGGACAGCGAGGAGGCTGAAGAAGATGTGGTGCCAGAGGCAGGGATTCAGCCAGGGCCTTCAGAACCTCCAGAGGCTCCTTTAAGTGAAGAGGATGAAGAAGAGGAGCCTCTTCTTGATGCACGGGCGCGCAGAGCTGCCAAAAGGCAGGAGTGGCTCCTCAGGAGGAGAGCTCCTCAAGAGTAAGGCTTGGGGCTAAGTGGCCACTCCCTTAGCCTACTTAAGAAAGAATGCAGCTTGCAACAAGCTGCAGGAAACAACTTTAGTTCGCTATTCATCGCGTTGGGATTTCTCTGCAACCTTGCTTCTGGGCTTTCTGCCAACTCCAGTAAGACTCTGACTATCTTATCTGTGGAATTCTGGCAGGATGCTAAGAATGCTTATTAACAGCCGGCATTTGCTAAAACTGTGTTATTTGAGTAAACTAAGTTTTGTTTAGAGTTTGTGTGTGCTGTGTTCTTTGGGATCCATAGCTGGGGCAGAACGGATGCGCCCATCCTTCCATGCATGTAGGGGCATGTAGAAAGTCAGCACCCACTCACCTTTCTAGAGAATGAAATATTTGGGGGAATATTAAAAAGGCAGGATAGAATATTTCCCCTAAAGGAGTAACGGGGGGGGGGGATCTTAAGGGAGGCAGAAACCAGCCCTATTCTCCTTTCCCCAAGCAGAAACTGAGGACGCCACCTTTTAGAAATGCAGTTTTGGTGATCCATTCAGAAAGACTGGGTCAGACAGAAACTCCAGATAAGCAATCAGGCAAGACAAGATTAGTACAGACAAACACCTAGGATTTGCATTTCCCCTTTTGCCTGTAGAGCCAGACAGCACCCCAAAGGATTCAAGAAGGTATAAAAAAACCCACCCACTCTCAACTCCATTATGTCAGCTGTCCCAGAACTGCACGCTGTGTGTGTGCTGATTCTGTTCACCAATAAACAGAATCGTTCTTTCTAATCAGCCTCCATTTTATTCCCGGCTTGGAATTGGACCTGGATACTTCTTCCAACAGGTGTAAGCTGTTTTAAGTCAAGCTTCCTTTTGTAATTGACTGATAGCATTTTGTCAGCATTGATGGTGCTCAAGGGATGCTCCAGGCACCCAAGGCACCGATTATAATTGGTACTACCTTTGCTTTCTTTTGCTACGATTGTTTTACTTCCAGGTCTTTATATTTTGTGATTCCTCCCCCTCCCCAGTTTTTTTCTCTTCCCTTCTGTTGTTGTCATGTACTGCCACATCCGCTCTTCAGACCTTTTTATCTTTCTTATGGTTAGTCACACAGTCAGCCAGATGTTTTGACTGGATTTGGCATTTTTATCCATTATTGAGTCCTTCCCAAGGGCCTCGGATAGGCAGATGGTGTTAAAGTTATTCTTGCAGGATGTAAGCTATTCCAAGTAAAGCTGCCTTTTGTTAATCAGTCAATTGCAAAAGGAAGCTGTGGGTGGAACAATTTACGGTACGTCCCACAATACCTTTAATACTATCAAACAATAATTGTGGTCTACAAGTTTAATAAATTAATACGGTTTGTCAGCCAGATGTTCAGTCAGCCAGATGTTCGAAATGAATTTGGCATTTTTGTCCGCCTATTGAGTCCTTCCCCAGGACCTGGGTTAGGCTGATGTTGTGGTGTGATGGTGTTCATAGCATTATAGGGCTGGAAGGGACCAGGGCAGCCTTCTAATCCAATCCCCTCCCCAAGTTAAAGATATCATCACAGGATGTAAGTTGTTTTAAATAAAGCTGCCTGTTGCAATTGACCAATGGGTGTTCTTTTTCAATGTCGATGGTCTTCAAAGGGTGCTTCAGATGTTTGGAGAAGGCACTATTGCTATTGTATCACCGTATTATTATGGTTCATCCAGGGATGAAATCCAGCAGGTTCTGGAGAACCGTTTAGCAGAAATTTTGAGCAGTTCGGAGAACCGGTAGCGGAAATTTTGAATAGTTCGGAGAACCAGCAAATATCACTCTGGCTGGCCCCAGAGTGGGGAGGGAATGGGGATTTTTCAGTATCCTTCCCCTGGAGTGGGGTGGATATGGAGATTTTGCAGTATCCTTCCCCTGCCATGGCCACCAAGCCACACCACACCCACCAAGCCATCCCCACAGAACCGGTAGTAAAAAAAATTGGATTTCATCAGTGGGTTCATCACATGATCAGCCAGATCTTTAGACTTGGATTTGGCATTTTTGTACATCTATCAGGTCCCTCCCAAGCACCTGGGATAGGAAGATGTTGTTGTGTGATGGTCTTACATGTTTAAACATAAGAGCTCCGATCACCGTAGGCCTGAATGTCTTAATCCCATCTTCTGCTGCTGCCAGATGTGTGGAGATGGCACATTCTGACGGTCTCCAAAAGTTCCTGTCATCCTCAAAAGGCCTTGCACAAAGCCATCTTCAACCCCGGGGGTTCTTTGGATGAGCCCGGCCTGCCTTGAAATTGGGACAGGGGAAATGGGAACCTCAGATCTTTCTTGGCTCAGAAGAACCCAGGAGAAGGTCAGCAGTGATCTGTCCCCCTCTACAGACACCCACAAAAACACAGCCAGTCGAGGGTTAAAGAAGCACTTGGCACACACCACAGTTCTTATCTCTAACTTGGCAGTGATATGCACACCATCTACCAAGTGCTTTAATAGTTCACAGAAAGAAAATCACATACGTAGCTTTGCCAAAATCCGTTCTTTTAGCTCCAATGACTACCAGATTGAGTTATTGTTCGTCACAGAGATCATTAACCACCATCCTGTCTTATATAGTCTCTGGGTGTGGTCCAGTGACTCATTGGTCCTGTGACTCAAGTCCAGTGACTCAGGTCTATTCCCTCGTATGTCTCCTCAGCTGCTGTAAGCGCTTATTTCGCCTTCGTTGGCGTGCGTCCAGGAATGACGTCTCTCCCTCACTCTCATCTGAGACACCTGTTTCCCCACTACTTTGCTCTCTTTCAGCTGGCACCTGAGACGGTGCCAGAGGGGGGGGGGCTGGGAGATCTGGCTGGCTCCTCTTCCTCATGCTCAGAGCTTCCTTCCTCCAATGGGATAGGCTCAGAGGACGGGGCCACAACAAGCAGCTACCTTGCCCTCATTGTCTTCTGCTCAGCCGGGAGTTGATTAGAAACTGCCAGGAACCGTGTATCTCGCCTGGACTACTGCAATGCTCTCTACATGGGGCTCCCCTTGGGGTGCACCCGGAGGCTCCAACTAGTGCAGAATGTGGCCGCGTGGGGGATTATGGGAGCGACGGGATGCTCCCATGTGACACCTCTCCTGCGCGAGCTGCATTGGCTACCGGTGGACTTCCGGGTGCGTTTCAAGGTGTTGGTGACCACCTTTAAAGCGCTCCGTGGCTTAAGACCAGGGTACTTACCGGACCGCCTTCTGCCGCCAATAGCCTCCCACTGGCCAGTGCGTTCCCACAGAGAGGGTCTCCTCAGGGTGCCGTCAGCCAGACAATGCCGGCTGGCGACCCCCAGGGGGAGGGCCTTCTCTGTGGCAGCCCCTACCCTCTGGAACGATCTTCCTCCAAAACTGAGAACAATTGCTGACCTCCGGACTTTTCGTCGGGCCCTGAAAACTCATCTCTTTCAGCTTGCTGGTCTAGCCTGACCCCGCTGAATTTTTAAGATCTGTATTATAGGGTTGGGTATTTTAAATATTTAATGGTTAATGGTTTTAATTTTTAGCCAAAGTTATATGCTTTTTTAAAGAAATTGTTTAACTTTTGTGTACTATTTTTATTTGGCTGTTCACCGCCCTGAGTCCGCAAGGAGAAGGGCGGTATACAAATCTAAACAAATAAATAAAATAAATAAATCTCGAGGTGCCCAAGAAAACTCCTTAAATGAACACCTTTGTTCATTTTGCTGAATAATAAATGCATTTATTACCTTTGATTGGATGGCTGATGGGATCTGATGCTGGAGTTCTGGAAACTCCTTTAGGCAACCTGTCAGCACTTCAAGCTGCATATACTGTAGTGCTGACATAAGAAGGAGAAGCGGAGGCGTCTGGAAAGGGACGTTTTGACTTTTCACCTACTTATTTTCCCTGGAGATAATATCCTCTAGGAGATGGGATGGGAGGGGGGAAATTCCTTTGAGCTGGAGCGGTTGATTAGGGAAAGAGTGACTTGGAAGACGGCCAATGAGTGCAGGGGAGTGGGGGAAGGAAAGGGAGGGTTTTTGAGTCGGAAGTCAGTGTTGGCTACGATGAGTCGGAGCAAAAATGTCGTGCTTAATAAATGAGAGTTTTTTCATCAAAGACTTCGTTTGAAATGCAATGTATTTGAGACGACCTCGAAACCTGACACAACCATTGGCAGCTAATCACTTTATTGCAGAAGTCTTCAAACTTGGCAGCTTTAAGACTTGCGGACTTCGACTCCCAGAATTCTCCAGCCAGCTGGCTGGAGAATTCTGGGAGTCGAAGTCCGCAAGTCTTAAAGCTGCCAAGTTTGAAGGCCTCTGGTTTATTGTGACTGATCAATTTTATGTATATATTTGTTTTCATGTTGCTTGACCGAAGAGGGCCCGGAGCGTGGAAGTTGAGGCACGAAGACCTCACTCAGGCAATATCTGCTTTGCTTTTCTCTCCCTATCGGAGAACCTGAGTCCAGTTTACCAAAGATTGCAAAAGCTGTTGTGTAACTGCAAGAAAAAAATCTGCAGAGGAATTAACCCCCCCCCCTTTTTTTTGGCAGTGGTTTGCTCTCCAAGCTTGACTCACTTTAGTTTTTGAAACGTTTTGCTACCAGACCAGGTAACATCATCATCAGCAAGGTTGTCTTGTCCTATTCCTCTTTAGCTTATAAATGTCTCGTGTGCCAGTGTGGTCAGTTGGTTGTTTGATTGGTTGTTGGTCTGGAGCAATATTTAAATCCTGAGCAGCTGATTGGTTCTCTTGTTGGTTGGCCATTTGAATGGCCTGGTTCTGTGGGTGTGGCTTTGTGGGCGTGGCATGGCTTTGTGGGCGTGGCTTTGTGGGCGTGGCAGGGGAAGGATACTGCAAAATCCCCATTTACTCCCAATCAGCTGGGGCTTGGGAGGCAGAGAATAGATGTGGGTGGGGCCAGTCAGAATTTTTACTATCGGTTCTCTGAACTACTCAAAATTTCCACTACCAGTTCTCCAGAACTGGTCAGAACCTGCTGAAACCCACCTCTGGATATATGTGTGAACTGCTAGGGAGGATTTCCCTTTATCTTTTTTCCTGCCTATCAGATATTCTTTGCCCCCTAGGAAGCAGCCCCTCCCTCTTGGGAGTCCAGACTACATTCCACACCACACCCCTAGTATGCCAATGATAATAATAAAAAGTTTGATGTAAATCCATTCCAGTTTTGCAATCAGTGAGGGTGAGGTGTTAATTAGCTTCATTTGGTATTTCCAGCGGAGTTAAGATTTAGCCTTTGCTCCCCTGAGCAGACGACAGAATGCAGAGAACTCCCTCAATGTTAATCATAACCTCTTTAATAAATGTAAGGGCACTTTTCATACCTAGGCCCCCTTTTCATATAATCTAAATGCTGATCAAGAGTACATTTCCAGAAGCATCTTCCCCACCTGACTGTACCTGTGCAAGCAGTGTTGTTGATGGAGCACCATATATCTATATATCTATATATCTATATATCTATATATCTATATCTATATCTATGTCTATATCTATATCTATATCTATATCTATATCTATATCTATATCTATATCTATATCTATATCTATATCTATATCTCTCTCTCTCTCTCTCTCTCTCTATATATATATATATATATTTCTCTTTGCACAGCCAGGGAGGAAAAGTGTGAACTCTTGACTCTGTATTTGGCATCAGCTTAACAGTTTCTCCAAATTCTCCTGCTGGCTATTGTTTTCATTGGTGCAACTGACAGATACAAGTCTGAGCAGGTTGTTGTACAGTGGCAAGGTGATTGGCTTCCCTGGGGAACAAGTGACAGGTGGAGGAGAGATAGAGATGTTACCTTCCAAGCCGTGGAGCCAAATAAGGGCATTCTGGTGAAGTTCTAGGTGTCTTCTGCTCCACCAGCTTAGCGGGCGTGGGTAGGCAGGTGGACACCAAAGAAATAGCAGGGTCCTGGTACCACTGAGTGGCAAGATTTCTGCAGAGTTAGAAAATGTTTGGATTTGCAATCCCATCCTATCTGGAGGGCATCAGTAGAGGAAAGAAGCAGAAGATTTAAAGAACTCTGTTTTAATTCTGAAACACTGCACTCCATCTTTCTGGAAGCTCAGAAGGACTAACTAGAGCCGTGATGGCGAACCGATGTCACATGAGCAGGCACACGAGCCGTTGCTGAGCTCAGCTCCACTGCGCAGGCGGGAGACGCGCGTGCATGTGAAGGGATTTGCACATGCATGCACGGGGCGGGGGTCACATGCGCATGTGCAGGGGGCGTGGGATCACAGGTGGTGTGGGGTGCCCCCCCATAGTCCGTTTTTGGGCCGAGGAGACTGCAGACAGGCCTACTAGGCCCAAACAAAGGGGGGGAGTGCGGGGGGAGCGCGTGCATGCACTGGGGGGCGTACGCTCATGTGGGGGGGGTGCACATTGCATTATGGGTGCCGGCACGCATGCGTGCTTTCAGCACACAAAGAGAAAAAGGTTAGCCGTCACTGAACTAGAGAAATCTTAAGCATCAGAAATATCCTTGTGATTTTTATAACAGAATATTTATTTATTTATTTATTTATTTATTTATTTATTTATTTATTTATTTATTTATTTATTTATTTATTTATTTATTTTGTCAGATTTATATGCCGCCCTTCTCCCGTAGGACTCCGGCCGGCTCACAACAATAAAACAACCCGACAATAAATACAATTTAAATAATAATTAAAACCGAATTTAAAATCCGCGAAACCCCAGTTAAAATCCATAGCAGAACAGGGAAGTTGCTGAAAGAGAGATGTCTTTAGGTCGGTGTGGAAGGTGCGGAGGTTGGGGGCCGTCCAGAGTCCGGTGGGCAACCCACTCCAGAGGGTCGGTGCGGCCACAGAGAACACCCTCATCCTGGGGACTGCCAGCCGACACTGTCTGGCCGAGGGGACCTGGAGGAGGGCAGCCTTATGTGAGCGCACTGGGCGGAGGGAGGCCAGTAGGAAGTGATCCTGCAAATAACAGAGTTGAAAGTCACCTTGGAGGTCTTCTAGTCCAACCCCCTGCTCAAGCAGGAGACCCTATAACCAGAGGTGACACGCAGCGCCTTCTCTAATGGCACACGAGCTGTCACGCCAGTTCAGCTCTGCTGCGCATTCCTGTGCGCCTCCCACTGGCCAACTGGTCTTTGGGTCTTTGCTGCACATGCGTAGAGGGCTGGGCACTTGCGGGGGGGACATTCGTGGGTGCGGGGCTCATGCGGGGCGTGCATACATGTGCAGGAGTGCACGTGTGTGCATGGAGAACGGGGCGCATGAGCGGGGGCTATGCAAACATTGCATTTTGGAGGTTTGGGCATGAGCTTGCTTGCACTTTGGGCACTTGGTCCAGAAAACGTTAGCCATCACTGCCCTATACCCATTTCAGACAAATGGTTGTCCAAACTCTTCTTAAAATCTTCTCATTGTTCCTCCCACTTAAGACTGTATGACTGTAACCTTGTTGCTGGTATCCTTACGATTTATACTGACTGTTTCCCTATGACTCTCATTAAGTGTTGTACCTTATGATTCTTGATGAACGTATCTTTTCTTTTATGTACACCAAGAGCCTATGCACCAAGTCCCCCCCCCACCTTCTTTCATTCTCCACATCTGTGAAATGAGAGGAGAGGTCTTCTTCACACTTGGCTGTTCACACGATCAATTGATGATGGGAAACATCCTGAGTCAGGGTGCATAATGTCAAATAGTAGGGTTTCCATTTGAGGCATTGCTTTGGGTACCAACATGCTTGCCTAGGAGAATTTTGTATTGTTGGTTATTTGACAATTAAGAATATTGACTTATTGCAGGAGCCAATCTGGGTCGATTCCTGGGACCAGAGGTTTTGTCTTTTGAGCTTTTGGACTCGTGCTGGAGCCCATCTTCAGGGAACTTCTCTCTAGCAGAGTGTGTACTGTTCTATGTGTGTTATTGCCCAGCCTTCACCTTCTAAGTACTTGATCAGATAGTGGTAAATCAACACTCCTGTTGACTGGGATTTCAGAGGTGGGATCCTACTGGTTTAACAACCAGTTCATGAGTGCGTGCACAGTTTGGGGAAAACTCACCTTCCGCATTGCTGTTGGCAAGGAAAACAGCTGTGTCAATCTGCTGGGCTTTGGAAATGGAAATATAGGTGAGTATAACGTGTGGGGGGGGGGCAGGCCCACTTCAAAAAAGGAGCAAATCAGTTCGCTCATGGCTGAAAGTCAGAGCTAACTGTTTTCCCAAACCGATCCGAACTGGTAGAATCCCACTACTGGTCCATTTCCCAGGCTTCAATCACTTCCCTGGCTGTTTTTGTACCTGCTCGACCAACAATCTTAGTAGCTGCAAAATTGAATGAATAAATAGCATACACAGAACAGCATGCACTCTGCTAGAGGATGGGCTCCAGTATGAGTCCGAAAGCTCAAAAGGCGAAACCTCTGGGCCCAGATTGGCTCCTGCAACATTATCCTGGAACACGTATATTCGCCTTTATTCATACTGATTTATTTTTATGTTTACTTATACAGTTTTCAAGCACCCCCTCAATTCCTCAGTTTAAATAGCAGTATTTGGATGCTTTATCTGGAATGCCTCATTAGTTATGGATTACCTCTGTGTAGATAATGTACAGTATTTAGTTTCTTTGGGGATTTGTTTCTTGTACAAAATGCAACCTTCAAGTTGTAATTATTTAAAGCATTGATTGGCAGTTTCCACACGCAGCTGTTAATGGAATCTGTGCTCCAAAACCTGAACTTCTGTGAGCGTGTAATGAAGAGCAAGCCCCCAGACCCAAAAGAGACTTGCTTGTCAGCAGGGCTACCTGCAGTTTTGACAAAATGATGAAACGTTGTGTCATAATGTTTTGGCACAAACTGGGCCCTTTATATACAGCCATTTTGTTTAGCAACTGATTGAAGTTGCAATGGGGTTGAAAAAAAGGGGCTAACAACCAATTGTTAGTTTCTTTTTTTCAAGATGTTAGCCCCTTAACATCTGTCTCACTTAGCAACATAAATTTTTTTGTGGTTGTAAGTCGAGGACTACTGTGTTTCCTTGAAAATAAGACCTGGCATGATTTTTTCAGGGTGCTTGTAATGTAAGCCCTATCCCAAAAATATGGCCCAGTTAAGATTGTCAGCTGGATGGACACATTTAAATACCGCATTTCCCTGAAAATAAGACCTAACCAGAAAATAAATCCTAATGCGTCCTTCGGGGCAAAAATTAATATAAGACCCGGTCTTATTTTCGGGGAAACACGGTACTTATACTTGCATGCAGTGTCATACCCAAGAGATGGAGCTTGCTTTGCAGCATGACAACCTGTGATTCATCTTTTCCACGATGGCTTCCCTTGGCTCCCCGTGACTGTAGGCAATTCTTCCAGAATCCCCGTACGGTTCCACTTCTTCCAAACTGGGCTCTTTGCAAAGACTTCTGTTTTGGCAATTCTGGAAATTGCTTGGGTAGGTTTTGGTCCCATTTCTAGGTTTTCATGCTCCTGCTTTTGAGGTAGTTGGAAGAAGCCTGCAAATGCCTCTCCTCCATGATGGATGGCGAAATGGGGAGTGAAGATCCTTGCAATATCCTTCCCCTGGAGTGGGGAGGGAATGGGGATTTTTGCAGTATCCTTTCCCTGGAGTGGGGTAGGTATAGAGATTTTGCAGTATCCTTCCCCTGCCACACCCACCAAGCTATTCCCACCAAGCCATACCATGCCCACCAAGTCATGCCCACAGAACCGGTAGTAAAAAATATTTGGATTTCATCACTGATTTGAGGGCATCCTCTTGTTTGTTTGGCATCGGGAGGGGGGTGGGGATTCAGTGATATAGATCAGGGGTCTCCATTACCTTGGCAACTTTAAGCCTGGCGGACTTCAACTTCAACTTGAAGTCCGCCAGGCTTAAAGTTGCCAAGGTTGGAGATCCCTGATATAGATGACAAGGACCAGATTTTATTCATCCTCTGGAAAATAGGTGCAGTTTTTCTATCCTGTTTCTTTCTATCCATGGAAGTTCATCAGAAAATGCAGAACTGCAGTTTTCCAGGATCTTCAGTGACATGAAAAACTTCCCTGGAGTAAATCTTGATGACAAGGATTAATTACACCAGCATGGAGCCAGTTACTAAACAGAGAGTGAATACATGTCATCAATCCAAGATTGCAAATCCAGGGGAATCACCATAATATTTCTGAAAATAATTTAAATTCACACTAATATGTATATCTAGTTACAGATTTATAATGCCCACTTGAGCGACTTAGAGCAGTTTGTGTCAGCCTTTCAAAGTTGTCCAGAACATGAAACAGACTGTACAACATGACTCCAACTGTACTTTATTGAGTAGGCTACAGGAACAGAAATATGCAATATCAAGAGCTTGGTGGCGCAGTGGACTAAGTGCTGTTAAAGTAGCACTTAGTTGCCAGCTGCCTGCAATTACGGCAAGTTCGAATCTCACCAGGCTCAAGGTTGACTCAGCCTTCCATCCTTCCGAGGTAGGTAAAATGAGGACCCGGATTGTGGGGACAATAAGCTGACTTTGTATATATATAAAAAAAGAACACCGCTTATGGGGGGGCTAAAGCCCTACTAAGCAGGTATGTACAAAAGTATGAAGGCGATTGCTTAATGCATTGTAAGCTGCCCTGAGTCTCCGGAGAAGGGCGGCATATAAATCGAACTAATAAATAAAATAAATAAATAAGTTTAATTACATTTCTTCCTCCTCCCTTTTATGCTACACCTAGGGAAGTGATGGTGGACCTTTTTGGCACCAAGTGCCCAAACTGGAACACACATGTGTATGCATGTGTGCACACCGGAGCACTGGAAGCCCTAAGATCAGCTGGCCGGTGTGCATGCCTGTTTTGTTGGCATTTTTGGCTATTCTTTTGGCCATTTTCAGGCTGTTTTTGGCTTAAAAAACAGTCCAAAAACAGCCAGAAACTGACCCGGAAAACAGCCTGAAAATGGTCTAAAAACTGGCCCGAAAACTGACCTGAAAACAGCCTATTTTTTTGGTGTTTTTCAGGCCATTTTCAGGCTGTTTTCTGGCGCTCCTGAAGATGGCCACACGCGCATGTGTGCGCTGGAAATTAGAAAAGCTGGCAACAGCACACGTGCCCACAGAGAGGGCTCTGCATGCCACCTCTGGCACATGTGCCATAGGTTCACGATCACGGACCTAGGAAGTCTCAGCGAAGTCTCTTCCTAATACTTTTCTGTTTCTGCTCATCATCTTCTTCTAATCATTTCCAAATAGTTTCTCCAAGGTTATCTCCTTGGCTCCCTACAATTTGCAATGTAAAATAATATCAGGCTGGAATCCCTAAATAATATGGCTCAACTTCTGAGGCAAAGCAGTCCAACCAACCACAGTATAAAAGGCCACTGTAAACCAACCCACAACAGCCATTAGTGGAATTCAATTTTAGAAACCTAACAATAAGAGAATAGTCTTCATTTCTTTCTGAAATGTAAGGAACACCAGGATCACTTTGGAAGGCAGTGGGTGGGTTTTACAAATTTTGGGGCCACCACTAAAAAGGTCTGCCTCTATCTCCATCTCTTGACAGCATGGGATCTTAAGTAGGCCCTCTCTAGATCTTCTTATGGAATGGGAAGAACGCTTTGAGTTAGATCAGGGTTCTCCAAACTTTGTAATATTAAGACTTGTGGACTTCAACTCCCAGAATTCCTCAGCCAGCATGTCTACTCAGCTGCTCCATCCTGTATTCTAAGATCATTCTCCATACCTGGGGTTTCCAACAGGGCTGGGATCCAGCCGGTTCGGACGGGCTTGGGCAAACCGGATGTTAATTTTAATCTGGTTCGCCAAATCGGTAGTTACAAGGCTGACTCTGCCCACCCCTCCCCTCCCTTCCCAGGAATCTCCACATGGCCCATTTTTGATGCGAGGTAAGTGCAAGGACCGCGTGGCGGCTCTGGGAGGGTGAAGAATGGGCCCACCGGAAGTCTGGAAACGGCCCCGTTTCCTGCCTCTGGAGGGCCTCTGGAGCTTGGAGGTGGCCATTTTTGCCCTCCTGGAGGCTCCAGGAAAGCATCTGGAGCCTCTGAAGGGTGTAAATGCCACCCCACCCACTGTGGTACAGGAGGCCGAGTAAGCCATGCCCCCATGGCCACGCCTATCCAGCCACCAGGCAGTCAACCGGTTGTTAAATTTTTCAATCCTACCCCTGGTCTCCAACCTTGGCAACTTTAAGACTTGTGGACTCCAACTCCCAGAATTCCTCAGCCAGCTTTGCTGGGAGTTACTGGGAGTTGAAGTCCACAAGTCTTAAAGTTGCCAAGGTTGGAGAGCCTTGCTCCCTACTATCACATTTCACGAACAATCTATTAAATGATAGGTTTTTACACACAGAAGACTTAATTAAATAGAGTAGCCTAATGGTTTACCAAGCTACATTATTACATTTTGATGCAGGATATTCATAATTATCAATCAGATGTAATATACCGTCAGCATGTAACAATTTATTTTCATCTCCCTCTGTTTTGATGCCCAGGTTAATTACTTGATAAGACAGCCCAATAATTCTAATATCAGATTAAATAGAAGAGCCTCTTTTCAAGTTCCATTAGGGGTTTCCAATAACTGCATTTGAAAAAATCCTGGCAGAAGAATTAGAATTGCACATCACTTAAAAAAAAGAGAGAAGGATATCCGTATTTGGCTAAAACATAGTCCAGAAAATGGAACTGCACAATGTCAAAGGGCATCTCTATACTAAATGAAGCCTCCTCTGATAATTCCACTTTTTCTGAATGTATATCTAAAAGTTCATGTAATCGTTGAATATCTGTTTCTCTTTTATAAATTCAAATCTCACAGAACCAAAAATTGAAGGTAAATCGCCTGTTGGTTTAGGTGTCAATGTTGCTATCAAATGTTTGTCATTAACATATCAAATGTTCTGCTTATTTGCTTTGTTATTGTTTTACTTGTTGGTTTTCCTTTGTTGTTGTTTTACTTGTTGGAAAATGTTTGCTTATCTTCCAAAGCAGTTCTATAAAACTCGTTAAACGAAGTCGGAAAAGCTTGATTCAAAAGAGCATCAATATAACGCCTGAAACTCCAGGAGCAAATACATCCCTACCGATCTTATACCAGCCAATCAATAGCCATTGAACAGTGCTCTTCTTGTTCTCATGGATTTAATAATAACTGTTATTTCCAGAAGAGATAAAAGGTATAGATTAAGTAGGATGTGCAGATGTCGTCTGTGGAGGAGTGATATTTCAAAACCTAAATAAACGCCTTCCTTGGTCATCTTTGACTTGGCTTTACAAAGTTGAATAATAATAATAATAATAATAATAATAATAATAATAATAATAATAGTAGTAGTAGTAGTAGTAGTAGTAGTAGTACTAGTAGTAGTGATAGTAATTGGTATTGCTGTACCAGGAGACACCAGAGTTGAAGAAAAAGAACTGGAAAAAAATCACAAACTATCGCGACCTGGCCATCAAAACTACGCGATTATGGATGAAACATGTAACAGTGATTTCCATTGTCATCGGGGAACTTGGTACCACATCCAAGAATTTTACAAAATATATCAAGAAATTGCAGCTTCCTGCAATAACACCAGTGGAGCTGCAAAAAAACTGTGCTACTTGGAACATCGTACATTTTAAGAAGGTACTTGGTCGATACCCAGGACGCTGGTAGCAACCTGTATCAACCACCAGTGCCAGTCAATAATTTTTGTGATACATTTTTAAATGTTCAGTTGACTGAGTTTCATGTTTAATGAGTAAAAGTTTATAACAACAACAACAAACAACAGCAACAAATTTGCCATCAGTCAATTGCGGAAGGCAGCTTTGCTTAAAATAGCTTCCATCCTGTGATGATATCTGTAATACTGTCAAACATCCAGATTTGCCTATCCTAGGTCCTTGGAAAGGAATCGATAGGCAGATATCTGGCTGACTGTGCAATGATCAAAAATAACTATTACTACTACTACTACTACTACTACTACTACAACTTTAATAGAGTAGAACCATTACAAGTAGTTCACAATTGGAACCAGGAATTGTTGCTAAGCAATTAGGTTGTTAAGTGAGGCTCTCATGAGTTTATCTTTTTTTGACACAGTTGTTAATTGAATCATTGTGATTGTTAAGTCAATTTTGTTAAGCAATTCTGGCTTCCTCCATTGACTTCGCTTGTGGGAAACTGGCTGGGAAGGTGATCACATGACCCCAATGTCAGGGTTCCAAGTAACACCCCGAACCAAGTAAGACTCAGAGGCGATCAGTTCCTCAAGGATCCATTTTATTAGAAATGTTATATTGGCACATCTGGGAAAATCTGAATCTGAAACCTTCCGGGTTTTCCCCACCCAAAAGAAGTCCCTTCCTGTTCTGACTAGGCTTCCTGGGACAGTAAAATGCACACGATTAGTCCCCAAAACCCTCTTTTTATTTCCATGGATGTGAATTCCGTTCATTCACAGCCCGTAATGAGTCACAAATAGTTTGTAAAGAGTCCGACAGAAGTCTGCCACAGTCCTTCGGGATAAGGCTGATAAGCACCCACCTTTATCTCCCTTGACACGCTGCCAAAGACCTAACTGGCAATTAGCTTTGCAAGGCCACACGGAGCACAGAGTGAAAACGGAGCTTCAGAATTTAAATCGACCAGAACAAAGTTGCTTCCTGCAAAAACTCACATGCCTTTGTTCCTCCTTTATGTCTTATGGGAGGGGCCAATCATCTCCAAGCCCTACTCCTGAGTCATCCCTTTGGGCCAATCACAAGAAGATAGAGAGTTCTAGTTCCATCTTGGGCATGAAAGCTGTCTGGGTGACTTTGGGACAGTCTCTCTCTCAGTCTTTGTCTCTCCCTCTCTCTCTCCCTCTCTCTCTCAGCCCAGCATAATTCAGAGGGTTGTTACTGTGGGGAAAATAGGAGGATGGAAGAGTATTAGGTATGTTTACTGCCTTGAGTTATTTATAAAACTAATAGGTAAGAAAGAAAGAAAAAGAAAGAAAGAAAAAGAAGGAAGGAAGGAAAGGAAGGAAAGGAAGGGAAGGGAAGGAAGGAAGGAAGGAAGGAAGAAAAAAAGAAAAAAGAAAAGGAAGAAAGAAAGAAAGAAAGAAAGAAAGAAAGAAAGAAAGAAAGAAAGAAAGAAAGAAAGAAAGAAAGAAAGAAGATAGCTAAACAAATATAACTCAACTCTGAGCATC
Source organism: Masticophis lateralis (assembly GCA_030761175.1). Classification (NCBI taxonomy): domain Eukaryota; kingdom Metazoa; phylum Chordata; class Lepidosauria; order Squamata; family Colubridae; genus Masticophis; species Masticophis lateralis. The sequence continues at coordinate 21,432,824 of JAUDYJ010000012.1, read as the reverse complement.
ATTAATGCTGGAAATAATATTAGATTCTGTTACCCACAATTAAAGGGGTCGCGTTATCTGTGGATTTGGGTTTGCAGTTCCGTTCAGAACAGGCCTTCAGCACATTTTCTGCACAAAATAACCCATGTAGACTTTCATAAGTGTGTGGGTTTTTTTTTTTTGAAGCACCCATTATCTGTGTGTTTATTATTTTTGTTTGTTAGCCTGGAATGGAACTATTGTGAATTACACTTCTTTTGTTATTGCTGTTTCAATCTCGAAGCCAGAACCAGCCTTCTCCGCCCCCCCCTCCCGTTCCCAATATCTTTGCTTTATGCAATTCTGTTTACTCCACAGCAAGTGTATAAAGGGAATTAAGTTCCAATGAAGCAGACGGAAGAAGGGGGGGAAAAAAAGCTTCGTGTAATTTTGCTGTAGACTGTCGTGTGTGTATATGTACCCCAAAGTTCCTTGGGTGTTCAAATTTAATTTTTTAATTTTTCTTTTTTTACGAAGCATTTGTAATAATAGTAGAACTGGGAATGTACAGCTTAAAAGTGTCTTACTAAGGCAGTATGGATTGCCTGTTTATAAAAAATTCAAAATCTTTTTTCATCTCTTTTATAAAACCTGGATTCTTTAATAAAGCAATGCATGTAAGTATCAGCTTGACTGTCCCTAAATACATTTTTAATTGAGGTGTTCTCAGATCAGATGTTGCAAAAGAACCAATATTACATTTATCTCCCCAGTCATCCACGGATTGAGAAACTACCATAATCAAGGCAGGAACAAATCTGTGGTGTGATTGGAAAATAAGTATATCCTTGCTGTGAAGGATTTAAAATTCAGCAGCTGTCCATCAAATTAAAACAAAAGTGTGTGCTACTTTCCACATTTGAGAATTACATTTAGCTGCAATACTATCACAGTAGTGTGTTTTGTGCTTTACTTTATGCCTTCAAATCGGTATTGCCTCCTGGAAATTGTTGAGACTAGTCCCTGCAGTTTTCTTGGCGAGAATTTTAGAACACAGAACATAGAATAACAAGGTTGGAAAAGGATCTTGGAAGTCTTCTAGTCTAACCCCCTTCTCAAGCAAGAGATCCTATACCAGGGGAGTCTAACCTGGTACAGGGTCTCCTGCCAGGAGATTGGACAACTATTTGTCCAGAATGCTATAGGGCAGAGGTGTCCAAACTTGGCAACTTTAAGACCTATGGAGTTCGACTCCCAGAATTCTCCAGTTAACCAATCCAGTCTGTCTGTCTGTCTACATACCTACCTACCTACCTCTCTATGTTCTATTTATCTCTCTATCGTCTATCTATCTATCTATCTATCTATCTATCTATCTATCTATCTATCATCTATCTATCTATCTATCTTCTGTCTATCTTTACCTATCTCTATCTATCCATCTATCCATTTATCCATCAATCATCCATCCATCCATCCATCCATCCATCCATCATCTACCTATCTACCTATCCATCTGTCCATTCATCCATCTGTTCATCCACCCACCCACTCATCTATCTATCTATCTATCTATCTATCTATCTATCTATCTATCCATCTATCATCCATCCATCCATCTACCTATCTATCTATCTGTCCATCCATCTGTCTGTCCACCCATCCACCCTATCTATCTATCTATCTATCTATCTATCTATCTATCTATCTATCTATCTATCTATCTATCCATCTATCTATCTATCTTTACCTCTATCTATCCATCCATCCATCCATCCATCATTTATCTTTACCTCTATCTGTCTGTCTGTCTATCTGCCTACTACCTGTCTATCTATCTCTATCTCTATCCTATCTATCTATCCCCTACACACTCACGCACATATACACACTGACATACAGGGATTCCACGGAGAGACCAAATGGATCACTTTGGTGAAGGAAGTTTTACACCAAGGTGACTTAAGACTCAATCATTTTTTTTTTTTGCTATGATGCTGCACTCATGTTCAGAAATGGAGGAGCTTAGAAAGGATACCATTTTTTTTTCATTGTGATTAAAGCAGCAGGAGTCTGTGGACATTTGTGGGAATTCTGGCAATTGAGATCTATGTATCTTCAATTTGTCAAGCTTGAGATACATTGGACTAGAACAGTTGCCATGACTCAGCTTCCAAACCTTGTCCTAAACAGTTTTCCTTCTAATGAATGTCAAAGGAAGGTTGAATACTGTTGGTCACATCTGAAAGATATTGGATAATGAGTAGCTCTAGTTTCACATATTCAAATTTGAATATAATTTCCATTCTTTCACTTTTTTTATTTTAATGTTTTGACAGCTGCATTGCTTCTGAATTCATTGGATCATTGGGTGTGAAAGATTTAATAGCGGGAGTTTCTTTTGCACAAATAACATACACTTTAAATTCCCCAGTCAAAGCAAGCATAACACACCATCTAAAAACTCAGAGGCATGGGGAAAAAAAGGTTGAGAATCTCCTTCTAATATAATGTCCATGTTAGAGCTGGCTTTTCTGGTGGAAAATATCAGGAAGGATGGGGAAGCTCTTACTCTGATTAGCAAACGTTATGAAAAGGGACTTCATCAGATAAAATAGAACTGATATAGAATGTGAATCGGGGTGAGAGAATGCAATTTGCGTGGGAAGAGAAGGGATCGGATGAAACTCATGAAAGTTTCTCCCTTTTAATAAAAAAAAAAACTATTAGCTGGAAGAGTTGCCATTAATCTGATTTTCTATAGAGCTGCTGCCGAGTGTTAAAATGATCAGGGGTCTAGGTAGACCAGACTAGACAATTGAAGTTACTCATGGTAATACTACTTTAATTAGTCATGGTGGCGCAGTGGTTAGAATGCAGAACTGCAGGCTATTTCTGTGGACTGCCGGCTCCTTGCAATTTGCCAGTTTGAATCTCACCAGGCTCAAGACCGACTCAGCCTTCCATCCTTCCGAGATGGGTAAAATGAGGACCCAGATTGTTGGGGGCAACAGGCTGACTCTGTAAACTGCTTAGAGAAGGCTGTAAAAGCACTGGGAAGAGATATATAGGTCTAAGTGCTACTACTACTGCAATTATACAGGTAGGCTTCAGTCTAGACCAGTTGCTTAGCAACCATTTGAAGTTATGAGGGACCCCCCAAAAAGGTACTTAACAACCTGGATTTTTATCAGCTGCCTTCCATGTTCAAAAATGGAGGAAGCTTAGAATGGATACCACTTTTAGTCAGTTTTATCAATTGCTCTCCCTGAGGTCACGCAATTGCATTTTGGGTGCTTTGGCAACAGGGTTTATGGCAGGGGTGGGTTCTAAATTTTTTTTCCTACCGGTTCTGTGGGTGTGGCTTATTTTGTGGGTGTGGCTTGGTGGGGGGGGTTAATGTGACTGGGTGGGCGTGGCCAACTTTTTTTTTTTTACTTTTAAAAGCATTTTTTCTACAACCATAAGAGATTGCAGAAAAAATGCTTTGAAAAGCCTCTGATAATCAGGCAACTCAGCTGGGGTTGCCAGAGGCTTTTAAAGGCATATTTTTTCCCTACAACCTCTTTGGGTGAAGAGGTTGTAGAAAAAATACCTTTAAAAACCTCTGATGATCCCAGCTGAGCCACGAGATCATCAGAGGCTTTTTTTTCCTTTTAAAAGCATTTTTTCGGCTGAAATGGTTGTAGAAAAAATGCTTTTAAAAGTAAAAAAAAAAATCCTCTGATCAGGTGAGCAGGGTAAGCGAACGGTGACCGGGCCAGGGACCGGTTTGGTGGCATTGCCAGCCAATGTTATTGCCAGTTCTCGGAGCTACTACAAATTTTTACTACCGATTCTTGCAAACTGGTGCAAACCGGGAGCATCCCACCCCTGGTTTACGTCCATTTGCATCTTCCTGCGGTCACAAAACCACAATTTAGGATGTTTTTGGCAAATCTGCATTTATAGGTAGTCCTCGACTTACGACCACAATTGAGCCCAAAAGTTCTGTTGCTAAGTGGTTTGTTAAGTGAATTTTGCCCCATTCTGCAACTTTTCTTGCCAGAGTTGTTAAGTGAATCACTGCAGTTGTTAAATTAATATCAGGGTTGTTAAGTGAATCTTGACTTCTCCTTTGAGGTCACAAAAAGTGATCACATGACCCCCGGGACATTACGACCCTCCTAAATATACACTGCAACCATTATAAATGTGACTCAGTTGCCAAGTGTCCAAATTTTGATCATGTGACCATGGGGGGGCTGGGGATGCCGCAATGACCCTAAGTGTGAAAAATGGTCATGTGTCGCTTTTTTTAGTGCTGTTGTAACTGAACCCTCACTAAATGAACTGTTGTAAGTCGAGGACTACAACCTGTACTGGTTGTAGAGAAAAATCAGAGATGAACATTACCTTGAGGAACCAAATACAAATCTAAGAAATAGTAAAAGATTTATCCTGTTCTCCAAAGCACCTGAGAGCAGGATAAGAAACAATGGGTGGAAACTAATGAAGGAGAGAAGCAACCTAGAATTAAGGAGACATTTCCTGACAACGAGGACAATTAACCAGTCCCTTTCGTACGTTGTGGGTGCTCCTTCACTGGAGGTCTTTAAGAAGAGGCTGGACAGCTGTTTGTCTGAAATGGTATAGGTCAGTGATGGCTAACCTTTTTGCCATCACATGCCAGGAATGTGGCAGGGGAAGTTTGCACATGCACGTGCCCACACCCATAATTCTATGCACCCTGCCCCATGCATGCATACACCACCACCCCTCCACCCCTCTCTTAGCACACGATGCCCCGGTAGGCCCATTTTTGTTTCTCACTTGGCTCCAGATCCTTTCTATGCATCTGGGGAGGGCGAAAACAGCCTTCTCCACCCCTTCGGAGGCCTCCAGAGGCTCAAAACGGTCCGTTTCCCAACTTCCGGTTGGACAGGAAGTGACTTTTTTGTTGTCCCCAGCCTCCAGAGACTCCTAGAGAAGCTGAGCTGGCATATCAGGTGACATGGCTCCATAGGTTGCCATAGGTTCACCATCACAGGTCTCCTGCTTGAGCAGGGGGCTGGATTAGAAAACATCCAAGCTCCTATTCTGTTCCGTTCCGTTCCGTTCCGTTCCGTTCCGCTCCGCTCCGTTCCGTTTCCGGTTCCGTTCCGTTCCGTTCCGTTCCGTTTCCGTTTCCGTTCCGTTCCGTTCTGTACCATTCCATTCCATTCCATTCCATTCCATTCCATTCCATTCTGCAAGGAATAATGCTGTTGGAGTTAGGTAATACTTACAAAGATGGTAGAAAAATGGCTGATTTTTTTTTTTTTAATTTGATTTATATGCCGCCCTTCTCCGGAGACTCAGGGCGGCTTACAATGCGTTAAGCAATAGCCTTCATACTTTTGTATATTTATACAAAGTCAGCTTATTGCCCCCACAAACTGGGTCCTCAATTTACCCACCTTAGAAAGGATGGAAGGCTGAGTCGACCTTGAGCCTGGCTAGGATTGAACTCAAAGAAATTACAGGCAGCTGGTGTTAATTGCTGCCTTTAGTAGGAGGCATTAGCCCTCTACGCTACACAGGCTCTGAATGGCAAAAAAGGTACTTACAACCTGGATTTTTGAATGGCCTAGAACTTTCTAGAAAAGAGGTAGGAATTTGAGGTAATCAAAATACGTGTTCAAGAAATGGAACATAGAATCGTAGGGCTGAAAGGGATCTCAAAGGTCATCTTGTCCATTTCACTGCTCATGGGAGGAGACCATCCTGGTCAAGTGGCTGTCCAGTCTATTTTGGAAAACCTCCCGTGATGGAGCCACCCACAAACTTCTCACAGTTAGGGAGTTTTAGGGGTGAAATCCTTCTAGAACAGGGGTCAGCAACCTGTGGCTCTGGAGCCGCATGTGGCTCTTTCACCCCTCTGCTGCGGCTCCCTGTCACTCAAAATATGCGTCACAACTGCCAATGTGCGACACCTGCTGGCATGTGATTTATTGAACTTTTCAACACCTGGTAGGCCAACCATGGAATCCAAGAAAAGAAAAGTTTCAGAAGAAAACAGAATGTTTAATTCAATTACATATGCTAATTTTGTGGCCGCTCAAGAAATAGTCAGGCACAGGAAAGGTTTTGTGGCTCCCGGTGTTTTCTTTTCCTGTAGGAAACGGGTCCAAATGGCTCTTTGAGTATTTCAGTTTGCAGACCCCTGTTCTAGAAGCACCCTTTCCCTTTCCACAAATTGGGGTATTTGTGTGTGTGCTTGAGAGAATGAGAAAGAACAAGGTCAGGCAAATAATGGACAGATTGTCTCCCCACCCCCACCCCCAGGCCTCCCCACTCCCAAAAATCATAGGATGCTCTGGAGCAGAACATGTAGGCAACAACAAGTCATTTGCTTGCAAAAAAAAAAAAATGCCATCGTTCGAGTGCTTGAGTATTGATGTGGAAAATTGCTCCGACGGTTGTGATATTGCGCTTCCCTTTATTAAAGCTTAAAAGTGTGTTTAGCTTCAAAGGTGTTGCTTGTTCCAACCTGTGCTCGGCGTAGTCTGGGTTTATAATTGGCTAGTTATCATCGAATCCTCGTACGGTTAGGTTGGAAGGGTCCTGTGAGGTTACAAGCCTCTTCTTGGAGCACGGATCCGAATGAAAGCCTTCGCGACAGATGGCCATCCCACCTGTGCTTCAACCCTTCCCAGGGAAGAGGAGCGCCATCTCTCCGTGCGTAATTGGCTCACGACTGAACTGCCCTGTCAGTCCTGGAGGCCATCTTTTACTTTGGGCTGCCACATTTACTACTGTGGGAAACTGGAAGGGGGGGTTTATATGGAGTTGGAGAGATATCTAGCCATAATAGCATTCTTTTCTTTGAGAGTCAAGGACATCCTGTCCTGCACCTGGAGTAGTATGACTGGGAGGCATCTCCAGTTGGGAAGGTGCATTGGTTGGACCAGGAGTGGCCTTCAAAAATTTTAGCAAGGGGTTCTCTATCTGGTTGCTGGATGGGTATTGCCATGATGGGTGTGGCCTAGTTGGTCTCCTGCACCACGGTGGGAAGGGCTTTTTGCCCTCCCCAGACTCCAGAGGCTTTTTTTGAGCCTGTGGGAGGGTGAAAACAGCCTCCCCAGGCTCCGGAGGCCCTCTGGAGGCTGGAAATGGGCCTACTGGAAGCTTGGGAAGGGGCATTCCCGGGAAGGTCCAATCCAGGGGTTTGACATCCGGTAGGCCCGTTTTTCACCCTCCCGGAGCCTCCATGTGCGCCTTGCACTTACTTGCATCCAAAATGGGCCACGTGGGGACTCCTGGGAGGGATGGGGTGGAGTGGGCGGGGCAGGGCCAGCCAGGAGTGGGATTTGTGGGTTCTCCAAACTGCACAGAATCTTAGCTAGAGTTTCTCCCAAACCCCTGCGAACTCCCAGCAGCCCACCCCTGGATTGGACCATGTGATGGATATGTGGGTGCAGAGGGAAGGGATTTGCACTTTCCTTTGGATGAGGAAAACCTGGAAACTTTCAGATTCGGGTTTTCCCAGATGTGCCAAAATGACATCTCTAATAAAATGGAACTTTGAGGAACTTCGAGCCTCGGAGTCTTCTTTCGTTGGGGGTGTTTCTTGGAACCAGGACATGCCCTTCACTTCAGGATATTTCTCTTATTATTCAGCTGGAATCCACATTCCTGTCATTATTCTTCCTTGCAGAAAGAAGAGATCTTGGCTGCTTTTGGTGTGATGTCCTTTCAGGACCTTAAGTGGTGTGATCGTAACATTTCTCACACTTTTCAAGGAAAAATGTTCTGGGACCTTTCATTCTCTCCTGATTCGAGTCTGATCATCTTCAAGTTGTCCAAAGTGTTATTCAAATTTGAGGTCTCCAGAATGAACAATGCAGAATAAAATCGGACCTAACACTGTTAAGTGATTCTAAAACTGTACATTTATTAATGCTATCTCTACTTTTTAATTTTCGCAGCTACAGCATGCTGTTAACCCATTTAATTTGCAATTTATTATTATTCCAGAATCTTTTCTAGAAGAATTATCGGCAAGCCAGGTGTCCCCGATTCTGGGAACATTTGATATTTCTGTTATCCAAATACAGATAGTCCTCGGGTTGTGACCACAATTGAGACCAAAATTGCTAAGCGAGCCAGTAGTTAAGTGAGCTTTCCCCCATTTTACAACTTTTCTTGCCACAGTTATTAAGTGAATCACTTCAGTTGTTATCTTAGAAACGTAGTTGTTAAGCGAATCTAGCTTCCCCATTGGCTTTGCTTGTCAGAAGGTCGCCAAATGGGATCGCGTGATCCCCTGGGAACCTGCAATCGTCGTAAATACAAGTCAATTGCCAAGCATCTGGATTTTATTCACGTGACCGTGGGGGATGTGAAAGTCATAAGTGTGGAAAACAGTCATAAGTCACTTTTTTCAATGCCGCTGTAACTTTGAACGGTCACTAAATGAACTGTTGTAAGTCAAGGACTACAACAGTTCATGTCTGTATAGAACCATAGAGTTGGGAGGGAGCTAAGAAGTCATCAGGCTCAACCCCCCTGGACAAGTAAATATGAGTCAGTTGCCAAGAGTACAAATTTTGGTCACGTGACCACGGGGATGCTGTAAAGGTCAGCAGTTGTAAGTCATCTTTTTCAGTGCCGCTGTAACTTTGAACGGTCACTAAATGAACTGTTGTAAGTCAAGGACTAACCTGTACAGGTACCTGTACCTACCTGTACCTGTACTTCTGCTGTCATGAGCATTAGCTTTTAATCATTCAGAAATATCTGTCAGTGTATAAGAGTTCATGAATTGGAAAAGACATGACAACAGGTCAGCCAATGGGGACTGTTTGGTAACTCAGATAGTTTGGAGCCTGGGCGTGGCTTAGCTTGACTGTTATGTATAAAAGAGTTGGTTTGTCCTTGTTTTATAGCTTCTGTGATTATTGATTATGTACTTCTGGATTCTGAGTTCTGGTTCTTGGCTTCTGCTGCACAGGTATTGTATATAAAGAAGTTTCTTATATAAATTAATCCTGCTGAATTATTTACTTGTGTGCTGGTTGGAATGCTGCAAACTCTAACAATATCCTCTGTGATTTATCTAGCTAAGTTGTGCCTACATACACTAATAGTAACTTCCTGGGACAAAGCTTGCTGCCCAGTAGCCACCAGCATTTCCCCAAAGCATTGAAGCAGCTGCTAAAAACTTCAACAAATTACATACAGGTAGACCTCGACTTATGACCACAATTGAGACTAGTATTTCCGTTGCTGAGCAAGGTGGTTGTTAAGTCAGTTGCTTCTGATTTTGCCTCTTTTTTTTTTTTTGCCATGGTTGTTAAGTGGATCACTGCAGTTGTTAAGTGAATTGTGGGGTTGTGAAGTGAATCTGGTTTTCTCTGTTGACTCTGCTTGTCAGATGCCAGTTGGGAAGATTGCAATTGGAGATCACGTAACCCTGGGATGCTAGTCCTCAAGCAGGAGACTTTATCCCATTCCAGAAAAAGTGGCTGCCCAGCCCTTTCTTAAAAGCTTCTGGTGATAAAATCCCCTACAACTTCTGAAGGCAAATCATTCCACTGATTAATTGTTTTCATGGTCAGGAAATTTTTCCTTAGTTCTAGGTTGCTTCTCTCCTTGGTTAGAGATTAGAAGTTTGGACAGTTATTTATCTAGAATGGTGTAGGGCAGGGGTGAAATGTAAAATTTGTTACTACCAGTTCTGTGGACATGGCTTGGTGGGGGGGGGGGGGATGTGACTGGGGGGGCGTGGCCAACTTTTTTTTAAAAAACTTTTCAAAGCATTTTTTCTAATGCTTTGAAAAGCCTCTGCTGATCAGGAAACTCAGCTGGGATTGTCAGAGACTTTTCAAAGCATTTTTTTAACCACCTCTTTGCCCAAGAGGTTGCAGGAAAAAATGCTTTGAAAAGCCTCTGACAATCCCAGCTGAGCCGCATGATCATCCTCAGAAGAGGTTATAGAAAAAATGTTTTTAAAAGTAAAAAAAGAAAGCCTCTGATGATCCTGAGGCTCAGCTGGGCATGATGTGGGGGGCGGCAGGAATTTTTGCTACCGGTTCTCTGAACTACCTGCCGCCATTGCTACCGGATCGGGCAATCCGGTCTGAACCAGGAGCATTTCACCCCTGGTGTAGGGTCTTCTGTTTGAGCAGGGGGCTGGACTAAAAGACCTCCAAGGTCCCTTCCAACTCAGTTATTCTATGTTCTATGTTCTAAATTTAAGTAAAGTTGCATCTTGCCTGGGTCTACTCAGTGCAGCCTTGGCAAGCCATGTGAGATGACACCCACAGTCCTGTTTTAAAAGGGAAACAGCCGTGCATTAAAATTTCAGACTTTGGGACCCTTAATTGAAGTGTGAGAAGTGTCTGTTGGGTTATAGGCTAGCGAATCTACTGAGTACTTTATATGGGGCTGTGGTTTTGGGGTTTTTTTTTTTGCTTTTATTGGTTTTAACTGTGCACTTCATATCTGTGAGTGAGATGGGCTGTGTTTAAATTTGACAAATAAATGAGTAGATAGCATAGATAGATTAATAGAGTTGAAATGGCTCTTGTACGTCATCTAATCCAACCCCCCCCCCCCCAAGTAGGAGACCCTACACCATTTCTGACCGATGGCAGTCCAGTCTCTTCTTGAAAGTCTCCAGGGATGAAGCTCCCACAACCTTTGAAGGCAACTTCTGTTCCACTGTTTGATTGTTCTCACTGGCAGAAAATTCCTCCGTATTTCCAGATTTGTTTAGTTTCCATCCATTATTCCTTGCCTGGTCTTCAGGTGCCATGAAAAATGGTTTGACCCCCTCCTCTCTGTGGCAGTCCCTCAAATATTGTAAGACTGCTCTCATGTCTCCCCTGATCCCTCTCTTCACTAGACTAACCATGCCCAGATCCTTAACTGTTCTTCATATATTTTAGTCTAGTTTTAGAATAAGCAAAGTTGTAGAAAATGAAGATCAGGATTGAAAGCCATTTGTTGAAACCCAGAAGCAGACTGTCAGGCTTCACAAACCAAGATAGACTGACTGAGGTTTTACCAAGCAGTTTTCTTTATTGTTCTTCACCAATAGACAAAAATCTGGCTAAACTAAAGGAGCTATGGGCACCGTAAAACATTTACCCTGGGAACTCTTAGAGAGGATTTGTCTTCACCCTATTTTTTCCACAGAACTGTGATGTCCCCCTCTGGAATGCAGCCAGGGGTGGGTTCCTCCCGGTTCCGCCTGGTTCTGCCAAGCTGATAGCGGTGACAATATGACATCATCAAACCGGTTCTGCCCTCCCGCCCCACCCACCCCGTTATCCTTATCTTTTATTTGGCCCCACCCCCAATCTATTGCTGCCTCCTGAGTTCCAGCTGATGGGCTATAAGAAAAAACTGTTTAAACTCTTGCCGCGGGGCTTCAAAGGGCCGCCCTACAGCTGATCAGTGGTAAAAGGCAGTTTGGCGGTAGACCGGTGCCTCCAAAAACAAATGAGTAGACCGGTGCCTCCAAAAACAAATGAGTAGACCGGTACAGCTCTGCTAGCAGTTAAAAGCCTGGTAGACCAGTACCTCTTCTAAATCCTAAAGAATTATCACATGACCATCAAGCCATGCCCACAAAATAAGCCATGCCCAGAGAACCGATAGTAAAAATTTTTAGAACCCACCCCTGAATGCAGCCCCTCCCTCCTGGGAATCCAGGCTACATTCCACCCCACAGACTAGAAAAAGATCCTTAGTTCTATTGGATTTGCAAGCTATTCTGTCTGGACTGTGAAGTTTTCAAATGCTACAATCAGCATCAGGCAATATTATTCTGACTCTCAAAACATTATAAAATAAACTCCTAGTCCATAAAAAACTAAGTCAGGTGGATAGAAGAATAAGCTGGTTCCTTTTCCACCAAAAGTTATATATTCTCTGAATGGGAAGACATTATTATTATTCTAGTGGAATAGCCACGGACATCCTTCCCTGCCTTCTGAAAGTCCACGGTGAATTAAGCCAGGCAGTTATGTGGATTTTTCTAAACAGTGGAAAATGGTAAGGGATATTATTTAATGAGGCTCCAAGACTTTCAGTTTTCGGGCTCGGGGAAAAACTTCAACCGGTAATTAATCTGGACTTGAAGATGTGGCAAGAAGAACTGGCTAAATGGGTTAAAAGAAGCACCACCAAATTAGTAAGGAAACCAGAGCAACTTTCTTAAGAAGAAAGGTTTGGATGAAGGAAACTACAGATGACATCGTAGAATATATATAAAACCATGTATGGGAGAGAAAATGTGAATAGAGAGAACACTTCTCACTGTGGGACATGTCCTATCCCTGCTTGAGAACTTCTGAATAATGTGGTTGATGTCTACCCGTGCTTTCCCGAAAATAAGACATTCCCTGATAATAAGCCTAATCGGGATTTTGAGCGTATGTGTTAAAATAAGCCCTTCCCGAAAATAAGCCCCCCCTGAAAATAAGCCCTCCCCAAAAATATTTAAGTGCATACGCAGCCGGTCCCCGCCATTTCGTCTAGCTAGGGTTAAGGAGACAGAGCTTGAAATCAGGTAAGATGGCAAGAGGACCCCGTCTTGCTCCATGCACCCCAAATTAATAAGACCTCCCTGAAAATAAGGCCAAGCACTTATTTCAGTGTTCAAAAAAATATAAGACAGGGTCTTATTTTTGGGGAAACGCGTACTTGAAAGCTTCTAAATGGGTTGTTGGCTTGATCCAGTGGGGCCAGTTTTATGTAAAGAGATGTCCTTCTTTTTTGACAAAAGCTTTAGTCTTTGGGGCAAATTTTCACTTTGGTCTCTAAGAATATCTAGATGTTGAGACTCTAGAAAGAGTGCAGAGAAGAGCAACAAAGATGATTAGGGGACTGGAGGCTAAAACACATGAAGAACAGTTGCAGGAACTGGGTATGTCTAATTTAATGAAGAGAAGGACTAGGGGGGACATGATAGCAGTGTTCCAATATCTGAAGGGCTGCCCCAAAGAAGAGGGAGTCAAGCTATTCGCTAAAGCAGCTGGAAACAGGACAAGAAGCAATGGTTAGAAACTCAGCAAGGGGAGAAGCAACCTGGAACTAAGGAAAAATTTCAGATTTAACAGATTGACAGAGGTGGAAGGGACCTTGAAGGTCATTTAGTCCGCTGTTATTTCCTGACAGTGAAACAATTAATCAGTGGAATGGCTTGTCTCCAGAAGTTGTGAATGCTCCAATACTAGAAGTTTTTAAGAAGAGACAACGTTTTGTCTGGAATGGTAGAGGGCAGTGATGGCTAACCTTTTTGCCGTCATGTGCCAAAAGGGGAGGGTCGCGTGGGGGGTCATGGGTGCGTGTGCCCACATCCATAATTCAATGAGCCCTGCCCTCCCACGTATGCGCATGTGACCCCCCCACACTTCCCCCTGCTTTTGGCACGCAATGGCATGGTGGGCCTGGTAGGACTGTTTTCCCCCTCCCCAAGCTCCAGAGGCTTTCTAGGAGCCTGGGGAGGGCAAAAACAGCCTTCCCCATCCTCCCGGAGGCCTTCCGGAGGCTGGAAACAACCAGTTTCCCAACTTCCGATGGGACCAGAAGGCCTGAAAATTAGCTGGCCAGCGCATGCATGTGTGCTGGAGCTGAGCTAGGGCAACACTTGTGTGTCCACCAATATGGCTCCATGTGCTACCTGTGGCACGTGTGCCATAGGTTCGCCATCACGGGTGTAGGGTCTCCTGCTTGGGCAGGGGGCTGGACTAGATTACCTCCAAGGACTCTTTCAACTCTGTTATTCTGTTATTCTGACTTCTGGATAGGACCGGTGAAAGTCCCAACTAAGATTTTTTTTTAATTGAAAAAGTTTTACAAATACAGATTTTTCCCCCTGCTTCCCCTAATCCCCCCCACTTCCTCCCCCCCCCACGACTTCCCTAGGTGAAATCCAAATCATACCATATCATATATTACCTTCCAACAGCTCTAACCCCTGACTACACTATAAATTTCTACATCTTAACATTCAACTGAAAGCTATCTGATAATTCCTTGTTTGGTATTTGTTCTGCACATAATCTATCCATTTCTTCCATTCCAACATGTAAGTTTCTTGAGTCTGATCTTTTAAGTATGCTGATATCTTTGCCATTTCTGCAAAACTGGCCACCTTCAAAGTCCATTCTTCTATAGTAGGCATAGAGTCTTTTTTCCAGTATTGGCCAATCAATAATCTAGCTGCTGTAATCATCATCAACTAAGATTTTTGGGGAAATTATTAATGGAAACTTGACAGCCCATGGCCCATTGGGCCATCCTTTCAGAGGTATTTCTCTACCAGATTCCTCAATGCCCTTTAACAATGGCAGCGATTCTAAAAAAGTTCTTAAAAATTCAGGGAGATTTTCCTGAGATGCATCTGCCTTGAAAGTAACCCATGTTGAACTGTATAACACAGTCACATTTCAGGGGTTGACCGCAGGAAACATTTTATGCTATTTTGTATTATGTCATAAAATGTTCTATGATAATGTTTATGACCTAAACGTTTTTATAAAATTTGCCAGATTTCAATTCCATGAGAGTCCTGGATCTTGAATTTCAGACACCTTCTGTAAATTAGTCCATTTGAAGATACCTTGTTGGTCCAAACATTAGTACTCTACACTGCGCCATTTTGCTGAGTAAACAGTTGCACACAGACAGAGAAAGAGAATTTTAGCAGCGTATAAATATATTTGGGAGTGGATTCTGTAAAGCATGTTTTCCAGAATTTAACAAGCCCTGTCGATTTCAAGTAGAATAACACTTTCTTTAGAGAATGCAAACTTTTATTTCTTCTTTTGGGTGGTGTCCAAGTCACTTTTTGGCACTATTTAAGTGCTGACAGTCACAGATTTCAGCAAGACTTGTAAAGAGCAAAAATGTATTTTGCCAATCCCTCCATGAGATATGCAAACAAAAGTAGTGCACTTAAGGCCTTCCATGTATGTAAAACTAAAACCATTAAGCACTGCAAATGCTGAAACATTTTTGGAAGCTAAAACAGTAGCAAGCACAAAGAAAAATTATTTTAATGTGCGAAATGATAGGAATAATAGCCTAATAATCAGGCTATTTCCCTAATTAGGCCTTTCCCTAATTTGCCAGAGTTGAGATGTCTTAATGTCAAAACATTGTCTCCATCCTAAAGTTGGACTTCATATCCTCTCAAGAATGAAAAAACTTTTTCAAAAATAAATCATTTTGAGCAAGCTTTTATTTATTTTTCTGAAAGAAATCTGCATTTGTAAAAAAAAAATACAATCCAAATGTATAAATACAAACAATTACTGTTGCCTCTCTCTCTAATATTTATGGAAACAACTTTTAAATTACAGGTTTTTTAAAAAAAAGCCTTAATTAGTTTAATATCAATAGACATTTTGGTCATGTGGGTTGTCATTGGATGTCATTAATGATCTCGTCAATTTACGCAGATCAAAGTTAATATTTGTTGAAGTAGAAATGGAGGAATAAGCATTTGCTTGCTAATTATGATGTTGGGTTTTTTTAACGGTTTGGAAAACCTTAATTATAAATGATCAGAGCCGATCTTCATAGAGTCGACTGGGGAAGGAAGGACTTTGAAAAACGAATAGTGGGTTTTTTTTGGCCACTCTTTTACATAAATCACTCCTGGGATCGAATCTCTCCTTTCAAAAGGTGATGTTTTTAATGAACTTTGAAACTCGGGGAAAAAAAGTGAATTCTGTCTGGCATTACTTGAAAGAAGAGAAAGATTTGGGATTTTACTTTTTTCCCCGTTTTTTTTTTTTTTAACAGCTCTGCAGGTGAATAAAAAACTGTTTCCCAACTGTAGGGGGGAATACATTTGAACAATATGAATTGGTAATGCAGTCTCTAGGTTTTAATTAGGGATCTATTCTAAGATATCCTTTTTTTCCAAAGCTGCCTCCAATTCTGAAAGCTACGTTTCTGAAAGCCACCAACGCTTTTTTCTGGAAAGAAAACCCAACGAGAACACTTCTGGAAAGTGTTCTCGTTGGGTTGGCCAGATCTGAAAAGGAGACAAAAGGCCAAATAATAAAACTTATGATCATAACTGAGCCCCAAAATTCTGTTGCTAAGCGAGAGAATTGTTAAATGAGTTTTGCTCCGTTTTAACCACCTTTCCTGCCACCGCTGCTAAGTGAATCACTGCGGTTGTTCAGCTGGTAACATGGTTGTTAAGTGAATCTGGCTTCCCCATTGCTTTTGCTTGTCGAGGGGACCACGTCAGAGGTGGGTTTCAGCAGGTTCTGACCAGTTCTGGAGAATCGGTAGCGGAGACTTTGAGTAGTTCGGAGAACCGGTAGGAAAAATTCTGACTGGCCCCGCCCCCATATATTCTCTGCCTCCTGAGTCCCAGCTGATTGGGAAGAAATGGGGATTTTGCATTATCCTTCCCCTGGAGTGGGGTGGGAATGGAGATTTTACAGTATCCTTCCCCTGCCACACCCACCAAGCCACACCCACAGAGCCGGTGGTAAAAAAATTTAAAACCCACCACTGCTTATACGGCAGTGATGGCTAAGCTTTTTGCCGTCGCGTGCCAAAAGCGTGGGGAGCGTGGGGGGTCGCGGGTGCGGGTGTCCACATCCATAACTCAATGCGCTCCACCCTCCCACGCATGCACACGTGACCCCCCCCCCACACTTCCCCCTGCTTTTGGCACGTGATGGCATGGTGGTCCCAGTAGGCCCGTTTTTCCTCCTCCCCAGGCTCCAGAGGCTTTCTAGGAGCCTGGGGAGGGCAAAAACATTCTTACCCCATCTTCTCGGAGGCATTCCGGAGGCCGGAAACAGTCAGTTTCCCAACTTCCGGTGGGACCGGAAGGCTTGAAAATCAGTTGGCCGGTGCACACATGCATGCTGGAGCTGAGCTAGGGCAACACTCACATGCCCACAAATATGGCTCTGCGTGCCACCTGTGGCACCTGTGCCATATGTTCGCCATCACGGTTATAGGGATTCCAAGCAATCTATACATTTGCAGAACAAACATCTAGTTTTAAGTCAAAAATTCTTCAAACTGCTCTTGCATTGGGTTATCTTTTACAGTGAATCCTTGAAATAAAACATATTTCAATACCATCTAGAAACAAACGCTCGAGTGGCTGTTTCCATGCAAATGATTATACCCCGTTTCCCCGAAAATAAGACCCAACCAGAAAATAAGGCCTAGTGTGATTTTTCAGGATGCTCATAATGTAAATCCTACCCCCCAAAATAAGCCCCAGTTAAGACTGTCAACCAGACAGAGGCATTTAGTACTGTATTTTCCACAAAATAAGACCTAACCGGAATATAAGCCTGAATGCGTCTCTTTTTTTTGTCTCAAATTGTGTAGGGTCTCCTGTGGTTTTTTTTTTTGAAAAGTCTCTTGTCCGTCGCTAATCATCTTTTAACTATTTTTAATTATTAATTGTTCGGGGATGCTCTTTTACCATTTCCTCTCTTTTTTAATTACCTCAACTTTTCCTCTTCTTTTTCTTCCTTTCTCTTCCTTCTTCGGACCCTTTCGACTTTCTTCATTCCTCTTCTCCTTCCCTTTCTTACTTCCCCTTCCTTTTCGTTCACCCCTCTCTTCTTTCTTTTCTAACCTTCTCTCCTACTCTTCTTTCCTCTCTCCTTTCTTCCTCTCCTTTTCCCTCTTTTCTATCCCCCCTCTCTCTTTTCCTCTCTTCTCCCCTCCTACCCTTTCTCTACTCCTCTCTCTTTTCCCACTCCCTTGTTGTTTCCATTTTCAATTCAGTCTAGAATGGTATTCGGGCAGCCCCGATTTTCTATTTATACACATCTTCATTTCAATTTCTTTGTTGTTTAATAATTACAACTATTTCATCATTCATGTACACTTTTTATAGCAACACTTTTTCCCTCCCTGCCCCTTCCCCCTTTTTCATTTACCTGGGTTTCTATTCTTTCCATTATCTTTTCTAGCCGTAATGCATCTTTTGGAGAAAAAATGAATATAAGACCTGGTCTTATTTTGGGGAAAACATGGTAGATGCACAGGTAATCCTCGACTTAACAACCACAGTTGAGCCCAAAATTTCTGATGCTAAGTGAGACAGTTGCTAAGTGAGTTTTGCTCCGTTGTGCAAGCTTTCCTGCCACTAATCACTGCATGGTTGTTAACTGAATCTGGGTTCTCCCTTGACTTGGCTTGGGGATCACATAACCCCGGGACACTGCAACCATCGTAAATGCGAGTCAGTTGCAAAGCATCCGAATTCTGATCATGTGACTGCGGGCATGCTTGCAATGCTGGTAAATGTGAAAAATAATCATAAGTTACTTTTTTCAGTACCATTGTCACTTTGAACAGTCACTAAACAAATGACTGTAAGTCAAGGACTATCTGTAGAGACAAACTGAAGCAAAATGTCTTCAAAGACAAACCAGAAAGTCCAGTTGCCTCTTGAAAAAGCACCTTTGGGACAACTGTGACCTGGATGATGGAGAATCTCCATAGACATAAAGATAAAAACGAATCTTTATTGTCTGCTGTATGTTAAAGCAAAATATATATGACAGTGGGAAGCCTGAGGGTCAGTTTGTGTTGTCCTAGGGACCTTACTTTGAATTGAATTTGGTTTTTCAATTTGTCCAATACTTTGAATTTTTATTTCACCACATATTCCAGTTATGGCTTATTTTGATTTAAAGAACCTATAGAAATGTAACAGTGAAGAACTCACTTAAGAACATTTCAGATCTCTGGTTTCTCCAAGAACACATTTTTTCCTCTACTTAGTCAATTCGCCAAGCCTTGCTGATACATTTTGCATCCGCAATGTAATATTAAAAATCATATAAATAAAATAAAACAGGAATTTTTGAGTTCTGCAGCAGTTTCAGAAGCTGAACTTTTTGCACTAATAGAACTCTTAAGAGCTCAACTGCGCCCTGTGTGGAGAACAGTGGCCTTTACCCCTGAAAGATTAATTTAATCTTTACCCCACACTGAAGGTTGTCATCAATATGCAATTAAATAGATGACCC
Source organism: Masticophis lateralis (assembly GCA_030761175.1). Taxonomy (NCBI): domain Eukaryota; kingdom Metazoa; phylum Chordata; class Lepidosauria; order Squamata; family Colubridae; genus Masticophis; species Masticophis lateralis. The sequence goes on along the minus strand of JAUDYJ010000012.1, from coordinate 21,413,859 downwards.
TGCATTCTGATCAAAGCTATATACAGTAAAAAAAAACCCTACCTTTTTATGACCCAGTAGTCCCTATTCGGGGTAGCGTCCGGGGACAAGACAGGACTGGGTGGAGCTGTGCGTTTACTGGACAGATGCCCTTCCTGACACCTACATGGAGTTCACAGCAGATATTTTCTCTTTCCACCTGATAGAGAAACATCTGCTGCTACCTTGGATTGAACTCTCAACCTTCCAAGCAGAGGCAAGCTTCTTGACCACTAGGCCAACATGCCAATCACTATTTCTGTATACAATAAATTAATAAAAATATATTAATTTTCATTTAAATGTATATCGAGAAGGGTTTGGACTTTGCCAAGTAGGCTGCTCTAATCACACACACGGCAACCAAACAATGAATTCTAGTTTGAAAAAATGACATCATGATCAGCATGACATCATATTAAAGCTGTTTTTCTTTTTTAAAAGCAGCGTCCTCAGCCCTCCTCTCTCCCCCACTACCAAAGATCAGCTGAAAGCACCTGATTTTGACCAGGATTTGTTCCATCTTGTCATTTCTCTTGAGAGGACAGCTTTAGCAAGTCTCTATACGGATATTCCTTGACTTACGACTATAATTGAGTCCAAAATTTCTGTTGTTAAGTGAGACACCTGTTAAGTGAATTTTGACCCATTTTATGACCTTTCTTGTGACAGTTGTTTTTTTTTAATAAGTTTTTTATTTTTATTTTTAAACAAACCATCAATCAATCAGTGTAACACCTGGATACAAAAATTTGTGTGTCCTCATATTTAACATTTATCATCATTTTCTTAGTACATATTTATCGCTCTTCTTACATGTATATTTAATGTGTTACAACATATTTTCCCCATGTTTCTTATTTTTACATTGTCTATTGTCACTATTCAATCTCTATCCATTGATAAAATTGCCCACATATGTTGTACTACTCCAATTCTTCCTTCCCTCTAATTGCTAACGTTAATCTACTCATTTCTGCACATATTTTCTTAATTAGCTCTCCCTTTGTAGGAATCTTTTTTTTTTTTGCTTTCCAATTTTGTACAAAGATCATTCTTGCTGCTGTTATTACATGTATAATCAAATATGCATTTTCTTTACTAAATTTCTCTGGTAAGATACTGTCAAGTGTTTGCAAGCCACCTGCATATGTGTCATGTAGACACTAGTGGAGGCAGAGAGTGCCTTCACCCCTATGTGGAAAGGAGGGGCTTACCCTGAGTATAAAACCCCCTCCAACCTTTCCACCTTGCTTTCTCTCTTATGCATTTGTTCCCCATGAGACCTGATCTCTGATCAGGGTAGTCACACACACTGTGTGCCCCCTACCCTACAATGAAGACCAAGACAGCCTTTGTACATAGTTAATAGGCTTTATTATATGAAATAAATACATTTAAGATATTTATTTCATGCATCTGCCTCTGGACTCTTCTATGCTCCTGAGTGTTTCTACGATCCCAAATTCCACAGATACCCAACAGGTCACAGTTGTTAAATGAATCACTGCAGTTGATACGTTAGTAATCCTGTTGTTAAGTGAATCTGGCTTCCCCATTGACTTGGCTTGTCAGAAGGTCCCAAAAGAGGATCACGTGACCTTGGGACACTGCAACCGTCATAAATATGAACCAGTTGCCATATATCTGAATTTTGATCACGTGACCATGGGAAGGCAACAAAAGTCATAACTATGAAAAACAGCCATAAGTCATTTTTTTCCGTGCCGTTGTAACTTTGAATGATCAATAAACAAACTATTTTAAGTAGAGGTCTACCTGTATTTTCTAATTGGGCAATTTGTGAGATATTCTGGGGCAAAAAAGGAATATCCATCCATCATTCCATCCATCCATCTCTCTAATTTCTCTGTCTCAATCTCTGTTGTCTTTCCTATGTCTCTATCAGTCCTCCCTCCCCCCCTCTTTCTCTCTCCCTCCCTTCCCCTCCCTCCCTCCCCCTTCCCTCCTCTCATTTTTTCTTTCTGCATTTATTGGTCGAATCAAGTTCACGCCACAAACTTTCAAGCCAAATCTGCCGTTTAACTGAGGACTTGCAGAACTCCAGAGAAACCCAAGATGGAGCTTTATTTTGAACACATTTTGTTGTAAAGCATATTTATTCTTGGCCTCCTGCGTATTCTGCCTGGAAGTCATTCCAGCGATACTTGGATTATATTATAGATCAGCTCACATATTCAGCCTGTGCTTGTTCTTTTGCAAAAATGGGTTTCTTTGAGAAAAAATTCGGTCGAAGCTGCATCTCCTTGCCGATGAGACTTTTCATCATCCAGCTTTACGTTATTCCACCCTATGGACTCTTTCTTGAGTCAACAAGATAGCATCCCAGTCTGCATTCGTCAAATCCCCCTCAGCTCAACGCTGGGACTGAGGAGTTGTGTTTTTTCTGCTGTTTTAATGTGAGACACATTAATGATAGTCATTGCTGGTTTCCCCTGGTTTCTGCAATCCTGTGTCACCAGCTGGTGACCATCAATTTTTAAAAAAATACCTTTTTATGACTCTGTAATCCCTGTAAAGTTCCAGGGCTCCTAGGAAAGGAAGACCCTCAATTCCATTTATGTGAACAATATTTACTAAAAGCCAATTGGTTACAGTACAGCAAAGCCAGAAATCAACATTTGTGTATGAAGGCTCCCAAGTTCATCTTCCGTTTTCCATTCCTCCGCAGCCCCCCACCCCGTTATCTCTCTATTGCCCAGTTACATCCAAAGGAATTCTTCAGAGTTGAAGAAGCTTCTTGGATGAGAAGCAAAATGTCTTCACAGAAAAACCAGAAAGTCCAGTTGTCTCTTGAAAAAGCATCTGTGGGACATCCAAAGGAATTGTTTGGGTAGCAGGCCCCGCATCAGCGGGCTAGATTGGGGGGCTGTTGCATCCCACTCCCAGGGATTTGGCCTTGGGATAGTGAGCTGATACCTTGAGAAGGCACAATGATTTCTGTTTCCCCCTCCCAGCAGCTCTCCCCTCCCCACCAGTCCGTGGCAGGCTGACGTTTAGCAAAGCAAGGCTGGAACTCAGGGTGGCAATTCTGACATCTTCTGGTCTTACTATTCAATGTTCTATGTCCGTGATGGCGAACCTATGGCACGGGTGCCACAGGTGGCACCCATAGCCATATCAGTCGGCACGCCAGCTCAGCTCTGGCGTGAAATGCGCACTCCGGCCAGCTAATTTTGCAGCCTTCTGGGCTCACCAGAAGTAGAGAAACAGGCTGTTTCCGGCCTCTGGAGGGCCTGGGGGTGGGTGGGGAAGGCTTGTTTTTCTTTCTCACCTGGCTCCAGATCCTCTCTATGCATCTGGGGAGGGCGAAAACAGCCCTCCCCACCCCCTTGGAAGCCCTCCGGTGGCCTGAAACGGCCCATTTCCCAACTTCCAGTTGGACAGGAAGTGACGTTTTTTGCTGTCCCCAGCCTCATGTATTCAAATGTCAAAAAAGGGGGTGGGGAAGGCTGTTTTCACCCTCCCCAGATGCATAGAGAGGATCTGGAGCCAGGTGAAAAAGAAAAATGGGCCTACCGGGGCATCACATGCCAGGAGTGGGGTGGAGGGGGTTGTGCACACATGCGCAGGGTGGGGCACATAGAATTATGGTTGTGGGCAAGCATGTGAACCTCCCCTGCCCCACCCCCCCTTCCTGGCACGCGATGGCAAAAAGGTTAACCATCACTGTTCTATGTTCTAAATCAGAGGTCTTCCAACTTGGCAGCTTTAAGACTTGTGGACTATGCTTATTAAACAGCTGCCTTGTTTAGCGGCAGAAATTTTGAGTTCAATTGTGGTCGGAAGTCTAGGGCTACCTCTGTGTTCTGTCCTGTTGGACTGTGTGCAACTCGACATGCAGCTAAACCCACCTATCCTCCAATAAAACTGACCATTTGCACAGATCTGGATGCTTTATTGAAAGAACAGGATATGGTGAAACTGGGGAAAACAGGGATACATACATGCCTTCTCCAAATGCTAAAGGAAATGGAGTCTGGCTTCCCAGCGTGCACTTGTTTTGAGAGTGCGCACTGATGGGTAAAATGGGTTGGGTCAGCTTCAAATAATATACTGTATTTTCCTGCGTACTTTCTAACACACAAAAATTTTCTCAAAAGTCGGGGGTTGTTTTATACGCCGGGTCTCATTCTCCTGTAACCAGGGAGACCAGCCCATAAGGCTCTGACGAGCCTTAAATGGCTCTGAGGAGGGTCGTCTTATACGCCCAGTCGTCTTATACGCCGGAAAATATGGTAATTGTTCATTGTCCTTCTGGCCACTGGATGGGGCTAGAGAGCAACAACAGCATATAAAAGTTATATGCTGGGGCATGACACTCTGTTAAGTGCGTTTGACACCTTAGGGCAGTGATGGCAAACCTTTTTGGCACCGAGTGCCCAAACTAGAACATGCATGCATGTGTGTGTGCTGGAATGCTGGAAACCCGAAGACCAGCTGGTTGGCGTGCACATGCCTGTTTTTTGGCCATTTTTTTGGCCGTTTTCAGGCTGTTTTTTTGGGCTGTTTTCAGGCCATTTTCTGGTGCTCTGGTGCCCGCGAAGACCAGCTGGCATGCAGGTAACCAGAAGAGTTGCTGGAGATGGTGTGCGTGCCCACAGAGAGGACTCTGTGTGTCACCTCTGGCCCGCGTGCCATAGGTTCACCATCATGGCTTTTGGGTATTTATAAATATAATAGAGAGGGAACATAAATAAATAAACATTAATAAATAAATAAATCACTATCAAAAGTACACCACCACCCGAAACCTTGAAGGTAGACAATCTATAAAGTGCTGCCTGCAACTGAGCCAGAAACCCTCAGCTCCATTTCCTGATTTTCATCAACTGGAAGACCAGGTTTTTTAAGTGATCTATTTCAGCCTTAAGACCTCATCATAAAAATGGGGAAACTGCAACAATTTATCTTGGAGAAAAGGCAGGAACAAGAACCAGAGAAATCTCTTGGATATTCAGAAGAAAACAGTGCAGTAAATTATTAGTGATTCTTTTAAAATAGACTGATATTAAACACGGGCTGGAAAAAAAAAAAACATTGCAAAATTTCTTGATCGCTGCCAGATATTTACTTTCTGAGCAGGCATAAATTTCAACGCACGATGCATATAACAAAACTTTGACAGCCAATCCTGAACTGACGCACCTCCGTATCATTAGAATGGGGTCATGGTGGTACCAAATGATGATTTTTTAAATGTGTGAATGAATTACAATAAAACTAAGGGAATGCTTGACATTGTGCTATCAGTGCTTGCAAAAGGATGCGTACCCCCCCCCCCCAGTGTGGGATCTGCAGCTTCCTTCCAACTAAATCAAAATAAAGGTGACTTTAATAATTGAAATGGGGGAAAAAATGGCTGCAATCACCCAAGGCTGCCCATTTTTGAATCTCTTCCTACCAGGCTGAAATGTCTTTCTTTCTTTCTTTCTTTCTTTCTTTCTTTCTTTCTTTCTTTCTTTCTTTCTTTCTTTCTTTCTTTCTTTCTTATTTATTTATTAGTTAGATTTATATGCCACCCTTCTCCAGAGACTCAGGGCGGCTTACAATGCGTTAAGCAATAGCCTTCATACTTTTGTATATACCTGCTTAGTAGGGCTTTTGGCCCCCACTAAGCAGTGTTCTTTTTTTAATACAAAGTCAACTAATTGCCCCCACGATCCGGGTCCTCATTTTACCTATCTCAGAAGGATGGAGGGTCAAGTCAATCTTGAGCCTGGTGAGATTCGAACTTGCAATAATTGCAGGCAGCTGGCAGCTAAGTGCTACTTTAACAGCACTTATGAGATCTTGGAGTAAGTAGATCACTTAGCCTCCCCTCTTGTCTTCCAAAAAAATGTCCAATGGACTGAGATTAAACTGACTTTACCACCAAAAACATTTAAAACCAACTTTTGGCTTGCTACTTTTTTATTTATTTGTTTTATTGTATATAATTGTGAAGACGCTCGCCTCGCCTCAGAAGGTTGAGAGTTCAATTTTAGGCAGCGGCAGATGTTTCTCTCCTAGGCCACAAAGAAAAAATATCTGTTGTGAACGCCGTGTAGGTGTCAGGAAGGGCATCTGGCTAGTAAACACACAACTCCATCCATTCGCCCTGACTCTATCCCAAATTAAGGGATTACGGGGTCATAAAAAGAGAATGTTATTATATATAATTTATATATATAATGACTTCCCTTTCCTTCTTTCTCCTTTTCCTTTTCCTTTTCTTTCCTTCCCTCTCCTCTCCTCTCCTCTCCTCTCCTCTCCTCTCCTCTCCTCTCCTCTCCTCTCCTCTCCTCTCCTCTCCTCTCTTCCCCTTCCCCTTCCTTTCCTCTTTGCTTCCCTTCCCTTCTTTCACTTCCCCTTCCCCTTCATCTTCTGTTCCCTTCTTTCTCCTTTTCCTTTTCTTTCCTTCCCTCTCCTCTCCTCTCCTCTCCTCTCCTCTCTTCCCCTTCCCCTTCCTTTCCTCTTTGCTTCCCTTCCCTTCTTTCACTTCCCCTTCCCCTTCATCTTCTGTTCCCTTCTTTCTCCTTTTCCTTCCTTTCCCTTCTTTCTCCTTCCCTTCCCTTCCCTTTTTTTATCTTCCGTCCCCTCCCCTCCTGTTCTAACCTCAAGCCACAGCACTCAACTTCCCAATCCTCCCATATCTCTGCCCTACATGCCATCTCAGAAGAGACTGCTGGTCCATTAAGCTGCTTGCCAGCCATCCGGTTAAGATTCAGCTGGGTGCTTGCACACCCCGGAGAGCACGACTGACCTAGAATGCCAGGGGGGAGCCTGCGACATAATTTTTCTTCTTGGCGGGCAGCGATTCTGTGCACGGGAAGCCTTCACTGATGGAGGCAGAAAACTCGGGAGAACATTTTCATACGTCACATGCAGCCACGGGATGCTGTCTCGCTTTGTGTGTCATCCAGATTGTTTTGTTGTTTTTTTTAAATTGAGCCTTGCGTATCTGTTAATAATCTACTGATTAACCGATTTATATTTGGGCACAAACGTTGCTATCCCAGCAGGGGAAGTAATTGGCTGCTTTTACAAGCCCTTGACCCTCTCAACGCAGATGGCATTCCAACGATGCCAAGCAGATGCTGCAAGTGGTCTCTCGGGAGCCCAGCGACAGCTCCTCCGTGGGGCTCCGTAATTAAATTTGAACACCCCTGCCGAGAATTGGAAGGTACCTGGAATAATTTTCGGCGCTGCTCGGCTTGCTTTGCAGGGCTGACCTGGAGGCATTAAAAATGAAGTTTCTGCTCCGACGTTCGCGGACAGGGCCATGCCAGGAGCAGCAGAGGAAGACAAACAGCTAATCCTTTGGGAGAGGAGGAAAGCTTTGGGGAGCCCGTGCGATTGCAAAGCCAGTCGAAGGGCTGAGGTCATAGATTCAGATATAATAACAGATTACCAGAGTTGGAAGGGATCTTGTAGGTCATCTAGTCCAACCTAAGAGTCTGGATAGCTCAGCAGACTAAAAGCATTGTTATTAAAGACCAGCTGTCTGCAATTACTGTAAGTTCGAATCTCGCCAGGCTCAAGGTTGACTCAGCCTTCCATCCTTTCTAAGGTAGGTAAATTGAGGACCCAGTTTGTGGGGGCAATAAGCTGACTTTGCATAAATATACAAAAGTATGAAGGCTATTGCTTAACGCATTGTAAGCCGCCTTGAGTCTCTGGAGAAGGGCGGCATATAAATCTAATTTAAAAAAAAAAAAGTCAGAAATCTCTTTTCTCCAGCTAAGGCAGTGTTTCTCAACCTTGGTAGCTTGAAGATGGGTGGACTTCAACTCTCAGAAGATTCTGGGAGTTGAAGTCCACCCATCTTCAAGCTACCAAGGTTGAGAAACACTGAGCTAAGGGTTCTCAGGAGCCCAAAGGAAGTCATAAATTATGACTGGGAAAATGTGCTCTCTCTCTCTCTCTCTCTCTTTTTTTTTTGTTCCACCTCGATTTTGCAAATGTCTTAAGCTCAGTTTGCAAATCTATAAGGGCCTGGATAGCTCAGCAGACTAATGCATTGTGATTAACTCCAGCTGTCTGCAATTACTATAAGTTCGAATCTCCCCAGGCTCAAGGTCGACTCAGCCTTCCATCCTTTCTAAGGTGGGTAAATTGAGGACCCAGTTTGTGGGGGCAATAAGCTGACTTTGTATAAAATATATACAAAAGTATGAAGGCTATTGCTTAATGCATTGTAAGCTGCCCTGAGTCTCTGGAGAAGGGCGGCATATAAATCAAATTAAAAAAAAAACTCTTCCCCGCCCAAGCAGGAGACCCAACACCATTTCTGGAAGATGGCAGTCCAGTCTCTTCTTGAAAGCCTCCAGTGATGAAGCTCCCATAACTTCTGAAGGCAACTTCTGTTCCATGGGTTGATTGCTCTCACTGTCAGGAAATTCCTCCTTATTTCCAGGTTGAATCTCTTTTTGGTCAGTTTCCATTCACTATTCCTTGTCTGGCCTTTGGATACCTTGGAAAATAACTTGACCCCCTCCTCTCTGTGGCAATCTCTCAAATATTGGAACATGTCTCCCCTGGTCCTTCTCTTCACTAGACTAGCCATGCCCAGTTCCTGCAACCGTTCATTGTATGTTTTAGCCTCCAGTCCTCTCATCATCCTGGTTGCTCTTCTCTGCACTCTTTCTAGAGTCTCAACGTCTTTTTTTATAGTGTGGTGACCAAAACTGGATAATAAAAACAAGCAGGATGAGGGCCTCCCTGCCTTTAAATTGAACTGGTCTGATTTTATGCCAAAAGAGCTAACTATTCTGATTTATATTTAGATACAAACCATTTTCTTTGGACATAGGAAGGCATTTTATAAGAATTAGTAGCCAGGTAACCCTCAATGTATGACCACAGTCGAGAGCAGAATTTCCACTGCTAAGGTGGTTCTTAAGTGAGCCGTGCCTTTTTTATGATCTTCTTTCCAGGGTTAAGTGAATCATTTGATTGTTAAGTGAATCCAGCTTCTCCAACGATTCTTCCCTGTCAGAAACTGGATGGAAATGGCGATCACGTGACACAAAGACCCCAGGACTTTGCAACCATCATAAATACATTGATACGTGTTTGGCTTTTGTTCTTTTGACTTATTCTATCTTAAATCTGTAGGAAATTTAAAACCGAACAGTTTTATCCTCAATAAGAATAGAATAGAGTAGAATAGAATAGAAATATTTATTTATTCAATTTGTATACCACCCTTCTCCTATTGGATTCAGGGCGGTGCACAGCCAAAGACAAAAAAACATACCAGTACAAAATTTAAAATCATTAAAAGAATTACACAGCTTTGACCCACAATTTAAACAATCCAACTAAAACCCAATTGACACTTAAAAAGGTAACAAAAAAAAGGGGGGGCAGGCTTTACGCCCGCCCTACTTGATGGAAAAGAAAAGTTTTTAGGGCACAGCGAAAAGCCCGGAGATCTGGAATAGGAACAGGAACAGGAATAGAATAACAGGGTTGGAAGGGACCTTGGAGGTCTTCTAGTCCAACCCCCTGCTCAGGCGGAAACCCCTAAATCATTTCAGACAAATAGTTGTCCAATCTCTTCTTAAAAACTTCCAGCATTGGAGAATTCACAACTTCTGGAGGCAAGTTGTTCCACTGGTCAATTGCTCTCAGTGTCAGGGAATGTCTTCTTAGTTCTAGGTTGCTTCTCTCCTTGATTAGTTTCCACCCGTTGCTTCTTCTTGCTGATTGCTGATTGTCCAAATTTTGATCACATTGACTGGGGAGGCTGTGAGAGTTGTAAGTGCAAGGATTGATCTCAAGTCACCTTTTCAGTGCTGTTGTAACTTTGGTCATTAAACAAGTGGCTGTGAGTCAAGGATTACCTGAAGAGGTATTGTATTTATTCTAGTAGAAGGCTACCCTACTAGGATTGGGGTAGGGAAAAGGAGACTTTTTCTTGGGAACGTCACAAACGGGGAATGTTGCAGCCATTGTAAATACGTGTCAGCTACAAAGTGCTTAAATTTGGATCATATGACCGTGGGGCAATGGTCATAAGTGCAAGGATTGGTTGCAAATAACTTGTTTAGTGCTGTTGTGTGCTGTCCTGCTCACTCTCACACACACATAATGGCGATTTAGGGGTTTTATTAATATTCCCCAGCAGTTCCCTTCACCAAAAACCCACAAGTGTCCCAATTAAGTCCAGCCACATGCTAGTCCACAGAGCAATGGCCAAAGAGTCCACAAGGCACTTGAAAGTTTCCCAAATGATAAATAAAATTCAGTCCACAATATAAGAGGGTTCGCAAGGCAAGAAAAGTCCAGAGTTCCCAAGGCACGATCCAAAGTCAAGGCATGGTGTCAATCCAAAGGGAGGCAGGAATCACAACGACCAGGAAACACATAGCTAAGAAATGAACACCTTCTCAGCATCATGTCCTAAGTGCTAAATAGCCAGCTTCTGGTGCGGCCCATCAAGAGGGGCGAGGCTGCCTCCTCATGAGTAATCGGGATGAGCTTTGTTGCCTTTTCTCTGCCCTACGTGTTCTGGGATCAGGTGCAGGAGGCAGTTCCTGTTGTGGTCCACCAGCAGCCTATGGAGCGGAGTTGGACAGTGAGGAGGCTGGGGAGGAACATAGGCCAGTCCTGGAGTCTGGGGAAGGCTCGGAGGAGGGCTCTGCGTCAGAGGCAGAGATGGGGCCAAGCCATCTGGGAGTTATGCATGGACTCCGGTGCCTCCAGAGTCGAACATCAGAGAGGCAGTGGAACAGGAGGAACCTGTTCATAGTGCACACATGCGCAGAGCTGCCAGAAGACAAGAACAATTAAGACAAAAGGGACAACTCGGGAGTAAGGCCTGGAGATGATTGGCAGCTCCCATAAGGCTTAAAAGAGGAGCAAAGCCACATGGGCCTTTTGCAGGAAAGCAACATTGTTAATTCTGTTCCCAGTCGGCATCTCTGTTTGATTCTGGACTCCGTGTGGCTTTGCCAAGTAGGTCTTTGGCAGTGTGTCAAGGGAGATAAAGGTTGGTGATTATCCTGAAGGACTTCTCCCAAAGGACTTTTTGCAATTAATTGGGACTCAGCTGTGAATGAACGTAATTCACAGCTGTTGCAGTAAAAGAGGTTTTTGGGACTACTCCTGTGTTTTAATGACCCAGGAAGCCTAGATCACAACAGTTCCTCATCACTGACTGGCTGCAGCTGCAGGCTTTCTCCATCTGGAGCCTCAGGGCTGTCCTGATGCAGCTGCCCTTCAGCCAAATCCCTCTCAGGTGGCTGCTGGGAGCCATTGACCAACTCCCCTCCTGATGTACCTGGGACTGGTTCAAACTCTTCCGAACTGATATCTGGAGAGGTATCTGGGGAAGCATCCAGGGGAGTCACCACAGGTTGTACTTTGAACGGTTGCTAAACGAATGATTGTAAGTTGTCAACTACCTGTATAGTCAGGACTGCTTTTATTGTAATAGCTACAGCAACAGAACTCTGAACATGCTTCCTCCTCCTTCCCTTTATCTTTATGTGAACTAGGAAAGGGCTTGTGTGAGATGTTTTCTCAACTTATTGTTGTTGTTTTTTGGCCCTGGATCAATCCACGTTTATCTGAATGGTACCTTGGTAGCAGCTCTTCTTCTGGTCCTATGCTCTCTACACAAATCCTATCCTTGCACTTATCTATTTGTTACTTTCTTGCTGATCTCCTCCTCCACCACCACCTCCTCCTCCTCCTCCTCCTCCTCCTCCACATAATAATGTACTGTCTTTTGCCTGTACCTAGTGCTGAAAATATATAAGCTTCCCTTTATTGAGAATCGCATCAAGCCTTTCCTTGAACGGTTAATTCTTCCTGCATATTTGATTGCCATTTTTGAAATGTTACACAGAGTCTTCAAAGAGTAATTGTATTCTAAAAGAAAGTAAACATCAGGTAATAAAAAAGTGAATTTAACTAACAGATTGACAGAGAGAAAAATAGGCAATGTTGCCACTGAAAGTTGTGCAGTGAGTTTCCGTATAAAATTCATCCAATTTACGCAAGATTTCTTCTTTTTTTCTCCTACTCCGCAGTGGAGGTGGGGAGTGGGTTGATTTGATTTATATGAGGTTGGATGTCTGGAGTAATTTTACACAACATTGTGGCTTGCGTGGTTGTTATTTTTCCAATTTTGCTTTGCTTTTAATATTTCCTCATATCTGCAGATGTCCCTTAGCCCCTTTGTTTCTGAAAACAGGAGAGGGGAATTGTGTACCTCGCTCTGACTGTGAAATAATCTTGGTTCCCATATTTCATTAAATGGTTTAACATCAGATATTATGATCTGATTTAAATTGCAGGCTTGGGAATACTTGAGTCTTGTGAATTAATTAGCATTAAAAGTCAAAGTCGAAAATAAAGCATTATACCTCTTATCCCCCTTCAGGCTTTGCTCGTGCCCAGAGTCTCCCATGGTGTTTGGGGACAGGAAAAACCCACGTCACTGGTAGCTGAACCGCTCAGGAGTAGCTGCTTCAAGTATTTAGGCGTTGATCTGAGTGGTGTAGATTAATAATAATAATAATAAAAAATCTTTTCTTTGTGTGCACTTCGGAGACTTAAAAACCAAAACCTTGATTTATCATGCAAATCCCCTCTTTAAAGATCGGAAGATTTTCATCCTGACGTTAATCAGAGGCCACTATGTTCATTCTAATAGCATTAGAGATACTCCAGCAAGTATTCCCGCCCATCCAAGGGTCTGGAGTATATGGGTGCGCTCACAAAATATTGTTAGAGATAATATGGTACCAATAAAGGAGGATATTTGTAGCTCAGGGTTGAAATGAGGGGTCTTTGGTGCTCTCTCAGCTTGGTTGTTTTCTTGTAGATGTGTCAATAATAATAATAATAATAATAATAATAATAATAATAATATACTATTACTAAAAATAATAATAACAAAGTACCAGGACTTGCAAATTGAAGTTGAGCGACTGTGGAAAAAGAAATCGTGTGTTGTCCCAATTGTAATTGGAGCCCTTGAAGCAATACCCAAAGGGCTACCCCGCTATTTAGAAATTCTAAATTTACCGGACTTGAACATTTTGACTTTACAAAAAACCACCTTACTCGGAACAGCTTACATCCTCCGACGATACCTTAACAGTTCCTAGGTCCTTGGTTAGGACTCGAGCTGCTGAGCTATTAACCAGCCTCAAAGACTGTGAATCTCACTACAGATTAACCAATAATAATAATTTTTTTTCTATACTGCCCTTCTCCCGAAGGACTCAGGGTGGTGTACAACCTATTACCCAATTAGGTAACATCATCAGTATTAGAAGGTGTGTGGGGAGAGGAGGAGGAGGAGGAGAAGGAGGAGAAGGAGGAGGGAGAGGAGCGGGAGGACAATGACTGTGGACTGGACAACCCAATGACTGGGTTGAAATGTGGAGTCCTTAGTGCTCTCTGACCTTGGTTGTTTTCATGGAGACATTTCATTACCCAAATAAGTAACACCATCAGTACTACAAGGGAATGGGATATTGAGAGAGGAGGAGGAAAAGGAGGATGAGAAGGAGGATGACTATGGGGTCCTTGGTGTATCTAAGCTTAGTTGATGTTCCATTACCTGAACATCATCAGCTCAAACCCCATTCCCTTCTGGCACTGATGATATTACCTAGTTTGGGTAACAAAACACCTGCAAGAAAACCAAGCTCAGAGAGCACCAGGGGCCCCTCAGATAATATGATGTCTTCCATCAACTCAATTTGCTTCTGCTTTATTTTCTTCTGGGCCAATGGACCCACTTCCAAAGCGAGTGCAGTCACATAACCTTACTGTTGTGGTGGACCTTTCCTCCTTGTTCGTTTTTCATTAAAATTGAGGTTTCACGGCAATAGCACTTATACCGCTTCACAGTGCTTTACGGCCCCTCTCTAAGCGGTTTACGGAGTCAGCCTCTTGCCCCCAACAATCTGGGTCCTCATTTAACAGGCCATGGAAGGCTGAGTCAACCTTGAGCCGGTCAGATTCAAACTGCTGGCAGTCAGCAGTTAGCCTGTAATATTGCATTCTAACTACTACTGCAATAGAATAGAATAGAATAGAATAGAATAGAATAGAATAGAATAGAATAGAATAGAATAGAATAGAATAGAATAGAATAGAATAGAATAGAATAATGGAATGAAGAATAGAATAGAATAGAATAGAATAGAATAGAATAGAATAGAATAGAATAGAATAGAATAGAATAGAATAGAATAGAATAGAATAGAATAGGAATAGGAATTAGAAAAAATAGAAATAGCACTTAAGACTTATATACCACTTCACAGTGCATTACAGCCCTCTCTAAGCGGTTTACAAAGTCAGCCTCTTGCCCCCAACAATCCAGGTCCTCAGTTTACCTACCTCGGAAGGAGGGAAGGCTGAATCAACCTTGAGCTTGGTGAGATTCAAACTGGCAAATTGCAGGCAGAAGAAACCTGCAGTACTGCACTCTAATCGCTGCGCCACCACAGCTCACCACAACATCATCCCATGAGCTCAGTGGTATCTTTAAACAGTCTTCTAATTTTGTTAATGTCAACAACTCCAGGTAGCTCTCAACTTACAAAACCCCCCAAAAGGTACTTATGACCTTATTCTGAAGGTCCATGGCTGCCCACTCAATTCTCTAAGGACATGTGACAGCATTTTGGGTGCTCAGCTTGCATTTACAACTTGCTTGCATTTACAACGTTTTTGGCAGAAACTAGAGTTTATTTCCAGTTTCTAACAAAAACTATGGAGAACAGTGGAATTGCTTAACAGACATCCTCCCCCTAAAAATCGTAAAATTGGGTTGGTCACTTAATGACTTGCTTTACGACCATCGTGCCTTAGGACTGTCATTGCCAGGGTCAGTTAGGGTTGTAAATCAAGGATTACTGGTCCCTTCCTGCTTTGGAAATTCTTTTGGTTTTTCTCTTTCACATCTCTTCTATTCCTGAGGTAATGCTGGTTTTGGGATTTGAAGAAGTTCAACACCGTCTCTTCGCTGACATTTAAGCAAGGGAATCAAATTAACTTTGATCTCAAAACTCAAAGTGGATTGTACTCAGGTTGCCGTAATTCTACAACAGATCGACAGTCTGTTGATTGCCTTTGGCTGGACTATTTATTTCTTTGTTTTTCTTTGTTCAATTTATTTATTTATTTGTTCAACTTGTATGCCGCCTTTCTCCGAAGACTCAAGGAGGCTTACAATGCATTTAAAAACCATATATAAAAACATTAAACATTAAAACATTAAAAACAATTGAAACCCATTCACACCATTCATGGCCGGATCTTGCCAGATCTCAACAGTGAGATCAATAGCCCCAGGCCTGCCAGAAAAGCCAGGTCTTCACTGCTTTTTGGAAGGCCAATAGGGTGGGGATGGTCCAGATCTCAGGAGGTAACTGGTTCCAGAGAGCCGGGGCAGCCACAGAGAAGGCCCACCCCTGCGGGCCCACCAGCTGGCACTGTTTAGCTGATGGAACCTGGAGGAGACCAACTCTGTGGGATCTTACTGGTCGCTGGGAGCTATGCGGTAGAAGGCAGTCTTGAAGATAGCCTGGCCCTGAGCCATGTAGGGCTTTAAAGGTAATAACCAAGACCTTGAATTGTGATCGGAGACCAATAGGGAGCCAGTGCAGCTTGCGGAGAATTGGTGTAATGTGGGTGTATCTAGGTGCACCCATGACAGCTCGCGCGGCTGCGTTCTGGACCAACTATAGTTTCTGAATACTCTTCAAGGATAGCCCCATGTACAGTGCGTTGCAATAATCTAACCATGAGGTGACAAGGGCATGAGTGACTGTGAGGAGAGCCTCCTGATCCAAGTAGGGTCGCAATTGGTGCACCAGGCGAACCTGTGCAAAGGTCCCTCTAGCCACAGCTGACAGATGTTGCTCTAATCTTAGCTGTGAGTCTAGGAGGACACCCAAATGGCGAGCCCGTTCTGAGGGGGACAATTTCTCTCCCCCCCCCCCCCCCCCGCTCTGAGAACCAAATTTTTCTTTAAAAGCTCAGATTCGGAGCTCGCATCTGACCCGCCTCCCTTCAGTTCCCCTTTCCTCTGGAACGTAATCTAAAAACAAGCACAAGTATAGAATTAGTAGTTTTTTGTGCCGTGACTGCCAGTTCAAATACCCAAACAATAGGAGTGCTGAATTGCAGAGATCGTTGAAAAGAAAGATGGTGTTGAAATAATATGGTGTTTGAAAGTAATACAAAGCTGAGCTGCTTTGTATTTATTTGTACAATTTTTTCTTGAATTCTTCAGAAGAAACGTGATGTTTGAAACCAGTATTCATTTAGTATGTCTGTCTGTCTGTCTCTGTCTCTGTCTATCCATCCCTCTATCCCTCTATCATCTATCTGTCTGTCTAGCTAGCTAGCTATCCCATTAACCCATCCATCATCTATCATCAATTTTCTACCTACCTACCTATCTTTCTATCCCTCTATCTCTCTATCCATCCATCCCTCTATCCATCTACCCCTCCATCCATCCATCCATCCATCCATCCCTATCTATCTGTCTATCTATCTATCTATCCATCCATCCATCCTCTCTATCAAGCATTATTCATCCATCCATCCATCCATCCATCCATCCATCCATCCATCCATCCATCACCACTCTCTCTATCATTTATCTGTCAATCATGTCTGTCCACCCACCCACCCAGTTAGGGTGGGAGCAAAACTAAGAGAGAGGTTATTGAGTACATGATGGCTGCATGAGACATTCAGGCACTATAACATCCCAAACTGGTCACTGTTTCCTCCATAGCCCTCCCACCCCTCTTTTTAGCTCTTACGTATCCCAGATGGAACTTGAGTAAGCTACATTAACAGCATTTAAGGTTAAACTTCTGAATGAACGCACCCTGGAGGTTTTGAGCAGCTCACGCACCTTATGAATTTGGGTTGCTGCTTCCTACCTTTTGCATCCAATGGGGTACCTTCAATTGTGGAGGTTGCGGGATGCCCTGGTTGAGGGAAGTTCTTCTGCTGCCTCTGGACAGGCAGTGGTTGGTGATGAGCCCTGGGGTCTATTTGACAGAGAGCAACTCCCCCAGTTAAACCTGCCTGCCTGCCAAATGTAGCAGGAATGGGAGACCAGAAGGAGCAAAAAAAGGAGCAAAACTCATCTATGTACTCCAAATATGGAGAAGGAAGGCACTTTAAGAAGGATTGGATCAAAGCTAATGGCCAGGTTTACCAAATCAGTTCATCTGAGGAATGAACGTCCAATAATAACTTTTGAACCCCCAATAGATGCTGCACATCCTTCACCCAATGTGGGGGTTGCCACAATTGGATTCTGAAGAGTAGCCAATGTCAGGGTTCCAAGTAACATACCCACAGCAAACAAAACTCCAAGGCAGGTAGATTCCTCACAGAATAGTTTTATTGGATGTGGCATATTGGCACAGGCTAGTAAAAACCGACTCTGAGGATTCCCGCGGTTTTCACCTAATTAAAAGTTTTCCCCAAACATGGTCACATGGTCCAATCAAGTCACATGGTCCAATCCAAAAGTCACATGGTCCAATCCAGGCGCTGTCTGGTTGCCTGGTGACATCACTCCTCCTTCCTCTGACCAGGTATGAGAATGTCCTTGGTTCCCAAGAGAAAGTATGTTATTTTGGTTACAAACCCCCCAGAAATGTCTAATCCCCCCATCCTATCCCTCAGCTCCACTGTGGCAACACTGAAACTCCATGATGGCTTTGGTCAGCTCAGCTTCAGGGTTGACAGCCTCATTCCACCAGAGATCAACATGGAGACCGCCCAAGGTGACACTGAATGCCCACAAACCATCTTTCCCTTGCCCAGTGAAGTATAGCTTGTTGCCTTACATATTCCCCTCTTCCACTGCACCAGCTCTGACTGATCTCTAGATAGTGATAGGAGCCCCATTGTGGCTGCTCTTCAGTTTGAAACAGTCAGAATGAGGGGAAACGCTCCTCAGATCAGGGGTGAAATTCAGCCGGTTCTATCTGGATCGCACGATCCAGTAGGGCCAACTGTGCGAAGCCCCACCCATGTGACGTCCCTTTTTTGCGATGATTTTCAGCCTCTGTGCGTGTGCAGAAGGCTTTGTACATGTGCAGACAATGGTACACACACATTTACGAACCGGTAGAGAAGGTAAGTGAATTTCACCCCTGATAGAGATGATGGTAAGCGTAGACTTAGTAGTAGATGCAAGTGAAGGGAAATACACACAAACCTTGATTTACAACCTCAACTGAGCCCCAAATTTCTATTTTTAAGTCGTACAGTTGTTAAATGAATTTGGCTCCATTTTACGAACTTTCTTGCCACAGTTGTTCAGTGAATCATTTCCATTGTTAAGTGAGTAATACGGTTGTTAAGTGAATCTGGCTTCCCCATTAACTTTGCCGGTCAGAAGATCACAAAGGGTGATTGCATGATCCAGAGACACTGCAACCGTCATAAATACATGTCAGCTGACAGGAGTCTGAATTCTGATCATGTAACCATGGGGCTGCTGCTTAATTGTGAAAAACAGCCACTTTTTTCAGCGTTGTTCGTTTAGAGTCCCTCTGGGGCCAAATTGCCACACAGAATGACTTGCTGGTAACAGATAACATATTTAACAGATTATATCAGAGTTGGAAGGGACCTTGTAGGTCATCTAGTCCAACCTCCCCGGCCAAGCAGGAGACCCTACACCTGAGATGGCGAACCTATGGTACGCGTACCACAGGTGGCACACAGAGCCATATCTGTGGGCATGTAAGTATTGCCCTAGCTCAGCTCCAGCATGCATGCGTGTGCTGGCCACCTGATTTTCAGCCCTTCCGGGCCCACCGGAAGTCAGGAAATGGGCTGTTTCCATCCTCCTGAGGGCCTTCGGGGGTGGGAGAGTGGAGAAGGCAGTTTTCACCCTCCCCAGGCCCCTAAGAAGCCTCTGGAGCCTGGAGTGGGCGAAAAATGGGCCTACCAGGCCCACTGTGCCAAAAGTGGTGGAGCGCGGGGGGGTGTCACACACATATGTGCGGGGGGGGCAGGGTGCATTGAATTATGGGTGTGGGCACGCATGCACGCAAACCCCATGAGCTCCCCCCACTTTTGGCACACCATGGCAAAAAGGTTAGCCATCACTGCCCTACACCATTTCTGACCGATGGCAGTCCAGTCTCTTCTTGAAAGCCTCCAGTGATGAAGCTCCCACAACTTCCGAAGGCAACTTCTCTTCCATAGGTTAATTGTTCTCACTGTCAGAAAATTTCTTCTTATTTCCAGGTTGAATCTCTTCTTGTTCAGTTTCCATCCATTATTCCTTGTCTGACCTTCAGGTGCCTTAGAAAATAGCTTGACCCCCTCCTCTCTATGGCAACCCCTCAAATATTGAGGGTTAGAAATATCTCTGCCATTAATGTGGCCTGGTCCTGGGTAGAACGATAGAAATTTACAGTATATTTTTTTTTGAAGATTTAAACATTTAAAAATATTAAATTAATAATTTTCCCTTTTCTACTTCCTACATTTCTGACACGAGATGAGACAAGTGCTGTTGTAATTTAGAATGGTCATTAAATGAATGGTTTTAAGTCAAGGATTGCCTGCATGATCCAGAACAACCGTAGAGTTTTTGTTGCAAGCAAGCCCTGCTTTGCAAATTCTGTTGGCTCCGATCTTTCTTCTGTGGTCATTTTTTTTCATCTCCAGATGAGGCACAGGGGTCAAACTTTCATTCCTTCATTTTGCTCACCTGCTCAGGTTTTTATGAAAACAATCCAGTTCTTTTTTAAAATATTTTTTTAAAATTAATTTTAAAAGTAAAACAATGGACATTGCTCAATGTTTCTTGTTTCTAACATTTGCGTCAAATTCAAGTTAATAAGTAATATATTCCTTAATCCCGTGATGGTGAACCACAGGTGGCACCCGAAACCATATCAGTGGGCACACAAGTTTAGCTGCAGCACACATGTGCATGCTGGCCAGCTGATTTTCGGGCTTTCTGGGCAACCCGGAAGTAGGGAAACAGGTTGTTTCCTGCCTCCAGAAGGGACCGGAAGTCGGCAAATGGGCCATTTCCAGCCTCCAGAGAGCCACCAGGGGTGGGTGGGAAAGGCCGTTTTTGCCCTCCCCAGGCTCCTAGAAAGGCTCTGGACCTTGGGGAGAGCAAAAAACCTAAAATGGGCCCACCATGCCATCACGTGCCAAAAGCGGGGGGAGCACAGGGGGAGGGGTCATGCATGCATGCGTGGGGGGCAGGGCATATAGAATGGGTGTGGGCACATGCGTGCATGACCCACCCATGCTCCCTCTGCTTTTGGCACACGATGACAAAAAGGTTAGCCATCACTGCCTTAATCTATATACAAATTTACATATTTCCTATTTCATTATATATCAAGTATACAGTATTTTACTTCCTAAACAGCTATACATATATTTAGTAAATCTCTATTGCACTCACAAATTCAATATACCTTGATATAGTGATATACATTGAAATATACATTTCCAGACATTCATTATCCCTTGGGAAACAATCCAGTTCTTATCTGCCGATGGGGATTTTGGATAGATTGAGCCCTCTGGGGTGTTCTCACTTCTTGATGCTTTGCCGGTTCTCCAGCAAATTTCATAACTGCGTCAAGAGGAACCCAAGCAGTTCATTGAATTAATTTCTTGGAGGCAGTTCCACGGGGCTTGTAGAAAAATACAATGGTTTTTTTCCTGCTTTTGAAAGCACTGTGTACTTCCTTTCCCTTGTGACATCCTGCGAGTAAAAACTAATATTACTACAACTTGAGACATTGTATTTGGCAGCGCTCGAAAGAGGTGTCATAAAAGCTATCAGGGAAAAATGGATTTCCAAGGGAAAAGGCTGTCAGGAGAACATGGGGAGCATATGTTGCGCATTCGGCGAGCGAGGCCGTCTGCACCCCGACGGAATGGAAAGCAAGTGAGAATCCCTCCTAAGTTCTCGTGAAGTCCACCACATGAAAAGGAAATAAGGCGTACGTGCTTTGAAATAAATGATCAGAAACACAATTTGGGGATACATTGCAAAAAAATATCACCCTTGAAAATAGGATTTGTTCAACTGAACGAATTTCACTCTTCCCTTATGCGCTGGTCTGTTTCTATGACATGCAGCAAGGAATGCTGAACAGTTTTCTTGCATTTGGAATCGGTTGTTTAAAGTCTTAAAAGTCTGATCCTTGGGTCTGAAATAGTGGTGGATTGATTCCGGTTCGCACTGGTTCACAAGAACTGATAGTAAAAATTTGCAGTAGTTCGGAGAACCGGTAATAACATTGGCTGGTCACACCACAGAACCGGTCCCTGGCCCGGTCACCACTCACTTACTCCGCCCACTTCATCAGAGGCTTTTTTTTTTTTACTTTTAAAAGCATTTTTTTCTACAACCTCTTCGGCCAAAAAAAATTCTTTTTTTTTAAAAAAAAAAGCCTCTGATGATTGTGCTGTTCACCTGGGATCTCAGAGGCTTTTAAAAGCATTTTTTCTACAACCTCTTGAGCCAAAGAGGTTGTAGGGGGAAAAATGCCTTTAAAAGCCTCTGGCGATCCCAGCTGAGTTGCCTGATTGTCAGAGGCTTCTGAAAGCAATTTTTTCTGCAACCTCAGAGGCAGAAAAACCTCTTTAAATGCTTTTAAAAGTAAAAAAAAACAGTTGGCCACGCCCACCCAGTCACATTACCCCATCAAGTCATGCCCACAAAATAAGCCACACCCATAGAACAGGTAGTAAAAAAGTTTAGAACCCACCCCTGGTCTGAAAGGTACTTTTTCCAAAGGGAATTGGGCTGTCTTTTTTTTTTCCCTTAAGGAAGAAGATGTTTTGCTTCTTATCCAAGAAGCTTCATTGGTTCTGGCAGGATGGAGGGGCGATGGAAGGATTACTTCTGTTAATGTGGATAGAGAGGACCACTGGTTTGAAAGAGGGGGAAAAGAGGACATCTGGGTTAAAATTGAGAAGCCCTCTTTCAACAGAGGGGGAGGGATGAGACCAGGGTCGGCTGTTGGGGGTTCGCAGGGGTTCGGGAGAACCTCTAGCTAAGATTCTGTGCAGTTCAGAGAACCCCCAAATCCCACTCCTGGCTGGCCCCACCCACCCCTCCCCTCCCTTCCCCGGGGTCCCCAAGTGGCCCATTATAGATGCAGGTAAGTGCAGGGTGAGCACGGAGGCTCGGATAGGGTGAAAAACTGGCCTACCAGAAGTTCAGGAAGGCCGGAAATAGGCCTCCAGAGAGCCTTCGGAACCTGGGGAG
Source organism: Masticophis lateralis (assembly GCA_030761175.1). Classification (NCBI taxonomy): domain Eukaryota; kingdom Metazoa; phylum Chordata; class Lepidosauria; order Squamata; family Colubridae; genus Masticophis; species Masticophis lateralis. The sequence continues at coordinate 21,391,565 of JAUDYJ010000012.1, read as the reverse complement.
GCCATTTTTGCTCTCCCAGAGGTGCGAGAAAAGCCTCCAGAGCCCGGGGAGGGCAAAAGCGCTCACCCCACCTTGGTGCAGGAGGCTGACTAGACCATGCTGATCATGCCCACACCCACCCAGCAACCGGGCACAGAACCCCTTGCTAAAACTTTTGAAGACACCAGTCACACCACCTTTCTCCTGTCTACAATCTAGTCCTTTCAGCAATTCCAAAAGCTTCCACTCCCTCCCCCATTTGCACCCTGATACAGATGATCCTGAGGGCACAGATAAACTCCCAAGTGGCCTCAAGAGCTCTCAGAGAGAGCACGCTAACAACCAGTTGACTGAAAACATTCTTCCAACCCCCTCCCCGTCCTATCAGAGCCTGAGTAGCATAGGGGAGTAATGCCTCCTACAAAGGCAGCATTTAAGATCCAGCTGCTGCAATTACTTGCGAGTTCAGTCCCAGGCAGGCTCAAGGTCGACTCAGCCTTCCATCCTTTATAAGGTGGGTAAATTGAGGACCCAGTTTGTTGGGGGCAATAAGCTGACTTTGTATAAATATAAATATACAAAAGTATGAAGGCTATTGCTTAACGCATTGTAAGCCGCCCTGAGTCTCCGGAGAAGGGCGGCATATAAATCAAATTAAAAAAAAAAATTGTTCCATTGCCCCTACCATCCTGCCAGAACTGATGAAGCTTCTTGGATGAGAAGTGAAACGTCTTCGAGCAAAACGGGAAAGTCCAATTGCCTTTTGACTCAGAATCTCTACAGACACTGATTTTTGAGTCTTTCCCCTCTATGCCTTGCCAAATTGTTACTTTGGGTTTCATTGAGTATAAACATGGTCTGGAGGCAGTAGTGAAATGTAAAATTTGTTACGATCGGTTCTGTGGGTGTGGCTTGGTCGGGGGGGGGGGTAATGTGACAGTGGGTGTGGTCAACTTTTTTAAAAAAACTTTTAAAACCATTTTTTCGGCTGAAGAGGTTGTAAACAAATGCTTTAAAAAGCCTCTGACGATCCCAGCTGAGTTGCCTGATCGTCAAGAGGCTTTTTTTTTCTTTTAAAAACATTTTTTTTACGACCTCTTCAGCCAAAGAGGTTGTTAAAAAAAATGCTTTTAAAATTTTTTTTAAAAAAGCCTCTGATGATCCCGTGACTCAGCTGGGCATGGGGGGGGGGGAGCAGCTGCTGTTATCGCTACCAGATTGGGCGATCCGGTCTGAACCGGGAGCATTTCACCCCTGGTCTGTGGGCTGATTACAGTTGAACATTTAAGATGCATCTTCCCCAATTCTGCCCTTCCCCAAATGGTTGGCTGGTACCCTGGAATTCCCAAACTCTAAGCATTTCTGATTCAGACAGGTGTGTTTTCCTAGAACTTTTATTCCTTAATCCCTCTGACTCTTCCTCATTTGTTGAACTATACCTGCAATTATCTTATTGCAGTTTCCAAAGAACATCTTTTGGATCATGGTTCTTCCTTCTGCCTACCCATGAAGACGCGGAACTTGGCCAATCTGTAGCTACGAGGGATTCAGAGGATACCGGAGGTGAGATAGCTGATTTTTTTAAAAAATTGATTTATATGCCATCCTTCTCTGGAGACTCAAGGCAGCTTACAATGCGTTAAGCAATAGCCTTCATACTTTTGTATATTTATACAAAGTCAGCTTATTGCCCCCACAAACTGGGTCCTCAATTTACCTACCTTAGAAAGAATGGAAGGCTGAGTCAACCTTGAGCCAAGATTGATTTAACTTTAGCTCTTTTTTTAGTTGAATGAAGCCTCTCTGGTATTAAATAGGGGTTAGTATAGAAAATTAAGGAATACTGATTTCTTCCTTGATGTGTTACCAAGCTATGGGAAATATTCGTTCTGCTGTTCTGTTTAAGGTTAATATGGATGCTAACCAGTGGTGAAATCCAAATTTTTTTATTACTGGTTCTGCGGGTGTGGCTTGGTGGGTGTGGCTTGGTGGGCATAGCAAGGGAAGGATACTGCAAAATCCCCATTCCCTCCCCACTCCAGGGGAAGGATACTGCAAAATCCCCATTCCCTCCCCACTCCTGGGGGAAGGATACTGCAAAATCCCCATTCCCTCCCCACTCCAGGGGAAGGATACTGCAAAATCCCCATTCCCTCCCCCATTCCCTCCCCACTCCAGGGGAAGGATACTGCAAAATCCCCATTCCCACCCCACTCCAGGGGAAGGATACTACAAAATCCCCATTCCCTCCCCACTCCAGGGGAAGGATACTACAAAATCCCTTTTCCCTCCCCACTCCTGGGGGAAGGATATTGCAAAATCTTTATTTCCACCCCATTCTGGGGCCAGCCAGAGGTGATATTTGCCGGTTCTCTGAACTACTCAAAATTTCCACTACCGGTTCTCCAGAACCTGTCAGAACCTGCTGGATTTCACCCCTGATGCTAATTGAGTGATATTTCTGTGATTGCCAGTTTACATTTGAAAGGACGTGACTTATGGGTTACATTTATGGGCTGACAGATTGTCAGTCCCCTGAATACAGGTAGTCCTCAATCTACAACCATAATTGAGGCCAAAATTTCTGTTGCCAAGCAAGACCGTTATTAAGTGAGTTTGCCCTGTTTTACAATCTTTATTGCCACTGTGGTTAAGTGAATCACTGCAGTTATTCAATTAGTACACCGTTGATAAGTAACTCTGGCTTCCTTCTTGACTTTACTTGTCAAAAGGTCATAAAAAGGGGATCGCATGACTCTGGGACACTGCAACAGTCATAAATATGAGTCAGGTGCCATGCGTCTGAATTCTGATCATGTGACTAGCGGGATGCGGCAACAGTCAAAGTGTAAAAGAACATTTATGAGTCACTGCCATTGTATGTTATGAGTCAATGCCATTGTAACTTTGAATATGCAAAAAAACAGTGTTTCTCAACCTTGGTAGCTTGAAGATGGGTGGACTTCAACTCTCAGAATCCCCCAGCCAGCAGCGCTGGCTGGGGGATTCTGGGAGTTGAAGTCCACCCATCTTCAAGCTTCCAAGGTTGAGAAACACTGCAATAAAAGGATTGTTGGAAGTCAAGCATTCCCTATAACTGAAGACATAAGTTTCTCTTTCTTTTGTTCAATCACAACTCTTTTAGCAGTCAATAGGATGTGGAGAATAGGCATCCTGATCTGATGTTCTGATGTTAATTTCCATAGAATAAGTATATAGTTCTAAAGAATATGGATGTCCAAAAATATTCCACTTTCACTCAAAGTCAAACTTCGAAGCTTGTCTCTGCACGACTATATGCTAGTATTGGTCCCTTGACAGCAATGAAGAATTGGCTTACCTATGGAATGCTTCTTTTCAACTTCTTAAGGTAGCTTTAGAGTCCTCGGACTTCTGCTTGGCTTCCCATCCTTATAATAGCCACGTTCATCCTGGTTTAGTTCCAGCTTTTCGAAGTCAGGCAAGTTTGATCTTGTCCAGCCTACTAACTGCAGCCAAGAATCATAATAGATTCCTAAAATTAGCTTAATTTTAATTCTATGTAAATGGAAGTAAGCGAGTTGAAATTTTATTAATTTTAAATGCATTTTAAATCAAATTTAGGTTTTGTCTTCTCATTGTCTACTTTGTTGCTTCCATCGTTTCATTTCATTTCATTTCATTTCATTTCATTTCATTTCATTTCATTTTATTATTTATAATAGTTTCTGCATCTCATTTATGACCCACTTTCATAAAGCTGGCATAGTTAAATAGCTTATGTTCCAATTATCGTTTTTTACTCGATGGTATGAAAACGTTAGTGGCTTCCTTGGGGCCTCCAATCCACCAGCAATGCTGGCCTGCGCTAGCTGGACCTTCAGCAAAACAATATTATGGGATGCAGGTTTCACATCAGGAATCAGCGCAAGGACAAAATCATAGCAGAGATTTCAACTTCTCAAGATGTGCAGCAGCAGACTTCTGAGTACAGACTATCCTCACTTAAACGACCACAGCTGAACCCAAAATTTCCTTTGCTTAGCAAAACAGTTATTAAGTGAGTTTTGCCCCATTTTATGACCTCCCTTGCTCCAGTTGTTCAGTGGATCACTGTAGTTGTTAAGTTAGTCACATGGTTGTTAAGAGGATCTGGCTTCCTCATTGACTGTCAGAATTTCGCAAAAAAGATAATCATATCTTGCAATGGTCATAAATGCATGTCTGCAATGTGTGTGCGCCGGAAGCCAAAAAAGCAGCTGGCGATGCCACACATATCCACAGAGGCCCTATAGCCGTGATCGTGAACCTATGGCACGCATGCCACGGGTGACACGTGTAGCCATATCAGTGGACATGCAAGCTCAGCTCATGCGCTCTGGCCAGCTGATTTTTGGGCCTTCTGGGCCCACCAGAAGTAGGGAAACAGGCTGTTTCCTGCCTCTGGAAGGCCTAGGGGGTGGTGGGGCTCTCGCCACTCTAGGAGTTTCTGGAGGCTGGGGACAGCAAAAATGTCAATTCCTGTCCAACTGGAAATTGGGAAATGGGCCGTTTCTGGCCACCGGAGGGCCTCCGGGGGATGGAGAAGGCTGTTTTCGCCCTCCCCAGACTCCTAGAGAAGCTCTGGAGCCAGGTGAGAGAGAAAAACGGGCCTACCAGGCCATCGTGCGCTGGGAGCGGGGGGGGCATAGAATTATGGGTGTGGGCACGCGCATGCGTGACCCCATCCCCACCCCCCTCCTGGCACGCGATGGCAAAAAGGTTAGCCATCACTGCCCTATAGCATTCCAGACAAATGGCTGTCCAATTTCTTTTTGAAAACCTCCAGTGTTGGAGCGCCCACAACTTCTGGAGCAAGTGGTTCCATTGATTAATTGTTCTCACTGTCTAAGGAGAAATTTCTCCTTAGTTCTAAGTTAGATAAACTTCCACCCCTTGCAATGTTTTGTTCTGTAAAGCGCCATCTGTGCATGACCTGGGACCTCCAAAACTGTTACCAAATCAAAAAATGTAATGTTTCACAGAGGAAAGCTACTGAATATGATGGGTGGTGGTAGTTGTGATCATATGAATTAATTAAAATTGTTCAACCTTGTAGGTTGATATGGCCTATAGACTAATCAAATAATAATAATAATAATAATAATAATAATAATAATAATAATACCAATACCAATACCAATAATGGTATTATTATGGCTTAGGCCCGGGGTATTTGGTGGAACACCTGCAGCCAGCAACAGCTCCCCATCGCCCAGTGCACTCACACAGAGGGGGCCTACTTGCGGTCCCATCGGCCAGGCAATGTCAGCTGATGGCGCCTAGGGAGCGAGCCTTCTCTGTAGGCACACCTAACCTCTGGAATCAGTTCCCCTTGGAGCTCCGGGTAGTCCCCGACCTTCTCTCCTTCCTCCGTGACCTTAAAACATGGCTGTCTCGCCAGGCTGACCTGGACTGAATGGGGTTTTAATGGGAATTTTAGTTTTTATTGTCTGAATTTTAATCTGGACTGGTGTTATTATTGTTATGAGCCGCCCTGAGTCCTCGCAGAGAAAGGGCGGCATATAAGTCCGATAAAATAATAATAATAATAATAATAATAATAATAATAATAATAATAATAATAATAATAATAATAGTTTGGTAAAACAAAAGCTGAACTGAATTTATTAACTGAACACACAAAAGAATTCAGCCAAGACATTGGTATGCAGTTTGGAATTGACAAATGCGCAACAATAGCAACCTAAGCAGGTAAGATCATAGAAGAGGATGGAATAGAACTAGAGAATGAAGAAACGATAAAGGCAATAAAATCAGAAGAAGGCTACAAGTACTTGGGGATTTTAGAGGCCTCTGACTTAATGCATAATAAAGTCAAGGAAATAACTTCAGCCAAGTACATTCGGCGAATTCGTAAGATATTAATGTCCAAATTGAGTGGAGGAAACATCATAAAAGCCATAAATACCTGGGCTATACCTGTGATTCGATACTCTGCAGGAATAATTGACTGGACCCAGATGGAGTTACACAATTTGGACAGAAAAACAAGGAAGCTTATGACAGTGAATCATGCCTTGCACCCTAAAAGTGATGTTGACCGATTATATTTACCAAGAGCAGAGGGTGGTCGAGGACTCCTACAAGTAAAACAGACTGTGGAAGAAGAAAAATGCAGCTTGAATGATTACATCCAGAAAAGTGAAGAACCAATGATTAAGGAAGTAAATAAAGGAGGCCTTTTAAAGACAACTAAAACAAAAGCAGAATATAAGAAAGAAGTAATTGAGCAGCGAGCTGAAAATTGGAAAAGCAAAGCTCTGCATGGCCAATACTTGAAAAGTATTGAAGGCAAAGGTGACCAGAAACTAACTTGGAACTGGTTAAGATCAGGAGTAGTGAAAAAAGAAACAGAAAGCTTTATTTTGGCAGCTCAAGAACAAGCCCTAGCCACAAAATGCATGAAGGCAAAAATTCAACATGTTACCACCAACAGTAAATGCCGCCTCTGTAATGAGAAAGATGAGACAGTCTACCACCTGATCAGTGGGTGCAGCAAAATTTCACAAACCGACTACCTACAACGTCATGACCGCGTTGCTAAGATCATTCATTGGAAATTGTGCCAGAAGTTTGGATCTGAATACAGCAAAAACCACTGGGAACATCAGGTTGAGAAAGTTTTAGAGAATGAGAAACTCAAGATCTTGTGGGACTTTAGGATTCAGACTGACAGGCACTTGGTTCACAACACACCTGACATAACAGTAGTTGAAAAGAAAAAAGTATGGTTCATTGACATTGCAAAAGTATGGTTCATTGACATTGCACGGATTGAAGATAAGCAGCAAGAAAAAATCACAAAGTACCAGAATTTGCAAATTGAAGTTGAGCGACTGTGGAAAAAGAAATTGTGTGTTGTCCCGCTTGTAATTGGAGCCCTTGGAGCAATACCCAAAGGGCTACCCTGCTATTTAGAACTTCTAAATTTACCAGACTTGAACATTTTGACTCTACAAAAAACCACCTTACTCGGAACAGCTTACACCCTCCGACGATACCTTAACAGTTCCTAGGTCCTTGGTTAGGACTCGAGCTGCTGAGCTATTAACCAGCCTCAAAGACTGTGAATCTCACTACAGATTAACTAACAACAACAACAACAACAACAACAACAACAACAACAACAACAATAATGTGATACACATTGTCATCGGGGCACTTGGTACCATGTCCAAGAATTTTATAAGATACATCAAGAAATCGCAGCTTCCTGCAATAACACCAGTGGAACTACAAAAAACTGCACTACTTGGAACATCGTACATCTTAAGAAGGTACTTGGTTGATACCTAGGACGCTGGCAGCAACCCATATCAACCATTAGCACCAGTCAATGGTATTTGTGATGTATTTTTGAATGTTCAATTGACTAAGTTTCATTTTTAATGAATAAAGTAAATATAAAATTACATTAAAAGTGGAATAGAAATGAAATGTAGTTTTGCTCCTGGATCAGCATACTAATGTCAACTTGCAAAGCATCCCTGGCCAACATGAAGCTCCTAATAACTAGACAATTCGATTGGTAGAATAGTCTACTTCAAGCATGTCCAGTCTTGGCAACTTTAAGACCTGTGGACTTAAACTCATAAAATTTCTCCTTAGTTCTAGGTTGGATCTCTCTTTAATAAGCTTTCACCCACTGCTTCTTGTCCTGTCCTCTAGTGCTTTGGAAAATAGGTTGACCCCGCTTCTCTTTGACAGCCCCTCAAGTACTGGAAGACCATTATCATGTCCCCCCCCTCCTGCTTCTCTTCACACCAGAGACATACACACAATACAGGCGTGCAGCATTCTAGAGGACTGCATAATCTGTGGGTTTTTGTCACCTCATCTCAGGAATGTCCACAGGGTACAAGTAAAAAAAAAAAAGTCAAAATGTCAGCTACAATGGTGAGATCAAAGCTTCATTTTATTTTCATGTGCGATGCACATAAAAATCAAGTGAGGCTTTGACTTCACCATTGTGGCGGCCCTTTTGTCTCTTTTGATGGTATCTTGTAGACACCCTTGCCTGATTCCCTGGAGAAGGGCTCTCTTTCATGAGGGACCCACCCTTAGAGATTCTGTCAAGACGGAACAAATTAAAAATCAAATGATAAAAGGGATGCAGAATTTCAACAAAGTAATTGCAGTAGACCAGTATTTCTCAACCTGAGCAATTTTACGACGGGTGGATTTCAACTCCCAGAATTTCCTATCCAACATGTTGAGAAATATTTTAGTAGACCAGTAAGAAGGGCCATGGAAAAAAAAATCAGATAAATAGAATTTATTTCAAGCTACACATTACCGTAAGAAAAAAATGGTACAAAATACTTTATAGAGATGGTATGTAGATAATCCTCGATGTATGACTGCAATTGAGACATGATGGGGTGACCTCACAGCAGTCTTCCAATATTTGAGGGGCTGCCACAAAGAAGAGGAGATCAGTCTCCTCTCCAAAACACCAGGAGGCAGGAGAAGAAGCAATGGAGGGAAACTAACCAAGGAAAGAAGCAACCTAGAACTAAGGAGAAATTTCCTTAGGTTGGACTAGAAGACCTCCAAGGTTCCTTCCAACTCTGTTATTCTGTGTTCTGAATACAGAAGATCAGGTGCTAAGCAAGATCACGGTTAAGTGAATTACACCCAATTTTACAACTTGTTTGCTATGGTTGTTTAACAAATCACTGCCATTGTTAGATAAATTGTGCAGTCATTAAGCAAAATTCAGCTTTCCCCATTGACTTTGCTTGTTGGATGCCATGGGGAAGGTCACAAATGTTGATCCGTGACCCCAGTATGCTGAAACAATCATAATTGTATGCAGGTTGCCAAGCACTTAAATTTGGAGACGCTGCCACAGTTCTAAATGCAAGGATGGTCATGTCAGTTTTCTCAATCTCATTGTAAATTGAACCGTCACTAAATGAATGATTATAAGTGAGAACTACCTGTATTATTGCACCTGTAATTAAAAAAAATAGATCAAGCGTATAACAACAAAGAAGGAACATTTTTCCTTATGTGGTATTTGTGCCAAAAAAATAAAATCAAAAAATAAAATCAAAAGTATTGGAAAGAAGTAGATTAAAAAAGTCTAAAAATGAAACATCAACTGAAACCACATGCATTTTTACGATGCATAATTCCAGAAAGCATAAATGAAAAGACTGTAATTTACTGTATACTGCATCCAGTTTTGGTCACCATATAAAGACACTGAGACTCTGGGAAGAGTGCAGAAAAGAGCAACAAAGATGATTAGAGGTCTGGAGGCTAAAACATAGGAAGAACAGGTGCAGGAATTGGGTATAGTCTAGTCTAGTGAAAAGAAGAATTAGGGGTGACATGATAGCAGTGTTCCAATATTTGAGGGGCTGCCACAAAGAAGGGGGTGTCAATTTATTTTCCAAAGCACCAGAAAGCAAGACAAGATGCAGTGGATGGAAACTAACCAAGGAGACAACCTAGAACCAAGGAGAAATTTCCTAACAGTGACAATAATTAATTAGTGGAATGACTTACCTCCAGAAGTTATGGCTGCTTCATCACTGGAGACTTTCAAGAAGTCACTTGTCTGGAATGATAGAAGGTCTCCTGCTTCAAAAAGGGGTTGAACTAGATAACTTCCAAGATCCCTTCCAATTCTGTTATTCTGTTACTAAGGTACAAGGCAAGAGTAAACTGAGCACCATGTTGGAAGAGATACTTTGCTTACAATATCTATATATATAAAAGTGAAAACCACTCACACCATAATAACGAAATTTCCAGAACAGTAATGCCTACAAACTTGAAATTTCCCACGTATATTCCTCTTCTTCTAGGTACTCACTAAGAAAGTGAGTACCTAGAAGAAGAGGAACATACGTGGGAATGCTCCGACGGTCATTTCGAAATTTTTTCGAAATGACCATCGGAGCATTAGTATTTCCTATATTATTATAACACGCTCTGATGCTAATTTGTTAGACGTTGTACTCCCCCTCTCAACTTGAAAATAACTCTGGAGAGAATGGGATAGCATAGGACAGGCTTCTGTGGGGCAAGCCTGAGGGAGAGAAGGGGCGAGGAGAGGCTGATCGTAACTACTCATTCATTTTCAAGCTTTAACTGTCAATTTATCAAGCCCCACCACATAATTTCATAGCAAAGCACAGGTACCCAGCTAGTTGAACATAAGACAAAAATTGGAGAACATCCAAATAGCAGAAGATCCAAATAGCAAGATTAACACTATATATCCGTAATACTGTAGAAATTTACCAAATGTAAGCAGGAATGGTTGCCTTACATACAGCATATCACAGAGCAAAGCAGTTTAAACATTTGGAGTATGTTTTCAATTTTTAGAACTTGAACAGAAACTAACAACAATTATGAATGTTTGATGCAAAGTTCAAATATCACTTTCAAAGTGTTTTTTTTTTGCAGTTTTTAAATATAGCATTGTTTTTGTTTTATCTTACTTTGTATTTCAATAATTTAACAATAAAACATATGGATTATGTAAAAAACAAGAGAAACTCTTATTCAGGGAACAGAACGAGCAAGCGATTGTAACTCTAACAGCGCAGAGACAAAATCAGCAATCTTTAGAGCCTCGGTTAAATCAAAACGTTTTTGCCTTCTCTGACTCTTAATAAGACCTGAACCTTCAATTGATTGACTCTTGGTCACATAATAGCCATGAGATGTAGCAGCTTAGCTCAGTGTTTCTTCATCTCAGCAACTTTAAGGTATGTAGACTTGAACTCCCAGAATTCCCCAGTCAGTTTGTGAGGGACCACTGTGTAAGAAGGATGCTGAGGTGATTTGCTCAGCATTGGAAGAATGAAGAAATACCACTAGATGAAGAGATAATTAGGAAGATACTGGACTGTGCAAAAATGGACAGACTTACATTGAAGATCAAACAGAAAGAAGATACATAATATTATCAAACATGGAATTTATTTTATCAATGGCTGGAAAAAAGGGGCAAAGATTAGGAATATAATTTGTATTGTTAAGCAAACAAAATAACCCAGACAACATGAAGTTTATTAAGCACTAATTAAACGTAACAGCAGAAAATTAATAAATTTTTATTTTTTAAAAAAGGACGCTGAGGTGATTTGTTCATACGGAGAGGAGGAATAAGGACTTAGTCTCTAAATCAGTGTTTCTCAACAGTGGTAGCTTTAAGATGTGTGAACTTCAACTCCCAGAATTCCCTAGCAAGCCATGGAGAATTCTGGGAGTTGAAGTCCACATATCTTAAAACAGCTGAGGATGAATTCAAAAGTAAAGATAATTGTCGATGCAGAAAGTTGTAAGATATTATATAATGTTGTTATTTATGTTTTGTATTTTACTGTTCGGTGTATGTGTATGTTCCTTTTTTTCCTTTTCCTTTTTTCTGTTTTCTTTTTTTTGTCTTTTTCTATTATGTTTTTGGTTTTTAAAATGTAAAATATTCAATAAAAACTATTTTAAGAAAACAGCTGAGGATGAGGAACACTGGTTTAACTAATAAGACACCACCCCTACCAAAATGAAGCAGAGCTATTGTATCAGGTAAAAAAAAGCGGGGGGGGGGAGGAGTGAGTGTTTTCTTTTATTTTAAAAACTGAGGGTGGAACTTCCTCAAAAATCATGAGGTTTGCGAATTAGTAGCTTTATTAATAGTTGATTCCTGGAGAAGAGAGGATTAAATATATTGAATATATGGGCTGAAAGGGTTTGGTCATGGATCCTCCTTTCCTTAAGTATGTGTAGAATTGAAGATGAATGGAGTCGTTTTTTTGTGCTTTTCCTGCATCCTTTCAAATGCTAAAAGAGTCATGAGCTTGAAATACATCCGGTTGATTTAGTAAGAAACAGTGACCTGTTTGTCCAATGTGTGTGTTTTTTTTCCTTTATTCAGATACCGCAAAGATGGTCTTCCTTCTCTTGTGGTGGAATTTCAGAGTCTTTGTGCTCTCTCTCCTTCTGAAAAAAAGCCTCTCCTTAAACCCAGATGATCCAAATGTTTGCAGCCACTGGGAAAGGTAAGAAATGTTGACTTTATCTCCTTTTCTTTAAGTAGAGCATCAGCAAATATATACACATACATACATGCATACAGGCATACATAGACATTCATGCACACAAATATTTGTGTGTGTATATATATATGTATATATCTGTTGTGACCTCGGCTTCCTGAGTTATTAAAACACATGAGTAGTCCCAGAAACCTCTTTTATTGCAACTAATTTTTGCAACTAATTTGAGTCCCAAATTAGTTGCAAAAACTCCTTCGGGAGAAGTCCTTCGGGATAATCACCCACCTTGATCTCCCTTGACATGCTGCCGAAGACCTATTTGGCAAAGCCACACGGAGTGGAGAATCAAACAGAGATGCCGACTGGGAACAGAATTAACAACGTTGCTTTCCTGCAAAGGGCCCACATGTCTTTGCTCCTCTTTTAAGCCTTATGGGAGGGGCCAATCATCTCCAGGCCTTACTCCTGAGTCGTCCCTTTAGTTTTAACTGTTCTTGCCTTCTGGCACCTCTGTGCATGCGCACACTAGGAACAGGCTCCTCCTGTTCCTCTGCCTCTCTGATGACCGATTCAGGAGTCTTTGGAGTCTGCGCATCATTCCCAGATGGTCCTGGCCCCCTCTCTGCCTCTGATGCAGAGCCCTTGTCCGAGCCTTCCCCAGACTCCAGGACTGGCCCATGTTCCTCCCCAGCCTACTCACTGTCCGACTCTGCTGCCAGCTCCTCAGGCTGCTGGTGGACCACAACAATATGTGTATGTACGTAGTTCTCAACTTATGACCTCAATTGAGGCCAACATTTTGGTTCTTAAGAGAGACATTTGTTATGTGAATTTTGCCCCATTTTATGACCTTCCTTGCAACAGTTGTTAAGTGAGTCACTGCAGTTGTTAAGTTAGTAACATGGTTGTTAAATGAATCTGGCTTCCCCATTGACTTGGCTTGTCAGAAGGTTGCAAAAGGGGATCACGTGACCCCAGATCGTCATAAATATGAGTCAGTTGCCAAGCACCTGAATTTTGATGACATCCACGGGGATGCTGCAACAGTTGTAACTGTGAAAAACGGACCTAAGTCACTTGTTTCAGTACTGTCATAACTTCGAGTGGTCACTAAACAAACACATACATACAGTACAATATATGAGATAAAATATTAGTTGATAAAATATATTAAAACTATATTAGAGATAAAATATGTTAAGGTAAATCCATGATAAAATCAGCATGATATGGCGCCATCCCTGAACTACGTATTTGTGTTTATATGTATAATGTGTTTTATTAGCGTTGCATAATAATTGCATGACCTCTGTAGATGCCTTATGCTAAATAAATAATTTTTTAAGGTAAGCGTGCATCATTTTTGTATTTAAAAATAAATCTTGATGTAGCTTTAGAATATAAAACATAACATTACAAAATGCAATCTAATTCTGTATGACCATTGAATGCATCTCAGTTGCAGTCTTCTTGATTTTTGAGGGGGAAGGCCTTGGTCCAGGGGTGAAATGTTCTGGGTTTGGACCGGATCGCCTGATCTGGTAGCGATCGTGGTGGGTCGTTTGGAGAACCTGTAGCAAAAATCTCTGCCCTCCCCCCATTGCCCAGCTGAGCCGCGCAATCATCAGAGGCTTTTTTTTAAGTTTTAAAATCATTTTTTCTACAAACCTCTTTGGCTGAAAAAATGCTTTTAAAAGTAAAAAAAAGAGACTCTGATGATCAGCTGAGATCATCAGAGGCTTTTAAAATGTTTTTAAAAGGAAAAAAAGCCTCTACCGATCAGGCAAATCAGCTGGGATCATCAGAGGCTTTAAAAGCATTTTTTTACTACTTCAGCCAAAGAGCTTGTAGAAAAAATGGTTTTAAAAGTAAAAAAAAGAAAGAAAAAAGTTGGCCACGCCCACTCAGTCATATGTAACCCCCCCACACCAAGCCACGCCCACAGAACCAGTAGTAACAAATTTTACATTTCACCACTGCCTTGGTCCCTAGGGTGCACAGGTAGAGAGATCTTGCTTTCTAGACTTAGGCATTCCTGGTTACGGTTTCAGTATTTAAAATATGCCTCAAATAAGCCTTGTATGTGGGCCCCAATTCCCCAGCGGTGTCCTTGTATGAGGCTCTGGCCTGCGTTTGCTGTTTGATTTATTAGAATTATATACTAGCTTTCCTCAAAAGTCCAAAGCAACATTTGTGTCATATAGGTAGTCCTCTATTCTCTGTACAGGTAGTCCTCAACTTAAGATCACAATTTATTTATTTATTTATTTATTTTATTTATTAAATTTATATACCGCCCTTCTCCTAGTGGACTCAGGGCGGTGTACAGCCAAGAATAAAAAGCACTCCAATAAAAAACTTAAAATATTAATAAAAGAATTAAATAATTTTGGCCCAATAAATTTAAAAAACCCAATAGGCAATTAAAATTTAAAACCCATAAAACTTTAAGCTTAAAAAAGAGGGGTGGGTGGGTTTACGCCAGCCCAGCTTGACAAAATAAAAAAGTTTTTAAGGCACGGCGGAAAGCCCGGAGATCAGGTATCGTACGGATCTCCGGGGGCAAATCGAGCCCAACATTTCTGTTGCTGAGCAGGGTGCTTGTTCAGTGAGTTTTGCCCCATTTTACGACCTTCCTTGCCACGGTTCTTAAGTGAATCGATGCACTTGATAAATTAGTCACCTGGTTGTTAAGTGAATCTGACATTGATTTTGCTTTTCGGAAGGTTGCAAAGGGGGATCACATAACCCAGGGACACTGCAACCGTCATAAATATGAGCCAGTGGCAAAGGGATGCAGCAACGGGGCTAAGTGTGAAAAACGGTCATAAATCACATTTTTCAGTGCCGTTATATCTTTGGTCCCTAAATGAACTGTTGTAAGTTGAGGACTACCTGTAATTGAGCACGGAACTGTGGTCATAAGTAATGGCGGTCATTAAGCAGATTACCACATGTCTGGGCCCAATGTTATGACCTTTCTTGCGATGCTCAGTGAGCGAACATTACAGTTCTGAAGAGATTACATTTTCCAGATTTTTTTTTCACCAGAAACCAGAAGTAAAAGCTGGAAACTGGCCAACAACCACTGGAAATCGTGGTCGCATGATGGTGGTATGCTGCAGATGGCCTTATATGCCATTATGTGGCCATGCGGGGTGGGGGGCTGTGGCCTTCAGAACCTTGAAAACGGGTGATACTGTAAGTAGCTCTGGGGAGGTCAGCTATAATTTCGGACAGTGACTAAGGGATCCGTTTTAAGCAAGGATTATCTGTATGGAGGGTGTTTGGAGGATGGGGTGAAACAGATAAATGGTTGTCAGCCCCCCCCCCCCCAAAACCAAGGCTGGCACATGGTGATTCTCCCAAGCTGAGTTCATCCCTCCCTTTTGGGAATCCTAGGCAAGATTATGTATGTATGTACCGGTACAGTATTATTTATAAAATAATACTGTACCGATACAGTACAGTACCGGTACAGTATTTAGTATAAAATAAAGATGGAGTGATTGTCAGTATAAAAAATCTTTTGCTCAGGATGGAAGAGTGCAGTCTTGGAAAGTAGTGAGACACAATTTAGGGGTCTCCTGGCCCCATTACATCTGCTATAATAGTAGGTAGAAGCTGTGGGTAGAAAGTCTTTGCCAACTTAAATGGATGAGCTGGCCCAGTTGTCTGTCTGTCTGTCTATTCCTTCCTTCCTTCCTTCCTTCCTTCCTTCCTTCCTTCCTTCCTTCCTTCCTTCCTTCCTTCCTTCCTTCCTCCCACCTCCTTCCTCTCTCTCCCTCCCTCCCTTCCTCATCCCTCCCAACTCCTTCCCCTTTCTTCCTTCCCTCTTCCGTCCTACCTCCTTCCCTTCCCCTTCCTTCCTTATCCCTCCCATCTCCTTGCCCTTCCTTCCTTCCATCTCCTTCCTCTCCCTCCTTCCCGCCCTCATCCCTCTCACCTCCTTTCCCCCCTCCCTCCCTCCCTCCCTCCCTCCCTTCCTTCCTTAGCCCTCCTACCTCCTTCCCCTTCCTTCCCTCATCCCTCCCATTTCCTTGCCCTTCCTTCCTTCCTTCCTCCCTTCCCTTCCCTTCCCTTCCCTTCCCTTCCCTTCCTGTTGATCACATAACATAGAGTTTTCAAGAACAAATGAGGGTGGAAATGAAACCTGTAATTTTGTATTGTTTTGCAGTTCCGTAGCCCAGTACCTTTTGAGTCCAAGAATACAATATTGATTTTGTGTGAAAGAAGTCAGCAACCCAGGGATCCAATCAAGGAAAAACAAAAATTAAATACTAGAATTGATTGGCTGCCAGGGCCAAGATGACTGTGATACTTAGATGGTAATAAATCAAGCCAAAAGATTGAGTTAGGGCGAGGTCAAGAGGAGCACATGGGATCATAAAATAATAATCAAGCTGATTGGGTTTTCTATGTTAATGAAGGATACTCTAAATAGATTCTGCTTTGGTGTTTCTTGCTGGTAGCTGACACATGGAGGTGAGAAGTTTTCCCTTGTGACTCTGAGGAATTAAGGTCTCGAAACAAAAATTTGAAGATTACCACCCTACTTAAGGTGAAATTCTGCAGGCACTCTTGGACATAAAAATGATTTCTCAGCAAGGAAGACAAATTTGTCTCAATCAGATCATTGAACGCAGGGCTTTCTGAGGAACCAAGAACATCCTTGGTGCTCTCAGAACTTGGTTGTTTTGTGTCAAGACATTTCATTAGCCATCAGCACTGATGATCTGATCTATTGGGTAATGAAATATCTACAAGAAAACAACCGAAATTGGAGAGCACCATATTTCTCCTCCTCCTCCTCCTCCTCTCTGCACACTCCCTTCTCACACTGATCCAAATGAAACATCTGCAAGAAAACAATGTAGCTCAGAGAGCACCAAGAAGCATTCCAACCATGAGCTACAAATTGTTCTGCCCCAACTCCGGATTCCCAAGGATTGTGACACACACCAATGGTTCTTATCAAAGTTATAACATATCAAGAATAAACAAAGTCCGGCAAAGGTTGGCAACCAGCCCAGAAGAAAAGATACGATAAGACACTCACTCTTCAAAAATGCTCTGTAATAATTACACGTTGTTTCCAGCAAGAAATTACTAACTGCGTGCGACTTAAATAGGCTAAGAGTGTGGCCAATTATCCTCAAACCTTACTCTCGAGGATACCTCCTCCTCCTGAGTAGCCACTCCTGCCTTTTGGCAGCCCTGCGTGCTCGAGCATTGAGGAGAGGCTCCTCCACTTCGCTCTCTTCACTTGAAGGAGCCTCTGGAGGTTCTGAAGGCCCAGGCTGAGTCTCTGCCTCTGGCACCACATCCTCTTCGGCCTCCGACACGAGCGCAGGCTGCTGGCGCGACCCCACACTGGCCTCCTCATTGTCGGGATCAGCCACAATCCGTGCAGGCCGCTGGCGGGCCACAACACAAATGTTCTCTTCTATTGGATCAAGAGACAATTGATCTTCAGCATCCCAATTGTGCAATTCTGGCCTAGGTTTTTTTTTTTTCTTAATGTCGGGAAGGTCAGGATCTTGATGAAAATAATTCTGAGTCTAGACTGCAGAGCATTTGATAAAAACAACCCAACATGAACTAGTATTAATTATTGTATTAAATCCAGCCCTGTATCAACGCCTTTGTGCACTTCCGCAAGTAAGTCTATTCTTTAGCACGGCTAATTCTTCTTAGCTCACCAGAATCAAGCTACAAGTCTACACCTCTTAGGACCTAGTAAAGTTATAGCCTTAAGCTGACAGTATTTTTAGAAGGCTTGTACCTGATTTTTAAGGTGCTGCGGTCTAATTCACTTCAGTTTTTTGTTGATTAGCTAAAGGACCGTATCAAATAAACAGAATAAATTGTGCATTGTGTTTAATGCACTGTTCATTCACCAGTCAGGGTGGTGACAATTGGAAGAGAAATAGGATGAAATTATAATGAATGATGACTATATGACTTTATTTCGAACTCGTATTGATGCAACTCTGTTGGATATTGACAGCCAACACCGTTGGATAATATTGATAGCAACAAATATCAGGGATTAAAGGGTTAAAATGTTTCCCGTGCGACCATCAGAAAACTTTGCAACTTCTCTCTGGCTTTCAGCCTCCTTCCATGCTGTTCAGGACAGCTGCATGCAATCAGCAGCCTTCCAGGGAGCAGGCAGAATTTTCATTTTTTTTAAATTTTGCTTGGCAAAAGCATTCTGCAGGAAAAATATGAGTTTACTGTTTTTCTCGTTCGTCTCAGGTGTGGCCACTCTGAGGCCACCTGATTAATTTGGGCTCAAGGTTTGAGTCGGTTGCGGTCCTGACTCAATGCAATATCTTGGGGGTGCCAAGTGCCCTTCCTGGGACAAACAAGAATGCTGGATATTTTTCACTGAATTCTTATTAAAGAAAATGGTCTCCTTGAGTTGCTTTGGTTATGTTTGTTTTTACTGATTTAATTCATTGTTGGATTCCTTCCTTCCTTCCTTCCTTCCTTCCTTCCTTCCTTCCTTCCTTCCTTCCTTCCTTCCTTCCTTCCTTCCTCTCTCCCTCTCCCTCTCCCTCTCCCTCTCCCTCTCCCTCTCCTGCTCCCTTTATCTCTCTCCCTCTTTCTCTGTCTCTTTCTTTCTTTCTCTCTTTCTCTCCCTCTTTCCCTTTCTCTCTTTCTCTTTTGATCTCTTTCTCTCCTTCTTTCTTTCTTTCTTTCTTTCTTTCTTTCTTTCTTTCTTTCTTTCTTTCTTTCTTTCTCTCTCTTTCACTTTCTCTCTTCCCTTTTCCTTCTTTTGTTCTCTCTCTCTCTTTCTTTCTCTCTCTCTTTTCTTTCTCTTTCATTCTATTTCTTTCTTCTTTTTCATTCTCTCTTTCATGCTCTTTCTCTCTCTCTCTTTCTTTCCCTCTTTCATTCTTTTTCTTTTTCTTTCTTTCATTCTCTCTTTCATGCTCTTTCTCTCACTTTCTCTTTCTCTTTTTTCTTTCTCTCTTTCATACTTTTCCTTTCTCTCTCCTTTCCTTTCCTTCTTTACAGCTAAATGCATAAGGGAATGTTTGTCAGCCTTGTATCCATACATCTTCAAGCTGCTAAAGTTGACAAATACTTGCATAAGGCATCTCTCCTAATGTTAATCCTGCAACTGCAGCCCCGTTAGACAAGCTGGGGCTGAGTTTGACTGGGGCTCCAGTTATTATGCACTGTGTTCTGTGGTCACCTGGCTGGGCAGGAATTGAGGAGTCCAAATCCAATTTTTTAACCATACTGTAATCCTGGCTGTCTCAGAAAATGCCCTGCTCTGTCTACTCTGGTTTACAGCCAGCTGGTAACCGAAGATGAGCAGTGTTTTCATTTGGGAGAGAGCGAACACCCACTGTTTAGCTCACAATTTATGGTTTTCAATTACCAGCTAATTTCTGCTACAAATTATCAGAGGTCTTCAAACTTGGCAGCTTTAAGACTTGTGGACTTCAACTCCCAGAATTCTCCAGCCAGCTATGCTATGCTGTAGTGGTGGGTTTCAATTTTTTTTACTACCGGTTCTGTGGGCTTGGCTTAGTGGCTGTGGCATGGGAAAGATACTGTAAAATCTCCATTCCCTCCCCAATCCAGGGGAAGGCTACTGCATAAATCCCCATTTTCTCCCGATCAGCTGGGATTCGGGAGGCAGAGAATAGATGGGGGTGGGGCAGTCAGAATTTTTACTACCGGTTCTCGGAACTACTCAAAATTTCCACTACCGGTTCTCCAGAATTGGTCAGAACCTGCTGAAACCCACCTCTGATACGCTGGCTGGAGAATTCTGGGAGTTGAAGTCCACAAGACTTAAAGCTGTCAAGTTTGAAGACCTCTGTTTTAGATTAAAATAGCTTCTTCTATGTATAAATGAGGCAAAGCAAAATAGATATATATTAAACCCCAGAGACTGATTTTATGCGTATGTATGTATGTATGTATATGGATATATATTTCTATGTGCGTGAGTGAGTGTTACATACAGGTACACACTGCTATTGCTTGCTTCTATGGTTGAAAAAGTGGTTGAAAAATCTGACTGGACTGGGAAATTATATTTAATATTGGGCTTTTAATTAGCTCTTTCTTTTTGTATCCAAGTAAAACTGAAGAGAACACATATCCAATGTGGTTTTATTTTTAGGGTGTCCTCCTATTTTGAGAAGTTATACATTTTAGTTTCTCTGTTTCACCTTTTTGGCAAAAGTATTGTTTTCAGCTTCTTTCTATTTACTGTTTATTTCTTGAAATTACTTGTATGTTGCTACTTACAAGAAAAAATCTTTAAGGGACTTAGAAATTCAGAAAAACCAAGAATGAAATTGTCCATTCAAAACATGACTATTGTTTTATTTTTTATTTTTACCCCCTAAGTTTTATTCACCTACTTTGCATGCCTGTTAAACATCACTTTAAAATGCAAGTATATTCTTGTACATTTCTGACACATTTGCATTTTGGTTTACATATTTGCCTAAGGTATGTAGTTTTGCAAGTAATTCTACCCAATATAAATTACAAGTTTGGAATTATTTTTTTGCAAATTTATGCACTTTAATGCAGACCTTTCTTTTCTCAACTTTTTTTTTTTTTTTGCATTGAAGTGTAATTTGGAAGAATTAATTTTAATTCATTAATTGGCTCAGAATTGGAACATGAGAATCTCATACTAAAATCTGAATTCTACCATTTGGGAAGCCTGTAGAAATGTGTTTTAGGAAGGAAAACCCTCAGATGTTTAATTTCTGAGCACTAATCCCAATTTGTGTGGCAATTAATTAAGAACATAGCTTGTTTTATAGTTTTGAATGTATGTATTTTTGTGTATTAACGTAAGAGATAGGGATTTACCAAAGTATTTGTAACAATGAGAGGTACTCAAATTAGTCATAATTTTATAATTATCTGTTTGGGGATATTTAATGAACAGCAATTTAATTCCATTCATACTGCTGTGGCTCAACTTTTAGACCCATAGGTGATTTTTGAGGTGAACTAGTGAAAATAAATAGTTTTCCTCGGCATTGATCATAGAACATGAAATATGGAAGGTGTCAGAGCGGCAATCAGTGCGCCGTTACCTTGCGTGGGGGGTAATTGCCCTCAATTTGAGTTGGATCGTGACTTTCTCCTTCTGTATACTTTGATCAATAAAACTGGAATACATCTTCTAATTAAACTCATATTTATTGTAAAGAAAATAAAACAACTCACTAATCTAATTAAGCTACATTCTTGGAAGCTTTCCAGCCTGGAACCTTCCCTGGCCGGAGAACAAAGGAAAGTTTTTAGAAGAAGAGAAAAGAATGTGGACTTGCGCAGTAGATACTGATAAGAAACTTGGCAAGCTACGGTAAGTCTGACAGTCGAGAAATAATAGCTCTGCTGGTAAATATAATAACACAGTGACAGAAGGGACCTTGGAGTCTTCTAGTCTGACCCCCTGCTCAAGCAGGAGACCCTCTACCGTGTCAGACAAATGGTTGTCCAGACTCTTCTTAAAAACCTCCAGCAATGGAACAGCCACAATTCCAAGAAGCAAACTGTTCCATTGATGTAGAGTAGATTGGAGTAGAGTAGAGTAGAGTAGGGTAGGACAGGACAGAACAGGACAGGACAGGACAGGACAGGACAGAACAGAATTCTTTATTGGCTAAGTGTGATTAGACACACAAGGAATTTGTCACCGGTGCATAAGCTCTCAGGTTACATAAAACAATAGTGATAGACCATTGTAAACTACTAAATCTATTTGCAAATTACTGACCTGTCTTTTCTAAGTTACATTAGTAACAAAGTAGTTAACAGGAAGAATAATAATACTAAAACAAAACAAAATTAAAATTTCAAAACTCTCTGTTAACACTTATTGTAATCCACTCATAGAAAATTTACCACAGTATATTATTTATCCCAAGTCATCCCAAAAAGTCCATCCTGGATCAAATATCCATGTTTGTTTCTTGATACCATCTCATCAATTGTTGTTTAATTAACTGTAATAGATTCATTCTCCAGAATAAGTCTTATCTTCTGATCAAAATCCATTAGCAATTTTGAACCAATACAAAATTGTTTAAAAAATCAGAAAAAGTGTGGGAGTATCTTTTCCAACTAACACATTATATTAATTTTCATTTAGGATGATTAAAATGAGTTGGTTAGAAAAAGTGCTACCCAAATCATTTTGAGTTTTGGTGCTAAAGACTAACACAGCTCTTCACCTGCAATGACGTAAAACAAGTATAAAAAAACTGTTCCCACTTTCCAAAGTTTATACTGCAATTTATTAATTTAAAAAAAAAATAATTAGGAACTAATCTGCACAGAAAGAGACATGTTTATGAAGATGTAGGACAAAATATATTCTATTTAGGTGAAGCGGTTTGCAAATGTGTATTGTGTTTAATTAAGCCTGGACACATTTTGGAGTAAAGTGACATGGAAATACTTGTAATAAATCTATCAACAAATTTAGAAAGGAAAAGACATGCTTGAAGAAAAGTACTGAAATATATACCGATAGTGCAGTTGTTGCTTTTTAATCTGAGAAGCCAGGCTCAGCACTCCTGCAAAAGTGGGAAACACTGAATTTGAAAGATTCACAGAAGCAGGAAACAGAGAAACTAAAATTGACATTTTCATCTGCCCCTAATTAAATTAATAAAGCAGAAGCTTTGTAGTTCAGGGTTGCTGTGAAATGAAATTTTCTTTGCAGTGTGAAGACTAAAATTGATGTAAGGTGTGTAGATATTTCAAAGATTCTAATACAGGAGAATATTTGTAGCTCACGGTTGAAATGAGGGGTCCTTGGCGCTCTCTGGGCTGGGTGGTTTTCTTGCTGACGTTTCATTACCCAACTTGGTAACGTCATCAGTGCTGGTAAGGAGTGGGGTTTGCTCTCAGTTTATATTCTAGTGTCTTGCCCCGCCAGTGTTGCTGTGATAGTTTTAGAGATTCTTTGTGCTGTTGGCTTCTTTGGCAATTTCTTGGGGCAAGATGTTAGACAGGACAAGACACTAGAATATAAACTGAGAGCAAACCCCACTCCCTACCAGCACTGATGGTGTTACCTAGTTTGGGTAATGAAATGCCTGCAAAAAAATAAGCAAGCTCAGAGAGCACCAAGGACCCCTCATTTAAAGATTCTATTACTCCAGGTGGAAAAGATGTGGATATCACTGCGTTTTTTGTATTTACCAGCTGAGCTTTTATTTCTGGACTTTCAGACTTACCGTAGCTTGCCAAGTTCTTATTTCTAATCTACTGCGCATGTCTACATTCCTCCTTCTTCTCTAAAAACTTTGTTCTCCAGCCAGGGAAGGTCAGGCTGAGATCGTTTCCAAAATGTAACTAATTTAGATTAGTAAGATGTTTTATTTTCTTTACAATAAATATGAGTTTAATTAGAAAATATATCTTCGGTTTATTTTTTCAAAGTATACACAAGAAAGAAGCCATGATTCCACCTCTAATTGAGGGCAATTATCCCAGGCAAGGTAACGGGGCTGATTGCCGCTCTGACAGTGGAATCCCAAACAATATCCCCCAAAAGTCCCCAACCCCCGGGCTGTAGCCCACTTTCGTGTTTTGCCGAAAATAGGACCCTGTCTTATATTTTTTGAACCCCGAAATAAGCACTTGGCCTTATTTTTGGGGTAGTCTTATTATTTTGGAGCATGTGGAGCAAAATGGGGCTCCATTTGCTGTCTTCCCTGATTTCCAGCTCTGCGTTTAAATATTTTTGGGGAAGGCTTATTTTCGGGGGGTGGGGGAAGGCTTATTTTAGTGCATGCTCTCAAAAGCCCGATTGGGCTTATTAACAGGAGAGGTCTTATTTTTGGGAAAACAGGGTATCAAGCTTTGAGCTGTTCAGAATTGCGTTTGGCTGTGGAAGTGACAGGTGTGTGCACATTTTTTTATTTGATTTGTAGTCTTCTCCGGAGACTCAGGGCGGCTTACAATGCATTAAGCAATAGCCTTCATACTTTTGTATATTTATACAAAGTCAGCTTATTGCCCCCACAAACTGGGTCCTCAATTTACCTACCTTAGAAAGGATGGAAGGCTGAGTCAGCCTTGAGCCTGGGGAGATTCGAACTTATAGTAATTGCAGGCAGTTGGTGTTTAATTACAATGCTTTAGTCTGCTGAGCTATCCAGGCTCGTCCATTCCCACTTGTGTGAGTAGCACACAAACAGTAGGTGAGCAGTGGGTGAGCGTGTGCGCATGTGCTTCATTTACACAAGCGGTGTGGTTGCATGCACAACGCTTCCACAAATAGAGCTGTGTGTGTACGCTTGCCTGTCACTCGCACGCTTGCTCGTAAACCTCCCCCCCTTACCGGCATGTATTTCTGATGGTTGCAGTGTCCCGGGGTCACGCGTCCCCCTTTTGCGACCTTCTGACAAGCAAAAGTCAATGGAGGAAGCCAGATTCACTTAACAACCGTGTGACTAACTTAACACTTGTAGTGATTCGCTTAACGACTGTGGCAAGAAAGATAGTAAAACGTCTTGTTTACTGACAGAAATTCCAGGCTCTATTGCAATTGTAAGCCGTTGATTACCTGTATTCTCTTTTTATTGACTTAAGTATTTGTTTATCAAACTTGGCCCAAGGATTTGTGTTTGGATCTGGACTGTGAATGGCTAAATAAAGAGAGGCCCAGCTCAACGTTTTTGCTGTCTCTTCCCTTCTAGCTACGCTGTGACTGTTCAGGAATCATACGCACATCCCTTCGATCAGATCTATTATACAAGATGCACAGATATTCTCAACTGGTTTAAATGCACTCGACACAGGTAAGCGATAATTGGAAGGTATTTTCAAACCTCATCTTCCCTTTCATCTCCTCTGGATAGCTCCCTTTTCTTCGGAGCCTGGGAGAAGCTCTTCACCTACGGAGGATAACGATAGCTTCTTTTGTGCAGAATAGTCCGGCAGCACTAAATTGATTTTCCTTTTTTTTTTCCTGGAGAAAATAGCCGTAGCTTTTGTAAAAGGATGACTAACCAGCCCTGCCCATTTGCATTGCAGTCAACGAGGAAGGAGCGAGGGACTGTCATTTTGCTTGTTGCTTCCTTCTTTTGTATTCCTGTTGTTGAAAACAAACCGGCTAAACTTGTTTTGCTCAGCCATAGCAACTTAAAAGATATGTGTGGACTTCGACTCCCAGAATTCCCCAGCCACACTTCAAGAATGGAAGTTCATTTACCTCGAATTCCACACGTCAAGTTTGAGACACAAATCAAGGTTGAAAAATGCATCGTGGTTGAGAAATACCTGGAAACACCTGGAAAAGTTCTAAAAGCAGATTTAAATTAGGTCAGATTTTTTTCCAAAGCAAGTATGGACAAACTCTTGGCGTGTGCTGTCGAATCTGTGGATCATGAAGTCCAATCGTTTCTCTGTAGAGATGATGCCCCAACAAGTTCATGGCGGTCATTATATTAGTTTATACAAATTGCCCTAATCCAGTGCAGGAGACTGTCACCTGATGCTTTGGAATGAGGAAGAGGGGGTGAAAATATTTTGCCCATTTCTGAAATAGTTTTGGAGAGTTTGACCGCTTCTTACCGCAGAGTCTTGTGCTCCAATTACTATTCAGATTTCCTCGCTTTTAAATCAAAGTTGCTATACTTGGACCAAATGTTGATAAGCTAGTCTTGGGTTACTTTTCAAAAGCTCCAGAGGTGAGAATGGGCCTTAATCACCACTTGGAGACCCTTCCTTCCTTCCTTCCTTCCTTCCTTCCTTCCTTCCTTCCTTCCTTCCTTCCTTCCTTCCTTCCTTCCTTCCTTCCTTCCTTCCTTCCTTCCTCTACACAGACACAATCTCAGTTTGAAGTAATAGTTATAGCATTTATTTATTTTATTTTATTTTATTTTATTTATTTATTTATTAGATTTCTATACCGCCCTTCTCCTACCGGACTCAGGGCGGTGAACAGCCAATTAAAAACCAATACAAAAAAGTTAAAAACGTACTAAAACCAATATAAATTAGGCTGAGAGTATAAAACAGAATAAAACTCTAAAAAATTTAAAAAAGTAGAAGGGATCAGGCAAGTCCGGCAAGTTGGAAGAGATAAGTCTTCAGAGCCTGACGAAAAGTCCGGAGGTCAGCAATTGTTCTCAGACCTGGAGGAAGATCGTTCCAGAGGGTGGGGACTACCACAGAGAAGGCTCTCCCCCTGGGGGTCGCCAGCCGGCATTGTCTGGCTGACGGCACCCTGAGGAGGCCCTCTCTGTGGGAGCGAACCGGCCGGTGGGAGGCAATTGGTGGCAGAAGGCAGTCCCGTAAGTACCCTGGTATCCATAAGCCATGGAGCGCTTTAAAGGTGATTACCAACACCTTGAAATGCACCCGGAAGTCAACCGGCAATCAATGCAGCTCACGCAGGAGAGGTGTCACGTGGGAACGCCCCGTCGCTCCCATAATCCCCCGCGCGGCCGCATTCTGTACCAGCTGGAGCCTCCGGATGCATCCCAAGGGGAGCCCCATGTAGAGAGCATTACAGTAGTCCATTTAGACTTCTATACCGCTTCATAGTGCTTGTACAGCCCTCTCTAAGTGGTTTTTTGGTATTTTCCCCTTCAATAACATCTGTTGGGAAGGCATTGAATCTGGATAAGGATCAGGCCCTTCTGAATTTTGGAATTGATGGGGGAGACACAGCTCTTAGAACTGGAAATACCTGAGAAATTGGTCCTACCTAGCAAAATGAAATTCAATGATGAGAAAAGTAAGGTTTTAACATTTAGGCAAGAAAAATCAGAAGTACTTATTTACAGTCATTTAAATATGAGCCAGCAGTGTGTGGCAGCATCCAAAAAAGCCAATACAATCCCAGGTTGTATTAAAAAAGGGAATAGAATCACATGAAGACCACTTTGCAAAGCCTTAGTAAGACCACACTTAGTATACTGCATCCAGTTTTGGTCAACATATTATATATAAAAAAAGATAATATTATAAAAAAGATGTTGAGACTCTGGAAAGAGTGCATAAATGCCCAACCTAGATATTCATATGTGTGGTGGTTGTATGAAACATATCTGCTTCTCAGCGGGTGGGGAATAAGGGAACAGGGAACAGCCTAATAAGTGCCATGTTTGGGCCAGGTGGCAAAAAAAAAGTATTAGTACAAGGAATTGTATTTTGTTCAATATTTATTTTTCTTTTATTTATTAATTAAATTTATATGCTGCCTATCTCACTATTGAGTAACTCTGCATGTTTAATATCTCAAACTGCTGTTTATTACTGAGAACTGGTTGTTTATAAGAACTATAACCAGGAATAAGCAAAAGATTTACACACACACACACACACACACCCATTTTTCTTGCCCTTTTTGTATCTTGCTTGCCCAAATCTTCTCTTGGACCTAGCATGAAAATAGCTTAGGATATAGCCAAATGAGTAGAAGTTGGAATTTGTATCGATCTTTTTAAGTATCAAAAACCTTTGCACATTCTGAAGCAAATATTGAATATAAGAACCTTGCAGTAATGTAACGCAAATAGAATTATAACTATGGGCATTGATTTCCAGGGTTTTTTCCCCCCTTCCTCTCTCACCATTTAGAATCAGTTATAAAACAGCCTATCGGAGGGGACTGAGGACGATGTATCGGCGACGGTCTCAGTGCTGCCCGGGATATTACGAGAGCGGGGACTTCTGTATCCGTATGTAGAGGCCATTTGCTATTTTTCTGCTGAACTATCTCTGGCATTGCATCCTGCATGCAGCTGTGGTGGGGCTGGCAAATGTTAAGATTAGAATTTAAACAAGCAGGAAAAACAGGCTGGCCAGTGGCAAAACCTGAGAGAATTATAGGACATTGATTGATCAATTATGTTCTTCTGTCACGTTCTCATCATATGAATAATAATAACAATAACAACAACAACAACAACAATAATAACAATAATAATAATACTGGGTGCTGTGCCAAAAGATCACCATTGGTCAGCTGAAGAAGGCCACCTTACTGGGATCTGTTCGCATAATCCGCCGATACATCACACACCAGTCCTAAACGCTTGGGAAGTGTTCGACTAGTGATTTGGGATACGAAATCCAGCATGGTTATCTTGTTTGCTGTGTATATTGTCATTTTTGTGTATAATAATAATACAGCCCATATCCACTATCAACCCCAGTCAATGGTATTTGTGATACATTTTTAAATGTTCAGTTGACTGAGTTTCATGTTTAATGAATAAAAGAAGTAGTAGTAGTAGTAGTAGTAATAGTAATAGTAATAGTGATAGTAGTAGTAATAGTGATAGTAATAGTAATAGTAATAGTAATAGTAATAGTAATAGTAATAGTAATAATATTGATGATGAAACACGTGATACCCATTGTCATTGGGGCACTTGGTACCATGTCCAAGAATTTTATAAGATACATCACCAAATTGCAGCTTCCTACAATAATAACACCAGCAGAACTGCAAAAAACTCGGAACATCATACATCTTAAGAAAGTACTTGGTTGATCCCTAGGACACTGGCAGCAACCCATATCAACCATTAGCACCAGTCAATGGTATCTGTGATGCATTTTTGAATGTTCAGTTGACCGAGTTTCATATTTAAATAATATAATAATAATAATAATAATAATAATAATAATAATAATAATAATAAGTTGTAGTAGTAGTAGTAGTAGTAGTAGTAGTAGTAGTAGTAGTAGTAGTAGTGTTTTGATGCTGCCCAATAACATTATAAGAGGAGAGCTGGATTAGTCCGCAGTTAGCCAATCAGGAATCTAGTAACACCATTTCCAATTTTCACCAAATTTGTCTGCATGTCTATTTGGCTGTCTGTCTGTCTATCAAATCTATCTTTATCTAATCATCTATCTATCCGTCTATCTATCTAGATAGATCTATCTATCTATCTATCTATCTATCTATCTATCTATCTATCTATCTATCTATCTATCATAATCTGTCTATCTCCATCCCTCCCTCCTCTGTCCATCCATCTATCCAATTTCTACAGCTGCCTTTTTCAGTAAATGGTTCTGGGCAGCTTACAATTCAAAAAAATGTATACCACAATTAAAATAATAAGGAATATTTTAAAACAATTTTAAAAATCCCCAATAAGTACACATAGCGGCGAAGATATTTGACAAGAAAGCCAGGCAAGGGGCCCATTCCCTACCCATTCAGGCCTGGGAACACAGCTAGGTTTTTAAAACTTTACAAACGGCTAAGAGGGTTGGAGTCATTCTGCTCTCCTGGGGAGTGGGGGGGGTGATATTCCCCAGAGCAGGGGCTACTGCAGAATAACATAGAAAAACAGAGTTGAAAGTGCAATGAAAGTCTTTCAGTCCAATTCCCTGCTCAAGCAGGAGACCCTATACCACGGATGGCTAACCTTTTTACCATCGTGTGTCGGGGAGGGGGTCACTCATGTGCGTGCCCACACCCATAATTCTATGTGCCCTGCCCCCACGCATGCACGCACGACCCCTCCTCCCACGCTCCCCATGCTCCTGGCATGGTAGGCCTGTTTTTTGCTCTCCCTAGCCTCCAGAGCCTTTCTAGGAGTCTGGGGAGGGCGAAAATGGGCCTTCCCCACCCTCTGAGGTCCTCCGAAGGCAGGAAACAGCCTGTTTCCCTACTTCTGGTGGGCCCAGAAGGCCTGAAAACCAGCTGGCCAGCATGCGCATGCATGCTGGAGCTGAGCTTGCGTGCCCACCGATATGGCTACACCAGGGGTGGTTTTAAAATATTTTACTATCAGTTCTGTGGGCATGGCTTATTTTGTGGGCGTGGCTTGATGGTCATGTGACAATTCTTTAGGCTTTAGGAGAGGTACTGGTCTACTAGGCTTTTAACTGCTTGCAGAGCTGTATCGGTCTACTCATTTGTTTTTGGAGCATCCCAGTGTACCCATTTGTTTTTGGAGCGCACTGGTCTACCACCACACTGCCTTTTACTGCTGATCAGCTGTAGGGTGGCCCTTTGAAGCCCCGCAGCAAGAGTTTAAACAGGTTTTTTTCCTTCCAGCCGATCAGCTGGGACTCGGGAGGCAGCGAAAAATTGGGGGCAGGGCCAAATAAAAGGTAAGAATAATGCAGGAGGGTGGGCCAGGGGGCCACATCCTGAACAAAGAGAACCGGTTCGGTGACGTCATATCGTTACTGCTACTGGCTCGGCCGAACCGGGAGGAACCCACCCCTGGGCTATGCATACCACCTGCGGCACATGTGCCATAGATTCGACATCATGGCCCTAAACATTCTGCCTGTGCAGTTTCTTCAGAAAAGACAATAAATTTTATTCCAAGCAAAAGCTTTCAAAAAGGTGGTACCTGACTTTTGATTTTATTTTTATTTTTTTGCCTGAGGGCAACAGAAGAGCAACTATGGCTGATCTATGGTCAATCCAAATGAAATATTTTAGCGTGAAATATTTTAACGTTCATTGGTATAAAATGAAAAGTGGTAATTTGTGAAAACAGACGTTGAAAACATAACAACAAACCTGAGTAAAATCAGGGGGAGCCATACTAATGTCGGTTGATCCAGAGAAAACTTATAAAGTAGCAACTGCAGTTGTAAAGAAAAACCCAGTGCCTGTTGAAAAAGCATCTTTGAGACAACTGTAACCTGGCTGACTGAGAATCTCCACGGAGAGGTTGGGGGCAGATCATGGAGAAAATCTATGTGGTCACTTAAGAGTCAACACCCCCTACTTTTCAAATGCTTAGGTGAAACTCCAGTGCCATCAGATGCAGATCCTGATAGCCTGAAACTTGCTCCTCATTGGGCTCAATGTAACCTGATCTGGAGTGATGCACTCTGATTCAGGGGGCCATGAGGGCACAGATAAACCCCCAAGTGGCTTCAAGAGCTCTCAGAGAGAGTATTAACGACCAGATGACTGCAAAGAAATACGATCCCACACCAGTGATAGGTTTCAAAACTTTTTACTACCGGTTCTGTGGGTGTGGCTTGGTGGACATGGCAGGGGAAGAATACTGTAAAATCTCCATTCCCTTCCCACTCCAGGGAAGGTTACTGCAAAATCCCCGTTTCCTCCCAATGAGCTGGGACTTGGAATTTTTACTACCGGTTCTTCGAACTACTCAAAATTTCTGCTACCGGTTCTCCAGAACTGGTCAGAACCTGTTGAAACCCACCTCTGTCCCACCCCCCACTCCCATCCTGTCAGAACTAATCCTTCCATCATCCCCATCATCCTGCCAGATCTGACGAAGCTTTTTGGATGCGAAGCAAAATGCCTTCCTCAAGGAAAAAACAGTCCAGTTGCTTTTTTTAAAGAGAAGGCACCTTTGAGGAAACGCTGGAAGTCTTTCCCCCCCCCATCCCACCCTTTGGGTGAACCAAGGAGGAATTATTTGGGACTTTCACGCTGCACATTTAGACTGCTTTAGGGAGTTATTTGTTCCTGCCACTCAGTTGACGATGTCCCATTTCTGGTACACCTGCACCATTGATTTCAAAGCTATCTTGTACGACTGGGAGTTGATTTCCATATTTTTGGGCCTCGCTTGAAGTAGCGAGCAGAAGGTTTGCAACTCCAGGGTTCATCAAGGCTTACAGAGGGAACCTTCTGTAAATAGCGCATTAAAATGTGGTTTGAAAATTGCTTTTCAAAGAATTAATAGTTAGTTCTGCTGCTGCAATTCCCAAGCCTGTTTTCCTGATAAGGGATGATGGATGTCTTATGCCCGAAACGTTTCGCTTAAGTGTAGCAAAGTCAGTCGGACAAGGGTTCCACGCTTGAGTTATGTGGCTAATTATACAGCTAACTACATGCAGACAGTCATTTAAAATTCTCTGGGTTGCCTACTCCTGTGACTCTCTCTTGTTGCTTCTTAACGGCACTGTCTTAAATCTTCAGGCTTCAGATAAATTAATAAATAAAGATTTAAGCCCCTACGATTTTGCAAATGAAGTTTCTAAAACTCGCAATTGTGCACAGTGGAATTCTACTCTGAAATTATGAGGCAGCCGCCCTCTCTTGAGTCTGACTTAAGGAAATACGACTGTCACACCTTTTAAAAAAAATAATAATCTCCATCTTTTGAGTTGAAGTCGACCCCTAGTGATGTCATGGCAGCAGTATGGAATTTTTTTTTTTCTGTAAAAAAAAAAATTCTACTTTCCAACTTCCCAATCTGCTGTACATGATCCTGCGATTTCCTTGAAGTTTTCTCAATGAGGGTTATCTAAAACAGGGGTCTCCAACCTTGGCAACTTTAAGACTTGTGGACTTCAACTTCCAGAATTCTGGAAGTTGAAGTCCACAAGTCTTAAAGTTGCCAAGGTTGGAGATGATCTTGCTTATTAGCTCTTTAGCCCAGATGCTTCTTACTGGGAGAAGATAAACTAAAGGAAATACAATGGTTAATTTAGCCTTACGTTGGCATGTGTAATCAATCCTTTCTTGTGGTCTATTAAAACATGACTTAGCTTATTGTGTGAATATGATTCATTATGTGCCATCGAGTTGATTTTTTCCTTCTAATGACTGCATAGAGTATCTGTCCCTAACCTTGTTAACCTATCCTCCAAAGCACCAGAAGGCAGGACAAGAAACAATGGATGGAAACTAATCAAGGAGACAAACAACCTAGAAGTAAGGAGAAATCTCTTGAGAGTGAGAACTAATGGAACAGCTTGCCTCCCAGAAGTTGTGGGTGCTCCATCACGGGAGGATTCTAAGAAGAGACTGGACAGCCACTTGTCTGGAATGGTGTGGGGTGCTTAAGCCGGGGGTGAACTAGAGGATGTATTGAGTCAAGCACAATAAAACTGGAAGGGACCTTAGAGAGCCTGGATAGCTCAACAGGCTAATAAGCAGACTAAAGCCTGTTATTAACATCCAGCTGTCTGCAATTGCACCAGTTCAGGTCTCACCAGGCTCAAGGTTGACTCAGCCTTCCATCCTTTGTAAGGTAGGTAAATTGAGGACCCAGTTTGTGGGGGCAATAAGCTGACTTTGTATAAATATACAAAAGTATGAAGGCTACTGCTTAACGCATTGTAAGCCGCCCTGAGTCTTCGGAGAAGGGCGGCATATAAATCTAATTTAAAAAAAAAAAGAGGTTGTCAAACCCCATGCAAGCAGGAGAGCCTATGCCATTTCAGGTAAGTGACTGTCCAGTCTCTACCTAAAAACCTCCAGTGATGGAGCGCCCACGATTTTCGAAAGCAAGCCATTCCACTGGTTAATTGTCCTCACTGTTAGGAAGCTTCTCCTTAATTCCAGGTTGATAGTTTCCGCTAGGGGTGAAATCCAGCAGGTTCTCACAGGTTCTGAAGAATCGGTAGCAGAAATTTTGAATAGTTCGGAGAACCAGCAAACGCCACCTCTGGCTGGCCCTAGAGTGGGGTGGGAATGGATATTTTGCAGTATCCTTCCCCTGGAGCGGGGTGGGAATGGAGATTTTTTTAAAAAAATTGATTTATATGCCGCCCTTCTCCGGAGACTCAGGGCGGCTTACAATGCATTAAGCAATTTTGCAGTATCCTTCCTTTGCCACGCCCACAAGCCATGCCCACCAAGCCACGCCCACAGAACCAGTAGTAAAAAAATTTGGATTTCACCACTGGTTTCCACCCATTGCTTCTTGTCCTGTCCTCTGGTGCTTTGGAGAATAATTTGACCCCCACTTCTTTGGGGCAGCCCCTCAAATACTGGAACATGCTGTGGTGCCACCCCTAGTCCTCCTTTTTTCTAGACTAAAATCCTGCCTTGTCAACTTCTCTTGATTCCCCTTCCTGGCTCTGCCTCTTCTTCTCCTACAGCTAGAGGGAAAGGAGGAAGTGACTTGGGTTCTTCAACAGAAGCCAAAGGAGCAAAGAAAGAAGGAGCACATTACCTTAGAAAGAAAGCAACTGTGCTTCCTTCCATCTGGAAACAGCACCTTCCACGAGGCGGAGGAGATGCGTTTGAAGCTGCCGTTTCCTTTTCAGAGAACATTTTCCATTGGCACTAATGAACATTTCCCAATTAGTCCAAATAGCTTCAGAGAGTGTTGTTTAGGGCAGGATGTCATTTGTTGCTTCTTCAAACACAATCTTAGACATGTTACTTAGATGGGGGGGGGGGGGAACCTCAGAATATCACGTCTGTTTCATCCTGCAAGCTACTTTCTACAGAAGCCTTCCAGATATGTAGGGCCCATTCCCATAATACCGTGTTTCCCCCAAAATAAGACCTTGTCTTATATTTTTTTGAAGCCTGAAATAAGCACTTGGCCTTATTGCCATGCACTCAAAAACCCAAGTGGGCTTATTATCAGGGGAAGTCTTATTTTGGGGGGCAAAGGGGGGGGGAACAAGGTACTCAGGCTGAAGATAATGGGAGTTAAAGTCCACACCCCTGGAGAGCATCTCTGGTGTAGTGTTTCTCAACCTTAGCAACTTGAAGAGTTCGGCTGCCCCAAAGAAGAGCGGGTCAAGCTATTCTCCAAAGCACCTGAGGGCAGGACAAGAAGGAATGAGTGGAAACGAATCAAGGAAAGAAGCAACTTATAACTAAGGAGAAATTTCCTGACAGTTAGAACAATTAATCAGTGGAACAACTTGCCCCCAGAAGCTGTGAATGTTCCAACACTGGAAGTTTTAAGGTAGATGTTGGATAACCCTTTGTCTGAAGTGGTGTAGGGTATCCTGCTTAAGCAGGGGGTTGGACTAGAAGACCTCCAAGGTCCCTTCCAATTCTGCTATTCTATTCTATTCTATTCTATTCTATTCTATTCTATTCTATTCTATTCTATTCTATTCTATTCTATTCTAGGCTAGGCTAGGCTAGGCTAGGCTAGGCTAGGCTAGGCTAGGCTAGGCTAGGCTAGGCTAGGCTAAGATGTGTGGACTTCAACTCTCAGATCTGTGGAGGTTCTCAGTCATCTAGGTCATGGTTGTCTCATGCTTTTTCCTTCAAAAGGCAACAGGACCGATTTTTCCCCCCCTTGAGGAAGAAGAAGAAAATATTTTGTTTCTCATTCAAGGAGCTTCACCAGTTCCTTGGATGTTGGTGGTGGGGTTTTGGAAGGATAGGTACTGACTGTTGAGGCTGAATGATAGGGGAGAAGGAAGGATAGGTTCTGATAGTTGGGGGGGGCAGGGGTGAGATCCAGCAGGTTCTGACAGGTTCTGTAGAACCAGTAGCGGGAATTTTGAGCAGTTCGGAGAACCAGTAGTGGAAATTTTGAGTAGTTTGGAGAACTGGCAAATACCACCTCTGGCTGGCCCCAGAGTGGGGTGGGAAAGGAGATTTTACAGCATCCTCCTGCCATGCTCATCAAGCCACAGCACACCACACCACGCCCACCACACCCACAGAACCGGTAGTAAAAAAAATTGGATTTCCCCACTGGTGGGGAGGTGTGATAGAAGGATGTGGGGTTTTTTTTGCAGTCATCTGATCATTAGTACTCTCTCTGAGAACTCTTGAAGCCATTTGGAGGTTTATCTATGCATTCAGGGTCATCTGAATCAGGATGCAAATAGGACTGGAACCTTCTTGGAACTGCTGAATGGACTGTACTGTAGACAGGAGATAGGAGGTGTCCTATTCCTCCCCCTTTGTTGAGGAAGGGGCGTTCAATCCTAACATAGATGGATGCATTTATCCCCCTTTCAAACCAATTGTCTTCTCTATCCAAAATGTGGACTCCGCTGTCCACATTTTGGATAGAGAAGAGAGACATCCAACTCTCAGGATTCCCCAGGCAGTGTGCTTTTGCTCTAGAGTTCTTCTGCACTTTTCCAGGAAGGAGCTGGATTTCATGCCAGAAAAATCGATAAAGGAGTTATGGGTTGGAATCATCTGACCTTGTAAAGCTATTTTGTTGGGTGCCAACGAGTTAATAGTGTGCGGTGAGGGAAGTCCAAATCTCAAGGAGCGCATAATGATCAAAAGCCCCTCACGTAAAAGAGGCTTTGTTAAAAAGTCATAGATTAAAGGCTAATTGGACCTCCTTCTATTAATTGTAGCTTCACTTTCTTGCAAATTTTCTGAAACAGCTTTCTAATCAAGCGTGACACATTTGGAATCGTAAGGAGCATGTTTTTAAATCTCTATTAGCAGCATTCGCTCCTGACCTTAGCGGAATGGAGACTTAACTCCTTTTCGCTTCTGATTCTCATTCCTTGCTTGCCCTTTATGCTTTTTTTTCTCCTCTCTTCCCCTCTCTCTCTCTTCCTGCACACCTGCACTCCTAGCAAGCTAATCCAGATTCGATCAGTTACGACTTTAGCAAATCGGTGTGCGGTTGCAATTGTTTCAAGCTTCTTCTGGATTTCCTCCCTAACGCAAGGGTGGTGGTATGTGGAATGGGGATTTTTGCAGTCCAATCTCTGCCTTGGAAATCTACGTTGGCGCCCTCAGCCCCCCCATCTAAAATTTTGCAGTCATTGAATTTTTAAAAAGTGTGTCCTCATTAGCAGCTCTCCTGCCTCGCGCAATACGTCATGGCTAAATCAAAAATTTCATTTTGCTTTCAGAACTTTGTGCCTTAGCAAGCATCCCAATCTGACCAGTTTGTTTCTCTGTTCCCCGTCTGTGCATTTCTTCCTTTCTCCTCCTTTTCTCCCCGGTCTAGCCTTTCCTCTTGCCCCCTCCAAGCTAGCTGATTGCCCATTGCCATCCTCGCTCCCACTGCCTCATTCCCCTTTCCTTGCTGGGTAATTTTTCAGCCTGGTCTTGCAAGCCAAGGAGGACGAACGGATTCCTCCTGGGAGAGCGTCCTGCATTATGGATGAGTGTTTTCCCCTCTCTTGCAGGGAGAACATCAATCTTATTTTACCACGGACGTGATGGATGGGCGTTGGGGGTCGGAAACAGAGGGAGTTCAGTGAATTGAAATCCTTTGGCAAGCGAGCCACGAAAAACTGGACACCAGGAGTGGCGGAAGCCCAGGCAGGACCCCTCCCCCACCCCCTTTGCAAGGCCTCAAGTAATCACTTGGCATGGAAGAGCAGGCCTGTCACCTCCACCACAGAGGCGAAAAAATCTTGGCTCCCTATTGCGTTATTCCAGTGCATCTATCGGAGAAAAATCAATATCAAAATTATTTCAAGTGGGCAAGCGCTTGGATGTCATTTCCCTTGATTAATAAAATTCATTAACTGGTGTTCATTTGCAAGCATCCAGTAGAAGCCGTCGTGACATCATATACGATATCATCCAAATGGTAGGATGATGTCATTATATACGGTGGCATCGGGGCCCTTTAGCCCTTACATTGAATTTCAAATAATTTGAAGAATTTATAGAAGAACTGATAATTAATTTAAGAATAGTATATTATTTTGGATAAGTATACAGAATTGATGAATTTATAAATTTGAAGGTAACCTATAGATAAACTATAGAAAAGTGTAAGTTAATTGATGAATATTAGAATATTTTAGGAAAGTTTATATTCTTGAAGGCTTGATATTAGAATAATTGTGTTAGATTAAGATATATTTTAGGTTTTTATGATTTTAAGAGAAAAGTAATTGATTAATAAAATTCATTAACCGGTGTTCATTTGCAAGCATCCAGTAGAAGCCGTCGTGACATCATATACGATATCATCCAAACGGTAGGATGATGTCATTATATACGGTGGCATCGGGGCCCTTTAGCCCTTGTGGGAGTATTGTAAATTGAACTGGTGGGAAAAAAAAGACTAGATGATCAGCCTTTTCAAAAGACAACTGGACTTCCTTTGTTTTTGCTTGAAGATGTTTTGCTTCTCAACCAAGAAGCTTCTTCGGTTCTGACTGAATGGTGGAGGCTGGAACGATTTATATTGCATCTGGTCATTAGCGCTCTTTCTGATAACCAGATATGAATTCCAAGGAATATAAATCCTTCCATTCTCCATCATTCAGTCAGAACTGAAGAAGTTTCTTGAAGGAGAAGCGAAATGTCTTCAAGGAAAAATAAAGTCAGTCCAGTTGCCTTTTGAAAAAGCACCCTTGGTAAAGAGGCTAAATAGGTTAGAGACACCAATGCAGAAAAGTTGTTATTAGTTTTGAAATTTTGATATGTTTGATTTTGTTTGTTTATATTTTTTTGTTTTGTGTGTGTGTGTGTGTGTGTGTGTTTTCTTGCTTTTTTTGTGCATTACGTTTCTTTTTGTACTGTGTATTTTAATCTTTGGAAATTTTATAAATATTATTTAAAAAGAAAAAAAAGAAAAGAAAAAGCACCTTTGGGATAAACAGGACCAGGATGACGGAGAATCTCCATACACCAGTGTTTCTCAACCTTGGAAGCTTGAAGATGGGTGGATTTCAACTTTCAGAAACCCCCAGCCAGCGCTGCTGGCTGGGGGATTCTGGGAGTTGAAGTCCACCCATCTTCAAGCTTCCAAGGTTGAGAAACACTGCCATAGACACTCAATTATCAGTTTTTCCTAACTCAGCAACTTTAAGATGCGTGAGAGACTTCAACTCACAGAATTCCCCAGCTGTGTGGACATCAACTCTCAGACTTTCCAAGCAGATTACAGATTAACAGAGATGGAAGGGACCTTGTAGGTCGAGTCCAACTTCCCACCGAAGCAGGAGACCCTCCACCATTTCTGACAAATGGCAGTCCAGTCCCTTCTTGAAAGCCTCCAGTGATGAAGCTCCCACAACTTCCGAAGGCAACTTCTGTTCCACGGGTTGATTGTTCTCACTGTCAGGAAATTCCTCCTTGTTTCCAGGTTGAATCTCTCCTTGATCAGTTTCCATCCAATATTCCTTGTGTGCAGTGGTGAAATCCAATTTTTTTTACTACTGGTTCTGTGGGCAGGGGAAGGATACTGCAAAATCTCCATTCCCACCCCACTCTGGG
Source organism: Masticophis lateralis (assembly GCA_030761175.1). Lineage (NCBI taxonomy): Eukaryota > Metazoa > Chordata > Lepidosauria > Squamata > Colubridae > Masticophis > Masticophis lateralis. The sequence continues at coordinate 21,352,682 of JAUDYJ010000012.1, read as the reverse complement.
GCCGGCCAGAGGTGGCATTTGCCAGTTCTCCGAACTACTCAGAATTTCTACTGCCGGTTCTCCAGAACCTGTCAGAACCTGCTGGATTTTACTCCTGCATGTGTGGCCTTCGGGTGCCCTGGAAAACAGCTTGACCCCCTCCTCTCTGTGTGGACTTCAACTTCCCAAATTCCCCAGCCAGCATGTTGGGGAAGCATGCAAAAGCCAGCTGCCCCTGGCAGCATGCAGAATTCTGGGAGTCGAAGTCCACGCATCTTAAAGTTTCTGAGGCTGAGAGACACTGAGCTAGATGGTAGAGCAAGGCTGGTCAGCGAGGGCCCCTCTTAAATGGCTGGCACTTTTCCTAGCAAGGTGAAAACCTACTGTTTCACACACCCCTCCCCACCCCACTTAATTCTTTCCCTCCCAAGGCTGCCCAAAAGAGGGGTGTCTTTCCTTCTGGAGGTCTCTTCTCTATTTCAGTTGCCTCTGTACAGAGTTTTGCTCTAGAGCTCCTTCAAAAACAGATGCACTGAGAGAACAGCGTATTGGCTTTATTAAGATTAGCTTGTTGATAAAAAGAGTGCATAAAAAGTAAAAAAAAAAACCAGACTGTTCTTCCTTCCCCAATCTCTCTATGTGTCCCCTTCTCTCCCTCCCTCCCTCTGTCTCTCTCCCTCCCTCCCTCCCTCCCTCTCGGCCTCTGTCTCTCTCCCTCCCTCCCTCCCTCCCTCTCCCTCTCTATCTCTCTGTCTCCCTCCCTCTCTCACTGTCTCTTTGTCTCTCCCCCCCTCCCTCTGTCTCTCTCCCTCCCTCCCTCTCGGTCTCTGTCTCCCTCCCTCCCTCCCTGTCTCTGTCTCTCTGTCTCCCTCCCTCCCTCCCTGTCTCTCTCTCCCTCTCCCTCTCCCTCCCTCCCTGTCTCTGTCTCTCTGTCTCTCTCCCTCCCTCTCGGCCTCTGTCTCTCTCCCTCCCTCCCTCCCTCCCTCCCTCTCCCTCTCTATCTCTCTGTCTCCCTCCCTCTCTCATTGTCTCTTTGTCTCTCCCTCCCTCCCTCTGTCTCTCTCCCTCCCTCCCTCTCGGTCTCTGTCTCCCTTCCTCCCTCCCTCCCTCCCTGTCTCTTTGTCTCCCTCCCTCCCTGTCTCTGTCTCTCTGTCTCCCTCCCTCCCTCCCTGTCTCTCCCTCTCTCCCTCCCTCCCTCCCTCTCGGTCTCTGTCTCCCTCCCTCCCTCTCCCTCTCCCTCTCTATCTCTCTGCCTCCCTCCCTCTCTCACTGTCTCTTTGTCTCTCCCTCCCTCTGTCTCTCCCTCCCTCCCTCTATCTCTCTCTCTCTCTCCCTCTCTCTGTCTCTCCCTCCCTCCCTGTTTCTGTTTGTCTCTCCCCCTCTCTGTCTCCCCCCTCCCTCTCCCCCTCCCCTCCTCTGCTTTCTTCCTCTCCTTTTAAAATTAGACTAGATTAGAAGATTAGAGCCTGGGGTAGCTTTTTGATTTTCTTTCCTTGATGCTTTAAAAAAAAATCTTGAAGGTCTGAGCAAAGACACTAATTGAAGATCTTTCTTCTTCTTTCTTCTACTTTTTTTTTAAATAATAAAAAAAAGCAGGAGCAAAGGAGTTTCCAATTTATTAAATGGATCTCTTTTTGTGCCCGGGGCCAAGTCTTCATTCAGGCTGTCCTTTTAAATCTTTGTACTTGTAAGAAGCACAAGGCAGCTCCAGGGCAGGGGAAGTGGGGTTTGGATAGGATGCCAGGGGTGGCAGAGATCCATCTGCTGTAAAAAAAAGAAAAAAAAAGAGAAAAAAGTAGGTAAAAGACCTAGAAATAGATCTGTGGCTATTTCAGCAAAAAGATGGGGGTCTATGAAAGAGGGAAAGGACCAGAACCGGTTGGGTGAGGATATTTTATTTTGTTTATTTATTAGAATCAGAATCAGAATAGAGCTGGAAGGGACCTTGGAGGTCTTCTAGTCCAGCCCCCTGCTCAAGCAGGAGAATCCTATGCCATTTCAGACAAAGTGACTATCCAGTCTCTTCTTAAAAGCCCCCAGTGATAGAGCCCCCACCACTTCTGAAGACAATCTGTTCCACTGGTTAATTGTCCTCCCTGTTAGGAAGTTTCTCCTTAATTCCAGGTTGCTTCTCTCCTTGACTAGTTTCCATCCATTGTTTCTTGTCCTGCCTCAGGTGCTTTGGAGAATATTTTGACTCCCTCTTCTTTGGGGCAGCCCCTCAAATACTGGAAAACTGTTATCATGTCTCCCCTAGTCCTTTTTTTCGCTAGACTAAGCAAACCCAAATCCTGCAACCGTTCTTCATACGTTTTAGTCTCCAGGCCTTTAATCAAAGATTAATTTATGAGATTTTTTTTATCCTGCTTTCATTATTTTTATAAATAACTCAGGGCAGCAAACATACTTAAAATGGGACTGCAGTGAGGTTGAAATTCAGCTCCCTGTCGCGCTCACACATGAACACACCACAAGGGTTTGAAGCAGGGGTGAAATCTGCTTACCTTCCTTACTGGTTTGAAAATGCACGCACTGCACGCATCATGTGCGTACACTGTCCTTCTGCGCATGCACAAAACCTGTGCATGCGCAAAACCTCCTGTGCATGCGCAGAAGGTAAAAAACACATTACTTTCTGGTTAAAACCAGGAATTAATGACACCCAGGCAGGTGGGCGGAGCTTTGTTCTGCCATCGCTACCGGATCACCGAACCAACAGCCAAGATCGCTACTGAACCAGGCGATCCAGTCCAATCCGGGAGCATTTCACCCCTGGTTTGAAGTCTTTGTTAAGGCTTCACCAGCCCCAAGTAGTATTCCCAAGGATTTCCCATACAGGGACCAGAGCAAGAACCAATGAGTCCAATTTTTCCAAGTCAGGAAAAACACAGAGCTAGTCCAGCAAAGACAAGTCCATGGTCCAAAACACAAATCCCATTTGCCAAAATCCAATTCCGAGGTCCACAAGGCAGATCCAAACTCTAGAAACAGAGTCCAGGAGAGGTTCTAAGGCAAGGTACATGGTGGCTGAACAAATACGCAATCCAAAATGGAAGAATCACTCTGCTCTGCATGCAGAGATAAATAGCTGCTGGCCAGGACAACTTATTATAAGCTGCCTCCTCATGAGTAGCCTCGCTGACCTCCTCCATTGAGCCTCTCAGGTCAGGTCCTAATGAAAAGAAGGACCATGATAGCACTTTCCCAATATTTGAGGAGCCTCCTACAGAGATGAGGAGGTCAATCTATTTTCCAAAGCACCAAAAGGCAAGACAAGAAACAATGGATGTAAATCAAGGAAAGAAGCAACCTAGATCTTGGGAGAAATTTCCTAATGGTGAGAGCAATTAACTAATGAAATAGCTTGCCTTCAAAAGTTGTGGGTGCTCCATCACAGGAGGCTTTCAAAAGAGGTTGGACAGATATTTGTCTGAAATGATATAGAGTCTCTGCTCGAACAGAGGGTTGGATTGGAAGACCTTGGAGTTCGCTTCCAATTCTATTATTCTATGTTATTTCAGCCCTGCACACCCTAAGACCCTCATCCCTGCTCATTGGTTGCAGCTGCACTCCTTCTCTACCCTCTGCTTCTGGCTGTCCTTCCAAACCTCTTGGTTGCAGCTGTGTTCTTCCATCCTGTTTTCAGCTAGCCGCTCGTCTGATTGCTCCTCAAGTGTTTCTGAAGTTCTTGATCTCTCCTCCTCTTCTTGCCCTTCATACCCGATTCAGAGCCCCCTGTGTCTTCCAGACACTCCCCTCACAAGTTCCTCAAGCAGGCTCTTCCTCATCATCTGAGCCCACATCAGGCGCATCCATGACACTCAAGGCTGTCCCATCTTGATGCTCTTTACTATCATAGGGTAGGAGGTGACCTTGGAGGTCATTCAACCAGGAGTGGGATTCTACCGGTTCGGACCGGTTCGTGCGAACCGGTAGCTCCAATGATCAGCTGGGAGTGAAACGGTTTGCTCTGACAATCAGCTGGGCCCATCCACTCCTGTGCTTTACTTACCTTTATCTTTGCAGCTGATTAGCACAGCAGAGCGGATTGCGGTGCACCAGCTATTTTAATTCCCTAGCATTAACGCGGAATGTGATTTTAATTGAACTGCACACACGCGAGCAACAAACCGGTTGTTAAACTGGAAGGAACCTAGCACTGCATTCAACCTTCCAGCCTGGTGCAGCAATCCTCCTGCTATCCCAGGCAATTTTGTCTTAAAAGAGAAAAGAGGATCACAGAAAATCTCCTGATAAGATTTCAAGACTCTGCAGCCTATAAGAGTATAGTTCCTGTTGTTCATGAAGTGAAGCTTGTTTTCTGACTGGCCGACACTTCCACCAGATAAATTACCCCACCAAGTATCTCTTCTTGCAAACTGGGAGTAGCGGGAAGAAAGGTTTTGAAGACATTTATGTTCAGCCTTGCACATCCAGGTGTGGTCTGGCAGTTTGTTTTAGCAAGGTTCCAGCCCAAAATCCTAAAGTGCCACCACCAGGCAGAATAAATGACCCCATCAGCATTTTTTTTTTGGTCTTTGTGTGTGGGGTAGTCATTGTGGTGAAATCTGTGGGCTTTCCATGGTTCTTTGGAGAAACCCTGGTTCCTCTTTGAAGGGAAGAACTGTAAACTGGAGACAGGCGCATTTATTGGAGAGGAAAGGATTTCAAGAGAGTAAGCAAGCACATAAAGGAGAATACACACTGAATGCAATGTGATGGCACCGATAGCCACAAGCTTAAAATGCAAACAGCCTGGTGTATTCTCCATTGCCAGTCCTAGTGCATTGCTTTTGATGGGAATACCCCATTGTTCGGTTGCTTACTCTCTTATAATCCTTTCCTCTCCAATCTCTCCTCTTTGCGAAGGGGAGAGGAAGGAAGAAAAAAGGCCAGTCACAGGGCAACAAGTTCCGAGCGTTATGGCAAACGCTTGATTGAGGGACATATAGGTGGGCTATGGGTTGCAATTCTTTTCCCACATCGTTAAAACTTCAAATGCTTGCTGAATGAGGCAGTCACTAAGTGAGAGCGGCCTGTAAAGCCAGGCGTCCTGACTGCTAAATATCTGCCCTGCTCAAGAAACCATCCGCCATCCTTCCCAGCCTCTGTCAGAATTGAATTTCCCTGCCCTTAGGGAATAGCATGCTGTAATGTGGTGGCAGAGCTGTCAAGGGTATTTCTGACTTGCGGAAGCAAAAGAAGTTTATGGGTAGCATAAAAAATGGCATGCAGACGGGAACTGCCGAGTCAGCAGTTCTGCGCTCCTCGTACCCCTCCCTCCATGTGCTCCTTTGGCAAATCCTGGACAAGGGGGGTGCGTGGGTGTGTCTCTGCTGTGATGGGAGGGAAGCCCAGTGATTGATCCTAGAATAACTGTCTTTCTTTGTTTTTTGCTGTGGAATGCATTTAAAAGGTTCCTTTTCTTTTTCTTTCTTCTTTTTTTGACTTTGTTTGGGCTTTATAATTGGAAGATTTTGCTAATTAAAAGCTTTTGGAATTGCTTTTCGTGCAGAGGAGGCTGTAAGTGTTAGTCAGCACGGCGTGTAACAACAATGCTGCTTAAACCAAGAGAAACATTAATTTAATGCTATCTGGAGCCATCGATTCCAGATAATCTCCGCTCATCAAACCAGAGTGAGGTATTGAGTGAGGTGTCATAAGGTTCAGTCCTGGGTCTTCGACTCATCAACATTTTTATAAATGGCTTGGAGGAGGCGGTGAAGGGAACCTGCATCAAAGATCTGCAGGTGTCACGGTATTAGGTGAGGAAGTTAAAGCCCTCGGAGGCAGGAAATAACATTCAAATGATCTGACAGGTTAGGGAGGGATACGAGCTGAAAGAACAGAATGGAAGTGAGCAATGACATAGATAGTCCTCGACTTACGAACATAATAGAGCAGAATTACGGACATTATTTATTAAATTGGAATTGGAAGGAGCCTTGATGGAGCAGCGGACTAAAGTGCTGTTAAAGTAGCACTTAGCTGCCAGCTGCCTGCAATTACTGCGAGTTCAAATCTCACCAGGCTCAAGGTGGACTCAGCTTTCCATCCTTCTGAGGTAGGTAAAATGAGGACCCGGATTGTGGGGACAATAAGCTGACTTTGTATAGAAAAGAACACCACTTAGGGGGCGCCGAAAGCTCTACTAAGCAGGTATATACAATAGTATGAAGGCCATTGCTTAATGCATTGTAAGCCGCCCTGAGTCTCCGGAGAAGGGTGGCATATAAAGCTAGCTAGCTATGCCGCCAGTTCCCCTACCGATAAGGTGACTCTGGTCATCGGTCATGGCGGTTGTTAAGCAGGTCACTGTGTGACCTCGCTTGATTTTACGACCTTCTTTGCAGTGGTCATTAAGCAAATCCATTATATCCAACGGGCACTTCCTGTTGGAAACCAGGATTATATGGTGGTTTCTGGCAAAAAAAAAATCTAGAAAATTGTGGTCTGTGGGACAATGCAAACAGCCATAAATAAGGGGCAGATGCCAAGTGCCCCAAATCCGATTACAAGGCCACTTGGATGAAGAACATTGGAACTTTGAACTTGGAAACAGGATTGTAAGTAGCTGTGGGGAGGTTTATTGTAACTCTGAATGGTTGCTAAGTGACCATGTTGTATGTCAAGGACTTCCTGTAAATGCAAAGTTCTTCACTGGGGAAGCAAACCTTAGGTGGGAGATGCTTGTGAGAAAAGGAATTTAGAGTAGGTGTCAGTGTACAACATAGCTCTGGAGGAAAAAGCCAAATGTAATTTTAGGTTGCATGAAGAAAAGTCTATCTTCTAAATTATAGGGAGTTCTTCCACTTCATTCTGAGTTGGTCTGTCTTCCCCTCCACTACACAGCTCGAGTGTCCAGTGGCAGAACAATTCAGACGGTGGAGATGTTTTAGAGAAGGACAGCAGGGACAGAAACAATCCCACGAAGCAGTATGGATGATCTAGTGGTATTAATCTATGGGAGGATGGAACCCTGCCAGGAAGAGTAGCTAGATCAGTGATGGCGAACCTTTTTGCCATCGAGTGCCAAAGGCGGGGGGAACGCAGGGGGTGGGTGGGTGTCACGTGCATACCCACAGCCATAATTCTATGCGCCCTGCCCCCACGCATGCACAGGTGACACCACCCGCGCTCCCCCCGCTTTTGGCATGGTAGGTCCGTTTTTTGCTCCCACCAGACTTCAAAGCCTTTCTAGGAGCCGGGGGAGGGGGGGGGGGCAAAAATAGCCTTCTCCATCCCTCCGGAAACCCTCCAGAGGCCGAAAACAGCTCATTTGCCAACTTCTGGTGGGACCGGAAGGCCCGTTTTTTGCTCTCCTCAGGCTCCAGAGCTTTTCTAGGAGGCTGGGGAGGGTGAAAGCAGCCTTCCCCACACCCCTGGAGGCCCTCCGGAGGCTGGAAACGACCCATTTGCCAACTTTCTGTGGGACCAGAAGTTGGCAAATGGGTCATTTTCGGCCTCCAACAGGAGGGCCTCCGGAGGGATGGGGAAGGCTGTTTTCACCCTCCCCAGCCTCCTAAAAAAGCTCCGGAACGTGAGGAGAGCAAAAAACAGGCCTTTCCCCACCCTCTAGACCCTCTGGAGGTAGGAAACAGCCTATTTCCCTACTGCAGGTGGGCCCAGAAGGCATGAAAATCAATTGGCCGGTGCACGCATGCACGCTGGAACTGAGGTTGTGTGCCCACCAATATGGCTATGCATGCCACCTGTGGGCATCACAGAGCTAGATAGTGTCCTTACCTACTCCAAAAGCCTCCTTCACTCCCAGTTGGTCACCCTGAATTCCCACCCTCCCAGCTGCCAGGGCCTGACTTGGGGCACTAATCCCAACTAGTGCTCCAATTACTTCCTGCTCAGATGCCTCCAGGCATCAACATGTCAACAAAGAGTTTTGCTCTTCCTCCGGTGGCTAAGACAACTTAGAATGATACAATCATAGGGTTGGAAAAAACCTTGGAGATTAACAGAGTTGGAAGGGACTTTGTAGGTCATCTAATCCGACCCCCTGCCCAAGCAGGAGGGTCTACACCATTTCTGACAAATGGCAGTCCAATCTATGGATATGACCTCATAGATGACCCTCACTCTGTCAAGGACCTAGGAGTACTCATCTCAAACGATCTAAGCACCAGAGCTCAATGTAACAGCATTGCCAAAAAGGCATTAAGAGTTGTAAACCTAATCTTGCAAAGCTTCTTCTCTGGTAACATTCTACTGCAAACTAAGACATACAAAACCTTTGCTAGACCAATTCTCGAATACAGCTCGTCTGCCTGGAATCTGTACTGTATATCAGACATTAACACAATTGAGCGAGGCACGAGAAGAATACTCCACTCCTCCGCTCACAAAAAAAATACCTTATGCCACCAGGCTTAAAATTTTGGGCTTGGACAACCTAGAACTACCCTAACCCTAACCCTAACCTAAGCATAGTACACAAATGTGATGAAGCTCCCACAACTTCTGAGGGCAACTTCTGTTCCATGGATTGATTGTTTTTACTATCAGGAAATTCCTCCTTATTTCCAGGTTGAATCTCTCCTTGATCAGTTTCCATCCATTATCCCTTGTCTGGCCTTCAGGTGCCTTGGAAAACCCCCGCTTGACCCCCGCTTCTTTGTGGCAGCTCCTGAGATATTGGAAGACTGTTATCCTGTCTCCCCTGGTCCTTCTCTTCACTAGACTAGCCAGGCCCAGTTCCTGCAACCGTTCATTGTATGTTTTAGCCTCCAGTCCCCTCATCATCCTGGTTGCTCTTCTCTTCACTCTTTCTAGAGTCTCAACATCTTTTTTATAGTGTGGTGACCAAAACTGGAAGCAGTATTCTAGGTGTGGTCTTACTAAGGCTTATGAGATCTTCTAATCCAATCCCATGGCCAAGGCAGGAGACCTTTTTGCATGTTGGACAAATGGCTGTCCAATCTTGAAGAGCCACCAACAGTGGAGCACCTACAACTCAGGGAGATAAAGTTTTTTTGTCCATATCTGTTTAATGCTTCTACTCTTCTCTGGTCACGTTGATGAAAACAGCAGGCACCTTGCAGCTGCTTCAACTCTGTGAAGTCAGCAGCCATGACTTCGGATGAGGACATCTTGACTGCCATCTTTTCCTTGCTGCCTCCAAAGCTTTCCCCCAAAATCAAGGCCATGCAAGGTCAGCTTTAGAGCTTGGTAATCCCCTCCCTCTGTTCTTCCTTTGTCTGCAACTCTTCCTTGATGTACAATTATGTCTCCTCTGATTTCCTCACATCCTCCAGTTCCTCCAGCTCACTCCCTGTTCTAGTGTAAAATTCAAGTTCTCTCCAAACTCCCTTATTCTACATCACCAGCATGCTCAGTACAATACTAAAAATACCACCAAGGGGCATTGGTGACCCTCCTAGCCGAGTGTCATCCTTAAAAAAAAAATCAAAGAAAGAGCTGAAACCTCAAAAGATCTCAATGCCACACAATTTCAGTGATTAAAGATATGAATTTTGTAGGTTCAAATTAGTCTTCAAAGAAAGGCAGTGGGCTGAATCTTGAGGGACAAAGGAAGCGATAGTTGCCTTCCAGGAGCCCTGAGGTCCACTCCATCCCCCAGGACTGGCAGTACACCCATGTGCCTTAGCGTGACCGTAAGCGGCAACATGAAAAGACGATAGTCTTCCTTTTAATAAGGACAGTTAGTGATTTTACCGGGTGTGCTAAGTTTGAGGACAATGAAGCCTGATGGTGAGAGATCATTAGTATGAATGCTTCACAGCCTTTTAGGGTGTAGTATTTTATTAACAATTGGTTGATGGATTGGTTGATCCAAAAACTGAATAGACAAGCAGATTTCTCTATTATCTCTTCTCTTCTGTTGCTTCTAGGCTCTGGCCTCGGTTGCCACCACGAATGATCAGTAAGGACCAACCTGTAAATTCCCCAATATAACATACTGGAGTTGTGATGGCCAGTGATTAGAGTGCAGTATTGCAGGCTAACTCTGCTCACAGCCAGGAGTTCGATCCTGACTGGCTCAAGGTTGACTCAGCCTTCCATCCTACCTAAGTCAGTAAAATGAGGCCCTGGATTGTTGGGGGCAATATACAAATTATTACCTTTCATCATGTAAGCCACTCATTTGAGGGGCTGACACAGAGAGGAGGGAGTCAGGCTATTTTCCAAAGCACCTGAAGGCCAGACAAGGAAGAATGGATGGAAACTGATCAAGGAGAGATTCAACCTGGAAATAAGGAGAAATTTCCTGGCAGTGAGAAGAATCAACCCATGGAATAGAAGTTGCCGTCGGAAGTTGTGGGAGCTTCATGACTGGAGGTTTTCAAGAAGAGACTTATTTTTATTTAGTTAGTTAGTTTGTCAAACATGTACGAGATAACAGGAATAAGTATAAATATGGATAAGAAATACAGGAAATGGGGACAAATAAATGGGGATAGTAGGACAGGACTGGTAGATATGCTGGTGCACTTATGCAGGCCCTTTACAGATCTCTTAGGAATGGAGTGAGGTCAATAGTAGACAGTTTAAGGTTGAAGCTGTCAGGGTTTGAGGATGTAACAACAGAGTCAGGAACTGACCACTCTGTTGCTGAAGTCGTATTTTCTGCAATCAAATTTGGAGCAGTTTACATTTATTTTTTATCTATTGTGTGCTTGTGTATTATTGCGGTTGAAGCTGTAGCAGTCATTGACAGGTAGTATGTTGTAGCGGATAATTTTGTGTACTACGCTTAGGTTAGGGTTACGGTTAGGGTAGTTCTAGGTTGTCCAAGCCCAAAATTTCAAGCCTGGTGGCATAAGGTATTTTTTTGTGAGCGGAGGAGTGGAGTACTCTTCTCGTGAAATACCTCTGGACTCGCTCAATTGTGTTAATGTCTGATATACAGTGCGGATTCCAGGCAGACGAACTGTATTCGAGAACTGGTCTAGCAAAGGTTTTGTATGCCCTAGTTTGGAGTACAATGTTACTGAGAAGAAGCTTTGCAAGATTAGGTTAACAACTCTTAATTCCTGCTGTTACAGTGAGCTCTGGTGCTTAGATCGTTTGAGATGAGTACTCCTAGGTCCTTGACAGAGTGAGGGTCATCTATCAGGTCATATCCATAGACTGGACTGCCATCTGTCAGAAATGATATAGGGCCTCCTGCTTGGGTGGGTAGTCGGACTAGATGACCTACAAAGTCCCTTCCAATTCTGTTAATCTCCAAGGTTTTTTCCAACCCTATGATTGTATCATTCTAAGTTGTCTTAGCCACTGGAGGAAGAGCAAAACTTTTTGATGACATGTTGATGCCTGGAGGCATCTGAGCAGGAAGTAATTGGAGCACTAGTTGGAATTAGTCCCCCAAGTCAGGTCCTGGGAGCTGGGAGGGTGGGAATTCAGGGTGACCAACTGGGAGTGAAGGAGTAAGGACACTATCTAGCTACTCTTCCTGGCAGGGTTCCATCTAGATACCACTAGATCGCCCATACTGCTTCGTGGGTATTGTTTCTATCCCTGCTGTTCTTCTCTAAAACATCTCCACCGTCTGAATTGTTCTGCCACGGGACACTTGAGCTGTGTAGTGACCTACAAGGTCCCTTCCAACCCTGTTAATCTGTTAAATCTGTTAAATCCAGAGAATACTTGTAAAGCACTACAGGATTGTACATAAGTCTGAACGCTGTTGCTCTAGCTAAGCTAGGGTTGACCTCTGGAAAGGCTCAAATGACCTCCGTTCAGCCTTTTTCCAGATCCTCTGCTCTCAAAGAACTTCATTGCTAGTCTGCAGGTGTGGGCAATGGTGTTTACAATGTTGGATCGATAAAGCCATGCAAAGTGAAAAGGACAGGGAGGAAAACAAAAAAAAAAGTATTCTTAAAATTAAACTTCTCCTCCCTTTGCTCTCTTTTTCCATGGCTAAAATTCTGGCCAACGAGATAGACTTCCTTTAAAGGAAAAGAAGAATTTAGTCCCACGGTTGAGTTGACCTCTGAAAAGGACTCGAAATTGCCATGGTCAAATCCTGGGACAGCATCTCTTCCACGTTGTGCTATTGTTCTCTTCTCCAGCTGTGCCCCTTTCTGGCCAGCCCTCTGGCTTGTTCATTTTCTCCGCCATAAAAGAAGCCGACCATCAGGGACCCTAAGAAAGGAGAATCAATCTCCCCCAGAGGTTTTCTCTTGCCGAGTGGAACGAGCAGGTGCTCCGAGCACTTCCCTTCTTCTTTTCTTCCCTTTCTCTTTCCTGTCCCCCCCCCCCCCCCATCCTGCAGGTTGAATCAATAGCTCAACCGGGGGGCGGAACTGCCTTTCAAGCATTCTGATAAATAAAAGCCAACGACCTGCCGCGCTGGCTCATTGGCCACAACCTAATTAAAGTCCCAGATGTTAATTGAGTCTTTTGGAGCTTGGTTGGTTTTAACGGTGGCAAAGAAGTGAGCTGGATCGTTCTTGCGATTCCATTTCCAGAGTACAAAAGGTTTGTTTCTCGGGTAAATAATCTGTTGTTAATCAGGAATGGACAGAAGATGCATTTTGCACTGTACACACACACACACACCTTATACCTGAGATGGCAAACCTATGGCACATGAGCACACGCGAGCATGCGCCCATCGGCCAGCTGATTTTTGGCCCTTCTGGGAGCCCCGGAAGTCAGGAAACAGGCTGTTTCCGGCCTCCAGAGGGCCTCCGGAGTGTGGGGAAGGCCGTTTCCGTCCTCCCCAGGCCCCTAGAAAGCCTCTGGAACCTGGAAGAGTGAAAAAAAACCTACTGGGTCCATTGTGCCATCACATGCCAAAAGCGAGAGGTGCTCAGGGGGGGTCGCGGGTGCACCCGTGGGTCGTGGGGGTCACGGGGGGGGGACATTGGATTATGGGTATGGGCATGTGCATGCAGAACCCCCACACGTTCCCCCCCTGCTTTTTGCACCAATGGCAAAAAGATTAGCTATCTCTGCCTTATACCATTTCAGGCAAATAGTTGTCCAATCTTCTCTTAAAAAACCTCCAGCGGTGGAGCAGCCACAACTTCTGGAGGCAAGCTGTTCCACTGATTAATTGTTCTTACTATCGGGAAATTTCTTCTTAGGACTAGGTTGGTCGTGCCCTTGATTAGTTTCCATCCATTGTTTCTTGTCCTGCCCTCAAGTGCTTTGGAGAATAGCTTGACTCCCTCTTCTTTGTGGCAGCCCCTTAGATATTGGAACACTGCTATCATGCCATTCCTAGTTCTTCTTTTCACTAGACTAGACATACTCAATTCCTGCAACTGTTCTTCATATGTTTTAGACTCTCGGCCCCTAATCATCCTTGTTGCTCTTCTCTGTACTCTTTCTAGAGCAGTGATCTTCAAACTTGGCAGCTTTAAGACTTGTGGACTTCAGCTCCCAGAATTCTCCAGCCAGCTATGCTGGCTGGAGAATTCTGGGAGCTGAAGTCCATAAGTCTTAAAGCTGCCAAGTTTGAAGACCTCTGTTCTAGAGTCTCAACATCTTTTTTATATCGTGGCAACCAAAACAGAATGCATTATTTATTCCAAGTGTTGTCTTACCAAGGTATTATAAAATTGTTCTATTGATGGTCTCATCCTGATTTTCCCCCATTTAGGGGGAAATTACATTTACAAGTATCAATAACCCAATTAAAAATAGATGCACAAGCTTCTTAATTTAGGTTAACATAGCTTAGTTTAAAGAATTCCAGTACAGATCCCATCAGGAGTGGATTTGGGGAATTCTGCTCTCATCACATTTTGTTTTGATACAGAGGAGAGCATTGAAGGGACTGAGCATTAACCTTTGGCAGATTAAACTGTAACATAAAAATGCACCTAAAATGAAGATATGCTGCTGAAAATTCCCTACTAACTGCAGCATTTAGATGTGTTTAAAAGAGCTGACAAGCAGTCTTCTTCTAACAACCATTCATTTAGCAATAGCCCTTAGATTTATATACTGCTTCACGGTGCTTTCCAGCCCTCTCTAAGTGGTTTACAGAGTCAGCCCCTTGCCCCCAACAATCTGGGTCTCATTTTACCCACCTTGGAAGGATGGAAGGCTGAGTCAACCTTGAGTCACTCAGGATCGAACTGCTGGCAGTGGGCAGAGTCAGCCTGCATTATAGCCACTGCGCCACCATGGCAATAGAATAGAATAGAATAGAATAGAATAGAATAGAATAGAATAGAATAGAATAGAAATAGCAATAGCAATAGCAATAGCACTTAGATTTATATACCACTTCACAGTGCTTTATAGACCTCTATAAGAAGTTTACAGAGTCAGCATATGGTCCCCAACAATCTGGGTCCTCATTTTACCAACCTTAGAATGGGAGGCTGAATCATCCTTGAGCCTGTGAAGATTGAAATGCTGGTAGTGAAAATGCAGAATTAGCCTGCAATGCTGCATTCTAACAACTGCGAGGAAGGAAGGAAGGAAGGAAGGAAGGAAGGGGAAAAGGGCAATAGCACTTAGACATATACTACTTAATAGTGCAATAGTGCAATAGTGTTGCACTGTAAATATTGCACTTTACAGCTTCTCTAAGCAGTTTACAGAGTCAGCATATTGTCCCCCAACAGTCTGGGTCCTCCTTTTGGATGGAAGGCTGAGCCAACCTTGAGCCGGTGAAAATTGAACTCCTTGCTGTGGGCAGAATTAGTCTGCAGTGTTGCATTCTAACCACTGTGCCACCACCACTCTAATTTAGTGGCTTTTAAAGATGTAAAGGCACAGAAAAAAATGACTTATAATGAGTCCTTGGACTTATAACTGTTGCAGCATATCTATGGTCATGTGAGCAACTTGACCATAGATATGTGTCATGTGGGGAACTTGGCAACCAGCGTATATTTATGACGGTTGCAGCATAATTTTAGACCACACCTGGAATAAATACTGCATCCAGTTTTGGTCACCACATTACATAAAAGATGTTGAGACTTTGGAAAAAGTGCAGAGAAGAGCAGCTAAGATGATCAAAGGCCTGGAGACAAAAACATATGAAGAGCAGCTGCAGGATTTGAGTTTGGCTAGTCCATAGAGAAAAGAAGGACTAGGGGGTGACATGATAGCAATATTCCAGTATTTGAGAGGCTGCCACAAAGAGGAGGGGGTCAATTTATTTTCCGCAGCACCAGAAGGCAGGAGAAGAAACAATGGATGGAAACTAATGAAGGAGACCATTAGTTGAAGAGAAACTTCCTAACAGTGAGGACAATTAACCAGCTTGCCTTCATCACTGGAGGTTTTTAAGAAGAGACTGGACAGTCACTTGCCTGAAATGGTATAGGGTCTCCCGCTTGAGCAGGGGGATGGACTAGAAGACCTCCAAGGTCCCTTTAGCTCTATTCTGATTGGTTCCGGGGTCATTTGATCTCCATTTCCAACTTTCCTAGCTGGCTTCTAACAAGAAAATTCAAGGAGAAAACATAATTCCTAGAGAGGAGATGTTCTTACTCTCTCTTTTTTTTTTTTTTTGCTTGTTTTACCCTCTTACTATCTGAAGTTTGCCATTTTTTGCTCCCACCTTAGGCATGAATGCCAATTGGATGACTTTGGGCCAGCCATTCTCTCAGCACAGCCCAACTCACAGAATTGTTGTTGTGGGGAAAAATAGATAACTCAAGATGGCGGACATGCCTAATGCTCCTTCCTCAGTGCATTAGGTATGTTTGCCATCTTGAGTTATTTATGAAAATGACAAAGCCAGGATTAAAAAAAAAACCCTAATAAATTGTCCATGATGAAAGTGCTCAGCTACCTCTCTATCCTTAGTACATAATTGTTTTTATCTCTTTTGCTTTGAAAAAGTAGTTTCTGTTTGATGTAGTTTTTCACGGTCACTTATAATTTGCTGTGTTACTCCCTTTCCCCTTTCCCCTTTAGGATAGTTTGCAGTTTAATGTTTGACTTTGAAATTTAATGAAGATATTATATAAAAAAAGCCATCAGTATCAAGAATTGTTTGCCATTTTTACAAAATGTCCAGCAGAAAGGATGCAAAACAATTTTGCATCCGTAAGCTGGGTCTCCAGATCTATATGAGAGCACCCAGAGAGAAGCCTGGTTGGGTGTTATAATGCTTCATTTGATAATAGCCCACTCGACTTTGGCACAATCTCACTTCATTCCACTTATCACTGTTTAAATCAAGGCTGTGCCAGATTACTAAATGGTCCTCGTGCTATTCCAATGATACATTGCAGCCAGGAGAACCCCTTGGCACATGCTTGCGAGAGTTTCATTGGGGGCGGTGAGTTTAAAAATAGTTTTCCCTGGGGGTTGCTGTCAGCAACAACTTCTCCAGCTCTGCTGTGCTCTATTTTAAAAACAGCAGTTGCTTAAGCCTTGCATCCCCAAAACACCATTTCCTGTATTCTGGAACAAGTTGCTGGCCATCATCAGCCTACCTAAATAGCCTCGTTGAATTTGCAACTCCCAGAATTCCTTGCCAATCTGGCCAGAAGAAGGGGAATTCTGGGAAATGCAGTCCTTACAGGTCTGAAGGCTTGTTGATTGTAGTTGATTCCAACAACGAGGAGGCTGGTGTGGTGCTGCACCAGCAGCCTGTGCAGCTGGAGCTCGAGTCAAACAGTGAGGAGGCTGGAGAAGAGGTGGTGCCAGAGGCAGGGATTCAGCCAGGGCCTTCAGAACCTCCAGAAGCTCCTTTAAGTGAAGAGGACTAAGAGGACGAGCCTCTTCTCAATGCATGGGTGCGCAGAGCTGCCAAAAGGCAGGAGTGGCTCCTCAGGAGGAAGTCTCCTCGAGAGTAAGGCTTGGGTGGAGTCAAAAGAGGGGTCAGCCTAGAATCCTACGTAGCCTCAAGTGAGTTAAGTCAAACCACCACCCTCAAATTCCGTGGACTCTTATCTAACTCCAAGCAGATGCTAACCTAGTTATTTGAGAAGATTCCTGCTCATAGGCATAATTTGCAATAAATCAGTTGATGATCAGTTTATTTGCAATAAATTGCAAGATTGATGTCAGCCCTTCAAGCTAAACCGTGCTAGGAAGCCAGAGTTACAAATGCTAATACTAATTTTATTACTATTAAAGTAACAAACTCTTGCAAGCGAATGCACTTCCCCCCTTCCTTCCTATATCTGTATAGGATATGGGGAGAGTCACGTCTGAAGCACTTTCTCATATTACATTTCTGCCCCCTATTCAGGTTTCTTTTATTAGTTATTTTGGCAGGCGCTCTTCATCCTGTTCCTCAAGGTATGCTTATTGCCATTACAAGAAGTCAAAATAAACCAGTTTCCAATTTTCCAAGATTCTGTATTTATCCCAGATGAGTATTACAGACACTGCACAAGAGGCTGGGTTGTTGTTCTGGATTCCTTGTTCAGGCCCAGGTGCTTGAGGCTTGGCAGCAGTGGTGGATTTCAAAACTTTTTACAACTGGTTCTGTGGGTGTGGCTTAGTGGGTGTGGCATGGCTTGGTGGGCGTGGCAGGGGAAAGTTACTAAAAAATCCCCATTTCCTCCCGATCAGCTGGGACTTGGGAGGCAGAGAATAGATGGGGGCGGGGCCAGTCAGAATTTTTACTACTGGTTCTCCGAACTACTCAAAATTTCCGCTACCGGTTCTCCAGAACTGGTCAGAACCTGCTGAAACCCACCTCTGCTTGGCAGCTGCTAGATTTAGACACGGGTGGCAGACATTATGTGGGGAAATGACCCCCCCCCAAGTTAGAGAATGCTGTTCTTGAGAATCCATGAGTTAAGTGGCCTGTATCTCTAATGGTGTCGCCAAGCCCAAATAGCACAGCTTGACAATACCCAAGTTAGGAGGTGGAGCCGAAAAGATTACATGTACATGTTTGTAGCAGTAGAAGAGAATGAGCTGGAAGGGAACTTTGGAGGTCTGCTAGTCCAGCCCCCTGCTCAAGCAGGAGAACCTATACCATTTCAGATAAGTGACTGTCTAGTCCAGTGGTGGCACTCAGAGCCCTCTCTATGGGCACGTGCGCTGTTGCCCCAGCCCAGCTCCATCGCGTGTCTCCCGCAAGGGGGAAAGAGGAAGAGAGAGAGGGAGGGGAAGAGACAGAGAGAAAGAGAGTGGGAGGGAAAGAGAGAGGGAGGGAAAGAGAGAAAGAGAAAGAGAGGGGGGAAAGAGAGAAAGAGAAAGAGAGGGAGGGAAAGAGAGAAAGAGAAAGAGAGGGGGGAAAGAGAGAAATGATGTTGTTGCTAAACGTAATATTTCAAAAGCAGAAAAAAAATGAAGGAGCATAAAAGTGCATTTATCACATTTTTCTTAGAACAATTAGCTGAACTCTGCCTTGCTTATCATTATTTTAGGTAGTAAAACCTCATTACTCAGGTTAAATTGTTGGCACTTTGCGATAAATAAGTGGGTTTTAGGTTGCAGTGTGGGCACTAGGTCTCTAAAAGGTTTGCCATCACTCGTCTAGTTTCTTCTTAAAAACTCCAGTGATGGAGCGTCCATAATTTCTGAAGGAAAGGTCTGTTCCACTAGTTAATTGTCCTCACTGTTGGGAAGTTTCTCCTTAATTCCAGGTTGCTTCTCTCCTTGATTAGTTCCATCCATTGTTTCTTGTCCTGCCCTCCGGTGCTTCGGAGAATAATTTGACCTTTGTGGCGGCCCCTCAAATACTGGAATACTGCTATCATGTCACCCCTAATTCTTCTTCTCTTTAGACTTGCCAAACCCAAATCCTGCAACAATTCTTCATATGTTTTAGTCTCCAGGCCTTTGATCATCTTAGTTGCTCTTCTCTGAACCTTTTCCAAAGTCTCAACATCTTTTTTGTAGTAGAATAGAATAGAATAGATTTTTTTTTTTATTGGCCAAGTGTGATTGGACACACAAGGAATTTGTCTTTGGGGCATATGTTCTCAGTGTACATAAAAAAAGAGATGCGTTCAACAAGAATGTAGGGAGCCTGAGTAGCGTAGGAGGCTAAGGCGGCATTTAACATCCAGCTGTCTGCAGTTTCACCGGTTCGGATCTCACCAGGCTCAAGATTGACTCAACCTTCCATCCTTTCTAAGGTAGTTAAATTGAAGACCCAGTTTGTGGGGGCAATAAGCTGACTTTGTATAAATATACAAAAGTATAAAGGCTATTGCTTAATGCATTCTAAGCCGTCCTGAGTCTCCGGAGAAGGGCGGCATATAAATCAATTTTTTTTAAAAAAAGGCAGAAATCTCTTTTCTCCAGCTAAGGCAGTGTTTCTCAACCTTGGTAGCTTGAAGATGGGTGGACTTCAACTCCCAGAATCCCCCAGCTGAGCTAAGAGCTCTCAGAAGGAGCTAAGAGCTCTCAGAAGGAGCCCAAAGGAAGTCATAAATTATGACTGGGAAAATATGCTCTCTCTCTCTCTTTTTTTTTTTTGTTCCACCTCGATTTTGCAAATGTCTTAAGCTCAGTTTGCAAATCTATAAAGGCCTGGATAGCTCAGCAGACTAATGCATTGTAATTAACTCCAGCTGCCTGCAATTACTGTAAGTTCGAATCTCACCAGGCTCAAGGTTGACTCAGCCTTCCATCCTTTCTAAGGTAGGTAAATTGAGGAGCCAGTTTGTGGGGGCAATAAACTGACTTTGTATAAATACACAAAAAAGTATGAAGGCTATTGCTTAATGCATTATAAGCCCTGAGTCTCCGGAGAAGGGCGGCATATAAATCTAATTAAAAAAAAAAGAATCATAAGGTACAACACTTAATGACAGTCATAGGGAACAAATAAGTATATAAATATAATAGTATGGTGCCCAAAATCAGAAGTGATATTAATACAGCTGTGTCATCGATTGAGTTCTATCAAAACAACCGATGGGGCTTTGTTCAACCAAAAAAAATTACAGTTTAATGGGTGTGGTGGAATGTGCTCTGGATTCCCAAGAGGAAGGGAGGGAGGGGCTACATTCCAGAGGACCAAGAGATGGCAAAGGTTAGAAAATTTGTAGTAATTTGGAGAACCGGTAATAACATTGGCTGGCCACGCCCCCAAACTGGTCCTGGGCCCGCTCACTTACTCCGCCCTCCTCATCAGAGGCTTTTTTTTTTACTTTTAAAAGCATTTTTTCTATAACCTCTTCGGCCGAAAAAATGCTTTTAAAAGTTAAAAAAAAAAGCCTCTGGTGATCGCATGGCTCAGCTGGGATTGTCAGAGGTTTCTGAAAGCATTCTTTTCTGCAACCTCTTCGGCTGAAGAGGCTGTAGGAAAAAAAATGCCTTTAAAAGCCTCTGGCGATCCCAGCTGTGTTGCCTGATTGTCAGAGGCTTTTAAAAGCATTTTTTTTCTGCAACCTCTTAAGGTTGTTGAAAAAATGCTTTAAAAAAAAAAAGTTGACCACGCCCACCATCACATTACCCCCCCACCAAGCCACGCCCATAAAATAAGCCACACCCACAGAACCGGCAGTAAAAAAATTTAGAACCTACCCCTGGCATAACACTTAATGATAGCCATAGGGAAACAGTCAATATAAATCTTAAGGATACCAGCAACAGTCATAAGGTCATAAATGGGAGGAGATGAGTGATAGGAATGATGAGAAGATTAATAGTAGTGCAGACTTAGTAAATAGTTTGACAGTGTTGAGGGAATTATTTGTTTAGCAGAGTCATGGCATTTGGGGAAAACCAGTTCTTGTGTCTAGTTGTTCTAGTGTGCAGTGCTCTATAGTGTCATTTTGAGGGTAGGAAACAGTTTATGTCCAGGATGTGAGGGGTCTGTAATGGGAATATAATAATAGCGAATGTAATAGCGAATGGGAAAAAGTTGCAATATGTCATGTTACGACAATGTGTCATTGCGAGTTTGACACCCCTGTTCTAAACTACGGGCAGCAGAGGTTTGCATTTACAAGCAAAGAAGAAGCTTGGACAACCTACTTTCATAAAATCTTAATGTTTTGACTTTACTTCTTGCATCTTACAACTGCTAAAAATAATCATTAAAATGTGACCCTCATTATCAAGCAACCCTGAGCGAGATGGGCAAAATCTGAATGGAGAAATGGATGTTGAACTTTGGCTTGGTGGAAGACTTGAGAATATAGTTGTGATTAGGATATATATATATTTTAATTGAGATCCAGATAGGGCCTATTTTTTTTTTAATAGATTTCAAATTGTGGAGTCCTTGCGTCAGTCCTGGAAGCCATCTTTTACTTTGGATCTTCCGGGCTGCCACATTTAGTGCTGTGGGAAACTGGGAGGTGGGGTTGTATAGAACATGGGTGATATATAGTCAAAATAACATTCTTTTCTCAGAGAGTCAAGGACATCCTGCCCTGCACCTGGAGTGGTGTGACTGGGAAGCATCTCCAGGTGGGATGGTGCATTGGGTGTGGAAAACCTGGAAGCTTTCAGATTCAGGTGTTCCCAGATGTGCCAATGTGACATCTCCAATAAAATGGAACTTTGAGGAACTTCGAGCCTCGGAGTCTCCTTTCATTGGGGGTGTTCCTTGGAACCCTGACACTTTGGTGCTCTTGGAGCTTGGTTGCCTGCTTGCATAGAATAGAGAATATAGAATCATAGGGCTGGAAGGGACCTTGGAGGTCTTCTACTCTCTCTGCTCAAGGCAGGAGACCTTATACCAGCGATGGCTAACCTTTTTGCCATCATGTGCCAAAAGCGGGGGGAGCATGGGGGGGTCGCAAGTGCATGTGCCCACATCCATAATTCAATGTGCCCTGCCCTCCTGCGCGTGCACACGTGAACCCCCCACATTCCTCCTGCTTTTGGCACATGATGGCCCGGTGGGTTTGGTAGGCCTGTTTTTCACCCTCCCCAGGCTCCAGAGGCTTTCTAGGAGCCTGGGGAGGGCAAAACAGCCTTCCCCATCCCCCCCGGAGGCCTTCCGGAGGCCGGAAACAGCCAGTTTGCCAACTTCTGGTGGGACCAGAAGGCCTGAAAATCAGTTGGTCGGTGCACGCATGCGTGCTGGAGCTGAACTAGGGCAATACTCGCGTGCCCACCAATATGGCTCTGCATGCCACCTGTGGCACCCGTGCCATAGGTTCGCCATCACAGTCTTATACTATCCCGGTAAAATGGTTTATCCAGTCTATTTTTGAAACCTTCCAGTGATGGAGGACTGTTTCATAACCCAATATAGGTAACAGCAACAGTGCTCTGGTGTTGATGGTGATGGAGCACTGATGACTATTTGGGTCACAAAATGTCTGCAGGCGAACAATCCAGCACGGAGTGGAGTCGTTGGTGCACTTTGCGCTGGGTTGTCTGCTTGCATACATTCCACAATTCAACCCTGAGCTACAGATGTTGTCAAGTTTTCTCACTCAGCATGGCAAGGGTAACAGAATAACAGAGTTGGAAGGCACCAGTGGTGGGTTTCAAAATTTTTTACTACTGGTTCTGTGGGTGTGGCTTGGTGGGCGTGGCATGGCTTGGCGGGCGTGGCTTGGTGGGCATGGCAGGGGAAGGATACTGTAAAATCTCCATTCCCACCCCACTCCAAGGAAAGGTTACTGCAAAATCCCCATTCCCTCCCCAATCCAGGGGAAGGTTACTGCAAAATCCCCACTTCCTCCCAATCAGCTGGGACTTGGGAGGCAGAGAATAGATGGGGGCAGGGCCAGTCAGAATTTTTACTACCGGTTCTCAGCACTACTCAAAATTTCCAATATTGGTTCTCCAGAACTGGTCAGAACCTGCTGAAACCCACCTCTGGAAGGTACTTTGGAGGTCTTCTACTCCAACCCCCTGCTCAGGCAGGAAACCTCATACAATTTCAGACAAATGGTTGTCCAATCTCTTCTTAAAAACTTCCGGTGTTGGAGGACCCACAACCTCTGAAGGCTTAATTCCACTGCATAATTGTTCTTTCTAGCTGTCAGGAAATTTCGCCTTAGTTCCAAGTCATTTCTCTCCTTGATTAGTTTCCATCCATTCTTGTCCTGCCTTCGGGTGCTTTGGGAAATACCATAGGTTGACTCCCTCTATTTTGTGGCAATCTCTTAGATATTGGAACACAGCTATTGTGTCACCCGTAGTCTTTCTTTCCATTAAACTATGAGATTAAACAAAGGGAAGGTGTTGCAAAGCCAGACTGAATTTATGCCTTGGGAATGTAAACCTTTCTTCCTACAGTAAGTGTAATGTTTGGAAAAACACTCCTAGGAAGTCTAAAAGAGTGGTAGGAAAGAAAGTGAGTTGAACTAGCTCGCAGAATACAAATTCATGGGTCACGTCCTGTGCTGATTCAGCTGATATTTGAACTTCATTACTCAGTTCTAAGAGATTTGTAATTCCTTTCTGAGAAGACTAATGGCAGTCTGGAGTTGCGGGGTTTGGTTAGGTTGGCCGTCGAGTGGCGCAGAGTAAAAGCTGGGAATAATACAGGGAAATATTGCAGCATTAACATTATTGATTTAGTAAGATGGATTGAGCCTTTGTGATTTTCGCCCTGGTTTTTGCCTGGATGCTGAAGAGGAAAAAAAATGTTGTTTTTAATAAGAATGCATTGCAAAACTCCTCCTTCTCCTCCTGTGACAGGCAGAGCTGCCTACATCTAAATATTCTCATCAGGTTGACATACAATGCACGCCCATTGGTGCAGAATGGTGGACATGCACACAATTCTCCTCTGTGTGTGATGGAGACTTGTGGACTCCTTAGAAAATCTCTTATATCTCTCAGGTCAGGAACCCAGCGAGGGCTCAGATTTGAATCAGCTACAGCCATCCCAATGTTGGAGAAGTCCTTAAACATCTCCATAGGAACCTTCAGAGCTATTGATGCAGTTCTTCTGTTATTGGACAGCTCCGATGTAGAAGCTGAGTCTTCCACAGCCTTAGGAACAGCCATTCTGGACAGAGAGACAGTCAGAAAGACAGAACTTTATCTCGGTCATTGGGCAATACAAACACAGTCAATCAAATGAACGATAGGAAGCTAGTTCCCAACAGCAAGACCTGTTAGCAACAATTTGTGGGCGAAGCTTGCACGTAAAGTAGAAAAATGGTGCTCCTTTAAAAGAAATAGATTTGTCTTGATTATTTAAACAGAGAGTGCAGATAAAAGCTATCAGTGTGTGCTGGAAATTTAAATGAAAACGTGTGGCGGATGTCCCTGTAGAATCGGTAATACAGAAGAACTTGGGTTGTGAATTCTATCATAGGGGCAGTATTGGGTTTTGTATGGGGTTTTCCTGCATTTCTCTTCCAGGACAGTTATGGGAGCCAGTCTGGAAATTATTTCAGTTACAAGCAAGGACAATGCCTTTTTTGATCTTAGTTGAGAAATAAAGCAATCTGGTTTCTAATTTTCAGCAGGGAGCTCTCCAGGGTACTGACAAAAGTTGTGTTCTTGCCTCTTACACAGTCTAGGACGGGGGTCGGCACCCTTGAAACCTCCAAGAGCCACAATGGTGCTAACTGGAGCCCCCCCTTCAATTCTGGAGCTGACCAGAAGTCTGCTTCCCCCACCATAGAGTCTCCTCCTAGTGCAGTGTCTTTTTCCCTCTACTTGTCCTGACCAAAAGCCCTATCAATTGTGGAGCTGATGGGACTACCTGCCCCTTGCTATAGACCAGTGTTTCTCAACTTTGGAAGCTTGAAGATGGGTGGACTTCAACTCCCAGAATCCCCCAGCCAGCGCTGCTGGCTGGGGGATTCTGGAAGTTGAAGTCCACCCATCTTCAAGCTAACAAGGTTGAGAAACACTGCTGTAGAGTATCCTCCTGGCATGCCATGCTTCCCACCCTCCCCCCACAACTGGAAACTCCTCTCAACTCCAGCTCCAACTGGTCCAGAATGCGGCCGCACAGGTGATTATGGGAGCGACACGACACACCCATGTAACACCTCCCCTGCGCAAGCTGCACTGGCTTCCAGTGGTTATCCGGGTGCGATTCAAGGTGTTGGTGACCATCTTTAAAGCACTCCATGGCTTAGGATCTGGGTACTTACGAGACTGCCTTCTGCTGCCGATTGCCTCCCACCGGCCAATACGCTCCCACAGCGAGGGACTCCTCAGGGTGCCATCGGTCAAACAATGTCGACTGGCGGCCCCCAGGGGAAGAGCCTTCTCTGTGGGGGCACCTGCCCTCTGGAATGAATTGCCCCCGGAGATAGGGATGATCCCTGACCTATGCACCTTTCACTGTGCCCTCAAGGTGTTATACAAGCTGGGCTGGCCTAAACAGGAATTTTAATTGGGGTTTGCTTTTAACGATTAGGGTCAAACTATTTAATATGTTTTTAAACTGCTTTTAAATTTTGTATTTGAGTGTGTTTTACCATTCGCTGTACACCGCTCTGAGTCCTCTGGGAGAAGGGCGGTATAAAAATTAATTAATTAATTAAATTTTATTTTTATTTTATTTATTTAGACTTATATACCGCCCTTCTCCTTGCGGACTCAGGGCGGTGAACAGCCAGATAAAAAACCAGTACACAAAAGTTAAAATATTATAAAAACAAATATAAATTTAGCTGATAATTAAAACAGATTAATATTAAAATAGATATCAAACTCTAAAAGACTCTAAAAAATTTAGCAGGGATCAGGCTAAGCCGGCAAGCTGAAAAAGATACGTTTTTAAGGCCCGACGAAAATTCCGGAGGTCGGAGATTGTTCTTAACTCTGGAGGAAGATCGTTCCAGAGGGTGGGAGCTGCCACAGAGAAGGCTCTCCCCCTGGGGGTCACCAGCTGGCATTGTCTGGCTGACGGCACCCTGAGGAGGCCCTCTCTGTGGGAGCGAACCGGACGGTGGGAGGCAATTGGTGGCAGAAGGCGGTCCCATAAGTACCCTGGTCCTAAGCCATGGAGCGCTTTAAAGGTGATTACCAACACCTTGAAACGCACCCGGTAGTCCACCGGCAGCCAATGCAGCTCTCGCAGGAGAGGTGTCACGTGGGAGCGACTTGTCGCTACCATAATCCCCTGCGCGGCTGCATTTTGCACCAGTTGGAGCCTCCGGGTGCACCCCAAGGGGAGCCCCATGTAGAGAGCATTACAGTAGTCCAGGCGAGAAGTGATGAGCGCCTGAATGACTGTGCGTAGGGAGTCCCGATCTAGAAAGGGCTGCAACTGGCGTATAAATAAATAAGTAAATAAAATTGTGGCACCGACCAGCGACAGGGAGCCGCAGCAGATGGATGAAAGAGCCATATGCGGCTCCAGAATCGTGGGTTGCTGACCCTTGGTCTAGAATCGGAGTGGGCCACTATGGCAACTTTACGAACTGTGGACTTCAACTCCCAGAATTCCTGTGCTAAGAAATGCATTTCAATATTACTTTTATTAAAATGCTAAGCAACAGAATCTTGTAAGTTTGAATGTACTTCCCCTCGTCCTCCCTTTATCTTCATGAGAACTAAGAAAAGGTCTTGCTTTTTAGATGCTTTCTCAGGTTACAGTTTGGGCCCAGACTCAAATTTCTTTTATCTGGCTGGTATCTTGTTTGTGGCTCTTTCTCCTGTTCCTAAAGGTTATTCCTTCTAGCCATTACAGTACAGGTAGATCTCCACTTACAACCATTCATTTAGTGACCGTTCGAAGTTACAACAGCATTGGAAAAAAAACCTTATGACCGATTTTCACACGTACAACTGTTATAGCATCCCAATGATCACATGATCAAAATTCAGACTCTGGGCAACTGGAATATATTTATGACGCTCGCAAGGTTCTGGGGTCATGTGATCACTAGTTGTAACCTTCCCAGCCGGCTTCCAACAAAGTCAACGAGGGAAGCCAGATTTGCTTAATGACCCCATGATTCACTTAACAACTGCAGCAGTTTGCTTAACTGTGGCAAAAAGGTGGTAAAGTGGGACAAAACTTATATAACAACTGCCTCATTTAGCAACAGAATTTTGGGGCTTAGTTATGGATATAAATTGAGGACTACCTGTATAGCGGTTAAGGTGTTGAGTTGGCCTGGGACCAGACAAGTTCACCCTAGAAACTGTTCAAGCTAGAGCCACTCCAGTTTTTCAGCCCAATCTACACACAGCTGGGATAAAATAAAGGGACCTCTTCCCTCCACAGATCTCAGCTACCTCAAACTTTCCTGTGATGGAAAGATGGAATCGAAATATAAATAAGAAAACTAAGTAATGTATCAGTTTGGAGCAAAAAACAACCCTATCCCACCCTCCCATGGGGAAAAAAAAATCTGCCAGTGTTTGGAATGGATTTCAGCTCTCATTACAGTCAGCATCGGAAGCCCTTTAAAATCCTATCAGCCATCTGTACCATCCCAGCCGTCTGCAGTTGGATGGCCTCCTGAAGCATTGGACAATCACTCTTGGAATTCCCAGCGAGGCCTGCCAGCTGAGGGCGATGGAAATTATAGCACACCGTGCATGGAGGCTGCTAATTTGCAGAAGGTGTACCGAGCATATGCTTAATGGCTAATTTCTATCCTCGTAATAAGTAGCAGTTAATAATAATTACAGTTGCCTGTCCTCCGTTTAGAGACTCCCATGCAATCCTGCAGAACCGGCTTTATTTTAAGTAGCTGCTTTAATGGTCTTTGGGGCTGGAAGGACTCCAATGGAGCTGGGGGTGGCCCTGGTAGAAAGTAAAGGATGGAACTGGATTAGAACATCAGGACATCAGAACAATAGAGCTGGAAGGGACCTTGGAGGTCTTCTAGACCAACCCCCTAGTCGAGCAGGAGATCCCATACATGTAGTCCTCCACTTACAATCACAATTGAGCCTAACATTTCTGTTGCTAAGCAAGACTAAGTGAGTTTTGCCCCATTTTTTAACCTTTCTTGCCACAGTTGCTAAGTGAATCATTCCATTGTTAAATTAATAACATGGCTGTTAAGTGAATCTGGCTTCTCCATTGACTTTGCTTGTTAGAAGTTTGTAAAAGTTGATCACGTGACCCCGGGACAGTGCAACCGTCATAAATATGAGTCAGTTGCCAAGCATCCGAATTTTGATCACATGATCATGGGGATCCTGAAATGGTCGTAAGTGTGAAAATGGCCATAAGTCACTTTTTTTCCCGTGCTGTTGCAACTTTGAACAGTCACTAAATGAATTGTTGTAAATCGAGAATTACCTGTACCATTCTGGACAAATAGATGTCCCATCAAAAGAATTTCTAGCAAGATATTTTTTTCTGTAGTCACACATTAGATTAATTATGTAGTCATACATAATCTAGTTATGGCTAGATTAGTAATTGTACATTGGATTAATTCTAATTAGTTGTTGTTGTTAGTTGCAAAGTCGTGTCTGACCCATCGTGACTCCATGGACAACATTCCTCCAGGCCTTCCTGTCCTCTACCATCCTCTGGAGTCCATTAAAGCTCACGCCAACTGCTTCAGTGACTCCATCCAGCCACCTCCTTCTCTGCTGTCCCCTTCTTCTTTCGCCCTCCATCTTGCCCAGCATTAGGCTCTTCTCCAGGGAGTCCTTCCTTCTCATTAGGTGGCCAAAGCATTTGAGTTTCATCTTCAGGATCTGGCCTTCTAAAGAGCGGTCAGGGTTGATCTCCTCCAGGACTGACCGGTTGTATCACCTTGCAGTCCAAGGGAGTCACAGGAGTCTTCTCCAGCACCAGAGTTCAAAGGCCTCCATTCTTTGGCGCTTAGCCTTCCTTATGGTTTAATTCTAATAGACCAAAGGTGCTTTTTTCAAGAGGCAACTGGCCTTTCTGTTTTTTCTTGGAAGATGTTTCGCTTGTCATCGAAGAAGCTTCTTCAGCTCTGACTGGATGATGGGGAATGGAATACAACTTCCCCACCATCCAGTCAGAGCTGAAGAAGCTTCTTGGATGAGAAGTGAAACATCTTTGAAGAAAAATGAAGTCCAGTTGCCTCTTGAAAAAGCATCTTTGGGACAACCATGACCTGGATGACTGAGAATCTCTATGGACACTTCCAGTAGAGTGTTTCCCTAGGAAAATGTCTGTTTGCACTTATAGCAGAGGGAACAAAAAATAAGCATTGAAGGACCCCATTCCTTGAAATCAGTGGCGGATTAAGGCTCAGTGGTGCCCTATGCACTGACAAATCTTGGTGCCCCCCTCCTTTATTACATACTGTACAAATGAAGCTAAGCTGCTACAAATCTTCATTGTTTTTTTTTCCTTTCTCAACAATGTGGTGCCGCCTTTGGGCCTGGTGCCCTAAGCATGTGCTTAGTCTGCTTAATGGTTAATATACCACTGCTCGATATTCCCCCAATTCCTTTAAACTCCCCATGGAGGAATGAGGGGCCTCATGGCCTTCAACGCAGCCCAACAACTCCTGGGAAAAGCATCTGCTTCCCAACTTTTGGCATTTTGGCAGGAGTTTGATGTAAGTCCTTTTATTACCCGGCTCCAACCAACTCTGGATGCCAAGAATGCTAATAATATACTAATCAGTGGAGTTCTGGATTGTTCAGGAGAAGTGACCCCATGCGTGATGAAGGGTGAGTGGGGAGCCGGTGGTTGGCAGAGTCAGGGCCAGTTTTGCTAGGCAACGCCACAGCTCCTTGCCTGCAAGTGGGAGAGGGCGTTTTATTTACTCCTCCGGGGCAGAGAGGGGTGGGGGGAGATGGTGGATGGCGTGCAGAAGAGGGCAGGGGCCGAGAGTAAAGAGTGACGTGTCTTTATTTAGGGTTGGGCTGTTTTGAGGCGAGCAATTTTTATAGTTCCATTAACTGGTGAGATCGTTTGCGAAAGAACATTAGGAGAAATGCCTTGGGGATCAGCCGTGTATCCTATTATGTGGAATGCTAATAGAATGAAAAATTAATTAAAGGAAAGCTTACAGCAGGACAGGCTTCCCATCTTTTGTGGATGGACCTAGAAATGTGTGCTAACAGGGAAAAAAAACAATGACCTAGAATGGAATTGTTGATATTGACAACTTTCTGGACAAGCTGGAGCTGATCTATCAGGTCTCCAACTGCACCATTTAATCAGTTAAATAGTGAATATGTCTTTATGGTCGTCTGTGGTTCTGTCGCTCATTCCCTTCCAGAAAAAATGGGGAAAACACTGTTTTATTGATAGGGAAATTGAGGTCAATTGAACAATGGCAATTCATCCAACCAAGGTCACCACACAGAGGTACTGTATAACTTCTTGGAAATTTAACTTCTGATTTATCTTTCACCTGCTTCACGTCTGCGTATGCCTTAACAGGGATATGTTTCTTTTATTTTCACAATCCTCCAGTCTCTGCAAGAGATCCTTAGGATTACAGAGGCCTGGGAACCTTCCCAAATGCTCAGGGGAGAAAAAAACCCAGTAATTAAATACTCAAAAGAGTTACAGACCAGAGGGGATTTGACAGCAGAATTCAAGCTGCTGTTGTCTGGCATATTCCAGCCATTAAATTTACACATGGGATAACTGTGTTTTCTCACTTATTTGAATTTGCGTTTCATCCTTCTTCCATTAAAAGAGGGGGGAGGGAGTGCCAAAGAAATGGATATTTTGTCAGCCTTTGCAAATTTCGCCCTCAACAGTTGCCTTCTAAGGAATCCAATTTACCCCTACAATTTTCTTTCTTGTCTGGTCATCAAAGTAGACATGGAAAGAATAAATTTTCAAACCTAAATAGCAGTTTATTCAGATTAATATCCTGATAGATGAATGTAGAATGTAGAATAAAAGATTTGAAAGGAACTTTGGAGGACTTTTAGTCCAACCCACTGCTTAGGCAGGAAATCTTACTGCATCCTGGACAAGTGGCTGTTCTTGAAGACCTCTAGTGATGGACCACTCACAACTCCTGGAGGGAAGCTGTTTCTCTGATTGAATTGTTCTCACTATCAGGAAATTTCTTCTTAGTTATATCTTGGGTCTCTCTCCGTTCATCATACTGTTTAGCCTCTAGTCCCCTAATCATCTTCGTGGTGCTTCTCTGTACTCTTTTTAGGGTCTCAGCAACTTTTTTGTAGTGGGGTGATGAGAACTGGGTGTTGTTTCCAAATGTGGCCTTACCAAAGCGTTATAAAGCGTTATAACACTTCATGTGATTTTGATACTATTCCCCTATTGATGAAGCCTAGGACTGCATCAGTCTTAAATACATAAATTTTAATCCTTCCTTTATAGCCATCCTGATGTCAAAGAGCTTCTCACCCCTCCTGAAATTTGCATTGGAAGCTCTGGGACCATGAACTTGGGTAGGTGGGGGGAGAGATTTGCAGGAAAAGGCCAAGAGTTAACTTCCTCCAACTCTGTCCCAATCAGAAGAAAACTTTTTGCCTTTCTGGTGCTGTTTTCCGAAGCCGTTCTTGCAACTTGCTAATTTCATGAGTTGTGCCTGACTTAACTTGGCTGGGAGGCAGTCATCAATCAAAGCAGCATAGATTTTTTTTTTTTAAAAGCTGGGTTTTTAATGATTTTTATTGTATATGAAAATTTGTAGGCTGCCTACAGCCCGAGGAGGAGTGGGTGGCATATAAATTTTTCAAATGAATAAGCATCATTCTTTCTGGTTCTGCACAGCTTTCGCTTTGATTTCGCCACTGGGCTTATGTCAGCAACATGCTATACCAGTGTTTCTCAACTTGGCAATTTTAAGAGGGATGGACTTCAACTCCCAGAATTCCCCAGCCAGCATTGGGAGTTGAAGTCCACCCTGCTTAAAATTGCCCAGGTTGAGAAACACTCTGCTAAACTTAGGACTTTCCATGTTACACCTGCATAAGCTCGCAATTCAAGGAGCTACTTATTGCTCTTAATGCTCTATATCCGTGATGGCAAACCTATGGCACGCGTGCCCAAAGTGGCACACGAAGCAATGTCGCCCGGCACATGCGGCCTTGCCTGTTTCTCTTCTCGGTTACTGGCAAGCATGTGTGCGCATTGATCAGGTGTCCTTCACGCACACGGTAGTGCCAAAAACCGGTGTGTGCATGCACTCTGGCCAGCTGATTGTCAAGTGTGCATGCGCACCAGAACCCGGAAGTTCGGGTTTTCTGGAGTGTGATCCCTTTGCGCACATGGCAGTGCTAAAAACCGGCCTGCGCATGCATGCCAGCCAGCTGATCATCGGACACGCATGCACATTAGAACCCAGAAGTTCAGTGTCAGTGTTCCAAAACTGACATAGAAGCAAGGAGGAGGAAAAGTTTGACATTTCACCTAGAAAAACTTTCGGTGAATTCAGTCTCCTGGGAGATGTTGGGAGGGGTGACATTCCTGGCTACTGAAGAGACAGATAAGAGAGAGTATCTGGAAGGCAGCCAATGGAGAGCAGTTTTGGGGAAGGAATAGGAGGGGTTTTGGATGGAGGGGCC
This sequence comes from Masticophis lateralis, assembly GCA_030761175.1. Classification (NCBI taxonomy): domain Eukaryota; kingdom Metazoa; phylum Chordata; class Lepidosauria; order Squamata; family Colubridae; genus Masticophis; species Masticophis lateralis. Next base: position 21,320,507 of record JAUDYJ010000012.1, on the reverse strand, counting down.
AGTACTGTCTGCACCGTTGTCTGGCTTGGATGCATCTCTCAATAAAGAGAATATTTTCTAAATATACGGCTTGGAAATTAAATTATTTCGAGGATGAAGTCGCAAGCTCTGACATTCAGCTTTTTTGGAGGTCGGCCCCAATAAGCGCGTGGACACATATATGATGCTTCCGTGTGACCTTTTTGGCACTCGGTGCCGAAAAGGTTTGCCATCACTGCTCTATATGGTAGAGGAGCAGATTATTTGTGGGGCCACCTCTCCCTGAGGGTTTCTGGAGTCACCTTATAGAGGAAGTGGGTGGCATAAAAATTTAAATAAATGAATGAATAAATTTGCCTCTCCCACTAGATTGAGAAGGGTGAGCAATGCTCAGGACACCTTCTCTAAAATTTTACCATCTACTTGACCTTGGATGTGAATCTTTTCCATGGCTCTCCCCACCTTGTAGAACAGTGGCCCCCAACTTTTGAGGCACCAGGGACCGGTTCCGTGGAGAGAGGTTTTTCCATGGACTGAAGGGGGCATGATTTCGTGTGTTGCCTGCATCCCGTGGATGGGGCTTCGCTTGTTTGGTGGTCCGGTTGCTGGCATGCCATGGCCCAGTGCCGGTCCATGGACCAATGGGGTGGTTAGGGACCCCTGTTGTAGAACACACAGAAATACACACACACACACACACACACACACACACACACATACACCAGTGATCAGGCAGACACCACTCTCCCCATCCCTTCTAGCCTTCCGGGCCATCAAGACCTGATTTTTGTTTAAGTCTGAGGCTAGGTGGTGGGGGCCTGTGAGTGGTGGTTGGGGCATCCAGAGAGCATAATTGAGGTGCTGGATTTTCTGTTTTGTGGTTCTCGTACTCCTGGTGTGAGCTGCCCAGAGCTGTGCTCAGAGATGGAGAGCTATACAGGGGAATCCACAATGTACGACCACAATTCAGTGCAAAATTTCCATTTCTAAGCAAGATGGTTGTTAAGTGAATTTTGCCCCATTTTGCGACCTTTCTTGCCACAGTTGTTAAAGGAATCACTGCCGTTAGTCACATGATTGTTGACTAAATCTGGCTTCCCCATTGATTTTGCTTGTCAGAAGGTCACAAAAAGGGATAACCCTGAGACACTGAAATCATCATAAATATGAGCCAGTTGCCAAGTGTCTAGATTTTGATCACGTGAGTATGGGGATGCTGCAACAGTCATAAGTGTGAAAAATGGTCACTAGCAACTAGCAGGCAAGTCGAGACCAAAATAGTGAATTTCAAGCAGAGTGTCCCCAAGTGCCTGGGCTCAGAATATTCTGCATGCCAGATCAAGTTGCATGTCCGCATGTTTTATATTTTTCTGGGAATGCATTTATTTAGTGTATGGCATATTATACATGGACTTACAATATACTGTATATATCAACATTTCACCTAGATTAATAAAACATAATAAAATATAAATGTCAAAAAGATATATGTTTAGATACCAATTACCCCTAGGCCAGGGGTGTTAAACTCGATTTCATTGAGGGCTGCATCAGGGTTGCGTTTGACCTCGAGGGCCCAGGGGGGAAATGGCCAGCTTGACATCATTCATGTCAGAGGCACCTATGGTGGCCCGAGCTTTTGGCCAGAGAAAAGGCTCCTGAGCTCCGTTTTTGGCTGTGACAGCCTCCTGCAACCGTCTGCCAGCAAAAATGGACAATGTGGCCCTCCAGAGCTCTGTTTTTACTGGCAGAAGCACTGCAGGCCAGTCGTTCACTGTTTCCAGGGTGGTCCCATGGGCCAGATCTAAGCACCCTGTGTAAGCACCCCATGGGCCGCATTCGGCCCCTGGGTCTTGAGTTTGACACCCCTGGTCTAGGCCATCTAACCATTGAAGCACAACATGGTCTATATATCAGCGTTTCTCAACCTGGGCAGTTTGAAGATGTGTGGACTTCAACTCCCAGAATTCAGGGGTGAAATGCTCCCGGTTCGTACCAGATCGCCTGATCTGGTAGCGATGGCGGCGGGTGGTTCGGAGAACCAGTAGCAAAAATCCCTGCGACCCCCCACACCATGCCCAGCTGAGCCACACGATCATCAGAGGCCTTTATTTATTTATTTTTACTTTTAAAAGCATTTTTTCTACAACCTCTTCCGCCGAAAAAATGCTTTTAAAAGTTTTTTTAAAAAAAGCCTCTGATGATCGTGTGGCTCAGCTGGGATCGTCAGAGGCTTTTCAAAGCATTAGAAAAAATGCTTTGAAAAGTTAAAAAAAAGAGTTGGGTATTTATTTGTTTGTTTGTTTGTTTATTTATTTATTTATTAAATTTGCATACCAGCCTTCTCCCAACGGGACTCAGGGCGGTGAACAGCCAAAATTAAAAATACATCTAATACAAAAGTTAAGAAAACTAAAACAAATTAAATCAACGGCCTCCCAATTTAAAACCCCAAGTTTATAAAATTTAAAAATTCAAAAATTCCCATTAAAATCCTTTAGGCTAGGCCGGCTTGCTGGAATAAATAAGTCTTTAGGGCCTTACGGAAAGTAAGGCCATGCCCACCCAGTCACATTACTCCCCCCTCCCCACTAAGCCATGTCCACAGAACCGGTAGTAACAAATTTTACATTTCACCCCTGCCAGAATTGCCCAGCCAGCTATGCCATTGAAGCCCACACAGCTTCAAACTACCAAGGCTGAGAAACGCTGGTTTATATTAAAAATAAAATAAAATCAGATGTTGGACCACTAAATGCCCTCATCTTACAGCTAGTCAGGATGTGATCTACACTTCGATGTGGGGCTTGCAGTCACACTGAGGGGAGGATGCTATGCCCCATTTATACAGAGACGCTGTGTGAGGGGAGAATCCTATCCAGGATTGTCCATTGCTGACGTGATAGTTCAAAGCCTGTCACCATTTTTGTGGGCTCATTGATGTGTCTTCCAATAACTGGGCGCTAAGCAACCCGTTTGGCTTTCCAATGGGAATCAATGTTATAGTTGTTGAGCACAAGTGCCAGTGAGGGCTTCCTGGATTTTTAGCCTTCCAGCTAAAATTTGAATTTAAATTCTGGGAATTTTTTTTTAAAAAAAGAGCAAATGAGGTTGCTTGAAATTTTATTAACAGCATACACATACCCTGTTTCCCTGAAAATAAGACATCCCCTGATAATAAGCCTAATCGAGCTTTTAAGCGCATGTGCTAGCCCCCTCGAAAATAAGCCCTGCCTGAAAATATTTAAGCCCATGCGCAGCCGGGCCCCGCCATTTCCTCTGGTTACGATTAGGGAGACAGAGCTGGTAATCAGGTAAGATGGCAAAAGGAGCCCCATCTTGGTCCACGTGCCCCAAAATAATAAGACCTCCCTGAAAATAAGGCCAAGCGCTTATTTCGGGGTTCAAAAGAATATAAGACAGGGTTTTATTTTCGGGGAAACATGGGATTGTGCCAGCTTTTCTGGCCTGTGACACTGAGGTAACACGTCTCTCTTTCTGCCTCTAGCTCTCTGCACTGAAGAATGCGTTCACGGACGGTGTGTTTCCCCAGACACCTGTCACTGCGAACCCGGATGGGGAGGTCCAGACTGCTCCAGCGGTGAGTCGAAGAGCGGAGTTGCCTCGGCATCCATCCCATAATTATGAAATAACCTGCCTTCCCCAAGCATTTGGCTTATGCTTCAAATTGGGGAAGCGCTGCCTTCGAAGTGGACGCTCTCCGTGATAAATCCCTTCCTTAAAATGCCGCGTTTCTATTTTGAGATAAGGATCGTTCCAAGAAAGCCGTGGTTCTCTTACGGTTTTATTCTTAGATACTTTTTTCCTGCAAAGTCGTTTTTTAAAAATGTCATCCCTCCGCTATTAGTCATTCATTGCTCGGTGTCCAAACCGCTTTGCTCACGGCTGAGCCGCTGCAGAGAAAGCCTGGCTCTCCTCCCTGCTCGGGGATCCGTTCTACTTTCTAGGTGGGATATATGGAATTCTTTCTGGTGGTTGGTATGATTGCGAAATGCAGCCTGGTTGGACAAAGGGGCTACAGGTGCTCATTAGCTCGTATTTGTGCCAAGATCCTGGGTGAACCACACAGAAACACTTAATTTTCTCCTCTCCCCGTCAGCCTGAATTATCCTTTTTTCCAGGAACTCTCTCAGAAGCCTCTAAAACAACTTTTACCTGGGCCGAGTCCAATTCTGTGACAGCCACGGTGAAGCACTGACCTATTTAAGGTCTCTGAACTGTGCAGGAGCTATTTTGAAGTTTTACTTCTTGTGATATGTGGCCTTATTTTTCCAGGGCGAAAAGGTTTGTGTGTGTGTGTGTCTCTGTGTGTAAAATTGTCTGATTCACAGCCAGTCATTTGGCTGTCTCCTATGGAAAGAATTAGGTTTGTCTGCTGCGTTCAAATCCTTCTTTTTTTTTTTTTTTTTTTTGCAAAAGCCCTAATTCATGTAACACGTTTCTAATTGGCAAGTGAGTTGTATACTGGCTGGCTCTGTGACTTTTTTTTTTTTTTTTTTTGCTAAAGCAGAAGTCTAGTGAGGCACCCAAAGTCAACAGTGGCGTGTCATGCAAACTGCGATGGTGTATCTGTCACTGTTATAATGAAACAAAGCTTGTTAACGCTGCTAGAACAGCTTGGTTCCATGGGAGGGGGAAGAAAAGAGTTATTAAATTCACTACCTCCTATTTGCATTATTGATCGGAAATTTTGACAAGTACCTCCAACAAGGATGAGGATAATAGAGTAATTCTTCTGGGACATTCTCCCCAGATGCTGCTCTGACCTTTTGTGGTGATTTGTTGTTTGAAGTCATGGCTCCAGTTCAAAGTGCTGACCAAAACTGGATGCAGGATTCTAGGTGTGGTCTTACTAAGGCTTTATAGAGTAGTATTTGTACCTCCCTTGATCTTGATTGTATTCTTCTGTTAATGCAATTTAGGATTGCATTGGCTTTTTTGGCTGCTGCCACACACTTTTGGCTCATATTTAATTAGTTGTCCACTAAAACTCCAAGATACCTCACACAGTTACTGCCATTAAGCTTGGTTTCCCCCAGTCTATATGTATTTTTCTTTTGGTTTTTCTTGCCTAAGTCTTTACTTTTTTCTATGTTGAATTTCACTTTGTTAGATAGGGCCCAGAGTTCAAGTCTGTCAAGATCCACCTGGATCTTGAGCCTACGTGACTCATCTCCTCTCCACATCCAGTGTGGTCGTGCAGGTGGACTAAGATAAAGATGACAGAGGAGGCAGAAAAGAGAATTGACAGTGAAGGCTCTTTCTGGGAGAATCCAAAATGTCCATAAGGAAAAAAGAAAAGGGACACTTCCAGAATACGGAATAAAGTGGTACCTCGGTACTCATCCTAAATTGGTTCTGGGAGGCGCGATGAGTACCACAAACGATGAGTCCCAAATACATTTATTAATGTACAAGTAGTCCTCAACTTACCACAGTTCACTTAGTGACCGTTCAAAGTTACAACGGCGCTGGAAAAAATGGCCTATGATCATTTTTCACACTTATGACCATTGTAGCAAACCCATGGTCACATGATATACATTCGGATGCTTGACAACTGACTGATGATGGTTACAGCGTCCTGTGCAGGGATCACGTGATCCCCCTTTTGCGACCTTCGGACAAGCCGAGTCAATGGGGAACCCATGTTCGCTTAACAACGATGTTACTAACTTAACAAATGGAGTGATTCACTTAACAAATGTGGCAAGGAAAGTTGTAAAACGGGGTAAAACTTACTTAAGAATTAAGTGAGAATTAAGAAATTTCTCACTTAGCAACATAAATTCTGGGCTCAATTGTGGTTGTAAATCGAGGGCTACCTATGCACCAACGATGGAGGAAAGACAACAGACATCTGGGTAGTGCTCTTTCCAGGCATGACTCAAATCTGGGACCTTTGCGAGAAAGGCACATGGTTTTTGCTACAGGGCAGTACCTGAATTCTCCCTGCCTGCATAACAAAAACCAAATCAGACAACAGCTCAAGGTTATTACATTTTCTGATCTTAAGAAGAGAACCCCCCTCCCCCCAAAAATAAAGAGGCATGCTTAAAAGAAGGCTGGAAAGAATAAGGAAGTTTGCATGAAATACTGAGTCGCTATTATTAGAGAGCTTTTAAAAAGCCTCCTGTAAAAACGATTATGAAATAATGCCCAGAAGTCTTGTTCTTCTGAATTACCCTTTTGGTCACTATCTCTTCTGTTTGTGATCCTTTATTTTTATTTTTTTGCCCATGAAGGAAATAGGTCTTTACCTCGTGTACAAGATTTTAAGATTTTTAGCCTAGGAGTGGGGAAAAACCTGGAGTCAGTATAGTAAGGAATTGAGGAGACAGAATTGACTCTCTGGTGCAACTCTTCAACCTTCTTCCTTGTGGTGCAAAGGTGGGGATTGTAAAATGGCCGCAAATCCAGGGACAGCTCTGGATTTAGGGGAAATCCAGGAGTCCCTTTTGGTGATGAACCAGCCCAAGCAGGAACTCAAGGGCGAGCTGTCATCTTCTCTGTGTCAGGATTCCAAGTAACACCCCCAACAAAATCAAACTCCAAGGCTTGAGTTTCCTCAAAGCTAATTTTTATTAGAGATGTCATATTGGCACATCTGCGAAAACCTGAATCTGAGAGCTTCTCACCCAAAAGAAAGTTCAAGTCCTTGCCCATCACCCACATGTCCATCACATGAACCAATCAGGTACCCTCCAGAGCAGAAGATACCTCCTCATTCTTCTCAGCACAGCTGCAGGGCACAACAGCCTTGACTTTCTGGAAAGAATGTTATTTTGACTACCTATCATCTTCACTCCAAACAACCCCACCTCCCATTTTCCCACAGTAGAATTTGTAGAAGGTCTGAAAGCTCAAAGATAAAAGATGGCTTCCAGGTATGACACTCTGCTTTAATTCAATCAGCTTGGCCATCTGAGTAAGCTTTGGACTGAAGGTTTCTCCGAATGGCCCATCGGGCATGAGATATGGGGTCCACCTGCTAAGAGTAATGCTTATAAGAAGCCAGATGATTAATGATGGTGCTATGGTCCTGGGGAAAGGATGTAGAAAGGAGCCATGAGAAAAGCCAAGGATCCTTTGACAGTTAAAGGCAGCTTTGGCAATGCTTTCTTCTCCAGTAGATCCCACATCCCTAGAGCTTCCACACATGGTTCAAAAAAAGCAACCAGAGAGCCAATGGAGGATGATGGTGAAGGTATTGAAGGAGGGAGACTTAAATTCCAGACTCTCCTCAACCATAGAGATTCGCTTGGGGTAGCAACTCACTCTCAACCCAGGAGCCATTGTGGCTAGTGGTGAAGTTCCTGGACCAGGAACAGGGAGATCCAAATTCTAATTCCTCCTTACCTACAGAACCTCATTGGTTGACTTTGCACTGGTCCCTCTCGGCCCAAGAGTCAGTCAAATGTAGTGTAGTGTGGATGGTCCTGGAATAGCAGCAGGAAGACCCCAGTATTAGTCAGATAAATTCACTGGAGGGTTTAGGCACTCTTACTCACTTCAGCCTTTCTTACAAGAGGTATGGCCAGGAAGACTAAGGCAGGGGTGTAATTCAAAAATTTCCCCTACCAGTTCTGTGGGCGTGGCCTGGTGGGCATGGCAGGGGAAGGATATTGCAAAATCCCCATTCCCACCCCACTCCAGGGGAAGAATACTGCAAAATCTCCATTTCCACTCCACTCCTGGGAGGATACTGCAAAATCTCCATTCCCACCCCACTCCAGGGGAAGGATACTGCAAAATTTCCATTCCCACTTCACTCCAGGGGAAGGATACTGCAAAATTTCCATTCCCACTTCACTCCAGGGAGAAGGATACTGCAAAATCCCCATTCCCAACCCACTCCAGGGGAAGGATACTGCAAAATCCCCATTCCCAACCCACTCCAGGGGAAGGATACTGCAAAATCCCCATTCCCACCCCACTCCAGGGGAAGGATACTGCAAAATCCCCATTCCCAACCCACTCCAGGGGAAGGATACTGCAAAATCTCCATTCCCACCACATTCCTCGGGGAAGGATATTGCAAAATCTCCATTCCCACCCCACTCTGGGGCCAGCCAGAGGTGGTATTTGCCGGTTCTCCGAACTACTCAAAATTTCCACTATTGCTTCTCCAGAACCTGTCAGAACCTACTGGATTTCACCCCTGGACTAATGTCTTTTCTAAATTGCCTTGAGCTCCTGAAATGTACAGTAGGATATAAATAATATATAAAATAAATATGTAAATCCAATCAATCAATATATAAATAACATCTGAACAGACCTAGAAATGCAAGTCATATCTGTTACTTGTGCACAGCTACCGGTGAACGGCATCAAATGATTTAGAAAAAGGATAATTGTGGGATCCTTTTTTTAAAAAAAGATTTAAAGCTAGAGGATTTTCCTACCTTAAATATCATAGCTTTTATAAGTAATTAGGAATATTAAAATGCTGACAATGATGGAGGTAGAAACATTATTCATAACTGATATTTCCTTACTGGGCAACAATCCAATATATATCATTTATGAAAGGTTTGGTTTCTTTGGTTTTTTTTTTTAAAGGACGTTCAGGAGAAGAACATTAGCCAACTAGTAAATTAACTGTTCCCTGGTAGCCTTTACAGACGAGACCTCATTAGTCTTGAAATCTCAGAGTACTCGTTCTTATTAAATAGAATTCCTGCATTTGTTGGTCTTGGAGCATTGAAGGCCTTTTATTAGCTATACCAGAATGTTTGGGTGGGCGAAATTAGCAAGCAGAAGGTCTCTCTGCCCAGAAATGGTAGTAGTGCTGCTATTGAAAAAAACAGAGAATTTGTGGGATGGAAGGAAACCTTCTAGTCCAGCTTTCTATTCAGGGCAGGAATATCTAAAGCATTCTAGTCCAGGGGTCGGCAACCTTAAACACTCAAAGAGTCACAAAGATCCTAATCGGAAGCCCCCCGTTCAATTCTGGAGCCAACGGAAGCCTGGTTCCACCACCATAGAGTCTCCTTCTAGCTCGGGGTCCTTTTTCCTCTACCTGTCCTAACCAAAAGCCCCATCAATTGTGGAGCCGACCAGCAACAAGGAGCGAAAGAGCCACATGCGGCTCCAGAGCAACGGATTGCTGACCCCTGTTCTAGACAAATGGCTATCCAGCATTTTCTTGGAAAGCTTTAGTGATGAAGACATCAGGAAGAATCATTTCTCCTGCTTCGACATAGAACATATATTGGCCTGGTGTAGCTGGTGATTCTTTGGGCAAAACTTGAGTGTGGACAACCTTTTTTCCTTGCTTCCTTGTATATCTCATGGGAAAAACTTTAACAGAGAGTTGGAAGGGACTTTGAGGTCTTCAAACCAACTCCTCCAGCAAGAGACCCTATGACATTCTGGGCAAGCAGCTGTCCAGTCCCTTCTTGAAAACTGCCAGTGATGGAGCACCCACAACTTTTGGAGGAAAGTTGTTCCACTGGTTAATTGTTCTCCCTGTCAGGAATTTTCTTCTTAATTCTAGGTTGGATCTCCCCTTGATTGGTTTCCACTGCTTCTTGTTCTGTTTTCAGGAGCTATGGAAACCTTAATGCCTTGATGGCCTCTCCTTAGCCCTCCACCTTCTCTGTAAGATCTTGGCTCAAAGATGGTCATCCAAGTGTTGTTTCTTCTATGATGGCTCAAACCCACCATTTATTTCTACTCCGGTTTGTTTCCCTTAGCTACATTTCTGAATGTTAATTATGTTAGAGAAGGAATTTCTTCCTCTTGTATTTTATAATGGCAATAATACAATCAACAGTATAATATTATATCTCGTTTGCATTCGAACATTCACTAAGCAGATTGCTATGTTTGTAGACTTCATCAGTTCTGGATGCAGTCTATCCTGCTTTTTTTCTTCTTCTAAATATTAATCAGTGACTTAAAAGACATGAAAATTCATGTTTCAGAATATTTTAACAAAATATACATAATATACATCAACAATCTATTTATACTAAAATAAGTATTTAATCTTTTTGATGCTTCTTTTTAAAAATCAGCTTTGCCTCAATTGCAACTTGAGGGAAAGTGAACATCTTAATACAGGTAATTCTCGACAAAGTTGTAATTTTGGTTACAACTGCACCATAGGTGGGTTTCAGCAGGTTCTGACCAGTTCTAGAGAACTGGTAGTGGAAATTTTGAGTAGTTCTGAGAACCGGTAATAAAAATTCTGACTGGCCCCGCCCCCATCTATTCTCTGCCTCCCAAGTTCCAGCTGATCAGGAGGAAATGGAGATTTTGCAGTAAACTTCCCCGGGAGTGGGGTGGGAATGGATATTTTACAGTATCCTTCCCCTGCCGTGGCCACCAAGCAATGCCCACCAAGCCATGCCACACCCACCAAGCCACATCCACAGAACCTGTAGTAAAAAATTTTGAAACCCACCACTGAACTGCACTGAAAGTAACAATATATGATCACTCCTCACACTTTGGACCATCACAGCTTCTCCACAGTCATCAGATCAAAATTTGGCAACCATCATTTGTACAGGTAGCCCTTGACTTAAAACAATTAGTGACCGTTCAAAATTAAACAGCACTGAAAAAAGTGACTTATGACCGTTTTTCACACTTAAGACTGTTGCGGCTTCCTCATAGTCACATGATCAGAATTCAGACACCTGGCAACTGACTCATACTTATGACTCTCACAGTGTCCCAGGGTCACGTGATCAGCTTTTGTGACCTTCTAACAAGCAAAGTCAGATTTGCTTAAGACCACGTCACTAACTTAACACCTGCAGTGATTCCCTTAACACCTGTGGCAAGAAAAGGTTGTAAAAGGGGGCAAATTTCACTTAATGTTTCACTTAGCAACAAACATTTTGGGCTGAATTTATTTATTTATTTATTTATTTATTAGTTCGATTTATATGCCATCCTTCTCCGGAGACTCAGGGCGGCTTACAATGCATTAAGCAATAGCCTTCATACTTTTGTATATACCTGCTTAGTAGGGCTTTTGGCCCATGGGAAAAAGATTGTAAAATCGGGCATGTCTCAGTTAATGATCATGTTGCTTAGCAACAGAACATTCTGGTCCCAATTGTGGTTGTAAGTTGAGGACTGATGATACCACAGTTGTCAAATCCCTAACATCAGAGCGCCATCAAAACTCACACAAGGTCCCATTGAATCAGGGTTTAGGATACCAATAAAGCACAAGTTCCATCTTCATGGATGAATGAATTGATGAAGTGGGCGGGATCTGGGAGTTACTTGAACCTCTTTTTTTTCCAAAATGCAAAAACCTAATTGTCCTTTCCCCTCATAAACCTGACTCTGAAACATCCCTCCAGGAAGTGTCCCCTAGGTGTGGGAAGAAATATCCATCTGGTTCACTTCCAAGCCGGGAGAAAGACATGGGAAACATGGAAGCTGTTTGGAAACATGGTTTATTGATGAAGCAAAACCACATGGGTTTGAGGTCCTGGGCAGCTGACAAACTGGAGTTGAGAATGAGGGGGTTTTATACCTTCTCTGGGATTTGTATTTGAGCTTCCTTTTCCTGTGCATGTATTCTATTGGCTATTGTCAGATTTCTATGGGGTCATGTAGGGGTCATAGGTGGCTCTATAGGCAAAAGAGGAAATGCAAATCCTGGGTGCTTGTCTGAGCTAATTTGGTCCAGCTTTTGTTTATTGCTTATCTGGAATTTCTGTCTTGACCCAGTCTTTCTGAATGGATTACCAAATCTGCATTTCTAAAAGCTGACCTCCTCAGTTTCTGTTTGGGGGCAGGGAGACTGAGTCTGCTTTCTGTCTTTTAAGAGGATGTTTCTCCTTTTCTCTTTTAGGGAAATATAATATTCTGCCTTTTTTAAAAAAATGTTCCTCAAATATTATTCTTCTAGAAGTGGGTGCTAACTTTCTAAATATATAAGGTCAAAAAACTCAAGATGGCAACTGCAATGATATGATCCAAGCTCTGCCAGATTTTTATGAGCGTCAAATTAAAACAAAGAAACAAATGGAGCCACCATTTTACGGCTACTGTCTTGACCCCTCAGTCATCTCTTCTTTCTGAGTGATATTTTGACAGCTTGTCTTTTGTTTCACAGCCTCAAATTGTTACCCTAATTTATGACCTGTGTTTGTCAAAGTATTTTCTTTCCGTGAATTATTAAACATGTTTTAGTCTAAACTATGTATTCTCAGGTGCCTTTTGGCACGTTTTGAGTTAAGGGCTACAGTGGAGAAGAAGCATGTCTGAAAGTGACTTCTCTCCTAGTCAGGGGTGGGCTTGAAAAATTTCAGCAGCGAGTTATCTGCCCTGTTGCTTGGTGGGCGTGGCCATGGTGGGCGTGGCCTAGTCAACATCCTACACCATGGTTGTGGGGGGGGAGCATTTTCACCTCCCCCAGGCTCCGGAGGCTTTCCTTGAGCCTTCCAGGAGGCCTGTTTCTTCCCTCCCCAAGCCTGCACTTACCTTGCATCCAAAACGGGTCGTGAGGAGACTCCTGGGAGGGGTGGGGTGGGCAGGGCCAGCCAGCGGTAGGATTTGGAGGTTCTCCAAACTGGTCACAATGTTAGCTACAAGTTCTCACGAACCCGTAGCAGCCCACCCCTGCTCCTAATCCATTCAGATGTGTTCATTTGAGGCTTCTCAGAGGAGAAATCCCATCTTCGCTAACTAGCCCTTGTTTCTAACAGACAGAAATCCATGCCCTTAAATGCCTAGTTATGCAATGGATATTAGAAAGGCCTCAGTATCTGGTCTTATTAGGTGAAATAAAATTGCCAGCTTACAGCAATATCGTTATATAAACCCACAGTTCATGAACATATTAAAAAAAAGTGTGAAGTGATCTGGTTGCTACGTTTCAACCAAGATGTCAAACATTTGGGAAGAAATGCAGATCCAGGAGTTATACTGATTTCCCCGCAATAAAAAAACTGGAGCTTTTTATTCTTCATGGAATTGTGCCTCTATTTTTATTTTATTTTATTTTTTGGTGACTTTTTAGGACCTCCAAGGCATGTGGCTGGCGAACCACTGATATCATCACAAGAGATGAATTGGAATTTTCAGCCTGATTTTTAAAATATAGATTTGGGGTTTTCAAACTGAAAATAATGCATTTCCTTAGCAGTTTGAGTCATTTTAAATAAGGCACAATTGGAAAACTCCAGTTTGTTTCCAGAATCTATCAAAACCTTGGCGGCTACATGAGAATTTACAGCATAAAATGTGTGATGCTACTTGGTGTAGAAAAGGGATTTATTTCTTAATATGGATATTTATGAATATTTTAGAGCAATATTTCTCAATTGTATGTATTTTAAGATCTGCGGGCTTAACGCTGGCTGGGGAATTTTGGGAATTGAAGAAGTACACACTTCTTCAAGCTGCCAAAGTTGAGAAACACTACTCAACATGTAGATATTGCATGACTACTGACTACTGGGTTTACGTCCATAGATTGCTGAAACTGGGAAAAACCGTGCGAAAATAATGAATGAAATGCATATGTCATCTTAGATCATACATAACAGAGACCATAAATAACATAAACTAAATGGATTGAAAGGGACCTTGGAGGCTTCTAGTCCAATGCCCTGCTCCAGTACCAGGGATCCAGGGATACCAGGGATCTCAAACTCAAGGCCTGGGGCCGGATCCAACTTCGGGGTGCTTAGATCTGGCCCACGAGGCTGCCCTGGAAATAGCAAAGGACCAGCCTGTGGTACCTCTGTCAATGAAAACAGAGCTTGGAAGGGCTGCCCGTGGCCCCCCTGAGCTTCGTTTTCTCTAGCAGAGGGTTGCAGGAGGCCATCACAGACAACAACGGAGCTCGGGAGCCTATTTTTGCTGGCAGAACGCTCAGGCTTCCACAGATGTTCCCGACATGGGTGAGGTCAAGCTGGCCACACCCACCCTTCTAAGAAATGTGTGCATTCAGATATTTATTTGGATTTTTCAAAAACACGGGATTTTATTTTATTTTATCTCTTGAGAAAAAGAGTTGAACTGGTGAGCAAAAGCAGAAAAGCAAAGCAGAAAAAGGATTGAGAAGGAGGCTGACTGAGATCCAACTTTGAAAAGGAAGCTCAAAGTGGTTGAAATGTTTGCAGGATATAATAGGATAGAAAAAGTTCCCTAATTCTTATTTTTTTCCAAGATGGAACATACCTGAACAATACAATCTAAGATTGAAAGAACTATGGACAAGTGGGGAGAAAGGCGGACAGAACTGGGTTGTCATTCATCCTGCATAAGCAAGGAAATCCATATCATTAAGAGCATTGTATATGGAAAACATAGTCTCATAAGGCTCGAAGGGATCTTGGAGGTCTTCTAGTCCAACCCCCAGTTCAAGTCAGGAGCCTTACATAATCCCAGTTAAATGGTTGTATAATTTATTCTTGAAAAACTTCCAATGATGGAGCAGCCACAACTTCTGGAGGCAAGTTGTTCCACTGATTAATTGTTCTAACTGTCAGGACTTTCTCCTTAGTTACAGGTTGGATCTCTCTTTGATAATCTTCTTGTCCTGTTCTCAGATGAATTTGGTGCTCTGGAGAATAAATCGACCCCCTCTTCTCTATGATAGCCCTCTTGGGATGACCAGTGAAGGCTTGGAGGCTCCATCCCTTCACTCAGAGGCCAATGTGGCAACACCTTGTCCAGATTAAAACCATCTAATATAAATTGTAAACCATGTTTTATTAAAATATCTGTGGATCCAGCCATGATTTGGACATTAAACCGTGACTGATCTGAACCAGGGTTTAGTAAGGTGTCTAATCCTATCCAGTATGGATTTACAGGGAAAGGTATTGCAGGGGGGATGGTCAAGGGGTTGATGATGACCAGGTGAGCAGCTACCTGCCTTTCAGGTCTACTGACATCTCTGGGGTAATCGTTGGAAACATTGGAAGAAGGAGGCTGATGGTTCTCCCATGAGGAGGAGATGTAGGCTACATATTTAACTGAATAAAGGTGGCTTCCTATAATTTTGTCCTAATTTTTTTTTCTGTTCAATCATGTCTGATTCTCAGAGATCACCTGTAGAAGCCCATGCAGTTTTCTTGGCAAGGTTTTCCAGAAGTGGTTTGCCATTGCCTCCTTCCTAGGGCTGAGAGAAAATGACTGGCCCAAAGTCACCCAGCTGGCTTTGTGCCCAAGGCAGAACTAGAACTCACTGTCTCCCAGTTTCCATCTTGAGGCTTTAATTTTGGCAACTTTGGCATCTTTATAATTTATGGACATGCTGGCTCAGGGATTCTGGGAGTTGAAGTCCACAGGTTGTAAAGGTGCCATACTTGCTCACCTCTGTTCTGCACCAACTAGTCTCCTTGTATTAAATCTATCAGGGTTCTTTCTTCATTTGTAACTATTTTTTTCTCAGTTCTTCTCCTTTTTCCCATTAATGCAAATGATAAAATCCTAAATGGCAATTTCATTGAGACACGGTGACCTAGCTTACCTGTGAAAATGCCATGATCCAAGACATTTGTGGTCCGGCTTCTGCCTGACACAATTCCTCTGGGAGAATTAATACCTGTCAAGGTCAAAATGACTTTTAGACAAACTGTTTTATCAATAATGGGAGGAAATCTGTGCTGTATTTAACTCAGTCTGACCCAACACACACACACTCACTCACACACACACCTCTTTATTTTACTACGCACTAATTGCCAGTTTTGCCTGCAGGTTTTTCTTACATTGTGTACCAACTACCACTTATATCTTAAGGAGTCATTATCATAACAATCAAAAGAGAAGTTTTAACAAAAGCATCTATGGCATAGAAAGTGCTTTCAAGGCTTACATGAAAAATATTTGTGAGGTAAAATTGATAGTGAGTTCCTTTGTTCAAAATCACATTTCTCTCTCCCCCACCCTTTTCAGGTTTTGTTCATTTGGACTGTGTTGTGAGGGGTCCTTGGTGCTCTCTGAGCTTGATAATTTTCTTCCAGATGTTTCATTACCCAAACTATCTGTATTTCCCCCAAAATAAGACTGGGTCTTATATTAATTTTTGCCCCAAAAGATGCATTAGGGCTTCTTTTTGGCTTGGCCTTGTTTTCAGGGAAATATGGTACTAAATGCGTCCATCTGGCTGATGATCTTAACTGGGGCTTATTGTGGGGGTAGGGTTTATATTACAAGCATCCTGAAAAATTAAGCTAGGGGTTATTTTCAGGCTGGGTCTTATTTTAGGGGAAACAGGGTAGGTAACATCATTAGGACTAGTAAGGAGTGCTCTGCTTTCAATTTACATTCTGGTGATTTGCCTGTCTGTGTGGGTGGAGGCCCTCTTAGAGATTCTTGGGTTGGGCTATTTACTGATGGCTCTTTGGAAGTTGACTGGGGTATTGTTCACTTGATTGTTGGTCTGAGGTGAACCTTGGAGTTAATTTATGCTAATCTGGATACTGATCGCTGGTGGAGAAGTGCTGGAGTCTTTCTGATCTGTTTGGGCTGGGTGATTGTCTCTTTTGCATAGTCCATAGATGTTCTTAATGTCTATGTTTCTATTGATGGCTGATTTGTCAGAATGCCAGGCTCCTAGAAATCCCCTGGCGTTTTTTGGACTTGGCTTAGTCTAGGATGGTCACATTTTCCCTATGGGAACTATGGTTAAATCTGTCTATATATTGCGATTGTGTTGTCTAGTTCATTTGGGTTGTTCAGAAACAGAAGAGGAGCGAGGAAACCTCAGTGTGAAAGTTTTGTGCTCACCTGCTCAATTATTCCAAAGCAATTAGCTTTTAACAGACCAGCAGGATGGCTTCTGGCTTTCTGCAGAGAGAGGCAGACCCAGTGGGAATATTCCTGTTGTAAGCAGAGGGAACTTGTGGTTAGGAATGAAAGACAGGCACTGACCACTCTCAGCAAAACACACACAGACGTATGTCACTGGGCACGCTCTTCTGCAAGGCTCCCATAGGTAGACTTTGCTATGTGAAAAATTGTGCTGCCAGGCATCTTCCTAAGCACTGTATAGTGATGGTTGAACTTGATGAGGCATCTAGGATTTGAAGGTAATTAGCTGGTTTGCATAATTAACCAGCTGGGTTCATGCAACTCGCTACACATTCAACCTTAAACAACCTGGATTAACAAAATGCAGTAACAGAATAACATAGAATAATAGAGTTGGAAGGGACTTTGGAGGTCTTCTAGTCCAACCTCCTGCTCAAACAGGAGACTATGTTGTGATCTAGGCCCAGGTAGATAGTATTAGATGCAAACAGTTCCAAAACAGACTTAATTAGAACAGCTGAGAATTAACTCATTCTCAGCGTAGTCCAAACTAAATTAAAGCAAATTCTTCATAACACAAATTCTTCAGTCTAATCACCAACCTTGGTATAATTAGGCAAACTGCCAAAGGCTTCTCTTGGCAAAAGTTCAGAAACAGAAGACGCCGACAAGAGATAAGTACAGCAAGACAAGAACAAGTCTATCAACGTTGTTGTCTGACAAAGAGGCCAAGAGCCATTCTTGGTCTTTTAAGCCTTATGGGAGGGGCCAATCATCTCTTAGCCCTGCTCCTGAGTCGTCCTCTTTGCTCCAGCTGCTCTTGCCTTCTGGCAGCTATTCTTATACATGCACTAGGAAGAGGCTCCTCCTGTTCCTCTGCCTTTCTGCTGTCAGCCTCAGGAGGTTCCGGAGTCTGCGCATTACTCCACAATGGCGCTGGCCCCATCTCTGCCTCTGATGCAGAGCCCTCATCCAGGCCTTCCCCACACTCCAGGACTGGCCCATGTTCTTTCTCAGTCTCATCGCTGCCCGACTCCACTGCCAGCACTGCAGGCTGCTGGCAGATCACAACAGACTATACCATTCTGGACAAATGTTGGCCAATCTCTTGAAAACCTCCAGTGATGGAGCACCCACAACTTCTAGAGGCAAGCCATTCCACTGGTTAATTATTCTCACTGTCAGGAAATTTCCCTTTAGTTCTAAATTGCTTCTCTCCTTGATTAGTTTCCACCCATTGCTTCTTGTCCTGCCCTCTGGTGCTTTGGAGAATAGCTTGACTCCCTCTTCTTTGGGGCAGACCCTGAGATATTGGAACACTGCTATCATGTCTCCCCTGGTCCTTCTTTTCATTAACTAGACATAACGAGTTCCTGCAACCGTTCTTCATAAGTTTTAGCCTCGAGTCTCCAATTCCATTTTAGTGGAGTCCAGTTCTGTTGTATGAACACAGCCATTAGGTCATACTGTGGAATAGACTTTGTATGGGACTCAAAGTCACAATATGGCTTATTTTAAATTGACGTATCTTAGCCATATCTTTGTGCTTTGTATAAACCGGGGTGAGAGGTTGCAGTGGTTATCTCTTCCTAGTAGATTGCAGTCACTGAGATGGATTATAACTGGAGAAGTCTTTGTGTAGTTCCCATTCTCCTGTTGTGGTTCTCTTTTCCATTTCTTGCAAGCACTTGAGGATTTCAATTTAGGGACTAAGAGGCTACATATAATGGCTTTGACCCTGGTCAAGCTACTGTGCACTTTTAATTTCCTTTGAAATGCATATTTAAGAAATCACAGCTGGCCGGCCATTCTAAAGGTGGTTGGGATTACTGACCAGAAAAGAGTGGGATTTGCAAAAACCGCTAGGAACAATTTTGTCAATTTTATGTGTCATTTTTAGTTTCTACCAATTTAATAATGTCTGACAATGTGGTGCATTCTTCCTAGAGGTAATATGACTAATCCTGCTATACCAGAGAGGTGTTCTGAAGTTCACACATCTTGGCTTTGTGAGCAAGCAAATGAGCTTCCAACAGGGTGGTCCATAAATTTTGGCAAAGGAAGGAGGAGTTTGGGGTGCACCCACAGGGGTGGGGGATTGGTGTAAAAGAATCCAAAATGGCAACCATGATAGTACACTTTCCCCCAGTGTCAGTGGTGGGTTGCTCCCAGTTCGGCCCAGTTCGAGCAAGCCGGTAGTGGTGTTTGTTTGTTTGTTTGTTTGTTTGTTTATTTATTTATTTAATTTATATACCGCCCTACTCCCAGATGGGACTCAGGGCGGTGAACAGCCAGAATAAGATACAATAAATACAAAAGTTAAAAAATCATATTAAAACAAATTAAATAATTTGGCTCAACAATCCAATTAAAAATCCAATTATAATTATAAAAATTTAAAAACCCAAAATAAAGGAGGTTAAGCCAGCCCAGCTTGTTCAAATAAAAATGTTTTCAAGGCGCGGCAAAAAGTACCCAGGTCATGTAACATCCTTATCTCAGGGGGAAGCTCGTTCCAGATGGTAGGTGCCCCCACAGAGAAGGCTCTCCCCCTGGGGGCCACCAGTCGACACTGTTTGACCGACAGCACCCTAAGGAGACCCTCTCTATGGGAGCGGACTGGTCGGTGAGAGGCTGTTTGTGGCAGAAGGCGGTCCCGAAGATACCCTGGTCCTAAGCCATGGAGCACTTTAAAGATGGTAACCAAAATCTTGAACCACACCCGGAAGACCACTGGAAGCCAGTGCAGCTCGCGCAGGAGGGGGGTCACATGGGAGCGCCACATCGCTCCCATCACCACTCACGCGGCCGCATTCTGGACCAGTTGGAGCCTCCAGGTGCTCCTCAAGGGGAGCCCCATGTAGAGAGCATTACAGTAGTCCAGGCGTGAGGTGACGAGGGCATGAGTGACCGTGCGTAACACATCCTGATCTAGAAAGGGACGCAACTGGCGAATCAGGCGAAGCTGATAAAAACTCCTCCCGGCCACGGCCATCATATGCCCTTCTAAAGACAGCCGTGAGTCCAGGAGGACGCCCAAGTTGCAAACCCAATCCGTGGGGGCTAATGACTCGCCCCCAATAGTCAGAGATGGCACCAATTGACTATATCGGGATATCAGAAACCACAGCCACTCGGTCTTGGAAGGGTTGAGCTTGAGTCTGTTCCTCCCCATCCAGATCCGTACGGCCTCCAGGCACCGGAACATCACTTCGAGGGCATCATTGGGGTGGTCTGGGGTGGAGATGTACAGTTGAGTGTCATCAGCGTACTGATGGTACTTCACCCCAAAACCACGGATGATCTCACCCAGCGGCTTCATATAAATGTTGAACAGAAGGGGAGAGAGGACCGATCCCTGCGGCACCCCACATACAAGGGGTGTTGATGTGACATCAGCGAACCAGTTCTCTATGACTGTGAGCTGGGCCCTCCCGCCCACTCCCGCCCTATACCTACCTTTATTTGTCGTTTTTTAGCCCAGCTGTTAGGTGCGGCAGGGTGGATTGCTGCACCTCAGCTGGGCAGAAATTTAATGCGCTTGCATGGAGCGCAAGTTTGGCACGCGTGCGAGCAAAACAAGCATGTGTGTGACAATTGCGCACAAAGCGTGTGAGTGAAGAGAACCAGTGGTTGGAACCCACCACTGCCCAGTATGTATGAAAAAGATACGGGCCTTCTATTATTATGTTTGGCTGCAGAATCAGCTATTTATTTTTGGCATTTTAATCCACCTACCAAGTTCTTCCCAAGGACCTGGGATAAGCAGATGTTAACAATCAATGGTATTACTGATATCATTGCAGGATGTAAGCTGTTCCTAGTAAAATTGCCTTTTGCAATTGACTGATGGTGATTTTGTCAACGACAAAAACGCTCAAGTGGTGCTTCAGACATTATTGTTATTAATTTATTTGTCAAGTATGTATTAGATAATATATATAAGTACAAGCATGAATTGAATACATAAAATGAATACAAATAAAGGGGACATTAGGACAGGGACAGTAGGCACGCTGGTGCTCTTATGCACGCCTCTTACAGACCTCTTAGGAATGGGGTGAGGTCAATAGTAGACAGTCTAAGCTTAATGTTTTGGGGGCTTTGGGATGAATCCACAAGCTCAGGTAGTGCATTCCAGGCATTGACCACTCTGTTACTGAAGTCATATTTTCTGCAATCAAGTTTGGAGCAGTTTACCTTGAGCTTGTATCTATTGTATGCTCGTGTATTGTTGTGGTTGAAGCTGAAGTAGTCATTGACAGGTAGGACATTGTAGCAGATAATTTTATGAGCTTCACATACTTTTGCTTTCTTTTGCCACCGTCATTCTATTTCCATTTGCAAACCCCCACCCCATCTTCTCCAGTCCCTTCTCTTCTATTCTGTTATCTCCAGCTACTGCCACATCTACTATCCAGACTTTTTGTCTTTCTTATCAACAATGGTTAAGTCTTGTGTGTTATGTGGCAGGTGCCTATCTGTTGGAATGCTAAAGTCCTAGAGCAATTTATTTTCTTCCATTTCTATTATTTTGTTTTGTGGTCCCACCAATTCTTGCTTGCTAATTACTGAAAATAATTATTTCCCACTTTTAAAATATTTTGGTCAACTCAAGGTGGCGAACATACCTAATTAACCTGCCTCCTATTTTCCCCCACAGTAACAAGTTGTCCATGTTCCCCCCAATAATAACCAATAACCAATAACCCCCAATAACCAATAACCCCCAATAATCAATAACACCCAGTAACCAATAACATACAATAATAATAACCAATAATATCCAATAACCAATAACACCCAGTAACCAATAACACACAGTAACCAATAACATACAATAATAATAACCAATAATATCCAATAACCAATAACATCCAATAACTAATAACATCCGATAACCAATTGGATTGAGCTGAGAGAGAGGGGCTGGCCTAGATTCATCCAACCAACTTCTTGCCTAAGGGAGGCCTCAACTCCTAGTCTTTGGCTTTCTAGGCCAGCATCTTAAGCACTACACCAAACTGACTCTGCAATTGTCTGGTTATGGCCACCATCTTGATTTCTGTGACACAATCACATGCGGAACCCCATGGTTGGGAAATAAGATGAATACCATTAGATATCTTCCCTTTGCCTGACCAAGTAGCTTTCAGCAAGCCACTTACTTGAGTGGTTTTGCATAACAGAGAAGGCGAAAATAGCGTTATTGTGGGACATGACCAGACTGAGCCTGAGGGTGGAGTTAAATGCATCATTAGTCTGGAGTACCAAAAGAGACCTAAGTTCAGCTCACTACCCCACCCCCGGAAGTCTGTTGACTATTATCTGATGCTAAGTAGCATTGACTGTTAATGAATCAGATTGTTGTGCACAGGAGTTCCACAGAATAAATTTACAGTGCTTTTGAACTCTATCCTGGCTCCTGGCTTCTTGTACCTGACATTAATGTCATCTTCTGGGAACCGAGCATAGTGTGCCATATAAATTAAGCATATAGTTTATTTAACAGATTTAAGAGATTAACAGAGTTGGAAGGGACCTTGTAGGTCCTACTCCAACCCCCTGCCCAAGCAGGAGACCCAACACCATTTCTGACAAATGGCAGTCCAGTCTCTTCTTGAAAGCTTCCAGTGATGAAGCTCCCACAATTTCTGAAGGCAACTTCTGTTCCATGGGTTGATTTCTCTCATTGTCAGAAAATTTTTCCTTATTTCCAGGTTGAATCTCTACTTGATCAGTTTGCATCCATTATTCCTTGTCTGGCTTTTGGGTGCCTTGGAAAATAGCTTGAGTCCCTCCTCTCTGTGGCAGCCCCTCAAATATTGGAAAACTGCTATCCTATCTCCCCTGGTCCTTCCCTTCACTAGACTAGCCAGGCCAGGCAACCGTTCATCATATGTTTTAGCCTCCAGTCCCCTCATCATCCTGGTTGCTCTTCTCTGCACTCTTTCTAGAGTCTCAACATCTTTTTTATAGTGTGGTGACCAAGACTGGATGCAGTATTCTAGGTGTGGCCTTACTAAGGCTTTATAGAGTGGTATTAGTACCTCCTTTGATCTTGATTGTAGTCCCCTGTTAATGTAATTTAGGAATTGCATTGGCTTTTTTGGCTGCCGCTGCACACTGTTCTTTCCGTGTGTATTATTGCATGTTAAGGAAACACACAGCGATGTTAACTTGAGCTTAGAATTTATTGGAAACCATAGAGTCTGCCTGGTACAAAGGACATTATATAAGCCGCCCTAATGCATAGAAGAATAAAAGATTGTTTAGGTAAGTGCGGCTTAAGCTTTATTGTGTGGCCTTGGTTAAAATGCTCCTGGTGGTATTTAAGGACAGCATCTATTTACATCATCTAGGTTTGAGGCCATCAGCAGCTCTCATCATTTGGCATTTCAATGCAACGTTGGGTCCTGCTGTTTGCAGCCTTTTGCAATCTTTCAGCCCAGCCACTTCAGCTTTTGAAATGACTTTAACTTGGAAGGCAAGAAATGAAAAATAAAATAGATTTTCCAGCCAGTCACCTTGGTGTCATTTTGGGCTGCCAATTCAGTCAGGGTCCCAAAGTATTTTAATTTGGGGATTATTTGCTTGTTCATGATAGCTCATGATGAGAAACAAGTAACCACAAATATCCTTCAGCAAAAAGAGAGGGGCGGGGGAGAGAGGGAAGGAGGGAGGGAGATTGCATTTGCCTGCTAGAGTTGTTGGTGATCATTTCTGCAGAGTTTTTAAAAAAAGTTTTCCATACATTTGTATGGAAAAGATATATAGAGAGAGATATGGAGAGAGGGGTGTGTGTGTGTATATGTATATGTATATGTATATGTATATGTATATGTATATGTATATGTATATGTATATGTATATGTATATGTATATGTATATGTATATGTATATGTATATGTATAGAGAGAGAGAGAAAGAGAGAGAGAGAGAGATGGAGAGGGGGAGAGAAAGAAGGTGTGAGAGAGATGGAGACAGAAAGAGAGATGGAGAGAGAGAGAGACGAAGAGAGAGAGGGAGAGAGAGGGAGAGAAAGAAGGAGAGAGAGATGGAGAGGAGGGAGAGAAAGGAGAGAGACAGAGACGGAGAGAGAGAGAGAGAGAGACAGACAGAAAGAGAGAGAGATGGAAAGAAAGAGAGAGAAAGGGAGATAAAGGGAGAGGGAAAGAGGGAGGGAGAGAGGGAGAGAAAGATTGGTGGGTAGGTAGGTAGGTAACTGATAGATAGATAATAGATGAGAGAGAAAGAGAGAGAGAGAGAGAGAGAGAGAGAGAGAGAGAAACAGAAACAGAAACAGAAACAGAAACAGAGAGAGGTGGGGGAGAGGGAGAATTTAGGACCTGCCTAGTTTGGCCAGTAATCTAAACAGATAGGAGAGTTTCCATCTGACTTCTTGGAAGAAGCTGTCAATGAAATAAGAACCCATTTCATCTTTATCTTTGCTGTGCACACGCAGCATCAAAGGTCAAAACAACCAGTACGGTTCTATTAAAGGGTCTCTCCGTGGACATTGAGAAGCTGGATCACTTTGGGTTTTGATGCTAGAAACAGCAAAGAGACCGAAAATAACACCTGTTACGTGACTTTGCTTCCGTTTGGTATAAGGAGGAGAGCGGCAAACTCTGGAAGTTATCATACCTTGCGATAAGAAAGCAGAGTTTTAGTCATTGTTGTGTGTTCACTGTTCACTGACCTGGCATATCTGATAGGGCTGCCTGGAAAAAAATATCTAAAATTCTTTTCTCCACTCAAAGCAAAAAGCAAAAGCAGTAGCACTTAGACTTATATACCGCTTCACGGTGCTTTACAGCCCTCTCTAAGTGGTTTACAGAGTCAGCCTCTTGTCCCCAGCAATCTGGGTCCTCATTTTACTGGCCTCGGAAGAACAGAAGGCTGAGTCAACCTTGAGCCGGTCAGGATCGAACTGCTGGCAGAGGAGTCCTATTCTAACTAATGCACCACCATGGCTCCTGTTTTATCAATGAGAACAAGATCAAAATGGAAAATGTTTCTAACTGAATAGATGTTGATTAACGACTGCTATATATGGTGATAGGAGACATCAAGGCATGGGGCTGGAAGGGACCTTGGAGGTCTTCTAGTCCAACCCCCTGCCCAACGCAGAAGTCTTTATATCATCACAAATGTATGGAAAACTTTTTTTTAAAAAACCCTGCACAAATGGATCACCAACAACTCTGGCAGGCAAGCTGCTCCATTGATTAATTGTTCTCAACATCAGGAAATTTCTCCTTAGTTCCAGATTGAAAGTCTTACTGTTTTTAATGCTCTTTTCTGCACTCTTTCTATGATCTGAACCATAGAAAGAAGTTTTTTTAGTATCATGGTGATCAGAATTGGATGCAGAATTGCAATTTTTACTAGTGCAAAAATAAAGCAGTATTAGCACTTCTTGTGATCTTGAAGCTTTCTTTCTGTTGTTGCATCCTTGGATTGCATTGGCCTTTTTGGCAGCTGCAACACACTGCTGGCTCATACTTAAGGGATGATCTACTAGGTCGCCTAGATCCCTCTAATAAGTACTATTTGTTGAGCCAGGCGTTGCCTATTCTGTATCTGTTTATGTAGACCTTCCTACATAAGTGCAGGACCAGGGATGAAATCTAAAATTTGTTACTACTGGTTCTGTGGGCGTGGCTTGGTGTGTGTGTGGGGAGGTAATGTGACTGGGTGGGCGTGGCCAATTTTTTTTAACTTTTAAAACCATTTTTACATGTAAAACCATGTAAAAAAATAGCTTTCAAAAGGCTCTGATGATCCCAGCTGAGTTGCCTGATTGGCAGGCAACTCAGCTGGGATCGTCAGAGCCATTTAAAAGAAAAAAAAGGCTCTGATGATTGCGCGGCTCAGCTGGTCATGGGGGACGGGGGGGGGGGCAGGGATTTTTGCTACCGGTTCTCCGAACTGCCCGCTGCCATCACTACCTAATCGCCCAAGCTGGTTCGAACCGGGAGCATTTCACCCCCGTTCAGGACCTTAGTTTTCTCACCACTAAGCTGGATCTTGTTGGGTAGGACTGAAAGTCAAGTCTGTGAAGATCCTTCTGGAGTTCTGGAGCAGAACATCAGTAAGCAGAAAGCATAACAAATGGGTAGGATGTTTAGCTTTTTTGATGGGGGTCTACTTTGGAGATGAGTTTGAAAGATATTGTTTTTATTTTATTTTATTATTTATTTTGTTGTTGTTGTTGTTGTTGTAGTTGTTGTTAGTTGCGAAGTCATGTCCAACCCATCGCGACCCCATGGACAACATTCCCCAGGCCTTCCTGTCCTCTACCATCCTCTGGAGTCCATTTAAGTTCACACCGACTGCTTCAGTGACTCCATCCAGCCACCTTGTTCTCTGCCATCCCCTTTTTCTTTTGCCCTCCATCGTTCCCAGCATCAGGCTCTTCTCCAGGGAGTCCTTCCTTCTCATTAGGTGGCCAAAGCATTTGAGTTTCATCTTCAGGATCTGGCCTTCTAAAGAGCAGTCAGGCTTGATCTCCTCTAGGACTGACTGGTTTGATCGTCTTGCAGTCCAAGGGATTCGCAGGTGTCTTCTCCAGCACCAGAGTTCAAAGGCCTCAATTCGATTTCATTAAAAGACCCTTCCAAACATTTTGCAAAGATCAAGCCAGATGGGAAAAGATAACCCAGTCAAGAATCTGGGTGAGCTGTCCATTATGGGTTCCAAAATAAGACTTGAAGGACGACTCCATAAGTGGCAGGTATATTCAGCCAAGAGAGTGGAAATAGCAGTAGCAATAGCACTTAGACTTATATACCGCTTCACAGTGCTTTATAGCCCTTTCTAAGAAGTTTACAGAGTCAGCCTCTTGCTCCCAACAATCTGGGTCCTCGTTTTACCAACCTCGGAAGGATGGAAGGCTGAGTCAACCTTCAGCCAGTCAGAATCGAACTGCCAACCTGCTGGCAATAGGCAGTCAGCAGAATTAACCTACAATATTGCATTCTCAACACTGCGTCACCACAGCAACAAAGATTAACTGGAGGTTAAACCGAATGATGAACGATTGAGAGAATTGGGCATGTCTCACCTTTCAAAGGGAAGGAGTAGGGATAGACAGATTAGATAGATTAGATAGATAGATAGATAGATAGATAGATAGATAGATAGATAGATAGATAGATGATAGATAGATAGATAGATAGATAGATAGATAGATAGATAGATAGATAGACAGACAGACAGACAGACAGACAGACAGATGATAGACAGACAGATAGAAACAATGAGAGACAGAGAGATAAGACATAGAGTGCAATAGCACTTAGACTTATATACCACTTCACTGTGCTTTACAGCCCTCTCTGAGCCGTTTACAGAGTCGGCCTCTTTCCCCCAACAATCTGGGTCCTAATTTTACCCACCTTGGAAGAATGGAAGGCTGAGTCGACTTTGAGCCTGGTGAGAGTCGAACTGCCAGATTGCAGGCAGCCGGCAGTCAGCAGAAGTAGCCTGCAGTGCTGCACTCTAACCACTGTGCCACCACAGCTTCTTGTTTCAAGAAGTGTTGGAGATCACAGGTTGTCCATTCATGATGTGTTCTGATCATCTGACCCACCTGCAGGGCTTTATGACAGGATTCCACCAGTGATGGAATCTCCACTGATGGTGTGAAGAAGGGAGACTGTGATCAAACCAGCCTCTAGAAAACACCAGGACTTTCCCTTGGTTTGAAGGTGATGGCTTGTTTTTAGTGGTGGCATGTCTCCTCCTCAGAGTGAAGCCTTTTCATCTCTGCTCTGAGGTGGTCTTTATGGCAGCAGAAAGTGTGACTAAAGGAACGTTTTGCGTACATTTCTTTGGATATGGGGTTGATTTCAGCAACATCCTATTGTGCACGAGGTGTTCTGTGGCGTTGTGCAGCTTTTCCAATCTGGCACACAGCAGGTGTGTTAGGAGTGCAATTTCTAGTTTGGAATAGCCGCTAAGCTAAAATGGGAAAAAAATCTATGCCTTTTTTTTTCTGGGGGAAAAAAACCTTTGCATTTCCATGAGTTTATTAGTAAGGAGGAAGGATTGCTCATTGCAAAGACAGTATTAGCAACCATGGCCAGTTTCAATGTTTAATTAATCTTTTGCAGGGAGCCATCCTTGTGGGGTGGGGGAGGCATAAAAATGACAAACACATCATTTTACAACAGTTCAACAAAAACTATTAGGTGCATTATTAGTTTTTAATTACTGTACCAGATTTTAATGTTTGTAATTATATTTATTCACTAACGGTTGACTCTAAGACGTTAGCTGAGACTTTTATTTTGGCCAACCTAGTTTGGTTTGGACATTTTGGGGTTCCCTACCAAATTAAGGAGGGGGGAAAAGATTTTTTAAAAAGAAAAATTAAGGTGCAGATTAGTATTTTCTGGAAAGCCCAGTGCATTAACTCCAACACATAGGCAGGGCAACAAGTTGTGAGTGGCTTGAAAGAATCCATTAGCCCAAGCCAGGAAGGTCTGAATTCAGATCCTGGCTGAGGACTGACATTTCCTGAGTTTCCTTGAGTGCATCTTAATTTTCTTCAGAGGTTTGCTAAAGGTTAAAAAAAAAGTGGGGGGGGGGGGATCCCATGTTTGCCAGCTGCCCATAACTGATTTGGTTGGATTTTTCAGAAGATAAGATGGATCTTAGTTAGTAAATGGATGGGAGACAACACGTTTTGTGTATAGTTAACCAGGAGGGGAGTTCTACTTTACGGTCGCACCTAAAGAGGTTCATTAACGGCTTTCCTTCAGTTTGGTAGTAAATCAATGTAACTACAAACATTAAAATCTGGTGCAAGTCCTAGGCTTGGCGCTAGTCAGTGACCTGGCCAAGGGAGATGGGAGGACAAGTTTCAAGGCTGCAGATGAGACAAGCCTGGAGGGGTGGCTGATCCTGTAGAAGAGGGGAGGTTCTAAAAGATCTGGACTGACTTGAGTAGAGGGCAGAAGCCAATAGAAACCAGATGGATGGAAGGGGTAATGGGGGAACCTTTGGAAGACTAGATTACATCATTATGGAGGAAGATCTTTGAGTTTGCTAGGAGTCAAACAGGACTGGATAGCACTTGATCCTTTCTCCCACCCTCTCTTGTCCTTCTTTCCTTCCTTCCTGCCTGCCTGCCTGCCTGCCTATCTTCTTTTCTCCATCCCTCTTTCTTCTTTCTATCCCTCTAATTCCCCCAACACTTCATCTGTCCCTTTCTTCCTCCCTCCCTCTCCTTCCCTCCCTCCCTCCCTCCTTCCTTCCTGCCTGCCTTCTTTTCTCCATCCCTCTTCCTTCTTTCCATCTCTACTTCCACCAACACTCCATCTGTCCCTCCCTTCCTCCATCTCCTTCCTGCCTGCCTGCCTTATTTTCTCCATCCCTCTTCCTTCTTTTCATCCCTCTATTTCCACCAACATTCTATCTGTCCCTTTCTTCTTCCCTCCCTCTGTCTCCTCCCTCCGTCTCCTCCCTCCTTCCTTCCTTCCTTCCTTCCTTCCTTCCTTCCTTCCTTCCTTCCTTCCTTCCTTCCTTCCTTCCTTCCTTCTCCATATCTATCTCCTGTGTCAGTATATCCAGACCTGTAAAACAACACTGGCATGCATATTTTATTTCCTCTCCCTCTCCCTCTCCCTCTCCCTCCCTCCCTCCCTCTCTCTCCCTCTCCCTCTCCCTCCCTCCCTCCAGCATTTATCAAATTAAGATATAACAAGACATTGGAGAGCGACCAATTTTCTTTGTATATACTGTAAACACTGACTAAATGACTCAACTTAGTTTTAATTCATTTACCATCTATTCTGTCATAAATGGTTCCAAGCATCAGTGACTTCTCCTCTGAGGAGAGAAAAACATTTTCACTTGAAAGCTTCAGCCTGTGTTTTTAAAATGTGAATGTGCGCAAGTCACTTTATCTGTTGAATCTTCTGGCAGGATCAGCCTTGCGAGGCAATGCAGACAATCAACACACCCAGAGGAACTAGGTCTATTTTATTAAAGATTACATTAATAGAATCTTGTAGGTCTGAAAATACATTTCTCCCCTGTTGCCTTTGAAACCCAAGAAACTTTAGTCCAGAGGCCTTCAAACTTGGCAGGTTTAAGACTTGTGGACTTCAACTCCCAGAATTCTCCAGCCAGTTATGCCACAAATCCACAAGTCTTAAAGCTGCCAAGTTTGAAGGCCTCTGTTTTAGAGGGTCTCTTCTGAGCCTTCTACCCCTCCCACTATCTAGCTGCAGGCTCCTCTGTCTCTCATCTTATTTCAGAATAACAGAACAGCAGAGCTGGAAGGGACCTTGGAGGTCATCTAGACCAACCCTCTCCTCAAGCAGGAAACCCTATACTATTTCTGACAAATGTCTCTTCTTAAAAGGCTCTTCTTAAAAACCTCCAGTGTTGGAGTACCCAAAACCTCTGGAGAGAAGCCATTTCACTGCGTAATTGTCCTTACTGTCAGGAAATTTCTCCTTCGTTCCAGGTTGGCTTCTCTCCTTGATTAGTTTCCATCCATTGCTACTTGTCCTGCCCTCTTTGTGGCAGCCCCTCAAATACTGGAACCCTGCTATCATGTCTCCCCTAGTCCTTCTTTTCACTAGACTAGCCATACCTCATTCTCTGACGGTTGCCTAGCTGCAGTTGTGAAATCCAGTTTTTTTTACTATGGGTTCTGTGGGTGTGGCTTGGTGGGCATGGCAGGGGAAGGATACTCCAAAATCTCCATTTCCACCCCACTCTGGGGCCAGCCAGAGGTGGTATTTGCCGGTTCTTTGAACTATGCAAAATTTCCACTACCAGTTCTTCAGAACCTGTCAGAACCTGCTGGATTTCACCCCTGTCTACCTGGCAACTACTTCTCTTATCTCCCAAGGTAATTCACACACATCGTCACAGGCAGGCAGGGATTGTAAGCATTCTGTCGTGATGCTTAGGAAGCTGTTGTGTGCAAGGAAAGTGTTACTATGCACAACAAGGAGCTCAGTCATCCTCTTTGTGCATGAAGACTGCAGCAACCAGTGGGCTATGAGTTCAGAAGACAAAAGGCAGGTTTCATCAGTTCCTTTAGAATGAATGAGTGGATGAAAGGATGGATGGATGAATCTATACAGATTACAGAGTAACAGAGTTGGAAGAGACCTTGGAGGTCTTCTAAGATTAGTGTTTGAGCTTGAGTTGTTTTAGAAAACTACAGATCTCTTAGTAATGGGGTGAGGTCAACAGTAGACAGTCTAAGGTTAAAGTTTTGGGGGTTTGGGGAAGAAACCACAAAGTCAGGTAATGTCTGAGTATGTATGTTTCTCTCTCTCTCTCTCTCTCTCTCTCTCTCTCTCTCTCTCTCTCTCTCTCTCTCTCTCTCTCTCTCTCTCTCTCTCTCTCTCTCTCTCTCTCTCTCTCTCTCTCTCTCTCTCTCTCTCTCTCTCTCTCTCTCTATCGTACATGAGTATCTGTAGTGTAAAATGTGTGAAGCTACTTGTTGTGACCCAGGTCCGAGTAGGTAGTAATCGACGCAAACAGTTCCAAAACAAACAGACTTTATTAGAACAGCTGAGAATTAACTCATTCTCAGCGTAGTCCAAACTAATTCAAAACAAATTCTTCATAACACAAATTCTTCAGTCTAATCACCAACCTTGGTATAATTAGGCAACCTGCCAAAGGCTTTTCTTGGAAAAAGTTCAGAAGCAGAAGATGCTGACCAGAGATAAGTGCAGCAAGACTATCAATGTTGTTTTCCGACAAAGAGGCCAAGAGCTGTTGCTGGTTTTTTAAACCTTATGGGAGGGGCCAATCGTCTCTTAGCCCTACTCCTGAGTTGTCCTCTTTGCTGTAGCTGCTCTTGCCCACTGGTAGCTCTTTTCATACGTGCATTAGGAACAGACTCCTCCTATTCCTCTGCCTCTCTGCTGTCAGCCTCTGGAGGTTTCGGAGTCCGCACATCACTCCCCGATGGCCCTGGCCTCATCTCTGCCTCTGATGCAGAGCTGTCATCTGGGCCTTCCCCAGCCTCCAGGACTGGCCCATGTTCTTCCTCAGCCTCCTCACTGTCCAATTCCGCTGCCAACTCCGCAGGCTGCTGGCAGACCACAACACTACTTGGTGTAGGAAAGGGATTTCTTAATATGGATATTTATGAATAGTTTAGAACAGTGATGGCTAATCTTTTTGCCGCCATGTGCCAAAAGCGGGAGGAGCGGGGGGGGGTCATGGGTGCGTGTGCCCACATCCATAATTCAATGTGCCCCGCCCTCCCGCGCATGCGCACATGACCCCCCCACACTTCCCCCTGCTTTTGGCACACGATGGCCCAGTGGGCCCGGTAGGCTCATTTTTCCTCCTCTCCAGGCTCCAGAGGCTTTGTAGGAGCCTGGGGAGGGCAAAAACAGCCTTCCCCACCCCCCACCCCCAGAGGCCAGAAACAGCCAATTTCCCGTGGGACTGGAAGGCCTGAAAATCAGTTGGCATGTGCGCTGGAGCTGAGCTAGGGCAACCCTCACGTGCCCACCAATATGGCTCTGCGTGCCACCTGTGGCACCCATGCCATAGGTTCGCCATCACAGGTTTAGAACAATATTTCCCAACTTTAAGATCTGTGGACTTCAAGTCCCAGAATTCCCCAGCCAGCACAAATTCTGGGAGTTCAAGTCCACAGATCTTAAAGTTGCTGAGGTTGAGAAACACTATGTGTAATGAATGAAATGCCCACATCTTCTTAGGTCACAGATAACAAACAATATAGATAACGTAGAATAACAGAGTTGGAAGGGACTTTAGAGGTCTTCTAGCTGAACCCCCTGCACCCTGTGCCATTCCGGACAACTGACTGTCCAGTCCCTTCACTATTAATGAGCCCTTAATTAGCGAGTGCTTCACAATCTCTTTTTTCCTGACTTTTATAGCTGTTGGCTTGCTTTCCCACAAATACATAGCGTAAATAATCATTAATTATTTTTTAATTAAATTGGTTTAATTATTTACAGATCATTTTGAGTACAACCCTCCATCCCCAACATGGGAAAGATTAAATTAAATCTCTATTTATAGTCCATATCCAAATTGCGTTGTTTCCAGAAGATACGCTTTTAGTCATATTTCTGGCAGTGGATATGTAGCTTTTCCTGTTTTATACTGCAAAGGCTAACTTGGACTGTAAGCAATTGAAGTGTTCTAATTCTCCAAGACGGGCTGAATTTGGCATCGCTCATCTCCTGCCCCCCACCTCTTTTTTTTTTTAAAGTTAGGATACTAATACATTGACTCAGCAAATATAAAATTAAATTATGGTGCGGCCAATCCATAATAAGCTTTAATGGCTGCTTAATGTTTACTCATTCAGAAACAAGCAAAAAGAGTCCCGATGATGGGCAGAGCTTGCAACAATAGCATCAGTGATGACATTCCTTAGATTTCCTTTTCACAGTCAAATACAGAGTATAGAACAGTAATGGCAAACCTTTTTGGCACCTAATGCCCAAACTGGAACGTGTGTACATGCACCAGAAACCCGAAGACCATCTGGCAGGCATGCACATGCATGTTTTTTGACATGTTTTTTGGCAGTTTTCAGGCCTTTTTTGGCCCTGAAAAATGGCCTGTTTTTCAGGTGTTTTGGGGGCTGTTTTCCAGTGCTCCAGGGCCTGCAAAACCAGAAGAGCAGCTGGCAAGGGCACACATGCCCGCAGAGAGGGCTCTGCGTTCCAGCTCTGGCATGCATACTATAGGTTTGCCATCACAGTGATAGGACGTAGACATCCGTGGTGGGTTGCTACCGGTTCACCCCGGTTCAGGCAAACTTCAGCAGCGGCGGGAGGCTCCACCCACCCACCCAGACATCATCAAATACACTCTGTGCATGCACAGAAGCTTCTGCTCAATCATAGAAGTGGCGTGCGCACAAGCGAACCAGTAACAAAGGTAAGCGAAAACCACCACTGGTAGACATGGAACATAGAATCATCAGGCTGGAAGTGAAAGAACTTTGGAGTTCTTTTAAGCATGGGCGGAAGCTTAACAAAGAGAAATCCAACTTAGAACTAAGGAGAAATTTCCTGTCCGTGAGAACACTCAACCAGTGGAATGACCAGTGGAATGAAGTTGTGGGTTCTCCATCATTGGAGGTTTTCAAGAAAAGACTGGACAGCCATTTATCTGGAATGGTGTAGGGCCGTGATGGCGAACCTATGGCACGCATGCCACCTGACTCCTAGAGAGAAGGCTCCTCTGGAGGCTGGGGACAGCAAAAAACGTCACTTCCTGTCCAACCGGAAGTTGGGAAATGGGCCATTTCGGGCCTCCAGAGGGCCTCTAAGTGGGTGGGAAAGGCAGTTTTCACCCTCCCCAGATGCATAGAGAGGATCTGGAGCCAGGTGAAAAAGAAAAACGGGCCTACCAGGCCATCACGTGCCAGGAGTTGGGAGGGGGTATTTCTACACATAGAATTATGGGTGTGGGCATGCACGCACGAACCTCCCCCACCCCTCTTCCTGGCACGCGATGGCAAAAAGGTTAGGTCACTGTCCTATCATTTAGAAATTGTCAGCTTCCTCGAAGAGAGACCGTTCAGAAAGTTGATTGAATGCCACTTTGACTAGAAGACCCCCGTGACTGTGGGGACGGCAGCTGTTGTTTGCCACACTGGAGATCTTCAGTTCCACATGTGTGATTATGTTTTTGCTCAGTAGCGGAGAAGGTTTTCGAATTCTGCTCTTCCTTTCCCTGCTTTTTTTGTGTTGTTGGGTTTTTTGGGGGGTTTTTTTTGGCTCGGTGGTGAATTAATGATGCAAAGGTGGATGGATTTAATTTTGCTGGACGACGCAGTTTGCCAACTGCGGGGTTTATTTATTTATTTTGCCCAGCTGTGCCTTGTTTGGGATGGCAATTGCAAAGGTTACAGTTGAAAGGGAATCGTTAATGGAATGGCTTCGCTCAAAGCAAAGGGTTTTTGAAGTTTCTCGAATGATCTGATTGTCCTTCTCCTCGTGAGGAGACATTTTGCCTGCTGGAAGCATCTGCATTCATCACCCAAAGGCTGAGGTTGGGGGGGTGGGGTAACAGATGGCTTCTCAAAACTCCGAAACCTGATAGGGAAGTTCTTTGAAGCGGGGCCCCTTTTCTGTCTCCCGTCCTCTAAATCAACCTGGTTGGAGTGACCTTTCTCATTTCAGCAAGGTGGCTGCCAAATAGGTTTGCGTCAACCTGTTGCACGTTGGCGGATGTAGAATTGTGGGTCCAATCCAACTCTTGTCAAGTTGGCAGATAAGAGAATGAGGGAGGAATGGAAAGCGATGCCAGTTAGGTGTTCAGAACCCAGCAGTCTTATTTTTTTCTGGCTCGGTTGCGATAATGGAAAAGGGCAGAAGCTTTCCCACCTGTGTTTGTGAATTGCTGGAATTGTCAGTCCCTCTAGGTAGACCAGGTTAGAAAATCAACTCCACAGAAAGACCAGAACTACGCTTTATTGAGACAGACTTATAAGAACAGAATCTTGCAAGTCTGATATTGCTGAATCTGATTCAGAAGAAGGAGTGGCGGAGTTAAAAGAGGGATCAGCCTAGAATCTCTATGGAGCCACAAGCGAATTAAGTCCAATCTCCCTTGAATTCTGTTGATCTTTATCTGACCCCAAGGAGGTGCTGCTAGTTAAGAAGATTGCTATGTGTAGTTCAACTGCATTTTCATTTGTGGATCTGGTCCTTCAGGCCTGACACTTCCCCTCTTTCTTATGCTACAGCCAAGCAGTCCCTAACTTTTATGCTTGGTGGCCAGGTGGGGAGGGGGAGAAGGGAACTAGGCCACGCAAGCGGTGGTCTGACATGCAGGTATGTGTTCTAATCCAGTCTTCACAAATAGGGATAAGACATTTTACTCACAGGTAAAATAACCCCCTTTTTATAACAGGGCAGTAACAGTCTTTTATTCATATGGATAAACAAAAAATCAAACGTAATTAGTCCCGACAAACCTGGGTTTAGCCAAGAAATCCAAATTGCTTGCTGTATACTAGAAACGAACAGTTGTCTGCGACTACAAGACACACTCAAACCCCTCCTATTTATTTCCCAGCCAGGGAGGGGCTGGCTATCATCCCTGAGAGCCAGTTTATAGCTTTCCTTTGCTCTCCTCTCCTTTCTGCGCATCTGGAATGGGCCCCATCTGTTACTCCTCCTCACTCAACTCAGGCCCCAAAGATTGCTGCCTTTCCATCTGGGGACGGAGGGGAACCCGGCTCTGCCTCTTTCTCTGATACTATTTCCTTATCAGAGCCTTCCAAAGGTTCTGAAGCCGGCCAGGCTCTCCCTCAACCTCCTCCTTGTCTGATTCTGCAGCTAGTTCTGCCAGCAACTGAGAGGCCACAACACTACGTGTGTGCTGGCCTGCCACTCACACAAGTCGAGCTCAGCCACTCAGGCAGCCAAGTTCCAAATGGGCCACAGCTTGGGGTTTGGAGACCCCTGTTATAATCAGTCAAGGAGGCAGTTGCTTAAACACCTTCCACATATTATTTTGCTGCCCAGGATCAAAATAATGTTTCATTCCCCCTTTGCTGAGATATTCTTGCATATTTCTGTCAAGGTGAGTTCCCCCATACTTTCTATAGAAATGTAGCTGTGGCTGACCACAGTAGTATTCACAAAAGTGGACTAAATGCACCGGTTTATCCAGCATCGATAAACTCGTCCAATCCAGCAATGATTTGTTGGTTTTCTTCTGTCCTTTGCTTAATTTAATTTGCGAGATTTGTTTCCACATTTGTGCGTTAACCCAAAGAGCACACCAATAGCATGAAAAAAAGCATCGAAGTGCATCTTTATAAAACCTTAACCATATGAACAAATATTCTAACATAGGGAGTTGACAGCCTTCTCAAGCACATTCTGGATTAGGTGATTGGGAAGTCATATTTTAAATTCCAACTTGTTACTACAAAAATTCAGTATTCTTACTCCAAACTCCTGGGTTTGTTTGTTGTTTTTTTGCCATTTTGCTACAAAAGCCCATGAGATTGTGGTGTTTTTAATCTCAAACTCTCCTATTTCAGACAAGTACTTTAAAATCTGATGGTATCTGGGGAAAGGGAGTCTCATGATGTTTTTCTCATTTTTTTTAAGGTTCTTAAAATGTACATAAAAAAAAAGACTGGAATTCTGTGTCTGCCTCCAGGGAATGGCATGGCTAAGGTAGCATGGATAGACTTTGTATTGCCAGCGTTGCATTGAAATTATAAAATTACAACATTGCTAGCCATTAACTGAGTACATTAACCGAAGAACTAGGAGAAGTGGTGGGTTTGCCCTAATGACTGGCTGGCTGGGCGTGGCCATGGTGTGACAGGCAACACTCGGCCTCCTGTATCCCCCTGGGAGCAAAACGGGTTGCGAGGGGGGGGGTTGCCCCTTACCGACCCATTTTGGGCCTAGTAGGCCTCCCTGCAGCCTCCTGCAAGCAAAAACGGGCTGTGGAGAGCCCGTTTTCCACCTCCCTGGGCTCCAGAGGCTCTCTGGAGGCTGGAAATAGGCCCATTTTCACCCTCCACTGGCCTCTGGGAGGCCGGTTTTCCATCTCCCTGGGCTCCACACACCCCCTGCATTTACCTGGGATCCATAACAGGCCACGTGGGGACTCCTGGGAGGGGCAGAGAGGGGTCAGCCGGTCACCGGAACTACCAGTTCGCCGAACCGGATGTAAAATCAACATCCGGTTTGCCTGAATCAATCCGAACCGGCTGAATCCCACCTTTGGCTAGGAGCGATACAATAGCAGTCTTCCAGTACTTGAGGGGCTGACACAGAGAAGAGAGGGGTCGACCTATTCTCCACAGCACCTGAAAGCAGGACAAGAAGTAATAGAAGCTCGTTAAGGAGAGATCGAACTTAGAATTAAGGAGAAATTTCCTAACAGTGAGAACAATTAATCAGTGGAATGGCTGGTCTCTAGAGGTTGTAGAAGCTGGAGGTTTTCAAGAACAGATTGGTCAGTATAATGACTTCATCCTAGGTCTGGATCTGTGCAGCCCTGTGCTGGACAAAGTCCATGAATAGCCATGTTTTAAAATACCCAATGGGTAGATGCAGGTAGAATTTTGTTGAGAGCACCTTCACAAAATAGCTCCCATGGTGGAGTTGGCCAGTCAGAAGGCTTCCATTTGCCCAAAGCCACAATGGCGCAGTTGGTCTCAGCAGAGGCTCTTGACACTTTCTTCCTGGACAGGTGGACACAATTCCGAAAAGATCCTGGATTTCATTTACCTTAACATTCAATATTTTCTGAGAAAAGCTCTGGAAGCCACATAGGTGGGCATCAATACCCAGCTAGAAGCTATTGTTTTTACTTTGTGGAAGGCCCCGTGGCTTTCAGATGAAATAAAGATTTAAATGATTACAGGTTATTTACAGTTCACTTAGTGACTCTTCAAAGTTAACAACTGCGCTGAAAAAAAAGTCACTTACAACCGTTTTTCACTCTTACAACCGTTGTAGCATTCCCATGGTCAGGTGATCAAAATTCAGACACGTGGCTTGTCTTGATGATGATTGCAGCATCCTGGGGGAACGCTGGGAATCATTGTGATTCCCTTTTTTGACTTTCCAACTAGCAAAGTTAATGGGGAAGTCAGATTTACTTAACAATAATATTACTACCCTGTTTCCCTGAAAATAAGACCGGAAAATAAGGCCTAGCATGATTTTTCAGGATGCTCATAATATAAGCCTACCCCAAAAATAAGCCCCAGTTAAGATCGTTAGCAGACAGAGGTGTTTAGTACCGTATTTCCCGCAAAAGAAGACTTAACTGTAAAATAAGGCATAATGCGTCTTTTGGAGCAAAAATTAATATATTATGAGGATGCTCATAATATAAGCCTACCCCAAAAATAAGCCCCAGTTAAGATCGTCAGCAAACAGAGGTGTTTAGTACCGTATTTCCCGCAAAATAAGACTTAACCGTAAAATAAGGCATAATGCGTCTTTTGGAGCAAAAATTAATATAAGTTTCTCCCGGTCTTATTTTGGGGGAAACATAGTAACTTAACAATTGCAGTGATTCCCTTAATAATTGTTACAAGAAAGGTTGTAAAATGGTGCATAATTAACTTAACAACTGTCTCGCTTAGCAACAGAAATTTTGGGCTCAATTTTTTTTTTTTTTTAATTTGATTTATATGCTGCCCTTCTCCGGAGACTCAGGGCGGCTTACAATGCGTTAAGCAATAGCCTTCATAGTTTTATATATTTATATTTATACAAAGTCAGCTTATTGCCCCCACAAACTGGGTCCTCAATTTTGTTCGTACGTTTAGGACTACCTGTCAAAAGAAATCTGAAAAGGGTCTGAGGATGGTTAATGCCCACCCCCAGGTTCTTGTTTATGTCCCCCTTAGGAGGGCTACTCAAGAGACATCAGGAGGAATCCCTTGTGGGAGATGCAGAAGAACAGAGTTGGAAGGGACCTTGGAGGTCTTCTAGTCCAACCCCTTGCTCAGCCAGGACACCCTATACCAGTCATGGTTAATCTTTTTGCCATCGTGTGCCAAAAGCAGGGGGGAATGCGCAGACGTCCCCACACCCATAATTCAATAACCCCACCATGCCCCGCTGCCCTGCACATGTGTGCATGACCCTCCCGCACATGAGTGCATGGCCCCCCTGTGCCCCATTTTGGGCCTAGCAGGCTTCCCTGGCTTCAGAGGCTTTCTTGGAGCCTGGGGAGGGCAAAAACAGCCTCCCCCACCCCCCGGAGGCTGAAAACACCCTTCCAGAGCCTCCACGCGAACCCTGTATGCATTTGGATGCCCGTTATGCATCCAAAACGAGCCACCTGGAGACTCCTGGGAGGGGAGGGGCAGCTGAAAATTAGCTGGCGCGCTGGAGCTGAGCTAGGGCAACGGCTCAGGTGCCTACAGATATGGCTCTGCGTGTCACCTGTGGCACGTGTGCCATAGATTCGCCATCGTGGCCCTATACCATTCCAGAAAAGGGCTGTCCAATCTCTTCTTAAAAGCCTCCAGAGATGGAATACACACTGATGACGATGGGGATATTGCATCCAACATTGGAGACAGCAAAGGGTGAAGGATGCGGTGAAGAGCTTTGCCCATGCTTGAGCCAGCTGCTGAAAACAGATGTTGCTATTTTCTGATTCTTTTTCCCCCCGCCACAACTCCCCAAATACGAGACAGACAGCAGAAGGAGACCTTTAAAGGAGAAACAACAGACTCAACAGGGAACCCAAGCAAATGAGTCCTCCTTCTTTTTGGGTGTCTTTGAAAGAAGAAAAGTCCCTCTGAGCGAGGAAGAATGGCTCAGCTGGGTGGGGGGAGGGGGGGCGCCAGCCAAAAAGCCTCTTTATCAGCCTCATCAGTTCTCATGAAGGGAGGGAGGGTCCCCAATTGTAAAACAGCTGTCATCATCTTGACAGCAGAAGGGAGACCCAAGAGGGGGACTTCTCCAGAGGCTTTCATCTGCTCTCTCTGCCTGCAAAGTCTTTATGAACGATGTAAAGATCTATTTTACGGTCTCGTTTGCTCAATATGCTCCATAAACATTCTTTTATGTTGCAAGATAATGCACTGAATGAGATCTCTGACCAGAGGTGCTTCTTTCTGTGAGGGAAAATGAACGAAGCTGAACGAAATGAACGAAATGAATGAAAGGGAAAATAAAGCTGAAGTTACTTCCTGGTTCCTAGTTTTGTCCATTTGGGATAAAGGAGTAGAAATTTGCTTGCCCAGGACATGGGATAGGAAGTTGATTCTGGCTTTGTAGAAGTAGGTCTTCCCTTTTCTCCAATGCCTTTCAGCTTCTCTCTCTCTCTCTCTCTCTCTCTCTCTCTCTCTCATTTTTTATTAGTTACATTTAATAGATTTAACAGATCAACAGAGTTGGAAGGGATCTTGTAGGTCATCTAGTCCAACCCCCCCACCCATGCAGGAGACCCTACACCATTTCTGACCAATGGCAGTCCAGTCTCTTCTTGAAAGCCTCCAGTGATGATGCTCCCACAACTTCTGAAGGCAACCTCTCTTCTATGGGTTGATTGTTCTCACTGTCAGAAAATTCCTCCTTACTTCCAGGTTGAATCTCTCCTTGTTCAGTTTCCATCCATTCTTCCTTGTCTGGCCTTCAGGAAAATAGCTTGACCCCCTTCCTCCTCTCTGTGGCAGCCCCTCCAATATTGGAATTTACTTCTGGTTTTCGGCAAATTTGTAACATAGAAAGCAATGAGTAAGCTTCATAAACTGAAGAAGCTACTTGGATGAGAAGCGAAATGTTTGATCCAAACTCCAAACCCTTCTGAATTCCATTGACTCTTATCTGGCACCAATTTCATGCAGGTAGTCCTCAACTTATAATAGTTCATTTAGTGACCGTTCAAAGTTACGACGACACTGAAAAAAGTGACCTATGGCCGTTTTTCACACGTACAACATCAAACACAGCATCCCTGTGGTCACGTGATCAAAATTCAGATGCTCAGCAACTGACTCATACTTATGACCATTGCTGTGTGTCCCAAGGTTATGTGATCAGCTTTTGCAGTCTTCTGACAAACAAAATCAAAGGGGGAAGAAGATTCACTCCACCATGTTACTAACCTATCAACTTCAATGATTCAATTGCGGCAAGAAAAGTCGTAAAACAGGACAAAGCTCACTTAACCAAGGTCTCACTTAACCACAGAAATTTTGGGCTTCCTTGTGGTCCTAAATCGAGGACTACTTGAATTGAACTTCAGTTGACTAGATTCCTGTGTATAAATCTATGCTGCAACCTAACAGATAATCCTGATCCTTTAAAGGTAAAGGTTCCCCTTGCACATATGTGCTATTCGTTCCCAACTCTAGGGGGCGCTGCTCATCTCCGTTTCAAAGCCAAAGAGCCAGCGCTGTCCAAAGACATCTCCGTGGTCATGTGGCCGGCATGATTCAACGTCAAAGGCGCACAGAACGCTGTTATCTTCCCACCAAAGGAGGTCCCTATTTTTCTACTTGCATTTTTTACGTGCTTTCGAACTGCTAGGTTGACAGAAGCTGGGAGAAGGAACGGGAGCTCACCCCATTACGCGACACTAGGGATTCGAACCACTGAACTACCAACCTTCAGATCAACAAGCTCAGTGTCTTAGCCACTGATCCACCACATCCTGATCCTTTGCGTTTGACAAAAAGTCATCAAACTGGGGAGATTTCTGCTGGCATCTAGGTTTGCACACTTCTTAATTTCAGAAAGGGAATGTTGGAAATGAATGAACATTTTATGGTTTCTGGACTCGGGTGGGGGGTGGGGGGTGGGGGTCTTCCTTGCCAGCTCCAGGGACCACCTCCTGGAGGCATCTGAAGTTGATTATGTTTTTCCTCACTCTGGGATCCTGAGCATTTGTGCGGGGGGTTGGAAAGTAATTGCTTTTTAAATAGGGGACCGAAATGACTTTTTACCCTGGAGTTGTTTGTTTGTTTCTTTGCACTAATTAGGTAAATTAATCACTGCTAAGTTTTTTTTTTTTAATTTGGAGGCTAGATGTCTACTAAGAATCACTAAAAATTTCTCATTTGGGATTCTTTTGCAGTGTGAATATTTCTCTCGACAGATCCAATCTAATCAGTCAAACACAAGTAGTCCTGAATGTAGAACCACATTTGAGCCCGGGATTTTCTGTTGTTAAGCAAAACATTTGTGGAGTGAGTTTTGCCCCATTTTACGACCATCCTTGCCACGGCTGTTATGTGAATCACTGCAGTTGGTAAGTCAGTAACATGGTTGTTAAGTGAATCTGGCTTCCCCATTGACGTTGCTTGTCAGGAGGTCATCACAAAAGGGAATCGTGTGGCCCTGGGACACTGCAACCAGGGGTGAAATGCTCCCGGTTCGGACCGGATTGCCCAATCCGGTAGCGATGGAGGCGGGTGGTTCGGAGAACCCCATGCCCAGCTGAGCCGCACAATGATCAGAGGCCTTTTCCTTTTAATTTTAAAAGCCTTTTTTCTACAACCTCTTCGGCCGAAAAAATGCTTTTAAAAGTTAAAAAAAAAAAGCCTCTGATGATCGCGTGGCTCAGCTGGGATCGTCAAAGGCTTTTAAAAGAAAAAAACCCCTTTTTTTCTTTTAAATGCCTCTGATGATCCAAGCTGAGTTGCCTGATCATCAGAGGCATTTAAAAGAAAAAAAGCCTCTGCCGATCAGGCAACTCAGCTGGGATCGTCACAGCCTTTTGAAAGCATTTTTTTTACAATCTCTTCGCCGAAGAGGTTGTAGAAAAAATGGTTTTAAAAGTTAAAAAAAAAATTGGCCATGCCCACCCAGTCACATTAAACCCCCACCACCACCACCATGCCCACAGAACCGGTAGCAACAAATTTTAGATTTCACCTCTGACTGCAACCCTCATAAATGCGTGGCAGTTGCCAATTTTTTTTTTATTGCATGACCACGGGGATGCTGCAGTGGTTGGAAGTATGAAAAAAAGTAGTAAGTCACTTTTTTCAGGGCCTTTATAACTTCAAACAGTCACTAAATGAAGTCTTGTGTAGATTACACACAAATGATCACAAGGGGTAGCATGGCAGGATATTGTATCATCAAATTAATAAGAGCTAAAATCTCCTTCGGGAGTTTGGCACCTGTTGACTTCATGGATTTTCAGCAAGAGTGCAGAATTGGTTTGCAATTCTTGCCTTCTACCATTTCTTAACATACGTTTCCCAGTCTAGCCCACAATTGTGGGTTTTCTTGTATATTTTCAAAGTCAGCAGTTAACTGCTCTCACTTGTCTGTAAAGTTTCTCAGTCATCCAGGTCTCCTGCTTTTTTCAGGAGGCAACTGGACTTTCTTGTTTTTTCATTTGAAGACGTTTCCCTTCTCATCCAAGAAGCTTCTTCGGCTCTGACTTGGATGGTGGGGAAGGGAAGGATTTATATTCCTTGAAGACAGCTGGTCATTTGCATCCTTTTTGAGAGGGTCGTTGAGGCCACTTGGAGGTTCATCTTTGTCCTCGGAGTCACCTGAGTAGTGCAAATGGCTCCTGTAGTCTGCATTTTTTTCCCCTCTGGAAATCCATTCCTCCTCCCACACCATCCCAAGGGTCTTCATCCCAAATTGTATAGATAAAAGTCTGTAGAGATTCTCAGTCATCCAGGTGAGGGTTGTCCCAAAGGTGCTTTTCAGGACGCTGGTGGACTTCCTTGTTTTTTTTTCTTTTGAAGATGTTTCGCTTCTCATCCAGAAGCTTC
This sequence comes from Masticophis lateralis, assembly GCA_030761175.1. Lineage (NCBI taxonomy): Eukaryota > Metazoa > Chordata > Lepidosauria > Squamata > Colubridae > Masticophis > Masticophis lateralis. Next base: position 21,276,538 of record JAUDYJ010000012.1, on the reverse strand, counting down.
TTCAGTTCTGACTTGGATGGTGGGGAAGGGAAGGATTGATACTCCTTACAGACTGCTGGTCATTTGCATCCTTTTAGAGCAGTTGGCTGGGGGATTCTTGGAGTTGAAGTCCACCCATCTTCAAGCTTCCAAGGTTGAGAAACACTGTTTTAGAGAGTCATTGAAGCCCTTAGAGGTCCATCTGTGTCCTCTGGGTCACCTGAGTAGTGCTAATGGTTCCTGTAGTCTGCATTTTTTTCCCCTCTGGAAATCCATTCCTCCTCCCACATCATCCCAAGGGTCTTCATCCCAAATTGTATAGATAAAAGTCTGTAGAGATTCTCAGTCATCCAGGTGAGGGTTGTCCCAAAGGTGCTTTTCAGGACGCTGGTGGACTTCCTTGTTTTTTTTCTTTTGAAGATGTTTCACTACTCATCCAAGAAGCTTCTTCAGTTCTGACAAGGTCTCACTTGTCCTCAATCTACGATTACAATTGATTCCCAAATTTCCATTGCTAAGCAAGTTGTTAAGAGAGCTTTCCCCCCATTTTTATGACTTTTTCTTGCCACAGGTGTTAAGTGAATCACTGCAGCTGTTAGGTTAGTAACATGGATGTTAAGTGAATCTTGCTTCCCCATTGGCTCTGCTTGGCAGAAGTTCGCAAAAATCTGATCACATGACCCAGGACGCTGCAATCATCATAAATATGAACCAGTTGCCAAATGCCCAAATTATGATCATGTGACCATGGGGAGGCTGCAATGGTCATAAGTTGAAAAATGGTCATAAATCATTTTTTTTTCAATGCCGTTGTAACTGGTTGGCAGTCAAAGTTCCAGTGGACCTCTCTGGGGGCTTCCTGTGACCTGTGATCCTGGAATGGAATGGAATAGGATAGGATAGGATAGGATAGGATAGGATAGGATAGGATAGGATAGGATAGGATAGGATAGGATAGGATAGGATAGGATGCACTGGAATAGAATGGAATGGAATGGAATGGAATGGAACGGAACGGAACGGAACAGAACAACAGAACAGAACAGAACATGGAATGGAATGGGATAGGATAGGATAGGATAGGATAGGATAGGATAGGATAGGATAGGATAGGATAGGATAGGATAGGATAGGATAGGATGCACTGGAATAGAATGGAATGGAATGGAACGGAACGGAATGGAACAGAACAACAGAACAGAACAGAACATGGAATGGAATGGAATGGAATGGAATGGAATGGGATGGGATGGGATGGGATAGGATAGGATAGGATAGGATAGGATAGGATAGGATAGGCTGCACTGGAATAGAATGGAATGGAATGGAACGGAACGGAACGGAACGGAACGGAACGGAACAGAACAGAACAGAACAGAACAGAACAGAACAGAACATGGAATGGAATGGAATGGAATGGAATGGAATGGAATGGGATAGGATAGGATAGGATAGGATAGGATAGGATAGGATAGGATAGGATAGGATAGGATAGGATAGGATAGGCTGCACTGGAATAGAATGGAATGGAATGGAACGGAACGGAACAGAACAACAGAACAGAATAGAACATGGAATGGAATGGAATGGAATGGGATAGGATAGGATAGGACAGGACAGGACAGAATAGGAGTTGGAAGGGACCTTGGAGATCTTCTAGTCCAACACCATTTCAGACAAATGGTTATCCAACCTCTTCTTAAAAACTTCCAGTGTTGGAGCATTCACAACTTCTGGAGGCAAGTTGTGCCATTGATTAATTATTCTAACTGTCACGAATTTTCTCCGAATCTCCTGTGTGAGCAGAGGGTTGGACTAGATGACCTCCAAGGTCCCTTCCAACTCTGTTACTGTATTAAGCTGCTTCTCTCCTTGATGAGTTTCCACCCATTGCTTCTTGTCCTGCCTTCAGGTGCTTTGGGGAATAGCTTTGATTCCCTCTTCTTTGGGGCAGCCCCTGAGATATCGGAACACATGTCACCCCTAGTCCCTCTTTTCATCAAAGTAGACAAACCCAATTCCAGCAACTGATCTTTATATATTTTAGCCTCCAGTCCCCTTATCATCTTTGTTGCTCTTCTCTGCACTCTTTCCAGAGTCTCAACAACTTTTTTACATCATGGTGACCAAAATTGGATGCAGTATTCTAGGTGTGGCCTTACCAAGGCATTATAAAGTGGTATTAACACTTCATCTTGATTCTATCCCTCTGTTGATGCAGCCTAGGATTGTGTTGGCTTTTTTGGCATCTGCAGCACACGGCTGGCTCATATGAAGTTCCAACAGTTGGCATTCCCCCCAATTATGTGACCTTACTTCAGACACTCAATAACCAGGTCATATTTATAGCTGTTTGCAGCATCCTACGTTCATGTGACTGTGATTTACAATGGTTTTGTTGAAAACCAGCAGTTACTTTCAGTTTTTGGCAAAAGCAGCCCCAGAGTAATAAACCTTTGGTTCAGTTAATGACTGTGTTGTTTACTTAACAACTATGTCTGTTGATTTACGACTGCAGCATTTCCTTAACCACTGCTGCAAAAGCTGTAAAATCACCAAAAGTTGACCATTTTTTGACCATCATGACTTACGACTGTGAATGGTGCGGTAGTGTAGAGGCGGAGCTCTCACCTCACAATCAGGAGATTGTGAGTTTGATCCTAGGTAGAGGCAGATATTTCTCCCTCTGGGCACGTTGAGAATATATCTGCTGCATATAACTCCACACTGGGGACCGCAAGGGTTTCTGGCCAGTAAACACTCCGCTCCATTCAGTTGCCCAGACTCCATCCTACAAGGGATTATGGGGCCATTAAAAGATTATAATGATTTATTTAAATTTATATGCCACCCATCTCTCCTATAAGGTGACTCCAGAAACCCTCAGAGAGGTAGCCTCACAAATAACCTGGTCCTCTACCATATAGTATGTAACCATGTAACACCTCTCCTACGCGAGCTGCACTGGCTCCCGGTGGTCTTCCGGGTGCGATTCAAGGTGTTAGTTATCACCTTTAAAGCGCTCCATGGCTTAGGGCCTGGGTACTTACAAGACCGTCTTTTGCCACCAATAGCCTCCCACCGACCAGTTCGTTCTCACAGGGAGGGACTATTCAAGGTACCGTCAGTCAAATTGTGCCAACTGGCGACTCCCGGGGGGAGGGCCTTCTCTGTAAGGGCTCCAACCCTTTGGAATGAACTGCCCCCTGATATACGAAACATCCCTAATCTCCGTGCTTTCCGCTGTGCCCTCAAGACCCTGATGTTCAATCAGACGGGGCTAAGCATGTTGACTGGGAACGATTAAAATATTATATAATTCTGGGTTTTATTTAATTTGGGCTAAACTATGCTATAATTTTAATTATCAATTTTATGATGTTTATGTATCTTTTATTTTTTCTTGACTGTACACCGCCTTGAGTCCTGCGGGAGAAAGGCAGTATAGAAATATAATAAATAAATAAATAAATATAGAGCATTAAGAGTTCCTTGAATTGCACCTGTGAGCTTGTAGAGGAAGGGCATCTCCATTCAGTTGCCCAGATTCCACCCTACAAGAGGTTAAAGGAAGAAGAAGATGATGATGACTTACGACTGTATAATGGCCAGTCTCCATTATGGTCCTAACTCAAGAACTCCTATACTTTTGATCAGAATGAAAGGAGCTCCAAACAACCAATGTGGTTTTTTTTTCATGCATGACTCCCAAATATGCTGGAATCCATTTCTTGTCTTCAACTAGCATGAGGGCCATAGGTTTTCCAGGGGTTTGGGAGGCCCCTAAGTGGAGAACAAACTGCCCCTTATAAATAAAAAGGAAGCTGCCCCTTTTCCAAATAATCTGGAAAATTTGCATCTATGGAGTGACTTCTATCAGCAAAGAGACCTCATGGTAGACATTTGCAGAACCTGGATCACCACCCGCGAGATTGTGTTCGCTCAGCATGTGAAATCTTAGTGTGATCTGAGGCCAGCCTTTGTGTTAGTCACTCTCTTATTTGCTAATCAGACTGATTAAAGGTTGCCAATCTCATTAACTGCTGGCATTTGAGTAGGAATTATTGTTCTTCAGCAAATTGGGTATCTTGTTGCATATCTAGGATTTTGTGATCTTAATAGTTCATAGCTTGGTACTTGTGGAGCAAGGAAATTTGCATTATGAATGATGCAGACTTGGCACAGAATGGAAACAGATCATGTCAGGTGCAAGAAATCAGGAACCGGGATTGTTCAAATGAGTACAAGTTTCTTCCATGCTATCTCTCTACAAGAATCTGAACTACTAACGGTCAAGGCAAATTGGTGATAGATAAGAGTCAGTGGAATTCAAGGTGGGCTCGACTTAGATCTCTTGTGGGCACAAAGGAACTCAAAACTAATGACGCATTTGACCTCTCCTTCAGGCTCAGCCTGGGCATCTCCTACAGCCGTGATGGCGAACCTATGGCACGGGTGCCACAGGTGGCACGCAGAGCTGTATCTGTGGGCATGCGAGTGTTGCCCTAGCTCAGCTCCAGCAAGCATGCGCATGCCGGCCATCTGATTTTTGGCCCTTCCGGGCCCACCGGAAATCAGGAAACAAGCTGTTTCCAGCCTCCAGAGCCTGGGGAGCCTCTGGAGCCTGGGGAGGGTGAAAAACGGGCCTACCGGGCCCACCGGGCCAAAAGTGGGGGGAGCGCGGGGGGGTCACACATGTTGGGGACAGGGCGCATTGAATTATAGGTATGGGCACATACGCGCACAAACCCCCCACGCTCCCCCCACTTTTGGCACGTGATGGCAAAAAGGTTAGCCATCACTGTCCTACAGATAAGAGATAGGATAGCTCTCAGCTGGATAATGGGTGAGGCAAGAGTCTGAAAAGAGATGTTTCCTAATGTCAGGTGCAAGAAATAAGGAACCAGGGTTGTTCAAAAAAGTACAAGTTTATTGCATGCTAATGCTCTCTACAAGAATCTGAACTACTAACAGACAAGGCAAAACGGCGGTTGATAAGAGTCAATGGAATTCAAGGAAGGCCGGAGGGCTGGATTTAAGTCTCTTGTGGGCACAAAGGGACTCAAGACTGATGATGTGCTTGACCCCTCCTTCAAGCTCAGTCTAGTCATCTCCTACAGATTGTAACGTTTCACCTTGATTTAGAAGGCATTATATACAGGTGGTCCTCAGCCTACAACCATTTGTTTACAGACCATTTGAAGTTATAACAATGCTGGAAAGGTGACTTATGACTGGTCCTCACACTAATGACCAACACATGGTCAAACATTCACATGGTCAAAATTTGGGTGCTTGGCAACCCGCATGAATTTTATGAAAGTTACAGCATCTTGGGGTGTGTGGGGGAGGGGACATGTGATGACCACTTGCGACTTTCCCAGCTGCTGACAAAATCAACATGTTAAGTCAATTCACTTAACAACTGGTGGGATCTTTTTGGCGACTGTGGCCGAACAGGTTGCAAAATCAGGCACAATTCACTTAACAACCCCTTTGCTTAGCAATGGAAATTATTGCCCCATTTGTGGTCATAAATCACTGTTTATATATCCTTGTAAATAAACAGGGATCGATCACGTTTGGAGATAAAGTGCAATGTGAGCTTCAAAGCTTCCCTAGAGAAAATTTGGCACACCTGACCTGATGTGTATATGCTAAGAGCGAGGAAGATTGGACTGTCCCTTAAGATTTCTACCAGTTCTAATATTTTCATTTAATGTTGGGGTATTGCTTAGGGATGTTGCAAATGTCAGGGCTTCTCCAGGTATCATATTGCTGACTCTTAACATAGATAAATGAAACTGCCTTACAGTGTGTGCATCTGGTTTGATAGCCTTATCCCAACTGACAGATGTATTTCCCAGGCTGGTTCTCAGGAATCCTTCAACAAGATGGGAGGAACTGAAGTGACACCGGCCCTGTGAAAAACATGGGATTCATTTTCTTGGTTTAATAAGATTTTGTCTCTGAGCCACAGCTCTTCTTTCAGAATAGAATACAGAATAAGAGTTGGAAGGGGCCTTGGAGATCTACTCCAACACCCTGCTCTGGCAGGAGACCCTACACCATTCTGGACAAATAGCTGTCCAATTTCTTCTTAAAAACCTCCGGTGACTGGTCAACTTCTGGAAGCAAGCCATTTCATGGATGAATTGTTCTCACTGTCAGGAAATTTCTCCTTAGTTCTAGGTTGCTTCTCTCCTTGATAAGTTTCCATCCATTATTTCTTCTTTTGCCCTCTGGTGGTTGTTTCCCTCTTCTGTGTGACAGACTTTCAAGCCCTTGAAGGCTGCTGTCATGTCATCCCTAATCCTTTTCTTTGTTAGATTGGACGTACCCAGTTCTTGCAACCATTCATCTTATTTTTTTAGCCACCAGTCCTCTGATTACCTTTGTTGCTCTTCTCTACACACTTTCTAATATCTGAATATCTTTTATACCTGATAGTAGTATCTCTACTCATTCCTCTTTCTGGATGAGCTTCTGGATTTTGAGCCCTGTTCTGCAACCTGTTCCCCAAACCGTTAACAAAATCAAAACCTAATTCTGAATTTCTTGAATCAGTTAATTAATTCTTGAACAACACAAGAAAGAACATGGGTAAGAATTCAGAACTAGAAGACTTCTGATATTAGTTGAATCTTGTTAAAAAAATCTCTACGGCACCAACCTCTTTTTGAGCTTCCATACAAGGTGTCAGTTTTGGAAGTTTTGGTGTCTTTTTTGCTTCTTAACTGCCACATACTTTAGTTGGGGAAGTTGGGAGGGGTTGTTGTGGGCGCGGTAGAAAGTTAGTCATAACAACATTCTGTATTCAAGGACTTTTGCCTGTGTCTGATGGAGACTGCCTGAAGATTGTATCCAATTCAGTGTGAAGAGTTGATTGGACAATGTGATGAATTTGTGGGTGTGGGAGAGGGCTGTGAACTGTCAGCTGGGTGTAGAAAACCTGGAAGCTTTCAGATTCGGGTTTTCCAGATGTGTCAACATGACATCTATAATAAATTGGAACTTTGAGGAATCTCAAGCCTCAGAGCTTTATTTCGTTGGGGGTGTCCGTTGGAACCAGGACATTAACCCGAATCTTGACACAAGGTCTTTAAACCTAGGGAACTTTCAAATGCGTGGACTTTAACTTCCAAAATCCCCTACAGGCATATTGAGAAGTGTAGGAGGTTTTTTAAAAAAAAATTTGATTTATATGCCGCCCTTTTGCGGAGACTCAGGGAGGCTTACAATGCGTTAAGCAATAGCCTTCATACTTTTGTATATTTATACAAAATCAGTTTATTGCCCCCACAAACTGGGTCCTCAATTGACCTACCTTAGAAAGGATGGAAGGCTGAGTCAACCTTGAGCCTGGTGAGATTCAAACTTACAGTAATTGCAGGCAGCTGGTGTTAATCACAATGCTTTTAGTCTGCTGAGCCACCAGGCCCTTTTTTTTTGAAGTATTTACAACTAGAACTTGTCCAGGTTGAGAAACACTGTCCTTGTGCCTTCCTATCCATTCTCCAATTGTGTTGATTTCCTTGGTTTATTGTTTTCTTTTACAGTCTTTGATGCTTTCTGAGCTTGGTTGTTTTCTTACAGAGGTGTCATTACCCAACCAGGTAACATTATGACTTTGAGTTCTGCTGCTTGGATAGATTTGTTGTTGTAGAAATGGCAAGTGCATGTTGAGTATGTAAAAGTAAACACTTGAGGCTGTAATGTTACTATGTTATTCTACTGTGCTAAAAAGAGTTGGAATTCATAGCTTTTCTTTCTTTTTTCCCCCTTTACCAGACTTCTTCCTTTCCCCTTTTCCTTCCCTCCTTTTCCCACTGTTTTCATTTTCATTTCATTCATTTCACTTTGATAAGCTTAATACAATTATTTTTAAAAGCATTAATAGAAGACAAGTTACATCGTCCGTGCTAGAAGGTAGTGCTACGTAATTTGATAATGAAGTGTCTCCAAACTTGGCAACTCTAAGACTTGTGGACTTCAACTCCCAGAATTCCCCAGCCATAAGTCTTAAAGTCTGGAGGCCCTTGGTCTACAAGAAAACCACCAAATTCAGAGAGCACCAAGGACCTCACAGTTTATCCATGAACTACAAATATTCTCTTCTATCAGTACATTTTCTTTTAATTATTGCTCTTCAAATCAACCATGAGCCATTTCCTTGGTCTTTCTCAAGGCTTCACCTCATCCAATCATTCTGACATCACCTGTCCGGATAGGATAGGATAGGATAGGATAGGATAGAATAGAATAGAATAGAATAGAATAGAATAGAATAGAATAGAATAGAATAGAATAGAATAGAATAGAATAGAATAGAATAGTCAATATAAATCTTAAGGATACCAGCAACAAGGTTACAGTCATACAGTCATAAGTGGGAGGAGATGGGTGATAGGAATGTTGAGAAGATTAATAGTAATGTAGACCTAGTGAATAGTTTGACAGTGTTGAGGGAATTATTTGTTTAGCAGAGTGATGGCGTTCAGGAAAAAACTGTCCTTGTGTCTAGTTGTTCTGTTGTGCAGTGCTCTATAGCATCGTTTTGAGGGTAGAAGTTGAAACAGTTTATGTCCAGGATGCAAGGGGTCTGTGAAATATTTTTACAGCCCTCTTTTTGACTCATGCAGTATACAGGTCCTTAATGGAAGGCAGGTTGGTAGCCATGGTTTTTTCTGCAGTTGTAATTATCCTCTGAAGTCTATGTCTGTCTTGTTGGGTTGCGAAGCCAAACCAGACAGTTATGGAGGTGCAGATGACAGATAATGTGGTTGTCTCTCAGATATGTGCCTATCAATTCCCAGAATTTCTTAGCTAGCATGGCTATTATGGGAGTGGTCTAGACTGGCAGATCTTTTCTTATAAGTTTGTTGTTGTCTGAGCTTCAGATTGTTAGATCTTTGAGAAAAGGGAAGGAAAAGAAAGCCCACTCGTTTTCGTGGCAAATGTGTCCAGACAGATTAAGTGGGAAACTTTTGTTTAATGGCCACCATTAAAATGCCATTAGTGGAATTACCGTTGTTTCTTGACTCTGCCATACTGAACTACTGAAAATAGCGTCTGCTAGTGTAGCAGTTTGGATAAGAAAGAATGGAAAGGAAAGAGAAGAAGTTTACTTATTTTATTTAAAACATTTATATAGCCACCCATCTTATAATCGACTCTGGGTAGCTCTCAATCAGAAGTAAAACAACATAAAAAAATCACAATAAAACTAAACACATTGAAAACAATCAAACCAGGAGCCACAACTAAGGTCTTCCATTACTTGAGGGACAGTCACAGAGAGGAGGGGGTCGACCTATTCTTCCAAACCACCAAAGGGCAAAAGAAGAAGTAATGGATAGAAACTTATCAAGGAGAGAAGCAACCTAGAACTAAGGAGAAATGTCCTGACAGTGAGAACAATTCATCAGTGGAATGGCTTGCCTTCAGAAATTGTGGCTGCTCCATCACTAGAGGTTTTCAAGAAAAGACTGGACAGCCACAGAATGATATAGGGTCTCCTGCTTGAGCAGAGGATTGGACTAAAAGCATAGTCCATAGCCGACTGAGGGATTCTGGGAATTGAAGTCCACAATTGAAGTTGAAGTTGGCAAGGTTGGACACCTCAATGTAGTTGTTAGGGGAGGGGGAAAAAAACCCTGGGGAACCCCACATTGCATGGTTCAGAACTTGACTTCTCCTTTCCTAACAACATCAACTGGCCATCAAAGGAAGAGAACCACCATAACAGTGTTTCCCATTCCCAACCCCAGAAGCCAATCCAGAAGGCTGCCATAGTTGATGGTATTGAAAACTTTCGGGAGGTTGGATGAAAAACCCTGCGGATCGTAGAATATTTGCAATTTGTTTACTGTGAATTATTGAGTTATTTTCTTTGCGCCAAGCCAGATTTAAACAAGCTGGCAGAAGAGGCTAAAATTTTTCAGGATCTGGGCAACTTGTTACCATTTTGATGTTGACATTGGAAGAATGTCAGTCTCTGTGGAACAGCCCCTCAATTGTATTCACTGGCTGAAAGCAAGCATCTTATTAACCGAGGTCAGTTTTAAAAATGATCCTTGACTAAACTACGATCAGCTGCATTCGTACAGTATGCTAGGCCAGAGTAGCTGGATTGACACAACATGCAGAGGCAAAACTGAACATTTAATCCAGTGAATGTGTCCAGCTAAAGCATGGCACCGTACCTTAATCCATGGGGAATGACTTTTAGACAGGCAATGGATGGATGTGAGATTCTTGGAGCAGAGGTTGCTGTCTTCTATGAATTTCAATGGCCACCAAGAGTCACGACAATTTAATGCAATCCTTAAATTGCAAAGCCGGTCATCTTGAACTAACAACCATTCGCTAATGATCTTTCATGAATGATCTTTCAAAGTTACAACAAATCTGAAGAAAGGGAGGACCGTTTTTCACACTTACGAATCTTGCAACATCCCCTTGGTCATGTGATTAAAATTTAGGTGCTTGGCAACTGGCATGTCTTTATGACAGTTGCAGTGTCCCGGGGTCATGTGGTCACCATTTGCGACCTTATGACAAGCAAAGCCAGATTCATTTAACTTAACACTGCAGTTGTTAGTAACTTAACAACTGCAGTGATTCATGCAAAACTGTGGCAAGGAAGGGCCAAGAATGGAGCAAAATTCACTTAACAAGAGGGGTAAAATCCAACAGGTTCTGACAGGTTCTGGATCTGGTAGTGGAAATTTTGAGTAGTTCAGAGAACCGGCAAATACTGCCTCTGGCTGGTCCCACAATTGGGGGGAATGGGGATTTTGCAGTATCCTTCCCCTGCCACGCCTACCAAGCCATACCATGCCCACCAAGCTACGCCCACAGAACCGGTAGTAAAAAAAAAATTTGGATTTCACCACTGCCTAACAGCTGTCTTTCTTAGCATCGGAAATGTTGAGCTCAATTGTGGTCATAAGTCGAGAACTGCCTGTAAAGTTTTTTGTGCTTGGTTGTCCCTCTTTACTTTTCTGAATATTAAATTGCAAAATTAAGTATATTTATGTTTGCATTTACATTTGCCAGAAATTACTCAGGTGGCATTCACTTCGAAGCTGAGTCGATTAGTTTTATTTATTTATTCAATTTATATGCCACCCATTTCACTTTGAGAGACTCTGGGGGGGCATTCAGTATTTACCAAAGAAATGAAGATTGGACACAGATTGTTGAGATTTTCCAGGACTATTTTTCTGACATTGTTCAAAATTTAAAAAAGAAATCAGCTCAAACAGTTCTTTTGTTTACATTCATTAACTATAACTTGAACAAAGGGAGTTATACAAATACAATTTTAAAGCGTATGGAAACGTGAATTATATTGGAGTCTGACATTATTTCTATTCCCCTCTTTTGTCAAGCAATTAGTGTTTAACTCCTTGGAAATAAACCTGCCATCCGATATCACCTTTAACAAAATAGACTTAAAATACCAACCTGTTCTTTTACACAATATAATGTAGCTTCATTGTGGTTATTACTGAATGGCACCTTAATTTGCTTTTTATTAATTTAGATACTGGCTGGTTTTTAAGAATCCCTTTTATTCCATTCCATTTAATTTTCTGTCTTGCCAGAAACGAACTTTTAAAATAGAGGATACAAAAGGGAGATGATTATTAAATAGATCCCTCGCTGTCCCTCTTAAAACATTTTGTAGGCTACGCAGTGATGTACCTCCGCTTTAATTCTCTCGCTTACAAGCAATTTGCAATTTGAGCCATCATCTTCCTAACCTTTGCTAGCCTGCTACGTCCTTGAGGTAATGCGGAAGGTTAGAGTAACACATTAGTACTCGTTTATCGAGCTCTGGCGGTACCTGAGATCTAATGATATTTAACTCGGCACCTAATATGAGCTTTACGAGTGATTACAAGCTGTCCTTTGGGACTGGGGTGTGGGACAATTTCCAAACGAGTCGCCAAACACTGACGGATTGACTTGTAGGCCTGTCAAAACCAATTATCTCCCTTGACAACTCAACTTGGGTTTTTTTTTCAGTGCATATTTTTTGCTGCTTTAACATTACGGAACAGCAAAAAAATATATCTGCAATTCATGAAGGTCTCTCAAAGGCTTTTCTTTTTTTTCACCCCTTTTTCTTCCACCCTCTTCCTGTTATCTGTTTTGTGAGAAGTAGAAGGTTTGCATAAACAAGGCGTCCCGTGGAGCCTGGGAATTTGAAGGCTGGGTAGATAATCTATCGTCACGTCTAATCAAATACCCTGCCTCTGATGGACCTCTGGGTTATATATTCTGAATTAATTTATGGGTGCTGCTTCTAGCTGTTGTAATTAAAGGCCACTTTTAATTAAGCCTTTAGGATAGAGACTATAATCAAAAGCGGAGTAATCAGCACACCTCCTTGCTATCTTATTGGGGTGTCTTTGGGGTGAATTGCTGGAGCCGGCATGTTACTTTTTTTGCTTGGGTAAAAATTCAGAAAGCACTGCGTCTCCGAGGATGCTTTCAGAATGGATCAGTCCAGATTTCTCTTAGTTCTGTAACTATTTCAAGACTTTTAAAAATGCGTTTTCAGTTTTCATAATATTCAGTATCAATCTTCACACCTCTCAGGCTTAGAAGAAACATGGGTTTGTTCCAGCTTGATATGACCCCGTTATAATGAAGGTCTTTTGCATTTCTCCTCTTGTGGCTGTTTCCTCCTCCTCCTCCTCCTCGCCAATGCAATCCTAATCTGTATCAACACAGGGACAGTATCAAGGTCACCTACAGTGTTAGTACCATTTTATACTGCACTGGTGAGACCACACTTGGAATACTGCATCCAGTTTTGGTCACCACCATACAAAGCAGGTGTTGAGACTTTAGAAAGGATGTAGAGAAGAGTAGCAAGGATGATTAGAGAGCTGGAGGCTAAAACATACAAAGAACAGTTAAGGGAATTGGGTATGTCTAGCCTAGCAAAAAGAAGACATGATAGCAGTCTTCCAATATTGATTGATTGATTGATTGATTGGTTGGTTGGTTCAGGCGGCTTACAATGTGTTAAGCAATAGCCTTCATACTTTTGTATATACCTGCTTAGTAGGGCTTTCGCCCCCCCCCCCAGGGGTGTTCTTTTTTATACAAAGTCAGCTTATTGCCCCCACAATCCGGGTCCTCATTTTACCTACCTCAGAAGGATGGAAGGCTGAGTCAACCTTGAGCCTGGTAAGATTTGAACTTGCAGTAATTGCAGGCAGCTGGCAGCTAAGTGCTACTTTAACAGCACTTTAGTCCTATGCACCACCAAGGCTCCTTTGAAGGTCTGCCACAAAGAAGAGGGGGTCAATCTATTCCCCCCCCCAAGCACCTGAGGGCAGGACAAGAAGCAATAGGTGGAAGATCATTAAGGAGAAATCCTACCTAGAATTAAGGAGAAAATTCCTGTCAGTGAGAATAATTAATCAGTGGAACAGATTGCTTCCAGAAGTTGTGGGTGCTCCATCATTGGAGGATTTCAAGAAGATATTGGACAGCCATTTGTCCAGAATGACGTAGGGTCTCCTGCTTTTGCAGGAGTTTGGACTAGAAGACCTTCAAGGCAGTGGCAAAATCCATTTTTTTTTACTACTGGTTCTGTGGGTGTGGCTTGGTGGGCATAGTGTGGCTTGGTGGATTTGGCAGGGGAAGGATACTGCAAAATCCGCATTTCCTCCACACACCTGGGGGAAGGATATTGCAAAATCTCCATTCCCACCCCACTCTGGGGACAGCCAGAGGTGGCATTTGCCAGTTCTCCGAACTACTCAAAATTTCCACTACAGGTTCTCCTGAACCTGTCAGAACCTGCTGGATTTCACCCCTGCTCCAAGGTCCTTTCAAATTTTGTTACTCTCTGTATTCCTCTTCTTCCATCCTCTTCCCTCTTCCATCTTCCCCTTTCCCTTCCCTTCCCTAGTATTAGTGATCTACGTCTCCTTAGAATAGGACACCACCCTACTGAAGGTCTCAGTCCATCTCCAGAAGATCATGGGGCTAATGAAATTGAAGACTCTTTATAACCTTCTCCTTCTTATGTTTTCCCTTAGCTACTAAGCATTCTGGTCAATAAGGCTTGGGAAGTCGACAACCTCCCAAATACAGTTGTGTCCGGTGATTCTCCATGGAAGCTATTTAGATGTTTCCCTCATTGGCCCCGGTTTCAAAACAACTTTGCTAGAAGGAACCACAGTCATTTTCCTTTTTTTCTGCTCTAGCTGCAGAGAAGCATAAATTATGGAACACACAAAGATGCGGTATTAATCTTTGAAAGGGGAAGAGGAAGAGGGAGAAAGAGATGGACAGAGTTGGGAGAGGAACTCTTCGGATGAGTGAAAACTCTGGAGCCAAACTGGGGGCAATGCTGCCCTCCGTTTGCTGAAAGGAGATGGCAATGTGTCTTTTGTCCTTTCTGTCTCAAGACAGACAACACAGGGATAAATACAAGCCATGCTCAGCTACCTGGCTGCAATGTTCCCTGCATCCCTCATTCCAAATATCTGCTTGCGCATGACATTTACCGAGGAACAACATTTGCAAATTACTTGTTTGATTAACACCCGTGTCTCTCACACTTTCGAAAGGGTAAAGTAATTGAACACCGAATTGAGTTTAAAAAAAGAAAAAGAAAGTGAACTTTTATGGAAGATGCTGTCCTAGACTACAAATTTCCCTCGACTTTATTTATTTAATTTTTTTTAACGCTCTCTGTCTGTCAGGGGCATAGAAAGAATTGTGCTTTCCAACGATATATTGAGTTGGCGCTTCAACTGTCACCGCTGCTGAACTGCCGAATATTATTCCGCCGTTCTGCTGTACTAACTCGCAACAGGTTTAAATTAGTCTGGAGCCTGGTTTGAAGTGTTCACATTAATATTTAAGGCGCTAAACAAATAACTTGCCTCCTCCCATTGATGCCACCAAACTTTAATGTTTTCAGATACAGATGGTGGAAGCTGCCAATTGTAGCTGTGCTCATTTTTTTTATTATTTTTCAAACCTTAGATTCATATTCTTACATTTTTGCATCTGTAAAATGGAAATGCTTGTGTCTGACTATATTCATGTCTCCTAAGATAAATGTTTTGGTGTAGGTTTGTTCTTAAATACAGACAAGGTGGCCAGTGATTACTGGAAGTCTGGCAGTTTGAGACCCAAGCACCGTGTGTGACGGTGAGCTCCCTGTTCCTTGCAAACTTAGCAGTTCAAAAGCATGCAAATGCAAGTAGATAAATAGGTACCACTTTGTTGGGAATGTAACAACGTTCTGTGCATCTCAGCGTACAGTCATGCTGGCCACATAAGCCCAAAAGCATCTTCTGACAATGCTGGTTTCCTTGGCCACAAAGTGGAGATGAGTACCAGTCTTTAGAGTTAGCTACCTTTTAGCTTATTTTTCTGTTCTTAATAGATGTACTTCTCTGCTCTGTTTGTGTATGTTGTGTAACAAACGTTTTGTTTGTGCTTTCTCCGTGTACGTGTGTGTCCGTGTGTGAATGGAGGGAGAGGAAAGATGGTGTACATGTGTTATTAAAGAAAAAAAAACCTCTGCAATGTTCAAAAAGGGAAGGAGTTCATAATGTTCCTGCATTTCAGTTTTGTATGAAATTTGCATTCAAATTTGATGAAAACCCATGAAATATTTTCCCCTATATTTCTAGGTAAGTGTGTTCAAAGGATGGCACCCATGTGTGGATATCCTGTCGCTACAAAAGGGCACCTTTGAGCACCAAATGATGGTTTTTATTTTATTTCTTGAAAGAATAAAAGAACACACACATCCACACACACGTGGGTGCTTGTGTACAATATGTGTAGTTTTATATTTATGTTTAAAGTCTCATTATATTTTATTCTTGATATATATATATATATATATATATATATATATATATATATATATATATATATATATATATATATATATATATATTTGTTTTCTGAGGTTTTCGCGGGTGTTTGTATGTAGGTCTTTGGTTATTTGGGTGTTCTCCCGCGTAGAATTGGATGTGTCTTGGCGATGTTTCGACAAAGTCTCATTCGTCATCTTCAGGCTGATGTTCTCGCTTCGTCACATATTCCTGTTTCCCACGGTCTGCTCCTGGAAACACGAAGCCGAGAACACCAGCCTGAAGATGACAAATGAGACTTCATCGAAACGTTGCCAAGACACATCCAATTCTACGCAGGAGAACACCTGGATAACCAAAGACCTACATATATATATATGTAGGTCTTTGGTTATTTGGGTTTTCTCCCGTGTAAAATTGGAAGTGTCTTGGCGACGTTTCGACGAAGTCTCATTCGTCATCTTCAGGCTGGTGTTTTCGGCTTCGTGCTTCTAGGAGCAATGTGAAATCGCAGCTGTTTCTTCCTTTTAACTGCTAGTGGGGGTGTGAACTGATTGGGTGGAAGTTTGGCTGTATTCTGATTGGATGGGGGTTTGGCTGTGCTCTGATTGGATGGGGGTGTGTTCTGTTTGGATGGGGGCTTGGTTCTGCTCGGATTAGTCTGAGTTGCAGGGGGATTTGAGCTGGTGAGCTGCTTTGCTGTTGTTTGGCTTCGTGTTCGTAGCCGTGCCACCTCTTCATAGGGGGTGTCAGTCTGCTTCATGTATGGATTGGAGGGGTTTAAAGTGGCTAATGATGCAGCTGCAGTCTGTCTTTTAGTCCGTGGTCGTGCCTCATCATCAGTGTGGGTTTGAGTCTGCTTTCTGCGTGGATGTGTGATGGTGACATCCTGTGTGGCTCTCATGAGTGTGGGTCTGGTGTTATTCCTCATGTTAGGGACCCATTTGTCAATAAGGGTGGGCTTCCAAATGGCTGGTAGGCAGGAGGTATCATCTCATTTATTCATGCTGTGTGGGCGTTTTTCTCTCGATGGCTTCTCTGATTATTCTGTTGTTAAAGTGTTCAGTTTTGGCGATAGTTCTGGTCTTTTTAAAGTCAATTTCATGTCCTGTGGCTTTAAGGTGTTGGACCAGGGAAGAAGGAAGAAGATGGGATGGGTTCTAAAATTTTTTACTACCAGTTCTGTGGGCGTGGCTTATTTTGTGGGCATGGCTTGATGATCATGTGACAATTCTTTAGGATTTAGCAGAGGTACTGGTCTACCTCTGGGTGGGAGGGGCAGAACCGGTTCAATGACATCATATCATCACCGCTACCAGCTCGGCCGAATAAGGCCAAACTGGGAGGAATCCACCACTGCCAACAGTGCTTGAGAATAAATTGGATGGAGGCATAACAGGAAGAAGGCTTTAAAACTTCTTGGAGTAGATGCATTTCTTCTTGAGGAAATGCCTTGGGGGCCTACAGATGTTGATAGAATAACAAGAGCAAAGATTTGGTCCATCTTCATGGCTCGCTGGTTCTACTGTGGAGCTGCTCAGAATATTTTTTTCTAAAGATGGCCGTCCCCCGTCTTGCGCCCTGGGATGGGAAAGAGTCCATCTTCTTTATTTCAGGGCTTTAAAACTCTTATCAAATCTCCTTTCAATTTTCTCTTACATACAGTAACTGTTCAAAGTTATAGCGGCATTGGAAAAAGTGACTTTTGATTGACTGGTCCTCCGTCTTTTGATTGACAGTATCTGCATGATCACCTGACCAGAATCTGGGCCCTTGGCAGCTGGGATGGATGTGCCGTGGTTTGCCCCATCCCAGGGTCATGTGACCCTCATTTGCAACCTCCCAACAAAGTCAAACCAATGTAACAAATACCATATTTTCCGGCATATAAGACGACTGGGCGTATAAGACGACCCTCCTCAGAGCCATTTCAGGCTTGTCAGAGCCTTATGGGCTGGTCTGCCTGGTTACAGGAGAATGAGACCCGGCGTATAAGACGACCCCCGACTTTTGAGAAGATTTTTGTGTGTTAGAAAGTAGTCTTATATGCAGGAAAATACAGTAAATAAAGTCAATGGGAGGACTAGATTTATTTAATAACTGTGTGTGAGATTTGGTTAGCAATTGAAGTGATTCACAACGATGACAAAAAAAAGGGTCATAAAACCAGGCAGGACTCACTTAACAATAGCCCAGCAATGGAAATTCTGATCCCAATACTGGCCGTAAATCAAGGATGGCCTGTGTTCATTTTGTAAGTTGACTTACGGCGAAAGGAAATCTCCTCCAAGAAGCTAAGTGGAAGGAGCCAGGCAATCTGTCCTTTCGTCCTGGCCATTGCCAAGCCAGGTGGGAACACACAGAGGCTTTTGTAATAAAATACATGTAATAACAGCTGCAAGAATTGTGTATGCTCAAAATTGGAAGTCAGAGAAAATACCTTTGGAAGAAGAAGTAATAAAAAAAATTTTTAGACTGTGCAGAAATGAATAGATTAACTTTGATGATTAAAGATAAGGAGGAATCAAAATATTTTAAAACATGGAATTATTTTTACAGTTGGTTGGAAAAGAGATATAAATGATTGATACCATAATGGTGTACAAATGATGATTACAATATTGATTTAGAAATGAAATGTTAGAATAGTTTGGATGAATGTGAAGATAGAAGAAACTTATGGAAGATGGAAAAGAAGCCTAGAAGATAACAACGAGGCATCACGGGGAAGGGAGGACTGATGTGTTAAATGTTTGTCTGTCTTAAAAAATAAAAAAAAAAGTATTATAAAAAAAATACATGTATTCCTCGACTTATGACAGTTTATTTAATGACCATTCAAAGTACAACGTCATTGAAAAAAGTGACTTATGATCGTTTTTCACACGTACGGCCTTTATAGCATCCCCATCAGAGGTGGGTTTCACTGGTTTGCCCCACACTGAAAATGTGAGCGCGCACGTGCGCATGCTTGGGCAGACCTTTGCATGCGCCTAGCATTTCATATATGCGCTTTGCTTGCATGCATGGCTTGCATGCATGCACGCAGCTTAGAAAACGTAGCTAAATAGAATGGCATAGTGCTGGGGTGGCCACTACCGGTTTGCACAAAACCGGCTGAATACCACTGATCCCCATGTTCACGTGATCAAAATTCAGATGCTTGGCAACTGGTTCATATTTACAACGGCGGCAGTGTCCCGGGGTTACACAATCCCCTTTTTGCGACCTTCTGAGAAGAAATGGGGAAGCCAATATTCACTTAACAACCGTATTATCAACTTATAACCAACTGCAGTGATTGACTTAACAACTGTGTCAAGGAAGGTCGTAAAATGGGGCAAAGCCCACTTAACAAATTTCTCATTTAGCCACAGAAATTTGGGGGCTCAATTGTGGTCGTAAGTTAAGGACTACCTGTAGTTTTCTGAGCTGATAATTGTTTTTCCAGCCTCGTTTGCAAGCCTTGGGCCGCGTCTGTACGGGAAGAAAAGATGAGCAGACTTAAATATTGGATTTTTGTTTGTTTGTTTGTTTGTGAGTATAGATGAGGAACAAATATCAAAATGGAAACATGTATATCCGCTTTATTAAGTTTAAGAACAAGATTGGATTAAATGTCAAAGGAAGTTTTGGTGTAATGGATGACTACCCTGGCTGGGAGTTGTTTAGGGATTCTGTGATTTTCGAGGACTAGAAGAAAGCTATGACGAATGTCATTGTAAACGATTAATGTGGCTCAGTTCTCTGGGCGGCCACTTTTAAAAACCAGCTGACAGCTCTTCGTTTTCCCCTGGAATAAATCTGCGCTCTGAATGGCCCACCAAAACCTTTGCTTTGTTTTAACCCAGATGGGCAAAAATATATTAAGAGTTTCTGCTTCTTTTCGCCGCATCTTCTTCACACAATAACACGTGTGGGGTATGCCAGGAACATAGAAAATCAAGGAGATCTACATGGAGCATATAGGTAGATTTACAACAGTTCATTTAGTCGTCTTCTTCTTCTTCTTCTTCTTCTTCTTCTTCTTCTTCTTCTTCTTCTTCTTCTTCTTCTTCTTCTTCTTCTTCTTCCTCCTCCTCCTCCTCCTCCTCCTCCTCCTCCTCCTCCTCCTCCTCCTCCTCCTCCTCCTCCTCCTCCTCCTCCTCCTCCTCCTCTTCTTCTTCTTCTTCTTCTTCTTCTTCTTCTTCTTCTTCTTCTTGCCTCATAATCACTTGTGGGATGGTGTCTGGGCAACTGAATGGAGCTAAGTGGCTGGATGCCTTTCCTGTTGCCAATGTGGAGCTTTTTTGTTTCAGCAGATGTATTCTCATTGTGCCCAGAGAGAGAAATATCTGCCTCTACCTAGGATCGAACTCACAGCCTCCTGCTTGTGAGGTGAGAGCTCCACCTCTAGACCATCACACCACTCACAACAGTTCATTTAGTGACCATTTGAAATTACAACGGCTTTGAAAAACATTTTTCACACTTACAACTGTTGTAGAATCCCCATGGTCACGTGGATCAAAATTTGGACACTTGGCAACCAGTTCATACTTACGACGGTCGCAGTGTCCTTGGGTCATGTGATCCCCTTTTGTGACCTTCTGACAAGCAAAATCAACGGGGAAGCCAGATTCACTTAACAACCGTGTTGCTAACTTAACAACTGCAGTGATTCACTTAACAACTGTGGCAGGAAAAGTTGTAAAATGGGGCCAAAGTCATCTAACAACTCTCTTGCTTAGCAACATAAATTTTGAGTTCAGCTGTGGTTCTAAGTTGAGAACTGTCTGTGCAAATAGTTCTTGACTTATGACCATTTCTTTAGCAATTGTTCGAAGTCCCAGTGCACCTACCATGATGGTGCAGTGGTTAGAATGCAGCATTGCAGGCTGATTCTGCCGACTGCCGGCAGTTCGATTCTCACCGGTTCAAGGTTGCCTTCCTTCCTTCCTTCCTTCCTTCCTTCCTTCCTTCCTTCCTTCCTTCCTTCCTTCCTTCCTTCCTTCCTTCCCTCCCTCCCTCCCTCCCTCCCTCCCTATGGTTAGAATACAATATTGCAGGCTAACTCTGCCCACAGTCAGCAGTTCGATTTTCACTGGCTCAAGATGACTCAGCCTTCTGTCCTTCCCAGGTCGGTAAAATGAGGACCTAGATTGTTGGAGGCAAGATGCTGATTCTGTAAACCGCTTAGAGATGGCTGTAAAGCACTGTGAAGTGGTATACAAGCCTGCTATTGCTATTTAAGAAGGAAGGAAGGAAGGAAGGAAGGAAGGAAGGAAGGAAGGAAGGAAGGAAGGAAGGAAGGAAGGAAGGAAGGAAGGAAGGAAGGAAGGGGCTGTGGTGGCATAGTGGTTAGAATGCAGTACTGCAAGCTAATTCAGCTCACTACCAGGAGTTCAATCCTGATTGGCTCAATGTTGACTCATCCTTCCAAGGTGGGTAAAACGAAGACCCAGATTGTTGGGGGCAAGAGGCTGACACTGCAAACTGTATATATGTCTACGTGCTGCTGCTATTGCATTGTTACCTAGTGGTACTTGTGATTTGTGAAGGTCACTAAATAAGCGGTTGCAAGTAGAGACTACCTATAGACAACATCATTTTTTTTAGAAGGGGAGCCACAGTTCAGCACACAAAATGTGTTTCAGAGAAGGAATGCAATGAGCGTTAAGGCAGTTTCCAAATAACTCTAAATGACCAGGGCAAAATTAACATTCTCTAATGTTGCTTATCGGTGTAAAATGTAAGGGGGGAAAAAATCAGTATCCAGCTTTTTTTAAAAAACCTCCATTCTGCAAAATTTAATTTGGTTCTGCATCAATTCTACAGCTCTGGAAAGAGTAAATTAAAACTTCCTTCTAAACTATAGGATGCAATTTAAAAAAAAATAGATTTATGGACTACAGGATGGGCATGTTTGGGGTTTCTTTTTATTCCCCCATAAACAGTGCCATTATATCTGCTATTATTCTTGTTTACTTGACTTCCAGGCTGCTGGCAATAGTGCAATAATAGATTCGGAGAATTTATACATTGTATGCAACACTGGAGCAACTGCAAGATTGATTTGAGCTAACATTGATCATATCTGCCTTCGTGGCAATATTGCCTCCCCAGGGGAGGTTAAAATGGGGAGGGGGGAGAAGAATAATTGGGTAGTACACAGGTCCTCTGGGTACCAGCTGCATCACCCTAGTTGATGAAAGAGAGTGGAATAAATTACCATCCAAGGCTAAGTTAATTTATTGGTCCCAAGAGTTAGCTCTCTTATGCATAGGCTTACAGCCACTTGAGCACACAACCCTGCCTGGTCTCTGTGGTGAAACAGGGGGTCTGCGTGTGAACCAGGAGGAGAGCAAGCAAAATTTGAAGGGTATCTTCTCCAGAACTTGAGATTCTCTACCTGGGTTGCAGTCAGGGGTGAAATGCTCCCGGTTCGGACTGGATAGCTTGATCTGGTAGCGATGGCAGCGGGTGGTTCGAAGAACTGGGAGCAAAAATCCCTGCCCACCCCCCATGCCCAGCTGAGCCACGTGATCATCAGAGGCTTTTTTTTTACGTTTAAAAGCATTTTTTCTACAACTTCTTTGGCTGAAAAAATGCTTTTAAAAGTAAAAAAAGAGCCTCTGATGATCACGTGGCTCAGCTGGGATCGTCAGAGACTTTTAAAAGCATTTTTTTTTACAACCTCTTTGGCCAAAGAGGTTGTAGAAAAAAAAGCCTTTAAAAGCCTCTGGCGATCCCAGCTGAGTTGCCTGATCATCAGAGGCTTCTAAAAACATTATTTTCGGCAACCTCTTAAGGTTGTAGAAAAAATGCTTTTAAAAGTTAAAAAAAAAGCCTTCTAAAAACATTATTTTCTGCAACCTCTTAAGGTTGTAGAAAAAATGCTCTTAAAAATAAATTTAAAAAGGCTTTGATGATCACGCAGCTCAACTGGGATCGTCAGAGGCTTTTAAAAGCATTTTTTCTACAACCTCTTTGGCTGTAGAGGTTGTAGAAAAAAAAAAAGCCTTTAAAAGCCTCTGGCGATCCCAGCTGAGTTGCCTGATCGTCAGAGGCTTCTAAAAACATTTTTTTCTACAACCTCTTAAAAAAAAAAAAGCTGGCCATGCTCACCCAGTCACATTACCCCACCACCACCAAGCCACGCCCACAGAACTGGTAGTAACAAATTTTAGATTTCACCCCTGGTTGCAGTGACCCCTGGGACACCTACAGGTAGCCCTTGACTTTACAACAGTTTGCGTAGTGACCATTTGAAGTTAAAACGGCATTGAAAAGAGTGACTTATGTCCAAGTTTTACACTTATGACCGTTGCAGCATTCCCATGGTCACATGATTTACATTGGCAACTGGCATGTATTTATGACGGTTGCTGTGTCCTGGGGTCACGCGTTCCCCTTTTGCGACTTTCTGACAAGCAAAGTTAATGGGGAAGCCAGATTCATTTAACAACTCTGTTACTCACTTAACAAATGCAGAGATTCACTTAATAATTTTTTTTTAAAATTTGATTTATATGCCACCCTTCTCCGGAGACTCAGGGCGCCTTTCAATGCGTTAAGCAATAGCCTTCATACTTTTGTATATTTTTTATACAAGGTCAGCTTATTGCCCCTACAAACTGGGTCCTCATCTTACCCACCTTAGAAAGGATGGAAGGCTGAGTCAACCTTGAGCCTCGAACTTGCAATAATTGCAGACAGCTGGTCTTTAATCACAATGCTTTTAGTCTGCTGAGCTATCCAGGCTATTCAGGCTCAATTGTGTCAAGAAAGACCATAAAATGGGGCATAATTCACTTAACAAATTTCTCACTTAGCAATTTTGGCCACAATCTGGACATTTAGCAGAAGAACAGTGATGTTGTAACCCACAAACCATCTAACTTCTCAGGGTGCTGTTTTCCATTGGGGGGGGTACGTGTGCGCATATGTGTGTGTGTGTGTGTGTGTGTGTGTAGCAGATGGACAGACCTCTAAACCAAAACCCCAGGATGCAATCATGCTACTAATTTAAGAACTGCGGTGATTCACTTAAGAAATGTGGCAAGAAAAGTCGTAAAATGAGGCAAAACTCGCTTAAGAAATTTCTCACTTAGCGACATAAATGTTGAGCTCAGTTGTGGTTGTAAATTGAGGACTACCTACATTTCAGTCTCTCATTTTTTCATATTCATCCATTTCAGGGTCTCTAGCTTTCTCATTCCAGGACCCATAAATCTGGTTCATCTCATTGTCTGATTAGTTTTAAAAATTCTTTGGAAGCTCCCACTAAAATGTGAACGTTGTGCCTAGTTGTTTTTTTTTTAAAGGATTCATTTTTGTTCACGATGTAATGTATACATTTCCTCCAACATGTTCCTTAATGCATTACATTGTGTATAGTTTCATGAATATATGTATTTTTGTGCAGACTTTCCCCTAATGTGCATTTATTTTGTAAGAACTTAAGAGAAGGCAACTCAATTTCAGTTTACTTAGTGATTCAAAAAATAGGCAAGTTTATGTTCACTTTTTTTTCTTTTAGCATTCTCCAACCTGACACTCTAGAAATGATTTATAGGACCCATTTCTAGACCAACTGAAGGGTGCCAAATTGGGGAAGGTTATTGCAAAAGAAAAAAAAAAGAAAAAAATGCTGCCAAACTCTGTATCAACACGGACACTGTTGATGCTAAGCCAGTGAAACTGGAGAAATCTCCTGCAGGTAGTCAGATTAACAGAATAACAGTGTTGGAAGGGACCTTTGGAGGTCTTCTAGTCCAACCCCCTGCTCAAGGAGGAAACCCTGGCCTACACAATTAGAGACAAGTGTCTATCCAGCCCAGTCTCTTCCTAACAACCTCCAGTGTGGAAGCACCCAGAAATTCTGGAAGCAAGCTGTTCCACTGGTTAATTGTGACTGATTTCAGATTAACAGAGTTGGAAAGGACCTTGAAGGTCATCTAGTCCAACTCTCTGCCCAAGCAGGAGACTCTACACCATTTCTGACAGATGGCAGTCCAGACTTGGTTGAGAACAATCAACCCATAGAACAGAAGTTGTCTTCAGAAATTGTGGGAGCTTCATCACTAGAAACTTTCAAGAAGAGATTGGACAGCCATCTGTCAAAAATGGTGTAGGTTCTGCTAGGCCGGGGGTTGGACTAGATGACCTACAAGGGCCCTTCCAACTCTGTTATTCTATTATTATTCTGTTTGACATTAGAATAGAATAGAATAGAATAGAATGGAATGGAATGGAATGGAATGGAATGGAATGGAATGGAATGGAATGGAATGGAGTGGAGTGGGGTGGGGGTGGGGTGGGGTGGGGTGGAATGGAGTGGAATGAAAAAGAGAAGAGAAGAGAAGAGAAGAGAAGAGAAGAGAAGAGAAGAGAAGAGAAGAGAAGAGAAGAAATACGGAATGGAATGAAATAGAATAGAATAGAATAAAAAAATGGAACGAAGAATAGAGTAGAGTAGAGTACAGTAGAGTAGAGTAGAGTAGAGTAGGATAGAGTAGGATAGGATAGGATAGGATAGGATAGGATAGGATAGGATAGGATAGGATAGGATAGGATAGGATAGAATAGAATAGAATAGAATAGAATAGAATAGAATAGAATAGAATAGAATAGAATAGAATAGAATGGGACCTTGGAGGTCTTCTAGTCCACTCCCTGCTCAAACAGGAGATCGTATACCATTTCAGACAAATGGCTGTCCAGCCTCTTCTTAAAACCCTCCAGTGATAGAGCCCCCACAACTTCTGGATTGTCCCACTGGTTAATTGTTCTCGCTGTTAGGAAGTTTCTCCTTAATTCCAGGTTGCTTCTCTCCTTGATTAGTTTCCATCTGTTGTTTCTTCTCCTGCCCTCCGGTGCTTTGGAAAATAAATTGAAATAAATCAGTTTCACATTCCATTCTCAGGCTTTCAGCCGGCCAGTTTATTTCAGTTTGACACCTCTGGTTCCTGTCTCCTTGTCATCCTCCCTCCCTTTACCTACCCACCCAATCCCTCCCTCCCTAATTGCTTTCCCTCCCTCCCCTGCACTTTATGGCCGGATGCCAGCAAGGCGAAGCAAAGTTGGCAGGCCTGACAGCTCCCTACAGTAGGTTATTTTGATACGGAGAACTTCATTCCAACCAGGGTGCTGCTTCATTTATTCATTTAAACTTATTGGGCACCCCATGAAAGGCATATGAGTCGCGCATTTAGATACCCCTGGGCATATACACCCAGGGGTATCTAAATGCCACAGAATTGGTCTTGGTCTCATTTTTAGCAGAGTGCTGTTTTAAAGGAGAAGACCAGCATTCCTGGTATCCCTCCTTCAGTGGTCAACTTGAGTAAGTCTTTTACTTCTAACAAATTATTTATTTCTTTATATTGATTAGATTTGTTAAGGCCGTTGAGCTCCAAAAAGACTCTGGGAGACTTATAACATATCCAATATATTCAGTTAAAAAACGCACACAGTGAAAACAATATAGCAGATTTTTTCCCTCCCTCCTGGATCCCAAGAATACTTTTCTTGATTGTCCAAGCAAAAGTCTCCCATTGTCACTTCTGCTCCAGCGGATTTAGAAAAATCCTGATTTTTCTATACAGAAGTAAATTTGATTCTTGGCAAAACACAAGCAGAAAAAGACCAATTTTTGCTTAGCTCCCACCTTTCCTCATTTTAATTAAGGTGATAGTGGTTTGTCATTAAATATCCGTTACTTACAATTCCTTCTGTGGAGAAGAAGGGGAAATGGTGATAAGTGATGATTTTTCCTAGAGATCTGGGATTCTCTCAAGAATCCAGTAGTAATCTGAGAAAGGACAAGATAGGACGGGAAAGATAACCGATTAATGTAGAATTAGTGGACATATCTTAAGTTCCGATGGCAAGAAAGCACTAAAACGAAGCCTCCTAATTTGTGCCGTATTCTAGATTCTGTATCTTAACTGTAGATTTGGAGATACTAATATTTTCTTGACAATTAAAAACAGGATTAGTACATGTTTCCTAATTTGCCGATGGCAATTAACTTCTAAAATCTGCTAACCTTTCAGCAGTCTTCCTGTTATCATGGGGGAAAAAACTGACATTTAAATTCCACATACAAAGACTGAATGTGTAAGGACGGCACTGGTTTTATTTTTAAAAGAAGAGGATGTCGTGGGTTTTCATATTTTTAAATTCAGTATAATTACAGTCGGTGAGCAGCGATATAAAATACGGAAAGGATGACCAAAGGAACAAAAGCAATGAAGAATAATGACTTTAAAAAGCCCCAAATTGGGCCACCTTATTTTTTTTTTTAAGGAAACAGCTGAAAATAAAAACTTAGCAACATGATAATGGGATTCCAGTCTTACTGTAGGAAACCAGTTGTTTTTCCCAATCGGATTTTTTTTTAGAAGAAACATTATCAGATTCAGAATAGAGCTGGAAGGGACCTTGGAGGTCTTCTAGTCCACCCCCACCCCCGCTCAAGCAGGAGACCCTATACTATTTCAGACAGTGGCTGTCCAGTCTTTTCTTAAAAGCCTCCAGTGATGCAAGCAGTTCCACCGGTTAATTGTCCTCCCTGTCAGGAAATTCCTCCTCAATTCCAGGTTGCTTCTCCCCTTGATTAGTTTCCATCCATTGTTTCTTCTCCTGCCTTCAGGAACTTTGGAGAATAATTTGATCCCCTCTTCTTTGTGGCAGCCCATCAGATACTGGAATACTGCTATCATGTCCCCACTCATCCTCTATTTCGGTCACTAAATGAAGTGTTGTAAGTCAAGGACTACCTGAAATGGAACAAGGCAAAGGAGAAGCTCCAGAGCATTCTGGGAAAGAAGATTGAACCAATTGTTTCCAGATGGACAGAAAGTCCTTGATTTACAACCATTTGAAGCTACAAAGACATTGAAAAAGGCAACTTACAATCAGTCCTTGCACTTACAACCGTGGCAACATCTCCACGGTCACGTTAGAAAACGGCGTCGACCCTGGGTGGAAGCATCCTGGGGTCATGTGATATCACCATTTGCAACCTTCCCTGTTGGCTTCTGACATACAAAGTCAACAGGGAAAGCCATATTCGCTTAATAACCGCATGGTTCACTTAACAACCGTGGCAAAAATAAAGAGGTCATAACGTAGGGCGCCACTCAATTTGCAATGGCCTTGCTGAGCAGCAGACATTCTGGTCTCAATTGTGGTCATAGGTCAGGGACTACCTGTGCAATGACGTTTCTTGATTTGAAATCAGACTTTGAGTCTATTCCAAAGGACAGACTCAGGGAAAACAGCTTACCGTATTTTTTGGTGTATAAGATGCACTTCCCCCCCCAGCCCCCCACACAAGTGGGTGGAAATGACCGTGTGTCTTATAGAAAGAATGTTGCTGAAGCCTTGCCTGGATTGGGCAAACCAGTAGCAGTGGCAGTGGGAGGCTCCGCCCACCTGCCTGGATGCTTCTGCGCATGTGCAGAAGTGGTGCTCGCGTGCCCGCGAGCAAACCAGCAGCGATGGGTTTTGAAACCTGCCCCTGCTCTTCACGTCCCATTTTCAACCTGTTCCAGGCAGCGGGGATAGGCGCCTGGTATGGGCCAAAATTGGGACACACGGAGGCTGAAAAATGGGGCACGCGGCAGCGGTGCTAGGTGGCAGCGGCGATGGACAGTGGTGATCCCCGCAGCCTTTAACAGCTGATAGGCGGTATTCTGGGAGGCCATTCCAAGTGTCAATCAGCTGCTCCTGCTAAATCAGGCTGTGCTGAAGTTGACCAGAATGTTTGGTGTTTGCTGCAAGGAGGCAAATTGCTGGGAGGCAGAATCTTATAGTCTGGGGCATCTTATCATCTGAAAAATACAGTATATTGGAGTTCCCTCTGGTTTGGAATTTATCTGAACTTTGTATTTCTCTGAGCTCCAACCCAGAAGGAATTCCACTTTCTTAAAAATGGTGACAAGCATTTGGCAGGGTTGCCGTAGGGCCCTGATGCAGCCATTCTTCCTCCTACTCAGGTAGGTCTTAGGAGAAATCCGTGATGTTAGCAGAAGGTTATAAAGAGGGACGCTGATCAGGAACTACTCCAAACCAAAATTACGGTCTTCTCTGGAAGACCAAGCTGCCATAAACATCAGTGGCAAATTGGAAATCATAACATTGAACGCATTCCAGCTTTTCAATACCTTGGCATCATGTTCAGGCTTTCGGAAACTAGAGGGAAGTGAATCAATCTATCATTGGCAAAAGTTAATACTAGTGTCAAGGCAATTCTGTGGGTCCGCCCCCTTCTAAAGGGGGGCATTTGTTTGTTCTGTTAAATTTCAAGGTCACTCCACCCCAGGTGACTCTGGGCAGCTTGCAACTACAATTAAGGAAGGACCAAAGGAAGCTAGCAGAAAAACCTCATGAATGTCTTTTTTTTAAAAAAAGGCACAATATAACAAAGCAACTCTCAATACTCCAAAACTTGGAGAACTTGGAGAAAGTCTTCAGAGACATTTGGAAAGACATCGGAGTGTTGAAACCTTACAAATCTTTGGTGTTCCAGAGAACAACAGTCTGATAGAAAAGGCACACATAGGTTGCGCTGTTTAAGCAATCTTAATGGACAGATAGAAATTATCAGAGATACAGGTAGAGGTACAGAAGTAGGTACAGGCCTACTTCTTCTTCTTCTCCATCATCTTTTAACCACCCCATAATCCCTTGTGGAGTGGAGTCTGGGCAACTGAATGGAGCTAGCAGAGTATTTTACTGGCCAGATGCCCTTCCTGTTGCCAATGTGGAGTTTTGTTCAGCAATATATTCTCATTGTGCCCAGAGAGAGGAATATCAGCCCCTACCAAAGATCAAACTCACAGCCTCCTGATTGTGAGGTGAGAGCTCCACCTCTACTTGGGGGTATGTATAATGGGTGGAAACTAGTCAAGGAGAGATTCAACCTAGAAATAGGGAGGAATTTTCTGACAGTGAGAACAATCAACCCATGGAACAGAAGTTGCCTTCAGAAGTTGTGGGAGCTTCATCACTGGAGGCTTTCAAGAAGAGACTGGACTGCCATCTGTCAGAAATGGTTGCTTTGTGTGCTTTCCTTAGCAGGGATGGGTTCTATTTAACTTTACTATCGGTTTGCAACGGGGCCGAATTCTGAGGAGAGAAATCCTCCCATTTTTGTTTAGGTCACTTTGAGTTGGGTGATCTCTTACAATCCCCTTTGAAAAGTCAGTCTCAAGATGTATTGAGCAGAATTCCTTTACCTTTAGCTGATGTCTAATTAGTCTCTGGTGTCATCTAGTCAATTAGTCACTTTGGCTACTTTGAATTTGTGTTACCTCAACCCTTTCCTCTCCTGGATCCCTTCAGTGGGAGCTGAAGACTCCTTAGCTCTCAGCAGTCTCTGACATTCAGACTTTATTATGGCGTATTTTTATGGGTCGATCTAACTGGGATTCCCTTGTTGCAATTAATGAGTACCTTGCGGTGTTCCTCTTCTTTATTAAGCCTTCTAATATGAGCTCCTTGCTCTTCTCTTGGATTATTTGGTTACAGAAGAAGAGGTGGGAAGCAGCACTTACTTCTGGTTTCTAGCAAAAAAAAAAATGGGTTCACTTAATGACCACCACAAAAAAAAATCATAAAATCAGATCAGTCAAATAATGACTGCTTAACCTCCAGCATGATTTATAAATGTAATTCCAGGCCCAATTGTGGTTGTAAGTCAGCAGCTGTACTGAGACAATGTCCTTGCTGTCAGAATGCCTGTTTTGCGTGGAAAAGGATCCGGAACTCCCTAAAAGTTATCCTGAAAAACATGGAAATAGATTGATCACGTTCTTTCCATATCTAAACAGCTTCCTGAATCTGAAGGCACTCCCAAGGACCATGGACAGCACCAGATAGTAGAGGAGAGAAACTGTTGGGCTTGCCATCTTCTAAGACAGGGGTCTCCAAACTTGCCAACTTTAATACTTAAACACAGTTTAACAGAGTTGGGAGGGAGGTCATCTAGTCCAACCTTGTGAAGAAGCTATGCTGGCTGAGGAATTCTGGGAATTGAAGTCCACAAGTCTGAGAAGTTGCCAAGTTTGGAAACCCCTGTTCTAAAGAATTGTGTACAAGAAGGACAGGCAGAGCCTAGGGATGGAGTTAAGAGAGGAATTAGTCTAGAGTTGTTAAGTTCCCACAAGCAGAGGTCTTCAAACGTGGCAACTTTAAGACTTGTGGACTTCAGCTACCAGCTACACAGGCTGGAGAATTCTGGGAGTTGAAGTCCACAAATCTTAAAGTTGCCAAGTTTGAGGACCCCTGCCCACAAGGATCCATCCCCTCTTGAATTCAGTTTACTCCTATCTGACATTAATTTAATGCTGACCGTTAGTTGACTAGATTCTTGTGTACAGGTATGAGGAATAAAGCAGCTTAACTGGAACTTGAGGTGTTTTCCTGATTTTTTGCACCTTAAAATAAGAAGGCATGAGCCTTCTACCCCCTGACTAAAATATTTGAAGGCCAAACTGATGCTGTGTCTTTAAGCGTGGCCATACTTCCTGGCACTGGATGCAGAGAATACAAAGATGCAAAGTCATCTCCTTGCTTCAGCCTTCCAACCAGATTTAGTGGGCGCAGAAATGATTCCCTTCTTGTTCTTCCATCTGTCTGGAGCCTGACAGCTCTAATAATGATGCACTGAAAGGGAAGAGAAGAGTTTAGGAGAGCTAAATTCCATTCCAGGGGCTCTCTTCTGTAAAACTCAAAGTTTCTTCAAAGGAGAGCAATGGATCTAGAGCAAATTCAAATTCAGAATAGAGCTGGAAGGGACCTTGGGGGTGGGGGGTCTTCTAGTCCAACCCCCTGCTCAAGCAGAAGACCCTATACCATTCCAGGCAAATAGCTGTCCAGTCTCTTCTTAAAAACCTCTAGTGATGGAGAACCCACAACTTTTGGAGGCCTCATTCCACTGGTTAATTGTCCTCACTGTTGGAAAGTTTCTCCTTAGTTCCAGGTTGCTCCTCTCCTTGATTAGTTTCCATCCATTGCTTCTTGTCCTGCCCTCTGGTGCTTTGGAGGATAATTTGACCCCCTCTTCTTTGTGGCAGCCCCTCACACACTGAAATACTGCTATCATGTCACCCCTAATCCTTCTTTTCTCTAGACTAGCCAAACCCAAATCCTGCAACTGTTCTTCATATGTTTTAGCCTCCAGTCCTTTAATCATCTTAGTTGCTCTTCTCTGAACTTGTTCTAAAGTCTCAGCATCATTTTTGCTATCTGGTGACCAAAACTGGATGCAGAATTCCAGGTGTAGCCTTACTAAGGTTTTATAAAGTGGTACGAATGTTTCACGTGATTTTAATTCTATGCCTCTGTTTATATAGCTTATATGTTTATAAGTGATTGTCCATTAGCACTCCCAAGTCTCCCTCAATCTCCCCCAAGATGAACTTCCGATAGTTGTGCAGATCCCTGCCTTTGCTGGGTGGAGAATTCTGGATTAGGATTAAAATCTACATATCTGGGAAGATTTTTGGAAAGATTTGTTCAATTGGATGCTGAGAAGTGAAGAGTTGCAGAAGATGAAGCTGTCCATTTTCTCCCTTTGCCCTCTCCGTGGCGGAAAAAAAAAGAGATGAATTATTAAGAGTTTAATGACCCCATCTTGGAGGGGTTGGGGAGGGGGGGCTGCAATTGGGAAGCTGAGTGAGTTGCATCAGGCTCCTGGGTCATTGTTTCCCCACCTGTTCTTATTTATTTATTTATTGTATTTATTGGTTCGATTTATATGCCTCCCTTCTCCAGAGACTCAGGGCGGTTTACAAAGTGTTAAGCAATAGCCTTCATACTTTTGTATATACCTGCTTAGTAGGGCTTTAGCCCCCCCATAAGCGATGTTCTTTTTTTATATATATACAAAGTCAGCTTATTGCCTCCACAATCCAGGTCCTCATTTTACCTACCTCGGAAGAATGGAAGGCTGAGTCAACCTTGAGCCTGGTGAAATTTGAACTCGCAATAATTGCAGGCAGCTGGCAGCTAAGTACTACTTTAACAGCACTTTAGTCCGCTGCTCCACCAAGGCTCCAAGGTTCCAATTCCAATTGGAATTGTTAAATCCTAAACCAGGGGCCCCCAACTTGGCAGCTTTAAGACTGCTTTAAGCACAGCTGGCTGGAGAATTCTGGGAGTTGAAATCCACAAGTCATAAAGCTGCCAAGTTTGAAGACCTCTGTCCTAAATAGAGGACATAGCAAAATCCTTGCATATTTGGCTGGTTGAAAAAAAATGCCATGGGGGCGGGAGGGCAGTTTTGGTCTGAGGAAAAATAAGTAGCTGTGAAAAGTTGAAGTGCCCCTCTGCCCCCCACCCCCACCCCCGGGTTCCTCTCCTGCTGCTCTGATTAAATTTAGAAAGCCTCGCTTTGGATCGAAACAGCCAAAGCATTGCCTTCGGAGATCTACCAGGTCACATCTAATTTAGCCCTTAAAAAGAAGCTTCATTGGACAAAGTGGGGCTCATGCCTGGTAAATACACAATGGGAAGTGGGGGGTGGCAGCTCTCTCTCTCTCTCTCTGCATGACTGCATTGCAGCAAACATCAAAGATTGAAAATGATATTGAAGAACCCTAAGGGGAAGTCAGGAATCTTACCGTCAGTCTGTTGCTTTTCCTGAATTTTGTAGCTTGTGGATTTGAAAACGTGCCCTGGCCCATCGGTTCCATCAGTGGTCCCAGCTAAGTACTGGGTGCAGGTCGTAAGCGGAAGGGAAGGGGATCTTTAGAATCATCAAATCTCTTCATAGAATCATGGGGACCTTGGAGGTCTTCTAGTCCAACCCTCTGCCCAGGGGAGGAGTCCTGTACAATTCTATATCAATCTTGAAAACCTCCAGAGATGGAGCACCCACAACTTCAGAAGGCAAGCTGTTCCATTGATTAATTTTTCTCACTCTTCGGAAATTTCTCCTTACATCTACGTTGGATCTCTCCTTAATGATCTTCCACTACTTGCTTCTTGTCCTTCCCTCAGGTCTTTGCAGTGTAGGTGTACAGAGAAGAGCAGTCAAGATGATGAGGGGACTGGAGGCTAAAACACACCATGAATGGTTGCAGGAACTGGGCTTGGCTAGTCCAGTGAAGAGAAGAACCAGGGGAGACAGGATAGCAGTCTTCCAATATTTGAGGGGTTGCCACAGAGAGGAGGGGGTCAAGCTATTTTCCAAGGCACCCAAAGGCCAGACAAGGAATAATGGATGGAAACTGATCAAGGAGAGATTCAACCTGGAAATAAGGAGGAATTTCCTGACAGTGAGAACAATCAACCCATGGAACAGAAGTTGCCTTCGGAAGTCATGGGAGCTTCATCCCTGGAGGCTTTCAAGAAGAGACTGGATTGCCATCTGTCAGAAATGATGTAGGGTCTCCTGCTTGGGTTGGGGGTTGGACTAGATGACCTCCAAGGTCCCTTCCAGCTCTGTTAATGGTGAATTCTCTCTTCTCTGTGACAGCCCCTCAAATAATGGAAGACAGCTACCATGTCCCCCCCACAATCCTTCAGCAGGCTAAACATACCCAGTTCCCTCAACTGTTCATCGTACCATTCATCCTGCAGACTCTTTTATCATCTTTGTTGCTCTTCTTTGTACTCTTTCTAGGGTCTCAAACATCTTTTTTTGCATTGTGGTGACCAGAACTAGATGCAGGATTCTAAGGATGGTCTAACCAGTGCAGTATAAAGCGAACCTATCACTTCTCGTGATCTTGAAGCTTTTGATGCAGCCCAGGACTGCATTGCCATTTTTGGCAGCTGCAACTGTTGTGGCCCACCAGCGGCCTGTGCAGATTGTTGCTGATCCCGATGATGAGGAGGCTGGTGTGGTGCCAGCAGCCTGTGCAGACAGCGCTTGAGTCAGACAGCGAGGAGGCTGGAGAAGAGGTGGTGCCAGAGGCAGGGATTCAGCCAGGGCCTTCAGAACCTCCAGAGAGGCTCCTTTAAGTGAAGAGGATTAAGAGGAGGAGCCTCTTCTCAATGCACAAGCACGCAGAACGGCCAAAAGGAAGGAGTGACTCCTCAGGAGGAGGTCTCCTCGAGAGTAAGGCTTGGGGCTAACTGGCCACTCCCTTAACCTACTTAAGAAAGAACGCAGCTTGCAACAAGCTGCAGGAAACAACTTTAGTTCGCTAATCATCGTGTTGGGATGTCTCTGCAACCTTGCTTCTGGGCTTTCTGCCAACTACAGTAAGACTCTGACTATCTTATCTGTGGAATTCTGGCAGGATGCTAAGAACGCTTATTAACAGCCGGCATTTGCTAAAACTGTGTTATTTGAATAAACTAAGTTTTGTTCAGAGTTCGTGTGTGCTCTGTGTCTTCGGGATCCGTAGTCAGGGCAGGCAGCAACACACTCCTGGCTCTTACTTACGTGGTGGTCCTCGATCCCACTCACAGTTATAGGTGGCGCAGCCAGGTGCCACCGATTCTGTACCTGTGCATTTGGTTTTTCCTGCCCGTGTGCAAAACCTTACTTTTCTCACCTCAAATCTGCATCTTATTAGTTAGGGCCTGGTGTTCAAGTTTGTGAAGATCCTTGAACTCACAGCCTCCTGATTTCTAGCCAAGTTCCTTTACTACTATAGCAAGCTGCGCTCTCTAAGTCAATTTAAAGTCCCTGTTGTGATGGATAGTATGATTGTTTGTTGTTCCCTAAAGAACAACCACTTTCACCCAATTTTGAGTAATTTATTCAGGTTTGAAGAACACTAGTCTAGTTGAATAGCTTTCTGTTCTTTGGACTATGACCAAATCCAATTCAACAACCACACAAGTATCCTTCTGAAAGTAAGATTGGGATTACCGAATTGGTTTATAACTTGCAACTTCTCTAATATTAACATGGAAGCCCTTAGTGAGAAACTTTAGCTTCGTTTTTCAGGATGACCAGACCCCGAAGCTAGTAGATGAACTCATTCCGCCTTTCGAATGATAGATATTCTGGGGAAGTTATGGTGGATGCCACAGAGTTTGACTGAAATGTAAATTAGCTGGCACTACGGGAAAAGTAATTTTCTGCTTAGATTTGAGTCTCTCATCTAGTTGGTTCCAACAGTCATAATTAGTGTGTACTTTTGAGCAACTGAGCTCCCAAGGAGGATGAAACTTTGCTAATGGGAAAGGAGGAGGGGCAAAGAGGATCAGATCGGTGTGATTAATGAACCATAAATCCATGTTTAATCAAAGGTGAAGCAACAAACTAATTTGACATGATTTTTCAGCCCCATAAAAGGACTCGGGTTGGGTCCAGGGTGTGATTTCGCGGCAGCCATTTCCCCCTGTCCGAACGGGGAGCTGCCTCTTGAAACCCACCAACCCATGAGAATTTGACTTTAAGCTGCTTCAGGAAAGGTTACCTGGAGAGAGCGTCTCCCATTCGTTGCGAAATTTATTTCCTGATGAATCCAATTTACATTAATGCGGGCTCATTAAAAGATAATTATTGTGCCACAGAGAGAAACGCTGCATCCATCAATGAAATGCCTCTAATTGTTTTAGTCGTATGATAAAGAGATAATCTTGCACCGAGCTTTTTCATTAATGCCACTCATATAAATGTCAAAACTGAATTTTTTTTTTTAAAAAAAATGTACCAGGCTGCCAAAACATAATTGTCTCATTATTCTTGTTGCTATTGTTATCGAAATCTGGACACCTGGTACCTGGAACCCTTTGCACAGCCTTGCTCACCGCTGGCATTTTCTATTTGATAGATTTCTTAGAGTCTTTATACAAAAATGCAAATATCGGCGAACATGTTTAGCTTGTCAAGTAAAGATCAGAGCAGAATGTGCCTGGCGCAGTCTTCTGCACGCATAATTGAGAATAAACTGCCCTGAACAGCAGTGACTGGGACACCCCTCCAAAAATATTAATGGAAGAAGAAAATGCATTTATTTTGCTGGGGGCAGTAAATATTTGGGGAAGGGGAGGATGATTTTTGGCAAAGTACTGCGAAGTGTAGTTTCAAGGTTAAGATTCGTGGGACAAACGGCACCTATCATCCTGTACCACATTGGGTTTATGTTATGCTTTAATTGCACAGCTTGTTGGTCTAGGGTGCAAGAGCTCTTACACCCTTTTCACCTTTCTGTTTCTGTTCTGAATTGTACAAAATACACTTTTAAGTGTGTGTGTGTGTGTGTGCGTGTGCGTGTGCGTGTGTGTGTGTTTCCTTTAAGCCAGGTTCTTCCTATGTAACCAAGATTTTTCTGGAATCACAATTGAGTGAAATCCCATTCACTACTTTCTGGGTTCCTTTCTCTATCTTTTCATTCTGGCAGCCAGCAAACCTCTGTGAGGTTTATATATATTTGTATGTCTTTGGTTATCTCCCGGGTAAAATTGGAAGTGCTCCTAGGAGCATGAAGCCGAAAACACCAGCCTGATGATGACGAATGAGACTTCGTCGAAACGTCGCCAAGACACTTCCAATTTTACACGGGAAATAACCCGAATAACCAAAGACCTACATACAAACACCCGCGAAAACCTCAGAAAACAAATATATATATTTGTTTATATTGTGTATATTATCTACCCTGTTTTCCTGAAAATAAGACCCAACCAGAAAATATGCCCAGCATGACAGGATGCTCATAATATAAGCCAAAATAAGCCCCAGTTAAGATTGTTAGCCAGATGGACACATTTAGTACCGCATTTCCCCGAAGATAAGACCTAACAGAAAAATAAGCCCTAATGCTTCTTTTGGAGCAAAAATTAGGAGATAGATAGATAGATATCTGCTAAATTGGCAGTGCTAAAAGCACCAAATGAGGATTATCTCTGATGATTTGTCATGTTATAACCAGTTGAATGTACTTTTGTGTCTCTCTGTGTGTGCATGTGTCTTTAAGAATATAGGTAGGTCTGAGGTTGCCAGACAAATAGAAATGAAGAGAAGCGCTTCTAGATCAGTGGGTTTTACAGGCAGTCCTCAATTTACAACCATTTGTGTAATGACTGTTCAAAGTTACAATGGCACTGAAACAAGTGACTTATGACCGTCTTTTACCCTTACAACTGTTGAAGCATCCCCATGGCCATGATCAACATTCGGATGTTTGGCAACTGGCTCATATTTATGACGGTTGCAATCTCCTGGGGTCATGTGACCCCCTTTTTTCCACCTTCTGACAGGCAGAGTCAATGGGGAAGCCAGATTAACAACCCTGTTACTAACTTAACAACTGCAGTGATTCACATAACAACTCATAAAATGTGGGAACAACTGTCTTTATCAATGGAAATTTCGGGGTCAGTTGTGGTCGTAAGTCAAGGACTTCCTGTGTTAACATGCCTGACCACAGCTGCCTCTCAGACAATGTGGGGTGAGGACCCAGAGCCAGAGGCTTGGGTTGTGCGTACAGATGCTCAGAGCCCCCTTTCTGATTAGCTGTGTGTCTCCTTGAGTGACCTTGCAGTCTCTGGGCAGTCCCCTCCCTTGCGTAGAATAGTTGTGAAGACAAAGCAGGAACCCCTTCACACATGGCATCCCGAGCCTTATTTATACCCCAATAAATACCCATAAGGATAAGCTTAGGAAAAGAATATGAAAAACACGACAAAATAACTCACACGTAAAATACAGCAGCAGATCTGTAAAAGCGGCATTAAAATAACATGGATATGGAATAGTGTAAATAATAGAATCAGACTGCTCGCACCGAGCCCATTGATTAAAATTGGGCCCCTAGTGGCCATCTATCAGCTCGTGCTTATTCCACTCATAACTCCCGGCGCAGCCCTCCTTGCAAGCGTGCGGAGGGAAAAGGAGAGCCTGCAGCAAACACCCAGGCTGGCACTAAGAATTATGACGCCGCTGATGTACGGTCACCATCTGGTTTGTTTAGCTGACCCTCTGCTTGCTCAGCCTTGCATAACGAAGAGAGGGGGGTTTAAAAGCAAGTTGTTGGGGCTCACAGCAGTGGGTTAAAGCCAAGGGAGCTTGCTTTGGTGATCCAACCAAGGTCACATATAAAGCAGGCTTGATCATTTAGCACAGGGGTTTTCGAACTTGGGAACTTTTAAGACTTGTGGATTTCAACTCCCAGAATTCCCCAGCCAGTCCACAAGCCTTAACGTTGCCATGTTTGGAGACCCCCTCCTAATGTAGTGCAACGATCTGTCGCATTTTTCCATCGGCAGACAGATTTTTGAGAATTTTGAGAACATGTCATGGGGCCACTCATAACCAGGCTCTTCGAAGGACCATACGTAGTCATATCTACTCCACCTGCTGGAGAGGCTAGGCAGGGAATGCTATGGGTCCCCACTCCTAAGGAGGTCCATCTACCAGGACCAAGAGGAAGAGCCTTCTTCGTGGTGGCTCCCTCCCTGTGGAACATCATCCCTACAGAGATTAGATTGTCCTCCACTATTGACCCTTTTTCACAAGGCCCCGAAGATGTGATTCTGCCAATGGGCCTGGGGTCCCCAGAATGGGATGGAGCCCATCAAGTGGCTTGTCTGATTGTTGTCATCCGGAGGTGGGGAGGTTTTCAATTATTGCATTGGGGTTTTATCTGCTGGGAGTCACCAAGAATGGGTTAGGTGGTCATACAAGTTTTCTAAAATAAATAAAGTTGATAAGGCTAAACTGTACAATGAACCCTTGAGGGAACTAGATGTAGGTATGATGCAATGGCTCAGCTGAAAGACACTGAGCTTGTCAGCTGGAAAGCTGACAGTTTGAGACCTGAGCGCTGCATGATGGGATGAGCTCCTGTTATTTGCCCCAGCTCCTGCCCACCTAGCAATTTCAAAGCATGCAAAAGTGAGTAGATAAATAGGTACCACTTCGGTGGGGAAGTAACAGTGTTCTGTGCACCTCTGGCATTTAATCATACTGGCCGCACACCCATGGAAGTGTTTTCAAACAACACTGGCGCCTTCAACTAAGAAGCAGAGATGAGCACCATCCCTTAGTGTAGAGGTGTCAAACTGGCAGCCCGCAGGCCAGATGTGTCACTCACAGGCCACGCCCACCCCAGCTCCGCAAATGGGAAAAACATTGTGAAACAAGATGCCGTGAGTTTGACACCCATGTCCTAGAATCAAATACCTTTACCTTTATCTATGTCTAACCTATTGAAGAGAAGAAAGTAGGGGTGATAGGGTAGCAGTCTTCCAATATGTGAGGAGCTGTCACAGAGGAGAGGCTCTTCACCTATTTTCCAAAGCACGTGAGAAGTAAGGGGTGAAGATCATTAAAGGAAGATCCAAGCTAGAACGCGGGAAAAATTTCCAGCCAGTGAGAACAATTTATCTGTTGAATGCTTTCCTTCAGAAGTTGTGGGTGCTCCATCACTGGAGGTTTTCAAGGAGAGTCTGAAATGGTATAGGGGTGGACTAGAAGACCTCCAAGGTCCCTTCCAGCCAAATATTCTGTGTTCTAAATGAAATGGCTGCAAGGAGAGACAAATGCCTTTCATCGGAAGGCAAACTGGCAAAGGTGTTTCCCTAACATCCCTTCTGGGTTTAATTGAATTGAAAACATTCAGGGAGGCAGTAAATGAGTCTCCCCCACCCAAACATCTGGAGAGACCTTTAGATGAGGATCTAGGGCAATAAGGGAGACCAGCCCATAGTTTCTTCAGTTCTTGTCAGTTGTCTCTGCTGCCTAATTGCAGGAGGACGAGGGGAGGCTGGAAAGCGGCCTGCTGAAAAATGATCTGATGTGGCAACTCAAGGAAAGAGCCTTTCAGGGAGATTTTGCCTTCCTGCCTTAGCCTATTAGTGAGTTAATTGATGCTGAGAAATTCCGCATTTACCCCAGACAAGCATTAAAGAGGCCTTACTGAAATGCATGTCATTCTTGCTTCTTTGGTCTTGCCAGCTACGTGAGGCTTGACGCTGCCGAAGATAGATGGGAAATGTTATAAGCCAAAAGTCGAGCTGCAGGACATTCGTTTTTCCTAGAACAGTTTACAAAGCATTATCAACAACAATAACAATATATGGTGGTTTAAAAAAAAAAACCTTGAATGTGGAAACAGCCTTCAGAGTATCTATGCAATTCCATGATATTAAAAAGCTTGGGAGGTGTATTTTTTTAAGAAAAGAAAAGGCATTTCTTGGCACCAGAAAGGTATTAAAGGACTGGGTGGGTATTACAGGCTTGGGAAGGTGCCAAGCGAGAAGTCCTCCTCCTTGAACATCTGTAAGAAAAACATGCAGAGTAGAGTCTCTGATGACAGCCTTAAAGTATGGGAAAGAACCCAGGAGAACAGATGTTCTTGTCCCAAAAATATACAGATTAATAGAAGCATCTTAAATCTATATTGATCATAATTTGGCAATGGCTGAAAATCATACAGAACTGACGTGGTTCACTCAAATGCCCTTCCAAGCAATGAGCTTGATCTTTAGATAAGCATTCTTCTGCAAAGATTAAATGTTACTTACTTGGATTCAGGTTGCTATCTGTGAGTTTATGTAGCACGACCCACTTCATTGGGGTCTCCTGGAATGGTACCTTTCAGCAAAGCACCTGAGACCAAAGG
Source organism: Masticophis lateralis (assembly GCA_030761175.1). Taxonomy (NCBI): domain Eukaryota; kingdom Metazoa; phylum Chordata; class Lepidosauria; order Squamata; family Colubridae; genus Masticophis; species Masticophis lateralis. Next base: position 21,235,167 of record JAUDYJ010000012.1, on the reverse strand, counting down.
CAGAAAAGTCCACATAGAATAGAATAGAATAGAATAGAATAGAATAGAATAGAATAGAATAGAATAGAATAGAATAGAATAGAATAGAATAGAATAGAATAGGAATAACACAAGGAATTTGTCTTGGTGCATACGCTCTCAGTGTACATAAAAGAAAAGATACATTTGTCAAGAATCATAAGGTACAACACTTAATGATAGTCATAGGGTACAAATAAGCAATCAGGAAACAATCAATATAAATTGTAAGGATGCAAGCAGCAAAGTTACAGTCATACAGTCATAAATGAGAGGAGATAGGTGATAGGAACAGGGAGAAGATTAATAGTAGTGCAGACTTAGTAAATAGTTCGACAGTGTTGAGGGAATTATTTGTTTAGCAGAGTGATGACGTTTGGGAAAAAACTGCCTTGTGTCTAGTTGTTCTGTGTGCAGTGCTCTATAGCGTTGTTTTGAGGGTAGGAGTTGAAACAGTTTATGTCCATATAAACCATAACATTCTGGATAAAGAGGACCATTGGTTTGAAAAAGGGGGTAAAAGAGGCCATTTGTGTTAAAATTGAGCATCCCTCTCTCAGCAGAGGGGGAGAAATAAGATGCCACCTATGTCTGGTCTACAACAAAGTCCATTCAGCAGTGCCAAGAAGGTTCCACCCTCATTTGCTCCCTGATTCAGATGACCCTGAGGGCACAGATAAACCACCGAGGGTAGGGGTGAAATCTAAAATTTGTTATTACAGGTTCTGTGGGCGTGGCTTGATGGGGGTGATGGTAATGTGACTGGGTGGGCGTGACCAATTTTTTTCCCTTTAAAACCATTTTTTCTACAGCCTCTTTGTTTTTTTTTCCTTTTAAAAGCCTTTGATGATCCCAGCTGAGCCGCGCGATCATCAGAGGCTTTTTTTTTTTACTTTTAAAACCATTTTTTCTACAACCTCTTTGGTGAAGAGGTTGTTAAAATGCTTTCAAAAAGCTCTGATGATCCCAACTGAGTTGCTTGATCAGCAGAGACTTTTTTTCTTTTAAATGACTCTGACGATCAGGCAACTCAGCTTGGATCATCAGAGGCATTTTTAAAAAGGGGGGGGTCTTTTAAAAGCCTTTGATGATCCCAGCTGAACCGCGCGATCATCAGAGGCTTTTTTTTTACTTTTAAAAGCATTTTTTGGCCGAAGAGGTTGTAGAAAAAATGCTTTTAAAAGTAAAAAAAAAAGCCTCCGATGATTGTGCGGCTCAGCTAGGCATGTGGGGTTGAGGGGGCAGGGATTTTTGCTACTGGTTCTCCGAACCACCCGTCTCCATCGCTACCAAATCGGGAGCATTTCACCCCTGCCCAAGGGGCTCCAAGAGCTCTTAGGAGGAGTGCTAATGACCAGATGACTGCAAAGAATTATGATCCTTCCAACCCCACCCCCATGCTGTCAGAACTAATCCTTCTACTGCCCTCACCATCCTGCCTGAACCGATGAAGCTTCTTGGATGAGAAGCAAAACTACTACCCTTCTTCTTCTTCTTCTTCTTCTTCTTCTTCTTCTTCTTCTTCTTCTTCTTCTTCTTCTTCTTCTTCTTCTTCTTCTTCTTCTTCTTCTTCTTCTTCTTCTTCTTCTCCTTCTCCTTCTCCTTCTCCTTCTCCTTCTCCCTCCTCCCTCCTCCCTCCTCCCTCCTCCCTCCTCCCTCCTCCTTCCTCCTTCCTCCCTCCTCCTCCTCCTCCTCAAAAAAAAGGTTGACTTTTGAAAAAGCAAAATTAAGGAAAAATTGAGAACAATTAATCAGTGGAAGGGCTTGTGGGTGTTTCATCACTGGAGGTTTTTAAGAAGAGAATGGACAGCCATTTGTCCAGAACATTATAGGGTTGGAGTAGAAGACCTCTAAGGTCCCTCCCAGCCTTATGATTCTATGATTTAGCTTAACTGTTCCAAAGAAGGACCTCATTGGTTCTTTTCTACAGCTAGATTCCTCTGCTTCTCTTTTGCTTTATTAGATGGATATTTTAATGAATGTTCTTTACACTTTGATAAATGTGTAACGAACAGGGAGAATGTTCTTGACATTTATTCCTAACGATACAAATAGAACATCCTGCAAAAACACGACCAGGCCCCATATTTTGAGAAGTCTTGGATAATTGAGGAGGAAAAGAGAAGGGCGGCACAGACATGCGACAAATACATAAATAAAAGGCCACACTGCTTTGCAGCTCACTGGCCCTTTCTCCTTATTAAGCAAGGAAAGCCTTATTTACTCCTCTTTTGGCATCTGGCTCCCTTGGATATGCTTGCAAATATGCATTCCGAGGGAAGTGAAGACGTTCCAAACAATCGATAAAGAAGTTTTCATTTGCAAGGCTGCCCATTTTGAAATATCATCAGCCCGTCCCATTGATTTTCGAAATAAAACTTAACCGGAGACTCTCTCCCAGGAATTGGGGAGATTGATTTGCTCACAAAGTTACCCACTGGAAAGAAAACTGATGTCCAAAGTCAATAGAGATGCAAATATGGGGGTCGGAATTTTTTAAAAAAAATAATCTCTCCACGAAGATTATCTTCCAGATTTTTATTGCTTTTATTGCTTTTGATGTGCTTAGTTTTATAGTTTTGACATGGCTTTGTATGTTGTTGGGACTTTTACTTGGGAGCTGGCCAGAACTGGCCATAGGATGTAGATTAAACACAGGCAGTCCTTGACTTACGACCACAATCGAGCCCAACATTTATGTCGTTGAGACATTTGTTAAGTGAATTTCGACCCTTTTCTTGCCAGAGTTGTTAAGTGAATCATTGCTGGCATTGAGTTGGCTTTGTTTGTTGGAAGGTCACAAAAGGAGAATCAGATGACCCCGGGACACTGCAACTGTCATAAATATGGGTCAGTTGCCAAGCACCTGAATTTGGATCACGTGATGCTGCAATGGGCATAAGAGTGAAAAAGGGTCATAATAAATCATTTTTTCCAGGGCTGTTGTAATTTTGAATGGTCACTAAACGAACTGTTGTAAATCGAAGACTTCTTCTTCTTCTTGGCATATTCCCACTGGTACAGGATCTGCTTTTCGGACCATTGAATGCCATTTTGCACAGTCAGCTGCGTTTCCAGGGCACAGGCCCACAACTTGCATATCTTTGTTGATGATGTCTTGCCATCTCTGTTTTGGGCACCCATGAGGTCCCTGGCCATTGACTTCTAGTTGATAGGCAGTCTTAGCAAGGTGCTGCTCTCTGAACGTGTCTATACCAGCCGAGTCGACCTTCTCTCATCTTCTCTAGAATTGGTGCCATACCAAAATGCTGTCAAATGGTGTCATTTGTGATGTGGTCAAGAAGGGAGATGCCCGATATCCAACAGAGCCTTTGCATTTCCACAGCATTGAGAGAGCTTTTGGTCTCTGTTGTTGCTGCCCAGCATTCAGTGCCATACGGTGCAAGAGGGTGGATGGTTGTCTTGTAAATCTTAGATTTAAGACAGGTTGGCATACGTCTGTCACGTAACACACCAGTGAGTTCTCGCCAACGCATCCAGGCTGCCTTCACCCTTGCTCGCACCTCGCCATTGATGTTGCTGTTGCCTTGGAAGTGGGATCCCAGATACCGAAAAATGTCCCCCTTTTTTAGATTTTCTCCATTGATTTGAAGCGTTCCAGGGATGGTGACAGTCTAAGTCAGAGGTCTTCAAACTTGGCAGCTTTAAGACTTGTGGACTTCAACTCCCAGAATTCTTCTGGGAGTTGAAGTCTACAAGTCTTAAAGCTGCCAAGTTTGAAGACCTCTGGTCTAAGTACTTGGTTTTCTTGATGTTGAGGCGAAGTCCGAAATGGTTGAGGCCATCATTCCATGTTTGAACTTGCTGCTGTAGTCCACCTCTGGTGGTGAAAGCAAGCATAACATCATCAGCATAGAGCATAGTCCAAGGTGTGTCTGCTACAGGTCATACATGATGGTCTCCATGACCAACATAAACAGAAGTGGTGACAGTGCAGAACCCAACCATCACCGGGAAACATTGTAAGTCAAAGATTACCTGTAGTTTAATAAAGGAGAATATTTGTAGCTCAGTGTTGACACGAGAAGTCCTTGCTGCTCTCTTGAGCTTGGTTGTTTTCTTGCAAATGATTCATTGCCCAAACTGGGTAACGTCAACAGTTCTAGTCTGCAGGTAGAATGATGATGGTCTGGTCCTATTTTAGGTTTCTGAGGGCTGCTTTGCCTTCTCTTGTAAGCTGATTCTGTCCTTGTCTTCTTCTGGTCCGTGGAATGATGTCTAATGTTTTCTTGGACTTCTGTGGTGAGTTTAGTGGTTTTAAATGCCACTTCTAGGACTGTACATCAACACCACAGTACCTGTGGTTTTGATGTGGTTTTTTATGTTGATTGAACTTTGGATTGGAAGCCTCCCAGAGCTGGTTATAAAATATAGAGTAAATAAATAAAATGATGGTGATGATATAATGATGTTCCATTCCCCTTCAATTTTTTTTTTGGAGAAAATAAGTGTAGCATGTTCAGCGCTAAAAGCAAAGCAAATATATAAAACAGCCCCATTTTGATAGAATAGTTCTGACATGGACAAGGACAGTAGAAACTCAGACAGTCTGGGACTGGCTGGGCCAGTCCTGGAGGCTGGGGAAGGCCCGGATGAGGGCTCTGCATCGGAGGCAGAGATGGGGCCAGGACCATTGGGGAGTGATGTGCAGACTCCAGAACTTCCAGAGGTTGACAGTAGAGAGGCAGATGAACAGGAGGAGCCTATTCCTAGTGCATGTGTGAGAAGTGCTGCCAGAAAGCAGGAGCAGATAAAGCAGAGGACAACTCAGGAGTAAGGCCAAGAGATGATTGGCCCCTCCCATAAGGCTTAAAAGACCAGCAACAACTCTTGGGCTCTTTGCCGGAAAACAATGTTGATAGACTTGTTCTTGTCTTGCTGCACTTAACTCTTGTCGGCGTCTTCTGCTTCTGAACTTTTGCCAAGAGAAGCCTTTGGCAGTTCACCTAATTATACCAAGGTTGGTGATTAGACTGAAAAATTTGTGTTATGAAGAATTTGTTTTAATTTAGTTTGGACTATGCTGAGTTAATTCTCAGCTGTTCTAATAAAGTCTGTTTTGGAACTGGTTGCGTCTAATACTACCTACTTGGGCCTGGGTCACAACAGGGACATGGTACACTCAGATTAACAGATTAACAGAGTTGGAAGGGACCTTGTAGGTCATCTAGTCTAACCCCCCCCCCCCCAATACATATCAGCCTATGTCAGCTCTTCTTTCCATTTCTCAGGTTCAGGAGATATATTGCTGAGGTCCCAAACTTTGGGGAAACTGGTGGCTCTACAGGTACTCCTTGACTTACAACAGTTCATTTAGCGATGATTCAAAGTTACAACAGTACTGAAAAAAATGACTTACGACCAGGGGTGGGTTCTACTTACCTTTACTACCGGTTTGCAACGGGACCGCACGCGCACATGCGCTGAAGCTTCTGCACATGTGCAGATCACTCATGAGGATGTCATGGCAGGTGGGCGGAGCCTCCCGCTGGTTTTACTACTGGTTCTATAGAACCGGATCAAACTGGGAGCAACCCACCACTGCTTACGACCCTTTTCCAGACCTATGACTATTGCAGCATCCCCATGTTCAGGTGATCAAAATCCAGATGCTTGGCAACTGACTCATATTTATGACAGTTGCTGTGTCCCGGGGGGCCACGTGATCCCCTTTTCCGACCTTGTGACAAGCAAAGTCAATGGGAAAGCCACATTCGCTTAACAACTATATTACTAACTTAACCACTGCAGTGATTTGCTTAACAACTGTGGCGGGAAAGGTTGTAAAATGGGGCAAAGTTTGCTAAACATCTGTTTCGCTTGGCAACGTAAATTTTGGGCTCATTTGTGATTGTAAGTAGAAAACTGGCTGTAATGGGAATGGTAACTGCAGAACAGAAGTTATATTCAGATGTAATTTTGAATGGTCACTAAACGAATGGTTGTAAGTCTGCTTTTCATATGCAACAATATCACCCAGAAGGCAAAGATTTGGCTGCTGCAGTGAACGCAGAAGTTTAATTTCTTCTCCCTTTGGGCCTTCTGATCCTCTCCTTTTGCCTGTCTTGCCTTCCAGCTGATGTTTCTTTTTTCCTCCTACATATTCTATATTCTATAGAATCTCTCTGTCCTTTTTCATTCATTCTCTCTGTTGTTATGAAACGATGGAAGGAGGTGCAGAGGGCCTTGGAGATCCTAATTCAAGAGGGCTCCTGAGGTGGGAAGGATTCAGAGGCCAGGTGGTACCTCCTCTTCCTCCGGTGATGGCGTCTTCTTCGTTCTCTGTCTTGCATTCCTGAGCCCTTGGCTGACCTCCTTCCTCCTGCCCTTGTTCTGGTTCCATGTGGTAGCTGGATGAGATGAAACAGGGAATTGAGTCTGTTTAGCCCCAGAGTTCAGCTGTCTTCTCCCGACTGCCTGAGCGGGAGAGAAGTTGGCTCACTCAATCCACTCTCCTGATGACTTGTCACTGCTGGATGCAGATCTTCCGAGTGACTTTGGCAGACCTTGAATAAGCCAAGTGCTGCACTTGATGAGCGCTCTGCTTTTCAAGGTGTAGCGATGAAGCTGTCTGCTGCTGGGCAGCTCCTTGTCATTGACAGGACAAAAGGAGCAGATGGATGGCAGCCACGGGCTCTGATGGTAGGGATGAAAAGAGAGAAAAGAAGGAAGGGAGGGAGGGAGGGAGGAAAGAGATGGGACTGAGAAGGAGGGAGGGAGGGAGGGAGGAAGGAAGGTGAAAGAAAAAAGGAAGGAAGGAACAAAAGGAAAAAGGAAAAAAGGAAGGAGAAAGAGAAATGAAAGAAGGAAGGAGAAGGAAATGAGTAGGAGGGAGGCAGGGAAGGAGGGAGGAAGGAAGGAAGAAGGAAGGTGAAAGAAAAAGAAAAGGAAGGAAAGAAAGAAAAAGAAAAGGAAGGAAGGAAGGAAAGAAAGAAAGAGATGGGAATGAGAAAGAGGGAGGGAGGCAGGAGGAAGGTGAAAGAAAAAAGGAAGGACAAAGAAATGAAAGAAGGAAGGAGATGGGAATGAAAAGGAGGGAGGCAAGAAAGAGGGAGGGAGAAAGGAAGAAGGAAGGTGAAAGAAAAAGAAAATGAAGGAAAAAAGAAAGAAAGAAAAAGGAAAGAAAGAAAGAAATGAAAGAAGGAAGGAAAGAAAGAAAAAAGGTAAAAAGGAAGGAGAAAGAAAAAAATGAAAGAAAGCTGGAAGGAAGGAGATGGGAATAAGAAGGAGGGAGACAGAGGAGAAAGGAAGGAGAAGGGAGGGAGAGAGAGCGAGGAAGGAAGGCAACATTCTGAAATATTCCCTTCCACTTCCAGTTCAGAACTTGGGGAGGAGAATTTTGACCAACTATTACACCTTCCATGGCTCCCATGCCTCTGGGGTGGGAGGGAGAAGACCCCTCCAGACAGGTCCTCAGAATAACAAGGTTTTAGTATAACATCTGTAGCCCCCACCCTCTGGAACGATCTCCCTCCAGATCTGAGAACTATCACTGACCTCCGGACCTTTCGTCGGGCTTTGAAGACTCATCTCTTCCAACTTGCCGGACTTGCCTGATCCCTCCTATTTTTAAATATTTTAAATTATTTTAAATTTTTAGAGTTTTAGAGTTTTTATTCGGTTTATTTTCAGCCTAAATTTATATTGATTTTAGTACGTTTTAACTTATTGTATTGCATTGGTTTTAAATTGGCTGTTCACCGCCCTGAGTCCGGAAGGAGAAGGGCGGTATAGAAATTTAATAAATAAATAAATAAATAAATAAATAAATAAACATCTTCATTCCAGTAATAACATGCTAATCTAGCATGGGCAAAAGGGAGAAGTGGACATTCCTCTCATCAGAAGCAGACCGTATGTGCCTGTCAAAATAGGCATAACAGCATTGCACGCATGACACACGCACATCCAAAAAAAGGATTGGCTTGCCTCACACTTCTCCAACTGTCACCTTTTTCAGAGCCATCATATTTTGAACCATCATTAAATGGTCATAAGGTGAGGACTACCTACACGAGGAGTGCCTGCTAAGAGGGAGAGGGATTTCAATGCCATGATCCCACCCACTATCTTGACGCTTTTGAAAACTAATGGATGCCCCTACAGATCAGAACAAGAAGGTGTTATACTCCAAAATCATGGTTCAGTTGGGATTTTTTTTTTAAAAAAAAATCCTGATTTGTAAGTCATTTGCTCATTAACATCTTCCGGAAAAAAAGGGGAAAACCATGTGTTTCTGCCTTAATTACTTTACCTCTTGTTCCCATGCCTGCTTCTCTCTCTCTCTCTCTCTCTCTCTCTCATTTTCCCACTCTCTGAGAAAAAAAACCCAGCTGATAATAAAGTCATTTTACTACACATTAAATTCGTGTCCGTAAGTGTGATAATTAACTAGACCATAAAAAGCAGTATCCTGCAAAAGAGTGTTTTAAAATTAAAAGATAATTGCATAAGGGCAGTGACATCGCTTCCTTGTTTCTGAGGTGCGCCACGTTTCGACGGTTTGCCAAATGGTTTCTCTTTCTTGAGATCCGGAGTGGTTCAGAATTAGAAGCCCTGGACTTTGTTGTGGGTGTTCCTGTCCATTTTGTCTTGAATCGCCCCAACTTGGAATGAGTTTGAAGGAGTATGCCGTTCCTTTAAGAAGCAGTTGCTTATCTTCTCAAGAAGATCATGATACACCCATAATAAGTAATACACCCATAGCAAGCAAAACTCTGAGGCAGGTAGATTCCTCAAAGAATAGTTTTATTGAGTATATCATATTGGCACGCCAAGCCAAACCGACAGAACCAGTAGTAACAAATCTTACATTTCACCACTGCCACCATCCAGTCAGAGCTGAAGAAGCTTCTTGAATGAGAAGTGAAATGTCTTCAAAGAAAAACCAGGAAGTCCAGTTATCTCTTTAAAAAGCACCTGGCCAATAGGAATATTAGCCAGATCTTCATCAAGTCTTTCAACAAGAATGGGGTGAGAACAGAGGTGAAATCCAAAATTTTTCCCTACCAGTTCTGTGGGCGTGTCAGGGGAAGGATATTGCAAAATCTCCATTCCCATCCCATTCTAGGGGAAGGATATTGCAAAATCCCCATTCCCTCCCCACTTCTTGGGGAAGAATATTGCAAAATCCCCATTCCCACCCCACTCTGGGGCCAGCCAGATGTGGTATTTGCCGGTTCTTTGAACTACTCAAAATTTCTGCTACCGGTTCTCCAGAACCTATCGGAACCTGCTGGATTTCACCCCTGGGTGAGAACCCCTCTGTATGGATATTAAGAATATTCAGGTGACAATTTACCATATAGGAGCAATTAGTCAAATGTTGAAAAGACAACATCTCCTTCAAATTAATTTCTACTGACTTCAAGAAAATAGGCATGTAATTTTCTCAACAACAGCATGAAATCATGTCACTATGGTTTTCTGTAGTAGTTTACTTCCCAGTGTAGCCTAGAATTTTAGATTCCTTGGCTATCTCCCATTCAAAAAACTATCTAAGCCTGATCCTATCTACCATATTTGCCCAAAAATAAGATCTATCCTGAAAATAAGACCTAGCTTGATTTTTTTACACATTCATCCAATATAAGCCCTACCCCCCCAAAATAAACCCTAGTTAAGACCCTGCCCACTCTGTTGCACCTGGTTGCATGGGGTGGGGTGAGGTGCATGGGCAAAAATCAAGCTAGGGTGGGGATGGGGGGTGGAGCTGCTCCACATGCCCTGCACCCACTTACCTTTGGACAGTTGCAACCAGGCCTTGCACACCCCAACACCTGCCTCACCTTGCCGGCCCATTTCTGCAGCCGCTTGCTACCGCTTGCATGCATCACTCCCAGGCTCCATCAGAGGCCTTCGCTGCCAAGAAATGAGCTCCAGATTGACATGTGTGGTACCTCCAACCTCCATTTTGCCATCAGAGGCGCCTTCAGAGTTCATTTCTCGGCTGCAGAGACCTTTCTACCAGCGGTGGCAGAAGAAGTCGTCTGGCAGTGGCCACACAGACTCCTGCTGGGTGGGACTGTCGGTGCTGCCGCCACGAGATGAGACATCCCCTAAAAATAAGACCCAGTGGCTCTTTTGGACGCAAAAAAACAAAACAAAAATACCGGGTCTTATTTTTGGGGAAACACAGTAGCTTCTGAAACCAAATAAGGTCAGTCAAGGCTAATTTCAGGTAACACCATGTCAGAATATTCATGACGGGAAAGACATGGTAACAAGGTCAGCCAATTGGGAGCTGACTAGAGCCAGGGCATGTCTTAGATTGTAGCTTCTGATTCTGTGCAGGGAATTGAAACTGAAACTATTCAGAGTGAGTGTGTGTTAGTTTCTCTGCGGTACTCTGTGTGTGAACATGTCTGCTGATCTGAGCTGAAGAATCCACTGTTGGTATTGTAAATATACTTTATGTGTTATTACGAATATAAAGAAGTTAATGAATCCAGCTGATTCAGTTATCTGTGTGTGCTTCTGGATTTGATTTTTGCAAGAAACTCTTGACACACCATTTGAGAACTCATTATAATTATACCTTTTGCCCTTGTTAGTGAAGATGTAGGACAACTTTCTGGCAGCGATAGTTGAAGTACACCTCCCATTATCCCATTGAAACAGTGGTTGGTTGAGGATCCTGGATATTGGAGACACAACGGCTAGTTTGAAAAAGCATAATTTACGAAAGCTGATTGTGGGCATTACCTGAAGCAGGAGAAAGATATTTGATATCTTTAAATCAGGGGTGTCAAACTCAACTTCATTGAGGACCACATCAGGGCTGTGGTTCACTTCCTGGGGGGGGGAAGGGCTGGGAGGGTGTGGCCAACTGAATGGGTGTGGTCAACTGGCTCAGCATGGCCACCTTGATGCCACTCACTGGGTGTGGCTGACTAGGTGGGCGTGGCCAGCTTGATGTCACTCCCCAAACTGCCAAAGAGGAAACTCTTTGCACTGGGTAGACCAGGCCGAAGCGACAGGGCCAGCCCCTTACATTTTCCAGGGTGGCCTTGCAGGCTGGATCCAACTGCATTGTGGGCCCGATGCGGCCCACGGGCCTTTTGCTTGATACTCCTGCTTTAAATAATTTGGGTGATGTAGTACAGTAGTCCTAGACTGACAATAGTTCATTTTGTGACAGTTGGAAGTGTTTTTTCAACAACACTGAAAAAAGGGACATTTGACCGTTTTTCACACTTACGACCATTGCAACATCCCCATGGTCACATGATCAAAATTCAGGTACTTGGCACCTGCTTCAGATTTATGATGGTTGAGGTATCCCAGAGTCACGTGATCCACTTTTGTGACCACCTGGCAAGCAAAGTCAATGGGGAAGCCAGATTCACTTAACAACTTGACAAGAAAGGTCGTAAAATGGGGCAAATTCAATTAACAAATGTTTCCCTTAGCAACATAAATGTTGGGCTCAATTGTGATTGTAACTGGAGGACTAGGTAACTGGCATTCACCTTTGTCTCTGGGTCACTTTCCCTGAATCCTTTTCACCATCTTATTTGTCCTGTTTTTGCTTTCCCATCAAATTCTTCCATGGAGTTTTCACCTTCGGTTCCTGAGACTGCTGGGCAACAGAAGAGGGACTTCAAAGTACGACCACAGTGGGTCCAAAATTTCTGTTGTAAGTGCCCTGTTTTATGACCTTTCTTGCCCCCTTTGTTAAGCGAAGCGCTGCACTTGTTAAGTTAGTGACACAGGTGAATGTGGCCTTCCCATCGACTTTGCTTGTCAGATGGTCACAAAAGAGGATCACACTGCAACCATCCTGAGTCAGTTTCCAGGGGTCTGAATTTTGATCGTGTGACTATTGGGATGCTGCAACAGTCATAGGTGTGAAAAACGGTCATAAGTCACTTTTTTCAGTGTCATTGTAACTTCAAATGGTCATTAAATGAATTATTGTAAGACAAGGACTACCTGTATAACTGCATCCCTAATTCTGCTCCTCTCCTCTTCTTTATCTGTTTTTGTTTGTCAGCCTCTCTGTCTTTCTCAGTGTCAAAATCTAGATTTTAGCTCTTTGAAACTAGCGCTGAGCAGAAAAAAGCCGCCATGGGTTTTTCTGCCCAGTTTCCATTCAGTTTGATTAAAGCGAAACGATGTTCGCAATTGTGATTGAAAAGAAGAGCTCTTCTCGCAGATGAAGTGTGGCAGCCTTGCACACATTTACTTATAAAGGAGATGAAGGGTGCCTGCGAATGCTCTGTCTCTCCATGCACTCTCATTGCTTCAGAGAGCTTCAGCATCCCAGCTTGCCTCTTTTCCCTTCAGTCCCAAGGATCAGACCATCTCAATAGACCAAAGGTCTTTAAGAAGACAGTGGACAACCATTTTTGTGAAATGGTATACGGTCTTCTGCTTGAGCAACAGGTTGGATTAGAACAGGGGTTTCAAACTCAAGGCCCACAGGCCGCTTAGATCTGGCCCACAGCGCCACCCTGGAAACAGTGAGTGACCGGCCAGAGGTGCCTCTGCCAGTGAAATAGAGCTCCGTTTTCACTGGCAGAGGGTTGCAGGAGGCCGTTGCAGCCAGAAACGGAGCTCGGGAGCCAGTGGTGGGTTTCAACCGGTGTTACCACCAGTTCGTTTCATGCATGCATTTTGCCTGTGCTTTGCACGCACATTTTGTGCATGCATGCTTGCGCGCATGCCAAACTTGCACTATGCGCAAGGGCATTGAATTTCAGAAGAGCTGAGGCATGGCCATCTGCTCTGCCGCACCTATCAGCTGGGCTAAAAATGAATGAATATAGGTAGGTATAGCGCAGGGGCGGGTGAGAGGGCCCAGCTGACAGCCGCAGTGAACTGGTTCACTATCAACTCACCATCGTCACTACTGAATCGCCCGAAACGGGGAGAACCGGTAGCAACCCACCACTGTCGAGAGCCCATTTTTGTGTGCAGAGTGCTCAGGCTGCCACAGGCACCCCTGACACGAGTGACGTCGAGCTGGCCCCACCCACCCTGGCCACATCCACCCTGTCCCCACAAGGTCAAACACAATCCTGATGTGGCTCTCAATGAAATCGAGTTTGACTCCTCTGGACTGGAAGACCTGTGAGGTCCCTTCCAAATCTGTTATTCTAGAGGTGTCAAACTCAAGGTCCCAGAAGCCAGATCAGGTCTGCAGGATGCTTAGATGTAGCCCAAGGGGCCGCCCTGGAAACAACAAAGGATTGGCCCACAGGGCCTCTGCCAGCAAAAACAGAGCTTGGGAGGGCTGTGCGTAGGTCTTTCCGAGCTCTGTTTTTAGTGGTAAGGGGTTTCGGAGGCCGTTGCAGCCGAAAACAGAGCTCAGGAGCCTGTTTTCTCTGGTAGAGTGCTCGGTCTGCCACAGGCGCCCCTATCACGAGTGACATTGAGCTGGCCACACCCACCCCGGCCTTGCCCACTCCAGCCCCTTCCCTGAGGTCAAACACGACCCTGATGAGGTCCTCAATGAAATTGAGTTTGACACCCCGTGTTATACTGTCTTCAGATCCACCGTTACTATCACCACTAAGGGAGAGTCCTGTCCTTGAAATTTCCCTCTTGTCCTCCTCCTAGGAGTATGTGGCACCAGAGTCTCTGATCATCCTGTTCGAGGCCTGGGTGATTGATTATACCTATTAGCTTAAGCAAAGTCTTCAGGCACTGCTGGAAGAAGTCTATGAATTACGGGCATTGCTCCACTGTGAACTGAAGCTTAACAGAGCAGGCATCTCCGGCGTGGTGTTGTCCAGGGTACTGAAAGTCCCAGGGTTTCCAGCCAGCAAAATACAGTAGCTAGGAATCTGGCAGGAATGGAATGGAGCTGGAAGGGACCTTGAAGGTCTTCTAGTCCAGCCCCCTACTCAAACAGGAGAACCTATACCCTCTCAGACAAGTGATTGTCCAGTCTCTTCTTAAAAACCTCCAGTGATGGAGTGCCCACAATTTCTGAAAGCAAGCTCTTCCACTGGTTAATTGTCCTTACTGTTAGGAAGATTCTCCTTAATTCCAGGTTGTTTCTCTCCTTGATTAGTTTTCAACCATTTTTTTTTTTGTCCTGCTCTTTGGTACTTTGGAAAATAATTTGACTCCCTTGTCTTTGTGGCAGCCCCTCACATACTGAAATACTGCTATCATGTCATCCCTAGTCCTTATTTTCTTTAGACTGGCCAGACCCAAACCCTGCAGCCATTCTTCATATTTTTTAGTCTCCAGGCCTTTGATCATCTTAGTTGCTCTTCTCTGAACTTTTCCCAAAGTCTCAACATCTTTTAAATATTATGGTGACCAAAATTAGTTTCAGTATTCCAGGTGTGGTCTTACTAGAATCCTGGGAAGGGTTGTCTCAGCACATCTGGAGAATATCAGCACAGGGAGGTATGGAAGCAGGCCTGGTGACTGCCCCTCCCCCACACTTCATATGAGTTGTGCTTTGAAAGATCTGTGGGTCCTTCCCGATCTGGGTGGGCTTGAGTTTCTCTCAGCTGTCTAAAGCCGGAATTTATAGAAGGAAAACACCGAGAAGGTTTTAAAAGAGAAAAGTGACTAATAAGTTGAATAATAGTTCTGGAAACAGTTCTTGGGCTTATCTCAACTGCAAATTAAGCCTTACTAAAAATCACAAATGGAGCTAGAATTTATAACCACTGAAAAATCCATGAATACAGATTAGATCTTGCTCTCCCCCCCTCCCCCCTTCTCTCTTCTCTTGTCCTGGAAATCTGCCTAGACTTTGTATTTTGGAGATAGAGAAAGATTCTGACTTGGCAGTTTTAAATACAGATTTTGCAGCTGCTCAATAAGCTTCCTTGGATCTGTAAAGCCTCTCTGGCTGCTATTAGAATTGCCTTTGTTCTTTATTAGGCAGATCCAGTGAACAGGAAGTTGGATGTAGCTTCAGGTATCTGGCTTCTCTTCCTCCACCTTGCATTATGATGAGGCTTTAGAAACTGGTATCTGAGTTTGCCTCCCTTCCAAAGCAAGCCGAAATGAAACAGATTGCCTGTAAAAAAAAAAAAATTGGGGAAACCGCAAGACAATGCCAGTCTCTTACTCGGGAAGTTCAAAAGATGCTTATCATGGCTGCTAACTAGAAATGTATGAGGAACAATTACAGGTGGTTGAGTGAAGCAATTGGACCAACCGCCAGATGGTTTCAGGAGCTCAGCAGGTAGCTTTTGAAAAAGCCCTGTCTGGTAATAAACATCTTACTGTATTATTAGGCTTCACAATTCCTTTGCTTTCTTTCTGATTTTAAAAAGCAAAGGTTCAGAAAGCCCACATTTGAAAGAGCGTCTTGTTAGGTCCATTTTCCTGCCTTAGGAAAATAAAAAACCACCACGTCTTTTTGGCTTGAAGCCACTAGCTGCACCAAGGCTGCCTGAAAGGAGAGATGGTTGGGACAAAGAGAAATCAAGGACTTCTCTTGGGCCTATTCAGTTCTGCGTCAACACAAAGCGTCCTATTTACATTCCTGAATATCTTTGTTTTCTCTTTATCCTTTATCTCAGGTATGAATTCAGTTGGAATCTTATTTATTTATTAATTCAATTTATATGCCGCTCTTCTAAGGAGACTCAATGATTAAGCAATAGCCTTCATACTTTGGTATATACCTGCTTAGTAGGGCTTTTGGGCCCCCACAAACGATGTTCTTTTTTATATAAAGTCAGCTTATTGCCCCCACAATCCAGGTCCTCATTTTACCTACCTCGGAAGGATGGAAGGCTGAGTCAACCTTGAGCCTGGTGAGATTCGAACTTGCAGTAATTGCAGGCAGCTGGTGCTAATTAACTTTAGTCTGCTGTGCCACCAAGGCTCTTCCTTCTTACAAGCAAATGTTTCCCATACAATATTCTTTATCTAAACCAGATAAAGATTATCCTGCTTCCACAACATTTGAGGTGGACGTTGTTAAATCTGAGTGAAATCTGACACTCCTAAATTCATGTCACTGTCATATTTTGAGGTAAGCAGGTGAAGTGTTGGGGGATACTTGCCCAAGGACCTCTGCTACTAAGATAGATACCAGCCATGGTTTGAACCCTGGTTCTCCCATTCCCAAGGCAGTGCTCTAAACACTAGGCTATCCAGATGTCACTGAACGCCATAAGCAAATAGCTAGTCCAGGGATGTCATTGAGGGCCTCATCAGGATTGTATTTGACACAACTCTGGCAGGGAGGCAGGGTGGATGTAGCCAGGGTGGGCATGGCCAGCTCAAGGTCACTCATGTCAGGGTCGCCTGTGGGTTCCTGAGCTCCGTTTCTGGCTGCAACAGCCTCCTGCAACACTCTGCCAGTGAAAACAGAGTTCGGGAGGATTCCACGCAGCCCTCCTGAGCTCCATTTTCACTGGCCGTACCATAGGCTGGTCCCTCACTATTTCCAGGGTGGCCACATCTGAAATGTGTGCCATAGATTCTCCATCTCGGATTTATACCATTTCAGACAAATGGCCGTGCAGACTCTTCTTAAAAGCCTCCAGTGATGGAGTTTTTAAGCACTGCAAAGCATGGCTTATGGCTTCATGTGTTATGTGACTAGAGCCAGTTGTGATTTGTTCCATGTTTAATCTGGTATTCTAACCGCTGCAGCAGACTTTCTCTCTTCATTAAGGCTCAGGAGCTTTACTAGGATGGTATGAAAGCTGTGAGCATATAACCTTGATGTTCCCTTGCGCTGTAGACGCTAGTCAAGACTGCTTATGCTTTGCGTATAAGATTTCTGGATTTTTATACAGCTACCTGATTCTCATTATGTTGCTTTGAGTTCATCCCTCTTTAACCTTCCAGGTATTTTTAGATGTCATAATATTTGCACAGATTAGCAACGTGGTGGCTTGTTCTAAATGCTGGTCCCAGTTGCAAAGTTGATTTAGATTGGATTCCCCCAAGTTCCTCTTTTGTTTAGACGGGCAGGTAAAACAGCTCTAACATTTATGCAACAAACAGTCCATTAAGAAAAGCAGGAGATGACTTGGAAGCTCAGAATAAATTATGCAAATGAAGGGTTTATTTGCATACTTGGTACAGCTGGCAGAATGTCGACGGCGTGCAGATGTTTTTGCAACAAAGTGAGATGTTGCCCAAAGCACTTCCATCAAGCCAACGCCACGTACCGCATCTTAGTGAGTCAAGCCATCGATACCGTGGTTTGCATTCCCTCTCTCACCTTTTGTAATCAACTTGCACTGCTCCTTCCAACCTGCAGATTTATGGAATACTTCTGGTTCTGAATACCAATGGGGTCAGCCAAGAAACCCAGGGGGGAAAAAATCACCCCAGCTGTTTATTCTTGCAAAAGAGCATTGAAGTGTCCAACACATTCTGCAGCGTAATGTCCGTGGCATTTATTCTCCTGCTCACTTTGTGATTAATTTGTCTTTCAGCCAGGCTTTCGTGCGTGTGGCTGAAGTTGGGCTGGCGACGCACCTGCGCTGCGGTGGATTGGGCTTCTTCCCCGTGGCTTGCCGATTAGCCTCAAATTACTTCCTTGGAGAAGTCCACGTAATGTGGCAGCACATCCATCGCTGTGCTCTGGGCATGAGACTCCGGAGTTGATGATGGCAGATTATTGTTTCCAGATGCCCATTTAATGAATGGGGGGGTTGGTTCCCATAGGAGGAGTTGGCCAGCTGCGGCCGTTGTTCCTTTGCTCCTGTCTGTCTGAGATTTGGGGGAGGGGGAATCTTTGTTTATGGAGAAAGAATTCCTCTAACGAACTGAGCTTGATTTTCTGAAGGGTCGTGGCAGTAAGCGCTCTCCACCGCAGGCAAGATGTTTTCCTCACCTGAATGATTCTTTATACTGACAGAGCGAAACAAAGAAGCTTTCATTTAACCAGAGACTATTTTTCACTTTCTGTTCCTATGAACTTAGGACTAAAGAATAAGATGAACGCCAGTCACCCCATCAATTCAGGAGCAAGATAGGGCCTGCAGCTGCCACAGCATCTGTTGGTGCCCTGTTCGGCTTGCAGATGTTCTGAATGGAAAGCTATATTATTCTCTCCCGTTTGTGTGTTTGTAACCTTCAATGGGGCAACATGGGAGGATATAGGGAAACAGTTATCAAACCAAGGTAACCCAAATGAACTAACTTACAGAATGCCTGGACCCAAAACTCCCCTGGGAATGAAATTTGGGGAAGTTGTGGTTGCTTCAGCATCACCACACCTTCCAACTATATTTCCCAAAAACCTGTACGTTGCATGGTGCAAGGGAAGATGGGAAGGGCCACATGCCTGCCCTCATTCCCACCTCCTTCTGGCCCCGGCACCCAATTGGCTGCAGCAAAGCCTGATAGGTGAGCAGCGATTGGCTGCTTTGGAACCAAGGCTGAAATCTGAAATCTCTTCATGGCAGTGGGTGGTGAGTGAAAGGTATTCAGTAACTCAGGTGCTTGCTGGCAAAGTAGGGCTGGCCCGGGGGACTCTGGTGGTTGACAGGTGAGCCTTCTTCCTCACTAGAGGGAGGGGGCCCATGGAGACATGCCAGGATGGACAGCAGGAATGCAGTTTTCCTTGTGGTCCCTATCTCCCTTTCTCCCTGCCCCCCACCCCCCAGCAAAGTGGCAGGTACTCCTTGTCAGCTGACAAGGAGAAGAACTTCTAAGAACTTCTAACTTTCTGCCAGCTTCCCAGAAGCAATATCCATGGGGAAGCTGACAGGAAATTGGAAGACATTCCCCCGCACACTGATTTTTTGCAAGTGTGTCTCTAGGTAAGGAAATATCTTTTGAAACCAAGACCCAACCGGTCACAAGTAGTCTAGGAAGAAATAAAAATGATAGCCTAACTTTTTTTTAAAAAATCTGGGAAAAAAACCTGTATCATCAGCAGTCGCATCAGCCATCTCATTTCTAGCAGCTCTGGATAATTTACAAATTTTTTTTTTAAAACAAGAAAATTACACAAAGCAAAAAAACAAAAAACAAAAAACCAACAACAACAACAGTAAAGATGGCAGAGAGAACAACAAACCCAGATGGGAACAAAGAAAAGAGAGAATGGAAGCCTTCAATTATGCTCCCCAAAGGCCTGGGCGAAGATCCAGGCCTTCGAGCCACGTGAAACACGAGATTTTTGGTAGATATTGAAATATTTAGGATGGGGGGGAGGGGAAACAGTCCTAGACCATTACAAAGTGGTGACCCCCTAAGACAAAAGGAAAATGTTAATCCCTTTGTTCACTTATTTAAAAATCTTCCTGGCCTGTCCTTTAAAGACAAGAAAAAGTAATAATGGTCAATTGGCCAAGTAACTTTTTAAAAACAACAGTCCATTAACAATATATTTTATGCTTGTACTTGAAATAGAGTTCCTCTGCTTGGTAATTTGGGGGTTGTGTTGAGAGTGTTTTGTTGCCTTTTCCTCTTAAATCAATACAAATTTATTGGTTTAAATGTGGTTGTAAGAATTGCTTCTTCTGTTAGCTATTTATCTGTCTGCCTACCAACCCATCTACCATCCTGGATGTCTTCTGGAGAGGTAAAAGCAGGACAAAACCAAGAAAATTGTGACAAAGTTTCCTATGAACTCATCTAGGAGCTGGGCAGATGCCAGTGGGGAGATGAATATTTATTATTTATATACTTTCTTTCTATCCTGCCTTTATTATTCTTAAAAATAACTCAAGGGGGCGAACATATCTAATACTCCTTCCTCCTCCTATTTTCCCCACCACAGTAACTTGGCATTTTATTTATTAAATAATTACATATTTAATTCTTTATTAGGTTTTTTTATCACATCCTTATTACTTTACAAGGAATTCCAAGTAGTGAATATATGTGATAACGTGGGACTAGAACTCACTGTCTTCTGGTCTCTAACTTGGTGCCTTAACCACGAGACGTCTCATGTCAAGGTTGTCAAATGAACAGTGTGGCTTGCCATTTTATAGGCACACCATCTGGTTTTACTGTAAAAGTGAACAGAGAAATTGCCTTGCTGTCAAACCTGCCCTGGTCTGATCTCTTAGGGAAATAAAACTCACGATTCCATTTGATTGAAGTGAAAATGCATTTTTACTAAGAGATAGTGATTGCAGGAAAGTCAAGTAGAATGTAAAATTCACACATGCCAATACAGAATCAAAACCCCTAGTTTTCCCCAGCCCTCCCCCTGTGGTCCATCCAAACATAATTAAAACTCGGACCACACGTTTTCTGAATAGTTTTTATCTCAGAGCTCTAATTGCACTCAACAATGAACTGAAGGGCCACCATCAGTGAGCTGTTGGACAGTATTACTTGGTCTGTTGTGTGGATGTTTGAGTGGTTTAGGGGTAGGGAATTTGTGGTGGGTGGGGTGTGTTTGGGGATTGTTATGTGTGTTGGACCTGGTCTTTGGGTGTTAAGTGAATTTTGTTGTATGGGTATACTATGATAGGAGCCTGGTGGAGCAGTGGACTAAAGCGCTGTTAAATAGCACTTAGCTGCCAGCTGCCTGCAATTACTGCAAGTTCAAATCTCACCAGGCTCAAGGTTGACTCAGCCTTCCATCCTTTCGAGGTAGGTAAAATGAGGACCCGGATTGTGGGGCCAATAAGCTGACTTTGTATAAAAAAGAACACCGCTTGCGGGGGGGGGGGCGATTGGGGGTAGTTCATTCCAGAGGGCAGAGAATGCTCTCAGAGAATGCTCTCCCCCTGGGGGTCATCAGCCTACATTGTTTTACTGATGGCACCCTGAGGAGCCCCTCTCTGTGGGAGCGCATTGGTCGGTGGGAGGCTATTGGTGGCAGAAGGCAGTCCCGTAAGTATCCAGGCCCTAAGCCATGGAGCGCTTTAAAGGTGATAACCAACACCTTGAACCGCACCCAGAAGACCACTGGGAGCCACTGGGAGCCAGTGCAGCTTGCGCTGGAGAGGTGTTACATGGGTGCGTCAAGTCACACCCATAATCACCCACGTGGCTACATTCTGGACCAGTTGAAGCCTCCGGGTACTCTTCAAGGGGAGCCCCATGTAGAGAGCGTTGCAGTAGTCCAGGCAGGACATGACGAGGGCATGAGTGACCCGGCCCAGAAAGGGACACAACTGGTACATCAGGCGAACCTGATAAAACCCCCCCCTGGCCACAGCCATCATAATAAAATAAATAAAATAACACTTAGACTTATCTACTGCTTCACGGTGCTTTACAGCGCTTTCTTTAGAGCAGGGACGTCAAACTCAATTTTATTGGGGGCCGGGGGTGTGTGGCTGACTAGGTGGGCATGGCCAGCTTGATGCCACTCCCCAAACTGCTGGCATGTTTCCTCTTCGCAATGGATAGACTGGGCCGAAGCCCCGTGGTCTGGAACTGACCACATCACAGACCGCATCCAGCCCACGGGCCTTGTGTTTGACACCCCTGCTTTACAGAGTCAGCATATGTCTCCCAACAATCTGGGTCCTCATTTTATTGACCTGAGAATGGATGGAAGGCTAAGTCAACCTTGAGCTGGTGAGAATCAAACTCTTGGCAGTCAGCAGAGTCAGAATCTTGGATTCAAACCATCACATCACCCCGTAGTGGCCTTTTAGGGTAGTTTGGGGATTATAAGGCTGCTTCCTCCATCTTGACTTTTTTGACCCCTCGTGGACACCCGCCACCAACTCCTTCTGTAGATTATCAGGTATTACAGCTCGGTTCCCTTGTCCTGCAAAGCCAAAATGAAATAAATCACACAATGGCTTTGCGTGGGTATCTGTGAGCTGTTGTTGAAGCGCCATTAGCTACTTTTATCGCCATTAGCAACCTCCATTGAATTTTCCAAATTAGAGTAATGAAAGTGTAGTTTGTTATATGTTCCTGGTTAAAGTGGAAATTTTAATTTGCATTAGCTATTCAGTGAATGCACTTGGCTGAAGCACCCAGAAAAACTGCCTGCTCCAGTACAGCAATGCTGGCAGTAC
Source organism: Masticophis lateralis (assembly GCA_030761175.1). Classification (NCBI taxonomy): domain Eukaryota; kingdom Metazoa; phylum Chordata; class Lepidosauria; order Squamata; family Colubridae; genus Masticophis; species Masticophis lateralis. The sequence continues at coordinate 21,213,241 of JAUDYJ010000012.1, read as the reverse complement.
TGCAACCCAAAATCTGCGAAACATAATTTTTCCTAGAGTGTTATGTGAACTGGGTCCACACAAGCTTTTAACCTATGCTTTATGCTTTTTAGACTAGGAGACCTGGGTTAATCATGGGTGAATTTATTGTGAGAACAAAGTTTTGATTGTTTTGTGCAGGCGTGAAATCCAGCAGGTTCTGACAGGTTCTGGAGAACCAGTAGCGGAAATTTTGAGTAGTTTGGAGAACTGGCAAATACCACCTCTGGCTGGCCCCAGAGTGGGTGGGAATGGAGATTTTGCAATATCCTTCCCCCAGGAGTGGGGAGGGAATGGGGATTTTGCAGTATCTTTCCCTTGCCATACCTACCAAGCCACACCCACCAAGCCACACCACGCCCACCAAGCCACACCCACAGAACCGGTAGTAAAAAAAAAATGGATTTCACCACTGGTTTTATGTCATGTAGAGTACAGTAAGAAAGTCTGGAGCTTGTAGTCCCAATTTTTTTAAACAAAGCTTGTAGAAATCCCAACCCCAAATCATAGCAGAATATTTGCTGAATGTCATACAGACAACCTAGACTTGTGACCACAATAGAGCCCCAAATTTTTGTTGCTAAGTGGGACACTTGTTAAGTGAATTTTGCCCCATTTTACAACCTTTCCTGCCAAAGTTGTTAAGCAAATCACTGCAGTGGTTAACTTAGTGACATGGTTGTTAAGTGAATCTGGCTCCCCCATTGACTTTGTTTGTCAGAAGGTCAGAAAAGGTGATCACATGAGCTTGGACAGTGCAACGGTCGTAAATATGAGTCAATGGCCAAGCATCTGAATTTTGACCATGGGGTTGCTGCAACGGTCATAAGTCTGAAAAATGGTCATATAACTCACCCTTTTTGGTGCCTTTGTAATTGTGAATGGTCACTAAATGAACTGTTGTAAGTTGAGGACTACTTGTATATAGTTTCCTTCTGTTTTGAGGCATGGAACATACCAAGTTGTGGGTGCTCCATCACTGGAGCTTTTCAAGAAGAGACTGGACAGTCACTTGTATGGAATGGGATCGGTTCTCCTGCTTGAGCAGAGGGTTGGACTAGAAGACCTCCAAGGTCCCTTCCAACCCTATTATTCTATGCCCTACATTCTTTCTAAGTATTTTTTAGAATAATATTTATTCTGTATAAATAAACAGGCCATAAAGTAGGCTCACCAAATTCTGGAAAATAGGAGGTGCACTTACATTCATCATAGAATAGAATAGAATAGAATAGAATAGAATAGAATAGAATAGAATAGAATAGAATAGAATAGAATAGAATAGAATAGAATAGAATAGAAAATGGAATAGAGAAGAGAAGAGAAGGGAAGGGAAGGGAAGGGAAGGGGAGAGGAGAGGAGAGTAAAATATGGAATGGAATGGAATGGAATGGAATGGAATAGAATAGAATAGAATAGAATAGAATAGAATAGAATAGAATAGAATAGAATAGAATAGAATTTTTTTATTGGCCAAGTGTGATTGGACACACAAGGAATTTGTCTTGGTGCATAGGCTCTCAGTGGTTGCTTCACCTATGTCCATCGATGCCTTAACCTACTGCAAGTTTCAACCGTACAAAGTAACTTAAGTGTTACTCTCAGCCACCAAGATGGCACCCACCATGTGGTAGCAAAAATTAAAACATCCCATTCAGGGTCGCCAAGGACTCTTGAGATCTTTGGGCAGCATCCTTGAAGAGTTGAGTTTTAGTAGAAGAGAAGATGTGTAGATCCAGGTTGAGTTGTGGAGTCCTTGGGGCTCTCTGAACTAGATTGTTGGGTTTTAGATCTTTGAACAAAATGCCTGCAAGCAAACAATGAAACCCAGAACGCACCAAGGACTCCAGAGTTGGGTTTTATCAAGTCTCCATGAAAGGTTACAGCACATCCAGTAATTTAAGACCAAAGAGATACTGTTTAAGCTTCCTACAGGCACCATGGCTGTTTCTCCACTATCACTCTGATAAGTGAGCCAAGACAGCCAAGAGGTCATCTTCAGAGCAAGATGAAGGAGTCTGAAGAGGAAGAAGGGAACAGTGAAGATTATACTTGAAGGAGGACATCCTGAGAGATTGAGGGTTTTCTCGGGACACCCAGTTACCAAAAGACGGTTTTTATTAAGAGAAAAGTAAATGCCACAAACCATAAGTGTATTTTGACATTTTCCACCAAACTCAAGAGAAGAAAAACGATCTTTCTGAATTTATCTAGAAGTAGAAGAAGTCGTTCTCCATTGATTTCTCAGGGGCAAGACATTATTTGGCTGAAAAATCCCCATGGCAGGAATTTTCTCTTTTCTCTGGGATTGAATGGGAGTGTGGGAAGCCGAGAAAGCTGCAGAGCGTTGGAGGGAAAATAATACAATGAAAGGTCCAAAGATTGCTAGATTTTATATTTTCAAAATATAATGTGGAGAATAGAAACCTGGTGGGTTTCTCTGTTTCAGTCTTTTCTGTATGACAAAATAATTCTGCACCCAACAGAGTTGAGCCCAGCGAAGTCTGCCTAACGCTTCCTGCATTTCATCTCCAGATTCAATAGGCTGCAGGCTTTGAGGATCCTCGTTATTTTGTTCTGTACCCCACTCAAATAGAATTGCTGCGAATGCTGGCTTATTCTTTGCAGCCATGTTAATTCATCCTAATGTTGATACTCCCTTGCTCCATTTTTATCTCCATCTGAATGGAGCCAGCATGAGTCGTTTTAAAATATCACGCAAAGGAAGGAAAACTCTAACTGTTATTTTAGCGATGGCTTTGAAATGTAATCTTGTGATTACATTTCAACATGCATAAAACATGCAAAAGCCTTCGTAAGATCATAGATTTTACGAAGGCTTTTGACTCGGTTAGCAGGGACAGCCTTTATAAAATTCTCCCCAAGATTGGATGTCCACCTCAGCTCCTCAACATCATCAGGTCCTTTCATGAGGAAATGAAGGGCACTGTAGTTTTTGATGGCTTAACATCAGATTCCTTTGATATTTGAAGTGGAGTGAAGTAGGGCTGTGTCCTTGTGCCAACTTTATTCGGGATCTTTCTTGCTGTCATGCTGAAACATGCTTTTGGAATTGCAACAGAGGGTATTTACCTCTGGACCAGATCAGACGGAAAACTCTTTAATCTCTCTAGATTGAGAGCAAAGTTTAAAGTCCAGCTAAATGCTTACGGGATTTCCTCTTTGCTGCTGCTGCTGCTGTCACTGCTCACTCTGCTGAAGACCTTCAACAACTTATGGACAGTTTTAGCAAGGCCTGCCAAGACTTTGGATTAACAATCAGCCTGAAAAAAACACAGGTCATGGGTCAGGACGTGGATTCACCTCCTTGTATTACAATCTCTGCACAAGAACTGGAGGTCATCCATGACTTTGTGTACCTCGGCTCAACTATCTCTGACACTCTCTCTTTAGATACTGAGCTGAATAAATGTATTGGTAAAGTGGCCACCACATTCTCCAGACTTACAAAAAGAGTATGGCTTAATAAGAAGCTGACGGAACATACAAAGATCCAGGTCTATAGAGCCTGTGTCCTGAGCACACTCTTGTACTGCAGTGAGTCTTGGACCCTCTACGCACGGCAGGAGAGAAAGTTGAACACCTTTCATATGCGCTTTCTCCGACGAATTCTTGGCATCACCTGGCAGGACAAAGTTCCAAATAGCACAGTCTTGGAACGTGCTGGAATTTCTAGCATGTATACACTATTGAAACAGCGACGTCTACACTGGCTGGGGCATGTCGTGAGAATGGCTGATGGTCGGATTCTGAAAGATCTCCTGTATGGAGAATTAGTGCAGGGAAAGCGCCTCAGAGGAAGACCACAGCTGTGATATAGAGATACCTGCAAGAGGGACCTAAAGGCCCTGGGAATGGACATTAACAACTGGGGAACCTTGACCTCCGATCGTTCTGCTTGGAGGCCAAAGACGCAGCATGGCCTTCTCCAATTCGAAGAGACCCTTGTTCTGCAGGCTGAGGCAAAGAGGCAGTCCTGGAACCAGCAAAATCTGGGGGCTGGGCAGGGGAGAGAATGGATCTGCCCTCCATGTGGAAGGGATGGCCACTCTCGAATTGGCCTTTTTAGTCACACTAGATGCAGAGCACGATACCATCGTCTCTTGAGACTGAAGGATGCCAACGAAGATTATTTGCAGTAGGTCCAGTTGGATCATTCTTTCAGAGAAATTTCCTTACCTAAAAAAAAGAAATAGAATGACCACTGGCAGGCAAAAAAAAAATCAATGGGAATGGGAGTAACTTCTGACTTCCTGCTGGTTTCCCCATTGATTTTCCTTGCAGGAAGCTTACCAGGAGTATGAATATCACATAACTACAGCTGGCCACAACAGTGCAGCAGGATAGCAGCACATTTCTAAATTGCCAAACTGACAAGTTTCAATAGTACAGGAGTCATGGGTGGGTCCCAGGTTTTGAACATATTCTATAAGTTGGTCCATTTGAGGTATGCTGATCGAAAATTCATTGCCCTATGGATGCACCATTTTGCCCAGTTAATGATTACACAGAGACAGACAGATTTTGTAGTTTTAGTAGTACACAGATATATATGTGTGATTTAAGAAATTGTCATTGGAGAATTCCGAGGGGATTCTAACATCTTGAGAAGAGGAAAAAAGCGTATCCATTTTTAGGCTTCTCTTTTTTATTTATTTAAAAGATTTGCATGGTCGCCCGCTCACTCTCAGAGACTTTGGGCAGCTTACAAACAATAAAAAAATTAATATAATTACAATAAAAATGCTGTAACCCTCTCCTCTCCCTCCCTTTTGTGACAAGAATCAAACACGCCACTTGATGGGCTCCATCCTGCTCTGGGTTCCCCAGGCCCATTGGCAAAACCAGGTCTTCAGGGCCTTGCGGAGAACTGTTAACATGGGAGCCAATCTTCATCTCCATGGGGATGATGTTCTACAGGGAAGGAGCCACCACAGAGAAGGCCCTTCTTCTGGGTCCTGCCAGATGTACCTCCCTAGGAGATGGGGCCCTCAACATTCCTTGCCTCTCTACTCTTGAGGTTGGGTAGATATGACTGGGAAGAGATGGTCCTTCAAATAACACAGTCCCAAGCCATGAAAGGCTTTCAAGGTGACAATCAGCACCTTGAATTGTACCTGGAAGCAAATTGACAGCCAATGCAAATCCTGCAAGACAGGTAACTCATGTGCACCCCTAGGTATGCACAAAACCATGCAGGCCACTATATTTTGAGCCATTGTATTCTCCCTACTAATACCACTTTATAAAACCCTAGTAAGACCACACCTGGAATCCTGCATCCAATTTTGGTCACCATGATACAAAAAAGATGTGGAGACCTTGGAAAAAGTTCAGAGAAGAGCAACTAAGATGATCAAAAGTCTGGAGACTAAAACATATGAAGAACGGCTGCAGGATTTGGGTTTGGCTAGTCCAGGGAAAAGAAGAATTAGGGGTGACATGATAGCAGTATTCCAGTATTTGAGAGGCTGCCACAAAGAAGAGGGGGTCAAATTATTCTCCAAAGCACCCGAAGGCAGGACAAGAAGCAATGGATGGAAACTAACCAAAGAGAGAAGGAAACTGGAATTAAGGAGAAACTTCCTGAAAGTGAAGACAATTAACCAGTGGAATAACTTGCCTTCAGAAATGACGGACGCTCCATCACTGGAGATTTTTAAGAAGAGACTAAGGAGTCACTTGTCTGAAATGGTATAGGTTCTCCTGCTTGAGCAGGGGGCTGGACTAGAAGACCTCAAGGTCCCTCCCAGCTCTATTCTAATTCTAATTCCCTTCCCTTTCAACTATTCCTTGAAAGCGCAGCATTGAAATTAGCTTCTCCAAAATGTGCACATTGATGTGAGCTTGCTTAATAAACCAGATATAGATGGAGACGTATCCTTAACTTGGTACGCATTAAAAAAAGAGGCATAAATTCCATCGCTCCGAGTCTCCAACCCCTGAAAAGATGCCACCAGAGGCCGGTTGGAATGTTTTAATGGCCTGTCTCACTGGTGTCTAGTATGAATCAAACGGAAGGCTGGACTTGGAAATCTAAAGGGCCTAACAAATAATACGTCTGCCCCATAGTTTAATCACCACTAGTCCAACGGAGAACAGAAAAAACAGCTTTGCTCGGTCTACACATACAGCTTATAATATTAAGGGTGTTGGAATGTCACCAGTCCTGGAGTGTTGAGAGGTGTCTTTGCATTTTAAAAGGGTAGCTTTGAGAAAACTGAGAAGGATTTAAAAGAAGAGCTGCTTTCTTCGCCAGACTTCAGGTCTGGCGAAGAGCTGCAGAGCTAATGGTGCGAAACTCTGATTATTGCGTCAGTGTTGAGATCAAGACAGCTCAGTATAAAGATATTTACAATACAGAATGAACTTATACTGTGCCTCTCGGATGCTGCGCTACCCTCCGTTGTTCAGGTGACAGAAAGATGGTTTATCCACCAATTTTATATAACGCTGAAAGAGACGATCTGTTGCGAGAGCAAAATCCATGGGCTGTTGGCTATTGGTTCTTCTTGGTATGGAGAGAAGTGGGCAGGGGGGTGGGAGGTAAAATTCACATTTTAATCCTTATTGGCAAGAAGGATAAACACCTGCAGAGTGTGCTCTGCCTTGTGCAATGGAGTTGCTTGTATTGCAGTTTCACAAATTCATGGAATAGGCTTTTTCCTCCTTTATGTGTAAATGTGCTGTACACCACCCAAAGCCACATTATTGGAGTTAGGTGGCCTTATAAATCTAGTGGAACATAGACTAATTGGTGGGAAGGGATAGTCCAACCCCTGTCCATGGCAGGCAATCCTATACTATTCCAGACTTCCTTTAGGTTTGATGTGATGGATACACATAGGATTATAGAATAACAGAGTTGGAACGGACCTTGGAGGTCTTTCACTCCAACCCCCTACTCAAGCAGGAGACCCTATACCATTGTGATCACATGGTTGTCCAGTTTCTTCTTAAAAGCCTCCAGTGATGGAGCAACCACAATTTCTGGAGGGAAGCCATTCCACTGATTCATTGTACTCACCGTCAGAAAATTTCTCCTTAGTTCCAGGTTGCTTCTCTCCTTGACTGGATTCCATCCATTGCTTCTTGTTCTGTCTTCAGGTGCAGAGCAAGAAAACAAATAAGAATCAGTAAGTAAATAGGAATAGGGATAGGTGGTTATTGCTTTTTTAAAAAAACATATTTATTTGTTTGTTTGTTTATTTATTTATTTATTTATTTATTTATTTATTTATTTATTTATTTATTGGTTCGATTTATATGCCGCCCTTCTCCAGAGACTCAGGGCGGCTTACCATGCGTTAAGCAATAGCCTTCATACTTTTGTATATACCTGCTTAGTAGGGCTTTCGTCCCCCCCTTCCCCCAGCGGTGTTCTCTTTTATACAAAGTCAGCTTATTGCCTCCACAATCCGGGTCCTCATTTTACCTACCTCTAAAGGATGGAAGGCTGAGTCAACCTTGAGCCTGGTGAGATTTGAACTCGCAGTAATTGCAGGCAGCTGGTGCTAGTTAACAGCACTTTAGTCTGCTGTGCCACCAAGGCTCTTTTTGCACTCATAATGCACTCATATTGACTAAGGAGAAATTTCCTAATGGTGAGAACAATCAACTAATGGAACAGAAGTTGCCTTCAGAAGTTGTGGTTGCTCCATCACTGGAGGCTTTCAAGAAGAGACTGGACAGCCCCTTGTCTGGTATGGTATGCTATAAACTCTCCTGCTCATGCAGGGAGTTGGACTAGATGACCTCTAAAGTCCCTTCCAACTCTATTATTCTATGCTCTAAAGGGGAACTTTCGTATCTAGGTAGCCCAGGGAAAAAGCACATCGAAGAGTTCTGTGTCTTTACTGTACAGTTACATTAACAAAACCTTGGAAGTCTGAAAGTATTTCTACCCTCCTTTCCTTTTACTCCCCAGAAAACTAGAGAGGGACTTTTTCTGAAATGTTTCCCACACCACCTATTCTTTTGCATGACCATTGCCTAGTCTGTGTGGCTTTTTCTCCTGTCTCGCAAGGTCATTTACCCAGATCATTTCTGAGGAATCCCTCTGGGAAACACTTGGGGGTTTCTGCCTAGGAGAAGAGGATCACATGATCACATGATCCCAGAACACTGCAGCCATCATAAATATGAACCAGCTGCCAAGTTTGGTCAGGTGACCATGAAAATACTACAGTGATTTTAAGTGTCAAAAACGGCCGTAAGTCACTTTTTTCAGTGCCATTGTAACTTCAAGTGGTCACTAAATAATGATTGAAAATCGAGGGCTCCTTGTATTGCTATTATTATTCTTAGCCTGGCTAGGTGGCTCAGTGGCTAAGACCCTGAGCTTGCTGATCAGAAAGGTCAGCAGTTCGGCGGTTCGAATCCCTGGTGTAGCTCTCCTGGGTGAGCAGGGGATTGGGCTAGATGACCTCCAAGGTCCCTTCCAACTCTGTTACTGTTCCTGTATTATGTGGAAGTTGTCAGGGGCTGACCCGTAAAGAAAGGATTGCAGTAAACCGGCCTTGAAGTTAACGGATCTGCATGGGACTTTTAAACGCTACACTGAAATAACTTCACGTCTTCACAAATCAATACAAAAGCAGAAGCCTTCCTCCATCTCTTATTCCATGTTTAATGAACCTTCCAGAGGGGTAGCTGTGTTAGTCTTTTGCAGGGAATTTATAGCGCTGAAAAATTTATTATTGGATAAGCATTTTGCTGATCACGGACTATTCTGCCAGGTTCCCACACACTGGAGAGGGCCGTTCTCGTAAAGGCAGCATTGCACAGACCGATTTCATGATGACAGCATTCAGAGGCAGTTCACTAGGAGTTTTTAAGACCTTTCCTCGTGTTTTCTGTGCTAACTAGCCATTCAGTGCAAGAACAAGAGAGTTGTCCTCTTGTCCTCACTCATGTCCTCGTCACCTCCCATCTGGACTACTGTAACTCTCTCTACATGGGGCTCTCCTTGAAGAGTACTCGGAGGCTCCAACTGGTCCAGAATGCGGCCGCGCGGGTGATTATGGGCACAGGTCGTTGCGCCCATGTAACACCTCTCCTGCGCGAGCTGCACTGGCTCCCAGTGGTCTTCTGGGTGCGATTCAAGGTGTTGGTCACCACCTTTAAAGCGCTCCATGGCTTAGGACCTGGGTACCTATGAGGCCGCCTTCTGCCACCGATAGCCTCCCACCAGCCGGTTCGCTCCCACAAAGAGGGACTCCTCAGGGTGCCATCGGCCAAGCAATGTTGGCTGGCGACACCCAGGGGGAAAGCCTTCTCTGTGGGGGCACCTGCCCTCTGGAATGAACTCCCCCCGGAGATTCATAAGATCCCCGACCTCCATGCTTTTTGCCATGCCCTCAAGATCCTGCTGTTCCACAGGCAGGGCTATTAGGGGTTTTAAATCTGGGTTTTTAAAATCAAATTCAGCCAAACTATTTAATAATTTTAGAATTTGAAATCTATGATGCTCATGGTTTTGGGTTTTATTTTGGCTGTACACCACCCTGAGTCCTTCGGAAGAAGGGCGGTATAGAAATATAAATAAAATAAAATAAAATAAAATAAAATAAAAAATAAAAAGACAGTCACAACTAACTACGGATTTACATTTGGTCTCTTCTAAAATAATTCAGCCACTTCAGCGTGCATCAGATAATATCAAACACGGAACTGTATTCGGTAATCCCAAAGAATCGAAGCAAACTTAGGTTACAGATTAACAGAATTGGAAGGGTCCTTGTAGCTCAACTAGTCCAACCCCCCACCCAAGGAGGAGATCCTATACCATTTCTGACCGATGGCAGTCCAGTCTCCCCTTGAAAGCCTCCAGTGATGAAGCTCCCACAACTTCTGAAGGCAACTTCTGTTCCTCTGTTGATTGTTCTCACTGTCAGAAAATTCCTCCTTATTTCCAGGTTGAATCTCTCCTTAATACGGAGGTGATACAGGCTAGTCCATAAAACCCCACCAAGATTCTTTGACAGAGAAGATTGCTGAGCATTTCATCATTCAGAACACTGAACATAGAATAATAGAGTCGGAAGGGACCTTGGAGGTCGTCTAGCAGGAGCTCCTGTCCCATTCTGGAGAAATACTTGTCCAGTCTATTTTTGGAAACCTCCAATGATGGAGCATCCACAACTCGGAGAAGCAAACTATTCCATTGATTAATTGTTCTCGCTGTCAGGAAGTTTCTCCTCAGTTCCAGGTTGGATCTCCCTTTAACAAACTTCCACCCGTTGCTTCTTGTTCTGCCCTCGTGTGCTTTGGAGAATAAGTCAACCCCATCTTTTCTTATTAAAGGTAAAGGTAAAGGTTCCCCCGCACATATGTGCTAGTTGTTCCCGACTCTAGGGGGCAGTGCTCATCTCCGTTTCAAAGCCGAAGAGCTAGCGCTGTCTGACAACGTCTCCGTGGTCATGTGGCTGGCATGATTCAACGCCAAAGGCGCACAGAACGCTGTTGTCTTCCCACAAAAGGGGGTCCCTATTTTTCGACTTGCATTTTTTACCGGCTTTTGAACCGCTAGGTTGGCAGAAGCTGGGACAAGTAAAACAGGAGCTCACCCCGTTACGTGGCGCTAGGGATTTGAACTGCTGAACTGCCGACCTTTCAATCAACAAGCTCAGCATCTTAGCCACTGAGCCCCTCAAATATTGAAAGACCGCTATCAGGTCAGCCTAGTCCTTCTCTTAGACTAGATATACCCAATTCCTGCAACTGTTCACCATAAGGTTTTGCCTCTAGACCCCTTATTATGTTTGTTGCTCTTCTCTGCACTCTTTCCATCTTCAGATCATCTTCAGTGGACGCCACGCATGCTTTTCTCTTGTTCCTGAATTTTTTTAACATTTATATTGGATGCAGTATTCTAAATGTGGTCTCATTAGTGAGACCTTGGTACTTCTTCTTAGCCTTTACCAATTAAACCTAGTGATTTATTTGGCTAAGGCTGCTTCTAACTGAGCTCTGGTCCTACAGCTGTTCCATCTTGAAACTTCCCTGGGTTAGCAACAGTATTGGCTAATACTATATACTCTACAAAGCCTTAGTTAAGACCACTGCATCCAGTTTTGGTCACCACACTATAAAAAAGACGTTGAGACTCTAGAAAGAGTGCAAAGAAGAGCAACCAGGATGATTAGGGGACTAGAGGCTCAAACATATGATGAACAGTTGCAGGAACTGGGCATGGCTAGTCTAGTGAAGAGAAGGACCAGGGGAGACACGATAGTAGCAGTCTTCCAATATTTGAGGGGCTGCCACAGAGAAGAAGGGATCAAGCTATTTTCCTGAAGGCCAGACAAGGAATAATGGATGGAAACTGAACAAGGAGAGATTCACCCTAGAAATAAGAGAGACATTTTCTGACAGTGAGAACAATCAACCCATGGAAGAGAAGTTGCCTTCGGAAGTTGTGGGAGCTTCATCACTGGAGGTTTTCAAGAAGAGACTGGACAGCCCTCTGTCAGAAATGGTGTAGGGTGGGGGGGGGGTGGTTGGACTAGATGACCTACAAGGTCCCTTCCAACCCTTTTAATCTGTATCTGTACCCTAGACGTCATTTTCCCTATGGGCATCCCTTGGCACTTTATGGCACTTTCTCCTGTTCTCCTAAGAAGCCTTTTCTTTTTCCAGCCAATAAATTAATTCCTGCTGCAAGCAAAATCATCTCCAGATCATCTTCAGTGGGCACCATGCATGTTTTTCTCTTCTTCCTGAATTTCTTCTCAGATGAAATGCTGAGCCTGTTTTCTTAATTAAAAGCATTTCTTTCTCACAGAGAAGAATCTCAACATGATATCTTTTGATTGCTACTAATTAGGTCTGAATAGACAAGCTAGGAAAATAACCTGTCCAAAACTCAGAATTAAGTTAGATGCAGGCTGAGGAATGGATCCCTATGAAGGATTTTCTCTCTCTCTTGTGTAACCCATCCCTACTTCCAGGGGTGAAATGCTCCCGGTTCAGACCAGATCGCCCGATCCGGTAGCAATGGCGGTGGGCCGTTCGGAGAACCGGTAGCAAAAATCCCTGCCCCCCACCCACCATGCCCAGCTGAGCCGCACGATCATCAGAGGCTTTTTTAAAATTATTTTTAAAAGCATTTTTTCTACAACCTCTTTGGCCAAAAAAAAAGTAAAAGTAAATGTTTTTAAAAAAGCCTCTGATGATCACGCAGCTCAGCTGGGATCATCAGAGGCTTTTAAAAGCATTTTTTCTGCAACCTCTTCACTGAAAAGGTTGTAGAAAAAATGGTTTTAAAAGTAAAAAAAAAAAAGTTGGCCATGCCCACCCAGTCACATTACCTACCACCACCAAGCCACACCCACAGAACTGGTAGTAACAAATTTTAGATTTCACCACTGCCTACTTCTCTCCTGAAGTTCAGCTCCTACCACCCTTAGCTCATAGTGAGGAAGGTCCTTCCCCTAGGAGGTGCTGATCTTTCCTAGACTTTCCTTGCAAATTGATAATTGATCCCCCTTCCTCAAGAGACCATTGGTGCTGTTGGACATTGACAGTTAAAGGTAAAGGTAACGGTTCCCCTCGCACATATCTACCAGTTGTTCCCGACTCTAGGGGGCGTTGCTCAGCTCTGTTTCAAAGCCGAAGAGCCAGTGCTGTCTGAAGATATCTCCATGGTCATGTGGCCAGCATGACTCAATGCCAAAGGCGCATGGAACGCTGTTCCCTTCCCATCAAAGCTGGTCCCTATTTTTCTACTTGCATTTTTTACGTGCTTTCGAACTGCTAGATTGACAGAAGCTGGGACAAGTCACGGGAGCTCACCCTGTTACGTAATCCCATTATGCGGCATTAGGGATTTGAACCGCTGAACTGCCCGCCTTTCGATTGACAAGCTCAGCGTCTTAGCCACTGAGCCACCCTGTCTCTGTTATTGCCATTTGAAATGAGCTCCCCCTTAAGATACGGAGGATCCCAGATTTGCGCACATTCCATCGCACCCTCAAAACATTTTTATTCCAGCAGGCTGGTCTGGCCTGACTCTCCCTTTTAAATGTGTTTTTAAGTTTTATGTAAATTGGATGTTTTTAAATTCGTCCTTAGGCCAAATTATTTAATATATTTTTAATGGGTTTTTAACTTTTGTAAATTGTATTTTTATCTTTGGCTGTTCACTGCCCTGAGTCCTTCGGGAGTAGGGCGGTATATAAATTCAATAAAATAAATAAATAAATAAATAAATTGATAGTTACTGGACAATTTTTGTCATTTCCAAAAATTCAAGGTGGTTGGGTAGCAGCTTCAGACAACTCTTGAAGTAGTAGATTATTTGAACCTCTTTCGGTCAGGGTTCATCCAGGGTTATTCATTTAGTTATTTAGCATATGGAGGTGGTACATTAGCCAGGACACTACAGTGCTAATACAGAATAGTTGTTTTATTGTCTAAGACTGCTAATCCACCTGGTTCACGCTCGCACACTAACCAGAAGTGCACTGAGGTGAACTAGTTCTGCAGTCCTTGTGTTTAGGCAGCGCAGTCAGGCAGGTCTGGCACTGGTTGGGTTTATACTTCTGCATGAAGCACGGTTATTTTTTCCCATTGAAGTGGTACCTATTTATCTACTCACATGCAGCATGCGGTGGCCTAGAGGTGGAGCTCCCGCCTCACAGTCAGGAGGCTGTGAGTTCGATCCTAGGTAGAGGCAGATATTTCTCTCTCTGGGCACACTGGAAATATATCTGCTGGAAAAAAAACCTCTGCATTGGCGACAGGAAAGGCATCTGGCCAGTAAATACTCAGCTCTCTCCTGTTGCCCAGACTCTACCCCACAAGGGATTATGGAGTCGTTAAAAGAGGATGATGATGATGATGATGATGATGATGATGATGATGTATGCTTTCAAACTGCTAGGTAAGCAAAAGCCGAGGCAAGTTCATCTTGACACGCAATTGTAAGACTTGAATCTTTGGAACACAAATCTTCTCCAGGGCCTTTAAACCATTGAGCCATCATGGGATGGGATGGGACTGAGTCAGTATTGATCTTGGATGATCTCTGGTGTGTCCATCCTTAGCTACAGCCAAAGCACTCAGACTTCTATTCCTCTTCAAATTGCTTTACACCCCTCTCTAAGCGGTTTACAGTGTCAACAGATGGCCCCCAACAATCTGGGTCCTCATTTTATCGATCTTGGAAGGAAGGAAGTTAGCCCAAAGCCGGTCGGGATCAAACTGCTGGCAGTGGGCAGAGAGTTAGGCTGCAGCACTGCATTCTAACCGCTGCGCCACCTCTTCAAGTCCAGGGTGAGGAACTGCTCTTCCTAACTTCTCAGCTGCTTTCTGTACCACTGATCATGGTATTCTGGTCGGATATGGGGAGCTGGGGGCTGGTAGCACCGTGTCAGTTTATTTCTGGGGCCGGTTCCAGATGGTATTGATAGAGGAGGAGAAGTCCAACTTGGGACCCCTGCTCTGTGAGGTGCTATGTAGCTTGTAGATGATTTTCTTCCCTGTTTTAACATCTATGTTAGGATATGATTTGAGCCTAACAGATTGTCCAAGCAATATATGTGTTCTATGACTTTAAGGTTTAATGCTGCATCATGCTGTAATGCTGAGTCATGCTGTAATTAGTTGTAAACATATTTAAGAAAGGTACTGTAATGTATTCAGTTGATGATAAGCTGCCATTGTGCTATCATCGTGTGTGTGAGTAGATCTGCTATCATCGGGGTTTGTGAACCAGAGTGGGCTTGTTATTCTAACAACTACTGTCTGTGTGGTAAGAAGCTTTTTGTATTTCACCGGTAAAGACTTGGACTGTTTAAAGGACTATGAGATTGTTTATTCTTCCACTATAAAGAAAACTTTTGATAAACCAGTTTGCACATATCTCTGATTCCATTGCTCTCAGCAACGTTTCTCTGTGCACTATACTCTGCTGGTTGCTAACACAACAACAATATCCTTAACAATCTACATGAAATCAGTGGTTGAGATTATCCAGTGGCACAGGGCAAGAGATCATTAGTATGTGGTATCTTTAAGCGAATGCCACGGTTGCTAAGTGGGTGGATGCAATTCCTATGGGTGTTCTTTGCCAGAAACCACTCAAAAAGATGGGTCATAAATCACATCACGTGTCAGCAGAAGACTGAGCTGGCTGATTGTCAAATGCCTGAAATGCCATCATGTGATCACAGGGTGGGCAGGCATATGCCACCATTGGAAGTCTGGAACCAGGTCACCAGTACTTTTAGAAGGGGTCCGTTGTAACTTCAAATAATGACTCAGCCACCGGTTGTTAAGTGAGGACTACCTTTTAAAACATTGTCTTAGAAACCCTAATGTGTCTTTGTTGGTTTTGGCTCAGCACAAAGTATGACTCCATCCCTTCTCATTCGTAAACCACGGTTCGTGGCTTAGTGAAGCCGTTCTACCTTATCCAATAAACCATTGTTTAAACAAGTCTTGGTTTTTATCACACTGTGCGAACCTTGCCAGTTCTGTCTGGTTCAACAAATCACTCTTTAAAAAGCTGTAGCTTAGTGCTGAATGAACTGAGTCAGTGTGTTGTAAAAAAAAAACAAACCCAAAAAGTTAAACACCAGTAAATCCTGCAAATGAAAGTTGTACAATGTTCAACATTCTCGTCAGGGTTCCCTGGGAAAGTGTTTGAGGTTGTGTTCTCCATCTGTTCTCTTGGATGCTTTAATTTCAGAAAATAACCATGTGAAGCGTTTGTACTAATACTGCCAGGACCACTTATAGCAAAGATTAAAGCTCTGCCGTTTTGAATTCTGTTGATCTTCTGCTTCCCTGAAAAAAATTAAGTTCCCTTTTGGAAAGAATGAAAGAAAAAGAAAAAATGGATGGGAGAGGAGGGGAGAAGGAGAGGAAGGGAAAAAGAGAAAAAAAATGGTTCTTCACTCCAGAAAAGGAGGAAATATTAAAGTAGAGAAGAACAGTTTTGGTCACCATACTATAAAAAAGATGTTGAGATGTTGAGTGCAGAGAAGAGCAACCAGGATGATTAGGGGACTGGAGGATAAAACATACGATGAACAGTTGCAGGAACTGGGCCTGGCTAATCTAGTGAACAGAAGGACCACGGGAGACGTAATAGCAGTCTTCCAATATTTGAGGGGCTGCCCCAGAGAGGAGGAAGGGGTCAAGCTATTCTCTAAAGCACCTGAAGGCCAGACGAGGAGTAATGGATGGAAACTGACCAAGGAGACATTCAACCTGGAAATGAGGAGGAACTTTCTGACAGTGAGAACAATCAAATAATGGAACAGAAGTTGCCTTTGGAAGTTGTGGGAGCTTCATCGCTTGAGACTTTCAAGAAAAGATTGGACTGCCATTGGTAAGAAATGGTATAGGGTCTCCTGCTTGAGTGGGAGTGGGAGGTTGAACTAGATGACCTATAAGCTCCCTTCCAACTCTGTTAATCTGTTTATGGACTAGTCACATTGTATAAAGCCTTCTGTTGTGGGGTCCTTGGTGCTCTCCAGTGCTTGGTGCTTGTTCTTGGTGATTTTCTTGCAGATGTTTCATGATCCAACGATGTAACATCATCAGTGCTAGAAGAGAGTGGGTTTTGCTTTCATTTTTATACACTAGACTAGTGGCTTGCCCTGTCTGTGTTGGTGGGGATGGTAAAGCAACAGCTTAATCAAGGAACCACCCAGAGCAAGAGATATCCAACCTTGGCAACTTTAAGACTTCAACTCCCAGAAACTTTGCTGGCTGAGGAATTCTGGGTGTTGAAGTCCACAAGTCTTAAAGTTGCCAAGGTTGGAGATCCCTGACCCACAACGATTCCCACCCATCTTCCTTACAATCTCTGCCTTGGCAGATACTCATTCAAATAACAGTTTTGAGGAACTGATTGTTGAAGGCAGAAGAAACAGGCCTTTTTTGGGGGGTGGGGGGACCATTGAATTGTGGCGGCTGCCCCAGATGTGCAAATCTTAAGGTCTGTTTGGGTTTGTCTATTTCTGTGTTTTTCAAACTTTTAAAATGTCATTTTAAAATGTGTGTCCTTCAACTCCCAGAATTCCCCAGCCAGCATGCCAAAGGTTGAAGGCCGCACATCTTAAAACAAGCTGGCTGGGGAATTGTGGGAGTTAAAGGCCACACATCTTAAAAGTTTGAAAAACACAGGTCTGCTCCTTTTCTTCCACCATCCAAAGAATTACCCTGGGGCCTTATGTAGTTGTCTTTATTAGCTTCAATTGTGATTTTATTAAAAGGCCTCTGCTAAGTGGAAATTCTGAGGAAGTCTTGGTTGCCCTTGAAAAAAAAATCGAAGCAGTGTTGGACCTGGTTAACACTTAGATGGGAGGCTACCAAGGAAATCCTAGGGTTAAACAGCAAAGCTGGAAAATATTCCCAAAGAAAGCAACAGCCAGCTTTCTTCCATATTGCTCAAAGAAAACTACACGGACATGTCCAGTCACCAGGAATTGACCTCAACTCAAAGGAGCCTTTGATCTTTTCAAGAAGGAATTCTTCTCAGTTGTCCGTTAATGTCTCTTCTGCCTTTCAGAGAAAGAGGCTATTTTAAGAGATGCAGAAACAGCCCAGCTACATTTACAGTAAGCCCAGAGAGGAGTGCTTTTCCCAAGTGTTTTATTATGGGACTGCGGGGACGCTTCAACTCAAGTTCACGGTGAATTCTGGGAGTTACTTGTCTGAAATGATATAGGGCCGTGATGGTGAACCTATGGCATATGTGCCACAGGTGGCACACGGAGCCATATCTGCGGGCACGCGAGCCATTGCCCTAGCTCAGTTCCAGCCTGCATGCACATGCACATGCCGGCCAGCTGATTTTCAGCTGGTCCTGCCCACACCGCCCCTCCCCTCCCAGGAGTCTCCACGCAGCCCGTTTTGGATGCCAGGTAAGTACAGGGCTCGTGTGGAGGTTCTGGGAGGGCGTTTCTGGCCTCCAGAGGGCCTCCGGGGGGTGGGGGAGGCTGTTTTCACCCTCCCCAGGCTCCAGGAAAGCTTCTGGAGCCTGGGGAGGGCGAAAACGGGCCTACCGGAAGTTTGGAAACGCGCCATTTCCGGCCTCTGGAGGCTTCAGGTAGGCCTGCTAGGCTCAAAACAGAGGGTGGGGAGGGTCGTGCGTGCATGTGCGGGGGGCGAGGGGCAGGAGGGCATTGAAATATAGGTGTGGGCATGCTCGCACATGACCCCCTCCCACTCCCCCCACTTTTGGCACGCAATGGCAAAAAGGTTAGCCATCACTGGTGTAGGGTCGGTCTCCTTTTTGAGCAGAGGATTGGAGTAGAAGACCGATAAGGTCCCTTCCAACTATCTGTTAAAGAACCATTATTTTTAGCCTTAGTTTCTGTCCTAATGGAGAATAGTTCTTGATGTCTTCTTTGTAGCTTCCCTTTATGTTCTGAACATGGCTATCGTATCTTCCCTCATTCTTTTTTTTTTTCCATATATTGCTCCATATTCCCTTATATTTAATCGGTAACAATTTCCTGATTGGCTCTGGAAGATTTTACACACACACACATGAAACTAAGGAGAAATTTTCTGACAGTGAGAACAATTCATCAGTGGGTGCTCCATCACTGGAGGTTTTCAAGAAAACATTGGACACCCCATTTGTCTGGAATGTATAAAGTCTCCTGCCTCGGATAGTGGGTTGAACTAGATCAGCACCGGGCCATGGCACACCAGCAACCGGGCCACGCAAAGAAGCCAAGCCCCATTGGTAGGATTGCAGGTAGCACACAAAATCATGCCCCTTCCGGTCCATGGAAAAACCTCTCTTCACAGAACCGGTCCCTGGTGCCCAAAAGTTTGGGAGGCTGCTGGACTAGAAGCTTCTCCAAGGTCCCTTTCAGTCCTTTCAGTCTATGACACATAGCCCATACATTTTGGTGGTGTCCCTTGGAAATAGCCAACCTTTGAATCTTCCATACATGGAAAACTTTGCACCTGTACAAAAATATTTCCAAGTTTGGTCCATCCCACCTCAAGCGTGGTAGATGCTTCTGCCCTTACATTTGGGGCTGAGGACTTTCCTTTTGTCCCGTCTGATCCACAGCAGAAATATTCTAAATGAAAAAGGGAGTCTGCTAACTGGGGAGCCACGCCATTTGTATCTACAGCCTGTTACTTCTTTGTGGGAATGTACTCTCGTTATTGGGAAACACTGGAGAGTACATTTAATTGTACAGTATTTATGGCAAGATCAATCACCCAATTAAAATGTAAGTGCTCCTGCTGACTGACCTTGGTGAATGTCAGCTCAGAATTCTCTGAAACCCCGAAATGTCTCCTGGAAGATTGTTTTGGCTTAACTCGCTCGCCTGCTCTATGATGGTGTATTGATTGAGATAACCTTATGTGCCGATGAGTCTATCGCTGTTGGTTGCCTTGATTTTCGCTGCTGATGTTTATTTGATGCCCTTCATTGTTGATGAGAAGGAGCTTTCGGTGATGGAACGTAGCCAACAGCAAAGTCCCATCTCGTGTGAAGAATTTCACCATCAATACTTGTGGGGAAATGAACCGTTGCTGAAAAATTCCCTCGCTCGGCAGGAAAGATGCAGCAATAATCACGCCACTGCTGGTGGATGCGCTCCACCCCGGAGATCTCATATCTTCTAATGGGTTCTTTGGGCTTATTGGCAGATCAGTTTTCTGGGGAGGGTGGACAGGTTGGCCCAGCATCCTTGATCCATGGAAGAGATAACCGATGGGGGTAAAGGAGCCCAGATTTTCTTCGAACCAAAGAAGCTCTTTCTCCTCCAAGGCGTAGCAGTTAATGAATAGGGCAATTCTTTCTGGATGATGATGAGCAGAAACTCTATTCCGCACTCTTACCTTGTGCTCTGGAAGATCAAAAAAGAAGAGTAACCAAGTAGGAATGGCTCAGCTCGGCTTTAGCTCTTCTCCTGTTGTTGAACACAGGGCTGTCCAACCTTGACAGTGATGAAATCCAAATTTTTTTTACTGCCGATTCTGTAGGTGTGGCTTGGTGGGCATGGCAGGTGAAGGATACTGCAAAATCCCCATTCCCTCCCCACTCCCCACCCCATTCCCACCCCATTCTGGGGTCAGCTGGAGGTGGTATTTACCGGTTCTCCGAACTTCTCAAAATTTCTGCTACTGGTTCTCCAGAACCTGCTGGATTTCACCCCAAACCTTGGCAACTTTAAGACTTGTGGACTTCAATTCTCATGCCAGTGGAGGAATTCTGGAAGTTGAAGTCCACAAGTCTTAAAGTTGCCAAGGTTGGACAGCTTTGGTTTAACAAAACAGAACTTAGCAGAACAACAGAGGTGAAAGAGACTTTGGAGGTCTACTAGTCCAACCCTCTGCTCAAACAAGAGACCTTATACCATTCCAGAGAAATGGATGTTCAGTCTCTTCGTAAAAGTCTCCAATGACGGAGGACCCACAACTTCTAAAGGCAAACCATTGCATTGGTTGTTCTCTGTCGGGAAAATTTATCCTTTGTTCTAGGTTGCTTCTCTCCTTGATTAGTTTCCATCCATTGTTTCCTGTCTTGTCTTCTGGTCCTTTGGAAAATAGGTTAACTCCCTCCTCTTCTTTGTGGCAGCCCCTCAGATATTGGAAGACTGCTATCATGTCTCCCTCAATCCTTCTTGTCACTAGACTAGACTAGACATACCCAATTCCTGCAACCGTTCTTCATACATTTTCGCCTCCAGGCCCCTCATCATCCTTGTTGCTCTTCTCTGTCCTCTTTCTAGGGTCTCAACATCTTTATATATTGTGGTGACCAAAACTGGATCTAGTATTCCAAGTATGGTGTTACTCTACTTTTGAATCTCTCAAAATCTTATTGGGAGATTTTGGCTGTTAGTTGAATTTCTGAGTTCTTACGAAGTGAAATCTTCTTGCCCGTGTTTTAATAGAGCTGCACTCGGTGTATATTCTAAGAGACAGCTAAAAAGTTTCAGCATGACTTGTGGGCCCCTGCACCACATTACGATGAATTACTGGTTTGCTAACTAAATTACATTTCAGACTGCGAAAATGTAAATGCCATTTTGCAGTATTACATCCGGATGTATAGTAATGATTAGCTGGTTTACATCACTTATTTTTCATTACTCGCTTGTAGATTAATTTATTTATTTGATTTGATGCCACGCAACTCCAGAGCAGCTGGCACTTCCAATTACAGAACCCTGTTCTCGAAACAAAGATTTGTTTGCTATCAAACTGCAGTTTTACATTGTCCTGTGCAGCCCACTAATTCTGCCACTGGAAATCTCTCATTAGCTTCAAAAATGAATGTTCCATGGTTGGGTGGGTGGGTGGATGGTTAGGCACCTTAAATTTTCTGTTACAAAGAGATAATATTTTAGGCAGGAATGCAACAACTTCAGCAAAAGAGAAGTATCCTTGTTTGTCATCGGGAGTTGCAGCAAGATTTGTACGAACCAAGCCACATAAATAACATGAACTAATGTTTTCCTGCTTGCCTGATTGATAACGGTGCAATTTAAGTTAGCACAAGTAGGGTAATGACTATTTAAGTAAAAATAGCCGAGATCTTGTCTCATCCGGATGGCTAAATACATTTTCGATCACCTCTGATTTCCTGGATTGCAATCTTACAGCTTCTGTAAAAGCAAATTTGTTACTCGTTAAGGTGCCAGAAAGAATATGTTAGCCAGCCATCTGAGGGGCATTTCGCACCGTCTCAGGGACTGGAGGGGTTTCATGAGTTTCTACTCTAACGTCATATATGGATCCTGAGCAGGGGTGGGCTTCAAATATTTTAGCAAGGGGTTCTTTGCCCGGTTGCTGGGTGGGCATGCCCATGGTGGGCATGGCCTAGTTGGCCGCCTGCACCACAGCTGGGAGAGGCATTTTTGCCCTCCCCAGGCTCCGGAGGCTTTCTTCGAGCCTCCGGGAGGGTGAAAACAGCCTCCCCAGACTCTGGAGGCCCTCTGGAGGCCAGAAACCAAATTTCCAATAGGCCCGTTTTTCACTCTCCCTGAGCCTCTGTGCGCACCCTGCACTTACCTGCATCCAAAATGGGCCGTGTGGAGACTCCTGGGAGGGGAAGGGCGGGGTGAGCTGGAAGGGAGCTTGGAGGTCTCCTAGTCCACCCCCTGCTCAAGCAGGAGACCCTATACCCGTGATGGCGAACCTATGGCATGGGTGCCACAGGTGGCACGTGGAGCCATATCGGTGGGCACGTGAGCTCAGCTCCGGCACATATGCGTGCGTCAGCCAGCTGATTTTCGGGCCTTCTGGGTCCACTAGAAGTCAGGAAACATGCTGTTTCCTGCCTCCAGGGTGGGGAAGGCTGTTTTCGCCCTCCCTAGGCTCCTAGAAAGGCTCTGGAGCCTGGGGAGAGTGAAAAACGGGCCTACCAGGCCCACCGTGCCATCGTGTGCCAAAAGCAGGGGGAGCACGGGGGGGCGCATAGAATTATGGATGTAGGCACGCGTGTGTATGACCCGCCCATGCTCCCCCCGCTTTTGGCACGCGATGGCAAAAAGGTTAGCCATCACTGCCCTATACCATTCTGGACAAATGGCTGTCCAACCACTTCTTAAAAACCTCCAGTGAGCTTCACTGAGTAGCCTTATTTTCTGATATTTTGAGAGGGCAAAGCTGCACTTCTGTTCTTCCACACTGTGCATAACTCATAGTCTATCTTCCCCCTTCCATGTCTTTTATTTCTAGGCTAAAAATGCCCAAATGATGATTCCCCCCCCCTTCTTCCTTCAGCCCTGATATTTGTCCCTGTCTGCAGTTATTCCAGTTTGGCAGTAACTGTAGCAATCAGAGCTTCTATGTTAATGTAAATGTTCTCATAGCTTGTACGGACATATTCCAAATGAGCAGATCGGTGTTTTATTCCTGTCTTAATGAGTCTCATCATGGAATCCACTTTTATTGAATAGGATTTGATGTATTTAATGACTTGTCCTGCTCTCTACCTGATAATACCGTCTTTCATAATGCTTCCTACACATTTGTCCAGCAGAGAGGTTACCGGTATTACAGTAACTTTTTCCTTGAACTGTCAGATTCATTTAAAACTGGATACAGCCTTGGCCATGTTCCATTCCTTTGGCAATTTTAGGAAAGGGTCCCTGTGGATTTTACCATGCCAGTCATTGCTCACCCTAGGAAGTTGTGTGTTGTGGCCCACCGACGGCCATCGGAGCTGACAGTAGAGTCGAACAGTGAGGAGGTTGGGAGGAACATGGGCCAGTCCTGGGAGCTGGGGAAAGCTCGGATGAGGGCTCTGCGTTGGAGGCAGAGAGAGAGCTAGACAGCAGTGGGGCAGAAGAATAGCTGGAGCCCGTTCCCAGCGTGCGCATGCAGAGAGCTGCCAGAAGACAAGAATAACTCAGAAAGCAGGGTCAACTAGGGAGTAAAGCCACACCTTGGAGGTGATTGGCCCCTCTCTTAGGAAACAAAAGAGGAGCGAATGGGGAGTGGGCTTTTGCAGGAAACAATTCGTTCGTTCGGTCATTTCAAGAGCGGGAAGATCTGTCCGTGACTCTGTGCCAAGTTTTGCCTTGCACTGCGTTTGGAAACTAGTTACCTGACAGCTTTCCAAGCGAGATAAGGTCTGTGTTGATAAATATTCCTCTGAAAGACTGTTTGCCAGGCCTTGCTGACTGTGAATGAAAAGAATTCACAGTCGTGTAAATAAAAGGGGTTTTGCCAGGGCCAGGACTCTGCTTCCTGCTTTTTAAGGGAGCCTAGATCAGGACACTGTTCTCATCTCTGTTTCAAGGCCATTGAGCCAGCCTTGCCAGAAGACATTTCCATGATCATGTGGCCAGCATGGCTATACATCAAAGGTCCACGGATCACTATTACTTTCCCACTGAAAGTAGTACCTGTTTATCTACTCACATGCTTTCAAACTGCTAGGTTGGCAGGAGCTGGGCAAGGACGGGAGCTTACCCTGTCCTGTGGAGCTCAGGTCTCGAACCTGGGCTGCTAGCTTTCCAACCGACAAGCCCCACGTTGCCCTTCAACTTTAGCAACACATCACTATTAGAAGAACTTATTTTTAGTTCATGTAGCAATCTTGAATGGAGAACATCGGGATCTGATGACTTCTTAGCCTCATCCATGGTTACACTTTAAAAGAAACGCATCAATAATTTCCCAAATAGTTTGATTTTGGCACTAGTTTCTACTCAGTTTCCTACTTCTGATATTTTATATTTTAAAACCTTGTTTGTATGTCTTGTTTTGAAGCATAAACATTGTTTTTGGCATCTCTTTTGGGCAGATGGGAGTGCTAGGGAACAAGGCTTTTATTTTCTGAAACATTTCTGATAAATTATTTTGCCTTTTTTAAAAAAAAATCACGTTGGTGGCTTTTTAATCTTGGTGGAATCTTTCCTAAATATTCCAGCTGAGCTTCTACTGCTATGATTTTGAGTATTAGGATTTCCCTTTAAGTATGTATCGATTAATCCCTTTTGAATAGACGCCCCAAAGCATCTTTGAGTGGTGTGCAACAATAGAATAAAACAAGAAATATTTAAAAAGCAGATATAAAAATATAAAAATCAACATTAAAAAAACAAATACTATAATAACAAATATTTTCCTTTCCTCTTGAAAAGTTTCCACTGTGAATTTAGATGTCGCTATGTTGACTTCCTCAGTCATTTTCCACTGATATATAAATCATGGTTTCATTGTGGTGTGTTTTTGTTTAAAGTTGCATTTTCACCGCCTGCTAGGGGTAATTGATTGCACCTAATCTCTTGGCCTAAGACTATGCTAACCAAACATTTTTCCGCCTTTGAGCTTGGATCAAAATATAGCAAAGTCGCTGAAATGTTAGCATTAAATTTTTATTTCTGACTCTTCTTCTGCATGAATTATGGGTGAATGGATTGTAAGCTCTATTTTTTTCTGCCCCAGAGATGGCAAGATCTTTGAAAGAAGAGGCCTACCATCGATTTCCCAAAAGTGACAATTTAAACAAGTAATAGAAATTGATTGGAACAATTGATGATAACAGTCCAATTTGAGTCTTCTTGCTGTCCTGGATGGGCCAGAGTTAGGGTAGAGCTAAGCCAACTGGTGATGTTGAACGTAAGCCAACATCATTCAACGACGCCATTTTTTTTTTCTTGAGCAGGAATTGCGTTGCTCCACACACTAACAGAATAACAGAGTTAAAAGGGATCTTGGAGGTTTTCTAGTCCAATCTCCTACTCAAGATGTAAACCCTATACCATTCCAGATAAGTGGCTGTTCAATCTCTTCTTAAAAGCCTCCAGGGATGGAGCACCCACAACTTCTGGAAACAAGCCATTCCAACTGGTTAATTGTTCTCACCGTTAGAAAATTCCTCCTTAGTTCTAGGTTGCTTCTCTCCTTGATTAATTTCCATCCATTGCTTCTTGTTCTGCCCTTAGGTGCTTTGGAGAATAGCTTGACTCCCTTTTCTTTGTGACAATCTGTGAGATATTAGAACACTGCTATCATGTCACTCCTAGTCCTTTTCTTCACTAGACTAGACTTACCCAATTCCTGCAAACATTCTTCAGAGGTTTTAGCCTCCAGACCCCTAATCATCTTTGTTGCTCTTCTCCGCACTTTTTCCAGAGTCTCTACATCTTTTGTTTGTTTGTTTTTAACCCTGAAGCTTCTTCTGGCTCCAAGAGCACTTGGCCATACTATAAACCGTTGAGGAAATATGGATCCTACTTGGATGGAGGGTTCAACTCTGATTTTTTTTTGTGTGCCTCAAAGTCCATGTCTACTTCGTCACCCCTTCTTTTGTGTAAATTGAATGAGACAGCTCCACCTCTCTCTTCTGCTAGGTTGTCTTTTCTCGCTCTGCGCCCGTTGCCTTGCTAGAAACTCACTAATTTATCTCATAACAACCTCCCAAGATTCAATTTGCCAAGCACCCCAGTCACAGATAACACTTTTTGCCTTTCCTTTGTTAAGGTCAGTGGCATCGGTCCGCAGCGCTCGGCTCGGTGGGCACCAATGGCCGCCAAGGGTGTCGGCCCTGTTATTGTTTTCTTCTCCTTGCAACAGGAAATCGATCGTGTCAGGCACACACGGATCATTCTGCGCGTTGCAATCAATGCCCCCTGATTAAAGCAGTTGTGTCTGCTGGGTAAATGCGCTGCATCATAATTAGAATTATTAATTAAAAATAGGAAATCAATTGACACAAATTAAGCCACAAAGAAATTTTGTTTTATGGCTTTGACATTGTTGTCTCTGGAGTCTGGATAACTGTGACAACCGAGGGCAGCGCTATTGAAGATGTCGGGTTTTTTTTTTTTAAAGGAAGAAGAAGAGAGCAGGGTGTTCTTTTGATTTTAATGGTTTGGCACAGGGGAGCCAGTCCGACATGGGCAGAGTTGTTGCTGATTCAGTCCTGCGTCTGCCAGCTCGTCTTAAAAGTTCAACGCTCCCAGATTCAAAACCTGGGCTTTAATTGATTTATCTTTACTTGATTGATCAGCGCTGTGAGCCAATTTGAGCAGAAGAGAATAAATTTGAAACTGTAGGATTTCAGCGAAGGGCTCTTCACCTTCTAAATATTAAAAATTATTTGGCTTTTCAGCCGGTCACTTAAATAGGAAAGGCAAGAAAAGAAAGTATCGTACAGGATGATGCTCCCTTCTGTTTGTGACTTGCAATTTTGGGTCAGTAAATCATTAGATATTTAAGAACAAGCTTTCCCAATGCAGAACCCTCCGGCTACTTTAGAGTTCAATCAGGCTCTAAAGCACACCGAATTATAGAAAGCTGCTTTGGAAATGATGGCTGATTGATTAATGCTGTCAAGTTCAATGTTGACTTTTAGCAACCATATGGACAGCTTCTCTCCAGAATGATGTCCCTTTAATTTGACCTGATAAATCCCTTAGTGGTACATTCATTGTTCTCATCTTCAAATCTATCCACTTTGCTCTTCTTCTTTCTACTTCAACTTTTCCGAGTAACATGGGTTTCTCAAGGCTAATTGATGGGTGATCTATTAAGGGATCCTTGGTGCCCTAAACATGCTACCTAGTTGGGTAATGAAACCACCAAGCTCAGAGAGTACCAGGGACCCCAGAACTCAACCCTGAGCTACAAATATTCTCTTCTATTGAGTAAGATTTTTTTTTAAAGATTGATTTTTAAAACTAGGCTGCATAAACAGAGGGATAGAATCAAGATTAATACCACTTTATAATGCCTTGGTAAGGCCACACTTGGAATACTGCATCCAGTGTTGTAAAAAAGATGTTGACACTTTAGAAAGCGAGCAGAGAAGAGCAACAAAGATGATTAGGGTACTGGAGGCTAAAACAGATGGAGAACGGTTGCAGGAACTGGGTGTGTCTAGTTTGATGAAGAGAAGGACTAGGGGAGACATGATAGCAGTCTTCCAATATCTCGGGGGCTGCCACAAAGAAGAAGGAGTCAAACTATTCTGCAAAGAACCTGAGGGCAGGACAAGAAGCAATGGGTGGAAACTCATCAAGGAGAAGAGCAACTTAGAATTAAAATTTCCTGACAACGAGAACAATTAACCAGTGGAACAACTTGCCTCCTGAAGTTGTGGGTGCTCCATCAATGGAGGCTTTCAAGACAAGATTGAACAATCATTTCTCTGGGATGGTACTGTATAGGGTTTCTTGCTTAAGCAGGAGGTTGGAGTAGAAGACCTCCCTTTCAACCTTGTATCCTGTGTCTTATATTCCGTAATAAGATGCACCTCCATATAAATGACCGGATGTTCAGGCCGTCACTCACAACACACATAAAAAGGAAAGAGTCTTTGGTTTGATGAGGGTCTTGAATAATGGGCCCAGGACAAGGATAGGGCAGGCATAATCATAAGAGAGAGAATGAATGGCCTCCCCATCAAAGAAGCGGCCTTCAGACTTCTCCTTGACCCAGAAATTACGCTGACTTTAGCACCTTTCCTGGCCATGCTCTTCTCCCTCCGTTGTTCTAATTGATGCATATGCTGTCATTCATAATCCCAGGTCTCAGAGTCACATTTCTGATGAATGAACATCCGCTCCCTTGTAAATGTGGGCGATGTGATTTAAAGGTTCACTAGTCCACCGGGAGATACTTTATGGCTCTTTTACTATATTAAAATACTATGACGATTGCTATGAGATTGGAGGCTTTCCAATCTCAGCTCTGCAACTCCATTATCTTCCTT
Source organism: Masticophis lateralis (assembly GCA_030761175.1). NCBI lineage: Eukaryota > Metazoa > Chordata > Lepidosauria > Squamata > Colubridae > Masticophis > Masticophis lateralis. The sequence goes on along the minus strand of JAUDYJ010000012.1, from coordinate 21,185,040 downwards.
TCTTGCTCAATGTTTTTTCCTTCCCTTTTTCCACTGCAATGGCTGGGGGCGGGGGGCCGTACCTGCGGATAGCTATATTTCAATCAGCGATTTAAAAAAAAAAACCACTCCCCCAAATCCTGCCTTGACATTTTCCCAAGAAAAATCTGCCTATTTTATTCTGCCGTTTTAATTGGGGCTTCAGAATTTTGAGATATTTTAAATCGTGGTGCCGTTTAGCCGCTTAGAGAGGGCTGTAAAAGCACTATGAAGCGGTATATAAGTCTAAGTCAGTGTTTCTCAACCTTGGTAGCTTGAAGATGGGTGGACTTCAACTCCCAGAATCCCCCAGCCCCTCCCACGCATGTGACCCACCCCCTTTCTGCATGCATGCGTGGCTCCTGCATGCACCCCGTGCCCCGCACATGCGGTAGGCACACACACATGTGCAGCAGAGCTGAGCTGGGTTGATGGCTCATATGCTCACAAAGAGGCACTACGTGCCACCTCTGGGATGCATGCCATTGGTTCGCCATCTATACCCTTTCAGACAAAATAGTTATCTAAAAGAGCCTTGGTGGCACAGCAGACTAAAGTGCTGTTAAGTAGTACCAGCTGCCTGCAATTACTGCGAGTTCGAATTTCACCAGGCTCAAGGTTGACTCAGTCTTCCATCCTTCCAAGGTAGGTAAAATGAGGACCCGGATTGTGGGGGCAAAAAGCTGACTTTATATAAAAAAGAACACCGCTGGGGGGGGGGCAAAAGCCCTACTAAGCAGGTATATACAAAAGTATGAAGGCTATTGCTTAATGCATTGTAAGCTGCACTGAGTCTCCGGAGAAGGGCAGCATATAAATTGAACTAATAAAATAAAATAAATAAATCTCTTCTTAAAAACTTCCAGTGTTGGAGAATTCACAACTTCTGGAGACAAGTTGTTCCACTGATCAATTGTTCTGACTGTCAGGAAATTTCTTCTTAGTTTTAGGTTGCTTCTCTCCTTAATCAGTTTCTATCCATTGTTTCTTGTTTTGCCTTCTGGTGCTTTGGAGAATAGCTTGATTCCCTCTTCTTTGGGACAGCCCTTCAAATATTGGAACACTGCTGTTATGTCACCCCTTGTCCGACGTATAGGTAGTCTTCAACTTATGACCATAATGGAGCCTACTCATCATGGTCATAAGTTGTAAAGTGGGTCAGTTGGATTTTGTGAATATTTTTGTGTGGACGTAAATGGCCACCACAATAGTGAAGTGAATCAGTTTTGGGTCACTTTTGCTGAAAACCAGAAGTAAAAGCTTTGGTGAAAGCATTATAAATAGTGATCGTGGGACTGTGGGACTCTGCAAAGGGCCATAAATACAGGCTGGTTACCAAGTGTCTGATATGTGCTTCATGTGACCAGGGAGGGCGGTGAAACTTTGGCGCCAGATGTAAGTAAGTATAAGATTGTAAGTTGCGAGTTATCTGCATTCTTTGCTTGTCCAATCTAGCTCTGGAACGTTATCCAAGAAAGATAAATACTCCCCTGGGACATCAGAGGTTTAATGATTCCTGGCAAATGCGCAAATGCGGCCTCATCAGTTCTCCCATACTTTTGTCTTTTTAAGCACTTCAAAAGTTGAAGAAGAAATGCCAAATCTTGGTGATGGCTTTGCTTTCTGCAGGCTAGTTTGGATGGAAGTTTTCAGTGATGTGCAGGCAATTCTCGACTTATGACCAAAATTGAGCCCAAGATTTCTGTTGTTAAGTTAGACATTTGTTAAGTGAGTTTTGCCCCACTTTCTTGGCTCAGTCGCTAAGTGAATCACTGCAGTTGGTAAGTTAGTAACCCAGTTGTTAAGTGAATCTGGTTTTCCTGTTGACTTTGATTGTCAGAAGGTTGCAAAATGTGCTCGCACGACTCTTGGACGCTGCAGCCGTCATAAATAGGAACCGGTTGTGTCTGAATTTTGAACATGTGACCATGGGGATGCTACAATGGCCGTAACTGTGAAAAGCAGTCATAAGCCACTTTTTTCAATGCAGTTGTCGCTTTGAAACATCGCTAAATGAACTGTTGTAAATCAAGGATTACCTGTATTCTGGTTGCAAAACCTACAGTGGTGGTCAGGGGTGTTTGCAGGGTGTGGTCCAGCAAGTCAAGATGTCAGCCAGATGTTGCCATCAAAGTTCTCCATCTTTCATATATGAATCATCAGAAAAAGCTTCAATTGATGTTTCAAAGGCCACCATTTTGACTATCCCCTGTGATCATCCATGGATCAGGAATTGTGCTAGGTTGCCTGCAGAGTTTTGTCATTGTTAACTTGTCAACCCTGAAGTGAACCCAGTGGTGGGATTCAGCCAATTCGCACTATTCGGGAGAACCGGTTGTTAACTTTCAAAGCAGTTCGGAGAACCGGTTGTTGGAAGAAATCTCCTTTTGTTTTTTTCCACTTTACAGGGCTAATCCTGTAAGGAAGGCAGGAAAGCAATATTGTGGTGTTGTCTCTAGCCTAATCTTTATTGCCTTGCTTATGGAAACTGCCTCTTGGTTTAAGCCTTATTACATTGTAACAGCTAAGGTGAAGCACTCATCGATGTGAGTGACGTTGAGTTGGCCATGCCCACACAGTCACATGACCACCGAGCCACATCTACCCAGCTGGTCATTAGGGCAGAGAACCAGTTGTTAAATTTTATGAATCCCACCACTGAGTGAACCTGTCTGAGCCCATCTTGGAGGGTTCAGGGTTGCCACACAACGGGGGGGGGGGGGGGGGGGGGGGCGGAATAGTTAGATGGGGTTTTGTAGCCCAAACAATGAAATTTTCCCGTGGGAACCAAGGGTATTCTCACAGGTGGCTGGCCAGAGAAGGAGTAAAGTAACCAAGCAACCAGCCAGCACCCTGATTGGACAGCATGACCAGTGACTTGAGGGGTGAAAGAGGAAAATTTTACTTTTAATTAAGTGAAAACCGCGGGAAACTTCAGAGTCGGCTTTCTCCAGCTGTGCCAGTAGGATGTATCCAATAAAACTGTTCTTTGAGGAATTTGCCTGCATCGGAGTTCTACTTTCTGTGGGTGCATTACTTGGATAACCTTTATCAAGAAGAGACTGGAAAGTCATTTTGTTTGGAATGGTATGGGGTCTCCTGATTGAGCAGGGGGTTAGTCTAGAAGACCTCCAAGTTCCCTTTCGGCCCTATTTCTATCTTCGATGATCTAACCTTTTATATTTGCTCCAGGCTGTTGTCCATGTAGCCAGTCACTGGTTGGAAACATGCCATGAAAAGGAAATTAAGATATTTTGAGTTGAAATCCCAAGGCAGACCGGAGTTGGCATGCAAACTGAGATTTTAAAATGTGTATTTTGGCAGGTTGTAATGGCGAGGAGAGGCTGGCTGAATCAGTGCTCCCAGTTCTCTTAATGGCCATTGAAAAAATATGTAGCCTGAACACAGGGGGCCCTCCTGGACTCCAACGGTTGAGTGCCTTAAATTAAAATTAATCTGTTGTGCCCTGGCAGAACTCAAGGATTTTATAACTGATCCAGGTAAATAGAATAAAATGTGGCAGATCAGTTGAAGCCAACAGAGGGTCAATGGCGTTATGGTCCAACGGTTCCTCAAGAGACATAATTTGGAGGAGGAAAGTTCCTACAAGGATGAAAGTTGCAAACAAAATTTGTTGAACCTGGATAGAATCAGGACATTTATTGCCCTAAACGATTGGTACTTACTAAAAATTGGCTTTTAATGTACTTCATGATGGTTGCGAACTGTGTTCCTAGTGGAAAGTGGAAAGAGAGAGTTTTGTAATCATGGACTTGGAAAGCACTGAAATCTGCAAGAAAAAAAAACTTCAGTGGAAACCGTTCTTCTTGCTTGAAGGAATAGAATAGAATAGAATAGAATAGAATAGAACAGAACAGAACAGAACAGAACAGAACAGAACAGAACAGAACAGAACAGAACAGAACAGAACAGAACAGAACAGAACAGAACAGAACAGAACAGAATAGAACAGAACAGAATAGAATAGAATAGAATAATGGAATGAAGAAAGAATAGAATGGAGTGGAGTGGAGTGGAGTGGAGTGGAGTGGAGTGGAGTGGAGTGGAGTGGAGTGGAGTGAAGTGGAATGGAATGGAATGGAATGGAATGGAATGGAATGGAATGGAATAGAATAGAATAGAATAGAATAGAATAGAATAGAATAGAATAGAATAGAATAGAATAGAATAGAAGGGACCTTGGAGGTCAACTAGTCCAGCCCCCTGCTCAAGCAGGAAAATTTATATCATCTCAGACAAGTGACTGTCTAGTCGCTTCTTAAAAGCCTCCAGGGATGGAGCACCCACAACCTCTGGAGGCCAGCTGGTTCACTAGTTAACTGTCCTCACAGTTAGGAATTTTCTCCTTAGTTCTAGGTTTCTTCTCTTCTTGATTAGTTTCCACTCATTGTTTCTCATCCTGCCCTCCGGTGCTTTGGAGAATAATTTGACCCCCTCTTCTTAGTGGCAGCCCCTCAAATACTGGAATACTGCTATCATGTTGCCCCTAATTCTTCTTCTCTCTAGACTAGCCAAACCCAAATCCTGCAGTGATGTTTTAGTCTCTTCATGTGTTTTAGTCTCCAGACCTTGGATCATCTTAGTTGCTCTTCTCTGAACTTTTTCCAAAGTCTCAACATCCTTTTTGTAGTATGGTGACCAAAATTGGTTGCAGTATTCCAGGTGTGGGCCTGACTAGAGTTTTGTAAAAGATGCTTTGTAAACATCTGTTTTTGAAGAGGAAAAAAAACACACGTATTCTGTGTGGCTTGGTTGTCTTGACAAAATTTTCTTTCTAGAAAAATCAGATTTCGTCCTCAGTAATATATTTCCTGATTAAATCAAGGTTTAACTGTTACAACACTCCCTTGTAAGTCTTAATCTTCAGAAACTTCAGATGGTCCAGGCCAGTGTTTCTCAACCTTGGCGGCTGGACGATGTGTGGGAATTCTGGGAGTTGAAGTCCACACATCGTCCAGCAGCCAAGTGTTGAGAACATATCGGTTCCCTTTTAGGGCATCTCGTCTTGTTAGCAGTATGCTAACTGGTTCAATTTAAGATGCTAATTAATAAGTGATGAACCTGTCAATCTGGTAAATTCTAACTACAGGTAGTCCTCGACTTGTGACAGTTCATTTAGTGACCGTTTGGCGTTACAGCGGCACTGAAAAAGGTGACTTATGGCCGTTTTTCACACCTACAACTACCATTGCAGCATCCCCACAGTCAAATAAGGAGTCTGGACAGCTCTGCAGACTAAGCACCCTAATTAACATCCAACTGTCTGCAATTACTCCATGTTCGAATCTCCCCAGGCTCAAGGTCGACTCAGCCTTCCATCCTTTCTAAGGTAGGTAAATTGAGGACCCAGTTTGTGGGGGCAATAAGCTGACTTTGTATAAATATACAAAAGTATGAAGGCTATTGCTTAACGCATTGTAAGCTGCCCTGAGTCTACGGAGAAGGGCGGCATATAAATCAAATTAAAAAAAATGATCAAAATTTGGACACTTGGCAACTGACTCATATTTATGACGCTTGGAGTGTTCCAGGGTCTTATGCGTCCCTTTAGCGACCTTCTGACAAGCAAAGTCAATGGGGGAAGCCAGATTCACTTAACAACCATTGTCACTGAGCTTAACAAGTGCAGCGATTCACTTAAGAGCAGTGACAAGAAAGGTTGTAAAATGAGGCAAATCTCACTTAACAACGATCTGGCTTAGCAATGGTTATATTGGGCTCAATTGTTGTCATAAGTCAAAGACTACCGGACTAGCATAGCTCCTGCTCTGCAAACACTGTGCTTTATACTTTTCTTTGCTGTGAGGGAGGATTTAATATTATTCCTCTGACTTGTATGTTATGCTTTTTGCGGGAAATATGGTATAACATTTGCATATTTGAATTTATGAGTAGACCACAGTCCTAAGCAGAATCGGAGGATATTCTGAGCGTCTCTTTCTTTCCAAATATGTTCTTCGTTCTCCCCAATTTTGTCTTCCAGCATTTAATGCAAATTTAAAAATAAAATCCATTTTTTTGTCCATTTCTTGGACACTGATTGGATATCCTGACAGGGGGTGGACATTAACCTCTTTAGCTTTATCAGAAGTATCATAACAGTTGTGGCAAATGGGAGTGATGTATGAATAAACAGCCAGCAATGTGATATTTCTCCTTCCGTAAAAATCCAATATATTGAATTTCACTCAATAGCCAAAAGGCAACAGCTTTCTATTAATATGAGTTATGGATCCTAAAATAAATGTTCAGAGCTCTAAGGAGAAGATAACGCAGGAGGCTCTCCTATAACTCATCCACCAAGATCAGCATAATATGATGGGAGGCGATTTAATCTGTTTATTTAAGCAATTTTTCTACCATTCCTTAGCTTTCAATTTTCAGAATGTTTTACAGATTAAATGGTAAAAAAACCCCAACCCACATCAATAAACAAAGACAAAACAGGAAAAAAACAACAACAGCAATTTAAAGGCTGAATTACCAAACTCCTTTCTGATAGTCAGGAAAAATACAAGAAACCAAAAATGGCAGCATATATTAATAGTGATAGCAATAGCAGTTAGACTTATATACTGCTTCAAATCATAGTGCTTTTATAGCCCTTTCTACAACCCTTACAGAGTCAGCATATTACCCCCAATCATCTGGGTTCTCATTTTACCCACCTCGGAAGGATTGGAAGGCTGAGTCAACCTTAAACCTGGTGAGATTCGAACTGCCAAATTGCAGGCAGCCTGCAGTACTGCATTCTAACCACTGCGCCACCACTGCTCTTACTCTTATCTTGTGAAAGTCATAGTTCATAACTGTGTACCAGAAGGTCCATGAAAGAAATATTGGGGCAAAACTCACCACCAGAAGTGGGGCTAAGGTTCCATGGAAGGGGGCTCTCCTGGAGAAAGACAACTCGCCACTGCCAACTTGCCATCGCTAAGTTGTCACGGGACAATTTGGCCATGGCTGGCTCACTGTGAGACAACTTGCCGTGGGACAAAAGTAACTTAACAACGAAGAAATGGTGAAATAGAATCCTTAAAGAAAGGATGTGAAAGAGGGACAACATAAAATGTGAATGGCAAAAATTAAAATATTGTTTAAAATTATTTTAAATAATGAAATAAAATTGTTGGATTGGCCCCGGCAAGCTGACCAACCTGAGTTGGCCATGGAGAATTGGCAGCAGTGATTTGGCCAAGAAAAGTTGGCCATGGTGAATTGGCGGAACTGATTTCACTATGACAAGTTAGCCAAAGCGATGTTGTGGTTCGCCGACAGCCTGTGGAGCTGGCAGCAGAGTTGGACAGTGAGGAGGCTGGGGAGGAACATGGACCAGTCCTGGAGTCTGGGGAAGCCCCAGACGAGGGCTCTGCATCAGAGACAGAGATGGGGCCAGGGCCATCTGGGATCCATGCACGGACTCTGGAGCCTCCAGAGATGGACAGCAGAGAGGCAGAGGAACAGGAGGAGCCTGTTCCTAGTGCGGGCATGCGAAGAGCTCCCAGAAGGCAAGAGTAGCTGAAGCAAAAAGGACGACTCAGGAGTAAGGCCAGAAAATGATTGGCTCCTCCCAGAAGGCTTAAAAGCGCAGCAACGAGCCGTTGGGTTCTTTGTAGAAAAGCAACGTTGATTCCAGTGCTTCTTGTCAGCGTCTCTTGAACTTTGTGGGGGTTTTGTCAAGAAAAGCCTTTGGGCGGTTGCCAAAGACATCAAAGGTTGGTGATAAAGCCGTAGGACTGGTTATGAAGAATTTGTTTTGGACTAAGCTAAGAATGAATTAATTCTCAGCTGCTTTAATAAAATAAGTTTGTTCAGGACTGAATTGTGTTTGGCAATCACTATGTGGGCCTCGGTCACAACATTCGAGTTGTCCCATTCCGCCTTGAGAAGGCTTAAATGCCTAGGCTGCACCACTTATCTCTCACATGGGTTGGGGCTGTCAGCTTCTGTAGATCCTTGGCTTGAACCTTGGCTGTGATGCTCTTAAGGCCTGAGCAGAATTCCAGTCTTCAGCTTGCAATTCCACTGGGCCTCGAGGCCTCTGATTTCCCTCCAGCAACTGGTGCAGAATTTGCAGTGTGTGAGCTCTGTTTGCATTCAGGTCTCTAATCAGATTTGCTAGCCTGTTACTTGCATCGCGATTCCACCTGGCGCTCCGCAGTCTCCATGTTCAACTGCCTGTTAATTAAATAGCACGAGGTCTGCTGGGACCGACTTATTAATGTTAACAACCTGCTGTGTTATGGAAGATGCCCCTGAAAAATAAAATCTAAACGGATTGTTGTCCTTACTTACTCAACCTCAAAATGGACTGTTTCCCCCTTTTAAAAAGGTTGGATGAGAGAATAAAAGATGTGGCGGCAGGCATAATACAAAGACTGCTTGAATCCTAACATTGGAAGCCTATAATGAAGATTTGGTTCCTTTAAATTTAGACTCCAGTTTCTATTTAACATTAATGGAACATTGAAAATGAATTTTCTCCTTTAAATCAACATGACCAGAAGCAGTCTTGGTTCATAAGGATGGCTTTCAGACAGTGGGGGTATTCAACCGGTTCAGACCAAGCGTGGGAGTGCAGTGGTTAGAATACAGTATTGCAGGCTAGCTCTGCCCACTGCCAGGAGTTCGACCCTGATTGGCTCAAGGTTAACTCAGCCTTCCATCCTTCTGAGGTCCGTAAAAGGAGGACCCAGATTGTTGGGGGCAAGAGGCTGACTCTGTAAACCGCTTAGAGAAGGCTAAGTAGGGAGGAAGGAAAGGAAAGGAAAGGAAAGGAAAGGAAAGGAAAGGAAAGGAAAGGAAGGAAGGGAAGGGAAGGGAAGGGAGGGGAGGGGGGAGGGGAGGAAGGAAGGAAGGAAGGAAGGAAGGAAGGAAGGAAGGAAGGAAGGAAGGAAGGAAGGAAGGAAGGAAGGACTGTGGTGGCACAGTAGTGAAAATGCAGTATTGCAGGCTGACTCTGCCCACTGCCAGGAGTTCGATCCTGACCAGCTCAAGGTTGACTCAGCCTTCCATCCTTCTGAGGTCGGTAAAAGGAGGACCCAGATTGTTGGGGGCAAGAGGCTGACTCTGTAAACCATTTAGAGAAGGCTAAGTAGGGAGGAAGGAAAGGAAGGGAAGGGAAGGGAAGGGAAGGGAAGGGAAGGGAAGGGAAGGGAAGGGAAGGGAAGGAAGGAAGGAAGGAAGGAAGGAAGGAAGGAAGGAAGGAAGGAAGGAAGGAAGGAAGCAAGGAAGGAAGGAAGGACTGTGGTGGCACAGTGGTGAAAATGCAGTATTGCAGGCTGACTCTGCCCACTGCCAGGAGTTCGATCCTGACCGGCTCAAGGTTGACTCAGCCTTTCATCCTTCCGAGGTTGGTAAAATGAGGACCCAGGTGGTTGCGGGCAAGAGTCTGACTCTGTAAACTGCTTAGAGAGGGCTGTAAAGCACTGTGAAGCCCCAACAAGATCAAACGTTCCTCAGATAACTGAAGCAGACCCAGTAACCTCAGAACCTACATCAAGGTCAGAGTTTACGTTAGACATAGAATCCTAAGAATGGAAAGAACCTTGGAGATTTTCTAGTCTAACCCCCTGCCCAAGGCAGGACAGGACAGGACAGGACAGAGCAGGAAAGGACCCTGGAGGTCTTCTATTCCAGCCCCCTGCTCAAGCAGGAGAACTTAAACCATTTCAGATAAGTGACTGTCCAGTCTCTTCTTAAAAACCTCCAGCGATGGAGCGCCCACGATTTCTGAAGGCAATTTCTGTTCCATTGGTTAATTGTCCTCATTGTAAGGAAGTTTCTCCTTAATTCCAGGTTGCTTCTCTCTTTGATTAGTTTCCATCCATTGTTTTTCATCCTGCCCTCTGGTACTTTGGAGAATATTTTGACCCCTTCTTCTTTATGGCAGCCCCACAAATACTGGAATGCTATCATGTCCTCCCTGATTCTTCTTTTCTTTAGACTAAACAAACCCAGATCCTGAAGCTGTTCTTCCTACGTTTTAGTCTCCAGGTGTCTGATCATCACCTTATAACATTTGGGACAAATGGATGTCCAATCTTTTCTTGGTGCTTCTGCAATGGAGCACCAACAATTCATGGAGTGGGGTTGACATTCTGACTATCAGAAAATTTCTCCTTAATTCTAGGCTGGATCTCTCTTCAAAATAGGTTGAGCCCCTTTCTCTGCGAATATTTCTCAAATATTGGGAAATGCTGTCATGCCACTCCTAATCCTTCTGTTCATTAGACTAGAGACATACCTATTTCCTGCATGTGTTCATCCTATTATTTAGTCTCTAAGACCCCTGGTCATCTTTGTTGCTCTTCAATGCACTCTTTCTTGGATCTCAACATCTTTTTTTGTATTCTGGTTAAGTGTAGAGTCCAGGGGTATCAAACTCAATTTCATTGAGCGCCTCATCAGGGTTGGGTGGGCATGGCCATGGGTGAGCATGGTCAGGATGGGTGTGAGCATGGTAGGACTCGTGTCAGGGACACCTGTGGTGCCCAAGTGCTAAGGCAGGACTTCCCTCGGACCCTCTCTCAATCTCATTATAATCTTCCTTCCTTCCTTCCTTCCTTCCTTCCTTCCTTCCTTCCTTCCTTCCTTCCTTCCTCCCTCCCTCCCTCCTTCCCTCCTTCCTTCCTTCCTTCCCTTCTTTTTCCATCCCTCTTCATTCTCCTTTCTTCTTCCTACCCTTCTTTCCTTCTTTTTGCTTCCTTGCTCTCTTTCCATCTTCCTTTTTTTCTTTGTCTTTCTTCTTTCCCTTTCTCCTTTCCCATCCCTTCTTGCATGCTCAAATGCAAAAGGGAAAACATTTCTCCTTTGATTTTGTTTTTAGTTTGCTTCGATAGCCCTCTGCCAGTGAAAACTGAGCTGGGGGGGGGGGAGGGTCCAATCACCTAGATTGAAATTCCAAGTATCACCCCAAGTGAAAACTCCCAGCCAAGTGGAGGCCACTTGAACCCCAACTGGAGGCCACCACTGTCTTAAGAACAGCGCCTGTTGCTTAACAGCTCTTACGCACAGGAAATTTAAAGAGAAAATGTATATAATTAGTAGACATTGTTTTAAATTACCATCATAATTATCTGACCGGAATGAAAAACATTTTAGAAATGATTTGCGCTGAAGTGTGTGTGTGTCTTCTTGTGGAAGAAACTAGCAGTCTTGATGCCATTAAGAAATGGGTCATTTTCCCTGGCAATTGAATTTTAAGGGTGATGTCGAGCCTTGTATGTATTTCATTTTTCCTTTTGTTTTTTTGCTGAGAACAAATTTTCTGGGTTCCTGGAATCTCTGTCAGAGTATATTTAAAAAAAAAAACAAAGCCATTTGAAAAGAAATCAACATGTCAATTATCTCATAATTAAGTACCTTTGAAGCAATTCAGCAAATGAAAAGTAGCAGCTGAATTCAATAGGATGCATTTAAGAAAATTGCTGGAGCTCGTTCGCGAAATAATGAAGATAAGACACTTGACCGGACCGCTAAGTTTGTGGTTTTAGCAATCTCTTTTTGGAACGAAAAATAAAAAAAGAATACTTCGGCAGCCGTTTACCCTGGTTACTGTTAAATAAAATCCATTAGTTCCTGGATTTAATAGATGGGACTTCCAGAAAAAATAATATCAAAATAATATCTGGTTTTACTAGTGTTGGAAGCAATGTCCATCTGGTTCAGTTCCAAGTGGGGGAGGAAGACCCTGGAAACATGGGGGCTGCTTGGAAGGATGGTTTAATGGTGGACAGGACCACATAGGTTTGAAGTCCTGGGTAGCTGACTGCATGGAGTGGAGAGTGAGTGTTATTTATACTCTCTCTTGGGCTTTGAACTTGAGCTTCCTGTTCCTGTGGCAAGGGCAAGTATCCTATTGGCTGTCAGACTCCCAGGGGGAGGGGTCTTAGCTAACTTTATAGATTGTCTGTGTCCCAGGCTTGGTTGAATCTTGCTGGGTGATGTAATGAAGGGTCTTTGGGAAATTCCTACTATAGCTGAGGGCTAATCCTACTTTTGTTGGATCTTGGGTTAGGGTGTTTGCTTATGAATAGACCTAGCCATTTCTTTTAAATGCTGACATCGGCTGAGGGCTATTGAGAGTATGGGGCCTATTAAGAGTGAATCTGCTTCCTGCCTCAAAAAACCATCTTTTTCCATTTCTCATCCAGGGAAATATAATATTATGCCTTTTTAATATTTCCTAGAATATTTCAATCTTCTAGGAGAAGGCTGGGTGCTAACTTTCTATACTAGCATGGCATTTACCAAGCTTTCTTGAAATTTGATGCAGTTTAGATGGGAGAAAGTTATATTTTACCCAAATATTTGGTGTCATGTCTGTCTGGTCATTTCAGGTAGAGAAACCCGAAGGTGCTTTCCCAAAAGGTCACTGGACTTTTTTGTTTTTGTTTTCCTTGAAAGTGTTTCACTTCTCTTCTAAGAAGCTTCTTCAGTTCTTGAATAAGAAGAGAAAGGGTTTCAAGGAAAAAAACCAAGAAAGTCCAGTGGCCTTTTGGGAAAGCACCTTTGGGACAAGTATGACCTGGATGATGGAGGATCTCCATCGACTTTCAAGTACAGAGCCATCATTGGAATAAGGCAACCTTCCAAATATGGAGCCTGGAGTATCAGCAAGACCTGCTTTGAAAAGTTGGCCTGGACAGGAAACTCTGCTTGCTCCATCAGGTTAAATCTGTGATGGCGAATCTATGGCATGCGTGCCAGAGGTGGCACGCAGCACCCTCTCTGATGGCATGCGAGCCGTCGCTCCAGTTCAGCTCTGCCATGCATGTGCATGCATCTCCTGCCGGCCAGCTGATTTCTGCTGTGCATGCATGGGGGGACAAGACGCGTACGGGTGGCTACTTGCGTATGCGCAGGGGTGTGGTGCAGGGGTGGGTTCTAACTGGCTTTACTACCAGTTCTCTTTGTCTGTGCACTTCGCGCATGCTTGCCTCTTCAGTCACACGCTTTATGTGTGATTGCTATGCGCATGCTCGGTTCACTCGCAGGCACACCAAACGCGTTGCGAATCTGCCCAGCTGAGGTGTGGCAATCCGCTCTGCCGCACCTCTCAGCTGGGTGAAAAAAGCAGACATATAAGGTCAGAATAACGCAGGGACGGGCGGGAGGGCCCAGCTCCCGAAGACAGAGAATCAGTTCGGTGCCGTCATATCGTCACCGCTACTGGCTCTCGTGAACCGGGCCAAACCGGGAGGAACCCATCACTGGCGTGGTGCATGTGGGGAGGCTGCGCGTGAATACACAAGGGCAGGGCGCATGCCCAGGGGCGCACACAGGGGTGAAATCCAGCAGGTTCTGACAGGTTCTGGAGAACCGGTAGCGGAAATTTTGAGTAGTTCAGAGAACCAGCAAATGCCACCTCTAGCTGACCCCAGAGTGGGGTGGGAATGGGGATTTTGCAGTATCCTTCCCCTGCCACACCCATCAAGCCACACCATGCCCACCACACCCCACCCATAGAACCAGTAGTAAAAAATTTGGATTTCACCACTGGGCACGCACGTATGTGTGTGGAGTGGGGCACATGTGCACGCATTGTATTTTGGGAGTTCACATGCACTTTGGGCACTCGGTCTGGAAAAGGTTAGCTATCATTGTATTAGGTGATACTTAGGCCAGGGGTGGGAACTATGGGCCCTTTATGACTTGCGGACTGGCTCAGGAATTCTGGGAGATGAAGTCCACAAGTCATAAAAGGGCCATGGATCCCCAGGCCTGCTTTGTGATGATGGACTCCCCACTCGTTCTGAGGGCCTCTTCTCTGTCACGCTCAGAAGTGGGCTGAAGGAGTCCAAAGACAGCTCTGCGCGTTCACATAAACCTCTCTTCGAAGCACTGGAGCTACCAGACAAGGCTTTGAAGCTTTGCAATGCTTGGAGAAGAGCTTGTCTGTGAAGTGAAGAGCCAACCCGAGGAGATTTTTGCCTCCTCCTGCGGCACTTCCCAATGTTTGACTTCGTCCTGTATCATCCACAACAGCAGTGTTCCAGTATCTCAGGGGCTGCCCCAAAGAGGAGGGAGTCCAGCTATTCTCCAAAGCCCCTGAGGGCAGGACAAGAAGCAGCGGGTGGAAACTCATCAAGGAGAGAAGCAACCTAGAACTGAGGAAAAATTTCCTGACAGTTAGAACAATTAATCAGTGGAACAGCTTGCCAACCGAAGTTGTGGGTGTTCCAACACTAGAAACTTTTAAGAAAAGATTGGTTAACCATTTGTCTGAAATGGTATAGGGCAGTGATGGCTAACCTTCTTGCCATCACGTGCCAAAAGCTGGGGGAATGCGGGGTGGTCGCGTGTGTGTGTGCCCACACCCATTATTCTATGCGCCCTGCCACCCCACGCATGCATGCGTGACCCCCCCCATTCCCCCACACTTTTGGCATGTGATGGCCCGGTGGGCCCAGTAGGCCCGTTTTTTGCCCTTCCCAGGCTCCAGAGGCTTTCTAGGAGCCTGGGGAGAGCAAAAACAGCCTTTCCCACCACCCCGGAGGCTCTCCAGAAGCTGGAAACATCCCATTTGCCGACTTCCATTGGGCCCAGAATGCCCAAAAATCAGCTGGCCAGCGTGCACATGCATGCTGGAGCCGAGCTAGGGCAATGCTCGCACGCCCACCAATATGGCTCCGTATGCCACCTGTGGCATGCATGCCATAGGTTTGCCATCTCGGGTATAGGGTTTCCTGCCTAAGCAGAGGGTTGGACTAGAAGACCTCCAAGGTCCCTTCCAACTCTGTTATTCTATGCTATTCCATCCTATGTATGTAAAGCAAGAAGGCATCATACGTACGGAATTAAACGCAGGTTAGAAGTATCCATGATCATGTGAAGTGTTAGTGCCACTTTATAATACCTTGGTTAAGGCCACATTTGGAATACGGCATCCAGTTTTGATTGCCACAATATAAAAAAGATGTTGGGATTCTGGAAAGAGGGCAGCAAAGGGCAGCAGAGATGATTAGAGGCTAAAACAGCTAGTCTAGAGAAAAGAAGGGCTAGGGGTGTCATGATAGCAATGTTCCAATATTTGAGGGGCTGCCTCAAAGAAGAGGAGGGGTCAATTTATTTTCCAAAGTACCTGAAGGCAGGAAAGGTGCAATGGATGAATACTAATCAAGGAGAGGACCAATGTAGAAATAAGGAGAAATTTCTTGTCAGGGAAAACAATTAATCAGTAGAAGCGCTTGCCTTCAGCAGTTGTGGGTGTTCCATCACTAAAGGTTTTAAAGAAAAGATTTAGACCATTTGTCTAAAATAGTATAGGATCTTCTGCTTGAACAGGGAGTTGGACTAGAAGACTCTAAGGTCCTTTCCAACTCTGTTATTCGGTTAAATGATGTCAACACAGGTTGGGTATCTTCCAAAGTCAACAAAAGAACAGCCAAGTATCTGTTGACTTATCAAGGTAGCAAAGGAGGAAATGACTTAGAAGCTAATCTCCAGATCATGAATTAAGATAAGGACTTTGATTTCTGTGTGCTAGATAGGGGAGATGTCCTTTCTTCAATAAAGAGGCTAATCAAGCCAAGTTATGCCTGAGAGCTTCTGCTAAGTAAGCCATTTTCAAAATAAGGAATCCAATGTTGGCAATGCCTGGATTTAGAGCTGATCCTGACAGCAAATGAAGCCAGAAGCCATATTTCCAATGCACTAAACGTTACCTATTTTGGGCCAAGCCATTGCTCATCCCATGCTAAGCAAGTACTGCATTCAACACATCATTTTTTCCCCACTTAAAGAATTTAGAGACTTTAACTGTATCAATCGTGGCATCTCAGTTGCCCTTCTTTTGTCCCAGTGGGTAGTGGGTTGCACTGCATTTCAATCCATACTCAACCATGCCACTTTTGTCTCTGCCCACCTCACCAAGGTTTGCTTATGGAGATAAAATTGAAAGAGGGATGATTGTCTTTGTCGCCTTGAGCCCTGAGAAGAAAGGTAGGTTTTAAAAATCTGAGAAATAAATGTATTTCTGGGTCAGCCACGTGGCAGACTGTTTCTCCACAATCCTTGTGAGCAAGAAGGGAAGCCAGAGTGACGTTCCCATCCGATAATCAACCTGAAGCTTGTCTTCACAATACGATCTCAAAAAGGAAAAGGAAATGAAAAGATGCTGAAACTTTAGCAAGAGTGCAGAGAAGAGAACAAAGATGATTAGGGATTTAGAAGAAAAATCATACGATGCACAGTTGAGGGAACTAGGAATGTCTAGCCTAACAAATAGAAGGACTAGGGGTGACGTGATAGCAGGCTTCTACTACTTGATATGCTGTCACTGAGATGAGGGGATTGATTTCTTCTCCAAAGCAGGGGTCTCCAACCTTGGCAACTTGAAGTCTGGTGGATTTCAACTCCCAGAATTCCCCAGCCAGCAAAGCTGGCTGGGGAATTCTGGGAGTTGAAGTCCACCAGGCTTCAAGTTGCCAAGGTTGGAGACCAGTGATGGGTTGCCCCTGGTTCACACCGGTTCTATAGAACCGGTAGTAAAACTGGCGGGAGGCTCCGCCCATCGATCCTGACATCATCAGAACGCTTCTGCGCATGGCACGTGGCCTCGTTGCAAACCGGTAGTCAAGTTAAGTAGAACCCACCCCTGTTGGAGACTCCTGCTCCAAAACACCTGAAGCAGAACAAGAAGTAATGGATGGAAACTTATCATACAGAGATCCAACCAAGAACTAAGGAGAAATTTCCTGACAGTGGGAACAATTAATCAGTGGAACGACTTGCTTCCAGGATTTTTGGGTGCTCCAACCCTACCCCTAACCCGCAGGTTTTCAAGAAGAGATTGGAAAGCCATTTGTTGAAAATGGTGTAAGAACTCCTGCCTTGGGTAGAGGGATAGAGCAGAAGACCTCCAAGGTCCCTTCCAGCTCTGTGATTCTGTCTCTTCAACATTTTGCATGGAACATCTTGCTGCCAATAATCATGCCTGTTCTACAACCAACATAAAAAACACATTTACCCAAATTATGCAGACGCAATTTTGCTGCTTTTTCACAAATTATGTTTCAGGCGCTAGCTGATTTTTTTTTTCATCCCCTGATATATTGGGCTTCAGGACTGAGAGGCTGAGAAGGACTTAAAGGTCATTCAAGTGAGTGCTAAGAATATAACTTTTTGAGTAGACGTCGTCCTATCTTCGAATCAATAGAGAAAAGAGGGGGAAAAATGAGTTTATCATAAAATTCTCATTCCCAGCCTTTTGGGGAGTAAGGACCTTCTCCCCCCACCCACCCCTATGAACAAAAAGATCAAAGGCATTGTGAGATACTGATCTATTTAGACATCTTAGAAGATTTAGCACAAAGAGTTGAAGGTTAACTGAGTGTGCTTGCAAAGATATTAGCATTTAGGAATTCTGCGGCACTTCAAAAACCTTTCAGACCTTCTTGGCAAGCTTTCTAAAGAATCCACCTGATAATCAGATACAGAAGCTTCTGGCTTCTTCTTTTGGGTGTCTGGATTGTCAGCCTGGAGTTTTTAGATCTTGAGTTCAGAAAACCTTAATTTCCCTCCGTATGTCATTGTGGACTTGGACTATTGAATTTATTTTGGTTCTTAGGACATAAAAATGGTAAAATTGATTAATTGTTCTCGCTGTCAGGAAGTTTCTCCTCAATTCCAGGTTGGATCTCCTTTAACAAACTTAAACCTGTTGCTTCTTGTCCTGCCCTCGTGTGCTTTAGAAAATAAGTCAATCCCATCTTTTCTTATTAAAGGTAAAGGTAAAGATTCCCCTCGCACATGTATGATAGTCATTCCCAACTCTAGGGGGTGGTGCTCATCTCCGTTTCAAAGCCAAAGAGCCAGCGCTGTCCGAAGACGTCTCCGTGGTCATGTGGCCGGCATGACTCAACACCAAAGGCGCACGGAACGCTGTTACCTCCCCACCAAAGGGGGTCCCTATTTTTCTACCTGCATTTTTTATCTGCTTTTGAACTGCTAGGTTGGCAGAAGCTGGGACAAGTCACAGGAGCTCACCCCATTACGCAGCACTAGGGATTCGAACCACTGAACTGCCGACCTTTCGATCGACAAGCTCAGTGTCTTAGCCACTGAGCCACTGCGTCCCTTCTAAGGACGCAGTGCTTAGAAGGGATGCTTTGCAAAAAAATATGTTCTTTTGCATTTACCCCTTTCAAATTCTCATTCTTTTTTGATAAAAGAGAACGGGCTGGATTTAAAAAAACATAGAATAGTAAAGTTGGAAAAGTCCTTGGAGGTCATCTAGTCCTACCCTCTCCTCAAGCAGGAAGCCCAATCCCATTCCTGACAAATGGCCGTCCAGTCTCTTCTTGAAAGCCTCCAATGATGGAGCAGCCACAACTTCTAGAGGCAAGTTGCTCCATTGGTTAATTCCTTTCACCATTCGAAAATTTCTCCTTTGTTCTTCTAGGTTG
This sequence comes from Masticophis lateralis, assembly GCA_030761175.1. NCBI lineage: Eukaryota > Metazoa > Chordata > Lepidosauria > Squamata > Colubridae > Masticophis > Masticophis lateralis. Next base: position 21,166,591 of record JAUDYJ010000012.1, on the reverse strand, counting down.
GGTCTCATTTCAAATGAGAAGAGAAGGTTAGTGAGATTGTCCTGGGTGGATTGGGATGTTCCCACAAATGTAGCCAAGAGGCTTAGTATTTGCAGGTTCCCCCCCCCCCGCCCCCGGTCTCCGGTCTCATCCAAACAGCAATGTACTTTCCACCCTTCTGTTCAATCCCAAGGACAGACAGAGATTTCAGAAAGCAACCTCACCAGGGAGCTCCTTCCAGCAGTCAGACAGATGTTAGAGCGATGAGTTAGTTGTATTCTCTATATTGCCTCTACATCAATAAGGGCAGCTGAAAACTACACCAAGAGAAATTAGGAGAAGCCTTTTCTTTCTTTCTTTCTTTCTTTCTTTCTTTCTTTCTTTCTTTCTTTCTTTCTTTCTTTCTTTCTTTCTTTTTCTTTCTTTCTTTCCTTCCTTCCTTCCTTCCTTCCTTCTTTCTTTCTTTTCTTTTTCTTTCTTTCTCTTTCTGTCTTTCTCTCTCTCTCTCTTTCCTTCCTTCCTTCCTTCCCCTTCCCCCTCCTCTCCCCACCTTTCTTATCCTTTCTTATTCCCCTTTCCTTTCCTTTCCTTTCCTTTCCTTTCCTTTCCTTTCCTTTCCTTTCCTTTCCTTTCCTTTCCTTCCCTTCCCTTCCCTTCCCTTCCCTTCCCTTCCCTTCCTTTTCCTTTTCCTTTTCCTTTTCCCTCTCTCCTCTATTTTTCTCTTCAGAGAAGAGACATTTGAAAAATTGCTGCATAGATTTTGACACAGCGTTAGATGGGCTTAACCTTCTTTCTGGCCCTGTCTCTTAAACAAGGAGAAAAGGTTGTTTAAAAGGCAATGATCTAGAGAGGCATCGACAGGGCCTGGCTGCTTTCATTGAAACGATGAAAGCAGCATTGTGGTGTTGAGCTGTGAGCCCGTCCTTTTGAACACCCAGACAATTTCACAACATCTGCACCAAGGAGTGGGGCTCTCATCGTGATAATTTCTTCATGCTGTCACCCTTGTCGGTCCCCCATGGATGCCACTGGTGATCCAACTGAATAAAATTTGTATTAAATTCCCAGAAGACAAAACTGCAGGGCCAACACATTCTGACCTTCTGAAACATTTCATAACTAATTATGGACTCTAGAATAAATTTCTCAGTCCATTAAATCTTGAAGACACCAGAGGTCAATTACAGTCTTACTTTGGTGATATTCCAGGGCCAGAAATACAGTTGAGACCCAGACACGCCAGATGTGGCCCTGAGCTTTCTGTGGCCTTGTTTGAAGATCTGGGGACACCCTTTAGACCTTCCTGAGTTCTTTGCACGGTGCAGGGGGAACCTTGTTGGCCCCCTGATCAGAAACATTGGAAGGTGTGATACCTTGCTTGGTTTTCCTTCATGGTTTAGAATTCGCTAGAACTAATTAGGAATCCAATTTGGGTGGATGGAACAGCTGGACAGCTGGAAAGTCCAGCTCCTAAACTCTTCCTGCAACCCCCTGCTCACACAGAAGACCTGTACTATTTCTGACAAAGGGCTGTCCGGTCTCTTCCTAAAAGCCTCAGTGTTGGGGCACAACTTTCAAAGGCAATTTGTTCCACTGGTTGATTGTTCTTGGTTGCTTCTCTCTTTGGTTAGTTTCCATCCATTGTTTCTTGTCCTGATGTTTTGGAAAAAAAGTTTCTGATGTTTTGGAAAATAAGCTTCTGGTGCTTTGGAGAATAGCTTGACCCCCTCGTCTTTGTGGTAGCCCTTCAAACACTGAAAAACTGCTATCATGTTAATCCTAGTCCTTTTTTCCATTAAACTAGACATACCCAATTCCTCCAACCATTCTTCACATGTTTTAGCTTCTAGGCCTCTAATCACCTTTTTTTAAATTAAATTTTTATTAATTACATTTATTAGTGCTTAATATACATCGTGTTGTCTGGGTGTTTAATTTGCTTAATAATATATACGTTCTTAATACATACACACGTTCTTAATCTCCACCTCTTTTTTCCAACCACTGGTCAAATAGATTCCATGTTTGATAATATTCTTTATCTTCTTTCTGTTTCATTTTTAATGTCAGTCTGTCCATTTCTGCACACTCTAGTATCTTCTTAATTGATTCTTCATTTTTCCAGCATTGCGCAAATACAATCCTTGGTGCTGTCAAGGCATGCAATATTAAATGCCTACTTTTCTTATTAAAGTTACCTGATATTATACCTAATAAAAATAGTTCAGATTTAAAATCTGCATGTTTTCCAATCATCTTTTCTAGCCATTTATGTATTTTTCCCCAAATTTGTTTTGCTTGCCACAAATCCACTGCATGTATAATTGGTAAAGGTTCCCCTCGCACATATGTGCTAGTCGTTCCCGACTCTAGGGGACGGTGCTCATCTCCGTTTCAATGCTGAAGAGCCAGCGCTGTCCGAAGATGTCTCCATGGCCACGTGGCCGGCATGACTCAACACCAAAGGCGCACGGAACGCTGTTCCCTTCCCACCAAAGGTGGTCCCTAGTTCTCTACTTGCATTTTTTACGTGCTTTTGAACTGCTAGGTTGGCAGAAGCTGGGACAAGTCACGGGAGCTCACCCTGTTATGCGGCACTAGGGATTCGAACCTCTGAACTGCCGACCTTTCGATCGACAAGCTCAGTGTCTTAGCCATTGAGCCACGGCGTCCCTTCTACATGTATAATATGTGCCCCTAATTATCTTTGTTGCTCTTCTCTGAACTCTTTCCAAAATCTCAACATCTTTTTTTGTATTGAAGTCACCAAAACTGGATGCAGTATTCTAAGCGTGGTCTTACTAGAACTTTGTAAAGTGGTAGTATTATCTCATGCGAGCAGAATATAGCCGCAAAACAAAAGAGGGAAATGGTGTGGCTCAAATCTGCTTGCCAGGCCGGCTGGGGATGCTATGAATTGGTGCCTTTGCCTTGAAAAGGGCAGACTAATATACTAATGGCATAGAGCGTAGAAAAAGAACAGTGCACTCCGGTCCCCCCCTCCCCAAACATTAAAAGGATGCTCGAATCTTTTCAAACCTCTTGGAAAGAAAAGAGAACAGCAAGGGACGGCATGTAGATAGGAACAAGCATTTCTGACATTTTTCAAATATGAAAAGAAGCCGTTTGGAAAGATTTCAAACAGGCCAATTGCTTTCCTCTTCTGCATTTTTTTAGAGAACGGAATTGTTTTATATTTTCGGCGAGGAGGAAGAAATAAGTTGTTATTAAGCTACTGTACACCGATGGCAGCCCCCAGAAAGAAAAAAAAAGGGAAGCAAATTCCATCCGAGGGTTGATGTTGCTGTTTGCTAAAGAGGTTGTAAAATAAATCGCTAAGGGATCGTGGCAATATTCCAATCCATCTTTTTCATGGCCTGTGATGGCAAGCGGGGACTGGAATGCCTGAAGTGTTACGGGTCACTCTTCATTACACAAATGGGATGGTGACTTTCAGGCAACTCTTTTGCTGCTGTGTGTTTGCAGTGGAGAAATGTGAAGCAGAGAAGTGAACTTCCTTTGGGGCAGCCCCCGCCACAGCCAGAGGTTTACGTGTGCCATGGGTCGTTTCAACCACATGCCATTCCAATTCAGTCTGAAAATCAAAACGGAGAGAGCCGGGTTCCTGAGTAGAATGATGACCCTGGAACAGGGGTGAAATCCAGCAGGTTCTGACAGGTTCTGGAGAGCCGGTAGCGGAAATTTTGAGCAGTTCGGAGAACCTGCAAATACCAGCTCTGGCTGGCCCCAGAGTGGGGAGGGAATGGGGATTCTGCAGTATCCTTCCCCTGGAGTGGGGAGGGGATGGGAATTTTGCAGTATCCTTTCCCCTGGTGTGGGGAGGGAATGTATCCTTCCCCCAGGAGAGGTGGAATGGGGATTTTGCAGTATCCTTCCCCCAGAAGTGGGGTGGGAATGGAGATTTTGCAATATCCTTCCCACTGGAGTGGGGAGGGAATGGGGATTTTGCAGTATCCTTCCCCTGGAGTGGGGAGGGAATGGGGATTCTGCAGTATCCTTCCCCTGGAGTGGGGAGGGGATGGGAATTTTGCAGTATCCTTTCCCCTGGTGTTGGGAGGGAATGTATCCTTCCCCCAGGAGAGGTGGAATGGGGATTTTGCAGTATCCTTCCCCCACAAGTGGGGTGGGAATGGAGATTTTGCAATATCCTTCCCACTGGAGTGGGGAGGGAATGGGGATTTTGCAGTATCCTTCCCCTGGAGTGGGGAGGGAATGGGGATTTTGCAGTATCCTTCCCCTGGAGTGGGGAGGGAATGGGGATTTTGCAGTATCCTTCCTCTGCCACACCCACCAAGCCACACCTCACCCGCCAAGCCACGGCCACAGAACCAGTAGTAAAAAAATGTGGATTTCACCACTGCCCTGGAACCTCAGCCAGTGGAAAGGCAGACTAGTTCTCCAAGGCCATTTATTCCCCGAAACATCTGAACATAGAACAGCAGAGTTGGAAGGGACCTTGGAGATCATCTAGTCCAACCCCCCTGCATAAGTAGGAGATTCTACTGTCTTTCGTTCTTTTATTTTTCTCTTTCATGGATGCCACCTTCTTTGGAATCTTGTTTAAACCAAGTTAATGACCTTTTAGGCTTCCTCCGCGTGAGTAGGAGTTCACTTTCTGAATAGTAAGAATTATATGTCACGGGCGGGGGCCGGCATCAGGATTTTAGAGATGCTTAGGTGGGGGGTGGCCAAAAAAAGGTTGGGAACCACTGGTCTATACCATTCCAGACAAGTGACAGTCCAGTTTCTTCTTGAAAGCCTCCAGTGATGGACCCCCCCGCAGCTTCTGAAGGCCAGCTGTTCCACTGATAAATTGTCCTCACTGTCAGAACATTTCTCCTTAGTTCCAGGTTGCTTCTCTCCTTGGTTAGTTTCCATCCATTGTCTCATGTCTTGCCTTCAAGTGCTTTGGAGAATAATTTGACCCCCTCTTCTTTGTAGCAGCCCCTCAAATATTGAAACACTGCTAGATTATTCTCACCACTGGGAAATTTCTCCTTAGTTAATAGGAGTGCATTACTTACTTAATAATAGTGCATTTGTAAAGAAAACAACAGCTTATCCCTAATCTTATTTACTTACTTATTCTTATTTATTTACTTGGTCTGCACCTGAAGGCAGGACAAGAAGCAACGGATGGAAACTAACCAAGGAGAGAAGCAAGCTGGAACTAAGGAGAAATTTTCTGACAGTGAGGACAATTTATCAGTGGAACGGCTTGCCTCCAGAAGCTGTGGGGGCTCCATCAGTGGTGGTTTTTAAGAAGAGGCTGGACAGCCACTTGTCTGGAATGGCATAGGGTCTCCTGCTCAAGCAGTGGGTTGGACTAGAAGACCTCCAAAGTCCCTTCCAGCTGTCTTCTGGTTGATCCTTTATACACGGAGGGGTTAGTTTTAATAAAACATAGAAGAATTGGACGGGACCTTGGAGGAAGTCCCCAGGTTGAACTTCTGCAGCTTTGATAAATTTGGGGGAGGGGCTTCCTCACATGGGGAAAGGCCAAAAAAAGTTAAGATGGTGGCCACAATCACATGACTCAAGCCCCACCCACTCAAGCCTGGCTAGGTGGCTCAGTGGCTAAGACGCTGAGCTTGTCGAACAGAAAGGTTGGCAGTTCGGGGGTTCGAATCCCTAGTATAGGTCTCCTGTGTGAGCAGGGAGTTGGACTAGAAAAAGAGCCTGGTGGTGCAGTGGACTAAGTGCTGTTAAAGAAGCACTTAGTTGCCAGCTGCCTGCAATTATTGCAAGTTCAAATCTCACCAGGCTCAAGGTTGACTCAGCCTTCCATCCTTTCGAGGTAGGTGAAATGAGGACCCGGATTGTGGGGGCAATAAGCTGACTTTGTATAAAAAAGAACACCGCTGGGTGGGGGGGGGGGCGAAAGCCCTACTAAGCAGTTATATACAAATGTATGAAGGCTATTTTTTTTAAATTAGATTTATATGCCGCCCTTCTCCGAAGACTCAGGGCGGCTTACAATGCGTTAAGCAATAGCCTTCATACGTTTGTATATTTTATACAAAGTCAGCTTATTGCCCCCACAAACTGGGTCCTCATTTCACCTACCTTAGAAAGGATGGAAGGCTGAGTCAACCTTGAGCCTGGTGAGATTCGAACTTACAGTAATTGTAGACAGCTGGAGTTAATCACAATGCTTTTAGTCTGCTGAGCTATCCAGGCTCCTTGGATAGCTGTCTCTAATCTCTCTCTCTCCCTCTCCCTCTCCCTCTCCCCCCCTCTCTCTCTCTCTCTCTCTCTCTCCATCCATCTATCATCTATCTATCTATCTATCTATCTATCTATCTATCTATCTATCTATCTATCATCTTTTTTTAAAATTTAATTTCTATGCCGCCCTTCTCCAGAGACTCAGGGCAGCTTACAATGCGTTAAGCAATAGCCTTCATACTTTTGTATATTTTATACAAAGTCATCTTATTGCCTCCACAAACTGGGTCCTCAATTTACCTACCTTAGAAAGGATGGAAGGCTGAGTCAACCTCGAGCCTGGGGAGACCCGAACTGGTGCAATTGCAGACAGCTGGATGTTAATAACAGGCTTTAGTCTGCTTATTAGCCTGTTGAGCTATCCAGGCTTAACGCATTGTAAGCCGCCCTGAGTCTCCGGAGAAGGGTGGCATATAAATCGAATAAATAAATAAATAAATAAATAAATAGATGACCTCCAAAGTTCCTTCCTTCCAACTCTGTTACTGTTATTACCTATTAAGGTGTTGATCATGGAATTGCAGCTGCCATTTTGACTTTTTGGACTGCGTAGGCAGGCCTTTCTGAATCTTTGTATCCAGCGTTCCGCTCCTTTTGCAGACTCTAAAGAATAGCTTTCGAGATTCTCTTTTCTTTTCACGAGGGAGCCGTACCATGTACCTTTTTAATTTGACCACTGGATGTGTCTGGCTGTCTTTCTTTTCCTGCCTAGGCTTGGGCACAGTGGTTTCTTTTGAAAATATATATATATATATATATATCATCACGGCATCCACAAAAGGCTGCATCCGACTGCAGAAAGCCGCATTTGTCTAAGCAAACAACAGGACATTTGTTGGGTTGGGGACTCGGCCTTACAAATGCACAAAGCAAAGATCGGGGAACTGCACACCCCACGCGTGTTTCTTTTTGGAACGAGCTGAGGAGCCCCTTCTCCTCCCTTTCTCTCAGGCCACTGCATCCTCCTCCATTCAGAATTAAGCCACAAATCTTCCCTGCCTTTTCCAGTCGCAGCCTGAAAGAGCCATAATAACTGCACGCTTCCTGAGCATTGCATTGATTTGGCCAAATGTGGGGCCTCGCTTATTTGTTAATAAATTTAAGGTCACGAGGACAAAATCAGATGTGGAACCCTTGAGTTTGGGGCTCCTTGTTTTCACTGCCCGTTCGTTGATTGCAAAAGGGACATCCATTTGTTTCCCTAATTTCTGAAATATTAGGGGGCTGGAGGCTAAAACATACAATGAACGGTTGCAGGAATTGGGTATGTCTGGTCTAATGAAAAGAAGGACTAAGGCAGACGTAAGAGCAGTCTTCCAATATTTGAGGGGCTCCTACAAAGACAAGGAGGTCAAACTATTTTCCAAAGCACCCAAAAGGCTAGATGAGAAATAATGGATGGAAACTAACCAAGGAGAGAAGCAACCTGGAACTAAGGAGAAAATTCCTAACAATGAGAGCAATCAACCCATGGAACAGAAGTTGCCTTCAGAAGTTGTAGATCACTGGAGGCTTTCAAGAAGAGACTGGACTGTCATCTGTCAGAAATGGTGTAGAGTCTGGCTCGGGAGTGGTATTCACTTACCTCCGCTACCAGTTCGCAAATGAGAGCACACACGGATGTGCAGAGCATCAAAAAGAGGACGTGATGACATCCGGGCAGGTGGGTGGAGCCTCCTGCCGTTGCTACCAATTCGCCCGAACCGGCTATAACCAGCTGAATACCACCACTGGTCTGGCTTCTCCATTGACTTTCCTTGTCAGAAGATGGTAGAAGGGGATCACGTGACTTATGGACACAGCAACGGTCATAAGTATGAACCTGTTCCCAAGCATCTGAATTTTGATCACGTGACCATAGGAATGCTGCAACAGTTGTAAGTGTGACAGACGGTCATAAGTCAGCTTTCTCAAGGCGGTTGTGACCTTGAACGGTTACTAAATGAACTGTCATAAATCCAGGACTACTCATATATGCTCCATGTAGCAATCTTGCAAACAGGAGCAGCGTCCTCTGCATTTTAGTACAGTCCTACCGAGAAATGACCATCCAAACATTGCACAGTTGTGTATGCCAAGTGCACATTCCTGATGCGTAGTTTTGCTTTCAAGAATGACAATCAAATCTTTCTCCCTATAGGAGACCCACGGAAGCGCTTGTCTACCAAGCTGCCAGGAATCTTTCTTGGCTTGAGGGCCCGCTTTGAGTAAAACATCTGGAGAAGTAACCGGAACCTCATTTAAACAAGACGGCAATATCTAGGGATGCAGTAAAAATCTTTCCAGGGAGAAGCATAATTTTAAAATATTCTTTCCTCCTGCATAGTTCAAAGCAGTCATTAATTAAATATTACTTTAAACATCCACCCCATTTGAAGTTCCTGTCCTGAATTCCTTGCCTACCTTCTACTCCCCTCCTCTTCCAAAATGCAGCCAACAGAGTCAGAACAGAGCTGGAAGGGACCTTGGAGGTCTTCTAGTCCAGCCCCCTGCTCAAGCAGAAGAATCTATACCATTTCAGACAAATGACTGTCCAGTCTCTTCTTTAAAACCTCCAGTGATGAAGTCCCTACAATGTCTGGTGGCAAGCAGTTCCACTGTCCTCACTGTTGGGAAGTTTCTCCTGAATTCCAGGTTGCTTCTCTCTTTGATTAGCTTCCAACCATTGCTTCCTGTCTTGCTTTGGAGAATATCCCTCTTTTTTGTGGCCGCCCCTCAAATACCGGAAAACAGGTTGTTTAGTGACCATTTAAAGTTACAGTGGCACTGAAAAAAGTGATTTATGATCATTTTTCACACTTATGACTGTTGCAGCATCCCCATGGTCAGGTGATCAAAATTTGGATGCTTGGCAATTTGTTCACAGTTGCAGTGTCCTGGGATCAGGTGATCCCATTTGGAATCTTCTGACAAGCAAAGTCAAGGGGAAGCCAAATTCACTTAACAACAGTGTTGTGGGATCTATCACCATGGTATAATATAATCTGTCACCATCTCTGTTCCAGAGTCGGTTTTCACCAGATATGTGCCAATATGATATCTTTGAGGAATTCAGTTGTCTCGGAGTCTTGCTTGCCATGGATTTATTACTTGGAACCCTGACATTAAACCAATTATGAAAACTTTTTCAGATATTTTGCTTGTCCTTCAAGAAGCTTCATCAGTTCTGGCTGGTTGGTGATGGGACTGGAAGGATTCGTTCTGATAGAACCATACAATAAGAACTAATGAAGCTCCTTGGATGAGAAGCAAAATGTCTTCTTTTTCCTCAAGGGAAGAAACTTAGTCCAGTTAATAATAATGATGATGATGATGAAATATTATTTATTTATTATAAAATAATGAAATTTAAAAAATGAAATATCGTGACCTGGCCATTGAAACTACACGGCTATGGATGAAACATGTAACAGTGATACCCATTGTCATCGGGGCACTTGGTACCATGTCCAAGAATTTTATAAGATACATCAACAAATTGCAGCTTCCTGCAATAACACCAGCAGAACTGCAAAACACTGTGCTACTTGGAACATCTTACATTTTAAGAAAATACTTGGTTGATACCTAGGACGCTGGCAGCAACCCATATCAACCATTAGCACCGGTCAATGGTATTTGTGATGCATTTTTGAATGTTCAGTTGACTGAGTTTCATGTTTAATGAATAAAGATAATAATAATAATAATAATAATAATAATAATAATAATAATAGCCTTTATAGTCATTGTATTGTAATCATGTATATAACGAAATTGGTTTAGCCTCTTTGGTGCAGTCCGTAACAACTCTAACCCTTTTTTTAAAAACCCTTTTGAAAAAGCACCTTTGGGACAATTTGGGTTCAATTGTGGTGTTATGTTGGTGTTGTAAGGATTGCCTCTCCTTCCAACCTAAGAAAGTACAAACTCTTGAAACGTAGTTGTTCAAAAGGATTCTTTTATTAAGCAGAAGTGAAAGCCATCCAGCTAAAGCACAATCTGAATACCCTTAGGCAAAGCAATACGATTAAAGTGATAGAGACCCCTCCCTTTAAGTCAGAATGCAGATTTTAGCCAATACACAAGTGTGAAGATGTTTTCTTTACTATTTCCGTTGAGAACCCAAACAAACATGCATTTCCACCACTACCCTTTAAAGTGAGACAACCCACATGGCTATCATATAAATTCCTGCAGGTAAAGGGAATCTCAGGCCCCCTTGGTGCCAGGATATAGGTTGAAAAATATCTGATGACACAGTCATGCTAGTAAATCGAATCCAAGTCTCCCCCTTCCTCCACTTGAATGGCAGTATCACTTTTAGGGATCTGACAAGTGTTATGCCATCTGTATTGGAATGACAGTTCCAGAATCTCTAGCCAAAATGACCAGTGGCCATGTTGACCAAGAATCTTGGGAGTCCTAGTGTCATCATGGAACTCACCAAGCAAAGATCATCAGGTTGCACAGAGGCTTTTTCTTGTTAAATGTGCAAGTTGAAAAGAGGGCAGATCAGTTTGCATCCAATTTAGACTGGTAGGTAAGTAGCAGGAGAAAATTATATATTACGCTTATATACGTTTCTCCCATTTGGTGTTAGATACATCTGCCTGATGAAGACATTCTTATGGAAATGACTTCCAACAGCACAATTATACCTTTTAGAAATAAAATTTGGCAAGGGGCCCCTTAGGGCTGTGGATTTTTTTTTAAACCTGACTAATAGCTTCACATTCATTAAGATAGAAAAATAATATTTGATTTTTGTAGTAGGATTGAACGTTTCCATGCGTTTAGCTTGATTGGCTGATTCTTTGATTTATTGATTTACTTGGAGTAAATTGCTGTCTGGAATTCTGCTTGTTTTAGAGGTAATTCATCCAGTTTGCTGCCTTTCTTGCAAAATTAATGTTTTTAAATTGTACAAAATGCAGGGTAGAACAGTTCTAGAAGAGTTTATTCTACTCTTTCTGTCTCTTGCTTTTTCAGATTTAAATTAGAACAAATGAGACAATTTGAAGCTGGGTGTGCTATAAAATGAGCATGAAATTTCAGCCTTCTGATTGTGGTGGACCATGAAGTTTCACTTTCTCCTCACCTTTGATGGAACTTTTGCAAAGTTTTTAAAATATATATTTTGTGCAAAGTTCTTTACATAAACTCAAAGAAATGCACAAAGAGGTACTGAAATAAAGCCAAATTAAGTCAGATCTTTTAAGGACACTACCTGTCCAGAGAAGATGTTGATTCCTTTATTAATGTTCTCTCTGGAGAACAATTCGGATAATGTGATTTTTTTTTAAAGGAACTAATGCTGTTTGTCTTTGAAACCAAGAACAGTCTTGGTGTTTGAGAACCAGCCAAAATGCTGACATTTCCTTTCTAAAAGCAGAGATGCTACAATTTAGGATTAAAGTTTTGGCCCGGATATCCTTTACTTCAGTAGATGGTTCTTCATTCCTGGTCAAGAGTTCTTGGAAGACATCTTCATGCATGCTCAAAGGCAGACTCCTTCTCCTCCTCCTTCCTTACTTCTTCTCCTCCACCTTCTCCTCCTCTTCCTCTTTCTTGTCTTGGGGAAATGTGGCTTTGACACTGATTCATTCTGGACTCTAGCCAAGGCCTAGCCAAAATTCATGTCCATTGCTTGACTGTGGAAATCATGTCAGGAAAAAGATTTGGTTTTAGGTAGCGACATCTCGAAGGATCCCTTTAGATGTCTTCCAAAGTGAAGCCCTCCTGTAGCCTTTCTTCGAAACTGAAATGTGACAGCAACAGAATAATAGAGTTGGAAGGGACCTTGGAGGTCTTCTAGGCTGACCCCCTGATCAATCAGGACATCCAATGCTATTTCAGACAAGTGGCTGTTGAATCTCATCTTAAAAGCCTCCAGAACTTTTAAGTCCATCCACAACTTCCAGAAGTAACCCATTCCACTGGTTAATTGTTCTCACTGTCAGGAAATTTCTCCTAAGTTCTAGTTTGCATCTCTCCTTGGTTAGTTTCCATCCATTGCTTCTTGACTTGCCTTCTAATGCTTTGGAGAGTGGGAGGCTTCAGATGGATAGGAAAAGAGGTCATGTAAGATCATCTTCTATCATGAGCACCTGTTTGGAGAATCTTCTGGCCAAAGGCTTTCCTGCTCCTGCTTCTTTTCAATCCCAAAGGGATTGGGATCTCCTCTTGTTGAGCTTTTCACTAACTGTGCTACTGCCATCACTAATTGGGAGCTCAGCCCTTGGGAAGCCACAGGCAAGTGTCCTTTCCTTAGAAAATGTTTTCCCTGGCAATAATGTAGGACTGTCAGAGTTGGACTATAAGGAAGGCTGAAAGCTGAAGAATTGATGCTTTCAAATTGTGGTCTTGGAGAAGACTCTTCAGAGTCCCTTGGACTGCAAGGAGACCCAATCACTAAATCCTAAAGGAAATCAACTCTGACTGTTCTTTGGAAGGAGAGATCCTGAAGCCGAAGCTCAAATGCTTTGGCCACCAAATCAGAAGACGACTCCTTGGAGAAGATCCTGATGTTGGGAAAGATGGAAGGCAAAAGGATTAGGGGACAGCAGAGAATGAGATGGTTAGATAGTGTCTTTGATGCAAAGAACATGAATTTGGGTAAACTCTGGGAGACAGTGGAGAGGGAGAGGGATTGGGCTGTTTTATCCATAGGGTTGTGAAAAGTCAGACACAACTTAGCTACTGAACAACAACAATGTATGGCTAGGAGAGTTGGAGCCTAAGGAAGACTGAGCATTGAAGAATTGATGCTTTTGAATTGTGGTCTTGGAGGAGATCTTGAGAGTCCCTTGGATTGCAAGGAGATCCAATCTATCGATCCTAAAGGAAATCAACCCTGACTGTTCTTTGGAAGGACAGATCCTGAAGCTGAAGCTCAAATGCTTTGGCCACCAAATCAAAAGAAGGGACTCCTTGGAGAAGACCCTGATGTTAGGATGGAAGGCAAAAGGATTAGGGGACGGCAGAGAATGAGATGGTTAGATGGTGGAGACAGTGGAAGCATGCTATGGTCCATGGGGTCACAAAGACCCCTTAGCAACTTAGCAACTCAAAAACAATAAATAGAAAATGTGGAGAGGTCTTTTATGTCCAGTATCCTTCAGAAGTTTATCTTGGTGGTTTGGCTTTAGTGAAGCAGAAACCCAAATCCTGTGTTGTCCTACAAGTGTTGTTGGGAAGGTCCCCTGCCTGAAAACCTGTTGCCAGAATGGATGTACATGAGGCACGAACAATCTTTAAACTTTGTTTTCTAGCTGGAATCCTGAAGTCTTTATTTTACCTTTAGGCAGTTGCAAACTGGATCCTCAGGGGGTAAAAGGAATAGATGCAGTATACTCTAAGAATAAAATAACGGGAGAGAGGACTAGATGCTTAAGCCAGGGATCTGCAAGCATTAGAATCAAATTCATGAGTCCTTCAGCACAAAAGTTCCATTCATGTTTTCCTTTTTGAATATCATTCTTTCCAGAAATCAGGTTTAAGAAGAAAAGTTTTATTTATTGCTGTTGTTGAACAAATGGTTTTTGGAAATCACTGCAAGATTTAGAGCATATCCCCCTCCCCCCTCCCAAAAGTATATCCCAACATAAATCACCTTCTTGAATTTTCTATATGATTGGATGGCAGTTCTGGGAGCATAAGCCCAAATAGTTTTTTGCACATCAGTAAATATAAGTTTTCTTTTGGGAGACCCCAGTTTCTCCTAGAGTTCAACAATGGTTTCTGTATTACTTGGAGTGCACACTTGTGAACACCCTCAAAAGCTTTTGTGTCCAAATGTTCTTGGGGTTGAGAAGACCAGATGTTGAGATATGATATGATTTTGTACTTGATCTATCAGATAGGATGCCTAGTTAACACTTAAAGACTGAAGTTCCTTCAAGAACCTTGCATGAACTGGTTTGGCCAAAGCTTTGTTGCTAGCTGATTGTTTGTTTGTTTGTTTATCAAACATGTATAGTAGGTATAGGTATAAACATAAACATGAACAAAGGAAGTTAGTACAGATAAATGGGGACAGTAGGACAGGGACGGTAGGCATGCTGGTGTGCTTATGCACGCTCCCTTTCCGGACCTCTTAGGAATGGGGTGAGGTCCATGGTAGACAGTTTAAAGCTGAAGCTGTGAGGGTTTGAGGATTTAACCATGGAGTCGGGTAGAGCATTCCAGGAACTGATCACTCTGTTGTTGTTGAAGTCGTATTTTCTGCAATCGAGTTTGGAGTGGTTTACCTTGAGTTTGTATTGATTGTTTGCCTGTGGTGTGTGTGTGGTGTGTGGTTGAAGCTGAAGTAATCATTGACAGGTAAGACGTTGTAGCAGATAATTTTGTGTACTATGCTTAGATCAGACCGTAGGCAGTTGAGTTTCAGATTGTCCAAGCCCAGAATTTCAAGTCTGATGGCATAAGGGATTCTATTGTGAGCAGAAGAATGGAGTGCTCTTCGTGTGAAATACCTCTGGACCTGCTCAATTGTGTTAATGTCCTATATACAGTGTGGATTCCAGGCGGATGAGTTGTATTCAAGAATTGGTCAGGCAAAGGTTTTGTAGCAGTACAGTGTTCCCGGAGAAGAAGCTTCTCAAGATTAGGTTAACAACTCTTAATGTCCTTTTGGCAACGCTGTTATAGTGAGCTCTGGGGCTTAGATCGTTTAAGATGAGTACTCCAAGGTCCTTGACAGAATGCAGGTCATCTATGAGATTGTTTCCACCCAACTTGTATTTGGTGTTCTGAATTTTTTTTTTTTTTTTTTGCCAATGTGCAAGACAGAGCATTTATTAGTTGATGTATCAATTGTACCAATTGTATCATCATGCCTCCTTCTTCTGTATTGTACATTGATATTTGGTGGTTCATTCCTTGTGGTCATCCAGGAAAAGATTATGTGAGATTAAGTTCTCAAATAGGGAGGTTAAGTTGATATTGAAGGCCTTTTCAGAATTATAAACATAAGGAGTGGCATCTAAATATAACTAACACTGTCATTGATACATTGATAGATGAACATCAATCACTATTCCACCTCTTGTGGTTCCAACACAAAAGCTGCTTCCAACTCATGAAAGCTACAATCTCTTTCCAGTTCTTATTTCTTTTATTTGATTTTGTTGTTATTATTTGGAGGCTGGGTTTTTTTCGGTTTGGGTTTGAACTTTCAGATATGTGGAACTTTCCATCTACTTGTTTTATAGCAATTTATCAATTCTAGGGCAAAAAAACCCCTCAATTCATTTGTAAATTCAGTGACTAAATTTTGAAAAATCCTAAATGCATTTTAAAAATTTGTTAAAATGTTTTATATAAACAGCCCAAAAATATATCTGTGAATGTAATTTCCATCCATTCCTTTTCTTGTTAATATGCATTGAGTAAACAAACCTAAAATCAGAAGTTTCCTGGCGGTGGGAACAATTAACCAGTGGAATGACTTGCCTCCTTGAGTTATGGATACTCCATCACTGGAGGTCTTCAAGGAGACATTGGAGAATCATTTGTCTGGAATAGCATAGGGTCTCCTGCTCGAGCAAGGTGGTCAGACTAGAAGACCTCCAAACTCCCGTCCAACTGTTATTCTGTTAATCATTGGAATGACTTGCCTCCTAGAGTTGTGGGTGCTCATCACTGGGGATTTTCAAGAAGGGATTGTTGTTGTTAGTTGCAAAGTCTTGTCCAATCCATCACAACCCCATGGACCACATTCCTCCAGGCCTTCCTGTCCTCTACCATCCTCTGGAGTCCATTTAAGCTCATGCCTATTGCTTCAGTGACTCCATCTAGCTACCTCATTCTCTGCCCCCTCCTTCTTCTTTTGCCCTCAATATTCCCCAGCATCAGACTCTTCTCCAGGGAGTCCTTCCTTCTCATTAGGTGGCCAAAGTATTTGAGTTTCATCTCCAGGATCTGGGCTTCTAAAGAGCAGCCAGGGTTGATCTCCTCTAGGACTGACCGGTTGGATTGCCTTGCAGTCCAAGGGACTCACAGAAGTCTTCTCCAGCACCATAGTTCAAAGGCCTCAATAAGAAGAGATTAGACAACCATTTGTCCAGGATGGAATAACGTTTCTTACCTTGAGCATGGGGTTGGATTGGAAGACCTCCAAGGTCCCTTCCAGCGCTATCATTCTATGACTCTGTGTTTTATTAAAGTAGTATGAGAAGATGCCACTAGACTTTCGATTTGGGGCTAATGTAGACTAACATGTCTCTCCTCCTAATGGAAATAGACTTAGTAATTGGCTGTCTGTAGAAGTCATAAATCCAGAAGGGTCAGTGGATAAAGACTGTGAGGTTGATGGGACAGCAGTCTGGGTATTAATGGAGTCTGGATTAGTGCAAAGGACAGGGGAGAAGAAGGCGAAACAAATGAAACAAAACATGAACAAAACACATCCCTGCCATCTTGAAGTGTTATGGAGGGTTGTGAATTACAGCATCTGCTGCCTGAAATCGAATAATGATAGGAGACTATAAAAGAGACTGATTCACATTTTAATGGAATTCCTCAAGAGTTCATGAGCGTATATCTGTTTACTTAGTACTAAAATCCTCGTTCCAATTTTGGCTGAAAATTAATCTGAAAAAGTTCTGACAAAAGGGGTGATGTATAGGGGCTCAAACGGAATTCTACATCCCCTCCAGTACCTATTCAGATTACATCTGCCGACAAGAATACATTGTTATTAGAAATGGACGAATAGAACCTAAAAGAAAGAAGAAACTTCCTGACTTATGGTGATTAATCAGTGGAACAACCTGCCTCCAGAATTGGAGGTTTTGAAGAAGAGATGGATGGGCATTTGTCCGGAATGGGTGTCCAACCTAGGCAGTTTTAAGATTTGTGAACTTTGACTCCAGAATTCCCCAGCCAGTCACATTGGCTGGGGAATTCTGGGAGTTGAAGTCCACAAGTCTTAAAGTTGCCAAGATTGGACGCCCTGGTATATAGTCTGCTGCTTTAGGAGAAGGTTGGACTAGAAGACCTCTGAAATCCCTTCCAGCCCTATCATTCTATGATTCTAAGCCTGTGGTTTATTGAAGTTGGTAGTATTTATTTATTTATTTATTTATTTATTTATTTATTTATTTATTTGTTATATTTTTATACCGCCTTTCTCCCACAGGACTCAAGGCGGTGTACAGTCAAGAAAAATAAGAATATACAAATATCATAAATTGCTAATTAAAATTATAACATAGTTTGGCCCAATTAAATAAAAACCCAAAATTAGATAACATTTTAAAATCATTCACATGTTAACATGTTTAGCCCCGCCTATTGGAACATCAGGGTCTTGAGGGCACAACGGAAAGCACGGAGATTAGCGATGTTTCGTATATCAGGGGGCAGTTCATTCCAAAGGGTTGGAGCCCTCACAGAGAAGGCCCTCCCCCTGGGAGTCGCCAGTCAGCATAATTTGACTGACGGTACCCTGAGTAGTCCCTCCCTGTGAGAACGAACTGGTCGGTGGGAGGCTATTGGTGGCAAAAGACGGTCTCGTAGGTACCCAGGTCCTAAGCCATGGAGCGCTTTAAAGGTGATGACTAACACCTTGAATCGCACCCAGAAGACCATTGGGAGCCAGTGCAGCTCGCGTAGGAGAGATGTTACATGGGCGCAACGAGCTGCTTCCATAATCACCCGCGTGGCTACATTCTGGACCAGTTGGAGCCTCCAGGTGACCAAGTATGACCAAGGGAGTCCCTAGGGAGAAGGGCGGTATATAAATATAAACAAATAAATAAATAAATGACAAGAAGATGCCATTAGACTTCTGATTTTTGGCTAATAAAGACTAACGTGGTTCTCCTCCCAATGGATATAGACTTAGTGACTGGCTGTCTCTAGAAGTCATAAATCCAGAAGGGCCAATGGCTAAAGACTGAGTTGATGGGATGGCACTTTCGATATTCCTCATATTGACTGGGGAATTCACAAGTCCACAAGTCTTAAAGTTGCCAAGGTTGGACATCACTGGTATTGGGTCTCCTGCTGAAGCAGAGGTTGGACTAGAAGACCTCCAAGGTCCCTTCAGCCCTTTGATTCTATGTTCTATCATACAAATGCATGAATTAATAGTGTTTTGAATCATGAAATCAGTTCTTCCTGAGCACTGTTTTAGTCACATTCCATGATCTCTTCAGATCCCCTCGATATCCCTGAGAAAGCTTGCAGCAAACTACGGGTCACCTCCTCCACCTCCAAGAGATGAAATGAAATGTGAAATGTTGCAGTGAAAACTCTGTGATAGAAACTATAAATTAACAATGGCAACTACATACAAAGAAAACCTGTATAAAATTTTTTACAGGTGGCATTTGCCACCGGCAAGATTAGCAAAGATGTTTAAAAACATGTCCGCCAAATGTTGGAAATGCAATCAGATACCCAGTTCGTATTATCATACAACAGAACAGAACAGAACAGAACAGAATTTTATTGGCCAAGTGTGATTGGACACACAAGGAATTTGTCTTGGTGCATACGCTCTCAACGTACGTAAAAGAATAGACACTTTCGTCAAAAATAATCAAGAATAGAATAGAATAGAATAGAATAGAATAGAATAGAATAGAATAGAATAGAATAGAATAGAATAGAATTTTTATTGGCCAAGTGTGATTGGACACACAAGGAATTTATCTTGGTGCATAGGCTCTCAGTGTACATAAAAGAAAAGATACGTTCATCAAGGATCATAAGGTACAACACTTAATGATAGTCATAGGGTACAAATAAGCAATCAGAAAACAATATCAATATAAATTCTAAGGATACAAGCAACAAAATTATAGTCATACAGTCATAAGTGGGAGGAGATGGGTGGTCGGAATGATGAGAAGAGGTGGACATGTCTAATGGCAAAAAAAAAAAAATTGGATAAAAATACATACATAGTTACTTTAAACGATAAAGCAACATATAGATTTAAAACCAGAAATATTTTTGTTAGGTATACCGCCAGAAAAATATGACAATGGGAATGTATATTTGATATTACATATTTTGACAGCAGCGAGAATTGTATTTGCACAACAATGAAAAAATGAGGAACCTCCTTCAGATGAAAATATAATCAAAAAAATACTGGATTGTGCAGAAATGGATAGGTTAGCATTAAAGATAAAGGACAAAGAAGATACGGAATATTTTTTAACTTGGGATTTGTTTTACCAATGATTAGATAATAAAGGCAGAAATTAAAAGTTGGAAGGATACCATTATATATAAGTAAAGAATATTATTATTACTATTATTATGTATCTGTAAATTGACTCAGACAATACACTGTTTATTAAGCACTCATATCAGAGGTGGGTTTCAGCAGGTTCTGAACAGTTCTGGAGAACCAGTAGCGGAAATTTTGAGTAGTTCGGAGAACCGGTAGTAAAAATTCTGACTGGCCCCGCCCTCATCTATTCTCTGCCTCCCAAGTCCCAGCTGATCAGGAGGAAATGGAGATTTTGCAGTAACCTTCTCCTGCCACGCCCACCAAGCCATACCCACAGAACTGGTAGTAAAAATTTTTGAAACCCACCACTGACTCATATATGTTAAAGAAAAATGTATAAATAAAATTTTCAAAAAAGGCAATATGGTGTTGTGCTTGACAGTTCTCCTAAAAGGATCTTCCTTTTGTTGTTGTTGTTGTTGTTTCAGGTTGTGATCAGGACCACTGGGGCCCTCACTGCAGCAACCCTTGCCAGTGCCGGAATGGAGCTCTGTGCAACCCCATCACTGGCGCCTGCGTGTGTGCGCCAGGATACAAAGGATGGCGCTGCGAGGACTTGTGCGAGCCGGGAACTTACGGGAAAGGCTGCCTGCTCAAGTGCCAGTGTCATAATGGGGCAACTTGTGACCACAACACAGGAGAATGTCATTGTGCACCTGGCTACACGGGAGTTTTGTAAGTCAAGGGGCTGTGTGGGTTTTATGTTCAGGGGATGTAACAGCCAGTTTTGTGCAGAGGTGAAGGTCTCAGGTTAGAAACCAGAAAATTGTCAGTTCAGGTCCTGCTGTAGGCATGAAGCCAACTGGGCCAGTCATTTTCTCTCAACCCTAATAGAAATAGAAATAGCACTTAAGATTTATATACCGCTTCACAGTGCTTGACAGCCCTCTCTAAGCACTTTACAGAGTCAGCATTTTGCCCCCAACAGTCTGTATCCTCATTTTACTCACATCGGAAGGAGGGACGGCTGAGTCAATCTTGAGCCTGGTGAGATTTGAACTGCCTAATTGCAGGCAGCCGGCAGGCAGCAGAAGTAGCCTGCAGTACTGCATTCGAACCACTGTGCCACCGTGGCTCTTTAAAGAAGGGCAAACCATTATTAGAAATGGGTTTAGAAATCGCTTAGAAATGCCAAGAAAATTGCCGGGACTTGTCCCAGGTAGTTGCCAGGATTCAAACCTGATCCAAACGCACAAAATAATACTCAGGACAGCTTACCCTTACCTCTAACATCATCGAAGAATAGCATCTGCCTATCTGCGTGATGGCGAACCTGTGGCACGTGTGCTAGATGTGGCATGCAGAGCCCTCTCTGTGGGCACATGCGCTATTGACAGCTGCTCTTCTTCCAGCATGCTTATATTTCCAGGTGGTCTTCGCAAGCACTGGAAAACTGAAGATCAGCAGGCCAGTGTGCATGCGCACATCAGAAACTCAGACAGAAGGTGGCTGGTGTGTGCATGCACCGTGGCCAGCTGGTTTTCGGGTTTCCGGCACTCTGGCTCACACACATGCATGCACATGTTCTGGTTTGGGTACTCAGTGCCGAAAAAGGTTTGCCATCACTGGCCTATCCCATGTCCTTAAGAAGAACTTGGTAGGTGGACAAAAATTGCAAATCTAGTCTGAACATCTGGCTGACTGTGCAACAACTCATAACAGCAATTACTTAGAGTTCAGGACGTGGTGGCTGAGTGGCTAAGACGCGGAGCTTGTCGATTGAAAGGTCGGCAGTTTAGCGGTTCGAATCCCTGGTGTCGCGTAACGGGGTGAGCTCCTGTGATTTGTCCCAGCTTCTGCCAACCTAGCAGTTCGAAAGCACGTAAAAAATGCAAGTAGAAGAAAGAGAGACCAAGTTTGGTGGGAAGGGAACAGCATTCTGTGCGTCTTTGGTGTTGAGTCATGCCGGCCACATGACCACGGAGACGTCTTCGGACAGTGCTGGCTCTTCGGCTTTGAAAAGGAGATGAGCACTGCCCCCTAGAGTCGGGAACGACTAGCACGTATGTGCGAGGGGAACCTTTACCTTTACCTAGAGTTCTGTTAATGACCTGGTTGCTCCCAATGTACCACTTCCCATCGCTATCTTCTATAGTAAAAAGAAAAGAAAAAATCACCCCATCTTCCGCATAGGGTGTCAACAAGCATTTTGGGGTTCAATGAAGTCAGCAACTTTTTTTTAACAAATTCTGTATCATTAAAATGATACAGATTCTTGAAAGCCTCCAGTGATACAGATTAACGGTTGGAAAGGACCTTGTAGGTCATCTAGTCCAATCCCACCCAAGCAGGAGACCCTACTACACCATTCTGACAGATGGCGGTCCAGTCTCTTCTTGAAAGTGGTTTGAAATTTTGAGAGATCAGAATTCCTATGCTGAAAGATTTCAGCAACCTCATTCATAAGAGCCTGCAAGATTTTACTGCTCCTGTCCCAAAGCTCAGAAGTTGGTCCTCAGCTTACGACCATAGCACAGGTAGTCCTAAACTTACAACAGTTCATTTAGTGATCATTCAAAGTTACAAGGGCACTGAAAAAAAAGAGACTTACAACCATTTTTCACGCTTATGACCATTGCAGCCACTCCATGGTCACCTGACTTACCTTATGCGACCTTCTGACGAGCAAAGTCAATAGAGAAGCCAGATTCACTTAACAACCGTGTTCCTAATTTAACAACTGAAGTGATTCACTTAGCAACGGTGGCAAGAAAAGCTGTAAAATGGGACAAAACTCACTTAACAAATTTCTCACTTTGCAACATAAATTCTGGGCTCAATTGTGGTCATAAGTTGAGGGCTACCTATAGGTCAATTTCCATGCAACAGAAGGGCAGGCAGCACCAAGGGCCACTGAAGCTCCCATTTCTCTCTCAGATCAACAGAACCCCAGAATTAAATTTTAAAAACTCAAATAGCTAAATCTTACAAGATCTGAAATTTGAGAACAGGGCTGGTTCTTGCCTGAGAGTATGGTTCCTATACAGAGGTGGGTTTCAGCAGGTTCTGACCAGTTCTGAAGAACCCATAGCAGAAATTTTGAGTACCGTATTTCTCAGAGTATAAGATGCACCTTTTTCCCTAAAAAAAGAGGGTGAAAATCTGGGTGCGTCTTATACTCAGAATGTAGCTCCGCCCAGCCTTGCAAACGGAGAGTTCAGAGGCTGAAAGAAGCTTCAGAAAAAAAGCCTCTGAAAGACTTTTATCTAAAATAACATGGCAAGCAACAAAGGAAGAATCAGTAAAGGTTCTAACCAAACTATACTAACAATTCTGGAGAATGACACCATCACCAACAGATCAGAAGAGGTTAATCTACATACCAATATCAAAGAAAGGAGATTGAACAGATAGTCCTTCAGAATAAAAGCCTCTAAAAGAAGCTTCAGAAAAAAAGTCTCGGAGGTTTTCAGAGGCAGAAAAAAAAGTTTTTTCTGAAACAGAGAAGTTTCAGAGGCAGAAAAAAAGGCCAAAAAAAAAGCAAGGCACAAAGCTCACAACCAATGAACCTGTTGCTAAAATTCCCCTCTGGAAATAGCTGATTAGGGGTATTCTGGGAGGCTGATTCACCCGCCAATCAGCTTTTTTCTTATTTTCCTCCCCAAGAACTAAGGTGCGTCTTATACTCTGAAAAATACGGTAGTTGGGAGAACCGGCAAATGCCATCTCTGGCTGGCCCCAGAGTGGGGTGGGAATGGGGATTTTGCAGTAACCTTCCCCTGCCACACCCACCAAGCCATGCCCACAGAGCCGGTAGTAAGAAAATTTGAATCCCACCACTGTTCCTATCCCTGTGTGTTTGTGGAGCATGGGGCAGAAGTGACATTGCGCACGTCACAACAAGCATTGCGATGCCACAGTGACTTCCAAACAGACCCCATTCCTTATAGGTCTTAATAGACCTATCATTCCCTATGAATTGATCTGGCAGTATAAAGCATTTATTTTTGTCCCTTCAAAACTGCCTCCCTGAGACACTGGCTATTGATTTCGTTTTCCTCGTAAATATTTATAAATGTTGTTGTTTATTGTGAACATTAGGGAACTAGGACAGATTAGAAATTCATAAAACATCAGCTTCCGTGTGTGTGCTTGTGTCTGAGTGTGCCAACCTCTTCACGAGTCCATCCATCTCGATTTTCAATATGTCTGTTTGAATTGATCCTGCCTGACTTCTCCAAGTTTTATTTAGTTTCCCATCCTCGGACTTAAAGGTGAGGTTTTCTCGAGGGGTTCGCAGACTGTAGTAAATCCCCTCAGTTTGTGGTCTGCTCTTAGGGACAGATTTAAAATTTCGGGCCTCTTTTTGTTAATGTTTAAAGGTAAAGGTTTCTCTCGCACGTATGTGCTAGTCATTCCCGACTCTAGGCGGCGGTGCTCATCTCCGTTTCAAAGCTGAAGAGCCAGCACTGTCCGAAGACGTCTCCGTGGTCATGTGGCCGGCATGACTTAACGCCAAAGGCGCACTGAACGCTGTTCCTTTCCCACCAAAGATGGTCCCTATTTTGCTACTTGTACTTTTTACGTACTTTCGAACTGCTAGCAGGCTGGCAGAAGTTAATGTTAATGTTTAAAAACATGGAAACCCACCAGCTTAGATTCAGAAATAGACGGGGGTTGCAGTTACCCTATACCAGGGGTGTCAAACTGGATTTCTTGGAGGGCTGGATCAGCATTGTAGTTGTCCTCTGCAGGCCAGCCAAGGAGATGGGATGGATGCCCTCCTGCAGCACCCTGCCAGCCAAAACAGGGTGTGGGGGGGTATGGGCAGTCTGTGCGTGCCAGACTGGCACCGCAGGCCAGTTCTTTGCTATTTCCAGGCCAGGCGTGTAGGCCAGATGTAAGCACCGGATCCGGCCCCAGGGCCTTGAGTTTGATACCCCTGCCCCATACCATTCAAAGTTACAATGGCCCCCGAATAAAGTGACTTCTGACCATTTTTCACATTGTTGTAACCTCCCTGTGGTCACGTAATCAAAATTCAGATGCTCGGCAACTGATTCACATTTATTACGGTTACATTATCCCGGGATCATGTGATCGCCTTTTGGTGACCTTTGGAGAAGCAAAGTTGATGGAGAAGCCAGAGTCACGGAACCGCCGTGTTACTAACTTAACCACTGCAGTGATTCACTTAACAAATGTGGCAAGCAACGCCGTAAAACGGGGCAAAACTCAATAACTGTCTGGCTGAGCAATGGAAATTTTGGACTCCATTGTGGTTGTAAGTCGAGGATTTTATAAAGTAACGGAGGGATCTCTTTTCTTTGTTCAAATTTTTGAAAGGTTGTTTCAATCAACCCATGGAAGAGAAGTTGCCTTCGGAAGTTGTGGGAGCTTCATTCCTGGAGGCTTTCAAGAAGAGACTGGACTGCCACTTGTCAGAAATGGTGTAGGGTCTTCTGCTTGGGCGGGGGGTTGGACTAGATGACCTACAAGGTCTCTTCCAACTCTGTTAATCTGTTAAGTACTCGGCATGACTAGTCTAGGGAAGAGAAGGACCAGGGGAGACAGGATGGCAGCAGTCTTCCAATATTTGAGGGGCTGCCCCAGAGAGGAGGGGGTCAAGCTATTTTCCAAGGCACCCAAAGACCAGACAAGGAATAATGAATGGAAACTGACCAAGGAGAGATTCAAGCTGGAAATAAGGAGGAATTTCCTGACAGTAAGAGCAATCAACCCATGGAACAGAAGTTGCCTTCGGACATTGTGGGAGCTTCATCACTGGAGGCTTTCAAGAAGAGACTGGACTGCCATCGGTCAGAAATGGTGTAGGGCAGTGATAGTTAATCTTTTTGCCATTATGTGCCAAAAGTGGGGGGAGCGCAGTGGGGTCACTGTGGGCACATAATGCCCACAGTGCCCACATCCATAATTCTATGCACCCTGCCTCTCCCCCGTGCTCACCCCACATTTGGCACGGTGGGCCCAGTAGGCACGTTTTTTGCTCTCCCCAGGCTCTAGGGCCTTTCTAGGAACTGGGGGGGCCCAAAAAGGGCCTTCCCCACCCTCCCCAGAGGCCCTCCGGAGGCTAGAAACAGTGTGTTTCCTGACATCTGGTGGGCCCAGAAGGCCCAAAAATCAGCTGGCTGGTGCATGCATGCGTGTTGGAGCTGAACTCATGTGCCCACTGATATGGCTCCATGTGCCACCTGTGGCACTCGTGCCATAAGTTCGCCATCACGAGTGTAGGGTCTCCTGCTTGGGCGGGGGGGGGGGGCTGGTCTAGATGACCTACAAGCTCCCTTCCAACTCTGTTAATCTGTTAAATCTGATTTATAAGGAATCTGCCAAACAATTTGAAATGTTTTCCTTCTGCTTTTGGGGATGTTGTGGATTCTTTCAACTGGAGGAGAAGGTTACACATTTACCCTTTAAAACTGACCCTGGCCAGAACTGATTCTTCTGCGGACTTCCTGGGTGAAAAATTTGCATGTCTGGCCCATCATGATTCAGTGGAATTTGTGTTAACCCAGCCATATGGCATATGGCACATCCCAGCCATAAAGATACTTGTACTCTTACTATATCTGGTAGGCTATACAGGTTTAACTTACAATCACAACTGAGCCCAAAATTTCTGTTGTTAAGGGAATTACTGCATTTGTTAAGTGAGTAAGCCGGTTGTTAAGTGAATCTGGCCTCCCCATTGACTTTGTTGTCAGAAGGTTGCAAAAGGGTATCACATCAGTGGTGGGTTCTTCCCGGTTCGGCCTGGTTCAGCCGAGCTGGTAGCGGTGACGATATGATGTCACCGAATCAGTTCTCTTTGTTCGGGAGCTGGGCCCTCCCCACTCGCCCCCCATTATTCTTACCTTTTATTTGGCCCCACCCCCAATCTATTGCTGCCTCCCGAGTCCCAGCTGATCGGCTAGAAGGAAAAAAACTGTTTAAACTCTTGCCATGGGGCTTCAAAGGGCCGCCCTACAGCTGATCAGTGTTAAAAGGCAGTGTGGTAGTAGACCGGTGCCTCCAAAAACGAATGAGTAGACCGGTGCCTCCAAAAATGAATGGGTAGACCAGTACCTCTGCTAAATTCCAAAGAATTGTCAAATGACCATCAAGCCATGCCCACAAAATAAGCCACGCCCACAGAATCGGTAGTAAAAAAATTTAGAACCCATCCCTGGATCACATGACCCCGGGACATGGCAACTGCCTTAAGTATGGGCCAAGCATCTGCATTCTGATCACATGACCTGGGGGAATGCTGCAACAGTCGTAAGTGTGAACAATGGTCATAAGTCCCTGACCATTTTTTAAGGTGCCATTGTAACTTGGAATAGTCACTAAATGAACTGTTGTAAGTCGAGGATTTACTGTCTTACATACCTTCGAAAGCCTCAGCTGGGATTTGGAAGGCTTCAACTTGCGACTGTCCGTTTTCTGGAACAGGGAAATCTTTTTTTTTTTTTTTTAAATAGTCCTTCTGTGAGCCGGAGCGGTGATTTTCTTTGGGAATAAAGATCTGTTAAGGTAAACAAAAGGTTTTGAAAGAAAACCTGTCTCTCTTCGAGCGATAAATATTGGCTACCTGCGTTTTGCCCTCAACGCTGTCGATGGGATCCGGCTGCATGATGGATGATTTGTGTATATACTGTGGAGCAATGGTGCTGTAACTTACAAAATTGTTTTGTGTCTCTTCCTATTCCATCTGGGTTGCTGGCTGCCCTTCTCCTTTCCTCACAACCAACCCGAGCAGCTGCGAAGAGCCGTGTCCTCCGGGCAGCCACGGAGTCCAGTGCGAACAGCGATGCCCCTGCCAGAATGGAGGAACCTGTCACCACATCACGGGAGAATGCACCTGTCCCCCAGGATGGATGGTGGGTAACATTGGAGCACCCCTGCAACCGAGGCGAGAGAAGAATGGTAGCTCAGTCAGGGTTGAACTCTGGGGTCCTTGGTGCTCTCTGAGCTTGGTGGCTTTTTACAGAGGTTCTGGTCGCCAACTAGGTGACATCAATAGCACTGATGATGTTACCTTGTAGGGTAAGGAAATGTCTGCCAGAAACTACCAAGCTCAGAGAGAATGGAATGGAATGGAATGGAATGGAATGGAATGGAATGGAATGGAATGGAATGGAATGGAATGGAATGGAATAGAATAGAATAGAATAGAATAGAATAGAATAGAATAGAATAGAATAGAATAGAATAGAATAGAATAGAATAGAATAGAAAATATGGAATGGAATGGAATGGAATGGAATGGGACGGGACGGGACGGGACGGGACGGGACGGGACGGGACGGGACGGGACGGGACGGGACAGAAGAGAAGAGAAGAGAAGAGAAGAGAAGAGAAGAGAAGAGAAGAGAAGAGAAGAGAAGAGAAGAGAAGAGAAGAGAAGAGAATATATGGAATGGAATGGAATGGAATGGAATGGAATGGGACAGAACAGAACAGAACAGAACAGAATAGAATAGAAAATACGGAATGGAATGGAATGGAATGGAATGGAATGGAATGGAATGGAATAGAATAGAATAGAATAGAATAGAATAGAATAGAATAGAATAGAATAGAATAGAATAGAATAGAAAATATGGAATGGAATGGAATGGAATGGAATGGAATGGAATGGAATGGAATGGAATGGAATGGAATAGAATAGAAAATATGGAATGGAATGGAATGGAATGGAATAGAATAGAATAGAATAGAATAGAATAGAATAGAATAGAATAGAATAGAATAGAATAGAATAGAATAGAATAGAATAGAATAGAATAGAATAGAAGCTGGAAGGGACCTTGGAAGCTGGCTGGAGAATTCTGGGAGTTGAAGTCCACATGTTCAATTCTGGGAGTTGAAGTCCACAAGTCTTAAAGCTGCCAAGTTTGAAGACCTCTGCCCTATACCATACCATGCCAGACAAATGGCTGCCCAGTCTCGTCTTAAAAACTTCCAGTGATGGAGCATCCAGAATTCCAGGAGACAATTCGCCTATTTATAAGAATCTCACCAAACTAACTGCACTCTTTTGGGAACAACCAGATTAGGATTTTACGAATGGTGAGGGGAGGTCTCCCGACTCTACCCTGTTCCCCCTACACATACACACACTAACTACAGCAGGGGTCAGCAACCCGCAGCTCTGGAGCCGCATGTGGCTCTTTCATCCCTCTGCTGCGGCTCCTTGTCTCTGGTCCGCTCCATAATTGATAGGGCTTTCGGTTAGGACAGGTAAAGGAAAAAGGACGCCATGCTCGGAGGAGACTATGATGGGGGGAACCAGACTACCGGTTGGGTCCAGAATTGAATGGGGCACTTCCAGTTAGGACTATTGTGGCTCTTTGAGTGTTTAAGATTGCCGACTCTTGAACTAGAGGCTCCAGCACATCCAAGGATTTACCAATATTTCTCTTTTCTTTCCTCCCGGGTGTAGTTTCCCCATTTCCTTGACTCATCTTCATCTAGTTTATTTGTTCCTCTTCTCTTTCCGGCTTCCCCTCCTCGTTTTTTTTTAAATCTGTTTTTGCTGCAAAGAGAAAAGGAGTTTCTACATGTGAGGGGAAAAAGACCACGCCAAGGGGAAAAATCCATTCGTTTTATAAATTGAGCTCTTTATTTTATAGGCAATTAATTTTAATTAGTTATTAGTCCAATTAAAATACATTTATTTATTTATTTTGTCCTGGCCCTGCCTGTTTTATTTTAATCTGGCTTCTGGCAGGTTTACTTGTGTGCATAGATATATTCGAATACATGTACAAACCTGTCAAGATACCCATTTATTGAGATGGTGGGTCAGAAGGCATCTCTATGAAATCTGGTTTAATTTTGAGACTGTAGTCTATTGGGATAAATAGGGTCTCTAGGCTGGATTCAAATATTGAGCTAGACTGAAGGGTGATCTATTGAATGAATATTAACAATTGTGAGTTGTAAACCATATTTCAACGTACTCCCTGGACTCTCTCTGTACTGCCACAAACAGCTAGGTATCTATGGTAACTATTTAGATACCTGTGCATTTTTTATAAAAAAAATGCTTCTGTTTTTTTTCCAAAGGGAGTAAACTGCCAAATGCCAGCCTGTTGCATTACATTTATTTTTAAAATGTTTGTGGGCTTTGCACACATCCACAGATGGAGGTGGCTTTAATAAATACTGATTACGCCTTTTGGTTTTTTTATACTGTGTCTACACTGCCTTGACTTCTCAAAACTCAAGGCAGAGAAAATATGCCTCTCGCCCTCCACCCACTTAATCTCACATGGGGTGGAGGCCTAAAGCAGAACAAGAGAGGTCTTGGCGGTTGAGAAGAGGCCAAAATGCTGACATTTCAAACTAATTAACTAAATTAAAGTAAAATAACTACGGTAACTAACTGATATTTCCGTTCTAAAAGCAGAGATGCTAAAATTCAGATTAAAATTTTGGCGCTTTACTTCTGTAGATGGTTCTTCATTCCAGGTCAGAGTTCTGGGAAGACATTGTAAGGTCCCAAAATATACTTGAGTTACCAGAATGCCAAAGGGAGACTCAAGACTAGGCTTGCAAAAGAAGGAGATTTTATTTATGGCCAAAAACAAAATACTGGGTGGGACTATATCCAGAACTTACAGATACAATGCATGTGAGAAAATAGCCACCCCTTAGGGAAGGTATGGCGTCCTTTTTAGTACCCAATTCTGGCCTCCTAGTTTAGGTTTGTGTATTCCTTGTTGCCCTGCAAAGGAATAGAAATCTCCCAATTAGCATTATCTCTTCCTTGAGCATTCCTTTTTTCTCCCAATTGCTCATTTGGCCCCCTGGTTCTGCAAGGAAGGAGCTTATACAGATCAAAGGTGTAAATAAGGGCTGAAGTGTAAATTTTCCCTCGGTTGATGTCTGCAGTTCCAACTGAGATACGTACCATGCTCTTAGTTGGCACAAGAAAAACAGGAAGAAGATTGATATGGGTTCAGATCAAATGGCAGGAAGATATGTTTGACAAATACCAGATACATTACAGAGGCCTAATAACAGAATATGTTTGTTACAGGAGATACAAATATAAAGGCATAATATATGTGATACAAATACAAAGGCATAATTGTGTTACAGGAACCTAATGATTACAGAATAACAAGTTTCTACTAAATCTAGTATACCAGTATATCATATTCTAGTATTATTTATTATATCCTTATTACTGTTTCCCTTCAACATCTCCATGCATGCTCTATGTCAGACTCCTCCTCCTCCTCTTCCTCCTCCTTCTTCTCCACCTTCTCCTTCTTCTTTTTCTCCTCCTCCTCCTCCTCCTCCTCCTCCTCCTCCTCCTCCTCCTCTTCTTGGTGAAAAGGGGCACTGAGACTGGTTCATTCTGGATTCAGGCCAAGGCCTAGCCAAGGTTCATGTCCATTGCATGACTGTGTGGAAATCATGTCTGGAAAAGAAGTTACTTTTGGTTTTAGGAACAGGCATCCAGAAGGATCCCTCTGGATATCTTCCAAAATGAAGTCCTCTTGTGGCCTTTTTTCAAAACTGAAAAATGACAGTAACAGAATAACAGAATTGGAAGGGACCTTGGAGGTCTTCTAATCTTACCCACTCCTCAAACAGAAGACCCTATATCATTCCAGACAAATGGTTATCCAATCTCTTCTTAAAAACTTCCAGTGTTGGAGCATTCACAACTTCTGGAGGCGAGTTGTTCCACTGATTAATTGTTCTAGCTGTCAGGAAATTTCTCCTTACTTCTAGGTTGATTCTCTCCTTGGTTAGTTTCCACCCATTGCTTCTTGTCCCTCCCTCTGATGCTTTGGAGAACAGCTTGACTCCCTCTTCTTTGTGGCAGCCCCTCAGATATTGGAAGACTGCTATCATGTCTCCCCTGGTCCTTCTTTTCATCAAACTAGACTTACTCAATTCCAGCAACCGTTCTTCATATGTTTTAGTCTCCAGTCCCCTAACTCAGTCTCATCAGAATTGGTGCACAGAGGATAAAGCATCTGATGTCCAAATCTGTTTGAAATCCCACAACATCTTACAAATCAGTTCAGCAGAATCAAACTTGGAGAGGCCAACGAGTCAACAAGTATGAGCAAGCCATCAAAACTGGTTGATGTGACCCACACAGGGGATATTTATGAGAAAGATACGCTAATCCACCTTGTGTTCCTACATGAATCTCAGAGGGAGCCTGTTTGTCATTGTGGACAGGTCAAATCTGAGACTGAGAAGGAAATCTGAGTTAAAACTGAGACTCAGTTATGAACCTCAGTGGGTAGTCCAGACCCCAAACCTGTTGCTTAACTTAATTCAAAAAATGTGAAACATGAGAAGGCTACAGGGTACAGAGTAGTCCCTGAGTTAAAAGTAGAATAGAATGAGCTGGAAGAGATTTTGAAGGTCTTCTAGCCCAACCCCCATTACAAGAGTTCATTTAGTGACCATTCGAAGTTGTTATAACAGCACTGAAAAAAATGACTTAGGACTGATTTATGACTTATGACTGTTGCAGCATCCCTATGGACACATGACCAAAATTCAAATGCTTAGCAACTGACTCATATTTATGACGGTTGCAGTGTCCCAGGGTCATTGATCAGCTTTTGTGATTTCTGACAAGGAAAGCCAATGGAGAAGCCAGATTCAGTTAAACAATCGTGTCCCTAACTTAACAGCTGCAGTGATTCACTTAACAGCTGTAGAAGAAAGGTCATAAAATGGGGCAAAACTCACTTAACAAATATTTCACTTAACAACAGAAATTTTGGGCTCAATGACTGTCATAAGCCAAGGACTCTTTGTATCCGTCCTTCTTTAAACTCACTGGAGAAAATACCGAATTTATGTATAGTAACAAAACTTGGAGGTATAAATCCTCCCATTCTCCACCATCCTGTCAGAGCTGAAGAAGCTTCTTGGATGAGTAGTGAAACATCTTCAAACGAAAAAAAACAAGGAAGTCCACCAGCGTCCTGAAAAGCACCTTTGGGACAACCCTCACCTGGATGACTGAGAATCTCTACAGACTTTTATCTATACAATTTGGGATGAAGACCCTTGGGATGGTGTGGGAGGAGGAATGGATTTCCAGAGGGGAAAAAATGCAGACTATAGGAGCCATTTGCACTACTCAGGTGACTCTGAGGACAAAGATGAACCTCCAAGTGGCCTCAACGACCCTCTCAAAGGATGCAAATGACCAGCTGTCTGCAAGGAATATAAATCCTTCCCTTCCCCACCATCCAAGTCAGAGCCGAAGAAGCTTCTTGGACGACAAGAGAAATGTCTTCAAAGAAAAAACAAGGAAGTCCAGTTGCCTCCTGCAAAAGCACCTTTGGAACAAAACTTGAAAGTGCCCTTTTTTTACTAAAGGGAAAATGTAAAATGCTCCCCCTTGTACAGAAATTTAAGCATACAGTATTTTTCGTGCATATCGTCTCACCGATTGCCAGAAGCATTTTTCTGCTGTTAAGAAGTGACTGAGGGAGCTTTCCAAACAACACATTTATTCCTCACCTTTCATTCTACGTGTCAAGAAGAAAAGCTGACTCCCTCCTTTTATTTATTTTTTTTTAAAGAAAAGCATCTAAATCTGTATCAATAATGTGATAATTAACTCCCTCTGGGTTTGCCAAAGGCTTCATTCAGTTCTGCTATGCCCCCTGGCATTATTCCACCGTTTGACAATTAGACCCTTGGTGAATGCTGTTGTTGGAAATGAGAAAGAACAGCAAAAGTCAGAGGCTCACGAGAAGCTTTATCTGTTTATCCCTGGGAAGGCCACAAAAATGATGTGGAAGCTATGAATTAGGGGAGGAAATGGAGGAACGGTTGTTCTTGTCAAACATCCGTCAGATAGGCCTAGGAGGCTTAGAGCATAGGACATAGAACCGTAGGGCTGGAAGGGATCTTGGAGATCTTCTAGTCTAGGGGTCTCCAACCTTGGCAACTTTAAGACTTGTGGACTTCAACTCCCAGAATTCCTCAGCCAGCTTTGGGAGTTGAAGTCCACAAGTCTTAAAGTCTTCTGGGAGTTGAAGTCCACAAGTCTTAAACTCTTCTGGGAGTTGAAGTCCATGAGTCTTAAAGTCTTTTGGGAGTTGAAGTCCACAAGTCTTAAAGTCTTCTTTGGAGTTGAAGTCGACAAGTCAAAGTCTTCTGGGAGTTGAAGTCCACAAGTCTTAAAGTCTTCTGGAAGTTGAAGTCCACAAGTCTTAAAGTCTTCTTTGGAGTTGAAGTCCACGAGTCTTAAAGTCTTCTGGGCGTTGAAGTCCACAAGTCTTAAAGTCTTAAAGTTGCCAAGGTTGGAGACCCCTGTTCTAGTTGAACCCCTTCCAGACAAGTCTCCAATAATGGAGCACCCACGACTTCTGAAGGCAAGGCGTTTCACTGGTTAATTATTCTCATTATTAGGAAATTTCTCCTTAGTTCTAGGTTGGTTTTCTTCTTAATTAATTTCCATCCATTGCTAAGGGATCTTAGAGGTCTTCCAGCATAACCCACTGCTCAAGCAAAAGACCCTATACCAGGGGTGTCAAAGTTGATTTCATTGAGGGCCACATCAGGGTTGTGTTTGACCTTGGGGAGGGGCAGGGGGTGTGGCCAGCTCAACGTCACTTATGTTGGGGGTGCCTATGGTCGCCCGAGCACTCAGCCAGCAAAAATGGATTCCCAAGCTCTGTCTTTGGCTGCAATGGCCTCCTGCAACCCTCTGCCAGTGAAAATGGACCTCGGAAGAGACACCCGTGGCCCTCCTGAGCTCTGTTTTTGCTGGCAGAGGCTGGTCCTTTCCTTTTTCCAGGGTGGCCCCACAGGCCAGATCTAAGCACCCCGTGTGCCAGATCTGACCCCTAGGCCTTGAGTTTGACACCCCTGCCCTAGACCATTCTGGTCTCTTCTTGAAAAATTCCAGTAATGGAGCACTCACATCTTCTGGAGGCAAGTTGTTCCACTGGTTAATTTTTCTCACTGACAGAAAATTTCTCCTTAGTTCTAGATTGGTTCTCTCTTTGATTCGTTTCCATTCATTGCTTCTTGCCTTGCCTTCTGCTGCTTTGGAGAATAGGTTGACCTCCACTTTCTCCATGACAGCCCCTCAAATATTGGAACACCATTATCAAGTCACCCCTAGTCCTTCTTTTCAGTAGACTAGACATGCCCAATTCCTGCAGCTGTTCTTCGTAGCAGAGGTGGGTTTCAACAGGTTCTCACCAGTTCTGGAGAACCGGTAGCAGAAATTTTGAGTAGTTCAGAGAACCGGTAGTAAAATTCTGGCTGGCCCCGCCCCCATCTATTCTCTGCCTCCCAAGTCCTAGCTGATCAGGAGGAAATGGGGATTTTGCAGTAACCTTCCCCTGGAGTGGGGAGGGAATGGAGATTTTATAGTATCCTTCCCCTGCCATGCCCACCAAGCCATGCCACACCCACCAAGCCAAACCCACAGAACCAGTAGTAAAAAAATTTGAAACCTACCACTGCTTCATATGTTTTATCCTCCAGCCAGTGGTGGGTTTCAAAATTTTTTACTACCGGTTCTGTGGGAGTGGCTTGATGGGCGTGACATGACTTGGTGGGCATGGCAGGGGAAGGATAGTGTAAAATCTCCATTCCATCCCCACTCCAGGGGAAGGTTACTGCAAAATCCCTATTTCTTCCTGATCAGCTGGGACTTGGGAGGCAGAGAATAGATGGGGGCAGGGCCAGTCAGATTTTTTACTACCGGTTCTCCAAACTACTCAAAATTTCCGCTACCGGTTCTCCAGAACTGGTCAGAACCTGCTGAAACCCACCTCTGCCTCCAGACCCCTAATCATCTTTGTTGCTCTTCTCTGTACTCTTTCCAGAGTTCTCTGCACTCTTTTTTTAATATTGTGGTGACCAAAATTGGATGCAAGTAAATCAAGCAGGCTTTCTTTTTTTTACTCTTCACGATCTTCCTTGGCAAGAAGTAATAAAAATATTATGCAAACTTATTAACTGCAGTGAATACATTATTGTTTTGCAGAAGTGTCATAACCTACACTGCTTGGGGAAGTGCATCACCTGGAGAGCATCCAAAACAGCTCAATGCAATAAGTAAACAAAACTAAAAGGCTGAATACAGAAGGCAGCATGAATGGAATCACTCCAGCCTCCGGCCTATTTCTAATGGCACGACCTGAACGTTGGTGCCAAGCTGATGTGCGATACATCTGTGGCACAACACTGTTATTTGCACTAGTTGCACTTCACACCGAAACAGAGACTACAACATAACCTGCAGGCTTGAATCAATACAACATAATTGCTTCAGGGTTAAAGACACCCTGCAGAAAATAGAAAACCCAAAATTAATCAGGTAACTGCAAAAATTCTCTTCTGCCGACAAGCCCTGGCGAGCCATAAGTGTTTCACCTACATCGATAGAGAGTAGATCCTTCGAAGGATGCCGGGAAGTTTCTTAAAAATCATATTTGAGGTTGCTTTTTCCCCTGGGACAAAGCCGAGGTTTGGAGTGTCTGCTTGGGGAAGGAGTTGAATTTCTAAGTAAAAGTACTGTGCTTACAAATACTGAGATTGTGAGTTTAAGAGAGTCTCTCTGGGGCTTTCATAAAAAAAAAGAAAAAGAAAAAAGAGAAAACTTCAGCATGGCTATAACACAAGTGAAACCTTTTCTTCTTTTGCTGGATTTTGAAAGTCTTGGAATTTGGCTTCTGGCTGCAGCCAACTGGAATGTACAAGCAGAAAAGACCTGGAGGCTGGGAGTTTGTGCTCCCCAGAATATCGATCTTGGACTTCAGAGATTTTGCTTTCTTGTTTAGGGTCTTTTGAGGAGAAAGATGCGATATACAATTTCATAGCTTAAAATAAACTTTATAGCAATAGCACTTAGACTTATATACCACTTCATAGCGCTTTACAGCCCCTCTAAGCAGTTTACAGAGTCACCTATTTCCCCCAATAATCAGGGTCCTCATTTTACCGACCTCGGAAGGATGGAAGGCTGAGCCAATCTTGAGCCGGTCAGGATCAAACTCTTGGCAATGGGCAGAGTTAGCCTGCAATACTGCATTTTCACCACTGCGCCCCCACGGCTTAATGGTTTATTTGAAGAAACATTCCTGCAAGTCAAACGTAATTATGTTATTAATGAACATCAGGTTCATTTTTATTTTACTTGGGAGCCAAAATTATAGATGTCTTATGATGATCTTAGAGAACATCCAAAATACGATCATTTAAGCCTGGTCATTTATGCCTCAAGTAAAAATTTTGGATTAATTTGGGGATTTATTTCATTATTTTCCTGGTGGTGTTTGGTATTCTCAGGAATCTTCTCCAATACCAAATTTTAAAAGCATCAATAATATTTCTCTCCTGCTTCTTCAATATCCACCTAATGGACTAGTTTTTTAAAATTCTGATTTATTTCTCCCTACCACCTAGAGGCTAAAACATACAAGGAATGGTTGCAGGGATTGGGTACATCTAGTCTAATGAAAAGAAGGACTAGGGGTGACTTGATAGCAGTCTTCCGGTATTTGAGGGGCTGCCACAAAGAAGACGGGGTCAGCCAACTCTCCAAAGCACCAGAAGGCAGGACAAGAAGCAATGGATGATGGAAACTAATCAAGGGGAAACCCAACCTGGAATTAAGGAGAAATTTTCTGTCAGTGAGAAAAATTAAGCAGTGGAATGGCTTGCCTCCGGAAGTTCTGAGTGGAGGTTTTCAAGACGAGGCAGGACTGCAATTTCTCTGGAATGGTATAGGGTCTCCTGTTTGAACAGTGTTTGGAATGGAAGACCTCTAAGGTCCCTTCCAACTTCTTTATTCTGTATCTGTGCCTAAACATTCCCCTACTGCTCCTGAGGGATGAACTTTGCAATGTGGCTTTCTCAATATTTAAGAAAATGTGTATGGTCACCCACTCCTCTCAGTGAGTTACAAAAATAGGAATCTTGTCTTCTTTGAAACCGAATGAGGAAATGTGTTTAGTATCAGGTTAAATAAAGGGGTTGCATTTCTGGACATGAGCAAATTCATCCAAAATGAGCTTCTGTACTGCAGGTCACCATTGCAAAATCCAGATGCTTGCGAGATGAGCAGTGATGTCTCTCTTTTGCAGAGGTTCTGGGCCACCATCTTAGGACCAAGGAAAGATTTTGGTGTCCTGCTTAGTGTAGTTTAACAATAAAAGCCCCATTATCTTCTTGATAACTGACTTTCTAAAGGATCTTGAAGAATAAGATCTAGTCATTGGTCGGGTTCAGGCAACAGACTTAACTTGGTTATTTAAGTAATCCATTTTCTCGACTTGTAGGGTTACATCGACGGTTGAGTATTGAATGAAGCTAATCCATGTTCTGGATTCATGCCGTACATTGATGCATAAATTAGAAGGTCTGAGTTTACATTCTACACTAAATCAGGAGTCTCCAACATTGGCAACTTTAAAACCTGTGAATTTCGACTCTCAGAATTCCCCAATCAGCATAGGTAGCTGGGGAATTCTGGGAGTTGAAGTTAAAGTTACCAAGGTTAGTTACTCTGCACCAAATCATAGAAAAACTAAATTAGGTTAATATATGTTGCATGCTATGATGTCCTTAAATGTCTTGATTAAACATATTAAATAACCTCAAATTTCTGGAATTTTTTTCACTTTCATCAGCCCAGAGATTAGTCAATATGTCCTTTCTCTTCTTTTCTAAAATATTTCCTGCTCATTTGTCCAAGGGAAGAAACAGGATAGAGAAATGAGGTGACGTGGCTTATTGCCATTCAATCTATTGCAGCAAAGGTACAAACAGGCAAATCATTTTATAGGTTTTTAGAGGTTTTATATTTCTGGCAGCAGAAGAGTGAGAGCTAAGTCAAAATCATTCCATAATATGAGCTTTCTCTGAAGTGGTCATGAGGGACTTCTCCCGAGCTACCACTTTCTCTGAGAAGAATGTTTGTTGTTGTTGTTTAATATTCAGGGAGTAAGTACCTGGAACATTTGAAGATATAATCAGGTGGATTAAAAAAAATACCTGCTTAGATGCAAAATCTCTGATCCTGGGGATATGAACTTGGAAGGAATGCCAGCATGATTTGCTTAACAATTGTCTACAGAAGTAGTCCTCACTTACCAATGGGCAACTCTGTTGCTAAGCAATGTGGTCCTAAAGTAAAGTATCATATGACTACATTGAAATATGATGTTTGTTTTGTTGTAGTCATTAAGCAAATGCCACACAGAGAAGTTTAATGTGACAGGACCGTGATTTGAGACTTCTTGCTGGCTTCCCCAGTGACTTTTCTTGTTGAAAGTCAGTTGTGCAGGTTGTCCATAGGATGTTATGACTGTCATAAATGTGCAACAGTGGCAGCAAAGAAGCTCTGTGCACAAAAATGGAGAGATACATTCATTTCCATCATGGATGTCTGGCTGGAAAATTATTAGCAGGGATGGCTAAATTGACTGCTAATTGACTGATTAAAGAAAAAAACACAACTAACTTTGTTTTTACTTGGTAACTGCTTCTGGACTTTGCGTTTAAAGTGAAAAAAATTGAAAGTTTGATTTTGGGTGTTGCTGACTAGATAGATTTGTTGTTATAGGGATGGTTCGTATATATTATTAAGTGAAAGCAAAATTTGTGGCTGTAGGTTATTATCTTATTCTACTGCACTAAAAAGAGTCAAAAATCAATGCTTTTCTTTCTTTTTCCCCTTGTCCGCTATACTTTTTTCCTCTTCCCTTTTTCCTCTACTACTTTCCCACTATTTTCATTTTTCTTTGTATACTTTGATAAAACTAAGAAAATTTGAACTTGGGGGAAAAAATTAAATAAAATAGAAAAAGTAACGAAAAATAATGAATAGGCAACAATTGTCAAGTATCCAAACCACCAGATTGTGACTGTGAGGATGCTGTCACAGCTACAAGTTTGAGAATCGGTTGTAAATCTCTTCTTTTCAATGCCATTGTAACTGCCAACGGTCACAGAGCAAGCAGTTTAATAGAGCTGGAAAGGACTTTGGAGGTCTTCTAGTCCAACCCCTGGTCAAGAGCAGGTGTCCAGTCTTTTCTTAAAAATCTCCAGTGATGGAGCACCCACAACTTCTGAAAGTGAGCTGTTCCACTGGTGAATTGTTAATTGTTCTGACTATCAAGAAATTTCTACTTAGTTCTAGGTTGCTTCTTTCTTTGATGGTAAGGGAGGTTTATTTGTCTGGAATTTTGTGTCTGAAATCTTGCAAATTACCCATTCTCAAACCGGAGTTGACAATCTTCCATGCGGCTTTAGGTTTACTTTCAGGCAGGACTGCTAAAGCCCCATGAAATGTGACATTCACATGATGTGTCTATTTATCACAGTTCTATCACTCAGTCTATCACTGCTCTCAGCTAGTAGATAGATAGGTAGAATCTGATATTTTAAAACCCAACTAAGGAAAAAGAAAAAGAAGAGAAAGAAACAGCGGTTTATAAGCTGTGTGAAACATAACAGGAATTTCTGAAGCAATGTTAGATCAGTACTGCCAATAAAATAAACTTAATGGTTCTTGAGATCCATTCAGTGATCAATATTTGGCAAAGGTAACCCATATTGTAAGAACCATTAATCAGAATAGACAGTTAATAAAAATTTCTATCAAATTTAAGAAGGTACATTCTTGTTAAAAACCAAACAGGCAGGAAGATGTTTTAAAGTTTTATGTTTGCAGAAATCCAAATTTCTGATGTGATACAACTCCATTGCAGAATGACTATCCATAAATGGTTTCTGGGGTAAATTAAATTCCATATCAGAGTTGTTTTTAAATATGAAAATATTTTTGACATTGATGGACACTCTCAGAGATATAGTGCCATTCATCTGAAGAATATGTTGTTAATGATACTTAGTAGAGAAACAGCAGGTCAGAAAGGAAAGACAATATCTTTCATATATTTAGTACATCATGTTTCAGAACTTTATGAGATTGATAACACACACACATAAAATTTATACACACACACACACCCATTGTTCTATTCTCCATCCACTTACTCAGGAATCTTTGTTTTGATCCTGAATTGCATCTTAATAACAACTTTAACAAATGTTCTACGCTTTGTATTCTAAGTTTGTCAAATTTGGTCCAAATAATTCCACTTGTTAAATTCTTTTTGGAACAAGACTTTTATTTGCAGATATTGAAAACAACTCAGCATTTGGTTCTTGAGGTTGCAGAAGTTACAGAATAACAAAGGGACCTTGGAGGTCTTCTATTCCAGCCCTCTGCTCAGGATGGAGACCCAATACCCGTGATGGCGAACCTATGGCATGCGTGCCAAAAGTGGCACGCAGACCTATCTCTCTAGGCATGCAAGCTGTCACCCGTTGCTCTTTCAGGTTCCGGCGTGCCGGTCAGCTGGTCTTCACATGCACGGCAGCACCAGAAACCAGAAGAGAAGCTGTCTGGGGCACATGCATGTGCCGGGAAGATGATCTTCCAGTTTCCAGCATGCGCATGGGTACCAGCCACGTGGGCTTCCAGTTTCTGGTGTGCATGTGTGCACGAAGACCAGCTGGCCATGCGCGCAACATAAACCAGAAGATCATCTTCCCGGTGAGCTCATATGCACTGGGCGGCTGCCCTTCCAGTTTCTCGCATGCACATGCGTACCAGCCAGCTGGTTTTCACGCATGATTGCACACCAGAAACCAGAAGAACAGGTGGCTGGCACACATGTGTGCTTCCGAAACCAGAAGATCATCTTCCCAGTGCACACATGCTGAAAAGGTTTGCCAACACTGCCCTATACCATTCCAGAGAAATGATATTCCAGTCTCTTCTTAAAAACCTCCAGTATTAATCTGATAATACCTCTGTCTCTCTCTCTCTCTCTTTCTTGCTCTTAGGGTTCCGTGTGCGCGCAGCCGTGCCCATCAGGGACCTATGGGGTTAACTGCAGCCAAGAATGCCCCTGCCACAATGGAGGACAATGCGACCACGTGACAGGGGTCTGCCTGTGTACTGCAGGGTATATGGGAGACAGGTAGGCCTTGGAGTCAGATAAGGGGAACCCATTTTTCCATTCTTAAAAGCCCCCTCCCCAAATCTGCTAATGTTTTATGTGATACTTACAGCTTTTCTGTACAAGAAGATCGTCTTCCATGCACAATCCTTCTGGGATGCTAACTACTTTCAGATGCTGGGATGAGACCAGTGGTGAAATCTAAAATTTGTTACTACTGGTTCTGTGGGCGTGGCTTGGTGGGGGGGGGGGGTAATGTGGGCGTGGCCTCTTTTTTTTTTTTAACTTTTAAAACCATTTTTTCTACAACCTCTTCGTTGAAGGGAACTCAGCTTGGATTGTCAGAGGCATTTAAAAGAAAAAAAGCCTTTGCTGATCAGGCAACTCAGCTGGGATCATCAGAGGCTTTGAAAAGCCTCTGACGATCCCAGCTGAGCCACTTGATCATCAGAGGCTTTTTTTTTTTTTTACTTTTAAAAGCATTTTTTCGGCTGAAGAGGTTGTAGAAAAAATGCTTTTAAAAATTAAAAAAAAAGCCTCTGATGATTGTGCGGCTCAGCTGGGCATGGGGGGAGGGGGCAGGGATTTTTGCTATCAGTTCTCCGAACCGCCCGCCGCCATCGCTACCGGATTGGGTGATCCGGTCTGAACCAGGAGCATTTCACCCCTGGATGAGACTGAACGGCTGAATGGCCTGCCATATGAAGACCAGCTTGGGCTTTATAGATCAACATCTCAGGGAAACGTTTTAGCAGTTTTCAAACAGGCAATTTCAATCAGCCCATCAGAATAGAGCCGGAAGGGACCTTGGAGGTTTTCTAGTACAGAGTCCGTGACAATTCGCCACGGCTAACTCGCCACGGCCAACTCGCCAGGGCCAACGTGCCGCAGCCAACTTGATGCAAGACAATTTGACACAGGACAAGAGCTGCACTAACATCAAAGAAATAGTGGAATAGAGTCATTAAAGAAAGGATGCAAAAGGAGAAGCAGAATGAAATGTGAACGGCAAAAATTGAAATACTTTTTAAAATTTATTTTAAATAATTAAATTGGATCGTTAAATTGCCCCGCGGCGAGTTGGCCATGGCAGGTTCTCCCATTCCATGATTTAGTCCAACCCCCTGCTCAAACAGGAACCCCTAAACCCCATGATGGCGAACCTATGGCATATGTGCCAGAGGTGGCACGCAGAGCCCTCTAAGTGGGCACGTGCGCCAGCTACTCTTCTGGCTTCCAGCACACGCATGCACATCGGCCAGTTGATCTTCATGCACGCCGTAGCACCAGAAATCTGAAAACCAGCATGTGCACTGGCCACCTGGTCTTCAGGATTCCAGCGCTCCGGCGCGTGCACATGCATGCACACACACATGTTCTGGCTTGGGCACTCGGTGCCGAAAATGTTTGACATCACTGCCCTATACCATTGCAGGCATTTCTGTGGCATTTCTACTTCTGCATCCCAAGTGAACAGTAGGGTTGGTTCAGTGACAAAATATGTACATTGGTAGATTGTTGTACAGGTGGAGCTCAACTTATGACTGCAATTAAGCCCGAACTTTACGTTGCTGAGCGAGACATTTGTTAAGTGAGTTTTGCCCCATTTTATGACTTTTCTTGCCAGAGTTGTTAAGTGAATCACTGCAGTTGGTAAGTTAGTAACCTGGTTCTTAGGTGAACCTGTTTCTCCCCTTGGCTTGGTTTGCAAGAAGGTCACAAAAAAGGATCACGTGACCCCCCAGGTTACTTCAACCGTCGTAAGAGCCAAGAGTGGCACAGTGGTTAGAGTGCTGTACTGCAGCTACTTCAGCTGACTGCTGGTTCAGCAGATCAGCGGATCAAATCTCACCAGCTCAAGGTTGACTCAGCCTTCCATCCTTCTGAGGTCAATAAAATGAGGACTCAGATTATTGGGGGCAATATGCTGAAAATCACTGTTAGACCTGCTCCAATCTGACCCTTTAGGAAAGAAAGACCCTCGACTCCATTGGGTTGAATATCTTTACTAAAAAGATGTTGGCTGCAGTAAAGTCAGGCTAGCTCTGGATTTTGCCTGTCAAAAGAGCCGAGGTGGTGCAGTGGTTAGAGTGCTGTACTGCAGCTACTTCAGCTGACTGCTAGTTCAGCAGATCAGCGGATCAAATCTCACCGGCTCAAAGTTGACTCAGCCTTCCATCCTTCCAAAGTGGGTAAAATGAGGACCCAGATTGTTGGGGGCAATATGCTATTTAGTATACTGTCGATCGTTGTAAGCCGCCCAGAGTCCTCGGAGAGTGGGCAGCATAGAAATATGATTAATAAAATAAATAAAAATAATAAATAAATATGAACCAGTTTAAATATATTTTATGATGAAGGTATTTTACAATGCCTTTGTTAATGATATCCCAATTGCTGTATGTACATTGAGAGCTTACACACCGGAAACAAATCCCTTGTGTGTCTAATCACACTTGGCCAATAAAGAATTCTATTCTAATCAGTTGCCAGGAGTCTGAATTTTGATCACGTGACCATGGGAATGCTGCAATGGTCTTAAGGTTAAAAATGGTCATAAGTAACTTTGAACAGTCACTAAATGAACTGTCGTATGTAGAGGACTATCTGTACTGTTGTCTCAGATGAAATGACTTAAGGATCCCACAAGGCTTTAGAAAACAGTCCTTGGGCGGTTAAACTGTCAACTCTGGTCCACCAATGTCAATAAATTTATGTCCTAATAAAAACATTAATTTTTAATTGACCACAAGACCCTAAATCGTTTATGAGAAATGTTGTCAGTATAGTAAGACAATGTTACTCAATCCGAGATTCTTATTTTATTTCTTGAAAGATTTATCTGTCATCCCCAGCTAACAAATTCTCAGGGCAGCCCACATATCTTAGAGAGATATAGAAGTATAAATAAACAATCACATCAAATGGAAAATCGCACCGTTGGGAGATAGGAGGCAACAAGCAAAAACACAGATTGGATGAGAATCAAACGAAAGGCTCAGAAACATTTTCCCCAACCCCTAATTTACAAAATATAAAGGGATTTCTGGTTTTTTTCCCCCAGGAAGCAGGTAACGGGAAGAATATTTAGTAGTTGATGCAAATCTTCCCGAAATTTGTATTCTTGAACCAATGTATCAGTGGAAATTAGTTATTTTTTTTTAAAAAAAAATTAATCTGAAGTTCTCTGGTTTTTCAGAGCAGCTGTTCAACAGTAATTAAAAATTATATACAGGCAGTCCTCAACTTACAACACTTACAACAGTTCATTTACAGACCATTCAAAGTTACGACTGCACTGAAAACAGTGATTTATGACCAT
Source organism: Masticophis lateralis (assembly GCA_030761175.1). Taxonomy (NCBI): domain Eukaryota; kingdom Metazoa; phylum Chordata; class Lepidosauria; order Squamata; family Colubridae; genus Masticophis; species Masticophis lateralis. The sequence goes on along the minus strand of JAUDYJ010000012.1, from coordinate 21,121,875 downwards.
TTTTCACAGATATGACCATTGCAGCATCCCCATGGTCACATGATCAAAATTCAGACTCATATTTATGGCAAACTCATGGGGAAGCCAGATTCACTTAAGTTGTTAGGTGTTATTAACCTAACAACTGACGTAATTCACTTAACAACTCTGACAAAAAAAAGTTGTAAAATGAGGCAAAACTCATTAAACAAATGTCTCACTTAGCAACAGAAATTTTTGAATCAATTGTGGTCGTAAATTGAGGATTACCTGTATTACAGAACATTCACACAACCGTCCATTTCCATGTGTGGAAATACTTTCAAGAAAATTGTATACAAAAACAACCATTTAAACAAAAAGCACATTCAGAGTAGTGTATTCCAAAACACAAATTTTCGGATGGTTTTTTTGGGGAGGGGGACTGGAAAATAAATTGATAAATCTGGCACGCTTACAAAAATTGCAAATAAGTCAACAGCCTTTTTTCACGCTTGCTAAAAAGCAATAATGTGAAATGATCAGTGAGATTTCTGGTGGTGGCATTAGAGACATCTGGGTTCATTGTTCTTGGCTCTCCGGAGTTGAGAAAAGTTGTGATCTCGAAATGTATTCAAAAATTCCTATTTAGACAAGTTTTTTTTATTTGTTTGTTTTTTATTTATTTATTTGTATCCTGCCTTTATTATCTTTACCAATAACTCAAGGTGGTGAATATAATCAATACTTTTTCTTTCTCCTATTTTTCCCTACAACAACCCTGTGAGGTAGGTTAGGCTGAGAGAGAGGGATTGGCCCAAGGTCACCCAGTCAGCTTTCCTGCCTAAAATGGGACTAGCACTCAATGTCTCCTGGTGATTGGCCCAAGTCACCCCGTCAGCCCTCATGCCTAAGGTGGGACTAGAACTCACCGTCTCCTGGTGATTGGGCAAAAGTCACCCAGCTAGCTCTACACCTACACCGACACATACCGACACACACCAAATAACTATTGTGGTCATTAATCAGTAGATACACAAAAATACAAACACACATCTGCTACAATATACTATATAAGGTTCAGTTTACCTGTCTATATTTTATTTTTGTTTTTTATATTTTTGGCTGCCCAAACTGGAAGTCAAGAAACTGTGTGCCCTTGAGGTGGGAAATTCGCCATTTGAAGGCGAGCAAAAGCAAAAAATTAGCAGCCTTTTTCCTAAATGCTTCATAGCTCTCCTGGAAATGAGTCGCATTTTTCCAGAGAGATATTATCGCTTCTAACATTTTCATTGGCAACAATCCCCATTTTTATTATTAGTTAGGTTGCTTAGGGTTTTTTTTAATGTCCCTTATAAAGTATAATGGATTAAATTTAATTTAATTTAGATATTTGCAGCCATAAATTTAACAGGGAACACTCCGTGTTTACAGGATATGCAAATGCATTGCCGTTGCATCAATTAATTCCCACAAGACTAAGCCATGAATTTTAGCTTTTTTTCCCCTCTATTCTGCAGAGTTCTTAGTCTGTCCCCTGTTTGCCAAAAGAACATGGCTCCCTATTCATGAAATAAAGTTTTAAAGCCAAAACTCTTGCAATTCCAAATTTCATGTCTCACTGTAGTTAAATTTTTAACCAAAATTTCCAATTAAATTTAGTTAACAGACACTCTTTGTTTTTAGATCTCTTCATGCTTTTATTTTACCTTTAAAACAAAACCAATGAACCAACTGATATTTTTTTTAAATGAGATTTCTTGGGTTTTTTTTTAATAATACAATCTCTTTTCTCTTTTACCATTCTAAACCAAGACTCACTTCTGAATGACCTTTAAATAATTTAAAAATATTCCTACGAATAGGATTTTTTTTTAAGTAGCACCCCAGCTGGGAGCTCTGTCTTGTGCTCCTTTAAAGATAGCTTGTAAATTTCTGCCTAGTAAATGAAGACAATAAAGCATGAATGTTGAGGTAAATATTTGATTAAAACAGTCACTAAAATGTGGGAAGCAAACGGCGGTTTTGCTTCTGGTCAGTTGGGGACAGTTGTGTATTTTGAATGATTTCACAGCTTAGATACAGATACAGATTAACAGAGTTGTAGGTCATTGTAGACATTGTAGGTCATCTAATCCAACCCCCCCCCCTTAAGCAGGAGACCCTACATCATTTCTGACAGATGACAGTCCAGTCTCTTCTTGAAAGCCTCCAGTGATGAAGCTCCCACAACTTCCGAAGGCAACTTCTGTTCCATGGGTTGATGGTTCTCAACTGTCAGGAAATTTCTCCTTATTTCTAGGTTGAATCTCTCCTTAATCAGTTTCCATCCATCATTCCTTGTCTAGTCTTTGAGTGCCTTGGAAAATAGCTTGACCGCCTCCTCTCTGTGGCAGCCCCTCAAATATTGGAAGACTGCTCTCATGTCTCCCCTAGTCCTTCTCTTCACTAGACTAGCTATGCCCAGTTCCTGCAACCAATCATTATATGTTTTAGCCTCCAGTCTCCTCATCGTCCTGATTGCTCTTTTCTGCACTCTTTCTAGAGTCTCAACATCTTTTTCATAGTGTGTTGACCAAAACTGAATGCATTAGGAGAGGAGCAACTTAGAACTAAGGAGAAATTTCCTGACGGTTAGAACAATTAACCAGTGGAACAACTTGCCTCCAGAAGTTGCAAATGGTCCAACACCAGACGTTTTTAAGATGATGTTGGATAACCATTTGTCTGAAATGGTGTAGGGTTTCCTGCCTAGGCAGGGGGTTGGGCTAGAAGACCTCCAAGGTCCCTTCCAACTCTGTTATTCTATTCTATTCTATTCTATTCTATTCTATTCTATTCTATTCTATTCTATTCTATTCTATTCTATTCTATTCTATTCTATTCTATTCTATTCTATTCTATTCTGCATTCTAGGTGTGGTCTTACTAAGGCTTTATAGAGTGGTATTAGTACCCCCCTTGATCATGTGATATCAAACTTTCAGGTTGATAGCATTGGGCATCGTGAACATTACAGGTAGTTCTCAACTTATGACCAAATTTGGGTCCAAATTTCCATTGCTGAGGAAGACAGTTGTTAAGTGGACCGTGCCTGATTTTATGAGCATATTTGCCATGGTTGTTAAACAAATCACTGCAGTGCAGTTGTTAAGTGTATCACATGGTCATTAAAATGAATCCAGCTTCCCTCATGACTTTGCTTGTCGGAAGCCAGCTGGGAAGGTCACAAATGAGAATCGCATCACCCTGGGACTCTTGCAGTCGTTGTAAATAAACGCTAGTTGTCAAGCACCCAAATTTTGATCGTGTGGGGTAGGGATGCGACCACAGTTGTAAAGTATGGCAAGCGGTCATAAGTCACATTTTTTCAGTGCTGTTGCAACTTCAGCCGCTACATGAATTGGTTGTAAATTGAGGAATAGAAATAGCACTAGCACTTAGACTTATAAACCGCTTCACGGTGCTTTCCAGCCCTCTCTAAGCAGTTGACAGAATCAGCATCTTGCCCCCAACAATCTGGGTCCTCATTTTACCGACCTTAGGATGGAAGACTGAGTCAGCCTTGAGCTGGTCAGGATTGAACTGCTGGCAGTGGGCAGAATTAGCCTGCAATATTGTATTCTAACTACTGTGCCATGATAGGAATGGAATGGAATGGAATGGAATGGAATGGAATGGAATAGAATAGAATAGAATAGAATAGAATAGAATAGAATAGAATAGAATAGAATAGAATAGAATAGAATAGAACAAATTTAGAATGGAATGGAATGGAATGGAATGGAATGGAATGGAATGGAATAGAATAGAATAGAATAGAATAGAATAGAATAGAATAGAATAGAATAGAATAGAATAGAATAGAATAGAATAGAATAGAATAGAATAGAACACAAATTAGATTAGAACAGAATACAGAATGGAATGGAACGGAACAGAATAGAATAGCACTTATATACCGCTTCACAGTGCTCAGCCGGACTCACGTGATCCCTTTTTGTGACCTTCTGGCAAGCAAAGTCAATGGGGAAGCCAGATTCACTTAGCAACCATGTTCCTAACTTATCCATTGCAGTGGATTCACTTAACAACTGTGACACGAAAGGTTGTAAGATGGAGGAAAATTCACTTAATAAATGTTTCAGTTAGCAACATAAATTTTGTGCTCAACTGTGGTCGTAACTCGAGAGCTACCTCTATTTCCTTTTGTTCATACACAAGGTAACAATCATCTTTGTAGAGTGAATGCAACGCTGTCGCGGGTGCCCACATGGAGGAATCACCCCAGGCAAGATGCCTGTGTCACATGACCATAGAAAAGGGAGGGGCCGCCCTCCTTCTCTACTCCTCAATCTTAATTTCTTTACAAATTCTCTAACTGTTGTAAAAAATAACAAATTAGCATTAAAAGAACTCTTAAAAGCATCCACGCAAAAACAACACAATGGAAAAAAGGCACAATCAAATAAAAAGCTTGACGATATGCACGGGGTGCAAAGCCAACTTGCTAAAAAGCAATAAAAGTTAGGAAATACTGCACTACCCAAGCCATAAAGCCAAAGGTAGGCTAATAATAATAATAATAATTTTTAAAAAAACAGTCGCTTTGCAAGCACTTATAATGAACCAGTGTGTGATTTCTTTTTGTGTGTTTGTTTGTTTGTTTTATTTTTTTTTTCTTACGTATTTTTTGTTACTGGTGTGTATGAAATTGGGACCCGAAGATTTTAAAATGTGTCGAGGTGCGACATCCTTTATTTTATAAGATAGAAAGATATCAATTTTATGCGAATGGGCTGGCCACCACTCTTATCAACGTTCGTAAAAGGAAGCAATATTTGTTACATGTATATAATGTGTTAAACAAAGCATGGTAGTGTTTAATATTTTGTGAAATTGTGGCCATTAATTCCACTGCTGACAAGTATATTAACCCAAGCCGAAATAATTATGCACTTATTATTAAAGCTCGCAAAGAACGGCTGTAACGTAGCTTCTCTCCAGATAAGGAGGATGAAATGGAAAACTGAACGAGAATCCGGGCAAGGGGCTGCATTCGGTCATGGTATAATTTAACCGAGCAGCACGTTTCACCCCTAATGGACTTTCGGGATTGATAAGATAGGAAGTCAGACATTTCCACTGGGTGAAATTCACCGGTGGAGTGTATTTGATCTTTCCCAGGGTAGCAAAGGGATAAACCACAGAGAAGTGAGGCCTGAGGGAGCAAAGGGCTACTAATTATGTAAATGGATGAAGGCACCGAGGTTTGATTTTTTAAAGAGACTAGATAGTGCCTATAAATACAGGATGATATAGTGAGGTGTCAACAGCCCATTCATCTAGATGAGCATTGTGTTTTTCTGCTTAAACAAGCAAAGTGCGCTTGGAACAGGTAACAGCGGGGTGGGCAGGTTTCTCCATCAGCCAAGAAAAGTTGCCAACTGCAGGATCCAATCCGAGTCTTGTCACCGGCACCAACGGTTTATTCTTCCAAGCTTTCGGGCTTGTGCTGGAGCCCATCCTCTGCTCGATGGACTTCGGCACGAGCTTGAAAAAAGAGGAGACAAGATGGCTCAGGGGTTAAGACGCTGGGCTTGTCGGCTGGAAAGCCAATAGCCCAGGTTCGAGACCCGAGCGCCATGTGAGGGGTGAGCTCCCATCCTCACCTCAGCTCCTGCCCACCTAGCATGCAAATGCGAGTAGATAAATAGGTACCACTTCGGTGGGAAAGTAACGGTGTTGCATGACGTCATGCTAGCCACATGATCACGGAAATGCTTTTGGACAGCGCTTGGTCAGTGACCTTGAAACGGAGATGAGCACCACCCTCTATAGTCGCCAAGGACTAGCGGAGTAAAATCCGTAGGGATGCCATTTTTGCTCAGGGACAGACTCCGATTGGATCCTGCAACATTATCCTGGGATACATATATTTGCCTTCATTCGTGTGAGTTTTCAACTCGCATTGGTGCTGTAGTCAGGATGTTTGAGAGCTGTTCAGATCCAAGGATGAGAAGGGTGTACACACACAACAGAGCTCCAGAAAGGAAGCAACCTGCAAGTGCTAACTTTGAAGGGCAAGTCACAGAATTGACCTCTGATATTCAATTCTCAGAAATGATGAAAAATGATGGCAGGGCTGCGGGCTCAGAGGTAGCCTAAGACAGGGTCCCCAACCCTGGGCCACTTGCACAAGCTCCATGTGTGCGAGTGGCATGTGTGCGTGTCTGCCGCTTGTGCAAATGGAGCTGTAGTGTGCATGCACGCTTCTTGCACAGAGCCATCCTCTCTCCCTCCACTACCCCACCGCCGCTACCACTGGCCCACCAAGCCACAAAGATTGGTGACCGCCAGCCTAAGAGATATTTGCAGTAAGATGCTACTTTGATATAATTTGAATCAGAGGAATCAAAAAGAGGAAATGGGCCTTTTAAAGATGATAGATATTCAGGACATACCTGTAAGGTTTTCCCACATTACATAAAGCACACTCAAAATTTCCTCCCAGTAGAAAAACTGCATCCCATAAAGCCTAGAATTCTGGATCTTAACAAAGTAGCTTTCCAGAGGTGGATCTGTTTTGATCCATTTACTTTGAACCATTTACTCCTTCAGCAGTGACGTTCCATGTTTAATTATCTAAATATGTAAACCAATTTTTAATTAACTTTGGCCCAATGGTTAATTAATAGTAATCTTTCTGTTTTAAAAGGTAGCAGAAGACTGTTCTACCAATTAAAATGCCTTAAAATCTCTATCACAGATGATAAACTCAGACAGAAGTGTATAGTATAAAGCAGCTAAAGTAGTTGATATTTTTCAGAGCCTGTTTGCTTCTGGTCAAAATTATATTAAATTAAATCAGCCGCTGTATATTCTTTTTCCTATTAAGCAATTTTATGGCTGCATTTTTTTTCCCAGGCAAGCAATATCTGCTAAAATATTTCCTCTCTTATTGTCATATTTTAACGCTTTGTATTCTGTGCAAAATGACTGACAAAAAAATGCTTAGCAGTTATCTTCTCTGCAAGGCAATTACAGTAAACATTTTAATCAGTGGTGGTATGACTTGCTTGCCTCAGACATTGTGGCTGCTCCATCACTGGAAGGTTTTAAGAAAAGGTTGGACAGCCACTTGTCTAGAATGGTATAAGGTCTCCTGCTTGAGCCAGTGGGTTGGACTAGAAGACCTCCAAGGGCCCTTCTAACTCTGATATTTTGTAACCTGAGCTGTGGTGGCGCAGTGGTTAGAATGCAATATTGCAGGGTAATTCTGCCAGCTGCCAGCAGTTCAATCCTGACTGGCTCAAGGTTGACTCAGCCAGCCATCCTTCCCAGGTTGGTAAAATGAGAACCCAGATTGTTGGGGGCAATATGTTGACTCTGTAAACCACTTAGAGAGGGCTAAATAGGGAGGGAGGAAAGGAAGGGAAGGGAAGGGAAGGGAAGGGAGGGGAGGGGAAGGAAGGAAGGAAGGAAGGAAGGAAGGAAGGAAGGAAGGAAGGAAGGAAGGACTGTGGTGGCATAGTGGTGAGAATATAGTACTGCAGGGTGACTCTGCCCACTGCCAGGAGTTCGATCCCGACTGGCTCAAGGTTGACTCAGCCTTCCATCCTTCCGAGGTCGGTAAAATGAGGACCCAAATTGTTGGGGACAATATGTTGACTCTGTAAACCACTTAGAGAGGGCTAAGTAGGGAGGGAGGAAAGGAAGGGAAGGGAAGGGAAGGGAAGGGAAGGGAAGGGAAGGGAAGGGAAGGGAAGGGAAGGGAAGGGAGGGAGGGAGGGAGGGAGGGAGGGAGGGAGGAAGGAAGGAAGGAAGGAAGGAAGGAAGGAAGGAAGGAAGGAAGGAAGGAAGGAAGGAAGGAAGGAAGGAAGAACTATGGTGGCACAGTGGTGAGAATGTAATATTGCAGGCTAATCTGCTGATTGCCAGGAGTTCAGTCTTGACCACCTCAAGGTTGACTCAGCTTTCCATTTTTCCAAGGTGGGTAAAATGAGGACCCTGATTGTTGGGGGTAATATGCTGACTCTGTAAACTCTTAGAGAGGGCTATAAAGCACTGAGAAGCGGTATATACAGTAAGTCTAAATGTTGTTGTTTGTTGTTGTTGTTATGCTGCAACCTATATGATAAGGAAGGAATAATTTATCAATAATTTGGCCCAGTGGCTTTTCATGGCTGTTTTGCCAAGAGTCAAGGCAGTGATCAGGTACTCAGGCATTTGGTTCTTGTAAATCCACAGACAATCAGCTCACCAGTAAATAAAGGGATTTAAGCTTTTTTTATGAGCTCAAGAGTCAAAAGCCTTAAAATACCTTAAAAAGTATACACCCAAGCAAGATAATACCTAAATCTTTAAAAGCTGCCAGGAGTTCCTTAATAACAACAGCAGAAATGGCCAAAGTTGTTTAGTTTCCACAGTGAAGGCAAATATACATGTCCCAGGATCATGTTGCAGGATCCAATCTGGGTAGGTCACAGGGACCAAAGGTTTTAGTCTTCCGAGCTTTGGGACTCGTCCTGGGGCCCATCCTCAGGGAACTTCTCCCTGGCAGAGGGTTTCCACAGTACCCAATGCAGAAGCTCCTTGCAAACAGCAACAACCCCAAGGTTTTTATCAGAACCTGGCACCTTGGCTTCATGGTGCTGCTATGGTCAGGAGAAGGCCAGAGCTGACCATGACTGGGTGGCCTGTGACTCTTCGATGGGTATTGAAAATCATAATTTTGCAGCTATGTAAGGATTCCACACTCCCGTCTCCTTTATTCGGCAAGCAAGGATGAAAAAACAACAAGTAAATTAGCTCAGAATGAGTTCTAAATGTCCAGACTTTCTCTTAATATGATACAATACAATACTTGCAAAACTTTCAAGTTGCCATGAGCAGGAGGGAGGGGGAACTGATAGAGCTGATTGACTAACTGAAGTTACATTCCATACATGCTTCCTGACCGCAATCAGAGGGAGGGTGTTGAATTTCACAGCTAGCCAAAGTGGTTAATTGGAGAATGTGATTTATGACATGGCCAGGGAGGAGGGGAGAGACAGGGTCATAGGGGAACGTAAATCTACGTGGGATCAGTTCTAACTGCATCCAAATATTGCCGGAATTGTGCTCCTAATAAATGACTGTATTTATTTTGAAGTTTGGCTCATGGCTCATGAATTAATTAGGGCATCTTTCGGAAACTTCACAACAGGTAGTCTTCGACTTACCACAACGGAGCCCAAAATTCCTCTTGTCAAGTGAGACATTTGTTAAGTGAGTTTTGCCTCGTTTTACGACCTTCCTTGCCACAATTGTTAAGTGAATCGCTGCAGTTGTTAAGCTAACTGCTCAATGAATCTGACTTCTCCATTGACTTTGGTTGCCAAGAGGCTACAAAAGGGGATCACATGACCCCAGGATGCTGTGACCGTCATAAATATGAGCCAGTTGCCAAGCGGCTGAATTTTGATCATGTGACTGTGGGGATGTTGCAAGGGATGTAAGTGGGAAAAACGGTCCTGAGTCAATTTTTTCAGTGCCGTTGTAACTTTGCATGGTCTCTAAAGGAACAGTTTTAAGTCGAGGACTAGCTGTACATTACTAAAGTTCTTGGAGTAATAGCAAAAGCAGTAGCACTTATATTTATATCCTGCTTCACGGTGCTTTCCAGCCTTCTCTAAGTAGTTTACAGAGTCAGCCTATTGCCCCCAACCAACTGGGACCACATTTTACCGACCTTGGAAGGATAGAAGGCGGAGTCAACCTTGACCCTGGTCAGGATCAAAGTCTTGGCAGTGGAAATGCAGAATTAACCTGCAACACTGCATTCTAACCCCGGCGCTGAAGGAGGGAGGGAGGGAGGGACGGAGGGAGGGAGGGAGGGAGGGAGGGAGGGAGGGAAGGAAGGAAGGAAGGAAGGAAGGAAGGAAGGAAGGAAGGAAGGAAGGAAGGAAGGAGAAAAGGGCAATATCACTTCACAGTGCTTTACAGCCCTCTCTAAGCGGTTTACAGAGTCAGCGTCTTGTCCCCAACAATCTCATTTTACCCACCTCGGAAGGATGGAAGGCTGAGTCAAGCTTGAGGCTGGTGGGATTGGAACTACCAAATTGCAGGCAGGCTGGCAGGCAGCAGAAGTAGCCTGCAGTACTGCACTCTGACCACTGTGCCACCACGGCTCTTCCGCATTCCATTCCAAAAATGGTCTTCCGCATTGCTATGATGAAGATCCAAGTCTTTTGCAGGGCCTTGCAGGTTTCAAAACACTGAGGCGCTTCAGTCCTGGATTTATATGGTCTAGGGGAGGCTATGTCATTACTCAGGGGGCTGCGCTGAAGAACAAAGGAAATTCTACAGTAATAGCCTTTGTAAAGATTACTGTCATTTATGGTCAGACAAGCATGGCCTGTCCCCATTTACTGTGGCTGATGGTCATAGCCTTATGTTAATTTGCACATTTCCATGTTAATTAAACCCAGCGACTTCTAAAACACATATTTAAATGTTTATCTTGGGCCACCAAAGAGCCAAGAGTTGTATTGCCACCCTGGGAGAAATGCAAATCTGGTTAGGTTCCAGTGAGCCTGTTGGTACATCAGATGCAATTTAGGCCAACAGAAAGAGGAATTTAAAGAGATCACCATCAGGTTTCAACTAGGAGGGGTGCGGTGGCCTAAAGGTGGAGCTCTCACCTCACAATCAGGAGGCTGTGAGTTCAATCCTAGATAGAGGCAGATATTTCTCTCTCTGGGCCACAATGAGAATATATCTGCTGAACAAAAATTCCTCATTGGTGATAGAAAGAGCATCTGGCCATTAAAACACTCTACTAGCTCCATTCAGTTGCCTAAACTCCACCCCGCAAGGGATTATAGGGGTCATTAAAAGATGATGATGACCATCAGTTTTCAACTAAGGGCAGAAACTCAATCATTCCAGAAGCTTCACCTCTCCCTTGGGGGAAGGAGCGTGAAGGAGAATCTTGCTTTAGGACAAGGGTCTCCAACCTTGTTCGTTTAAAGGTTATTTCTCAGTGAGGGGAAAATAAAATGATTTTCACCAGGAACCAAGGAATGTTGCTAACACAACGTACTCAGTTTCTTTGTACATTGGCAGGCCAGATCCAATCAAGTCCATTTCTCTTGGACAGAGTGTCCCATATCATCCTGTAAAAAAGAAGATGCTCATCCAAACTTGGGAACTTTAAGACTTGTGGACTTCAACTCCCATGCTGGCTGGGGAATTCTGGGAGTTAAAGTCCACAAGTCTTAAAGTTCCCAAGTTTGGAGTCCCTTGGTTTAGAGGACATTCAAAGTCCCTTGAAGAGGGGTGAAATGCTCCCGGTTCGGACTGGATCGCCTGATCCGGTAGCAATGGCGGCAGGTGGTTTGGAGAACCGGTAGCAAAAATCCCTGCGCCCCCCCTCCCCCCATGCCCAGCTGAGCCACGCGATCATCAGAGGCTTTTTTTTAAAGTTTTAAAAGCATTTTTTCTATAACCTCTTCGGCCAAAAAAAATGCTTTAAAAAGTTTTTAAAAAGCCTCTGATGACTGTGCAGCTCAGCTGGGATCGTCAGAGGCTTTTAAAAGCATTTCTTTTACAACCTCTTCAGCCAAAGAGGTTGTAGAAAAAATGCTTTTAAAAGTAAAAAAAAAAGTTGGCCACACCCACCCAGTCACATTACCCCCACCACCAAGCCACGCCCACAGAACCGGTAGTAACAAATTTTACATTTCACCACTGCCCTTGAGCAACGGGTGACCCTCCACACTATTCTCAACTTCATGCCAGAAACAGCATGCTATGTCATGTCAACAACCTACTATGTCATGTCTGAGAGCATCAGAAATGGTCTCATGCTGGTCAAATCCCATGCAACATTGACTGAGTATAGTTGATTGGGGATTTGGATTAGATGTTGTATGGAGCCAACTCTCATGGCTTCTGACTGATGTCTGGTTTAGCCCTGTGTTTCTCAACCTTGACCATTTAAAAATGTGTGGACCTCCCCCCCTCTGGATACCCTCTGACTACAGAGTTATGGATATTCTACCAGCCCAGAGTTGGAAGTCTTTTGCAAGTCCTGGACGAACAATCCCTACTCACAGTCACTCATCCCTTTGTCACTTCCCATCTTAACTATTGTGATGCGCTCTACATGGGGTTGCCCTTGAAGAGCATCCGGAAGCTCCAGTTGGTGCAAAATGCAGCAGCTTGCATGGTTTTGTGCAGACCCCGGTGTCCATTTGTATCACCTCTCCTGCGGGAGCTGCGTTGGCTGCTGATTTGCTTCCGGGACAATTCAAGGTGCTGGTTGTCCTCTTTTGTCCTCTTCATGGCTTGGGACCAGGTGATCTGAGGGACCATCTCTTGCCACTCACGTCTACCTGGCCCACCAGAGTGGGGAGGATAGGAATGTTGAAGGTCCCAACCCCTAGGGCTGTGTTGGTGAACCTCTAGCACACGTGCCAGAGGTGGCATGCAGAGCAGTGGTGGGTTGCCCCCGGTTCAGACTGGTTTGCAAGAACTGGTAGTAAAACCGTCGGGAAGCCCCATCCACTGCCCCGGATGTTGTCATCGGCGATCTGCACATGCACAATCCCATTGCGAGTAAAGGTAAATAGAACCCACCTCTGATGCAGAGCCCTGTCTGCTGGCACGCGCACCATCACCCCAAGTCAGATCTCTGTGGCGTTACTTTTGTGAGCATCTGTTTCCCTGCAAACGACGAAACAGAAGCTCATGAAAGAAACAAGCCATTGAATGGCCACTCTGCCGGTGTTGGGATGCCCCGCCTCCTGCTGGCCAGCTGGTCTTCGGGTCTCTGCAAACCTTTGCAAACCTTTCCATTTGGGCATTCACACGCAGTTGGGCACTCGGTGTCTAAAAGGTTTGCCATCCCTGCCCTAGTGGGTGAAATCTAGCAGGTTCAGACAGGTTCTGGAGAACCGGTAGCGGAAATTTTGAGTAGTTTGGAGAACCAGCAAATGCCACCTCTGGCTGGTCCCAGAGTGGGGAGGGAATGTGGATTTTGCAGTATCCTTCACTTAGAGTTTTTGCAGTATCCACGCCTACCAAGCCACGCCCACTAAGCCACACCTACAGAACCGGTAGTAAAAAAATTTGAATTTCACCACCACTGGGACCCAGAAGAAGGGCCTTCCCTGTGGTGACTCCCTCTCTCTGGTACATCATCCCCCCAGAGATTAGAATGCCCCCTCCAGGGGTGAAATGCTCCCGGTTCGGACCGGATCACCTGATCCGGTAGCGATAGAGGTGGGTGGTTCGGAGAACCGGTAGCAAAAATCCCTGGCCCCCCCTTGCCCAGCTGAGCTGTGCAATCATCAGAGGCTTTTTTTCTTTTTTTACAACCTTTTCACCGAAAAAATGATTTAAAAAGTTTTTTTTAAATGGCCACGCCCACCCAGTCACATTACCCTGCCAACCGAGCCACGCCCACAGAACCAGTAGTAACAAATTTTAGATTTCACCACTGCCCCCCCCCCCTTCTGACACTCCGGAAGGCTCTGAAGACCTCTTCTGCCAGCGGGCCTGGAAAACTCAGAGCGGGATGGAGCCCATTCAATGGCTCATGTGATGTGTTGTCACCAGGGCTGATCTTAGTACCGTATTTTCCGGCGTATAAGACGACTGGGCGTATAAGACGACCCTCCTCAGAGCCATTTAAGGCTCGTCAGAGCCTTATGGGCTGGTCTGCCTGGTTACAGGAGAATGAGACCCGGCGTATAAGACGACCCCCAACTTTTGAGAAGATTTTTGTGTGTTAGAAAGTAGTCTTATACGCAGGAAAATACAGTATATTAATTTCTTATATGACTCTTCTTTTATTAGCTTTATGGTTTTTAATATGAGGTTTTATATTCTGTAAGCTGCCTTGAGTCGCCACGTGCGAATAGGCGCTAATATAAATTCAATCAATCAATCAATCAGTCGTCCTCCAGAGTGACTACCTGATCCTGAGTCCCGGATGTTTCTTCGTAGGTGTCAGGAGGAGTGTCCGGTGGGGACCTTTGGCTTCCAGTGTATGGAGAAGTGTAACTGTGAGAACAGAGCCAAGTGCTACCACGTCAACGGAGCGTGCCTGTGTGATCCGGGCTTTAAGGGCATCCATTGTCAGGAGCGGATCTGTCCCGAGGGATACTACGGGCTGAAATGCAACAAACAGTGTCCGTGTCATGCTACTAACACAGTCAGGTAGGTGTTTGGTACTTCTGCAAAAGGGGAAGATGTAGAGCAGAGCAGAGGTCTTCAAACTTGGCCGCTTTAAGACTGGTGGATTTCAACTCCCAGCCAGCTGGAGAATTCTGGGAGTTGAAGTCCACCAGTCTTAAAGCGGCCAAGTTTGAAGATCTCTGATGTAGAGTGAGGAGCTTTCCAGTAGCCAGGAGGAAAGCATCACCAGGTGCTTCTCTGCATACATAAGAGATTCAGCTCTTGTACAGTCCTGCTCTTGGGCCCATGGAAAGAAATGGGAGGTAGGGGGCGGGGGGGGGGGCAGATTGCCAAATTGGGAAGGGAACAGCATCTTGCCGGGCTAAGATAGAAAAGGGAGAAATTGAACTGGGGATAAGAGCGTCTTTAAAATGTGATTGATAGGATCGTTCACCCTTTTCAAGAGTCAAGGGTGGGGGAAAGTGTCTACAGGACCTTGTGCCAGCGGTTGGCAAGGCAGCAGAAGGCAGTGAGTGAACTCCTGGCCCTTCCTTCCTTCCTTCCTTCCTTCCTTCCTTCCTTCCTTCCTTCCTTCCTTCCTTCCCTCCCTCCCTCCCTCCCTCCCTCCATCCTTTCTTCTTTCCTTCCTCTTCTCCCTTCCTTCCTTCCTTCTTTCCTTCCTTCCTTCCTTCCCTCCCTCCTCTTCTTCCTTCCTTCCTTCCCTCCCTCCTCTTCTTCCTTCCTTCCTTCCCTCCCTCCTCTTCTTCCTTCCTTCCTTCCCTCCCTCCCTCTCCCTTCTTCCTTCCTCTTCTTCCTTCCTTCCATCCTTCCCTCCCTCCCTCCTTTCTTCTTTCCTTCCTCTTCTCCCTTCCTTTCCTCTTCTTCCTTCCTTCCTTCCTTCCTTCCCTCCCTCCTCTTCTTCCTTCCTTCCCTCCCTCCCTCCTCCCTTTCTTCTTTCCTTCCTCTTCTTCCTTCCTTCCTCCCTTCCTTCCCTCCCTCCTTCCTTTCTTCTTTCCTACCTCTTCTCCCTTCCTTCCTTCCTCCCTGCCTTCTTCCTCTTCTCCCTTCCTTCCCTCTATCTTTCCTTCCTTCCCTTCCTCCTTCTTTCCTTGTTCCTCTCCCTCCCTTCCTCCCTCCCCCTTTCAGAATCTGCTTCCCCCTCCCCCCACATGCTTCTTCTGAGAAATCCTCCCTTGCATGTAGAGCTGTTACAGAAAAAAGGGTGTGGATCTATTCTCTGTAGAGTCTAAGGACAAGAACCACTGGGTGGAGAGTCCACAGAGAGTGAATCTTCTGATGATTCATCATCTCTTCAGGTGCCCTGAACCTTCTGGACTCTTGTCCAATCTTCTTCTTGGAGAGATGGGGGCTCCAACATTTTCAAGACAAAGACAGCCATTTGTCTGGGATGGCCTGAGGATTTTCACACTGAGTATGGGGGTTGGAGAAATAGACCTCAATAGTCCCTTCCTATCCTATCTCTCTGGGAACTTTCCATTTTCTTGTTTGCTTACCTTTCTTTTCTCTGACTGAGAAAGCTCACAGTAAATGCAGATCAGTCCATGATGGGTTTTTGGACTTTGACCCTTGGCTTCATCTCATTTCTTTTCCACATCAGATGATCTGCACTGAATGGATGCACCACCTGGTCAACAGGTAGAGGGGGATTTTAACAGACTGGCATTCTCGACATCTGATGGATGTCTGAGCTCAACGGAGCTTTGTTGTTGTTATTGTTTTACTTTACACTAGGCAGTTTTGTACACTCATAAAAGTTGGTGAACTCTTTTCGATCTTCTGCAAGTGATCATTCTTGTGTTGAGCCTCTACTCCATTTCTACCATATTTGATTATTTCAGAATAGCTCGACTCTCTCAACCCCAATTCAAGCAAGCATTTATAATTTATCTGACCTTTTCTGTCGTTCCAGACTTACATTCCAAAGTGACCCCTTTCAACCAGGAGACAAACAGCAAGGTAGAAGTTTTAACAGAAATCACTCAAACTCTGTTTGGAGTTAAACTCCTGTCTCAGAGATTACAGAGTGGAAATTCCCTTTAAGAAGGTAGTATGATTGGTGCCTTAGTTATATGCCTCTGGCTCCACAAATCAAATAAAATCAAGCTCTTTTGCTAAAGCCAGATCATCTGACACAGGCAATAAGCTTTCTCCATCAGAGAGAAGAAGGTTAGCTAGGAAGGGAAGGAAAGGAAGAGATGAAGGGGAAGGGAAAAAAGGAAAGGAAAGGAAAGGAAAGGAAAGGAAAGGAAAGGAAAGGAAAGGAAAGGAAAGGAAAGGAAAGGAAAGGAAAAAGAGATGAAGGGAAGGGAAGGGAAGGAGAGGAGAGGAAAGGAAAGGAAAGGAAAGGAAAGCAAAGCAAAGCAAAGCAAAGCAAAGCAAAGCAAAGCAAAGCAAAGCAAAGCAAAGCAAAGCAAAGCAAAGCAAAGCAAAGCAAAGCAAAGCAAAGGAAAGGAAAGGAAAGGAAAGGAAAGGAAAGGAAAGGAAAGGACATTAGTAGAAAAATAATCCCAGTTCTTCAATGACACATTTCTCCTTCTTTGCATTTATGCATGCTAATTTTCTGTTGGAAAAGTCTTAACAACTGTTAGATGCATGTTCATTTCAAAGGAGCCAACCTCTGCCACACATCCTAATGCTATGAACTGCTTATCTTCATAATCTCAACTTTATTTTTAGGGACATGAACCTTTGTGTCCATTTACCTGTAGCTTCACCTGATAAAACTGGTCTTTGCGCTCTCATTGTGTTCATTAATGTAAGAAAAAGCCCCACTCTTGTTTTGCAGCTCAAAGCAACCGAGAGAATTAGCGTTCAAGCTAAAATCCAATATAACAATTAAAATGATTCAAACCAACAGGTAAAAGGGACCCTCTCAACTGAAAACGCCTGGATAAAAAGACAGATTTTAAGACTGTTCTTTAACGAAGAGCCAACCTCATCTTCAGTGGGAAAATCGTTTCATTATGTAGTCATTGCAAAGGGGGAGGGGGGAATCTATCCGTGTAGAATATATTCATGGAGGGACCTGCAATATGCCTTCTTGAAGATCTAAGCAAGTAAGATCAACAGTCTCTATTGGAACAGCAGTTCAAAAGATAATTGCTTCAGATGTCCCAGGCTTTATATCAGGGATGGCTAACCTTTTTGCCATCGCGTGCCAAAAGCAGGGGGAGTGCGGGTGGTCACATGTGTGCGTGCCCACACCCATAATTCTATGCGTCCTGCCCCCCGTGCATGTGCATGGAATGCGTGACCTGCATTGGCTATCGGTTGCCCTCTGGGTGAGGTTCAAGGTGTTGGTGATTACCTATAACATGATTACCTACATGGCTTAGGTCTGAGGTATTTGGCAGAACACCTGCGCCCAGCAACAGCTCCCCATCGCCCGGTGCGCTCACACAGAGAGGGCCTACTTGGGGTGCCGTCCGCCAGGCAATGTCGGCCAATGGCCCCTAGGGAGCGAGCCTTCTCTGTAGGCGCACCTAACCTCTGGAATCAGCTCCCCTTGGAGCTCTGGGTAGCCCCCGACCTACGCTCCTTCCACCGTGATCTTAAAACATGGCTGTTTCACCAGGCTGGCCTGGACTGATGGGGGTTTTAATGGGAATTTTAGTTTTTAGTGTTTGAATTTTAATCTGGACTGGTTTTATTGTTGTGAGCTGCCCTGAGTCCTCGCGGACAAAGGGCGGCATATAAGTCCGATTATAAATAAATAAATATAATAAATAACCTCCCCCATGCTCTTCCCGCTTTTTGCATCTGATGGCACAGTGGACCCTGTAGGCTCGTTTTTCACTCTCCCCAGGCTCCAGAGGCTTTCTAGGAGCCTGGGGAGGGCAAAAACAGCCTTCCTCTCACACACACACCCCGGAGGCCCTCCGGAGGCTGGAAACAGCCCGTTTGCCAACTTCTGGTGGGCCCAGAAGGCCTGAAAATCAGCTGACCAGTGCATGCATGTGTGCTGGAGCTGAGCTAGGGCCACACTCGCATGCCCACCAGTATGGCTCCGTGTGCCACCTGTGGCACGCGTGCCATAGGTTCGCCATCACGACTTTATATACTAACCAGTATCTTGAATCAGGCCCAGGAAGCAGCATATAAAATTCTCTGCATTACGGACAGAATTCAGAATAACAGAGTTGGAAAGAACCATGGAGAACTTCTAGTCCAATCCTCTGCTCAAGCAGAAGAGTCTATACCCCTGTTGGCAAACCTATGGCACACTTGCCCGAAGTGGCACACGGAGCCATGTTGCCTGGCATGCATGGCATCATCCATTCCTCTTCTGAGTTTCTGGCACGCATGAGCGCGTGACAGTCAGCTGGCCTTTTTGCACGTGGCAGTGCCGGAAACGAGATTAGCTGGTCTTTCATTTTCCTGTGTGAGCATGCGTGCCGGCCAGCTGATTGTCGCATGTGAAGGCATGCCAGAAACCCGGAAGAGCAGCTGGCTGAAAACGGAAGTTCAGTAGCTAAAACCAGAAGTTCATTTTTGGGTGCGTGCATGCGTCCTGGGCAGCTCCTCTTCTGGGTTGTGGCCCAGGCGCACACACTCCCTTTTTGGCACTCAGTGCTGAAAAGGTTCGCCATCACTGCTCTATACCATTCTGGACAAGTGCCTGCCCAGTTTCTTCTTAAAAGCTTCCAGTGATGGAGCACCCACAAATTTTGGAGACAAGCCGTTCCACTTATTAATTGTTCCCAGTGTCAGGAAATTCCTCCGTAGCAGGGGTGGGTTCTACTTACCTTTACTACTGGTTTGCAATGGGAGCGTGCATGCTTCAGTGTACATTACAACTATAAAAATAAAAACACAAACATACATCCCTTACATTCTATATCAGTCATGGCGAACCTTTTTGGCATCAAGTGCCCAAACCGGAATGTGCATGCATGTGTGTGCATCTGCGCACGCTGGAGCACCGGAAACTGGAAGACCAGCTGGCCGGTGCGGATGCCCACCTGGCCAGCTGGCCTTCGGGTTTCTGATAGACACATGCACACCAGCCAGCTGGTCTTTGCGCCCGCCAGAGCACCAGAATCCGAAGACCAGCTGGATGGTGCATGCATGCCTGTTTTTTGGCCTTTCGAGGGGCCATTTTCAGGCCGTTTTCCGGTGCTCTGGCACACTCGAAGACTAGCATGATGGAAATCAGAAGAGCAGCTGGCGATGGTGCATGTGCCCACAGAGAGGGCTCCGTGTGCCATCTCTGGCATGTGTGCCATAGGTTTGCCATCATGGTTCTATATAATTGGAATTGAAAACCCGATATTGCACCATACCATAGAATTCAATTTGGTTACTGCCCTGGGATAGATGCTGTTTTTCAGCCTATTTGTCCTTGTTTTTATTATCCTGTACCGTCTGCCAGATGGTAATAGTTCAAAAAAAAAGGGTGAGATCCAGGATGAGATGGATTTTTTAAAATGTTTTGAACTTTCTTAAGGCAGCGGGAGCTATAAAGCTCTTCCAAAGAGGGAAGAGGGCAACCAGTGATCCTCTGGGCGATGACGTTGACCCTCTGGAGCGCTGTCCTATCTGCCACTGTGCAATTGGCAAACCATACACTGGTGCAATTAACTAAGTAATTTAACTAAGTTAAATTACTCTCTGTGGTGTAGCGGTAGAAGGTCACCAGCAGTTTTCCATTCGGTTGTTTCTAAAACTTTTCCAGAGGTTTTAGCAAGCCATGCCTTTCTTGACAGTTTGCCTGGTGTACTTAAGGGATAAAAGAGTTTCCCTACCTTCAGGAATTGTTGCATCCATTAAGGAAACCTGAAGTTTGGATTGCATTCTTAACGAAGGCTAGGTAGGGCTTTCAAACTTGATGTAGGAATAAACGACCTTCTTAGCATTTATTCCCCCAGTATAATATTTGCATTGTATGCTTCAGATCCAGCCAGATTTCTATTCACGGCTGGCTTCTTTTGAACTTCCTATCTGTTTGTACCTGCTTTCTTGCCTTGAAACAGTCTTGTCTCCAGATGGTATCTGCAGCTCTTAATAAATGAGTCTAGTCACTCAACTGATAAAATCTGTCATTCCGCTCAGCCTTATCTTGGTCCTCGGGGGACAGAAGAGACAGTGGCAGCCATGGATCCATAGATGTATTTTTCATGCGTTGTCTTGGCATTTCAGGGTTTAACTTTCCAAGGAACTCTGCTTCAGCTCGTTAGGTTTCAAGACAAGGAGGTACCAAAAGATGAAGGACCTATGACCTTCTCAAAGGACATTTGTCTGTAAGGATTTGGATTCCAGTCTAACCGTGGCATTATCATTTGTCAGAAATGGTGTAGGGTCTCCTGCTTGAGTGGGGGGTTGGATAGATGACCTATAACAGTGTTTCTCAACCTTGGAAGCTTGAAGATGGGTGGACTTCAGCTCCCAGAATCCCCCAGCCAGCACTGCTGAAGTCCACCCATCTTCAAGCTTCCAAGGTTGAGAAACGCTGACCTCTAAGATCCCTTCCAACTCTGTTAATCTGTTAATCATTATAGGCAAGGCACATAGTACCAGTGTCCAAAATCGGATCTGATTTCTTGTACAGTGTGTACCTTGGTATTCAACTGCTTTGAAACTTATCAAATTTGGTACCGGTAGTCCTTGATTTACAACAATTCTTTTTGTGACCATTTGAAGTTACAACAGCACCGAAAAAAGTGACTTATGACCATTTTTCACACTTATGACCTTTGCAGCATCCCCATGGTCAGGTGATCAAAATGAAGAGGCTTGGCATCTCGTTCACATTTATGACGGTCACAGTGTCTCGGAGTTACGTGATTCCCTTTTTCTGACAAGCAAAGTCAGTGGGGAAGCCAGATTCACTTAACAACCATGTTACTAACTTAACCACTGCAGTGACTCACTTAAAAACAGTGGCAAGAAAGGTTGTGAAATGGAGCGCAGTTCACTTAACAAATGTCTCGCTTAGCAACATAAATGTTGGGCTCAATTGTGGTCATAAGTCGAAGGACAACCTGTGCTCAATGCATTTTGACATGAAAATCTTGTCCCGTTACTCGTTTGCTACTCGACATTCAAGCTAGAACTTGTTGACTGCCTTGTGACGTACTACCATATTCCTTGTGGGAAAAATTTATTATCAATGAGTTATCAAAGAACCAATTATCAATGAGTAATGAGTTTCCACTTAGATTAATTCCAAGCTAAAGCCTTCAGTCGACCCCGAGGAGAGGAGAGGAGAGGAGAGGAGAGGAGAGGAGAGGAGAGGAGAGGAGAGGAGAGGAATTCTTTATTGGCCAAGTATGATTGGACACACAAGGAATTTGTCTTTGGTGCATACGCTCTCAGTGTAAATAAAGAAAAAATAAAATACATTCATCAAGAATCATAAGATACAACACTTAGTGATAGTCATAGGATACTAATAAGCAATCAAATCATACTAGGAAACAATAAAAACAATATAAGTTGTAAAGATACAAGCAACATGGATATAGCCACAAATGGGAAGAGATAGGTAGTAGTAAGGATGAGAATAATAATAATAATACAGTCTTAGCAGTTAACCTTGTATCAGGAGTGGATGCTTTGTTGGAGCTGAATTAAAAAGAAAAATAGAGACCAAGGGACACACAACTTGTTTTGAATCAATTTCACTTTCCTCAGTGAATTTCATAAGTGGAATTTGCACAGAGAAGGATAAGATTCAGAGTCAGGAGATATGAGCTGAGACAGAATATTACCGAAGGCCAGAAATATAGATTTTAAGAGACAGAGAGTGAGATTAAAAAATACCCTTTAGCTTTTCCTGAATGGCGTATTGGCTCTTAATTCTGTTCTTCTTGCTGTTTGTCTCTTGCATGCTTATTATTTAGGGGAATAAAACTTTGTGCCACTCATAAAATAGCCGTATTTCATGTTGGTAATTTGTTTTTAAAAGGCCTAACCTTTTATATTCTGATGAAAGGCCCCGCCTTGCAGAAGAAATACTTACTAGGTGAAGTGGTGTTTGGTTGAATTGTAATATACGGATTCTGACTGCAAGAAACATCTATTACTTTTGAAAGATTTAATTTAGCTATTGCGGAGCCAAGTTGCTTGAAAACGTGGCGTTGTATGTGCCACAAGGAAGAAACGCAAAACCAGAGAAACTAAACTATTACTTTGCCTTTTTCATTTTCTGTTTTCGTTCCACGGAGATTAATAGAAGCGGAGGTGGGTGAG
Organism: Masticophis lateralis; assembly: GCA_030761175.1. Taxonomy (NCBI): domain Eukaryota; kingdom Metazoa; phylum Chordata; class Lepidosauria; order Squamata; family Colubridae; genus Masticophis; species Masticophis lateralis. The sequence goes on along the minus strand of JAUDYJ010000012.1, from coordinate 21,099,541 downwards.
GCACTGGCTGTTTTTATGAGTTTTCATCTAAATGTTAAGAGGTGTGAAGCGAGGAACATATAATTCAAAGAGTATGTCAGTTGGAAACTTTTTTATTTTTTTTTATTAAGCTGATTAATTGTTTTAATTAGTTACTCGAGGAAGCATAAGACAGCTACCGAACTTGGTAATTTTTAGGCACAACATTACGTGCTAGCTCTTCCGTTGATAGCTTAAGTAGGGGGGGTGGGGGTAGAAACTAGGCCAGCCAAGTAAAACTTTTCCTGGGGACTTTATAATTCTGGCTTGCATTTCCAAAGTAAAGCCAATGCAATCCTAGGCTGCATTAACAGAGGGATAGCATCCAGATCACGTGAAGTATTAGTACCGCTTTATAAAGCCTTACTAAGACCACGCTTAGAATATTGCATGTGGTTTTGGTCACCATGTTACAAGAGTGCAGAAACAAGGATGATTAGACTGGAGGCTAGAACATATGAAGAATGGTTGCAGGAATTGGGTTTGTCTACTCTAGTGAAAAGTAAAACTAGGGGTGACATGATAGCAGTCTTCCAATCTCTCAGGGGCTGCCACAAAGAAAAGGGAGTCAACCTATTTTCCAAAGCACCAGAAGGCAAGACAAGAAACAATGGATGGAAACTGATCAAGGAGAGAAACAACCTAGAACCAAGGAGAAATTTCCTGACAGAGAACAATCAACCAGTGGAATAACTTGCTTTCAGAAGTTGTGGATGCTCCATCACAGGAGGCTTTTAAGAAGAGACTGGACAGCCCCTTGTCTGAGGCTCTTCTGCTTGAGCAAGGGTTGACTAGAAGACCTCCAAGGTCCCTTCCAACTCTATTATTCTGTTATTCCTTGAATATGGCTAGGAGGAAAGTTTGTGTGAGATCTTCAGAAGATGCTCCCAGGAAATATTACAGGCTTAAGGGTGAAGTCAACAGTGTCAAGGTGGTGACCATAACAACACAATCGAAGCCCTGCTCTGTTTTTGTACAGGCAGACTCCCAGAGACTACAGGTGGCCCAGAGGAGTGAGTTGTGCATTCCACAACCCTTTTAAATCGTGCCAAAGTCATAACAATTGTCACTGCTCCAAACCACAAGCTTGGAGACGCCCAAAAAAGTCCAAAGACTATCTTGCCAGATGTTGCTCATCCCAAATAGGGGAAGCCTTCTCTGTCCAAAACAATGCTTTGGGTCTTAGAGGTGGACCATAAAGAGACTTGGTTTCCTTGTACTTAACCCCAGCATCCTATCTCCAGGATTTTTGGACAAATAACTGTAGACTTTTCTTCCTGAACCCTTCTCCACCGACGTTGGACCTGACTATTTATTCTGATTCTGGGTTCTTTGCAGATTTCTCTTCATTGCCTTTCCTATCCACTCAGCATGGTGATGTTCTTCCTTCTTCTTCACAAGAAGCCTGTCTCACTCCCAGCTCCTGGTTAATTTTTCTCATGAGCTTTTGGTGCCACAGAAACGTCTTCTTATTTCTGACAGATTGCATGTTTCTTTAGCTGGAACATTTGTAAACCCTGTGTGACATTTAATTGGGTCAGATGTTGGCTTCCAAGGACCTGCTGGGGTTGCTTTTCTTCCTGGAGGAATAGCTGATTAATCCCGGATCTTTTTTTTTTTTTTGACAGTTGCCATCCTCTGTCTGGCGAATGCAATTGCAAAGCTGGTTGGGCAGGCCTTTACTGCAACGAAACTTGTGCACTAGGGTTCTACGGTGAAGGTTGTCTCCTTGTTTGCCATTGTCAAAATGGAGCAGATTGTGACAGCATCACAGGGAAATGCACCTGTGGACCAGGATACATGGTAAGTCCTCCTCCTATTATTATTATCATTATATCATTATTCATTAAATATGAAACTCAGTCAACTGAACATTAAAAAATGCATCACAAATACCATTGACTGGTGCTAATGGTTGATACGGATTGCTGCCAGCGTCCTAGGTATCAACTAAGTATCTTCTTAAGATGTATGATGTTCCAAGTAGCACAGTTTTTTGCAGTTCCTCTGGTGATATTGCAGGAAGCTGCAATTTCTTAAAGTGTTTTGTGAAATTCTTGGAATTGGTACCAAGTGCCCCGATGACAATGGGTATCACTGTTACATGTTTTATCCATAGCCATGTAGTTTTGATGGCCAGATCGTGATATTTCATTATTATTGTTGTTGTTGTTTGTTGCACAGTCAGCTATATGTTGTTCAGACTGGATTTGGCATTTTTGTCTGCCTGTTGAGTTCTTCCCAAGGACTTAGGACAAGCAGATGCAGATGTTTGAAGGTGTTACAGATAATGTCACAGGACGGAAACTGTTCTGAGAGACACGAAGCCCAGCCCATCTATTGGTATGTCAACTACTACCAGAAACATGTACCAATAATGACTTATTTTTGGCCAGTGACAAAGCCAAGAAGGTGGTTTCATTCTGGCAGTTTAAAGTTTGAGCTAGACATGGAAGAAGAAGAAGAAGGAGAAGGAGAAGGAGAAGGAGAAGGAGAAGGAGAAGAAGCTGTTGCATTCACGACATTAATTGTTTTATCAATATATAAAATACACAGAAAAATGAAAGGAAATTAAGGGAAGGAAAAGGAGAGGGGGAAAGAAAATAGGAGGTACAAGGGAAAGAAGAAAAAAGAGTTGACTTCCAACTCTTTTTAGCACAGTACAAGATAACATTCCCACTTCAATTTACTACTGTTACCCATTAGTACATAACTCACAATTTCTATAACAACGGATCTATCAAATCAGCAAAACTAAAGTCAAAGGTTTTTTTTTCCATCACAAGCACAAAATCCAGAAGTGATATCCAAATGAAAAACATAATTAAATATATTCTCCTGTTTGAATAAAGCAATCAGTTGAAGAAGAAGCTATTCTGAGTAAAAGCCACCTTTTGCAGTTGACTGATGGTGAATTTGTCAATGTTGTGGTGCTCCAGATGTTTTGGGGTTTCACCCAAAGCCCCTTTTACTATTGGTCCTTCCTTGGCTTGCTTTTGCCACAGTCGTCCTATTTCTATTTGCAGGTCTTTGAATTTTATTATCTTCTCGAGTTCTTTCTCTTCTCTTCTGCTGTCTCCAGGTACTGCCACATCTGCTATCCAGAGTCTTTTGCCTATATTATCGACGATTTATTAAGTCTGGGCTATTGTTTTTATTGTAGCGATTATATGCTCTCTTCTGAACAGTGTTCTCAGCAAATGTTGGCAATTTAGGGTCACTCCAAGCTTTAGAACTGCCAGAAATATGCAGATGATTCCAAGCAAAGTTGTTTTCTGGGAATGAAATGCTCTGAGGTCAGAATTAATTTTTTCAGCTATTTTGACTATTGTACTTTTGCTTTTTTAAAATGTTTATTGCCATTTGTCATAATATAAAATACAAATGAAAATAAAGATAATGGGGAAACGGGGAAGGGGGGAAAGGGTAGGGGAGAGGGGAAAGGGGAAGAAAGCAATGATTTCCAACATTTTTGACGCAGTAAAATGCAAAATAAAGTGACAACTTTACTTTTTACTTTCATATATTTAGTGAATTCATTTGCATAACAGCAAAACTAACCTAACTGGCAAAACCCAAAGTCAAAATTTTCATTTTTGCTTTGTTTTGTTTTGAGCAGAAACTCCAGAAGCAGTTCCCAACTAAATACAAAAGTGAATACATTCTTTTCTTTCATTAAAATGGTTAATTTTGCCAATTCCATCACTTTTTCCATCCATCCATCCATCCATTCATCCATCAATCCATCCATCCTTCCACTGTGAGAATTGATGTATCTTTCCATTTTTTGCACATATGACAACTACATTGTTCAGGCTTGTTACACTCCAGTAATAATGATGGGAAATAACATTTGCCTGTTTATTTCATAATCTCTGAATTTCACTTGCTGATATTTTTCGGTCTTTCCCAGTTCCTTTTAAGCTACTTCAGTTTCATTTGATAGTGCCGTATCTATAAGTAAATTTTTTTAAAAATTTGATTTATATGCCGCCCTTCTCCGGAGACTCAGGGCGGCTTACAATGCGTTAAGCAATAGCCTTCATAGTTTTGTATATTTATACAAAGTCAGTTTATTGCCCCCACAAACTGGGTCCTCAGTTGACATCCCTTAGAAAGGATGGAAGGCTGAGTCGACCTTGAGCCTGGTGAGATTTGAACTTGCAGTAATTGCAGGCAGCTGAATCTTAATAACAGTTAATAACACTGCTTTACTCTGCTGAGCCACCAGAGCTCCTATTTGTTTTTCTGAGGGGACCTTAATGGTCTCCGAGCTTGATTGTTTTCTTGCAGGCATTCCATTACTCAATTTATGAGTAAATTTACTCAATTTATAAAAATTTAATAAATAAATAAATAAATACACCAGATAACATCATCAGTGCTAGAAAGGAATGGAATTTGAGCTGATGATGTTACCTAGTTGGGTAATGGAATGTCTGTAAGAAACAGGCAGGCTCAGAGAACATCAAGGACCCGCACTCCTCCTCCTCCCCCTTCACTCCTCAAACCCCACCTCCTTCTAGCACTGATGCTGTAATGAAATCGGTAACGAAATGTCTATAAGAAGACCAAGTTTGGAGAGCACCAAGGCTCTTCATTTAAACCCTGAACTACAAATATCTTCTTTTATTGGTACTTGTTTTTCTATAGGTTTTGAGAATGCTGGGTTCTAAGTGTCACCTCTCTGAATTCAGAAACCCTGTAAAATGTTCATGTGGTCATTTGGGGGCACTTTTTCAACAGTATGATCACAAGACTTAGAATAACTCTATTGTCACTTTAAATTACATTAATCGGCATACATTAAAATGAAATTTCATTGCATACAGCTCTCAAAGGGTCACCACCTCCAATATTTATTTATTTATTTATTTATTTATTTATTTATTTATTTATTTATTTATTTATTTATTTATTTATTTATTAGTTTGATTTATATGCCGCCCTTCTCCGGAGACTCAGGGCGGCTTACAATGCGTTAAGCAGTAGCCTTCATACTTTTGTATATTTATACAAAGTCATCTTATTACCCCCACAAACTGGGTCCTTAATTTACCTACCTTAGAAAGGATGGAAGGCTGAGTCAATCTTGAGCCTGGTGAGATTCGAACTTACAGTAATTGCATGTTTCTTTCTTTCTTTCTTTCTTTCTTTCTTTCTTTCTTTCTTTCTTTCTTTCTTTCTTTCTTTCTTTCTTTCCTCCCTTCCTTCCTTCCTTCCTTCCTTCCTTCCTTCCTTCCTTCCTATGCCACCCTTCTCTGGAGACTCAGGGCAGCTTACAATGCGTTAAGCAATAGCCTTCATACTTTTGTATATACGTGCTTAGTAGGGCTTTTGGGGGCCCCCCTAAGCGGTGTTCTTTTTTATACAAAGTCAGCTTATTGCCCCCACAATCCGGGTCCTCATTTGACCTACCTCGGAAGGATGGAAGGCTGAGTCAACCTTGAGCCTGGTGAGATTTGAACTCGCAGTAATTGCAGGTAGCTGGCAACTAAGTACTACTTTAATAGCACTTTAGGCCCTTGCGTCACCAGGCTCTTATTAATACACATTACATAAACATGACCAATAAATAAATAAATAAAAATTATGCATTTAGCCACATAGCCACCTCAGGGGTGGGTTCAACTTACCATTACTACCGGTTTGCAATGGGAGCGTGCGTGCACTTCTGTGCGTGCAGAGATCGTACCTTATTTATTTATTTATTTATTAAATTTATATACCGCCCTTCTCCTAGTGGATTCAGGGCGGTGTACAGCCAAGAATAAAAAGCACTCCAATACAAAATTTAAAATATTAATAAAAGAATTAAATAATTTTGGCCCAAAAAATTTAAAAACCCAATAGGCAATTAAAATTTAAAACTCATAAAACTTTAAGCTTAAAAAAGAGGGGGGGGGGTTTACGCCAGCCCAGCTTGACAAAATAAAAAGTTTTTAGGGCACGGCGGAAAGCCCGGAGATCAGGTATCGTACGGATCTCCGGGGGCAAATCGTTCCAGAGGGCTGGGGCTGCCACAGAGAAGGCTCTCCCCCTGGGTGTCGCCAGCCGACATTGTCTGGCTGACGGCACCCTGAGGAGTCCCTCTCTGTGGGAGCGAACTGGCCGGTGGGAGGCTATCGGTGGCAGAAGGCGGTCCCGCAAGTACCCAGGCCCTATGCCATGGAGCGCTTTAAAGGTGGTCACCAACACCTTGAAGTGCACCCGGAAGACCACCGGAAGCCAATGCAGCTCACGCAGGAGAGGTGTCACATGGGAGCGCCCCCTTGCTCCCATAATCCCCCGCGCGGCCGCATTCTGCACCAGTTGGAGCCTCCGGGTGCACCTCAAGGGGAGCCCCATGTAGAGAGCATTGCAGTAGTCCAGGTGGGAAATGACGAGTGCCTGAGTGACTGTGCGTAAGGAGTCCCGATCTAGATAGGGACGCAACTGGCATATCAGGCGAGCCTGATAAAAAGCCCCCCTGGCCACGGCCATCACATGCTCCTCCAAAGACAGCCGTGCATCCAGGAGGACACCCAAGTTGCGAGCCCTATCCGTGGGGGCCAATGACTCGCCCCCAATGGTCAGTGATGGAGTCAACTGGCCATATCGGGACGCCGGAAGCCACAGCCACTCGGTCTTGGAGAGGTTGAGTTGGAGCCTGTTGCCCCCCATCCAGATCTGCACGGCCTCCAGGCATCGGGACATCACTTCCACGGCATCATTGGGGTGGCCTGGGGTGGAGAAGTACAGCTGAGTATCATCAGCGTACTGATGGAACTTCACCCCAAAGCCACGGATGATCTCGCCCAGCGGCTTCACATAGATGTTGAACAGAAGGGGCGAAAGGACCGACCCCTGCGGCACTCCACAAGAGAGGCGCCTTGGGGTCGACCTCTGCCTCCCTGCCAACACCGTCTGCGACCGGTCGGAGAGATAGGAGGAGAACCACCGCAAAACGGTGCCCCCCATTCCCAACCCCTCCAGTCGGCGCAGCATGATACCATGGTCGATGGTATCAAAAGCCGCTGAGAGATCTAACAGGACCAGGATAGAGGAGCAACCCCTATCCCGAGCCCTCCAGAGATCATCCACCAACACGACCAATGCCGTTTCCGTGCTGTACCCGGGCCTGAAGCCCGACTGGAGCGGATCCAGATAGACAGCTTCATCCAGATACCCAGGAAGTTGATGCGCCACCACACTCTCAACAACCTTCGCCAAGAAGGGAAGGTTGGAGACTGGACGATAATTAGCCAAAATAGCTGGGTCCAGAGAAGGCTTCTTGAGGAGAGGCCTCACCACCGCCTCTTTCAAGGCAACTGGCAAGACACCCTCCTCAAAGAAGCGTTAATAATCCTCTGGAGCCAGCCTCGTGTAACCTCCTGGGAGGCCAGCACCAACCAGGAGGGACACGGGTCCAATAAACATGTGGTCGTGTTCAGCCGCCTCAGTATTCTGTCCACGTCCTCGGGAGCAACAGGATCGAACTCCTCCCAGACGACATCCTCAAGACCGGCCTCCGTCATCCCACCCGTATCTACCCAGTTGGAGACCAGACCATCCCAAATCTGAGTGATTTTATCATGCAGAAACTGAACAAAATCCTCAGCACGACCCTGCAAGGGGTCCTCCCGCGCTCCTGGATGAAGGAGGGAGCGGGTCACCCTGAACAGGGCAGCTGGGCAGTTATCTGCCGATGCAATAAGAGCGGAAAAATGGTTATGTTTTGCCGCTTTTATCGCCACTAGGTAAGTCTTAATATGAGCTCTTACCAGTGTTCGGTCGGACTCGGAACGGCTGGACCTCCAACTGCTCTCTAGGCGTCTTTTCCGGCGCTTCATCTCCCTTAGCTCCTTGGAGAACCAAGGAGCCAGGTAAGCTGGGCGACGGGTCAGAGGCCGCAAAGGCACGACTCGGTCTAAAGCATCAGCGGCTGCCCTATCCCAGGCGGCCACCAACCCTTCAGCCGAGCCATGTGTCAGATCCTCAGGAAATGGCCCAAGCTCCATCTGGAACCTCTCCGGGTCCATCAGGCGCCTGGGGCGGAACCATCTAATCTGTTCCGCCTCCCTGCAGTGGGGTGTGGCGGTTAGAAAGTCGAGCCTAAGGAGGGAATGATCTGACCATGACAAGGGCTCAATCACTATCTCCCCTAATTCAAGATCATTTATCCACTGACCAGAGACAAAAATCAAGTCCAGAGTGTGTCCTCCCGTGTGAGTGGGTTCATGAATTAATTGGGTCAGGTCCATGGCTGTCATGGAAGCCATGAACTCCCGAGCCAACTCAGACGCCTCGCCGACAGATGGCAGGTTGAAATCCCCCATGACCATAAACCTGGGGGTTTCCACCGCCACCTCGGCAATCATGCTTAGCAGCTCGGGCAGGGCAGCCGACACGTGGCAGGGAGCCAGGTACGCAATCAGCAAACCCATCTGCCTCCCATGTCCCCACTTCACGAGGAGAGACTCACATCCAGCTATCTGAGGTACAGTGGCCTCCCTAGGGGCAAGACTTTCCTTTACAAGAACCGCCACCCCCCCGCCCCTCCCCTGGGACCTTGGCCGATGGAATGCAAAGAAACCCGGTGGGCACATCTCTATGAGGGGACCCCCCCCCCTCCGGGCCCAACCAGGTTTCCGTAATACCTACCAGGTCCGCACCCCCCTCCTGGGCAAGATCACAAATGAGGGGGGCTTTATTTACCATGGACCTGGCATTGCACAACATCAGCCGAAGGCCCGGGGCCTGAGAATCTGAACAACCCGGGGAGCGAGAAAGGCATTGGGGGCCGGAGCACGCGATCGCTCGCAAATAGTGAGCACGTCCTCCCTTAACACGATACGGCCCCCTGCCACCGCTATATCTGCCCCTCCCACCCACAGTGCCGATGGAAGCGCCCTCCACAGTATAGGTGTCAGTGTTCCAAAACTGACATAGAAGCTAGGAGGAGAAAAGGTTGACATTTCACCTAGAAAAACTTTCGGTGAATTCAGTCTCCTGGGAGATGTTGGGAGGGGTGACATTCCTGTGTACTGAAGAGACAGATAAGAGAGAGTATCTGGAAGGCAGCCAATGGAGAGCAGTTTTGGGGAAGGAATAGGAGGGGTTTTGGATGGGGGGGCCAGTACTGTCTGCACCGTTGTCTGGCTTGGATGCATCTCTCAATAAAGAGAATATTTCCTAAAGATATTGCTTGGAAATTAAATTATTTCGAGGATGAAATCGCAAGCTCTGACAATAGGAACTAGCCCTCTCAGCCCCCCCCCAATAACTGTGGGTTGCCCCCCAAACCTATCCTAGTCATACACATGTCATTTTCCCTCCCACCCTTTAAAAAACATGTTAAAAACAAATACAGTGAACTTTTAAAAACCCCAACGCCTTCATGCCACCTCTCGGGATCCCAGGATCCGTCCTTGAGGTATTTTTTAGCTAGGCCGGTTGGCCACACCCAGGAATGGGGGGCATTCCTTAAAGCCAATAAGTCAGATCTAGAATAAAATCGTGGAGCCATAACCAGCCATAAAAAGGATGTGATGAAAATGGCCGTCAGGAGATAATATTAGCGGACTAGGAACTGGGTGAGAACTCTTGCAGACATCAGAATCTCCCCACCCAGGCGTCCTCTCACAACACCTGGATGAGGCATAGTTGGTACCCCCCCATCGTCCTCTCACTACGACGGTTTCTCAAAACTTGTCTAAGAGTTCTGTTCGGCGGTCTCCTTGACAATGACAGGACTCTCACCCCTGCACAGTCAGTTCGATGTCCTAGAACCACAACTGCCCTCTCACGGCAGTGGGAAGTCCCGCCCAGAATACACCAGTTCCATAAAGGAGGATTTATGACATCTGGGCGGGTGGGCGGAGTCTCCCACCAGTTTTACTACTGGTTCTCAAGAACCGGACAGAACCGGGAACAACCCACCTCTCAGCCACCTATTGTCAGCATTCCAGGGCTGACATAGAAGAGAGAAAGAGAAACTTGACATTCACCTAGTTAAATCTCTCTGAGAGTTGGTTACCGGGGAGATGGATGGGGGGGGGGGCGGCATTCCTGTGAGACTGAGGTGGCAGAGTAACGGAAGAATGAAGAATGATTTGGAAGACAGCCAATGGGGAGCAGAGATTGGGAAAGAAGAAAAGGAGGGTCTTGGAGGGTGGAAGTTCAGTGATGACCTCGAGTTTGCCAGGGAACGATGCATTGCTCAATAAAGAGAAATGTCCTAAAAAGATTTGATGCCTGGAAATACACTTTATTTTGAGAATGAAACCGGAAACCCTGACACCTATATTATATGACACAGAAAAACGACAATACAATATTTTATTTAGCATATATATATTACAAACTATTCTAAAAATACGAGTTCCGGGTATCATCATCCCCCACTGATAAGCAAGCTAAGAGGGAGGAAACAGTAGGAATTAAGCCTCCATCACCCAGCATGAAGACAGCAAAAACAACACAGCTAATTACAAGTGGGAGACGGCTGGAAGACCCTGTTACACGCACAAGGGCCAAATTGATTAATGGCATATAAAGGCAGAGATCTCTGTAATGGTAGTTTAATACTGTGACGATGTCAGCAGATGGCTGACAAAAGCTTAGTAAAATAAAATTTTAATTCTTTTAAAATTTTAAGTTCCGGAGCTCACAGGATGTCTGCTTCTTTCAAATTTATATTTTGGTATAAAATGGTTTGTCATGAATGCGACTGCGCAGAGATCTCTGTAATGGTAGTTTAATATTCTGACTATGTCAGCAGATGGCTGACGAAAGCTTAGTAAAATAAAATTTTAAATTCTTTTAAAATTTTAAAATCTTAAAGTTCTGGAGTTCGCAGTATGTCTGCTTCTTCTTTTACTAATATTTATTTATTACAGGTATTTATATGCCGCCCTTCTCCCGAAGGACTCAGGGCGGCGAACATAAGTTAAGAAACATGTACAATAAAATTGTATTTTAAATCAAATAACTAATTAATGATAAATAATAAACCCAGAATCAAAGTCAGCCTATTTGCTTGAACAGCCAAGTCTTCAGCTCCCGACGAAAGGAGCGGAGATCAAGAGCCGTCCGGAGCTCGGTAGGTAATTCATTCCAGAGGGTGGGAGCACCCACAGAGAATGCCCTACCCCTGGGCACCGCTAGATGACATTGGCTTGCCGTCGGGACCCTGAGGAGAGCGGCCCTATGTGAGCGAACAGGACGGTGGGAAGCAGGCAGGAGAAGGTCCTGTAAATATCCTGGACCTAAATCATGTAGGGCCTTATAGGTGAGAACTAGTACCTTGAAGCGGACCCGGAGAACCACTGGTAACCAGTGCAGCTGACGCAGGAGGGTTGTTACAGGGCTCCTGTAACAACCCGTGCGGCTGCATTTTGGATCAGCTGGAGTCTCCGGGTGCATCTCAGGGGCAGGCCCATGTAGAGAGAATTGCAGTAATCCAAGCGGGAAGTAACCAGGACATGAGTGACTGTGCGAAGGTCATCTTGGTCCAGGAAAGGGCGCAACTGGCGCACCAGGCGAAGCTGTGAGAAGGCCCCCCTGGTCACAGCCGTTAGATGGTCTTCTAGGGACAACCGAGCATCCAGGAGGACACCCAAGTTGCGAGCCCTATCAATGGGGGCAAGTTTTTCTCCATCCATCAAAAGTGATGGGGTTTCTGAAATCCGAGATGCTGGCATCCACAGCCACTCAGTCTTGGAGGGATTGAGTTTGAGTTTGTTTCTACCCATCCAGGCCCGTACCGCCTCCAGGCAACGGGACATCATGGAAAGGGCATCTCTGGGGTGGTCTGGGGTGGAGATGTATAATTGGGTATCATCAGCATATTGATGATATCTCACCCCAAAGCCACGAATGATCTCACCCAGTGGCTTCATATAGATATTAAAGAGCAGGGGGGAGAGAACCGACCCCTGAGGCACCCCACAATTTAGGGGCCTCGGGGTGGATCTCTGCCCTCCTGTCCATACAAACTGTAAGCGACCCGAGAGGTAGGAGGAGAACCACTGTAAGACAGTGCCTCCCACTCCCAACCCCTCAAGTTGCTGCAGTAGGATACCATGGTCGATGGTATCAAAAGCCGCTGAGAGGTCAAGTAGGACCAGGATGGAGGAACAACCACCATCCCGAGCCCGCCAGAGATCATTCACCAGAGCGACCAATGCCGTTTCCGTGCTGTGTCCGCGTCGGAAGCCCGATTGGTACGGGTCAAGGTATTCCGTTTCCTCCAGGAACTGTGGGAGCTGTTGCGCCACTACAGTCTCAACAACTTTTGCGATGAAGCGAAGGTTGGAGACGGGACGATAGTTATTAAGTGAATCTGGATCCAGGGAAGGCTTCTTGAGGAGAGGTCGAACCACCGCCTCCTTAAGAGAGGCGGGGAAGTTCCCCTCTCTCAACGAAGCGTTGACAATTGCCTGGATCCAGTCTCTAGTCACCTCCCTGGCAGCCGAAACCAACCAGGAGGGACAAGGGTCCAATAAGCAAGTAGAGGAACTAAGTTTGCCCATAATCCTGTCCACTTCCTTGACAGAAACAGGGTCAAACTCAATCCAGATATTGTTCTCAAGACCCACCCTAGTCTCCCGATTGGATTCTGTCCAGTCAGAGTCCAATCCGATCCGGATCTGAGCGATTTTACATATATATATGTAAAAAGTTAAAATCTCGGGTGTTTTCCCATGTCATTAAAAGTCTGTTGTTAAAATGCTTAAAATCTTAAAATCCTGGCTAAAATCCCACCTCAAAATCCTCTAAAATCCTAACAAAACACTTTGTAAGGTCTTTTAAAACTTTGGCTAAAATCCTAACCAACACTTTAAAGGTTTTTTTGGCAATGTTTTGACAAGCTCTCTAATTTGTCATCATCCGGCCCCTACTTTCAGTTTAGAAGCTGTAGGTCAATATATATTTATGAATAGAATAAGCATCATTAGAACAGAACAGAACAGAACAGAACAGAACAGAATAGAATAACAGAGTTGGAAGGGACCTTGGAGGTCTTCTAGTCCAACACCACTTCAGACAAATGCTTATCCAACATCTTCTTAAAAACTTCCAGTGTTGGAGCATTCACAACTTCTGGAGGCAAGTTGTTCCACCGATTAATTGTCAAGAAATTTTTCTTTAGTTTTAAGCTGCTTCTCTTTTTGATTAGTTTCTACCAGGGGTGAAATTCAGCCGGTTTTATCCAGCTCGATGTGAACCTGTAGCAGTGGCTGCAGGAGGCTCCACCCACCTGCGTGGACATCATGATCTCACTTTTTTGCGATGATTTTAAGCCTCTGTGCATGCGCAGAAGGCTTTACACATGCGCAGAAGTCTTTGCGCATGCGTGGACAATGGCACGCACACATTTGCGAACTGGTAGGGAATGTAAGTGAATTTCATCCCTGGTTTCCACCCATTGCTTCTTGTCTTCTGTATAAAATAAAACATAAATTGTATTTATTTATTTATTTAATAACAATACAATAATTTTGAGGGTTCAAATCCCGTTTGCATCAATTCCAATATATAATTTTTGCCTAGCAATTGTATCTTTTCTTCTCTGCATGTGCAATTTTGCTACAAGCACTGGTTAGGTGGTGAAGAGAGTCTCGCCTTTGATAATGTTTCATTTATTTTTATTTCTTCTTCCGGTTGTTGTTTTCATTATTATTGCAATAATTTGGGGGTTAGGTATGTGAAGAGACAATAAGATCAACCTTTAGTAGCAAAATATTAAGGTTTTAGGAGTTAAGGAATCCTGTTTTTCAAGATTCAGGAATTCAGTGTCCAGGGATTCAATTCTTAATTTAATAAGCAGGAATTTGAAAAATCTCCCAAATTTTGTCAGTAATGTTATTTTCAGCACTCTTTTATTTCTCTGTAAGCTTGACAGAGTGAAGGTCCAAGATTTTGATGAAGGTGAAGCAAATCATGAAAAGAACAGTATTTTTCTGATTGCTCTTATAACAATATCAGCAAGGATCAAGCAGGACAGTGATACTTAATTTGGAGAGACTGGGAGGGTCAAGACTTAGAACACTGATGGCTAACCTTTTTGCCATTGTGTGCCAAAAGCGGGGGAATGTAGGGTGGTCGCACGTGTGCATGCCCATACCCATAATTCTATGCCGCCTGCCCCCCCCGCGCATGTGCACGCAACCCCCCCCATGCTCCTCCCACTTTTGGCATCTGATGGCATGGTGGACCCGGTAGACTTGTTTTTCGCCCTCCCTGGGCTCCAGAGGCTTTCTAGGAGTCTGGGGAGGGCAAAAATAGCCTTCCCCCCCACCCCCCCACCCCCAGAGGCTCTCCAGAGGCCAGAAACAGCCCGTTTGCCAACTTCTGGTGAGCCCAAAAGGCCCGAAAATCAGCTGACCAGCGCATGCAGGCACCCTGGAGCTGAGCTAGGGCAACGCTTGCCTGCCCACCAATATGGCTCACCATAGGTGCCATAAATTTGCCATAGGTTCACCATCACGAACTTAGAAGCTCTAAAATACAACAAATTTCTCAGCCTTTAGGTTATTATAAAATTATGAGAAGGGAAATAGATATTCAAAAATTAGATATGTTATGTGCAAGTCAAATAGTTAACATTTTACATTCTAACTCTTATTTCTAAAAGAGGCAGGGGGAAAAAAGTAAAATTTGAGGTGGTGAGCCAGCTGTGAATGTACCATCAGAATAAAGAGTCAGTTTATTAGGTCAAAGTAATTTCTCTTGCAGAAGAAAAAAACCTGTTGTAGTCAAATGTCAGGGGTGCCGTGTGCCATTAAATCTATGCTAGGCATCCCTTCGTTTATAGTATTTGTGCACGTCAGCCCCTTGTTGTGAAAAATATATTTGTATCTTCCATTTTCTGTTTTCTTTCTTCCTCCCTCACTCCTATCCTTCCTTTCTTTCCTGTCCTCTGTCCTTCCCTTTCTTCCTTTCTCTCTCCCTCTCTTTCTTCCTTCCTTCCTTCCTTCCTCTTCTTCCTTCCTTTTCTCCCTCCCATCTTTCCTCTTTCTCACCTCCTTCCTTCTCTTTCTCCCTCCCATCCTTCCTCCCTCTTTCTCTTTTCCCTCCTTTTCCTCCCTCCCTCCCTTCGTTCTTCCCTTCCTCTTTCTCTTCTCCCTCCTTTTCCTTCCTTCCTTCTTTTCTTCCTTCCTTCCTCTTCTTCCTCCTTTCCTCCCTCCCTCCTTTCCTTTCTCTCCTCCCTCCTTCTCTTCCTTTGACCTAACTTCCTTCCTCTCTTCTTCCCTTTCTCCCCTCCCTCCCTCTTTCTCTTCCCCCTCCTTTTCCTTCCTTCCTTCTTTCCTTCCTTCCTTCCGCTTCTTCTTCCTTTCCTCTCTCCCTCCTTTCCTCTTTCTCTCCTCCATCCTTTTCCTTCCTCCTAACTTCCTAACTTCCTTCCTCCCTCTCTCTTTCCCTTTCTCCCTCCCTCCCTTCCTTCCTCTTTCTCTTCCCCCTCCTTTTCCTTCCTTCCTTCCTTCTCTCTGTCTCTGTATGTATATACTGTATGTATATACAGTATGCCATGTTTACGTGTGTGCCTCTCTTTCTGTGTGTATGTATACAGACTGACACATATGCACACACCGACCCAAAAACACATCTTTGTATCCTTGTAGGTTTTTTTTTCCTTTTTCATTAAGCATTCTCTTTAATGACCGAGGTAAATCTCACTGCGTCAAATGAATCCACAGGTAGAAGTGGCCCTTCTCCGTTTGCTCTGAAACACTCAGCTTACTCTTGGCAGTTATCCCAAAAGCATCCAGGTCCGCTTTCTTCTGGTTCCAACAAATGTAGTTCTAACCAAGTAGACGTGGAGACTTGCTCAAATAACCAGGTTAGCAAACATGATTAGGTAAGGATGGATTATATCCCTAATGAAGTAGCTGAGAACAACTAGTAGAAGACAATTTACCTTTGTCTTTCTATTCTCTATTTGAGAATCTCAATCAAGTAAATTGATTCTCTCCTGCTTGGGGGGGGGGGGGGGTCCCTTCCAACTCTGTTAATCTGTTAATCTGATTCTCTCAAATTGCACCTGAGTCTGAGGAAGTGGTAAAATCCCATTTTTTTTACTACTGGTTCTGTGGGCATAGCTTGGTGGGCGTGGCGTGGTGGGCATGGCAGGGAAGGGTACTGCAAAACCTCCATTCCCACCCCACTCCAGGGGAAGGATACTGCAAAATCCCCTTCCCACCCCACTTTGGGGCCAGCCAGAGATGGTATTTGCCGGTTCTCTGAACTACTCAAAATTTCTGCTACTGGTTTTCCACAACCTGTCAGAAACTGCTGGATTTCTCCCCTGGTCTGAAGGGGGAAAACAGTCCTTCCAGTTTACTCAGTGTCAAGTGGAGAACAGACCACAGGTCATAAAAGCCCACTTCTTAGCAACACAAACACTTTCTCTTTTATTTATCACATTTATATCCCACGGCCATAAAAAACAACTCTCGGCAGTTTTACACAATATAAGAAAAGCACTAAAACGTCCAGAGTACTTGAAAATGTCTAAAACTATCATATTATTTAAAAAAATATTCAACATAGATCAGTACAAAGAAAGGGAAGACAAGGTCTCATGTAAAATGATGTATGGAGATCGCAGAGCCTGGTGGCGCAGTAGACTAAACTACTGTTAAAGTAGCACTTAGTTGTCAGCTGCCTGCAATTACTGCGAGTTCAAATCTCACCAGGCTCAAGGTTGACTCAGCCTTCCGTCCTTCCGAGGTAGGTAAAATGAGGACCCGGATTGTGGGGGCAATAAGCTGACTTTGTATAAAAAAGAACACCGCTTTTGGGGGGGGGGGCGAAAGCCCTACTTAGCAGGTATATACAAAAGTACAAAGGCTATTGTTTAATGCATTGTAAGCCGCCCTGAGTCTCCGGAGAAGGGCAGCATATATAAATCGAACCAATAAATAAATAAATAAATAAATAGTATGGAATGATCTCTCTGTGACGGAGATAGGAAATTTCCAAATGTGGTAAATAAATATTTCTGGTGTTTGCATCTTAACAGAATAACTGAATAGAGTTGGAAGGGACATTGGAGGTCTTCTAGTCTAACCCCTTACTCAAGCGGGAGACCATATACCTGTGATGGCGAACCTATGGCACGCATGCCCAAAGTGGCACGCAAAGCCATTTTGCCCAGCACACACCGCCTTGCCTGTTTGTCTTCCAGGTTTCTGGCACGCATGCGCATGTGAAGATCAGCTGTCTTTCACGCGCATGACAGTGCCAAAAACCGGTGCATGTATGCACACTGGCCAGCTGATCGTCGGGCACACATGCATGCTAGGACCTGGAAGTTCAGCTTTTCTGGAGTGCAGCTATGACAAGGGCACGAGTGCGCACCGGGGTGAAATCCAGCAGGTTCTAACAGGTTCTGGAGAACTGGTAGCGGAAATTTTGAGTAGTTCAGAGAACAGGCAAATACCACCTCTAGCTGGTTCCAGAGTAGGGTGGGAATGGGAATTTTGCAATATCCTTTCCGCTGGCATGGGGAGGGAATGGGGATTTTGCAGCATCCTTCCCCTGCCATGCCCACCAAGCCACGTCCACCAGGCCACACTGCACCCACCAAGCCACGCCCACAGAACAGGTAATTAAAAAAATGGATTTCACCACTGGCTAAGGCAGGCCTAGAACTTTGGTTAAGTGAGTTTGCCCCATTCTAGGACCTTTCTTGTTAAGTGAATCACTGCTCTTGTGACATGAATCTTGCTTCCCCATTGACTTTGCTTGTCAGAAGGTCGCAAAAGTGGGTCACGTGACGCCTGGATACTGTAACTATCATAAATACAAACCAGTTACCAAACATCTGAATTTCGATCACGTGACCATGGGAACGCTGCTGTAAATGTGAAAAACAGTCATAAGTCGCCTGTTTTAAGTGCCACTGTAACCTTGAATGGTCACTAAATGAACTGTTGTAAATCGAGGACTATCTGTATCGATTCTGTTTGAGCTTATGGTTCTCAAGTGAGTGAAGGCCAGGACATGAATTTTAGCATCAGATGAATGAAGTCGATATTCCCTCCATCTTTGCTGTCTTCAGCTTCTTCAGCTTTGGTCCTTGACTTCCAATCTGATTTACTATGAGGGTTAAGTCTGAGGGAGGAAGATGTTTCTCTTCAGTCCCGAATCCTTTTCTGAAATTCAGATTGTAAACACCGCACCCTTCACAAAAGGAAGTAAATCACAGCTGCTTTAGCACCGTAACTTTAACAGACAGATGAACAGAGTTGGAAGGGACCTTGTAGGTCATCTAGTCAAACCCCCCATTTCCCCACAAGCAGGAGACCCTACACCATTTCTGACAGAGGGCAGTCCAGTCTCTTCTTGAAAGCCTCCAGGGATGAAGCTCTCACAACTTCTGAAGGCAACTTCTGTTCCATGGGTTGATTGCTCTCTCACTGTCAGAAGATTTCTCCTTATTTCCAGGTGGAATCTCTCCTTGTTCAGTTTCCGTCCATTATTCCTTGTCTGCCCTTCAGCTGCTTTGGAGAATAACTTGACCCCCCCTCTCTATGGCAGCCCCTCAAATATTGGAAGATGCTGTCCTGTCTCTCCTGGTCTTTCTCTTCACTAGACTAGACATTCCCAGTTCCTGCAACCATTCTTTATATATTTTAGCTCTTTGAGCTTTTCTTTGCACTCTTTCCAAAGTCTCAACATAACAGAATAACAGAGTTGGAAGGGATCTTGTAGGTCATCTAGTCCAACCCCCTGCCCAAGCAGGAGACCCTACACCATTTCTGACCGATGGCAGTCCAGTCTCTTCTTGAAAGTTTGCAGTGATGAAGCTCCCACAACTTCCGAAGGCAACTTCTGTTCCATGGGTTGATTGTTCTCACTGTCAGGAAATTCCTCCTTACTTCTAGGTTGAATCTCTCCTTGTTCAGTTTCCATCCATTATGCCTTGCCTCGCCTTCAGGAAAATAGCTTGACCCCCTCCTCTCTGTGGCAGCCCCTCAAATATTGGAAGACTGCTATTCCCTGGGAAATCTCTGGGGCTTTTTTTTAACCCCTTCCAACTGTTGAATATTAGCCGTGGAGCTTGTAACTGAGGCCTTCCTTGCATTTTCTTCCATTAAGAACGAAAATAATAACCCCGAGTTTCAAAATGAAACTCCCCCAAAGGTCGATTCGGTTCTGCTGGCCCACTCTGGAAATAACATTTCATCTCCCACTAAAGAGCTATTTCCACAATGACATTTAAACAACTCGGTTATTGGAGATGGCACCATAATCACTGAAGCATATTTAGGTATTAGTTGCGTTGCACTCCCATAATGTACAATAGTCTCTGGCAATTAGTCCAGGAAGAGTCGTTAAGCCGGGAATCGCTAATTTATGGCAGCGGAAGTGTCTTTGTTATCCTCGGGTGAAACCAGTTTCGGAGACATTGTCTCAGGACAATGAGGGTTATTGAATTCTGGAATGGATGAGGCTCCATCAGGAGAAGACTGTCCCATAAGCCAGGGCACGGTCACAAACAGCAGAAAGTGATTAGAATAGAATAGAGCTGGAAGGGACCTTGGAGGTCTTCTAGTCCAACCCCCTGTTCAAGCAGGAGACCTATACCATTCCAGACAAGTGGCAGCCCAGTCTCTTCATAAAAGCCTCCAGTGATGGAGCACCCACAACTTCTGGAGGCAAGTTGTTCCACTGGTTAATTGTTCTCAGTTTCTCCTTAATTCCAAGTTGCTTCTCTCTTTGGTTAGTTTCCATCCTTTGTTTCTTGTCCTGCCTTCAGGTGCTTTGGAGGATAATTTGACCCCCTCCTCTTTGTGGCAGCCCCTCAAATACTGGAACACTGCCATCGTGTCACCTCTAATTCTTCTTCTCTCCAGAGTAGCCAAACCCAAAGTAACACACCCCAAATCCATCTCAAGGCTCTTATCTAGGGTAATGGTGTGTGTGGGGATGACCTTGGAAGAGATGCTGCCTAGGAATTGGTCAGAAAAAAAGAGAAGGCTTAGCCCAGAGCTTCATAATGGGCAGATAGAGAGGCTTGGAATAGACACCCCACCCCTTAAATTCTCAGAATGTAAAGGAGATGGTGGAAGTTTTGTACGTTCAGAACTGCAAGATTAATGACAGCCTTCCAGGCTGTAGAACAGGTAGGTAGGTACTCCAGCAATCCCCAACCTTTCTGGTTTGGTGAACCAGCAGGGGTGGGAGGGTGGGGTGGATAGGGGACCTTATACCAGTGATAGGTAAACATTTTGCCGTCGCATGCCAGGAGGGGGGACAGGGGGGATCACGCACGTGCATGCCCACACCCATAATTCTAATCACCCATGCACACGCAACCCAGTGGTGGGTTCCTCCCGGTTCGGCCCGGTTCTCCCGAGCTGGTAGTGGTGACGATATGACGTCACCAAACCGGTTCTGCCCCCCACCCACCCCTCCCATACCCCCCACCCCCTGTGCCCCCCCGACCCCCCGTGTTATTCTTACCTTTTATTTGGCCCCACCCCCAATCTATTGGTACCTCCTGAGTCCCAGCAAATGGCTAGAGGGGAAAAAACTGTTTAAACTCTTGCCGGGGAGCTTCAAAGGGCCGCCCTACAGCTGATCAGTGTTAAAAGAAAACAAATGAGTAGACCGGTGCCTGCAAAAATACATAAGTAGATCAGTGCCTGCAAAAAATAAATGTATTTATTTATTTAATTTTTATACTGCCCTTCTTCCAAAGGACTCAGGGCGGTGAACAGTTAAAATAACATACATATAAAATGTGAATATAAGATAATAAAGCCAGTTTGGCTCATCAGTTAAGAATCTTCAGCATAAAGACTTAGAACAATTAGAAGAGATTTATGCCAGCCCGGCTTGGTGAAACAGAAAGGTCTTAAGTGCACGACGGAAAGTACAAAGATCTGGGATCATTTGTATCCTTGGGGGTAACCTGTTCCAAAGGGTAGGTGCCCCCACAGAAAAGGCTCTTTCTCTGGGAACCACTAATCAACATTGCTTTAGTGATGGCACCCTGAGGAGGCCCATCCTGTGGGAGCGTGCTGGTTGGTGGGAGGTTATCGGTTGCAGAAGGTGGTATCGTAGGTACCCAGGTCCCAAGCCATGGAGCACTTTGAAGGTAAGAACCAACACCTTGAAGCGCACCCTGGCTGGGGGATTCTGGGAATTGAAGTCCACCCCTCTTCAAGCTTCCAAGGTTAAGAAACACTGCTCTAATCAGATAATCAGTTCAATCAGTTTATTACAGTCTTAGACCAGGTTCCAGAACAAATAAAAACGCTCAATAAATATACGATTAAATATTCTAGTATAAAATAATAAATAACAAAATCTATAATAAAATCCAATCTATCAATTATACATGGTCCATATACTAAAATTACAATCCATAAACTTTGTGGCCTGTTGTCGGTTCAACGCCAAAAGGGAAAGGACTAAGCAGTGTAAAGGGTTTGCCACATATGTTATATAACATAACTATGGTGGAAAAGACGCAGGTTTGCGACGAATCCCCAGTGCGGCTGCATGGAATCTGGCCACCTGCACTGTAGTTTTGGACTTTTCGTCCTTAAGCAGCCACTGAAGATAGGTAGTATTGGCGCAGCCAGAATATCTAGCAATATATTGGCAAAATATCTTTTTTTCCCCTAATCTCTGTGTAAAAGGAGCCTCTAAGGAGGATGTGACCCACACTCTCCTCCTCTCCTGAGCCACTGGAACAAAGTCTTTCCATCAATGGTATTCTTTTATACTTGCCATACAGGACGGCTGATGGAAGCGCATGGCATTGTGTGAGCAAAAATGCTTTCCATGGTTTGCCAACTCCAACTGACTAAGATAGCTGGTAGAAGCAACAACACATCTAAAGAGCCTTGGTGGCGCAGCAGCTTAAAGTGGTGTTAAAGTGACACCAGCTGCCTGCCATTACTGCAAGTTCGAATCTTACCAGGCTCAAGGTTGACTCATCCTTCCATCCTTCTGAGGTAGGTAAAATGAGGACCCAGATTGTGGGGGCAATAAGCTGACTTTGTATAAAAAAGAACATCACTTTGGGGGGGGGGGCGAAAGCTCTACTAAGCAGGTATATACAAAAGTATGAAGGCTATTGCTTAACGTATTGTAAGCCGCCCTGAGTCTCCGGAGAAGGGCGGCATATAAATTATTTTTTTTAAAAAAATGGCATCTGGAGCCAGAAACAGCAGAGCTTTCCTTGAGTCCACCTGTCTCTCGATGTCCTCCACCCTTTGTCCCCAGGTTTGTCTTGATAGGGTTGACCCTCTCTTCATTGTGGCAGCCCTTTAGATATTGGAAGACTGCTATTTCCTGACCAGATGGCTCAGTGCCTGACTAGGTGGCTCAGTGGCTAAGACACTGAGCTTGTCGATCAAAAAGGTCAGAAGTTTGGCAGTTCGAATCCAGGGGTGAAATGCTCCCAGTTCGGACTGGATCGTCCGAACTGGGAGCATCCAGTAGCGATGGAGGCGCGTGGTTCAGAGAACCAGTAGCAAAAATCCCTGCCCCCCCCCCTTCAATTGCCCAGCTGAGCCGTACAATCATCATAGGCTTCTTTTTAATTTTTAAAAGCATTTTTTTTACAACCTCTTTGGCCGAAAAAATGCTTTGAAAAGTAAAAAAAAAAGCCTCTGATGATCACGTGGCTCAGCTGGGATCATCAGAGGTTTTTTTAAAAAAAAGAAAGCCTCTGCTAATCAGGCAACTCAGCTGGGCTCATCAGAGGCTTTAAAAGCATTTTTTTTACAACCTCTTCAGCCGCCCACTCAGTCATATTACCACTACCACTACCAAGCCACACCCACAGAACCGGTAGTAACAAATTTTACATTTCACCACTGTTCGAATCCCTAGTATAGGTCTCCTGCGTAAACGCTGTACTGTTACTAGCTTTGCAGTGGAGCTGCTCGGAGGGCAGCTGGACTGCGGAGTCCCTTTAAGGTACTTCGATGCGGTGGGGAGGGGGGACCATAAAGGGACAGGCTGCAGGAGCTGCCTTTTCTGCCGATTCTGTGGGTGTGGCTTGGTGGGGTCATGTGACTGAGTGGCCAATGGCCAATTCAATGTCACCCCGCCTTGCCGTGAGTGATGTCGAGTTGGCCATGCCCACTCAGTCACATGACACCGCCAAGCCACGCCCACCAAGCCAGGCTCACAGAACCGTAGTAGAAAAATTTGAATCCCACCACTGATGTCACCCCAGTCCTTCTTTTCATTAAACCAGACAGCAATCTCTAATCAGAGAAGCTAATTCTACTTTATTGTGAGGTTACATGAACAGAACCTTGCAAGTCTAAAAGTACAAATTGCCCCCTTGTCTCTTTTACAGCTTGAGAAGCTAGGGAGGGTCTCTCCTGAGCCTCTTTCTCCACCCATTATGCAGCTGTGGGTTAGGCTGCCTCTTATCTGACTGTTCCCTAGAAACATCTCTTCTCTCACACAGATCGTCACATCCACTTAGGGAAATTGCAGAATCGGTGCATCTCATATGTCCATTATCCCAATTGTGGATTTTCCAGCAATCCCAGAAAGGCTGGAATGATAATTTGACCATTGGGACTCACAGCCTTGATTCCAAGACATGAGCATGCAAAGAACTGTGCGGCCCAGAGACATATTTGGGATGGTAGATTTAAGTCTAGTGAGGGGTCAGCAGGACGGTTGATGAAGCTTGGTAGAAACTGAACACGTCCCCTGTTGCCACAATTGTCCACTGCTCCTCATTTTTAGAAAAGCCAAGCTGACGAGGAAGGGGTGGGGGAAGGGGGGGTTCTCAGCAGAAGGGCCCATCTATGTGCTTTATTTTGGTGGACCGAAGCACATCTCCATTCTGCCTGCTTGCAAGGAGTAATCAATGATTGCCAGTTGTTTTAATGCTGCTCTTTAAATTCTTAGGTTGAGTTTTTTGTTTCTGTTTTTTAAAACTCCTCTTTTTTATTATATTCAAATGCACAAGGCTATAAATAGATTTCGAAGGCCTTTTAAACTCCAAAAGGCATCCTTGTAGACAGATGTTTTTTTAATGCTGTCAGATGCTTGAGTATCTCTAAATCGAGGTCTTCTGCTCTCGGCTCACCCATCTGGGCAGCTGCAAATGCTTTGAATAGACTAGACTAGACTAGACTAGAATGAATGAATGAATGAGATGGAAGGGACCTTGGAGGTCTTCTAGTCCAGCCCCCTGCTTAGGCAGGAAACCGCATATCATTCCAGACAAATGGCTATCCAATCTCTTCTTAAAAACTTCCAGTGTTGGAGCATTCATAACTTTTGCAGGCAAGTTGTTCTACTGATTAATTGTTCGAATAGAATAGAATAGAATAGAATAGAATAGAATAGAATAGAATAGAATAGAATAGAATAGGCAGAGCAGAAGGGAGCAGAGGAGAGGAAGAAGAGAGTAGAGAATGGAATGGGATAGGATAGGATAGGATAGGATAGGATAGGATAGGATAGGATAGGATAGGATAGGATAGGATAGGATAGGATAGGATAGGATAGTAGGGAAGGGAAGGGAAGGGAAGGGAAGGGAAGGGGAGAGGGAGGAGAGGAGAGGAGAGGAGAGGAGAGGAGAGGAGAGGAGAGGAGAGGAGAGGAGAATGGAATGGAATGGAATGGAATGGAATGGAATGGAATGGAATGGAATGGAATGGAATGGAATAGAATAGAATAGAATAGAATAGAATAGAATAGAATAGAATAGAATAGAATAGAATAGAATAGAATAGCAGAGTTGGAAGGGACCTTGGAGGTCTTCTAGTTCAACCCCCTGCCCAGGCAGGAAACCCTACACCATTTCAGACAACGGGTTACCCAACATCTTCTTAAAAACTTCCAGTGTTCCAGCATTCACAACTTCTGGAGGCAAGCTGTTCCACTGATTAATTGTTCTGTCAGGAAATTTCTCCTAAATTGCTTCTCTCTTTGATTAGTTTCCACCCATTGCTTCTTGTCTAAGTGATTAGAATAGAATAGAGCTGGAAGGGACCTTGGAGGTCTTCTAGTCCAGCCCCCTGCTCAAGCAGATGAAACTATTATACCATCTCAGACAAGTGGCTGCCCAGTCTCTTCTGAAAAACCTCCAGTGATGGAGCGCCCACCATTTCTGGAGGCAACTTCTGTTCCTAATTTGTCCTCACTGTTAGGAAGTTTCTCCTTAAAGTCTGAGGCTTGAGTGCCAGACAGCTCTTGGCTTTAAAAGGATGCTGGAAAAACAAAGAATATCCCAAGTCTTCGTTTCCTTTTCTGCCATTTGGACTGCCGCTTTAAATGCTGACAGACTTGCTGATTTTTTAAAAACCCTCTTATAACTGTAATCCAGCCTGAGTGACTTTGCATGTACCTCAAACTGCATCGTCCTGATAAAAGAAAAAGAGAGAGATCAGCATGTTTGGGATTAGCAGTTTCAGGAAAGGTAGAAAGAGGACAAGCAAGGCTGTCTGGGGAATTCTGAGAGCTGAAGCCCACCCATCTTTAAAGTGGGCAAGGTCGAGAAACACTGCGCAAGACGATAGTGCGTGGATCACATAAAGGAGAGATTGCAATTGCAAGATGCTTTTCAAAGAGTCACGATTGTAAGCCTTGCAAATGAAGGATGCAGCAGCATCTATTGTGAGGTAGTCACAGTTACTTTGACATGTGGGAAGTCAATGAAAGTTAACTGGCTGGGGAATTCTGGGAGTTGAAGTCCACAAGTCTTAAAGTTGCCAAGGTTGGAGGCCTCTGTCTTAAAGGATGCTGGCTGGGGAATTCTAGGAATTGAAGTCCACCCAACTTAAAGGATGCTAGCTCGGGAATTCTGGGGGTTGGTGCACATATCTTAAAGGATGCTGGCTGGGGAATTCTGGGAGTAGGTGCACATATCTTAAAGGATGCTGGCTGGGTAACTCTGGGAGCTGAAGTCCACAAGTCTTAAAAGTTGCCAAGGTTGGAGACCCCTATCTTAAAGGATGCTGGCTGGGGAATTCTAGGAATTGAAGTCCACCCATCTTAAAGGATGCTAACTCGGGAATTCTGGGAGTTGGTGCACATATCTTAAAGGATGCTGGCTGTGGAATTCTGGGAGCTGAAGTCCACAAGTCTTAAAGTTGCCAATGTTGGAGACCCCTGTCTTAAAGGATGCTGGCTGGGGAATTCCGGGAGCTGAAGTCCACCCATCTGAAAGTCGCCAAGGTTGAGAAAAACTGCCCAAGACGATAGTACGTGGATCAGATAAAGGAGGGGTTGCAATTCCAAGATGCTTTTCAAAGAGTCACAACCGTAAGCAAACGAAGGACACAGCGGCAGCATCAATAGTGAGCTAGTCACAGCTACATTGACAAGTGGGAAGTAACTCCAGCAGGATTTTGCACCTTGGAAAGGACATTTTTTTTTCTCCTCTGAGCAAACTCATTTTTAATTCTTAGCCGCAGCCCTCCGCACGAAAGAAGTTGGCTGCATGTGCATAAATACATTTTGATTAGTGACATCTAAGCAGCATTTGTGAAATTGGTGGGGGGGGGAAGCAGGAAGGAAGGAGTGAAATCCAGATCAATCTGTATTCCTAAATGTGCCTGCGTTGAGGTCAGCAATGAAAGATTAGGAGTTCAAACGCTTCTCATCTTTAATTTTGCTTCTGCCTGATGGAGCTCTGTTTATCGCCTGCCTTTCTCTTGAAATACATTCCAGTTGCTTTCAGAGGAGGGACGGGAAGGAGAAAGGGCAAGGCCTCCGTCGATAATTTAATTCAAAAACAAAATTTAAGAAAGAGCCATTTTCATTCAAGGAGAGGAGGAAGGAAAGCCAAATCCCATACAGGTAGTCCTCTACATTCAACCCATTGAGCCTGTTGCTAAGCGAGAGATTTGTTAAGTGAATTTTGCCCCGTTTTATGACCTTTCTTGCCACTGTTGCAGAGATGGGTTTCAGCAGGTTCTGACCAGTTCTGGAGAACCGGTAGCGGAAATTTTGAGTAGTTCAGAGAGCAGGGGTGAAATGTAAAATTTGTTACTACCGGTTCTGTGGGTGTGGCTTGGTGGGAGGGAAGGTAATATGACTGGGTGGGCGTGGCCAACTTTTTTTTTTTTAACTTTTCAAAGCATTTTTTCTAATGCTTTGAAAAGCCTCTCTGGCGATCAGGCAACTCCGCTGGTATCATCAGAGACTTTTCAAAGCATTTTTTTTTACCACCTCTTCGGCCAAGAGATTGCAGAAATAAATGCTTTGAAAAGCCTCTGACGATCCCAGCTGAGCCGCGCAATCATCAAAGGCCTTTTTTTTTTACTTTTAAAAGCATTTTTTCATGCTTTTAAAGAGGTTGTAGAAAAAATGCTTTTAAAGGTTGTAGAAAGAGGTTGTAGAAAAAATGCTTTTAAAAGTAAAAAAAAAAAAGCCTCTGATGATGGTGCTGCTCAACTGGGCATGCGGGGGTGGGGGGCGCAGGGATTTTTGCTACCAGTTCGCCAAACCACCCACTGCCATCGCTACCGGGTCGGGCAATCCGGTCCGAACCAGGAGCATTTCACCCCCGGTTCAGAGAACCAGTAAATACCATCTCTGACTGGCCCTTCTCCCATCTATTCTCTGCCTCCCGAATCCCAGCTGATCAGGAGGACATGGGGATTTTGCAGTAATCTCCCCCTGCCATGCTCACCGAGCCACGCCTACCAAGCCACACCCACACAACCGGCAGTAAAAAAATTTGAAACCCACCACTGCACTGTTGCTAAAGTGAATCACTGCAGTTGCTAAATTAGTAGCCTGGTTGTTAAGTGACTCTGGCTTCCCTTACTGACTTTGCTGGTTCGATGGTCACAAAAGGGAATTTATTATGTGACCCCTGAGATACTGCACCCGTGTCCATTGCCAAGCATCTGAATTTTGATCCAGTGGCCATAGGGGTGCTGCAGAAGTTGTAACTATGAAAAATAGTCATAAGTCACTTTTTTCAATGCCGCTATAACTTCGAACAATCACTAAACAAATTATTGTAAGTCAAGGATTTACCTGTATTGTTGTTTTTCGCTAAATTTTTTAGGATCTGTTTCCTGTTGTGGGGATACTTGTGCGGAGAACCATTCTGCCTTTTTGCTTAAGAATTAAAAAGAGAGTTTTGTGAAAGCTTTGGCAGATGTTTTTTTAAATTGTTTTCTATTATTTGCATATCCACTTCCTGTCTCTTATACAGGTCAGAGCAGAAGTTATAAAAGGATTCTTGTATAAAGTCATTATCTGTTAATATTGTCTCACCTTCCCGAATTTACTCTTGTCTTTTTCTTTTCTGCTCCTTTTCTCAGTTTGTATGCCAGCCAGTTTCCTAATCTGTTTGCAAACTCAAAATGTCTTTGTTTTGAATTGTTCAGTTTTGTTTCTATTTCCCAGGCAGTTAACACAGACAGTTGCTAGGGTAGTGAATGAATTTGGTATGAAAATTTTGAGTCTGTTAGCATCGTCTGCAACTCAATTTCATCCAATATCCTTAGAATCTTTTTGTGAAATAACTATACATCAAAAAATCTCTATAAAAATCTCCATATGATGCAGATTTAGGAGAAGGGCTATCCATTCCTCAGAAATGCTTGTAAATTGTAAATTTGCATCATTCTTGTCCATTCATGACATGTTATCTCATTTATGAAATGACATTTTATGAACAACAAGTGGACACCAAGTTGACACTAGTGGTGCAAATCATTTTGCTTGCACGCTTACTTCGGTGTCAAATCAAATCTTTATCATGGTCACAGACCAGAATAAGAGGGACAAAATGCAAGCAATAAAAGATTAACAAGGAGATGGAGGAGGGAAGACATGATAACTATGTCACTGGTCCGACTAATGAACCCAACAAACATAGATACCAGGGGTGAGTTCTACTTACCTTTACTACTGGTTTGCATCGCGCCTGCGTGCGCTTTTCTGCACATGTGCAGATCACCTATGATGACGTCCGGGTCAGTGGGCAGAGCCTCCAGCCAGTTTTACTACCGGTTCTTGCAAACCAGTCCAAACCGGGGGCAACCCATCACTGACACTCTCAGGAACTTTGAAGTCCCAAAAGCAAAACTTTATTGAGTACATCATTTCGGCACTGAAGAAAGCAAAACCAACTCTAAATTTTCCCGCACAAGCCTGCATAGTTAAGAAATAGGTATCATCCCTTTCTCCCACGGAATCGATCACCTTGTCCAGTTAGGAAGCCTTCTTTTGTTTTAATAACGGTCCGTGTCTTGTCTGCCACCTGCAGAAGTGTCCTTGGCTCTCACAGTTGCAGTCGGGAGCCTCTGCATTCCATCTCTTTGGCAAGTCAAAAAGCAATAATGGTCAACAAGAAGCTTTAGCGTTTTTCAATTTTGACAAACTGTCTTCCAGTACTTGGGGCAGACAGAGAAGAGGACATTCACCTATACTCCAAAGCAGGGGTCTCCAACCTTGGCAACTTTAAGACTTGAGGACTTCAACTCTCAGAATTTCTCAGCCAGCTGAGAAATTCTGAGAGTTGAAGTCCTCAAGTCTTAAAGTTGCCAAGGTTGGAGACCCCTGTTCCAAAGACCTGAGAGGAGGACAAGAAGAAACGAGTGGAAGATCGTTAAAAAGAGAACCAACCTAGAACTAAGGAGAAAGCCCCTGGCAGTGAGAACAATTAATCAGGGAATGGCTTGCCACTTGAAGTTGGTTTTCAAGAAGAGACTGGACAACCATTTGTCCAGGGTGGAATAAGGTCTCCTCCTTGAGCAGGGAGTTGGCCTAGAAGACTTCCAAGGTCCCCATGACCCCTATGTTTCTATGATAATTTTAAAAGTGTGCTTTGTGTGTGTGTGTGTGTATAAGTTTGTGAGTGTGTATCACAAAGTTAAAAACATGTTTAAAAGCTATAAAACTAATTAAAAAGGGATTCAAATAGAAATAAATAAGTAGAAAAATAACCATGTATGGCTAATGTATGGCTAACTGAAACTATCATAATGCAGAAGGCTTTCAACTAATAAGTCAAATACTCATTAAGGCTGGTTTGAGGCACAGGTCACCTTCTGATGGAGTTTAATCACAGCTGTGCAAAATCTGGCAATCTTGCATATGATATTCCGTCAGTGTGCAAACGAAGCAAATAAGCCGAGAGGAAAATATAAATGTAAAACGTCTTCTAATTTATTCTGTTATGTTAAGAGGCTGGCTGGGGAATTCTGGGAGTTGAAATTCACCCATCTTCAAGTTGCCAGGATTTGACAGGCTGCCCTAAAGAAGACGGGGGCTGGGGGGGGGGGGGTCAGCTTATTTTCCAAAGCACCAGAAGGCAAGGCAAGAAGCAATGGATGGAAACTAATCAAGGAATTAAGGAGAAACTGCCTAACTGTGAGCACAATTAAGCAGTGAAACAGTTTGCCTTCAGTTTAAATGCTTAATCACAGATTTTTTTAAAAGAAGTATAGGGCCGGGATGGCGAACCTATGGCACACGTGCCACAGGTGGCATGCAGCGCCCCCTCGGTGGGCACACAAGCCGTCAACTCCCAGAATCCCCCACCCATCTTCAAGCTTCCAAGGTTGAGAAACACTGCTCTAAAAGGATGCAAATGACCAGCAGTCTACAAGAAGTGTCAATCCTTCCATTCCCCACCATCCAAGTCAGAGCTGAAGAAGCTTCTTGTACGAGAAGCAAAACATCTTCAAAGAAAAAAATAAGAAAGACCAGTTGCCTCCTGAAAAAAAAGCATCTTTGGGATAATATGGATGTACTTTCAGTTTTTGCCTGAAAACTGAAAGTACATCCATTATGTTCGTTCATTGAAGGATTAGTTTGAGCGGCTTGCTATTTGTTTTATGAACTAATTGGCCATTGCCTGGGGGATTAATCTGGGCTTCCTTGTGGCTGGCTTCGTTTGGGACAGTTCGAAAACTGGGTGAAGAGAATTGCTGGGGAATGCCAATAAAACTCTCCATAAATCACACGGATGTGTCTGTGGGGATCCCCGCTACAGACAATTCACTACTTCTTATTGGATGGCTAACATCAGTCACATCATAGTAAGCCAAATGCATTCAGTCTTATTAATTATTTTCTTTAAGTCAGAAAGACGTACAGGCAGTCTTCAACTTACAACCGCCTGTTTAGTGTCCATTTGAAGTTACAATAATACCTGTAGTCCTCGACTTACAACCACAGTTGAGCCCAGGATTTCTGTTGCTAGGTGAGAAATTTGTTAAGGGAGTTTTTGCCCCATTTTACAACTTTTCTTGCCACCGTTGTTAAGTGAATCACTGCCGTTGTTAAGTTAGTCACAGGGTGACTTTGCTTGTCAGACGGTCGTAAAAGGGGATCGTGTGACCCCGGGATGCTGCGACCGTCATACGTTGCCAAGCATCTGAATTTTGAACATGGGACCATGAGGGTCATCCGTGTGAAAAATGGTCGTAATTCACTTTTTTCAGTGCCGTTCTAACGTCGAATGGTCACCAAATGAACTGTTGTAAGTCAAGGACTACCTGTCCTGGATAAAGTGATGTACAACTGGTCCTTGCACTAAGAGATGTCACAGCATCCCTATAGTCACATGATTCGGGTGCTTGGCAACCTCGATGTATTCTGAAGAATGGTTACAGAATTTGGGTTTGGGTAGTCTAGTCCAGGGGTCGGCAACCTTAAACACTCAAAGAGCCACAAAGGCCCTGACCAGAAGCCCCCCATTCAATTCTGGAGCCAACTGGAAGTCCAGTTCCCCACCACCACCACCATAGAGTCTCCTCCTAGCATGGCATCCTTTTTCCTCTACTGTTCTAACCTGTTCTAGGTTATGGTTCTATCAATGGTGAAGCTGACAGGTGACAGGGAGTCCAGCAGTGGGATGAAAGAACCACATGCGGCTCCAGGGCCGTAGGTTGCTGACCCCTGGTCTAGAGAAAAGAAAGACTAGGGGGTGACACGATAGCAGAGTTCCAATATTTGAGGGGCTCCCACAAAGAAGAGGAGGTCAAATTATTCTCCAAAACACCTGAAGGCAGGAGAAGAAACAATGGATGGGAATTAATCAAGGAGAGAAGCAACCTGGAATTGAGGAGGAATTTCCAGACAGCGAGAACAATTAATCAGTGGAATTGCTTGCCTTCAGAAATTGGGGGGTGCTCCATCACTGGAGGTTTTTAAGAAATAACTGGGCAGCCACTTGTCTGAGGGTCTCCTGCTTGGATTTGAAGATGGATTTGCTTAATGACCTCATGATTCACTTAACAACTGCAGTGATATGCTTGGCAATTGAAGTTGGCAAAAAAAAAGTTGTAAAATTATGTGCGATTCACTTAACAACCGCCATGCTCAGCAACTGAAATCCTGGTCCCAATTGTGTTCATAAGTCAAAGGCTATCTGTATAATCAAAATGAATAAAAGTAGTAATCTCTGAAATCATTAAGAGCCATTTTTCTTGCCTTTGAAGCTGATCTTTGCCTACATAAGACCTCAAACCTTGCCTTCTTCATTGATGATAGGTTATGTAGTTCCACAGGGCAGAGGCCCCTGGAAAATCAAAAACATTAAAAATTCTGGGGGAGGGTGTTTTTTCTTAAAATATCAGGGATGATATCACTCGTTTGAGGCTGGGATGTTTCGTGGCAAGTGTAAAAGAATTTGATCCGTTTAAACTTATTTTGTCCCTTGATGTAATTGCAAATATACTCTTAACAGAAATCTGCACTCATCAAAAGAAAACACAGTTGGATCCTAGAAAATGGGCCCATTCAACAGCGCTTGAGCATTTTTATTCTAAAGTTAATAAGATTTTCCCCCGACACACATTCACAGAGGGAGGAAGGGAGGAGAGAAGGAGAGAAGAGAGAGGGAGGGAGGGAGAGAAGGAGGGAGGGAAAGAGGGAAAGAGAGAAAGGGGGAGAGAGGGAGGGAGAGGGAGGGAGGGAGAGAGACAGAAGGAGAGAAAAGGAGAGAGGGAGGTAGAGAGGGAAAGAGAGAAAAGGAGGGAGGGCGAGGGAGAGTGAGGAAGAATGAGAATCTTTTTGGGTGCTTTTTTGTAAAATAAATTTGTCTATTTTATTGGGCTATTTTTGCTAGCAATTACTAGCATAAATTTTATTCCCTATAAATTTGGGATTGGTATTAACAGCACAGCAGTCATCCAATTAAGTTGAGCATTGCTTGCAAAAAGACACACAAAAAGGAAGCTTCTAAAAACAGTCTGCTTTTCACTTTGTGTATTATCTAAGGACACCCGAGAATGATTAAAAAAAAAACAGGGCAGGATGTTGTGTGTTTCAGCCAGGAACATGTCCTTTCCCCGTTGCTATTTAACCAGCCGCCCAAAGTTTTGGACTTCTGATGATGCTTGCAAATAAAAGCACTTTGGGCCACCAAGGGAAGGAAGTGTGTTAACACCAAAATTGAACAAAGCAAAAGATTCCTCTGTGCTTTTCAAAAAATGAATGGCACGGAAAAATCTCATAGAGAAAACAATGCAATGAGGGGAGAAAATACATAATTTTAGCCAACCCATTTCCCCGTCCATTACGAATGTAACATTTCTCTTTGTAGGTGTTGTGGAGGACAGCTGGGATGATCTACATAGCCAGAACTTTTCATAAGAACAGATTCATGTTCATCAAATTAGTTAATCTGAAAAGCTGCTACTAATCCTAGTGGACAACCAGCTAAATATGAGCCAACAGTGTGTGGCGGCAACCAAAACAGCCAACACAATCCTAAATTACATTAACAGAGGGATACAATCAAGATCAAGGGAGGTACTAGTACCACTCTATAAAGCCTTAGTAAGACCACATCTAGAGTACTGCATCCAGTTTTGGTCACCACACTATAAAAAAAAAGATGTTGAGACTCTAGAAAGAGTGCAGAGAAGAGTAACCAGGATGATGAGGGGACTGGAGGCTAAAACATACGATGAACGGTTGCAGGAACTGGGCCTGGCTAGTCTAGTGAAGAGAAGGACCAGGGGAGACAGGATAGCAGTCTTCCAATATTTGAGGGGCTGCCACAAAGAAGCGGGGGTCAAGCGGTGGTTTTCCAAGGCACCTGAA
The DNA here is from genome assembly GCA_030761175.1 of Masticophis lateralis. NCBI lineage: Eukaryota > Metazoa > Chordata > Lepidosauria > Squamata > Colubridae > Masticophis > Masticophis lateralis. Next base: position 21,065,521 of record JAUDYJ010000012.1, on the reverse strand, counting down.
GACCAGACAAGGGATAATGGATGGAAACTGACCAAGGAGAGATTCAACCTAAAAATCAGGAGGAATTTTCTGACAGTGAGAACAATCAACCCATGGAACAGAAGTTGCCTTCAGAAGTGGGAGGCTTTCAAGAAGAGACTGGACAGCCATCTGTCATAAATGATGTATGATCTCCTGCTTGAGGAGATCCTAGGCTACCGGGGCGAATCGGAGTTTAGACAGACCCTCATTGTCCTAAAACTTATATACTGGTAGCCCTTGACTTAACATTCATTTAGTAAAATCATTACAATGGTACTGAAAAAAAAATTCTTATGACTAAGTTTTACACTTATGACCATTTCACACTTATGGCCATGGTCACGTGATCAAAATTTAAGCACTTGGCAACTAGCGTGTAGTTATGACTATTGCAATGTCCTGGGATCATATGATCATGATTTGTAACCTTCCCAACCAGCTACTAGTAAGCAGAGACAATGGGGAAGGCCAGATTCGTTTAACAACCGCATGATCCGCTTAATTATGGCCAAAAAAAGATCCAAAATGGGGCACAACAACTGCATTGCTTAGCAATGGAATTTATGGGCTTAGTTGTCATCATATGTTAGGGAGCTATCTGTATGAGTTTCATCAGAGGTCAAACTATTGTTTTCTAGAAAGATATTTTCAGATATTCCAGATATTTTAGTGTGGGAGTAATTTCAGTATATCATGTTCAAGCTAATAAAAAAAGGAATAGTAATTGGAAGATACTGAAATACTAAGCATATTGCCCACATGCTTAAAAGATGAAGGTTATTAAATATAATTTTCCCAGCAGCTGTAGGTATGAATATACTGTATACGGTAGCTGTTCATCATTGGTTTAATCATTCTAACCATATATTCACCTGAGTAGTGGGTTTCAATTTCGGTCACTACCAGTTTGCTCGTGGGCGCACACACGTGATGCTTCTGCGCATGTGCAGAGACTTCCAGGGAGGTGGGCGGAGCCTCCTGCTGCCGCTGCTATCGATTTGCCCAATCCCGGGGTGAACCGGTAGAAAGCCACCACTAATTCATCTACTGATCCCTGTGTATATTATAATCAAGGTCTTTAGCCCATTTTATGATATTTTCTTTCAGTTGTTTTTCTTTCATACTCCAATCAAAATGTAGACATTTTTTAGCAATAACGTGACATCATTAGAACCCAGTTCCATTTGAAATTCAGTCTTACGTCGACTGAATTTCAAACCAAATGCTCTTTTATCTACTTGAAATCCTTCTAATAATTGTACATGTGAAAACCATTGATACGATTATCTTTCTACTGCCAGTTCTTTTGTTTTTAATTCTACATTCTCCTCCACAAAATTCTAATGTACCAAAGTTAAGCCAGCCGTTTATGTTTAATAATCATTTCTCTTCTATAAAATGCTTCCTGGGCTGAGAGCCACTAAAGGGATTTTCTGGCACAGCCTAAGTTTATATCAATTCCACAATCTTGGTACGGCACATCTAACAAAATGATTTTTAAAATCTACTTAGCTTTATCATACCATAGGTATTAGCTTGGTGTGATTCAAATAATTTAACAACCAGCCTTAATGACCATCTGGGTAAGGCGTGGCTCAGTGATCATGGGACCGTATGGGCATGGCCAACTCAACGTCACTCACATCGATGGGCACTTCGCCTTAGCTGTTACTATTAGTAAGGATTAACCAGAGAGGCAGTTTCTGTAAGCAGGGCAATAAAGATTAGTCTAGAAACACCACCAGAATGTTTCAGTTCCTTACAGGATTAGCCCTGTAAAAAAACAAAATAAGATTTTTTCCAACAACCAGTTCTCCAAACTGCTTAGAAGGTTAACAACCGGTTCTCCTGAATAGGTGCGAACTGGCTGAATCCCACCACTGGCTTTATCGTACCGGTGATATCCATACCACCCCAATCTTAAAGCATGCTCTTTCTTAGCAACATTCATTCTTTCATCCAGACCAAACAACAGGCTGCAAACTATTGTTTCAAATCAAGGAAATCCAACCCTCTTCTTATTTTGCATCTGACAAACACCTTATATTTAATTCGCTTTTTTCTCTTCCACATAAATTTAGATATATATTATTTCTGTCATTATTTAAACAGCACATCAGATGTCACAACTGCTCCGCCTCGCTGCTCTCCACTCATTCCTCTGCTTGGTTATCATATTGATGTATTCTCAGCGTGTTCCTTTTTTATTGCTTATTTTATTGTCCTGTTATTTTACTTCTGTTTAAACGCCTTCCATTTTTTTTCCTTTTTATTGTAACCCGTCTTGAGCAGCCCCCTGGCAAGATAGGCAGCAAGTAAATCTTACAAATAGATAAAAAAAATCATGTCTGGCTTGGTGTAGGTAGCAATGGCGACGGGAGTTCAGAGAACCAGTAGCAAAAATCCATGCCCCCTCCCCACATGCCCAGCTGAGCCGCGCAATCATCAGAGCCTTTTTTTTCTTTTAAATGGCTCTGACGATCCCAGCTGAGTTGCCTGCTAATCAGGCAACTCAGCTTGGATCGCCAGGGCCATTTGAAAGCATTTTTTGACATGGTTTTACATGTAAAAATGGTTTTAAAAGTAAAAAAAAATTGACCACACCCACCCAGTCACATTACCCCTCCACCAAGCCACGCCCACAGAACCAATAGTAACAAATTTTAGGTTTGTCATATTGTGTTGTTTTATAAATAAATGAATAATTTTAAAAAGAAAGAAAGAAAAGTGTTTGCTCCATTTATATTACATTAAGCATTTGTTATCCATAATAAAACAAAAAATTTAGAAAAATCAATATTTGTAATACTTAGTTCAATCTCATCCTTTTCAGTTTCTTGCATTTGTTTGTGTAGTCTCCCCTAATAAATTCATTTGAATTTCCTCCATTTATTTTTCTAAATCTTTCTAAAAATTCCGTTACTTCTGGACAGAATCCAATGAAACGTCTGTTGTTTAAAACTAAAGATTACATCTTCCAATTTATCTCATTGACATGGGATCTTTTTCTGTTTTAATCTGTCTGTTTAATCTCTTTTAATCTAAAAATATTTTTTCTGTTATGTAAAATTCTGAAGGAATCTCTTTAAGGATAATTATATCTGTCTTATCTATCTTCAGTTTTGTATTATAAAGCTAGTGCAAAACTTGATACCTTGTTTTCTTCCTCACAAAGTGCACCCAAACATCCCTTGGAACATTTCTTGTCACAGCAAATCTTGAATTTATTCTATAAACTTTATCAATTTCTTTGTCTGTATCCAACTTGTCCAAATTTTTAAAAATTATCCAAGATTTTAATAAACTTTTCTCTAATATCATCACCCGAAATCTCTCGGATAGCTTTAAGCTTCCACAAAATTCCTTCTCTCTCAATTTTAATAGAGACAGATTATCTAGGTCTCTTTCCATCGCTCTGTGAATAACTTCTTACATTCCAAAATTTCCACTTTGTCATTAATTTATTTTACATCTCCAGTCACTTGTTTTACAAAGCTTTCCATCTTCTTAACCTCTTCTTTCATCTCCTCTTTCATCTTTACAAGACTTTCATCCATTCTTTTTTCAGAAGCAGTCAATCTAGTATCAAGTGATTCAGCTAACTTACTGCCAAACTGTTTAAACATTTTCTGAAGAAAATCTGGTGTAATTCCTCTCTCTGTGGGTTACTTTAATCATTCTCTCCTCCCTTCCTCCCCATTCTTGCTTCCTTTCAAGTAGTTGCCATTATGATGTTATAATCCAAAAATAAAAGTGTTTCAAACATGGGAAATGGAATGGAATATTCTTTTTTGGCCAAATGTGATTAGACATACAAATAATTTGTCTCTGGTGCAGAAGCTTTCATTGTACATTCAAAGCAAAAGAGTAATAATAATCATAATATAATACCAAAAAGGAAAAAGCATACCTCCCCATTTGTTCTCCTCTTTGTCTTTCTGTGCATTAATACTTATGTATTAATGATACATCATAGTTACAGTCAGCATTACAATTCACATTCTACATCATTATGGTCAACATCTTAATCTGGCTTATTATTGTAGTCAGTTTTGACAATTTTGTACTCTGTTGTAAATGCCCCTGAATAAATAAATACCAAATATATACCCAACTGTGCAATCGATTAAAGTTTCAAAGAAAAGGTAGTGAAGATATAAGACATTTTTAATTATCTTAATTTCAATTTTTAACCAGCTCCATGGCTCATGAGTTAAAGATGCTGAGCTTGTCAGCTGGAAAGCTGTGACAGCTGGGTTCGATGACCCAAGCATCTCACGACAGGCTGAGCTCCTGTTACTTGCTCCAGTTGCTGCCCATCCAGCAGTTTGAAAGCATGCGAATGTGAGTAGATAAGTAGGTACCACTTCAGTGGGGAGGAAACAGCACTCTGTGACATCCTGTTGGTCACATGACCCCAGAAACTTCTTCAAACAGTGCTGGCTCATGGCCTCAAGATGGAGATGAATGCCACTCCCTAGAGCCATGATGGTGAACCTATGGCATGCATGCTGGAAGTAGCACACAGAGCCATCTCTCCGGGCACGCATTCCATCGCCCATTGTTCTTCCAGGCAGGGATGGGTTCTACTTACCCTCACTATCAGTTCCCAATGGGATCGCACTTCTGCGCATGCACAGATCGCCAATGACGATATCCGGGCAGTGGCAGGATTCAGGCAGTTCGCACCACTGCGGGAGAACCGGTTGTTAAATTTCTGAGCAGTTTGGTGAACTAGTTGGTTGGAAGAAATCATTAGAGCAGAGAACCGGTTATTAAATTAGTTGAATCCCAGCATTGCATCCAGGGCAGTGGGCGGGGCCTCCTGCCGTTTTTACTACCAGTACTTGCAAACCGGTCCAAATCGGGGGCAACCCACCACTGCTTCCACATTCCGGCACACCGGCCAGCTGGTCTTCATGTGCTCGGGAGTGCTGGAAACCGGAAGAGCAGCCACTTGGTGTGCATGCACATGCTGGGAATATGATCATGTACACCGGCCAGCTGGTATTTGCACGTGCATGCACTCCAGAAACTGGAAAGCTAGGTGGCCGGTGCGTATGTGTGCGCCAGAAACCAAAGATCATCTTCCCGGGGCGCACATGCGCTCCAGGCGGTTCCTCTTCTGATTTCCAGCACATGCTCCCATTTCAGCACTCGGTGCCAAAAAGGTTCGCCAACACTAAGATAAGAGCCTCAGATAGCTCAACTGGCTGAATAGCCTGTTATTAACATCCAGCTGCCTGCAATTTCTGCGAGTTCAATCCTAGCCAGGCTCAAGGTCGACTCAGCCTTCCATCCTTTCTAAGGTAGGTAAATTGAGGACCCAGTTTGTGGGGGCAATAAGATGACTTTCTATAAATATACCAAAGTATGAAGACTATTGCTTAACGCATTGTAAGCCACCCTGAGTCTCCGGAGAAGGGTGGCATATAAATCTAATTAAAAAAAGAAAGGAAGGAAGGAAGGAAGGAAAGAAGGAAGGAAGGAAGGAAGGAAGAATGGAAAGAAAGAAAGAGGAAGGAAGGAAGGAAGGAAAGAAGAAAGAAAGAAAGAAAAACATTCAGCTGCCTGCAATTACTGTAAATTCGAATCTCACCAGGCTCAAGGTTGACTCAGCCTTCCATCCTTTCTAAGGTAGGTAAATTGAGGACCCAGTTTGTGGGGGCAATAAGCTGACTTTGTATAAATATACAAAAGTATGAAGGCGATTGCTTAATGCATTGTAAACCGCCCTGAGACTCCGGAGAAGGGTATAAATCTAATTAAAATAAAAAAATAAAAAATAAAAATACTGCCCTAGAGTCAGCAATGACTAACAGAGTAAAATCTATAGGGGCTCCTTTCCAATCTTTAACCCAGATAATCTTTAAAGTTCTGTGTGCACATTGTTGGAATGAAATATTTATTTATCTATTTATCTAACTTATATATCTGCCCATCTCAGCAAAAGTGACTCTGGGCAGAGTATAACAAAGCTAAAACAGTAACAATATATATAAAACCACTTATGATTAATTGTGAAAAAAATATTTAAAAATTATTTTAAAAAAAGAACAGAACAAGAAAATATGCAGACAACGTATTTGCATGAATGAATTAATCAGAATAGAGCTGGAAGGGACCTTGGAGGTCTTCTAGTCCAACCCCCTGCTCAATCAAGAGACCCTATACCAGGGGTCGGCAACCTTGCACACTCAAAGAGCCATTTGGACCCGTTTCCTACAGGAAAAAAAAAACACTGGGAGCCACAAAACCCTTCCTGTGCCTGACTATTTCTTGAGCGACCACAAAACCAGCATATGTAGTTGAATTAAACGTTCTGTTTTCTTCTGAAACTTTTCTTTGCTTGGATTTATCCATGGTTGGCCTACCAGAGGTTGAAAAGCTCAATTAATCGAGTGCCGGTGGGTGTTGCACATTGGTGGTTGTGATGCATATTTTGAATGCCAGGGAGCTGCAGCAGAGGGGTGAAAGAGCCACATGCGGCTCCAGAGCCGCAGGTTGCTGACCCCTGCCCTATACCATTCTGGACAAATGGCTGTCCAGTTTTTTCTTAAAACCCTGCAGTGTTGAAGCACCCATAATTTCTGGAGTTATGGGTGCTTCAACACTGATTAATTGTTCTCACTGTCAGGAAATTTCTCCTTAATTCCAGGTTGCTTCTCTCCTTGATTAGTTTCTGTCCATTGTTTCTTGTCCTGCCCTCAGGTGCTCTGGAGAAGAAGTTGACCCCCTTAACTACTTGGAGTTTGCATTTGATTTTCTGAGCTTGGAGGAAATAGATTTCATTTTCTTGCAGATAGGGTACTAAATGTGGCTTGTTTTGTGGTCTGCTGTTTTGTTGCGTGCTTTTGTTTTTTGCTAAAGCCAGAAAAATAATTTGCTGTTATTTCTTCTATCAAAGTGGAAAAACAACTCATACATCATCATTACATAGGATGGCTTCTACATGCTAGTCAACTCATAGGTTCTCAAATTAGCCTATTACTTTAAGCCCTGTTATCATTGGTAAATAAACTGGGATGCCAACAATTCATTTCTTCAAGGACACAATTAGTTCCTCTTGCTGAATGAGCTAATAAATTAAGAGGAAATATGATACAATATCTTGAATTCTGGTTTATGGTTTATGAACTAGGATCTCAAACCAGATCCAGGTCTTTCTTCTTTCAAACTGATTTTTTTTTTAAAATTTGATTTATATGCCGCCCTTCTCCGGAGACTCAGGGCGGCTTACAATGCGTTAAGCAATAGCCTTCATACTTTTGTATATTTATACAAAGTCAGCTTATTGCCCCCACAAACTGGGTCCTCAATTTACCCACCTTAGAAAGGATGGAAGGCTGAATCGACCTTGAGCCTGGCTAGGATTGAACTCACAGAAATTACAGGCAGCTGGTGTTAATTGCTGCCTTTAGTAGGAGGCATTAGCCCCCTACGCTACACAGGCTCGGTTTAGAAACCATGACTTAAGATGTCCAAATAATAAATGCGTATTCTTGAATGACATATCCCACAAAAGATCTTTTTGCTGGGGGAAGAGAAAATATAAAGTTGGAGCAAATGCTTTGAGAGAGAGAGAGAGAGAGAGAGAGAGAGAGAGAGAGAGAGAGAGAGAGAGAGAGAGAGAGAGAAAGAGAAATTTATATCCTCTGTTGGACTTTGAATTTGAGCTTGTACTCTGATTGGTTGTCAGACTCCCATGGGGCTATGCAGGGATAACTTTGCAGGTTGTCTTTTGAGTCCAAAGCTTGGTTGAGCCTTGCTGGGTGATACAATCTCCCCAGGTGCCATGTGGTGAGTTCTGTTGCTAGATGGGTAGAGGGCTAATCCTACCTTTGTTGGATCTTGGGTGAGGGCATTTGCTTATGAATAGACCTAGCTATCTCTTTTATCTCTTAAGTGCTGACATCCGCTGTGGGCTATTGAGGAGGGTGAGGGACTATTAAAAGTGAGTCTGCTTCCTACCTAAAAAACTCGTTTCTCCATTTCTCATCCAGGGAGGTATAATATCCTGTCTTTTTAATATTTCCTAGAATATTTCATTCTTCTAGGAGAGGGATGGGTGTGAACTTCCTACACACCAGGGGTGAAATGCAGCCAGCTGCATCGTGCTCATGGAAGTACTTAGCTTTCCTACCGGCTCTATCCAGTGCACATTAGTGAGCCAATAGGAAAGGAAAGTACATTTTACCCCTGCTACACACCTTTGTCCTCAGAGTGACCCTTAGAAACAATTCCCTTCGTTTAACAGGAGCCCCCATGTTTGAGCCGCTCCCCGAATGCTGCAGCTGGAAAAGCCCTTTTCCTGTATGCAGAAAAGGTCCGTTTGCGTCCCCTTTGCCTATTAGCTATTCATGGCATAAACCAAGTCCCCGATTTTCTGTTTGAACAATGCAATGAGTTTATTTTACTCTTTTGACCTTAAATAACCAACTGATCTTGCAAGGAGAGAAGCCGGAATAACAATACGGTTTAATCAAAAACTTGACTTCCCGCTGCCTCCGTCAGCTTCTTGCCTTGTTCTTTATAAATGTTTCCGTTGGTGAAATATTTAGTTCACCTTGTTCTTCTCACTGGGAGGTCTCCGAAGCAGGGACTTTAATTGTGAGAACAAATTTTCCAGGACACTTTCTTTGCCTTCAGGGTCTCCCTTGGAGAAAAGGTCTTTTGCGGTGCTTTGGGAATTCTGCTGAATTCCAACACGTTCCCCATATAACTACAGTAGAGATGTTGTTTCTTAATCCCTAGGCAGCAGAAGGTGTTGTTGTGTGAAGGCCAGTGATCATTGCACAGCAAAGATACTTGTCCCGTGCGGAATATTTGCAAGGGGAAATATTTGCAAAAAAAAAAAAAAAGGAAAGCAAAACAAATTGCAAAAAGGAAAAAAGAATGCATCCATGAACAACCAACTAGCGGTCAGAAGAGCGATCAAAACTCCTTAATTTCACAACACATGGACAGACTTAACAAGGATTTCAACTGGGACACTGAGCACCCTAGACCAAGCCAAGTCCCAAAAACGCTAGGGAATTTCTAGAAGCCTTGCACTCTGACAAATTAAAAGAGGTAAAGGATCTCCTCGCACATATGTGCTAGTCGTTCCTGACTCTAGGGGGCGGTGCTCATCTCCGTTTTAAAGCCGAAGAGCCACCGCTGTCTGAAGATGTCTCCGTGGTCATGTGGCCGGCATGACGTAATGCCAAAGGTGCACGGAATGCTGTTACCTTCCCACCAAAGGTGGTCCCTATTTTTCTACTTGCATTTTTTTACGGGCTTTCGAACTGCTAGGTTGGCAGAAGCTGGGACAAGTAACGGGAGCTCACCCTGTTATGCGGGCGGGCGAAAAACAAACCTACCGGAAGTTTGGGAAGACTGGAAACAGGCCCGCTTCCGACCTCCAGAGGGCCTCCAGAGCCTGGAGAGGCTGTTTTTGCCCTCCGGGAGGCTTGAGGAAAGCCTCTGGAGCCCGGGGAGGGCAAAAACTCCCTCCCCCCCCCCCCCACTGTGGTGCAGGAGGCCAACTAGGCCACGCCCACCCAGCAACCGGGCAAAGAACCCCTTGCTAAAATTTTTGAAGCCCACCCATGACCCAGATGAACAGAGGTTAACTCCAAGACTAACATCAGACCAACAATCCCGTAAACAATACCACGATCAAGAAACTGCCAAAGCAGCCAATAGTAAACAGCCAAAGAAATTCTCCCAGCAACAGTGCCAGGGCAAGCAACCAGAATGAAAACTAAGAGCAAACTCCATTCCTTCCCTGCACTGATGATGTAACCTAGTTTGGTTAATGAGATGTCTGCAAAAAAATCACCAAGCTCAGGACCTCTCAAAGGGAAATTGGCAGGATAAATGATGGCTCCCCAAAGGATCCAATTTTCTCTCAATGGTCGGGTTCACCCCGACAAATAAACCATAAAGGAATTTGAGTTTTTCTTAGCAAAATGCGGCACAACTGGCTATTGAAATGAGCAAACATGGGTTTATGGCTTAACCGTGGGTTGTTGTGTCTGTTGTCGAGTATGACGTATTCATTGAATCACTGTTTAAATAACCATGGTTCAGAGTACCATCTAAACCCAGTCTGTATTTAGTCTTTTTTTCTTTGGAGCTGAGATGGGGAAGGAAAGGATTCCAGCAGAAAAGAGGATTTGGGAGAAATTCTTTTGAGTGAATGGACCATGGCATTCTTACACTTGCTCAATGTTTAAGAGGCCACTAAGGGCTGTGTGAATATTCCGTCATTCCAGGTAGCATCTGGTCTTACATAGTGGAGAAAAGAGGTATGTGCAACCTACATCATAAAAATGATGTATGATAAAAATGTAGGAAGCTGCCGAAGAATGACGCAAGCATTGTCTTCACATCATGGGTGTGATGACATCATGATGCACTGAGCATCTTCTTGATTTTATTCTAGATCAGATGTCTTCCTTGGTGGCCTGCTCACATTTTCTCAGGGCTGAGGAAGGACATCAGAAGTGGACTTCTTATAGGAGAAGAGCATTTTAGGTTTGGAGCAGCCACGGAGGGTCAGAAAAGCCCCAAAAATATTCCTAGTGACAGCTGCTTCCCGCAAAACATTGATGCCAAAACACCAATGGGAAAGACATTCTCAAGTTCTTAGAAGAATAGGAGAAAAACAGAAGCATCTTTCTCAGAAGCATCTTTGAGAAGTTGCAAGACTGATTTCAGTACTCTAGTACTTTGTTGACTTCACCTCACCTCTCATCCTTTCCTCTAAAAACCTGCTGCCCTGCACCCTCCCACGCACCATCCTGAGGTTGTTTTCTTCCACATCCTAACCTTTCTTCTCTCAGTTTGGTCATTAGCACCCGTAATAACCCAGGTAGAGAGCAATTAGCATCCCTGAAAGAAAAGAAAAATCACACCAGAAGTCTTTGTTGGTAATGTTAAAAGCATCTTCTTTCATATCATTATAAATTAGACTCCCCCCAACTCCACTCCACTCTAGCCTTGGGGGTATTGTGAACGTGCCTGAGACTCCTGGACTCATGGACTCCTGTAGATTTCCATATACAGGACATGACTATCAAATCTAATATATATGTGGGTGTGTGTACACACATACACACATACACACACACACACACATATATATATATGCAGGTACAATGTGTGTGTGTGTGTGTGTGTGTACTTCTTTTAGCCAGGTTTTTCCTACGTAACCAAGATTTTTCTGCAGCCCTAGTTGACTGAAATCACATCCACTACATTCTGGGCTTTTTTTCTTCTGGCAGCCAGCAGGCCCTATGCTGTCCATTGGGAGACTTAAATAGATCTATTTCTGGCTCAGTAGTCTTCATCAGTAAGCCACACCCACATCTTATGTATCCTCCCTGTAAAGGTACAATATGTATTTTCTTACTTTTCGTAGGATTTATGTGTGTTTTTCTTTTAGCCAGGTTTTTCCTACGTAACCAAGATTTTTCTGCAGCCCTAGTTGAGTGAAATCACATCCACTACATGTGGATGCAAGATGTGGGTGTGGATTACTGATGAAGGCTAACGAGCCAGAAATAGACTTATTTAAGTCTCCCAATGGGCAGCATGGGGCCTGCTGATGGCCAGAAGAAAATAAGCCCAGAATGTAGTGGATGTGATATAATGGAGACTTTACAGTATCCTTCCCCTGGAGTGAGGTGGGAATGGAGGTTTTTTTTTAAATTTATATGCCGCCCTTCTCCGGAGACTCAGGGCGGCTTACAATGCGTTAAGCAATAGCCTTCATACTTTTGTATATACCTGCTTAGTAGGGCTTTCGGCCCCCCCTAAGCAGTGTTCTTTTTTATACAAAGTCAGTTTATTGCCCCCACAATCCAGGTCCTCATTTTACCTACCTCAGAAGGATGGAAGGCTGAGTCAACCTTGAGCCTGGTGAGATTTGAACTCGCAGTAATTGCAGGCAGCTGGTGTCATTTTAACACCACTTTAAGCTGCTGCGCCACCAAGGCTCTTTCAGTATACTCTTTTACAGTATCCTTCCCCTGGAGTGAGGTGGGAATGGAGATTTTACAGTATCCTTCCCCTGCCACGCCCACCAAGCCACACCCACAGAAGTGAGAATATTCCAGCAGGCAGGTGCTGCAGTAGAGAAGGCACATCTCCAGGTTCCTGCCAGCCGACATTCCTTGGAATGGACTGTTCCCCCCCTCCCCATTTTATGTTCTTCTGCACCAGATGTTTAGCACGCGGGTGAATGCCTATAGCGAGCGACGGCGGATTAATTGCAAGCATTGCCCTTACATTGGTGAATAATCAGCTTCGTATCCAGGATCCACCTGAGCGGTTAGAAATGTTTTACTGAAATCCTGGTGTATTTTTAACGAGAGATGAATACGTACTCTTTGCAGAGGGAACCGTCTTCTCTGAAATCAATAATCAGGCACTCAAACCTAGAGACTGAAAGATGTGCATGTCCCCTTATTATTGTTCTTATTAATTTTATCACCTTTTGTCTCCCTCATCCTAAACCAGGGGTTTGTTTGTTTGTTTGTTTGTTTGTTTGTTTATGTGATTTATATGCCGCCATTCTCCCAGAGGGCTCAGGGCGGCTTACATAAACAATCATAAATACAAATCACAATAAACACATTAAAATGAATTAAAATCCGTATTAAAATCATTCTAAAAAGGAAACTATACAACCCCACAATCGAAATATTGTTTAAACAGCCACGTCTTTAATCCATGGCGAAAGGAGAGGAGGTCGGGGGCTGTCCTGAAGTCAGTGGGCAGACTATTCCAGAAGGTCGGAGCTCCGACAGAGAAAGCCCTCCCCCTGGGGGCCGCCAGCCGACATTGTTTGGCTGACAGCACCCTGTTTGCAACCTTAAGCACTCAAAGAGCCCTTTGGACCTGTTTCCCACAGAAAAGAAAACACCGGGAGCCACAAAACCCTTCCTGTGCCTGACTATTTCTTGAGTGGCCACAAAACTAGCACTTGTAGTTGAATTAAACGTTCTGTTTTCATCTGAAACTTCTCTTTTCTTGGATGTATCCATGGTTGGCCTACTGGGGGTTGAAAAGCTCAATAAATTGTGTGCCGGCAGGTGTCGCACATTGGCGGTTGTGACGCATATTTAGAGTGCCAGGGAGCCGCAGCAGAGGGGTGAAAGAGCCACATGCGGCTCCAGAGCTGCAGGTTGCTGACCTCTGTCCTAAACCTTACCTCTCCATACTTGATAGCAACTGGAGGATTAGTTGTTGTTTTTTTTCCTTAAAAAAAACATTTTTTAAAAAAGAAGTTTTGCTGTGTGCTTTTAGGAAAGAACAACACACACAAAACAAACCCCCAAAGGAGAATCTTTCCTGCAAAATAGTCCTCGGCTTCTCTGTTTTGTTTATGAATCTCTCTGAGTGTTGAAAAACAAAACAAACAAATAAAAATGCAGTGATGTCTCTTGTAATTCTCAAGCAAGGAAAGCTTTGAGAGTTGTAAGTTATAAAGTCTAATGCAGAGGTCTTCAAACTTGGCCGCTTTAAGACTTGTGGACTTCAACTCCCAGAATTCTCCAGTCAGCGTAGCTTCCCACTTTGCTATTCTGTAATATTCTTTTCCTGTTAATTCACATTGTTTAATAAATTAGAAGTAGATTATCCCTGATAACGCTAGAAGGTCCCTGAAGTGTCTAGGCCTCTTAGTCCAGAGGTCTTCAAACTTGGCCGCTTTAAGGCTTGTGGACTTCAACTCCCAGAATTCTCCAGCTGGCTAATGAAAACTTTTGGGAATGGTTCATCCTAGGTCAAAATAGTCAAGATGGCAGCCTCAACTGCACAATCAAAATCCTATCCCATTTTTATATGGGTAAAATAATTGTTGCCTCCCTGTGGAGTTAGAACATAGAATAATAGGTTTGGAGGGGGAATTAAGAGGTCTTCTAGTCCAACCCCTTGCTCAATCAACCCCTTGCTTCTACCATTCTGGGCAAATGGTTGTCCAGTGTATTTTTGAAAGCCTCCAATGATGGAGCACCCACAACTTTGGGAGGCAAGCTATTCCATTAATGAATAGTTGTTACTGTCAGGAAACAACTGACAGTTGAGTTTGACAAACCCCCCCCCCCCCACTCCAAATCTAATGGTACCAAATTAAGACTGAAAAATTAAAAATGTCTACTAGAAGGCCACAAAGTTTTCAAACTTTTTATAACTCATTGCTGACCCCTTGTGGTCATCTGAATTTTGGCAGTACAGATGCGGCTGCCCAAACAAATCTGCTAACTGACCAAATCATTGCAGAGGATTGGATTTTAAATTTGCTTCCTGGATCAGTTTCGATCCACTTTGTAATGGATTTAGGGACTGACCTTAGGAAGAGACACGGCCAAGGAAATGGTCAACTAAGAGGCAGCTGAGTCTGCAGAAGGAGTGTGGGCTGTCAAGCTGCAGGATAATCGGGGAGATCCAGGCCGTTCAAATGTGTATCAAGATTTATTGCAAGCTTAAGCTCGCTACAAGAATCTGAACTACTAACAGTCAAGCGAAATTAGCGGGAGATAAGAATAGAAGGAATTCAAGGTGGGCTGGACTTCTTGGCATGAAGGGATTCATGACACATTTAACCCCTCCTTCAAGCTCAGCCTGATCATTTCCTACATGGACATGGCAAACTTCTCAGAAGGGACTCTCCCTAGTTTCTTGGGTTGTGTTGTGGCTCCGTTCCCTGAGCCTGGATTATTAGCAGGAGAGGACTCCGAGAGTGAAGGAGAGGAGTTGGCAAGGCCTCCCTCTCCAGGACCCTCCTCTCTGGCAATGCCTTCGGAGGACACCAAAGGCCAAGAGATAGGCCCGGGGCCAAGCACGTCCACGCAGCCACAGGTGGACAATAATGAGGAAGATGAGTCTTGGCTGGACCCTCGACAGTGTCGCAGAGATAAGCACATGCAGCAGAGGAAGAGTCGTGCCAGGGATTCGACTGAGTCACTGGACCACACCCCACAGGGTATAAAAGGGGGTGTGGTGGCCATTCAAGCTCTATGACGAGCAAAAACTGGAAATAACTCATCCTCTCTGTGTTGCTGGAACTTTGCCTGACTTATCGGACTGAATTCAGACTAATCTCTTTGTTATTGTGATATTGTTTTGGTGTTCCGAACGAAGGGGAAACTCCTTCCTTGTGAGTAAAGATTATTGGCAGCCAGCCACTGGGTTGCTGCCAACTTTGTCATCAAAGAATCTTTCGTGTGTTGGCTTATTAACTCTTGGCCGTCTGTGGGGGTGCGTGTGTGAGGTGGGGACAGAACAGGTTGTAAAGGTGAGGGGGAAGAGATATATTTTCAGATTTACAAGGTTGATGCTAACCTTGTGAAGTAGTCCAGACAGGAAGCACAGATGAATTAATTCTACTTTATTATAAGGTTACAATAACACAATCTTGTTCTCATTTTCAAAACCTGCAAGTGAAAGATGTCAGCGTTCCAGAACGACCCAACTCCCATTAAAAACTCCAAGACAATCTTCATCTCAAAATCTTCATTTATTGGAATAGGTATACTGGCACATTTGGGAAAACCTAAATCTGAGAGTTCTGGGTTTTCCCTCAATAAATCAAAACCCCCAAATCCAGCCCCTGCACCCATCAGTCCATCACGTGGCCCAATCACCCACCGTCCCAACTTGAGGCCCCACTGTAACCACTCCTCCTCCAGATGCAGGAGCACCTTGACGTTGACCAAAAAGAAGAATTCTATTATGTTGAACAAATCCCCCCTCCTACTTTCCCAAGCGCAAGGAGGTGGCCGCATGGAAGCTGCCGAGGTTGATATGGCTTCCAAAGCTGATAAAAGGCTCATAGGCATTTGACATTGCCTCTCGTTTGGTGTATAGTTTAACAAGAACTTGATAGAGCAAGAATCGTGTTGTTGTTTTTTATTCCCCAGGCCAACCTATTCTTCTGTCTTTTTTTTCCCTTTGCTTTTTGCTTTCTCCTTTGAGTGGGAACAAAATTTGGACCTGGGAGAAAACCTTCTTAGGAGATACAAGGGGTCTTCCATGTTTAGAATCTCATTAGTGAGGAAGTAGTGAAAGAGTAAATTGGGATGAATAGTAGCCCTGCTCTTGAAATCCTTGCTATGATTTCCTATTGCATTATTTGAGACGTGGATGTGGCCCTTTCTCTTCTTCTCTCCTTTAAAAATGTAGTTAGTTTAGTTATTTGAAAGAGATGGGTTGTCCCTCTGGCTTCCAGAGGCTTTGCAAAGAGGTTTTATTAGGAGGATTCCTTTCACAGCCTTTTGGTAAAAATATAAAAGGAATTAGGTTGGCTCAGAAAAGTAAGGCTATAACTGAGAGGCAAAACACCAGATGAGCTTTCAATAGTAGTCCAGCTCCCGTAGCTTTAAGGAATGAAGACATGTAGACTTCAACTCCCAGAATTCTCCAATCACCATGGGTGGTTAGGGAATTCTGGGACTTGGAGTCCACCCTTCTTAAAATTGCCAAGGTTGAGAAACACAGCTCTAAGGGAAATCCAATGCAAACTTCAGGTAGCCC
Organism: Masticophis lateralis; assembly: GCA_030761175.1. Lineage (NCBI taxonomy): Eukaryota > Metazoa > Chordata > Lepidosauria > Squamata > Colubridae > Masticophis > Masticophis lateralis. The sequence goes on along the minus strand of JAUDYJ010000012.1, from coordinate 21,048,976 downwards.
TTAACTTACCACCAATTGTTTAGTAACCGTTCAAAGTTACCAAAGGCACTGAAAAAAGGGACCATTTTTCACACAACAATCTTCGTAGCATCTCCCTGGTCATGTGATCAAAATTTGGGCACTTGGCAACCAGCATGTATTTACAATGGTTGCACTGTCCCGGGGTCATGTGATCCCGCTTTGCCAGCGGGCATCCGACAAGCCAAGTCCATTCAGGAGGCCAGACTCACTTAACGGCCCCATGAGTCACTTGACTGCAGTAATTTGCTTAACAACTGTGGCCAAAAAAAATGGATGGATGGATGGATGGATGGATGGATGGATGGATGGATGGATGGATGGATAGATAGATAGATAGATAGATAGATAGATAGATAGACAGATGATGATAGATAGATAGATAGATAGAGAGAGAGAGAGAGAGAGAGAGAGAGAGAGAGAGAGAGATAATAGATGTGTTGTAAGAAACATCCTTGTAGGTTCTGCTCCAAGTGGGGACAAAGACACTGGAGACATGGAGACTGCTTGGAAAGATGGTTTAATGGTGGACAGGATCACATGGCTTGAGTTCCTGAACAGAAAAGGCAGGGCAGATACAGGGAGTTCTCAGGTTTTATGCTCTCTCTGGCTTTGAACTTCCTGGGGCCCAGAAAGAGTATTCTGATTGGTTGTCAGACTCCCAGGGGGTGGGGGTCTTAGCAAGCCTTGCTGGCTGATGGTCACGTGTGCTTCCCAGGTCACATGTGGTGAATTTCTGCTACTATTGTGTAGAGGGCTAATCCTATCTTGCTGGATCTTTGGCAATTCCTACTATGGCTGTGCCTGAAGGAGGTAGATCTTTGATATGTAGAATAGACTGGCTCAGGCCTTAATGGCCCATTGACAAAGGGTGGGGGCAGGAAGATGGGAGCAGCTTCAAAATATGCTTATCCATTTCTCATCCAGGAAAATATAATATTCTGCCTTTAATATTTCCTAAAAATATTTCATTCTTCTAGGACAGGGGTGGGTGCTAACTTCCTACAGATGGATAGATGGATGGATGGATGGATGGATGGATGGATGGATGGATGGATGGATGGATGGATGGATAATAGATAGATGGATGGAAGTATGGATGGATAGATAGATGGATAGATAGATAGATAGACAGATGATTAATAGATAGATGATAGATGGATGGATAGATGGATGGATGGATGGATGGATGGATGGATAGATGATAGATGAATAGATGGATGGATAGATAGATGATAGATAGATAGATAGATAGATAGATAGATAGATAGATAGATAGATAGATAGATAGATAATGGATGGATGGATGGATGGATGGATAGATGATAGATGATAGATGATAGATGATAGATGATAGATGATAGATGATAGATGATAGATGATAGATAGATAGTGTTGGAAGGAATGTCCTTCTGGGTTCAATTCCAAGTGGGGAGAAAGACACTGGAAACATGGAGAGTGATTGGAAAGAAGGTTTAATGATGGACAGGAATCACGTGGCTTGAGTTCATGAACAGAAAAAGTGATCACATGCTTCAAGATGTTGGGTGAAGAAAAAAAAGGGCCAAGATACTGAGATTGCCTGAGTTTTATACCCTCTGTTCGACCCCACTTTAGTGTTTCCTCTTCCTGTGTAAGAAATCTTATCCCATTGGCTGTCAGACTCCCAGGGGGCAGGGGTCTTGGCTAACTTTGTAGACTTTGTCTGTGTCCCAGGTATGTTTGAGTGCTGGCTGATATAATCTTCCCAGGTGCTATGTGGTGAATTTCTGTTGCTAGGTGGGTCCTATTATGTCTTTTGTGTTGCAGATGAGCTGGCTCAGGCCTTAATGGCCCCTTGATAATGGTGGGGGGAATGAGTTTCTGCCTCCCTTTTAGGGGGAAATATTCTGCCCTTTAATATTTCCTAAAATATTTCATTTTCTAGGAGAGGGGTGGGTTTTAACTTCCTACATTAGATAGATAGATAGATAGATAGATAGATAGATAGATAGATAGATAGATAGATAGATAGATAGAGACAGACAGACAGACAGACAGACAGAATGATAGAAGGATGATAGATGATAGATGCAATCAAGGTCACGACATGCAACCCCAGCTGAGATTTCCCCTTCCCCCCCCTTTTTTTTTGACACTCTTGTTTAGCAACCTGGCGCAGTAGAGGTAAACCTGTTTGTGGTTTGGATTGTCCTTTGATGCCAAAGAATTTGCAGATCGGGGAGGGGAGCCGAGCCCCAGTGGAAAAAGTCTCTTTCAGATCAATGCAGTCGGCTAAAATCCCAGAGAAAACAATTAACTTCGATCAAGCCTTCATCTGGCCCAGATGGAATCCTCAACTGCTGCAGGGTGGGGGGAAGCATTACATATCAGTCTATTTATGGCAAGAGCCTTAAAATAGCTGTAACATTTCTCTGGCTTTTTTCCCTTGGGCTTTATGGATCTTTGCCTGAATTATGTATGGCTCCTCTTTTTGTTCCGTCCCCAAAGCCAACCCTTTTCTCTCAAACACGCAGCACTGATTGAGTTGCTAAACTTCCCAGGGGGAAAAAAAAGGAAAGAAAAGGTAGAGAGATGAAAGAGAGCAAAATAATCACCATATGCAACCCAGCTGTTGATTAATTCGGGCAAATGGAAGAGGAATCCAAAATGGTTTATTGCCAGAGAGAAGTTAATCTGGATAATGCCGGAGGCCTATCCAAGTGGAATATGATCAATCACAATAGAGCTGGAAGCAGTGGTGGGATTCAGCCGGTTCGCACCACTTCAGGAGAACCGGTTGTTAACTTTCTGAGCAGTTTGGTGAACTGGTTGTTGGTAGAAATCATTAGGGCAGAGAACTGGTTGTTAAATTATTTGAATCCCACCACTGGCTGGAAGTGGTGGGATTCAAATAATCTCACCACTTGACCCCTGAACTAGACAACTGGACATTGTCTAATTCAGGGGTCACCAACCTTTTGGACCTCAGGGACTACTAAATTCATAATTTTAAATCCCGTGGACCACTAATATATTTTTTTTAACTAGATTTATATGCCGCCCTCCGCTGAAGACTCAGGGCGGCTTACAATGCGTTAAGCAATAGACTTCATACTTTTGTATATTTTTTATCCAAAGTCAGTTTATTGCTATTTAGCCTGTTGAGCTATCTGAGGCTCTTGATCTGCTTAATGACCAGCTGGGTGGGCATGGCTAGGTGGGCACGTTGGACTAGATGACCTCCAAGGTCCCTTCCACTCTGTTACTGTTACTGTTACTAGTTAAGAACCGGAGAGGGAGAGAAAGCATTAAGATGTCTGAAACTGGGAATGGCCATCTCTGTGGGTCATTTGTGGAAGGCGGCCCCGATGCCGTGTAATTTTATAAATCGCCTTCCCCAAATTGAGGTTAAAATGTTAATGACATTTTTAAATATTTTTTTTTTTGCACCTGGGATTAAAGATTCTCTCTGAGGCGCTGCGGTCGGGGCCTCTTTTCATGCCCTCTCCGAGACTTTGCAAGGGGCGCCAAATCCGCAGCCGTGTTTCTGGAAGGGCGAGCGTCGTGGCAAGAGGGTCATTCGAACATCTTCACAGGGAGGATAATATGGGACAAATGGAGAGAGGGAGGGACTAGCGATCCGGAAGACGAGGAGCCTCTTTGGAGAAGTGTGGGATTAGGCCAGAGGCCTCTGTGTAGGTCAAAAAAGTCAAAAGGGGGGCCACGTCTGTGCAATGAATGCCCTGCCATTTCAATGAGCTTATTTTGAAAGTTAGGGTGGATGGAGGAGTCAGTTCAATACATATTTGTTCTGCCCTTTCACCAGTCAAAGGGCAGGGGTTTTGATGGCACAGTTGCCCGCCTGCCATCTTGACTTTCTTGCCCTCCTCAAGACATCTACAGCTTAGACTCTTATTTTCCATTAAAATGAAAGCAATCCTTCTAAACCTTTCAGCTTATTTTTTCCTCCCACAATGGAGGTTGAGTTCAGGCAATATCTGAGTGTGCAGGCGGTATTTTGAACCGCAAACCAACGAAAGGAGCTGGCGTCTGAGCTTTTTCTTTTTTTAAAAAAAAATTAAATCGTTTTGATTGATGCTATTCTTCCTTTGAGAGATAGCTGTAATTTTTTCCAAATTTCCAAATCTTTCTTTATCTGTGATATTAGTTTGTTGTAGTTATCCCCTTTAATTGACAAACATTTAGCTGATAGTCAGATTCCGAGATATTTTACTTTTTTGGTCATTTGAATGCCCATTTTGTCTTCCAGTTCATTTTCCTGTTTTTTAGTGAGGTTTTTCGTTAATGCCTTTCTTTTGAATGTATTGATTTTTGAGTCCCGCTACTCTACCATATTCTTCTATTTGTTGTATTAATTTGGGTCCTGTCTATATTGGTTGCTCTAAAATAAATACTAAATCATCCACAAATGCTTGGACTTTATACTCTTCTTTTTTTTATTTTCAAGCCTTTTATTTCATGTTCACCTCTTAATTTTAATTAATAGTACTTCTAATGTTAATATAAATAATAAGGGTGATAGGGAGCACCCTTGTCTTACTCCCTTTGGTATACTGAATTTCTCAGTAGTTGTAAAATTTTCTCTTTTTTTTGTTTTTTAAAAAAAACTTTAATTTTTGGAGGAGAAGAAAAATGAGGAAGAAAAATAGGGGGAAATGATAGAAACATTAAAAAGTAAAGAAAGAATTTGTTTAAGCATAAAAATTAAGAAATCGTTATGAATGACGAGAAATATATTGTAAATAAAATGAAGGGGACAAGTAGTAAATTGGAATAATACAAAGAGAACTAAGGGGAAATTGTGAGTAACAAAGAAAGACCATCGCGAAATAGCTGTAAAAATAGTATTCATATATATGTGGCATGTCCTGTATTGTTATATTATGTTATAAAAATAATAAAAAGGGGGGGAATCTCAATAATAATAATAATAATAATAATAATAATAATAATAATAATAATAATAATAATAATATTTTAAAAAATAAATCCAGCCAAACCGAACATAGCAATACGCAGAACCGAACTGCAGATACGCAGACTTCGGATCTTTTTGCTGCCCTGAGTAGGCAGGTTGTGTGAATTTGTGCCGCCCACTAGGTAGGACAAACATGTGATTGGGTAGTTGTGATGAAGGATGGGAGAAGCAGGGTACGTCTAGTCAACCACAACCAGAGAGAGGCTGAAATGATCAAACATGCATTACCCACAGAACATAGTCATGTTTGCATCACAATCTTACAATTCATGTTTCATCGCAACCACTCATATGTGTTGTGGGCAATCTTTGTGTGAGTGTGACGGTATCTGTGAATGTGTGGGTGGGTGGGTGGGTGTGTGCACACACCTATAATACTGCATCCATTTTTGGTCACCTCACTTTAAAAAAGATATTGAGATTCCAGATTGTGCAGAGAAGAGCAACCAGGATGATGAGGGGACTGGAGGCTAAAACATACAATGATCGGTTGCAGGAACTGAGCACGGCTAGTCTAGTGAAGAGAAGGACCAGGGGAGACAGGATAGTAGTCTTCCAATACTTGAGGGACTGCCACAGAGAGGAGGGGGTCAACCTATTTTCCAAAGCATACAAAGGCCAGACAAGGAAGAATGGATGGAAACTGACCAAGGAGAGATTCAACCTAGAAATGAGGAGGAACTTTCTGACAGTGAGAACAATCAACCCATGGAACAGAAGTTGCCTTCAGAAGTTGTGGGAGCTTCTTCGCTGGAGACTTTCAAGAAGAGACTGGACTGCCATCTGTCAGAAATGGTGTAGGGTCTCCTGCTTGGGTGGAGGGTTGGACTAGAATTCTCACTAGATGACTACAAGGTCCCCTCCAACTCTGATAATCTGATCTGACCTTCAAGTCAGTGTTGAGTCCTAACAACTTCTTTTACTAGTCCCTCAATTTTCTCAGTAAAGTTTTTCAGAAGTTGTTTGCCATTGCTTCCTTCCTAGGGTTGAGAGAAAGTGGCTGACCCAAGATCACCCAGTTGGCTTCACATCTAAAGTGGGATTAGAACTCATAACCTCTGGTTTCTGGCTTGGAGCCTTGAAGTACTACACTAAACTGACTTTCTACTGGACATATTTCTGTAAAAAGTTTGAAGTTAAAAAGAAAGAGGTAACCAACTCCGGTCAGGTTACAGTGTTAAAATTTTGCTATTTATAAGAAATCTTCAATTATGACAACTCACTTAACAACTCATGAAACTTATGATGGATTCAAAAAAAAGTTATGACCGATCCTCAAAGTTACAACTGCTATACCAGCCCCACAGTCACATGTTTGCATTCTGTGTATTTGGCAATTGGCTTGCATTAACAGCCATTATTTAATGACCATTGTAAAAAAATTGTCATGAAATTAAATCTGGTCATGTGGTTCCACGATTTACAACTGAAATTCTGATCACAAATCAACTTGTAAGTCTAAGATCTTATTTCTCCAGATACTGTAAGCAGTTTCTTCTCTTCTCTTCATTTTCCTTTTCTTCTCTTTTTTCTCATCTCCATTTTTCTTCTCTTCGTTTTCCCTTTCTTCTCTTTTTTTCTCCTCTCCATTCTCCTCTCCATTCTCCTCTCCCTTCCCCCTCCCCTTCCCTCCCTTTCCTCCTCTTCATTCTTTTTCTTTTCCCTTTCTTCTCTTTTTTCTCATCTCCATTCTTCTCTCCTCTCCTTTCCCCCCTTCCCTCCCTTTCTCTTCTCTTCATTCTTTTTCTTCTTTTCAATCTCCTTTTCTTCTCTTTTTCTCATCTCCATTCTTCTCTTCTCTTCTCTTCTCTTCTCTTCTCTTCTCTCTTCTCTTCTCTTCTCTCCTCTCCTCTCCTCTCCTCCCCCTCCCCTCCCCTCCCCTCCCCTCCCCTCCCTTCCCTTCGCTTCCCTTCTCTTCATTCTTTTTCTTCTTTTCATTCTCCCATTCTTCTCTTTTTTCTCATCTTCCTTCTTTTTCCCTTCCCCTCCCTCTTCTTCCCTCCCAGAGAGCTGATTCTCCTTTTTAGCTCTATGATTCCTCCTGAATCGAATAACTCCAGCTTTTGTATTTTTCTCACCTCAATATGGCCAGAAATCTAATCGCTGGTGATCTTTACTCATACTGCCAGCAATCTTAGACACACTTTTTGGAATGCACAGAAGGAGGCTTAAACAAACACACAAAAAGGAAAAGATTGGGTAGCACTATGTACCCTGCCTCCAACCCACCTCAAAGCAGAGAGATCAAGGCACCCATCGGCCTCTCCATTCCTCACAAACATCCCATGGTTTCAAAAAACCATTGATGACACCTATTCTCCGACTATATCCTGTTGCCACCTGACACCATAAAATCTGGATTAGGGGGGTGCCCTTAAATCTGCCACCTATAACTGTCATCCGTTAATAAGATAAAGGTTCCTGTTAATGTCAAACAAATTCTTTCTATCCCCGCTTCTCTGCGGTGTTTCTCCACCTCAGCTTTGATCTTCATCCTCTTGTTTAGTCGTCTTCGTTCTTCCCTGCTAAAAAGCCTCATCTGCATACTGGGGTTTTCATGGCATTTATTAAAAATCTATTGTGGCAACGTTCCCACGATCAGCTTAATAAGGCAGTGCAATGCTGAGACTTGGTGCCCAAAGGTGCTCTGAAACAGGGGTCTCCAACCTTGGCAACTTTAAGACTTGTGGACTTCAACTCCCAGAATTCCTCAGACAGCAAAGCAAAGCTGGCTGAGGAATTCTGGGAGTTGAAGTCTTAAAGTTGCCAAGGCTGGAGACCCCCAAGCTGGCTGAGGAATTCTGGGAGTTGAAGTCCACAAGTCTTAAAGTTGCCAAAGTTGGAGATCCCTGGTCTGAAGCACGCAGAGACGAATCTAGGACAACCCCCCATGGCCAACTCGCTACGGCCAACTTGCCATGGGACAAGAGCAGGTGCGAAATCCAGCAGGTTCTGACAGGTTCTGGAGAACCGGTAGTGGAAATCTTGATTAGTTTGGAGAATTGGCAAATACCATCTCTGGCTGGCCCCAGAGTGGGGTGGGAATGAAGATTTTGCAATATCCTTCCCCCAGGAGTGGGAGGGAATGGGGATTTTTTACTTATTTTAAAAGTAAAAAAAAAAAGCCTCTGATGATCGCACGGCTCAGCTAGGATCATCAGAGCCTTTTAAAAGCATTCTTTTACAACCTCTTTGGCCAAAGAGGGTGTAGAAAAAATGCTTTTAAAAAGTAAAAAAAAGCCTCTGACGATCCCAGCTGAGCAGCGCGATCGTCAGAGGCCTTTAGAAAAAAAATTGCAGCCAGCTGATCACACCCTCCCTCGCGCACTGTTCTATTTACCGCATGCTTCCTTTTGGCATGCACTGCACATGCGCACCTCACATTTGGTGCATGGCGCACACTGCACATGCACAGCCAGCGCACCGGTAGTAAACCGGTTCAGATTTCACCATTGACCCACACCCAAAAAACAAGCTAATTCAGAGACCAACTGAGATGTCCTGCACAAACCCATCTGCAAGTTAACACTTGAATTTAAGCACAAATTAAAACTCATAGCCATTGGCAGCTTCGCCCAGGAAATGGAATCCCGGCTTTTGATGTTAATTTGCAACGCATTATGTATATATTGATGTTCCCAGGAAAAAAAAAACTGCATAATTTTGTGTAAAGCTCAGCAGTTTATCTGTACTTCTGCAAGATCAGAACCTTGTACGTTGCGTTTGTGTGTGTGTGTGTGTGTGTGTGTGTGTGTGTGTGTGTGTGGCGCTTGCTTGGCTCAGCGGATGGGCGCTGCATGCCATTAAACCCTTGTCGGATTTTGTGATTAGTGGTTTGCTCAGGATGTTTTCCTTAATGAGCAAACAGCTGTTCCAGGAGATTTGCCATCCTACCTTTCCACCTCCTGCTGGGTCGCTGTTGTCTTGGTTTTCTTTCCACTTTTAAGGCGGCCGATGGAACTCTTCTTATTTCAGAGGACAATGCAAGTCCTGCAGAAGGACGTCACCCGGGTGACAGTTGGCCTGTCCAAGACCAGCTGCTTCTTTAGAACGGTGGGAATTTATTTCGTTCCTCTGTTTTGATGTCTTCGTTTCACTTGATGCACCACCGACGATGGAAATTCTGTGCAAGAAAAGCCATGTTAACATCTAGGTGCGGTTAAAATAGCAATTAAAATAAACAAGGAATGCCAATAGAATTAATAATTAAAATTTGGAATCGGCAATTAAATGCCTGTAGAAAAAGATGTGCTTTCAAGACCTAACAAACCAAGAGGCAACTCGGCAGGGAGTATCTTCCAAAGAGTTGGATTGAGACAGGGAAAGCTGGAGCTGGATTGGGCACCAGGCAAGCGTGCCGCAACTATAGGCATTCCTTTTCCTAGTTACCTAGTTGGATAATGAAACATCCACCAGAGACCAACCAAGCTCAGAGAGCACCAAGCACCTCACAGTGGTTGCCTTCCTCCTCCTCCACTTCACGAACTTCATTCCCTTCTAGCACTGATGATATTGCCTTGACTGCTAATAAAACATCTGCAAGAAAACAACCAAGCTCAGAAAACACCAAGGACATCACAATCATCCTCTTCCCCTTCCCCTTCCTCCTCCACCACCTCCTCCTCCTCTTCACAAACCTCACTCCCTTGTAGCACTGATGATGTTGCCTTGTTTGGTAATGAAATGTCTACAAGAAAGCAGCCAAACTCGGAGAGCACCGAAGACCTGACAGTCCAGTCCTAACCTACAGATATTCTCCTCTCTAGACACCTTCTCTAATAGGGCATTCCCCGTGGCAATGGTGATGGCATGATGGGTGAAATAGCATCACATTGTGGTGACACAAGCTTCGCCCCTTTAGTGCTCATGTTGTACTGTATTTCCCTGGTTGCACAGACAGGTTTTGGATATTATGGAAAACACCGAGGAGTTTGCAACGAAAGGCTTGCATGCGTTGTGTTTTCTCCACTTCTGGGTGGTTCTGCCAAGCCACTTTTGGCTTGACTAATGTGGTGCCACAAAATCAATTTCGGCACTTGTCTGTTGGGGAGGCCCTGGAATGCAGCCTCAGCTTGGCTTCTGCAGGATCAAATTTGTGACTTCCTTTGGAGAAACGTGCACACACACAACAACAACAACAACAGCTACTCAATAGTTGGGACAGTTACATTCTAGATAAAATTTCCTCCCTCCCTCCCTTCCTTTCATCCTTCCAACCTACCTGCATACCTACCTACCCAGATGGTTGGGGGCAGTAGGCTGACTCTGTAAACCACTTAGAGAGGGCTGTAAAGGACTGTGAAGTGGTATATAAGTCTACGTGGTATTGCTAAGTGCTGTTGCTACCTACACAAACACCTAGCGGTTGGCCTAAGTGGCCCAGTACTCTTTAATATCTATTTAATAATGCTGATTGGGAGAATTGACTGTGGAATAGAATAGAATAGAATAGAATAGAATAGAATAGAATAGAATAGAATAGAATAGAATAGAATAGAATAGAATAGAATAGAATAGAATAGAATAGAATAGAATAGAAAATATGGAAGAATAGAATGGAATGGAATGGAATAGAATAGAATAGAATAGAATAGAATAGAATAGAATAGAATAGAATAGAATAGAATAGAATAGAATAGAATAGAAGAGTTGGAAGGGACCTTGGAGATCTTCTAGTCCAACCCCTTGCCCAGGCAGGATACCCTACACCATTTCAGACAAATGGTTATCCAACATCTTCTTAAAAATTTCCGGTGTTGGACCATTTGCAACTTCTGGAGGCAAGTTGTTCCACTGGTTAATTGTTCTAACCATCAGGAAATTTCTCCTTAGTTCTAAGTTGCTCCATTTGTAGAAAAAATGCTTTTAAAAGTAAAGAAACAGCCTCTGATGATCGTGCGGCTCTGCTGGGCATGGGAGGGGGGGCGCAGGGATTTTTGCTACCGATTCTCCAAACCACTCACTATATCACTACTGGATCGGGCAATCCGGTCTGAACCGGGAGCATTTCATCCCTGGACTGGAGGCTAAAAGGTATGAAGAACGGTTGCAGGAATTGGGTATGGCTAGTCTAGTGAAAAGAAGGATTAGATGTGACATGATAGCAGTGTTCTGATATCTCAGGGGCTGCCACAAAGAAGAGGGAGTCAAGCTATTCTCCAAAGCACTTGAGGGCAGGACAAGAAGCAACGGGTGGAAACTGATCAAGGAGAGAAGCAACCTAAAACCAAGGAGAAACTTCCTGATAGTTAGAACAATTAACCAGAGGAACAGCTTGCCTCCTGAAGTTGTGGGTGCTCCATCATTGGAAGCTTTTAAGAACAGACTGGACAGCCACTTGCCTGAAATGGTATAGGGTCTCCTCCTTGAGTAAGGGGTTGGACTAGAAGACCTCCAATGACCCTTCCAATTCTTTTGTTTTGTTAGTCTGTTATGATGAAGCCCCCCCCCCCCAATTCTATGTTCATTTCATTGAACAAATCAGGGAGAAAGTGAGTAATTATTCAGTTGTAAATTTTATCTTTCCTGAATGTTTAATTCTTCCATTTCAGAGTCAGTAAGAGTTTATTGTGACTTTTATTTATTTTTCCTTTCTTGGATGACATTTAATCCAGGACTGTTCTTATTAGCTGAACAAGTGCTCAAGAAATGTTTGGGCAAATAATAAAACAAATCTTTAAATACTAAAATGTCTGGCAACTATTTTTTTTTTTTAGCTGTGGACCATCAACCATCCTTTAAACCAGATTAGCATTACCTCCCAGCAGTTAGTTAGTTAGTTAGTTAGTTAGTTAGTTAGTTAGTTAGTTAGTTAGTTAGTTAGTTAGTTATCTTATTGGCTGCCCATCTTACCACAGGATAACTCTGGGCAGCTTTCAATGTTAAAAAAATAAAACTGTATAAATAAAATGCTTCTTCTTCCATGCCCAGATCAAACTTTAAACTGTCAGAATGAAGCAACAAATAAGTCATTATTGGTACATGTTTCTGGTAGTAGCAGATGGATTAGGCTCTGCGTATCTCCATTTTTACATCGCGTGTTGTTATCCACTTGAGCATGTTGGTTTTACACTTAGGCACTCCAACTCTCAACCTATTCAGGGTCCTCTAAATAGTATAAGGGAGGTCAGATCCTTCAGCCAAATCCTCCTTTAATGTTATTCCTTAAATGATGTTATTCCTTAAATAAATAAAATGCCACAAGGATATTTCTTTTTACAACCCTATAATCCCTTCATCTGAAGTAGAGTTGGGGTGACTGAGTGGAGCTGAGCATTTACTAGCCGGATGCCCTTCCTGATGCCCATGCAGAGTTCACAGCAGATTTTTTTTTCTTTGAACCCTGAGAGAGAAACATCTGCTAGGATTGAACTCTGAACCTTTTGAGTGGGAGGCGAGTGTCTTCTCTTCTAGACCATCGCACCGCTCTACAAAGATACTATATATTTACAAAGATATAACTCTATAAAGTATGTTTGGGAATTTAGGGGCTCTTGCTAAAGGACAATTCCCAGCATCAGCCACCCACTGCTTCTCACACTGTCTGGTCTGTGACTGATGGGAGTTGTAAGTCAGTAACATCTGAATTACAATCAGTTTCCCTAAGATCCAAATTTCAAACACTCAGCCTAGATTGGTTTTGTTTTCCAGGGAGAGACCTGCTCGGTTATGTGTCCTCCTGGGAGTTATGGAATCAATTGCTCTTTGGTCTGCAACTGCAAAAACGATGGCATGTGTTCCCCAGGAGATGGTTCCTGCTTCTGCAGAGAAGGTAAAATGTCCAGTTTCAATGGCTATTCTGCATTGGTCTCCATCATGCTTTCACTCAGAGTGGTCCAGATCTCCAAAGCTTTTCCTGTTGTTTGAGTCTTGTGCCCCATATTGTATCTGGCTACTAATTAAGGTTGGTGCAGTTTGCGGTTTTCTTTTTCTTTTCTTTTCTTTTCTTTTCTTTTCTTTTCTTTTCTTTTCTTTTCTTTTCTTTCTTTTTTCTTTTTTTGCCATGGCTTAATCCTTCCTCTCTGACTTGGTGCACACTTGTGATTCAGTCCATGTCAACAACTAGAATAGAATAGAATAGAATAGAATAGAATAGAATAGAATAGAATAGAATTCTTTATTGGCCAAGTGTGATTAGACACACAAGGAATTTGTTTCCAGTGTGTAAACTTTCAATGTACATACAATAGTGATAGATTATGCTCTGAATGTGCCCTCCCTGTTGTTGGGACTTACAACTATGCCCTCAAACTGGCTGTTTTACCCTGCAAGTAGTCTTTGACTTACAATCATTCATTTAGCAATCATTAGCAGGGGGTTGGACTAGAAGACCTCCAGGGTCCCTTCCGACTCTATTATTCTATATTCATTCCAAGTTAAAGTAGTACTGAAATAAGTGACTTTCAGCTGCTCCTTACATTTACAACCATAGTAGCATCCCCACACTCTTGGCAACTGGCATATATTTACAATGGTTGCAGAGCCAATCCTTGGGTCACGTGATCGCCATTCGCGACCTTCCCAGCTGGCATCTGAAAAGCAAAGTCAGTGAGAGAAGTTGGATTCACTCAACTGCAGCGAATCACTTAACAACCATGATTTTTTTAAAAAGTCGCCAAATAAGGCTCAATTCACTTAAGAACCCTTTTGTCTAGCAATTCTAGTCCCAATTTTGATTGTAAATCAAGGACTATCTGTCAAGGATGAACCTTTGGCAACTACGTGCCTCTTCATTTCAACTTGCCATTAGAGTAAGGGTGTGTGTGTGTGTGTGGCTTTCAAGTGGGTTAGATGGAGAAACAAAATTTCTACCATTCTGCTGAAGACCGTGAGAGCCTGAAACCTTTTCAAGGACATCATAACAGGTGTGGAGTTGAAGCAGACAGTTCCCATAACAAAGTTAACTTGTTTATATGGACTACGTGAGAGGTTGGAGAGGTTGGCTGGGAAAAGTATTGTTAAATTCTATGAAGTGATGTTTAGGAACCTCAGAGTTAGTTTTACTTCGACATTACCATGCAGTGTATTCAAGAAACAGTACGTTTTTCGGAAATGGAATGAACCTGGAGTTTTATTGGGATTCTTGAGCTGAATAGCTGACACTATCTGTATTAATGGGAACTCTCTGTCCTCCAACTCCAACCTACCTCCTTGTCTTCAACTGAATTTAGGTGGTTGGGTATGGACTGCTTGGTTTGTTTCTATCCCTGATTTTGCTGACTCAGATGAAGACTTCTGGGAAAAATAATTCTGTAATCTATGCAACCTGCTACTCCCCTCAAAAATGCATTTATTTTCAAAGAGAGAGGACATGCAACCACGGTTGATAGTTGACCTAATGTTCCTTGGCTCTTTGGTTTTGCAGGGTGGCAGGGAACCGACTGTTCCATTCCGTGCCCGAGCAACACGTGGGGTCTTAACTGCAACCAGACGTGTTATTGTGCCAACGGAGCTGCGTGTGACCCCGTGGATGGAACTTGTCTTTGTGGTCCTGGGTGGCAAGGAGAAATCTGTGACCAGCCCTGCCCTGTAAGTTTCCTCAGGTTGGAGAGATTTGCTCTTTTCGTGGGTGATCCAGGCTTTGATCAGGGAGATCCATGTAATATTTTCACTACACGTATCCTGAAATCAGTCCGAATAACAGGGTCGGACAGGACCTCTTCTACTCCTATCCGCTGCTCTTCTTTACTCTAACCACTCTGACACAAGAATCTAGTCAAAAGGGAAACTCAAAAGAAGCCACAAATGTGCCCAGAGTTGTTGTTAACATCTAGGCTAGGTGAGAATTCCAGAGATCAGGGACCAAGTAGCTTATGACCGTCCCATCTTTAAAGCTGGCAAGAGTGAACGGTGCTCAGCATCCCTGCAATTGGTGGGAAGAAGAAGTGATGCACTAAACGAATGAAAAGAACAGAACAACCAAGTTGGAAGGGACCTTGCGTCTGGGTGGCAATCAGCCCCGTTCCCTTCCTGGGGTAATTGCACTAAATTAGAGGTGGATGGGGGTTTTTCCTTGGAGTATACTTTCAAGAGGAAATAAGCCGAGATACATTCTAAGAAACTCATTTTTATTTTAAAATAATAAAAACACCTTACTAGCTAATTACCTCATGTTGCAGTGTTCCCGCCTGACCTCTTGGCAGGTGAACAAAGAAAGTTAGAAGAGAAAGAAAGAATGTGGGCATGCACAGTAGCTTATTGATAAAGAGTCTGACAAGCTACCGTAAATCTTAAAAGTCCAAAAAGAAAAGCTCAAACAAACTTTATTCGACCAGCTGAGAATGACTTCATTCCCAGCGTCGTTCAACTAAATTAAAGCACATTCCTCCCAACACAAATTCCTCAGTCCTATCGCAAACCTTGGTCCAATTAGGCAAACTGCCAAAGGCCTTTCTTGGCAAACGTTCAGAAGTCAGAGATATAAAAATAAATGCAAGACGTAGATGAAGAAGAAGATGAAGCTATCAATGTTGTTTTCCGCAAAGCCCAAACGCCGTTGCTGGTCTGTTTTAAGCCTTATGGGAGGGGCCAATCATCTCTTGGCCCTACTCCCAAGTTGTCCTCTCTGCTTGAGCTGCTCTGGCCTTCTGGCAGCTCTTCTCATGTGTGCATTAGGAACAGGCTCCTCCTGTTCCTCTGCCTCACTCCTATCAGTCTCTGGAGGCACTGGAGTCCACACCTCACTCCCCGATGGCCCTGGCTCCATCTCTGCCTCCGACGCAGAGCCCTCATCCGGGCCTTCCCCAGCCTCCAGGACTGGCCCCTGTTCTTCCTCAGCCTCATCGCTGTCCGACTCCGCTGCCAGCTCCACAGGCTGCTGGCGGACCACAACAGCATGTGCATGCGTGTGCATGTGCATGCGCCAGAGCACTGGAAGCCTGAAGACCAGCTGGCAGGCGCACGCATTCTTGTTTTTTGGCTCCTTTTCGGGCAATTTTCAGGCCATTTTCTGGGCCGTTTTCAGGACTGTTTTCAATGCCTTTTTTCGGGCCTTTTTCAGGCCCGAAAAAAGGCCTGAAAATACCCTAAAAACAGCCTGAAAAATGGCCTGGGTTTTGGCCATTTTCTGGCACTCCAGCACTTGCGAAGAGCAGCTGGTGATAGCGCACATGCCCACAGAGAGGACTCTGCATGCCACCTCTGGCATATCTGCCATAGGTTCGCCATCACGGCCCTATACCATTCAAGACAAATGGCTGCCCAATTTCTTCTTAAAAGCCTCCAGTAATGGAGCAGCCACCACTTCTGGGGCAAGCTGTACCACTAATGAATTGTTCTCACTGTCAAAATTCCTACTTAATTCCAGATTTATTTATTTATTTATTTTGATTTGGGTGCCGCCCTATCTCCATAGGACTCAGGGCAGCTCACAACAGTTAAGAGATACTATCCCAGTCCAATAAAAGCATGTTAAAAATACATAGTAAACCCATAAAACACGTTAAAAATAATCAAAACCCCATCAGTCCAGGCTGGGCAATTTGAACAACCATGTTTTTAGTTCGCGGCGGAAAGTGCGTATGTCAGGGGCCAACCGGAGTCCGAGGGGGAGTTGATTCCAGAGAGTGGGTGCGCCCACAGAGAAAGCTCTACCTTTGGAGGTCGCCAGCCGACATTGTCTAGCCGACAGCACCCTGAGTAGGCCCTCCTTGTAAGAATGTACTGGGTGATGGGAAGCTGTTGCTGGTTGCAGATGATCCGACAGATATCCTGGGCCTAAGCCATGTAGGGCTTTATTGGTCATCACCAGCATGCCCTCACCCGGAGGGCAACCGGCAGCCAATGCAAGTCGCGCAGTAGAGGTGTAACATGGGAGTATTGGGACCCTCCCATCACAACCTGCGCAGCTGCATTCTGTACCAGCTGAAGCCTCTGAGTGGTTCTCAAGGGTAGCCCCAAGTAGAGAGCATTGCAGTAGTCAATACAGGAGGTGACTAGCGCATGAGTAACTGTGCGTAGGGCATCCCAGTCCAAATAGGGGCGCAACTGGTGCACCAGGCGAACCTGGGCAAACGCCCCCCTGGTCACAGTTGTTGTATGATCTTCTAAGCTCAACTGTGAGTCCAGGAAGACACCCAAGTTGCATGTCCTGTCTACAGGTAACACCTGTAGGTGTTACCCACCTCGCCCCCTATAGCCAAATATGGAATCTCTCAATCGGACCGGGATGCCGGTACCCACAGCCACTCGGTCTTGGCAGGGTTGAGCCAAAGCCTGTTCCTCCCCATCTAGACCCGTATCACTTCCAGGCACCGGGACATCACGTCAAGGGCATCACTCGGCTGGTTCGGGGTGGATATAAAAAGCTGGGTATCATCAGCATACTGATGATACCTCACCCCGAAACCACGGATGATCTCTCCCAGCGGCTTCTTATAAATGTTGAACAGAAGAGGTGAGAGGACCAACCCTTGGGGCACCCCACAAGTGAGGGGCCTCATGGCCGACCTCTGCCCCCCCGTTAACACCGCTTGCGTATGACCCAAAAGGTAATAGGAGAACCACTGCAAAACACTGCCTCCCACTCCTAACCCCTCATGGGTCGCAGCAGGATACCATGGTCGATGGTATCAAAAGCTGCCGAAAGATCTAATAGGACCAGAACAGAGGAATAACCTCTGTCCCAAGCCCTCCAGAGATCATCCACCAGCGTGGCCAGTGCCATCTCCGTGCTGTATCCAGGCCTGAAATCCGATTGGCACGGATCTAGGTACTCTTCTTTATCCAGGGCCATCAGGAGCTGACGTGCCGCCACGCTCTCAACAACCTTCACAAGAAAGCGAAGGTTGGAGACCGGACGGAAGTTACTCAAAGTAGCTGGATCCAAGGCAGGTTTCTTGAGGAGTGGCCTAACCACCGCCTCCTTCAAGGCGGCAGGAAAGCTTCCCTGCTATCCAAGGAAGCAGTTATCACTGCCTGGATCCAGTCACGGGTCACCTCCCGAGCTGAATAAACCAGCCAGAAGGGACACGGGTCCATACATACATGGTCGCACTCAGCTTCCTCATGAGATTGCTTCTCTCTTTGATTAGTTTCCATCCATTGTTTCTTGTCTTGCCTTCTGGTGCTTTGGAAAATAATCTGACCCCCTCTTCTCTGTGGCAGCCCCTGAAATATAGGAACACTGATGTGTAGACTCCAGAGAGCTATTACAGCAGAAGGTTTTCGATAGAATAGACATGTATGTATGCAGTGGTGGGATTCAGCCAGTTCGCACCACTTTGGGAGAACCGGTTGTTAACTTTCGGAGCAGTTTGGCAAACTGATTGTTGGAAGAAATCATTAGAGCAGAGGATTGTTAAATTACTTGAATCCCATCACTGTATGTATGTATGTGCTTCCTTATTAAATTTGTTTGCCGCCCATCTCGCAGCAGGGACTGTGGGCAGCTTACAACACTAAAAGCAAAAAAACGATAGAAACACATATATCCAACTGTAATAAAAATGCAAATTACAATTTATCACTAAAAGATAGGGAGGGAAGTGTGAGGATGAGCTGGAGGAGGGAGGGGGGATCTGCTATTGGTCCATCAACCACCCCCAGTGTGATACCCCCCCCCCCCAATTGGGACCCCAAGCCAGCTGGCAGAGACTTAATTAAGATCTTAATTAAATTAAGATCTTAATTTGTTTTTCTTTTTCCAAGTTAGCTAAACTGGTAACAATCACCACATCTTGTACGACAGAATTGTGCCAATTAGCTGCAGATAGATTAAGCAAAGAAACTAGGCATCAAGATTTTCTGGGATTCACCCAGAAATATTACACCTGATTTACACACATAAATTTAAATCTGTAACTGTAATTGCAGATAGTGCTCGAATTACAACAGTTCACTTAGTGACCGTCCGAAGTTACAACACTGAAAAAAGTGACTTATGACCATTTTTCACACTTACGACCGTTGCAGCGTCCCCATGGTCATGTGATTTACATTTGGCTGCTTGATCATTGTCTCACATTTATGACGGTCGCAGAGTCCCTGGGTCTCGTGATCCCCTTTTGCGACCTTCTGACAAGGAGGTCACCTTGGGGTGCACCCGGAGGCTCCAACTGGTACAGAATGCGGCTGTGCGGGGGATTATGGGAGCGACGGGGCGCTCCCATGTGACACCTCTCCTGTGCGAGCTGCATTGGTTGCTGGTGGACTACCAGGTGCGTTTCAAGGTGTTGGTAATCACCTTTAAAGCGCTCCATGGCTTAGGACCAGGGTACTTACGGGACCGCCTTCTGCCACCAATTGCCTCCCACCGGCCGGTTCGCTCCCACAGAGAGGGCCTGCTCAGGGTGCCGTCAGCCAGACAATGCCGGCTGGCAACCCCCAGGGGGAGAGCCTTCTCTGTGGCAGCCCCCACCCTCTGGAATGATCTTCCTCCAGAACTGAGAATAATCTCCGACCTCCGGTCTTTTCGTCGGGCCCTAAAAACTTATCTTTTCCAGCTTGCCGGTTTAGCCTGGTCCCTGTTGAATTTTTAAAATTTTTAATGTTTGTAGAGTTGCTGCATTTTAATATTTATTTTGTTTTAATTCTCAGCCAAACGTATATGTGTTTTAAATTTTTTTAACTTTTATGTACTGATTTTTATTCGGCTGTTCCCCGCCCTGAGTCCGTAAGGAGAAGGGCGGTATATAAATCTAATTAATAAATAAATAATAAATAAATAAATTGGGAAGTCAGATTCAATTAAGAACCTTGTTGCTAACTTAACAACTGCAGTGATCCACTCAACACATGTGGCAAGAAAAGTCATAAAATGGGACAAACTCACTGAACAAATTTCTCACTTAGCAACATAAACTTTGGACTCAATTGTGATTGTAAATTGAGGAATAAGTTAAGGAATTTAAGAGATTGGACTGCCATTGGTCTCCTGCTTGGGCAGGGGGTTGGACTAGATGACCTAGGACCGTGATGGCGACCTATGGCCTTATTGATGGGCACGCGAGTGTTGCTCTAGCCCAGCTCCAGCACGCATGTGCACACTGGCCAGCTGATTTTCCGGGCCTTCTGGGCCCACCGGAAGTCAGCAAATGGGCTGTTTCCGGCCTCTGGAGGGCCTCCAGGGAGATGGGGAAGGTGTTTTTGCCCTCCCCAGGCTCCTAGAAAGCCTCTGGAGCCTGGGGAGGGTGAAAAACGGGCCTACCAGGCCCATCATGCCATCACATGCCAAAACCGGGGGGGATCATGGGGGGATCACGCGTGCTTGCAGTGGGGGCAGGGTACATAGAATTATGGGTGTGGGCACGCACGTGCGTGACCACCCCGCACTCCCCCCGCTTTTGACACGTGATGGCAAGAAGGTTAGCCATCACTGACCTAGGAGGTCCCTTCCAACTCTGTAAATCTGTTAGAATACCTGTATATCAGTGGTGAAATGTGAAATTTCTTACTACCGGTTCTGTGGGCGTGGCTTGGCGGTGGTGGGGGTAATGTGACTGGGTGGGCGTGGCCAACTTTTTTTTTTTTTACTTTTAAAAGCATTTTTTCTACAACCTAAAGAGCAGGGGTGAAATGCTCCTGGTTCGGACCGGCTCGGGCGAATAGGTAACAATGGCGGCGGGCAGTTCGGAGAACCAGTAGCAAAAATCCCTGCCCCTGCCCCCCATGCCCAACTGAGCCGCGTGATCATCAGAGACTTTTTTTTTCTTTTAAATGGCTCTGAGGAGCCAAGTTCTGACAATCCCAGCTGAGTTGCGTGCCAATCAGGAAACTCAGCTGGGATCGTCAGAGACATTTAAAAACATTTTTTACATGATTTTACATGTAAAAAATGGTTTTAAAAGTAAAAAAAAAAAAATCAGCCACACCCACCCAGTCACATTAACCCACCACCACCAAGCCACGCCCACAGAACTGGTAGTAACAAATTTTAGATTTCACCCCTGCTTAAGAGGTTGCAGGAAAAAATGCTTTTAAAAGCCTCTGACGATCCCAGCTGAGCCGCGCGATCATCAGAGGCTTTTAAAAGCATTTTTTTGGCTGAAAGGATTGTAGAAAAAATGCTTTTAAAAGTAAAAAAAAAAAGCCTCTGATGATCGCGTGGCTCAGCTGGGCATGTGCGGGGGGAGCAGGGATTTTTGCAACCGGTTCTCCGAACCACCCACTGCCATCACTACCAGATCGGGCAATCCGGTCTGGACCGGGAGCATTTCACCCCTGCGGTATATGTTATATAGTAAGAATAAGTTTGTCGCAGTAGATTCTTGCATCCACCTATCCTCATTTGTTCCTTTTTCCCTTCTTCTTCTTTTTCTTCTTTTTTTTTTTGGTTAATGGAAGGATGGGACGTACGGCCTGAACTGCAGCGAACGTTGTGATTGTGACCACGCAGATGGGTGTGATCCTTTGACTGGCTATTGCTGCTGTCTTGCTGGCTGGACAGGTAACATGAAATGCTTCACCTTGTAGCTCAGTTAGATGCTACCATCTCTTCATCCTTTGCTTTAAATCAGGAGTGACCAACCTGCAGCCTGCAGGTTTCAGGGGTCTTTAGAGTCCCAAATGCTGAGCAACGCCCAGCCAGGCAGGGAGGAGGAGTCATGTGGGAAATTAGCCTTGAGTTGTTGCTGAACCACAAGAAATTCAGGTCTCTCTCTCTCTCTCTCTCTCTCTTTCACACACACACAGACGTGTGCACACAGACACTCCAGGGAACCTTATTTGTCTGCTCCCATGGGGAACAAGCAGTCTGTGAAGATTCCTCTATTATAGGTAGAATATAATAAAGCAGTTAGCTTGGAGTCTACATTTGTGGATCTGGTTGTTTGCACCTGACATACATCATTAGAGTGGTGGCACAGTGGTTAGAATGCAGTATTGCAGGCTGACTCTGCCTACCGTCAAGAGTTCGATCCTGACCAACTCAAAGTTGTCTCAGCCTTCCATCCATCCTAGGTCTGTAAAATGAGGAGCCAGATTGTTGGGGGACAATAGGCCGACTCTGTAAACCACGTAGAGTGGGCTGTAAAAGCACTGTGAAGCGGTATATAAGTCTTAGTGCTATTCTATTCTATTTCTATTCTATTCTACTCCATTCCATTCTTCTATATTTTATTTTCTATTCGATTCAATTCGATTCGATTTTTATTTTGTAATTTTCTTTTCTTTTTTTCTTTTCTTCTTTTCTTTTCTTCTATTCTATCTATTCTATTCCTAATGGTGGCACAGTAGTTAAAATGCAGTATTGCAGGCTAATTCTGCCCACAGTCTGGAGTTCAATCCTGACCGGCTCAAGGTCGACTCAGCCTTCCATCCTTCCGAGAGCTGTAAAATGAGGACCCAGATTGCTGGGGGTGGGGGAGAGCAATATATTGGCACTGCAAACTGCTTAGAGAGGGCTGTAAATCACTATGAAGCGGTATATAAGTCTAAGTGCTGTTCCTATTTTGGGGCACTCCTCCCCCCTTCCCTCTAAATCATTGCCAGAACAAATTGCACCAGCAGACCAACTGTGCTGATTTGCTCAGTCCACTTTCAGCTCCTCCAATCTGTTCTGCAACCCAGACCTGGGTGTTACCTCCAGCTGTAAATTTTCCCTTTCAGCCACGCTAATGAACCGAGAGTCCTCTTGTTTGGGCCGTCACACTCTGGCGGGCTTGAGAAAGGGGGCGTCTGCTCTCTTATTCACATTTTAGAGGCCAAGATGGAGAGGAAGATCATGACTGAGGCGGGAAGCATTTGACAGCCAAGGGCCTCTTTATTTCAAGAGGCCGGCAGTTTCTGCCGTTCCCAGTCTTTATTTTTAGAAAGGGCACTGCGGCTTCATTGCCGCGATTAGAGAATCACGCTGAGTAACAGCTGTGCAAGCCGAGATGAAAAAATCTTGTGCTGGGGAAGAACTGGGCCACTTTTCTTGAAGCTCACGGTAGGATGCCATCTAGGTTGTGCATGCAAAGTCTGGAGATGGCGGTTGACCTCAGTTGCTGCTCATTGTTGAGCAGAGGTGTCAAACTCAAAGCCCGCAGGATGGATCTGGGCCATGGGGTGCTTAGATCCAGCCCGCGGGGCCACCCTGGAAAAAGCGAAGGACCGGCCCACAATGCCTCTGCCAGCGAAAACGGAACTCCGGAGGGCTGCATGCATGCCCCCCCCCCGCTCCATTTTTGCTGGCAGACGGTTAGCAAAACAAACTAAAAACACAACAAAAGGAGAAATGTTTCCCCTTTTGCATTTGAGCGTCCAAGAAGGGACAGGAAAGGAGAAAGGGAAAGAGGAGGGAAAAAGAAGGGAAGATGGGAAGAGAGAAAGGAAGGAACAATAAGAAAAGAGAGGAAGGAAGAAGAAAGGAGAAGGAAGAGAGAAGGAAAAAGAAGAATAGGAAGGAGGGAGGGAGGGAGAGAGGAAGGAAGGAAGGAAGGGAAAGGAAAAGAGAAAGGGAAAGAGGAAAAACAAAGAAAAAGAAGGAACGATGGGAAGAGAGCAAGGAAGAAAAAAGAAGGAAAGAAGGAAAGGAAGAATAAAGGAGAAGGAAGAGAGAAGGAAAAAGAAGAATAGGAAGGAAGGGAGGAGGGAGGGAGGGAGGGTGGGAGAGAGGAAGGGACAGGAAAGGAGAAAGGGAAAGAGGAGGGAAAAAGAAGGGAAGATGGGAAGAGAGAAAGGAAGGAACAATAAGAAAAGAGAGGAAGGAAGAAGAAAGGAGAAGGAAGAAGGAAGGAGGGAGGGAGGAAGGAAGGAAGGAAGGAAGGAAGGAAGGAAGGAAGGAAGGAAGGAAGGAAGGAAGGAAGGAAGGAAGGAAGATTATAATGAGAAGGAGGAAGGGTCTGAGAGAAGTCCTACCTTAGCACTGGGCGCCAAAGGTGCCCCCGACACTAGTGATGTCAAGCTGGCCATGCCCCCCCCCCAGAGATAAAAGACAACCCTGATGTGGCCCTCAGTGAAACTGAGTTTGACACCCCACTGTACAGCCTTCTCTGCCTTCTCTCTTTGGGTGATGGGCTTCAAACTGGGGCAGGGGGTCTTCTGAGGAACCGGCAGGATTGCCAAATAAATGGTTGAAATCTTCCCAAATCAGAAGGCAACTTTGACCAATAAAACACAGAAGGAAGAGGAAGGAAAAATGGAGGAACAGAACAATATTACTACTGGGTGGATCTAAAAGTGTCAGAAATATAGCTTGGGCAATATAAAGTTTGTTAGGCCAGCTGAATTTCGCTCTGACTCTCTTGATTGTTGGCTTGACTGGCAATCGTTTGCTAAGCTAGATAATCACCAGTTAAGAATCGTAGTTTCTAAAAGAATACTAATAACATCTGCAAGAAATATCATCTGCCTGCAAAGCAAAGAACTAATTGGACCATGGTGGGCAAAGTGATAGAAAAAATGAAGATGCTAAAGTGCACTGGGACTTTAGAATTCAAACAGACAAGCACTGGCAACACAACATTGCAGATGTAACAATCCTTAATAAGAAAGACAGAAAAAGAAAAAGGACATGGCAGTAGCTGGAGACAGCAGAACAGGAGAAAAAGAATGGAGAAAATGGCAAAACATAAAGACCTACAAAGAGAAGTAGATTGACTCTGGCAAAACATTCCCAAGGCTCCATTTTCAAGAGGCAGGTGGACTTTCTGGTTTTCCTTCTGAAGACATTTCGCTTCTCATCCAAGAAGCTTCTTCAGCTCTGACTGGATGGTGGGGCATGGAATTGACCAGACAGCTGGTTAATTGCATCTTTTTTAGAAGAGTCGTTGAGGCCACTTGCGGGTTTATCTGTGTCCTCAGGGTCACCTGAGTGGTGCCAATGGGTGTGGAGCCTTCTTGGAACTGCGGAAAGGACTGTGTCGTGGAGCTGGGCTTCCTGCAGGATGTTTTCTGCCCTGTTTCCCTTCACTATTGAACACAGGTTCAGGCTGTTGGGGATGAGTCTGTGTTGCCTGCATCTCAAACTGAAGCGCAAATGGTTCCTGTAGTCTGCATTTTTTTTTCTGGAAATCCATTCATATTCCCACACCATTTGAAGGTTGTTAGGTCCCAAAGTGCACAGCTAAACATCTATGGAGGGTCTCAGTCATCCAGGTCATGGTTGTCCCAAAGGTGCATTTTCAAGAGGCAACTGGACTTCCTTTCTTTAAAGCATCTTTCTTTAAAGATGTTTCACTTCTCATCCAAGAAGCTTCTTCAGTTCCGGCCAAAGACAACAAAAGAAGCACCAATAGTGATAGGTGCCTTGGGTGCAATCCTAAAACATCTAGATCACCACCTGAACACCATCGGCATTGACAGAATTTCCCATCAGTCAATTGCAAAAGGCAGTTTACTAGGGAAGGACGCAGTGGGTAAATTAAAATGCCAGATCCAGTCTGAACATCAGAATGGCTAAGCAACCAACCATAATAATATACCATTGGTGTTGATAAAAACATCATTGGTCAATTGCAAAAGGCAGCTTTACTCAGAATAGTTTTCATCCTGCGATGATACCTCGGACACCATCCAACATCCACATCTGCCTATTCCAGGTCCTTGGGAAGGACTTAATATGCCAAAATGCCAAATCCAGTCTAAACCTCTGGCTGGCTGTGCAATGGATGATGATGATTACTGACCTAACTGCCAGTTCATGTAAAACTTTGCTCCTGTGGCTCCTTCACCAGATTTTGTTGGATAAACTGGGCTGTC
Organism: Masticophis lateralis; assembly: GCA_030761175.1. Taxonomy (NCBI): domain Eukaryota; kingdom Metazoa; phylum Chordata; class Lepidosauria; order Squamata; family Colubridae; genus Masticophis; species Masticophis lateralis. The sequence goes on along the minus strand of JAUDYJ010000012.1, from coordinate 21,023,358 downwards.
ACAAAAACAAACCCTGGAAAAAGCCACCAGGAAATATAACTTCTCCAACAGCCTCTTGTGCTTGAAACAAAGTGGGGTAACTTCTCTCTTTCTTTCCCTGAGTACAAAAGCAAGTTATAACTACCTTCTTTTGATGATCAAGAACACGGTCATTTCCAGGTGGAAAACTTAGAGCAACTTCATAGCTTCACCCCAAACGTCTCCACATTACTGTTATGGAACACCTTGATGGTTTAGATAATTCCAGGAGATGCTGTAGTTTTCTCATTCAGGAATGACGAAGGACAAGAACGTTCTCAGAAGACAGTTCCACAGATAAAAGCTTATCTTTGTTGTTCTTTGTAAATTCTGAATTTCATTGGAAGTGCTATCAAGTTGGCATCCTTATATCTTAGTGGCCACCCGGAGCCGTATGGGAATTGGGCAGCTTCCAAATTGAACCTAATTAACTAAATGAACAATACTTCCTCTCCAATATGTGATAGATGTGATAAAGCACAATCTAGAAGATGGGGTGTTTTTTTAAAAAAAACTTGTTTTAGAAAAAGGACTAAATCCTATGAAAATCGAACTTACCCATTTTAGGTAATTTGTGATAACATTTCTGAAGAGGTCATCATTCCTGGAGATAGGTGATAACTTGGACATGCAGAAGTTACTTTACATGTTGAACATTTCAGGTTAAGTTAGCAAGGTCTGCAGCGGGAAGAAAGACCTGTCTTCAGGTAGATGGACAGTCCTGTGGTTGACTGACACAAGCACATGACCGTATCTCCTCCCTCCCTCCCTCCCTCCCTCCCTCTCTCTCTCTCTCTCTCTCACACACACACACACACACACCACATATGTACACTAAGGATGTGCACTGCTTTAAATGCAACAATAACAAGGGGCTTCAGTGCACACTAACCATAAAGAATTTATCTGCATCCCCTTAAGCCAAATATTTCTCTCCCCCAAATTGTGCTGCATCTGCAGAAGGCAGGTATCGGACCAACAAAGTAGACCAGACCAAGAAACCAATGCCTTGTAGTCAATGCTACTTTTATTATAAACCTTTAGTAACCTTAATCCTGTAATTCTGAATAGGCTGTCCCCTCCCTCCCTCTCTCCTTTTATCTTTGTGTGAACAAGGGAAGGGCTTGTCTGAGCTGTTTTCTCAACTTAATTTTCCTGGTCCAGACTCCAGGCCCACTTATCTGACTGCTGCCTTGATGGCAGCTCTTCCTCCTGTCTCCCCAAGGCCATTCCCTCTTTCCTCTACACTACAGCACTGGGGAAATCCTGGGAAAATTGTAGCAGCTTGAAGAAGTTCCAAGTGGGCACTCAGCTTCCATGCTCCAAAGTATAAAGTGTTGCACAGCTGTAATACACCACAAAGGCAATGGTGAAATCCAATTTTTTTTTACTACTGGTTCTGTGGGTGTGACTTGGTGGGCATGGCAGGGGAAGGATACTGCAAAATCCCCATTCCTTCCCCATGCTTTGGAGAATAAGCTGATTCCCTCTTTTTTGTGACACCGCCTCAAATATTGGGAGACTGCTATCATGTCACTCCTAAGCCTTCTCTTTGTTACGCTAGACATACCTAGTTCCCTCAATCGTTCATTGTACATATTGAGTCTTCGGACTTTTTGTTACTCTCCTCTACACTCTTTCTACGGAAGATCTAGCTCCATGATGGCGAACCTATGGCACGAGTGCCACAGGTGGCACCTGTAGCCCGTTTTTTGCTGTCCCCAGGCATCAGAGCAGGGGTGAAATGTTCCCGGTTCGGACTGGATCGCCCGATCCAATAGCGATGGTGGTGGGTGGTTTGGAGAACCGGTAGCAAAAATCCCTCCACCCCCCGCCCCCCCACCATGCCCAGCTGAACCGCACAATCATCAGAGGCTTTTTTAAACTTTTTTTATTATTATTAATTTGATTTATATGCCGCCCTTCTCCGGAGACTCAGGGCGGCTTACAATGCATTAAGCAATAGCCTTCATACTTTTGTATATTTTTTATACAAAGTCAGCTTATTGCCCCCACAAACTGGGTCCTCAATTTACCCACCTTAGAAAGGATGGAAGGCTGAGTCGACCTTGAGCCTGGCTAGGATTGAACTCGCAGAATTACAGGCAGCTGGATGTTAATTGCTGCCTTTAGTAGGAGGCATTAGCCCCCTACGCTACTCAGGCTCCTTTTTTTTACTTTTAAAAGCATTTTTTCTACAACTTCTTTTGCCAAAAACATGCTTTTAAAAGAAAAAAGGCCTCTGATGATTGCGCAGCTCAGCTGGGATCGTCAGAGGCTTTTCAAAGCATTTTTTCTGCCACCTCTTCCGGGGAAGAGGTGGTTTAAAAATGCTTTGAAAAGGCTCTGGCGGTCCCAGCTGTGTTCCTGATCGGCAGAGGCTTTTCAAAGTATTTTTTTACATTTGCAGAAAAAAAGCTTTGAAAACTTAAAATTAAAAAAAAAGTTGACCACACCCACACAGTCACATTAACCCACCACCACCAAGCCATGCCCACAGAACTGGTAGTAACCCATTTTACATTTCACCCCTGCTCCAGAGCCTTTCTAGGAGTCTGGAGAGGGCGAAAACGGCCTTCCCCACCCCCCAGAGGCCCTCCTGAGGCCGGAAATGCCAACTTCCGGTGGGACACATACATACACACACACACACACACACACAACACACACACACACAACACACACACACACACACACACACACACACACCACTCCTGGCACGTGATGGCGAAAAGGTTAGCCATCACTGATCTAGCACATTTTTCCTCAACCTTGGCAACTTTAAGATGGGTGGACTTCAACTCCCAGAATTCCCCAGCTGGCTTAAAGTTGTCAAAGTTGAGAAACACTGACCTAGATGATCCCTTATGATCTTTTTAGGGCCTCAGCATCTTTTTTGAATTGTAGTAACAATTCACTAGTTCAGCTTTCCTTTAACAAACATGTTCACTTTTTACAAACAAGGTTTATTTCCTAAACACGGAGAATCATTCAAGCTTACATTTCCTATTTCCTTCCTTCTGAAATGGCGCAGCACGAACAACTCATAATATTGTTCAACAAATATTTAGTTTGATTCTAAAATTTGCCAGCCTGTGGGGGTTTTTTTGGGGGGGGGGTGTAGGATAAATCAAATAGCTTAAAAAGCCAGATGCAAATGATTTCTCATTTAGCTTCTCCTGTTTGCAAAGTTTACAACCAAAGAACTTTCTGGTTTGTGGCTGCTAATCACATGGATTAAAAAAATCAGAGTTGGATGTTTGATTTTAATATTACTGTTTGAACTTGAAGGCTCCTGTCCATTTCACAAATTAGGCCTCATAAATTTTGAGGCACAAATTTCTCGGAGGGAAAATGTGGAAGGTGTTGAAATGGTCCTGAATTTTGAAACTAATTAGACTGACGTGGCCTAGAAAAGATCAGAAAAAAGTCTTGGACTTTGGAGGCCCTCACTTGTGGGATGAGGACAATTTGGGCATTCTCTTGATCGTCGTGGCTAATGAAAAATCTGATCTGAAAAAGTTATTCTGTATGTTCATCTTCACACATGGGACTCCCATTGATGTCAGTCCTGCACCACAGATCAAGGCAAAGAGAAATAACTGCACGGTTTGAAATGCAGGTTTTCAAGATGTTGCTCATTAAAAAAAAAACAACCCTCAGGGGGGAAATAATATGAATGAAGTGAGCAAGGGGGGAAAAATAGAAAGCAGGAAGAAGGCTGGAAGAAGAATTGTGGGCTTGTATCTCGTAGGCTGTTTCCATGTTCGGCTTTTCAGTGGAGTCCACCACATCCCTCATTATTGGTGAGCCAAGTCACGAGAGATTGTAATCACATGTATGGGCAAAGGTGAGGATTGGCAGCTGCTTTAAACAACATGCTTCACGTAAGCCAGAGGTGTCAAACTCAATTTCATTGAGGGCCACATTAGGGCTGGGGTTGACCTCGGGCTGGGTGGGCATGGCCAACTGGGTGCGTGTGGCTAAGGGTGAAATTCAAAATTTTTCCCTACTGGTTCTGTGGACCTGGCTTGTTGGGTGTGGCAGGGGAAGGATACTGCAACATCTTCATTCCCACCTCACTCCAAGGAAAGGATACTGCAAAACCCACATTCCCTCCCCACTCCTGGGGGAAGGATATTGCAAAATCTCCATTCCCTCCCCTCTCCAGGGAAAGGATACTGCAAAATCTGCATTCCCACCCCATTCCAGGGAAAGGATACTGCAAAATCTCCATTCCCACCCCACTCTGAGGCCAGCCAGAGGTGATATTTGCCAGTTCTGCTACCGGTTCTCCAGAACCCGTCAGAACCTGCTGAATTTCATCCCGGGTGTGGCCAACTGAGTGGGCATGGCCAGCTTGACGTCACTCCCCAAACTGCTGGCATGCTTCCTCTTCCCATTGGGCAGACCGGTCCAAAGCCACTCTGGCCCAATCTTTCCTCTTCGCATTGGGTAGACCAGGACGGCCCCGCGGGCTGGATCCGACCACATTGTGGGCTGGATTTGGCCTGCAGGCCTTGAGTTTGACAACCCTGACGTAAGGACTGGGTAAACCCAGTTTGGAGGGTTGGAAAAAATGTCTAGCAATCAAGTAACACCTGGTTACATTGAGCAACCCACCGAAGCACACACAAAAAACCTCCAAATCCCAATTAAAATGAATTAAAGATAGTAAGTTTATGGTGCAGTTGTTTGGACTTCAAGTATGATATGCCTTGTGTAAATCCAGCCAATGTGTGGCTTTAGAGATATCCACGGGGGGTGGGGGGTCAAAAAAAACCCTCAAGCTGGACTCTTCAGCCCTTCATCCAGTAGCTTTAGCTATAACATACCATCCCAGATTGAGTTGCAACGATGGCCGTGAAGTTGAGAAAGATGCTCCATGACTGGACGAGGGGAGATACTCGTCCGTAACAAGATAAGACTGGCTTTGAGGGCTGCAGGCGGACCAGCCCAAAGCGAGATCTGTGCTGTCACTCAGACACCAAAACAGGCTTCTTCTCTCTTGTGGCCACATTAATTCAAGAGGACCTGGTAAGAGGAGAACTTTCTGCTTTCGTTACTCGGGGGAGGCCTCTTTGAATTTTGAGAGAAGCAGCGGCTTTGACAATCAGCTGGGGGGTATTTTAACTAGGTTTCTGAGCAGATGATCCCGGAGTGAACGGAAATGCTTTGTGGAAGAAATAAGTTACGGGATGGCGTCGTTGTTTTACTAATGTGGATGGCTTCTTCTCAGCTGCTGTAGCCATTGGCTATAGCCCTCATGTAGCTTTCCCTGAATTAATGTGAAATTGCTGGAGTCGGTTTTACTGAAGAATTTGTGTAAACTTCTGTAGGTGGTACAAGTCTTGTTCTCACTGTCAGTAACTTTCTCCTTAGTTCTAGGTTACTTCTCTCCTTGATTAGTTTCCACCTATTGATATTTATTTTGATATCTAACCAGAGGAATCTCCAGAATCTGTTGCTTTCACCAAAATGATAGAAGTAGCACTGTGCCATTGTGATGTAAGAGACACCCCTTTTCTTTGTCTGAGTGATATTATGACACCTGAAAAAAGGATGGAATTGGCATCACAATAACATATTGATGCTTTTAGGGGTATGCCTTCTCTCCAACCTCTGTCCAAGAGCCTCTGGTAAAGCCTCAAGGAGCCTCAAGCGAAGCTTCAAAAGGAATCCAGTTCTTTATTAGGAACCTCATGTTGGCACATTCCAGGTGAAGCCAACTCTGACCTCACGTAATTTACAACCCAGGCATGACCCTGTTTCCCCCCTCCCCCAGGGTGTGTCATCAGTCACATTCGCCAATGGAGCAATTTCACGGATTGTAGAGATCACTCCCCTCTGGCTGCTGTGGGTAACCCTGGGAGACAGCCTTGAGAGATATATGTCTGGAATGTGCTTTTGTTTTTGGCTGCTGTGCTGCTTCACTGTTTCCCCTTCCCCCTTGCCTATGGCAACTGAAGAGCAGGCCAGGGATGCTTTGTGAATTGACAACTGATGCCTTATACCACCAGCCCCCAATCTTTTGGGGACCAAGGATCAGTTCTGTGAAAAAAAACAATTTCCACAAACCAAGTGGGCATGGTTTCGCATGCTACCAGTATCCTGTCCATGCGCAGATGAAGCTTCACTCACTTGCACAGCCCGGTGTCAATCCTGAAGCTGAGCTGACCAAAGCCATTTTGATGCTTCAGTCTTGCCACATTGGCGCAGGAGTTGGCAACCTTAAACACTCAAAGAGCCACAAAGTCCCTAACCAGAAGCCCCCTGTTCAGTTCTGGAGCCGACCAGAAGTCCAGTTCCCCCATCATAGAGTCTCCTCCTAGTGCGGTGTCCTTTTTCCTCTATCTGTCCTAACCTAAAGCCCTATTAATTGTGGAGCCGGCCAGCAACAGGGAACCGCAGCAGGGGGATGAAAGAGCCACATGCGGCTCCAGAGCCACGGATGGCTGACCCCTGGACTAGAGGCTAAACTGTATTACAAATAGTGGGAACTGGGTGTGTCTATAATGAAAAGAAGGACTAGGAGAGCCATGAGAGCAGTCAATGCCCAAGAGGCTGCCTCAAAATGAGGAGATCAACCTATTTTCCAAAGCATTAAAAGGCAAAATGAGGAACAACAGATGGAAACTAATCCAGGAGAGAAGCAAGCTGGAACTAAGGAGAAAATTCCTAAAAGTGAGGACAATTAACCAGTGGAACAACTTGCCTCCAGAAGTTGTGGGTGCTCCAAGAGATTGGACAGCCGCTTGTCTGGAATGGTATAGGGCCTCCTATTTGAGCAAGAGTTGGACTAGAAGACCTCCAAAATACCTTCCAATTCTTGTTATTCTGTTATCTCTCTTTTTTAAAAAAAATAATAAAGAAATTAGTGATGTGTCTATCGACACTGGGGAACGCTAAAAGCCAGTTTTATGAGCAAGGATTAGTGCACAAGATGCATTATTTATTCCAGAGAAAATCAGCATTGATTGACTCAGTGGGTTGCAGACCCAATGACTTGACATGCACCTGACACAGAGAGCCCTGGTTTGTTTAACCGTGGCATAGCAGAATAGTTGAGCTTGTCAGGTGGAAACCTGGAGATTTCAGCCCATCAGCCCGTTGAACAAAGCCAGGCCAGGCCAGGCCAGGAAACAAACATTGCAAGGATTTCAGGAATGCTATTTCGTTGTTCAAGGACAGTGATTCTCAGAGTGAGGTCTTGGGTCCCCGTGTCCTTTTGAAGAAATCCACAAAGTCAAATAAATAAATACTTTAACATTTCTCTAGTTTAATGTCCAGTGCAGTCGCTCTTGATACACACAGCACACACAAACTAAAACTATCTGAGGTTGTCAATCATTTTAAAGAATAACAGAGTTGAAGGGGGTCTACTAGTCCAACTCTCTGCTCGATCAGGAGACCCTATACCTGTGATAGCGAACCCATGGCACGGGTGGCACAGGTGGCTCACGTGCCCATATCCGTGGGCACGTGAGCGTTGCCCTACCTCAGTCCAGCACGCATATACGTGCTGGCCAACTGATTTTCAGGCCTTCCGGACCCACCGGAAGTCAGGAAATGGGCTGTTTCCGGGCCTCCAGAGGAGTGGGGAAGATTGTTTTCGCCCTCCCCAGGCTCCTAGAAAGGCTCTGGAGCCTGAGGAGGGCAAAAAAATGGGCCACCGTGCCATTGCATGCCAAAAGTGGGGGGGAGCGGGGAGGGTCACACGTGCATGCGTGGAGGGACGGGGCGCATTGAATTATGGGTGTGGGCACACACGCGCGCAATTCCCCCCCCCCCATTTCCCCCTCTTTTGGCACATGACGGCAAAAAGGTTAGCCAACACTGCCCTATACCATCCTGGACAAGAGGCTGTCCGGTCTCTTCTTAAAAGCCTCCAGTGATGGAGCTCCCACAACTTCTGAAGGCAACTTCTGTTCCACTGGTTGATGGTTCTCATTGTTAGGAAGTTTCTCCTTACTTCTAGGTTGGTTCTTCTTTGGTTAGTTATTTCAACCATTGTTTCTTGTCTTGCTTTCTGGTGCTTTAGGGAGAATTGGATAACCCCCTCATCTCTGTGACACCTTCAAATCTTGGAACATTTCTTTCATGTCTCCCCTGGTCCTTCTCTTCACTAGAGTAGACATACCCAGTTCCTGCAACCGTTCTTTATAAGTTTCAGTTTAACCCTCTTTGTTGCTCTTCTTTGCACTCTTTCCAGAGTCTCAACATTTTTTTTATATCATGACAACCAAAACTGGCTTCAGTATTCCAAGTGTGATCTTTATAAAGTGGTATTAACACTTCAGGTAATCTTGATTCTATCCCTCTGTTTGTGAAGTTTAGGATTGTGTTGGCTTTTTGGCAGTTGAATCTAGAGGGGTCCTGAGATCAAAAGATTTGAGAACTGCTGATCTAGTGCAGAGCTCTCCAAACTTGGCAGCTGAAAGGGCCTGGTGGCTCAGCAAACTAAAAGCATTGTAATTTACCTCCAGCTGTCTGCAATTACTGTAAGTTCGAATCTCACCAGGCTCAAGGTTGACTCAGCCTTCCATCCTTTCTAAGATAGGTGAAATGAGGATCCAGTTTGTGGGGGCAATAAGCTGACTTTGTATAAATATACAAAAGTATGAAGGCTATTGCTTAACGCATTATAAGCCACCCTGAGTCTCCGGAGAAAGGCGGCATATAAATCAAATTAAAGAAAAAAAAATTAAGACTTGTGGACTTCACCTCCCAGAATACATAATATACCGCCATAATATTTTTTAAAAATTCTGGGCATTGAAGTCCACAAGTCTTAAAATTGTCAAGTTTGGAAAGCCCTGTCCTAGGGGTGCAATAACAGAAACCTAAAAGCCTGTCAGAGTTTCCTTCTGCCTTTTTCTTCTAACCTAAAGTAATCCAAGGTCAGTTATTTTGAGCCTTTTCTCCCCCCCCCCACTTCTCCATTTCCCGGTCTGAGCTGGCATTTATTTTCTCTGAAGAGCTCCTGCGTATCTTCTTCATCAAGTTATCTCCAGGATTCTGTCCACAGATCTCCGCTCTCTGAAACCCTTTGGGTCCTCACACGGTTGTTGCCAAAAGATGGCTCAGCAAAAGCAACCCCACTACTTTGAAGATGCAACACAGAGTTATTAAGCATGCAAACAACCACAGCCTGCAGTGCAAAGCTTTGGCAGCCTGCTGAGCAAAGGCAGAACCGCGCTTTCTGTAGGCTTGGCCTGCTAGATTTCAAAGACAAAACAAAGAAGAAAGCAGACAAATGTAAAATCCAGCATGAGATTAGAATTCATTTTATTTTTTTGACAGAGCCACCTGAGTGACCTTCTCATTATTTATCCCTTTTTACTAGGTCAGCATGCTGGCTGTCCTACCTTTAGGATACGGTCAGTGGATATCAACTATCTGCTTTACTGTTCTTGACTGATTCTTCCCCTTGTTGCTACTCAGGCCCAGCTGTGATAGCTTTCTTACAGGAGCAATTTCAGCAGTTCACACATATGGGGGGCATCTCACACCTGTTGTAATGAATGTGGTTCATGTATGTGGGGGGGGGTGCATTTTATTAACACAATACAAGAAACGATAGTACCTCTCTATACTGCACTAGTGAATCCACACTTGGAATACTGCATCCAGTTCTGTTCACCGTAATATTTCTGCTTGGCAACAGAAATTTTGAACTCAATTGTGGCGGTAAATCAAGGATCGACTGCAATTCAGGCAGTTGCCAGGAGAATACTGACTTAAAGGCACCAATATAGAGAGATATTAGAGATAGAGAGTGATAAAGACAGAGACTGATTTCCAGAACCTGCCGTGAAAGAGAAATTCAGGCTAAGATCTAAGCATCTAGTTCTGTATTTTATGCAAAGGAATTAGAACATTAAAGATAAAGGTAAAGGTTCCCCCACACATATGTGCTAGTCATTTCTGGCTCTAGGGGGCGGTGCTCATCTCCGTTTCTAAGCAGAAGAGCCAGCTCTGTCCGAAGACGTCTCCATGGTCATGTGGCCAGCATGACTCAACGCCAAAGACGCACAGAATGCTGTTCCCTTCCACCAAAGGGGATCCCTATTTTTCTACTTGCATTTTTTTTAAAAAAAAATTTGATTTATATGCCTCCCTTCTCCGGAGACTCAGGGCGGCTTCAATGAAGCAATAGCCTTCATACTTCTGTATATTTATATTTATACAAAGTCAGCTTATTGCCCCCAACAAACTGGGTCCTCAATTTACCCACCTTATAAAGGATGGAAGGCTGATTTTTTACCTGCTTTCGAACTGCTAGGTTTGCAGAAGCTGGGACAAGTCACAGGAGCTCACCCCATTACACGGTACTAGGGATTTGAACTCCTGTACTGCCAACCTTTCGATCAACAAGCTCAGTGTCTTAGCCACTGAGCCACCGCATCTCTATTAGAATATTAGCACTGCCTTAAAATAGATTTTTTTTCCTGTCTCAGTAATTTAGACACTCCTCAGATGCCTGGCATATTCAATCTTTAATCTGAAGCTGTATGGGTCAGTCTTAATCTAAGACGGTTCCCAGTTTCTTAACTCCTTTCTTTATGTAAAAATAATTCCAGATTTCCAGCAAAAAGGGAGGGACTAGGCTTCAGTGGTGGGTTGCCCCCGTTCGGACTGGTTCATAAGAACCGATAGTAAAACCGGGGGGAGGCTCCGTCCACCAAACTGAACATCATCAGGAAGCTTCTGTGCATGTGCAGAAGCATGCACACGTGAGCAGAGCAAGCGCACACAGTCCCGTTGCAAACTGGTAGTAAAAGTAAGTAGAACCCACCCCTGGTAAGATGGTTCTCTGGGACACCTGAGGGCAAGATGGTAATGATGTGTGGAGGATCATTGGGGTGAGATCCAGTTTGGAACTTGGAAGGAGATTTCCTGATGGTGAACTCTGTTGATCAATAGAGCAGTTTGCCTTCAGGGGCTGTGGATGCTCCATCCCTGGAGATTTTTTTTTTTAATTTGATTTATATGCCGCCCTTCTCTGGAGACTCAGGGCAGCTTATAATGCGTTAATCTATTTTCAAGAATAGATTAGACAACCATTTGACTGGGATGGTATAAAGTCTTCTGCCTTGAGGAGGGGGTTGGACTAGAACAGGGATCTCCAAACTTGGCAACTTTAAGCCTGGCAGACTTCAACTCCCAGAATTCCCTAGCCAGTTTTGCTGGCTGGGGAATTCTGGGAATTGAAGTCTGCCAGGCTTAAAGTTGCCAAGGTTGGAGACCCCTGGACTAGAAGACCTCCAAGGTCTCTCCCACCTCTGTTATTGTGTATTCTGTATTAATATAATCTACATGTGGCCCAGAGCCTTGCTCAAAATGACTCTTGAGGGACCTTTGGCCACAAAGCTCTGTGTTTACAACAGGTGATTAGCTGAATAGTTCCCTTGAGCTGGCTTCCCACACTACGGCTGAACCATAAAACTTGGTTTACCAACCACAGTGTCTGGATTTACACAACATTCTAAGCCGAAACCACACCACCGCGGTTATTTTAGAGTGCACTCTGTGAAAGAAGGCAGAGTGTTTCAGTGGGACCATTTTGTGTATTCCTCAGTGAATAATCCAACGTTGATTAAGCTTGATGATGGGACTGTTCGCCATCGTAGAGAGAAGCTGCAGTTTGCTCAGCAGTTGGGAAAGAGGAATTAAGGAATGTTCATGCACTAATAAAGCAGCTCTGAAAAGCAGTGAGTTTAAATGCCTTTGTGCAGATCTACTTGTTAAGTCCGGACACAAAAAGAGAGGCAGGACGACTGTAGTGAAGTAAACAGCCATTTATTTCAGGCAACAGGGAACAACAACAAAATAACTACGAACTGAGAACTGTCCGAGGCTGCAGCTCCTTTTACAGGGAGCTGTCCAGCCTGTCAGCCACTGATGCTTGTTCATTTTCCCACCCGGGAAATGAACCAATGTGTGAAGGCTGATGTAAAACTCACTCCTACTTGCATATTCAACAACCCTCCCAATGAGTGAAGACTCACTCTTACTTGCTGAGTGTGTGTTAAAGGGGCAAGTTAAACCCACTTATTTTACAGTCTGCTCCTAGAAATATGATTCATTTGAGTCCACTTTTTTAAAAAAAAAGAAAAGAAAAGAAAAAAAATCTGTTATAAATTAGCCAGATTGGAGGATTGATTGGGCATGTTTTCATAGAGGAGCTTTTCAAGACAGTGTCGTGTTGCTTTTTTTAGACACATTAAAAGTGCTTAGTGTATCTATTGCAAAACTAAATACTTGGAGGAGCAAAGGCTTAGTTTTCTGCACTTTCTGGAATTGTCATGCAACACTAAACAGGCCACAAGAGCAGCGATTTAGTTTTTTCTGCACTTCCTGGAAATAAAACTGTTCCTGAATAGTTCATACGAACAGTTTTGGAATTACTAAAAAAAAGACACAGTTCTTTTGAAGAGGCTGGCATTGCTAGAAGTCTATCAAGGTCTTCAAAAGAAGGGATAGGGACATTTCAACCTTTTTATAACGCTTCATTGGAAGTATACTTTTATTCTCATTTGTTGGCCAAATCTGGCCCTAGGTTCTGCCTCGGTTTACCCTTTCCAATAAGCAACAAGTTAGAAGATCATTTAAAAGCAATTTATTAAAGTATTCTGATAAAGTGGGGTTTCCCTATGATATGAAAAGGGGGAACCTGTAGAAATGGATTACATTTACTTTTATAGTTTAGCCCAGAGGTCTGCAACTTTAAACACTCAAAGAGCCATTTGGACTCCTTTCCCACAGAAAAAAAAAAACACCGGGAGCCACAAAACCCTTCCTGTGCCTGACTATTTCTTGAACGGCCACAAAACTAGCATATGTAGTTGAATTAAACAGTTTTCTTCTGAAACTTTTGCTTTCTTGGATTTATCCATGGTTGGCCTACTAGGGGTTGAAAAGCTCAATAAATCGCATGCCGGCAGGTGTCACACATAGTTTGAGTGACAAGGAGCCGCAGCAGAGGGGTGAAAGAGCCACATGCGACTCCAGAGCCGTAGGTTGCTGACCCCTGGTTTAGCAAAACAAAGAACTTCAAAACAAAAGTTGATTGGTTCAGAAATGGTCATCTGTTCAGTTACGTCACAAGAATTACAGCATCCAATAATGTGTGATCATAGCCATAGAAAAGAGCATTGTATTCGCTGAGTAACAGTAAAAGAAACATTTGCAAAGTAAGGCATTAAAAAGGCATGGGTAAGATAACCCATGATAAGATTCTCAGTGGTTTCCAAGGTTGATTATTTTTTTTTTTGTTCATGGAGGCTTGAGAACAACTAAAATCGAAACTGTTATCGAATGCTCTCCTGCCAGTTCAGGTTTCTGAAAGAGATTCTTTTTCTTGAAGGTTAAATCTTATGGCAAATCATTAGCAATTCAATTGAAAAAGCAAATACAAAAATACAAGAAAACCCATGTCAGTTAGCCAGTGCAATGGTACTACAGAAACCATGTTTCAAGTATTACAAAGTCCATCCTGTGTGGCCCTGACTTCCCAACCTGTTTATTCTCCCTTAAGGGAGGAGGCACTAACCAGAATTCATTCTAGCTAACCTCTATCTATCCTATCCTAAAGCTCCTGAAAAGGAAAGATTTGAGCCCATCACGATTCGCGCTTTAAACCCACTTCAATCCCTAGAACGAAACAGGGCTAAACTCAGTTCGTTACTGAGTCTATAATTCATCTATTTCTTTCTTTAATATTCATAACTGCCTGGTTCCAAAACAGATTTTCCTGGAATGTAAATATGGAAACGTTGATAGTTTATGCCCGGCGTAATTGTTGGAGAAATGGTTAAGTCAATGTATAAATTGCCTTCCAGGGTTTTCCTTTCGAAAGCAAAACCCACATAGGTCATCTCTCTTTCTTTTCTTTTCTTTTTTAACCCAGCACTAAGTAAATATATTGTGCAACGTATAAAATCAGCATTTGCATCTTGGCTGGTTGTATCTGAAAATCAGATGATTCAAAAGCCGTATCTGTTGTGTAAGATCCAAATGTAAACAAACATTCGGAAATGTTTTTACCGAAACGTACCTCAGGAAACTCCTTTCATGTTTTGTGAAATGAGGATTTATAAGGTGAAATGCTTTCTAACTGCATCTGCCAGGCTGTTAAACAAGATTCTTACTCTGCATTTCAATGTATATTAACGGAATGTTTTAAAACAGTGTTTCTCAACCTTGGTAGCTTGAAGATGGGTGGACTTTAACTTCCAGAATCCCCCAGCCAGCAGCGCTGGCTGGGGGATTCTGGGAGTTGAAGTCCACCCATCTTCAAGCTACCAAGGTTGAGAAACACTGTTTTAAAAGATCTTTATTTTTGTCGCCTTTATGGCTGCTTATAAAACAGGAGACATAAAATATACAGCTGAGCTAACCCTCCACCTACGACCACAATTGAGCCCAAGATTTTCCCTGCTAAGTTGTTAAATGAGTTTTGTCCCATTTTACGAGTCGTTAAGTGAATTGATGCATTTATTATATTACTTGCATAGTTGTTAAGTGAAACTCGCTTTCTCCATTGACTTTGCTTGCCAGAAGTTTGCAAAAGGTGGATCACATGACCCTTGGACATGGCAATGGTTATTAATACAAGCCAATTGCTAAGGGTCCAAATTTTGATCCTGTTGCAACAATCATAGGTGTGAAAAATGCTCACCGTTGTAATTTCAAATGGTCCCTGAACGTATAATTGTAAGTCGAGAATTAACCGTTTCTGGTTCCCATCATTTCTCATTTTTGTTCCAAGTTTTGTCTGTTGATTTTTGCATTTAAATGCTTTTAATAATTGCATTCGGGGTTTCTGGGTGTTTAAGAATTTAAAAATCTATATATTTTTTTAAAGATCATTCCTATACCTTTACATGACTTTTTCTTTTTAAAGGGTTATGGCAGAAATGAGCAGGAGATGTTAGTTGATAGTTTTACTGGCAAAAGTTTACCTTTTTCTACTGAAGCTTTTTTTAAACAGGGAAAAATATCTTTTCCATTTGAAATAGAAATGCTTAACATCCTTGCCTTTTGCCTTCAAAACCTTTAAATATAACATAACCCCATTAGAAATTAGCTTTAATTTTTCACCGGCTTCATTTCAAGTGAGTTAATAAGGTTTTAAATATCCCCGTCTTGCTTTAAAATGCTGCCTTTGAGAAATTGTAAAGATGGCTGCTAACGATACCGCTTCTTTTAAAAATGTAATCAATATTTCTGAAGTTATCAAAAGCTCCAGTGATGCCCTCTCATTAACTGTATTTATGGAAGTATTTGATGAAGAGCACAAGCTGAGTCAGGTCATGATGAAGAGCACAAGCTGAGTCAGGTCATAATTTTGTTCAAATTTAGTTTTCTTTTTCTCTAAAAACAGTCTTCAAATTCAGAATAGAACTGGGAGGGACCTTGCTGCTCAAGAAGAAGACCCTGTACCATTTCAGACAGCTGACTGTGCAGTCTCTTCTTAAATGCCTCCATTGATGGAGTACCCGCAACTTCTATTTTTTCCCCTTTTTTTCCCCAATTTTTTTTTATTTTTAAACAAACAAAACATAAAACACCCTTCATCCATTACAATCTCAAGCAGTGTATCGATTGGTTACAAATCCCTTGTGCTTCTTCCCCATAGTCATATTTTACTAATTATCTAATTTCTCATGTTATCAACCCGATATATATCTTTATATCATTATTCTCGTTTATCATTTATTCAACAATGGCATTATCATTCTAAAAAAAATTATTATTTTCACATATTATATTCTAACATTTGTTTTATATTTCATATTTCATTTCCATGTTTTATTATCTAGCCATTGGTAAAATAAATCCCATATCTTATGATATTGCTGATCTTCTTGTTCTCTAATTTCAAATGTCAATTTGCTCATTTCAGCACATTGCATGATTTTCTTAATAACTTCCTCTTGCGTTGATATTTTCTCATTTTTCCGGTTTTTAGCAAACACAATTCTAGCTGCTGTCAATACATTCACGATCAAATATCTCAACTCTCTGGAGTACCCACAACTTCTGAAGTCAAGGCATTCCACTGATTAACTATTCTTACTGTTAGAAGTTTCTCCTTAATTCCAGGTTGCTTCTCTCCTTGATTAGTTTCCATCCGTTGTTTTTTGTCCTGCCTTCAAGTCCTTTGGAGAATAGGTTGACCCCCTCTTTTTTGTGGCAGCCCCTCAAATACTGGAATACTGCTATCATGCCACCCCTAATTCTTCTTTTCTCCAGACTAGTCAAACCCAAATTCTGCAACCGTTAGAATAAAATAGAGCTGGAAGGGACCTTTGAGGTCTTCTAGTCCAACTCCCTGCTCAAGCAAGAGAACCTATACCAGTGATGGCTAACCTTTTTGCCGTCGCATGCCAAAAGTGGGGGGAGTGTGGGGCGATCGCGCACCTGCATGCCCACATCATTTAATGCCTCCCCCGCCCCTGCACATGCGTGCTTCTCTTGCTTTTGGCACGCAATGACAAAAAGGTTACCAGTGGGCCTGTTAGGCCTGTTTTTCATTCTCCCCAGGCTCCAGAGGCTTTCTTGGAGCCTGGGGAGAGCCAAACTAGCCTTCCCCACCCCTCTGGAGGCCAGAAACAGCCTGTTTCCAGACTTCCAGTGGGCCCGGAAGGCCTGAAAATCAGCTGGCTGGTGCATGCATGCGTGCTGGAGCTGAGCTAGGGCAATGCTCGTGTGCCCACAGATATGGCTCCATGTGCCACCTGTGGCACGCATGCCATAGGTTCACCATCACGGACCTATACTATTTCAGACAAGTGACTGTCCAGTCTCTTCTTAAAAATCTCCAGTGATAGAGCATCCACCACTACTGAAGACAAACTGTTCCACTGGATAATTGTCCTCACTGTCAGAGCGGCAATCATTCCCATTCTGGGGTAATTGCCCTCAATTAGAGGTGAATTGTGGCATTTTCCTTGTGTATACTTTGCTGAAAAATGAACCGAAATATATTCTAATGAAAAACTCATATTTATTTGTAAAGAAATAAAAACATCTCACTATCTAAATTACAAGGTTAATTTAGGTTACATCTTGGAAGCTTTCCTGGCTACCTCTCTTGGCAGGAGAACAAAGAAAAGTTTTAGAGGAGAAGAAAGGAATGTAGACATGCGCAGTAGTTACTGATAAGGCTCTGGCAAACTACCGTAAGTCTGAGAGTCCAAAAATAAGAGCTCAGCTGGTAAATACAAAAACACAGTGACAATCATTGTTAGGAAATTTCTCCTTAATTCCAAGTTGCTTCTCTCTTTGATTAGTTTCCATCCATTGTTTCTTGTCCTTCCCTCTGGTGCTTCGGAAAATAAATTGATCCCCTCCTCTTTGTGGCAGCCCCTCAAATACTGGAATACATATACATTCTTCATATGTTTTAGTCTCCAGACGCTTAATTATCTTAGTTGCTCTTCTCTGGACTTTTTCCAAAGTCTCTTTTTTGTGATGTGGTGACCAAAACCGGATGCGATATTTCAAATGTGGTCTTACCAAGGTGGTACTATTACTTCAGGCGTGGATCTAGATTATACCACAGAGAAGTTTTTAAAAAGATATGGAAGGGGAAAAAGATAAGAATATCTTACATTGAAAGGAGAATTCTTGTTGTTACCTTTCTGCAGCGTAAAATTAGTTCAATTTCTATTTTCATCTGCTCTTCATTGCAGTCCAATTTGTTTGCTTTTAATTGGAGGAAAAATCTACATTATCGCATAAATGCTGAATAATTAACTGAAAATTAATTAAGCACTTTTCCTTTCCTACTAAATATCCTGCATAACTTAATTAATTAATTAATTAATTACATTTATTTGCTTCCCACTCCAACTGGACTCATTAGTAATATATGAAACTTCCGTGGCATAACATAATGATCAGAAAAGTTCCATGCTTCAAGAATAACCAAACATCTGCAATCAATATAACTTATACAACATGTGTACATATAATGCCATATCCATAGTATCAAAATCAATAACGCTGAATAAATACACTCAGCCAATTATTAAATTAATAATCCTAGCAAATATGTACATGCAGACTCCTAATTACATACTGGAAGATGCTTCATCAACCCCTTCTGGAAAATATAAGTCTTCCCTGCATTTTGGTAAGGCAGTGATGGCTAACCTTTTTGCTATCGCATGCCAAAAGTGGGGGGAGCGTGGGGGAGGTTGTATGTGTATGTGCCCACACACATAATTCAATGCGCCCTGCCCCCCCCCCGCACATGTGTGACACCCCCCGTACTCCCCCCACTTTTGGCACAGTGGGCCCAGTAGACCCGTTTTTCGCCCTCCCCAGGCTCCAGAGGCTTTCTAGGAGCCTGGGGAGGGTGAAAATTGCCTTCCCCATCTCCCCTGAAGGCCCTCTGGAGGCTGGAAACAGCCCGTTTCCTGATTTCCAGTGGGCCCAGAAGGGCCAAAAATCAGGTGGCCGGCGCGCGCATGCATGCTGGAGCTGAGCTAGGGCAACACTCGCATGCCCACAGATACGGCTCCGTGTGCCACCTGTGGCACCTGTGCCATAGGTTCGCCATCACGGTGGCAGGATATTCACCATTGGGGTGGATTTAATAAGGTGGTCCTTGACTTACAATCATTTATTTAGTGACTCTTCAAAGTTATAACAGCACTGAAAAAAAGTGACACAAGCATTTTTCAAACTTACAACTGTTGCAAGCATCCTCTGGTCAGGTGATCAAAATTCGGATACTTGGCAACTGGTTCATATTTATGACAATTGTTGTGTCCCAGGGGGCCGTGAGATCGATTGCCTTTTGCGACCTTCTGACAAGCAAAGTTAACAGGGAAGCCAGATTCACTTAACAACCGTGTTACTGATTTAACAGGGGCGGTGATTCACTTAACAACAGTGGCAAGAAAGATTGTAAAATGGGGCAAAACTCACTTAACAACTGTCTGACTTAGCAACAAAAAGTTGGGGGTTCACGTTTGGGTTGTAAATCAAGGACTACCTGTATCCACGAAAAGGCTGGTCCAATGTGGCAGAACCACAACAGCGAGACATCACTCCTGGCATGACCACCTCAAGGGAACTCAAAACGGGCAGGATGGTGAAGACAATATGGCGTTAGAAGACCTGATTCTTGTCTATGTTCAGCATACCCCATTCAAAAGGATGGAACTTCTTAATAGATTAACAGAAGAGCAGAGTTGGAAGGATGTGTGTGTGTGTTGAACTAGATGTACGTCATCTAGTCCAACTCACACACACACACACACACACACACACACACACACACACACACACCAAAGCAGGAGACCCTACACCATTTCTGGAAGATGGCAGTCCAGTCTCTTCTTGAAAGCTTCAGGTGATGAAGCTCCCACAACTTCTGAAGGCAACTTCAGTTCCATCGGTTGATAGTTCTAACAGTCAGAACATTTCTTCTTATTTTGTTGGTTTTATCACACACAAGTTAGCACAGTAGATATCCTGGCTTCTTGGTCTCAGCCTCCCTCCCCCATCATTTCATGATAATGTGAGTTATTATCAAAACATTTCTCCTGCAACGATGGGCTCATTCCAGTTGGAGGTACAGGTAGATCTTGATTTATCACCCTAAAGGAGCCTACCCAAAAAAGGTTGACCTGTTTTATGACCATCATTACGTATGACTGTAATGGAGCCTGCCCATTACGGTCACTCAATTTTATGCCCTTTTTTGTGGCGATTGTTAAGTGCCACAGTCATTAAGCGAACCAATGGTTCCAGAGACTCAGGGTGGCTTACAATGCGTTAAGCAATAACCTTCATACTTTTGTATATTTTATACAAAGTCAGCTTATTGCCCCCACAAACTGGGTCCTCAATTTACCTACCTTAGAAAGGATGGAAGGCTGAGTCAACCTTGAGCCTGGTGAGATTCGAACTTGAAATAATTGCAGACAGCTGAATGTTAATAACAGGCTTTTAGTCTGTTGAGCTATCCAAAATTTTGCAGTATCCTTCCCCTGCTACACCCACAGAATTGGTAGTAAAAAAAAATTTAATTTCACCAGTGCATTGTAGGGAATGGTGTTGAAGGTAGGGGAAAGAGCTGTTCTCAAGACAATAAGAGGCCCAGAAAGTATCATGAGAAAACATCTTAGACAAACCCTCCCTTGTTCATGTGAAGTTAAAGTGCAGGAGGAAGGAAGCACATTTACATTTGCAAATGCCTTTCAAGGAGAGATCCAATCGAGAACTAAGGAGGAATTTCCCAGCAATGAGAAGAATCAATTAATGGAACAGTTGGCCTTCAGAAGTTGTGGGTGCTCCATTTTAAGAAGAGGCTGGGCAGAGTGCTTGAGCAGGGAGTTGAGCTAGAACAGGGGTCCCCAGGGTGATAAGTCTATTCCAGTGGTGAAATCCAATTTTTTTTACTACTGGTTCTGTGGGCGTGGCTTGGTGGCTGTGGCGTGGCTTGGTGGGCATGGTAGGGGAAGGATACTGCAAAATCCCCATTCCCTCCCCACTCTGGGGCCAGCCAGAGGTGGTATTTGCAGGTTCTCCGAACTACTCAAAATTTCCACTAACGGTTCTCCAGAACCTGTCAGAACCTGCTGGATTTCACCCCTGGTCTATTCAGAATTGGGCTGCGCACAAGTGGCTGGCTGGAACATGCGCACAGCTCAAATTGTGCATGTGCATCCCAGCCCGACATTTGTGGAAGTCCAGCTGCGCATATGTGCACTGGCCCACCACTTGTGTGTCCCCGTTCCTCTGACAAAGGTTGGGGACCACTGAAGACTGCCAAAGTCCCTTCCAATCTGTTATTCTGCATTTCTATGACATTCATTTATCCAGTTTACTCTCATTGGGCTGACAACTGTGAAGGCAAGTCCTCTGAAGCTCATGGATTCTGTTGCATTTCCATTTTTCCCAGGCATCTGTGCCCAGTTCAAAACCCCAGCCAAGTCAATTTCACCTTTTAGATGTAAGGCTGGTTAGAGAACTCTGTCCAGAAAAGTAAATCGCTCAGAGATACCCACAGCGGCCCCCTTTGTGAGTGGGACGGATGGGCTTTCTGGACCTTTAATTACCTTCTCATGCCCCCCTCACACGCACCAGTGCACAGAATTACCGTCCTCTCCTCTGCGATAACTCTGCACAGTTATCCTAACGCCTCCAGGACTGCTCGATGGTCGTATTGAATTTCATTGCTCCATCATGTAACAGATGGGACAGCATCCTTGGTATGCACACAGCCCCACGAGTTTCTGCAATCATTTAGGAGCAGATTTATGGTGGATATAAGCTGTTTTGCACAAAGGCAGGAGTGTAACACGAGAAACAAAACAGGACATTCACTGGGAAAGATGCCATGTTTCCCCGAAAATAAGACCCTCTCTTATATTTTTTTTGAACCGTGAAATAAGCGCTTGGCCTTATTGCCATGCGCTTAAAAGCCCGATTGGGTTTATTATCAGGGGGTATCTTATTTTTGGGGAAACAGGGTACTAATAAGTAGCCCTTATAATTGGTGTTTCTGGGTTGTCGTTTAGGCTTCTCAATGGGAAGGGGGAAAGGGATCTGGGCTATTATTGGGTCAATGTTCATAGAATCACAGAGTTGGAGGGGTTCCGAGAGGGCATCTAATCCAGCCCCTGCTCAATGCAGGCACCACTAGAATTTTAACTGAGGCATAACCCAGTTGCTTTCAGCAACCAATCTGGCTACCACTGAATCGAAGTTTGATAGTCACGAGTCTTCTATTGATTGTCTCTGAAGAGCACATAGCTTATTGTTTTTAATTTTAAAAAAATAAAAAAAAAATAAGCTCACTTTTTAAAAATGTAATCTTTCCTATCCCCCAAAGCTCCTGCAGAAGTTATTATAAAATAATTTCAGCCCTGACCTTCTGGCAGGATTGCCCCATCAGATCCTCTCAAACTCTCCAAAGTTAATATTTCTTTAATCTTGAAATCTAGTAGCCCCAGGTTCAGACCTCCTATAGTTAGTTCTACAATCAGCTAAGATTAGATTTCGCCCATCTTGAATCTGATGAGAAGAGAGAGAGATAAATTGCAGATTGCATTCCTGGCACAGGCTAATCTCCAAATCCAGATTTATTTATTTTTTTGCCCCAAAGGCTGGGAAGTTGGAGTAGATTATTTGATGTTCTTTGAATATGTGGAGACTGCAACTCCAGAATGATTAGACAGGCAAGGAAGTTGCCAACAGATCAGGGTGGGGGGAGGGCTGGGGGTGAGGTTGAGGTTGAGGGAGGCCAGAGCTGACAATTCAGAGACCAAATGGACTGACTTTAGACAGCAATAGCCGATAGACTTAAATACCGCTTCACAGTGCTTTACAGCCCTCCCTAAGCAGTTTACAGAGTCAGCCTCTTGCCCCTGACAATTTGGATCCTCATTTTACCCATCTCGGAAGGATGGAAGGCTGAGTCAACTTTAAACCTGGTGAGATTTGAACTGCTAGATTGCAGGCAGCTGGCAGTCAGCAGAAGTAGCCTGAAGTACTGCACTCTAACTACTGCACCACCGCAGCTCATAGATAACAAAGTTGCGTGGCCTTTTTCAGCCTGGTGTTGTGGCCTGCCAGCAGCCAGCAGAACTGGCAGCAGATTCGGACAGTGAGGAGGTTGGGGAGGAATGTGGGCCAGTCCTGGAGTCTGGGGAAGGCTCAGACGAGGGATCTGAGTTGGAGGCAGAGAGGGGGCCAGGGCCATCTGGTAGTAGTTCTTTGCTGCCTCCAGAGACTCAGGAGTCTGACATCAGCAAGGCAGAAGAACAGCAGGAGCCTGTTCCCAATGTGCGCATGCGCAAAGCTGCCAGATGACGGGAACAATTAAGAAAACAGGGTCGACTTGGGAGTAAGGCTTGGAGATGATTGGGTCCTCCCATAAGACATACAAGAGAAGCGAACGGGACGTGAGCTTTTGCAGGAAGCAATTAGTTCATCTGGTCGGTAAAAGCTCTGGAAAAGCTCTGTTTGACTCTGTGCTAAGTTTGGCCTTGCTCTGCAATTGGCAATTAGTCCTCTGGCAGCATTCCAAGGGAGTTAAGGTGGGTGTTTGTAAACACTCCCCTGATAGACTGTTTGATAAGCCTGTCAGACTGGGAATGACAATGATTCACAGCCGTTTGAATTAAAGAGGTTTGTCAGGACTAAGATTGTGCTGTATATTTTCTAAGGAAGCCTAGGACAGAACACCTGAAGGCCTCACTTGGTCTCAGGTTAACGTCCCTGTTTCTTTTCCCAATGTGGCCAAGACCAGGGTCAATATTAAAAATGAAATTGATTCATTCAAGTGATGAATGAATACATGAATGATAACAATTTTTCAGTCTATTCTTCAAAGCACCTGAGGGCAAGACAAGAAGAAATGAATGGAAGATCATTCAAGAAGGATCCAGCCTAGAACTAAGGAGAAATTTTGTGCCAGTGAGAACAATCACTCCATGGAAAAGCTTCCATCCATTAGTTGTGGGGTCTCCATCACTGGAGGTTTTCAAGAAGAGACTGGACAGCCATTTGTTCAGAATGGTATAAGGCTGTGATGGTGAATCCTCCGGCTCTGTGTGCACGTGACCCAGCTGGTGTTTGGGCCTCCGGTGTATATGCACGCAATTCAGGAACACAGCTGGTCTTCGTAGCTCTCAAGCGCATCCGTGCCATTTGCAGATGCATGTGAGAGTACTTGTACTTGTACTTTTGTATTTCCAGTTTAGCTCCATTATCTGTTGTAAAAATACTTACATTAGCCTAACTTTGTTTATTGTTACAACAAAACATTTTCAAGTGGTGGTAAAAAGAGGGGAAAAAAATAGTAATGAGTGATTTCAAAAGGGGAAGTGGTAAAGAGACAGGCAGAGAGAGAAAGGAAATAATTTCCACCTCACATTGATCTACCATTCTCCCCATAGAGCTCCTCTCCTCGTTGGTGCACCAGAGGAATGGAAGGAACACTGCAATTTCTCCAGGTCTTACATTCCTAAGAAATAATTAGATTTGCTTTCAGTAGCAGAAACTCTCCCTTGCCGAGACCCTGGTGCAGTCAAGAAGATGGAAATAATGAAATGCATCGAAGCCTCTGGCATTCATTTATTCTGGCCACCCCCTCTCTTCTCCCAGCTTGAAAGAACCTGTCGGAATGGTCTTAGGGCCATGTGCAACCAGATGCATTAAGAGGGGGAACCAAAGTTCATCCAAGGTGGTGCCAGCCTCTACGATGCTTGCTTGCTATCGGCTGCCATAGTAACCAGGAGGGGGGGGAAGATTGGCATTTGAGTGGGGGGATGTGAGCTGGAGAGAGATGTCCTGGATGAACAAAAAGGGAGGATTGCTCCCATGATTCACTGCACAGCTGAATGGACTTGTTTATACCCAGTCAAGGTCAACCATCCCGGAATACCAGATGGGTGAAAACCAGAAGTGGGTTTCAGCAGGTTCTGACCAGTTCTGAAGAACCGGTAGCGGAAATGTTCAGTAGTTTGGAGAACCGGTAGTAAAAATTCTGACTGGCCCCGCCCCCATCTATTCTCTGTCTCCCAAATTCCAGCTGATCGAGAGGAAATGGAGATTTTACAGTATCCTTCCCCTGCCACACCACCAAGCAATGCCACACCCACCAAGCCACACCCACAGAACTGGTAGTAAAAAATTTTGAAACCCACCACTGGTGAAAACCAGTGGTAGGTTGCTATCGGTTCGCCCCAGATCCGGGGCAAATTGGTAGCGGCAGCAGACGGCTCCACCCACCTGCCTGGATGCTTTTGCATATGTGCAGAAGCTTCTGTGCATACGCAGAAGTGGTGCCCGCACGCACAAGTGCCCACAAGCAAACTGGTAGTGACGGATTTGGAAACCTGCCCCTGGTGAAAACAGCTGAAGATGCGCCCCACATGTCACCATATGGGTTGAGGATTGGATATTCTGCCGGGGTCCTTGGCGGGGAGGGATTTGGGGAAACTTTCAATATGTAACTTTTGTGCCTTTTGGCTCAGATCTTGCTTTTCTTTCGTTGCTATCATTTCAAACTCAGTAAAAGTACCTCTTCTCTACGTCAATGGAGTCAGCGGGTTTTCTTTCTTGGGTTTTGAACGGAGGCACGCCTGACAGGTGTTTTGCAACAGCAACGGAGAAAAAGTTCTTTTAGGTAGTCCTCAACATACAACCATTCATTCAGTGACTCTTTCAACGGCATTGAAATTTAGCAGTTAATCACTGTTGAGGATCCGAGCCAACTTTCACCCACCTGGAAGGAGGACTATGTTTGAAAAAGCTGCTTTAATTCATTCAGAGAATTAGAATTTCCCATAAGAAAAAGATACGAGAGTTGAGATAACTTTACTGTCAGGCACACCTCCATTCAAAACTCAAGAAAGGAAAACCCCGACTCCATGTTGGTTGTTAAAGTTACTTTTACTGAATATGAACTGAATGAAGCGAAAGAAAAGCAAAGTCTGAGGCGTTAGGCGCAAAAATTAGATATTGAAAGCATCCCTCAAATTCCCCCCCCCCCCACAGTCCCAGGTTGAGTATCCAATCCACATCTCCCCAAGGTTTACATCTTGTACCCATGTGGGGTACTTTATCAGATGACCCCATCTATCTATATGCCGGAACCAGTGGTGGGTTTCAAAATTTTTACTACCGGTTCTGTGGGTGTGGCTTGGTGGCTGTGGCAGGGAAAGGATACTGTAAAATCTCCATTCCCACCCTACTCCAGGGGAAGGTTACTGCAAAATCCCCATTTCCTCCCAATCAGCTGGGACTCAGGAGGCAGAAAATAGATGGGGGCAGGGCCAGTGAGAATTTTTACTACTGGTTCTCCAAACTACTCAAAATGTCTGCTGCTGGTTCTCCAGAACTGGTCAGAACCTGCTGAACCCATCTCTGGCTGGAACAGTTGATCTTGACTGGCTATCAGCTCTCTCCGCAGCTGCTATGAAGACAGTGAGAATTTTCCTCCCTTTTTCGAGACATCTCCACCAGCTCACTTCCCCCTCTTCCAAATACCTAGAATACCTCCCCCCTCCCGTTACAATGGCAGCCAAAAACAAGCAAGCATCATAGAGGCTGACATTTACTATTCATCCTGCGAATGCAGAATTCCATCTTTTATGTATGTCCCCAGCTGTTTGCATCACCCAAATTCTTTTAACTCGATGCCAAAACTTAACTTTCAATTTCTCAAAAATCTTCCTTGGCACAAAGAGGTTTTCGTTTTTCTGCCTGATTTGCAGGTGCTGAGGAATTCCTTCCGATTTCTCTAGGTGATATTTTGGACCCAACTTGGATTTGGTAAAGCAGAGCAAGTTTCTGCTGGAAATAATTTTGTGTGCTGCAGCATTCCATCTTTCTGAAACTCTTACGATGGCCCTTGGGATTAATAAAAGTTCAAGGAAGGCACAGAGAGGTCTGTGGCATGAAAGAAAGGCCATTCACACATACAAACACACAGACACAGAGAGAGATGCCCTGGCCAACTTATTATTAGTTAAAGGACTCCAGCAATACTCAGGAGAATTTTCTGAAATTCTCTTTTCCTTTGGGAAAAAAAAGTCAGAAGCAAAATCTTTCTCAATAAATTGAACGAGAACTTTTCAATCTTTTACTTGGTACTGAAATTGCAAGAGGTGCATTTTTAAAAATAGAAATATTCCTTCAATTGCACTTAAATAAAACAGCATCACAGAGTTATTTTATGTACTTTTTTTTTAAGGAGAATGCTGTTCTTCCTATGGCTTCCATTTTGGATTTTCACATTAGGCTTTTTTTTTAATGCCTAGTATAATAATCTAGTATAATTTATACAGGACGTTTAGTGTCCTGTATAAATTAAGTACTGGCTTAAACAATAAAAATATGAAGAAATGTTGATTTTAAAGCTTTGCTTGAAGTGTCAAAAGCAGTTGAGCTGGCAAAGGCCAAAACTTTGCAGGTGGTGGCTGCCATTTTCCTTTTTAAAACACCACTATCCACCTCATTTGCTCCTAAAAATTTCTCCCCTGAATCGCAAATGGTCCAGGGTCCTTCCAATTTCTGGGATAGCAATAGTACTTAGACTTATATACCTCTTCACAGTGCTTTACAGCCATCTTTAAGCGGTTTACAGAGTCAGCCTCTTGCCCCCAACCATCTGGGTCCTCATTTACCAACCTCGGAAGGATAGACGGCTGAGAATGGAGTCAGTCAGGATCGAACTGCTGACTGTGGGCAGAGTTTGCCTACAGTGCTGCATTCTCACCCAGAACCACCAGGGCCCTGGGATGACCCAGTCTTGAGCAAAGTGCCCTAGCAACCTTTTTAAGATGGCTTGTGCATGATGCTACAACCACCTCCTCTTGGTTTACTTAAAAATATATCCGTGCATCAACAGAAATATTTGCTGAGATGTCCCAGGCAGATGTATCTAAGATGGCTGGTTTGTTTGTAGGTGGCCACTTAGGCCAGTGTTACAAACCTTCCTTTATTGCTTCACCAAATGATGACTTCACTTTCAGAACAGATTATTTATTTATTTATTTATTTATTTATTGAATTTCTATACCGCCCTTCTCCCAAAGGACTCAGGGCGGTGAACAGAATAGGATTTCATATATATTAATAAGCAGTAAGTAATAAATTGAGTCAACTTAGTGTATCTGCTAAGACCTCGGCATAGAATTTAAATGTTTATGCTAGCCCTGCTTGTTGAAATAGAAAGGTCTTCAGGGCATGTCGGAAAATGCGAAGATCTTGGATTATTCGTATTCCAGGGAGTATTTTGTTCCAAAGAGTAGGTGCTCCCACAGAGAAGGCTCTCTCCCTTGGAACTACTAGACGACATTGTTTTAATGATGGTACTATGAGTAGGCCTACTCTGTGAGAGCGTATTGGTTGGTGGGAGGTTATCGGTTGCAGCAGATGGTCTCGTAAGTACTCAGGTCCTAAACCATGGTTTAGATAGATTAGATTAGATAGCAAGCCATTAATGTTCTATGCAACGATATAATGCTGATTGGGAGAATTGACTGTGGAATAGAATAGAATAGAATAGAATAGAATAGAATAGAATAGAATAGAATAGAATAGAATAGAATAGAATAGAATAGAATAGAATAGAATAGAATAGAATAGAATAGAATTCTTTATTGGCCAAGTGTAATTGGACACACAAGGAATTTGTCTTTGGTGTGTATGCTCTCAGTGTACATAAAAAGACAAGATACACTCGTCAAGAATCACGAGGCACAACACCCAGTGACAGTCATATAGTACAATAAGCAATCAAATCATACTAGGAAACAATATCAATATAAATCGTAAGGATACAAGCAACAAAATTACAGTCATACAGTTATAAGTGGGAGGAGATGGGTGGTGGGAATGATGAGAAGATTAATAGTAGTGCAGACTTAGTAAATAGTTTGACAGTGTTGAGGGAATTATTTGTTTAGCAGAGTGATGGGGTTTGGGAAAAACTGTCCTTGTGTCTGGTTGTTCTGGTGTGCAGTGCTCTGTAGCATCATTTTGAGGGTAGGAGTTGAAACAGTTTATGTCCAGGATGCGAGAGGTCTGTAGATATTTTCACAGCCTTCTTTGACTCCTGCAATATACAGGTCCTCAATGGAAGGCAAGTTGGTAGCAACTGTTTTTCTGCAGTTCTAATTATTCTCTGAAGTCTGTGTCTGTCTTGTTGGGTTGCAGAACCCAACAAGACAGTTTGAGCTTTCTGAGTTGGTGCAGAAAGAACATTTTTTGTTGTGCTTTTTTGATGATGTTTTTGATGTTGGGTGTCCATTTTAGGTCTTGAGATATGATAGAACCTAGAAATTTGAAGGTCTCTACTATTGATACTGTGTTGTCTAGTATTGTAAGAGGTGGTAGCATGGGAGGGTTTCTCCTAAAGTCCACCACCATTTCTACAGTTTTGAGTGTGTTCAATTCCAGATTGTCGCACCATGAGGCTAGTTGTATGGGGTAGACCAGTGTTTCTCAATCTTAGATCTCAACTTTAAGATGTGTGGACTTCAACTCCCAGAATTCCCCAGCCAGATTCCCTCCCTCCCTCCCTTCCACCCATCCACCCTTCCTCTCTCTCTTTCTTCTTTCCCCCTTCCTTCTCTTTCTCCCTCTGCTTCCTTCCTTCCTTCTTTCCTTCCTCCCTCCCCTCCACTCTTCTTCCCTCCCACCCTCCCTCTCTTTCTTCTTTCCTTCCTTCCTTTCCTTTCTCCCTCTGCTTCCTTCCTCTCTCCCTCCCTCCCCTCTGTTCCTTCCACCCTTCTTCCCTCCCAACCTCCCTCTCTTTCTCCTTTCCTTCCTTCCTCCCCTCCCTCCCTCCTTCCTTCCTTCCTCCCTCCCTCCTTCCCTCCCTCTTAGCAAACAGCAGCACAATACTATACAAAGAAAGTTTGACTTCTTAAGAGACAATGAATGAGAGCATGCTGATACAATTTTCTTGGCTTTAAAGAAAAACGGACCCCCTTTTTTCCCTCTCCCCCCAGTTTCCCCCTCCTTTGCTCTCCAGATCTTCCTCCTGCTGGCCTCCCATGGGATTGAGGCTGATTATTTTTCTCACCACAAAAGGCGCTGGTGCATCTTTCCAGCTTTGCCTCTTCCTTGCCCTTCTTGCAATGTGGAGCCCCTAGGGATTCAAAAGTTGCAGATTTCATATGGAAGTCTGCCCCTTGGGGGAGGGGGTGGGAGGAAACATAAGTAAATGGATGAGAAGGGTTCGCAGCTGCCACCTTTCTTTCTGAACAAAAGTGTTTCTTGGCGCTCTTTCCGTACAAGCATCTTTTGAATAACTGGGCCAAATCCTGTGGGTCTTCCTCTGTGAAAACCCGTGCTCGGAATTTCTCAGCCAAAAGCTGTTGTTTTTCTTTGTGGTTGCAGAAAGAGACACAAATAATCCTGGGTTTTTGGTGCAAAGACTTTGGGCCCCATCAACAGCAACATTTCCCATCTCCTTAATTAGACAGGGTCCTCCCCTTGGTACCATTTCATTTGTGGCTTTGGAGTCATCTTCAGTGTCTTGGGCTCGAATTCCTGATTAATTCAACTTCATGATGAAAGGGAAGGTCAGTTTTCATTTCAGGGGGCTTCTGTTCTTTGTTTTTCTTTAAAAAAATAAATCTTGCTGATGTTGCAAATCAGCTGAAGAGAGCAGAGAATAGCCTTGAAGCACAGGAGGCAGAACTTCTTACCAAGACAGCAGTTAAAAAAGAGGGGCTTGAGCTCAGGCCAAGAAAGTAAGGTGAGAAAACATCTTAGACAAGCCCTTCCCTCATTCACCCAAAGACAAAGTGCAGGAGGAGGGAAGCACATTCAGATTTGCAGGATTCTGTTACTATAGCAATTACAGGAAATATTACTCCTAAACTATATGATGCTGATGAATGAAAGTGAATATATGTGCCCCAGCATAATACTGCAGGGTCCAATCTGGGTCAACCACCGGGACCAGAGGTTTGGTCTTTTGAATTTTTGGACTTGTCCTGGAACCCATTCTCAGGGAACTTCTGTCTAGGAGAGTGTGTATTGTTATGTGTATGGTATTTATACATTCAAATTTGCAGCTACTAAAATTGTTGGATGAGCAGGCACAAAAACAGCCAGGGAAGTGATTGAAGCCTGGGAAATGGGCCCCTCGTCAGCCAACACAGCCATTCCCTTGGTTGTGCGTCACACTTTTCAGCTTCTCAAGTGTGTAGGAAAGTAAAGAGAGACCACAAGCCCACTGGTGCTCTATCCTGTGGATGCAATCCAGAGCTGGGAGACATTGAACAAAGTTTTTAAAAAATGTTTATAGCAAATTATATAAGGGGCTGCCACAAAGAAGAGAGGGTCAACCTCTTCTCCAAAGCACCTGAAGGCAGGATGG
The DNA here is from genome assembly GCA_030761175.1 of Masticophis lateralis. Taxonomy (NCBI): domain Eukaryota; kingdom Metazoa; phylum Chordata; class Lepidosauria; order Squamata; family Colubridae; genus Masticophis; species Masticophis lateralis. Next base: position 20,992,469 of record JAUDYJ010000012.1, on the reverse strand, counting down.
AAACTCATCAAGGAGAGAAGCAACCTAGGACTAAGGAGAAATTTCCTGACAAGGAGAACAATTAACCACTGGAACGGCTTGCATTAAGAAATTGTGGGTGCTCCATCACTGGAAGTTTTTAAGAAGAAAACTGGACAGCCATTCGTCTGAAAAGGTATAGGGTTTCCTGCTTGAGCCGTGGGTTGGACTACAAGACCTCCAAGGTTCCTCCCAACCCTGTTATTCTATGTTATTCTGTTGTTATGTGTATATATATATACATATGTGTGTGTGTGTGTGTGTGTGTATAATTGCCTTATGAATCAGATGCAGACAAATGCAGCTTTTAACTCGCTAAATCTCAGCAAGGGCATCAGGTATTTGAAAAACTTCTAAAAAGGGCCATTTAAGATATTTGTAGCATCTCTGCGCTTCTGAATATCAACACAGTTAAAAGGTGTGATTTCTCTCTTGTCTGTTTAGGTGCAATTAAGGACTTCCTGCCATCATTTCTTTCTCTCTCGCCATTGCATTTGAACAATATCCTCATTAGAAATCATTTTGTCTTTATTTAGTCCTGAGAAGATTGGGCTCATTAGTCTTCGGCTAGAGGTGACTTTTTTCTTGGGAAGAAGAGCATGCATTTAAAGCATCTTTTTTTAAAAAGAAGAAGAAGAAGAAGGGATCACTGTCACTCTCCTCAAAGCTAACATAAGGAATAATGTTCCGTAATTGTCTCGGTGTATAAATAACCTATCTCACAATAAAAGAATTCTCCTCCAAATATTGCTGTCAAAGCTGGGGAGGAAACGTGGCAGCCATTCCTTTAAACTCTGTTTGGGTTTAATTGCAGAAGCCTGCTCTCCTGTCTTGAAGATGATGGGGGACAATCCATCACAGGATTAAACAACTCAAAGACACAAACAGCTTGTGGGCAGGTTAATGCAATTACTTTCATCAACCTTCCATCTGTAGGAGAGGAGCAGGCAGGGCTGGGGGTGAAGTTAAACAGAGTTGGAAGGGACCTTGTGGGTCATCTAGTCCAACTCCTCACCCAAGCAGGAGACCCTACACCATTTCTGACAAATGGCAGTCCAATCTTTTCTTTAAAGTCTCAAGTGATGAAGCTCCCACAACTTCCAAAGGCAACTTCTGTTCCATGGGTTGATAGTTCTCACTGTCAGAAAATTTCTCCTTATTTCCAGGTTGAATCTCTCCTTGATCAGTTTCCATCCATGACTCCTTGTCTGGCCTTCAGGTGCCTTGGAAAATAACTTGATCCTCTCCTCTCTGTGGCAGCCCCTCAAATATTGAAAGCCTGCTATCTTGTCTCTCTTGGTCCTTCTCTTCACTAGACTAGCCAGGCCCAGTTCCTGCAACCGGTCTTCATATATTTTATTTTTTAGACCCAAAAATCAGTTGTTCGGCACGCACATGCACACTGGAGCTGAGCTAGGGCAATGCTCATGTGCCCACAGATATGGCTCCATGTGCCACCTGTGGCATGTGTGCCATGGGTTTGCCATCATGAGACTATAGCAAGGCATTGGATAAACATGGATAAACACTCTCGTAGTCTTCTAAACAGTCCAGGTCTTTACCGGTTAAATCCAAAAAGCTTCCTACCACACAAACAGTAGTTGGTTCGCTCTGGTTCACAAACCCGGATGGTAGCAGATCCACCCACACACGCGATGATAGCAGTTTATCATCCACTTATCATCAACTGAATACATTACAGTACCTTTCTTAAATACGTTTACAACTAATTATAGCATGACTCAGCATTACAGCATGATGCAGCATTAAAACTTAAAGTCACAGAACACATATATTGCCTGGACAATCTATTAGGCTCAAATCATATCCTAACAGATGGGATGGACCACAACTTACTTCTTGGTAAGAGAGAAGAATGTGGGATGGACAGTATCAGCACCAGTTGTATTCATAACTGGTTGACAAACCACACTCAATGGGCAGTCCTTGGTGCAACTACATCTACATGGAGGGAAGTATGCATTGGAGTACCACAAGGTTCTGTCTTGGGCCAATTAATGATTTAGGTGATGAGATGGAGAACTTTTCAAATTTGCAGATGGCACAAAACTAGGGGGAATAGCCAACACTTTAGAAGATAGATTCAAGATTGCAGAAAGGTCATGACAGACTTGGACACTGGACCCTATCCAACAAAATTCAATCCAGTGGTAAGAAAAATAAGGTTTTACACTCAGGCAATAAAAATTAAATGCACATAGAATAGAGGGTACCTGTGTAATAGCAGTAACTGTGGAGAGGAATCTAGGACTTTTAGTGGACAATCACTTACATATGAGCCAGCCTTGTGGTCAGCTGCCAAAAAAGCCAATGAAATCCTAGGCTGCTTCAACATCAAAATCAAGTATTAGTGCCACTATATCCTGCCTTACAGAATACTGCTATATGTAAGACCACACCTGGAATACTATTTGTCCATAATGGCATATGGCGTCCTGCTTGAGCAGAGGGTTGGACTCCATTGGTCAAGCAATGTCGGCTGGCGGCCCCCAGGGGGAGAGCCTTCCCTGTGGGGGCACCCACCCTCTGGAATGAGCTACCTCCCGGAATACGACTGATTCTGGACCTCCATACTTTCCGTAAGGCCCTGAAGACTCATTTATTCCAGCAAGCCGGCCTAGCCTAAATGGTTTTTTATGGAATTTCTTAATTGCATTCTCACAGGAAGAACATGAGATGTGGGTGTGGCCTACTGATGACCGCTAATGAGCCAGAAATAGCTATTTAGGTCTCCCAGAATTCAGCACAAGATTCTGTTTGCTGCCAGAGTGAAAAGATGGAGAAAGAATCCAGAATGTAGTGAATGTGATTCCAGATTTTCTGGAATTGTGGTTCCAGAAAAAAAAAATCTTGGCTACGTAGGAAAAACCTGGCTTAAAGGATATATATATGTGTGTGTGTGTGTGTGTGTGTGTGTGTGTGTGTGTGTGTATATGTATATATGCCCTAATGAAGGGCTGAGTCAAAACTTCTATAAATGTAATGTCAGCAGTAAACAGAGATAGATTTAGGAGATTACCTGCCCTTGTCGTGTCTTTAAGATCTCACTTGAGCTGGGATAAATCCTAGACCGACAGTTGTCTTTGTCAGAGTTAAGCCAGGTGTTTGGCTTGCTGCAGGGAGCTCTCCAGGGTCCTGACTTGGACCTAAATTTCTTGTGTCTCGACAACTCTGAGTAATCAATTTGTAGGAACTTCCTTGGAGTTCATTTTTTGAAGGTTATTCCATTGTCCTTTGATTACAGCCTTTTCTGTTTTAATATCAACTGGAAGATAATCGTATAATGAGCAATTGAGGGAACCAGCTGTGTTTAATTGAATGAAGGGAAGGATTGGGGGAAGGGGACGCATAATAGCAGTCTTCCAATTTTTGAGGTGCTGTCACAGAGGATTGTCTTACTTTCCAAAGTACCTGAGGGAAGGACCAGAAGTAATAGAAGCTCATTAAAGACAGATCCATCCTAGAACTACAGAGGAATTTCCAGACAGTGAGAACAATTAATCAGTGGAACGGCTTTCCTCCTGGAATTGTGGGTGCTCCAACATTGGAGGTTTTTAAGAAAAGTTTGGATTACTATATACCATTCAGGATGGTATAAGGTACCTTGCCTTGAGCAATGGGCTAGAAATCCCTTCCAGCCCTATGATTCTATATTTTAAATGTACCATAGATTAACAGAGTTGGAAGGGACCTTTTAGGTCATCTAGTCCAACCCCCTGCATGCACAGAGAATTATGTGATCTTCTATCATTTCCTTTTGACTGTCTATAAAATCTTCCATAGGAGTTGTCGTATTGTTGCACCGCAGCAAATATAACCAAGAGATTTGTGGCTTCTTAAAGACAACAGATTCTGGAAAGGTGTTGTGGGCAAGAGGCCGCTATCAGTAGGATGGCCAGCCCGTGATGGAGTCCCTGTTAGGCTGTGGTCCTTTTTTTCCTCCATTCCTTTTCCTGTGTTTTTTTTTCACAATGCCCTATGCTCAGAAAACATCTTGTCTCAACTTTATTATTAGATGTGAAACGGATTGATGGGATAAGTTGTAAATGAGAAGTGACTTAAAACGTAAGATCCAAAACTTGTATGGTAAATACTGTGTGTGAATAATTCTGTAATTTTAATAGCATAGCAAAAAATAATTTGCTTGATTGGATGGCAGCTCTACCATTATTGAGGCATCCTAATGCAGTGTTTCTCAACCGTAGCAACTTTTAAGGCATGAGGACTTCGCCTCATAAAAGCCATGCTGGTTGGGGAATTCTAGGCATTACACATCTTAAAGTTGCCATGGTTGAGAATCCCTGTCTTAAAAAAAAAGATTGGTAGGCAGAAAATAGTCTTTAAAAAATTGATCCGTGACAGTTCATAGAATCATAGGACCGGAAGGGACCTTGGAGGTCTTCTAATTCAACCTCCTGTCCAAGGCAGGAGATCTTATTCCATTCCAGACAAATGGCTGTTCAATTTTTTCTTGAAGTCCTCCAGAGATGGAGCACCTACTGTACATCTTAAGGAGGCAAACTATTCCATTGATTAATTCTTCCTGCTGTTAGGAAATTTCTTCTTAGTTCCAGGTTGGATCGCTCTTTAATGAACTTCCACTCACTGCTTCTTCACCCTCAGGTGTTTTGGAGAATAAGTTGACTTCTTCTTTGTGACAGCTCCTGAAGTACTGGTAGACAGTTATCCTGTAAGCCCTAATTTTCTGTTTGTTAGGCTAGAACAGGGGTCAGCAACCTGCGGCTCTGGAGCTACATGTGGCTCTTTCACCCCTCTGCTGCGGCTCCCTGGCACTCAAAGTATGTGTCACAATCACCAATGTGCGACACCCACCGACACATGATTTATTGAGCTTTTCAACCCCCGGTAGGCCAACCATGGATACATCCAAGAAAATAAAAGTTTCAGAAGAAAACAGAACATTTAATTCAATTACATATGCTAAGTTTTGTGGCCGCTCAAGAAATAGTCAGGCACAGGAAGGGTTTTGTGGCTCCCGGTATTTTCTTTTCTGTGGGAAACGGGTCCAAAGGGCTCTTGGAGTGTTTAAGGTTGCAGATCCCTGGGCTAGACCCAGATGGCGAACTTATGGCATGTGTGCCCGAGGTGGCACGCAGAGCCATCTTTCCAGGCATGTGAGCTGTTGCCCAACTCACCTGCAGCTGCGCATGCGCCCAAGCTGATGTTCAGGCCTCCAGTACGCATGCACATAATTCCAGAGACCCAGCTGGTCTTCGGAGCTCTCCTGTGCATGCGTGCGTGTTTGAGTATGCATGTGCAAATACCTGCATGCAGCATGGGCATGCGCGGATGGTGTTTGCATGTATGCATTGTGTGTACAAAATTTGTGCGTATGCACAGATGGTGCAATTGTGTGTGCAGCATATGGGGGAGCCACGCAAAAGCCACGTACATGCACAGATGGTGCAGTTGCACAGACAGTGCATGGGGGGAACTGCGCGTAAGCGAAGCACGTACCTGTTTGGCACTCGGTGAGTAAAAGGTTCGCCACCACTGGGCTAGACATATCTAGTTCGCTTAACCCTTCATTGATCATTATATGTTCTTTATCCCAATGCAACATGTATCTGGAAAATAATATCAGGATGGTACAAGAATTGCTAGCTGAAATAAAGGCATCTTGGCAGCTGATCTTCATGCTGAGCTTGTACAGTACCTCAGCCCTGAGAATGCCAGCCGAGGACTTCTAGAAAGGACTTCTAGATCACACATCTGGAAGTTGCCAAAGTTGGCAAAATCTTTGACAGTCCCTCTTGTTTTTGCGTTCAAGGACAAAATTCAAGTTGGAGGTTTACCAACTTCTGGGCAGGTGGCTTGTGAATGGCAGTCTGCCAAGTGGGTCACAGCAGTGTCTCTGGTGCTGCCGTCCATGAAAAGATCCAAAAATATATGGGGAAAAGGTTGTGCTATTTGAAAAGCTCAAAAATGAAGAATAAGTCAGTAAAATCAAATCTTAGATGCATCCAAACACGAGCAATATTGGATTAGAATTTACTATACGGAACTAAAATTGCCATATTGATTCACTGTCTTCCTAAATAGATTGTTGTTAGAATTCACAGGAAGTGTTTAAACCAAGTTACTTTTGAAATGGTTGGGATTCATCTTATTCATTAGAACTAATAGTCTCAAATGTTACATCTTGTGAGGAACATTAGCAATGAAGAGCTTTTAACAATAGCAATTCTGAAATAACAACATTAAAAGAAAATAATAGTGTTGCATTATAGTAACATTTCAAGCAGCTTTGACTGTGGGCTGGACAAATGCATGCTGCTTTTTTAGTTGTAGGACACCTAAAATGATCAAAAACGAAGAATAACGCTTGGGAAAAAAATGCCATGTTTAATTCTACTATAAATATGGAACAGGTGCCAAGTCTGTTTGAAACCCCTTTGATTTTTTTTTTTTAATTTCTTTATGCTGGTTGTGTTTTTCTTTCTCAGCCCTTTTGTAGGCAAAGTTAATTTAATGTGGAAACTTAAGATGAATTTACTTTCCTTCAACCCAAATAATTCTAAAAAAGGAACAAGGGACAGATATTCCCTCACCAGTCCTTATGTGACTCTGTGCAGTCATTAAAACAACACTGGGGTATTTTTTTTTATGCCATTTAAACCCATTTGCATTAAAACTTTCATTTCCTTTTTGCTGATTCAGACAAGATTGAAGTCAAAATCATTTACTGTACATGGAAAAAGATTCAGAGAGTGAATTATATTTGTAAATAGGAAGAAGAGAATTAATTCAGAATCCCGCCTTGTTTCATTAAACCATGTATTTGATGTCAAGGTCCCTTTTATATAATTTTCTAGTATTTGTTTTGAATCAGGAGGGGGGTGGAATCATCAATTATTTATTCATTTTCTAAACGTCACCTTGTGATTCATGCCGAATTTCCAAAAAAAAAAAATACTTGTATATAACTTTTCTATCTCTTAATATAGAATTGAATAGAATAGCATTTTTATTGGCCAAGTATAATAATTATTATATAATAATAATATTTTAAATTGTATGCTGCACAACTCTCTGTGCCTTTGAGCATTAATAAAAACATAAACAAAATCATTATTAATAAAATAATACAATAACACATTGCAGCAGGGGTGAAATGCTCCCGGTTCCATAGCGATGGAGGCAGGTGGTTCGGAGAACTGGTAGCAAAAATCCCTGCCCCCCCCCGCCCCCCACCATGCCCAGCTAAGCCGCACAATCATCAGAAGCTTTTTTATTATTATTATTTTTAAAAGCATTTTTTCTACAACCTCGTCGGCGAAAAAAATGCTTTTAAAAGTAAAAACAAAAAAGCCTCTGATGATCGTGCGGTTCAGCTGGGATCGTCAACCCCCCCCCCTTTTTTTTCTTTTAAAAGCCTCTGACGATCCAAGCTGAGTTGCCTGATCGGCAGAGGCTTTTGAAAGCATTGTTTTACAATCTTTTTTAAAAAAAATTTGATTTATATGCTGCCCTTCTCCGGAGACTCAGGGCGGCTTACAATGTGTTAAGCAATAGCCTTCATACTTTTGTATATTTATATTTATACAAAGTCAGCTTATTGCCCCACAAACTGGGTCCTCAATTTACCCACCTTAGAAAGGATGGAAGGCTGAGTGGACCTTGAGCCTGGCTAGGATTGAACTCGCAGAAATTGCAGGCAGCTGGATCTTAATTGCTGCCTTTAGTAGGAGGCATTAGCCTCCTACGCTACTCAGGCTCTATATATATCTTCCCCAAAGAGGTTGTAGAAAAGATGGTTTCAAAAGTTTTTTTAAAAATTGGCCACGCCCACCCAGTCACATTACCTCCCCCACCACCAAGCCACGCCCACAGGACCAGTAGTAACAAATTTTACATTTCACCACTGCATTGCATTCTTAATTTCATTGACAAAATCCTGGAATGCACTTTCTTTTCTTCCCTTTCTTTTCTTCCCTCCTTATCTTTTGATCAAAGCAACTTCCCAAATGTAACAGAATAAGAGTTGGAAGGGACTCCGGAGGTTTTCTAGTCCAACCCCCTGCACTTATACCGTTTTAGACAAATGGCTGTCCAATCTGTTCATACAATGTCCAGTGTTAGAACACCCTCAGCTTCTGAAGGCAACTGTTTCATTGTTCTCACTATTAGGAAATTTCTCTTTAATTCCAGGTTGCTTCTCTCCTTGATTAGTTTCCATCCATTGTTTCTTGTACTTCCCTCTGATCACCTTCTTTTAAAGACCCCATAATCCCTTGCGGGGTGGAGTCTTGGGCAACTGAATGGAGCTTTTAGTGTTTACTGGCCAGTGCCCTTCTTGTCGCCAATGCGGAGTTTTGTTCAGCAGATATATTCTCATCGTGCCCAGAGAGAGAGAGGTATCTTGCTCTACCTAGGATCGAACTCACAGCCTCCTGATTATGAGGTGAGAGCTCCACCTCTAGGCCGCCGTATCACTCTGTCCTGTCCTCTGATGCTTTGTGGCAGTCCCCTCAAATACTGGAATACTGCTATCATGTCCCCCCAACCACTAAACTAGACCGGAGTCTCCATTGCAGAGAAATTCATGCTGCGTTTCTCAAACACCCTTGTTATCAAGCCGCAGAGATACTCTGCTATTTTACTGCTAGCAAAGAATTCTGTTAACATCTCAGACCACAAAACTGGACCACAGAACCCACAATTCATTGTGATTTCTCAGATAAATTCTGCCACAAAGACCTTTAAATTCAGTCTGTTTAGATCAGGGGACGGCAACCTTAAACACTTAAAGAGCCACAAAGGTCCTAACCGGAAGCCCCCTTCACCTGACCCGTTCAATTCTGAAGCAGACTGAAAGTCTGGTTCCCCCACCATAGAGTTTCCTCCTAGCACAGCGTCCTTTTTCCTCTACCTGTCCTAACCGAAAGCCCTATCAATTCTGGAGGCGACCGGCAACAGGGAGCCGCAGCAGAGGGATGAAAGAGCCACATGCGGCTCCAGAGCCGCAGGTTGCTGACACCTGGTTTAGATCTATACTTGGTTAGGGTATTGTTGAAATGTTTGGAGGCCTGATGGATGTGCCTACCACTTGTATGTCTGTATATATCTAACCTGTAGATAAACCACTGTTTGTAAGACAAACCTCTGTGTCCTGTATTTTGCTCCTGGGTTGTCCCAAGCTAGCAGTCACACTGTGCAAACTCTGACAGGTTATGGGCCCAGCCCAGAGAGAAGGCCAGAGTGACTAGAGACACTAGAGAGAAGAGAAACCCACTGTGAGTATAGTTGTAGTTAGGTTCGAGAGCAGAATAATGTATATTATTATTTATTTATTTATTTGATTTATATGCCAACCTTCTCCAGAGATTTAGGGCAGCTTACAATGCGTTAAGCAATCGCCTTCATACTTTTGTATATTTATACAAAGTCAGCTTATTGCCCCCACAAACTGGGTCCTCATTTTACCCACCTTAGAAAGGATGGAAGACTGAGTCCACCTTGAGCCTGGTGAGACTCAAACTTGCAGTAATTGCAGACAGCTGAATGTTAATTACAGTGCTTTAGTCTGCCACGCCACCAGGCTCTTCTATTTTAGTTTCATTGTTAGATTAAAATCCTACCTTTTTCCAGTGTGGGATGATTGCTTCGCTGCACTTGCCATCTTTATCTTTTGTGGAATTTATTGGGATTCCTTTGATTGTTGTGAGTCAATCTGTAGTCCTTGAGAGTGAGGAGGCGTGCAAGTTTAATAAATTATCATTATTGTTGTTGTGAAGCAGACTCAAAACAGAAACATGAATTGAGAAAAGGCCCTCCAGTGATCACTCGTGCCCTACACACCTTGCAAACGAAATATTGCATTGAGCATTCCATGGGACTGTCCTTGAAACCATCCAGAAGGGTAGAATCGAACTCAGGACCCAAAGACCAATAATCAAGGCTCAATGGTGTACAGGTAGTCCTTGTCTTACACCAGTTCATTTAGTGACTGTTCAAAGTTACAACGGCACTGAAAAAGGGACTTAGGGCCGTTTTTCACACTTATGACTGTTGCAGCATCCCTATGATCACAGGATCAAAATTCAGATGCTTAGCAACTGCTTCATATTTATGACGGATGCATAAGTCCCAGGATCATGCAATCCCTTCTTGGGACCTTCTGACAAACAAAGTCAATAGGGGAGCCAGATTCACTTAGCAACCATGTCGCTAACTTAACCATTGCGGTGATTTGGCAAGAAAAGTCGTAAAATGGAGCAAAAACTCATTTAACAAATCTTCCACTTAGCTACATAAATTTTGGGCTAAATCAAGGACCATCTGTATTTATTTGTTTAATAGTGCACATTGGAGGAACCCCAGTTACGTTGCCATAGCGGTTTTGATAAAGCCTGCTGAGAATGGGGATGCGATGGTTCAGTGACTAAGACACTGAGCTTGTCAATCGAAAGGTTGGCAGTTCAGCGGATCGAATCCCTAGCGCCGAGTAATAGAGTGAGCTCCCATGACTTGACCCAGCTTCTGCCAGCCTAGCAGTTTGAAAGCACATAACAAATGCAAGTAGAAAAATAGGGACCACCTTTGGTGGAAAGGTAACAGCATTCTGTGCATCTTTGGCGTTGAGTCATGCCGGCCACCTGGCCATGGAGACATCTTCAGACAGCGCTGGCTCTTTGGCTTTGAAACAGAGATGAGCACCGCCCCCTAAAGTCAGGAACGACTAGCACAGATGTGTGAGGGGAACCTTTACCTTTATCTTAATGAGAACTGAGCACTTCAAGGGTGCCCCAACTACCTGACATTCCTTCCATGTTCCTCCTATCTTACTAATATTCTGCCATTCTCCTAAGAACTTAAACCTTTCCACAGAAGATGCAGCCGATCCAGAATGCGGTGGCACAGGCAGTAATAGCAATAGCAATAGCACTTAGACTTATATACCTCTTCCCAGAGTCAGCCTCTTGCTCCCAATAATTTAGGTCCTCATTTTACACACGTCAGAAGAATGGAAGGCTGAGTGAACCTTGAGCTGATCAGGATCAAACTGCTGGCAGTGGAAATGCAGAATTATCACTATGACATTGCATTCTAACCTCTGTGGAAGGAAGGAAGGAAGGAAGGAAGGAAGGAAGGAAGGAAGGAAGGAAGGAAGGAAGGAAGGAGAGGGCAATACCACTTCACAGTGCTTTACAGCCCTCTCAAGCGGGTTACAGGGTGAGCCTTTTACCCCACAATCTGGATCCTCGTTTTATCGTCCTCAGAAGAATGGAAGGCTGAGTCAACCTTGAGCCGGTCAGGATCTAACTGCTGGCAGTCAGCAGAATTAGCCTGCAATACTGGATAGGATAGGATAGGATAGGATAGGATAGGATAGGATAGGATAGGATAGGATAGGATAGAATAGAATAGAATAGAATAGAATAGAATAGAATAGAATAGAATAGAATAGAATAGAATAGAATAGAATAGAAATAGCACTTGTATACTGCTTTACACTCTTTTACAGCCCTCTCTAAGTGGTTTACAGAGTCAGCATCTTGCCCCCCAACAACCTGGGTCCTCATTTTACAGACTTTGGAAGGACAGAAGGCTGAGTCAACCTTTTAGTGGGCAATCCATGCTATGACCATGCAACATTATCAGTCCACAAACCTCATTGGTTGGCGGTTGGCTACCAGGTGAAATCAAAGTTGTGGTTGCGCCCTACACAGGTAGTCCTTGACTTATGATTACAATTGAGCCCAAAATTTCTGTTGCTAAGCGAAATACCAGTTAAGTGAGTTTTGCCCCATTTTATTATCTTTCTTGCCACAGGTGTTCAGTGAATCACCGCCGTTGTTAACCTAGTCAAATTGTTGTTAAGTGAATCTGGCTTCCCCATTGACTTTGCTTGTCAAAAGGTTGCACCTGACAACCGTCACATATACAAGTCAGTTGCCAAGCCTCTCTGAATTTTCATCACGTGACCATTGGGATGCTGCAGCAGTCGTGTGAAAAACGGTTGTAAGGCACTTTTTTCAGTGCCGTTTTAACGTCGAACGGTCACTAAATGAAGTGTTGTAAGTCAAGGACTACCTGTGAAACTCCTTCATGGCATACAGTTGATTTCAAATTGGCCACTAAAACGGAGTAGGCTTCTCTATTATTGTTCTGCCCCAGCTACGGACCCCAAAGAACGTAGTACACACAGAGTCTGTACAAACCTTAGTTTACTAAATTAAATCAGTCTTTTTCAAAGAAAGGTTGTTAATTAATTTTCTTAGCCTACAAGAATCCAAAGAATAAATAATCGTAATCTTACTAGGGTTGGCAGAAAGCCCGGAAGCAATTTGCAGAGAACTAAGATCAAGACACGAAGGAGAGTGAACGAAGTTGTTCCCTGCAAATTGCCTCAGTCATCGTCCTTCCTTAAATAGGCTAAGGGAGTGGCCAATTAGCCCCAAGCCTTACTCTCGAGGAGATCTCCTCCTGAGGAGCCACTCCTACCTTTTGGCAGCTCTGTGTGCCCATGCATCGAGAAGAGGGTCCTCCTCTTCTTCCTCTTCACTTATGGGAGCTTCTGGAGCTTCTGAAGGCCTTGGCTGAATCCCCGCCTCTGGCACCACCTCTTCTCCAGCCTCCTCATTGTCTGACTCGAGTGCCAACTGCACAGGCTGCTGGATCAGCACCACATCAGCCTCCTCACTGTCCGAATCAGCTACTAGCTGCATAGGCCGCTGACGGGCCACAACAATTATGGTCCCCGCTGTCCGGAATACAGGTAGTCCTCGACTTACAACCACAACCGAGCCCAAAATTTCTGTTGTTAAATGAGACATTTGTTAAGTGAGTTTGTCCCATTTTACAACCTTTCTTGTTGAGTGAATCACTGCAGTGGTTAAGTTAGTTGCACGGTTGTTAAGTGAATCTGGCTTCCCCATTGACATTGTTTGTCTGAAAGTCACAAATCGGGATCACATGACCCCAGGGCACTGCAACTGTCATAAATATGAACCAGTTGCCAAGCGTCTGAATTTTGATCACATGACCATGGGGGATGCTACAGTGGAATGGAATGGAATGGAATGGAATGGAATGGAATGGAATAGAATAGAATAGAATAGAATAGAATAGAATAGAATAGAATAGAATAGAATAGAATAGAATAGAATTCTTTATTGGCCAAGTGTGATTGGACACACAAGGAATTTGTCTTGGTGTACATAAAAGAAAAGATACATTCGTCACAAGGAATTTGTCTTAGCGTACATAAAAGAAAAGATACATTCATCAACATTCATAAAGTACAACACTTAATGATAGTCATAGGGTACAGTTGATACAAGCAACAAAATTACAATCATACAGTCATAAGTGGAAGGAGATTACAACGGTTGAAAGTGTGAAAAATGGTCGTACGTCACTTTTTTCTTCCTCCACAAGGTTCTGAAGAAACTGAAAAGTGTTTTTCTTTACAACAGGATGGCAGATGAGCCTTAGTAAGGTTTTGTTTGATATGATTTAGTTACGTTGTACGTGGTCTTTTCATTTGTTTCTCTTTTATTGATCTGTTTTTGTTTTATGTAGGATGCTTACCATTGTTGGGAGTTAGCTTTATGTTTTGGTTTTTTTTTTAAATCGGTGCACATAAATAAATGAGAATTTTCTCACCAGGATCACTGCTGAAGCTGCACTAGCCTTCTTCCTTTCCCATCTCACACTGGGTAGGCTGGCATTGTTCTCCGTGGAAATCCCCCCGTGTTTTAAGTCAAATAACCAAAAGGTTTTCTTCCACCCACAAATAATTGCTTCTCAGGCGACAGCGAATTTCCAGATACCCTCCGAGAACTTTCAATTCATAAGATGATGATAAAAAGGGCAGAGGCCTTTATTTAAATGTCACTAATTAAATAAATAGCAGCTGATCAGGGCATCTGGGTAGATTTGAGTGGCATTTTTAAAAAATGCCAAATTATAGCCCTTTGCAACCTGAATTTGCATATTTGCAGAATGTCTCTCTGTCTGTCTATCGTCTATTTTTGAACAAAGAGACTGGATCATCTTGAGGAGGGTGAATTTCCTGTTACGTAAAGTGGTTCCTAGGTCTATCGTAATTATCTAAGGAAATGTATTTATGTGTTGTGGCCCCGTCCTCTGAGCCTATCCCATTGGAGGAAGGAAGCTCTGAGCAGGAGGAAGAGGAGCCAGCCAGATCTCCCAGTCCCCCCCCCCCTGGCACCGTCTCAGGTGCCTGCTGAAAGAGAGCCAAGTAGTGGGGAAACAGGTGTCTCAGATGAGAGTGAGGGAGAGACGTCATTCCTGGACGCACGCCAAAGAAGGCGAGAGAAACAATTACTGCAGCTGCGGAGACGCATGAGGGAATAGACCTGAGTCACTGGATTGGAGTCACAGGATCAATGAGTCACTGGACCACACCCAGAGAGACTATATAACAGACAGAGGGGTGGTAATGATCTCTGTGATGAACAAATTATACTATATTGGTTAGGCATTGGAGTTTACAAGCTGAAGCTGATCAGAGACTTTGCTGAATATTTGTGGTGCTTTTCTTTCTGTATACTATTAAAGTCCTTGGAAGACGGTGTGCATATCGCTGCCAAGTTTGAGATAAGAACTGTGGAGTGTGCCAAGTGCTTCTTAACCCTCGACTGGCTGTGTTTTTGTGGGTCTCTGAAGGGGGGGACAGATCATTATCTGTTTGTAAGCTGCCCACCCATAAGGAGGAGTACCACTGAAAAATAAACACAATAGAAAATTAAAAATCAAAGAACTTCCAGAATACCCAGGAGAAACAATTCGGGCTTTCTTTCTATCTTCTGCCCTGTTATTTCATCCAGCCATTTTTTAATCTGATATACAATATATCATATTACACTTACTAATGGCAAGTAGAACTGTGATAGCACAAAATTGGAAACAATCAGCTATCCCTCCAGATCAAATCATAATTTTAAAAAATGTACAAATGTGCAGAGATGGACAGATTATCTATGGAAATGAAGGAGAGGGAGGACATTGAATACTATTTAATATGGAATAAATGGTATTCCTGGTTGGAGAGTAAATGTAAAACTTAAGGGATGTTTTTGTTACGAGATCGAATTGTAAATAGAAGTCAAGATAATTTAGATAAAGATGTAAGTTTAAGATAGAGATATTCAGAAGTAGAATTTGTGTAAAGAGGTTAAATAGGCTAGAGGTACCGATGCAGAAAAGTTGTTATTAGTATTGAAATTTTGATATGTTTGTTTTTGGTTGTTTATATTTTTTTGTTTGTGTGCATGTGTGTGTTTTTCTTGCTTTTTTGTGTATTATGTTTCTTTTTGTACTATGTATTTTAATCTTTGGAAACTTAATAAATATTATTTTAAATCTAAAAATCAAAGAACTTCATCAGTAGTAAAAGGGAGTGTGCAAACCTTCTAGCACTGATGAAGTTACCTATTTGGGTAGTGAAACATTTGCAAGAAAAGAACCAAGTTCAGAGAGCATCAGGATCCTTCAGATCAGGGTCATTCAGTAAAAGGACTTGGCTGTCATATTTGGCCTTCAGAGTTTTGCAATGTTGAATGTTTGGGAATGGCTGAATGAGATGAAGATTACAAAGAGGTCGGTACATCCTTAACATATGTCTCCCCTATTCTGTCGTGAGATTTAAAAAGAGCAAAAAACCTATAAATGTATAATTGCATCTTTAACCATCATGGACAAGCACCTTACTGCTAATTGAAATGGAATTTGGATGGAGAATTCAGGACATAATCAAGGAGAACTGTGACATTTGTAGAAGATCAGGGGTGGGATTAAATCCCAGGTGAGACCTATTCAGATCTTAATCTGTAGATGTAATGATGTAGTAGAGAGGGAGTTTCTTCCGCCTCAGTTCACTCTTGTGGAATTCAACCTGTGGAGTTTCAGGAGCATCTGCAGGCTGAAGGAAGAAATTGCATCACACTCAGCATGATTTCAGCATGGAATGACTGAATGATGTCATGTGGGTCATGTGTACAGGTTGACATTGTCATGGGCCTGCAAGGATATTAGATTCCCTGAGAGTTTGAAATACAAAATGAGCTCTCTTGTTTTCTTACCCAAAAAGAATTAACCTTGAGTAAATACTGATTTTTCTTCTCTCTTCTTGTCCACCCCTTGATCATGATATCCTAGTGTAAACCTGCTGTTCCTCCTAGCTCAGAGGTCTTCAAACTTGGCAGCTTTAAGACTTGTGGACTTCAACTCCCAGAATTCTCCAACTAGTTTAGCTGCACTAGGAACAGGCTCCTCCTGTTCCTCTGCCTCTCTGCTGTCAGCCTCTGGA
Source organism: Masticophis lateralis (assembly GCA_030761175.1). Lineage (NCBI taxonomy): Eukaryota > Metazoa > Chordata > Lepidosauria > Squamata > Colubridae > Masticophis > Masticophis lateralis. The sequence continues at coordinate 20,976,130 of JAUDYJ010000012.1, read as the reverse complement.
GGCTCCGGAGTCCGAACATCACTCCCAGATGGCCCCGGTCTCATCTCTGCCTCCCACGCAGAGCCCTCGTCCAGGCCTTCCCCAGACCCCAGGACTGGCCCATTGTCCTCCCCAACCTCCACAATGTCTGACTCTGCTACCAGCTCCACAGGCTGCTGGCGGACCACAACATAGTCCTCCTTTTCTGCACAATTCATCCACTTCTTTGCTTTCCCCCCCAGGCATCCACTGTGACAGCGTGTGCTCGCCCGGCCGTTGGGGACCCAACTGTTCCATTGCCTGCAACTGTGAAAACGGAGGTTCCTGCTCTCCGGAAGATGGTATCTGTGAGTGTGCCCCAGGCTATCGTGGACCCATGTGCCAGAGAAGTAAGAATCTCATGCTTTGCCTTATAAATCCCACACATCAGTTCCTCCTTTTGATCCAGGTTTCTCTTCCTGAATCCCTCCCAAACTTGCTGACAAATCGTACTTTTGCATTTTGATGGTAGGAAAACTGGAGCACTGAAAGGACATTTCACAGGTGGACAGGAAGCATATTAGCAGTTTTCATTGTACTGTATTTTATGTTAATCTTCAGCCAGTGTGTAAGATAGGGTCCCAAAACCTGTGGGTGTTAATTGTGACCATTGTGGCTGGTATCTAACAGGCTGTTTTGGCCATACTCAACAGTAGGGATGTCCAAATTTGGCAACTTTAAGACTGGCGGATTTCAACTCCCATGTGGAATTGTGGAATTCCCCTCCCATGACTGGCTGGCAATTCTATTCTGTTCTATTCTGTTCTATTCTATTCTATTCTATTCTATTCTATTCTATTCTATTCTATTCTATTCTATTCTTCATTCTAATATTCTATTCTATTCTATTCTATTGTTATTTTGTAATTTTCTATTCTATTCTATCCTATTCTACTGCTATGGTGGCACAGTGGTTAGAATACAGCACTGCAGGCTAACTCTGATGACTGCCAGCTAGTGGTGGGTTGCCCCTGGTTCGCACTGGTTCTATAGAACCGGTAGTAAAACCAGTGGGAGGCCCCACTGACCGACCCCGACATCACCAAAATGCTTCTGCGCATGCTCAGAAGAGCAAGTGTGTGGTGCGGCCCCACTGCAAACCAGTAGTAAAGGTAAGTAGAACCCACCCCTGCTGACAGTAGTTCAATCCTGACAGGCTCAAGGTTGACTCAGCCTTCCATCCTTCGGAAGTCAGTAAAATGAGGACTGTTGGGCAGTGGTGGGATTCAAGTAATTTAACAACCAGTTCTCTGCCCTAGTGATTTCTTCCAACAACCAGTTTGCCAAACTGCTCAGAAAGTTAACAAGCGGTTCTCCCAAAGTGGTACGAACTGGCTGAATCCCACCACTGCTGTTGGGGGACAATATGCTGACTCTGTAAACCACTTAGAGAAGACTGTAAAGCACTGGGAAGCGATCTATAAGACTAAGTGCTAGTGCTATTGCTATTTCTCATCCCTATTTGTTGCCCAAGACAGCCCTGGGAGGGAAAGAAAGGGGGGGCACATGGCCAAGAGAACCCCAAAGCAAAATCAGTTAACCCATGGGTTGTTTCAAATGGTCATAAACTGAGGACTACCTATAACTGATTTCAATGTTTCATCTTCTGATATTTATAAGGGAAGCTGCTCAGACTCTGCCGAAATGGAGCAGCGTATAAATTGTAAAGGGGTGGAGGGGGGAAAATAATTGGCTTAATCGTTATTTCCTCACCAATCCCCTCCACTGCAGGCGGACATCTGTGAAAACAGCCTCCTAATCCTTATGAATAATTTGATAACGGACCTCCCTACATGTGGAAATCACCCAAAGTAGCTGGGAGACCTACTCGGAGTTTAATAATCGTGTCCCGGAGGTCTCTTTTCCACGCCAGGATCTTCATCATTACAAATAACTCTCGTAATGTTGAGCAGAAGTCCTCTCCTGCTCCTCCAGCTGTGCTTGCCACAAGGCATCTGCTCTGCCTTCCAAAATAATTGGCTGCTGTTCTTCTATTTCAAGCCGCTATTGTCTCGACTTCAGGGCCCTGGCCGGCTCCCTTAATGACCTCATAGGGCTTCCACTACAGGTCCTGCCTTCTCTCTTCTCTCTTCTCTGTATTCTGTTCTGCTCTATTCTATTCTATATTCCATATTCCATATTCCATATTCCATATTCTATATTATCCTATCTTATCCTGTCCTCTATTCCTGTACCTATTCCACTCTACTGTACTCTACATTAATTATTCTATTCTACTCTACTAATTATTCTATTCTATCCTGTCCTGTCCTATCCTATCCTGTCCTATCCTGTATTCCATTCCATTCCCAAAAAGATAATAAAAAAACAGATCTGCAGTCAACTAGAAACGAATAAAGTAATAGCTAGCAGTCAGCACGGGTTTGTTAAAATTGCCATTGTAACCTGAGGAGTGTCTGTGCTGGTTAAAACATTACAACCGGAAGTACGTGCTGAAGTACCGCTAAAAATATAACAGAGCTAATAAATCAGACGAGAATATTATAGAGAATCGTGATTAAATGAGTGACATTTGAAGAGGCTATAATTTATGCATGAAGTGTTAAAATAGAACAGGCTCAATCCTTTTTTATATAATGTTATTTCAGTGCAATGATAGTTGTACAGCATCCTTAGGTTCATCATATTCTGCTATTTAGGTGCCATACAGTATTGAATATAAATCAGAGAAAGAAGAGACAACTATTCTATCAATGTTAAATACAATTTTGGATATCCCTGTTACAAGTAATAGGATTATTTCACTTTTTTTTTCTCCATGTCCTAGTTTATCTTCCGTTCAAGGGAGTCCAAAAAGTCAGGATTGTGATGGTCACTGTGCAATTGAAGCCCTGCCTGATGTATATGTCCATCAATCTCACACACGTGTGCAAAGGGTTTTTGGTTTTTGCTTCAGTTCCTACGATTAATCCACCTCCCAAAGTAGCTCTAAGAAGAAAGGTTATTTTTGTACTTTTTTTTTATTCACATCCTCATTTAGCAGCCACAACTGGAACTGGCAACTAAATTGTTCAGCAAAGCAGTTGCTTAAATGAAACTGTATTTCTGATCTGATTTCAGTTTCCAAGACCTGCAAAGGTTCTCATTGCAAAGATTGCTCATAAAGTTACTTTTCATCCCCGTTGCAACTGACCAGTCACTAAACTAGGCACTCGCTAAATAAGGACTTCTCTATCCAGGGGCGGGATTCAGAAATGTTAGCAACCAGTTCTCTGCCTGGTTGGTGGGTGAGCATGGCCATGGTGGGCGTGGCCTACTTGGCCTTCTGCACCATGGGGGAGGGGAGTTTTCGCCTTCCCCAGACTCTGGAAGCTTTAATCAAGCCTCCAGGAGAGCGAAAATGGCCTCTCCCGGGCTTCAGAGGCCCTCCGGAGGCCAGAAACAGGCCCATTTTTGGACTTCTGATACTTCCGGTAGGCCCATTTTTCGCCCTCCCCAGGCTCCGGAGGCTTTCCTCAAGCCTCTGGGAGGATGAAAACAGGGCCGTTTTTGGACTTCCATAACTTCCAGTTGGCCCATTTTTTGCCCCCCCCCCCAGAGCCTCCGCATGGGCCCTGCACTTACTTGGCATCCAAAATGGGCCATGCAGAGACTCCTGGGAGGAGTGGGGCAGGGAGGACGAGGCCAGCAAGTCCTTGCAACTACCGGTTCGGCAAACCAGATTAAATTTAACATCCGGTTTTCCTGAATCGGCTGAATCCCATCCCTGTCCTTATATAACCTTTCTTATATCCCATCAATTGGAAAAAGTCTTCCAAAGTGCATTGCAATGGATGAAGATTAATATCTTTGTTAAGGATATTGTTGTTGTGTTGTCAACCAGCAGAGTATAGAGCACAGAGAAACGTTGCTGAGAGCAATGAATAAGAGATGTGCAAACTGGTTTATCAAAAGTTTACTTTATAGTGAAAAAACAATCTCATAGTCTTTTAAACTGGGATGGCGTAAACCCCCCCCCTTTTTAGTTTTTAAATTGTCTATGGGTTTTAAATTTTAAATTGCCTATTGGTTTTTTAAATTTTCTGCGCCAAAAATTGTTTAATTCTTTTACAAATTTTAAATTTTGTATTGAAGTGTTTTTATTCTTGGCTGTGCACTGCCCTGAGTCCACTAGGAGAAGGGCGGTATATAAATTTAATAAACTAACTAACTAACTAACTAAACAATCCAAGTCTTTGCCAGTTAAATCAGTCCAGTGATACAAAAATCTTCTTACCATACAAACAGTAGTTGGTTAGAATAACAAGTTCACTCTGGTACACAAACCACGATGGTAGCAGATCCACCCGCAATAATAGCACAATGGTAGCAACTCCTCACCCAATGGTAGCATATCATCAACTGACTATATTCTAGTTCCCTTCTTAAATACGTTTACATCTAGTGATTATCTAATTACAGCATGACTCAGCATTACAATGATACAGCAGTAAAACGTAAAGTCATATAATACATATCCATGTTAAAGTTAAAGTCACAGAACACATATTTGCCTGGACAACCTGTTAGGCTCACACCGTATCCTAACAATCTTGTTTTTAAGCTGTCGCCCACAGTTTTGTTTATTCCTTTTTCTGCTTTATCTGCTTCTGTCTCCTAGTTTGTCCCCCTGGTTTCTACGGGCTCCACTGCAACCAGATTTGTCCCCAGTGTCTTCACAGCACACTTCCCTGCCATCATGTCACGGGCCAATGCGATTGCCTGCCAGGGTTTTTCGGCCCCCTCTGCAACCAAGGTAAGGTGGCATTTTGTCGATTCCCTAAGTCTATAAGTAAAGGTGGTCCTCGGCTTATGACCACAAGTGAGCCCAAAACTTCTTTGGCTAAGTGGGATATTTTGTTAAGTGAATTTTTCCCCGTTTTACAACCTTTCTTGCCATAGTTGTTAAGTGAATCAGTACAGTTGACCCGGTTGTTAAGTGAATCTGGCTTCCCCATTGGCTTTGCTTGTCAGAAGGTCGCAAAAGTGGATCTCGGGACTCCGGGACATTGCAACCGTCATAAATAGGAGCCAGTTGCCGAGCATCCGAATGTAAATCACGTGACCATGGGGATGCTGCAATGGCCGTAAGGATGAAAAATGGTCATAAGTCACTTTTTTCAGTGCAATTGTAACTTTGAACGGTTGAACTGTTGTAAGATCAGAACTATCCGTAATTGATTGCATCCTGTATAATGCTCTAAGGCAGTGTTTCTCAACCTTGGAAGCTTGAAGATGGGTGGACTTCAACTCCCAGAATCCCCCAGCCAGCGCTGCTGGCTGGGGGATTCTGGGAGTTGAAGTCCACCCATCTTCAAGCTTCCAAGGTTGAGAAACACTGCTCTAAGGCCAACTGGAAGCAAGGTTTTTTTTAAAAAATATCTAACATCATCTTTGAGTTTGTAATTCGCCAAAATGCAAAAAAGATGTGGAGATTCTAGAAAAAGTGCAGAGAAGAGCAACCAGGATGATTAGGGGACTGGAGGCTAAAAACATACGATGAACGGTTGCAGGAAATGGATATGTCCAATCTAACAAAGGGAAGGACTAGGGGTGACATGATAACAGTCTTCCAATATTTGAGGGGTTGCCATGGAGAACAGTTGGGTAACCATGGGCCAGTCGCTCTCTTTCAGCCCTAGAAAGTAGGCAATGGCAAACTGCTTCTGAAAAACCTCACCAAGAAAACTGCAGAGATTTTTTTTAGGGTGTCACCAGGGGTCAACGCTGACTCAAAGGGATGCCCGAACACACATTCAAAGGTGGGTTTCAGCAGTTTCTGACCAGTTCTGGAGAACCAGTAGCAGAAATTTTGAGTAGTTTGGAGAACCGGTAGTAAAAATTCTGACTGGCCCCACCCCCATCTATTCTCTGCCTCCCAAGTCCCAGCTGATCAGGAAGAAGTGGGGATTTTGCAGTAACTTTCCCCTGGAGTGGGGTGGGAATCCCCTGCCATGCCTACCAAGCCACACCCACCAAGCCATGCCATGCCCACCAAGCCACACCCACCAAGCCATGCCACACCCACCAAGCCACACCCACCAAGCCATGCCACGCCCACAGAACCGGTAGCAAAAAAAAATTGAAACCCACCACTGCACACATCCCACAAATGCCACCACTTCTATGTGCCAGATATTGATGACATCACTGTGGTTCATTGCTGTAGAGCCTTGGTGGCGCAGCAGATTAAAGTGGTTTTAAGTGACACCAGCTGCCTGCAATTACTGCGAGTTCGAATCTCACCAGGCTCAAGGTTGACTCAGCCTTCCATCCTTTTGAGGTAGGTAAAATGAGGACCTGGATTGTGGGGGCAATAAACTGACTTTGTATAAAAAAGAATACCATTGGGGGAGGGGCGAAAGCCCTACTAAGCAGGTATATATAAAAGTATGAAGGCTATTGCTTAAACGCATTGTAAGCCGCCCTGAGTCTTCGGAGAAGGGCGGTATATAAATTGAACCAATAAATAATAGATAGATAGATAGATAGATAGATAGATAGATAGATAGATAGATAGATAGATAGATAGACAGACAGACAGACAGACAGACAGACAGACAGACAGACCAATAAATGTAAAGAATATGTCAATGAAGATTCAATCATCTAGGCCAAACTGTCCCAAAGGTGCTTTTTCAAGAGGCCACTGGACTTTCTGGGCTTTTTCTGAAGACGTTTCGCTTTGGGTTGAGTCACAGCAACCCGTCCAAATTTTGTTAATCTGAGATGTTACACTGCTCATCCAAGCGACTTCATCAATCAGAGCAAAAACAATTAGGCAGGCAGTCAGAGAGTCAAGATTCGATTTTAGACGCCTTTGACCTGGACGATTGAAACTTGATTGACATATTGCAAGCCATTTTGGGGAGAAATCCCTGCAGTTGGTGTGGCAAGACTCGGTATATTCCAACGATTATCTGATTCTCTGCCTACCTAATTTTGCTCTGACTGATGAATTTGCATAGATGTGCAACGAAACGTCTCAGATGAACAAAATTTGGTCCAGTTGCCATGATTTAGACATGCTGTAAAGCAGAGGTCTCCAACCTTGGCAACTTTAAGACTCGTGGACTGCAACTCCCAGAATTCCTCAGCCAGCTGAGGAATTCTGGGAGTTGCAGTCCACGAGTCTTAAAGTTGCCAAAGTTGGAGACCTCTGCTGTAAAGTATGTGTCCAAAAATACCCATTATTTATCCATATCAATACCTTATTTATATATTACAGTTATTACCAATCAACAACTCTAAACTTCTTATAAGCAACCCAGCTCTTTGCATATCAGGCTATGCCAAGCAGAGGATTCTTTGATGTCGTTAATTTGGTTAATGAAAGATTTTAATCTTGCCTGAAGACAAAACGGGAAAAAAAATGAGTTAGACCGTCCCATGAATCGAAGGATAGATTATAGTTTCAGTTTTCAGATGTCACCACTTTTGCTGCTGCCTGCCTGTAGATTAACAACATATTAGAGTTTATTTTATTACTAACCATTAAACATTCTTAAAAATGCTCATTGGGCATCTATTTTTTTTCCATTAATAATTTTACTTACTTATATAAGTACTTGCTTCAGTCATTTCCAAGGTTTGGATAAGTTCACCATAGCTGAAAGTATGTATTTTTCCAAAACAGCATAGATATACTTTTAATTAAGATATTCCAATTCCCCTGAGTCATATACCAAGTCCATTCAGCAGAAGATTTCTCCATATATGTATATATTTGTTTTGGGAATGTTTTTGTTGTTTTAAATGCTTCTTTATTGTTTTAATTGCTTTTATAGATTTAGAACTGTAAACCATCTAGTATCTCTTGATTGAGATGGGTGGCTAATGGAAAATGATGGATTGAATGAATCAATCAATCGTAGTTGAGAGTCAAACACAAGTTAACGGCACATAGTCAGATCAAACCATAATAAACTTATCCTCTAGATAAAGAAATACTCTGTTTTGGAAGGCAGGAAGGAATTTGTCATGTATCTTTTTTTTTTTAATTTGATTTATATGCCGCCCTTCTCCGGAGACTCAGGGCAGTTTACAATGTGTTAAGCAATAGCCTTCATCCTTTTGTATATTTATACGAAGTCAGCTTATTGCCCCCACAAACTGGGTCCTCATTTTACCTACCTTAGAAAGGATGGAAGGCTGAGTCAACCTTGAGCCTGGTGAGATTCAAACTTACAGTAATTGCAGACAGCTGGATGTTAATAACAGGCTTTAGTCTGCTTTTAATCTGTTAAGCTATCCAGGCTCTTTTGCATCCTGTGTCTGATTATGTCACTTCCGCCTCTATTTTTCCAAGGTAACGAGACTCAAACATTCCACATCACGGTAGTCAGAATAGAGCTGAAAGGGACCTTAGAGGTCTTCTATTCCAACCCCGTGCTCAAGCAGGAGACCCTACACCATTTCAGGCAAATGTCTGTCCAGTTCCTTCTTAAAAACCTCCAGGGGTGAAGCATCCATAACTTTTGAAGGCAAAGTGTCCACTGGTTAATTGTTCTCACTGTCAGGGAGTTTCTCCTTAGTTTCAGGTTGCTTCTCTCCTTGATTAGCTTCCATCCATTGTTTCTTGTCCTGCCTTTCTATCCAACATTTTGATTTGCCTGGGCCGCATTGAGTGAAGAGGAATTATCTTCACTCAATAAATCAGTCAAGGAAGAGTACAGAGAAGAGCAATCAGGATGATAAGGGATTTAGAGGCTAAAGCAATGATGGCTAACCTTTTTGCCATCACGTGCTAAAAGTGTTGGGAAAGTGGCGGGGTCACACGCACGCATGCCCACATCCATAATTCTATGCGCCCTGCCCCCCCTCCGTGCTCCCCCCGCTTTTGGCACACGATGGCACGGTGGGCCCAGTAGGCCCGTTTTTTGCTCTCCCGAGGCTCGAGAGCCTTTCTAGGAGCCTGGGGAGGGCAAAAACGGCCTTCCCCACACACCCCAGAGGCCCTCCGGAGGCCAGAAACAGTGTGTTTCCTGACTTCTGATGGGCCCAGAAGGCCCAAAAATCAGATGGCTGGTGCATGCATGCGTGTCAGAGCTGAGCTCGTGTGCCCACCGATATGGCTCCGCGTGCCACCTGTAGCACCCATGCCATAGGTTCGCCATCATGGGGCTAAAGCATACAATGAACAGTTACAGGAACTGGGTGTGTCTAGTCTAACAAAGATAATGACCAGGAGTGACATGAGAGCAGTGTTCCAATATTTGAGGGGTTATCACAAAGAAGAAGGGATCAACTTATTCTCCAAAGCACCTGAAGGCAAAACAAGAAGTAATGAATGGAAACTTATCAAAGAGAGATCCAATCTAGAAATAAGGAGAAATTTCCTGTCAGGGAGAACAATTAACCAGTGGAACAGCTTGCTTTTAGGAATTATGGGTGCACCATCACTGGAGGTTTTTAAGAAGACCCCGGACAACCATTTGTCCAGAATAATATTGTTGTGACCCAGGCCCACATAGTTAATATTAAATGCAAAACAGTTCCAAAAAACAAACCAATTTTATTAAAACAACTGAGAATTAACTCATTCCTAATTAAATGAAAACAAAGTTCTCAAAACACCTTCAGTTTATCTCTGACCTTGGGATAATTAGGCAAACTGCCAAAGGCTTTTCTTGCAACAGTTCAGGAGCAGAAGACGCTGACAAGAAAGAAATACATCCAAACACAAAGCAAATCTCTCAATGGTTGTTTTCCGGCAAAGAGGCCAAGAGCCGTTGCTGGTCTTTGAAGCCTTATGGGAGGGGCCAATCATCTCTTGGCCCTATTCCCGAGTTGTCCTCTCTGCTTTAGCTGCTCTTGCCTTTTGGCAGCTCTTCTCATACTTGCACTAGGAACAGGCTCCTCCTGTTCCTCTGCCTCTCTGCTGTCTGCCTCTGGAGGCTCCGAAGTCCACACATCACTCCCCGATGGCCCTGGCCCCATCTCTGCCTCCCACGCAGAGTCCTCATCCGGGCCTTCCCCAGCCTCCAGGACTGGCCCATGTTCTTCATGTTGACTCCACTGCCAGCTCCGCAGACTGCTGGCGGACCACAACAAATATAAGGTTTCCTGCTTGAGCATTGTTCTAGAAGACCTCCAAGGTCCTTTCCAGCCCTATTATTCTATCTTCTATGCCTTGGCCCCATATAAACCTAAAATACAGTTAATGTATATTTTCTTATATTTATTATCTTCTGGGGTTGCATTACTTGCTGTCCAGGGCTATATGCAATCTGTGGGCCACCAATTGGACATGTCTGCTCTACGTCTTTCCCAAGTTAGAAATGTGAGCCCCTCCATCATTTTGGTTGACCCTCCTGCCTATTATTTTCAGCTCTGCTGGATCTTTTTGCAAAGACTGTTATCTAGGCATACCAACCATGCTTAACAAATTGTTGAACCCAACTGTTCATTTTTCTAGATTTTAAAAAAAAACAACCACCAGTGACTTTTACAGCTCTTTCCATAATAGCACAGCAGGGTGTTCCAAGTATTCTGAATGTTTTTTGCATGTTTTATTAAAGAAACAAAAAAAAAAAGAAAAATCACATAATAATGTTACAAAACCCCAAGCAAAACCCGACACCCGGCTCATCTTCTGTTATTATATAAATATTGACAAACCATATTGTCTAAACTACCAATTAACACTGTAAACAATCTGCATAGGACATGAAATTATAAAATGGGAGAAAAAGGAAGAAAAACACGTGGGGGATGTACCGTATATCATAAACAAAAGAAATACAGTCAAATCACTTTGGTGTCCTCTACTTCGCCCTTCTGTAGAAAGGAGACTAATTAAAATGTTGACAAACAATAATCCACGGCCGTAAATCAGGGGTGGATTTATATAATAATTCTTTGGTTACCAGCATCCCCAGCATATGAAAAAAACATCGTTCTCCAGGTTTCAGGAGTTGTGGTCATGATTGATGGCTTGTTGTCCTCGAGCATTTTCTACGCCAAGTTCATCTGAGAGCATAGCCGCATTCGGACATAAAGCTCAGCCTTGATTTAGCACTGTGAGAAGAAAACCGGAGATTAGGTTTGCTCTGCTCCTGTTCCCTGGCCTTCTGGGGGACACTGGGGGAATACAAATGGCCATTTCAGGTTATCTGCAGATTATCGGGGGGAAGGACCTTGCCCTTTGGCTTTGCAACTATGGTTTGAAGTTGGCTTGTTGACAGCAAGTTTACTTCAATTAATAATAATAATAATAATAATAATAATAATAATAATAATAATTTAAGCATCCTTTCAAAAACAGAGCCAGACCTAGTCAAATGCATAGAAAAACACAAACAGTGTTCTTGTGGTTGGGCCAGAGAAGGGATAAGAGTGTGCAAAGGGAGAGATGGTTTGTACCAGAGGTGAAATGCTCCCAGTTCAGACCAGATTGCCCGATCCAGTAGTGATGGAGGCGGGTGGTTCGGAGAACCAGTAGCAAAAATCCCTGCCCCCCCCCATGCCCAGCTGAGCCGCACGATCATCAGAGGTTTTTTTTAATTTTTAAAAGCCTTGTTTCTACAACCTCCTCAGTCGAAAAAATGCTTTTAAAAGTAAAAAAAAAAAAGCCTCTGATGATGGCACAACTCAGCTGGGATCATCAGAGGCCCTTAAAAGCATTTTTTCTGCAACCTCTTCGGCCAAAGAAGTTGTTGAAAAAAATGCTTTTAAAAGCCTCTGTCGATCCCAGCTGAGTTGCCTGATCGTCAGAGCCTTTTAAAAGCATTTTTTTTACAACCTCTCGAAAAGGTTGTAGAAAAAATGGTTTTAAAAGTTAAAAAAAGAAAAAGTTGGCCATGCCCACTCAGTCACATTACCCCCCCCCCAGCAAGCCACACCCACAGAACCAGTAGTAACAAATTTTACATTTCACCAATGGTTTGTACTCATAATAAACAATGGCCAGTTTGGTCTAATGGTTAAGGTATCAGGCCAGAAACCAGGAGTCCATGAATTCTAGTACTGCCATGAAGGAGGTTGAGTGATTTTGAGCCATGATTACAACTGCCAGTTGTAAAATCAAATCGGTCCCATAACCAACCCATTTTATGACCTTCGTGGGTTGATTTTTACCCTCGTAAGATTGACCCATGATGGGCAGGAGCCATTATACGGTCGTAACTTGAAGACTACCTGTATTTCTGCATTTTTCTGTCCCTCCTGTAACACCATAAATTTGTCTTCCTCGCACTGAGGAGTCCTTTGCCAGCCAAAATAATTATAAATGAATTATAAATATAAATCCCTTGCGTTAAAATGGCTGTCATCCACTCCTGAATTAGTGTGACACCTGAATCAGCACTCCGTTTAATGGCATACCTGATGAGGTCAGAATAAGAGAATTGAAGAGTTGGAAGGGACCTTGGAGGTCTTCTCGTCTAACCTTCTTTTCAAGCAGGAGACCCTTTGCCATTCTGGACAAATGAATCTCTTCTTAAAAACTTCCAGTGTTTTTCACAACTTCTGAAGGCAAGTCATTCCATTAGTTCAGTGTTTCCCAAACTTGGCTATTTTAAGGTGCATGGACGTCAACTCCCAGAATTCCCCAGACAGTATGGCTGGTTGAGGAATGCTGGGAGTTGAAGTCCATACATCTTCAAAGGGTCAAGTTTTGGAGACACTGCATTAGTTAATTGTTCTCACTGTCAGAAAATTTCAGCTTAGTTCTAGCTTCTTCTCTCCTTGGTCAGTTTCCATCCATTGTTTCTTGTCCTGCCCTCAGGTGCTTTGGAGAAGAGCTTGACTCCCTCTTCTTTGGGGCAGCCCCTCAGATATGGGAATCCTGCTATCATGTCTTCAATACAGGTCATGCTTAGAAGATCAAGTACTTATGGCCAGACCAAATACAGGCGTCCATTTTCTTTTCTCCTTGCAATGGACATCGCCACAATGTGAAACATTTAGTAGGAGACCAAACACTTAATTTTCTCTTTTCAGGAAATGATGTCTGATTTCTTAGAAGAATCTAGCTTATTTTTCAAAGTCTGGAGCGGGGCTAATTATCTCATTAAGTCAAATTCTCTTTTCTTGATTTCAATCTGTTGAGCGTCCCTGCTTTCCCTTTGAAATGTTGATCCAGCCAGCAGGATTTCCATCAAATATTCATGTTCTAATTAAAGACAATTGGTGTTGCAATTTATCATAATGGGCAAGCATACAAAATGATACATATTTTTCTGAAGAAAAAAATATGAGAAAAGGAAGAGACGGAAGGAGGAGGAGGAGGAGGAGGCAGTTCAATATTTTATTTGGGATTAACATAAAGTATTTTTTTTTCCCTCCCAAGTTGAAATTAAGATGGTATATTTCTCTCGCCATCTCTTTTAATCGCGTTTCTTCAGCCTGGTTTGTTTCAGATGTAAATTGGCTTCCAAGTTTACAAAACTGCCTCCCTCTTTGATCATTCCTCTAGATAAGGAGAAGAATTTTTGGAAAAATAACTAAATAAAGTAGAAATGATATATTGTAGAGAAGGTGGGTTTTGTGCAGTGGCGGTTTGCCTTTACTACTGGTTCGCTCTTACGCACGCCACTTCTGCACATGCCCAGAGCGTATTTGATGATGTCCAGGTGGGTGGGCGGAGCCTCCCACTGCCGCTACTACTGGTTCTACCGGGGCGAACTGGTAGCAACCCACCACTGGACTTGTGTTGAAAGCTGGGCAAAATAATTTTTAGGTCTGGAGTCCTGACCTCTATTTCACAGCAAGAGTAGATCGAAGGTAGAACATAAGACCCAAAGATGCTTTTTGCAAGAGGCAACCGGACTTTCTGGTTTTTCTTTGAAGATGTTTCACTTCTCATCCAAGAAGCTTCTTCAGCTCTGAGCCTGTCTTCAGTAGGGAAGGGAAACAGGACAGAAAACATCCTGCAGAAAGCACAGCTCCACAACGCACTCCTCTCAGCAGTTTCAAGAAGGCTCCAGCCCCATTTGCACCAGGGTTCTAAATTTTTTTACTACCGGTTCTGTGGGCATGGCTTATTTTGTGGGCGTGGCTTGATGGCCATGTGACAATTCTTTAGGATTTAGCAGAGGTACTGGTCTACCAGGCTTTTAACTGCTTGCAGAGCTGTACCGGTCTACCCATTTATTTATTTATTGAATTTTTATTGAAAATTATTACCCATTTATTTTTGCAGGCACTGATCTTCTCATGTATTTTTGCAGGCCCCGGTCTACTCATTTGTGTTCTTTTAACACTGATCAGCTGTAGGGCGGGCCTTTGAAGCTCCCCGGCAAGAGTTTAAACAGTTTTTTTTCCCTCTAGCCATCAGCTGGGACTCAGGAGGCAGCAAAAGATAATGGGTGGGGCCAAATAAAAGGTAAGACTAACACGGGGCGGGGGGCGGCAGAACCGGTTTGGTGATGTCATATTGTCACCACTACTAGCTCAGCAGAACCGGGAGGAACCCACCACTGATTTGCACCACTCAGGTGACTCTGAGGATACAGATAAACCTCCAGGTGGCCTCAACGACTCTCTAAAAGGATGCAAAAGACCAGCTATCTGCAAGGACTATAAATCCTTCCATTCCCCACCATTCAAGTGAGAGCTGAAGAAGCTTCTTGGATGAGAAGCGAAACGTCTTCAAAGAAAGACAAGAAAGTCCAGTTCCCTTTGGGACAACCGTGACCTGGATGGCTGAGAATCTCCATAGGCTCCTGGTGAAGAATTGTCCAATTTCAGATAGATGAAAAATAATAGCTGCTGACTGCTAGAATTCTATCAGGATAACTATCAGGTCGTCCTTTACAAACTGAATTTAAAATATTTGTATTATCTCAAGATGGGAAGTCCAAGACAAATTATTTCTAACAATACAGGTAGTCCTTGATTTACAACAGTTCATTCAGAGACTGTTCAAAGTTAGAAGGGCACTGAAAAAAATGAGTGATGACCAGTTTTCATACTTACGACCGTTGTAGCATCCCCATGGTCATGTGATCAAAATTCAGCTTTGCTGGCTGGGGTATTCTGGGAGTTGAAGTTCTCCAAGCTTAAAGTTGCCAAGGTTGGAGACCCCTGGTTTAAAATGTTCTCATTCATCTTTAAGGAGCTTGCTCCTAATAAATAAACCCTCTTAGATCAAGTCAATCATCACTTCATTACAGATTCCTCTGAGGAAAAAAAAATATTTGAGAGAATGTTGGTCACATTAACTGTTTGAACCACATCAAATTGAAGGTGGACCAGGGGGTGAAATCCAGCAGGTTCTGACAGGTTCTGGAGAACAAGTAGCGGAAATTTTGAGCAGTTCAGAGAACCAGCAAATACCACCTCTGGCTGGCCCCAGAGTGGGATGGGAATGGAGATTTTGCAGTATCCTTCCCTTGGAGTGGGGTGGGAATGGAGATTTTGCAGTATCCTTCCTCTGTCACGCCCACCAAGCCACGCCCACCAAGCCACACCACACCCACCAAGCCATGCCCACAGAACCAATAGTAAAAAAAAATTGAATTTCACCACTGAGTTGGACCTACAGAAATAAATCTGGCACAGCATCCATTTGTCACGGATGGACTTGTGGTGGGTTTTCTTCCCAAGATCACTTGACATAATACTTCTGATACACTCCCAAAGTTGATCACTCATGCTTAGGACAGAAAAGATCTCCAGACGGGCCCAGTGTAAGCAGTTACTGTTTCTCTCGCTCTCCAGCAAAGTAACAATCTACCTTTCAGGTAGCTCTTTCAGCTTGATGATCAGGATGAAAGGATCTATCATAACTTAGAACTTAGGAAGTCATCTTCGTCCAGGTTGTTTATTTGAATCAGATCGCCCTCCTGAAAGAAGTGTGTCTCATCAGAACAGTGTTTCTTAATTTGGGCAAGATTTAAGATGGGTGAACATCTGTTCCCAGAATTCCCCAGCCGATATGTCCTTAGTCTAATGAAGAGAAAGACTAGGGATGACATGATAGCAGTCTTCCAATATTTGAGGGGCTCTCAGAGGAATGATAGGGTCTCCAAAGCACCTGAGGGCAGGACAAGAAGTAAGGATGGAAACTAATCAAGGAGAGAAGCAACCTAGAACTTGGGAGAAATTTCCTGACAGTGAGAACAATTAGTCAGTTGAACCACTTGCCTCCAGAAGTTGTGGATGCTCCAACACTGGAAGTTTTTAAGAAGAGACTGGAAAGCCAGTTGTCCAGAATGGTATAGGGCATTGATGGTTTAACCTTTTTGCCATCGCATGCCAAAAGCGGGGAGAGCACCGGGGGGTTGTGTGTACATACACCCATAATTCTATGCGCCCTGCCCCCCGCACTCCCCACGCTTTTGGCACGCAATGGCACGGTGGGCCCAGTAGGCCCATTTTTTGCCTTCTCCAGGCTCCAGAGGCTTTCTAGGAGCCTGGGGAGGGTGAAAGCAGCCTTCCTCTCCCCCCCCTCCAGAGGTCCTCTGGAGGCCAGAAATGACCCATTTGCCGACTTCTAGGGGAACTAAAGGTTGGCAAACGGTCCGTTTCCAGCCTCCAGAAGGCCTCCAGTGGGTGGGAGGCCGTTTTTGCCCTCACCGGGCTCCTAGAAAGGCTCTGGAGCCTGGGGAGAGTGAAAAACGGGCCTTTCCCACCAACCCGGAGACCCTCCAGAGGCCGGAAACAGCCTGTTTCCTGACTTCTGTTGGGCCCAGAAGGCCTGAAAATCAGTTGGCTGGCGCACACATGCATTCCAGAGCTGAGCTCACATGTCCACCAATATGGCTTCATCATGAGAGTTATAGAGTCTCCTGCTTTTGCTGGGGTTGAACTAGAAGACTTCCAAGATCCCTTCCAATTCTGTTATTCTGTAATTCTATAATATGTAGGGGTTAGAAGAGACCCGGAGGATTATTTCAATTTAATCCTCTCCCCAGTGCAGGAATCCACTTCTACACCCTCCTGAACAGGTAGCCATTCAGCCTGTTTGAACACATCTAGTGAAGGCGAGTTCACTTTTGCATTTAAATCCAGTGAAAATAAAATACACTGACTAGGATGACTCTCCAGAAAATCTACCATTTTCCATCTTTTGTCATGCTAAAAATTACAGCCTGGTAGTAAATGTTGGAGCTCTGGAAGCCACATCTAAAGCTTTCAGGGGCTAACTGTGGCCCTCAGATTATTCACGTCTGATTGGCGATAGGTAGTAAAAGGGGCCACTTTAGCTAGGAATAATATATTTCCAAGTATTTTTAATAGCCGTGTAAGGAATCTGAGCCATAAATCATGATAGTTGCAAGAACGCTTCTGAAATTTTAATAGCACAGAAACACAGTCCTTTTTCAGAAGTTTAATAACAAATTAGCATTGCGGTTGTATCTGCCTATTCCTACTTAAACAGAATATTTTGTCCTTCTCTCAAAATTCTTAGATCCATCAATTACGGACGTGCTTGAGATTCACAACTTTGGTGGAGTTTAATGGTTTGTGAGAAGTATGAACTTTTTTGAAGGCTTCTACTTCAGCTTTACAGCATCTTGGAGAATGAAGATTTATTAGATAGAAGCCTACCATGATATGGAACTCATTTCCCAAGACAGTGAGGCTTTGCATAATATTTGTTGTATTTTGATGAAGCGGTTTTGCATCCGGACAGCAGAATTGCTTTGCTGAAATGTCTGATATATCACAAAGCTGCACTTTGACCAATCATAGAACGTTGTAAATTATAGTTAGAAACAGAGAGATAAAAGAGGCAGAGATCATAAATAAAAGCACTAAGCCATTAAATTACTCTTTAATGTTAACGTTGCAGAGATGAAAAGACCGAGTACAAGGAAAAGCATCATGAAATAAGTAATATTAGTTTAAACACAGGCAAAGTTGAAGCCATACATAACTCATTAGTATGGAGTGTGCAAATGTAGAGACCATCACTGAAACGGCTCTGGGTCCTTTTTGCACAGACAAATCAATCTTGTAGAACAGTCCATGAAAACAACCTGCTGAGTCTTGACACATTGGTATACATGAGTGCGTATTCAAATAATAAATCCTATAGCATCTGGGAGTCTTTTTTTTTTAACCCAAGCTAACATTATGAATCCAACATAGAAAGCATAGAACAAGAATCATAGGGCTGGAAGGGACTTGTCTTGAAGGTCTTCTACTCCAATCTCCTGTTCAAGACAGAAGACCTTGCACCATCCCAGTCAAATGGTTATCCAATCTCTTCTTGAAAACCCCCAGTGATGGAGCCCCCACAACTCCAGGAGACAATCTGTTCTACTGGTTAATTGTCCTCCCTGTCAGGAAATTCCTGCTTAGTTCTACGTTGCTTCTCTCCTTGATTAGTTTCCATCCGTTGCTTCTTGTCCTGACTTCAGATGCTTTGGAGAAGAGGCTGATCCTCTCTTCTCTGTGAAAGCCTCAGTCAGGGGTGTCAAACTCAAGGCCTGGATCAAGCCCACGGGTTGCTTAGATCTGGCCCATGGGGTTGGCCTGGAAACAGCAAAGACCGGCCCTTGGGGCCTCGGCCAGCAATAATGGAGCTCCATTTTCACTGGCAAAGAGCTATCAAAACAAACTAAAAGCAAAACAAAAGGAGAAATATTTCCCCTTTTGCATTTGAGCATGCAAGAAGGACAGGAAAAGAGAAAGGGAAAGAGGAAGGAAAAATAAGAAAAGAGGGGAAGGAAGAAGAAAGGCAAATGAAGAGGGAAGGAAAAAGAAGGAAAGGGAAGGAGTGGGGAGGGAGGGAGGGAGGGAGGGAGGGAGGGAGGGAGGGAGGGAGGGAGGAAGGAAGGAAGGAAGGAAGATTATAATGAGAGTGAGGGAGGGAAGTCCTGCCTAAGCACTTGGCCACCACAGGTGCCCCCAACATGAGTCCTGTGTCATGCCCACCATGGCCATGCCCACACACACACATACCCACACCACACCACACCCCGGCCCCCTGAGGTCAAATGCAACTTTGATGCGGCCCTCAATGAAATCAAGTTAGACACCCCAGGCCTAAGTGCTGAAAGACAATGATGCCTCCCCTTTCTCTTTGATAGGCTAGACATAACCTAGCTAATAAAACTGACACAGAATTAGTTCCAGTGGTTTTTATCCTGCCAACATCTGGACAGCCCTTTCTTGAACACCTTCCAGAGGCAGCTGTACTTAGACGGCATTGCAACAGTATAAGTGGAGATCACAAAGTTAAAAAAAAAAGGTAAATCTGATTTTAGACAGTATCACAGCTGGCATAGCAGTCCAAGCTGGTGAGAGCTGGTGGACTGTCCACTTGCACTTCTGCAGAGTGAGTTGAGTTCATAATGAATTTGGTTCCTCATGGACAGGACAACCCCAATCAACACAAGCTTCGGTCCCTTACACAGAACGTCCAAATGAAATCTTGTCTGCATTAAACTTCAGTTTCTTTCCCTTTACCCATTGTACAAAAACAGGAACTGGTGGAAAGTCAACCAAAAATCAACACGCGACTCCTCGGAGAGCCATTTCTTCTTCTTCTTCAACACGACGCAAAGGGGTTGAGTTTCAAGAGGAGATCCAACACAAGGCCACCCTGATGAGCTTGCTTTTGTTTCCACAGTGTGTCCAAGTGGACGATACGGGAAAGACTGTGCTGAGTTGTGTCTGTGTACAAACAATGGGACCTGCAATCCTACGGATGGCTCTTGCCAGTGTTTCCCAGGATGGATCGGCAAAGATTGCTCACAAAGTAAGAGAAACCCATCATCTTTTTAGTTTGCATACCATTGCAGCAGTGGTGGGTTTCAAATTTTTTTACTACCGGTTCTGTGGGTGTGGCATGGTGGGCGTGGCATGGCTTGGTGGGCATGTCTTAGTGGGTGTGGCGTGGGAAGGATACTGTAAAATCTCCATCCCCTCCCCGATCCAGGGGAAGGATATTGTAAAATCCCCATTTCCTCCCGATCAGCTGGGACTCAGGTGGCAGGGAATAGATGGGGGTGGGGCCAGTCAGAATTTGTACTACTGGTTCTCCAGAACTACTCAAAATTTCCACTACCGGTTCTCCAGAACTGGTCAGAACCTGCTGAAACCCACCTCTGCAATGCAGCAATTTTCTTTTAAGGTTACCGATGTATATTTAGGTAGGTTTTAATTTAAGGTATTGTGCTAGCAGAAGCAACTTATTTAGGTTACTTTCTGGAATGTTGGTTCTCTGATTCTTAGTTCACGGGTTACGTTCTCTGGACCGGCTTAAGCTGATTGTGAGTTAACCCAGTGGTGGGATTCAAAGAATTGAACAATCGGTTCTCTGCCCTAATGACCCGCTGGGTAGGCGGGGCCATGGTGGGCGTGGCCAGGGGCTGTGACAGGCAGCACTCGGCCTCCTGCACCCCTCTGGAAGCAAAAACGGTCCGTGGGGGAGGGATGCGCTGCCCCCTCTGCACTCCGTTTTGCGTCTAGTAGGCCTCCCTGCACTTACCTGGGAGCCAAAATGGACTGCATGGGCAGAGAGGGGAGGGGCCAGCCAGCAATTTAACTACCGGTTCATCTGAACCAGCCTGAACCCCACCCACCTCCAACTGAATCCCACCACTGAATTAACCCATCTTCAGGATCTGCATACTATATGGCTGCATAATTTTTTTCAGATGAGTAGATTCAGACCGAAACCACCATTAACCATAGTTGCTGCCATCCAAAGCTTAGTATGTTAGAATCATAGGCCGGGAAGGGTCTCTTAGAGGTCTTCTAGTCCAACCCTCTGCCCAGACAGAAGATCAAGGAAACAAGGAGAGAAGCAACTTAGAACTAAGGAGAAATTTCCTGACAGGTAGAACAATTGATCCGTGGAACAACTGGCCTCCAGAAGTTGTGGATGCTCCAATACTGGAAGTTTTTAAAAAAAGATTGGACAACCATTTGTCTGAA
Source organism: Masticophis lateralis (assembly GCA_030761175.1). Classification (NCBI taxonomy): domain Eukaryota; kingdom Metazoa; phylum Chordata; class Lepidosauria; order Squamata; family Colubridae; genus Masticophis; species Masticophis lateralis. The sequence continues at coordinate 20,955,277 of JAUDYJ010000012.1, read as the reverse complement.
GTGGTATAGGGTTTTTTGCCTGGGCAGGGAGTTGGACTAGAAGACCTCCAAGGTCCCTTCCAACTCTGTTATCCTATTTCTATTTCTATCTTATACCATGTCAATGTCCAATGAATGCTCTTTCCTTGAATGCAGCCATGGAGAAGATAAATTGTTTCTTGAAGTGTCTTGAAACTGTTGAGGGATAACAATATATTTGTCAGTAGTCCTCGACTAGCTCGTTTAGTGACCATTCAAAGTTACAGCAGCACTGGGAAAAAGTGACAACTGTTTTTCACACTTACGACCGTTTGCAGCATCCCTACAGTCACGTGATCAAAATTCAAACGCTCGGCAACTGGTTCATACTTATGACAGTTTCAGTGTCCCAAGGTCACGTGATCCCCTATTGGGACCTTCTGATTAGCAAAGTCAATGGAAGCCAGATTCACTTAACAACCGGGTTACTAACGTGACAACGGCAGTGATTCAGCTTAACAACTGTGGCAGGAAAGGTCGTAAAAGGGGATAAAACTCACTTAACAACTGAAATGTTGGGCTCAATTGTGGCCGTAAGTCGAGGACTACCTGTATTGACAACACTGCAGATTAGGTTAAGGAAAATCTCTAAATGGACAGAGGATGAGTAATTTTCGATTTTTTCGATATTCGATTTTATTGAATTTGTATACCGCCCTACTCCTGAAGGACTCAGGGCGGTTTACAGCCATAAAATAAAACATATAAATACAAAATTTAAGATATGATAAAACAAATTAAATAGTTTGGCTGAAAATTTAAAACCCCAAATAATTTAAAACAAATTTAAAATTCCCATTTTAAAAGGGGGAGAAAACTTAGGTCAGGCCGGCTTGATGGAATAGGTGGGTCTTGAGCGTGTGATGGAAGGTGCGCAGGTCCGGGATCTTCCATATCTCTGGGGGGAGCTCATTCCAGATGGTGGGTGCTCCCACAGAGAAGGCTCTCCCCCTGGGGGCCGCCAGTCAACATTGTTTGGCCGACGGCACCCAGAGGAGCCCCTCTCTATGGGAGCGTACTGGCCGGTGGGAGGCTATTGGTGGTAGTAGGCGGTCCCGTAAAACCAGGTCCTAAGCCATGGAGCGCTTTAAAGGTAATAACCAAAACCTTGAAGCGCACTCAGAAGACCACCGGGAACCAGTGCAGCTCGCGCAGGAGAGGTGTTACATGGGAGTGCCACGTCGCTCCCATAACCACCCACGCGGCCACACTCTGTGCCAGTTGGAGCCTCTGAGTGCTCCTCAAGGGGAGCCCCATGTAGAGAGCATTACAATAGTCCAGACGGGAGGTGACGAGGGCGTGAGTGACTGTGTGTAAAGAGTCCCGATCTAGAAAGGGATGCAACTGGCAAATCAGGCAAACCTGATGAAAGATCCTCCCAGTCACAGCCGCCAGGTGCTCTTCTAAAGGCAGGAGTGAATCCAGGAGGACGCCCAAGTTGTGAGCCCTTTCCATGGGGGCCAGTGATTCACCCCCAATAGTCAGCGATGGCACCAGCTGACTATATCGGGACGTCGGAAACCACAGCCACTCGGTCTTGGATGTAATCATCCTCTTTTTCTGATCCCAAGATGATGTTTATTGATGCCATCTGGTTCCTGTCCGAATCTTCCCCATGAAAATTGCCATTCGTTCATGTATCTTATTGGAAACGCATGATTGGTTATTTCATGTCAATGCTTGTTTAATCAAAAGCTTCCTGTCGGGACACGAAGCCCAATTTATTGGTTCTTGAGGAACATCATTGCTAGAATTACTCGTGAATAGTCTATTAATTGCCCCCAAAGAATTTCTCCTAATTACTGCTTAATGACAATTTGTAGAGGGGAGCGATTTAATTACAAAATCCTTCCTATACCCCCCTCTATAGGATATTATTTCACTTCATAAATATGGAACCCATAAAAATGGAGGGGAGGGCAGGAAGACCCTTTAATACAATTTTCCCACCATGCCAGGAACAGAAATAAGGGACAGTTAAGAGGGCCATCGGAAAAAAAAATAATTATGTAGTTGTTCATTGTTAATTTCCCAGCTGTGCTTAACAGGAAGCAACAGAAGGGCACGACCGGAAGGCAGGAAGCTTTAATTAAGGTTGGAAGGGAGCTTTGTTGGAGAATTATTTCTGAATAAACATCATAGGAAACTCTCATCCGTAGAAATGCTGCATGAAGAGCAGGGCAGGGACAGGACTTCGGATTTAATTTCCATTGTGAGCTGATGGGGGCGGGGCAGGGAAACAGTGCCTTGGCCACAGTTTTTGGAGAGAAAACCAATGTTTCAAATGCACATTCACACTCCACTCTACACAATAAGATTATTTGTACTGTCTCCATTAGAGAGTGGGGTGGTGGCCTCATAATCAGGAGGCAGTGGTGGGTTTCAAAATCTTTTACTGCCGGTTCTGTGGGCAGGACAAGAAGCAATGGATGGAAACTAATCAAGGAGAGAAGCAACCTGGAATTAAGGAGAAACTTCCTAACAATGACGACAATTAACCAGTGGAACAGATTGTCTTCAGAAATTGTGGGAGCTCCACTGGAGGTTTTTAAGAAGAAACTAGGCAGTCACTTATCTGAAATGGTATAGATCCGTGATGGCGAACCCATGACACGGGTGGCACACGGAGCCATATCTCTGGGCACACGAGCGTTGCCCTACCTCAGTCCAGCAGGCATGTACGCACTGGCCAACTGATTTTCAGGCCTTCCGAACCCACCAGAAGTCAGGAAATGGGCTGTTTCTGGGCCTCCAGAGGGCCTCCGGGGGAGTGGGGAAGGCTGTTTTCACCCTCCCCAGGCTCCTAGAAAAGGCTCTGGAGCCTGGGGAGGGCAAAAAAATGGGCCTACCGGGCCCACCGTGCCATCGCATGTCAAAAGCAGAGGGGGGAGCGGGGAGGGTCACGCTCACATGCGTGGGGGGACATGGCGCATTGAATTATGGATGTGGGCATGCACACGCGCAATCCTCCCCCATTACCCCCTCTTTTGGCACACGACGGCAAAAAGGTTAGCCATCACTGCTATAGATTCTTCTGCTTGAACGGGGACTGGACTAGAAGATTTTCAAGGTCCCTTCCAGATTCTATTCCATTCCATTCCATTCCACTCCACTCCATTCCATTCAATTCTTCCATATTTTCTCTTCTCTTCTCTTCTCTTCTCTTCTCTTCTCTTCTCTTCTCTTCTCTTCCCTTCCCTTCCCTTCCCTTCCCTTCCCCTCCATTCCACTCCACTCCACTCCACTCCACTCCACTCCATTCCATTCCACTCCACTCCACTCCACTCCACTCCATTCCATTCTTCCATATTTTCTCTTCTCTTCTCTTCTCTTCTCTTCTCTTCTCTTCTCTTCTCTTCTCTTCTCTTCTCTTCTCTTCTCTTCTCTTCTCTTCTCTTCCCTTCCCTTCCCTTCCCTTCCCTTCCCCTCCCCTCCCCTCCCCTCCCCTCCACTCCACTCCACTCCACTCCACTCCACTCCATTCCATTCCATTCCATATGAAAAGGGTGCCTTTCAACCAAGCAACTATACCTATTTTACAACATTTTAAAGTTGGCCAAGAGTTCTACTTGAATCTTTCACTCATAAGAGGTTTTCCACTTAATGCGCTGCCTTAATCCACCCAAAAGACCAGGATTTTTTAAAAAATTGTTTTAAAGGAAAGGCAATTCTTTTCAAACCTTTCCTGAATAAAATAATTAAGCTATTGACCATTCTGTGCGGTGCAATCCATGTTGCTATAGATAGAAGGGAAATTCTTTTACAGTTCCCCTTACGTGTAATTTACTTGTTAGCGTCTGAGAAACTCAGGTAGTCATTTTTTCTAAATTGCCCAGACAGAAGATTGACATCTGCGGATCCTAAAGGGGGCATTTTCGAAACAAGACCTTCACCAGAGAAGGGGCATTGCAGGGAACACCAGCATGTCCCCAAAATGGTTTTTTCCCCCCCATATTCACTCTGCAGCAGGGGATATTAAACAGCATTTGTTGCAAAATACATCAAACCTCCAGTGATACAGTAGGGATTGGATAAAAACAGACAGCTGCAATTTTGCTTTTATTGTAGGTCTTCCGTGAGTTCAATACGGCTGTCAATCAAAATAAAAATTAGGCAGGCTATCAATTTCGTGGGTGGTTACCTTTCGAAAAGGCTTGAGAAATTCCTCTGCATTCCTGCTAAATTGGGCCAGTGGCAAATATATATATATATAAAAGGGGAGGGAAATCCAGCAGGTTCTGACAGGTTCTGGAGAACCGGTAGCGGAAATTTTGAGCAGTATCCTTCCCCTGCCACGCCCACCAAGCCACGTCTACCAAGCCACACCCACAGAACCGGTAGTAAAAAAATTCAGATTTCACCACTGATATAAAGGGATTGTGAATCGCCAGAATGTCTGGGTCGCTGGAAGCCAAGATGATTGGTTAAACAAGCCATCATATGTGTTTATTTGTGCCCTTTATCCATCGTCTCAATCTTAGCAGGATCCAGGCAGCTTCAAGTAATGTGAGAACCTGCTTAATACTTGATGTAGTTCAGGACAGCATTTTCTTGCCCTAAAAGTGCTACATCAATTTCAGAATAGCCAATACGTGTCATTTTCATTCCATTCTTAAGCCTGCCAGCTTCGAAATCTTATTTCTCCCATTTCTGCATCAATTTTTACACATAGTTGTACACGCTTTTTCCTTGCAACTTATTTTATTAACACAATGCGGCTTAATACCACACAAGTTCATGGCTTTTCTCCAGTGGTGAAATGCTACCAGTTCACACTGGTTCGGGCAAACCGGTAGTGATAAAAGCTACAGATTCATTCGAACCGGTATTTCTGACGATCAGCTGTGCCCTGCGATTTATATTCACTAAAACACAGGAAATCCTGCTTTCTAACGAATCTAAATCGCGCGGGACAGCTGTTCTCCCCCCCCCCATTGTTCTACTTACCATATTTTTTGGAGTATGAGACGCACCTTTTTCTCCCAAAAAAGAGGGTGAAAATCTGGGTGCGTCTTATACTCCGAATGTAGTATAACCTGCTTCTCAAACGGAGGCTGAGAAAAAAGCATCAGAAACGAAGCTTCAGAAAAGAAGCCCCCAAACAGAGCTTCAGAGGCTTTTTTTCTGAAGCTGTTTCGGAGGCTTTCAGAGGCAGGAAAAAAGTTTTTTCAGAGTTTCAGAGGCAGAAAAAACCCCCCCAAAAAAGCAAGACACAGAGCTCACAACCAAGGAACCTTTTGCTAAAATTCACCTCTGGGAACAGCTGATTGGGGGTATTCCGGGAGGCCGATCCACCTGCCAATCAGCTTTTTTCTTATTTTCCTGCCCAAAAACTAAGGTGCGTCTTATACACTGAAAAATACGGTACCTTGTTAAGCCTCCTTTTTCTGTGTGAAGCATGCGTTTGGCATGCACTGCACATGCACACCCAGCATGCTTTTGGCACACACTGTGCTTTTGGCGTGCATTGTGTATGCGCTTACAGTGCGCATTTGGCGCGCACCGCGCATTAGCTGGCAGCAAATCAATAGCAATCCATGGAGGATTTTATCACTGCTTTCCCCCTAATATAACAAGTTTTCACAGATTATTCAGAAATCCTTTTGCAGGTCTTCCTGTTCTCCCGTTTATATTTTTGGGTAGGTTTTGTGGTTTGGAGAATGGTCAGGTATGAAGCAGGGCTGTTCTTTCAATACGCGGCTGTTTATTTATTATTAATTAATTAATTAATTAATTTCTTAGTTCGATTTATATATGCCACCCTTCTCCGGAGACTCAGGGCGGCTTACAATGCATTAAGCAATAGCCTTCATACTTTTGTATATACCTGCTTAGTAGGGCTTTCGGCTGGGAGGCTGAGTCAACCTTGAGCCTGGTGAGATTCGAACTTGCAGTAATTGCAGACAGCTGGAGTTAATCACAATGCATTAGTCTGCTGAGCTATCCAGGCCCTTATAGATTTGCAAACTGAGCTTAAGACATTTGCAAAATCGAGGTGAAAAAAAAAGAGAGAGAGAGAGCACATTTTCCCAGTCATAATTTATGACTTCCTTTGGGCTCCTTCTGAGAGCCCTTAGCTCTGTGTTTCTCAACCTTGGTAGCTTGAAGATGGGTGGACTTCAGCTCCCAGAATCCCCCAGCCAGCGCTGCTGGCTGGGGGATTCTGGGAGTTGAAGTCCACCCATCTTCAAGCTACCAAGGTTGAGAAACACTGCCTTAGCTGGAGAAAAGAGATTTCTGACTTTTTTTTTTAATTAGATTTATATGCCGCCCTTCTCTGGAGACTCAGGGCGGTTTACAATGCTTTAAGCAATAGCCTTCATACCTGTATATACAGGTATATTCATACCTGTATATACCTGCTTAGTAGGGCTTTTGCCCCCCCCCCCAGCGGTGTTCTTTTTTATACAAAGTCAGCTTATTGCCCCCACAAACTGGGTCCTCATTTTACCTACCTCGGAAGGATGGGAGGCTGAGACAACCTTGAGCCTGGTGAGAATTGAACTCACAGTAATTGCAGGCAGCTGGCATCTAAGTACTACTTTAACAGCAGCAGTTTAATCCACTGCGCCACCAAACCTCACCAAGGTTTGGCTTCTGGTATTGCTCTGAAAAGGAATGAAGTGGGTGAATGTTAAATGCACGATTCCTTTTGTATCCTGCCATCCTGATGGAAGAGATTTCAGTGCATGTACAAAGTGTATTTATCTCTGCGGAAGAAGCTGCTGAATTGTAGCTGTTTGATGAAAATAGTTAAAATAGTTAAAAGTGTCCAGTTCTGGTCACCACAACACACACACACACACAAAGATGGCAAGACATTCAGCCTAGAATTAAAGAGAAATTTCCTGACAGTGAGAACATCTAATCAATGCAACAGCTTAATTCCAGAAGTTGTGGGAGCTCCATCACTGGAGGTTTTCAAGAAGAGACTGGACAGCTATTTGTCTGAAAAGGTATAGGGTCTCCCGCTTGAGCAGGGGTTGGTCTAGAAGACCTCCAAGGTCCCTTCCAACCCTGTTATTCCACTTTCTAAATATTTTTCGGTTTCAAGGATGGAAACATATATTCTCATGTTTTCTCTCTTTCTCTCTGTCACCAGCTTGTCCAGTGGGCTTTTGGGGAAGCGATTGTTTCCATTCGTGCAGTTGTCACAATGGTGGGACGTGCAGCCCCCACAACGGAGAATGCCGATGTACCCCTGGCTGGACGGGTCCCTACTGTTCGCAGAGTAAGACTTTGAGAGGTTCCTGCTGGGAAGATTTCTGCAAAAAGTGTGCACTGCCCCCTAGTGTCTTCTCTGAACATTTTTGGAGTTGCTACAAGTCGAACTGCAGCCAAAACAAGCCACTTTCTCCAAACCAGAGCAAATAAAATCCAGAAAACATAAATCAGTCCTAACAAGTGAACAACAACAAAAGAGAGAGAGAGAGAGAGAGAGAGAGAGAGAGAGAGAGAGAAAGTGGCACATAGCATTTTCATTTCCCCAGAACAGATTCTTGGTGGTCTTTGAAGCCAATCCTGAAAAACTCCTCAAAGTTGCAATTAAGAAACGGCAGGGCTGTTGAGATTTCTTAAGAGAAATCTCAAAATCCTATTTGGGCTTATTAACAGTCCAAGCCAGGGTTTCCCAACCTTGGACATGTGGACTTCAACTTCCAGAATTTAAGACATGTGGACTTCAACTCCCAGAATTCCCCAGGCAGTTTCGCTGGGAGTTGAAGTCCATATACCGTAAAGGATGCTGGCTGGGGAATTCTGGGAGTTGAAGTCCACATACCTTAAAGGATGCTGACTGGGGAATTCTGGGAGTTGAAGTCCACATACCTTAAAGTTGCCAAGGTTGAGAAACACTGGCCCAAACCATTTTCCCAACCTTGTGGAGATGTTGGATTAGAAATCCCATCATCCCCTGCTATACCTTAAAAGTCGAATCTGGTTACTGGTCTAAGCTCCCCCAGCAAAGGCCATGGTTAAGGGGGACCCTGGAACCTAATTTCAGTTGCTTGACTTCTTCCTGTCCTTTCTGGATCCCAAACCACCAGGATGTCCAGCTGCCTTTTATGGAAAGAATTGTGCCAACGTCTGCCAGTGCCAGAACGGGGCCGACTGCGACCACATCACCGGGCAGTGCACCTGCAGGACTGGTTTCACTGGAAAACAGTGCGCGCAGAGTAAGTTTGGGGGGACGGACAGCCTCTGATCTAGTAGACCTGACTTGCTAGGGGGTTTTAGGGTGCATTCAGTAACCTCAAAGAAAAAAACAGACAGCCTCTCTGATTTATGTGCTGTGGAAGACAGAGCATCTGTGTGGCTGAATTCATACAACCATCCCATCATCCTCAGAAATGGGCATTTTGTATTCTGGGCTGTAGTCATTCCCTCCCTTCCTCCCTCCTTCCCTCCTTCCTTCCTTGCTTGCTTCCTTCCTTTTCCTTGCTTCCTCCTTCTCTCCCTCTTCCCTCCCTTCTTGCTATCCATCCCTCCATCCTTCTTTCCTCCCTCTCTCTCTCTTCCTCCCTCCCTCCCTCCCTCCCTCTCTTGATGTATCTGCAAAGCCTTGGGTCAAAGAGGAATGCGGAGAGCTTGGGTGGTGCATCCCCAAAACTTTCCCACTCGCGTAGCAGAGTCACCAGCTGGTTTAGAGCCGGCCCCTTCATTTCTTATTGAATATCACCCAAAGAAACACAATAAGCTGTCGCCAGATTTATTGTCACCATCACGGTAATTGTATGAATAAATTTTGTCACTGGCCATTCAATCATGTTCCCTCTGATAGAATTATGGGGAACCAAATGTTGGCAGTCTGGAGAGAGAATAAGGGGGGAAACGGAAACATAAAAATTTTGATGGTCTCAGGGCCAGCTTCGGTTTGGAGGGTCCCTGGAGAAGACACTCCTTTAGCAGGGACCCTGCCTGACTTGTCTTGCTCAAGGCTGCAGGACCCCAAACCCTGAAGGAATACATTCTCCTAGAGACTCAGTGTCAGCATTTCACGCTTTACTTACTCTAATGCTGACATAAGGAGAAGCAGAGGCATCTGGAAAGGGACGTTTGACTCTTCACCTACTTAATTTCCCTGGAGAGAATATCACCTAGGAGATGGGTTGGGAGGGAGGAAATTCCTTTGAGAGGGAGCAGTAGATTAGGGGCAGAGTGACTGGGAAGATGGCCAATGACTGCAGAGGAGTGGGGAGAGGAAAAGGAGGGTTTTGGCTGAGGAAGCCAGAGTTGGCTATGATGAGTCGGAGTTAGAATGTCCGTGCTTAATAAAAAAGAGTTCTTTTTCATCAAAGACTTTGTTTGAAGTGCAATTTATTCGACGACTTCGAAACCTGACACTTGGGAGTGACCTTCAGGGTTTTCCAAAAATTGTTGCAAATGTTTCATGCTTGGCGTTAGAGGAGGGAAAACATTGACTCTATTAAGAGCGACACTTTAAACTGCATTTAAGCTGCTTGTGGAAATTAAATTACAACCCATCAAATGCAATTGTGCAGGTTGCAGTTGGGGAGATTTCCCAGCGTGTCCTGAAGGGATACTCCCCAGGGGGCACAGTAACAGAGTTGGAAGGGATCTTGGAGGTCATCCAAGATCTCCCCTGCTCACGGAGGAGACCTTTCGGATCGACAAGCTCAGCATCTTAGCCCCTGAGCCACCTAGGGAGCCAATGGGAAATCCATTGGAAAATCGGATCTGGCAGCCTGATGCTGTTCAGGATAGCCAGTGTTGAAGAGGAAGGCAAAAGATGGTTTAAGAAAGTGGTGTCCACTTTCATTGAGAAGGTGCACCATCCTCTCAGTGGACTCCAGTGAACCCAGCCATGTCTCTATGCCCAAAAACTCTCCTACACATTTTTCCCTGTTAATTCTCATCGAATTTGATAAACGGGCATTTGCTGTTGAAAAGGTTTTGGAGGAGAAAATGTGGATCATCATCATCATCTTTTAACAACCCCCATAATCCCTTGCGTGGTGGAATCTGAGCAACTGAATAGAACTAGCAGAATGTTTTAATGGCCAAATGCCCTCCCTGTCGCCAATGAGGAGTTTTATTCAGCAGATGTATTCTCGGTGTGTCCAGAGAAAGAAATATCTGCCTCCACCTAGAATCAAACTCACAGCCACTTGACTGTGAGGCGAGAGCTCCATTCTTTGCCTTTATTTAGTGGTCAGGGAGAGGAGGACAGGTGAGCATGTCACAACTATCTGTCCAGCCCTCTGCAGCCTCTCTGGGTATGGAAAACATATCAGAAAGAACGTCACCAACTGTAGCCCCCCTAATGAGAACAGTCAAAACTCAAAACCAAAAATGGAAATACCCCGAGACTTATACAGCTGGCTGGGAATTCTGGGAGTTGAGGTCCACCCATCTTAAAAGTGGCCAAGACTGGAAAAATACTGTCCTTACAGGAAGGAAGGCTGTGTGGTTTACCTGAGGTTTTTTCCTAACTAGCATCTTCCATTGCAAAAAAAAAATAACCAGATTGGCAAAATGCTGGCCTGTTTTTCCCAGACTTTTTTAAAATTTTTATTTTATTTTATTTTATTTTATTTTATTTTATTTTATTTTATTTTATTTTATTTTATTTAGTTTGTCAAACATGTACAAGATAATAGGTATAAGTATAAACATGGACATGAGCACATGAAAAGAATAAGTAAAAAGGAATATTAGGACAGGGACGGTAGGCATGCTGGTGATCTTATGCATACCCCTTACAGACCTCTTAGGAATGGGGTGAGGTCCACGGTAGACAGTTTGAGGTTGAAGCTATGAGGGTTTAAGGAAGTAACAGCGGAGTCAGGTAGAGCATTCCTGGCATTGACCACTCTTGCTGAAGTCGTATTTTCTGCAGTCGAGTTTGGAGCGGTTTACCTTGAGTTTGTATCTATTGTTTGCCCATGTATTAATGTGGTTGAAGCTGAAGTAGTCATTGACAGGTAGGACGTTGTAGCAGACAATTCTGTGTACTATGCTTAAGTCATACCGTAGGCACCATTGTTCCAGGTTGTCCAAGCCCAAAATTTCGAGCCTGGTGGCATAAGGGATTCTGTTGTGAGTAGAGGAGTGGAGGACTCTTCTCGTGAAATACTTCTGGACCCGCTCGATTGTATTAATGTCCGATATACAGTGTGGATTCCAGGCAGACAAGCTGTATTCGAGAATTGGTCTGGCGAAGGCTTTGTATGCCCTAGTTAGCAGTACGGTGCTACTGGAGAAGAAGCTTTGCAAAATTAGGTTAACGACTCTTTTTTTCACTTTGCATTTTCAGAGTGTCCGCAAGGAACGTTTGGTTATGGCTGCCAGCAGCTCTGCGAATGCATGAATAACGCCACCTGTGACTATGTTACAGGGACCTGTTACTGCAGCCCCGGGTTCAAAGGGATCAGGTGCGATCAAGGTGAGGCAACTCCTTCTCTCTCTTCCCCTGCTTTTTTCCTTTTCAACGGAACCTTCAACTCGGGCCATTCTTCCAGAACAGTTCAAACACACACATACACACACACACACAAAATGTTTTATACCCTGGAAGAAATTCACATAGGAGGGGGGGAAAGGCAGGGTTGGTAGACTGTCTGGCTTTGGCTCGACTTTGTTTCCATGAGGACTAGAAACTGGAAACTTAAGGAAAGCTGAAATGCTGAGGTTTAACAGATGTGGCCCAGTATGGAGGTAGAAACCCAGTCATGCATCGAGGGAAGGCATTTACTTCCTTAGAATAAAACCGTCTGAATTCAGAGGCCATTGTATATCATTGTGCAGGTCAGAGGTGGGATTCACTTATCTTCCCTACCGGTTCGCAAAGGTGAGCTCTGTGAGCTCTATGCAGTACGGCCAGGTGGGCAGAGCCTCCCACATTTGCCACTACCAATTCGCCCGAACTGGACAGAACCGGCTAAATCCCACCACTGGTGCAGGCCCAGATGTGCACACGCGTGACCTCTCCCGTGGGAGCTGCATTGGCTGCCAATTTACTTCCCAGTGCAATTCAAGGTGCTTTAAAGCTCTCCATGGTTTAAAGACCGGGTTATCTGAATGACCGTCTCTTCCCACTCACCTCTACCCAACCCAACAGAGTGGGCAGGCAAGGAATTTTTTAGGTCCCCACTCCTGGGCAGCTACATCTAGCAAGACCCAGAAGAAGGGCCTTCTCGGTGGTGGCTCCCTCCCTCCCTCCCTCCCTCCCTTTGGAACATCATCCCCACAGAAATTAGACTGCCCCCCCCTCCCCACTTTGAAATGCTTTCACAAGGCCCTGAAAGGCTCTGGTTTTAGCAACAGGCCTGAGGAACCCAACGTGGGATGAAGCCCATTAAATGGCTTGCTCGATTGCGTGTTGTCACCAGATTGTGTGTTGTCACCCCTCCATGGGGGAGGGGATATTGTTTTTTATTCTTTTTATATTGGGCTTTTGACTTTTTGTAAGCTGCCTAGAGCTGCCTTGGCAACTTTTATCTTGGCGGACTTCAACTCCCAGAATTCTTACTGTCCTGTAAGAATTCTGGGAGTTGAAGTCCCCCAGGCTTAAAGTTGCTGAGGTTGGAGACCCCTGGCCTAGAGTCAGTGTGAGTGAGTGGGCGGCCATATAAATCTTCTAAATAAATAAAACAAAATAAATTGTCCTGTTTGGAACATTCCTTCCCTCCCAAATATCTCCCAGAAGGATGACTAAAGGGGGCTCAAAATAAGTCAACATGGCGCCATGGCTAGGCGCAGTGCAGGGAGAAAAAGTTGGAGCTTTGCTGCCACTTTTGTGGGTCCTTGTCTTGACTTTTTAACTGCCCCTTTGCAGATCCTCCTGTCCCATGCATTTCATTAAGACAGATTTGCCTAGAACCACTAGTGGGGAGAAGTCATCTGCATAGGATTGGTTTCCCCCCCCCCCCTCCTCAATAAGGAGCACAGTGGCTACAATGCAGTATTGCAGGCTAATTCTGCCCACTGTCAGCGGTTCGATCATGACCGGCTCAAGTTTGACTCAGCCTCCCATCCTTCCGAGTTTGGTAAAATGAGGACCCAGATGGTTGGGGGCAACAGGCAGACTCTGTAAACTGCTTAGAGAGAGCTGTGAAGCACTGTGAAGCGGTATATAAGTCTAAATTGCTATTGAAGTGATTCAAAAGCTGGCACATGGGGCAGAGATTCACGTTGTAAAATCATGAAGTGGGAGGAAGGCTATTTCTTTGGCCTAGCTGAGGTTTCCTTCCAACTGGCATGGGGGCCCAAAGAGTAGCTCTGCAATATTGCCAGACCACATCTCCCAGCATCCCTCGCTCTTGGCCCCTGCAGGCTGGCGCTGCTGGGAGTTGTAGTCCGCCGACCCATTTCAGACGAGCTGATGGAAAAGCTTTAAGAACTGTAATCCCCGTAATAGCTGGCCCTTTCTTGCAACCTGGCCTCCGCCACTTAATTTAATGGTGCATTGTGAATTATTTTTAACAGCGGCTCTCATGATGGAAGAATTAAATCCCTATACTAAAATTAGCCCAGCTCTTGGATCTGAGAGGCATTCAGTGGGAGCAATCTCTGGAATTATTATCCTCCTGCTAATTATTATGGTTTTGCTGGCACTGTTTGTGTGGTATCGACGTAAGCAGAAGAAAGGGCACGACATGCCAAGCGTCTCGTACACTCCGGCCATGAGGATGACCAACACCGATTACTCACTCTCCGGTAAGGAGTTTGGGGGTGAGGGCCGCTTCGGCTAAAAGGGAGGGGAAATATCGGATATGGGGGGCTGCTTTTCTCTGTGGTGCTAGCTAAATTCTTTTTTTATTTTATTTTATTCAGAAAATTAAAATACAAGGGGAGGATTTACAAAGACGAAACAAAACTAGTCAAAAAAGGTTAAACGAGTTAAAAACACATATTATTCCCCCCTAGTTGGACATTAGCAAATATATTGCAACAATAATAGCTTCAACCCTTATGAAACAGGAGCAAGGTTTATAAATTTTTTGCATGTATTTAAAATCCAGTTTGACCTGTCATACATTATACATATATACAGTATATACCCATACATATTTATGTATGTATGTATTTGAAGAAAAAATAGTTAACAGGTTAATCAACCGCAAAGTTGGATAACAAAGTTGTATGCTGCAAACAACAAAGATGTATAAATGTGATTATTTAAACATAATTGTACCCAGAACACACAGTTTGATGAAAATTGAATGTTATATAAATAAAACAAATAAAACTTGAGGGGGAGAGGGAATCAACAGCAAAGTTAAACTTCAAAGCCCTCTGCTAACAATCTGTTATTGTAATTAACTCGTAGAAAGTCTACAATAATATCTTAGCTACCATAGATCATCCCGACAGTACTGACTAATTTAATAGAGCCCTGGTGGTGCCATGGTTAGAATGCAGTATTGCAGGCTAACTCACTGCCCACTGCCAGGAGTTCGATCCTGACCAGCTCAAGGTTGACTCAGCCTTCCAACCTTCCAAGCTGGGTAAAATGAGGATCCAAATTGTTGGGGGAAAGAGGCTGACTCTATAAACTGCTTAGAAAACAGAGTGAAGTAGCATATAAATCTTTTTTTAAAAATATTTTTTTTTAATTTTTCTAATTTGAACATTTTATCTTCTATTAAACAGTGTATTGTCTGGGTACAAATATCTCTGTGCAATCAGGATTTACAGTATTCATGACATTGATATTAATTCTCTAATCTTACAATAATAATAATAAGCATAATAAACCTATTCATTTCTCCTTCTTAATGTATCTACTAATAAGAATATAATAGTAATATTAAACACAATAGTCTTAACAATCATATTTGTAAAAATCATCATATTGTTTACATCTGTTTTAACATATTTTCTATATTTCACTGATCTCCATTTATTTCTAACTTCTGTTTTTGTTCTCCATACATACATAAAATAGCTCCCAGTGGTATATAAATCTTAAGTGCTGTTGCTATTACTATTCATTCCCCCCCCCCCCCCCCCCACAATCTTTGTTTGGACATGGGGATGAACTGGGATAGCAGGGTTAAGACGGAGGAGCAAAATATATAACTGTCGACATGTTTCTAGTGGTTTGCAATAACAGTTTTCCAAGGTTTGGTCTTGTCTAAGCAAATGGCTTAGAATTCTCCATGGCAGATCAATGCGCCTTTTTCAAATTCAGGTTCTCTAGAACAGGGGTCTCCAACCTTGGCAACTTTAAGCCTAGTGGACTTCAACGCCCAGAATTCCCAGCTTTGCTGGGAATTCTGGGAGTTGAAGTCCTCCAGGCTTAAAGTTGCCAAGGTTGGAGACTCCTGCTCTAGAAGGGATTCCCATCATCCCTTACTTAACATTGGTGGTTTAGAGGTGATCTTGAAGCAATTTTCAGTTCCTTGAGCGGAGGTTGTCCTCTTGAAACGGGGGCACTACCCCACCTCCAGCATCTCTGCCCTGGTTACTTCCAGTTTGGTTGTCTCCAAACTTAAAACTTGTGGACTTCAACTCCCAGGATGCTAGCTGGGGAATTCTGGGAGTTGAAGTCCACAGGTCTTAAAAGTTGCCACTTCTGATCTAATGGGAGCTAAGTTGGAGAAAACAACATAGGCACTTTTATAGGTTTCCAACCTTGGCAACTTTAAGACTTGTGCACTTCATCTTATTTTCCAAAGCACCAGAAGGCAAGACAAAAAACAACGGATGGAAACTCATCAAGGAGAGAAGCAACTTGGAATTAAGGAGAAACTTCCTAACAGTCAGGACAATTAACCACTGGAACAGCTTGTCTTCAGAAGTTGTGGGGGCTCCATCACTGGGGGCTTTCAAGAAAAGATACGATGGACATTTGTCCAGTATGGTGTAGGGTCTCCTGGTTGAGGTTGGACTAGAAGACTTCCAAGGTCCCTTCCAACTCTATTCTGATTGATTGACTCACAAAATTTCCCAGCTAGCATGGCTAGCTGAGGAATTCTGGAAATTAAAATACACAAGTCTTAAAGTTGCCAAGGTTGGAGACCCCTGAACTAAAGTGTAGCTTCAAAACCGTAGGTGCCTATCAGTCCCCCAAGGTAGGTCTGGTCAAATATTAGACATTGACAGGGTTCTAGAGGTGCTATTTTATTGTTCTGGGATAATTAAAAGGATCGTGACACCCTATCCAAAATTAGCAATTTTATATGACATCCTCACATTAACTTTGCAATCAGAAGAGTCTACAAGGGACGGTCAAAAACATTTTTAAAAATGGCTGCCATCTTGGCTTTAAATGGTTACCTTGGTTTATTGAAGTTAGATAAAGTTAAGTTAAAGCATTGTCTGACCAAAAACCCCATTCAAAAGAGGGGAGTTGGACTGTTAGTTCCTCTGAAATTTTTCCTTATTTCTAGGTTGAATCTCTACCTTTTTTTTTTTTAATTTGATTTATATGCCGCCTTTCTCCAGAGACTCAGGGCGGCTTACAATGCATTAAGCAATAGCCTTCATACTTTTGTATATTTATACAAAGTCATCTTATTGCCCCCACAAACTGGGTCCTCAATTGACCTACCTTAGAAAGGATGGAAGGCTGAGTCAACCTTGAGCCTGGTGAGATTCGAATTTACAGTAATTGCAGACAGTTGGTGTTAATCACAATGCTTTTAGTCTGCTGAGCTATCCAGGCTCTATTTGAATATTATTTCCCTAATATGAAACTGCATTAATTTTAACTTTTTATATTGGTTAGAACATTCTCTGACATTCTTAAACGGTGATGTGTAAAGGCTTAGCAAAGAAATAGCACTGTGTCTTATAGCAGTTCTCCCTGCCCATCCCTCCTGTTAAAATTCCTCACATAAAGCAGAGTAACTCCTTAGCACAAGTCAGGCCCCACTTACTTTTTGCAACGTTGACCTTGGCCCAGATTAACGTGAAGGATTTGTGCATCCTGCAGTCTGAAAAGGTTACTCACTCCTGAATAGGAAAATCATAGCCTTCACGACAAAATATAGCCTTCATATCCTGTGCAATCTTTTTTCCCCCTGTTCATTGCAGTTTTCACCTTCATACCCTACCACCCTGAAAGAATATAGGATAACAAGAGTTGGAAGGAACCTAGGAGGTCTTCTCGGCCCACCCCCTACCCAAGCAACAGACCCTATACCACTCTGGACAAATGGCTGTCCAGTCCTTTCTTAAAAGCCTCCAGTGATGGAGCACCCACAACTTCTGGAGGCAAGTTGTTCCACTAGTTGATTGTTCTCACTGTCAGGAAATTTCACCTTAGTTGTAGGTTGCTTCCCTCCTTGATTAGTGTCTACCCATTGCTTCTTATCCATTACCCCTTCCTCTCTGTGACAACCCTTCAAATATTGAAAAACCTCTATCATGTCATCCCTAATCCTTCTAGGTCTAGGACCAGGAATTGGTCCTAGCTCACCTGTTATGTCCTGCAGATTAACAGAGTTGGAAGGGACCATGTAGGTCATCTAGTTCAACCCCCCGTCCAAGCAGGAGACCCTACACCATTTCTGACAGATGGCAGTCCAGTCTCTTCTTGAAAGCCTCCAGGGATAAAGCTCCCACAACCTCTGAAGGCAACTTCTGTTCCATGGGTTGATTGTTCTCACTGTCAGGAAATTCGTCCTTATTTCTAGGTTGAATCTCTCCTTGATCAGTTTCCATCCATTGTTCCTTCTCTGGCCTTCAGGTGCTTTGGAAAACAGCTTGACCCCCTCATCTCTGTGGCAGCCCCTCAAATATTGGAACACTATTTATCCTTTCTCCCCTGTCCTATAAGAAACACGTCAACTGTTTCTGTTAACGGGCTCTCCCAGGCCAAAGAGATACCCCATCAAATTAGGGAAAAGAGCACAGGTGTCGAGCAGGAAATTAAACCATCTCAGCCATCTTGGTGTGTCTCAGGAATCGGCCTCAAATGAAACCTCTTTTCCTTGCGCCAAGTTAGAAGTTCCTTCCTTCACGGCATCAGGGTTGGGCCCAGTGGTGGAGTTCAAATTTTTTTACTACCGGTTCTGTGGGTGTGGATTGGTAGGTGTGGCAGGGGAAGGATACTGCAAAGTCTCCATTCCCACCCCACTCCTGGGGGAAGGATACTACAAAATCCCCATTCCCTCCCCACTCTGGGGTCAGCCAGAGGTAGCATTTGCCGGTTCTCCGAACTACTCAAAATTTCCGCTACCGGTTCTCCAGAACCTGCTGAATTTCACCCCTGGTTTGGCCCATTTTCAAGGATACTTGCTTATGCTCCAGGAAGTTTATGGACTAGGATCACAGACCTTTACAATGGAAGCAGCTCTTGGGGTTGTATTTAATTTCTGTTGGCAACCAGAAGAGAGCTGGCCAGCCGGAATATTTTTTAAAGCCCAGCCATGCTCTGCCGAGCAGAGTAAATCTTCCTTAATTATTTGCCACGCAGGGACTGGTTCATGAAGAGAAAAACCTGAGTCCCCAAAGTGACAAGAGATTTCTAGGTAAGCAGAATAAATGTGCAATGCCAATTCAGCTGTAAATAGGTTTTTTCCCAGCTGCCGGTTCGGCTCTCTAAAGGTCATTGGGATATTAGAAGAGAGGCTCCTCCATGGTAGAAAGAGGTGTGGAAACATCGTCCTCGAAAGAAAGCTCTATCAGCAACCGACAAATGTTGGATGTTCTGGCAAGCAGAGTGTGCAATATTGCAAGAAGCTCGGCGAGACTCGTGTGCACTGCAGAGCTTTCCTTCTGCAAAAACCAGGAAGTTGAGTCTTGAGAGTGGCCCTTGTGCAGGCATTTTTCTTCCAAATGTCCATCCTTAACTTAGATCAGTGTTTCTCAAACTCAGCCACGGTTAAGTCCAAGAGGGGTGGACTTAAACCCTCATAATTCCCCAGCCAGCATTCACCCAGAGCATCAATTTCATGCGCCATAGCAATAGCACTTAGACTTATGTACCGCTTCACCGTGCTTTTACAGCCTTCTCTAAGCGGTTTACAGAGTCCTCCTATTGCTGTCCCAACAATCTGGGTCCACATTTTACTGACCTCGGAAGGAGGGAATTGGGCATGTCTTGCCTATCGAAGTGAAGAACTAGGGATAGATAGAGAGATGGTAGATAGATAGATAGATGATATCAGCATTTCACGCTGCACTTACTCTAATGCTGACATAAGAAGGAGAAGTGGATTTTTCCTTATTTCTAGGTTGAATCTCTACCTTTTTTAAAAAAATTGATTTATATGCCGCCCTTCTCTGGAGACTCAGGGCGGCTTACAATGCGTTAAGCAATAGCCTTCATACTTTTGTATATACCTGCTTAGTAGGGCTTTTGGGCCCCCCCTAAGCAGTGTTCTTTTTTATACAAAGTCAGCTTATTGCCCCCACAATTATTGCTCATTTTATGTACCTAGAAAGGATGGAAGGCTGAGTCAACCTTGAGCCTGGTGAGATTTGAACTTGCAGTAATTGCAGGCAGCTGATGTCACTTAACACCACTTTAAGCTGCTGCGCCACCAAGGCTCTTAGATTTTAGGGGTGCTTGTCCCTGGCAGGCCCTGCTTTTTCACACCTAAGGCAGGGGTGAAATGCTCCTGGTTCGGACCGGATCCTCCGATCCAGTAGTGATGGTGGCGGGTAGTTCAGAGAACTGGTAGCAAAAATCCCTGCTACCCCCCATTCCCAGCTGAGCCACGCAATCATCAAAGGCTTTTTTTCCCCTTTCTTTTAAAAGCATTTTTTCTACAACCTCTTCGGCCGAAAAAATGCTTTTAAAAGTTTTTTTTTTCTGCAACCTCTTTGGCCGAAAAGGTTGTAGAAAAAATGCTTTTAAAAAAGAAAAAAAAAAGCTTCTGACGATCAGGCAACTCAGCTGGGATAGTCAGAGCCTTTTAAAAGTATTTTTTCTATAACCTCTTTGGCCAGCGAACTGGTAGTAAATCATTTCAGATTTCCCCACTGACCTAAGGTATTTATTCCTTTCTTTCATTCCGAAGTTTGCACTGACCAAAGGACGCGCCAAACTGCCTCTGAATTCAGGCGGCGACATGTTTATTTTATCAGTGAAGGCTTCTAAATTAAGCCTTTAATTACTGCAAGATAAACAAGGGCCTGCTTCATTTCCCGCCTTTTAAAAGATCCCTGGTTTTGCTTTTTTTTATTTTTTATTTTTGTAGCTGAACCAGACAAGTCTACAAGTAGCTTAATCACTAAATTGAGACGGCTTTATTCTTTCCTACAAAGTGTGGCTATTTCGATCTGGGTTGATTGACAGCAAATGATCATTAATGTAGAGGAGGGGGTGGGGGCGGCATGCTTTGAATGGCTGACCTTGTTATCCGCAAAGGGATGGAGTTTGGCAAGGAAGGGGGAAACACTTGGCTGATTAACAGCACCTTTCTGTAGGAACTCTGCCTTGGAGAGATTGGCTTTTCTTGTGCTCTTCATTGGGTTTTTTTTTTCCTCCGGAGTCCCTGGAGGGATGGGGGAAATGTCTTTTTCCCCCTGGTTCACTTTGCCAAAGATTTCTGTGCCAAGAAAAAGCTTTCTTCCGTAACTCAAGATTTAGAGTAATGTCCCTCTCGGGCACGGTTCATTTTGGAAGGGGTGATGGTGCCAATGTTGGTGCTGTTAGTGTGGATTCTTCTGGAAGGTACAACAAGCCAACCATACCATGCCTTATTCAGCCTCTGCCGTTTTACTGACAATTTCAGAAGTTCCAAGCATGTCTTAATATCCCAATCTATGAAAAATCTGTGGATGGAAACTGCTCAAGGAGAGATTCAACCTAGAAATAAAGGAGGAATTTTCTCACAGTGAGAACAATCTCACTGGGGTGAGAGTCCATCTGTACACTGATGATACTCAGCTGTACATCTCCACCCCAAACCACCCCAATGATGCCTTTGATGTGATGTCTCGCTGCCTGGAGGCCGTGCGGGTCTGGATGGGGAGAAATAGGCTCAGACTCAACCCTTCCAAGACTGAGTGGCTGTGGTTCCCGGCGTTGCGATATAGTCAGCTGGTGCCATCGCTGACTATTGGGGGTGAACTTTCGCCCCCCTCAGAGAGGGCTTGCAATCTGGGCATCCTCCTGGACTCATGGCTGTCTTTAGAAGAGCATATGACGGCCGTGGCCAGGGGAGCTTTTTATCAGGTCCGCCTGATCCGCCAGTTGCGGCCCTACGCATGGTCACTCACGCCCTTGTCTCCTCTCGATTGGACTACTGTAATGCTCTCTACATGGGGCTCCCCTTGAAAAGCACCCAGAGGTTCCAGCTGGTCCAGAATGCAGCCGTGTGAGTGGTTATGGGTGCAACCCATTGTGCCCATGTGACCCCCCCCCCTTCTGCGTGAGCTGCACTGGCTCCTAGTGGTCTTCCGGGTGCGATTCAAGGTGTTGGTTACCACCTTTAAAGCGCTCCATGGCATCGGACCAGGTTACCTTCGAGACCGTCTCCTGCCACCAGTAACCTCCCACCGGCCAGTCCGCTCCCACGGAGAGGGTCTCCTCAGGATGCCATCAGCCAAATTATGTCGGCTGGCGACATCCGGGGGAGGGCCTTCTCTGTGGGAGCTCCTACTCTCTGGAATGAACTGCCCCCAGAATTACATAAGATCACTGACCTCCGTGTATTCCGCTGTGCCCTCAAAACCTTTTTGTTCTGCCAGGCCGGGCTATCGATGTGAAGATTTTTAAATTGGTTTTAATCTGGGATTTTTAAATTTGGGGTTTTATATTGAGCCAAATTATTTAATATTTTTAATTTTTAAATTGTTGTTTGTCTTGTGCTTTTAATTAGGCTATGCACTGCCCCGAGTCCTTCGGGAGAGGGGCTTTATAGAAATAAAATTATTATTATTATTATTATTATTATTATTATTATTATTATTATTATTATTATTATTAACAATCAACCCATGGAACAGAAGTTGCCTTCGGAAGTTGTGGGAGCTTCATCACTGGAGGCTTTCAAGAAGAGACTGGACTGCCATCTGTCAGAAATGGTGTAGGGTCTCTTGTTTGGGCAGAGGGTTGGACTAGATGACCTACAGTTTCTCATTAGTAGAAACTCATCAAGGAGAGAAGAAACTTAGAACTAAGGAGAAATTTCCTGACAGTTAGAACAATTAATCAGTGGAACAACTTGCCTCCAGAACTTGTGAATGCTCCAACACTGAAAGTTTTTAAGATGTTGGATAGCCATTTGTCTGAAGTGGTGTAGGGTTTCCTGCCTAAACAAAGGGTTGGACTAGAAGACCTCCAAGGTCCCTTCCAACTCTGTTATTCTACAAGGTCCCTTCCAACTCTTGTTAATCTTTAATCTGTAAAAAATATCTTATGGGTCTGAAGGCAAAAGTGTATGATGAGCAGCTAAGATAACTAGATATCTTTAACCTAATAATGTCACAGAGAAGAGGAGATCAACCTATTCTCCAAAGCACCTAGAGACAGGATAAGAAGTAATGGATGGAAGCTTATCAAAGAGATCCAACCTAGAAATAAGGAGAAATTTCCTGACAGTGAGAACAATTAACCAGTGGAAAGACTTGCCTCTAGAAGTTGTGGATGCTCCATCACTGGGGGTTTTCAAGAAGAGATTGGACAGCCATTTGACCAGGATGTTATAATGTCTCCTGTCTCGATCAGGGGTGGGCTAGGAGACCTCCAAGGTCCCTTCCAACCCTACGATTCTATGATATTTT
Organism: Masticophis lateralis; assembly: GCA_030761175.1. Classification (NCBI taxonomy): domain Eukaryota; kingdom Metazoa; phylum Chordata; class Lepidosauria; order Squamata; family Colubridae; genus Masticophis; species Masticophis lateralis. The sequence goes on along the minus strand of JAUDYJ010000012.1, from coordinate 20,932,615 downwards.
TATCTTTTCCATAAGGACCAGATGCTTGCTTTTTTGGGACCTCTTTCTCAACAAAAAAAGAGAGGAGATGATCAGGAAACTGAAGTCTACATTAGTTAGTTTTCATTTGAGAAAAGGATGGCTTTGTGAGTTGGGAGATGCAGATGCCTCCAGCATTAGAAGAACCTTTGCCAGGTGCAACCTGGTTGAGTTAGCCTTACCTGAGTGACCCTGAGACCTAATCATCTCATTATTGGATACTGAAGTGCAACTTGAAGTTGAGCTATCTTAGAAGATCAGTCCAGGTGCCCATCCCTGAAAACACAACACTGATTCCTCTGTGCCCAATTGTAGGAGTTAAAGTTAAGCTCCCTGATGTTGTCTAGGGAATTTTGGGAATTGAAATCTAGATATCTTAAAATGGCCAAGTCTGAGAAATGTTGAGCTGTGGTTTCCCATGGCCTGCCATCCTTTGTACTATTCAATCCACATCTAAGATTAGATGTGAAAATCTTGCTGAGGATCTGATTTGGTTCAACTCACCTTTGGCAACCAAGACTCTTCCTAGGAACCAAACCCCCATGATTGAACCCTACAATACTGCTTCCAGTTTTGGTCACCACACTATAAAAAAGATGTTGAGACACTAGAAAAACCCACAGAGAAGAGCAACCAGGATGATGGGACTAGAGACTAAAACATACAATGAACGGTTGCAGGAACTGGGCATTGGTAGTCTAGTGAAGAGGGGGATCATATCATATCACCAGGGGAGATATGATAGCAGTCTTCCAATATTTGAGCAGCTGCCACAGAGAGGAGGGGGCCAAGCTATTTTCCAAAGGACCCGAAGGCCAGACAAGGGATAATGGATGGAAACTGAACAAGGAGAGATTCAACCTAGAAATAAGGAGAAATTTCCTGACAGTGAGAACAACCAACCAATGGAACAGAAGTTGCCTTTGGAAGTTGTGGGAGCTTCATCACTGGAGGCTTTCAAGAAGAGACTGGACTGCCATCTGTCAGAAATGGTGTAGGGTCTCTTGTTTGGGCAGGGGGTTGGACTAGATGACCTACAAGGTCCCACCCAACTCTGTTAAACTGTAAATCAGATTAAGGGGAGTTTTGCTATCCGCCTGTCCCAGGTCCCTTCCATTAAATGATGGAAGTCATGCCAGTTGAGCATCACAATTGGTGAGACATTTCTAGTCTCATGAAGTCCAGAAGTTCTCCTATAGATGGCTGTTCTATTAAGCTTCTTTGCTGAAATCCTATAAACCTGTTTTATTTCTTGTTGATTTTGATAGATTGTACATTTATATGATGGATGGAGGGCATGCTGTCGAGGTGCTGTTGATTCTTAGCAACCACGTAGCTAGATTTTTCTCCCTGAGTTGATTTTATTACAATGGTTTTATTTAAGATTTTATATATAGGCTGTGTTCTTGTAGACAATCAATCTCAGTGACTTCAGGAGGAAGAATGACATAGAAATAAAACAATAACAATAATATCTTGATAACAATTAACACATTATTATTATAAATAGGACATCACAATTGGATAGGAAGTTTAAAAGTTCTCAAATGGATGGCGGTTGTATTATGTTTCTTTGTTCAAAATAAACCTTTATCCTGATTTATTTGAATCTTGCTGATTCCGAAGGATTAATTTGATTTTTTGAATGATTGATTGATTATGTACCATCTGGTTGGTTTTGACTCTTGATGACCACATAAATATATTTTTTTTCATGAGTTATTGTTATTTATTAATCATATTTCTATGCCGCCCACTCTCCGTGGACTCTGGACAGCTTACAACAATCGACAGTATACTAAATAGTATATTGCCCCCAACAATCTGGGTCCTCATTGATTTTATTACAATGATTTTAATTAAAATTACCTGTGCTGTGTTCCTTTAGACAATAAAACTTGGTTCCTTCAGAAGGGAGAACAATAAAGAAATAACACAATAATAATGAGAGCAATATAATTAATATTATATTAGGTATTTATAATAACAATATGCAAAATATGTAATTAAAAAGATTTATAGTTAATATCAATAATAATTTGACCATTTTTATTGATATTAATTATAAATCTTTTTAATTATATATCTTATGCTATCTTATTAATTATATGTCATTAATATTAATATAAATCTTAACATTTTTCTATTTATTTATGTAATCTATCTCTGTGGTCCCCGAGAATCAATACTGACTTAATGGCACACAATCAATCTCATTTACCTATGAGTTGCTCCCGATATCTGGTTCTAGTCATATTCAACATTTATTAATTATTTTTGCCATTATTAACCTTAGAAATACCCTAACATTTATCAAGTGCAGTAAAGATAATAAAGCAAAATAAACTTGTCTCCAGTTTTTACAGGTAATTTTCGATGTACAACTATTCATTTAGCAACTGCTCAAAGTTACAACGGCACTTAAGTGAGTCACAATCACTCCTCGCACTTACAACGGCCGCAACAATCCCCAGGATCACAGGATCAAAACCAGGCACTTGGAAAACAGCTTGTATTTATGATGGTTGTAAGATTCTGGATCAGGTGATCCCCATTTGCCACCTTGCCAGCCAGCTTCTGACAACAACGTCAATGGGGGAAGCCAGATTTGCTTAATGTCTTTAGTGATTTGTTTAACAACCGTCTCAAAAAAAGATTGTAAAATCGGGACCGACTCATTTAGCAACTGAAATTCTGAGCCCCATTGCGGTCTCAAGTTAAGGACTGCCTGTAATCTAGTAGACCTAACAAAGGCGGGGAGAAGAGAGAAAGAGGGTAAAAGAGATTAAAGCTAATTCAGGTACCAGTTACAGATAGTTCTCAATTTACGTTTACGACCGCAACTGAGCCCAAAATTTATGTTGCCAAGTGAGACATTTGTTAAGTGAGCTTTGCCCCATTTTACGACCTTTCTTGCCACAGTTGTTAAGTGAATCACTGCCATTGTTGAATTAGTCACACGGTTGTTAAGTGAATCTGATTTCCCCCATGGACTTTGCTTGTCAGAAGGTCGCAAAAGCGGATCAGGTGACCCCGGGACACTGCAACCGTCATAAATATGAGCCTGTTGCCAAGCGTCTGGACTTTGATCATGTGACCATGGGGATGCTGCAATGGTCATAAGGGTGAAAAATGTTCCTAATTCACTTTTTTCAATGACGTTGTAACTTCGAAAGATCACTAAGCAAATTATTATAAGCCGAAGACTACCTGTATTAAACTGACACCACTGTGTACTTCTTAGGTAAACCTGTATCTTAGTTTGGTGCTGGTGTGTGCCAAGAGCTTGCTATTTTCTGCTTCTAAACCATCCACAATGGGAAAAGTTGTGGTTAAAAAAGCAACCAAGACATTCAACCTACCGTGTTTCCCCCAGAATAAGACCGGGTTTTATCTTAATTTCTGCTCCAAAAGAGGCTTTATGCCTTATTTTCTGGTTAGGTCTTATTTTGGGGGAAATACAGGACTAAATGCCTCCGTCTGCTGACGATCTTAACTGGAGCTTATTTTTGGGGTAGGTTTATATTACGAGCATTCTGAAAAATCATGCTAGTCTTATTTTTCCGGTTGGGTCTTATTTTGGGGGGAACAGAGTACATTTCATTGGAAATCTGATGATTTTTGAGGAGAAGATACTTTGGCATGAGTGAGCCTGTTGCTTCCCCCTTTAAGATCCATTCATCTCCTCCATCCTGAGCAAAATTATGCATCTGTCTCCTTGTTATGTTTTCTTTCATCTTCGGAACATCAGAAAGGTTCGTTTCATTGACGAGGTCCTGCTAATTAGCCTGAAATCTTTGCTTTTGATTTAAAGGTATTATAGCGGAGCGGTGTTTGGATCCTCTCTCATCATACACTAATACCCGCATTTTATTTTATTTTCGTCCTGCTTTCCATTTTAATTGCCTGGCAGCTAGGAGGGTCCCGTTATTGGCTGGAATCTCGGGGACTTCTGAAGCCGATTGATTAGGTGTTTGTTTGTCAAAGGCATAGATATCAAAAGAGGGAATTTAGGAGGCTGTGTGGCTGAGTGCATAGAGCAGGCTGGACTACAAATGTAACGGCCAGATATGCTTAAACAAAAGTCAAGATAATGGCTGCAAAGGTATGATCAAAGCTTTATGTATTTTTATGTACATCACACACCAAACGTCCAGAGCTTCAACGACACTGTTATGGAAGAAAGAGACATCTTTCTTCCATAAGAGACATCCCATTGGGTCAGATAGAGTCAGGTTTATTGCACAAGACTCGGAACTCGATTCCCATCTGAGTTCTGAGTGAAGAGGTAGTGATTTCATGACAATTCTTACACTCTTCTAAACAAAGGATTCTGCTAACACAGCAACTTTCCATATATGGTTAACATACATTTGTTATATTTAATTGACATTTCCTAATTACTAAAGTTTTACATTATCCTTGCCTTGTCATTTATTCTGTTGATAAATGACTTCCAGCCAGGTGGCTATCCTTGGTCTTACTAGCCTTTTATCTATTTGTCATTAGGATGCTCCTTATCTTCTGACAAGTTAGGGGCCTCTTAGAGTATCAAAGGATTTTAAGCTGAGCTTGTACTTTCTCCAGCCGGATGCATTTCCTGCTTTCAGAATATAGTTGCTTTTAGAATATAGTGAATAGAAAGTGATCCAGTGGTCATCTATCAGATCCTACTTTAACACTAATAAGGCCACCATCTTATCTTTTTTTTAAAAAAAAATTACATCCAATGGATGCCTTGGCTAAAATGGATTTGTGTGCTGTCCTTAGATCTCAACTCCGTCTTAGCAAAGCTGTACAAAGCCATGGTATATCTTTTATTTGCTTAGCTCTATCAAACTGCCTTCAGAGTTGTGGATGCTGGAGTTTTCCAAGGAAAGATTGGATAGCCATTTGTCCAGAGTGTTATAAGGTCTCCTGCCTTGGGCAGAGGGTTGGAGTAGAACTGTGATGGCGAACCCACGGCACGCGTGCCACAGGTGACACACGTAGCCATATTGCGCACACCGGCCAGCTGGTTTTCGGGCCTTCTGGGCCCACTGGAAGTAGGGAAACAGACCGTTTCCAGCCTCCAGAGGGCCTCCGGGGGGGGGGGGGGTGGGACAAGGCCGTTTTCGCCCTCCCCAAGCTCCTAGAAAGGCTCCAGAGCCTGGGGAGAGAGAAAAAGGGGCCTACCTGGCCATCGTGTGCCAAGAGTGGGGGGGAGTGGGGGGGGTGCATAGAATTATGGGTGTGGGCCAGTGGTGGGTTTCAAAAATTTTTACTACCAGTTCTGTGGGCGTGGCTTGGTGGGCATGGCAGGGGAAGGATACTTAAAATGTCCATTCCCATCCCACTCCAGGGGAAGGTTACTGCAAAATTCCCATTTCCTCCCGATCAGCTGGGAGGGACTCAGGAGGCAGAGACTAGATGGGGGCGGGGCCAGTCAGAATTTTTACTACCGGTTCTCCAAACTACTCAAAATTTCTGCTACCGGTTCTCCAGAACTGCTCAGAACCTGCTGAAACCCACCACATCCCCCCCCCCCGCTGCTCCTGGCACATGATGGCAAAAAGGTTAGCCATCACTGGACTAGAAGATCTCCAAGTTCCTTCCCAGCCCTATGAGGACAGACAAGGATTAATGGATGGAAACTGGCCAAGGAGAGATTCAACCTGGAAATAAGAAGAGACTAGGCTGCCATCTGTCATAAATGGTGTAGGGCCATGATGGCGAACCTATGGCATGCATGCCACCTGTGGCACACGGAGCCATATCTGTGGGAATGAGCATTGCCCTAGCTCAGTTCCAGTGCGCAGGCATGCGCCAGCTAGCTGATTTTCGTACCTTCCGGTCCCACCGGAAGTCAGAAAATGGGCCGTTTCCGGCCTGTGGAGGGTCTCTGGGGTGTGTGTGGGGAAGGCTGTCTTTGCCCTCCCCAGGCTCCAAAAAAGCCTCTGGAGCCTGGGGAGGGTGAAAAACGGGCTTATCTGGCCCACCATCACATGCCATCGCAGGCCAAAAGCCTGAGGAGCATGGGGGGTGGTTATGCACGCATGCGCAGGGGGCGAGGCGCATTGAATTATGGCTGTGGGCTAGCTAATGACTTTTACAGATTAACAGAGTTGGAAGGGACCTTGGAGGTCATTTAGTCCAAACCCTCACCCCAGCAGGAGATCCTACACCATCTCTGACAGAAATGGTATCCAGTCTCTTCTTGAAAGCCTCCAGGGATGAAGCTCCCACAACATCCGAAGGCAACTTCTGTTCCATCGGTTGATTGTTCTCACTGTCAGAAAATTCCTCCTTATTTCTAGGTTGAAACTCTCCTTGATCAGTTTCCATCCATTCTTCCTTGTCTGGCCTTCAGTTTTGTTAGCCCGAGTGAAGGTTTAGTGTGTTTGCAAAGCCATCCGGTGTCTTCAGGGCCTTTTTTGGTAGGGTTTTAGAGGAGGAGGATGGGATGGAATTAAGTCCTCCTTGGTAGATATTGGAAAGTCATGTTCTTAAATGATGAAGGTGGCACCTTGAAGATAAAGACAACACATCGGCTGTGTTCCTTCTAGAAGAGCATGGTGGTTGATTCCATCTGCTCCACAGAAAAGTGTCTCTTTCACCTGTCTGACCTTACCTGTGAAACGGGGTTCATTTCTCTTCCGTTCACATCTTCCTGCCTCCATGCTCATATCGGATCTGTTCCAGGCAGGAGCTTTCAAATCATGGGGAGGGGTGCAAGCGAGAGGAGGGGAGAAGGAGAAGTCTTTTGAGTTATCATATTGACACACATATTCCCACTGTGTTCATTTGTCAGTTTGCCTTATTATTCTATCATTTTACTTCTGTTTGCATGCCTTTTCATTTTTCTTCCTTGAAGTGTTAATACCACTTTATAATGCCTTGGTAAGGCCACACTTGGAATATTGCATTCAGTTTTCGTCGCCGCGATGTAAAAAAGATGTGGAGACTTTAGAAAGAGTGCAGAGAAGAGCAACAAAGAGGATTAGGGGACTGAAGGCCCAAACATATGAAGAATGGTTGCAGGAACTGGGTATGTCTAGTTTGATGAAAAGAAGGACTAGGGGAGACATGAGAGCAGTCTTCCAATATCACGGGGGTTGCCACAAAGAAGAGGGAGTCCAACTATTCTTCAAAGCACCTAAGGGTAGGACAAGAAGCAATAGGTGGAAACTCACCAAGGAGAGAAGCAACTTAAAACTAAGGAGAAATTTCCTGACAATTAGAACAATTAATAAGTGGAACAACTTGCCTGCAGAAGCTGTGAATGCTCCAACACTGGAAATTTTTAAGAAGATGTTGGATAACCCTTTGTCTGAAATGGTGTAGGGTTTCCAGGGGTTGGACTAGAAGACCTCCAAGGTCCCTTCCAACTCTGTTATTCTATTCTATTATAATTTTAAACTGCCTAGAGCTGCCATGGCGAGATAGGCAGCAAATAAAGATAGTCCTCGACTTAACGACATCGCTGAAAAAAAGTGACTGTTGACCATTTTTTACAGGTACAACTTTTACAGCCTCCCCGTGATCATCGGATCCACATTCAGGCGCTCGACAACTGGTTCGTATTTATGACCGTTGCTATGTCCCAAGGTCACGCAATCAACTTTGGTTACCTTCTGACAAGCTAAGTCAATGGGGGAAAGTCTGATTCACTTAACAACCTTGTTACTAACTTAACAACCGCAGTGATTCAGTGATGGAACAGAAGTTGCCTTCAGAAGTTGTGGGAGCTTCATCCCTGGAGGTTTTCAAGAAGGGACAGGACTGCCATCTGTCAGAAATAGTGTAGGGTCTCCTGCTTGGGGAGGGGGTTAGACTAGATGACCTACAAGGTCCCTTCCAACTCTGATAACCTGTTAGAATCTGTTAGAATCAGTGTTTCTCAACCTTGGAAGCTTGAAGATGGGTGGACTTCAACTCCCAGAATCCCCCAGCCAGCAGCGCTGGCTGGGGGATTCTGGGAGTTGAAGTCCACCCATCTTCAAGCTTCCAAGGTTGAGAAACACTGTGTTAGATTCACTTGACAAATGTGGCGTGAAATGGGACAGCACTCACTTAACAAATTTCTCACTTAGCAACCTAAATTTTGGGCTCAGTCATCGTCGTGAATTGACGAATACCTGTAAATTTAACCAATAAATAAGGAGAGTACCAGCGCTAGCCTGAAATGCAGGAATCCCTTGGCATGCATCATGTCTCTCTTGCTAATTCCAAGTTGGTGCTCCTGACCAGAGGCCATCACCATGGAAACCGCTATAAGGCCGCACTGATTTCCAGATTTGCAAAGGGAACAAATATCTCTCTGTGTGGGAGGGTGGGAGCTATTTTGATGGACAGACGAGGCCTCCAATTCAGTCTTACGCTTGAGTTACATTTCAGCATCGCTACGTGTCAGGGAACGGATGCATCCGTTGTTCAAAGACGGCGGCATCTCTGTTGCGTTTACTGGCTGCCCTCGACCACAATTGAGCATTCACAACATTCGTTAAGTGAGGTTTTGCCCCGTTTTATTATCTTTCTCGCTGAGTTCTTGAGCAAATCACTGCCGTCGATAAATTAATAACCCGGTTGTTAAATAAATCTTGCTTCCCCATTGACTTTGCTTGTCAGAAGGTCGCAAAAGGGGGACCACGGCAACCGTCTTAAGTATGAACCACTTGACAAGCATCTGAATTACAATCACCTGACCGTGGGGATGCTGCAAGGGTCGTAAGTGTGAAAAATGATCATAAGCAACTTTTTTCAGTCCTGTGGTAACTTTGAGCAGTCAGTAAATGAACGGTTGTAAGCCGAGGACTACCTGTATACATTCTTGGTCTTCAAACAACAAAGCACGGACAATGTAGCTGGATCAGCTGGTCAACATGGAGGATGCAACCTCTCCACACAACCCATAGTTGATATTTGGGAGAGGTGCGCATCAGCCCATCTGCAACCATCTGCCACCTACACTTACACACCAATCAGGGGTGAAATCCAGCAGGTTCTGACAGGTTCTGGAGAACCATTAGCAGACATTTTAAGCAGTTCGGAGAACCGGCAAATACCACCTCTGGCTGGCCCCAGAGTGGGGAGGGAATGGAGATTTTGCAGTATCCTTCCCCTGGAGTCGGGAGGGAATGGGGATTTTGCAGTATCCTTCCCCTGGAGTGGGGTGGGAATGGAAATTTTGCAATATCTTTCCCTGGAGTGGGGAGGGAATGGGGATTTTGCAGTATCCTTCCCCTGGAGTGGGGTGGGAATGGATATTTTGCAGTATACTTCCCCCAGGAGTGGGGAGGCAATGAAGATTTTGCAGTATCCTTCCCCTGGAGTGGGGAGGGAATGGGGATTTTGCAGTATCCTTCCCCTGGAGTGGGGTGGGAATGGAGATTTTGCAGTATACTTCCCCTGGAGTGGGGAGGGAATGAGGATTTTGCAGTATCCTTCCTCCAGGAGTGGGTGGGATGGAGATTTTGCAGTATCCTTCCCCTGCCACGCCCACCAAGCCACACCCACAGAACCAGTAGTTAAAAAAAATTGATTTCACTCCTGACACCCAACCCTTTTGCAATATAGGTATGCATAGTTGTGGACAAGTCTAAATCAAACTCTAGGCTGCCCCCATCCATGCAAGCCTTCTCTTGCAGGCCTCAGTCCTTAACAGAATATGAAAGAATAACAGCCTTGGAAGGGACTTTGGAGAGCTCCTAGTCCAACCTCCATACAAACGGCAGTCCAATCTCTTCTTAAAGACCTCCAGAGATGGAGCACCAGCAACTTCTAGAAGCAAGCTGTTCCACTGGTTAATTCTTCTCACTGACAGGGAATTTCTCCTTAGTTGGAGGCATGGACTTCAGAAGAGATGCTCCAACTTTAATCTGCTGGGTTTCGAATCCCAGGGCATACAATTATTAACCATAAGCACCATGTCTGTCTTTCTCCTGGGTCGGGTGAGGAGTGGCTTCTGCCCTCATTTGCCTTTGTAACAAATGTTGCAGGACGCAAAATGAAGCCACTGCTGCATTTTGTATACGACTCTTCACAACCCATGGACCATAGCACACCCATAATAATAATAGCCTTTATTGTCATTGTACATAATGTATACAACGAAACCAAGCCTTCCTGTCTTTACTGTCTCCCTGAGTTTGCCCAAATTCATGTTTAACAGAATAACCGAGTTGGAGGAGACCTCGTAGGTCATCTAGTCCAACCCCTGGCCCAAGCAGGAGACCCTACACCATTTCTGACAGAGGGCAGTCCAGTCTCTTCTTGGAAGCTTCCAGGGATGAAGCTCCCACAATTTCTGAAGACAACTTCTATTCCCCTGGGTGATTGTTCTCACTGTCAGAAAGTTTCTCCTTATTTCCAGGTTGCATCTCTCCTTGATCAATTTCCATCCATTATTCCTTGTCTGACTTTCAGGTGCTTTGGTAAATAGCTTGACCCCCTCCTCTGTGTGGCAGCCCCTCAAACATTGGAAGACTGTTACTATCGTGTCTTCCTTGGTCCTTCTCTTCACTAGACTAGCCAGGCCCAATTCCTGAATACCACCTCTGGCTTGTCCCAGAGTGGGGTGGGAATGGGGATTTTGCAGTATCCTTCCCCTGCCATGCCCACCAAGCCACGCCACGCCCACCAAGCCACGCCCACAGAAACAGTAGTAAAAAAATTTGGATTTCACCACTGACCTAGATCATTGCATCCGTAATACAAGCAAGAGTTCTACCTCTTCTTTGAGCAGTGGGTTGGACTAGAACAGGGGTCTCCGACCTTGTCAACTTTAAGACTTGTGGACTTCAACTCCCTTTTGCTGGCTCAGGAATTCTGGGAGTTGAAGTCCACAAGTCTTAAAGTTGACAAGGTCAGAGACCTCTGGACTAGAAGACCTCCTAGGTCCCTCCCAGCCCTATGATTCTAAGTTCTACATTGAATGGGAGCTGGAAATAAAAATGAGCAGAATTCCTCAGGCCAAGCTTTTTGTAGAGTGTGCAAGGAGACCCACAAATACACACACACACACACACACACACACAATATTTTGCCCACAGAAAAAATTTCTGATATTGCTTCTGATAGAAAGCTTTGACGTTCCAAGCTATGGTGCCTTCAGGATATGGTTAAAAACAAGTCAAGATGGCAATCAAAAAGCTCTCTCTCTTTTTTTTTCTAACGTGTGTTGTGTGACACCCTTGATTCCAAACTTCACAAGAGTGGAGGAAGTGCATCTCCTGCAGCTTGGATGTAGACTTGAGTTCAGTGGTGGATGTTCATAATTAGTTGAAGGCCGCTTCTGATGTTCCTGGTGGGGCAATTAATTCCTTCATCCAGCAATACCCTTTCAAGAGTTGGGAGCAGCCTGTAAGAGACACCAGGGACCATAAATGAGATTCCTCAGTTCACACAGGCATTGGCTTGCTTTTAATTATAAAGAAGACCCGTGCGTTCATTTTCTTCAGGCTTCTTTTTGAACTATTGCAAGAAGAAGTGCATTGGGAGAACTTTGAAAACGATTCAGCCGAAGGATGTGCTCCAGCCCTTGCTTGACCCCTGACTATTCTTGCAGTTTCTTGCCAGTAGCTTCCGCCTCCTTCTCTCTATTCCTCCTCATCCCATTACTTGGATGAGCTTTCAACCTAACCAAGAGAATTCTTGTTATGGCCTTTGGGTCAAGCTTAGTTTCTGGGGACAAAAGAAAAAGACAACTCTGTATAGAATTTTTTTCCCCCAACCTTTCCAGAAGGTCTTTCATAAAATATCTCCTTCCGGGATGGTCTTCAACTTCTCAATCTAGGCATTTTATTTATTTTTTCTGGTCCACTTCTGGGATGTTTTTCTTCTTCTCGTTTTTAGAAGTTTTTCATCTTCTCAGCCAAGGGCAAAAGGACTGAGAAGGGCTGGTTCAAAGTCACACAGCTGGCTTCCGGCCCTAAGAGAGGACCACAACGTGGGTCTCTTTGTGTAGCAGATTTACCGTGTTTCCCCGAAAATAAGACCCTCTCTTATTTTATTTTTTTTGAACCCTGAAATAAGCGCTTGGCCTTATTTTCAGGGGGGTCATTATTTTGGGGTGCGTGGAACAAGGCGGGGCTCCTCTTGCCATCTTACCTGATTTCCAGCTGTGTCCCTAACCCTAATCAGAGGAAATGGCGCGGACTGGCTGCGCATGCATTTAAATATTTTCGGAGAGGACTTATTTTCGGGGAGGGCTTATTTTGGGGGAGGGCTTGTTTTAATGCATATGCTCAAAAGCCCAAGTGGGCTTATTATCAGGGGATGTCTTATTTTGGGGGAAACACGGTAACTGCTACCGCAAGCCGACTGAAGAGGCCAAGGGAGGGATGTTCCTTAAAACAGATTATCTGGGTCATCAGGGGTTCTTTTAGAGATCTGCTAGTTTTGGAGAAACTAATGAATGGAAGTATGAATGAATGTACATGATGGAAATATGCAATGGTTGATTTCAATGTGAAAAAATGGTCATCGGTCACTTTTTTTCAGTGCTGTTGTAATTTCAAATAGTCACTAAAGGAACGGTTGTAAGTCAAGGACATTGCAATTTGGTTACAACTTCTGGAGGTCTCTGGGGCCATGGTCCAATTTTTAGACCTCTCACTTTGGTACCAAAGAGAGAGACGAGAAGATAGTGTGCTTGCGTTCAACTTCTTCAGTTTAGGGAAGAGGCTGAACCAGGGGTGGGTTCTACTTACCTTTACTACCAGTTTGCAATGGGATGTGCAGAAGCACATCCCACCCAAAGGAAAGTACAAGTCCCTGCCCAGCACCCACACGTCCATCACATGGTCCAATCCAAGGGCTGTCCCAACTGGAGATGCCTCCCAGTTCCAGCTGCCCATGTGCCAGGCAAGGTGTCCTTGATTCTCTGAGAAAGGAATGTTATTTTGACTACATATCACCCTGGCTCCATTCAATCACCCCTCCCAGTTTCCCACAGTAGTAAATGTAGCAAGCCTGAAGGCCCAATGAAAAAGATGGCTTCCAGGCCTGATAGATGCTGCATATTCTCCCAGAATCTCTCCACTTCATGGACTGTATAGTCAAACTCAGATCAAACTTGTATCCCTGGACTGTCCTTATGCAAACAACTTGGGTTCTAAGCAAGCCGCATACGGGTAGTCCTCCACTTATGACCACAACTGAGCCCTAAATTTCTGTTGCTAACCAAGACATTTTTTAAATGAGTTTTGCCCCGTTTTAAGACCTTCCTCTTGCCCCAGTGGTTAAGCAAAACTCCGCAGTTGTTCACTTTAGTAACACGTTTGTTAAGTGAATCTGGCTTCCTCATGGACTTTACTCATCAGAAGATCGCAAAGAGGGATCACATGACCCCGGGACACTGCAACCGTCATAAATATGAGTCAATTGCCAAGCATCTGAATTTTGATCATGTGACCATGGGGATTCTGCAATGGTCGTAAATGTGAAAAACGGTCACAAATCACTTTTTTCATTGTAACCTCAAACCAGAGGTGGCTTTCAGCAGGTTCTGACCAGTTCTGGAGAACCGGTAGCAGAAATTTTGAGTAGTTCAGAAAACCAGAAAATACCACTGGCCCTTCCCCCATCTATTCTCTGCTTCCCGAGTCCCAGCTGGTCGGGAGAAAATGGGGATTTTGCAGTATCCTTCCCCTACCACACCCACCAAGCCACACCCACAGAACCGGTAGTAAAAAATTTTGAAACCCACCACTGCTTCGAACGGTCACTAAATGAGCTGTTCTAAGTCGAGGACTACCTGTATTTAGTTGTTAGGTGTTGGGTATCTCTTGTCCCAACAGATAGGGACCCCGGAGCCCAATCAGGAGGGCCTCAAGGGCCCAATGTATTGACCTCTCCCTCTGCACAACCTCCTTGCTCTGGAGCAAGGAGCAATGGTTCATTCATTGCCTTGAATGTAATTTTTTTTTAAAAAAAAATCCAGAAATGCCAAATATAATCTTCCTGAATCAAGTTTGTATTTCGGCTGCAAATTCTCAGACCGCAAATGATGTGGGCTTATCACCTGCTTCAGACTGAACGGAAGAAGCTTCTTGGATGAGAAGAAGAAACCTCTTCAAGGGAAAAAAAAAGAAAGTCCAGTTTTGAAAAAACACCTTTGGGACAACCAAGACCTGGATGGTGGAGGGTCTCCATAGACCCGTGATGGCGAACCTATGGAACGCGTGCCACAGGTGGCACACGGAGCCATATTGGTGGGCACGCAAGTGTTGCCCTAGCTCGGCTCCAGCATGCATGCATGCACTGGCCAGCTGATTTTTGGGCCTTCTGGGCCCACCGGAAGTCAGCAAATGGGCTGTTTCCTGCCTCCGGAGGGCCTCCGGGGGTTGGGGAAGGCTATTTTCGCCCTCCCCAGGCTCCTAGAATGCCTCTGGAGACTGGGGAGGGCAAAAAACGAGCCTATCGGGCCCACCATGCCATCCCTTGCCAAAAGTGGGGGGAGCATGGGGGGGCAGGGCGCATAGAATTATGGGTGTGGGCACACATGCGCGCAACCACCCCGCACTCCTTCAGCTTTCGGCACGTGACGGCAAAAAGGTTACTCATCACTGCCCTAGACATTTGATTTAAACTAAAAATGGAATTCTCCAACAGCCAGTATTTCACTAGAGACCCTAAAGCAAGGGTCTGTTTGCAGAGGGGAGGGTGGCTCAAAGAAGACAAGGTCAAACGTGAAAAAAAGAGCAGAGTAATTGGGCTGCCATCTTGACTTTTTCACACACACAGTGTCCCTAATCAATAGCATTGGTTAAACTCTCCATACTGTACACGAAACATTAAGTCAAGAAAGTAACTTGCAACCTATTTTCAAAGGGAGCAGGAAACGGAAGAGAGGAAAGACAGGAGAACCGTTGAGACTCTTAACAGCCCTTGAAAAATGGATCTATCTTTCAGCGTGTGTTGAGGAAGAAGGGAAGGGAAGGTGTGGAGGTATGAATCAGTACCAGAATCAGATTCAGAGTAGAGCTGGAAGGTAACCTTGGAGGTCTTCTAGTCCAACCCTAAAGCCTGGTGGCGCAGTGGACTAAGTGCTGTTAAAGTAGCACTTAGCTGCCAGCTGCCTGCAATTACTGCGAGTTCAAATCTCACCGGGCTCAAGGTTGACTCAGCCTTCCATCCTTCCGAGGTAGGTAAAATGAGGACCCGGATTGTTGGGGGCAATAAGCTGACTTTGTATAAAAAAGAACACCCCTTAGGGGTGGCCGAAAGCCCTACTAAGCAGGTATATAGAAAAGTATGAAGGTTATTGCTTAATGCATTGTAAGCCGCCCTGCGTCTCCGGAGAAGGGCGGCATATAAATCAAACCAATAAATAAATAAATAAACCCCCTGCTCAAGCAGGAGACCCTATACCCTGATGGCCAACCTATGGCACGGGTGCCACAGCTGGCACACAGATCCATATCAGTGGGCACACGAGCGTTGCCATAACTCAGCTCTAGCACACATGCGTGCACCGGCCAGTTGATTTTTGGGCTTTCCGGTCTCACAGGAAGTTGGGAAATGGGCTGTTTCCAGCCTCTGGAGGGCCTCCGGGGAAGGAGGAGGCTGTTTTCGCCCTCCCCAGGCTTCTAGAAAGTCCCTGGAGCCTGGGGAGGGTGAAAAACGGGCCTACCAGGCCCATTGTGCCATCATATGCTAAAAGCGAGGGAGGCTTGGGGGCGGGGGGCATTGAATTACGGGTGTGGGCAAGCACGTGGGTGATCTCCCCGTGCTCTCCCCGCTTTTGGCACGCGATGGCAATAAGGTTAGCCATCACTGCCCTATACCATTTCTGACAGATGGCAGACCAGTCTCTTTTTGAAAGCCTCCAGTGATGGAGCCCCCACAACTTCTAGTAGCAAGCTGTTCCACCGGTTAATTGTCCTCACTGTTAGGAATTTTCTCCTTAATTCCAGGTTGCTTCTCCCCTTGGTTAGTTTCCATCCATTGTTTCTTGTCTTGCCTTCTGGTGCTTTGGGAAACAAATTGACCCCCTCTTCTTTGGGGCAGCCCCTCAAATACTGGAATACTGCTATCATGTCCCTCCCAGTCCTTCTTTTCTCTAGACTGGCCATACCCAATTCCTGCCACTGTTTTTCATATATACCAGACCCTGATGGTGCAAAAATGCATCCCAACCCATCACAAAAGCACTTGCTTCTCAACCAAATATAAAATTACAATGTCTGCTGCATTCTGGCCATTCTGGTGTGGTCATGGAGGCGGTGGAAGAGGTCTAATGCAGGTGGGCTTTCAGGAGCAGGTAGAGTGGCCTGTCTCTTGGATGCCTTCCCACCCACCCAAACATCAGGCTCATCCCAAGCAATGCTCTGAACATTGCAAGTAAGACATGTCAGAAGCTTTGAAAGCCCCAGGATGACCGATCTCTTGCAGGTTCTCCTACGAGTCTAATGTTTGCCATTTTTACATGATGAAACTGTCAGCGGATGCTAAATGGCTTAGATCAATGGTTCTCAACCTGTGGGTCGCGACCCCTTTGGGAGTCAAATGACCCTTCACAGGGGTCACCTAAGACCATCAGAAAACACATATTTTCAATGGTTTTAGGAATAATTTTATGGTTGGGGGTCACCACAACATGAGGAACTGTATTAAAGGGTTGCGGCATTAGGAAGGTTGAGACCCACTGGCTTAGATGTCTCGATCTAATCCAGGCAGTCCTCGACTTACGACCACAACGGAAACCCAAAATTTCTGTTGCTAAGCCAGACAGGTGTTAAGTGAATTTTGCCCCATTTTTACAATCTTTTTTGCCTCCGTTTTAACAACTTTAACAACTGCAGAATCAATGCAGTTGAAGTCAATTTGGTTTCCCCATCGACTTTGCTCGTCAGAAGGTCACAAAACAGGGATTGTGTGACCCCGGGACACTGCAACCGTCATAAATATGAGACAGTGGCCAAGCCTCTGAATTCTAATCCTGTGACCACAGGGATGTGGCAAGGGTCGTAAATGTGAAAAACAGCCATGAGTCACTTTTTTCAATGTCATCATCAGGTCACTAAATGAACTGTTGTAATTCAAGGATCAACTGTCAGAATAAGGTTTAAAACTGTGCTTGCCAAAATAGTGCAAGCTTCTCGAGATACATGCGTACCGGCCTCTCCATGGAAGCATCATTTGTTGGTCAAATACTGTGGAAAGAGGAAAATATGGGGAGGATGGGGTCTCCTTGCTGAGGAAATAAAAGTAAAAAATAGGATTTTAACCTCCTGTAGAAATCACTAGCAAGGAATCCTCCTACTGCACATGTTTTTGTGCGATAAAGGAACTGAAGGAAAGAATCGGCTGCTATCAGGAGAAGAGCTGTTTTAGGGGCAACGCTGATTCTGACAGCCCCAAAGTGCTGAATCTGAAGTCCAGGTTGAGCTCCCCAGAAAGGGGGGCCTCGGTGGCTGACGCACCTCCACCAGGTGTTCCGCTACCTGGCCGTGATCTCCGAGGAGATCCAAGGGAGACGGCCGTGCATGCTCCTTGAGGCCTCGGGTGGCACCTTCCTCCTCCACGGGTGGCGGGGGCGGGCCGGTGCACCGTGGGCGCAATAAACGTAACGTAACCGTCACGACGAGACCCTTTGTAACCATGAGAGCTGTGGAACTGAAGGGTTCTTTTTCTTCCCACAAAATGTTCAGGACATGACTTGCACATGAGTTTGGATGAGCAGATGGTTTGGCGAGACATTGGTGGTTCGGACATTCCCGAGGCGTAACTGGTGGGTTCCTGTGCTGTGTGCGTTGAGGGCTAGGTCTCCAACCTCTCCCACCCCCCCAACCCCCTCCCTTGAGGCTCGGTGGCTCCCACCCGCTAAGAGACCGAGCCGGCCTCTTGTCTTGCAGACTACGTGAAGGAATCCGCCCACAGCTCCAGCTCCGCTTCCCTCAACAGCAGCGAAAACCCCTACGCCACCATCAGAGACCCCCCCATCCTGACCCGCAAACCGCCCGAGAACAGCTATGTGGAAATGAAGTCTCCTGCCCACCGGGACGCGTCGTATTTGGACATGCCAACCTCTTCGCCGGCTCACAAAAACATCTACGACGTTGGTAAGTGCCCGGAGAAGAGCAGCTGGAGAAGTTATGGCAGGTAGTCCTCGACTTAACGACCACAATTGAGCCTACATTTCCATTGCTCAGCGACACCTATTAAGCAGGTTTTGCTTCATTTTACCAATTTTCCTCCCACGATGGCTAAGCAAAATGCTGCAGTTGTTATATTAGTAACTGATCTGTCCCCCCCTTCAGAGACCCACAAAAACACAGCCAGTCGAGGGTTAAGAAGCACTTGGCACACTCCACAGTTCTTATCTCAAACTTGGCAGCGATATGCACACCGTCTGCCAAGGGCTTTAATAGTTCACACAAAAAGAAAATCACCTACATAGCTTTGCCAAAATCCGATCTTTTAGCTCCAAAGACTACTAGATTGCGTTTTTGTTCGTCACAGAGATCAGGAACCACCCTCCTGTCTTATATAGGCTCTGGGTGTGGTCCAGTGACTCATTGATCCTGTGACTCCAGTCCAGTGACTCAGGTCTATTCCCTCATGCGTCTCCGCAGCTGCTGTAAGCGTTTATCTCGCCTTCTTTGGCGTGCGTCCAGGAATGACATCTCTCCCTCACTCTCATCTGAGACACCTGTTTCCCCACTACTTGGCTCTCTTTCAGCTGGCACCTGAGACGGTGCCAGAGGGGGGGGCTGGGAGATCTGGCTGGCTCCTCTTCCTCCTGCTCAGAGCTTCCTTCCTCCAATGGGATAGGCTCAGAGGACAGGGCCACAACAGTAACGTTGTTAAGTGAATCTGGATTCCCCATGGACTTTGCTTGTCAGACGGTCGCAAAAGGGGATCACATGACCCCCAGGACACTGTGACCATCATAAATATGAACCGGTTGTCAAGCTCTAAATGCAAAGCACATGACCATGGCATCAACGGTTGTAAGTGTGAAAAAGAAGTCACTTTTTTTTCAGTGCTGCTTAACTTCTGTCACTAAATGGATCGTAAGTCGAGGAGTACCTGTATTTAGTTTATTTCAGGATAGACATATCAGGGGTTGGGTATCTCTTGCTCCAACAGACAAAATCTTGAATAAATGATGTTTCCTCTCTTTGGCAAGGAGACACAAATCAAATCTTATTCTTATGGTCATAGACCCACAACAGAAGGAAGGTGGGATACAAACAATATTTTTTTAAAAAAAACCCCTAAAAAATAGTAAAACAAAAATAACACAAAATGAAGAAAACCTACCGTATTTTTCAGAGTATAAGATGCACCTTTCCCCCCCTAAAAGCAGCAAGAAGAAACAGCTTGTTTCAGCTCCAGCACAGCCTAATTAGCACAAGTTGATTGTCCCTTGGATCGGCCTCCCGACTCTCAGCTGTTTCAGGCTGTAGGGATTGCCATGGCCTATTGCTGCGAGGGTCTCTGCTGCTTGTTGCAAGGAGGTAAATTGCTGGGAGCAGATTTTTTTTTTCCTTGTGCTAATCAAGCTATGCTGAAAACGAAAATGAAAGTAGAACAGGCTATTTGCTGTTTGCTGCAACGGGGCAAAATTGCTGGGATGCAGATTTCTTTTTCTTGTTTTCCTCACCAAAAAAGATAGGAGCTTCTTATACTCTGAAAAATACGGTATGTGCAAAGCTGGTTTAATAAGCCTTCAGCTACTTAACCCAGTATATAACACAGTCCATATGGGAATGAAATGTCATGAATGGAATATGTCGATGAAAACTCAACCATGCAGGCCAAAAGCATCTTTAAAAAGGTTAAAATCATGGCGACTGGACCAAAGCTTGTTAATTTGAGACATTTTGTTACTCATCCAAGTAACTTCATCAGTCAAAATAAAAAAATAAATAGGCAGAGAGTGATTGGAATGTACCAACTCTTGCCACACCAACTGCAGGGGTTTCTCCCCAAAATGTATTGAAATATGTCAGTGAAAACTCAATCAGTTTTTAACCTTTTTTAGATGTCATTAATGACCTCTAGTCTGCCGATGCTGAGTCCCTGAGCTTTTATAATCACCCTCCTCCATGGCACAATCAAAGCAACCAATTGACTGACTCTAGCTCCAATCATGGTCTCCAGCCCCATGGACATATCTTGAGGGTCTTTCAGAAAAACAAGGTGGGGGCTGATCGTACACCTCCCCCCTAAGGAATGATGTTCCATAGAGAAGGGGCCACGACTGAGAAAGTCCTTTTTCATGGTCTTGCCCAACACGTGTATATGCCTAATTGATGGGACCCACAACATATCTTGCCGTCCCATCTTGGTGTAATAATCATGACTCTACAAGTTATCCAAATCCAGGTGGTCAACTTGTAGTTGTGACTCAGAGGTGTCTGACGGGAGGAGAAATGATAGGGGAATCTGTAAGGTGGGGGTGGGGGTTTGTCAAAAAGTCAAGATGGCTGCCACACCACCCCTTATTGCAAAAAATATGCTGTCAAAGTTTGATGAATGCCCTAATTAAATCATGAATCTTGAGCCAAGCTTCAAAAGAAATCCAGTTATTTATTAGGAGCTTCATGTCAACACGTTCCAAGTGAAGCCAACTCTGACCCCACGTAATTTACGCCCCAATCATGACCCTCCCCCCAGGGTGTGTCATCAATCACATTTGCCAAAGGAGCAATTTCACGGATTGTAGAGATCACTCTGCTCCGGCCGCTGTGGGTAACCCTGGGAGACAGCCTTGAGAGAGATGTGTCTGGAATGTGCTCCTGTATTTGGCTGCTGTGCTGCTTCGTCAGTTTCCCACCCATCCCTTGCCTAGGGCAACTTGAGAGCAGGCCAGGGATGCTTTACGAGTTGACATATGCATTGCAATATATGTAAAACATGGTGAGCTTCCATCTCATGTTTGTGGCAACCATCTTAACTTTTGACTCCTTTTCTTGTAAACTGCCCTATTCTTCTCTCTTGCCCACCCACTGGACATAAAGGAAGGAATGATGCAAAATGGGGTCCCTCCTCTAAAACATCTCCAGGTCTCCGACTAGCTTGGAGGGAGGATCTGAAATGAGAACCTCAAATGGTCCATCTTCTCTTTGAAAATCAAAGCATTCTTGAACTCCTGCTTCCTCTTTCAATTCCTTCATAATGGTTATTGATACAGGCAGTCCTCAATTTATGACAGTGTGTTTAGTGACTGTTTGAAGTCACACAGGCACTGGAAAAAGTGACTTATAACCATTTTTCAGACTTATGACCATTGCAGCATCCCCATGGTTCCGTGATCCAACTTCAGATGTTTGGCAACTGGCTCATATTTAAGACGGTCACAGAGTCCCGGGATCACATGATCCTCTTTTGTGACCTTCAATGGGGAAGCCAGATTCACTTAACAACTGGGTTACTAAATCAACAATTGCAGTGATTCACTTAACAACAGTGGCAAGAAAGATCATAACACGGGGCAAAAGTCTCTTTCTTAGCAACAGAAATGGTGGCTGTAAGTCGAGGACTACCTGTATAGAAGGACCAAAAGGATGGAGATTCTTGAAATACGTAGATTTTCTGCTATGTCATTTGAGAAGTGAGTCTCTGAGTCAGCAGTGTCAAACTCAAGGCCCGGAGGCTACATATGGCCCACGGGGTGCTTAGATCTGGCTCGGGGGACCACCCTGGAAACAGCAAAGAACTGGCCCACAGTGCCTCTCTGCCAGCAAAAATGGAGCCCTCCCGAGGTTTGTTTTCGTTAGCAGAGGGTTGCAGGAGGCCGTCGCAGCTGAAAATGGAGCTTGGGGGCCCGTTTTCACTGGCAGAGTGCTCAGGCCACCACAGGCACCCCAACATGAGTAACCTTGAGCTGGCCACGCCCACCCTGGCCACGTCCCCGAGGGTCAAACACAACCCTGCTGCGGCCCTCAACAAAATTGAGTTCAACACCCCTGCTCTGAGTCGTGTGAATGCTCTTCCAAAGATGCTTGACGATGCCCCCCCCCCAAAAAAAACCCTTGTCTCTTTGTCGTTCTTTCCACAGAGCCCACGGTCAGCGTGGTACAAGAGATCCGTCTCCGCAATGCTGGTTACATCCAAAATCCATACGATCTTCCCAGAAACAGCCACATCCCCAGCCACTATGACATTGTCCCACTAAGACATAGCCCGACTCACGGGACACTTTGGGATAAGCCCTCTTAAAGGGCCAGGCCACCCAGACATCCCAACCCAGCCCAGCACCCCAGACATGTGCCATGTGAGCATTGTTCTCGGACACAACAAAGACGACAATCTTTTTTCCGTTTTATCCTGCTGTATATGCGAGGAAAAGGAAGAGCACCCAAAGACAATGGTTGGGGCCCACTTGCTTCTGCATGAAAACTCTTTTATTCTTTGACAAAAATAATTTTATACACGTTGCAGGAAAAAAAAAACCAAGAAAGCTCCTTTGCGTTCAACAGCAGAAAGACAACATCCGAAAGCCATTTATCTCCAAGGTCAACCCTGGACCGTTTGTGCAATTGGTTTTTATTTTATTTTATTTTATTTTTGCTTTTTAAAAAATGGAGGGGGACGGAGGTGAGAAAATACCCTTTTGCTGCAAGTTCTTATAGCTGTATCTATACTATATTATCATCTGCTTAAAGAATTCTTCTTTTCTAAAAAAAAAAAAAATAAGAGAGAGAGAGAGAGAGAAAGACATGACCTTCAGATAGATTTTGGGATAAGTTATGAAGCCTCCTGGGAAGTCCAGAAAGTACTTCTTCAAGGAACTCAAGAGATAAGGTGCTTTAGAAAATCACTGCCGCCATAACTTGGTACTCTTTCATTCTATACGGAGTGAAGGATTCAGTTCTTTTATGGCTACAGAACTTCAGAAATTCTTCTTGGTCTACAGAGTTTATGGAAGGTTAAGTTCATAAGTGCTTACTCTACTGAGCATGACTTCTTCTGCTCCTCGCCCACCCCATGCATCCATTGATTGTTCCACCTTTAGGAGCTGGTCTCCATCCATCCATCTTCATGAGATGGGATTGAACGATCCTAATCTGCAACCGAATCCGTGCCAGTCTGTTCTCAGGTGGCATCGACAGTGTGTGGATTGGGACAAATCTCGAGATGCTTGTTTTCTCTGGCAGTGGAATGAATAGGAGATTGGCTGGACAAAGCTAAAGCACAGGAGTCAGAGAGAGCAGCCAGGGACTCCTAATTACACTTTCGGGTCCTTCTGCTGATAAAGATGGCATGCTCGCGATGCACCAAGGATTAAGTCCATAAATGATGTCCATCAACGGCCTTATCCAAACAAGCATGACAATTGTCTAAACCTGAATTGGACGCTGGTGGCATCCTTCGTCAACGTGGTTGACTCTAGTAGAGATGGACTACAAGTACTTTCCTTGATCTTGGTGTCCTCCAGATGTGTAGACTTCCGTTCCTAGAACTCTTCAGCAATAGTCGTTGGCCAAAGAATTACGGAGATTCAATCCCTACATAAGAAGAGCTACCAAGTAAGAGAAAGCTGCATTTCATCATCATCCTTCCCAGTCTCAGGATGACTGATGTCCGTGCTAAATGGAAGTGATGGAACCCAAAATTCGACACAGCTGGAAAACACAGATGAGGAATGTCTACGGACCGACCAGTTCAGGGCTTCAAGCAGAGATCCTTCCCAACCTTTCCTGAAGATACCATGCATAGAACTTGAGAACTTGTGCATGCCAAGCAAATTTCAGCTGTGGCGCTATGCCTTTCCTTCAAATCATTCTATTATAAAAAGATCAACTACACACCATTTCAAGAAGATTGTTTCTGCATCATAGGTACCTTCTCTCTGTAATCGCTGTTTGATTGCAGTTGAATTTCAGCTTGGTTATACGCTGGTGATTTGCGTGTAGATCTTCTTGGATATGATCTAATGTTGATAATTGTATAATCTTTTCATCCAACAAGTGTTAATATAGTGAAAAGGATGCCTTTCACCAAGAAATGTCCATATACCATTAAGGCGCAATTGAGTGGAATTTGTAAGAAAAAAGGAAATGAAAAAAAAAAGGCTTATTCAGACATGACAAAAGGTATCAGACCCGCTGTTCAGAAGCGTTGGCATCTGATCAGGATTCACTCGGGTGGATAGGTTGGAAATGTTATTTAATCAGAAATAAATTGGATAATAGAACGCAGCTACTGAACGTATTATCAGCATCGCGAAGGAAGGGTCAATGAACCTTTTCAGGTGGGAGGTATCTCATGTGATAATATGCGATTAGAAACAAAACATTGCTTACTGGATTTTCTCCATTCTTGTCTGAAATGTCATGAGATCTCATGTAGGGAAATAGGGATCTTGCTAGGTTTGGTGACACTGTAAAATATAGAAGATAGAGGGATCAGTGGATCTGTTGCAGACCCCAGATGAATAATCCATTGTGTATATACACTAGTAGCAAGATAACAGTTGTGAAGGCCACAAACTGAGTATTTTGTCAGCCAGATGTGCTGCCGATAGCATAGACTAGACTGTCATCTCCAGATGTGGGATTAAAAACCCCTAGATTTGGGTATAATACCTGGGATGGCTGAGCATTGAAAATTCTTGGCTTGATGACCCCGAGATCTCTGGCCCATTTGAAGGTGGCTCCTGAAAAAGTTAGGGTCAGAATTTCGGAGTAGGAAGAGACCACAAGGAACATGTGGTCCACCCTTGTTCCCTGATTTATGGAAACAGCTGCTTTGAACTTTCTTGAACATGACGCCAAGCCAGTTCATTCAACGAGAGGCATAGATGCCAGTTTGTCAACCCATATCAACTTGCGGGGGATTTAAGAAGGCCACGTTTGCAGACAAAGAGATGCTCTCACATGAGCTGGAAGAGCTAGGGAACAGGCAAGGCTATTGAGGGGGAAGAATGGGGCAACACTTCTCATCAAACGGATGCAGAGATGGACCCATCTTCCCCCACTCCATGTCTATCTGGAGAGTCATCTCTTCAGAGCCCAGCATTGGAGTTCTGCTGTGATTAGTAACAGTTATTGGACTATTGTAGGAGAGCCATGTTAGTTTATGGTAAACTAATCAAGAGTCCGGCTCACCAATTTTATTCCAAAGCATAAGCTTGGAGTTTCAGCCAAAAGTTAGGTTTGCTAGTAATGTTAGGGTAATTGTATTGATAGGACAGGTAGGGAATCGAGTAGCTAAGAGCAGAAAACACCTTCCGCAGATGGCTCGCTTTGGACTGATAGTAGAAGAGTTTTAATCCAAACCATCTTCAGAACTAACACGGGTGTCACCTCCACTAGGTAGACCAGTCCAGGAAACCCACTCTGCAGGAAGGCTAAAAGTCATTTTATTGAGGTTGGCTTTTAAGAACAGAAGTATTGCAAGTCTGATTGTGCTGTGCCTTCTCCTTACGACTGCGGGGAATTAGGGAGGTGTCTGCTTGAGCCATTTCCAAATATGATCTTGTTTTGGGTTTTAAAACAAATGATTCATCCCCTTTTGCCTATGCAAGAATTCCTGAGTGGGTCTATCAAGCTCACCTCGCTTTCTGTCTACCATGGCAGAAGGAATGCTTGGAAACCAAGTAGTTTAGTGAAATTCAATGAAAGCCAAGGGGGGAGGACTTTCGGGGAAGGGATTGGTGGGAAAGGAAAGCCTAATTCCAAAGCGAAGCAAAGGTGGATTTCTGCACTGGTCAGCGGATGGAGCAAAAATGCACCCCGGTGAGATTTTTAGGAGAATGACTTTTTTTTTCACAGCAGAGGGAAAAAATGTAATTATTTACACGAATGCTGCATGTGTGCATGGGGAAAAACTATGATCTATTGGCAATAGCTGTTTTACTTTCCAAGAGAGCCTTATCCAAAAATATATTTAAAAAGTAGAACTTTATTTTGTAGGACCTGTAGGGATATATATTTTAAATACATGTATAAGGGGAGGGGGGGAAATAAAAGTCTTACCTCAGTAATTAGCAAAGAGGGGGAAAACAATCCTCCATGAAGGCTTTTTTTTTTTAATTTCAATTGGGCAAATTCACAATTAAGTTGACTTGGAAATTTAACATACCGACCTAGATAAAGTCAGGAATATGGACTGCTGCACTTTTCAAGGAAGACATACCTGCAAGATGCAAGGATGCCCAGGACCAACCTGGTTCTGATGGAGGTATGGATGCAAAATATGGGTAATCTATAGAAGCTTATCCGGTTCGTAAAACGTATGCAAGTTTTCAGGTGAACGTTTTCTCCAGCAGGAGAAATGACGGCTGCAGATCCAGGGAATGTTTATGCTGCATTCGAGACTGCTGTACAATGTAACAGAGTGTCCTATGGCCAAAATAAAGAGGTAGAGAATACGTAGGAGAAAAAAAAAAAAGGCACATTACATCCAGCAGGAGGCACTGAAGAGCAGACCCGTTCCTTTAAAGGAGAATACAAAACGTTGTAATGGCAATACTTTTTTTAAAGCAAGACGTATTTGTAATATTTGTTGACCAAACAAAAGGTAATACACCTTGTTAAAAAAATAAACTGAATTTCTCTCTGTTGCATCGTTTCCCCCCCCCCCCCCCTACGGTTATTTCCAAGCCTTGGGTACACTGATCAGTGTAAAGTGCTAATTGTTTTAAAATAAAAATGTGGTAACAGTCAGAATAACAAGAGTTGGAAGGGACATTGGAGGTATTCTACTCCAGGGGTCTCCAACCTTGGCAACTTTACAACTTGTGGACTTCAACTCCCAGCTGGCTGAGGAATTCTGGGAGTTGAAGTCCACAAGTCGTAAAGTTGCCAAGGTTGGGGACCCCTGTTCTAGTACTCAAGTAGGATACCCTAAACCAGAGAGGTGGCTGTCCGGTTTCTTAAAAGGCTCCAGTGATGGAGTACCCACAACTTGGAGGCA
The DNA here is from genome assembly GCA_030761175.1 of Masticophis lateralis. Taxonomy (NCBI): domain Eukaryota; kingdom Metazoa; phylum Chordata; class Lepidosauria; order Squamata; family Colubridae; genus Masticophis; species Masticophis lateralis. The sequence continues at coordinate 20,905,744 of JAUDYJ010000012.1, read as the reverse complement.
AGTCATAATTGTATTAGTTCTAGGTTGCTTCTCTCCTTGATTAGTTTCCACCCGTTGCTTCTTGTCTTGCCTTCTGGTGCTTTGGAAAAGTTTGTTCCCCTCTTCTTTATGACAGCCCCTCAAGTAGTGGAAGATTGTTCTCGTTATCATTGCTAGTTCTTTTCTCTAAACTAGACATGCCCAATTCCTACAACCGTTCATGTTTGACCCTCAAGCCCCCTAATCATTTTAGTTGCTCTTCTCTGCACTCCATCCTGGGTATCTACATCTTTTTTTTTATAATATGGAAACTGGACACAGTATTCCAAGTGTGGTTTTACCAAGGCCTTTGAAAGGGGTAGTAGCACTTCACATGATCCCTCTGTGGCTTTTTTTGCTGCTGCCGCACACTGCTGGCTCATATTTAAGTGATTATCTACTAGAACCCGAAGATGCCTCTCTCTGTTACTGCTATTGAGCCAGTACCTGCTCATTTGGCTTTTCTTGCCTAAGTGTAGACCCTTATTTTTCTCCAAGCTAAATTTCATCCGTTGGGATCTCAATACCAAGCGTTATGTAGTCCATAATGACTTATTCCCAAGTGGACACAACCAACATTTTGTGTAACTTTTATTCTGCATTACTATCAGTGGTCACCAGGTGTTGCTTCTGGAAAAATTTGGAGGCCAAAAAGGGGAGTTGGTGACCATGTAATTTTTGGGGCTCCAACTCCCCTGAATCTGCTTTTAATCCTCTCGGCATGCTATGAGATAAAGGAAGTGGCTGATGGAGTTCTCCTGTTCATCCGGAATACTTCATCCATCAAAAGCATCCAAGAAAATAAAATAAAAAAATATTTGGAGAACTGCTTTCTTTTCCCACGATGACAAAACACCCTAAGTTTAAAGCTCTGCAAAGAGAACGCAATAAACTCTGCAAAGTGGAACCGTAAATGAGTCAGATTTGCATGTTAAGTTGATCCACGTAATTTATTCACATGTTAATTCCAATCATCTTCCCACAGGCTCAAGGGCACTCTTCCCTTTTTTTAAGTATCAAAGGCCCCTCAGAGTCTAAATTCCAAGTAAGTTCACTCCACAACCTCTGAACAATCCCCTGTGATTCTTTTATTAGAATTCCAAAAATGAATAATTTTAAATCAATCTTAAAAAATACTCAAAGTACAGAATGTGCATAACAGTATAAAGCAATTTACAAAAAAAAAGTGGGGGCTGGAAGGGAAGGGAAAGAACAAAAAAAAAAAAGTGTGCAGAGAAATAACACTCTGGAGAAGGGGAAAAAAACCAAAGGATGACCGGACTACAGCAATGCCCTCGGTGCGCCTTACACGTCATGAGCACTGCAAGACTGGCAGACAAACTGAGTGGAGTAGCTTTCAACGCAGCAGGAAGAACAGATCTGCGAGAAACTTCCTTCTCTCCTTCCCTTCTTTCCTTTCCTTCCCTCCCTCCCTCCTTCCCTTCCCCCAATAAACCAGGGACTCTTTCCTCTTCAGTAGGGCTTCCCAAAGACTGCACAATTCCGTATGTGCTGGTGTGCACACCCCATCCCTCTTTTGAACAGTGCTGTCGACGAGCAGGCGGTGTGGGCTGCAAACCGAAATGGGAATGCCTAGGGGAATGAAATAAAGGAATGTCCTCTAGAAACCCAGAAGTGCTCAACCACTTGAGGAAGGCCTCCGGGGCTTCTTAGTGTGCAACTGAAGAGGTCCGAGGGCTTCCAGGCCAGGAACTGGGAGCCCCTGAGAAACTAAACCAGCTTAAGTCAAGTCTTGGGCAGGTGATGGTGGTTTGTGTGTATGAATGCACCAGTGCCAGTTTTGCTGACAATTCTCATTAAAATGCCTGGGTTTCTTAGGAATTGCAACACCCACCTCCAAGCCTTCTCCATCACCTGTACATGTGCAACATGCAAAATGATCCTCCTGGGCCCATACTAGATCATGCGACACACTAACTACTGCCACGATGAGCTACAGGGACTAGCCAGAAGAGCCAGATGGCTCTTCCCTCTTAGGGTCAATTACGTGGCATCCAACATGCGGCAAGAGATGTTGGGCCTGAGCCAGGTGGACTGCCATAATTTAATTCGCACAGTGGTGTCGTCACCCAGATGACTGATCCCCTCCTTGCTTGCAAGGGGAGATGTCATCCATCTGTTCAAACTAATAAAAACCCATCGAAAGGCAATGCGCGTGTGGCCTCCACAAAGCCAATTCCAAACGTGAGACCACAGGACCAAGCTGCCCAGGGAGGGACCGGAGGCCCTGCTCATGATGCTAATCCATTAGGCCATTAGATGTTCACAGAGGTGATCCCTGATCCAAACAAGATCACAACTCTGGTTAGAAAGAAAGTCAACCCAACAGACAATTCGCATTTGACCTTGGGGAAATTGCCAAGGGCCCAGAGGGGAAACTGCCAGGGGCCCAGTCCATCAACTGCCCACTAAATGAAAGAATGGCTTTCTCAACCTGGCTTTCTCCAGGCCCATTTTTCTACGCCTCCCATTATCTCGGGCCTATGGTGGGGCCCCAAGGGATGATGGGAGCTGTACTGTGCAGGGCACCGGGATGCGAAAGGCCAAGAGAGATGGCATCTAACACTGAGGCCAGAATGGACACAAGGGAGTTTATCAAATCATGCCGTGGTGTTGACAGGAGTGTCTGAATGGTGAATGTTGGACAGAACCCATCTCTGCTCTTTCCCAAGGGGAGCCAGGCAGGTGATCCACTGTGATGCAGGTTTGCCTTGCAGGACAATAGCATTCCGATGATGCTGCAGCCTCGTGTGAAAAAGAGATGAGTCACAGAACTGAGGTTGAAGACAAGGAGAAACGGTGACGAAATGAGGGAACGGAGAGAGGAGGAGAATTAAAAATTAAAGACAAAATGTAATTGAAAGAAAAAGGGGGAGAGAGTGGAGAACAAGAGAAAAAAAGTAATGTCAGCTCGAGCTCTACTTCCATTCAGATCTGGGGGGAATATACACAGCTTTCCAGGAGTATTAACGTGTTATATATTTTGACAACACTGCATCTTTGGTTTGTTTTCCGTGGTTGGAGGAACGTGGATCGGGACCACGTTGTTGCTTGGAGACATGTCGTTCTCGCGTCTGTCTGACATCTGTTTCTGCGACACAATGCGGTAAATCTCTGAAAGAGAGAAGCTGTTGGTGAGCAGGGAGGAAGAAGAGGGCCCTGCGCTGATGCCTCCATTCCGGAATTCACCCTCCTTTCTTGCACCAGCCATACAGTAAAGTCGCACTTACAAGCGGAATAGGATAACTCGCCATGGCTAACTTACCACGGGGACAATCCAACAATTCAAGTGAATTATCTAAAATAATTTTAATTGTTGTCATTCATATTTTGGCATTCTTTCTTTAACGGCTCTGTTTGACTATTTGTTCGATATTATTGTAACTCTTGTCTTGCTGTGAGTTGTTCCACAGTGAGTTGGCCATAGCGTGGCGAGTTGTCCTAGACCCCTTACAGGAGGGGTTAGCTTGTGAACATCTACTGAGTTTCATCCTTCCTAAGCTTCACAGCTTCTCTTGCTTAGGTAAATTCTGGTAGTCTTCAACTCACAACCATTTCTTTAGTGACTGTTCAAAGTTACAATGGCACTGAAAAAAACCTGATTGGCAATTACACTTATAATCATTGCAGCATTCCCAACAACCACCTCATTCAAATCCCGGCCCTTGGCAACTGACATGCATTTATGGCCATTGCAACCTTCCCATAATCACTATTTGCCACCTTTCAAGCTAGCTTCTGGCAAGCAAAGTCAGTGGCAGAACCCGGATTTGCTCAATGACCTCATGATTCACTTAACAACCACACAATTCACTGCAGTGATCTGCTTAACAACAGGGGCAAAAAAAAGGTAATAAAGCAAGTCCCTTAATTTGGCTTTGCTTTGGGCCCAATTGCAGTCATAAGTAGAGGACTACCTATATACATGTTCTCGTTTGGAGAATTTGAGGTCATCAGGAGTCTCTGATACCTTTTTTTAAAAAAAAATTGAGAATGTCAGGTCGCTATCCCTCTTGCAAATCATATTTCCACTAGCTAGCTACGTTTTGAGCAGGTTCTTGTAAGGCACATAGCCTTACAAGAACCTCAAAGAATAACCTCAAAGAAAAATCAACCAATTAATAGATCAGCCAATCCATCTTCTGCCATTTTCCCTCTGGTCGTTAGTTTAAGTCTGCTTTCCCCAACCTGGTGCTCTTAGATGGGCCAACACCAGCCCTTGTGAGTCCTTGGGATGAGTTGAAGGATCCGTCATCTGGGTTTTAAGGATAGACCTATTCCAGTTATCATTTTGACAGTTAACAATATTGAGCCCGGGGATCTATTTGAACGGACAGTTAAATAGTTAAGAATAGTTCCGCCACTGGAATCAGAAATACGCCATGAAAAAGTTGGCAAAGCCCGCCTGTTACTGACCTCCAAGGCCAAGATGGAGACACTTACAGCTTTTGGCCCACAAAGGTTCTGACTTCCAACCCAGAACAACCAACATGAAATGACTCTTCCCAACTTGCAGGTCTTAGCAGTGCCACCTCCTAGGCCAGGGGTCTGCAACCTTAAGCACTCAAAGAGCCATTTGGACCCGTTTCCCACAGAAAAGAAAACACCGGGAGCCACAAAACCTGGGTGGGCGTGGCCAACTCGATGTCACTCACTTCCACCAGTCACATGACACCGCCCCCAGCCACGCCTACCCAGCCAGTCATTAGGGCAGAGAACCAGCTGTTAAAAACCACAGAACCACAGAATCCTTTTGACATATCTCTCTCCCCTCCCTCCCTCCCTCCCTCTCCCCCCCCCTCTCTCTGTTATGTCTGTCTCTCTCTCCCCCACCCCCCCGTATCTCTCTGCCTCTGCCCTGGCCGCTTCTCCATCTCCTGCCATTGCCCTTACCTTCTCAGGCCAGGCGAGGAGTGACTGGGAGGGAAGGGTGAGGGGCGGGGCCAGCCAATGGTGGGATCACCTGACGGAGCCACAGCAGAGGGCCCAAAGAGCCACATGCAGCTCCGGAGCCGCAGGTTGCTGACCCCTGTCCTAGGTCAACCTAGGGAGGAGCTCCAGACAAAAATACAACTAGATGGACTAATTCTGTTTTAAATCCAAGATTAACTCTAAGATTAAGATCAGACCATCCAACCAAGAAGCAAACAATACCGCAGTCAAGAACTCTCAAACCAGGTAAGAATAAACGGTCCAACCAACTGCCATTGAAGCAGTAGACCCGAGAACAAGGCCACGCCCGTTAACAAGCAATAGCGCTGATGATGTTACCTATTTGGGTAATGAAATGTCTGTACAAAAATAATCAAGGTCAGAGAGCACCCAGGACCCCTAATTTTTTTTTTAATTTGATTTATATGCCGCTCTTTTCCAGAGACTCAGGGCGGCTTACAATGCGTTAAGCAATAGCCTTCATACTTTTGTATATTTATATTTATACAAAGTCAGCTTATTGCCCCCAACAAACTGGGTCCTCAATTTACCCACCTTATAAAGGATGGAAGGCTGAGTCGACCTTGAGCCTGCCTGGGACTGAACTCGCAAGTAATTGCAGCAGCTGGATCTTAAATGCTGTCTTTGTAGGAGGCATTACTCCCCTACGCTACTCAGGCTCATGTAATTCTATTTTATTCTTTACCTTCACAGAATTTTGAAAGTACATTTCTCCTTCCTTGCCTCTACAATTGATCGAATTAGGGAGGGACAGTTTGCCTTGCCCCCTCTCCTTCTACGGCCACACTGCCCTTATCCAACCTTGATTGGTTCTTGAGCTGTGTGGCTCTTCCTTCTGTCCCCCAAGGTCTTTTCCACATGCCATCACAGTCGAAGAGCTTCAGTCACTTGATCTCCCTAGATGTTTTGCGATTGTAGCGCTGAGAATTTGGGGATTTACTGGCCTCAGCAGATCTGGAGGGCAGCAGTTGGAACAGGAGCTGAATCAAGAACCGGATGTTACGCTCCAATCAAGGGCGTGGAGAGCATTCGAGAGGTTGCTCTGTGAAATATGGGGAGGATTGACAAGGGGGCGGAATGAGGCCAGGCCAGAAATTTATTTATTATTTAGCGTATGGCATATCACACACGGACTAGCAATATATATTAACATTTCTTACCTAAATTAGTAAAAGACATTAAAATATAAATGTTAAAAAGATCTGTGTTTAACTACCAATGTCTAGGCCATCTAACCATTAAAGCACAGCATCGCTTATATATTTTTTTTAATCGGATACTAGACCAGTATATGCCCTCAGTTTATACAGGTAGTCCTCAATTTACGACCACAATCGAGCCCAAAATTTATGTTACTAAGTGTTCTGACTTAGGCTTCCTGAGACAGTAAAAAGCACACAATTAGTGCCAAAAACACTCTTTTTATTTCAACGGCTGTGAATTCTGTTCCTTCCCAGCCCGTAATGAGTCACAAATCGTTTGTAAAGAGTCCAACAGAAGTCTGCCACAGTCCTTCGGGATAAGGCTGATAAGCACCCACCTTTATCTCCCTTGACACGCTGCCAAAGACCTAATTGGCAATGAGCTTTGCAAGGCCACACGGAGCAGAGTCAAAACGGAGCTTCAGAATTTAAACGAACAAAGTTGCTTCCTGCAAAGGCTCACATGCCTTTGCTCCTCCTTTATGTCTTATGGGAGGGGCCAATCATCTCCAAGCCTTACTCCCGAGTCGCCCCTTTTGTCTTAACCGTTCTTACCTTCTGGCAGTTCTGTGCATGCGCACACTGGGAACAGGCTCCCCGTTCCTCTGCCTCATGGTTGTCCGACTCTGGAGGCACCACATAACCCCAAAATGGCCCTGGCCCCCTCTCTGCCTCCAATGCAGAGCCCTTATCCAAGCCTTCCCCAGTCTCCAGGACTGGCCCATGTTCCTCCACAGCCTCCTCGCTGTCTGACTCTGCTGCCAGCTCTGCAGGTTGCCGGCGGACCACAACACTAAGTGAGAAATTTCTTAAGTGAGTTTTGCCCTATTTTATGACTTTGTTACCTATGTTAAGTGAATCACTGCAGCTGTTAAATTAGTAACACAATTGTTAAGTGAACTTGGTTTCCCCATTGACTTTGCTGGTCAGAAGGTCGCATAAGATGATCATGTGACCCCGGGAGACTGCAACCGTCATAAATGTGAGTCAGTTGCCAAGTGTCTTGAATTTTGATACCGTGACCATGGGGATGCTGCCGTGGTCGGAATGTGGGAAAGGCACTCATAAGTCCCTTTTTTCTGTGCCGTTGTAACTTTGAATGGTCACTAAAGCGAACTGTTGTACGTTGAGGATTACCTGTTCCATGTAGGCCAGAAATGGTTTCATTGTTTTAATTGTCGGCCGAAAATATTTAATAATTTTTAATTGCTTTTAATTTTTGTATACCATGTTTTATTCTGGCTATTCACCGCCCTGAGTCCGCAAGGAGAAGGGCGGTTTATAAATTGAAACAAATAAATAAATAAATAAAATAAATACATACATATAATTATTTTTTTTAAAAAAAATCCTAGCATCTTGATTATTCTGGTAATCTTCTGTCCCCTTGACCATTACAATTTGATGGTAACATCTACTGGTACTTTGCAGGAGGTAGTCCCAAGATTTCCGTGGGGTCTGTGCACCCTGGAACCACATCCTGCCCACTTTCAGGCTAGTCACGTGCCAGCCTGAAGACCTCAAATCAGCTCATGGGATTGGTATGCCTGGAATTTCAGGAGCTGTAAACCCCACACGAAAGCTGGCCTGGACTGAGTCCATTTCTTGGAATGCATAAGCCCTTCTTCGCTGAGCCCTGGCTTCCGTTGACCCAATGCCCTGGCAGAGAGTTCTTCCTGCTTACGGGGATTAAAACCTGTCCTGGGATGACTGGTTTTCACCTGAACTTAAAGCCACTCCAAGCACCGCTTCCAAATTCCAGAAGACCACATCCTTATCTCCTCTAAGCTGTTGTTTTATCGAGCAGAGATCCAGAGGCACTTCCTATCTCTTCTGACACGTAGTATTCCAAATGCTACCTTTGAGACTTGCTCTAATCCCCCTGGGGTTAATTAGGATATCTAGCCTCTGGATTTTCAGGACATGCATTCCTGAAATAAATCAATCCTGTTGTTTCCTTTAAAGGTGGGTGGAGAGCAAAATGAGGCTCCAACAGGGTACAAGCCTTATTTTTTCTCAACCAGAAGGAAGGAAAACTTTTACCCTCAATCCAGAAGACCGCTTCCCTAACCACTTAGCAACCATTGTTATCAATTTGACAGCTGCAGCGATTCTCTTAATGAACGTGACAAGAAAAGTCATAAAATGGGTGACTGATGATTCTCTTATTTAGCAACAGAAAATTTGGGATCAATTATGGCCATGAACCCCTTCATGGAGCTCTGCCTTGTCTTGGCGAAGGGGCTTGCATAGCTCAATGAAGCTATGAGCTATGCCATCCAGGGCAACCCAAGACGGAGAGGTCATAGCAGAGAGTTCTGACAAAACGTGAGCCACTGGAGAAGGAAATGGCAACCCACTCCAGTATCTTTGCCATGAAAACCCCATGGACAGTACCAAAAGGCGAAAAGATACCACACTGGAAGATGAGCCCCTCAGGTCGGAAGGTGTCCAATATGTTTTGAGAAGGAAGGACTCACTGGAGAAGAGCCTAATGCTGGGAAAGACTGAGGGCAAAAGAATGGAGGTCTTTGAACTCTGGTGCTGGAGAAGACTCCTGCAAGTCCCTTGGACTGCAAGGCAATCCAGCCGGTCAGTCCTAGAGGAAATCAACCCCGACTGCTCTTTAGAAGGCCAGATCCTGAAGAGAGAACTCAAATCCTTTGGCCACCTAATGAGAAGGAAGGACTCCCTGGAGAAGAGCCGAATGGTGGGAATGATGGAGGGCAAAAGAAGAAGGGATGGCAGAGAACGAGGTGGCTGGATGGAGTCACTGAAGCAGTCAGCGTGAGCTTAAATGGACTCCAGAGGATGGTAGAGGACAGGAAGGCCTGGAGGAATGTTGTCCATGGGATCATGATGGGTCAGACATGACTTCGCAACTAACAACAACAAATGACTACCTGTATTCTTCCAAAATAGATAGGCCACAGTTCAGCAGAAACAAAATCCAGAATATGTCTGTCCTTCCAATTGCCAGTATCTGGAGGGATCCCAGAGTGTAGGGTAACACTGGGCCACCACTCTGCCTGCTATTCCTTCTCGCACAGCCAAGCTGTGACAATCCCCCTGTCCCCAAAGGACTGCACCCAGGGTCCCAGGAAAGCCTCCCATCCCTGGTTTCCCCCCACCCCCCACCCCCCACCCCCACTTCCTTCCACTGCTGTTCAGAATTGCCACGTTCGTCCTTGCCTGGCTCAATTCAGGCCCACCTTCTCCCAGGCCCAGGTGTTCCATTATTTATTGTTTTTTATGTAGAGAATTGATATGGCCGCCCACTCGCTCTCAGTTATTCTGGGGGGACTTACCAAAAAAAAGAAATAATAATCTAACCATCTATTGGAATGGGTGCAGGTGGAATATTCAGGACTGGTGAATGGCGTGTCTTCAACCAGCCTGGCATTCCAGAGGCAAAGGTTAACTCTGCTTTCCAAGCTGGACAGTCCTAGAAATAAATACAGCATTGCCCTGCTTTTGAGGGAAGGAATAAAAGGAATACAAGACACAGAAACCTCCAGATGTGCCACGGTTCTTGAAACATGCAAAGGCCGTGAGACAGCTAGGGAAAGGAAGAAGAGCAGTTTACCAACAAAATATTCAACTCGGGGGTAGGATGCGTCATTACGATTTAAAACTAGCAAAACTGAGATTTTTCTTTTTATTTTGCACACCTCTTTTCTATTTGTTGCATTTTTCCTTCTTTTTGTCCTCTTTTCCTAGAGTAGGGCAATGTTTTTTTTTTAAACAAAGACTGAGGTATGCACTTGAAATGCCGCTGTCAGCAAATTCTTTAGTGTCTTTTCTGCAGATCATTTACTGGTGGCATTAACTGCTCAAAAACGAAATGCCCAGTCAGTTCCAAAGAATTTCAAAAGAAAGGGAAGTCATTTCTTCTGAGCAAAAGGCAGGGGAGCCTTTAAGGCATAAGCCAGCTATGCACCGAAAGGACTTTAATCATCATTTCCACGCCCGTTTTTCCTGTTGTTTGCTTGCTTTGGGTGTGTGCCTTCCTCCTCGCTGCTGATATGGACAACCAGGGTATTAGCAATGGCAATTTTTAAAAATTGGGAACCTTCAGGTGGGATCACCTGCTTTTCTGTACATAGATTGTAACAGAACATATACGATACTGTACATGCATCGTGCCCCCTTTTTATAAACTTTTCTGGCCATCCAGATGAATTCCATTTAGTTTGTTGATTTGCAGATGCAGTCCCCCTGTTATTACCCAGGATGCACTAGCATTTTGCCAGGGGGCAGATGGAACGTTTCGAGAAGCAACGATGAGATGGCAGCTAACCTGGTTTACCCATTTCTTTCTTCAAGTCCATAATCTTCTATTGTTTGGGCACTACGTTTTCATGATCGGTGGCTCACGAGGTTAGAATGCTGGGTTGACGATCAGCAGGCTCAGGTTTGAGTCCTGTTACTGCTGCAGGACAGGGTGAGCTCCTGTCACATGCTCCAGTTCCTGACAACCCAGCAGTTCGAAAGCGGGCGACCGTGAGTACATTAATGGGTACCCCTTCAGTGGGAAACTTCACAGGGACATGAAAGGAGCCACTGAATAGGTGTCCCCTAAGCGACAGTGATGTCACCAGCAAACTTTTGCCACAGAAGCACTTTGGTGCATCTGACATGGGGGGGAAATTAGCTTTATAACATAAAATACTACCCATTATCTGGACATTTTGGTTTTGTCGCAATTTCTTCCTTCTTTCAGAGGGAACCACAGCAGCAATAAGTGATGGAGAGTGGCAAGAGGAAACCAGAATTTTTCCCAAATTCAGGAAGGGTCCTTCAATCCTGAGGCTGGTCCTTCAACCCAAGCGCTATAGCCACCTTTGAAGGCCCAAGTCAGCCACTCAGATTCTTTTTAAGAACTTGAGGGACAAGGGCAACTCTACATGGCCTCTAAGGCCCCACTCACCAGTCAAGATGGTCTGGAAAGCAGCTTCCACGTTTGTCGAGTCCAAAGCAGAGGTTTCGATAAACGACAGGCCGTTCTTTTCTGCGGGAAAGAAGACAGATTGTTCAGGGGGTTGGCCTGGGAGAGCCTTGTGACTTTGGGAAGCGGCAAGTATGTGAATTTAGTAAAATGAAAAAGTAACTGAAAAGAAGGTAAAAATCGGGATTGCTCGAATATCACTTTGGAAAATACAAAACTGAAAATGAACACAACAATAGAGAGAGAATGGAGACGGACAGAAGAGAGAAGAGAGGGAGAGAGAGAAGGAAAGAAGAAAGGGAAAAGGAGAGGAAGAGAGAGAGAGGGGAAACGAGGAGAGAAGGTTAGAAGGGAAGAAGAAAAGAGGTGTGGGGGAAAGGAAGGGGAAGTAGAAAAGGAGAAGGAGAGGAGGAAAGAAAATAGAAGAGTAGATGGAAGAAGGGAGGGAAAGGAAAAAGAGGAGAGGGAGAAGAAGGATTGTTGTAAACCAAGAGAGATGAATATACTTAATATATTAAGTATTCAGCAACCTTGAATATACTTAAATTTTTTAGGATGAAGATTGTATTAGTATGAAAGCTAAAAGAAAATATAGTATGTTAGATAAGAAACTGTACATTTAAGATATGTTTATGAGAAAAAAAATAAAAAACTTTTTCAAAAAAAAAAAGGAAGTGGCAAGTGGAGGACAAAACGGACACCTGGCTTTCTCAGTTGTCCATCACAGCCGGAGAACCAAAACACTTCGGCTTATGCATTTACCAGCTATTGTGCCTCACTGGAAATCGTGCCATTGGAGTTGAGATCTGACTCCACCACCCTTCTGGCTTTACGGAAGGGCCTGGGGGACCCGATGAAGGCACACTATGCTGGAGGTAGCTGACTGAGTGAGAAACGAAAAGCCCAGCCCTGCATTCTTGATTTTAACCTTCTTTTCAATTGTGAATCTTAATAGCAATATCACTTAGGCTTCTATACCGCTTCACAGTGCTTCACAGCCCTCTCTAAGCAATTTAGAGTCAGCCTATGGCCCCCAACAATCTGGGTCCTCATTTAACGGACCATGGAAGGCTGAGTCAACCTTGAGCCGGTCAGATTGAAACTGCTGGCAGTCAGCAGTTAGCCTGTAATATTGCATTCTAACTACTACTGCAATGGGATGGGATGGGATGGGATGGGATGGGATGGGATGGGATGGGATGGGATGGAATGGAACGGAACGGAACGGAACGGAACGGAACGGAACGGAACGGAATAGAATAGAATAGAATAGAATAGAATAGAATAGGAATAGGAATAGGAATAGGAATAGGAATAGGAATAGGAATAGGAATTAGAAAAAATAGAAATAGCACTTAAGACTTATATACCACTTCACTGTGCTTTACAGCCCTCTCTAAGCGGTTTACAGAGTCAGCCTACTGCCCCCAGCAATCTGGCTCCTCATTTTACCCACCTCCGAAGGATGGAAGGCTGAGTCAACCTTGAGCCTGTGGGATTCGAACTGTCAAATTGCAGGCAGCCAGCAGTCAGCAGAAGTAGCCTGCAGTTCTGAATTCTAACCACTGCACCACCACGGCTCTTGATGCTTTTAATGTTTTTATATTTATGCTTTTATACTACTGCAACCCACTCAGAGTCCCTTGGAACAGTGAGATGGGCAGCATATTTAACATAGATATATGGATAGTCCTCAACTTACAACAGCTCATTTTGTGACCGTTCAAAACTACAGCAGCACTGCAAAAGTGATTTATGATTTCTTCACACTTACGATCCTTATCGCATCCCCATGATCATGGGATCGAAATTCAGACACTTGGCAACTGATTCATACTTATGACGATTGCAGTGTCTTGGGGTCAAGTGATTCCCTTTTGTGACCTCCTGAGAAGCAAAGTCAACGAAGGCAAATTCACTTAACAACTGCAGTGACTCACTTAACAACCGTGGCAAGGGAGGCCATAAAATGGGGCAAAACTCACTTAACATCTGTCTCACTCAGCAACAGAGGTTTTTGGGTCAATTGTGGCTGTAAGTTGAAGTTTACCTGTATATAGATATAAATGGATATAAAGTAGATATATATCGAGATAGGGGTAGATGGACATAATGGCAGCCTTCCAAAATTTGAGGGGCCGTCACAGAGAAGAAAGGGTTGACTTGTTCTCCAAAGCACCAACATGCAGGAGAAGTAATGAGAAAGTTCTTCAACAGAGACATCATCTAGAATTAAGGAGAAATTTCCTCACAGTAGGAACAATTAATCAACGGAACAGTTTTCCTCCTGGAGGCGTGGATGGTGCGCCATCACTGGAGGTTTTCAAAACAAGATTGGACAACCATTTGTCCAGGATGGTATAAGGCAGGGGTCAAACTCAAGGTCCAGGTGCCAGATCTGGCCGACAAGGTGCTTAGTTCTGGCCTGCGGGGCCGACCTGGAAACAGTGAAGGACCAGCCCGTGGTGCCTTTGCCAGTGAAAACGGAGCACACGATCCTCCCGAGGCCATCACGGCCAAAAACAGAGCTCATGAGGGGCATGGGGGGCCTTCCTGAGCTCCATTTTCACTGGCACTGGGTTGCAGCCGTAAACGGAGCTCGGGAGCCTGTTTTCACTGGCAGAGTGCTCGGGCTGCCACAGGCGCCCCGACACAAGTGATGTTGAGCTGGCCACGCCGACCCCGGCACCCCAAGGTCAAACACAACTCTGATGTGGCCCTCAGTGAAATTGAGTTTGACACCCCTGGTATAAGGTCTCCTGCTTTGGGCAGGGAGTTAATACTAGGAGACCTTCAAGGTCCTTACCCTATGAGTCTATAAGTCTGTAGAGGTTCTCAGCCATCCATGGTTGTCCCAAAGGTACTTTTTCAAGAGGCAACTGGACTTCATTTTTCCCCCCCTTTGAAGACCATTCCCCACTATCCTGTCAGAGCTGAAGAAGCTTCTTGGATGAAAAGCAAAACATCTTCAAAAGGAAAAAAAAAAACCCACAATGAGTCGATGTTTCTATTCTTCTCCACGCCCTTCTTAACCAACCAGTCCATGCTGGAATATTTTTATAGCGCTGTGTTTGCATAAGGAGACATACAGTTTCCCTTTGTTGAACCAAGAACCAGGTGACTTCACCTCTTCTGTTTTTCTTTCCAACAACCAGATTGGGGTGTTGTGGCATTATGCCATCCGAACTAGAAGCTATTAACACTAGGGTGGGTTCCAATAAGGTAACGAAATGAGGTTGTATCAATGCTAACGAGTCGCGGTGGAGCAATGGTGAGAGCGCACTACTGCAGGCTACTATAGGCTGCCTGCAGTTTGGCAGTTCGAATCTCACCAGGTTCCAGGTTGACTCAGCCTTCCGTCCTTCCGAGGTGGGTAAAAGGAGGACCCAGATTGTTGGGGGCCAGAGGCTGACTCTGTAAACCACTTAGAGAGGGCTGGAAAACACTGTGAAAGCGGTATATAAGTCTAAGTGCTACTGCTAAAAGGATAATTTTGAAAAATGTTATAAAACGTAAAACTGTTCGAATTGTAGAATTAAAGCTAAGTATCATATTGAGAGACAATAGCAAAATGCATTCAATTATTTTATGGTATAAAAAAGGTTTCTGTCTCAGAGCTTAATGGCTAAGATTAAGATCTCCAGTGCATTGCTATTTATTACTTAATAACTGTTTAAAAAAAGAAAATAAAACCACATCGGGGGGAAAAAAAGAAACTACCATACTTGGAAAAGTAGGTAGGCTTTTTTGATTTCTAACTTCCTCCTTTTTATTCAACTAATTTGAAGTTTTGTGTAAACTTTTAGGAACCACACTGCGTTTGGATATTTCTTTTTTTCAAGGGGTTTATGGAACAAATTGGGGAGGGGAGAACAGTAACCCTTTCCTTCTGGCTGGCCCAAGGCTTAGAATGAGGAAGTGTTGCTTGAAAACCATACAGGTAGTCCTTGACTTACGACAAGGGAGCCCAACGTTTCTGTTGCTAAGTGAGACAGTTGCTAAGTGAGCTTTGCCCCATTTTACCACCTTTCTTGCCAGTGAAACACTTCAGCTGTTAAGTCAGCAACACAGTTGTTTGGTGAATCTAATTTCCTCATTGACTCTGCTTGTTAGGTGGTCGCAAAATGGGATCACGTGACACTGCAACCGTCATAAACATGAACCAGCTGCCAGGTAGCTGAATGTAAATCACGTGATTTACATTCGGGAGGCGGCAATAGTTGTAAGAGTGGAAAACAGTCATAAGTCACTTTTTTCAGTGCCAGATAGTAAGTATCGTCCTTATAGTTCATACCTTTTTTTTTTTTAAAGTTTCTTTCATCAAAAGGGCAAGAATGTTATTAAAATTATGGGGGGAAAATAGGAGTGAACGTCAAACTGGTTTAAAGGCAACCCTTTTTCACTGTACAACTTCTCGTTTTCCCTTCCTGAACGATTAGCAAAGTATCCTGTGCACAGACAGGATGGGATTTTGCAATCCTCAGAAAAAACATTTTGGTGCAAGAGGCTGCGTGGGGAATTAAGGAAAGGGGAGGCAGCTCATTTCTCTAACACAGAATCCCATTGCCAGCATTTTCCTCCTTCTCTCCCCGCCCCCCCCCCACTCCCCTAATCAGAAATCTTCTCTTGACTGCAAGGGGGATATAAATCAAGCCTTTTTAATCATGATTAGTGCAAAGGACCCAATGCTGCATTCCAGAGTGAAATAAACCCAAGTCTGAAACTCAGATTTATTCCCATGAGGTCACGACACACGGCTCCATAGTTTAATTGCTCCTGCCCTTCAGAGTGGGGGGAAAAGTGCAGACCCTTGTTTAATTTTTTTAAAAAGCCTAGCTACTGTTTAGCTGATTGGCACTCCCGTTGATGGGATTGATAGGTCACTAAAATATAGTTCTCGATGACAAATATGCAGAGGAAAGCAGTTCCAGGCACCAGAAATTTTGCTGGACAGACTATCAGGAAAGTCAGGAGAAGATAAGAAGGATGGGGGTGGGGGGAGGAGAGAGTGAAAAATGTGCTGAAGTATTTGAGGGGGTTCCACAAAGAGGAATGGGGAGGCAACCTATTTTCCAAAGCATCTGAAGGCGGGACAAGAAGTGACGGATGGAAACTAATCAAGGAGAGAAGCTACCTAGAACTAAGGCTACATTTCCCGACATTGAGAATAATTAACCAGTGGAACAGCTTGCCACAAGAAGTTGTGGGTGGGGACTTCCGGTGGCGCCTTCCTCGTCGTCGGCGGGCTCTTCCATGCCCGCCGGCATCCCGCCGCGTTAGAGCCGCCTCACAGCTGGCAGGCGGGAGGAGCAGGTAGAGTTTCTGGGGGTGAGGCAGGGCCCCCTGAGTCGCCCCAGGATCGTTTCGTTTGTCCTGGGGAGGGCTCAGAAGGATGGCCCCCTCCATACCTCCAGAGAAGCTCCGCGACGGGACTGTCCTCCGCTAAGCAATTAGCGGAGCCAGACGTTGGAAGCAACACCACATTGTCTATGGAGTAAGCTGAATAAGAAAGAAGCAAAAGAAAAGAAAAGAAAGAAGCAAAGATGAAGCAAGTATGGATTTTTTAAACTGATTTCTTTACTGATTTTTTGGAAGAGTAACGAGAGGAGGGGGGAAGGAGAGGAAGAGAAGTGAAAGTTCCTAAGAAAGTTTTTTTTTTAAATGGCGACTGGTCTTAATTGAAAGAACGCCAGAGCGTTTGAAAACGGAAGCTTTGAAATGAATGCCTTGCTATGGGAGAGTCACTTAAAGTTAGCAGAATTTTTTTTTTCCCTTTTTTCTTGGATATCCTTTTGAAAGTAAAGCATGGCAAAGTGAAGTAGTATACTAAAGCCAATTAAAGTAAAATAAAGATGACTAAAGGAAGGGGGGGCTCCCCCTTGAGCCAGTTAAAGAATAAAGCTGAGATGATGCAATTGTCTGGATTGGCAGAAGGGGACTTAAAAGAACTTATAACAACTCCTTTATTGACTGTAGTTGACAAAATTAAAAACTCACAGAAGAATCTTGTGGACTTGATTGCTGGAAAGCATGACCAATTAAGTCAAACTATTGTTAAAGTAATTTCAGACCTTTCAAATGTGGTGATTGAAATGGAGGAGAAAGTAACTGAAATTAGCAGTGAAATTGGCTCCCAGATTCAAGAAATACAAGAAAGGTTGGTGAAAGCTGAGATTAGTAATCAGACTATACAGAATGATATTATCATGCTTCAAATTAAAACTATGGCCTCTGCTATCAGAGTAAGAGGTATTAAAGAAAACCAGAGAGATTTAAAAGCAACTATTGCAAAGGTTTTTGCTGAACTACTAGAGCTTGAGGATGAGATAATTCTTGGTTGCATAGAGAAAGCTTACAGAATCAACTCACGAGTAGCTAAACAAAGGAACTTATCCAGAGATGTTGTTGTCTACTTTACTGATAAAAGGTTGAGAGATGACATCTTACAAAGGTCCTACTCTGCCAGAGTGCAAGTAGAAGGTGAACAAATTAATATTTTTAAAGAATTACCATCGAAGGTTTTAAAGAAAAGGAAAGAATTTGTTTTCTTAACTAAAGAATTGAAGAAAAGTAATATCCCATTTAGATGGGACTTACCAGCCGGTATAATTTTTAGATATTACGGAGTGAGATATTGCTTGAATACTATTGAAAAAGCGGAACATTTTTATAAAAATATTTTTAAGGGAGCTTCGAAAGACCTTAAGAATAAGAAACAAGAAAGAGAGCTTGTAAAAGGTAAACAGAAGGATGAGACTCAAAGAATGAATCAAAGAATGTCAAAAGAACAAGGAGCGCAATCTGGTTTCTTGGAGGATCTTACTATGGACTTCTCAGATGGGAAAATAGACCACATCAGTGAATCTAATTTAGGAGCACCGGACCTTGAACTGCTGGAGCAAGATTCAAGAAATACTATTATTCAAGATGACCAGCAGCAGAGGTCCAATGCTCCGCAAGAAAAGGATGGTGATATCGAACAGCAGGAACCAGATTCTAACGAGGAAATTCGAGAGGTAACTAATGAGTGTCGTAAAGTTCTTTATCAGATGCAGCTGTTATCAGAAAGCTTGGACAATCTTGGATACCGGTTATAAAATTCCTAAAGTTTAAATGGATTTGGATTTATGGATTATAAAGTCTTCATCCTGACTTGGAGTTTTTTCTTTTTTATTCTGAATTGGATTTAACATTTTGAGCAAGTTTAACAGAGGGCTGCAATGGTAGCAGCGTTCTGTGATTATCCGATTATAGTTTTTTTTTGGAACTAGCAGCGTCCTGTGATTATCCTATCATAGTTTTTTTTGGAACTTATAATCTAAGAGGAAGGAATGGAAATGAAAATATCTCACAACCAGAAGGAGTGAATAATAATGGGTGGCAGGATTTGAAATAGTTGTTATAATAACATCTGGGAATGCAGCTGATAGGACTTTTTTTTTCTTTTTGATTTTTTTGTCATTAAGGTTTGGCGGAGCTGCATTGGGGTTTTTTTTTTTATGCTGTAATAGAATACGTTAGTTTGAATGTTTCTACCTGGAGGAGTGAATATCTTCGTGGTTGGATGATATCTATATAGTAGCAGTGTTTTGTGATTACCCTATCATGGTTTTTTTTTGGAAATTATTATCTAAGAGGAAAGAATGGAAATGAAAACGTCTTACAACCAAGAATGGATAACAAAGGGTGGCAGGATTTGAAACAGTTTTTACAAGAACATTTGGATGCAGTCTCAAGGATTTTTATTTCCTTTTTTTTTCTTATTCTTTTGTTAAGGCTTGGTGGAGCTGCATTGGGGTTTTTTTTTTTTTTTTTTTGCTGAAATAGAACACGTTAGCTTGAATGATTCTACCTACAGGAGTGAACATCTTCTTGGTTGGATGTTATTCATATAAAGTCACACGGGGGGTTTATATGGAATGTTTTGTTTTACTGATGGGGGCAGACAGAAGATGAAGAGTATCGCAATTGGATATAGGTGAAGAAAGAAGAATTAACTTCAATCAGGAAGAAGAGAAGACTGTAACTCGAGTTATGGAAAATTATAACAATATATGTATGATTATATTATATTGTATGTTTTTTCCCTGAAGGGGGGATTTTTGTGTTTTTGAATTAGGGGGAGTAGTTCGGATTAAACTAGCTGGTATTATCTAATATGAATAAGTAAGGTATAGAACTTTGGAGTGATCGAGTATGGTATAGGATTAGTAATGTTAGTAATGTTTTTTTTACTTTATTTTATTTTATTTTTTCTTTTTGTTTCTAAATTGGCTTAAATATCATAATGGCTATTTTTTTTTTGGTGCCTTCTTTTATTATAATATTGTTAATTTTAGACAGATATTTATGTCTATGGGTTTCTCTTTGCATTATTTCATTTTTTTTTTATTTTATCTTTTTTTTTTTTTTTTTAATTTTAATTCTTTTCTTTCTCTTTTTTCTCTTCCTCTCAACTTAGATCAGAATAGAATTGAGTATATAATAGTATTTGTTTTTCTGGCTGTTAAAAATTTTCGTTGTTGTTTTTCTTTTTAAGAAATGTGTAGTGGAAGTCAGGGGTGGGATGGGGAGGGAGGGGTTGGGGTTGGGGGGAGGTTGGAGGGGATGGGAGGGGGGGTGGGGGCAGGGGTGAAAAAAGGGGGAAAATTTTTTATTGTAAAACTTTTTCAATTAAAAAAAAAAAAGAAGAAGTTGTGGGTGGCTTCATCACTGGAGGCTTTTAAGAAGAGACTGGACAGCCATTTCTCAACAATGGTTTAGGGCAGGGGTCAGCAACTCACAGCTCTGGAGCCGCATGTGGCTCTTTTCATCCCTCTGCTGTGGCTCCCTGTTGTTGGTCGGCTCCACAATTGATAGGGCTTTTAGTTAGGATAGGTAGAGAAAAAAGGATGCCGCGCTAGGAAGAGACTCTATGGTGGGGGAACTGGACTTCTGGTCAGCAGAGGAAAAAGGACGCCGCATTAGGAGGAGTCTCTATGGTGGGGACACTGGACTTCCAGTCGGCTCCAGAATTGAATGGGGGGGCTTCCGGTTAGAAACTTTGTGGCTCTTTGAGTGTTTAAGGTTGCCAACCCCTGGGTTAGGGTCTCCTGCATGAGTAGAAGACCTCCAAGGACCCTTCCAACTCTGTTATTCTGTTGTTAACCAAAGTAAGCTGAAAAGAGGGAGACGAATCAAGGCTAAATACTGCTAAATACAGAGCAAGACCACCGACTGCTTCAACAGGGAGTCCTCATTTTATGAACGGTCACTTAGTGACAATTCAAAGTTACAACTCTGCCCCCCCCAAAAGAAAAATTATTTACGACTCAGTTCCAGAGTTGTGACATCTGGACATATCCTTGCAGTCACATGATAGCACTTTGGGCACTTGGCAATCAGCTGACTTGTACAGACAGCTGTAGCATGGCATGATCATATGACTGGAATTGACGGTTTTTGACAGTTTCCTGCATTTTTGGAGGTTTTTTTGGCAAAAAACACAGCACATGGATTAATTTAAGTATCATGGCGTTTGCTTAATGGCTGCCATGTTCACTTAACAACTGCTGCACAAAAAGTAATAAAATCAGATCTGGTCCCATGGGCACCTCGATGTACGACCATCCTGACTTAAGTCATAAAATCAGATATGGTCCCATGGGTGCCTCGATGTATGACCATCCTGATTTAAGTCATAAAATCAGATCTGGTCCCATGGGTGCCTTGATGTATGACCATCCTGACTTAAGTCATAAAATCAGATCTGGTCCCATGGGTGCCTCGATGTACGACCATCCTGATTTACAGAAACTCCAGGTTCCATTATGGTGGTAAATACAGGACTATTTCTACCAGCAGTTCTCCTGTTTTTGAGCCCTGCAAACAGTTTCGGCCATGAACATGCCACAAATTAAACACACACAACAGGACTTCAAGGATCACCTTCCCCACTGAGCCATGACCTCTCCTGTCCTTGTCAAGGAAAGGACTACAAACAACTTCTAAAAAAGAATAAACAAGGAAACAGAGGAAGGAAATGTCCTTTCGGCTGAACAGGATTCAGACAGAAGCCGAGATGGGGAATCGTTAACTAAGCAGAGATTTAGAAATAAGGGCACTGAGATGCCTTAAGCACATCTAAGAATAATGTGCAATAAAACAAACAAATAAAAAAAGATTTCGCAGCCTTTATTTTGTTGCGTCAGGCTGACCTAGGAGTGAGTGAAAAATCTAAGCCAGGTCTTAATGTCAGCAAGCACAAAGTGAATTAAATTTCAGCTTAGAAGAGGCTTCACAGGAAACTGAAAAGGAACGATATCAAGCGAGGCACTACGGCTATTGGTTTTTCTAAAGTTTTTATGGATTATGGATTACAAATGCTCAAGATGGAATAATAAATGGAGCAACCGCTCCTCAAAAGAGAAGACGGAAAATTTTAAAAATCTTAAAAATTAAAACAAGATACAATTTGCCTATATTTCTTTTCTTATTAAAAAAGGGACATAAGTAATTTATACAAATATGGGGAAAGAATCTATTTCAGCAGGAGCAAAGAAAAAAAATTTAATTGTATATTCATCCCCAGTTAAAACCAGAACTCTTACTGACTGACACTCACAGTAGATTTGGTGGTGGTGGTGATTAATTTAGCTGGTGCCGATACTTTTGGGTCCTGGGAATTTATGCCCCAAATGAGGATAAAATACTGTTCTGTAAATGATTTATGGGGAGATTAATAAGTTTTTCCTGAGAAAATTGGTGTTTGGAGGGGGTTAGAGTGATCTCCCCTCAACTGGACAGAGCTTTTGAGAAAAAAAGGTTAAAAATTGCTCAAGATAAATCACCCATTTTTTTTTAATTTAATGGACAATTTAGGGCTATTTGATATATGGAGAGAGAGAAATGGCTTGAATTGCCTGCGAGTACACACATTCTTAAGAAAGACCTAGTTCTTGTTTAAGAACAGATATGATTGGATTTCAAAGAACTTGGCTTCTGAGGTTTCCAAAGTAGAGAGATTACAAAGGACTTTTTCAGATCATAATCCTGTGAGTCTGGTTTATAAAAGGAAAACTAGTTCTTTCACATGGTGACTACATGAAATGCAACAGAAAGAAGTAATAGTGGAGGACTGTAAAAAGAAATTTGAAAGAATTTCTTTGAATAAAAATTTAGATAAAGGCCCTGGCTTAAGTGCCATTGGGAATGGGCGTTTGAAGTTTTTATTAGAGATTATTTTATACAATATATCAGTGTGCTCCAAAAGAAGAGACAAGAGAAAATCCAAGCTATTTCGGAGGAGATAAAGGGGGGGAAAAAGAAATTCACAAAGAAGGATAAGCATTTCTCAACAGATTAAGCTATTACAATGACAGTTATCTATAACACAAAGAAAAACAGAAGTAAATATGAAGTATGTGAAACAAAGGATTTTGAGTGTTCAAATAAACCAGGGAAGTGGCTGGCATTTAAATTTACGAAAGGAAAGAAGATTCTCTATTAAAGGAAATGAGGCCATGAGAAAAGCATTTTATCAATATTATTTTAACTTGCACAAAGGAAGTGACATCACTTTAGAAAATATAGATGAATATCTAAAGAAACACAAGTTCCTGGGAATTCTGAGACAAATTATGAATGGACTTATTAAAATAAAGGAAGTTTCTGAAGCTATATAAAAGTTTAAACTGGGAAAGCTCCTGGTCCAGATGGATTATTAGGTTTTATTACAAATGGTATGAGGATGAACTTTTACAAATAGAAATTACCGCAAACTAAGATAGGAAGCCTCCAGAGAGTTGAAAAGAGGCCAATATAGTACTAATACCTAAAAAGGGTCAAGATTTGACCTTAACAAGAAATTATAGATCAATATTGTTATTTACTATATTAATGAAGTAGTATGTAAGTCTAAGTGCTATCGCTAATCATTACAAGTTATTCACCACAATTCTAATTGATAAACTGAAAATTTATATTTCAAAAATGTATTCATGCGGATCAATATGGATTTTTATCTAAAGGACACCACTAGAAATGTGTTGGCCTTTTTGGAATATTTGAAGCAACATCACAATGAAAAACAAGCTGCATTGATTTTCTTAGATGCAGAGAAGGCCTTTGACCATTCGAACGGGGCTTTGCTGTTCAAGATTTTGGAAGATATGAATTTCGGAGAATATTTTATAAAATGGGTAAAACTGATTTATGCTTCACAGAAAACACAAATAATTGTTATTTATTTATTATTTATTATTTGTTTAGATTTGTATACCGCCCTTCTCCTTGCGGACTCAGGGCGGTGGACAGCCAAATAAAAACAGTACATAAAAGTTAAAAAAAAATTTTAAAAATCCATATAACTTTGGCTAAAATTAAAACCATTAAATATTTAAAATACACAACCCTACGATACAAGATCTTAAAAATTCAACGGGGGTCAGGCTAGACCAGCGAGCTGAAAGAGATGAGTTTTTAGGGCCCGACGAAAAGTCCGGAGGTCAGCAATTGTTCTCAGTTCTGGAGGAAGATTGTTCCAGAGGGTAGGGGCTGCCACAGAGAAGGCCCTCCCCCTGGGGGTCGCCAGCCGACATTGTCTGGCTGACGGCACCCTGAGGAGACCCTCTCTGTGGGAGCGCACCGGCTGGTGGGAGGCTATTGGTGGCAGAAGGCGGTCCCGTAAGTACCCTGGTCCTAAGCCATGGAGCGCTTTAAAGGTGATCACCAACACCTTGAAACGCACCCGGAAGTCCACCGGCAACCAATGCAGCTCGCGCAGGAGAGGTGTCACATGGGAGCGTCCCGTCGCTCCCATAATCCCCCGCGCGGCCGCATTCTGAACCAGTTGGAGCCTCCGGGTGCACCCCAAGGGGAGCCCCATGTAGAGAGCATTGCAGTAGTCCAGGCGAGAGGTGACGAGTGCCTGAGTAACTGTGCATAGGGAGTCCCGATCTAGAAAGGGCCGCAACTGGCGTATCAGGCGAACCTGATAGAAAGCTCCCCTGGCCACAGCTGTCGTGTGATCCTCCAAAGACAGCCGTGGGTCCAGGAGGATGCCCAAGTTGCGCATCCTTTCCGTGGGGGCCAATGATTCGCCCCCAATAACCAGCGATGGTGTCAGCTGGCTATATCGGGACGCCGGCAGCCACAGCCACTCGGTCTTGGAGGGGTTGAGTCGAAGCCTGTTTCTCCCCATCCAGGCCCACACGGCTTCAAGGCACTGGGACATCACTTCCACGGCATCGTTGGGGTGGTCTGGGGTGGAAATGTACAGCTGCGTATCATCAGCGTACTGGTGGAACTCCACCCCAAAACCACGGATGATCTCACCCAGCGGCTTTACATAAATGTTGAACAGGAGGGGCGAGAGGACCGATCCCTGCGGCACCCCACACACTAGGCGCCTCGGGGTCGACCGCTGCCCCCGTCAACACAGATTGCGACCGGTCGGAGAGGTAGGAGGAGAACCACCGTAAAACGGTGCCTCCCACCCCCAGTCCCTCCAACCGGCGCAACATGATACCATGGTCGATGGTATCAAAAGCCGCTGAGAGGTCTAATAACACCAGGATAGAGGAATAACCCCTACCCCGGGCCCGCCAGAGATCATCCACCAACGCGACCAATGCTGTTTCGGTGCTGTATCCAGACCTGAAGCCGGACTGGAGCGGGTCTAAATAGACAGCTTCATCCAGGTACCGAGGGAGCTGCCATGCAACCACTCTCTCAACAACCTTCGCTAAAAAGGGAAGGTTGGAGACTGGACGGTAATTAGCCAAAATAGCCGGGTCCAGGGAGGGCTTCTTGAGGAGGGGCCTCACCACCGCCTCCTTCAAGGCGGCCGGTAGGGCACCCTCACTCAAAGAAGCATTTATAATCTCCTGGGACCGGCCCCTGCTGCCCTGGGCCAGACCACACCTACCCAGTCGGCCACAATACCAGGCCCTGCCCTAGCTCTCCAAGGGCAAACAAACTCCTGATGCGGCCAAGGACAGAATCCAGTTTGACATCCCTGGTCTAGAGCATAGGTCTCCAACCTTGGCAACTTTAAGACTTGTGGACTCCTAGAGAGGCTCTGGACAGTAAAAAAATATCACTTCCTGTCCCACCGGGAGTTGGGAAATGGGCCGTTTCAGGCCTCCGGAGAGCCTCCGAGGGAGTGGGGAAGGCTGTTTTTGCCCTCCCCAGATGCATAGAGAGGATCTAGAGCCAGGTGAGAAAGAAAAACAGGCCTACCTGGCCATCGTGTGCCAGGAGTGGGGGAAAGGGGGGTTGCGTGCACATGTGAAGGGCGGGGTACATAGAATTTTGGTGTGGGCACACGCATGCACGAACCTCCCCCCCTCCCCCCTCCTGGCAGGCGATGGCAAAAAGGTTAGCCATCACTGTTCTAGAATGTATAAAGGTCCTTCAAATGTACACTGGAAATGTGAACAGCAAGAGAGGAAGTTTTATCGTGGTTGATGGAAGTGTTAAAAAAACCAGAAAGTTCAAATATGTACATGAATGATTTTAAAGATTAATAAACAATTGAAATCAGAGGCTTTTCTCAGGGGACTGATGGATAATGAGTTGGAAAAAAGTCATGGGACAATACCTGCAGCGAGATTAAAGATGGAAAGATTCAGCATTATCCACGATGGAAGAATGCTTGATGAAAATGATATGAAAAATTGATATATATATATTTTTTACTCAAGAGAAAAGGCAATATCAACATTCATTGTTGACTGGAAACCCCTTACAAATAGTACAGTGTTTTGGGCTTTTTAAAGAAATATAATTTAAAAAAGTAATTATAAGACTCCTTCCCATGGGAAAATGCCGTTGTTTTGAATTCTTTGAAAGCAAAACATAAAACGAGGGGAAAGAACCGGAAGATTACAATTAAAGGAAAAGAACATTTAATCTGATTTACTAATACAGAATGGAGCAAAATAATTCAACATTAGATAATATTTGTGAATCATGGACCCAGAAGCTAATTTTAAGAAGGCCTGACATTATATATAGACTGTCTTTAAAAGATGTTACACTGAACCAGCTAATTTCTTAATAATTGAAAGAGATACACAAATAAAAAACCTGGATAATTCTCCTACTGGATTTACAAAACAGGCTGTTAAAACTCTGAAGAATTTATGAGAACAAAGAAAAAATGAAAGGAATTCTAGGATATTATTCAAAGAGATTAAAGAGCAAGATTGTTAAAAGAAAAGGAAGACATATAAAGTTGGTTTATTTGATCAAGGTTAAAACAGACATTACCTCTTAATGGACTTTTGCTGACCAGACTTTAAGGATTTGTTTATAGATAAGAGATAAGATATGAGAAGAAATAATTTGCTAAATCTTAAAAGAAGGTGATAAGCCACTGAAATTATTTATTCTCGATATGATGGAGAAGTCATTTTTTGTATATTTCTTTTCTTTACTGTGTCATTTTCTTCTTTTCTATTTTCTTTCCTATTTTTTCTTTCCAGCAACTTCCATAATTTTTCCAATTCTTTTTCATTTCTTTTTAATTGTAATGCTTAATAAAATTACTGCAAAACGTCCCGTCACTGCTCGATGTTGGGCTTGACAGAGTTTATCTCTCATCTATTTTAGCTCCAGCTTTGCAGCCAGACAAGCAGTGTCAGGAACAATTAAAGCAACCTGCAATAAATGACACTCTACAGGCAAGGACATCCCAGGGACAGGGTGACCATCGGAGGGGGTCCCAAACCCACTGACCTGCAAAGGCTCGGGCCTCATCTGTTGGAACGGCTCGCAGGTGACGCAGGTCGCTTTTGTTCCCCACGAGCATAATGACGATGTTGCTGTCCGCGTGATCCCGCAGCTCCTTCAACCACCGTTCCACGTTTTCATAGGTCAGGTGCTTGGCAATGTCGTAAACCAGTAAGGCCCCCACGGCACCACGGTAGTAGCTGGAGGCACAAAGCACAACACTGATTATCCGTCGTTTACGTTTCTAGGTCCCCCCGCTCATTGACAAATCTGGATGGCTTAGGAGGATAGAAACAAATGCTATATTAGAGCTGCAGTGGGGCAGTGGTTAGAATGCTATATGGAAGGCTACTTCTGCGGACTGTGGGCTGTCAGCAGCTGGGCAGTTCGATCCTGACCAGCTCAAGACCGACTCAGCCTTCCATCCTTCTGAGGTGGGTTAAAAGGAGGACCCAGATTGTTGGGGGCAAGAGGCTGACTCTGTAAACCGCATAGAGAGGGCTGTAAAAGCACTGTGAAGCGGTATATAAGTCTAAGTGCTATTGGGAAAGAAGGGAGGGAGGGGAGGAGCTGTGATGGCGTAGTGGTTAGAATTAAGTATTACAGGCTAATTCTGCTGACTGCCAGGAGTTCCTTGACTGGCTCAAGGTTGACTCAGCCTTCCATCCTTCCGAGGTCGATAAAATGAGGACCCAAAGTGTTGAGGGCAAGAGGCTGACTCTGTAAACCGAGGGCTGTAAAAGCACTGCGAAGCAGTATATAACTTTAAGTGCTACGGCTATAGTGGTAGTCCTTGACTTTTGACAATTGGACCCAAAATTTCCATGGCTAAATAAGGTGATTGTTAAATGAGGAATGTCTGATTTTATGACCCTTTTTTGCCAAGGTTAAGAGAATCACTGCAGTCGTTAAGTGAATCCCACAGTCGTTAAACAAATCTGGCTTTCCCCATTGACAGCTTGTCAGAAGCCAGCTGGGAAGGTTGCAAATGGTGATCAGGCGACCAGGGGGATTAACATATGGTTAACATATAGTGCTTGATAAGCACCCAAATTTTTATGACATGACCACAGGGACGCTGAGTGCAAAGATCGGTTGCAATTCACTTGTTATAGTGCCGTTAGAACTTCAAACAGTTGTTAAACAAATGGTTCTAAGTCGAGGACTACTTGGATATTAAAATGAGGAGAGGGAAAAAAAACCTCACCCTATGCACCTTCCATAGTGGAAATCTGTAGACTACAAATTCAATCTCAACAACTAAAGGGCCAAGAGCTCATTCTTTGACAAACATTTGTCAAAGAATGACTTGCCCATTACTGGATTCACACATTACACTGGGACAGGGAGCCAAAGAAGTAGTTTCAGAGTAGATAGCAATAGCAGTTAGACTTGTATACCGCTTTACACTGTTTTACAGCCCTCTCTAAGCGGTTTTACAGAGTCAGCATATTCTCCCCAACAATCTGGGTCCTCCTTTTACTGACCCTGGAAGGATGGAAAGCTGAGTCAACCTTGATATAGACCCCACCTTTTTTAAAAAAAAAAAATTGGTTGAGGTTGAAATATTTCAAGAATAAAATGTATACCTAAAACCTTATAGATGCACCTGCTCTTTCACTTAAGAGAGTCAGCCTGGTGCGGTGATCATGGTGAAGAACTACAAACCAAGCTTCCGGTGGCGCCTTCCTCGTCGGCAGCGGGCTCTTTCATGCCCGCCGGCGTCTCGCTGCGTATAGAGCCGCCTCACAGCTGGCAGGCGGCTCGAACAACCTGCTCCTCAGCGGGAGGAGCAGGTAGAGCTTCTGGGGGTGAGGCTGGGCCCCCTGAGTCGCCCCAGGATTGTCTCGTTTGTCCTGGGGAGGGCTCAGAAGGATGGCCCCCTCTATACCTCCAGAGAGGCTCCGCGACGAGACTGTCCTCCGCTAGTTAGTTAACTAGCGGAGCCAGACGCTGGAAGCAACACCACAGCGTCTATGGAGCAAGCCGAAAAAGAAAGAAGCAAAGATGAAGCAAGTATGGATTTTTTTTTTTTTACTAATTTTTTATTGAAGAGGAATGAGAGGAGGGGGGAAGGAGAGGAAGAGAAGTGAAAGTTTCTAAAAAAGTTTTTTTAAGATGGCGACTGATCTTAATTGGAAAAAATGCCAGAGTGATTGAAAATGGAGGCTTTGAAATGAATACTTTGCTATGGGAGAGTCACTTAAAGTAAGAAGAAAAAAAAATTTTTTTTCCCTTTTTTCTGGATATTTTTCTTTAAAACAAGGATTAAAGTAAAGTATGGCAAAGTGAAGTAAAGCATAGTAAAGCCATTCAAAGTAAAATAAAGATGACTAAAGGAAGGGGGGGCTCCCCCTTGAGCCAGCTGAAGAGCAAAGCTGAGATGGTGCAATTGTCTGGATTGGCAGAAGGGGACTTAAAAGAACTTATAACAACTTCTTTATCGAGTGTAGTTGACAAAATTAAAAACTCACAGAAGAATCTTGTGGATTTGACTGTTGGAAAGCATGACCAATTAAGTCAAACTATTGTTAAAGTAATTTCAGATCTTTCAAATGTGGTGATTGAAATGGAGGAGAAAGTAACTGAAATTAGCAGTAAATTTGGCTCCCAGATTCAAGAAATACAAGAAAGGTTTGTGAAAGCTGAGATTTGTAATCAGACTATACAGAATGATATTATCATGCTTCAAATTAAAACTATGGCCTCAGCAATCAGAGTAAGAGGTATTAAAGAAAACCAGAGAGATTTAAAAGCAACCATTGCAAAGGTTTTTGCTGAACTACTAGAGCTTGAGGATGAGATAATTCTTGGTTGTATAGAGAAAGTTTACAGAGTCAACTCACGAGTAGCTAAACAAAGGAATTTATCCAGAGATGTTGTTGTTTACTTTACTGATAAAAGGTTGAGAGATGACATCTTACAAAGGTCCTATTCTGCCAGAGCGCAAGTAGAAGGTGAACAAATTAATATCTTTAAAGAGTTACCACCGAAGGTTCTAAAGAAAAGGAAAGAATTTGCTTTCTTAACTAAAGAATTGAAGGAAAGTAATATCCCATTTAGATGGGATTTACCAGTTGGCATAATTTTTAGATATTATGGCGTGAGATATTGTCTGAATACTATTGAGAAAGCGGAACATTTTTATAAAAATATTTTTAAGGGAGCTTCGGAAGACCTCAAGAAGAAGAAACAAGAAAGAGAGTTCGTAAAAGGTAAACAGAAGGATGAGACTCCAAGAATGAATCAAAGAATGTTAAAAGCACAAGGAGTGCAATCTGGTTTCTCTGAGGATCTTATTATGGACCACACCAGTGAACCTAGACTAGGAGCACCGGACCTTGTACTGCTGGAGCAAGATTTAAAAAATACTATAATTCAAGATGATCAGCAGCAGAGGTCCAACGCTCCGCAAGAAAAGGATGGTGATATCGAGCAGCAGGAACCAGATTTTAACGAGGAAATTCGAGAGCTAACTAACGAGTGTCGTAGAGTCCTTCATCAGATGCAGCTGTTATCAGAAAGCTTGGATAATTGTGAAAATTGGTTATAAACTTTCTAAAGTTTATATGGATTTGGATTTAAGGATTATAAAGTCTTCATCCTGATTTGGAGTTTCTTTTTCTTATTTTTGAATTGGATTTAACATCTTGAGCAAGCTTAACAGAGGGCTGCAATGGTAGCAGCGTTCTGTGATTATCCTACCATAGTTTTTTTTTGGAACTTATCATCCAGGAGGAAAGAATGGAAAGGAGAATATCTAACAACCAGAAGGAGTGAAAGGGTGGCAGGTTTTGAAACAACTTTATGAGAACATTTGGGTATGCAGTTGCTAGGATTTTCTTCTTTTTTTGATTCTTTCTGTCATTAAGGTTTGGCGGAGCTGCATTGGGTTTCTTTTTGTCGTAATAGAATACGCTAGTTTGAATGTTTCTACCTAGAGGAATGAATATCTTCGTGGTTGGATGCTATCTATATAGTAGTAGCGTTTTGTGATTACCCTATCATAGTTTTTTTTTTGGAATTTATCATCCAAGAGCAAAGAATGGAAATGAAAATGTCTTACAACCAAGAGTGAATGACAAAGGGTGGCAGGATTTGAAACAGTTTTTATAAGAACATCTGGGAATGCAGTCTATAGGATTTTTTTTCTTTTTTCTTGATTTTTTTGTTTCTAAGGAGCTGCATTGGGTTTTTTCTCGTTGAAATAGAACACGTTTGTTTGAATGATTCTACCTAGAGGAGTGATTATCTTCTTGGTTGGATGTTATCTATATAAAGTCACACGGGGGGTTCATGTGGAATGTTTTGTTTTACTGATGGGGGCAGATAGAAGATGAAGAGTATTGGAATTGGATACAGGTGAAGAAAGAAGACCTAACTTCAATCAGGAAGAAGAGAAGATTGTAATTCGAGTTATGGAAAATTATAACAATATAAGCATAATTATATTATATTATAATATACTTTATTTTTTTTTTCTTTGAAGGGGGGATTTCTGGGCTTTTGAATTAGGGGGAGTAGTTCGGATTAAAATATGTGGCATTATTTAATATGAACAAGTAAGTTATATAATTTTGGAGTGATTGAGTATGGTATATGATTAGTAATGTTAGTAATGTTTCTTTCATTTTTATTTTTCTCTGTTTTTAAATTGTGTTAAATATTATAATGGTTATTTTTTCTGGTGTTTTTTTTATTACAATACTGTTAAGCTTAGACAAATATTTATGTTTATGGGTCTTTCTTTGTACTACTTTATTTTATTTTTTTTTATTTTTTTATTTTTTTTATTTTTTTTTTAATTTTTTTCTTTCTTTCCTCTTCCTCTTAACTTAGAACTGAATATATAATAGTATTTGTTTTCTTTGTTGTTATAAATTCTTGTTGTTTTTCTTTCTTAAGAATGTGTAGCGGAAGTCAGGGGTGGGTGGGAGAGGGAGGGGGTGGGGTTGGGGGGAGGTTGGGGGGCATGAGAGGGAGGGGGAGGGCGTAGGGGTGAAAAAAGGGGGAAAAATTTTTTATTGTAAAACTTTTTCAATAAAAAAAAAAAAAAAAAGAACTACAAACCAAGAGACTGTGAGTTCTAGTACTCCCTTGGACCGGAAAGCTGGCCATGTAACTTTGGGCCAGACACTCTCCCTCGCTCTCAGTCCAATCTACCTCACAGGGCAATAGTTGTGTGGAGACAATATGAGGTGGCAACAGTACATTGAATGCCGAGTTGTGCAGAATGAAGGTGGGAAATATATTAAACAAATAAATAAATTCTCTGTGTCCTTCCTTCTGAAGTAATCCTTGGTCCCACTCACAAAGGGCGGGCAATTTTCCACTTGTGAAAGAAAACCTGAGGGCCCTTTCAAATTGATGAGATGCTGAACAGCGTTACGTTCAACCATCGTTTATTTTAACTGTGATGTGTTAAATTACAACACACTGAACTTATGCCGATGAAACCACACTGCACCTGAGTGTAATGAAGAAACTTTATTTATTTTATTTATTTATTTTATTTTATTGGTTCGATTTATATGCCGCCCTTCTCCGGAGACTCAGGGTGGCTTACAATGCGTTAAGCAATAGCCTTCATACTTCTGTATATACCTGGTTAGTAGGGCTTTTGGGCCCCCCCTAAACGGTGTTCTTTTTAATACAAAGTCAGCTTATTGCCGCCACAATCCGGGTCCTCATTTTACCTACCTCGAAAGGATGGAAGGCTGAGTCAACCTTGAGCCTGGTGAGATTCGAACTTGCAGTAATTGCAGGCAGCTGGCAGCTAAGTGCTATTTAACAGCGCTTTAGACCACTGCTCCACCAGGCTCCTTAATAGGTAAGATGCAACTGATCCTCAGCAGATGAAAACCCACTAACTAGTACAGAGTTTAATATCTGGGAGCCTCAAGCTAGTTCTGTCATGATGTGCTTTTTTGTTAACAAATCTAATTAACAAGGATTCATGACTTCAATGGCATGAACTGTATCACATCATTCCTGATTTCTTTACAAATAGAAGAGTCTTAAAAAGCTTTTCTAAAAAGCACTTAACGAGGGTCCAGGAGCAGAGAGTTTCACACCCATGGAAAGGGGAGCGGACACTGTGTGATTTAGTTTTAAATTAAGGCTGCACAATTTTTTGACCAAGAAAGTAAACAGGAATAACTAAATTTGATTTCATGTTATATTTAAATTTACCCTGCATTTAAGCCACCGTTCCCCAGCCTTTCTGGTTTGGTGGACTGGTGGAAGCAGTGACAACAGAGGAAGAGGGGATGGTTTCGCAGGTGCACACATCTTTCACAAATGCAAATTTGTGCATACGTGCAGTCACCCACCACTTCCCATGGCCTGGTTTCAAAAGGGCTAGGGACCCCTGATTTAAACCAAGTTAATATAGCTAATATGACTGTTCCCACTACATAATTTTCTTCCTCTTCTTCTTTTAACAACTGCATAATCCCTTGCGGGAGTCTGGGCTAGCAGAGAGTTTTAATGGCCGGATGCCCTTCCTGTCGCCAATGCGGAGTTTTGTGTCCTGCATTCTTTGGGGTCCGTAGCTAGGGCAGAACAAACGGATATATTCTCATTGTGCCCAGAAAGAGAAATATCTGCCTCTACCGAGAATCGAACTCATAGCCTCCTGATTGTGAGGTGAGAGCTCCACCTTTAGGCCGCCGCTGCACCACTCCACATAATTTTCTTCCTCTGCCATATTAAAAATAGATTTAGAAATTAAAAGTATTATTGTACAATTTCGGTTTTAATTAATCCAGAGGAAACTGTATAGAAAACAGGGTGGAGACATAATAAATACAAAGACAAGAGACATTTGGATGCTCAGTCTGGGCACGAAGGGAAGGGAACACTTACGCAGATGTGATGGCTCGGTATCGTTCCTGCCCAGCCGTGTCCCAGATCTGAGCTTTGATGGTCTTGCCATCCACCTGGATGCTCCGGGTGGCAAACTCTACACCAATGGTGCTTTTGCTCTCCAGGTTGAACTCGTTACGCGTGAAGCGAGATAGGAGGTTGCTTTTTCCAACTCCGGAGTCCCCAATGAGAACCACTGGAAAGGTGAAACCGGAAGGTTATTGGAGAAAGAAAACTTGGAACAAAAAATAGAACGTTGTTATTCTACATGTCCGTGATGGTGAGCCTATGGCACACATGCCAGAAGTGGCACCCAAAGGCATCTCTCTGGGAACACCAGCCGTCACCCACTGCTCTTTTGGTCTTCGCGCACTGGGGAGTTCCGGAAACTGGAAGAGCAGCTCCCCGAGTGCATGTGCCTGCCGGGAAGTTTAGCTTCCGGCTTCTGGTGCGTACATGCATGCCAGCCAGCTGGTCTTTGTGTGTGCATGCGTGCCAGAAACCGGAAGGCCATGTGACCTGCGCACATGCACACTATGGAAACCGGAAGCTCAGCTGCTCTTTTGGTTTCCGGCACTCCCACACGCTCTCACTTGCTGCTGAAAAGGTTCACCAACACTGCTGTATGTCAACTGCGGCAAGAATTCTTGGGGGGGATGGGAGATAGAAAGGCCCATCAATTCTCCCAATGGAAGAAGGGGTGGAAAAAGTGATGGAATTGGCCGAGATGGCAAAAGTAATAGTTTTAATGAAAGAAAAATAAATATATGCCATTGTAACTTTGAACGGTAACTAAATGAACTGTTGCAAGTCAAGGATTATCTGTACTTATAAAGTAATAAATAAGTTCAGAAACGCTTTGCCTGGAAGCGAGGAAGAAAGCTGGCCTTTTGAAGCCGACTGCTGCTATGAACCTATGGGGTAGGGGCCTAGTTACGGGAGATCCAAAATAATCACAACCCACCAACAAGCCCTTCCTGAGAAAGTAAGCCTCTCACACATAAAAAGGGATCCATCGTGATAAGCAGCCCCAGCAGGAAAACAGCTTTTGGAGGGAGAGAAAAAAACACACCAAAGGTTATGAACATTCCCAGGAGGCCAAGCCAAAGCTGCACACAATTCGAAGGCCAGGTTAATTAAGTTTTTGTGGTTTCTCTGGAAAGCAATAAATCTGGGGAGCCATAGAAAGCGCCCAGCACGGGGGTCCCCCAAAAGCCAACCGGCCTGCTGAACATTCCCCACCGCCCTTTCCAGCAGCCGGCAGGGCACAATGCGCTGGCCTCAGCAACTCACAAGGACACAAGCCAGGGAGGAAATCCATTACCTCATTGGGTAATCAGCTGACTCATATTTACAGATCCAAACAGCTTAAAAACCACTGCATAGACGGAGGTTCTGCAAACACTTGGCAGACAAAGGATCGGGTGGGAAATGAAACCGGTCTCCGCAGGCTGGAAAGGTATTTTTTTCAGGGGCAGAAAAGATGGAATATTTTAAAAGGCTCTGCAACAAATGCATTTGGGGAAAGGGGGGGTGGAAATACAGGTAGTCTTCGACTTACGACCACTCGTTCAGCGACCAAAAGGTGCTTTTTCAGGAGGCAACTGGACTTCGTTTTTTCTTTTGGAGACATTTCAAAAGCCTGGATGACGGAGAATCTCTGCAGACGTTTAGCTAGCCAATTTGGGACCCTTTGAATGGTGTGGGAGGAGGAATGGAGTTCCAGAGGAAAAATTGCAGACTACAGGAACTATTTGCACTACTCAGGTGACCGTGAGGACACAGATGGACCTCCAAGGGCTTCAATGGCCCTCTAAAACAGTGTTTCTCAACCTTGGAAGCTTGAAGATGGGTGGACTTCAACTCCCAGAATCCCCCAGCCAGCAGTGCTGGCTGGGGGATTCTGGGAGTTGAAGTCCACCCATCTTCAAGCTTCCAAGGTTGAGAAACACTGCTCTAAAAGGATGCAAATGACCAGCAGTCTGCAAGGAGTATCAATCCTTCCCTTCCCCACCATCCAAGTCAGAACTGAAGAAGCTTCTGGATGAGAAGCGAAACATCTTCAAAAGAAAAAAAACAAGGAAGTCCACCTGCCTCCTTTAAAAGCACCTTTGGGACAACCGTGACTGGATGTCAGAGAATTTCTACAGACATTCAAAGTTACAACACTGAAACAGTGACTTATGGCGGCTTTTTCATACTTAAGACCCCTGCAGCATCCCCATGGTCGGGCGATCAAAATTCAGACAAAATTGGCAACTGATTCATATTTATGACGGTTGCAGTGTCCCCGGGGTCATGTGATCCCCTTTTGCAACTTTCTGACAAGCAAAGTCAAGGGGGTGGGGGTGGGGGCACCAGATTCACTTAACCTTGTTACTAACTTAACAACTGCAGTGATTCACTTAACAATTGTGGCAAGAAAGGTCACAAAATAGGGCAAAACTCTTTTTTTTTTCCCCTTGCTTGGGAACAGAAATGTTGGACTCAATTGTGACCGTAAGTTGAGGACCACTTGGGTGGATTGAGGAGAATGACAGGTCCGCTCTGCCCATCATACAACTTTCCAAACTTTGCCTGTGGCCTGCTCAAACACAACCGGAAGGCCAGAACAGGAAGTAGAAGTGATGCAAAGGCCTCCTCTCGGTGCCGTAATTCCCAAACATGTCAGAACACAACTCCCATCAGCCTGGGCCAAGAATGACGGGAGCCAGCGAGACAAGTTCAGCCAAGGGTAAAAGCAACAAGGAGGTCAAACTGAAGTGCCTCCAAACCCCTTCGGTAAAATAGTCCCTTCTCTGAATGATATTCCACAATTTGCACAATTTTTTAATTATTAATGTTATTTATTTATATCCCGCCTTTATTATTTTGACAAATAACTCAATGCGGCAAACGTTATCCCACACACCTTCCTCCTCCTATTTTCCCCAGAACAAACAACTTGTGAGATGGGGTGGGCTTAGAGAAAGGGACTGGCTTTTATGCCTAAGGTGGAACTAGAACTCACTGTCTCCGGGTGACTGGCCTAAAGACTCCCAGCTGGCTTTTATGCCTAAAGCGGAACTAGAATTCACTGTCTCCGGGTGACTGGCCTAAAGACTTCCAGCTGGCTTTTATGCCTAAAGCGGAACTAGAATTCACTGTCTCCAGGTGACTGGCCTAAAGACTTCCAGCTGGCTTTTATGCCTAAAGCGGAACTAGAATTCACTGTCTCCGGGTGACTGGCCTAAAGACTCCCAGCTGGCTTTTATGCCTAAAGCAGAACTAGAACTCGCTGTCTCCGGGTGACTGGCCCAAAGACTCCCAGCTGGCTTTTATGCCTAAGGCGGAACTAGAACTCGCTGTCTCCGGGTGACTGGCCCAAAGACTCCCAGCTGGCTTTTATGCCTAAAGCGGAACTAGAATTCACTGTCTCCAGGTGACTGGCCCAAAGATTCCCAGCTGGCTTTTATGCCTAAGGCGGAACTAGAACTCGCTGTCTCCGGGTGACTGGCCCAAAGACTCCCAGCTGGCTTTTATGCCTAAGGCGGAACTAGAACTCGCTGTCTCCGGGTGACTGGTCCAAAGACTCCCAGCTGGCTTTTATGCCTAAAGCGGAACTAGAATTCACTGTCTCCGGGTGACTGGCCTAAAGACTCCCAGCTGGCTTTTATGCCTAAAGCAGAACTAGAACTCGCTGTCTCCGGGTGACTGGCCCAAAGACTCCCAGCTGGCTTTTATGCCTAAGGCGGAACTAGAACTCGCTGTCTCCGGGTGACTGGCCCAAAGACTCCCAGCTGGCTTTTATGCCTAAAGCGGAACTAGAATTCACTGTCTCCAGGTGACTGGCCCAAAGATTCCCAGCTGGCTTTTATGCCTAAGGCGGAACTAGAACTCGCTGTCTCCGGGTGACTGGCCCAAAGACTCCCAGCTGGCTTTTATGCCTAAAGCGGAACTAGAATTCACTGTCTCCGGGTGACTGGCCCAAAGATTCCCAGCTGGCTTTTATGCCTAAGGCGGAACTAGAACTCGCTGTCTCCGGGTGACTGGCCCAAAGACTCCCAGCTGGCTTTTATGCCTAAGGCGGAACTAGAACTCGCTGTCTCCGGGTGACTGGTCCAAAGACTCCCAGCTGGCTTTTATGCCTAAAGCGGAACTAGAATTCACTGTCTCCAGGTGACTGGCCCAAAGATTCCCAGCTGGCTTTTATGCCTAAGGCGGAACTAGAACTCGCTGTCTCCGCGTGATTGGCCCAAAGACTCCCAGCTGGCTTTTATGCCTAAGGCGGAACTAGAATTCACTGTCCCCAGGTGATTGGCCCAAAGACTGCCAGCTGGCTTTTATGCCTAAGGCGGAACTAGAACTCACTGGGTGATTGGCCCAAAGACTCCCAGCTGGCTTTTATGCCTCAGGCAGGACTAGAACTCAGGGTCTCCAACTTTCCAACCGGGTGCCTTAACTAGATGGGGAATGCGTTTCTGGAAAAGTTCTGGATGGATTTGAGGGACTACAGGGAGAAGCAGGATTTGCCCCTCGCCCCTGGAATCCAACTTTGTGCATTGGAATGCCAACTATGCCATGAAACTTAACTTGGACAATAGAATCCCAGGGAGTCAAATTCACAATAAAAAAGGATAGCTAATCTACTCTACAAGGACCATTCAGTTACTCCTGATATAAGAATAAAA
Organism: Masticophis lateralis; assembly: GCA_030761175.1. Taxonomy (NCBI): domain Eukaryota; kingdom Metazoa; phylum Chordata; class Lepidosauria; order Squamata; family Colubridae; genus Masticophis; species Masticophis lateralis. Next base: position 20,867,351 of record JAUDYJ010000012.1, on the reverse strand, counting down.
ATTGCCAGCCCAGTCTCCGTTCTCCGCAAAAATTAGTGTTCAGTAAAATCAGATGAGTGACCCCCAATCAGTCTCAAATAGGAAATCAAGCTCGTAAAGAAAATCTTGATCCTTTTAATTAGGATTTGTCAAAAAAAAATTGCCAAGAAAACTGCAGGAACCTGTCCAGAAAGTTTCAGAACATGATTGAATGAAGAGGAAAAAGGTGTATAATCAAAGATGAAAAAAGAAACATACATGAATAAGAATAAAAAGAAAAAATTAAACATGCAGAAAATAAAAAGAGAAAAAGAAGAAAAGATAATACAATAAAAAAAGAAAAGAAATATATAAAGAAGTAACTTCTCCCTTCATCATAGCATGTACAAACAATTTCAGAAGCTTATCATTTTCTCTGAAAATACAATAAAACATCTCTGCTTCCCATACATTCAGTTCAGGTCAGCAAAAGTCCATTGGTGGTTACCGGAAATAATATTTATATTTTACACTGGATCAAATAAGCCAACTTTATATTCCTTCCCCTTGGTTTTAACAATGTTAATCTTTAGTCTATTTAAATAATCTCTCAGAAGTTTATTTCTTTTCATGGTGTCTTTGTCCCTTCTCAGAAAATCCTTAAAAATTTCAACAAGTCTCTTCCAAATCCAAAATAAGAAAACATATCCAAGTCACTCTTCTGGTTTCTTATTTGTATATCCCTTATAATTACTAAGACATCACTTGGTTTCATTTGTATATCCAGTATAACATCTTTTTCCTTACCATTTTTGTAACCTGTCATTTTTAAATCCATATTCAAATCAGTCTGTCTTATCCAGTAAAACTTGTTTCTATTTTATGATCTCTTTTAAAACCAGTTAGTCTATGATAGCAGACAATCTTAAGAGTAACTTGAGTTTATTGTTCAGAAATGCCTTTGGGTTCATCCAAAATTAAAGTATTATGCTCCATTTTGTGATACTGAGGCAAATCTAAGTATTTTGAATTATAAACTTCAGTTTATTTCATCTTTCCTCTAGTGTCTAACCTTCTAAATTCCATCTTGTGTTCCCCCCCCCCCCCAAATAACAGCATTTTCCCCTGGGAAGGTTTCTTCTGATTATTTGAAATCCCTCTGGTCCCTTAACCCTTTTATAACTTTCTAAAATGAAGATTCTAATCATGTTTTTGATGTTTATTCTCCCTCATTTTTAAGTTACCCTTAATCTTGCACTTACAACTTCTTTCTTTAAGAATTGAAGAAGATTCACTCAAGGAATGTTGTAAAACATATTGATCCAAAAGTTCTCAATAAATATAAAAAGCAATTCAAAGGCAATTCAAAAAAGTGAGGCTCAGCTGAGCTTTTTTGTCCATACAGACGACATTGGGGCTGCAAGATTAGAAGGGATCCCTCGACTCCAAGCCATTCATGAGTTGATTGCAAAAATCTCCGTTCCTGCATTGTACTCAGGAGGACTGCATGTGGGCAACCTCACCATCTCTCCTTTTTCTGGAGAGATGAAGACAGCCAGAAGTCGCCTTCTGGTTGCCCATCTCTGCTGCTCCTTTGAGGATGTCCTGCTCATCCTGTCATCATCTAAAGCAGGGGTGTCAAACTCTATTTCATTGAGGGCAGCATCAGGTTTGTGTTTGACCTTAGGGGGCTGGGGTGGATGTGACCAGAGTGGGTGTGGCCAGCATGTCACTTGTGTTGGAGGGGGGGGGCAACTTTGGTGGCCCGAGTGTTCTGCCAGTGAAAACGGAGCTCGGGGGGGGGGCACATGTGGCCCTCGCGAGCTCCATTTTCTACTGGGACAGCCTTCTGCAACCCTCTGCCAGCGAAAATGGAGCTCACGAGAGCTGCACGCCACCCATGGTCCAGTCCTTCACTATTTCAAGCCCCTCTCCCTCAAGGCCAGATCTAAGCACCCCACAGGCCCTAAAAGAACCCGAAGTCAAAACAAATCAAATATTCCCAACGTTAATCAGGGAAAATCCAGTCTCAAAGAATAGCATGGCTGCAATGTGTTCTTAAAAATGCTACTAGCATATTCAGATGAAAGCTAATTAAGCTGACCTGAAATAAATGGTTTTCTGGGCGAGAGGGCAAATACGCAAGACCTAAATGTCTGCAAGCTATTTTTCTTAAGTGGATGGACATTAAAGCCTCCCCTATTTGCAAGGTAAATGTTGTACCCACAATACTTTGGGGCAGAAAATGCAGCCATTCGCTCAGACTACAAGGGATTTGTAGCACACTGAACAGAAGAACTAGGAGTGACGTGTTATCAGTGTTCCAATATCTAAGAGGTTTTTGTAAAGAGGGGGGGGCACCTGTCCTCCAAAAGTAGGGGTCTCCAACCTTGGCAACTTTAAGCCTGGAGGACTTCAACTCCCAGAATTCCCCAGCCAGCTGGGGAATTCTGGGAGTTGAAGTCCTCCAGGCTTAAAGTTGCCAAGGTTGGAGACCCCTGTTCCAAAGTACCTGAAAGCAGGATAAGTAGCAATGGATGGAAATTAATCAGGGAGAGAACCAACCTCGGAAGGATGGAAGGCTGAGTCAACCTTGAGCCGGTGAGAGTTGATCTGATCTGCTGAACTAGCAGTCAAGCTGAAGTAGCTGCAGTACAGCACTCTAACCACTGCACTACCTCGGCTCTTCCAAGTTGTGGGTGCTCCATCACTGGAGGCTTTTAAGAAGAGATTGGACAGCCAATAGGCTGGGGGGTTGGACTAGAAGACCTCTAAGGCCCCTTCCAACTCTGTGATTTTATGTTCTAAGTCAGATGTGATTTAATGTTTTAATGTGCAGGTGAAGGAGAAGCACTGGGGCGGGAAATGTCAGCGGCAGCACCGTGTAAGAGGCAGCACGTTCCAGAGAAGGTCCCAAGACAAGAGATTGCGCAGTCCTGAGCTGGATGGGAGAGAGAGGAAGGTTCGGGATAGCCATGCCCTAGAACCGTGATGGCGAACCTGTGGCACGCGGAGCCATATCGGTGGGCACACAAGCGTTGCCTTAGCTTAGCTCCAGTGCGCACGCGGGCACCAGCCAACTGATTTTTGAGCCTTCAGGGCCCACCGGAAGTTGGGAAACGGGCCATTTCCTGCCTCCAGAGGGCCTCAGGGGTGGGGTGGGGGGAGGCTGTTTTTGCCCTCCCCAGGCTCCAAGAAAGGTCCTGGAGCCTGGGGAGGGTGAAAAACAGGCCTATAGGGTCCACCTTGCCATCGCGTGCCAAAAGCAGTGGGAGTGTGGTGGGGTTGCATGTGCGGGGGGCAGGGGGCATTGAATTATGGGTATGGACACACATGTATGTGACCTTCCCATGTCCCCCCACTTTTGGCACGCAACGGCAAAAAGGTTAGCCATCACTGCCCTAGAATCTCCCTGTTTTAGGGTAGAAGGATATAGCATTATGTGTCTTTATGTCCCAAAGTGCTTTTTCAAGAGGCAACTGGACTTTCTGGTTTTTCTTTGAAGATGTTTTGCTTCTCATCCAAGAAGTTTCTTCAGAGCTGAAGGAAGTCCAGTTGCCTCTGGAAAAAGCACCTTTCGGACAAACAAGATCTGGATGACTGTGAATCTCCAGAGGTGTGTCTTTCTGCTTTATGTAAAGGTATCATCATCATTTTGGTTGTCAAATGACGACCATGAGCAATGATAATACAATGAAGGCTGTTCAACCCCCAACTCCTCTACAAAATCGGATGTTGCAAGTTTTCTACAGTTCTTTCGGTGTTAAACTCTTAATTCCCTGCTGCTCAGATATTAACACGTTTTTAATTGCTAAACTTTCACCTTGCATAAGATGCTGCATGATCGCAAATAAAAACAACCCATTTCTTACAGGGGAAAAAAAAAATCCTGCTTCTGTTACTCACCAAACAGATCTTGTTCGAGCAGAATTTTCAATCACCAACTGCGCTCTAGGGAAGGCTTTTAAAAAACATTAAACCAACACGTTACGAGTTAAAATTGTCGGTGTAAAGAACATGGGGGAAGACCCTGCATGATCCAACTGCCTTGTTCCTATGAAGTTCTTGATGACGGTTTCTAAAATGAATTCAAGTCTCCAAGCTGCCGTTAAAAAAGAAAAGCCCGATTTGCAAAATCTTTGGATTTGTTTCCAGTGCAAATATCAGCAAAGCAAGATTAATGCAGAAGGACTCAACCGGCAGCCCAATTGAAGCTGACAAACAGCACTTCTGGCCACTAATAGCCTGATCAAAGGGACCTCCCAAACGACGCTGTGTAATTTACTCCTAATGAAAAATAAAGACAGAATTAAGTTTCAAGCGACTTGTCTCTAATTCTAATATCGCCTCCCTGATGCTATCTGGCAATGTTGGTGGTGACAAGGCTGTTTTTTTGTTGCCTACCTAGATGTAGGTAACTGATGGTGTCACTTGGATCTACCTGCAATCCAAGATCCAGTTCCTTTGCCAAAAATCCCTTACAAGAAAATCACTATGATGTAATGTGTTTTTTTTTCTTCTGTTCAATTACTGTATGTCTCTTTCTGAGAGGCTGCCTAGACTGCCGTTTTCTTGGCAAGCTTTTTCAGAAGTGATTTGCCATTGCCTCCTTCCTAGGGCTGAGAGAAAATGACTGGCCCAAGATTCCTCGGTTGGCTTTGTAATTAAGGTGGCATTTGAACTCATGGCCTCTCTGTTTCTAGTCTGATGCCTTCACCACTGCAGCAAACTGACTCTGTGATGTACCTACAGTTTTTAAAACTGTATCTGCCGCCCAACTAGAAAACAGATTTGAATGCTGCCTCAAAGACCCAAATAATTAAATTATTAGGCAATTAAAGAGTCCTGAATTGTCAAGGTCAGGGGAAATATCTGCAAGGCTGAGCAGATCTTTTGGGGGGCTATGGAGTAGAATGGGGAAACAAATCTATTTGTGAAATGGCTGTCCCAAAACAACAAAGGCTATTGCCGAGAATATATTTTAAAGAGAACTTCAAAATGTATACTTCAAAAATATATTTGAAAATGTCGTTGAGAACTGAATTTTAGGAGAATTTGCCTAGAAAATGTGTGTCGTGTGATAACTAAAAGGCCGAACTATTTATTTCATCCAATGGTTCTTTTGAGACAAGAGGGGCAACAAATACATCTAATAAGTAAATAGTCTTTCCTATTCAATATGCTTTGGATAACAAGAAAAGCCAGAATTCGCTCATGCTGGACTCTGCTTGCCAAGAAGCAAAGCTTAGCAAATTAGAGATCTATGGCCAGATTCTCTTCTAGCTGGCTAGTTTAAGATCTTGGCTTATTAAAGAAGCAACAAACCATGGCTTCTGATCCAGAGGCGATGCTGCAACAATATCCTAGCCAGCAGGATATGCCACGACTTTGAGTGACAGTGGAAGAAAAGAACGACTGAACGACTGAAAAGAACTTCTGAAAGACAGCTCTATCCTTTGAGCTGGGGGCGGGGTCTCCTAGACTCAAGACTCCTGCTTGAAGTAGGAGAGTCTCTGCACAATTTTGGCTGGTGGGCCAGGTCATCTCCTGGATGGATTGCTGCAATGCATCTACCCTTGAAGACTATTTGGAAGCTACCACTGGTACAGAACTCCAGATGCTTCTATGCCCTTGGGTGGCACACGTGATACCCATGTTACGTCAGTGCATTGGCTGTCAGTTTGCTTCTGGGTCCAAGGTGTTGGTCATCACCTTTAAAACTCCTTATGACATGAGTCTCTAGGGCAGGGGTCTCCAATCTTGACAACTTTAAGCCTTGGTGAACTTCAACCAAGTCCACCAAGGAGCCTGGATAGCTCTGCAGATTAAAGCATTGTAATTAAACACCAGCTGTCTGCAATTACTGGAAGTTTGAATCTCCCCAGGCTCAAGGTTGACTCAGCCTTCCATCCTTTCTAAGGTAGGTCAATTGAGGAGCCAGTTTGTGGGGGCAATAAGCTGACTTTGTATAAATATACAAAAGTACGAAGGCTATTGCTTAACGCATTGTAAGCCGCCCTGAATCTCCGGAGAAGGGCGGCATATAAATCAAATTTTTTTTAAAAAAAACCTCCCAGAATTCCCCAGCCAGAGTTGGAAGTCCACCAAGGTTTAAAGTTGCCAAGGTTGGAGACCCCTGCTCTAGGGTATCTAAGGAACTGCCTCACCCCAATGGGGCTAACCTAGCCCAGTTATTCTAGCAGAAAGGACTCGCTTCAGATCCCATCGACCTTCTTCCCTTCTGGCACTGATGATGTTACCTAGTTGGATAATGAAACGTTTGCAAGAACCAAGCTCAGAGAGCACCAAGGATCCCTCATTTCAACTCTGAGCTACAAGTATTCTCCTTTACAGGTAAGATCCTCCTCCATCCTCCTGGCCTTCTGGAAGAGTCTAAAAACATGCCTTTGATTCTTGGCCTGGGGCCCCAATCGGGGCCTGCTACATTGGGGGTGACTAATCCTGGTAGAGTAAAAAGAATTGCCACCTCCTGACTGCCCACCATCTTGGTGATTAACCTTTCATCCTTTTAGTCTAATTTTAATTGTTTTTAGCACTTTTTATCTTATTATACTGCAATTTACCCTGAGTCACCCCCAATGTAGCAGGCCCCTATTGGGGCCCCAGATGGGCAGTACAGAAATTTAACAAATAAATTATATGCTGATAGTTGCTTCAACCCAGTCTGTTTCAATATCTGTGCAACTGATCCTTAGCTTTGGATTGGAATAACAAAATGATAGAGTCGGAAGGGACCTTGGAGGTCTTCTAGTCCAACCCCCTGCTCAATTCCATTCCATTCCAGACACATGACTTTCCTGTCTCTTCTTAAAAGCCTCTTGTGAACACCCGCAACTTCTGAAGGCAACCTGCTTCACTGGTTAATTGTTAGGAAATTTCTCCTTCGTTCCAGGTTGGTTCTCTCCTTGTTTAGTGTCCATCCATTAAGGATGAACCCATAGGCAGCTTTTTCCACATCCCAGCTCCAATCTTTACCCTTCCAAGTCATGTGTTGAGATTATAAGACCGTAATGAATATAAGCCACTTTAGCTTTTTGGTCTAAAGCAGGGGTCAGCAACCTGCAGCTCTGGAGCTGCATGTGGCTCTTTCACCCCTCTGCTGCAGCTCCCTGTCACTCAAAATATACACCACAACCACCAATATGCGACACCCACCGGCATGTGATTTATTAAGCTTTTCAACCCCCAGTAGGCCAACCATGTCTAAATCCAAGAAAAGGAAAGTTTCAGAGGAAAACAGAACATCTAATTCAACTACATATGCTAGTTTTGTGACCACTCAAGAAATAGTCAGGCACGGCAAGGGTTTTGTGGCTCCCGGTGTTTTCTTTTCTGTGGGAAAGAGATCCAAATGGCTCTTCACTCAAAGAGCAAAGAGCCATAAGGTTGCAGACCCCTGGTCTAAAGCAATGTTTCTCAACTTGCCCACCTTAAGATGGGCGAACTTGATGGCTGGGAAATTTTGGGCGTTGGTCCATACATCCTAAAGTGGCCAAGCTTGAGAAATACTGATCTAAAGAGAAATTCTAAATCAGGTTTTTCCCAAATTGGGCAACTTTTAAGACAGGGAATCTGTGGTTCGTTTTCATCGCTTGTAGCAGGAAATGCCAATACGAGCAACCTAACAAGCTCCAGCACATTTGTCAAACCAAAATCCTGCCATTATTAGGGATATTATTTCTCTTCCCAATTTGCATTATGGAAATAAGGCCACTTTCCCAGAAGGCAACATTTCATGGTACATGAGCAATGCATTCATCATTGGAATGTACTATGTAAACTCTTTTCTTTTTAATTTAATTTATATGCCGCCCTTCTCCGGAGACTCAGGGCGGCTTACAATGCGTTAAGCAATATTAAAAGTACTCCTTGGCTTTCAACCACAATTGAGCACAAAATTGCCATTGCTAAGTAAGATAAGTTTCTTCCTACAGTTGTTAAGTGAATGAATCACTGTGGTCATTAACTTAGTAACACGATTGTTAAGTGACCCTGGCTTCCCCATTAGTCTGTAGAGATTCTCCGTCATCCAGGTCCCAAAGGTCCTTCTTTCAAGAGGCAACTGGACTTTGTTTTTGCTTTGAAGATGTTTTGCTTCTCATCCAGGAAGCTTCTTCAGCTCTGACAGGATGGTGGGGAATGGAAGGATTTCTACTCCTTGCAGACAATGGCTTCCCCGTTGATTTTGCTTGTTAGAAAGTCACAAAAGCTGATCACGTGACCCTGGGACACTGCAGACGTCATAAATATAAATATAAAAGTTGCCAAGCACCCGATTCTGATCACATGACCACGGGGATGCTGCTGCCAAGGTCTTAAGTGTGAAAAACAGCCATTTTTTTTCCAGTGCCGTTGTAACTTTGAATAGTCACTAAAGGAATGGTTGTAAGTCAAGGATTACCTGTATTTGATTAATATCACACCGTTCAAATTCTATTTTATGTTTGTAATTCTTACATTGGTTAAGATTGTTATGTTATTGTGAGCATGGGTGTTTTAAATGTTGATTGGTGATTTTTAAAATTTATGATATTGGTAAAGCATCACGAGGCACCAGGCTAGGAAGGAAGAGACACGAGTTCAAGCCTTGCCTTAGCCATGAAAGCCAGCTGGGAGACTTTCGGCCAGTCACTCTTTCTCAGCCCAACCCACATAGTGGTGGTTGTTATGGAGAAAATAGAAGGAGGAAAGTATATAGTGTCTGTTTGCTGCCTGATTTGAAATAAATAAATAAAGGTGGAGTGTAAATAAATAACACTCAAGAGGTCATGGATATAAATGGACTGAATGAATAAACACCAGTATTACCGTGGAGTTGTTTTTTGAAATTCAGTTTATATTCATGCCATGCAGGCCAAAATGATCTAAGAAATAACATAGGAAAGCACTTAAGAGGCATGTCCAATATCTGAGTCAGTATGAGAATAATAGGACAAGGCTAATTATTTTTTCCTGGTCTTGGAAGATGTTAACTATCATTGGCATCATTGGGCAGATGTTCTACATCTGACCTGGGACTGAAAAGGAACTTCAATTTACTGCAGAGGTTCTCCAGCTGGGAAGGAAACCTGGTTCTCAAGCCTAGGAAATAAGACCTGTGGGTGCTTCCACTTTGATCCCTTCTACTTCTAAAAAAGCTGGCTGCAAAGCTCTGTGCAATACTTCCTTTTCATAATGTAACGCCTGTTATCTAAGCAGACAAGTATGGTACTTCCCAACATATCCTGTCCGCTATCAGAAAGCTGAGTAAGCAATCTGGGAGGAATGTATACCGATCCCAAAGGAAGACAGTCACTCCAATGAATTGAGGCAGAAACAACAGGAAGGGAAATGAGGTCAGTTGCAGAATCAGAACCAGGCAGCCCACAGCACCTTCCTCTGTTGCCCACACAGATCAGGGTTTGGCATTCTGAAGATCCTGAATTTTGTGTGGTCAGTGGGAGCATTTGCGATACGGAGCATAACTTCTGGTGGCTATGACTATCACTAAAGGGAAGCTAATCTATTCACGAAATGGCTATCCCAAAACAAGGATACACTTAACAATAACAGAGCTGGAAGGGACCTTGGAGGTCATCTAGTCCAACCCCCTGCTCACACAGGAGACCTGTACTAGGGATTCAAACCGCCGAACTGCCGACCTTTCTGATCGACAAGCTCAGTTGTCTTAGCCACTGAGCCACCTAGTCAGGCTGTAATAATCAGGATGGAAGGGGCCAAGGGAGGATACATGTCTATTGCAGGGGTGTCAAACTTGATTTCATTGAGGGCCACATCAGGGTTATCTTTCACCTGGGGGGCAGGCGGGGGGGGCGTGGCCAGCTCAACGTCACTCATCGAGGCTGTTTTTGGCTGCGATGGCTTCCTGCAGCCCTCTGCCAAGGAAAACGGAGCGCGGGAGGTCCGCACACAGCCTCCCCAAACTCCGTTTTCGCTGGCAGAGGGTTGCAGGAGGCCATCGTGGCCAAAAACGGAGCCCGGAAGGACCGCACATTGCTCTCCCAAGCTTCCATTTTCACCAGCCGGTCCATCGCTGTTTCCAGGGTGGGCCAGCGGGCCGGATCTAAGCATCCTGCAGGCCTTGAGTTTGACACCCTTGGTCTACTGCTACTTGGGAAGAATAAATTTTAAAGAGAATCCAATTTACCCTTAAAAATAAAGGATAAATGCACATTAACTGTAAAAGGTGTGCAATAGATTAAAAAAAAATCTCTGATTCAAAAGCTAGCTTTCTCTTTCCAGCCACCCCTCTCAAAGATACAGAATAAACCTGCAAATTCATGCATTTAAAACAAACCTCATTAATACATTAAATCACTAACCTCCAGATTGAAAAGTCTTACCGCTTTGGCAACCACTTCCTCTATTTCAAAGGGCCACAAAAATTGGGGAAGCAAAACAAATATAGATATGAAAGATCCAAAGAGGAGTGAAAATTATACTTTTTCAAACCCAAAGCCAAGACAATAATGGCTTATTCTCAGACTGTAAATGTACTTTTTAAAAAAAAATGGTTTGAAAATTAAAAAAAAAAAACAGGTCGAGAAAACTTTTATTTGTCCGAATCAGGAAACTACCCTACCCAACATATTTGGAACAAAAGTCAAGCCTCAACCCTGCCAATATTTCTTAACAAACAATTGCAGCAGACATTTGGATAAAAACTATAACAAAGTTAACAGTTTAGATCCTCACATCAAAGGAGTGCTTAGAAGAGCTGGCAACCAAGAGAAAACTTACTAAGAATTTGATCTTTGCTGTACCCACAAAAGTCTAAAAAACAAATTAAGTACTAAAGCAATAACAACAAAACACCCTTTGGACCACTGAAAAACAATCCAGATAAAAAGCAAAAAATAATTCCAAATGATTCTATAATAACAAGACATTCCTGTTACACCTGATAACCTCCTTCACTGCCAATGCTTTGTGCAACCCTGCCCATCCCTGAGCTACCTAATAACTGGCCCTTATTTAAGCATTCAACTATGCTGCCTAGCTAAGAAAGACAATTCTGGAGAAAAAGCAATAAACTGGCATATTCTGAATGCAGAACCTTATTCTAGGAGGGTGGGGAAGGAAATGAGAAGGGGGGGGGGAACTAAAAGGGGGTTTAGAATCTATTAATTTGACTGGTTTACACCCATCTTTCTTTTCCCCACCTGAATCAAATACCTTCTTCTTTTTAAAACAAGCTTGGCTTCGAATTAAGCAAATTGTCTGTCGGCATATCGGTAGGATGCTAAAAAAAGATTTCTGTTCCTAACCATTTTTACACCCCATACCGGATAATAAATTGCTCAAGAATTCAACCTTTCTCAGAGGTCTCTGCTCTTTCATAAAAATGAGGTCTTTTTTTTTTTTTTTGCATTGCAGAAGAGATAAGTTGGTCTTGAGTTCAAGGTTCAAGGCCGGAAATGAGAAAGATGCTGAAATTTTGATTTTTACACCCTGGGCTCATTTGGGGGGGGGGGGGGGGGGAGAGGAGAAAAAAAGGGGGGAGGGGTGAATGGTGAAGCCCAACCCCTTCGATCCTATTGGTCACCTGACAAGGAAGGGATCTCAAAAGATCCTCAGGTGGGGGAAAGAGACCACCAAGGACCACCCGAATCCAGCCCATCCCAAAACCTCTGCGGGGGGGGGGGGGGAGGGCACCTACAGCCTCCACAGCCCTCCTCCACTTACATCTCTTTCCCCACCCCCCTCTCTCCAGAAAAGCTAGAGAAAGCAAATATGAACGAATAAAGGTAGAAATCAGATTTTTTTTTTTTTTGGCCTAGATTGACTGGGCAAGCTGCCAAGTAGATGGTGAGACCCTCCCCAGTGAGAGAGAGAGAAAAAAAGAGAGGAAAATGAGGGGGGGTTGCCCTGGGGGGGGGTTCCCATCAGGGCAGTGTTTCTCAACCTTGGAAGCTTGAAGATGGGTGGACTTCAACTCCCAGAATCCCCCAGCCAGCGTTGCTGGCTGGGGGATTCTGGGAGTTGAAGTCCACCCATCTTCAAGCTTCCAAGGTTGAGAAACACTGCATCAGGGGTTCAAGGCAAAGGAGACCCCCCCTCCTCCTCCCCCCCCCCCATTTGGATTGCTCTAGCAGGGAAACTGAGGCTCCTTTCATCACTCATTTCACACACACACACACACACACACACACACACACACACACAAATACAGACACTCCACTCGGGAAGGGCGACTTACCCGCCCCCCCCCACACACACACACACATACATACATACTCAGGCTTCTGCACAACAGCCCTGCGAGGCAGGACGGGCGGGAAGGTCAAGCCCGGGCCAAGGTCACGAGGGGGCGCCCCCTCCCCTTGGAGACCCCCCTGAGGAGAAAAAGGGCGGGGCCAACGGGGGGGGAGTGTTCCCCGAGACCCTCGTTCTGCCGCCCCCCCCCCCCACTCCATCCTTTTTCCCAGGCCGGAGAGGAGCGACCGCCCCGCCAAGGAAGCCTCTCCGCCCGGCTCCGGCCATCCTAAGTCTTTTTTCCCCCTCAGGGTGGGCGTGTGTGTGGGGGGTGGGGGTGTTGAGGCAACCCACCTTTGAAGAGATAGTCGTACTCGTCGTCGCGGGAGCCCCCCATGGCGGCGATGGCGGCGGCCTGTGAGCGAAGAAGGAAGCGCAGGCAGAGCCAAGGGGCCGCTCCCTCCTGCAGCAGCCGCCTCTCCCTCCGCCTTCGGACCAGTGACGCTCCGGTTCCGCCCCCTGACCGGCCTCGCTCGCTCGCGGCTGCTCTCCGCCCACCGAGGACAACTTCCGGGGGCGTCTGCTCCAAGCGCTTCCGGGGTTACACCGGAACGGCTCTTCCGGTGCCGAAGAAGGGCGCCACAGAGAGAGAGAGAGAGAGAGAGAGAGAGAAGCTCACGGGGTAGCGCGTCTCCTCCGGGAGTTTCCGGCTAATGAGGACGTGCCGGAAGTGTCCCCTGGGAGTCGGAGGCGGAAGTGGGATGGCCTGGAGGGACTCTCTGGTTTTGATCTGTAAGGGGTGGGGTGGGGTGGGGAGGGCGAGGAGCCTTCCCGGCAAGGAGCACGGCGGCCACTGGGCGGCGCCCGTGAGAGGCGGAACGGCACTTTGCTGCCCCTGGCCGGTAGTCCGGCTCGTTGCAGCCTTGAATGAGAAAATCGGGGAACTGCAAAAAAAAAAAAAAAATTAACTTAAATTAAAATTTTAAAAAATAAAAAGAAAGAGAGTGGCCGGATTTGCAAAAGGCTATGCCTCTGAGCGTGCACAGAGTGCCGCCTTCGGGCTTGCATTTTTTTTTTCTTTTGCAGAAGTTCCAGTATGGCTGCAATTTTCCCCTTGGTGCCACAGAGCATGTGCAGAATTCCTTTTTCTACCCAAAGGCAACAGGGGTTCCTCCCCTTTTCCTTCCCCCACCCCCACCCCCCGCTGCCCTCTGTGCATGCTCGGTACCCCGTCCCCGCCCCCCCCCCCCAAAAAACACCATGCCATTCTCTTTCCGGGCAGGGAAGGAAATGAAACCTCTGCTGAGGCAGCTTTTCTACCGGCGCCTGACAACCAGGTGGCGCTGCGGTTCCATGGTGTAATGGTTAGCACTCTGGACTCTGAATCCAGCGATCCGAGTTCAAATCTCGGTGGAACCTACTCAGCTGTTTCCTTTTCTTTTTTTCCCCCCTTCTTCCCCATCTCTTTTTTTCATCTTTGGCTGCTTCTTCCCCCTGGGAGCTTCCTCCGGAGCTGCTTCTGCCGTTGACGCTGATTTTTTCTTTTTTTTTTTCCCCATTTAAAATCGGCGCTTTTCAAATTCGGATGCTTTAACAAGGGAGGACTTCAACTCCCAGAATTCCCCATCCAGCCTCTCCGGCTCCCCAGGGGGAGCCTGGCCATGCAAAGACCTCGCATCAGCCCCTCCACTGGGGGAATAGAATTAGAATTACAAAATAAGAATGAATAAGAATAAAAAAATAAGGATGTAAGGATAAAAGAATAAGAATAAAAAGCAAGAATAAGAATAAAAGAATAAGGATAAGAATATAAGGATAAGGATAAAAGAATAAAAAGGATGAAAAAGAAACTAAGAATAAAAATAAAAATAAAAAATGAATAAGAATAAAAGGATAAGGATAAAAGAATAAGAATAAGAATGTAAGAATAAGAAGATAAGGATAAAAATAAGGATAAAGGATAAGGATAAAAGAATGTAAGAATAAGAATAATAAGAATAAAGTAAGAATAAAAAGTAAGAATAAGAATAAAAAATGAATAAGAATATAAGGATAAGTATAAAAGAATAAGAATGTAAGAATAAGAATAAAATACGAAGAATAAAAATATGAATAAAAGAATAAGGATAAAAGATAAGGATAAAAGAATGTAAGAATAAGAATAATAAAAATAAATTAAGAATAAAATAAGAATAAGAATGAAAGAATAAGAATAAAAAATGAATAAAAATATAACGATAAGGATAAAAGAATAAGAATGTAAGAATAAGAATAAAAGAATAAGGTTAAGAATATAAGGATAAGGACAAAAGAATAAAAAGGATGAATAAGAATATAAGAATAAAAATAAAAAATGAATAAGAATATAAGAATAAAAGAATAAGAATAAGAATAAAGAATAGAATAAAAGAGTAAGAAGAAAGGATAAGGATAAAAGAATGTAAGAATAAGAATAATGAGAATAAAGTAAGAATAAAAGGTAAGAATAAGAATGAAAGAATAAGAATAAAAAATGAATAAGAATATAAGGATAAGGATAAAAGAATAAAAATATAAGAATAAGAATAAATGAATAAGGATATAATGATATAATACAATAATAAGGATATAAGGACAAAAGAATAAGAATAAAAAACAAGATTAAAAGAATAAGAATAAAAAGGATGAAAGAATAAGAATAAAAGAATAAGTATAGAATTCTTTATTGGCCAAGCGTGATTAAACCCACAAGGATTTTGTCTCTGGTACAGAATCTCTCAGTGTAGATGCAAAACAACAGGGTAATAATAATCATAATAATGATATCAGAAATAGAAGGTAGTAGAAGAATTGAGAAGGATAATAGCAATACAGCCCTGCTATGTGGGTAAATATCCTTAGGGCGCTGTGGGAATTAGGTGTTCAGCACAGTGCTGGCACAAGGGGGAAAACCGTGTTTGTGTCTAGTTGTCTTGGCATGCCATGCCCTATGGTAGCTTCCCAAAGGGAGGAGCTCAAAACTCCTTGTGTCCAGGATATGATTGGTGGGGGGGGGGGGGGGGGGTCTGTAGATATTTTCTCAGCTCTCTTTCTGACCCGTGCAGTATACAGGTCCTCAATGAAAGGCTAGATTGCAATTGGTTGCAACTGGTATTTTTTCCCTGCAGTCTTAATTATCCGTTGATAGTTATCCCTGTCTTGTTTGCTTGCTCTCCTCTAATCTTGACAAACCCATTTGCAAAATTCTCAGCTCCCCACCCCCACCCCCAGTTAGGACATCTGGAGGGGGTGGAGGATGGGGAGGTGGGGTGACCTCTGCATAAATGATGACAATGGCTCGCAAAATCCACACTGGCACACACACACACACACACATACACACAAGTTACTCTGCAGCCCTTTAGCTTATTCCCTGCAAAGATTCCCAGCATTTCTCAGGAGGAGGAGGGCCCAATTTGCATCAGGAAAGCCTCCAAAGCAGAACAAAGGACAGATGTTGCTAAAAGACTTTTAAAGAAATAATTATTGCATCAGCGGGATGACTCAAAAATAACCCCGGGATGCCTGGGATTTTAATTTCAGTGCCTGCTTCCCAAGAGAGGCCATGGCAAAAGAAAAAAAGAGATGACGAAGGTACAAATATTAAACTTGAGGTCTAGGTGGCAGTAGGGAGCCAGGTTTGGCCGATCTTAAAATGCCAGCAGAGTCAGATCTGGCAAAGACTGCATTTACAGAAGGATCAACCCCAGATTGAAAAGTCGGAGAAATGTCCCGTGTGGTGGATCACTTTGCTGGGACAGCTCCCTGGAGATCTCCTCTGCCCAACAATGTAGTTCATAACTTAAAGTTATTAAGCTTCTAAGCATTTTAATGAGGGGGCCTTGGTTGTTGTTTTTTTGTTATTTTTTTGCAGAGGTTTTATTAAGAGAACAACTGAGTTGGAAGAGACCTTGGAGGTCTTCTATTCCAAGCCCCTTCTCAAGCAGGAGACCCAGGGGTGAAATCCAGCAGGTTCTGACAGGTTCTGGAGAACCAGTCGTGGAAATTTTGAGCAGTTCAGAGAACCGGCAAATACCACCTCTGGCTGGCCCCAAAGTAGGGAGGGAATGGGGATTTTGCAATATCCTTCCCACAGGAGGGAGGGAATGGAGATTTTGCAGTATCCTTCCCCTGCCACGCCCACCAAGCCACGCACACAGAACTGATAGTAAAAAAAATTGGATTTCACCACTGAGGAGACCCTCTATCATTTCAGACCAGTGACTGTCCAGTCTTTTCTTAAAAGCCTCCAGTGATGGAGCAGCCACAACTTCTGAAGGCAAGCGGTTCCACTGGTTGATTGTTCTAATTGTCAGGAAATGTCTCCTTAGTCCTGAGTTGGCTCCCTCTTTGATAATCTTCCACCCATTGCTTCTTGTCCTTCCCTCAGATGCTTCAGAGAACAGGTTGACCCCCCTCTTCCTTAGTGCAGCCCTTCAAATATTGGAATACTGCTACTGTGTCTCCCCTAGTCCTTCTTTTCATTAAACTAGACATACCCAATCCTTGCAAATAGATAACACCATATTTGCTAGTGATAGGAGTAGCACTGATGATGTTACCAGGTTGGGCAATGAACCGTCTGAAAGAAAGCAACCACGCTCAGAGAGCACCAAGAATTCCTCATTTAACTCTGAGCTACCAATATTCTCCTTTATTGGAAGCACTTTAATCTTTCCCGTTTTTTCCAAAAATCTCAAAATCTCTCCCTCCGTCCTTCCCTCTCCCTCTCCCTCTCCTCTCCCTCCCTCTCTCTCTGTGCCTCCTCTCTCCCTCTCTCCCCTCCCTCCCTCCCTCTCCCTCTCCTTCTCTCCCTCCCTCTCCCTCCCTCTCTCCCTCCCTCCCTCTCCCTCTCTCACTCTTTCCCACTCTCTCCGTCTCCCCCTCCCTCTCCCTCTCCCTCTCCTTCTCTCCCTCGCTTCCTCTCCCTCTCTCCCTCCCTCTCTCTCTCTGTGCCTCCTCCCTCCCTCCCCCTCCCTCTCCCCCTTCCTCCCTCTCCCTCTCCCTCTCCTTCTCTCCCTCCCTTCCTCTCTCTGTGCCTCCTCTCTCCCTCCCTCCCCCTCCCTCTCTCCCTTCCTCCCTCTCCCTCTCCTTCTCTCCCTCCCTCCCTCCCTCCCTCTCTCTTTTCCACTCCCTCTCTGTCCTTCCTCTCTCCCTCCCTCCCCCTACCTCTCTCCCTCTCTCACTCACTCCCGCTCCCTCTCTCACTCTTTCCCACTCTTTCTCCGTCCCTCCCTCCCTCCTTCTCTCTCCCTCCCTCCCTCCCTCCCTCCCTCCCTCTCTCTCTCTCTCTCTCTCTCTCTCTCTCTCTCTCTCTTGTATTCTGCTTTTATCTTGCCCACCCCTGGTTATCAACAAGTGTTCAATTAGATGCGAACAAATTGTTTGCGTAACAGTCCCTTTCTTTCCCAACTGAGTGGTTCTGTATTCCTTAGTATGACCTTGTTATGGCCGGCAGCTCACACAGGACAGTCCAATGCTTAGTTTCGATACCTCTCACGCTAACCAACCCCCCCATCTCTCCCCACAATTGTCCCTCCTCGTTAAACATGGCAGGCTAACAGCCCGTAATACAGGAGTGAAATGCTACCAGTTTGCTCCGGTTTGGGCAAACCGGTAGTAAAAAAATGCTTTAAAAAGTGTATGTATGTATGTATGTAGGTCTTTGGTTATTCGGGTCTTCTCCCGCGTAGAATTGGAAATGTCTTGGCGACGTTTCGACGAAGTCTCATTCGTCATCTTCAGGCTGGTGTTCTCGGCTTCGTACGAAGCCGAGAACACCAGCCTGAAGATGACGAATGAGACTTCATCGAAACGTCGCCAAGACACTTCCAATTTTACGCGGGAGAAAACCCAAATAACCAAAGACCTACATACAAACACCCGCGAAAACCTCAGAAAACATATATATATATAAAAACTTTTTTAAAGCATCTTTTTTACTACCGGTGCAGGTGAATAGGTAGTAAAAAATGCTTTAAAAGTTTTTTTTTAACTGGCCACGCCCACATAGTCACATGACCCCACCACCACCAAGCCACGCCCACAGAACCGGTAGCCAAAAAATTTTGCATTTCCCCACTGCCGCAATTCCTGCTGTAACGTAGCAGGTTGGCAGTCCTGCCAATCCAGCTTAGGCAACATCTGGATGAATTTGTGGAACCCACTAAAAACCGCTGAACCACCAGTGATGAGTAAGGTTGCTATTCAGAAGATACCAAACGGGTGATATGACGAAGTAGGGTTGGGTGTCCTCTCCCCTGTGGTCACACATCCCTGACACTTTGGAAACCATGGCCCAGGTAGAATTTCCTGTTTTTTTAATGCTACAGATTTTTTAAAAAAAAAGATGGCACGTTGCTTTGATAAGCATTGGGCTTCCATGCACGGAGGTGGAAGTAGAACCTCACCCAATTCCTCCTGGCTTCTTTCTCTCCGCCACTAAACCGCTAAAACAAAAACAAAAAGAAAAGATCAAAGAACAGAGGAAGCTGCTAACTTCATCAGACGTTAAAGGACACACCAAATCAGGTGGAGAATGTAGGAGGAACAAGGTGAGGAAGAGTTTGAAGTATTGGAGGTTAAGAAGACACAAGGTCCTAGTCCACTGTTGGAGAACCGGGAGCACACGACATGCGCGCCGCAGAACCGGAAGAGCAGCCTCCCGCTGTGCACGTGCACGCCAGGAAGATGACCTCCCAGTTTCCGGTGCATGCATGCGCACCGGCCACCTGATGTTCCACTTTCTGGTGTGCATGCGCACACAAAGACCAGCTTGCATGCCCACCAAGGCAACTGCTCTTCCAGTTTCCGGCGCTCCTGCGCATGTGAAGATCAGCTAGCCAGAGCACCAGAACCCAGAAGAGTAACGGGTGATGGCTCATGTGCCCAGAGAGATGGCTCTGCCGTAGGTTCGCCATCACAGTCCTAGTCCATCTTCAGCCCTGAAAAGTCCTTGATGTCAGACCAAAGGTGGGTTCCAAACAGTGTTACCACTGGTTCTCTTTGCGCACGCGCTTTGCGCCCAATCACCGAACTTGCGGCACAATTGCCAAACTTGCACTCCATGCAAGCACATTAGACTTCTGCACAGCTGAGGCGCAGCAATCCACTCTGCCGTGCCTATCGACTGGGCTAAAAAAACGAGGCACCTAAAGGCCAGGCAAGGAAGAATGGATGGAAACTGATGGAGAAATTCAACTTGGAAATAAGGAGGAATTTTCTGACAGTGAGAACAATCAACCCATAGAACAGAAGTTGCCTTCGGAGGTTGTGAGAGCTTCATCGCTGGAGGCTTTCAAGAAGAGACTTGACTGCCATCGGTCAGAAAAGGTCTAGGGTCTCCTGCTTGGATGGGGGGTTGGACTAGAAGACCTCCACGGTCCCTTCCAACTCTGTTCATCTGTAATCTACTTTGCTGGGGCAGCTCCCCAGAGATCTCATCTGTCCTACAATGTAGTTGATAACTGAAAGCTGTTATGCTTCCAAGCATTTTAATGAGGTGCTCCCCAATTCGGTTGTTGTTTTTTGCAGAGGTTTTATTAACAGAACAGCAGAGTTGGAAGGGATCTTGGAGGTCTTCTACTCCAACCACCTGGTCAAGCAGGAGACCCTGTACTATCCCAGACCAATGGCTGTCCAATCTTTTCTTGAAAGCCTCCAGTGATGGAGCACCCTCAACTTCTGGTGGCCAGCCGTTCCACTGGTTAGATGAGAAGGCAGCCTATCAAGCAACCTTCATTTAACAAGCCTGGAGTTTAAAGTGACCTGAAAGAAGACGTTCCCTCTTCTGTTGTCAGTTATGAAAAAATGTGTTATCTATGGATGCAGCAGCAAAAGTAGCATAACGTTCTCACAATACTTCTTCTGGATATACATAAATGAAGTAGGAGTACCACTTTACAAAGCCTTCGTAAGACCATACCTAGAATAATACTGCATCCAGTTCTGGTCACCACAGCATAAAAAAAGCATGTTGAGACTCTGGAAAGAGTGCAGAGAAGAGCAACCAAGATCATTAAGTGGCTGGAGGCTAAAACGTATGAAGAAAGATTGCTGGGATTGGGTAGGTCTAGTTTAGAGAAAAGTAGGACTGGGGGAGACATGGCAGCAGTCTTCTGATATTTGAGGGACTCTTACAAAGACCAGGGGGGTCACACTATTTTCCAAAGCACCAGAAGGCAAGATAAGAAACAATGGATGGAAACTGACCAAGGAGAGATCCAACCTAGAACTAAGGAGAAACTTCCTAACGGTGAGAGCAATCAACCAATGGAAGAATTGGCTCCCAGAAGTTGTGGGGGCTCTAACACTGGAGGCTTTAAGAAGAGACTAGACAACCATTTGTCTGAAACGGTAGAGGGCAGGGGTGTCAAACTTGATTTCATTGAGGGCCGCATCAGGGTTGTTGTTCTGCCCCAGCTACGGACCCCAAAGAATGCAGCACACACAAGTCTGTACAAACCTTAGTTTACTGAATTAAATCAGTCTTTTTCAAACAAAGGCTGTTAATTAACTTTCTTAGCAGCCTATAAGAATCCAAAGAATAAATAATCATAATCTTACTAGGGTTGGCAGAAAGCCCAGAAGCAACTTGCAGAGAACTAAGATCAAGACGCGAAGGAGAGTGAACGAAGTTGTTCCCTGCAAATTGCCTCAATCATCGTCCTTCCTTAAATAGGCTAAGGGAGTGGCCAATTAGCCCCAAGCCTTACTCTCGAGGAGATCTCCTCCTGAGAGCAAGGCTTGCCTTTTGGCAGCTCTGCATGCCTGTCCATCGGGAAGAGGCTCTTCCTCTTCACATGGGAACTTCTGGAGGTTCTGAAGGCCCTGGCTGAATCCCTGCCTCTGGCACCACCTCTTCTCCAGCCTCCTCACTGTTCGACTCGACGCCACCTGCACAAGCTGCTGGCGCAGCACCACACCAGCCTCCTCGCTGTCAGAATCAGCTACTAGCTGCACACACTGCTGATGGGCCACAATAGTTATGTTTGATCTCGGAGGGGGGGAGCTTGATGTCACTCATGTCGGGGGCACCTGTGGTGACCAAGTGCTAAGGCAGGACTTCCCTCAGACCCTCCCTCATTCTCATTATAATCTTCCTTCCTTCCTTCCTTTTCTTCTTTTTCCTTCCCTCATCATTCTCCTTTCTTCTTCCTTCCTCTCTTTCCTTCTTTTTCCTTTCTTGCTCTCTTCCCATCTTTTTCTTTGTCTTTATTCTTTCCCTTTCTCCTTTTCGGTCCCTTCTTGCATGCTCAAATGCAAACTGGGAAACATTTCTCCTTTTATTTTGCTTTTAGTTTGTTTTGCTAGCCCACTGCCAGTGAAAACGGAGCTTGGGAGGGCCGCTCCGTTTTCGCTGGCAGAGGCACCATGGGCCAATCCTTTGTTGTTTCCAGGGTGGACCCACCAGCCAGATCTAAGCATCCCATGGGGCAGATCCAGCCCAGAGGTCTTCAGTTTGACATCTCTGGTATTGTTCTGCCCTAGGCTTCCTTAGAAAGTATTCAGCACAAACTTAGTCCCGCAAACCTCTTTAATTCAAAGGGCTGTGAATTATTGTCATTCTCAGTCCGACAGGCTTGTCAAACAGTCTATCAGGGGAGTGTTTACAAACACCCACCTTATCTCCCTTGGAATGCTGCCAGAGGACTAATTGCCAAACGCAGGGTCAGGCCAAACTTAGCACAGAGTCAAACGGAGCTTTTCCAGAGCTTTTACTGATCAAATGAACTAATTACTTCCTGCAAAAGTTCACGTCCCATTTGCTTCTCTTTTATTTCTTATGGGAGGACCCAATCATCTCCAAGCCTTACTCCCAAGTCGACCCTGTTTCCTTAATTGATCCTGTCTCCTGGCAGCTCTGCACATGCGCACACTGGGAACAGGCTCCAGCTGTTCTTCTGCCTCACTGATGTCAGACTCCGGAGGCAGCAAAGAACTACCAGATGGCCCTGGCCCCCTCTCTGCCTCCGATGCAGAGCCCTCATCTGAGCCTTCCCCAGACTCCAGGACTGGCCCACGTTCCTCCCAACCTCCTCACTGTTCAAATCTGCTGCCAGTTCTGCTGGCCGCTGGTGAACCACAACGGGTAAGGGGTTGGACTAGAAGACCTCCAAGGTCCTTTTCCACTCTATCATCCTATGTCCTTTGAATTTTTCCATTCTGCATTCGCCAAGAAACCATCCATTTTAGGCAGCACAGATGGGGAAATGAACTTTTCCCCTTCCATGTTTTTAAGCCCTGGGAGAAGAAGGCCTTCCAAGGCCCAATTGATACTTTGGGAAAGGCTCCCGTTGGTGTGGTTGAAGTTTTGGAAAGAAGTTTTGTCTTCTAGCAGAAACACGGCCAAAAAAGCCTTCCTTCACACAATGTGGCATCGAATCCCTGAGCTCTGTTCTGCCTCCTTGGATTTCTGCTTCTTTCCTAATCTAAAAATACGCAGATGTGTTACCCAAAACCAAAAATTGGAGCATTCTTATTAATATGGAAATCTGCTCTGATGTTCCAGTGATTTTCACAGGCAGATTTTCTCCTAGCAGAAATCCTGTGGTGCCTGCTGAGAATACACCCAAGTACAGGTCCTTGAGTTACAACAGTTTGTTTAGTGACCGTTTGAAGTTACCACGGCGCTGAAAAAAAGTGACTTATGACCGTTTTGCCCGCTTACCACCATTGCAGTATCCCCCGTGATTGACATTCGGATGTTTGACAAGTGGTTCGTACTTATGACGGTCACAGTGTCCTGGGGATACGTGATCCCCTTTTACGACCTTCTGACAAGCAAAGTCAATGGGGAAGCCGGATTCACTTAACAACCATGTGACTAACTTAACAACCAAACTGATTCACTTAACAACTGTGGCGAGAAAGGTCGCAAAACGGGGCAAAACTCACTCAACAACTATCTCGCTTAGCCACAGAAACCACAGGCTCAATTGTGGTCGTAAGTCGAGGACCACCTCTATTCCAAGGACTTATGTTCGCCCTGAGCCACAGCCGAAAGATATCCCACCAAGGACTGTTTTGTGAGGCAGCCCTCGTCTTCTCCTCACGACAACACCACACCGGCAGCTTTGATTTATTTTTAGCTGCTCTCAAGGCAATTTCCCCAGTTCTCTTCCTCGCTGTTGCCACGCAAACAAATCTGGGACAATCTGCACAAGGCTGGCAGTAACTCAAGCAGGACTTGGGGTCTTCCCAGCTCCCACGGGAGGCACGCTTGGCTGCCCTGGGCCATGCCACTCCTCCGTGGCCACTGGACGTTTCCATTCCAGCAGTCGGTTGCAGCAGAAAACAGATTTTTTTACTTCCAGAGAATCCTTAAGGTGCTTTTTCCAAGAAGCAACTTCAGTTAGAATTGAAGAAGCTTCTTGGGTGAGAAGAGGGAGGGAGGGATGGAAGGAGGAAGAAAGGTGGGTGGGAGGGAGAGAGGAAGGAGGGAAGGGGGGAGGGAGGGAGGGAGGAAAGGAAGGAGAGGGAAGGAAGGAAGGAAGGAAGGGAGGGAGGGAGGGAGGGAGGGGAGGGAGAGCAGGAAGGAAGGAAGAAAAAAGGGGAGGGAGGGAAGGAAGGAGAGGGAAGGAAGGAAGGAAGGAAGGAAGGAAGGAAGGAAGGAAGGGAGGGAGGAAGGAAGGAAGGGAGGGGAGGGAGAGCAGGAAGGAAGGAAGAAAAAAGGGGAGGGAGGGAAGGAAGGAGAGGGAAGGAAGGAAGGGAGGGAAGGAAGGAAAGAAGGAGAGCGAAGGAAGGAAAGAAGGGGAGGGAAGGAAGGAAAGAAGGGGAGGGAGGGAAGGGGAGAGAGAAAAGGGAGAGGGCGGAAAGGAGGGAAGGAAGGAAAGAAGGGGAGGGAGGGAAGGGGAGAGAGAAAAGGGAGAGGGCGGAAAGGAGGGAAGGAAGGAAAGAAGGGGAGGGAGGGAGGGAAGGAAGGAGAGGGAGGGAAGGAAGGGAGGAGAGGGAGGGAAGACAAGAAGGAAGGAAAGAAGGAGAGGGAGGGAAGGAAAGAAGGAAGGAAAGAAGGAGAGGGAAGGAAGGAAAGAAGGGGAGGGAGGGAGGGAGGAAGGAATCAGGAAAGTCCAGTTGCCTTCTGGAAAAATCATCTTTGGGACAACCATGATCTGGATGATTGAGAATCTCCACAGAAGATCACAAAAGGTCATAAAATCAGGTTGGACTCATTTAATGACCGCAGTCACCAACAGATGACCGCAGAACATCTGTTGATAAGCAGATGTTCTGCTCTCAATTGTGGTCATAAGCCGAGCACCACCTGTATAACTATCACTGTACCCAAACAACAGAATGCGCTATATTAAAACAATATACAGATAGTCCTCGACTTTCAACAGTTCATTTAGTGACCATTCCAAGTTACAACAGCACTGGAAACAGTGTCTTATGACCGTTGTTTACACTCATGACGATCATTGCAGCATCCCCCATGATCATCGGATCAAAATTCAGGCGCTTGGCCACTGTCTCATTTTATGATGATTGCAGCATGCCAGGTTCATGTGATCCCCTTTTGCGGCCTTCTGATGACTAAAGTCCATGGGGATGCCGGATTCACTTAACAACCACATTACTAACTTAACAGCTGCAGTGGTTCGCTTAACAATGGTGGCAAGAAAGGTTGTAAAATGGGGCAAAGTTCCCTTAAGAAATGTTTCGCTTTGCGACGGAAATGTGGGGCTCAATTGTGGTCGTAAGCAGTGCTGGGTTTCAAATTTTTTTAGTACCGGTTCTATGGGTGTGGCTTAGTGGGCATGGCAGGGGAAGGATACTGTAAAATCTCCATTCCCACCCTACTCCAGGGGAAGGTTACTGCAAAATCCCCATTTCCTTCCGATCAGCTGGGACTCGGGAAGCAGAGAATAGATGGGGGGAGGGGCAGTCAGAGGTGGTATTTACCGTTTCTCCGAACTACTCAAAATTTCCGCTACGGTTCTCCGGAATCGGTCAGAACCTGCTGAAATCCACCTCTGGTTGTAAGTCGAGGACTACCTGTAGAGGCATTTCTCTGCAAAATGCCAGAGCAGGGCACTGCCAAGCTCCAGATGTCCATGGGCTTGGTGCTTTTCTGGAAGAGCATTAGCTGCTGGGGGTTCGGGAGAACCTCTAGCGAAGATTCTGTGCAGTTTGGAGAACCCCCAAATCCCATTCCTGGCTGGCCCCGCCCATCCCTCCCTCCCCTCCCCTCCCAGGAGTCCCCATGCGACCCATTACGGATGCAGGGTGTGCGCAGAGGCTCGGAGAGGGCAAAAAACAGGCCTACTGGAAATTCGGGAAGGCCAGAAACAGGCCCATTTCTGGCCTCCAGAGGGCCTCCGGAGCCTGGGGAGGCCATTTTCACCTTCCCGGAGGCTCAAGTAAAGCCTCCGGAGCCTGGGGAGGGCAAAAACGCCCCCTCCCCCACTGTGGTGCAGGAGGCCGACTAGGCCCCGCCCACCATGGCCCCGCCCAGCCAGCAACCAGGCAGAGAAGCCCTTGCTAAAATTTTTGAAGCCTGAACCCCTGATTAGCCCTGCTCCTAAACGCGTTTTTAGCAGTCTTTGGAAAGTGTGGTAAGCACACTCAGTAAGAGAGGAAATGAAGGCCACGGAATCCATCCAAACCCTGTCCTTAAATTACCCCTCATTAAAGGACGGCATCACCCATCAGCCTTGCTCCCGAGGCTGAAGAGGGCTCGGTCATCAAAGCCACCTTCATTATTCTGGCATCTTTTTCTGCCCAGTCGAGGGCGTGAAGAATAGATAGGATTGCAGCCAGTAATGTGCTCTTGATGGAAATTAAAATGATCCCATCAGGCACAATTAAAAAAAAATAATGCAAAAAATATGTTGAATGTCTGAGTGTGCTACCCTGAGGTTGTTACCTAGTTGGGTAATGAAACGTCAGCAAGAAAACAGGCAAGCTCAGAGAGCACTGAGGACCCTACATTCCTCCTCCTCCTCCTCCACTCCACAAGCATCACTCCCTTCTATAACTGATGATGTTACCTACTTGGGTAATGAAACGTCAGCAAGAAAACAGGCAAGCTCAGAGAGCATCTGCAGTGTATTGAGCCTGTTCCACAAAGAAGGCCCCCTGTTGGCATAAGAGTTAACATTCTCAAAAGCTCAAAATATTCTAGGGTATGGGATAGATGGTACGATTGGATCAAACAAAGACAAAATGGATAATGATACTTTTAATTGAATATGAAAGTTAATTTGAATGAGCAATATATGTTGTTATACTCTTAGTGAATTGTAAATTAAGAATGAAAATTGGAAAGGTATTTGTATGATAGTCTTATATAATGTACCCATGAGGATTTCACCGACAAAAGGCATGTGGATGAAAGCAATGAATGGGAATGTAAATAATGTAAATAATAATAATGCATTAATGTAAATACCATGAAAGTATACTTGTTTATGTATAATAATATCATGAAACCGGAAATGACAGAAATGTATCATAATTTTTAATCAATAAAGATTTTGAAAAATTAAAAAAAAAAGAGTTAACGTTCTGTAACATGATTGGTTGCCGCCTGACAGCCAGGGTATATAAGAGCTGTCAGGTAGAGTTCGTGTGTTCGTATTGTTGTTACTTAAGGCCGGAAGGTCCGTTGTTGATTAAAGCGTTAGTTACCTCAGGATGGAGTCTGCTGTCATTGATTCAGTGGGTAATTGCCAGCACCAAGGACTCCACATTGTTCCTCCTCCTCCTCCTCCTCCTCCTCCTCCTCCTCCCCCTCCTCCCCCTCCTCCCCCCAAGCCCCACACTCTTCCAGAACTGATGATGTTACCTACTTTGGGAAAAAAAACCTCTGCAAGAAAACAACCAAGCTCAGAGAGCACCCAGGATCCCTCATTTCAACCCTGAGTTACAAATATTCTCCTCCATCAATATTTTATACCTATTTCGTTAAAACGTGATACAACAACCGTGCCCCTAACTTAACAACTGCAAGAATTCCTTTAACCCCAGGGGCAAGAAAGGTCGTAAAATGGGGCAAAACTCACTTAATGGCCTTGCCTAGCAACGGGAATATTTGGCTCCGTTGTGGTCCTAAACCAAGGGCCACCTGTAAATGTTTTTGCCCTTCGCTGTTTACGGAAAGGAAAAAACTGGTTGGTTTTGATCCCTGCGTCAGAAAATGATGAAAGGGGTTTGCCCGGATCCTCCACCGAATGACTGCAATTGTGGAATCTGAAGCCCGCAGAACGGACGAAGGAAGCCACAACATCCCCTTTCCGAAGCCCACATTGGCAAACTTCTTCCTGTGCAAAAGGCATCCTTCTTCTCCGATGGAGCGACACAGACGGTCGCCATGGAGACGGAAAATCTCTGAAGCACCACCAGCAAAGGATTTCCAAGGATTCCCACTGAAGACGACTGGTGGTCTTTGCAGCAGAGGGAACTGCACCCTCTGACGCAGGGGTGAAATCTACTTACCTTCCTTACCGTTTTGGAAGTGCACGTGCCGCAGACCCTCTGCCCATGTGCAAAACCTTCTGCGCATGCACAGAGGGTAAAAACCCAGGAAGTAATGACACCCAGACGGGTGAGCGGAGCCTTGTGCTGCCATCGCTACCGGTTCTCCGAACCACCTGCCACAATCACTACTGGATCGCCTGATCCAGTCCGAACCAGGAGGATTTCGCCCCACTCTGATGTGAACTCAAAAGATTCCTTTATTAAGAGTGCTGGCAGCCCGGGCAAAAAGTTTCTTTTGCAGGCTAACAAGTCTGTCTCGCAAGGTGATGAATAGTTCTCTGCCACATCTATTCGACTCTGCCCCCTGCCTTTTATCCCCAGAGCTAGGGTGGGGCTTCTCTAGTAGTGGTGGCTCTTCCTTCCCAAGGACCGGCCCATAGATTTCCACTGCTCTCCTTTCCTTTGCTTTCTGTGCATCCGTGCATCAGGCACTGGACCCAGCTGTTCCTCCTCTTCCTCATCAGCCACCTCCAGACCTGGGGGCTGTTGACTCTCCATCTGAGGGCTGATGGACAGCCCAGACTCTGGCCCTGTCTCTCTCTCTGACAGCTCCATTTCCTCTTCCCCCTCGGAGCTCTCAGGTTGCCTTGATGCTGACCCAGACTCCCACGCCTCCTCCTCATCTGATTCGGCTGCTGGAGGGACCAGTGGCCAATAGGCCACAACAGTCTGGTCCAAAAAGCCAAATGGTGGCCACCACCGTGCAATCCAAGTGGTGCCTTTTCCTCCCTCCCTTTGCCAGGTAGTCCTCAGTGTACGACCACAATTTTGAGCCCGAAATGGATGTCACTAAGTGAGAAATTTGTTAAGTGAGTTTTGCTGCCTTTTTTTTGTTAAGTGAATCACTGCAGTTATTAAATTAGTCACACAATTGTTCAGTGAATTGGGTTTCCGCGTGAAATGTGAGTCAGTTGTCAAGCAACCAAATATAAACCAGGATGCTACTAGGTGGGGATGCTACTATGGTCGTAAGTGTGAAAAATAGTCATAAGTCACCATTTTCAGCGACGTTGTATCTTGTAAGAGCACATGAGTATGCATATACAGACACAAATATATATACAGGGAGTCCTTGAATTACAACGGTTCATTTGGTGACAATTCAAAATTACAACAGCACCGAAAAAAGTGACTTATGACCGTTTTTCACACTTACGACCTTTGTACTCTCCCCATGTTCCCATGGTCAAAATTCAGATGCTTGGCAACTGGTTCATAGTTATGACGGTTGCTGTGATCCCATTTTTGGGACCTTCTGACAAGCAAACTCGATGGGGAAGCCAGGTTCCCCTGACAACTGAACAGCAGTGATTCACTTAACAACTGGGCTAAGAAAGGTTGTAAAATGGGGCAAAACTCGCTTAGCGAATGTCTCACTTAACAACATAAATTTTGGTCGTAAGTTGAGGACTACCTGTTTACAACCATTTGTTTAATGACCACTCAAAGTGACCGTGGCCCTGAAAAAATGTGACTTCTGACCATTTTTCACACGTCTGTTGCTGGACCTAGGTGGTCACACAATCAAAAGTCAGACCCTTGGCAACTCAACTGACTCGCATTTATGACGGTTGCAGTGTCCCAGGGTCATGCGATCCCCTTTTGCAAACTTCTGAACAGCAAAGTCAACCAGGAAGCCAGATTCACTTAATGAAATTGCACAAGACAGATCGTAAAATGAGGCCAAACTCACTTCACGTCTTGATTAGCAATGGAAATTTGGGGCTCAATTGTGGTCGGAAGGTAAGGTGTACACGCACACACCAGATGTGGGTTCTACTTACCTTTACTACTGGCTTGCAGCGGGAGCGTGCGTGCACTTATGCGCATGCGCAAAAGCTTATGCGCATGTGCAGATCGCCCATGATGACATCATAGCGGGTGGGCGGAGCCTCCTGCTGGTTTTACTACCGGTTCTATAGAACCGGACTGAACCGGGACCAGCCCACCACTGGCACACACTCACACTCTCCATGCAACTGAAAGGGGAACATTCTGCTTAACTCAGGGGTGGGCAAATGTGGCCCTTTTACAACCTGTGGACTTCAACTCCCAGAATTCCTGAGACAGCTGGCTTAACTGATCCTTAGCCAAAAAAAGGGATGGGGGGGGGGGAATTGTTCCTTTCCCTAATTTCTCCTGCATGGCACATTTTTGCAACTTCAGTCAAAAAAAGTATATTGTTGTTGGAGACACTGCAGTTCTCCAGGAGTTTTGGACATTTTTCTAATGTCAAAGATGTTTCATAATGAATTCCTGATTTTCACATTCTTCGCTCTCTATGTTCCTGTTTCCAAAAAGCGGCTGTTCCTTGCCTTCCTGCTTTTGTGTTTTAGCAGCTGGTTCCTATTATTTATTTTTTTTCAGACGGGGCAAGCCGAACGTGCCAGAAACATTTCCTAAGTGATGATTTAGTAAAAAATGTAGGACAGACTGGGATTCGGTAGAGGCTGACCGCTTGCCTTGCTCCGTCCCTGGAGCCTTTCACGGCTCAGAATCTAAAGCTTGTTTCCTTTTGCGATAATCTCATGATTTTAAAATGTTGCAGGTACAGGTACAGACAAAAACTGTGTCCTGATTTTATTACAGATTCATAGGTTCATAGAAGCCCTCTCTGGACCCGGCTGTTCTAGCAAACTACCGTCCTGTCTCCAACCTTCGCTTTGTGGCAAAGGTTGTTGAGAGTGTGGTGGCACAGCAACTCCCGCAGTATCTGGATGAAACTGTCTATTTAGATCCGTTCCAGTCCGGCTTCAGGCCTGGTTACAGCACTGAAACGGCGTTGGTTGCATTGGTTGATGATCTCTGGAGAGCTCGAGATAGGGGTTGCTCCTCTATCCTGGTTCTATTAGATCTCTCAGCGGCTTTTGACACCATCGATCATGGTATCTTGCTGCACCGACTGGAGGGGCTGGGAGTGGGAGGCACCGTCCTATGGTGGTTCTCCTCCTATCTCTCTGACCGGTCACAGTCTGTGTTGGCAGGAGGGGTGAGGTCTACTTCAAGATACCTTATTTGCGGGGTGCCACAAGGGTCGGTCCTTTCGCCTCTTCTGTTCAACATTTATGTGAAGCCACTGGGTGAGCTCATCCGTGGTTTTGGGGTGCAATGCCATCTTTATGCTGATACTCAGCTGTACATCTCCACCCTAGACCACCCCTTGATACCCTTGCAGTGATGTCCCGGTGCCTTGAAGCTGTGCAGATCTGGATGGGGAGAAATAGACTCCGACTCAATCCTTCCAAGACCGAGTGGCTGTAGCTGCCGGAGTCCCAATATAGCCAGCCGATACCATCATTGACTATTGGGGGTGAGTCATTGACCCCCACAGAGAAGGCTCGCAACTTGGGTGTCCTCCTGGACACGCGGCTGTCTTTAAAAGAGCATATGACGGCCGTGGTCAGGGGAGCTTTCTATCAGGTTTGCCTGATTCTCCAGTTGCGCCCCTTTCTAGATTGGGACTCCTTATGCACAGTCACTCATGCCCTCGTCACTTCCCGACTGGACTACTGGAATGCTCTCTACATGGGGCTACCCTTGAGGTGCACCCGGAGGCTCCAACTGGTCCAGAATGCGGCCGCGAGGGTGATTATGGGAGTGACATCGCGCTCACATGTAACATCTCTCCTACGCGAGCTGCACTGGCTCCCAGTGGTCTTCCGAGTGCGCTTCAAGGTGCTGGTTCTTACCTTTAAAGTGCTCCATGGCTTAGGACCTGGGTACCTACGAGACCACCTTCTGCAACCGATAATTAATTTTATTTCAAATTATATGTATGTTATTCTGACTGTTCACCACCCTGAGTCCTTCGGGAGAAGGGCAGTATAAAAATTAAATAAATAAATAAATAAATAAATAAATAAATAAATAAATAAATAAATAAATAAATAAAAAGTAAGTAAGTAAGTAAGTACAGATTAATAGAGTTGGATGGGACCTTGTAGGTCATCTAGTCCAACCCCCAACCCAAGCAGGAGACCCTACACCATTTCTGACAGATGGCAGTCCAGTCTCTTCTTGAAAGCTTCCAAGGACGAAGCTCCCACAACTTCTGAAGGAAACTTCTGTTCCATGAGTTGATTGTTCTCACTATTAGGAAATTCCTCCTTATTTCCAGGTTGAATCTCTCCTTGGTCAGTTTCCATCCATTATTCCTTGTCTGGCCTTCAGGTGCCTTGGAAAACAGGTTGACCCCCTTCCTCTCTTTGGCAGCCCCTTAAGTATTGGAAGATGCTATCCTGCCTCCCCTGGTCCTTCTCTTCTCTTCACTAGACTAGCCATGCCCAGTTCCTGCAACCATTCTTCGTATGTTTTAGCTTCCAGTCCCCTCATCATTCTGGTTGCTCTTCTCTGCACTCTTTCTAGAGTCTCAACATCTTTTTCATAGTGTGGTGACCAAAACTGGATGCAGGATTTTAGGTGTGGTCTTACTAAGGTTTTATAGAGTGGTATTAGTACCTCCCTTGATCTTGACTGTATCCCTCTGGATTTTCAGGGATCCTGCAATGGGAATGAGTAAGAAGTAGAGAAGCTACTCACTGTGGTCCTGGGTGAGATCAGAAATGCCTTCTGTTAGTAGCACTCAATAATACAAACAGGTTTATAAAGCTT
This sequence comes from Masticophis lateralis, assembly GCA_030761175.1. Taxonomy (NCBI): domain Eukaryota; kingdom Metazoa; phylum Chordata; class Lepidosauria; order Squamata; family Colubridae; genus Masticophis; species Masticophis lateralis. Next base: position 20,835,068 of record JAUDYJ010000012.1, on the reverse strand, counting down.
GTGGAGATTCTAAATCATCCAGGTCATAGTTGTCTCAAATTTGCTTTTTTAAAAAAAAATGTAACTGGACTGTTTTTTTCCTTGAGAAAGAAGAAGAAAACATTTCCCTTCTCATTCAAGAAGCTTCATCAGTTCTGTGGTGGGGGTGTTGGAAGGAGAGGTACTGACAGTTGAGGGTGGAAGGGTGGGTGGAGGGATAGGATGTTGCCAAAGGTAGCTTATTCTGGCACAGAACTGTGTGCAAAAATTGTGTGTTTCTTTTTAGCTAGCAGCCAAGGGCTGGAGAAAGAACGGCTGTCTCTTGAAAAGGACTTCAGAATCCCAAATATGCGGCCAGGGTCACACCCATTTCCTCCGTGCCATTGTAAAAGAAGACAACTCGGCCAAACATTTCCTTCGGCTTTTTACAGTCCTGGGAAATCTGTGCTGCAAATGTCACCAGCAGGTTTGCTGACGTGCTTCTGAAATGCCACTCCGTCCACAGGAACGTCGCAAGCTTTTTCTTCCTTCAGATAGGGCGTGTGTCAAAGACGTATCTTTGGAACTTCCCCAGATCATGGGTCAATAGACTATCTGCTGTTTTCTCCAACAAAGAAAATTATGGTTTTGTTTTTCTCCTCCTGCGACCTGATTTGAATGGAATATGGTTAACTATTTCACTGGGGAATCCTGATTATACTTACTGAAGGGATAAAATAAAACCTCCAATTTCCCTCTGGGGACAAGTGCAAACTGATAACTCACACTAACCTGAGTTGCTTCTTCTTCAGATTAAGAGTTGGACGGGACCTTGGAGGTCATCTAGTCCCACCCCCTGCCCAAGCAGGAGACCCTACACCATTTCTGAGATATAGCAGTCCAGTCTCTTCTTGAAAGCCTCCAGTGATGAAGCTCCCACAACTTCCAAAGGCAACTTCTGTTCCATGGGTTGATGGTTCTCCCTGTCAGAAGATTTCTCCTTATTTCTAAGTTGAATCTCTCCTTGTTCAGTTTCCATCCATTATTCCTTGTCTGGCCTTCAGGGGCTTTGGGAAATAGCTTGACCCCCTTCCTCCTCTCTGGGGCAGCCCCTCAACTGTTCTGATGGGCTGTCTGCTAAAATAAAGCCAGGAGATGGCACACGCTTGAAAGTAAATCAAGAAGCTTGTAATTGCGGAGTCTGTCTGGCAAGAACAAAGAATGCTTATCCACAGGAAATATGCATGTGTAAAGCTTGTAACAATTCTGGATAGTTAGAAAGCAGATAAAAGTAACAAAGAGTTAGGCAACTTGAAGAACTCAGCTAAAAGTTAGGAATAGAGATGGCCTGCAGCAAATAAAATGTGTATTAGATAACTCCAAGGCTTAGGAATAGGGACAGCTAGAGACCAAAAAAACAAATTATAGAATTATTACTAAAATAATGGCTTAGGACCTGGTTATTACGGGACCGCCTGCTGCCACTAGTAGCCTCCCACCAGACGGGACGCTCTCATAGAGAGGGGCTCCTCCGGGTGCCGTCGGCCAAACAGTGTCGACTGGCGGCCCCCAGGGGGAGAGCCTTCTCTGTGGGGGCACCTACTATCTGGAATGAGCTCCCCCCAGAGATACGGAGGATCCCGGATCTACACACCTTCCGCCGCACCCTCAAGACCTTTTTATTTCATCAGGCTGGCCTGGTCTAACTTTTCCCTTTCAAAATGTAAATTTTAAATCTGTTCTTAACTATTGGGGTGTTTTAAATTTGTCTTGGGCCAAATTGTTTATATTGCTTTTAAATTTTGTATTTATGTGTTTTATTTCTTGGCTGTTCACCGCCCTGAGTCCTTCGGGAGTAGGGTGATGTACAAATCTAATAAAATAAAAAATAATAAAATAAAATAAATAAAATGTTTATTAGATGATATTTCTTATTATCCCGCCTTGTCCCGCCTTCTCCTTTAGTGAAAATGTATAAAGCTTTCTTAATCCTTTGTTCTTGGCTCTCTTGGTATTTTGGCCAGGAGCCCTTTTCTTTGGAGTACCCCAATAAAAAGCAATCAAAACCTGCACCTCGTGTCTGGCGTCCTTCATTGGCCTCGGCACCTGGCTCAGACCTGAATGGGGGGCAACAATTCCACAATTGTTCCACAACTGCGCTGATGGCAGATTGCTCAATTTTTCTTCTGCATATTGGACGATTTCTGCGTTTTAACTTTTCTCCCCTCCTGATTAGCAACGATCAGGTTTCTGCCTTGGTGGGGCAGAATATTCATTAGTGGCTTTTGCAGAAGTGGATTAATCCAAAGCAGCTGTTGACATGGGTGGGCCCGTTTGGCATCAGCCACTATGTTGACTTTCGAGGGCTGAATTATCCTTAATGTGCCTTCTTTCACTGCTGGAGATTATTCGAATGATGGCAGGCAAAATGTGTAAATGTATTAATCGTGGCAGGACGTGAGGATCCGGTAAATCCTAGGAAACAGTTAACCTGGAAGGAAGGCAGAAGAAGGCAGATGGATTTGGGATACAAGACACTGTGAAATGTTTTTTAAAAAAACTGTAAGCAGTAATTGCTCTTCCTTTCGAATTTAAAACAGAAAGTCTGGGAAGGAACAGGAATGTCTGCAACAGCTATCCATAAAAGACCTTTGTCTTGAATCCATAAACATGGGACATTAGCCACTGGGAATGTCCTTTGCAAACAAAACGTGTTTCAGAAAGGAGATTAAGACTTGCCACTCAAGGGCTCGGTTACAAAATTCGGAAATTTTTCAGCCCGTCACATTGACTTGGCAGCCCAGAATTATTGCTGCATTCATGACAATATTTGCCTGTTACGGCTTAATTCCCGGAGGAAAAAGCAAGCTATGTAGATATAAGTAGTCCTCAATTTACAACTATTGGTTTAATGATATTTGAATAGAAATAGAAGTAGAAGTAGAAGCAGAAGCAGAAGCAGAAGTAGAAGTAGAAGTAGAAGTAGAAATGGAGTTGGAAGGGACCTTGGAGATCATCTAGTCCAGCCCCCTGCTCAAGCAAGAGATCATACACCATTCTAGGCAAGTGACTGTCTAGTCTCTTCTTAAAAACCTCCAGTGATGGGAGCACCCACGATTTCTGCAGGCAAGCTATTCCACTAGCAGCCCCTCGAATACTGTCCTCACTGTTAAAGAAGTTTCTCCTTAATTCCAGGTTGCTTCTCTCCTTGATTAGTTTCCATCCATTGCTTCTTGTCCTGCCCTGTGGTGCTTTGGAGAATAATTTGATCCCCTCTTCTTTGTGGGAGCCGCTCAAATACTGGAACTCTGCTATCATGTCACCCCTAGTCCTTCTTTTCTCTAGACTAGACATACCCAGTTCCTACAGCCCTCCTTCATATGTTTTGGTCTCCAGGCCTTTGATCATCTTAGTTGCTCTTCTCTGAATTTTTTCCAAAGCCTCAACATCTTTTTTGTAGTATGGTGACTAAAATTGGTTGCAGTATTCCAAGTGTGGTCATACTAGGGTTTTATAAAGTGGTACTAAATACTTCATGTGATTTTGATTTGGGACTTGGCAGCCCAGAATTATTGGTGCATTCACAACAATATTTGCCTTAATTCCAGGAGGAAAAAACTGACATTATGTAGATATAAGTAGTCCTCAACTTACAACTACTGGTTCAGTGATATTCAAAGTTACTACTGCACTGAAAAGAAACCTGACTTAATGCCTTTTTTCACACTTAATGACCCTTGCAGCATCCTCATGGTCAGAAGATCAAAATTCGGAACCTTGGCAGCTGACTAATATTTATGAAAGTTGCAGTGATCTGGGATCAGGTGATCTTTTTTTGCGAAGTTGAAGTGGAAGCTAGATTCACTTAACAACCGATTACTAACTTAACAATTGCAGTGACTCACTTAAGACCCTGTCTGGCTTAGCATCAGAAATTTTGGGCCCAATTGTGATCATATGTTGAGGACTAACCTGTACCCAAGAGGGACTGGGAATGGTGATAATGGTGTGTGTGTGTGTGAGAGAGAGAGAGAGAGAGTGTGTAAAAATCACATGGTTGTGGCCGTCACCTTGATTTTTTGACCTCTACCAGACCTGACTGACTGTCTGGATATTTCTACACTGGATCTATTTTTCGTATCGTTTGTTCAGAATTTCTCTTGTTTTCTTAGGGTGATTGTCTTTCTCCAGGAATTCTTGCCGGTTGATTTTTTTTTTCTCTCTCTCTCTCTGTAATAACACTGGACTTCTCTAGTTCCATCCTGACCTTATTTGCCTCTCATCCCACTTAAAGTTGGTTTTTCTGGCAAGAGTGAGTTAATTCCTTTCTACGTGTTCTTCTCAAAAGATTTCTTCAACATCAGAGTGCTCTCCTCATACTTTTTGCTCTGCTCCTAGAGGGACCCTGTGCATCGTTAGACTTTATCTGGATCTTTTCCAAAGTCAGCATTTGCAAATAAGGAGGCCTGAAGGCCAGACAGGGAATAATGGATGGAAACTGATCAAGGAGAGATTCCACCTGGAAATTTCCTGACAGTGAGGAAATTTCCTTACAATGAGGACAGTGAGTTCTCACTGTCATGAATTTCCTGACAGTGAGAACAATCAACCAGTGGAACAGAAGTTGCCTTCAGAAGTTGTGGGAGCTTCATCCCTGGAGGCTTTCAAGAAGAGTCTGGACTGCCATCTGTCAGAAAGGGTGTAGTAGGGTCTCCTGTTTGGGCGGGAGGTTGGACTAGATGACCTACAAGATCCCTTCCAACTCTGTTATTGTGTTATGTTGAGACTTTGGAAAGAGTGCAAAGAAAAGCCCGAAGAGCTAAAACATATGATGAACGGTTGCAGGAACTGGGCCTGGCTAGTCTAGTGAAGAGAAGGACCAGGGGAGACAGGATAGCCGTCTTCCAATATTTGAGGGGCTGCCACAGAGAAGCGGGGGTCAAGCTATTTTCCAAAGCCCCTGAAGGCCAGACAAGGAATAATGGATGGAAACTGAACAAGGAAAGATTCAACCTGGAAATAAGGAGAAATTTTCTGACACTCAAAACAATCAATGGAACAGAAGTTGCCTTTGGAAGTTGTGGAAGCTTCATCCCTGGAGGCTTTCAAGAAGAGACTGGACTGCCATCTGTCAGGAATGATGTAGGGTCTCCTGCTTGGGCGGGGGGTTGAACTGGATGACCTCCAAGGTCCCCTCCAACTCTGTTAATCTGTTAAAGGATAGATGATAGAGTATTTTCTCTATTGCAATGAAAATACACTATGACTTTATTCAGCATATGATGTAAAAAAATAGAAAATGAAATACTTGCGCGCTTATTTAACAGAACAGAGAAATAAAAACCTGAAATTAAAATAGAGGCAATCCTTGACTTACAACAGTTCATTCAGTGGCTATTCAAAGTTACAACAACACGAAAGAAAGTGATTTATGACCATTTTTCACATTTATGGCCATTGCAACATTCCCATGGTCATGTGATCACAACTGGCTCACACCTATGACGGTTGCAGTGTGCTAGGGTCATCTAATCCCCTTTTCTGACCTTTTGACAAGCAAAGTCAATGGAGAAGGCAGATTCACTTAACAACCATGGCAAGAAAGGTTGCAAAATTCACTTAACAAATGTCTCACTTAGTAACAGAAATGTTGGGCTCCATTGTGGTCGTAAGTCAAGGACTACTTGTACCTTGGAAAGAGAGAATCAATAACAGGTTTCAGGGTGGCCCCCTTTTCCAATCTGTGTCTTTTTGTTGATAAACAGAATGAAGATCCAAATTTATATAAGCAATGCTGTTCAGCTGCCATGATTGATTGATTGATTAATTGATTGGCTGGCTCGCTGGCTTAGTTCCCTCCTTTGTTATATTCAACACACCGTCCTCCTCCTATTTTCCTCATAACGACTGCCAAGGCACGTTCCTGCAGTTTCCTTGGCGAGATTTCAGAAGCTGTATGCCATTACCATCTTCCTAGGGCTAAAAGGGAATGGCTGGCACAAGGTTGCCCAGCTGTCCAGGTAGAGCAAAATTCAAGATCCTGGGTTTCAGCCTGATGCTTTAACTATCACACCAAACTAGCTCAGTATTGAATATCCATTAATTAATCCAGAGCCCAGTAACAAAACATTCACTGTATATCATTAAAACATTAAAAAAAATCTACTCATTTTTCATATCAATTTTACATCCCATTTATATCTCGACTTTTCTTCCGTAAGATCAGCTAACTCAACAGCCCTTCAAAATCCAACAGGAGCTTCGGGATGGCAACTATGCAGATGAATATAAATAAATGTTGCTTTCTAGCACTTAATGACTGTATTGCAATAAAGATGGATTGGATTTGATAAATAAATATGATAAACTTACAATAGTTTGTTCAGTGACGTTTATTTATTTATTTATTGCTATTTATATGCTGCCATTCTCCCGAGGGACTCAGGGCGGCTTACAACAAGAGTCAACAATACAAATCGCAATATAATTAAAAAATCCCCATTAAAACCATAATTAAAATTATTACATTATGCTACCCCCAATGGATCAGTTTATTTGGCGGAAGAGCTATGTCTTCAGTTCACGGTGGAGGAGAGGAGGTCGGGGGCTGTCCTGAGCTTGGTTTAAAGTTACAATGGCACTGAAACAAGTGACTTATGACCATTTTTCACAGTTATGACCTTTGTAGCATCCCCATGGCCATGTGATCAAAATTTGCTTATGAACAGAAATTTTGGACTTAATTGCAGTTGTAAATTGAGTATCTTTTGTCCCCACCCATCCCCAATACCTGCTTTCCTCTTTTATAAATTATAGCCAGTGTCATTGCTTTCCCAAACTTGCTTTTGTAGAAACAAAACAAACAAGATATTTTTGTAGAAACAAAGATATTTAAAGCTGCTGTTTTAAGCCTTGCCCCATCATTACTCCTGCATTCAAATATACTATTTCTTTGCTTGGTTTAAAGTTAATCAATTCCCGTCAAATATAAGCTCTAAGGGATCAATGCTAAATTTCCTGACAAACAGACCAAGAGCTTTTCTTGGCATTATAGTCTGAATTTTAATAGGCAGATCGTAAGCCAAAAGTCTCATTTTGTATAACCTTTAAGCATCCTAAGAGAACGAGATGAAAGGAATGAGCCAATTAGCTGTTTGAAATAAGAAATATTACATTTGCTCACTGTTTACGTTAGAAATGTTTGCTGCTTTTGTTCTTTTCCACCCAGGATCAATGCCATATCAAACAGACACGCAGACATAGACATAACCCCTATGCATAATGCGGTTAGAACGTCAACTTTAAAAAATGGTTTTATGAACTGAATTGAAAGTTTCAAAAAAAAAAAAACATAAACATTACACAAAATTATTTTTAAAAGGAAACAAAAAGCTATAAAGAAAGAAAAACAGAGAGGGAATATATTAATGGATGCGCATACATCTATGAAAATTCTACATGAATATTTCAATAAATGGTGGCCGTCTTCCATTATAAATATCCATCGCTGTTCTGTGCCAATAAGCCATTTGTGTTGCTAATAACATCAGTCTGCAAAACAGGACTGCTGCAATTAATATTTTGAAGAGAGACAATAATGTTGAGACTCGTCACGCAGATTTTTAAGTACATTTCAGTAAGCATACCGAGTTCCTTCCTGGAACAAAATAAGCCAGATACAAAACAATAACCATGTACTTGGCTTCTGATACTTCATCTGGGAGAAACTCTATGCAGAAACCCTTTTTTTGTAAACATTGCAGCCTTCAGAATAACAGGAAGGGACCTTGGAGGTCTTCTAGTCCAACCCCCTGCTCAAAAAGGGCCTGGTGGCTCAGCAGACTAAAAGCATTGTGATTAACACCAGCTGTCTGCAATTACTGCGAGTTCAATCCTAGCCAGGCTCAAGGTTGACTCAGCCTCCCATCCTTTCTAAGGTAGGTAAATTGAGGACCCAGTTTGTGGGGGCAATAAGCTGACTTTGTATAAATATACAAAAGTATGAAGGCTATTGCTTAACACATTGTAAGCCGCCCTGAGTCTCTGGAGAAGGGCGGCATATAAATCAAATTTTTAAAAAAAGATGATTGATAGATAGATAGATAGATAGATAGATAGATAGATAGATAGATAGATAGAAGATGGAGAGAGAGAGAGAGAGAGAGAGAGAGAGAGCGCTATCCAAGGAGCCTGGATAGCTCAGCAGACTAAAGCATTGTGATTAACATCCAGCTGTCTGCAATTACTGTAAGTTCGAACCTCACGAAGCTCAAGGTTGACTCAGCCTTCCATCCTTTCTAAGGTAGGTAAATTGAGGACCCAGTTTGTGGGGGCAATAAGCTGACTTTGTATAAATATACAAAAGTATGAAGGCTATTGCTTAACGCATTGTAAGCCGCCTGAGTCTCCGGAGAAGGGCGGCATATAAATCTAATTTTTTTTTAAAAAAAAAAGCAGGAGACTCTACACCCGTGATGGCGAACATATGGCACGCATGCCACAGCTGGCACCAGTGCCCTCTTTGTAGGCACACGAGCCGTCGCCCCAGTTCAGCTCTGCAGCATATGTGCATGTCCCTCCTGCCGGTCAGCTGGTTGTCAGGTCTCTGCCTTATGCCACCAGTCTCCAAATTTTGGGCTTAGACAATTTAGAATTACGCCGCCTTCAGTCTGACCTAAGCATAGTACATAAAATTATCTGCCACAATGTCCTTCCTGTCCATGACTACTTCAGCTTCAACCACAACAACACATGAGCAAATAATAGATACAAAGTCAAGGTAAACTGCTCCAAACTTGATTGCAGAAAATACGACTTCAGTAATGCCTGGAATGCATTACCTGACTCTGTAGTTTCTTCCCCAAACCCCCATAACTTTAACCATAGACTGTCCACTGTTGACCTCGCCCCATTCCTAAGAGGTCTGTAAGGGGCATGCATAAGGGCACCAGCGTGCCTACTGTCCCTGTCCTAATATTCTTTTTTACTCTTACTCTTTTCATGTATTCAAATTATGTTTATACTTTTACCTGTTATCTTATATATGATTGACAAAATAAATAAATAAAATAAAATAAATAAATAAAAATACATTATACAATAAACAATTATAAATAATCAATCATTTGAAGCGTCTGTTTCGTGATGATCTTTCCATTAATACAGTTATACTTATTCCCATAAATCTTAACTTAATGGTTTCTTATTTCCGCTTTACCCTCTCCTCTCTTCTGCTCTCTAAGACTTCTCCTTTAATGTTCTATATATTACCTTCACTTTCTGAGTTTCTCTCTGAATGTTAATGTATTTTTCTTTGTTTTTGTCATTTGTGTTTTATGTGTTTTCTTTTATTTGTTAATAAAGTTTATAAATTAAAAATAAATAAATAAATAAAAACATGTGGGGGGGGCGTATGCAGGGTGCGTGCACGCATGCGTGGGAGGCCATGTGGGGGAGCGCACACATGTGGGGGTTGCGTACATGCACAGAGACCGTACGTGCATTGCATTTGGGGGGTTTGGGCGTGCATGCTTTGGGCACTCGGGCCGGAAAAGGTTAACCATCACTGCTCTAGACCATTTCAGACAAATGGCTGTTCAAATCTCTTCTTCCAGTAATGAAGCACCCACAATTTCTGAAGGGGAGCTGTTCCACTGGTTAAGGTTATTCTTATTGTGAGGTAAATTTCTCCTTAGTTCTAGGTTCTTTCTCTTTGTTCAGTTTCCATTCATGTTTCTTGTCTTGCCTTCAGGTGCTTTGGAGAATAGCCTGATCCCCTCTTCTTTGTGGCAGCCCCTCAAATATTTGGAAGACTGCTATCTGTCACCCCTCGTCCTTCTTTTCCCTAGACGAGGCATACCCAGTTCCTGCAACTGTTCTTCATATGTTTTAACCTTCAGCTCCCCAGTCATCTTTTGGCTCTTCAAACCTCATGAGCCCTCTGGAGTCAGGTCTACCTCCTACTATTGACCTGCTCCCTATTTTCCCACTGAATTAATAATCAAAGTTGATTAGATCTATTCTTCACTGATAGCAGCTAATCTAGTTACATCTTGAACATCTGAATAATGATGGAAACTGACCAAGGAGAGATTCAACCTGGAAATAAGGAGGAATTTCCTAATAGTGAGAACAATCAACCCATGGAACAGACGTTGCCTTCAGAAGTTGTGGGAGCTTCATCACTGGAGGCTTTCAAGAAGAGACTGGACTGCCATCTGTCAGAAATGGTGTAGGGTCTCCTGCTTGGGCAGGGGGTTGGACTAGATGACCTACAAGGTCCCTTCCAACTCTGTTAATCTGTAATTTGTAATCTAATCTAATAGGACTCTCATTGGGATGTGTGGACCTAAATGGATCCCAATAATAAACTTAAACCCTGAAGCATTTCTTTCTTTTTCCCTGTGCTCTGAAAGCTAAAACCATATCCTTTTCACTAGAGGATGTCATAGATCAGTACTCTTCTCCTTAAATCTGTTTTTCTTTTCAAATTTATATAGCATTCACTTTTCTTTTCAAATTTATATAGCATTCACTTAGTTTCTAAAGGTTTGCAGGTTGTTATGGTTGCTACTGAATTAAAACAAGCCTTATGTGATACTTCTTGAATCTCACAGAGATTCCTTCCAGCTAAGTTCTCTTTTCTTTACAATATTTACAGTATATATAGTATTTATATTTGGTATTATAGAGATCCAGTTTAGAAGAAAGGAGAACTTTTCCGCCATTGAGAACAATAAATCAGGGGAACAGCTCCCTGCCAGAATTGTGGGCACTCCATTGAATTGAATTGAATTCTTTATTGGCCAAGTGTGATTGGACACACAAGGAATTTGTCTTTGGTGCATGTGCTTTCAGTGTACTTAAAGAAAAAATAAAATATATTCGTCAAGATACAACACTTAGTGATAGTCATAGGATACTAATAAGGAATCAAATTATACTAGGAAACAGTAAAAACAGTATAAGTTGTAAAGATACAAGCAACATGGATATAGCCATAAGTGGGAAGAGATTGGTACTAGTAAGGATGAAAAGAATAGTAATACAGTCTTAGTAGATAATTTGACAGTGTTGAGGGAATTATTTGTTTAGCAGAGTGATGGCGTTCCGGGGAAAAAACTGTCCTTGTGTCTAGTTGTTCTGGTGTGCAGTGCTCTATAGTGTCATTTTGAGGGTAATAGTTGAAACAATTTATGTCTAGGATGCTAGGGGTCTGTAGATATTTTCACAGCCCTCTTTTTGACTCGTGCAGTAGACTGGTCCTCTGCTGTAGGTTTTCAAGAGTACACTGGACAACCATTTAATCAAGATAATATAAGGTTTCTTTCCTTGAGTAGGGGGTTAGACTAGAAGACCTCTGGGGTTCCTTCCAGCCCTGTGATTCTATATTTTATTTAACTAATATCTGAGGATAACCTGACCAGGCTTTCAACAAAATCTCGAGGTCCTTGTTGAAAAAAAGGGGACACAAATGAAACCAAGATTCAGTTATTCAGTTCTCTGCCAAAATATTTTTAGAAGCCCGAGACAGCTTTTCTTTATCCTAACAATTCTCCAAAGTAGCTTAAGATGAACAAGACCTAAATAATCCAAGTCTGATTTTCAAAATTCATGGCAGTATTAACTAGACAGACAGATAGATACTATTACCCTTCCGGTATTTTCAGGATGTTTTGGACATTAATGCAGATAGTCCTCAACTTAACAACGGTGACATGTGACCATTTTTTTACAGCTTTGCAGCATCCCCAGGGTCACATGATCAAAATTCGGGCAACTTGGCAACTGGCATGTATCTATGATGGTTGCAGTGTACTGGAGTCATGTGGTCACCTTCGGTAACCTGATAAGCAAGGTCAATGGTGGAGCCAGATTCAGATAATAGCCAAGTTACTAACTTTAATTAATAGATTAACAGAGTTGGAAGGGACCTTGCGGGTCATCTAGTCCAACCCCCCACCCAAGCAGGAGACCCTACACCATTTCTGACAGATGGCTGTCCAGTTTATTCTTGAAAACTTCCAGGGATAAAGCTCCCATAACTTCTGTTCTGTTGGTTGATTGTTCTCACTGTCAGGAAATTTCCAGGTGGAATCTCTCCTTGGTCAGTTTCCATCCATTATTCCTTGTCTGGCCTTCAGGTGCTTTGGAAAATAGCTTGACCCCTTTCCTCCTCTCTGTGGCAGCCCCTCAAATATTGGAAGACTGCTATCCTGTCTCCCCTGGTCCTTCTCTTCACTAGACTAGCCATGCCCAGTTCCTGCAACTGTTCATCGTATGTTTTAGCCTCCAGTCCCCTCATCATCCGGGTTGCTCTTCTCTGGACTCTTTCTAGAGTCTCAACATCTTTTTCATAGTGTGGTGACCAAAACTGGATGCAATATTATTCTAGGTGTGGTCTTACTAAGGCTTTATAGAGTGGTATTGGTACCTCCCTTGAATTTACCAACAAGCGTAGCAAGAAAAGTCGTAGAAAGGGGGGAAACTTAACTATTGTCTTGCTTCACAAGAGAAATTTTGTTCATAAGTCGAGAAAGACCTGTACTATGCAGTCTCTATGCAAACTGGCAAATAACTGCATCCCCAAACATCTGGAGATCATAGGAGAGAGTAAGGGGCTGAATGTTTAATCCAACTTCCGCTTTATAACTTCTCCAGGACTTTCCTCTCTGCATCTATTACTTCCAGGATGAAAGTATGCCGTTGTTCTTCCGGCTGCACACAGACACCCACCCACCCCATTTATAAATACATCTTTATCCCTTTTGCCCAGAGGCAAAATGTAATTATTAATTTTTATTGACAAAAATCTGCACTGTTTCAATGTAACAAGGTCAGTTATTAAATAATATGGATTCTCTCCCTTAATTGGGAGTGCCTGAAGGAAGAAACCTTGCTTGCGGTATCTGACCTCCTTTGACACAAGAAGCTCAACATAATTTGGGGATCCTGAATGTAAAGTGGCGTAGGAGTGGCATAGGAGGCTAATGCCTCCTACTAAGGCAGTAGTTAACATCCAGCTGCCTGCAATTATTGCGAGTTCAATCCTAGCCAGGCTCAAGGTCGACTCAGCCTTCCATCCTTTCTAAGGTGGGTAAATTGAGGACCCAGTTTGTGGGGGCAATAAGCTGACTTTGTATAAATATACAAAAGTATGAAGGCTATTGCTTAATGCATTGTAAGCCGCCCTGAGTCTCCAGAGAAGAGCGGCATATAAATCAAATTTTTTAAAAAAAATTAAAAAAAAAGCCCGCCTCTACTCCTCAGGGACCAAGCACTGGGAACCCCACATCTCTCTCTCTCTCACTCCTATGGGGCCCCCTCCATAATTCAGGGCATCAGAAGGAATAGAATAGAATAGAATTTTTTATTGGTCAAGTATGATTAGACACACAAGGAATTTTTCTTTGGTGCATAAGCTCTCAGTGTACATAAAAAGAAAAGATACATTCATCAAGAATCATAAGGTACAATGCTTAATGATAGTCATAGGGAAATAATCAATATAAATCTTAAGGATACCAGCAACAAAGTTACAGTCATACAGTCATAAGTGGGAGGAGATGAGTGAAAAGATTAATAGTAATAGTAATGGAGACTTAGTGAATAGTTTGACAGTGTTGAGCGAATTATTTGTTTAGCACAATGATGGCGTTCGGGAAAAAACTGTTCTTGTGTCTAAACCTTCTCATATGCAGTGCAGAGGTGGGTTTCAGCAGGTTCTGGCCAGTTCTGGAGAACCAGTAGCAGAAATTTTGGGTAGTTCGGAGAACCGGTAGTAAAAATTCTGACTGCCCTGCCCCCATCTATTCTCTGCCTCCCAAGTCCCAGCTGATCGGGGGGAAATGGGGATTTTGCAGTATCTTTCCCTTGGAGTGGGGTGGGAATGGAGATTTTACAGTATCTTTCCCTTGCCATGCCACGCCCACCAAGCCATGCCACACCCACCCAGCCACACCCACAGAACCGTTGGTAAAAAAATTTGAAACCCACCACTGGTGCTGTGCTCTATAGCATCGTTTTGAGGGTAGGAGTTGAAACAGTTTGTGTCCAGGATGGGGGGGGGGGGTGTCTGTAAATAAGGAGTGTCTCCTATTACAATACATTGGCCTTCATCCTGTGAAAAGGACCCCTTATTTTGGGGTGCTGAAGCTAAGCTCTTTCCTTGAACGTCCATTCTGGACTGCTGCCATCATAAGCCCCCCCCCCAATTTTTCAGACGTTTTAATTGTCCACAAAGCCATTATTTTGGGGGGGGTTAATAATATGATTTCCCCCCTTATTTCTGGGTGCTGAAGCTTAGATCTCTCCTTGGGTGCCTCCTCCTGCCTACTGCCATTGTATGGGGTGCTCAGTGATATGGGGATGCCCCATTATTTAGGTCTGTTTCACACTATGAATCCCCTTGAGCACTCCCTCCTGCCTGCACCCCAGCACACCTCCATTATTCAGGGGTGCTTCATAAGCAGATCTGCTCTGGCCCTCTGCCTGACCCTAAGACCCCCCCCCCCCCCCGTTACTCAATAAGTTGCTACATGGAAAAACACCTTAGGGTGCCTATGAACCCCTTATTCGGCTTGAACTGCCCACCCCCTAGGATTTTCTCATTATTCGAGGTGATTAATACTGTGAGGGGTCCTTGATGCTCTCTGAGCCTGCCGGTTTTCTTGCAGAGGTTTCATTGGCCAAACCAGGTAACATCATCACTGCACTCCAATCCTTTGCAGAACTGATGATGTTACATAGCTGGGTCATGAAATGCCTGCATGAAAACCACCAAGCTCAGAGAGCACCAAGGACACCATACTCCTCCTCCTCTCTGCATACCCCACCTCATTCTAGCACTGATGGTGTTGTCTAGTTGGGTCATGAGACATCTGCAAGAAAACAAGCAAGCTCAGAGAGCACCTAGGACCCCCTCCTCCTCCTCCTCCTCCTCCTCCTTCTTCTTCTTCTCCTGCTTCTTTCTTCTTCTTCTCCTCCTCCCTTCATTCTTCTTCTTCTCCTGTTTCTTCTCCTCTCCCCACTCACAACTCTCTTCCAGCACGGATGCCGTTGTCTAGCTGGGTCATGAAACGTCTGCAAGAAAACAAGCAAGCTCAGAGACCCATTCTCCTGCATTAGTGATTAGTCCCGCGTCTCCCATTCCTTGGGGGGGGGGGCGGATTCTATAAACCCCCTCCTTCTGAGTGGGGAGGGGGCTCTGCTCAGCCCCCCCCTCCCATCATAACGAAGGGGCGCTCGCGAGGCCCCTCCCCCTCCTCAGGCGGGCCGGTTTCCAGGGCGCCCGTGGCTCCGCCCCCCTCCCCCGCGCGCCCCTCCCCTCGGCCAAAATGGCGGCGGGCGCGCGTCTCCCCGGCGGGGCGCGAGGCGCGGCGGTGGCGGCTGCTGGTGCCGCTGGTGGCGGAGCCGCGTGTGACGGGAGGCCGCCGCTGCCGGTGCCGTGACTGGCCTCCTCCGCCGCAGGTGAGCGGGGCAGGGACAAGGGAGGCGGCCGGCTGCCCCGTGGTGGGGTCCCCGGGGGAGGGGGCGCTGAAGCCCCCCAAGGTCTCGCGGGGGGGGGGGTCGGCGACCCTCACCATTTTCTGGAGGGGGGGTTCAGGGGGGGAGGCACCAGAGCTGGTGGTCCGGTCCTGGCTTTAGGGATGCTGCTGCTACTCTTATTAATGGACCTAGCAATAATAAGCTGATATTATTATTGTTATTGCTATTGTTGCTATTGTTGCTATTATTATTATTGCTATTATTATTATTATTATTATTATTATTATTATTATTATTATTATTATTATTATTGCTATTATCTTTGTTCGTTAAATATGAAACTCAGTCAACTGAACGTTCAAAAATGCATCACAAATACCATTGACTGGTTATGTATGCATGTATGTATTATTTATTGACTGGTAATTACTGCTATTATTATTGCTATTATTATTGCTAATACTGCTATTGCTATTATTGCTACTGCTATTATTACTACTACTATTCTTATTATTACTGCTATTGTTATTATTGCTATTGCTATTATTACTGCTACTATTGTTATTTTTGCTATTGCTATTATTATTACTATGGTTATTTGCTATTGATGTCACTGGGACTGGGATGGCGAATGTTAGGATAATCCTTGGGGGTAGCAGATTTCTCAGCCTCCCACTACATCCATGTTGGACCCTTTGCCCGGGGTTGGCACTGCCTCCCCTCCCCAAATCTCTCAGGGCACACAAGGACCTGAAGGTGCCCAATCCTGAGCCATGGGCATTGACCAGGGTAGCTCAGCAGGAGAAGCTGGAGGATAGGCGTGGATGATGGGGCTGGTTTCATTCATTCGGGGTTCCCCCTAGGAGGGCAACAAGGGGAAAGCCCTGGGAAAGAGTGGGGGGTATTGGGAAAAGGGGAGGGGGTTCCCCTTTTTGGAGATGCCCGCAAAAGGAAAGCCATATGGACCCCCCCCCCGGCTGGGGGATTCTGGGAGTTGAAGTCCACCCATCTTCAAGCTTCCAAGGTTGAGAAACACTGCCTTATTCCATTCTGGACAAATGACTGTCCAGTCTCTTCTTGAAAACCCTACAAGTGCAAGCATACC
The DNA here is from genome assembly GCA_030761175.1 of Masticophis lateralis. Classification (NCBI taxonomy): domain Eukaryota; kingdom Metazoa; phylum Chordata; class Lepidosauria; order Squamata; family Colubridae; genus Masticophis; species Masticophis lateralis. The sequence goes on along the minus strand of JAUDYJ010000012.1, from coordinate 20,818,519 downwards.
CTACTTGGTGGTGGGAGATGTTATGACTCCCCCCCACTCTCCATCAACAGAGTTGCTTCTTCCAGGTTTTTTCATCTCAATATACCTATCCTAAATTCTTATTTTGTCAGGCATTTTAAATCGGGCACAGGGCAGTTGCACGAGTCGATGCCCGTCCGTCCGCACGGAGTTTTCCCCGGGGAGGGGGGGGGCACTCAACCTGCATTTTAGACCCTTCCCTCCTCTCTCCCTCCACATCCAGGAAAGCTGGTTTGCCTCTTTTATTTTAATGTCATCGAATTTTAAGAGCCGTCTCACTCCTTCCAAAGAAAAATGATTTGGGTGAAAATGCCAGTTTTGCTTTTTTGCTTAAATGCACTCTGTGTTCCTATTTCATGTAAACATAACAGCTCCGGTATATATCCGGTTCCATTTATGTAGAATTATAATTATAGGTTGGCTACAACTATCCCATTCCTTGTATGTAGAATGATAATTAAATGTTGACTGTGTATATCCTATTTCATTTATATTGAAGGGCGTGAGTCTTCTGTTCCGTACAGTAAAGAAGCAGAAGATTCACATGCTTCAGTAAAGGAAGATAAAAACAGTTTAGAATATTGGCATTTTGCTGCGTACAAGAAGAAATCCTTAACTTTCTTGGGATGTATAGCATAAATGCTTAAATTACTCCGGCTTCAGACCTGAAAATTAGGTAAGCAGTTCTTGCTTTGCGTTGAAACAGGAATAAATACGCTTGATTTTTATTACCCGAGACTGAAGCAGAGGTTGAAAAAGATTTTCTTTGATAGTATTTTTAGTACAGGATTATTACTGGTTGTAAGTAGTAGCGGTATATTTTCAGATTGCCTTTTAGGATGATTATTTTTTTTTTTAAAAAAAGGTTCTTTCTTTGTCTTTGAGGTAAGTTACATAGGATTAGTAATCCGACACGTGGAAGTTTGCTATTGGAAAATAGAGCTGGGAGCTTAACTGCTAGAGTTGTTATGATTGTATGAACAGCACAATGACAGGCTTAAGGCATTTGGGAATGGCTGTATTTATAGCGATAGGTAATTCTGTTGGTCTTTTATAAACACGTCCACAGGAGAAACTGAATTCTAATTCTGTAAGATCAACTGTAGCACGTGAACTTTCAGGTCCAAAAAGATTTTCTTCTTCGGAGAATATATTTAAATGTGAGAAATATGTGGCGGGGGAAGCTATTTGCTCCAAATTGAATTTACAGTACATTGGAAGGAAGGATACTATTTGGTGAAGATGGGGAGAGTGAGATACACAAGGTAAAGTTCTGGGTTAGAAAAACGCTTTTATTGGGGCCTGGAAAATTGGGAGGAAGTAGGTTAATAACACTTACCTTTTGCGAACACCTTTCAAAATTATCACGGGTTTATGCTGATCTACGACGGTAGTAAAGATTTGAACATCAAGTGTCAGTATTAGAAGGCATGTTAGGAATGGCCAATGTAATAAAGGAATGGGAATTGTCCAGAGCTCTGGAACAATTTGGGGGTTCCAGGGAGACCCCAGTAATCCATCTTTTTCACCAGTCTCCCAGGAAATGCAAAACTGATTTGTTGGTTTAACTGCCTCATTTATTCTTCTCTGTGAGTGAGGATGGTATATATGCTGTAATTTAATGTGTGTTGAGTAAGGAGGGGATTAAACTATCTAAAATTAGACGCCTCAGTTTTGTTTGGAAGAGTCGTGATGTGATTTCCACCACCCCTTCATTTTCTGGTTTCCAATGGATACAGTAGCTTTCCTTTAGATTTTTTTTTTTTTTTTTTAGTGTTTGACATTAAAGGAAATATACTAGATAAATAACTTCCAAATACATGTTAGGAATGGTTAGGTGCTTTAGCATTTGTTATTCGTCCATGATCTGGAACTGTATCAATGTCTTTTTGCATTATGAAATGGCATTATAAATGGATTTTTGGAGTGTAGGAATAAATTTGGGTTTGGGTTTAGCTTTGTTTTAGGAAGCTTTCATTGTTTTTTTTCTTTTTAAAATATCTATATATCATCGGAGTCTCAAAGATCAGGAAGAACCGAGGTAGTGATTATAGCTACAAATCATTTGTTGACATTGATTTTGATCTTCACTCTTGCAGCATCATAAACGTGGTGAAAAGTTTCACTGCATAGAGTGAAGAAAGAAATGTTCTGAAGTTTTTGCTCAGTAGGCCTGCAAAGTCAGTTGAACCGCATAAAACTGATAGCTAAAAATGATAAAAATGATGGGATAAACATCATTCACAGCGGCTCAACCCAGTTTGCTAGCGGAGATGAAAAATCAAACGCTACCCATCCTTTTAATGAATCCTTAATTTATCAGAACATTCCTCTTGCAGTTGAGAGGACTGAAAAGATAGGAAAAGGTACATGCATAAATTGGCCCATTTTCCACTTTGCTGCCTTTAATAGTACCCAGAATGTGCCCACTGAGGCCATTATCTGTGCCAACTCTTGATGATGCTCTCCCTTGTCTACATAATATCAGTTACTTCAAAAACAAGAGTGATTCGTATTTTTCCTCTAACAGAGCAGCAGTGTAAACTATAAAGGCTATGGGATTTTTTATGGTTATCCCTTCTTTAATAACCAGAAAAATCAGCAGGCCAGATACTAATAACACTTAACAGCTTGTTAATTATGGCAGTGATTTTTGGAACCCTGCTAATTTCATGTTCTATTTTTTAAAAATGCACAAATGTGTCTTGGACACAACCCCAATCAAGATTTATGTTTCATATGTATTCTGGAAATGTTGAGTGGGTGGGAGGTATGGATTTCACTCTTGAATTTAATGTTTGAAGAGAGCCAGTTAGTGAAATGATACATTGGCTAGTTTAAAAAACATTACAGTTCACATCTAGTCCCACCTTTTGCTATCCAATATTTTTCTTATTTTTCATTTTCTCTGTTATTAAATTCAGAACAGTAAGGATCTAATCCTCGGAGGGATTGATTTCAGTAATGGACATGGACTTTTGCTTGTTATGGCTGTCCAGTCTCTTCATAAAATTCTCCAATGTTGGAGTACCCACAACATCTGGAGGCAAGTTGCTCCACTGGTTGATTGTTCTTACTGTTAGGAAATTTGGTTGCCTCTCTCTTTGTTCAGTTTCCATCCATTGCTTCTTGTCTTGCCTTCTGGAAAATAAATTGACCCCCTCTTTTTGTGGCAGCCCCTCAAATACTGGAACACCGCCATTATGACACCCCTTCTCCTCCTTTTCCCTACACTAGACATACTCAATTTCTGCAAGCATTCTTCACATGTTTTCGCCTTCAGCCCCTCCAATCATCTTGGTTGCTCTTCTCTGCATTCTTTCCAGAGTCTCAAGATCTTTTTTTTATATTGTGATGACCAAAATTGGATGCAGTATTCTAGGTGTGGTTTTACCAAGAGATTATAAAGTGGCAGTATCTAAGTCTCTTGTGTTGACTCTTAAAAATAAAGACTTAGGACAGGTTCCCAAACTTGGCAGCTTTACAACTGGTGGACTTCAACAAGGAGAGCAACTAAGCTATTCAGTTGCAAGGCAGGGCTACAAAGAGAGTACAGTTGTGCTAACAGGTTTTGGGAGGGAAGTCATATGACTTATATAAGGCTGTAACTTGACATCTGGTATTGTTCTGGCGAAGTTAACTGAATAATGAAAGCTTTCCTTGGGGCTTCGGCGCTGAAATGTAGTACCAGATTTATTTATAGGGAAAAATGCAACCTTCCCAGCAGACAACACAAAAAGATGTCAAGGGCAGCAAAGATTTCCTTTCTTGTAATCTACTTTCCACGTTGATGAAATTCATTCTTGCGCTTCGTAACATTTAAATCTTCTGAAGATGTAAGATTTGTTGGCCAGTCAGTTCATCTGGCATCGGTTGACAGATGCGTTGGGTGTGCTTCACTGAATGAGATGGTTGTTGGGTTGTAGTGCAAAGGAAGGTGATTTTTTAGCCCAGGCTTGTTGCGATCGGATAAACATTACGGTTGTATGTTTTGTTTTGTTTTGTTTTGTTTTGTTTTGTTTTGAATAAGAAACAAAAATCTTTGAAAAAAAGACAGTGTTGGTACATGTAGTTGTTATATTCTGCTTGTCAACCGGAAGGGAAAGAAATTAGAATTTAAATTTGGAATGTCCCCTATCCCATGGAGGTTAGGATATGCTCCTTTTAATTCATGTTGACCAAATAAAAAGAGGGGAAAAATGGGGTGAACCAGATGAAAGATCTGCTTTTCTGTCTTAAATAATCCTATTACTTTGTGTCTGATCATCAAGACAGGATTGAACAGAAGAAAAAAAAACACTGTTGGGGTTTAGGACCAGTTGATACAATAACCAACAATGTATTTTGAAGTGTTTCTTAATTACATTGCTGGCATGCTAATACTATTCATTCATCTATGTAATTCCATATGTGTGAATATTAGGTGGCTGCCTACTTCCTGAACCAGGCAGCTATGTAGGTTGCTACTGCATGTTTAAATGAAATAGAAATAGAATCATAAAGCTGAAAGGGGCCTCGGTGGTCTTCTAGTCTAACCCCCTGCCAAGGCAGGAATCCTCATTCCGTCCTGGATAAATGGTGGTTCAATCTTTTCTTGAAGACCTCCAGTGATGGAGCTCCCCAAAACTTCTTGTGGCAAGCTGGTTAAATATCCTCACTGTCAGGAAATTTCTCCTTAGTCCTAGGTTGCTTCTCTCCTTGATGAGTGTCCATCCGTTGCTTATTATTTTGCCTTCAGATGCTTTGGAGAATTGGTTGATCCCTCTTCTCTGTGACACCTCCTCAAATATTGGAAGGTCTTCCCTAAACCTTCTCCCCCGGGAATAAAAGTAGGGGGAACTCCTTAATTTCCCAGGGTTCTTCAAAAAAGGCATAGGACACAGAAAGCTAGTGAACAAATGAACTTGGAAAGAAATTCTGGTTAGTTAAAATGCATTGCATTTTAGGATTACAAATAGAACATGGATTTTTGTTAAGTGTTGGAAATACGCTTTTCAGAAGAAGGGAGCCGAAAGGAATTGCACAACCAAATAAATGGTCATAAAAAGCTATAATTGATGTAATCATCATTTTACATATACCGCTTTAATTTCTCAGAAGTGAAATGTGCAGTTATTAGGCAATTGTTGTCTGACATAGCAGGAGGCTGTGATGTAACCATTACTGGATTTTATTTTTTCCCAAACTTTCGATCTTCTGCTTGAGAACGGGGTCTCTTTTTTGCAGGGTGATTCTGATCTTCCGCTGAGAGGTAGGAAAACATTTCTTTCTCTGTTTAAAAGTGTAAAATTGCTAGGATTAGAGAAAATGATAATTTTGAAGAAATAAGAATGGTGTGCTTTCTTCTTTTTAATAATTACAGTAATCAGCCTAGGAGGTTAAAGGGAGATCATTAGGTTTGTTTAAGGGGGGCAGATTCATTAAGTAAGGTTTACAAAATCTGCAGTTCAGTGAAATCCTTGTTGTTGTTGTTGTTTTGAGAATTAACCATTTCGATGGAGGATTTGCTTGTTTTATACAGATCGGATGGGAAAAAGCTTCTCTGTTGAACTCGGATGAGTCATCCCTGTTTTTTTTTTTTCTGCCAGAGAGCCTGGCTGGCTTTAAACAAATGCTCCCCCTCCATTGCAACAGGAGCCACGTTTTCGAAGGGGAGTAATTGCATCTGGAGAAAGAATCTGAGATCTCGTCCCTCTGTTTCAATTTTAAAAAAACCAAAACAACCACCCATCCGTCTCCTCTTTTAAATCAATTAGATCAGCGTGTTTGATAAAATAGCATCAGCTTCCAAGGGATTAAGGAAGGTGAATCCAGTTCTCCCCTGTGAACAAACAGGTCATCCTTAGATGGAAACTGCTTCGTCTTCCTTGAGAAATGATCTGTTATTTGTGTTGTTTGGATCACCCCGTAAATATTTTATGTCTTCCTCTTACTTTATCAGCGCAATTGAGCTGGCAATTCTGGGTATTTTTTACCAGAGTTATGGGGTGGGGGGGAGGAGAAGTGCCACATTAGTCGAGCTGAAGCAACATAGCCACCTTTCAGTAGTCAAGGAGAGAGATGATGTAGGCGCGATGGGATGTCATCGTTGGAAGTCCTGTTGGAATATCTCCCTTCCCACACACTGAGGAATTATCTTTATGGCTAATCCCGTTCTTTTTATTATTATTATTAAATCGAAGCTGTGTCTGCACCGATGCAGCTGAAAGAACCAATAATAGAAGCTTTCTGTGCTTATCCCTATTCTGGATCAGAATAACAGAATTACAGAATAATAGAGTTGAAAGAGGACTTGGAAGTCTTATAGTCCAATGCTCAACTCAAGCAGGAGACCCTAGATATCATTCTGGACAAACGGCTGTTCAGTCTCTTCTTAAAAGATTGAGCGCCTACAACTTCTGAAGGCAAGCTGTTCTACTGATTCATTTTTCTCAGTGTCAGGAAACTTCTCCTTATTTCTAGGTTGGGTCTCTCCTTGATTTAGTTTCCATCTGTTGCTTCTTGTCCTGCTTTCTCTGTCTGGAGGACAAGAAGCAACGCGATCCGAGTGGTGAATCTTATTTATTGATAAATTTGGGCTCGAATGGTAGATGTCTCCTTGCTTTCTTTGTGAAGGCTTTCTCAGTCTAGTCTTAGAAGTGGAATAAGTTCTTCCAGCCGGCTTGACTCAAGGAATGATTGACTGTTAAAGAATGTCACTTAACTGCTCTGACAGAGCAAATCAGTGGCTCTTCTTGGTATTTAGTGATGAATAGGAAGTCCAAAAAGGGAAGGATGTGTCCTTCAAGAAGACACAGAGGTTCTTCAGCATTGCCCAACCGAGTGACGGAAACATTTCCCCCTTGGACCCTTTTAGTCATTAGGCAACCTTGGGTCCTCACTTAGTCCTTGTCCTTTCTTTACATCCTTTGAGAACAAGCGGGAAGTGAAAGTGGTGAGTGACGGCTACGCATGTCACCCTGACTTCCCTTGAAGGTTGGCCGTAATTTAAAAATACGCTTGATTGTATCGAGGCTTAGTTCTTGTGGAACCTATGAAACAGAACCAGCAGGTTCAGCGTCAATTGTACTGGTTTAGTGCTGGTTTGGAGGCCCCGTTGTAAGAGTCGCGGTTCCAATAACATCTGAAGGTTGAAGAGTTGAAGAACAAGGAACCGATTTGTGGATCCAGGTGATGGGACAATAGACAATAGAAGCCCAGGAAAAGTCAAATGCTGAAGAGCCAATTGGGAGCTGGGAGTTTTCTGCTCTCCCATAAGCTTTGAGAAGAGGAGGGCAGCTGCCTTTGGTCCCCCCCCCCCCCCCCCAGGGATAGCTGAGCCTCAGGTAAGAGAAGAATCCCTAATGATAAGGGATTGGCTTTGAACTCAGAACTGCCGGCTCAATTGTGCTGATAAAGGTAGAGGCGAACGAGAGACTAAAGAAAGCTAAATGCTGGTTTGAAGTTTATTTTATTTTATAGGCTGTGATATCAGCTGTGGGGCTTCCATAGTCACGGAGCAACGATTGAAAAGTCATTGGTCCATCTTTTTTTGTGTGTTTGCTTCCGTTCTCCTTTCGTGCCTTTTCTCTCTAATTCTTTATCCTTAATGTAGGATTAAAGACTTCAATACTTAGTGAATCAGCAAATCTCAGTCTGGGAAAAGCCTTTAGCCATGTTTTCTCCCTTTGCTTAAGCTGTGGATAAAAAGAAGATTTCTCTCTTTCTAAATAAAGTAGACAGAGAGGGATTTTTCTGGAGGAAAATAGTGGATGGGAGCAGGATGGGGGGATATGCAATAAGAATGTGGGTGTGGGGTTTAGAGGATCTTGTGGAAATTAGTGACTATACTCTGTGTGTCTGTACATATGTGCTTATATGTACCCCGTACAATTATTTCATGGCAGCTGTGGGGTGAACTGTCAACAGAAATCGGACATTAAAGGCTAAGTGGAATGAATGAATGAATACAGTATGATAAGGAGGATTTTTAAGAAGCGATTGGACAGCTGTTCCAGCTGTCTGGAATAGTGTAAGGTCTCCTGCTCAGGTAGGGAGTTGGACTAGATGACCTCCAAGGTCCCTTCCAACTCTGTTAATCTGTAGGTTGATGCTGAATTAGTAAATAAGACTCTAATTAGTATTATCAGCCTCAGTAGTAGACCTGATGAGAACCCTCAACTCCACAAAAGAAATAAAAAGTGCAGAAAAGAACAACTAAGACAATTAAAGTCAAAGTCAAAGCCTTTATTGTCATTGTACATCATGTATATAACAAAATTGGTTAAAGACCTGGAGACTAAAATTTATGAAGATTGGTTGCAGGATTTGGGTATTCATATTCTAGACCAGGAGTCTCCAATCTTGGCAACTTTAAGTCTGGGAGTTGAAGTCTGCCAGGTTTAAAGTTGCCAAAGTTGGAGATCCCTGGTCTAGACTAGTGAAAAGAAGGACTAGGGGTGACATGAGGTCCAGTATGTGAAGGGCTGCCACAAAGAAGAGAGGGTCAACCTTTTTTCCAAAGCACCAGAAAGCAAGACAAGAAGCCACGGATGGAAAACTAATCAAAGAGAGAAGCAACCTGGAACTAAGGAGAATAATATAATTCAAAGGGACCCTGGAGGTCTTCTCTTTATTATTTATTTATTATTTATTAGTTCAATTTATATATGCCGCCCTTTATATATCCCGGAGACTCAGGGCAGCTTATAACGCGTTAAGCAATAGCCTTCATAGTTTTGTATATACCTGCTTAGTAGGGCTTCCCCCCCCCCCGGGGAGCGGTGTTCTATTTTATACAAAGTCAGTTTATTGCCCCCACAAACCAGATCCTCATTCTAGTCCAAAACCTTGCTCAAATAGAAGATCTTATACCATTCTGGACAAATCTTTTCTTAAAAACCTCCACCGATAGAAACCCCCAACTTCAAGATATAAGCCGTTCCATTGGTTTAATTGTTCTCATTGTTAGGAAATTTCTGTTTTATTCTTTTTATTGAATAGAATATAATTTTTTATTGACCAAGTGTGATTGGACACACAAGGAATTTGTCTTGGTACATAAAAGAAAAGATACATCCATCAAGAATCATAAGGTAGTGATAGACTGCCACTTAGTGATAGTCATAGGGTACAAATAAGCAATCTTTTTATTGTTTGTAGGAATTAGTGGGATCCAATCTATTTTATCCCATGTGTGTTTGTGTGTGTGTGTGCAAGCCCCATTAAATTCAAGTACATTTCCCCCACCCCCACCCCTCAAAACTCACTGGGCTAGTCATCCTTTTTCAGTGTAAGATGCCCCACAGGATTGCTGTTAACAGAGAAATATTGTGAAGGGAAATCTCCAGGTAAGGTGCTTTGAGAAAAAAATAGAATATATATTTAGCATATTCCTTCTTTTCTTTTTAAATTATTAGTTATGATTTGTCATTCTGCACTTGATATTTCTGCAGTGTATACAATTATTTTCTTAATTCCTCTTTTACCCACTGGTACAGAATAATGCTTGGGGGTCAGGGAGAGTAGGAAGGAGGGCTAATCTGGATTGCATTATATTTAAACTGTTACAAGCATTTGCTTACCCAGCCCACATTGTGTTTGAAAAAATATTGACGTTCCATTATATCGGCACAAATTGCTTTTGAGGGTTGAGGCTATAATTTCACATAAAGTTCCCAGTACAATAAGTTACTTAAAACGATGTTGGTGTTGTGTTTTATATGCCATATAACGCAACATGGTGATTTTACATTCCAGTGTTTCTCCACCGTTTCTAAAACCACGTGGGCTTTAGTTCCCCTATGCTGGCTAGGGAATTCTGGGAGTTGAAGTTCACACATGCCAAAGTCGACCAGGTTTAGAAACACCAGTGTTGTGGTTGTCGCTGTTAGTTGCAAAGTTGTGTCTGACTCATCACGACCCCATGGGCAACATTCCTCCAGGCCTTCCTGGATCTAGAGTTCATTTAATCTCATGCCAACTACTTCGGTGACTCCATCCAGCTATCTCATTCTCTGCCGTCCCCTTCTTCTTTTGCCCTCCATCTTTCCCAGCATTAGGCTCTTCTCCAGGAAGTCCTTCCTTCTCATTAGGTGTCCAAAGTATTTGAGTTTCCTCTTCAGGATCTGGCCTTCTAGAGAGCAATCAGGGTTGATCCCCTCTAGGACTGACCGGTTGGATTGCCTTGCAGTCTAAGAGACTCGCAGGAATCTTTTCCAGCACCAGAGTTCAAAGGTCTCCATTCTTTGGCGCTCAGCCTTCCTTATAGTCCAACTTTCACAGCCATACATTGCAACTGGGAAAACCATAGCCTTAACTATACGCACTTTTACACCAGTGTACACTATGGTTAATCTTAACCGAAAGGCTGAAAAGTGAATATCTTGATAAGAAATACTGTTATTATTGCAAAAAAGAACTGTGTTCACAGTATATGAGGGTTTTGAGTTCACAGCTAGACAAGCCCTTTATGCTTCTAGCCTGTTGATAAGTTGACATATCTGGGCTTTATATACTGTAATGGATCTGGAACCTGAGTGTATAACCAAATCCTGAAATCTTGAAGTGTATTTTTATTGTATGATGAGGGGAGAGGAAAAAAGTCTCTTTTACATTAAACTGAACATGGCCGAGTCATCCCTCAAACATGTAATAGTTCTCGAAAGTTGCTGGTTTTAAGGGATACTTCCATATGGTCAACTTCACTATGTGTTTGTTTATTTATTTATTTGTTGTTTTTAATCCTTCGCCAGATAGAACCTTCTGGAATGGAAGATGGAAGACAGAGGATCTCGGGTTGCTGACTATTTTGTGGTGGCGGGATTAACCGATATTTCTAAACCACTTGAGGAGGAAATTCACTTCAACGATGCTTGTCATAAGCTCGCAAAGCCCAAAGAACCAATCACAGATGTGGCGGTGATAATTAAATCTCTTGGGGAAGAGGTCCCTCCTGGATACAAATGCATCGATGTCACTCCATCAGGACTGTCTGCTGATCTCAACAATGGCAGCCTCATGGGACCCCAAATATATATGTGCTACAGGAGAGGAAGGGACAAACCCCCACTTACAGATCTGGGGTAAGTCAGTTTTCCCTTACTAGTTTATTGTTCTGGGGAAGCCTGACAGGAATTGGAAGAGGATTTAATATGGCAGTTAGCATCCGTAGGGAATGAAATGGAAGGTGTTTTGAATAGGTTGGGCAAAGAATTTGAAATAAAGCTTTCATAATGTACGTCAGGTGAATGAAACACCTGCCTTTGGAGTTTTAAAGGAGCTGCATCCTTCAGGAGGATAAATGTGGCTGTGTTGATGGCTTTCCCGCATTTGGGTGGGCATCCATACTCGCTTCTACTGAGATCACTATTGAAACGAAGCAACCGGAGAAAGCCTTTGAAACAGTTACTCTGAGCTTTTTCATGGAATCACAAAATCATAGGGTTAGAAGGGAGCTTGGAGGTCTTCTAGTCCAACCTCCTACCGAAGGCTGGAGATCTGATACCAGCCCAGACAAACAGCTGTCCAATTTCATTTTTTTAAAACCTCCAGTGATGGAGCACCCACAACCTCAGGAGGCAAGTGGCTCCATTGATCAAGCATTCTCATGGTCAGGAAATCTCCTTAGTTGCAGGTTGGATCCCTCCTTGATGAGCTTCCCTCCATTGCTTCTTGTCCTGCCCTCAGTTGCTTTGGAGAATAGGTTGACCCCCTCTTTTTTGTGACCATCCCTCAAGAAGGGGTGCTATTCAGCAAAGTTCTGACAGGTTCTGGAAAACTGTTAGTGGAAATTTTGAGTAGTTCGGAGAACTGGCAAATACCACCTCTGGCTGGCCCCAGAGTGGGGAGGGAATGGAGATTTTGCAGTATCCTTCCCCTGCCACGCCCACCAAGCCACACCACACCCACCAAGCCACGTCCACAGAACCGGTAGTAAAAAAATTGGAATTCTGCCATTGCCTTCAAGTACTGTTATTTGAATATACTTTCGAAGGAGGTAGCTGCATTTCATAGCCCTAGTTTTTAAATGGGGAGTGGAGGAAATAAGTGATGAGCCAAAAGGAGAATATTATTTTACTTATCTATTTCCAACCCACCCTTATTATTTTTACAACTAATTCAAGGCAGCGAGCATATCCTTTCTCCTTGTATTTTCCCCACAACAACCCTATGAGGTGGGTTGAGCTGGCAGAGAACCTGTTGAATCCTCCAACGTTCCCAGGGGAGAATGCACATGCAGAGAAGCACAGAAAAAAAAATACAATATAATGATTTTTCTATTTAAGTGGTAGCTGACTTAAAGCCACTATGGAGAGATGCTTGATTTTAAAATGAAACACAGCTATTTCAGAAAAGTAATAGGACATCTATTGATCAGTTCATCTCTTGCATTTTTAAAGTGCCCAGTTATCATAATTTCATTGGGTGTGTGTGTGTGTGTGTGTAAAACCTATGTATAAAATAAACCAACCGAAACCAACAAAAAAAGCAGCGTTATGGACATAAAATGTTCAGCAGCAGCGATAAGAGCTGATAAATTGATTACAAAACAAGCAGCAAAATCACAGTCTATCACTATGAGACCTGAGAAAATTGCAGAAGATTTTTACCATGATGCTGGAATGAACATAATGTAAGTGTCAGGTCGGCCTCTCTGGGGAGAGTCTCAGATGAAGATTACAGTTTGGATGAGCAAATGTTGAATGGAATTATCCTTTGGATAGGCAGATTTCAAGATACCTAAGACTTCTTAGTTAAACCACCATTTTGAATTGTTTCCACCTATGCAATTTTACGTACAGCTTTGCCCAATCTGAGTTAGCAGTCTACCTGTTCTGTTTTAAATGTTGAAATTTAGTTTGTAAAGTTTGCCCATGTATACATTTTATATCCTTATGTAATTTGTAGTGTGATATAATCAAGCATAAAATAAAATAAAATCCAAGGTTAGTGCGATGGCTCAGCAGATGAAGATGCCGAGCTTGTTAGCTGGAAAGCTTGGCCCAGGTTCGTCACTCACATGCCTCACAATGGGGTGAACTCCCATTCCTGCCTCAGCTCCTACTGTCAAGGTTCCAACTGATGAACCCAATCAAGCCAGCAAGTCGAGACGATCAGATCTCTTTAAGCACAACTTTATTGAGTACATCATTTCGGCACGCATGAAGCAAAACCAACTCTAGTTATTTCCCGCGGTTTTCACCTAATTAAAGAATAGATTCTTCTCTTCCCCTCCTTCAACCAGGTCACATTGTCCAGTTAGGTGCTGTGGTGTCTCTATGGCAACTCCTTCAAGTCCTTGCCAAACATCTGTTGGGATGACTTTGGTTCCCACAGGACAATTTCTCGTTGCCATCTGGGACTAGCATTCCAAATCTATCCCTCCCCCCATAGTCTGTGGCAAGCTGAGAAATGAAAATATGGCTGTGACAGCATAGGCACGTTTCGAAGTTGACACCTCCCCATCAAGCAGTTCGAAAGCATGCAAATGCGAGTAAATAAATAGGTACCACTTTGGTGAGAAGGTAACAGCGCTCTGTGCACTTCGGTGTTTAGTCATGCTGGCCTCGTGACCATGGAATTGTCTTTGGACAATACTGGTTCCCTTGGCTAAGAAATGGAGATGACCACTGTCCTCTAGAGTTGGGCACAACTGGACAGGGGAAACTTTACCTTGACAAAGTAATGCACATTAGGGGGGAAAAAAAAGTCTTAACGTAAAAGCAAGAGATCTGAGCAAGAATCGATTGGCTTGACAAGATGATGAATAACTCCGTGAAAAACTGATTCAGGATTTGATTGCTATGAAAAATGTAAATTCTCTCCAGGAGGTTGTTGAGAAAGGCATAAAAAATGAAACTGTCAATATTAATAATGTCCTAATCGAATTTATGGTGCAGATGATGATTTAGAATATTAGGTGTAATTCAAATACCACATATCATAAAAAATACTAAAGGCATAAAATGGCTGTCAAAAAGATTCAGTCATAAGGAGAAGAGTTTCTTCCTTTCTTAAAAACATGACAATTTGTGGTCGTCCCAGAACACCCATTAGTGGGAAAATCAGGATAAGCAAAAGGATCTATGGTTACATAGATATGTAGCGCAAGATGTAAGTGTGGCCATCAATTTGGAGACTTGACGACACCAAAGAGAAAGCCATCAGCAACTAATATATATTTCTCTTGGTTTGGGGTCAGCAAGTTTCCCATTATTTACCTGTACTTGTAGTTGAGAAACATAAGATGATGGTTGAGTGTTCTGTTTATGGACTTCCCTTTGGCCTCTTGTTGGCCACAGTGAGGACATTATGGTATGGTCTTTTGATTTTCCCTTCTTCAGATGATAATAGTAATGTGTAAATTATAAACCTAATGGGCCTTTAGATACTGCTTGGTGGCAAAACTAGAATTGAGTAGAAAACATAAAGGTAAAGGCTCCCCTCGCACATATGTGCTAGTCGTTCCCAACTCTACGGGGCGGTGCTCATCTCTGTTTCAAAGCCAAAGAGCCAGCGCTGTCCGAAGATGTCTCTGTGGTCATGTGGCTGGCATGACTCAACGCCAAAGGCGCACGCTGTTACCTTCCACCAAAGTGATCTCTGTTTTTCTACTTGCATTTTTTTAAATGTGCTTTCGAACGGCTAGGTTGGCAGAAGCTGGGACAAGTAACAGGAGCTCATCCCGTTACGCGGCACTAGGGAATTCGAACCGCTGAACTGCCCACCTTTCGATGGAGAAGCTCAGCGTTTTCGCCACTGAGCCACCGCGTCCCTGGAAAACATATTTATTTGCAAAAATGCCTATATACGGCATTTGATTTTGAGTACTGTATTTTCCTGCGTATAAGACTACTTTCTAACACACAAAAATCTTCTCAAAAGTTGGGGGTCGTCTTATACGCCGGGTCTCATTCTCCTGTAACCAGGCAGACCAGCCCGTAAGGCTCTGACGAGCTTAAATGGCTCTGAGGAGGGTCGTCTTATACGCCCAGTCATCTTATACGCCAGAAAATACGGTATGTTACAGATTCTGACTGAAATGGTGTACAGGTAATTCTCGAGGTTTTTTAGCAACTATTTGAAGGTGCAGTGGAACTGAAAAAACTTAACTTACAGTCCTCCTCGTACTTCTGACCGTCTCAACATCCTCACGGTCACATGATCAAAATTCAGGCACTCGGTATTTATGACAGTCGCAGTATCCCCGAGTCATGGGATCGCCCTTTGCAACATTCCCAACCAGCTTCCGACAAGCCAAGTTTATGGGGGAAGCGGAATCGGCTTAACGATTGCGTGGTTCGCTTCACGATGGCATCTCAATTTGCTTTTTTGCCATCGTGGCAAGAAGTGATAAAGCTGGGCACAACTCATTTAGCAACTGATTGCTCAGCAAAGGAAATTCTGATCGCAGTCGGGGTCATAACTGGAGGACTACCTGTAGAGCAAGGGTGTCAAATTCAAGGCCCGTGGGGAGGCTCTGGCCTGTGCAGTACTTAGATCTGGCCCGCGGGACTGCCTTGGAAACAATGAAGGACCGGCCTGCGGTGCCTCTGCCAGTGAAAAAGGAGCTTGGGAGGGCCACGTGCCGCCATCTTGAGCTCCATTTTCAGCTGCGGCGGCCTCCTTTAACCCTTTGCCAGGGAAAGGGTTTTTTCACTTGGAGTTTTCACTTGGAGAATGCTCAGGCCACCACAGGCGCTCCTGACCCGAGTGACGTTGAGCTGGCCATGCCAACTCTGGCCACGCCCCCCCCCCATCGCCCCCCGAGGTCAAACACAACCCTGATGTGGCCCTCAATGAAATCGAGTTTGACACCCATGCTGTAGGGGAGATCTGGGATTGTGCTGGTTTATGTCGGGGCTGAATTTGCTCTGTACCACAGCAGTGCTTAACCTACTTGCTTTTTATTTCTCTCCCCCCCCCTCTGCCCCGCCCAGGGTTTTATACGACGGGAAAGAGAGGTTGAAACAGGGATGCGAAATCATCCAGACCACTCCGTCTGGCCGCCCTGCAAATATCAGCAGCGGTGCCTCGTCCCAGAAAGTGTACCTAACGTATCGGAGAGCTTTGGAGAACATGACCCAAAACACCTTGGCGGTCACAGACATCTGCATCATTATCCCAAGCAAGGGAGAAACCCCGCCACACACCTTCTGCAAAGTTGACAAGAATCTGAACAATAGTATGGTAAGGTGATTTTTGGATTTATAATACTTGTCATAACGTATAGCACAGATGAGGGTCTGTTAATTCACCTTAATATTCTGAATTACTTGTAGGGTTTTTAGCTAGGTGGGGCTGGGTTTTCCCATGCTCCTCTTGATGAGTGAGCAACTATTGTTCTACTCTTGGTTACTTGGTTGTGTTATAATATTGTCTGTTCTTGAATGCCATAAAGCAGTGTTTCTCAAACTGGGTAAATTTAAGACTTCAATTCCCAGAATTCTCCAAACAGCCATGGGGATCCTGACTAGGGAATTCTGGGAATTGAAGTCCACCCCTCTTAAACTTACCCAGGTTGAGAAGCACTGACATATTCTGCTGTATTCACACCGATTTCTCCCTGTTTGCATTTAGCATCTAAGAGATTTTTCAGGAATATTGCCCTTAGTGGCTAATATTTCAAGTGAGAATATTATTTTTTAAATCAGCATCTGGCAATTATCAATTCCTAGCTTCAAGCAATGGGACAGAAGGTTTTCATTATCTTCTTTTATTAACTATTAACAGTTCTGAAATGATTCACTGGTTTAAAGGCATGAATTAAATTATCAGATGTTACTTATTTTCTGATTTTCTGGGTTGTTGAAAATGAAAACCTGTTTCAACAGTCAGTTGCGTCAGAAGGACTTCTTCAAAGGAATGGAAGCTAATGGTTTATTTTTGAAAATAAACATTTTCATAGAGCATTGCTAGTCTTCCTATGTGTTAAACTGAAGGATTTCCTTATCTCCCTATTCTTTAGGGCTGCTTTTAAATGATAAAATGTGGTTTTAGGTCATTTCTTAGAAAAAAGGCAAAACCATGTGCATTTTGACAGTAGAAAGAGAAGCATGTTCAACACATTTGAGTTTTAAATTTTATTTCTAATTACTAAGAGCTTACTTGTTCCAGTCACAGTGATCAGAACCAATTATGGTGACAGAGTAAAACAGCAGCCTTCTTCATCTTAAAATTACAAAAAAATTAAGCAGACATAACTTCTTCCCAAACGTTTCTATTAAATGGATACTTGTACAAGAAGTAATGCAAAGTGTGATTATAAGTCCTCCTGCCCATATTTATAGCTTGCAAGTTGCAGTGTTATTTGAACTTTTCATATATATGGAATTTAAAATATTGAATCCAAATGCATAGATAAAATACTAATAAATTCATTAGTATTATTACCGGTAATTTCTTACAGGTTTCATGGGTCTTTTTATATGGGTTATATGGGTCTTTTATGATTATAGCCTCTTCACTGAACTCATTGAACCTGAGGTCCATACTCAGCTTCGCTAGCAAGTTGATCTTTGGGAATGAAATGTTTTCAAGGCCTGTTTTATTTTATTTTTGTTTGTACCCTCTAGATTCCAGATTGCCTTTGATACTAAACCTTACAACAACACCATAGATTTCCAGCCTTTATATTGTACAATATATCATGTTTTGGCAGTGGTTTCTATTGTTTCAAAGTTTATCATGCTATTCGGTGATAAGAATGACTAGGACTCCCCTGATCCTCTGCATTTCGAAATACAGAAATTTAATATTTTCAGCGATTCGCTTAACAACTGTGGCAGGAAAGGTCGTAAAATGGCGCAAAACTCACTTAACAAATGTTTTGCTTAACAATGGAAAATTTGGGCTCAATTGTGGCCGTAAGTCAAAGACTACCTGTAGGCTGTTTTAGATGACAGAAAAGAAAAGAAGCCAGTCTTTGAGACACTTTGTCAAAAGCACAATGCAGAGAAAGGCTAACTTGGAAAGCAGCTCTTTAAAAAATGAAATAGTGGTATCAGTTCATGAGATGTTAGAACTGGGGAAACTCCAATAAGATGTGTTGAGGTCAATTATGGGTTATGTTTACACGTTTGGATGTTGTACAATTTCATATTCACCAAAGTTATCTTACTGCCCTTGCAGTTAATGGAAATTTTGTTTGTTGCCTGTTCTCGATGTCCTTAGTTAGTTTATAATTTAGCTCTGACTGCTAAGTCAAATGTATATTTTATCACGTACATCATACATGCCTTTTGCCTCCCAAAATGTCTCTGCCCAAAATGCTTTGGTTGGCAGCGCTTTCCCCTTTACTTCTGGTCTGCCTTGGAATTTAAATGTGTGGCAACATTTAGTGGGCTACCGTAAATGTTTTGTTTGCATAGACATGTTGCTAGCAGCAGAAATAAGTTAGTACTGCTCAGAAATCATTGAATTGCATAATATTTTTTTGCCAAAAGTGGATCCTAGAGTGAGTAATTGCAAGTTAGGAGAACTAAACATTGCCCCAAAAGGTTTAAATCAGCATGAATCCAATAAAAAGAAGGGGGAAGGGGAAGGTTGCTATCTTTTACCTATATGAAAAAATAAACTATTTCCTATGATCATTGAACACTTTCCATTTGTAATTAGAAAAGTTATTTATTTATTTATTTATTTACCAAAAATGTATATGCCGCCCTTCTCCCTAAGGACTCAGGGCGGCAAACACAAGTTAAAAACATAACAGTACTAAAAGATAAAATAATCAAAAACCCAGTTAAAACAACAAACCATCAAAATAATAAAACCCAAGGATCAGGGACTACCCATTTGTTTAAACAGCCAAGTCTTTAAGTCCCAACGGAAGGATCAGAGATCAGGCGCCATCCGAAGCTCAGTGGGTAACTCATTCCAGAGGACGGGGCACCTACAGAGAACACTCTGCCCCTGGACGTCGCCAGCCAACATTGTCTGGCCGACGGTATCCTGAGGAGGACAGGCCTGCGTGAACGGACAGGATGGTGGGAGGCGGGTAGGAGATGGTCCTGCAAATACCCCAGACCTAAGCCATGTAAGGCTTTAAAGGTAAGTACCAGCACCTTAAAGCGGACATTTTGCGATCCAGCATTTTGTTTCTACATTACCTAGAATGGAACATTGTGCTTCTACATGGCTTAGAATGCTAATCTGCCCTTTCCAATGTTGTTTCCACAGTGGGGATTATCTGCCTACTTGTGTTACAAGAAATCTGTGGCAAAAACAAACACCATATCATATAAAGCAGGTAAGCATGGTCAATTCATTTCAGAAATGTTTCTGGGTCTGGGATTACATGTTCTGGTTTTGTGTCAACCTAGGGAGGTCAACCTCCAAAACTCCTGAAGGCAGGACAAGAAGCAATGGATGGAAATTAATCAAGGAGAGAAACATCCATGCGCTAAAGGGAGCCTGAGTGGCGTAGGAGGCGAATGCCTCCTACTAAGGCAGCATTTAACATCCAGCTGCCTGCAATTACTGCAAGTTCAATTCTCACCAGGCCCAAAGTCGACTCAGGTGGGTAAAATGAGGACTCAGATTGTGGGGGCAATAAGCTGACTTTGTATAAATATACAAAAGTATGAAGGGTATTGCTTAACGCATTGTAAGCCGCCCTGAGTCTTCAGAGAAGGGCGGCATATAAATCAAATTAAAAAAAAAAAACAATCTAGAAATAAGGAGAAATTTCCTGACAGTGAGAGCAATAAACCAGTGGAACAGCTTGCCTTCAGAAGTTGTGGGTGCTCCATCACTGGAGGCTTTTAAGAGGAGACTAGACAGCCACTTCTCTGGAATGGTATAAGGTCTCCTGCTTGAGCAAGGAGTTGGACTAGAAGACCTCCTTCCCACTCTGGTATTTTGTTCTGTTAATCTAACATGTTTGGAATACAGAACATAGACTAACAGAGTGGGAAGAGACGTTGAAGGTCTACTGATCTAAACCAATGGACAAGCAGGAGCCCCTGTATCATTCCGGCCAAAAACCTCCGGTGATGGAGCACTCACAACTTCTGGTGAAACCATTGATTTATTGTTTTCCTTGTCAAGAAATTCCTCCTTAGTTCTAACTTGGGTCTCTCTTTAATGATCTTCCACCCATTGCTTCTTGTCCTGCCCTCAGGCGCTTTAGAGAATAGGTCAACCCTTCTTCTCTTTGAGAAGCCCTCAAATATTGGAAGAGTTTTGTTGTCTTCATTAGATTAGATCTACCTAATTCCCCAATAGTTCATTGTATGCTTTAGCCTCCTTATTATCCCCTCATTATCTCCGTTGCTCTTCTCTGCAGTCTTTCTAGGGTCTCAGAATCTTGTTTGTATCGTGGCCACCAGAACTGTATGGAGCATTCCATATAGTGGAATTTAGATTTAGGCAGTCCCAAACAGCCACTCTTCCCCCAGCATACGTGCAAGGGAATTCTAGTAGTGATATTTCAGTGTCAAGTGTCTCCATAGCTGTTCTTGAGAAGAAAACAGAAGAGAACTTAATTGTGAAACTCTGGAGGCATACAAGTATAAACAGCCAAGCACAGAAATAGCCCTATTTTTTTTCCTACAGAGCGTGCCTGGACAAGTCTGTTGAAATACTTCAGAGATTTAAAGTATAGTATGTAATCCACTGAGCAAAACGTCAAACTGAATTTTCTGACTGTGCTCCTGTAGAGTAGCACAGTTGAAGTAGTAGAGCTGAACTCATGGGAAAAGTTAGGAGCATCGTAAAAGTAGCCATGCTATCTGTTACAATCAGTATTTCAAAATTGCTACCTGAAGTTAGGGCATGGAATTTGTCAACTGGCTTCTCAAAATATTTCGGATAATGAAATAAGGCAACTGTAGCTCCTCCGAGCTCTACAAAGTCACGTGATACGGATACATTACACGCATTTAGAGACAGGGCAGCATTCAAAATTCCATTGATTGCAGTTTTCAAGGATTATATTTAATTGCTATTTTGATTTATTCCATTGATATCCCACCTTTCGGTTCAGTCAACTGCAACAAGAAGTAAACAAACGTATATTTTAAAAGATACTTTTTTAAAAAAAGAATAGCATTGAAAAAGATACAGAACGTAGAATGATAGGGTTGGAAGGACCTTGGTCATGCGAGGGCTAACCTTAATCTTAATCTAATCCAGGGATCGCCAAATTTGTCAGCTTTTAAGTCTTGTGGACTTCAAGTCTTCAAGCTCTGCTGGCTGAGGTATTCTGGGAGTTGAAGTCCACAAGTCTAAAAGCTGACAAGTTTGGAGACCTCTGATCTAATTATATGCCAGGTCTAATCTTCTAATGGGAAGTTTTTTGGGGAGAGTCTTCCTTAGAGGTAAGGCTAGGAAAAGGCTTTGACGTCTTACAGAGCTGAATGTCCTGACAAATTCAAAAAGATTCCCTCTATACGTAACTATACCCTGTTTCCCCCAAAATAAGACATCCCCAGATAATATGCCCAATCAAGCTTTTGAGCGCATGCGCTAAAATAAGCCCCCCTCCCCCCGAAAATAAGCCCTCCCTGAAAATATTTAAACGTATTCGCAGCCAGTCCCTGCCATTTCCTCTGGTTAGGGTTAGGGAGGCAGAGCTGGAAATCAGGTAAAATGGCAAGAGGTGCCCCATTTTGCTCCACGCGCCCCAACATAATAAGACCTCCCCAAAAATAAGGCCAAGCACTTATTTTGGGGTTCAAAAAAATATAAGACAGGGTCTTATTTTCGGGGAAATACGGTATATAATTCTTTGTTAAACTATTTTAATAGCATTTCCCCCTTTTTATTTTGAATTTCTAGTAATCTGATAGCTGCATAAGCCACAGTCTTTATTTATTTATTTATTTATTTTTATTCATCATATTTCTAAGCTGCCCACTCACTGAGGACTCTGGGCGGCTTACAACAATTGACAGTATACTAAATAGCATATTGCCCCCAACAATCTGGGTCCTCATTTTACCCACTTTGGAAGGATGGAAGGCTGAGTCAACTTTGAGCCAGTGAGATTTGATCCGCTGATCTGCTGAACTAGCAGTCAGCTGAAGTAGCTGCAGTACAGCACTCTAACCACTGCACCACCTCGGCTCTTTTGACAGGCAAAATCCAGAGCTAGCCTGACTTTACTGCAGCCAACATCTTTTTAGTAAAGATATTCAACCCAATGGAGTCGGGGGTCTTTCTTTCCTAAGGGGTCAGATTGGAGCAGGTCTAACAGTGATTTTCAGCATATTGCCCCCAATAATCTGAGTCCTCATTTTATTGACCTCAGAAGGATGGAAGGCTGAGTCAACCTTGAGCTGGTGAGATTTGATCCGCTGATCTGCTGAACTAGCAGTCAGCTGAAGTAGCTGCAGTACAGCACTCTAACCACTGCGCCACCTCAGCTCTTACAGCTGGGTGGCCCTGTTTGGTTGCCAAATAGATACACATTTTACCACCCACACTTGTTATTAAGAGAATAATGATAGCAGTGTGAAAAATAATGCTAGTCAAAACAATGGAGATTAAGTAGCAGCCATGAAAAGTGTACACAGACATCCAGATATAAAACTCTTAAATCACCAAACTTGAATCAAATTCAACAACATCTTGAGTAAAAGCAAATTATTTTATACTCCTTTTCTCTGAATGTATTACTGACAACTAAAGAAGTTTCTCCTGCATTTATTGGTCAGTTCATCAGTGAATAACTCAAATAAACTAACCCTTGATTTATATCTGTTTAGTTCCGCAAGGGAAATTGGGCTCAATTAATATAACATAAGCAAGGATTTGAAAGCCTGCAGGAAACTTTGCACAGTTCTAGAATAAATTATTCAAAGATCAGCCTTCTAAAGAGATAAACGAACATGACATCTACCCCGGTCATAGTTGTGATGTCCACAATAATTTAAAAAATGTTATTCCTTTTTTGAAAGAGTTGGTGGGGGTTTTTTTTAGACCTTTGAATGCCATGAATGTAGGCTAAACAGATTCCGAAACAAAAGGAATAAATAAATTGGAGGACATCAAAGGGATGGAAGAAACTCAGTTTTCCAGAAGGATATTTGTCTTGACATGTTAAAAAAAAACAACAACCCACATTTAGGAGTCCTGGATAATTACACTGAACATAAGCCAGCGGTGTGATGCAGATGCCAACAAAGCTCATGCAATCTTAGGCTGCTCAGCATAATCTCCAATTAATGAGAAAGAACCATGAAGCATTATATCTCCAGTTCATGAGAAATAGTTCCAGTTGGATGATAGCAATAGCACTTAGACTTCTACCGTTCCATAGTATTTTATAGCAGAGTTCCTCAACATTTCTGGCTTTATGGACTGGCGGGGGAGTGGAGGGGAGAAGAGCAGAGGCTTCTGCACGAGCGGCACATGCAATTCCATTTGTGCAAACAGTGTGCATATGTGCCTGCTGCGCACTTAAAATGGAGCATGCATGTGCATGTCGCACACTGCTTGCACAAGTGCCTGTGAGCTCACCAGCTGTTTCTGTGGCCCGGTTGCAAGCCCCTCATGGCCCACTGAGTGGGCCGTGGCCCCCTGATTTATAGCTCTATCTGAGCCGTTTACAAGGTCAGCATATGGCCCCCAACCTGGGGTCCTCATTTTACCAACCTCGGAAGGATGGAAGGCTGAGTCAACCTTGAGCCGGTCAGGATCAAACTCCTGACAGTGGGCAGAGTCAGCCTGTAATCCTGCATTCTGATCCCTGTGCTACCATAGTTCTAGTTTCTCTGGTTCTGGTCTTAACCTCTAGAACAGGGCTGTCAAACTCCCAGCTTGCGGACCAGATGCGTCACCCGCTGGCCATGCCCGCACCTGTTTTATCAAAGGGGGGGAAATTCTCGATATGTCACATGACACTGCCATGACACCCCTGCTCTAGAAGAACCTCTAGAAACCGAAATGCAGCCAAGATGATGCAGCCAGTCAGAAAAACGAGTGTTTGGAAACCAACACGAAAAATAGGTGACCGATTTGAGTATATCATAATCTAGATCAGAAAAGCCAAAGGGGAGAGACATTATGACTGTCTCCATACATCTGAAGTGATGTCATGCAGAAGCTGGAACAGACTCATCTACTGGTTATTCAGAGAACAGGATGAGACGTAGTGGATAGCAATGGAATTATTGTACTAAACTTCCAGTTATAGCTTAGCAGAGGCATCATCTTTGCTCAGATATTTAAGACTGGATCAGAATGCCTTAGGACCACCTTCAACACAGGAAGTGCAGAGAGAAATGCTAGAGTGTCATTTGCCAAAGATGCTCTAATTGCATCCTGTACCAATGAATCAGGTGGCATACATATTTGTGTCATAAGATAAATACGGCACATTTTCTTTTGTACGGTGAGTTTGGCTAAAGATCTATTCTGGTGCTGAAGATTACGTAATTTAAAAGAGTGCCTTAGGAACTATAAAGGTGAAGGTTCCCCTCGCACATGTGTGCTAGTCGTTCCCAACTCCAGGGGGCGGTGCTCATCTCCGTTTCAAAGCCGAAGAGCCAGCGCTATCTGAAGACGTCTCCGTGGTCATGTGGCCGGCATGACTCAACGCCAAAGGCGCACGGAACATTGTTCCCTTCCCACCAGAGGTGGTCCCTATTTTCCTACTGGCATTTTTTACGTGCTTTCGAACGGCTAGGTTGGCAGAAGCTGGGACAAGTCACGGGAGCTCACCCCATTACACGGCACTAGGGACTCGAACCGCTGAACTGCCGACTTTTTGATTGACAACTCAGCGTCTTAGCCACTGAGCCACCTCGTCCTACCTTGAGAACTGTAAATACAGGCAATTCTCGACTTTCAACTGTTTGTTTAGTGACTGTTCAAAGTTACAAAGGCACTGAAAAAAGCAACTTGCGACCATTTCTTTCATACTTATGACCACTGCAGCATCCCTGTGGTCAAGGGATCAAAATTTGGATGCTTGGCCATATTTATACCAGCAGCAGTGTCACGTGAATGGTTTTTGCGACCTTCTGACAAGCAAAGTCAATGGGGAAAGCTCGATTCGCTTAACAACCATGTTACTAACTTAAACAACTGCAGTGATTCACTTAACAAGCATGGTTAGAAAAGTCGTAAAACGGGGCAAAACCCACTTAAACAAATATCTCGCTTCACAACATAAATTTTGGACTCAATCGTAGTCGTAAGTCGAGGACTACCTGTAGTGAAGAAATAAGCAATGAGAAATTGAGCCACATCGGACTTTGAATTTTCCTCATTTGCTCTAGTTCAGGGGTCTCCAACCTTGGCAACTTTAAGACTTGTGGACTTCAACTCCTCTGGGAGTTGAAGTCCACAAGTCTTAAAGTTGCCAAGGTTGGAGACCCCTGCTCTAGTTGAAGATGTTTTCAAACATCTACAAGGTGTTCAATTTTAAATATTATAAACACAAATGAATATTCCTGGCACAGTCATTTTGAGTTAGACTTACCTGTTGGGTTTGAGCTTCCCTGTTCAGTTTTTCATGCATTTCATTCTCACAGTGGTCAGAAGACGCTGGCTTAAACTATAGCTTGTGTGAAATAGATATTATTTTGTGGCTGTGTTTGCACATAGGAAGCTTGGTTAATTTTAAGGTGACTTGTATTAATTAATCCTGCCACCTGATTTTGCACAAAACGCTGAATCACAAAGCAACCGTTTTGAGATTGCACAAGAATGAACTCATCCACAGAAGTTACAACCAGTGTTAAAACTAATCAAATTTAGCTAAATTAGGAGTCAGCTGGATTGACAAGGGCAGCTATAGGAAAATGAATAAACAAAAGAAATCAGGCAAATTCAGCCAAATATTCAAATTGGCCTCTGATTTATTCATTGGGTCTTAATTTTGAATCGGAATGAATTCAAATGGGTACTATTTTCTACAGAGAAGTAGAAGGAGGCTCACAAGGTTAGAACACTCTGCCTCACATTCGAGACCTGTTCTGCTGTGGGACGGGGTGAGCTCCTGTCGCATGCTCCAGCTTCCGCCGACCCAGCAGTTTGAAAGCGGGTTGACGGGCGATGGATAAATGTGTACCACAAAGGTGGGCAACTTCGCCGGGACGCAAAAGGAGCCCCCAACTGGGCATCCCCTGGGCAACAATGATGTCACCAACAGATCCTTTCACCACTTCAGTGCTTCTGACATGAAAGTATTAGTACAGAAGAAGTAGAGGAATTGAAAACTCTTTTTTTCTATTGGCATTAGAGCGGAGGTCTCCAACCTTGGCAACTTTAAGACTTGTGGACTTCAACTCCTAGAAAGCTGGCTGAGGAATTCTAGGAGTTGAAGTCCACCAGTCCATAAGTCTTAAAAGTTGCCAGTGTTGGAGACCCCTGCATTAGAGTTCATATATGAAATGGTGCGGTGGCCTAAAGGTAGAGCTCTCGCCTAAAAATCAGGAGACTGTGAGTTCGATCCTAGTTAAAGGCAGATATTTCTCTCTCTGGGCACACTGAGAATAGATCTGCTGAACAAAACTCTGCATTGGCGATGGGAAGGGCATCTGGCCATTAAAACACTCTGCCAGCTCCATTTAGTTGCTACCTCGCAAGGGATTATGGGGTCGTTAAATGAAGATGATGATTAGCATTCATATATATTTTAGTTTTTTTTTTCCTTATGTACATAAACTTGGAGTGACACGGAAAATTGCTTCCTCTAGGTCTTATATGCAGATATCCAGAAAAAGACTACGAGTCATTTTCTCTACCAGAGTCGGTTCCTCTCTTTTGTCTGCCAATGGGGGCAACAATTGAATGCTGGCCCTCCAACAGCAAATATCCCCTCCCAGTGTTTTCTACGTTTGTGCTCACTGGAGCCTCAGCTGAAAAGGTACGATCAATTTATCCTCCACTGTCATTTTGGTGTCCATGGAGATACTCCGTCATCCAGGTCATGTGTCAGATTTCGAAGTCGTCTTAAATAAATTGTATTTCAAACAAAGTCTTTGAAAAAAAACCTCTAATTTATTAAGCACGAACATTGTAGCTCCGACTCATTGCAGCCAACTCTGGCTTCCTCAGGCAAAACCCTCCTTTTCCTCTCCCCACTCCTCTGCACTCATTGGCCATCTTCCCCGTCACTCTGCCCCTAATCTACTGCTCCCACTCAAAGGAATTTCCCCCCTCCCATCTCATCTCCTAGGTGATATTCTCTCCAGGGAAAATAAGTAGGTGAAGTGTCAAATGTCTCTTTCCAGATGCCTCCGCTTCTCCTTATGTCAGCATTGGAGTAAGTGCAGCGTGAAATGCTGACATCATGGTTGTCCCAAAGGTGCTTTTTTCAAGAGGCAAATGGACTTCCTTGTTTTTTCTTTTGAAGACGTTTTGCTTCTCATCCAAGAAGCTTCTTCAGCTCTGACTGGATGGTGGGAAGCGGAAGGATTGATACTCCTTGCAGAGGTCCTTTGCATCCTTTTAGAGGGTCATTGAGGCCACCTGGAGGTTTGTCTGTGTCCTCAGGGATCACCTAAGTAGTGCAAATGGTTCCTGTAGCCTGCAGTTTTTCTCTGAAAAATAAGAAAGGGTGACTGTCAAAGAATGGAGGCCTCACAGTCTCTGGAAAAGTCTCCTATGAATCCCTTGGACTGCAAGGCGATCAAACCGGTCAGTCCTGGAGGAGATCAACCCTGACTACTTTTTAAAAGGCCAGATCCTGAAGAGGAAACTCAAATGCTTTGGCCACCTAAGGAGAAGGAAGGACTCACTGGAGAAGAGGCTAATGCTGGGAACGTTTGAGGGCAAAAGAAGAAGGGGACGGCAGAGAACGAGGTGGCTGGATGGAGTCACTGAAGCAGTCAGTGTGAGCTTAAATAGACTCTGGGGGATGGTAGAGACAGGGAGGCCTGAGGGAACGTTGTCCATGGGATCGTGATGGGTCGGACACGACTTCACAACTATCAACAACAACCACAAAAGAGAGTTGTTGAGGCCACTTGGAGGTTTATCTGTGTCCTCAAGCTCACCTGAGTAGTGCAACGGATGTGGAGCCTTCTTGGAATTGCTGAAAGGACGGTGTTGTGGAGTTTCTCCTTTCTGCAGGATGTTTTCTGCCCTCCGTCCCTTCCCTGTTGAACGCAGGCTGCTGGGGATGAATCTTTGCCCCTCAAACCAAAACGCAAATGGCTCCTGCCGTCTGCAGTTTTTTCTGCAAATCCACTTTGGTGTTTGTTGTTTCTCTTTTTCTGAGTTTGGTCAGTTAGTCGAAAGAGCTGGAAGGCTGGAAGCTTTTTCTAAAGTGACCATTTGTTCACTTTTTCCCTTGTTATGCAGCCATTCATTCTTTTTTTTCCCCCTTTTGTTGTCTCTTTGCTACATTCAGTGCATCTGTCCAGCCATCTATTTTCTTTTTTGGCTCATACAAATACAGCTGGTCCTCAACTTACAACCATCTGTTTAGTGACTGTTCAAAATTACAATGTGTCGAAGCGTGAATCAGCTTCGTTCCCCCCCTGGGGAAAACTGTGATTAATTAGAGGTGACTGGATCTTGTTTCCCATGGTGTATACTCTCCAAGAAAGAAAACCCGAAGTATAAATGCTAATAAACATATTTATTGTAAAAGTAAAAAACAACTAAATAACTACATCTTTGCCGACAGTGATATCTCAGAGACGGACAAAAAGAAAGTAAGGTCAGGAAGTTAGAAAAGAAAGAATGTAGACATGCGCAGTAGCTCAGAAATCAGAAGACGGGCTTATCTATGTAGATAAGGTTCTCTGGCAAGCTACCGTAATGCTCAGAATGGAAGCTCAGCTGGCAAATACAAATAACGCAGTGACACAATGGCACTGAAAAAAGTGACTTACGATCATTTTTCACACTTAACGACAGTTGCAGCATCCCCCCGTGGATTTATCCCCCCGTGATTCAGACGCTTAGCAACCAACTCATATTTATGATGGGATCATGGGATCCCCTTTGGCCAAAGTTAAGAAGGAAGCCAGATTAATTTAACAACTGTGTTATTACGTTGACAACTGCAGCAATTTACATAACAACTGTGGCAAAAAAAGGTCGTAAAATGGGACAAAACCCAATTAACTATCTGACTTAACAGAAATTTTGGGCTCGTTGTGAACGTAAGTCGAGGACTACCTGTCTACAGAAACATCCCTACACATTTTGAGTTTGTCAGTCTGTCCGAATCCTTGTTGTCAAAACAATTTGCTTCTTCAGTTTGGGTGGCAAGAGGATCGCTCTCTGCTGTCTGTTTGAGTAGGAGCAATTTTACAAAGTGTAGAATGAAATGTGATTGTAGCGTTTTGCTGTTAGAATCGCTTTTCAACCTGGAAATTCAACCTGGAAATAAGGGAGAAATTTCCCGACAGTGAGAACAATCAACCCATGGAACAGAAGTTGCCTTCGGAAGTTGTGGGAGCTTCATCCCTGGAGGCTTTCAAGAAGAAACTGGACTGCCATCTATCAGAAATGGTGTAGGATCTCCTGCTTAGGTGGGGGAGGGGGGGCTGGACTAGATGACCTATAAGGTCCCTTCCAACACTGTGAATCTCTCTGAGATGATTAAAGCCTGGAGACTAAAACATACAATGATTGGTTGCAGGAACTGGGCCTGGCTAGTCTAGTGAAGAGAAGGACCAGGGGAGACAGGATAGCAGGCTTTCAATACTTGAGGGGTTGCCACAGAGAGGAGGGGTGTCAAGCTATTTTCCAAGGCACCCAAAGGCCAGACAAGGAATAATGGATGGAAACTGATCAAGGAGAGATTCAACCTGGAAATAAGGAGGAATTTCCTGATAGTAAAAACAATCAACCGATGGAACAGAAGTTGCCTTTGGAAGTTGTGGGAGCTTCATCACTGGAAGCTTTCAATAAGAGACTGGATTGGTGTAGAAATGGTGTAGGGTCTACTGGGCAGGGGATAGTTGGACTAGATGACCTACAAGGTCCTTTCCAACTCTGTTAATCTGTTATGTTTTCTTCCTGCAAACAAGGAGGTCCTATTTCCTCCCCCCCCCCCAAATTTCTTCCAGATTAATTTTTGATGGAAGGGTACTGGATTCTGTCCAAATCTTGGAAAAAAGAACAAAGGAGAGACTCATTGGAATCCATCCTTAGGTTACAACTACTCTTTGAAAAGTGATGCGTTAGCCGGCTGCTATACCACTATATGTCTGCAAGCAGAGCTTATTTTTATTTTTCCGGGTTCCTAAAAGCCACATTTGCCATGTTTACAGCCTTACATTTGAGTGTCACCCATGGCAGATATATTTGAATGTCTTAGGTCTGAAAGAAATACTTGGCAGATGCAGAATGCCCATGTCACTTAAATTTAAATGTGCTGTCACTTGCAGGTCTACGGTGCTGCTATTCAGTTCTATGAAACATACTCTGAGGAAAACCTGACAGAAAAACAGAAGTCTCAGCTGGGCTTCATGGCCATACCCAGCTCCCAAACCGTTCAGACTAACAAGTGCATTTGCCTGCTGTCCCGCTGGCCATTCTTCGATGCGTTCAAGAAATTTCTCACTTTTCTTTACCGCTATTCAATATCGGGTCCACACGTCCTTCCTATTGAGAAGTAAGTTGGAGGGGTATTTTGGGTTCCACCCATCATCACTAACTGTCATTGTAATACATAATTTTGATCGTTTCAATGGAAAGGGCATTTGATCCAGTCTATGCCCTTGGAAACTGGGGCAAGCCTGCCTGGGGTCGCCCCAAATCCTGTCCCCTCCTCAAATTTGATTATCCTTTTTTCCCTTTCCTGGTCTGCATCAGTGCAAACTTGATAGCGTGTGGCCCTCCCAAGCTCCGCTTTCGCTGGCAGAGGGCTGGAGGAGGCGGTCTCAGCCAAAAACGGGGCCCGGGGGGGCTGCGCGTGGCCCTCCTGAGTTCCATTTTTGCTGGCAGAGGGACAGCGTGCAAGCTGCCCTTTGCCAGCATGGTAGAAGCATGCAAGAAGGAACAAGAAAGAAGAAAGGGAAAGCCAAAGAAAAAGATGGGAAGAGAGCAAGGAAGGAAAAATAAGAAAAGAGGGGAAGGAAGAAGAAAGAATGAAGAGGGAAGGAAAAAGAAGAAGGAAGGGAGGGAGGAAGGAAGGAAGGAAGGAGATTATAATGAGAGTGAGGGAGGGTCTGAGGGAAGTCCTGCTTTACCACTTGGCCACCACAGGTGCCCCCAACACGAGTGGTGTCAAGCTGGCCATGCCCCACCCCTCCCAAGGTCTAACACAACCCTAATGAGACCCTCAATGAAATCGAGTTTGACACTCCTGCTCTAGGGATAGCTTCCAGGGTAACGGTGGAGAGACAGATCTCAACAATGATATGGTGACATCTCTTGGAGTTAGGAAAGGAAATATTTGGCTTTTTTGCCAAGTTTGGGGCCAAGCAGAGGTTTAATCCATCCATTTTATATTTAACTGCTGTTATAAAAAGACAACATCTAGAAGCAAGATCTCGTGTGTGTATTTCAGCTGCAAATATTGACGGAATGCATACTGGTCATAGCCGAGTCCTCCTGTTTTTCTTTTCACATGATCGATGATACTATAATGTGTTTGTGCAAACCGTTCAACCAAAATTTTTCAGAATACTCTTTATGACTCATCAAAAGTACACTGGGGATGTTTGTTCCCCAATTTGTCTCCTCAGCTCTGCCTGCAATTGAGAACTGGCCAGAGTCTAGCTTTCTGTCTCAATCTGAGCCTAGATGATAGAGAGAGAGAGAGAGAGAGAGAGAGAGAGAGAGAGAGAGAGAGAGAGAGAGAGAGAGATGATAGATCGATAAATAGATGATAGAGACATGATAGATAGATAGATGATAAATAGATGATAGATAGATAGATAGATAGATAGATAGATAGATAGATAGATAGATAGATAGATAGATAGAGATAGATAGATAGATAGATAGATAGATAGATAGATAGATAGATAGATATGTAGATAGATAGATAGATAGATAGATCTCTGCTTAGTTTCAAATGGGTTTAATCTTCGCAAGCTATAACTCAAGAATCTGAAGAATATTCTCTTAGCTTGTTGAATACGATATCTTAAAAATCTAGCATGTGTTCTACAAACAAATGCTGATTTATTTATTTTTCTTAAGACAAAGTGATTATTCCTTCCTTAGGCATATTTCCCATTTTATGCACAAGGTTCCTTTTCCATCTCCACAAAGACCAAGGATTTTAGTTCAGGTAAGTGTAAATTTATTCCATTCTGTTCATATGTTTATTCAGATGACTAGGTTCCACTAAAAAAAAATAAAAGGCACTGTAAAAATGTTACAGACTTGGAACTGCAAATTTGCTGATCAGTGCTGGAAGTCATCAAGAAATGTGTATGAGTCACACTTTTTATGTTACAAGGCTGCTTATTTGCAAGATTATCTACTTTTTAAATATATCTAGGCCTGGGAGCAATTGATAAATGAAAACGATTGGCTTTTTCTAAATGTTATCATTATAAAACAAAGAGTATCAGATACTAATTTTTAAAAATCCCATTGTCTAGAAATTTGGAATGTTAAATCTGTCCACTGATAAATATTTCTGGATCATTTTTTTGAAAAACAAACGCCATACACATTTTGATATAGAATTCAATTCTATTTTCAAACTTTCTTGGATCCTGCCCAAAAATATATACCTTTTTTTTTTTTTTTTTGCTATTTTAAATCATTTCACAATTCAGTCTGATTGGTGGAAACTTTCCCTTTATGAAAATCAGTTCTGTGTTAAAGTTTAAAAGCTGCAATGAATGTGATGTGGGAGGTGAATTACAAAAAAGTTTTTGGCAATTTTTAAAATATCCAGCTTGCATATTTTTTCTGGGCACTCCCTGGGATTTCTTTGGGGAAAGGACATCTGTAATAAATTATTTAACCAGTTTTACTGAATTTGCAAGCCAACAAAACAGCGCTTGAAGCTGCTTGAGATTCTGGAGTCAAATCATAATATCTATTTCATGTTAATATATCTTTATACTTTTTTTTAACATTAGAGATCTGCATATTTAACCATCAGGTTTTTCAAGCCTACAGCAATGGTATTAATTCTGTGACAGCAATATGTTTTCTATACAAACAAATTGTTTTATATTTAAATCTTCAGGTAAATATAAAAACCATGCTTTTATTGTTTTATAGCTATCACCCCATGATAATCTGATTCTTAGTCAGCCCATATCATCACCTCTACCGCTGAGGCAAGTAAAATATATGTGTGTGTGTGTATATTTGTGTGCTGTTATGTGAGGGATGAACAAACCAATTTAGAAATTAGTGAAGAAGACAACAATAAAAAGAGATAAATATATCAAGAAAGAAGAATTAATTTACTCTCTAACTCTGCGATGGCGAACCTATGGCACGCGTGCCGCAGGTGGCACACAGAGCCATATCTGGGCACGCGAGCATTGCCCTAGCTCAGCTCCAGTGCGCATGTGCGCGCCGGCCAGGTGATTTTCGGGCCTACCAGAAATCAGGAAACGGGCTTTTTCTGGCCTCCGGAGGGCCTCCAGGTGGGGGGAGGGGAGAGGCTGTTTTCATCCTCCCGAGGCTCCAAGAAAGCCTCTGGAACCTGGGGAGGGCGAAAAACGGGGCCTACTGGGCACCTACTGTGCCAAAAGCGGGGGTCGCGCAGAGGGGGTCACGTGCGAATGCGTGGGGTGGGGCACATTGAATTATGTGCGCGCACAACCCCCCCCATGTGACCCCCACTTTTGGCACACAACGGCAAAAAGGTTAGCCATCACTGCTCTAACTTTTAAATGTTGTGATGAGGCAAACAAGACAGAAAAAAAAAATCCATAAAAATTACCCATTTAAAAGCAGAAACTTTACAGAGGTTCCTTTCAGTTGCACCTGGATTTATCTTGCTTTTCTTTTCCTGCTTACTCAGGCAGATTAGTTCTCAATCTGTAGTCCCACGACCACAGTCAGCCCAACATTTCCATTGCTAAGCGAGACAGTTTTGTTAAGTGAGTTTCTCCTCATTTTACGACCTTTCATGCCAACATTGTTAAATGAATAACTGCAGTTGTTAAGTCAGTCACACGGTTTTTAAGTGAATCTGGCTTCCCCGTTGACTGTACTTGTGATCACATGACCCCGGGACACTGTGACCGTCATAAATACATGTCAGTTGCCATGTTTATTTTGAACACGTGACAGTGGGAATACTGCAACAGTCGTAATTGTCCTTGACTTAGCAATCATTCATTTAGTGACCATTCAAAGTTACAGCAGCCCTGACCATTTTTGGCATTTAGGACCATTACAGACGTGATAAAAATTCAATCCCGTGTTCAAAATTCAGACACTTGGCAACCGGTTCCTATTTATGATGATTACAGTGTCTCCCGGGGTCATGTGATCCCTTGTTGCAATCTTCTGACAAGCCAAGTCAATGGGGAACCCAGATTCACTTAACAGCCACGTTACTCACTTAACAACTGCAGTGATTCACTTAACAACTGTAGGAAGAAAGGTTGAAAAATGGGGCAAAGTTCAATTAAAGTCACACCAAGCAACAGAAATTTTGGGTTCAGTTGTCGTAAGTCAAGGACTTTGTTGTTGTTGTTAGTTGCGAAGTCATGTCCGACCCATCGCGACCCCATGGACAACGTTCCTCCAGACCTTCCTGTCCTCTAGAGTCCATTGAAGCTCACACCGACTGCTTCAGTGACTCCATCCAGCCATCTCATTCTCTGCCGTCCCCTTCTTCTTTTTCCCTCCATCATTTCCAGGATTAGGCTCTTCTCCAGTGAGTCCTTCCTTCTCGTTAGGTGGCCAAAATATTTGAGTTTCATTTTCAGGATCTGGCCTTCTAAAGAGCAGTGGGGATTGATCTCCTCCAAGGTCTATATGATGCTTACTTCATTGCAATGTTTCCCAACATTGGCCATTTCCAGAGGTAGGGACTTCAATTGTCAGAATTCTTCTTGATGGCCATGCTGCGCAGTGGAATTCTGGGAACTGAAGTCCACCATCCCAAAATGGCCAACGATGGGAAACGCTGCTTTTATCATTTCCAGTTTGTTTCATTTTCTGGTTGATTACTCAGAGCTGTAAGATTGGGGCAGTTGACAGATGCATTAAGAAAGCAAATAAATAAATAAACGTCATGAAAACCAGTTTCCAGTTTGCGGTTTTTCTCTAGGCGAGGAGGTCAAACACACTAAAAATGGGAAGTGTCATTTTCCAGTCAAGCTGAGGAAACCAATCCAAGCTAGATGACAATTTGTTCTTGGTTTGTGAACCCTAAGGTTATTGAAAGCAGGAAAGAATGAAACCAGGTTCAGAGTGTGAGGCGGGTTCCATGTCTGGTTTGTTTGATCTCGAATGGCTTGTTTGCAGTGAACCAAGTCCGTTTCTGGCTGTACTGTGTGCACATGTTAATTTACAAACTTCACAACTTTATTTAAAAGTTAATGGAGTGCCAAATGGAAAACTGTTTTTTAATCTATTCTGTGCTGTGTAATTTTAGTGTTACTCAGACTAGTAATTGAATACCCTTATGCTGAGTCATTCGATGCTGGGCTAACATTGGGGAGAAACGTGGTTCAGTTCCTGGAGAAAAAAAGATGCCATTTGTAGAATCTATTTCTCTTCCTTTTTTTTTTTTTTTGTTATTATTAGTAGCGGAGGGAAGTTTTCTGCTCTTCTGCAGAATCTGGGACCTGAGAATGCTGTAAATCTCCTCGTCTTCGCGGTGACTGAACATAAAATCCTCATCCACTCCTTACGCCCTTCGGTCCTCACCAGCGTAACCGAAGCCCTGGTCTCTGTAAGTTGTGAGAATTTCTCAAACAAGTATTTTCAAATTAAGATAACCGGAAAACAACCCCCTCCCCAACTAACTGACTGTAAAATATCTTTTAAAGCTCAGGGTCCTAAAAATAATTATTACAATTTGTAACAGGTAGTCCTTGACCTGGAAGCATTTGTTTAGTGACCATTTGAAGTCACAAGGGCATTAGAAAAAAAAAGTTTTCATACTTAACGACTGTTTCAGCCTCCCCATGTTCATGTGATCAAAATTCAGGCCCCAGATTCATATTTAGGATGGTTGCAGTCAGGGGTGAAATGTAAAATTTGTTACTACCGGTTTTGTGGGCTTGGCATGGTGGGGATGTGTGGCATGGTGGGGGGGGCGTGGCACGGTGAGTGGGCATGGCCAACTTTTTTTTCTTTTTAACTTTTCAAAGCATTTTTTCTGCAAATGCAAAAAAATGCTTTAAAAAGCCTCTGCCGATCAGGAACACAACTGGGATCGTCAGAGGCTTTTCAAAGCATTTTTTAAACCACCTCTTCCCCGGAAGAGGTGGCAGGAAAAAAATGCTTTAAAAGTCTCTCTGACGATCCCAGCTGAGTTGCCTGATCGTTTTAAAAAATGCTTTGAAAGGTCTCTCTGACAATCAGGTAACTCAGCTGGGATCGTCAGAGAGACTTTTAAAGCATTTTTTTCTGCCACCTCTTCCAGGGAGGTGAGGAGGTTGAGCCGTGCGATCATCAGAGGCTTTTTCTTTTTTACTTTTCAAAGCATTTTTTCAGCAGAAGAGGTTGTAGAAAAAATGCTTTGAAAAGTAAAAAAAAAAAAAGCTTCTGATGATCGGGCGACTCAGCTGGGCACGGTGGGGGAGGGAGGAGGCGCAGGGATTTTTGCTACTGGTTCTCCCAACCACCTGCCGCCATCGCTACCGGATCGGGCGAGCCGATCCGAACCGGGACCATTTCACCCCTGGTTGCAATGTTCCACGATCAGGTGATCTCCTTTTGTGACATTCTCAAGCATGGGGGAAGCCAGGTTTGTTTTTTTAAAAAAAGTCATGATTCACTTACCAATTACAGTAACACACTTTAAAACTGTGGCAAAAAGGTTGTAAAATGACACACAGCCCACTTAACAACTGCCTTGCTAAGCAGTGGAAATTTTGATCATAGCTCCAGGACTATCTGTTCTATTTTACTTAAGTTTAAATGGGCCACAGTGGGCGTGGGCCTAATAGAAGGGATTTGTGGATCTGGCAACGATGAATGATTGTGTGAACTAGGCATGTCTAGTCTAAGGACTCTGGGGGGGTGGGGGTTGATATGATAGCAAGATTCCAATATTTGAGGGGCTGACACAAAGAAGAGGAAGACATTCTATTCTCCAAAGAACCAGAGGGCAGGACAGGAAGTAAAAGATGGAAGATCCTTAAAGAGAGATTAAACCTAGAAGTAAGGCGAAGTTTCCTGATGGTGAGAACAATTCATCAGTGGAACGTCTTGCCACCTGAAGTTGTGGGTGCTCCCTCACGGGAGGCTTTTCAAAAGAGACTGGACAGCCATTTATCCGGAATTGGATAGGGTCTCCTACTTGAGCAGGGGGTTGGACCAGAAGACCTTCAAGGTCCCTTCCAACTCTGCCGTTCTGATGTTGTGGTTCTGATGGGCCTTTGCTCCCTTGTCTAGGATCCACAGCCGTTTGCAAAATTCTTCAGCTGGCGGGGTTTAGCGTGTTTTGCTCAATGCCAGCTGCAGATCGAACTGAGCAGGAGGTTCGAACACCCTTTGTGGAGTGGGTAGGAAGGCCAGTTGTTGTTCAAAGAAATGGAGTCAAAAATTCCACTGAGCTAGCACAAGCCCCTCCTGCCCTCCACTTCACGCTGAGTGTCATGTTTTAAACATTTTGTTTGTTCTGCTTTCACCTCCTGAGGATGTTTGTACAGATGGCTGAGGAGCCGTATTATTCATCTCATTCAGATCATTAGCACAGTGCTTGTCAAAGGTTCTCCATTTCGTACAAATTAACAGAGATAAATAAAACATCCTTTGTTGATGGAAGAGGCAGGTATAAATCTAATATATCAATCAATAATCATGGGTTGTTATTATTAATACTGTTATTTCAAGCAGTTTATTGATGAGAACTTCCCAATTGTATCTATCCATTGGCCTAAATTAATATTTTAAAAGAAAGGAATGGCTACTTTCCATAATGATGTATCAGTATTGAAAGTAGAACATGGTTGGTGAGTGTTCCCTTTTCTTCAGAGGCAGACAGCCTTTCCTTTGTCAAGAAACATCTTTTTTCCAGGGATAATATGCTAGTCCGCATGAAGGGTTGAGCAGAATCAGACAGATTCTGCTTTATTTCCGTCATGGACCAAGAAATACAATCAATAAACGAGCAACTCAAGACTGTCTCCTAATAACAAGAATGTAGAGATACTTTTTTTAAAAAATTTGATTTATATGCCGCCCTTCTCCGGAGACTCAGGGCGGCTTACAATGCGTTAAGCAATAGCCTTCATACTTTTGTATATTTATACAAAGGCACCTTATTGCCCCCACAAACTGGGTCCTCAATTTACCCACCTTAGAAAGGATGGAAGGCTGAGTCAACCTTGAGCCTGGTGAGAATTGAACTTACTAATTGCAGACAGCTGGAGTTAAATTACAGTGCTGAGCTATCCAGGCTCCTTTGAGATGCTTGTAGTCTGAGACCCTCTTTTTCTTCAGCAGAACATCCCAAAGGTGCTTTTTCAAAAGGCCACTGGACTTTGTTTTTCCTTGAAGACCTTTCGCTTCTCATCCAAGAAGCTGCTTCTGTTCTGAATGAAGGTCAGGTCAGAACTG
This sequence comes from Masticophis lateralis, assembly GCA_030761175.1. Taxonomy (NCBI): domain Eukaryota; kingdom Metazoa; phylum Chordata; class Lepidosauria; order Squamata; family Colubridae; genus Masticophis; species Masticophis lateralis. The sequence continues at coordinate 20,779,939 of JAUDYJ010000012.1, read as the reverse complement.
AAGAATCTTCTTGGAAGAGAAGTGAAACATCTTCATGGAAAAACTAAGGAAGTCTGATTGTCTTTTGAAAAAGCACCTTTGGGGCAACCATGACCTGGGTGACTGAGAATCTCCATAGACATTGATTAGAACAGGGGTCTCCAACCTTGGCCACTTTAAGCCTGAGGACTTCCAACTCCCAGAAAGCTGGGGAATTCTGGGAGTTGAAGTCCTCCAGGCTCAAAGTGGCCAAGGTTGGAGACCTCTGGATTAGAACATGTTCTTTTGGGAACACAGAGCTCTTGCTCGGGATCTAAAGGATCTCTTTGGATGGGTTGGAATGAGTTCAAGAGTTACTAGGTTGTCCACCCTGTTTTCCTTGAAGCACATCTGGCTATCTGCATTCAACATGTTTGTTCTTCTCTTTTGAAAGATGATATTTCCTTTCCACTGGCCGTGCCCGTACATTCCTCTCTGCCCTCTAGCCCTGGCTGATGTCCTGAGTGCACCGTGTCCATTCATAGTGGGAATTGATTCCAGATATTTTGATCTTTATGACCCTCCGCCAGATGTTAGCTGTGTTGACCTAGATACAAACACCATTTCACAGTAAGTATTTGGAGAGCTTTGTTTGCTTTGCTTGCTTTTTTGATAAGACACAATTCAGGGGGCAGACTTTTAAATTAATTTTCCTAGGTTTGCTAAATTATTTATCAGAGGAGGGAATTGGGGGTCCATTCATATTTGCACGTATGTCCCTTGTTTACTCAGCAGTGGGAATCTGTAAATTGATTCCACTAAAAAGCATTGTTTTGAAGATTAGCATTTAATCCTTGGATATTAGATCTCTTTTACAGAAGCAAATTAGCATTTAGTAAATATAATTATTTAGCATGTGCTTGTAATCCATGGCATGTTGTTGCCATAGCCTTGTAAAATAAACTGGCATTAGCTTTAAACTGGGAAGCGAGATTAAGAGAATAATTGGCCCTTTACCTAATAAGTTCCATGCTGAACTAGAATCAGAGGATAAATGTTCATGTAAGGACTATTATCTGTTTGTTTTCTTTTATTGCCCTGCTTTACAGGAACAGTGCATTAGTGAATGACAAAGACATATTCGTTGCCTCAGCAATTTGCTTTTGCCAGTCCGTGTACAAATTAATCTTTTAAACGCTTAGCAGATAGTCTTCCATTATTCTTAGTACTTCGGAAAAAGCTTTATTACCACAAAAAGTTGAAATCCTTGGGGTGGAAGAATATTTCTTAAGATGAAATACAACTTGATGATCTAGATTTAAGCAGCTCCAGCGAAAGGAAAAATTGCAGGGGAAAATGTTTCTGTAAAGTGAAGGCAATTACCTTCATGAACAAATTCCAATTTATTCATAGTTTAGCAGCTTCTGAACTTGGAAATCTGTTTTGCGTATGGTTACACTTGGTATCCGTGCTTACTCTTGGTACAGTACATCTAGTCCTCATTTAATGACCCTAATTGGGACTCAAAACTCCATTGTTAAGCATCAAGGTTGTAAGTGGAAAAGCCACCTGACCATGTCACTCAGGCAAGATGTCATTGTTAACGAGGACTATGCAGATCGTTAAACGAGGACCTCATGTGATGGTGACTCCATTGTTTCCCCATTGACTTTGCTTGTGGGATACTAGCTGGGAAGGTTGAAGATCATGTACTGGTAAAACTGGTAAGAGCCTGAGTAGCGTAGGGGGCTAATGCCTCCTACTAAAAGGCAGCAATTAACATTCAGCTGCCTGTAATTCTGTGAGTTCAATCCTAGCCAGGCTCAAGGTCGACTCAGCCTTCCATCCTTTCTAAGGTCGGTAAATTGAGGACCCAGTTTGTGGGGGCAATAAGCTGACTTTGTATAAATATATACAAAAGTATGAAGGCTGTTGCTTAATGCATTGTAAGCCGCCCTGAGTCTCTGGAGAAGGGCGGCACATAAATCAATTTTTTTAAAAAAACAAAAAAAACCCCACAATTTCACTGGAAGGGCGTTTTCCTATCATTTGTAGCCTCTTAGGGTAGGGATGGGCAGGTCAGGCTTTAGTAGGAAGCTATAACCCACTCTTAAAAATGCCCCAAACACACCTAAAGGTAAAGGTTCCCCTCGCACGTATGTGCTAGTCATTCCCAACTCTAGGGGGGGCGGTGCTCATCTCCATTTCATTCATTTCATTTCATTTCATTTATTAGATTTATATACCGCCCTACTCCCGAAGGACTCAGGGCGGTGAACAGCCACAGAATAAAACATATAAATACAAAAATTTAAAAACAGAATAAAACCGAATTAAACAATTCGGCCGAGGTAGATTTAAAACACCCACTAATTTAAAAACAAAATGTTCATTTTAAAGGGGAAAGATTTAGGCCAGGCCGGCTTGATGGAATAAAAAAGTCTTGAGAGCGCGACAGAAGGTGCACAGATCCGGGATCCTCCATATCTCTGGGCGGGAGCTCATTCCAGATAGTAGGTGCCCCCACAGAGAAGGCTCTCCCCCTGGGGACCACCAGTCGACATTGTTTGGCTGACGGCACCCGGAGGAGCCCCTCTCTATGAGAGCATACCGGCTGGTGGGAGGCCAAAGAGGCAGCGCTTGCCCGAAGATGTCTCCGTGGTCATGTGGCCGGCATGACTCAATGCCAAAGGCACACGGAATGCTGTTCCCTTCCCACCAAAGGTGGTCCCTATTTTTTCTACTTGCATTTTTTATGTGCTTTCGAACTGCTAGAAAACACACTAAAAGACACCTAGAAGACCCAAAATTTGAGCATTTTGCCATTGAATGACAGAGCTAGAGAATTTCAAATAGGGTGTTGCGTGCTCGACAGAACCAGTACTGCATGAATGGTGTCGTTGCTCAACTAAAGAATCTGTCATTTGCACCGACTGAACTTCCTTTTATGAATCTGCCAAGCCAACAAGCAAATTTTTCTGCAGGAGCTGAGAATATTCACCCAGAAAGTGCATGCATCCAGGAAGGAAAAGAATAAATATTCATATTTGGTTCTTCTATTTATATTTGCTGGGTCATACTGGGTAGGGAGGGAACCTTCCTGCTGCAATTTGTCATCCCGTCTACATTGCCATTGGAAGATTAATTGGTGAAATAACGATGCCAGGAAAGGAAAAGCAGGATCACCTCAAACTACGAGATAGGCAGCAAATAAATTTAATAATAATAATTTAATAATAACCGCTCTGACTCTTCATTCCCTGCTTGCCTCTGAAGCATCTGGTTTTTCTCCCAACTAGCCCTACCTGCGGCACAAATTAGGTCCCCTTCTAGATTATGGAAATGATTTCCTTACAGATAAGAAGGCAGAGGTAGATATTTACTTTTAATTGTAAATTGTATCATACAGGTAGTCCTTAACTTAGGACCCAGGTTGAGCCCAGCATTTCTGTTACTAAGCAAGACAGTCTTAAAGTGTCTTTTTTTCGGTGCTGTTGAAACTTCAAATAGTCACTGAACGAATAGTTGTAAGTCAAAGATGAAAGGTATAGATTTCAGGAATCAAATAATGACACGTTTATACATTTAATAAATAAAATAATAAGCAAAACATGCTTCCTGTCCAGGCAGGGGGCTAGACTAGAAGGCCTCAGAAGTACCTTCCAGTTTTATGATTCTGTGATTCCTTAAAATTCTATTTCAAGATACCCATTTCACTGAATTAAGTTCAGCTGACAATATTAAAGCAGAAATCACTTCTAGGAGTTCGGATGCTCCGATTTGACCAAATATTTGAGTCAATATTTGGTCTCAATGAATAGTAATAGCATTTAGAGTTACATACCACTTCACAGTGCTTTACAGCGGTTTACAGAGTGAGCCTCTTGCCCCCAACAATCTGGTTCCTCATTTTACCAACCTCAGAAGGATGGAAGGCTGAGTCAATCTTGAGCCTGGTGGGAATCGAACTGCCGAACTGTTGGTAGCTGACAGTCAGCAGAAATAACCTGCAGTACTGCCTTCTAACCACCTCGCCACTCTGGCTCTTAATCCCTAACATTTCCCTTTGGATTCCAGGCCAGGAGATAAGCGAACGATCGCATGGAAGATCTTGCCGAAGAAGTCTTGTAAGAAACTGATGAGCACTCTCAATCACTTGTATCAGCAGCTGGCGGCATGTAAGTGGAGGAGGGCCCACTTCTGTGATTGTGGTTGTGGTACACTATGATAGTGAAACCCTTTTTCATATCGAGGAGCAGAGGGAAATTAGATTCAGGTTACACAGAGGGAAATTTGTGCTTTGGGGAAGTAGCACTGAGGGACCCAGCCAGAGGTGAAATGCTACCGATTTGGACCAGTTCACCCAAACTGGTAGTAAAAAATGCTACCAATTCGGGCGAACCCATATTTCTGACGATCAGCTGTGCCGTGCGATTTATATTTGCTAGAAAGCAGGAAATCCTGCTTTCTAGCGAATCTAAATCGCGTGGCACAGCGGTTCCCCTCCCCCCACCTGCTGTTCTACTTACCTTTGCAGACTCAGAAGAGGCTTCTTAATCCTCCCTTTTCAACACTGCACGGTAGCGCCGGCGGTGTGCATGCATGTATTTGGCACGCACCGCACATGCACGCACAAAGCGAACTGGTAGCAAAGCAAATTGGTAGCAGACTTCAGAGCATTTCACCCCTGGATCCAGCACTTCCATTTGCATGATGTGTCACTTCCTTTGAAACCCTTGGTGAGGTTAAAAAAAAAAAAGCAACCCTTCTTTTATTTAAATCCTCAGAGCAACGTTTCTCAACCTTGCCAACTCTTTTTTTTTCCATTAGAGTTTTATTGGATTTTAACAATTAAACAATTCTTATTCAACTCTTGTGCATGACTGTGACCATTTACATATCATTACGCTTACATTCTCCTATACTCTATATAATTTTACAAAATCTACTATCTGTTATTTCCCTTTTTTTCTTTTTTCTTTTTTAAATAAGCTTTATTGATTTCAAACAAAAAATATATAAAATTTGTCCATGCTGTTTACATCGGAGGAGCAGCGTTTATACATATTTACAATAATCACATAGGTATCTCTTGGTTACAATCTCTTATCGTATCATTACCTTTTTAAATTCCCTTTTTCATTTTCTCGTTTATCCATTTATACCATCTTTCCCAGACAGAATAGAAAACTGAATTATCTTGATCATTAATTTCATATGTTAACTTGCACATCTCTGCGCAATCCAATATTTTCTTGATTATATAATCTTCTGGTGGCAGATCTTTCTCTTTCCAGTGTTGTGCGAATGCCAACCTGGCTGCTGTTATAATGTGTGTTAATAAATATCTCTTGTCCTTTCCAAGCGTCCTCATTCCCATTCCCAGGAGAAATAATACTGGTTTCATAGCAATATCTTCCTCTATTATTTCCTGTGCCCAATTCCAGATTTTTTTCCAATATTTTTTCGCTTGGGGGCAAGACCCAAGCAAAAAAATTATTTCCCTTACGTTATTTCCCTTTTTTTTCTATCTTCAATCCAATTATACCATTTCTCCCATATTACGTAAAAGTCCAAATCCATCTGTCCTTTCAGTTCCGTTGTCATTTTATCCATCTCGGCGCAATCTAATATCTTTCTAATTATTAGATCTTCGGAGGGTGTGTTCGAACCTTGCCAATTCTTAAGATGGCTGGACTACATCTCCCAGAATTCTAGGAGTTGAAGTCCACTCATCTCAAAGTTGAGAAGGTTGAGAAGGTTCAGATGTCTTTAGAAAGTTCTCGTGGACCTTGGATGTGATGAATAGAACCGCTTTGCTTCTTTCAACCCCTATTTGCTATTCAACTTGCCAATTTCAACCCCAATTCGCTATTCAAGTTGCCAATAAACGGGGTGGGGAGGAGAAGGGTAGAATGGAATGTTGATGTTGTGGCCCGCCAGCAGATTTGGCAACAGAGTCAGACAGTGAAGGAGGTTAGGGAGGAACTTGGGCCAGTCTTGGGAGCTGGGGAAAACTCGGACGAGGGCTCTGCGTCGGAGGCAGAAAAGGAGGTAGACAGCAGTGAGGCAGAGGAACAGCTGGAGCCTGTTCCCAGTGCACGCACATGCAGAGCTGCCGGAAGACAAGAACAACTCAGAAAGCAGGGTTGACTTGGGAGTAAAAGCCACACCTTGGAGGTGATTGGCCCCTCCCATAGGAAATAAAAGAGGAGCAAACAGGGAGTGGGCTTTTGCAGGAAACAATTTGTTCATTCCGTGACTCTGAGAGGCTCTGTGACAGGTTTTGCTTTGTACTGCGGTTGGAAACAAGTTACGTGGCAGCTTGCCAAACGAGATAAGGTGTGTTGAGAAATATTCCTTTGAAAAACCGTTTGGACAAACTTTGCTGACTGTGAATGAACGAAATTCACAGTCCGTGTAAATAAAAGAGGTTTTGACAGTAATTCCTGCCTCTTGCTTGTGAAGGGAGCCCAGGTCAGAACAGCTGTGAAGTTGTGCACAGATTGTGGGAACCTGGCAGCCTTCAAGGTCACGACTGCAATTGCTTGAGAAGGAGGCGGACTGTTCCCATAACAAAAGGATGTTTCATAATTGGACAGTGTGACCACCTGGGGTAGAGAAAAAGGGAAGCCATTGTGTAACTAGGCAACCATTTGCCCAGGAAACCCAGAGCTGATTTTGATTCTTCAGTACCAAAATGGTGTATCCAATAAAGTTTTATTTTGGGGAATTCAAAGCTCTTGAGAGTGTTTCCTTGTTTTGGGTCCACTAGTTGGACAGTTGACACTGTGCCTGAATTAGTTTTAACCCCACCTCACTGGGGGCAGCATTCTTTGCTTTTGAATTATACCTTTCTTGGTCCAAATCAGTTGTCCTGCAGGTTTGGGAAGGGCAGTGGTGGGCTTGTCACTGCTAGCAAAATGTTTCTAGCGAGATCAGATCATGAACCCGGCAGTGAAATCAGTAAAATTAAAGGAGAAAGAAATACTATGGTCAATTCTAATAATCTTTAATAATTCAATCTTTACTTGAATCTACCTTCATTTTTAATGGATGTATTATTATTATTATTATTATTATTATTATTATTATTTATTGGATTTATATGCTTCCCTCTCTCCAAAGGACTCAGGGCGGCTCACATCAAACGAACAATCCCAATAAATACAGATTAAAAACAGATTTAAAACAGTAGACCCCATCAGTCCTGGCTAGGGCGTTCAAACAGCCAGGTTTTAAGCTCATGGCTTAAAGTACGAAGGCCGGGGGCCAGCCGAAGACTCATGGGAAGTTGATTGCAAAGGGTGGGCGTGGCCACAGAGAAGGCTCTACCCCTGGGGCTCGCCAGCCGACGTTGCCTAGCTGATGGCACGCTGAGTAGGCCCTCTCTGTGGGAACGCACCGGGCGATGGGAAGTAGATGCTGGTTGCAGGTGGTCCGACAGATAGCCTGGACCTAAGCCATGAAGGGCTTTATAGGTTAACACCAGCTTCTTGAATCTCACCCGGGGGGCAACTGGCAACCAGTGCAAGTCACGCAGGAGAGGTGTAACATGGGAGTATCAGGATCCTCCCATTACAATTATCTTTTTACATTTCCTCCCATTAATATTATCTTTTTATATTTCTGTTACACTGTAAGCTGCCCAGAGTTGCTGTGTAACAGTAATGATGGCTGGTATAGCAGTTTAATAAGTAAATAAATTGTGGGTGTTTCATCACTGGAGGTTTTTAAAAAGAGATTGGATAGCTATTTGTCCAGAATGGTATAGGGCAGTGATGGCTAACCTTTTTGCCGTTGCGTGCCAAAAGCGGGGGGAGCATGGGGAGGTTGCCCACGTGCGTGCCCACACCTATAATTCAATGCGGCCTGACCCTGCGTATGAGCACGTGCCCCCCCCATATCCCCCCCTGCTTTTAACACACGATGGCCTGGTAGGCCCGTTTTTCACCCTCCCCAGGCTCCAGAGACTTTCTATGAGCCTGGGGAAGGCAAAAACAGCCTCCCCCACCCCCAGAAGCCCTCCGGAGGCTGGAAACCGCCCACTTCCCAACTTCCGGTGGGACCGGAACGCCCAAAAGTCAGCTGACCGGCACACGCATGCATGCTGGAGGAGAGCTATGGCAATGCTTGCGTGCCCACTGATATGGCTCCATGTGCCACTGTGGCACCCGTGCCGTAGGTCCACCATCATGGATATAGGGCCATGATGGCGAACCTATGGCACGCGTGCCAGACATGGCATGCAGTGTCCTCTCTGGGCACGTGAGCCGTTGCCCCAGTTCAGCTCTGCTGCACATGCTCATGCGCCTCCTGCCGACCAGCTGGTCTTCAGGAGTCTGCCGCAGACATGCAAGTGGTGGGGCACGTGCAGGGGGGGGCACACATGCGTGGGGGGCAGGGCACATGCAGGGGGGCGCATGAGCATGCCCAGGGGCAGGGCGCATGCCTGGGAGGCATGCACTTTTGTCCTCTTGGTCCGGAAAAGGTTAGCCATCCCTGGTATAGGGTCTCCTGCTAGAGCAGGGGGTTGGACTAGAAGATCTCCAAAAGCCCCTTTCGCTTCCGCCATTCTATAAATATAACCCTGTTTTGACATTTCTACTTTTTTTTCCCTTTTAAATCCACAGTGCAGCAAAGACCCCGAGACGATGCTTTAATGGAGCTGGCTATGAATGACTACGATTTTCATTCAGGCTCGAAGCTGCACCTGATAGATGTAGAAATTCAAGAGGCGTTTCTCACTTTTATGGCTTCGATCCTAAAAGGTTACAGGTCCTACCTGAGGCCTATTACGCAAGCCCCTTCGGAAACGGCAACCGATGCGAGCTCCCTGTTTGAACTGCAAGGTAAACCAGAGCCTCTTGTGTTCGTAGCGTGTAAGTTGGCTAGAGATCTTAAACTGGACCTAAAACTGGTGCATATTAAGCTATATAAATATTCAAAAAATAATTTCTGTGACTTGCAGAGATCGTGTCTATCATATCACGATGGGAAGACTGTGGTAGGTGAGCTGTGTGCCTAGCCTCTAAATCAATTTCTCAACCTTGGCAACTTTTAAGATGGGTGGACTTTAACTCCCAGAATTCCCCAGACATCTATCTAGCCAGCTGGCTGGGGAATTCTGGGAATTGAAGTCCACAAATCTTAAAAAGTTCCCCAAGTTGAGAAACACTGATGTTGAGGTTGGGTTGAAATAGAAAACATGAGTTAGGGGCGTTTTGTGGAGGTCTGTGGCATCAGCATTTGTGGATCAAAACTCTGCCCCTTTATAATGTGCGTTATACATATGCAAAAAGGGGGTGGGGCTTGGATTTTCCAGTCACACCCACCATTTTCTATTGACCACTCCCCCCAGTGCGAACAAAGCATCCAGCTAAAATCAAATTCCTTCTCTTGAAGTCTCTGAATTGCTTCTGATCTTGGCATTCCAAGTCTATGTATAATTTGCCGGTTGATGAATGTGGTTAATTTTAGTATTAAGTAGCAGTTGTACGTGCCAGACCTAAATATCCTATGTCTGTCGAGTTTTTTGTTGTTTTTATCTTGTTTTCTCTAGTTATCTATGCCTGTCAAGAGTCCACTGAAGTTGACTGGCCAATAAATTTAAATAAATACATAAATAACGCCACCTAAATTTCAGATTACAAAGTGAAACCTTTTCCTCATTAGGATAGTACAGAGGCAATTTTCAAAATAAACCAGACAAACATTTTGGCCAAAGTTTCATTGACATTAGAAACCTCATTAAAACAAAATGGGTTTAAATCTCACATGTGAAAATGCCAATAACGTCCAGTACGTTCCTTATGAAAGTATACTCTATTTATTTATTGCTGGTCATTGATAGTCAATCAATTACCTTATTGATTGATTGATTTGACATGTACTCCAGTTGTCAATCAACCACAAGGAGCTATTCAGTGTCCTGGTTTCCCTATAAATTCCTGGATTGTTAAATCCCGGTTTACTGAAACAGAGCCACCATCAAGCTGTGATGTTAACAGTAACAAGCCATAGATGAAACAAGAAAACACAATTTAAAACTATCAGGATTAACATGCTGATAATGAAGGCAAGGGAGCAGTCCATGATTCAGTCCTAATGAATCAATTTGCAAATTATAATTTAGTATAGTGGAAACATGTATCCAAAATGGATTATTGTGAATTTGTCAATATTTACATATTTTGTTCATTTTATCTCCCTTCCTCCCCCCTCTCCTCTCTCTCATCTTTACCTACCTACTTACCTACCTACCTATTTACCACGTTTCCCCGAAAACAAGGCCCCGTCTTATATTTTTTTGAACCCTGAACTAAGCGCTTGGCCTTATTTTTGGGGAGGTCTTATTATTTTGGGTGGCATGTAGGAAACCAGAAGAAATGGCGGGGACTGGCTGCGCATGCGGTTAAATATTTTCGGGGTGTGTGTGTATTTTAGTGCATGTGCTCAAAAGCCCAATTGGGCTTATTATCAGTGGAGGTCTTATTTTAGGGGAAACAGGGTATCTACCTATCTACCTATCTATCAAATTTTTATGGCCACCCATCTTGCAAAATAAGTGACTGGGTTGCTGTATAACACAAAACCCAGACACACCCACCCAGACAGACAAAGACACATAGATCCAAACACATGTGGCTTAGTGAGGATATGAATTAATTGGTTGCATTTACTTTCATTTCTTCCTTTGTTTGTGGAGTAGTTGCTCCTTGTTTTTCTGCTAGTGGGATCTACAACATCATTTTTTTTTTTAAATCTTACAGGATTCTTGAAAAGCCGTGATCGTTCACATCAAAAGTTTTATACTATGATGACTAAGACCCAGATGTTCATTCGCTTCATTGAAGACTGCTCTTTTGTTAGTGATAAAGATGCCAGCCTTGCATTTTTTGATGACTGTGTAAATAAAGTAAGTGTGCTTGGGCATCACACCCTATTTGACTATACTCGTTGCTCCAAGGACTTTTGGCCACTCACTACACTATAGAGCCGTAATGGCGAACCTATGGCACGCGTACCACAGGTGGCACGCGGAGCCATATCTATGGGCACGTGAGTGTTGCCCTAGCTCAGCTCCAGCATGCATGCGCACGCTGGCCAGCTGATTTCCAGGCCTTCCGGTCCAACTGGAAGTTGGGAAACAGGCCGTCTCCGGGGGGGTGGGGAAGGCTGTTTTTGCCCTCCCCAGGCTCCAAGAAAGGCTCTGGAGCCTGGGGAAGGCAAAAAACAGGCCTACCTGGCCCATGCATGCCAAAAGCGGGGAAAGCACAGTGGGGTCGTGCACACATGCACGGGGGTGTGCGCAATCCCCCCGTGCTCCCCCCGCTTTTGGCACGCGACAGCAAAAAGGTTAGCCATCACTGCTATAGAGGGACTCCCACCTCTAATTGGCTACAGTTGCCGAAGTGTCTTGCAAGAAAAGCACATTGGTTAAAGAAGGAATAATGTGATTTACAACCCCTTTTCTTCTGTTCGTTAACTGGCGTGAAAGGTATGACTGTTTTCTTATTTTCACTGAGCTAGCAGGGAGAAGATGTCCATACTAGCTTCTAGAGAGTTCTTGACCCTTTCCTTTTGTTTTCCCCCACTTCAGTGAATTACCCGGCTGGTCTAGGAGAGGACATTCCTCATCTTACCCAATCTGGGCATGTCTGCTTGGGATATAGGGAGATATTACCCAAACATCTGGAGGACGCCAGGCAGAGAAAGGTTGCCTTGAATCAAGATGCAAGGAAATAACAAAACTCTCTTGAACTCAGAGCAGTCTAGAAGATTGGGTTGGGTGACAGAAAGATGATTCGTTCTCAACTCCTAGTTGTAAGCTCTTCGGTGAAAGAAACCTAGAACATAGAATATCAGAATTGGAAGAGACATTGAAGGTCTTCTAGTCTAAAGGTAGAGACCCTGTGTCATTTCAGACAGGTGGCTGTCCAGTCTCTTCTTTAAAAGCCTCCAGTGATGGAGCACTCACAACTTCTAGAGTCAAGCTGTTCCACTGGTTAATTGTTCTCACTGTCAGGAAGTTTCTCCTTAGTTCTAAGTTGGATTTATCTTTGATTAGCTTCCATCTGTTGTTTTTATCTTGCCCTTGGATGCTTTGTAACATAGCTTGACTCCCTGTTCTTCGTCACAGCCTTGCAAATACTGGAACACTGCTATCATATCCTACCTTTTCACTAAACTAGTTCTACCCAATTCCTAACAGCGTTCCACAGTCACATGACCACAATTTATGATGTTTTTGTATGAAAACGGTGCTTACTTCCAGTTTCGGAAAGAACATCTTATAGCAAACAATGGGTTTGCTTAATAACCATGGTGTTCCCTTAACAACTGTGGATTCACCTAATGACTATGGTGATTTGCTTAACCACAACAACCAAAAATGCCAGAATATACAGGGACATCATACTTTATGATGATGTCATTTAGTAACAGAGTTGCTGGTCCCCCGTTACCTTTATTAACCAAGGACTATCTGAACTTCAAGCCTTACAGTTGCATAAGGAAGCCATTTTATCTCTTACAGCCCTGGCTTCAATCATTTTTGGAGCTGAGGCTCTGATAGGCTGCACAAACCCCAGTTGCTTTTCCAGTAGCAATAGCAATAGAGTTATATACCGCTTCACAGTGCTTTACAGCCCTCTCTAAGTGGTTCACAGGGTCAGCCTCTTGCCCCCAACGATCTGTGTCCTTATTTAACCAACCTCGGAAGGATGGAAGGCTGAGTCAACCTTGAGCTGGTCAGGATCAAACTGCTGGCAGTGGCCAGAGTTGGCCTGCAATACTGCATTCTGACCACTGCGCCACCATGGCAATAGAAGAGAACAGAACAGAACAGAAATAAAACAGAATAGCCCTGTAGACTTATATACCACTTCATAGTGATTTACAGCCCTCTCCAAGCAGTTTGCAGAGTCAGCCTATGGTCCCCAACCATCTAGGTCCTCATTTTACTGACTTTGGAAGGATGGAAGGCTGAGTCAACCTTGATCCAGTGAGATTCGAACTGTCGAACTGCTGGCAGTGGGCAGTCAGAATTAACCTGCAATACTGCATCTAACCACTGGGCCACCACAGCTCTTAGTAGAGGAGATTTACGCATCCCTTCCCTCGTACTTGTCAAAATATTTGTTTGTCTTGATCTATCCAAGGCATGTTTTTGTGCATATTGCATCTGAAGTTTGGGTGCGTATTTAGATCTAAAGTCTGCCACCTTAATGCCATTCCTTGTGAAATGACTTTTTCAGAGATTCTTTTGATCACATTTTCTTTGGCGCAGCTTTTGTGACAAGATGTTAAATTTAGTGAGACGTTTCATGTTAACCTTCCTCTGCAATTTGAGTCTTTTCTTTCTTACTCTCATAAGAGACACGGATAATCCTTGTCTAGCGACAATTGGGATCGGCAATTTGATTGTTAAGTGAAGCAGTCACTAAGTGAAACCACCACTGCAGCTTCCTTCAGCTTTCCTGTGCCTTACACGATTTGTGAAGGTTGTAGATGCAAGGTTTGGTCACAAACTTGCTTTTTCATCACTATTGAAGCAACTGCAAATGGTCACTAAATGAGGTAGTCACTAAACAAGGGCTAAACAAGGATAATTTGGCTCTAATACCAATAGGCTTACAAGGAAGGATTTTGTCTGTGGAAACTTATACCACACCATGTTTTCAAAGTATTAAGTTTAAAGTATTATTTTATTTAGCCTCCGGCTTCTTTAAAGTACAAATTGAAAGGATAAAATGTATTCCTAAAGTACAATATCAGCAAAACTCCCTATTGTTGTTTGCTTCAACACGTTATATGTCACTCAGAGAGGGAGAAATTTCATATGGATTGTGTGTGTATTATCACAATCGCTCTCCGTTTGGTAGACACAAGAATCTTATGTTTTTCTTTTTTTTCCCTCCAGGAAAAGAGTGACAGAATAGATCTGGCTAGAGTCCCTCAAGCATAACCTAAGAACAGAAAGTGGCTGGGGATTAGTTGTTGTCTGTTGCCTATAAAGTGAGCTTGCCTTAGAAAAGTAGCTTTGGAAATCATCTTTCAAAGATTGTATTAGCAAATAAGTCACACAGCATAACTCTCCTGCCAGGATCTCAACCTATTAAAGGTGTTCTCTTCAGCTGTCTTTATGGAAGGCCGAAATTCTCCTTTTCCTGCCACTAACCATGGAGCAATCAATCAGAATAGAGCTGGAAGGGACCTTGGAGGTTTTCTAGTCCAACCCCATGCTCAAGCAGAAGACCCTGTACATTTCAGACAAGTGGCTGTCCAGTCTTTTCTTAAAAGCTTCCAGTGTTGAAGCATCTACAACTTCTGAAGGCAAGGTGTTGCACTAGTTAATTGTTCTCACTGTTAGGAAGTTTCTCCTTAATTCCAAGTAGCTTCTCTCCTTGATTAGTTTCCATCCATTGTTTCTTGTCTTGCCTTCTGGTGCTTTGGAGAATAAATTGACCCCCTCCTCTTTGTGGCAGCCCTTCAACTATTGGAATACTGCTATCATGTCTCCCCTACTCCTTCTTTTCTCTAGACTAGCTATACTCAATTCCTGCAACCCGTTCTTCATATGTTTTTGTCTCCAGGTCCTTGATCATCTTAGTTGCTTTTCTTTGCATTGTTTGCATAATTGCTCTTCTTTGCATTCTTTCCAAAGTATCAACATCTTTTATTGTAATCTGGTGACCAAAACTGGATCATGTCTGGTGATGGTGATGTTACCTAGAGTCTTCACTTGGGGAGAGTTATTTTATAGATAAAGAACTTCAGCAAGCAGTATGTGAAACCAAATAGCCACTTCCTGCTCAGGATGACAAAGGATTCTCTTTATTTACCACCTCTCTGTTCCAAGAATAGAATGGAATAGAATAAAATAGAATAGAATTCTTTATTGGCCAAGTGTGATTGGACACAAAAGAAATTTGTCTTGGTGCATACGTTCTCAGTGTAGATAAAAGAAAAGATACACTCATCAAGAATCATAAGGTACAGCACTTAATGATAGTCATAGGGAACAAATAAGCAATCAAATCATATTAGGAAACAGTCAATATAAATCGTAAGGATACCAGCAACGAGGCTACAGTCATACAGTCATAAATGGGAGGAGATGGATGATAGGAACTATGAGAAGATTAATAGTAATGCAGACTTAATAACTAGTTTGACAGTGTTGAGGGAATTATTTGTTTAGCAGAGTGATGGCGTTTGGGAAAAAACTATCCTTGTGTGTAGTTGTTCTGGTATGTAGTGCTCTATAGTGTCATTTTGAGGATAGAAGTTGAAACAGTTTATGCCTAGGATGAGAGGGGACTGTAAATATTTTCAAAGCCCTCTTTTTGACTCGTGCAGTATACAGGTCCTCAATGGAAGGTAGGTGGGTAGCCATTGTTTTTTCTGCAGTTCTAATTATCCTCTGAAGTCTGTGTCTGTCTTGTTGGGTTGCAGAACCAAACCAGGCAGTTATGGAGATGCAGATGACAGACTGAATAATTCCTCTATAGAACTGGATCAGCAGCTCCTTGGGCAGTTTGAGCTTTCTGAGTTGGCGCAGAAATAACATTTTTTGTTGAGCTTTTTTGATGACGTTTTTGAAGTTAGGTGTCCATTTTAGGTCTTGATATATGGTAGAACCTAGAAATTTGAAGGTCTCTACTGTTGATACAAGATTAACTTCATGATAAATCATAGAAACATACCTTTGGATGGGATTATTTAGACCACTGAAGTCAATCTCTTCTTGTAGTGTAGAGTCCAGGTCTTCTTTAATTCTCCATCAGGGGTATTGTCCTACCAGAACTTCTATTCCTGGATGGAAAGGTTAACCAACTTCAGAACAATTCAATTTTTCTTTGGTTTCTACTATTATATTATTTTGCTTTCCCGACCCAAGGGCCATTCTTGTTCAAATATTAATAGTCCACTTTTGATTGATGTGGTATTTCCCATTGGGCGTTGGAAAAGAAAAACAAATAGAATAATGAAGTGTGAGATGCCGTAGCTTCAGTATAGCTTGCATTTATAATGTGTTTCCATAAAGAGGTTTATTCTTGGCACCGTTTTGCTTCAAGACAGATTTTATAATCTGTCCAAGTAATCAACATGTTCAAGGCTTGTTCTCCGTCTCATTGAGAGCAAGCCATGAAATTTCTGTGCACCGTGGAAGCCTTTTGAAGACAGTAACATTTATTTTTGCAAGAATCCCCTTGGGCTAACAGCTGCAAATATGAAAACTACTTATCAGGCACCTGAGAGGAATGAGCATAGCAACTATGAAAATTAAGCACATTTCCTGCATGCTGTAGAAAGAGGGCCAGCTCCCTCAGGTGCCGTTCTATTGATGACAAGGTCTTCAGCCGGCAGGAAAACATGTTTTCTGTTGAGACTCAAGTGACATAGGATCCTGTGGGAAAAAATGCCTTTAAGAAAGTGGCATATAGAATTTCTTTTATAATGTTGTTAAACATCTAAGGAAGCGTGTTGATTTAAATTAATACCTAAATCCCCCCAAAAATAGTAGCTTCACATTGTCTCTGCAAAGAGGCTGAAAAGTGCAAAAAATGTTTGCAGGAGAATAGAATAACAGATTAACAGAGTTGGACGGGACCTTGTAGGTCATCTGGTCCAACCCCCTCCCTCTCCCGCCGCCCAAGCAGGAGACCTTACACCATTTCTGACAAATGGCAGTCCAATTTCTTCTTGAAAGTCTCAAGTGGACTACTGGACTACTGCAACGCTCTCTACATGGGGCTCCCCTTGAAGAGCATCCAGAGGCTCCAACTGGTCCAGAAAGCGGCCGCGCGGGTTATTATGGGTACAACTCAGTGCACCCATGTGACACCTCTCCTGCGCGAGCTGCACTGGCTCCCAGTGGTCTTCCGGGTGTGGTTCAAGGTGTTGGTTACCACCTTTAAAGCGCTCCATGGCTTAGGGCCCGGATACTTACGGGACCGCCTTCTGCCACCAATAGCCTCCCACCGACCAACACGCTCCCACAGAGAGGGACTCCTCAGGGTGCCGTCAGCAAAGCAATGTAGGCTGGCGACCCCTAGGGGGAGAGCCTTCTCTGTGGGGGCACCTGCCCTCTGGAATGAACTACCCCCTGGGGTACGTACGATTCCCGATCTCTGTACCTTTCGCCAGGCCCTTAAGACCCTGTTATTTGAATAGGCTGGCCTGGCTGACTAAAAATTTGGATGGGATATTTTAAATTATGGGTTTTAACTGAGAAAGCCAAATTTGTTTAATTCTGTTTTAAATGGGTTTTAAATGTTGTATGGTTCATTGTTTTATCATGGCTGTACACCGCCCTGAGTCCCTCGGGAGAAGGGCGGTATATAAACCTAATAATAAAAATAAATAAATAACATGATGAAGCTCCCACTGGTTGATTGTTCTCAATGTCAGAAAATTTCTCCCTTATTTACAGGTTGAATCTCTCCTTGTTCAGCTTCCATCCATTATTCCTTGTCTGGCCTACAGATGCGTTAGAAAATAGTTTGACCCCCCCTCCTCTCTGTAGTAGCCCCTCAAATATTGGAAGACTGCTATCCTGTCTCCCCTGCTCCTTCTCTTCACTAGTCTAGCCATGCCCAGTTCCTGCAATCGTTTCTTCATATGTTTTAGTCTCCGGTCCCCTCATCATCCTAGTTGCTCTTCTCTGCATTCTTTCTAGAGTCTCAACATCTTTTTTATGGTGTGGGGACCAAAACTTGATGCAGTACTCTAGGTGTGGTCTTACTAAGGCTTTATAGAGTGGTATTAGTGCCTCACTTGAATAGAATAGAATAGAACAGGAATAGGAAAAGAGTGGAGTGGAGTGGATTAAAGTAGAGTAGAATTCTTTATTGGCCACACAAGGAATTTGTCTTCGATGCATAAGCACTCAGTGTACATAAAAGCTATAAGTGATAAATCATGATCATAGTCATCATAAAAATGCATTCATCGTGAATCATAAGATGCAACACTTAGTGACAGTCATAGGATACTAAATAAGCAATCAACATAAATCATACTAGGAAACTAAATAAACAATATGTACAAGCCACAAAGTTATAGTCATAAGTAGAAAGGAGAAAGGTAATAGGAAAGATGAGAAGAATAATAGTAATACAGCCTTACTAAATAGTTTGACTGTGTTGTGGGAATTAGTTATTTAGCAGAGTGATAGAATTGGGAGGTGGGGGGAACTGTCCTTGTTTCTAGTTGTTCTGATGTGCAATATCCAGGCATGAGACCATTATACGAAAGGCTGTGTTTTCTCAAACTTAACACCTTTGAAAATGTGTAGACTTCTGCATGCTGGCTGGGGAATTCTGGGTAGTTGAAGTCCACACATCTTAAAGTTGAGAAACATTGCATGAAAGTAATCTCTTCACAGGGCAGGTATCTTTTGAAAGAATCGTGTTGAAAACAACCCGATGGAGTCCAGTCAGAAAAGAGTGCAAGAAAGAAGATTATCCCCTCTTTCTACGAGATTGGTAGAATTACAAATAATACCAACAAATAAAAAACAAAGTAGTTTTTAATAGAGGTTTTTAACGTTATCCCTTAATCTGCATCCTGGCAACTGTTTGCAAAAGCTCACGGAATGAAGGGTTCCTAACTTCCTGGCAAGGAATGTAATAACTTTTTAAAATCCATTTTGGACAGGTGGATATAGACAAGACCGGCGACACACGGCTTATTGAACTCGATGAGTCCCACAAGAGCGAGCACACCGTCTTCGTAACACCCCCGGAAATCCCTCATCTGCCCAACGGAGAGGAACTCCCATATCAATACAGGTAATCCTGGGGTCCTTTCAAGCCATCCGGTGAAATCCCAAAGGTGCTTTTTTCAAGAGGCAAATGGACTTCCTTGCTTTTCTTTGAAAAAGTTTCGCTTCTCATCCAAGAAGCTTCTTCAGCTCTGACTGGAGGGTGGGGAACGGAAGGATTGATACTCCTTGCAGAGGTCATTTGCATCCTTTTAGAGAGTCGTTGAGGCCACTTGGAGGTTTGTCTGTGTCCTCAGGGGTCACCTGAGTGGTGAAAATGGTTCCTGTAGCCTGCAATTTTTTGGGAAATCCATTCCTACTCCCACACCATTCGAAGGGTGCTCACCCCAAAGTGCATAGTTAAAAATCTGTAGAGGTTCTCAGTCATGCAAGTCCTGGTTGCCCCAATGGTGCTTTTTCAGGAGGCAACTGGACTTTCTTGTTTTTTCTTTGAAGACATTTCACTTCTCATCCAAGAAGCTTCTTCAGCTTCTGACTGCATAGTGGGGAATGGAAGGGTTTATATTCCTTGCAGACAGCTGGTCGTTTGCTTTCTTTTAGAGAGTCACTGAGGCCACTTGGAGGTTTATCTGTGTCCGCAGGGTCACCTGCGGACCCCCGCAGACAAGAGGCAAATAGGGGTGGAGTCTTCTTGGTAGAAAATATTCCTGCAGCTTTCTACAGCTGAGTGATTTTAATTAACGCCGGTTTTTCTCTTCTTGATTGCAATCATTTCAGTGGGTTTAAATGGGCACATTTTAGTTATGCATGGATTTGGTACTAGGATATTTCTCTTGTGTTCAAATGCACGTAGAAAAGGCACCTATTTAGAATATCAGCTTCGGAGGTTGGCAGCAAGCAGTCTCAATGAACAGTGATCAGACTTCAGTCATAAAAAGGTAAAGGTAAAGGTTCCCCTCACACATATGTGCTAGTCATTCCCGACTGAATGACTGCAGAATATTCTATACTGAGCTTCATTTTGAAAGAGGTTTAAAATTTCAGTGCATAGCCTTTCTAACAGATATTTCTTTACTTGAGCTCTAACAACCTTTTCGGTGTACTTCAGCATTAGCCAAAGAGTCTCTCATACCAATTAAGATAAAACGCATGTAATGAATTTAATTATTTGATGTCCCAGACAAAAATTTTTTTTCTGTTCTTTTTCACCCATTCTGAGACTCCATTTTCGTCCATCATCTAATTTTCTCTACCAAATGAAACTACGGTTTAGTATCGATTTTCATGGGCTGTTGCTTCTGCTAGTTCTCTAAAAACTAAATAAGCTTTATAAACTGCATTCTTAAATGTGGTCAATACTAATGAAGTTGTCCATCTAACTGAATAGCACGTGAAAATTAAAAAAAAAAACCTGTCCTGCTTAAATACTGAAATTTAAGTAAGTGTACAGTTTCCTGAACAGGAACTAGTTTTGAGCAATGACTTAGAAAAACCTCAAAGCCTCACTGTGTGTCTTCCAGGTCAATTGGCCATGTCTTTTGATTCTCACAGATACTGGTTCTCTAGCTCACTAATGGTGGACATCCATAGGTGTCAAATCCACTTTATAATACAAAAAAGATGCTGAGACCCTAGGACAGTGATGACGAACCTATGGTACACGTGCCACAGGTGGCACACAGAGACCTCTACGGCCACGCCAGCCATCGCCCCAGCACAGCTCCACCGCGCATGCCCACACTCCTCCCATCAGCCAGTTGGTCTTCGGGTCTCTGCCACGGATGCACGGGGGATGGGGTGCATGCACGGGGGTGCTCACATTGCATTTTGGGGGAGGGTGCATGGGCATGTTCCCCCCCCTGTGCTCCAATTGGGGCCTGGAAAGCCGCCTGCACCAACCTGGAAGACAAAAATTGGTGAGGGGGGGTGGGGCACATGTGCGGGGGGCACTCGCATTGCATTTGGGGGTCCCCGCATGCACATTTGCACGAGCGGGCACGTGCTTTGGGCACTCGGCACCAAAAAGGTTAACCATCACTGGTATATAGGATCTTACGCTTGAGCAAAAGGGTTGGATTAGGGTTATATAACCAGCTTGGTTATTCTGTTATAATCAGATGACAGAAAACACTTTCTTACTAAGCCTTTGGGGAACAACTGTCAGAGACGATAGCAGTGGGCTTATCAGTGGTTATTGTTCAGCAGGCCAAGAAGGTGATGTCAATATAAACTTCTGGATTTCAGAATTTGGAAGCGTTTCTTTCCAAGAGAAAATGTATCTTGTATAACGTATGAACGAAATGTACATTTTAAAAATAAATAGTAAAAATAGTACATTAGTAAAAAAATAACTAATAACTACAGTAGTGGTCAAAACTGTGGAAATCTTTTGGGGAAAGTATATTTTCTAGAATTAGCTGATAACACCACTTTTTTGGGGAGTAGTACCATAAAATTATATATCATTGGAAAGATAATTTAATCAAGGATGTAATGCAATATCTTTTATGAAGGATTTGCTATTAGAATAGCAGTTACAGTATAAAGAAGAAAAGTGAAACACGTAGAAAAAAACAGGATACACAGAAATGATCACCATAGAAAAAACGAGATGTACAAAAATGATCCCCATGTCAGTTAATACTTAGCTGGGTAACCTTTAGCATGAATTACAGCCTTACAATGTCTTCCCATGGAGTGAACCAAGTCTTTGAGTTCTGCAGCTGTTATAATGTGAAGCCAAGATTGAAGGATTGCTTCTCTTAACTGGGTTTTATTTCTGGATCGCTTCTAACATGTTTCTTTAGTCGGCTGCATAGATTTTCAATTGGGTGAATGTCTGGACTATTCCCAGGCCATTCCAGAAGTGGAATAAGATTATCTTGAAACTCCAAAATAAAAAGTGGTGTTATTAGCCATCAAACCTCAAAAATACACTTTTCCCAAAAGGTTTCCACAATTTTGGCCACTACTGTAAGTAGCAGCCCAACTCAAGAACTTTGTGGTCTCCTCCAATAGATGAAATAAAATACAGTCCACTCAGGAAATAAGCATTTTAGACATGCTCCAGATGTTCTACCTTAATGGCAAAGTACGAAAGAGCCTTCAGGGGTTTGTTGAGTACAAGTAAATAAAAGTATGCCTTACTCTTTTTCAGCTACAATGGATTTCCGGTACTAAAGCAAAATTTATTTGAGCAGCCAGCAGGACTTCTGACAATACAAAACAGTAAATTGTCTTCGAAAGTCAGCAGCCCTAACAGTCCTTTGCCAGTGTTCAGAAGAACAAAACAGGTAATTTACACACTTGTGGTATAATGCAACATTAACATAGGTGAAAATAGAAATAACAAACTAGATGCCCATAAAATCTCGTGGGATTGCTCCTGGGATAGTTTGTCTAGATGAACTCCTTGAAGAAAATTGTAAATGCAATTTAATTCCCTTACGGTGTTTTATCTAGGCAAGCTATCCCATAGCAAGAATGCAAAATCTGATCTGGATAATATTAAGACAGAGGGTTTTTTTCTCTCTTATAGGGTTATAGTGGCAAATAAAAGCATTTCTCTTGAAACAGTCTGCCCCCCAAAATTTTTGTATATAAGTCCTAGTGAATAATTTTGATCCTGTATAAGTATTTCATCTCTCTCAGGGTCTAAAATCAATTTTTACTTTTCCGGTTGCAAATATATTAGCCACGGTAGATTCCTTCCTTTAATTTGCAATTCTTGTTGTGCCTTTAGTCTATTTCTTGAGATGTATCATGTTGACATATGTCATCAGATCTGTCTTGCCATTGTTGCTTTGGAAGTCAGAAGTATTTGACAGTAACGATAGTAGTAAAACACTTGGATTTATCCTTGCCTTTAAGGAGTTTTCTCTTCATGTCACTTCAAATCATTGCCTTCTTTGTTCCTTTATATCATCAATATCCATGAAAATCATTGGCTAAATCTGCTCTTTCTGTAGCTTATATTCTACGAATAGGAAATTTGATTCATTCGGGTGTCATGATAAATGGCATACTTTATAATATAATCTCAAATTTGGAAAAAATAGTTTTGCCTTCTCCTCTTGCATCCTGGACATAAATTGTTTCAACTCTTACCCTCAAAATGATGCTATAGAGCACTGCACCAGTGGTGGGTTTCAAAATTCAAAATTTCAAAATTTTTACTACAGGTTCTGTGGGTGTGGCTGGGTGGGTGTGGCATGGCTTGGGGTATGTGGCAGGGGAAAGATATTGTAAAATCTCCATTCCCACCCCATTCATTTTCTCCTGATCAGCTAGGACTTGGGAGGCAGAGAATAGATGCGGGTGGGGCCAGTCAGAATTTTTATTACCTGTTCTCTGAACTACTCAAAATTTCCACTACTAAATTTCCAGAACTGGTCAAAACCTGCTGAAATCCACCTCTGCACTGCACACCAGAACAATTAGACACCAGAACAGTTTTTTCCCAAACGCCATCACTCTGCTAAACAAATAATTCCCTCAGCACCTGTTCTGTTCTGTTCTGTTCTGTTCTGTTCCGTTCCGTTCCGTTCCGTTCCGTTCCGTTCCGTTCCGTTCCGTTCCGTTCCATTCCATTCCATTCCATTCCATTCCATTCCATTCATTCTATTCATTCCATATCAATTTATTAATTGTTCTTTGCCAATTCTGCAATTTGTTCTAATCTGGGGTTTGAATTGGTGCCATTTGAAATAAGTTCATCTGAGGTAATGCATTTATTTTTATTCCTGCTGTAAATCTTAGCCAGGAAAATGTTAAGCTTTTCCATCTTTCAATGTCTTCTTTTATTTCCTTCCATAATTCGTTACAATTGTTTTAAAATATGTCTTCATTGTATCCCATCAAGTAAAATCCTAAACATTTCACTGGATCTTTTGTTATATCAGGCTCTTTTTTCACAATTTTTTTCCCCTTGGAAATTAAGTTTTTGTGTTATCTTTGCTGATTTTATGTCTGGAAAAGCAACCAGTATCTTTAATTTAATTTCATCAACTGCCATGTGGAGTTTTATTATTTTTAATTATTAATACTTCGTCATTTGCATAACAATTAAGATATTCTTTCCCTTTTAATTTCAACTTTGAATTATCTATTTCTTTATATTTTTTTAGGTCTTGTTGGCCAAGATTGAAAGTGACCAAGATTCAAATAACAAATGCTTTTGTATGTTACCCAGAGTTACTTTTAGCGAGCAGCCATATAAATACGATAGATAAACAAGCAAAATTTGTAAGGCCAGATTCCAAAACTATGATTCTTAGGATAAATTTATTAAACTTCAGTGACAAAAGAAGTATGCTAAAGAATAAAGTGTTACTTTTAGAAAGCTAATTTTAGAACGAAGGATGGGATTAATGTGTATACTGTATTAGAATGATAGAATAGTGACAAAGCAAAAAAGAATCAAGAATGATGATATAATAATAATAATGGCAAAAGAATGAAATTGATAAATTGGGGTGTTAAAAGAGGTGCATCTGAGGTGTTCCAAGACCTAATCCTGCCATCATGTAGTAGAAGCCCTCTGCTTCTCAGTGACCCAAGGAAAGATTGAAGGTTTGTGGTGGATTTTAAAGAGAAGCCAGGACCTTCCTTCCCCATTGGTATTAGAATTTAATCTCCCATTTCCCAATATTTTGGGAAATGGGAGATCCACTATTTCACATTTGGAATAGTCCACTATTCACAATATCCGTGGTGCTGTAGCTGTGATTAACCTCTTCCTTTCTGCCTCTCCCTGCAGGAAATCAAGTCTGCACACAAGATAGCCAAGAGATATTCCTCCATCCCCCAGATGTGGTCCAGGTGTTTGCTGCGCCATTGCTACGGCCTGTGGTTTATCTGCCTGCCTGCTTACATCCGCGTTTGCCATTCCAAAGTGAGGGCCCTGAGGACGGCCTACGATGTCTTGCGCAAGATGCACACGAAAAAAATAGAGCCACCTGATGAGGTAAAGGGAAGGGCTTTCTGGCAGGTGAGGCCGTTGACAGGTGGTTTCAAGAGTGAAAATATAACCACCATCTCTCTCTTCTCTCTCTCTTCTCTCTCTCTCTCTCTCTCTCCCTTCCTCCCTCTCCCTCTCTCTCCTGTCTCCTGTCTTTCTCTATTCTCTCTCCCTTCTCTTTCTCTCTCTCTCTCTCTCCCCCTCCCCTCTCTCTCCTGTCTCCTCTCTCTCTTCTTTCTCTCTCTCTCCCTCCCTCTCCCCTCTCCCCCTCTCTCCTGTCTCCTGTCTCTCTCTTCTCTCTCCGTTCCTCCCCCCTCTCCTCTCTCTCTCTTCTCTTTCTCTCTCTCTCCCTCTCCCCCTCTCTTCTCTCTCTCTTCTCTTTCCTCTCCCCCCTCTCCCCTGTCTCCTCTCTCCTCTCTCTTATCTCCTTTCTCTTTATTCTCTCTTCTTTCCCTCTTCCTCCCTCTCCCTTCTCTCTCCTCTCTGTCTCTTCTGTTTTTCCCTTTCCCGCTCCCCCCCTCTCTTCTCTCTCTTCTCTTTCTCTTTCCTCTCTCCCTCTCCCCTCTCTCTCTTGTTTCATCTGTTTCTCTCTTCTCTTTCTCTCTCCCTTCCTCCCACCCTCTCCCCTCTCTCTCCTGTCTCCTCTCTCTCTCTTATTTCTCTTCTGTCTCTCTCTTCTCTCTCTCTCTCTTTCTCTTTCTTTTGGTCAGGTATGCTATCGGGTGTTGATGCAGCTTTGTGGGCAATACGGTCAGCCTGTCTTAGCCGTGAAAGTCCTTTTTGAGATGAAGAAAGCCGGCATTGATCCTAATGCCATTACCTATGGTTACTACAACAAGGTAAATTGAATATTTGGCATCAGATAAGATGGAAATACCAGCTCACTCCCCTGTCTTTGATTAGCCCTTGTTTTCCAAGCCAGTTCAGCATACGGGCTTGTCCATATTTATTTATATATCACATTTTAAAAACTTCCATCTCCCTTATACAGCAACTCTGGGCAATGTACAAATAGACACAAGACATAATAGCTGTATATAAATATTATAATAAAAAAAACATTTTATTTGTTTATTTATTGGCTGCCCATCTAGGCACAGGGTAACTCTGGGCGGCTTACAGTATTGAAAAGATAAAACTTTCAGAATAGGATCTAATCTTTGCCAAGATCCTCAGAAATGCATGATTAACATCCATTTGATGTCGTTGCAGGCTGTTTTGGAAAGCAGTTGGCCGTCGAGCAATCGGAGCGGCTACTTCCTGTGGACCAAGATAAGGAATGTCATTTTAGGAATAACCCAGTTTAAAAGAGTTCTAAGGAAGCAGCCTGCCAACGGCATCCACAAAACTCTTTCTGGTAAATCATTCGTGTGTGGTTTTTATTTTGTAACTCTAGGAA
The DNA here is from genome assembly GCA_030761175.1 of Masticophis lateralis. Classification (NCBI taxonomy): domain Eukaryota; kingdom Metazoa; phylum Chordata; class Lepidosauria; order Squamata; family Colubridae; genus Masticophis; species Masticophis lateralis. The sequence goes on along the minus strand of JAUDYJ010000012.1, from coordinate 20,753,890 downwards.
TGTTTGTACTTCAGATCTCTAGAATTACAAGAAATGTTTTCACCATGGTGATGATGCCTCTGAACCTAAGTAAATAAATAACTTACTAGCACAATGATCCATTGCCATGTATTTAGGGCAGGGGTCTCTAACCTTGGCAACTTTAAGCCTGGTGGACTTCAATTCCCAGAATTCCCCAGCCAGCTTTGCCGGTTGGGGAATTCTGGAAGTTGGCAGTCCTCCAGGCTTAAAGTTACCAAGGTTGGAGACCCCTGATTTAGACAGCCAGGAGTTCTACAAAGATGAACTCTGGCTGCCAACTATCGTTAAATACCAATTCTTCGATGTAATCTGGCTACCAATTGTTGCTAGTTGTTTGGTTCACACTACCGACAGCTGTCTAACAACTTTGACATCAACACATGGTGGAAAACCAAATGGGCTGCTGGGTGCCCAGATACAGACAGATACGACCCTACACAAAAGGTGCCAGGTTTTGACCTTCCTCGTCAGCATTGGTCAACTCTGAACAGGATCCGTACCCAACATGGTGTCTGACGTATTGTTTAAGTGGGGTCTTGTCTCCACCCCTCAGTGTGACTGCGGTGCTCCTCGACAAAATATCCACCACATCGTGTCTGAATGTCCATCAAGAGCTTACATCGGCCCAATGTCTGATTTTTTTCAACATAGACCACCCTGTCCTTGAATGGCTGGGTGGACTGGACATTAACATTTGAACCAGTATAAGCCCATATATTTGCCATACGCTAAATACATAAATAGGGACGCGGGGATGCAGTGGCTCAGTGGCTAAGACACTGAGCTTGTCGATTGAAAGGTTGGCAGTTCAGCGGTTTGAATCCCTAGTGCCTCGTAATGGGGTGAGCTCCCATTCCTTGTCCCAGCTTCTGCCAACCTAGCAGTTTGAAAGTAGGTAAAAAATGAAAGTAGAAAAATAGGGACCACCTTTGGTAGGAAGATAACAGCGTTCCGTGCGCCTTTGGCGTTTAGTCAGGCTGGCCACATGACCATGGAGACATCTTCGGACAGCGCTGGTTCTTTGGCTTTGAAACAGATGAGCACCGCCCCCTAGAGTCGGGAATGGCTAGCACATATGTGCGAGGGGAACCTTTTCCTTTACTTAAATACATAAATAAGCACAATGATCATGCTAAAAAAAGAACTGATAGCAGCACTATAGATTGCTCATATATTAAAGTTATTAAATATTAACAGCAAGTAAAAATGACAGAACGTGTCAGTTTAGTCAATGCTCTAATGGAAACGTGTGCATTCAAAGAAACATGGACCTGAATACAAATCTTAAATGTAGCAAAAGTTTGAGACTGGCCTCTGCCTCAATGTTGCAAGACCATTTCAGACGAACTGGAAAACCTCCCAAATAATAAATATTAATGTCCACTTCCTGTTTCTGTACTTTTCTCTTTCTGGTTTCTGTTGAAGCTGATGAGTCCTTCTTGAATAAATTAAAGGCAAAACTATCAGAATCTTATTAGCAGTAATAAATCAAATTGTACATTACAGAAACTGGAAACTAAAATAGAAAGATTAAACAAAAGTGCAGTATGGATATAAAATTAAGGTGGCAGGATTGTGTGCATTGCAGGGAATTAACTACCGTGGATCGTATTAAAAAAACATTAAATACAATCTTTGCAATAAAACAGGGCATAAAGAAATAGATGGTCGCGCATTAATAGCTAGCAACCAATTTCTGGAAAACAAAGAACATCAGGAATTCCAGGAAAGGAAAAACAGATCACACTCTTCAGCTCCAGAGTTCATAAATGTATTTATTCATCTGTTAGATCTTTATCTAGATTGTTGATTGAGAGCTGAAAGGCACTCGCAGTATTAATTAAACGGAATTTTTTTATAAACTTGAAATGTAATTGAAGCCATAAATGAAATTAAGAGAGGTGAAGACAAGAGGGGAAAGAAAGGTGCCCAGAAACACACCCACCCATCCTGACATAGTTCCTCAGTGCTTAAAGGAAAGTAGACCAAAAGGAATAGCAATGAGGAAAAGATAACTCCATGCTATTATCCAGGAGTGGGGAACTATGCCCCCTTCATGACCTGTGGACTTCAACTCCCAGAATTCCTGAGCCAGCTGGCTCAGGAATTCTGGGAGTTGAAGTCCACAGGTCATGAAGGGGGCATAGTTCCTCACTCCTGCTATAGGCAGTCTTAACTAAAGAAGGGACAGGTGGTCCTTGAGTTATGACGGTAATGCAGCCAGACAATAATGGTCATAAGTGGTGATGGTCATAAAACAGGTCTTCGTGTGACCCGACCTAGATTTTCAATCTTTTTTTTTTTTTAGCATCAGTTGTTAAGAAGCCAACACTGCGTTTTCAGCATTTTTGCTGAAAACTGGAAGTAAATGGATGGCACTGCCAACAGGACTTGACACTACAAGCAATAATTTTATGACCTCTACTTAATTAATTGCATCTCAATTTAATTTTAATTCTACGGAAATCAAATAGATATTTGGTCCTGGCTCCATTTAGAGGCTTAGATGAGTTCTTCAGTCTGGGGTGGGGGGTGGGGGGGGGGGGAAGGAACACGGTCCTGATTTAGAGGCCCATGCTTTTATTAAATTTCAACTATGACACAGGGTGTTTTTTTTTTTTCTCTCCATACAATAATTGAAAAATAAAACAAGCCACACAACATCATCCCCTTATTTGGGGATTTATGTTGCCCTATTTTAAGATGTGTTTTATCCTGTTTTTTTTTTAAATGGATTTTATTTGTTTTGTTTTAATAGGGGACCATTCCGATCTCTTATATAAGTTGTCTAAAGAAGCAGTTAAGCAAGGAAAAACGAACATTCAGAACAGCATCGACCGAAGAGATGAGAAAAAAGAGAGCGACTCAAGTTCCTGTAGGTACCAAATGCAATGCAATTGCATTTGATTTTTTTGTTTTTTAATACTTGATTTGTTTCAGTTCCAACCATGGTTGATTTTGCCATCTCGTTTGAAGGTTATTTTACCGCGAAACTTTAAAATAATTTTTCCTCCTTGCTTGTCATAGATCACTTAGTTTCTAATAGCAGTGCTTCCAGCAGAAATTGACAGAAAAACCAAGCTAGATTTCATGTTGGGGATAATCCTTATGATCACAATGGAGCTCAAAATTCCTGTTGTTCAGTGAGACAGTTATTAAATGAGTTTTGCCCTAATTTACCAACTTCTTTGCCACTGTTGTTAAGTGAGTCACTGCAGTTGTTAAGTTAATAACCTGGTTGTTAAGTGAATCTGAATTCCCCACGGACTTTGCTTGTCAGAAGGTTGCAAAAGGAGATCACATGACCCCAGGACACTGCAATGGTCATAAATACGAGCCAATGCTCACGTGACCATGGGGATGCTGCAACTTCCTAGCAGTGAGGACAGTTAACCAGTGGAACAGCTTGCCACCAGAAGTTGCGAATGCTCCATCACTGGAGGTTTTTAAGAAGAAATTGGACAGCCAATTGTCTGGAATGCTATAGGGCTTTCTGGCTGAGCAGTGGGTTGGGCTAGAAGACCTCTGAGGTCCCTTCCAACTCTGTTATTCTGTATTCTGTTGTAAGTGTGAAAAACGGTCATACAGTAAGTCATTTTTTTCCCCAGTGGTGTTGTAATTTTGAACATTCATTAAAACAGTGTTTCTCAACCTTGGAAGCTTGAAGATGGGTGGACTTCAACTCCCAGAATCCCCCAGCTGGCTTCAAGCTTCCAAGGCTGAGAAACACTGCATTAAACGAATGGTGGTACGTTGGCACCTGTATTCATTTACATCCATTGGAATACATACAAAAATACATCTGTTTGGTGAACTAAGTATGTGCTCAGAGGCAAATAGATGAGACCCATATTTTTTCATTATTATTCTATACTTTCAGATTGATGGTTTTTCATTTTTATAGTTATATACTAAAGCGCCTTTGAATGCAGTTAAAAACAACAGGTTTATTCAGCTACGTGGCAAGATAATACAGTAGGCACCATTCTTAAGATTTGTCCCCTTCTGAGGTGTAGCATAGTTTCCCCATATTTGGGGAAAGGAAAAGAAAGAAGATGTTTTTAAAGGGCTGCATTTTTTTTCTTAACCTTCCCGTCTACTCTCATTTATTATATTGCCTAAATATTTATGGAGAAACATACACAGTTCAAAAATATGGTGTCACAGTTCTTGTAACTGGAATGATAGAAATAGGTTTAGCAACAGGAGATTTGATTCTTTTATGCGGTACTTAAGCAAAAAAAAAAAATAACTAAAGGTTGGCTTAAGTAAAAACTTGACCAAAATGTAGATTTCATTTTTCCCCCCCGAAAACTCTGCAAAATCAGTTACATAGCACATTAATAATTACAAAGGTTTAGAGTAGTGGTTCTCAAGCATTTTGGTCTCAGGACCCTTTTGGGTGCTTAAAAATGATGTTTGATAATCGTTGGATAATGACAATTTGATTGATAATCAATCAAATAATGATTACCCAAAGAATTTCAATGTATGGGTTATATTCTTCAATATAGATTATATTAAAAATTAAACATCAGAAATGTTACAGTATTTATTTATTAAATTTCACAAACCTGAAAGTGACTCCTGGGTTCCCAGACCACCTTTGGAAAACCCCTGATTTAAAGGAATATTCAGATGCACATTGAAACAAACTTTGTATGAGAGATAGTGACTTCTATTCATAGAAGTTGCTGATACGCTAGTCTTAATGATAACATTTTATTGATGGCATTTTGAGCTAAGGCCAGTTTCCATAATCAGGCGTCTATTCAGACATATTTGCTGACATTCCAGGCTCCATAAAAATCAATAGTTGATAATAACCTAGTTTAAAGAATAATAAATTGAGTACTTTCAGCCTTTGATTAAGAGTAAGTTTAACTTTTGATTGATTCTCGTGCATTTTTGTGTGCATATAGTATCCGAAATTGAGAGTGGAAAGGGAAGCGGTGACTGCCTCCCCGCGTTGAATTATCAAAATTCCACCTGTGTCAAGCTCGGTTCAAGGATCGTTCGTGTTAATGATACAACTGGCAAAATATCAGACGCAGCAGGAGACAGGGCTATAGGTAAGCTGATGTGGCTGAGAGTTCTTGGGTGAACTTTCTTGATATTTGACTTGCACACGTCTATTCACGAATGGATGGGCAGATTTTCCTGAAAACTGTTGTGGCCTGTCGACCGCTGGCCCCTCCAGCAGCCAAATAAGAGGAGGAGGAGGAGGTGTGGGAGTTAGAGTCAGCATCCAGGCAACCTGAGAGCTCTGAGGGGGAAGAGAGAATGGAGCTGGCAGAGAGAGAGAGAGGTAGAGACGAAGTCTGGGCTGTCCGTCAGCCTTCAGATGCAGAGTCAACAGCCCCAGGTCTGGAGGTGGTGGATGAGGAAGAGGAGGAACAGCTGGGTTCAGTGCCTGACACATGAATGCACAGAAGGCAGAGGAAAGGAGAGCGGTGGAAATCTATGGGCCGGTCCTTGGGACGGAAGAGCCATTGCTGCTAGTTCTGGGGATAAAAGGCAGGGGGTGGAGATGAATATGTGTGACAGACAACTATTCATCTCCCTGCTGGACAGACTTGTTAGCCTGCTGTAAGAGAGAAACTTTTTGCCGGGGCTGCTGCCGCTCGTAATAAAGGAATCATTGATTTAACTACGGTTAAATCAACCGTGTTTGGGAGCCGAGTCAGAACAAAAACTCATCGTGAATTGAATAGAAAAATAAGACTTGTACCCTTTCCATTTAAAAAATAACAACTACAGCAAAACCCTGTGAGCATATTAAGGGAGTCCTGTGAGTCTGCTGGAGTTTTAGTAACTTAATGTAATATCCTTGGATCTTTTTCCATGCTTTTTTTTTCTTTCCAGAAACCTCTGCAGGATTGCTCTTCTCTTGTTTTGACAATATCAATAAAACAGGAGTCACTAAGGCTGAAATTCTGAGAAACAAACATTTAAATGCAGCTGAAATGGAACACAAACGGAGCGTTTGGCGCAATAGGAAATTGAGTGGAGATGCTCTAATGGAGCTCATGAAGAATCAGATCAATCAGGAAGCCAGGCCCGAAGAAATTGTGGAGAAACTGGGTGTGGATGCCAAAATCCTTTCTAAAATATTTGAGAAAAGAATGAGGCCGAAGACTCTCAACCTCCGACCAGCTGCTTTGGGACCTGCTCGGAAAAGCAATCTGGAAAAAGAATCTAGCGATGAAGACGTAGCCTATGAGAACGGTCTCGCGGATAAGACCGAGTCTCCAGTTATATTCGATTTGGAAGACCTGGATAACGAACCCGTCCCGCAAGTGAAACCTGCGAAGCCGATGCATAAGAAGTCAAAGAAGATCCAGCGGGCCGTAAGTGTTCCGGTGAAGCCCATCGAGAAAGTTAATGTTGAAACTGGGTTTGACCCTCTCTCCTTGCTGGCCGCTGAGACAGGGCAAGGGAAGGAAGAAAAGGAGGAGGGGGAGGGGGAGGACAAAGGGGCCTCCACCCCATCGGCAAGGCGCGATTTAGCTGAAGAGATTGAGATGTACATGAATAATATGAGCAGCCCTTTGACAAGCCGGACCCCCAGCATTGATCTGCAAAAGGCCTACAGCGACAAGAACCCCAACAAAAAAAGCCCGACCTTAGGCCAGCCGTGCCGAAGATCCAGCCTCCCGCCAAACTCACCCAGGTCGATAGTGCTCCCCAAATCCAAGAGCTACCAGGTGAAAAACGAAAGAGGGAGGGAACGGCTTTGGTCCTCTCCTGTGTTCTCTCCCAACAATTTGTCGAGGGGACAATCTCAAGACATGGCCGGTGCAGTAACGCTCGCCTCTCCGACCTCCTTCAACCTGGACACGCTCCTGACCCCGACTTTCGATGTTCTGAAGAGCAGCATGTTTTCTGCAGGGAAAGGGGTGGCGGAGAAGGCCAGCAGGTGGTATTCGAAGTTCGCCACCTACGCAGCAGCATCGAAGGTAAAGGCTTTCGAAGGGTTGCCGTGAAAGTACACAGTTCAGCAAAGATGTGTGGCTGCTTGCCCTTCCTCACCCCTTGAGGGCTCAGGGTTGACCACTTCTTCAGCTCCACAGGAGTTGCCTTTCAAGGCTCTGAAAGTCCTAGGTCAGGGGTGTCAAACTTGATTTCACTGAGGGACTCATCAGGGTTGTGTTTGACCTGGGGGGGGGGCAGTTCAACGTCACTCGTATTGGGGACGCCTGAGGTGGCCCGAGCGATCTGGCAGAGAAAACGGGCTCCGAGCTCCGTTTTCAGCTGCAACAGCCTCCTGCAATCCTCTATCAGCAAAAACGGAGCTCTGGAGGGCTGCACGTGGCCCTTGCAAGCTTCGTTTTCAGCTGCAACAGCTTCCAGATGCAGCCCTCCAGAGCTCCATTTTAATTGGCAGTGGCAGTTTCCAGGCCGGCCCTGTAGGCCAGATCTAAGCACCCCACGGCCGAATCTGGCCCCTGGAAAACCACTCGGAGTTTTCTTTTGTTGGGGGTGTTACTCAGAATCCTGACAACTATTTAGTTTTGGTTACAAAACCCCAGCTATCTCTATTTCCCCCTCCCTATCCTTCATCTCCAGTGTGGCAGCACTGAAGCCTCCAAGATGTCCTCAGTCAGGCCAGCTTCAGGGTTGACAGTGGGTGCACTTCGAATAGTCTCCGGCCAAGGACTACCTGCAGTGCTTTGCCACTAGATCAGGGGTCTGCAACCTTAAACACTCAAAGAGCCATTTGGACCCGTTTCCCACAGAAAAGAAAACACCGGGAGCTACAAAACCTGGGTGGGTGTAGCCAACTCGACGTCACTCACTTTCACCAGTCACATGACCCTCCAGCCACGCCTACCCAGCCAGTCATTAGGGCAGAGAACGGTTGTTAAAAAACACCAGGAACCACAAAACCCTTTTGATATCTCTCCCTCCCTCCCTCCCCCCTTCTCTCCCTCCCTCTCTCTGTATCTCTCTGTCTCTGCTCTAGCGGCTTCTCCATTCCCTGCCGTCGCCCTTACCTTCTCAGGCCAGGCGAAGAGTGACTTGGAGGGGAGGGTGAGGGGCAAGGCCAGCCAGTGGTGGGATCACCCAACGGAGCCACAGCCGAGGGCCCAAAGAGCAGCAGGTTGCTGAAACCCGTGCTAGGTTTTTGCTACCAGATGTGGATCTGTAGCAACTCCCAACCTAGCCCTCCCCCTCCCCTCCAATGCCTGTTCTCGTTCCAGGATCAAAACTCGGACCGAGCGAGCTTGTCGTCCCTCGGGGCCCTGGATTCGGAATCTGCCTCGCTAACCGATGAAGACATGTGCAATGATCTGGAAAGCAGCTCTTCTCCTCGGGACGATGCGTCGTCGGCTTTCAAGGGCATCGGCCTGAGCTCCACCAGCCTTGAAAGTGCCGCTTCTCACAACGGCTCCTTAAAACGTTCCTCGCACTGCGGTAAGAGAGCTGCTGTTGTTTTTCCCCTCGTCTGCTTTCATCTCGTCAGCTGACATGGGCTTGGGAAACTCCTGTCGCCCTATGAACTGGTGGGATAGCCACCTCTCCTTCCAGAAGGCATTAGAATCGGCCCAAGGGAATCAGTCTTAAAAAATCAAAATTCTTGCAAGGTTTCTGATAAAAGAAGGGTTGAAGAATGCTGACATCTCACGGGTTTCATGGAAGGAATCCAGAGTAGTCTCTAAAGCTGAAAGATTCCTTTTTGAGGGCAATATGAGAAGGACTTGTCTCTCTTCTGCCATCTTTGCCCTCATGGGTTTTGGGATTTGTTTGTTTTTTGTCATTTTAATGTGTTTTAAATATATCTAGAATACTGCATCCAGTTTTGGTCACCACACTATAAAAAAGATATTGAGACTCTAGAAAAAGTGCATAGAAGAGCAACCAGTATGATGAGGGGACTGGAGGCTAAAACATACGAAGAACGGTTGCAGGAACTGGGCATGGCTAGTCTAGTGAAGAGAAGAGAAGGACCAGGGAGACAGGATAGCAGAGTTCCAATATTTGAGGGGCTGCCACAGAGAAGAGGGGTCAACCTGTTTTCCAAGGCACCTGAAGGCCAGACAAGGAATAATGGGTGGAAACTGAACAAGGAGAGATTCAACCTAGAAATAAAGGAGGAATTTTCTGACAGTGAGAACAATCAGCCCATGCAACAGAAATTGCCTTTGGAAGTTATGAGAGCTTCATCCCTGGAGGCTTTCAAGAAGAGACTGGACTGCCATCTTCCAGAAATGGTGTAGGGTCTCTACTTGGGCAGGGGGTTGGACTAGATGACCTACAAGGTCCTTTCCAACTCTGTTAATCTAATCTAAAGAATAGATAAACTTCCCAGAGTTTCTGGGAGTCGGGTGGCAAATACATTTTAATTATTTCTGTTGTTATTGTTATTATTCCTTTCTCTTTGAAATAAAAGGAGCGGGCAGCTGGGAGGAGATCTTCTTTTCCAGGCCTAGTGTAAATATTTGCTTTTACAATGTCCTTTTGGTTTTTAGGCTCCGTTTCAAAATCCGAGATGGTTTCCTCTTGCAGCCCAAGTAGCACGAGCGTCTTCCAGAATTACGCCCTGGAGGTACGGTATTTTTTGCTATCGTTACCATAAACCTGGTGAAAGAGATTTCAAAAGAAGGTTTATTTGCCTTCTACTTTTACATTACATTTTTCCTAAAATTCTAACATTTCAATCCAAGGAATTTTGCGATTTAATCAGCTGGAATTTCATGGGTGCATTTTTGGACAGGTATTAACCCATCACCCTTCAAATAAACCCTGCCAAGCATCATTATCATCTGGACTGGCCCATTTTTAATAGTCCCGGGATATGGGAGCTGCTCTGAGAAAAATAAAAAGGACAAATCAGTTTAAAATGTATTTGTCAGCTGTGTACATAGATTAATTCAGCTGTTAATTTTGTTGACATTACAGTGCCACCACTTTTTCTTCTGTTGAAAAAACTAATTAATTTTACTGCCCGCTTTGGCCTCCTGTTTCAGCGTCAGGCCTTTTTAAATTAGGTAATCAATTAAAAGATGGAAAGGCACTGGTTTGATCCTCAATCCCCCAGAGCTAATTAAAAGGTGTGGATTGGTTGGCTCTGATCTTGGCCTCATTATTTATACTTTCAATTAATACTCTGCTTTCATGGACAACACTTGCCCTCTATGAGTCCATTATTATTATTATCTATTGGGGAGAAGGGGTGTTCATCAAATCCAAACTGATTTTACACGTGAATAAGATTCACTCACAGAAGACTAGAGTGTATGAACACATTTTAAAGTTTTTGATCAAAGACTGCTAAACCATTAAATGAGCGTTTGTGGTGTAGACAGCACAGCTGTATACCCTAGATCCGTGATGGCGAACCTATGACATGTGTAGCTATATCAGTGGGCACGCGAGCTCAGCTCCGGCATGCATGCGCAGGCCGGCCTGCTGATTTTCGGGCCTTCTGGGCCCACCAGAAGTAGGGAAACAGGCTGTTTCCTGCTTCTGGAGAGCCTCAGGGAGTAGTGGGGAAGGCCTGTTTTTCTCTCTCACCTGGCTCCAGAGCCTTTCTAGGAGTCTGGGGAGGGTGAAAACAGCCTTTCCCAACCCTCTGGAGGCCTGAAACGGCCCATTTGTCAACTTCCAGTGGGACAGGAAGTTGGCAAGCGGGCCGTTTCCAGCCTCTGGAGGCTGTTTTCACCCTCCCCAGACTCCTAAAAAGGCTCTGGAGCCTGGCGAGAGAGAAGAACGGGCCTACTGGGCCATCATGTGCCAGGAGTGGAGGGGGGGGGGTTGCAGGGGTGGGGCACATAGAATTATGGATGTGGGCACGCGCACGCACGCGACCACCACTCCGGCTCCTTGCACGCAATGGCAAAATGGTTAGCCATCACTGTCCTAGATATTACCACCCTTACGAGAAGAAGAAAAAAGAGCTACGTTCTATTTACTGTTCAATCGGCCGTTAAATGCAATTAGTAAGAGGGGCCTTTTGACCCAACTAGGTAACATCATCAATGCTAGAAGAGAGTGTCCGAAGGAGGATGAGGACTATGGGGTCCTCAGTATTCTCTTAGCTGGGTTGTTTCCTTGCCAACGATTCATTACCCTGACTAGATAGCATCTTCATTGCTAGTCCAGGGAATGCTGACTGGGGAATTCTGGGAGTTGAAGTCCATAGATCTTCAGGTTGAGAAGTACTATAATAGAGTCTATGCAATCCAAATTCTTTCAGATGCTTAATTGTGTGCCAAGTATGGCACTGCAGTTCGAAGAAGGGTAGTAAAACTGGAATCCAGAGCTTGTTCACAGCTTTTAATTCTTCTGCCCGTAGGGCCCAGCCCCCTTAATCCTGGTCCATCCTTTTTTCACTTCCATGGATGTGGGAAGTAGAGAAGACAATAATTCCCGTTAAGCTCACCCCACAGATAACCTTCATCGCATCACACTCGTCTCAGAAGCACTGAGGTCCTTCCAGGTTGAAAGGATTAGCTGGTGACATCACTGTAGCTCAGGGGACATCCAAATGGGGTGCTCCTTTCATGACCCCCGCAGGACAGGCGAAGGGCAGGCGCTCATTCTACCCCATGGTAGCACTGGAGTCTCAGAGGCAGGTGTCAGGGTTCCAAGTAATAGACCCGAGGCAGGTAGATTCCTCAAAGAATAGCTTTATTGGATATATCATGTTGGCACAGATCAGGTGAAAACCAACTCTGAAGGTTCCTTTGGTTTTCACCTAATTAAAAGTTTCTCACTTTCTCAAAACAATCAGTCACATGGTCCAATCACGGCTCTGTTTGGTTGCCTGGTGACGTCACTCCCCCTTCCTCTGACCACGTTTGAGAATGTCCTTGGTTCCCAAGAGAAATATTTTGTTTTGGCTACAAAAACCCCAGCTATCTCTAATCCCCTCCCCTCCCTGACCCTCAACTCCACTGTGGCAGCACTGAAGTTCCAAGATGGCTTCGGTCAAGTCAGCTTCAGGGTTGACATCAGGCTTACTAACTTCCAACCCAGCGTCCTACCTACGTGAGCCACCATGCTCCTTGGCTATCCTTCATAATGGGCAATGAGGAAGCTGAGACAATGCAGTGGCGAGACTTTAATTGGTACTGACATGGAGGCAGACTGTACTGGAATGTGTATTATTTCTACCAACTAACTGGAAATTAAGACGTTCAAATCCTATGAGGAAAGTTAAGGGGAATATCTTTTTTCTTTTTTTAGCAAAACGTCAGAAATCATTTACCTTGGTGTGTTGAATAGCCTTCCTTTAGCAGCCCTAAAAGACATAAAAAGGCTCTGTGATGAGAGATTTTGCCCTGGGGAAGAGAGGGCACTTAAAACCCTGCCTTCTCCTTTCCTCTCTGCTCCTTTTATGAGAATTTTCTCATTTCTTTGCTATATCCAATCATCTGCAAAAATGCCTAAACGCCCAGGTTAATTTTTAGCTTAGTCAGGTACGTAAACCAACTTTTTAGAATTACGGGGCATATGAAAAATTTGCTGACTATTTATGAAGCAATTAAAGTTTAAAAATTGTGATTTGCTTGCTTGTTAAAGGTGCTGTAGTTAATTTGATTTGAATTTTATATTGCTCAGTTTATCTGCTGAGTATCTTGATCAGAACTTGAATATTAGTCAGTAACAATAATAAAAATGGCGTTATTTACTCATTTCTAAGGGCAGGGAAGGATGTCCCTGGAAATATCTACTGAACATTTCACAAAAATTTTATATAAGCTATAAGAAAAAGTCAGCAGTTAAAAAAATTTAAAAAAAAAAATAGACAAGGCAATTTAAGATTGTGGGGTCCCTAAATTATTTGTATACACACAATAGGGATAATAGATCTGTTATTATCTGTGTACCTTGGATGAAACATCGTCCTGTTTTCCACTGGATCTGTTTGTTAAAACTGGACTTTTCCCACCAGGCTAGCAAGCTGTAATTAGCTTAATTTGTAGATTAGTCAGCTAAAGCTTTAATTAGTTTAACTGACATGGGGAGCAGTTTTTTAAAAAAACACCTTTTCCCCCCAGAAGCTGTTTCAGTGCTGGTACTTGGGGTTATCTTTAACTATGCTATTGAAAATGTTGTCCAGTTGTGTTAAAGAAACATCAGTCTCCACAACCTTCTGGCCAGCCAATCATCTTTCTCTTTTGTTCTTTCTGTTTTTGTTCTGCTATTTCAATGTCATACCTGCACTGGAACCGAAAAATACTTTGTGCGGTAGCTTATCCCATGCAGTTCCTCAAGTTATTTTTATTAATTATTGGGAGTTTATGCTCTTTGGTCCTTCTCTTAGAAGGCTCCTAAACCATTGGTCACCAACCGGTGGACCGTGGACCACTGGCGGTCCGTGAGAAAATTTTGGTGGTCCGCAGAAAAATTATTTGCATTTTTTATATTGCACTAAATTAGGAGTCCTCAAACTACACCCCCTGGGTGGGATACATGCAATGAAAGTTTGTGTTGATGCAGAGAGTCTCCCCTTTTGGGGTCTTTGTGTGTGGGTTGGAGGGGGGCAGAAATTCCTACTTGGGGTCTGCTTCAGCCTCTTGGTGCGGGGTTTTGAGCGAAGGCTGGAGGGAAGCGCCACTGATGGCGAAGAGCCAGAGGGGCCTTGTTCCAGTGGGACTGCATCATGGCCTGGAACTGGCTGACCATCTCAGCCCGCTGAGCCTCCAGGGGCCAGTACCTGGCCTTGCACTCCACCAGGTCTTCCCTTTGCTTGGAAAGCCTATGCTCCTAGTCCTCAGTGTGGTGCTTCTGTTGAGCCTCCTTCTCAGCCAGATCCAATTTGAACTGAGCCAGCTGTTTTGCCAGCTCTTTCTCGTGATGGCTGCTTAGCTCAAACAACTGCTTCCTGTTGAGGCCCTAAGGAGCCCGGGCGGGCAGGGGAGGAGGGCTGGGAGGGGAGGGGCGGGTAGAAGTCAGCGAGGCGGTCCTCGACATGAGTGATGTTAGTTGGCCACGCTCACCCAGTCACATGACCATCTAGTCACGCCCACCCACCCAGTCATTAGGCAGATCGTATTAGTGCTCCATGGGATTTAAAATTATGAATTTAGTGGTCCCTGAAGTCCGAAAGGTTGGGGACCTCTGTCCTAAACCATTCCTGTTTGTGGAAAACAGTTTGAAGGACCAGAAGTTTTTGCCATACTGCATTAAAATTCTCCTCATGAGGTGCAGTGACTGGCATCCCTCCACGGTCTTTGCCCTGTGCCCAAAACTGCCGTTCTGCGTTTATAGCGATTTCTTTTCTTTTAAGGAAAACCTTACAAATAGAAAGTCATTCCCAAATGCTCCATGAGGCTTGAACATATCCATCTGTTGTGGGGTAGAATGTGACATTAGAAAAAAGACAAACCAAAAATAAAACAGAAAGCGGGGACAAGGAGAGCAGAGAGAGAGCAGAATTTCCTGCTTGATTAAGAGCATTTTATTGATTGTTGATTCAATTAATATTCCGCCCTTCTCTGGAGACTCAGGGCGGCTTACAATGCGTTAAGCAATAGCCTTCATACTTTTGTATATACCTGCTTAGTAGGGCTTTTGGCCCCCCTAAGCATTGTTCTTTTTTATACAAAGTTAGTTTATTGCCCCCACAATCCGGGTCCTCATTTTACCTACCTCGGAAGGATGGAAGGCTGAGTCAACCTTGAGTCTGGTGAGATTCGAACTTGCAGTAATTGCAGGCAGCTGGTGCTAGTTAACAGCACTTTAGTCTGCTGCACCACCAAGGGAGCATGGGAAGAACTGGCCAGCCTTGCCAGGTAATGCAGGCAGGAAGCCACACCCAGATGAACTAATTATCGCATTACCTTAACAGAATCTTGCAAGTCTTAAAAGTACATTTCTACTCCCACTTTTACAGGCCAAGATATTAGGGAGGGTCTCTTCTAAGACTTTGCCACACCCACAATTTCCTTATGAAGGCTAAACTGCCTTTATCTGACTGTTCCCTGGCTGAGGTTTTTTCCTCTATTCTTCTTTCTTTTAAAGACCCCATAAACCCTTGTGGGGTGGAGTCTGGGCAACTGAATGGAGCTGACTGTTCACTGGTCGGATGCCTTTCCTGTCGCCAGCGGGGAGTTTTGTTCAGCAGACATATTCTCATTGTGCCCAGAGAGAGAAATATCTGCCTCTACCTAGGATTGAACTCACAGCCTCCTGATTGTGAGGCGGGAACTCCACCTCTAGGCCATCACACCACTCCAGGTTCTTCTCTCTATGTCCTGAAATTATTCCTATGTGCCATTACATCATCAGAACATATGATGACTGCTTCCATTATCTACAAGGCCAGAACATGGTGGAAGGGAGGGAGGGAGGGAGGGAAGGAAGGAAGGAGAGAGAAAGGAAGGAAGGAAGGAAGGAAGGAAAGAGAAAGAAAGGAAGGAAGGAAGGAAGGAAGGAAGGAAGGAAGAAAAGAGGCAGACAGGCAGCAATAGCAATAACTCTTAGACTTATATACCACTTTACAGCCCTCTGTAAGCTGTTTATAGAATCAGCATATTGCCCCCAACAATTTGGGTCCTCATTTTACCCACTTCAGAAGGATGGAAGGCTGAGTCAACAAGGAAGGAAAGAAGGAAAGAAAGAAGGAAGGAAGGAAGGAAGGAAGGAAGGAAGGAAGGAAGGAAATGTTTGCTGACCGCAATTGCAAACTCAACTTTTCTGCTCTGGAAATATGTATACATTTGTTTAAAAAAAATGGCATTAAAAACCCTCACTTTTGCAGGCAGGGCAGGAGGCTGGGAAAGTACAAAAGTATTCTTGCCTCAAAGAGACATCCTTTTTTTCAGCATCTTATTAGCCTCAGGATTGTATGCCAAACCAAAAACAAAATGGCCTCCGTGGCTTTAACTCCGTGCCTCCTTCAGGTCCTGATCTCAAGCTGTTCCCGATGTCGAACCTGCGACTGCTTGGTTCATGACGAAGAGATCATGGCAGGCTGGACGGCGGATGACTCCAACCTGAACACGACCTGCCCCTTCTGTGGAAATCTCTTCTTGCCTTTCCTGAATATTGAATTCCGAGATCTCCGGGGACCTGGAAGGTACTTGTTGACTGATCCTTTGGAAAGGGAATTTTTAACTGGCAACATTTTCCACACGCAAACAGTTTCATAATCACGTGAACTCTTTGTAGGTACTTCCTGAAATCCAGTCCTTCTTCGGAAACTATCCAGCTTCCGTCCTCTTTGATGAACCAGGCCGACAAAACTTGCATTGCTGATCCCCTTTCAGGGTTTACTACAACTTTAATTCCAGCTCAAAATGACGTGGTTTCAGAAAGGTACATTTATTTCACAGTTTTTAAAACATTCATAACTACATTTATAACCTCCTTTTTGTTGTGACTCAAACCTAAGTAGGTATTATCAGATGCAGACAGTTCCAAAACAAACAGACTTTATTAGAACAGCTGAGAATTAACTCATTCTCAGCGTAGCCCAAACTAATTCAAAACAAATTCTTCATAACACAAATTCTTCAGTCTAATCACCGACCTTGGTATAATTAGGCAAACTGCCAAAGGCTTCTCTTGGCAAAAGTTCAGAAGCAGAAGATGCCAACAAGAGCTAAGTGCAGCAAGACAAGAATAAGTCTATCAACATTGTTTTCTGACCGAGAGCCTAAGAGTCGTTGCTGGTCTTTTAAGCCTTATGGGAGGGGCCAATCATCTCCTGGCCTTACTCCTGAGTCGTCCTTTTTGCTTTAGCTGCTCCTGCCTTCTGGCAGCTCTTTGCATGCGTGCACTAGGAACAGGCTCCTCCTGTTCCTCTGCCTCTCTGCTGTCTGCCTCTGGAGGTTCCGGAGTCCACACATCGCTCCCAGATGGCCCTGGCCCCATCTCTGCCTCTGATGCAGAGCCCTTATCCGGGCCTTCCCCTGACTCCAGGACTGGCCCTCCCCAGCCTCCTCACTGTCCAACTCCGCTGCCAGGTCCGCAGGCTATTGGCGGACCACAACACTTTCCCTCAAAATGAACTCCCCTCTAAACCTCAAAGGTCACCAAACTTGGTGAGGTTAATTGGATGGTGAGAAGGGACTTGCAAAATTCATGGAAAAAGCCCTACCCCAAGTGCATCAATTTGACCGAATTCACACAGTAGATAATTCACACAGTATCTGAGACACAACTGAAATGGGATTGGTTTGCTTTGGGCATCGCAAGTCACGTGAACACAGCACGTTGGAGGGGAAAGGTTGGATTTTCATACAGATATGATTAAAACCACTGAGAAATGGGCAGGAGTAATTATTTTAATCACTGTAATTAATTACTGGCAGCAATGTATGTTAACTTGAGCCATCAAGTAATTTTTAGGATGTTCTCAAAAGAACTGATGAGGGGACTTGTGAGAAAAATACTGAGACTCTAGAACAGTGTTTGTCAACCGCTGGCTGGGGAATTCTGGGAGTTGAAGTCCACACATCGTCCAGCGGCCAAGGTTGACAAACACTGCTCTAGAAGGAAGAGCAGAGAAGAGCAACAAAGATGCTGGAGGCTAAAAAAAATACAATGAGCAGTTGAGAGAACAAAGTAGGTCTGGAAGAGAAGAATTAGGGCGATATGATAGCTGTCTTCCAATATTTGAGAGGCTGTCACAGAGAAGACGATGTCAGCCTATTCTCCAAAACTCCTGAGATCAGGACAAGAGATGATGGGTAGAAGCTTATCAAGGAGAGAAGCAACCTAGAACTAAGGATAAATTTCCTGACAGTGAGAACAGTTAATCAGTGGGACCGCTTGCCTCCAGAAGTTGTGGGTGCTCCATCACTGGAGATTTTCAAGAAGAGTTTGGACAGCCATTTGTCCAGAATGGCATAGTCTCCTGTTTGAGCAGGGGGTTGGACTAGAAGACTTTCAAGATTCCTTCCAGTTATGTTATCCTGTAAATGTCTTAGATACTAGAGGAAGACAGATTGTTTGTGTTCCAGTTTAGTTATCAGATTTTAGTATGTTTCCTCCTCCATAGAATCTCCTTAGCAGTATATGTGTTATGGTTCTGATGGATGCCCTAATTAAATCATGGGCCTCGAGCCAAGCTTCAAAAGAAATCCAGTTATTAGGAGTTTCATGTCTGCACATTCCAAGTGAAGCCAACTCTGACCCCACGTAATTTACAGCCCAATTATAACCCTGTTTCCCCCCTCCTCCCAGGGTGCAATTTCTCAGGTTGTAGAGATCACTCCCTTCCGGCAGCTGTGGGTAACCTTGGGAGACAGCCTTGAGAGAGATATGCCTGGAATGTGCTTTTGTTTTTGGCTGCCATGCTGCTTTATCGGTTTCCCATCCCCTTTACCTATGGCAACTCGAGAGCAGGCCAGGGATGCTTTGCGAGTTGACATTATGTTCTTCTCAGTCAATATGTAAACTCTTCCAGCAGCTGCAAGATGAAACATTTGGACACCTTCTGTGCCAAGAGCATCCAGATCCCTTCTCAGCGAAGGCATCCTTCAGCCAAAGAGGAACCGCTTGGCCACCCCCTGTCAAGAAGCGTCAGCGCATACAGTTCTTTAGAGATAGATGAAGTGGGAGCCCATCCCCACAACCGTTTGGTGCCCACAGGGAGCTTGCCTACAACTTTCCAGCAGAGAACGGTAAGGGTCCAAGTGTTGTGTTCCTTCTTCACCTGGATTTTCAGAAGAAACATAGCCTGAATAAAGAGCTTTGGTGGTCAGAATGCAGTATTGCAGGTAAGTAATAGCAAGTAAATAGCAATTACTTAAAGTTCAGGATGTGGTGGCTCAGTGGGTAAGATGCTGAGCTTGTCAATTGAAAGGTCGGCAGTTCAGCGGTTCAAATCCCTAGTGCCGCGTAACGGGGTGAGCTCCCATGACTTGTCCCAGCTTCTGCCAACCTAGCCATTCGAAAGCACATAAAAAATGGAAGTAGAAAAACAAGGACCATCTTTGGTGGGAAGGGAACAGCGTTCTGTGCACCTTTGGCATCTAGTCATGACCACATGACCACAGAGACGTCTTCGGACAGCGCTGGCTGTTTGGCTTTGAAACGGAGATGAGCACCGCCCCCTAGAGTCGGGAACAACTAGCACATATGTGTGAGGGAAACCTTTGCCTTGTATGTTACAAGACAAAAAACTTATCCATGGTTAAAAATAGTCAAAAACAGAAATTTTAAAGCCCAGGAAAATCAGAAGGTACACTCATAACACCTGAAGATTCAAGAGGAGGGTTCCCCAACCAAGGACCCCTTTCTCATGGTCGTTCAACACGGATTTCTTACTCAGCTTTGTTCTTAATGCCCTCTCTGGCATTGCAGGAGTCTGTGCAGCTGGAGTGGCATCTGCCTAGCCCGGAGCCCATCACCGTTCCTTATCTAAGTCCTCTCGTTGTCTGGAAAGAGCTTGAGAGCTTATTGGAAAACGAAGGAGATCACGTGATCACAGTGGCAGAGTTTGTGGATCATCATCCCATCGTCTTCTGGAACCTGGTCTGGTATTTCCGGCGGCTGGACTTACCCAGTAGCCTGCCTGGATTGATCCTGTCCTCTGAACACTGCAATAAAAATTCCAAGGTATGGAAAGCAAAACATTATGTTAATTGTAAGCATTGATTTTGTTGGGGGAAATCTAACAGGTACCGTATTTTTTGGAGTATAAGATGCACCTACCTTTTTTGGTGAAGAAAAGAAGAAAAAGAAATCTCCCTCTGCCTCTGAGCAATTTTGCCTCGTGGCAGCAAACAGCCAACAGCCTGCTCTACTTTCATTTTCGTTTTCAGCATAGCTTGCTTAGCACAAGGGGAAAAAAAATCCGCTCCAGCAATTTACCTCTTTGCAGCAAGCAGCAGAGCCCTGTGCAAAACAGCTGAGAGCAAATCAGCTGAGAGTCGGGAGGCCGATCCAATCAACTTGTGCTAATTAGGCTGTGCTGAAGCTGAAAGGAGCTGTTTTTTCTTGCTGTTTGCTTGCAAGGAGGTAAACTGCTGCGAGGCAGAGGCCAAAGGGTTGAGACCAATGAGTGGGAGGGGCTACATTCGGTGTATAAGACGCACCTACATTTTCAACCCCCTTTGGGGGGGGAATGGTGTGTCTTATACTCCGAAAAATACGGTAATTTGTGGTGGTTATTCATTTAAAGAACTACGGGAGAAAAGGTGATAGAACCTGGGGGCGGAGTGAAAAAGGGAATCATTCTAGAATCCCTGCCTGGTCACAAGGGAACCAACTCCAACCCCACCTTGAGTACCATTGACCCTTATCTAACACAGTGCTATCCCTGAATTGAGGCGATTCCTGTGCATAGACCTTTAGCAACAAATCAGTTTAATTGAATCTTTGTGTGTGGCCCTGGTCTTTCCCACCTTACAAAAACATTTTAACTAAACTGGGTGCCTTGTCTATCTTCCTATAGAATATATATCCTACTTTACAATCACGTTAAAAGTACAGGTAGTCCTCAGTGTAGGATCCCAAAATTTCTGTTGCTAAGTGAGACAGCTGTTAAGTGAATTTTGCCCCATTTTACGGCCTTTCTTGCCACAGCTGTTAAGTGAACCACTGCAGTTGTTAAGTTAGCAGCACAGATCCTGCATCCTCATTGACTGCTAGTCAGAAGGTCACAAAAAGTGAAGACACTGCAACTGTTATTAAATATAGTAGCCAACCAATTGAATTTTGACCATGTAACCATGGGGATGCTTCAACGGTCATAAGTATGAAAAACAACCATGTCATTTTTTTAAGGGCCGTTGTAACTTTCGACTATCACTAAATGAACTGTTGTAAGTTGAGAATTACCTGTATTGAAGCATTCATTTTTGCTATATTCTGGAATTTCCAGGGCTTCTTCTCATCCTGAGCTAATTTCATTTTTCTTCACATTTCAAAGTCAAAGCCTTTATTGCAGTGGTGAAATCCCAATTTTTTTACTACCAGTTCTGTGGGCGTGGCTTGGTGGGCGTGGCATGGGAAGGATACTACAAAATCTCCATTCCCTCCCCACTCGTGGGGAAGGATACTGCAAAATCTCCATTCCATGCCCACTCCAGGGGAAGGATACTGCAAAATCCCCATTCCCTCCCTACTCCTGGGGGAAGGATATTGCAAAATCCCTATTCCCACCCCACTCTGGGGCCAGCCCGAGGTGGTATTTGCCGGTTCTCTGAACGACTCAAAATTTCCTACAACCAGTTCTCCAGAACCTGCCAGAACCTGCTGGATTTCACCCCTGTTTTATTGTCATTGTACATCATGTATACAACGAAATTGGTTTAGCCTCTACTGGTACAGTTCATACACGTCAACATGAATAATATAAAGGACAATCCTTATACAAGTAATTAGGGAAAAAACTAGTCATATTTTTCCATATGTACAAAATATTCTGTGCAACATGTATATTACTCAGGTGTACGATCTTATATTATGGTATATACATATTACACACTGCACTGGCACCAGTGAAATTTGTGGTGCTATATTGTGTTTAGGAGTCTGACTGCCCATTGGTAAAAGCTGTTTTTAAACCGGTTTGTCCCATAGGCTATACTTCTATATTTCTTGTTTCTTATGACTTTACTTCTGGGTGACGCTGCCTTATTCCCTTTTGTAATTGTCCTCAAACTATTTTGTGTTCTCCCTCTTAACAGATACCCAGAAACTGTATCTTGGAGAACAGCAAGCACGTTCTGATTCAGATGTTGTGGGACAATATGAAATTGCACAAAGATCCAGGACAGCCTCTTTATATTCTGTGGAACGCCCAGAGTAAGTTACCGGTATTCTTAACCATTTTATGGAAAAAGATTTCCCACCACATCAGAAGCCGGAACAGATAAGCATTAGGAGTTTGATCACGCTATTCTTGTCTTACAGGTCAAAACCATACCCTTGTGTTTGAGAGTGAGTGTTTTGTTACGTCTTGCTGTGGCTGAGAAATTATTTATTCCTTGGCTTACTTTGAACCATAACACCCCTCTCCTTTCCTAGTTTGTGTATGTATATAATTTTTTGTGGTTGCTTTTTGGCTTACAGCAAAGCATCCTGCCTAGGCATACACGTTTCCCCTCCAGCTATTTTGTGTCCTAGTTTCATTTTCTTTGAGATAAACCCTAGGAATTCTTGCAATAATTTGGAGATGACTTCCTGGCGCTTCCTACCTGTTTTGACCTGGCCTTTATATTCCTTTGCTTACAGCTCCTATATGCCGTTGATCAGACTATTCCCTGCCACACTTCATTTGTGGACCCCGGCTTCACAAAATTGCCTTTATGCAATATTCTTTTATTTTTAAAATCAGCTGGCAGTCTTGGAGTTGTTGTTGTTTTGTTGTTGTTGTTATTGTTGTTCACTGTTCTAAACATCTTTCTTCAGCCCAGAAATACCCAGTGGTTCGTTTACTGCAAAAGGATGACAGTTTCTTTAACCAGGAGCTCCTAAGAAGCATGGTCAAGAGTATTAAGATGAACGATGTCTACGGACCAATGAGCCAGATCCTAGAGAGGCTGAACAAAGGACCGCAGATCAAAAGGCAGAGGTAAGACCAAAGTCTTCTTTTTTTTTTCTTGGAAGAAAAAATTCAGACGATTCAAGTCACTCCCTTGTTGAGAAGGTAAACAGAGAACCAAATATTCAGAATAACAGAGTTGGAAGGGGCCTTAGAGGTCTTCTAGTCCAGTGATGGCGAACCTTTTTGGCATTGCGTGCCAAAAGTCTAAGCGCGTGTGCGCTGTCACACTCCCGCATGCCGGAACCCATAATGCAATGCGCACCCCCATTTACGCACGTGTGCACGACAACCCCTACGCTCCCTCTACACATGCACCCATACTGCATGCATGCGCACCCCCAATGCGACCCCCCCCCCTTTTTCCAAGTGGGCCGGCATACCTCTTACCAGAGGACAACTAGGTACCGGCCCGTTCCCTGGTGAGACAGCTGTTTCTCGCCCGGTGCATGGTGCTGCCAAGATGGGTTGGCTGATGAATCAGGCAACTCCAAAGTTTCCTGCTAAACGTGTTCGTTCTCTTGCCCTCCTTCTTTCCCTGTTTAAAAGAGCTGCGCTTGTAGGGGGGAGAGATCTGACTAAAGAGCTGTGCTTTATCTGTGCTAAAGAGCTGCCTCCTGCCTTCCACGATCTCCAAAGTTTCTCCCCCATTGAGTGCCTCCTGCCCTCCATGCCTCCTCAGATCTTTGCAGTTTCTCCCCCCATCGCGTGCTAGCTTTCTCCTGCTTCCCTGCCACGGAGAGGCATCTGCAGAGGGTAGAACCTGCAGAGATCGGGGAAAGCCCTGCCTCTGTTCATGCGCAGCAGAGACCAGAAGACCAGCTGGCCAGTTGGAGGTGCGTGCATGTGCGGTGGACCTGGGCTGTGGCAACGGCTGGCGTGCTGGCAAAAAGGGCTCTGTGTGCCACCTGTGGCACGCGTGCCATAGGTTCACCATTACGGTTCTAGTCCAACCCCCTACTCAAGCAGGAAACTTATTCCATTTCAGGCAAATGGTTGTCCAATCTCTTCTTTAAAACTTCCAGTGATGGAGCACCCACAACAGGCAAGTTGTTCCACTGGTTAATTGTTCCCACTGTCAGGAAATTTCTCCTTAGTTCTAGGTTGCTTCTCTCCTTGGATTGATTTTCATCCATTGCTTCTCCTCCTGCCTTGTGGTGCTTTGGAGGATATGTTGACTCCCTCTTCTTTGTGTCGGCCCTTCAGATATCGAAAGGCTGCTATTGTATCATCCCTAGTCCTTCTTTTCATTCCTTCCATGTTCCTTCTCTCCCAAAAGAATTGGGGTGTCTGGATTTTGAAATGCTGTGGTATTTTTGTCCCACTGGTTTCCTTAGTTTAGGTCCACACATTGTATTGAGATGGGTTGAAGCATCTTCCCTTGAGCTGAGCCTTTGGCAGGACTGCAGCCGTTCGATAAAGCAGGCCTGGCTCAGCTGTAAGTTTAGTTTAGTAAGAGCCTGGTGGTGCAGTGGACTAAACTGCTGCCGTTAAAGTAGCACTTAGCTGCCAGCTGCCTGCAATTACTGCGAGTTCAATTCTCACCAGGCTCAAGGTTGACTCAGCCTTCCATCCTTCCGAGGTCAGTAAAATGAGGACCCAGATGGTTGGAGGACAATACACTGACTCTGTAAACTGTTTAGAGAGGGCTGTAAAATTGCATTCTATTCTATTGCAAACTATTCTAGTCTATTTTCTATTCTAGTCTATTGCTCTTTTCTATAAGACCCTTGTGGCGCAGTGGACTAAGTGCTGTTAAAGTAGCAATTAGTTGCCAGCTGCCTGTAATTATTGCAAGTTCGAATCTCACCAGGCTCAAGGTTGACTCAGCCTTTCATCCTTTCGAGGTAAGTAAAATGAGGACCCGGATTGTGGGGGCAATAAGCTGACTTTGTATAGAAAAGAACACCGCTGGGGGGGGGGGGGCAAAAGCCCTACTAAGCAGGTACATACAAAAGTATGAAGGCTACTGCTTAACACATTGTAAGCCGCCCTGAGTCTCCGGAGACTCAGGGCGGCATATAATAAATCGAACTAATAAATAACATAAATAAATAGTAGTTAAAAAGCCCTAATTGTTTGTTTTTTTCATTTAAAAAAATGTACAGTTGCCCATCTTGAACAAGGATTAGGGCAGGGGTGAAATCCAGCAGGTTCTGACAGGTTCTGGAGAACCGGTAGCAGAAACTTTGAGCAGTTCGGAGAACCAGCAAATACCACCTCTGGCTGGCCCCAGAGTGGGATGGGAATGGAGATTTTGCAATATCCTTCCACCATCTGGATGGGGAGGAATAGGCTCAGGCTCAACCCATCCAAGACTGAGTGGCTGTGGTTTCCAATGTCCCAATATAGTCAGTTGGCGCCCTCACTGACTATTGGGGGTGAATCATTGGCCCTCACCGAGAGGGCTCGCAACTCAGGTGTCCTCCTGGATTCACGGCTGTCTTTAGAAGAGCATTTGATGGCCGTGACCGGGAGGATTTTTCATCAAGTTCACCTGATTCGCCAGTTGCGTCCCTTTCTGGATTGGGATTCTTTACACACAGTCACTCATGCCCTCGTCACCTCCCGCCTGGACTATTGCAATGCTCTCTAAATAGGGCTCCCCTTGAGGAGCACCCGGAGGCTTCAACTGGCGTAGAGTGCGGCCACGCGGGTGGTAATGGGAGTGACATGGCGTTCCCATGTAACACCTCTCCTGCGCGAGCTGCACTGGCTCCCGGTGGTCTTCTGGGTGCGCTTCAAGGTTTTGGTTACCACCTTTAGAGCGCTCCATGACTTAGGACCTGGTTATTTACGGGTCCGCCTACTACCACCAATAGCCTCCCACCGGCCGGTACGTTCCCATAGAGAGGGGCTCCTCCGGGTGCCGTCAGCCAAACAATGTCAACTGGCGGCCCCTGGGGGAAAGCCTTCTCTGTGGGGGTACCTACTATCTGGAATGAGCTCCCCCTGGAGACACGGAGGATCCCGGATCTGCGCACCTTCCGTCGTGCTCTCAAGACCTTTTTATTCCACCAGGCGGGCCTGGCCTAATTTTCTCCCTTTTAATTATGCAAATTTTAATTGGTTTTTAAATGATTAGGGTGTTTTAATTTGTCTGGCCAAATTGTTTAATTTGATTTTATTCTGTTTTTAAATTTTGTTATTTATGTATTTTTACCATTTGGCTGTTCACCGCCCTGAGTCCTTCGGGAGTAGGGCGGTATACAAATCAAATAAAGATAAAGAAGATAAAGATAAAGACCAGGAGTGGGGAGGGAATGGGGATTTTGCAGTATCCTTTCCCTGCCACGCCCCAAGCCATGGCCCCCAAGCCACGCCACAGAACTGGTAGTAAAAAAAATTGAATTTCACCACTGGATTAGGGTGACAGGATAACTGTTTTCCAGTACTTGAGGAGTTTTCCAGTACTTGAGGAGCTACTTAAGGAAGGGGTCAGCCTGTTCTCCAAGCATCTGAGGGTAGGATGAGAAGCAATGGATGGGAACTCATCAAGGAGAGAAGCAACTTAGAACTAAGGAGAAATTTCCTGACAGTGAGAACGATTAATCAGTGGAATGGCTTGTCTCCAGACATTGTAGGTGCTCCATCTCTAAAGATTTTTTAAGAAGAGATTAGACAGCCATTTGTCTAGAATGGCATAAAGTCTCCTGCTCAAGCAGGGGTTAAACTAGATGATCTCCCAAGTCCCTTCCAACCTTATTTATTCTAATAGAAGCTCACGGCAGCACTAAAACCAAGTTACTATAAGATATAACCATAAAACAATCACATAACCCTCACCTCCCATCCACCCACGCACCCCGCATCAGATGCTCCCAGCAAACTCCATGTACCCTCATTCTGTTCTGTCTCTTCTGTTCTATCCTATCTTTAGCGCCTGGGTAAAACAAACCAGGCCTTGATGGCATCCCGAAAGGCCGTAGTGGGGGGGGGGGGGCCTGCCAAATCAGCGGGGTGAGACTGTTCTGAATTGTTGACCTTTTCCTTGAGACGATGCTTCCAGATGGCATTTTATCACGGAAGAATAACATGTACTTTGAAATCGTTGTAAAACGCAAGCTATTTTTACACCAGCACTTCCCTGTAAAAATAGCCTGCATTTTTAAAAACATTTCCAAATACGTTCTGTGCTTACAGGATGTGTCATGTCGCAAAAGACTTTGCAGCAACGCCATCTCTTCCTTTTGTCCCTGCTTCCTTTTTGTGGCCTGTTGCAGGGCGGTCTCTTGATTTTGAGCAACGTTACCATTTGCCGGGGTTTGATCCTCCTTATTTCAATGAAGAATGAACTTGAGAAACAAGCTCTTGCCGTTTTCACTGCCACTTTACCAAGGGATCCCTTGGTAAAATGGCAAGCGATTGTTTCTTAAGTCCATTCTTCATTGAAATCATAGAAAATACTTGTAGCTCAGGTTTTAGATTTTGGCAGCGGTTTGCTCTCCAAGCTTGTTTCCTCGTTGTTAATTGTTTAATTAATTATTTAATGTGGCGTAATGGTTAGAGTACAGTACTGCAGGCTCCTTCTGCTGCCTGCCGGCTGCCTGCAATTTGACAGTTTGAATCCCACCAGCTCATGGTTGACTCAGCCTTCCATCCTTCAGAGGTTGGTAAAATGAGGACCCAGATTGTTGGGGGCAAGAGGCTGACTCTGTAAAGCATTTAGAGAGGGCTGTAAAGCACTGTAAAGCGGTATATAAGTCTAAGTACTAAGTGTTATTTAATTATTAAATAATCTACAATTAATTATTAAATTGATGATCTATTAAGTGTCCTTAATCAATGCAGGACAGCATATAAAAAATCCCAATAAATTCTCTATCGGTGATTACTTTCTGCTCCAACCCTGCTTGCTTCAAAGAGGTGGAAGATTTCCAGAGCAGCTGCTTCATTTCCTTCCGTTTAGGGCAGGGGTCTGCCACCTTAAACACTCAAAGAGCCATTTGGACCCGTTTCCCACAGAAAAGAAAACACCGGTAGCCACAAAACCCTTCCCGTGCTTGACTATTTCTTGAGCAGCCACAAAACTGGCGTATGTTGTTGAATTAAACATTCTGTTTTCTTCTGAAACTTTTCTTTTCTTGGATTTCTCCATGATTGGCCTACCGGCGGGTTAAAAAGCTCAATAAATTGCATCCTGGAGGGTGTCACACTTTGGCGGTTGTGACGCATATTTTGAGTGATAGGGAGTCGCAGCAGAGGGGTGAAAGAGCCACATGCAGCTCGAGAGCTGCAGGTTGCTGACCCCTGGTTTAGAGGCTGGTGTACATTTTGCCTGTAGGTTACTGGCAGTCCTCAACTTACAACTATAATTGGACCTGTAATTTTGGTTGTTAAGTCACTCCGGTCGTAGGTTAAGACACCCACATGATAGGACTTTGGATTTAACTGCGATTGCTATGGTATTTGTTAAGTGAATCATGTGGTCCTTAAGCAAAACTATTCTCCTGGGTGTGTTTTTACTGGAAACTAGCAAAAAAAATACAGTACAATGTAATACAATACAATATAATTGTTTATTGGCCAAGTGTGATTGGAGACACAAAGAATTTGTCTTGGTGCATATGCTCTCAGAGTAGATAAAAGAAAAGATACATTCGTCAAGAATCATAAGGTACAACAGTTAATGATAGTCATAGGGAACAAATAAGCAATCAAATCATTTATTATTGGTTCGATTTATTTATTGGTTTGATTTATATGCCGTCCTTCTCCGGAGACTCAGGGCGTTAAGCAATAGCCTTCATACTTTTGTATATACCTGCTTAGTAGGGCTTTTGGCCCCACCAAGTGGTGTTCTTTTTTTATATATATACAAAGTCAGCTTATTGCCCCCACAATCCGGGTCCTCATTTTACCTACCTTGAAAGGATGGAAGGCTGAGTCAACCTTGAGCCTGGTGAGATTTGAACTTGCAGTAATTACAGGCAGCTGGCAGCTAAGTGCTACTTAACAGCGCTTTAGTCCGCTGCACCAGCAAGGCTCTTGGTTGCTAAATGGCCAGTCCTACCTTGAGAACTGCCTGTATTCCCATATCGAACAATGCTTTGAAGCGACGGGACGACTTATTCTGCTTCTCCTAGAGGGCAATTCTAGAGAGCCCAGAAACTTTATCCAGGCAGTCCTCAACTTACGACCACAATGGAGCCCCAAATTTTTGTTGCTAAGCGAGAAGTTTGTTTAAGCGAGCTGTGCCCCATTTTATGACTTTCCTTGCCACCGTTGGTAAGTGAACCCATGCGGTGGGTTCATTGTTAAGTTAGTAATATGGTTGCTAAGTGAATCTGGCTTCCCCATTGACTTCACTCATCAGAAGGTCACAAAAGATGATCACATGTCCCCGGGACACTGCAACCGTCATAAATATGAACCAGTTGCCAAGCTTCTCTGAATTTTGATCATGTGACCATGGGGGGTCGTAAGTGTGAAAAACGGCCATAAGTCACTTTTTTCAGTGCCCTTGTAGCTACGAAAGGGTCACTAAATGAACTGTTCTAAGTTGAGGACTTCCTGTACTTTGTGTTCTGTGCCTAACAGGTCAGACATCTTGGACAAGAAAAATATCATGAAAATGAAATGATTTTCTTAAAAATCAACCGTCTCTTCCTGGGGTTGGAAAAAAACCCATCCTCAAATTACCTGCAGCACAGTATCTTAACACTAATACACAGTCTGGTATAGCGGATTTAAAATCAGTGACTGAAAAATAAAGCTTTCCCATTTGATTTTTGTCTCTTTGTGTTTCAGGAGTCTTTATAGAGAGATACTATTTCTCTCTCTCGTTGCTCTCGGAAGAGATAATATCGATATAGGTAAGCAGCCAGTGATATTCTCCTAAGTATGTGTTAAACGTTTACTGCAAACCATCGCTTCTGAGCTTAGAAAACCTATTTGTATTTGAAAAGTATAAGGTAAAGGTAAAGGTTCCCCTCACACATATGTGCTAGTCGTTCCGGACTCTAGGGGGCAGTGTTCATCTCCATTTCAAAGCCGAAGAGCCAGCGCTGTCCGAAGACGTCTCCGTGGTCATGTGGCCAGCATGACTTAACGCCAAAGGCCCATGGAATGCTGTTATCTTCCCACCAGGGGTGAAATGTAAAATTTGTTACTACCGGTTCTGTGGCTGTGCCTTGGTGAGGGGAGGGGTAATGTGACTCGGTGGCAGTGGCCAACTTTTTTTTTTTTTTAACTTTTCAAAGCATTTTTTCTAATGCTTTGAAAAGCCTCTGTGATCCCAGCTGACTTGCCTGATCGGCAGAGAGGTATTTTTTAAAAATACCTCTCTGCCAATCAGGCAGCTCAGCGGGGATCGTCAGAGACTTTTCAAAGCATTTTTTTTACGACCTCTTCGGCTAAGAGGTTGCAGAAAAAAATGCTTTGAAAAGCCTCTGATGATCCCAGCTGAGCCGCGCGATCATCAGAGGCTTTTTTTTTTTTATGTTTAAAAGCATTTTTTCATCGGAAGAGGTTGTAGAAAAAATGCTTTTAAACGTAAAAAAAAAGCACCTCTTATGATCGTGCGACTCAGCTGGGCATGGTGGAGGGGGTGCACAGGGATTTTTGCTATTGGTTCTCCGAACTATCTGCCGCCATCGCTACCGGATCAGGCGAAAATTTTCCCAACCTTGACACTGCCTGTTTCCAGGCTGAATTAGCATCTCTTCCCAACGATGGTCATTAACTCAAATATGCCATCCCACATCCAGCCTGAAGGGTAGCCATGGTAATTGCTAGGGACAAAAGCTTCCAGCATCGTTTAAAAATATGCTAGTTTTCAAATCAATCAATCACCAGTCGCAAGCCACTTCTTTTCAGCACTGTCATAATGTTGAACGGTTGTTAAATGAATGGTCATAAGTCAGGGACTTCCTGTACTGCCTGCATATAAGGATCACAAAAAGAAGAGGACTTTGATATATATGACTTTGATATATATATCAAAGTCATATATATGTGTGTGTGCGTGCGTGCGTGCCTTTGTGTCTGCCTTTGTGTGTGTATACATTTATATATCACACACATATCTATCTCACATATATCTATCATCTATTTGTCATCTATATCTCTATTTATCTCTCTCTCTCTCTCTCTCTCTGTATATATGTATATAGATAGATATAGATATAGATATGTCTCTATGTATTTCTAATCTATTTATATCTGTTTATTGGCTATCTGTCATCATTTATTATCTGTCAACCTGTTCGATCTCTCTGTCTATCCTATCCTATCTACACCTACCTGCCTACAATAGTGGCCAAAATTGTGGAAAGCTTTGTGTGGAAAAGTATATTTTTGAGGTTTGATGGCTAATATCACCACTTTTTTTGGAGTTTCAAGATAATCCTATTCCACTGCTGGAATGGCCCGGGAATAGCCCAGACCTTCACCCAATTGAAAATCTATGGAGCTGACTAAAGAAACTTGTTAGTCAGAAGCGGCCCAGCAATAAAACCCAGTTAATAGAAGCCATCATTCCATCTTGGTTTCACATTATAACAGCTGCAGAACTAAAAGACTTGGTTCACTCCATGGGAAGACATTGTAAGACTGTAATTCATGCTAAAGGTTACCCAACTAAGTATTAACTGACATGGTGGTAATTTTTGTAGATCTCATTTTTTGTATGGGAATAATTTTTTTATATTTTGTTTTTTCACTTTTCTTCTTTATACTGTGACTGCTATTCTAATAGCAAATCCTTCATAAAAGTTATTGCGTTACATACTTGATTAAATTATTTTTCCATTGGTATATAATTTTATGGTACTACTCTCCAAAAAAGTGGTGTTATTAGCTAGTTTTAAACAATACACTTTTCCCAAAAGGTTTCCACAATTTTGGCCACTACTGTATCTGTCTGTCTGTCCATCATCTATCTGTCTGTCTGTCTGTCCATCATCTGTCTGTCTGTCTATCTGTCTGTCTATCTTATCTACCTACCTACCTAGTCTGCCTGCCTGCGTAAGCCCCGCGCTATAGATATTTTCTTCCTCTCCCTCCAGATGCTTTCGACAGAGAATACAAGATGGCTTATGACCGTCTCACCGCCAATCAGGTCAAGAACACTCACAACTGTGATCGGCCGCCTAGTACCGGCGTGATGGAGTGTCGAAAGACATTTGGGGAGCCGTACCTTTAGACGAGCCAGGGTGTGTCACGAGGTGCTTCGTGGGTGAACAGCAGCCGCCGCAGATTCTCCTCCTCCTCCACTGAGAAAAAGCACCTGGGCCTTTGTCCAGAGGAGAATTTCTGCAGGGAGCACAATCCCGGGATTACAAAAGACCCCCGTGACTCCAGCGGGGAGGGGTGTCTCTCTCTCTTCATCTTGACGCAGAGATGAGCCACGTGGCGCAAAATCTGGAGCGTTTTGCGGCAGAAAAGGCAAATCAGGGTGGACCAGAAACATGCAGGGAAGGGAGCATGCATCAGAATAAGCTTTTGAAATAAACTGTTTGCAGAGAAGGTGCGAAAAGTGACAGAAAGCAGGCCAGAGTTATATTATAACAGATGTTAAATTATTTATAGCAAGTTCATATTTTTTTAACTTTTTAAATTCCAAGAGTGAACTGAGGGACTTTGTTGCCTAAGGGATACTTTTCAGAATATTGCTGTGTATAGCAACAGATCTGGGTTTTTGTTTTTGTTTTGTTTTTTCTTCCCTTTTTTCTAAAGAAGCACTTCTTTCATTTTTGCTTTTTTTTAAAAAAAAAATGTAATACAGAACTTTCAGTACTCTATTTCCTATTCTGTAAAATCTATATTTACCTAGATTGTTTTAGCTGACAGGTATTGCTGACCAAGTAATGGGAAGCTTTGATGAGATTTGTCACTGAACATTGAAGCTGACATCGCTTTCCTTCGGTCCCATGGAGCTGAGTTTCTCCAATATTTTTCTGTAAAAGACCTGATTGAATATTAGAAGCTACCGCAGATCTTTGCAAAGAATAGTCTAAAGAGAGGGTCTGTATAGGTTGTCCTTGACTTACGACCACAATTGGGACCAGAATTTCTATCACTAAGCGAAGCAGTTGTTAAGTGGGTCAAACCTGAAATTACAACCTTTTTGCCATGGTTGTTAAACGAATCACTGCCATTGTTAAGTCAGTTGTTAAATTAATCCAGCTTTACGACTTTGCATGTCGTAAACTGGCTGGGAAGGTCACAAGGAGTGATCGTATGATTCCAAGACATTTGCAACCATCGTAAATACATGACAAGCATCCAAATTTTAACCACATACCGTATTTTTCAGAGTATAAGACGCACCTTCCCCCCCCTTTCAGAGGCTGAAAGAAGCCTCTGAAAGGTTTTTATCTAAAATAACATGGCAAGCAACAAAAGAAGAATCAGTAAAGATTCTAACCAAACTATGCTAATAAATCTGGAGAATGATAACCAACAATAATCAACAGATCAGAAGAGGTTAATCTATATAGCAATACCAAAGAAAGGAGATTGAACAGAGTACAGATAGTCCTTCAGAATAAAGGCCTCTGAAAGAAGCTTCAGAAAAAAAGCCTTTTTTTTTTTCTGAAGCTCTGTTTCGGAGGCTTTCAGAGGCAGAAAAAAAAAGTTTTTTCTGAAACAGAATTTCAGAAGTTTCAGAGGCAGGAAAAAAAGCAAGGCACAGAGCTCACAACCAAGGAACCTGTTGCTAAAATTCACCTCTGGGAACAGCTGATTGGGGTTATTTCAGAAGGCTGATTCACCCACCAATCAGCTTTTTTTCTTACTTTCCTCCCCAAAAACTAAGGTGCATCTTATACTCCGAAAAATACAGTAGTTGGTGCTGTGATGGTTGTAAGTGCAAGGATCGGTTGCAAGTCATGTTTTTTTAAGCGCTGTGGTAACTTTGAACCATCGCTTGAAAGAATGTTTGTAAGTCGAGGACTATCTGTATATTCAAGTGAGGAGCTAAGCGTTTGAAAGGCTGCAAATATTCAGGCAGAATTGGGTCTTTTCACTTTCCATTGTTCATATCCGTGCTTCTTGGTTTCCTAAGAACCGGAGGATTCGGCATTCCGTATCTCAAACTGGCATATTGATGGAGAATTAGGTGTCTGTAAAAGGAACTCCCTGCCAGAGGTTCAGGGTGCTTCAAATTCAGATCCTGCACACAGCCAAAGATGCTTTGGAGAGCTTAGGAACATGGGAATAGCATCTGGAAGCAGTTGTGTCTTCCTTGTGTTGGGCATGAGTGATCCTTGAAAAAGCCACAGTTCATTTCCAAAATATTATTCTTATGGTTTCATCTTTCTTATTATCCAATTCAGGAGTCTCCAAACTCGGCAACTTTAAGACTTGTGGACTTCAACTCCCAGAATTCCTCAGCCAGCATAAGCTGGCTGAGGAATTCTGGGAGTTAAAGTCCACAAGTCTTAAAGTTGCCGAGTTTGGAGACCCCAGGTCTAATATAAAGGCAGACTTTATCAGATTGTGCTAATAACGGTAGGATGAAGGTGTATGCTTAATCCAGGAAAAAATACTTTTATAAAAACCTGAAGTCAAAGAGCGACTCTGTGGACATGCCCACTAGTTTTCTTTTCAACGAGATGAAAATGGTTTGTCCTTCTTCACTTTTTCCAGGGTGATTTTTTGACTTTCCATACTTACCAAGAGGCCCGGGATTTCTTTCTGGTCCCCCATATACAGTACAATAAATGCTAATTTAGTTCCCCCCCCCCCCAAGATCATTTCAAACTAGCTGCCCCACTGCAGCTTAATAATTGCATGATTAAGATTCTGATTCCATCACTTCCCCTTGCTTTTGAAGGTTTTAAACCATTTAAAGAAACTGAAATCTGAAACCATTATATATTTTGGAAAGCTATAAGAATCTAAGGGACAATACAGCAAGATTTTTCTTCCAGCAATTCTCCTGCCAATTTACCTGGTGAACCAAACCTTTCTATAGTTCTGCATCCAACTTTTATTTATTGTTGAATTTTTAGACTGTCCTCTCTAGGAATTGTATGTTAAAGCTTGGATATTCTAAATTTCCAAAGTCACTTAACTGCCAGTGATTTAGCAATGTTTGGGATATGTGTCTATTAATTTTCCTGTACAGTTCCAAAGTTATTTTATCTCCAGGGGAAACCAATGTAAGCGCCTACAGTACTACATTTGTGCACTACAGATCATCCTCGTTTAGTGACCACAGTTGGGACTGCCCATTCGGTCGTTGACTGAAGCAGAAAAAGAAAAACCACAATGTACTTATGATCTGACTTGAGCCTGCCTTCGCTTTACCAATCTGCGAAGGTCATAAATGTGAGAATTGCTCATATAGCTGATGTTGTAACTGTGGACAGCCGCCAAATAAGGCAGTCGCTAAAGAAGGACTCCCTTAAAAGGTTCAGCTTGCAAACTGTTTGAAAACCACTATTTTATAGTATTTTATAGCCATGACGGAGGGAAGGTTCAGCTCCTTCCTGAGCTGTAGCTGAGAAATAAAGAGAACCACTAGCCAAACTCAATGCAGACGTGCTTCCTGACCAGGAATATTTGCTTGGAGTTTTGCTTCAGCCAAGAGAACTGTATAATGACGGGGGAAAAAATATACAGGTAGTCCTCGACTTACAACCACAATTGAGCCCAGAATCTCTGTTGCTAAATGAGAAATGGTTTAAGTGAGCATTGTCCCATTTTACAACATTTCTTGCCACATTTGTAACATGAATCTCTGCCGTTGTAGCGGAAATTTTGAGTAGTTCAGAGAACCGGCAAATACCACCTCCAGCTGGCCCCAGAGTGGGGTGGGGATGGAGATTTTGCAATATCCTTCTCTTGGATATTGGTGGGAATGGGATGGGAATGAGGATTTTGCAGTAGCCTTCCTCCAGGAGTGGGGAGGGAATGGAGATTTTGCAGTATCGTTACCCTGCCACACCCACCAAGCCACGCCCACAGAACTGGTCCTAAGTCACTTTTTTCAGTGCCATTGTAACTTCAAATGGTCACCAAATGGAACTGTTGTAAGTCAGGGACTACCCTGTAGTCTCATTCTAATGAAAGCACTTCCTGTCAGCTCCTCTTTAGGGGTTGACTCAAAGATCGCAGGAAAAGTACCAGCCTGCTACTAAAAAGAGAGGACAACGTTCAGTTTAAGTAGGAGTTACAGAGTCTTCCTGGACAGCCAGAGTAACTAACCGAGAGGTGTTAAAACATATAAAACCAGAAACATCTTTAGAATGCTAAAATCA
Source organism: Masticophis lateralis (assembly GCA_030761175.1). Taxonomy (NCBI): domain Eukaryota; kingdom Metazoa; phylum Chordata; class Lepidosauria; order Squamata; family Colubridae; genus Masticophis; species Masticophis lateralis. Next base: position 20,718,211 of record JAUDYJ010000012.1, on the reverse strand, counting down.
GAAGACAACGTCCGAATTACTTTGGCCGTGTCATGCCTGCGAATTCATTGCAGAAGGCCACAAGGCTACGAATGGTTGGTGGACCAAGAAGACGGGGCAAAGAAAGAACTCGCTGGCTCGATCACATCAAATCCGATGGCGAGTTGAACATCCAACGACGGAAAGAAGCTGTGCTTGATAGGGTAGCATGGAGAGCAATTGCCTACAAAGTCACCAAGAGTCGGACCCGACTAAATGGTTAAAAAACAGAGTCTTCAACATCTGCAACATCTGAAGTTGGGTCAAGCTATTTTCCAAAGCATCCAAAGGCATAATGGATGGAAACTGAACAAGGAGAGATTCAACCTAGAAATAAGGAGGAATTTCCTGACAGTGAGAACAACCAACCAATGGAACAGAAGTTGCCTTTGGAAGTTGTGGGAGCTTCATCACTGGAGGCTTTCAAGAAGAGACTGGACAGCCCTCTGTCAGAAATGGTGTAGGTTCTGCTGGGCCGGGGGTTGGACTAGATGACCTACAAGGGCCCTTCCAACTCTGTTAATCTGTTAATCTCATTAACCATTTAATAATTTGCTACATATCTATAGCATCAAGTTCCGGAAGTTTGGAACCTTACATTGACCTTATCTGTACGGTCAAACAATACAAGAAAATCCTAGGCTTACAACCACAATTGAGTCCAAAATTTATCTTGCTCAGTACCTAATTCAGTTTATGCTCATTTTGGAGAACAAAGAGAATTCTGGGGCCTCTGCTGGCCAAAACATCAAATTCTGCCTCATTTTATATTCCCTTAAAAAGCAACCTGAGACTTATTATTTTTAAAAATTGAATGAAAATGAAATGTGGCATTCCCTTTTCTGAGCATCCTGTTTTATCCTAATATTTTGGAACAGTTTTGTACTTCCACTTGTCATGAAACCAGACTCCCCTATGTTTGCTTCAGGGTATTGGACGGAACAAAACGTTTGTAAAACTCTGTAATGTACAAATAGGGCTTTATCAAGAATCTGATATGTTTTATCTTAGTAACTTAGCATTTCAGTAGGAAATATTTTACTCCCAAAGACAGAAATGGAGACTTATTACATGTAAATGTGTATATAAAACATAAAAAGAAAAAAATTAAATCGTTGGGTTTCCAGAAAGTAGTTTTATCTCTCAAAAATATGATCTCACTGGAATTTCAAAACAGACGTTTTATTAATTTGCAAAAGAGCACTTTCACAAAGGAATGGTTGTAGATTTGTACATACGAACTGTTTACATTTTGTTTACCAAAAAAAGGACATCACTTCAAGTGTTTATTTTTGGTTTCAATTTGTAGGTCAATTTTGAGGTGTATATTTCAATCTTCACAATGGGAAAACATATTTTTTTTTCCTGAAATGTCATAGAAGAAAAAAAAAAGACTATTTAAAGTTTTACAAAGACTCAATAAAGTTTAAAAAAAGATGCTTGTCGGTATTTTTTGTTATCAAGCGGGAATACCTGTAATTTACACTTATTTTCAGCCTTCAGTATTGAGAGTGGATTGTAACAGAAGCAAGGCCTGAAGGCTGCAATTCTTTTTTTTTCTATTTTCTGCTTTATATCTCTAGCACAATGATGTCAACCCTGCAAGATAGACCAAGGCTAACTTCATTTATTAACAGACTAATTACACTATATAGTAACAGCATCTTGTGTCTTCCCACCCCTCCCTCTACATCCCATAATATCTCAAGGGCCAACTATGCCCCTTCCCAGGGCTTACATTTCTGCCCATGTGTTGTGACCTAGGCTCACTTAGTCATTACAAGACACAGTTTACTCTTAAACAAACCTATTTTATTATAACAACTGGGAATTACTTCATTCCCAGCTTAGTCCAAATTAATTCCAAAACAAGTCCTTCAGAAAAAGTCCTTCAGTTTATCAGCTTATCTTCTTTGGCACCCTGCCAAAGGCCTTTCTTGGCAAAGCTCCACAAAGTTCAGAAACGAGATGCCGGCTGGAAACAGATTTAGCAACGTTGCTTTCCTACAAAGAGCCCAAGAGCCTTTGCTGCTCTTTTAAGCCTTATGGGAGGGGCCAATCATCTGGCCTTACTCCTGAGTCATCCTTTTTGTTTTAGCTGCTCTTGCCTTCTGGCAGCTCTGTGCATGCGTGCACTAGGAACAGGCTCCTGATCCTCTGACTCTTTGCTGTCCACCTCTGGAGGCTCCAGAGTCCGTGCATCACTCCCAGATGGCCCTGCCTCCGACAAAGAGCCCTCGTCCGGGCCTTCCCCAGACTCCTCACTGTTCGACTCCACTGCTAGACCACAACACCATGTTTCTGTAACACCTTCTGAAGACAGGCAGTTCTCAACTTACAACCATTTATTTAGGTAAAGGTTTACCTCTCCAGTCGTGTCTGACTGTGGGGGTTGGTGCTCATCTCCATTTCCTAGCTGAGGGAGCCAGCGTTGTTGGAAGATTTTTCTGTGGTTGTGTAGCCAGCGTCACTATATGCCAAGGTGTACAGAACATTATTATCTTCCCACCAAAGTGGTACCTACTCGCGTTTACATGCTTTCAAACTGCTAGGTGGGCAGGAGCTGGGGCGAGTAATGGGAACTCACTCCGTCACACCGCACCCAGGTCTTGAACCTGAGCTGTCGGTTTTCCAGGTGACAAGCTCAGCATTTTTAACCACTGAGCCACCAAAGCCCTTTAACCACTACGTATCATTCAGGTTATGAAAGTGATGAGAAAAGGTGTTTGAAACCAGTCCTTGTACTTGAGGCTTGTACAGTAGTTCAATGAAATTAAATGCCATCTTCAGTGTACATTATAACTATAAAAATAAAACACAAACACACATCCTTCACATTCTATGCAATTGAATTGAAAACCCCTAATACTGCATTAATATTGCACCATACAGTGGAATTCAATATAGCTACTGCTCTGGGATAGCTGTTTTTCAGCCTATTTGTTCTTGTTTTTATTATCCTGTACTGTCTGCCAGATGGTAATAGTTCAAAAAAGGGTGCCCAGGATGAGATGGATCTTTAAGAATGTTTGGAACTTTCTTAAGGCAGTGGGAGCTATCAAGCTCTTCCAAAGTGGGGAGAGGGCAACCAATGACCGATGTTAACCCTCTGGAGTGCTGTCCTATCTGCCACTGTGCAACTGGCAAACCATACTCAGATGCAGTAAGTTCAAATACTCTCTATGGTACAGCAGTAGAAGGTCACCAGCAGTTTTTCATTCAGTTGTTGTTTCCTGAGAAGTCTCAGGTAATATAATCTCTGCTGGGCCTTTTGACCAGGGCTGCAATGTGAGCACCCCAAGTTAAGTCTTCTTTTTATGATAACACCCAAAAACTTAAAACTGGCCACTTGCTCCACTTGGTCTCCATTGATGAGCAAGGGCTGGATGTCTGATCTATTCCTTCTGTAAACTCCTTGGTCTTATTGGTGTTAAGGACCAAGTTATTGTCTCCACACCATGAAAGCAACCAGTCCACCTCATCACAATAGGCAGATTCATCACACCCCTCAGAGATGAGTGCCACCACCGTTGTATCACCTGCAAACTGCTGCTGATGTGGTTTGCTTGGGTATCTCCTAGAGCAGGGGTCTCCAACCTTGGCAATTTTAAGCCAGAGTTCCCAACTTTGCTGGGAATTCTGGAAGTTGAAGTCCTCGAGGCTTAAAGTTGCCAAGTTGGAGACCCCTGTCCTGGAGGTCTCCCATCCAACCCAGCACTAAGAGCAATACAGCCCTCTCTAAGCAGTTTACAGAGTCAATCAGACAGACCTGATCTGGTTTAGCTTCTCATCTCAACCTGAGTTAGGCAAACTCTGCCATCCGTCCTTCTGGACTGGATTAAGAGTTGGAAGGGACCTTGTAGGTCATCTAGTCCAACCCCCCCGCCTAGCAGGACCTACACCATTTTTGACAGATGGCTAAGCCTTTGCTATTTTGTTTTTGTCCTGTTTAGGAACTGGAGCAATTATCCTCTGGGCTTTGAGCAGGAGATCCATTTTTTTTTTAAATTTTTCATTTTATCCAACTCAATGGGCTCAGCCGTAAATTGAAATTTTGAAAAATGAACAATTCCTGCCCCAGCCAGCTTAGACTTAGCAGCTTTCGAACCATGTTTATTCACTAAAAAGTTGTCTTTCTATAGCATGACCCAAGCTGGGGTAAAAAAAACCTAATGATCATCATCAATCATCATCCTCCGGCAAACAGCTAAATTCCCTAGCTGCGAAGTCCTCGTGGCTGCCATCTAGCGACCGCGCTGCGCCTATCGCGCCTCCGCGAATAGGTAAATTCTGAAGCAGGTTGCTACTGAATCTGCGCAAGCGGCTCGCGCATGCTCGGAAGAGGCGACCCCTGGCGATCCCGGAACCAAAATTTCGCGGTCGTGGTGGTGGTGGGGAATGTTTTGAATTTCACCCGGGCGGGAGGGAGGGGGAGGGGGAGGAGGCAGAGGCAGAGGAGTCCCGACCGTGGGGAAGACTGACGCGGCGCACCAGGAGTGGGGGGTGGGGGGGGTGCTTCCTGCCGCAGACCCCGCCAGAAACGAGCCGGCCGGTTTGACGGAGGATCCGAAACAGGGTCCGAAACAGCGAAGGTGAGCAGAGAAGTTTGATCGGGGATGGGAGACCACCAGGAAAGCCCTGGGCGGAAGAGAGGTGGGGAGGCGGGGGCTCATTCTGGGTAGGACAGTTGCGCCCCAGAATCCGAAAAAAGGGGAGCCGGGTGTGTGTGTGTGTGAAAGGAAGGAGGGATGGAAGGAAGGAAGGAAACCGACAAAGGAGGGAAGGAAGAATGAAGGGAAAGGGAGAAAGGAAGGAGCGTAGGAAAAGAAAGTGGGAGGGAAGAAAAAGAGTGATAAAAGAAGAAAATGAAAGGAAAAGGGAGGAGAGGAAAAAGAAAAGCAGGAACAAATGAAAGGGAGGAAGAATGGGAGGAAGAAAAAAGAATGAATGAAAGGGAGGAAAGGAAGGAGAGAAGAAAGAAGGAAGGAAGGAGAGGAGAGGAAAGAAGGAAGGAAGAAAGGAAGGGGAAAGAGGAAGGAAGGAAACCGACAAAGGAGGGAAGGAAGAATGAAAGAAAGGGAGAAAGGAAGGAGCGTAGGAAAAGAAAGTGGAAGGGAAGAAAAAGAGGCGATAAAAGAAGAAAAGGAATGAAAGGAAAAGGGAGGAAAGGAAAAAGAAAAGGAAAAAATAAAAGAGGAGGAAGGAAGGATGGAGGAAGAAAAAAGAATGAAGGAAAGGAAGGAAACAGACAAAGGAGGGAAGGAAGAATGAAAGGAAAGAGAGAAAGGAAGGAGCGTAAAAAGAGAAAGTGGAAGGGAAGAAAAAGAGGCGATAAAAAAGAAAAAGAATGAAAGGAAAAGGGAGGAAAGGAAAAAGAAAAGCAGAAACAAATGAAAGGGAGGAAGGATGGGAGGAAGAAAAAATGAATGAAAGGGAGGAAAGGAAACAGAGAAAGAAGAAGGAAGGAAGGAGAGAAGAGGAAAGAAGGAAGGAAGAAAGGAAGGGGAAAGAGGAAGCAAGGAAACCGACAAAGAAGGGAAGGAAGAATGAAAGAAAGGGAGAAAGGAAAGAGCATAGGAAAAGAAAGTGGAAGGGAAGAAAAAGAGGTGATAAAAGAAAATGAAAGAAAGGAAAAGGAAGAAAAAAAAAAGCAGAAAAAATGAAAGGGGAGGATGGGAGGAAGAAAAAAATGAAGAAAAGGAAGAGTGGGAAATAGGATAAAGAGGGAACATGAAACAATGAAAGGAAGGGAGGAAAAGAAGCATTAAAAGGTTTTGCTGCCATTGACTAACATGGATATCCTACCCTTTCTGATTTTTTTTTAATTAAAAGTTTTTTAAAAGTTTTTTAGTAATTCAAAATTTTAAAAAAAGGACATAGATATGACATCACTGGTTCCAAGCATCTTCCAATACTTTAAGTTAATACATAATATATGAATGATAATACACTGCTCAAACAAATAAAGGGAACCCAAGCAGAAGACATCCGAGATCTGAATGAATGAAATCGCCTTATTAAATACTTTGTTCATTACATACAGTCGTTTTGTGTTCCCTTTAGTTGTTTGAGCAGTGTATAAACGACTGTATGTAACGAACGAAGTATTTAATAAGACGATTTCATTCATTCAGATCTCGGATGTCTTCTGCTTGGGTTCCCTTTATTTTTTTGAGCAGTATATAATAATATATTCCTTACACCTTATACGTTATTTAAACATAGTATAATAGTAGTCATTTATACCTTATTCCTATACAATTATACATATCAATACCTACATATACCTATGTATACAATCACATACATATTAATAATAATGTATATAATTCTAGTCTTAACACTACACATTTGTGTTGGCTATCCTCCTTTTATCTAACCATAGAATTTTGCCCAGATTTTATAGTACAATGTTTCGCTTTTATCCTTGAGTTCCAAGGTGAGTCTATTCATTTCTGCACAGTTGAAAATTTTTAGTAGTATTTCCTCTTCATTTGGGGTATCTTTCTCTTTCCACTTCCGCGCAAAGGCTATCAATGCCGCTGTAAGTATATGCAGTAGTAGATAATTTGTCTTTCTTGTATTTGCCCTCTGTCATCCCCAAAAGGAAAAATTCCAATTTGATTTCTGTGTTTATAAACAAAATTTCTTCCAACCAACTCTTTATTAGATTCCAATATTTCTTTGCCTTTGGGCATTCCCACCACATATGATAGAAGTTCCCCGGAGCCACCTTGCACTTCCAACGTCCCGAAGAATTTCTTATTGATTCGTGCTAATCTTGGGGGGGAGGGAGGTGCCACCTATAAAACATATATAAAACACCTATAAAACATATAAAACATATATAAAACACCTATAAAACATATAAATTTTCCTTATATGAAGTTGTTAATGTAATGTTTAAATTTTTTTCCCAGAGAGTCTGCCAATTGTCCGAATCAATACTATACCCAAAATATTTACTCCAAATTATCATAGTTTCTTTGACTTGTTCCTCAATCATGTCTTGTTCCAATAAATAGCAATATAATTTACTTATGGTCTTGCCCTCCCTGCTTAATAAAATCTTATCTAACTTCTTCATTTCTGCTTTGGGGCTCTTGATGCCCTCTGAACTTGGTTGTATCGACTTCCCTCGCCCTGCCCTGAAGATGTTCCTTAGCCTGGGACTGAAATCTCTGCAGGAAAACAGCCAAGTTTGAAAAAACCCAATAACCCAATCATTCCAACCTGCATATATTCTCTACTCTTGGACTTAAGGCTTTCCTAGCTCCCTGTTCTGGCTTTTTCATCTTGCAGGTTATTACTTTGGCTAATATAAAATACATATTTACATTTCGGGTTTTGCTGGCAGTAATAGTCTCAGTATACAGAATGTGTTAAGCAAATTAAACTGGCTTATTTGTGATTCACTTCGTTTTTGGAATTCAGCCTTTGTCTAAGCACGTTGTATGAATAAGTCTTCAGATAAAGAGGAAAAATGGTTTATTACTTTTGGTATATCAATTAGCAATTGTCTTTTGTTAAATAGAATAGAATGAATGAGCTGGAAGGGACCTCGGAGGTCTTCTAGTCCACCTCCTGCTCAAACAGGAGAACCTATACTATTTCTGTCTAGACTTTTCTTAAAAGCCTCCAATGATGGAACACCCATAGCTTCTGAAGGCCAGCTGCTCCACTGGTTAATTGTCTTCACCGTTAGGAAGTTTCTCCTTAATTCCAGGATGCTTTTCTCTTTGATTAGTTTCCATCCATTGTTTCTTGTCCTGCCTTCTGGTGCTTTGGAGAATAATCGGACCCACTCTTCTTAGTGGCAGCCTCTCAAACACTGGAATACTGCTATCATGTCACCCCTGATTCTTCTTCTCTTTAGACTAGCCAAATCCAAATCCTTCAGCCGTTCTTCATATGTTTTAGTCTCCGGGCCTTTGATCATCTTAGTTGTTCTTCTCTGATGCATTTGTAGTTTTGCAAAGGTTCATAGGATTGGAGTCTGCCTCCCCCTCAGAACTAGAATCCAAATTACAGCATCCCAGTAGATGCCTATCCAATATTTGCTTGAAAGGGATGTATCCCATCACCACTCTGGAGATAAACCCAGTTTGTACATATCAAACAATGTCACAGCAGTTTTCTTAAAATTGACTCAGCTTGTTTTACCAGTTTCAGTATCAGTGAACACACTCCTGTAATTTGAAAGGGAGAGAATGCTGAAAACCTGATTTTATTTCCTCTGCAGAGATTTTTTTTCCTGTCTGCATTTGACAGCACAAAGAAAGGGTCACCATGCCAACTGTTGTGGTCATGGATGTGTCCCTCTCCATGACCCGGCCGGTCTCGATCGAAGGCTCTGAAGAATATCAGCGGAAGCATTTAGCGGCCCATGGTCTGACAATGCTTTTTGAGCACATGGCTACCAACTACAAATTGGAGTTTACTGCCTTGATTGTGTTTTCATCTCTCTGGGAGCTGATGGTCCCCTTCACAAGAGACTACAACACGCTCCAGGTGCAGTATAAAAGCAGCAATCTGAGCTTGTATTCGATGGTCACACACTGCATATTCATAGGTTGTAAATTTAGACAAGGCTTTTGTCTTTCTCTGCTGCTCTGGTCGATGGGTAGCTATGTAAATTTGCTGTGTAAATAATAAAGTATAGGAACTGCCTTCATCACATAATATCAACCCATCCCACCTGGTCAGACAGAGGAGGTATGTTGCAGGTCCCATGTTCCAAGTAACACTCCCAACGAAATCAAACTTTGAGGCTTGAGGCTTAACTTCCTCAAAGTTAACTTTTATTAGAGATGTCATATTGGCACAGCTGGAAAAACCCGAATCTGAAAGTTTATTTATTGTATTTATTTATTGGTTCAATTTATATGCCATTCTTACTTATTCTGCTTCTCCTCCTAGAGGGCAATTCTAGAGAGCCTAATGTTTATTAGGATTTATACTTCGGGTTTTCTTTCTTTGAGAGTATACACCACGGAAAACAAGATCCAGTCACCTCTAATTAATCACAGTTTTCCCCAGGGGGGAAACGAAGCTGATTCATGCTTCGACAAATATGAACAGTCATTTCTATAAAGGTCACTAACTTTGGGTTTTACCAATTAGACCAGTGTTTCTCAACCGTGGTAGCTTGAAGATGGGTGGACTTCAAGTCAGGCAGTCCTCGACTTATGACCACAATGGAGCCCTTAAATAGTTAAGTACTATTTAACAGCGCTTTAGTACACTGCTCCACCAAGGCTCCTTTAAGTTTCCAGGTTTTCCCCACCCAAAAGAAAGTGCAAGACCTTTCCCCTCTCCCACATGTCTACGTCTACACGTCCGGTCAGGTACTGTCCGGAACAGAAGATACCTCCTCATTCTTCTCAACACAACTGCAGGGCACAATGGCCTTGACTTTCTGTAAAGAATTCTATTTTGACTACGTATTTTCTTCACTCTATACAATCCCCCCTCCCATTTTCCCACAATAGAATTTGTGGCAGGCCTGAGTGCTCAAAGGTAAAAGATGGCTTCCAGGTCTGACACCCCATCCGCAAAAGAATTCTGGTGGGTTCTGGGAAGAGAGCCTTCTCTGCCATTGCCCCCACCTTGTGGAACAATCCCCCCCCATAGGTGAGGTGGGCCTCAGCAAAGTACGCGCTCACAAAACTGGTTGCAGCCCACCACCGCATTTGAAGCTACAATAGCACTTTAAAAAGTGATTTACAATCTGGTTCCTCTGCTAACATTTTTACTGAGGTATAAAGTATTATAAAACACAAAATAAATATGAAAGTGGGGCAGGGGGAAGGGAAAGAAAAATGAGGAAAGATAAGAAAAAGAAACACTTGACTTCCGACTCTGTTGCAGTAAAATAAGGCATTCATGTCAAATCACAACTTTTTGCCTTTTCATAATATTATTGTCACTGCGTTATTTGTATTTGCCAGCTGAGCTTCCATTCTGAACATTACGGTAGCTTGCCAGAGGACTTTATCAGAGTGAAGAGATAAGACCATCTGGTGGTTTTTGAGCTACCGCGCATATCTACATTCTTTCTTTTTTCTAACTTTCTGTTTTACTTTCTCCTTTGTCCGTCTCTGAGATATCACAGCCGGCAAAATGTAGTTAGCTAAGTTTTTTTTACTTTGATAATAAAAATGTTTATTAGGATTTATACTTCGGGTTTTCTTTCTTTGAGAGTATACACCATGGAAAACAAGGTCCAGTCACCTCTAATTAATCACTGTTTTCCCCAGGGGGGGAATGAAGCTGATTCACGCTTCGACAAATATGAACAAGCCATTTCAAAAGATATTTTACCTACTATTGAAGAATGGACCTTGAAGGTGGCTAGTTTTGCAGAAATGGCAAAGATATCAGCATTTTTAAAAGACCGGACTCAAGAGACTTTTGTGTGGGAATGGAAGAAATGGATAGACTATGTGCAGAATAAATATCAAACAAAGAAGTATCAGACTGTTTTTAGTTGAATGCTATGTAGATAGGATTTGGATTTTATTTTTTTCAAATATGCGGGATAGACAATGTGCAGAATAAATATTAATTAAGGAAGTATCAGATAGCTTTTATTAGAATGTTATGTAGAATTTTTTTGTATAGACGGGGTAGAACAGCTGGGGGGAATTGTATGAACTTTTAATACCTGGGGAGTTAAAAATGAATTGTAATCTTAAGGTTATAAGGGAAGTCAAGGGTGGGGAGGAATGGGTTAGGGAGGGTTAGGGTGGGGAAGGGGGGGAGGGGAAAAAACTTGTATTTGTAAAACTTTTTCAATAAAAAAAAATGAACAAGCCATTTCTATAAAGGTCTCTAACTTTGGGTTTTACCAATTAGACCAGTGTTTTTCAACCTTGGTAGCTTGAAGGTGGGTGGACTTCAACTCCCAGAATCGCCCAGCCAGCGTTGCTAGCTGGGGGATTCTGGGAGTTGAAGTCCACCCATCTTCAAGCTTCCAAGGTTGAGAAACACTGAATCAGACTGACAGATCTTTATAGAAATGGCTTGTTCATATTATTATGAAAAGTGACTTACAATCTGTGACCATGTGATGATCACCTTTTGCGACCTGACAAGAAAGCGGGGAAGGCAGACTCACTCAACGCCCACGTTGCTTACAACTGTCAGTGATTCACTTAACAACGGCGGGCAGAAGGGCTGTAAAATCAGGCAAAAACTCGCCTGACCACGGTTTTACTCAGCAACAGTCATTTTGAGCTCAATGGCGGTCGTAAGTTGAAGGTGACCTGTCAACACGATAGATAAATATTGTTGCATGTTCCAATCTAAACCTGATAAGTGTTTTTCTTAAAAAAAAAAAAAAGCTTAAATTAACCATGTGAGTTTGGAAGTTGAGCTTTGTTTTAGCCCAGCCAAATGAGTATCTGTTTTGTTTCCCAGGAAGCCTTGAGTAACATAGACGATTACGACAAAACATGCTTGGAGTCAGCCCTGCTGGGAGTGTGCAGCATCGTGCAGCAGGAGTGGGGCGCTGCCATTCCTTGCCAGGTTGTCCTGGTCACCGATGGCAGCTTGGGCATTGGGAGGGGCTCCTTGCGCCACTCTCTGTCCACGCTCAGCCAGCGGAGTGAAAGCAACCGGTTCCCGCTGCCTTTTCCGTTTCCATCCAAGCTTTACGTCATGTGCATGGCTAACCTCGAAGAGGTGAGTCCCCTTTGAAGGGCCAGTAAAGGTAAAGGTAAAAAAGGTTCCCCTCGCACATATGTGCTAGTCGTTCCCAACTCTAGGGGGCAGTACTCATCCCCGTTTCAAAGCTGAACAGCCAGCGCTGTCCGAAGATGTCTCCGTGGTCATGTGGCCGGCATGATTCAACGCCAAAGGCGCATGGAACGCTGTCCCCTTCCCACCAAAGGTAATCCCTATTTTTCTACTTGCATTTTTTACCTGCTTTCAAACTGCTAGGTTGGCAGAAGATGGGACAAGGAATGGGAGCTCACCCCATTACGCGGCACTAGGGATTCGAACCGCTGAACTGCCAACCTTTCGATCGACAAGTTCAGCGTCTTAGCCACTGAGCCAACGTGTCCCTTTTGAGGGCCAGGCGGGGATATAATTAGATCAGTCCCAGATTTGCATTGGCCTTATGGTGATTTGGAGGGGAACCAATCTTATTGAATGGCAGAGGTTTTTTGTGAATTGCACCTCACTCTTATCAGGCACATGGAGTGATGAGACCAATAGAGAATTTAAATTTGGGTGAGGCAGGGGAAGGGAGGGGAAAAGCTGGTGGTCTATGCACATGGAGGTAACATGGGAGATATGCTACAAGTGTTGGGAGAAATATCCATCTGGTTCAGTTCCAAGCTGGGAGAAAGGCACTGGAAACAAAATGGAGGCTGAAGATTGATTGGAAAGAGGGTCCATTTATTGATGAACAGAAGCACATGCTTGTGGTTGTGGTGCAGCTGACCACTTGGAGTTGAGAGTGAGAGGTATTCATACCTTCCCTTGGGCTTTGCACTTGAGCTTCCTGTTCCTGTGCAAGAACATGTATTCTATTGGCTGTTGTCAGACTCCCATGGGGCCACGTAGAGGTTATATAGAGGTCATTTATTTATTTATTGGTTCAATTTATATGCCGCCCTTCTCCGGAGACTCAGGGCAGTTTACAATGCGTTAAGCAAAGTCCGCTTATTGCCCCCACAATCCGGGTCCTCATTTTACCTACCTCGAAAGGATGGAAGGCTGAGTCAACCTTGAGCCTGGTGAGATTCGAACTTGCAGTAATTGCAGGCAGCTGGTGTTACTTAACAGTTCTTAGTCTGCCGTGCCACCAAGGCTCATAGTTGGCTCTGTAGGTTGTCTGAGCTCCCAGGTTTGGTTGAAGTTTCCAAGGGTGATGCAATGAAGGCGCATTGGGCAATACCTCTTGTGGCTGAGAGCTAATCCTACCTTTATTGGATCTTGGGTGGGGGTATTTACGTATGAATAGAGCTATCTATCTCTTTATCTCTTAAGTGCTGACATCTGCTGAGGGTTATTCAGGAAGGTGGGGGCTGCTTTCTGTCTCCAAGAGCTCATTTTTTCCATTTAGGGAAATACAATATTCTGTCTTTTTAATCTTTCCTAAAATATTTCATTCTTCTAGGAGACGGGTAGGTGCTAACTTTCTACACGAGCAAATTTATCAATTAAGAATTATAATAAGTCTGAATTTGATATGACTTCAGCAATCTCTTGCTCAATTTTAACCTTTTTAAAACACTAATTTAATGTTATTTTAAGTTTCTTTTCTCCAAAATGGCTAGTTTATGCTCTGTCATGTCCTGGGAGGCTGAAAAGTTATTTCTCTGCTATTATTTTGCCCTTGTTCTCTCCTCAAACCTGTGTCCATTGATTATTTTGGCAAAGTTTGGCCTGTTCGTTGTGCCACTGAAATCATCAGAGGCAAATGCAGCCTCTACATGCAATGACACTTAGATACATACAAAGCAGAGCGGACAAATAAATAGCTATGTTTTTGTTGTTGATTATTGGAAGTTCCCTCCTGAGATTATAAAAAAATAAGTAGTGTTTTGGTATGTTTTTTCCATTGTGTGTAAAACTCTGTTTCCTTTCCATTTGAAGCTCCAAAGCTCCGATTCTCTAGACTGCCTTGAACGACTCATTGACTTAAATAACGGAGAAGGGCAGATTTTTACCATCGATGGGCCCCTTTGCTTGAAAAATGTACAGTCAATGTTTGGGTAAGCAATCTTGGTTTAGAATCATATTTTCGAGGAGGGCTTATTTTCGGGGAGGAGGCTTATTTTTAGCCCATGCGCTCAAAAACCTGATTGGGCTTATTATCAGGGGAGGTCTTATTTTCAGGGAAACGGTAACTACAACCCCACTACTAAATCCCTTCCACCTCCTAATTCCCAAGCACAAGAAGGTGGCAGCATGGAAGCTTCCGGTATTAATATGGCTTCCAAAGCTGACACATGGGAGGCATCAGGCTTAGAGAAATTTAGGGCCCATTTCACATTCAAGACCTAGGACGCACGCTGTTTGTTTTAATGCATGAGAATAGGATAGGATAGGATAGGATAGGATAGGATAGGATAGGATAGGATAGGATAGGATAGGATAGGATAGGATAGGATAGGATAGAATAGAATAGAATAGAATAGAATAGAATAGAATAGAATAGAATAGAATAGAATAGAATAGAATAGAATAGAATAGAATAGAATAGAATAGAATAGAATAGAATTCTTTATTGGCCAAGTATGATTGAACACACAAAGAATTTGCCTTGGTGCATAGGCTCTCAGTGTACATAAAAGAAAAGATATGTTTGTCAAGAATCACAAGGTACAACACTTAATGATAGTCATAGGGAAACAGTCAATATAAATCTTAAGGATACCATCAACAAGGTTACAGTCATACAGTCATAAGTGGGAGGAGATGGATGAGAAGATTAATAGTAATAGCAATGCAGACTTAGTGAATACTTTGACAGTGTTGAGGGATTTATTTGTTTAGCAGAGTGATGGCGTTCGGGGGAAACTGTTCTTGTGTCCAGTTGTTCTGGTGTGCAGTGCTCTATAGCATCATTTTGAGGGTAGGAGTTGAAACAGTTTATGTCCAGGATGTGAGGGGTCTGTAAATATTTTCCCAGCCCTCTTTTTGACTCATGCAGTATACAGGTCCTCAGTGGAAGGCAGGTGGGTAGCAATGGTTTTTTCTGCAGTTCTAATTATCCGTTGAAGTCTGTGTCTGCCTTGTTGGGTTGCAGAACCGAACCAGACAGTTACAGAGGTGCACCAGGCAAATGATGTGGAAATCGTAGAGCTGGCTCAGCATGGCTTGAGCCCTTGCAGAGAAAGACTCAGTAGAAACGACTCAATCACTGATCTGCATTTGCCCCCTGAAAGATAACTTGAACAAACTCCTCATGTAGTGATTTGTGTCTGTGGATTTTTACTGATAACCGTCTCTTGCCCTAGAAAGCTCATAGATGTGGCGTACACACCCTTCCATGCTGTGTTGAAATGTGGCCACTTGTCTTCAGATGTGCAAGCTTTTCCCAGGCCGGAGCCATTCGTTATAGACGAAGAAATCGACCCAATCCCTAAAACTATTAACACAGGTAAACGTTTTCTCTTCTGCAATGAATTTAGCCCTTGCTCTCTTCTGGTCTACCTTTCTTCCTGTTCCTTAAAAGTCCATAACATCTAACCATCACGCCCAATAAAATAAGTGTGTAAAATGGGACCTGTTACATTAAAGAAGAAATCCGTTAAATTCATGTTTCTGATGCTGGCCAGTTAGAGGCATCCAGGATGCTGTTTTCTGTTGTTGACCCCTAAAAAGTGACATCCTGAGAGATGCCTCCAATCGTAGAAGAAGGTGAAGCTTCCTTGAGTTGAGCTAATTCTACTGCCCAGGACTCAGGGATATGTCTCTGCTGTTTTTTTGACCAAATACCAAAGGCTTGGATCTTGCTTTCTCTCAGGATGTTCATTGGATTACCCAGTATTACCTCAGCACCAGTTGGTATGTCAGGGTTCCAAGTAAGACTCCGAGGCAAGCAATTCCTCAAAGTTCCATTTTATTAGAGAGGTCATATTGGCACATCTGGGAAAACCCGAATCTGAAAGCTTCCAGGTTTTCCCCACCCAAAAGAAAGTCAGAACCCCTTCCCCTGCACCCACATGTCCATCACATGGCCCAATCAATCCACTGTCCCAACTGGGGAGGCCTCCCAGTCAAGTCACTCCAAGTGGAGGCTGAATGTCCTTGACTCTCAGAGAAAAGAACGTTGTTATGGATAAATAACTCTACCAACTCCATAAAACCCCCCGCCCACTTTTCCACAGCACTAAGTGTGGCAGCCCTGAAGATCCAAAAGGAAAGGCTGACATGGTCTTTCATCCAACGTTTAGGTCAATGGGGAAACCAGATTTGCTTAACAACAGTGTTACTAGTTTGACCACTGCAGTGATTCACTTAACAACTAAGCCAAGAAAGGTTGTAAAAGGGGGCAAAATTCACTTAACAAATATCTCATTGAACAACAGAACTTTTGGGCTCCGTTGTGGTCATACGTCAAGGAGCATCTGTAATCCAATTGCCTTTTGGAAAAGCGCCCTTGAAGCAACCATGACCTGGATGATTGAGAACCTCCGTAGACATTTTACCTGTGTGAAATGAAAACGAAGTCTTAACAGAATAACAAGAGTTGGAAAGGACCTTTTATTATTATTATTATTAATCATTATTTTTTTTATTAATCATATTTCTATGCTGCCCACTCTCCGAGGACTCTGGGCAGCTTACAACAATCGACAGTATACTAAATAGCATATTGCCCCCAACAATCTGGGTCCTCATTTTACCCACCTCGGAAGGATGGAAGGCTGAGTCAACCTTGAGCCAGTGAGATTTGATCCGCTGATCTGCTGAACTAGCAGTCAGATGAAGTAGCTGCAGTACAGCATTCTAACCACTGCGCCACTGCGCCACAGTCATCTAGCCCAAGCAAGAGACCCTACACCATTTCTGACAAATAGTAGTCCAGTCTCTTGAAAGCTTCCAGTGATGAAGGTCCCACAACTTCCGAAGGCAACTTCTGTTCCATTGGTTGATTCTTCTCACTGTCAGAAAATTCCTCCTTATTTCCAGGTTGAATCTCTCCTTGGTCAGTTTCCATCCATTGTTTCTGCCTGGTCTTCAGGTGCTTCGGAAAATAGCTTGACCCCCTCCTCTCTGGGGCAACCCCTCAAATATTGGAAGACTGCTCTCATGTCTCCCCTGGTCCTTCTCTTCACTAGACTAGCCCTGCCCAGTTCTCATACCTGAAAGTACCTTTTCTTTTGTAGATCTGGAAATCGTTGGCTTTATTGACATAGCAGATATCGCCAGCCCGCCAGTCCTATCCAGACACCTGGTGTTGCCTATCGCACTTAACAAAGGTGAGCGATCCCAGCTTCCCCATGCTGGCAATTCCCCAGTTGGCAAGGCCCCGCAGGACAGGGCAGATTCTGATGGCTTTCTGTTCTCTTCCTGCCCAGAAGGAGATGAGATGGGTCCAGGCATCGCCGAGGATGTTGAAGATGAGAATTCAGCCAACCAAATCGCAGGAAAGATCCCCAACTTCTGCGTGCTCCTCCATGGGAGTCTGAAAGTGGAAGGAATGGTGGCTGTTGTTCAGTTGGGGTACGCAGATTGGCCTGCGGGTGGGTGGTGACAACATGGATGTAGCCACCAGGAAAATACCATGTTTTTCGGAATATAAGATGCTCCGGAGTATAAGGCGCACATTAGTTTTTGGGGAGGAATACAAGGGGAAAAAATTCTGCCTCTGCCTATCAGCCTCCATCAGTATTCATCTGGCTAGCATCCTTGCAGCAAATAGCGTGGTTAGCTTCAGCATGTTATCGCAGCTTGATTCAGCCGATCCCCACCACCTGGAACCGGCCGAAAGCTCAATGCATAGAGGCCAAAAATGGCAATCGGTGGTGATGTGCTGTGGCGATCTCCGCAGTCTGCAATGGGTCTAAAATGGAACGTGTGCAGGGCAAAAACAGCCAAAGGGTAAGGCCCAGTGGGTTGGTGGGGCTTCAGCAACGTTCGGTGTATAAGACGCACAGACATTTCCACCCATTTTTAGGGGGAGAAAAAGTGTGTGTTATACTCTGAAAAGTAACGGTAGATGTTGTTGCTCAGAAGAAGACAGATATGTGTGTATGTCCTATGTTTTCCCAGTGTGCATGGGCGGAGGTGCAAATTTGATTTAGGCAAATACTTGTACCCTGGAATTGAGCATTTTAGGAAGTTTTGAGAGGTGAGAAGAGCATCAGGCCAATGTCTCTCAACCTTGTCAGGTTTAAGAAGGGTGGACTTCAACTCCCAGAATTCCCTAGCCAGCATGGGACTATTCAACAGGCCATTCTCAGATTTTCTTCCTGCTAACAAAGGGAACTCTTCTTAGTTGAAAGAGAACACTGTCAGGGTTCCAGGTAACACACCCCCAACTAAAGAAGTCTCCAAAGCTTGAGTTTCCTCAAAGTTCAATTTTATTGAAGATGTCATATTGGCACATCTGGGAAAACCCAAATCTGAAAGCTTCCAGGTTGTCCCCACCCAAAAGAAAGTGCAAGTCCCTGCCCAGCACCTACATGTCGATCACATGACCCAATCAGGCACCATCCAAAATTAAAGATGCCTCCCAGTCCTCTCATGGCTGCTGCAGGGCACCTTGGTCTTGATTCTCTGAGAAAAGAATGTTATTTTGACTACATATCACCCATACTCTATACCCATGATGGCGAACCTGTGGCACGGGTGCCACAGGTGGCACATGGAGCCATATCTGTGGGCACACAAGCATTGCCCTACCTCAGTCCAGCACGCATGTGCGCACTGGCCAGCTGATTTTCAGGCCTTCCGGACCCACCGGAAGTCAGGAAATGGGTCTCGGGGGGTGGGGGGCGTGTTTTCGCCCTCCCCAGGCTCCTAGAAAGCCTCTGAAGCCTGGGGAGGGCAAAAAAATGGGCTTACCGGGCCCACTGTGCCATCACATGCCAAGAGTGGGGGGGGTCACGTGTGCATGCGTGGGAGGACGGGGCGCATTGAATTATGGGTGTGGGCACACGTGTGATCCCCTTTTGCGGCCTTCTGACCAGCAAAGTCAATGGGGAAGCCAGATTCGCATAACGACTGGGTTACTAACTTAACGGCAGCGATTCTCTTAACGGCGACAAGAAAGGGCATAAAATGGGGCAAAGCTCCCTTAAGAACTTAGCGGCAAGAAGTTTTGGACTCGGTTGTGGTCGTATGTCAAAGATTATCTGTATGTACATGTTTTGTTTTGTTTTGTTTTTCTAAGCAACAGCAGCGGTTTTCATGGTGAATCTCTGGTTCTTCCTTTCAGACCCGAATGGTACGGGATGCTGTATTCTCAAGCCGACAGCAAGAAAAAGTCCAACCTAATGATGTCTCTCTTTGAGCCAGGACCGGAGCCACTTCCTTGGCTGGGCAAGATGGCCCAACTTGGTCCCATCTCAGGTACTGGCCATGCTGGTTGAAACGATGCCTCTCGTTCCTTCCCTGTTTGTAACTTTCATTCTGATACAGATTTCTTGATGTGCCTTAGAACAGGGGTCCCCAACCTTGGCAACTTTAAGACTTGTGGACTTCAACTCCCAGAGTTCCTCAGCCAGCAGGCTGAGGAACTCTGGGAGTTGAAGTCCACAAGTCTTAAAGTTGCCAAGGTTGGAGACCTCTGCCTTAGAAAATGGCAGTTCTTCTGTTAGGTATGCTTTGTCCTCTGGAAGACATGATTGTCTGTTGTGTGAACAGTGAAATGCCTCTCGTAGGGTCTCTGATTTGTGTTGGTGTCACCCATCCTTCTGAATCCGTTTCAGGATCCTCTCTTCAGGAACTGTTGCTGTGCTTTGGGATAGCAATATCACTTAGACTTATATACCGCTTCACAGTGCTTTACAGCCCTCTCTAAGCAGTTCACAGGGTCAGCCTATTGCCCCCAACAATCTGGGTCCTCATTTTACCAACCTGGGAAGGATGGAAGGCTGAGTCAACCTTGAGTTGGTCAGGATCAAACTGTGGCAGTGGGCAGAGCTAGCTTGCAATACTGCATTCTAGCCACTGGGAGGGAGAGAAAGGAAGGAAGGGAGGGCATTGGCAGTAGTACTTAGACTTACATACCGCTTCACAGTGCTTTACAGCCTTCTCTAAGCAGTTCACAGGGTCAGCCTATGACCCCCCAACAGTCTGGGTCCTCATTTTACCAACCTGGGAAGGATGGAAGGCTGAGCCAACCTTGAGCCAGTCAGGATCGAACTGCTGGCAGCCGGCAGAGTTAGCCTGCAAGGCTGCATTTTAACTACTGCGCACCATAGCAAGAGAAGAGAAAGGAATAGGCCCGCAGACCAGATGCACCACACGCAGGCCACACTTGCCCCAGCTCTGTGAAGGGAAAAAACCGTCACAATACATCACGTGACGACAATGTGACGTGGCGAGTTTGACACCTGTGGAATAGAATAACACAGCACTTTGACTTATATACTGCTTTATAGTGCTTTTACAGCCCTAAGAGGTTTAAAGAGTCAGCGTATTGCCTCCAACAATCTGGGTCCTCATTTTACCAACCTCGGAAGGAGGGAAGGCTGAGCCAACCTTCAGCCGTTAAGGATCGAACTGCTGGCAGCCGGCAGAGTTAGCCTGCAGTTCTGCCTTCTAACCACTGCGTCATCACAGCCCCTTCCTTTCTTCCTCCCTCTCTCCCTCCCTCCCAAACATCTCTCCATTTCCTTCCTTCCTTCCTTCCTTCCTTCCTTCCTTCCTTCCTTCCTTCCTTCCTTCCTTCCTTCCCATCCCTCCCAACCCCCTTCCCTGCCCTTTCCCTTCCTTCCTCTCTCCCTCCCTCTCTCCCTCCCTCCCTCCTTTCTCAATAGCACTTAGATTTATATACCACTTCACAGTGCTTTTACAGCCCTCTCTAAGCGGTTTACAGAGTCAGCATATTGCTGCCCGAACAATCTGGGTCCTCATTTTATCAACCTCGGAAGGATGGAAGGTGAGCCAAACTTCAGCCGGTAAGGATCGAACTGCTGGCATCTGGCAGTCAACAGATGTAGCCTGCAGTACTTCATTCCAACCACTGTGCCACCACAGCTCAGTGCTGAAAGGTTTCAGAATTCCTGTGATAAGTAAGAGCAAAACCTCATGCTAGCCTTTCATCTAACCCAGGGGTCTCCAAACTTGGTAACTTGTAAGACTTGTGGACTTCAACTCCCAGAATTCCCCAGCTTTCGAAAGTCTATAAAGCAAAGGGAAGCCGTAGTCATTGTAAGCCTGATCGCGATGTCCACTTCACGACTGCTTTGCTTAACAACTGAACTGCCAATCCCAATTGTGGTTCCTAAACAAGGACTATCTGTACACATTTTTTTTCCCCAGATGCGAAGGAGAACCCGTACGGGGAAGATGACAACAAGAGCCCTTTCCCTTTGCAGCCCAAGAACAAGCGAAGCTACGCTCAGAACGTCACAGTGTGGATTAAACCGAATGGCCTGCAGGTAAAGCCGGCAGGATCCAACTTTGCTCCCTGCGGGCAGAGAAAGCTCCTTTACTAAAAAGACTAATCAGAACGGCAACCTTTCCCGAGAAATGGCCTCACTTTCCCTTTCCTTCGGTGTACGAAAAGCATTGCGCAATTTAAGAGCGCTGTTGTGGCCTGTTGGCCGCCAATCCCTTCCACAGCCGAATCAGAGGAGGAGGCGTGGGAGTCAGAGTCAGCATCAGGGCAACCTGAGAGCTCCGAAGGGGAAGCGGGAATGGAGTTGTTAGAGAGAGAGAGAGAGAGAGAGAAAGAGGTGGAGCCTGGGCTGTCCATCAGCCCTCAGGTGGAGAGTCAACAGCCTCCAGCTCTGGAGGTGGCTGATGAGGAAGAGGAGGAACAGCTGGGTCTAGTGCCTGATGTGCGGATGTGCAGGAGGCAGAGGAGAGGAGAGCAGTGGAAATCTATGGGCCGGTCCTTGGGACGGAAGAGCTAGTGAAGCCCCATTCTAACTCTGGGGATAAAAGGCAGGGGCGGAGATGAATAGATGTAGCAGACAATTATTCATCTCCCTGCCAGACAGACTTGTTAGCCTATGGTGAGAGAGAAACTTTTTTGCTGGGCTACCGGCACTCCTAATTAAAGGAATCTTTGAGTTCACTTCAGAAGGTTTTTCGTGCTTGGGGAACTGGGTCAGAACAACTCTCTCTTCCTGTGGGCACTCAGCAGGATCGGCCTATTCAGCGGTCTACAGCAGGGGTCCCCACCACCGGGCCGTGAGCTATTCAAAACCAGGCCGCCCAAAGTGGCTGATGAGCATATGTGTGTGTGTGAATCCCCTCCCCCTTGTGCAAGCAATGGCCGAGCACATGCATGCTCACTCCATCTGGATGAGCGGCTGGGCGTTTGTGCCTGTCGCTTGCACAAATGGAGCTGCACACGCGTGGGCTCCATTGTGTTTGTAAGTTCAGGACTGCCCATAGTTTGCTTCAAATAACACGCCTTTTATTAAAAGTAAAACCCATTTGGTATATGTGTGTGCTTCGTCTTTAGTCCTCCATTGCACAAATTCATCCACCTCAAATTTTCAAATAAATCACTTCACTTGCAGATGATTATAATCCGGAATAGGAATAGGAATAGGATGGCATGGCATGGCATAGAATAAATATAGAGGATAGGATAGGATAGGATAGGATAGGATAGGATAGGATAGGATAGGATAGAATAGAATAGAATAGAATAGAATAGAATAGAATAGAATAGAATAGAATAGAATAGAGAATGGAATGGAATGGAATGGAATGGAATGGAATGGAATGGAATGGAATGGAATAGAATAGAATAGAATAGAATAGAATAGAATAGAATAGAATAGAATAGAATAGAATAGAATAGAATAGAATAGAATAGAATAGAATAGAGAATGGAACGGAACGGAACGGAACGGAACGGAACAGAATAGAATTCTTTATTGGCCAAGTGCAATTGGACACACAAGGAATTTGTCTTGGTGGATAGGCTCTCGGTGTACATAAAAGAAAAGATACATTCATCAAGAATCATAAGGTATAACGCTTAATGATAGTCATAGGGAAACAGTCAATATAAATCTTAAGGATACCAGCAACAAAGTTACAGCATGTTGGTTGCAGGGTTTTTATTCCCATTTGTCCAAGATCATTGGTCCCTTTGCTTGCCATGGGCGTGCAGGATGGAGCTTTGGACAAAGGCAGGTCCTGTTGGTGCTTCTGAACAGTGGTGCTTAGATGTTGAAAGCGGAGGCCATTAAACCAGAATTCATCCCTTGCTTTTCCAACGGAACAAAGCCAGGGAGAATGATTTCTTCAGCTTCCCTTGGTAGCCCTGCTTTGGCCAGGAGTAGGCCAAATATTACTTTTGTGTCTTCTCCACTTTCCCACAGACTGACGTACAGAAGATACTCAGGAATGCAAGAAAACTGCCCGAGAAAACACTGACCTTCTATAAGGTGAGCATTGGAAACAGAAGACCAATCAATGTTCAGCTATTATTCAACAGTCTCACGTTTTCAAATAGGGTGCAGGGAAACTGGAAAACACAGGGTGGCTTTGAAAGAGACCATGATGAAGCA
This sequence comes from Masticophis lateralis, assembly GCA_030761175.1. Taxonomy (NCBI): domain Eukaryota; kingdom Metazoa; phylum Chordata; class Lepidosauria; order Squamata; family Colubridae; genus Masticophis; species Masticophis lateralis. The sequence goes on along the minus strand of JAUDYJ010000012.1, from coordinate 20,695,025 downwards.
CAATAGCCTTAGGCAGTGTCCAGCATGGGCTCTGTGCCAGCCCTTTGTTGTTGTTGTTTTTAGTTGCGAAGTGGTGTCCGACCCATCACGACCCCATGGACCACATTCCTCCAGGCCTTCCTGTCCTCTACCATCCCCCGGAGCCCATTGAAGCTCACGCCGACTGCTTCAGTGACTCCTTCTCTGCCGTTCTTTTGCCCTCAATCATTCCCAGCATTAGGCTCTTCTCCAAGGAGTCCTTCCTTCTCATTAGGACAGAGCAATTTTTAAATTTATTTTATTTATTTATTATGACATTTACTTGCCACCCATCTCGTTTCAAAGCGACTTCGGACGGCTTACATTAAAAATCAGATATAAGCATCTCCAATAAAACCACAATCCAAACAGAATAAAATCTGTTTTATTTAGATTTCTCACCTCCTTTTTTCCAGAGTCCAATCATTTATGGGAGGGTGTGAGGGGATGGATCCAAGAAACTTTCCTTCTGAGCCAGAGCGATAATGCTGGAGAGGCAATGGCTCCATGGCTTAGGACCTGGTTATTTACAGGACTGCCTGCTACCACCAATAGCCTCCCACCAGCCGGTACGCTCTCATAGAGAGGGGCTCCTCTGGGTGCTGTCAGCCAAACAATGTTGACTGGTGGCCCCCAGGGGGAGAGCCTTCTCTGTGGGGGCACCTACTATCTGGAATGAGCTCCCCCCTGGAGATACGGAGGATCCCGGATCTGCGCACCTTCCGCCGCACTCTCAAGACTTTTTTATTCCATCAAGCTGGCCTGGCCTAAATCTTTCCCCTTTAAAATGTAAATTTTAATTTGTTTTTAAATTAGTGGGTGTTTTAAATTTGTTTTGGCCAAAGTGTTTAATTCGGTTTTATTCTGTTTTTAAATTTTTGTATTTATGTGTTTTATTCTGTGGCTGTTCACCGCCCTGAGTCCTTCGAGAGTAGGGCGGTATATAAATCCAATAAATGAAATGAAATGAAATGAAATGGCTGATTTCCCTGCCCTTTTTGGCTTTTCCAGGAACTAAACCGGTTGCGGAAGGCTGCCTTAGCCTTCGGATTTTTGGACCTGCTGAAAGGGGTGGCGGATATCCTGGAGAGAGAATGCACCCTCCTGCCCGACACGGCGCACCCCGATGCAGCCTTCCAGCTCACCCACGCAGCCCAGCAACTCAAAATGGCGAGCACCGGATCTTCCGAGTATGCTACTTACGACCACAACATCACACCGTTGCAAACGGACTTCTCTGGCAGTGGGACGGAGCGGATGTGACCCACTCTTGGGCGGAGACTCTATGGAGATTCCACATTCTATAACAGGGGTGTCATAACTCAGTTTCATTGAGGGCCGCATCAGGGCTGTGGTTGATCTCGGGGGGGGGGGCAGATGTCAGGGTGTGTAGCCGACTGGGTGGGCATGGCCAACCGGGTGGGCGTGGCCAGCTCGACGCCACTTCTCAAACAGCTGGCATGTTTCCTCTTTTTATTGGGTAGACCAGACCGAAGTGACGCGGGCTGGCCCCTTACATTTTCCAGGCCGGCCCCGTGGGCCAGATCCAACCGCATCGTCTTATGTTTGATACCCCTGTTCTATAAAATGTCAAGACTACTTTCCTCACCCAGATTGGACGTTTATTAAACCTACTCTATTTGTATTTCGCTTCTCCTTCCATCATAAAAATCCTGGGAAGGTCTTCCCATCTCTACACAACCAGCCCACGACAGATTAAAAACATGATGTCCTTCTCAAAGCTTTTTTTTTTTTTTGAGCATGGAAGGATGCCTAGAATGGAATCAAATTGGAGGAAACTGAAGCAATATCTTGCTTTTAAAATACTGTATTTTCCTGCGTATAAGACTACTTTCTAACACACAAAAATCTTCTCAAAAGTCGGGGGTCGTCTTATACGCCGGGTCTCATTCTCCTGTAACCAGGCAGACCAGCCCATAAGGCCCATAAGACCAGCCCTTAAATGGCTCTAAGGAGGGTCGTCTTATACGCCGGAAAATACGGTATATATACTTCCACTGAGTATCACGGTCCTGCCTGATGGGTTTTTGAGCAAACCAGAGCATTAGCTCACCTAGTTCATTTCAGCCCTTTGAAGATAGATCAGACTAGGAAACTGAAGTCATGACTGCTAATGCTATCTTTACTTGGTTTGGGTAACAGAATCTTGGAAGTGTCACTGCTGTGTGTGTGTGTGTATCTTTGTGAGAACTGAGGAGGGGATTATGTCCGAGACACTCTCAAATTATCCCAAAGGTGCTTTTTCCAAAAGGCAACAAAAGGACTTTGTTTTTCTTTTTTTCTTTGAAAAAAGCTGATGGATGCAGAATGGAAGGATTCCTGATTTTTTTTTGCAGTCATCTGGTGGTTTTCGCTTTCTGAGATGCGTTGAGGCTACTTGGGGGTTTATCCAGCTCTGCTAGAACCGAAGAAGCTTCTTAGGTGAAAAGTGAAATGTTTTGAAAGAAAAAAAATCAGCTGCTTTTTGGAAAAAGCACCTTTTAGGGTACCAGGACTCCAATTTCATTTATCTGATATTGCCTCGCTTCCTCCTGTTCAAGGTTATTTCTACTGCCTTTTAGTTCAACCTGTTACATTATATAGCATACCCCTTTTTTGAGGTTGAGTGTAAGATTATTTTTACACTGCATATATCCTGCTTTGAACCTATACCTGTGTGAATCCTTTTAAGTTATATGGACAACCAGTGACTTAAAGCTAATGCATAAGCTGTAGCCATCTAAAAAGCTCAAATTAGTTCCTTTCTGTCATGATAGAAGGTTTGAGACCCAGAGTCACACCTGGCTACCTACAAATGAAAACTCCCAGTAAGGAGAAATCTGGTCACGCTATCTCTTCGGATGGTCCATATATAGGTAATTCTTGACTTACAAGCCCAATTGGGACCAGGATTTCTGTTACCAAGCAAGGCGGTTAAGGGAGTCACTTCCAATTTTATGGTCTTTTTGCCATGGCTGCTAAGCAAATTGTCTCAGTTGTTAAGTGAATTGTGAGGTTGTTAAGCGAATCCAGCTTAACAGATGATTCTGCATCTGTGGTAAATACATGCCTGTTACCAAACTGCCAAGTTTTCATCAAGTGGCCATGGAATGCTGCGATGGTCATAAAAACCGGTTGCAAGTCACTTTTTTTAATGTCATTATTAATTTTGAGCAGTCACTAAATGAACAGTAGTAAGTTGAGTGGAACTACTGTGTTTCCCCAAAAATAAGATCCTGTCTTACATATATATATATAGGTCTTTGGTTATTCGTCGGCTTCGTGCTCCCAGGAGCAAAGTTCTCGGCACGAAGCCAAGAACACCAGCCTGAAGATGACGAATGAGACTTCGTCGAAATGTCGCCAAGACACTTCCAATTTTACGCGGGAAAAGACCCACATAACTAAAGACCTACATACAAACACCCGTGAAAACCTCAGAAAACAAATGAGCCAGTGAGGCAGATGTCAGGATGTGCGAAGCCTGGCTGCAACTGTCCGAAGGCAAGTAGCAGGGCAGCTCCACTTCACCCCCATCCCCACCTTAGCTTAATTTTTACCTGTGCAGCCTGAAGTGGGTGGGGTTTTAATTAGGGCTTATTATGGGGGTAGGACTTATATTGGGCGCACATGTAAAAATCAAGTTACGACTTCGTTTCAGGGTAGATCGTATTTTCAGAGAAACACGGTAGTTCCTCCTGTAACAATTACTGGGCTGGACACACCATCTCAACAGCCTTATTATCCTCTCTCCATGGTTTTTGGTGCACACAGCCGAGATGGTTATCCAAGTCGGGAATCCTGGATTAATAGTCCTGGGGTTTGCTGGTTAAGCTAAACTGAAAAGCTGCTGGATGACTGCCTCCACCAGCCTGGAATGGCTCTTTGGTCTTAAAAGATTCGCCACGTCTCCAAATGCAGCAGTTGCACAGATGTTTAAGCACATCTGTAGCCAGACGAAGGAATGAAACCTTTCCCGCACGAGCAATATACCGTATTTTTCGGAGTATAAGATGCACCTTTTTCCCGTCTAAGAGGATGAAAATTTGGGTGCGTCTTATACACTGAATGTAGCCCTGCCCAGCCTCTGAAATGGAGTTTCAGAGGCTGAAAAAGAAACAAGGCACAGAGCTCACAACCAAGGAACCTGCTGGTAAAGTTCACCTCTGGGAACATCTGATTGGGGGTATTCTGGGAGGCCGATCCACCCCAATCAACTTTTTTATTTTCCTTCCCAAAAACAAAGGTGCGTCTTATACTCTTACAGTCCAAAAAATAGGGTAATAATAGAATATCGATCTGCACTGCTACCTAGTGCAAAGCCAGAGATGCAGAAACAAGACAGATGTTTTTAGAAGGATTTATTATTAGAAATATGCCTTTGATTTGCCTTGTCCATAACAAAGTGCCTGCACTGTAAACTGTTAAACTACCCTTCCAACTCTGAATACATTAATAGCCCTCTTTGTGGGGTACTACCGGGGAGGGGGGAACCCTGCTGAAGATTTAAGGGGTGAAAAATGTTAAATGCCACCACCAAATGCTCTCGTTGCTCAGAAGGAAAATTAGCATCAAGACAGCAGCCGGGGACTTGGGGGGGGGGGTTCCAAAACCCATTTGCCCAATTGGAGAAACGAAAAAAACTCCACACAGCCTCGAGAATGCAAAGCTTGCCTTCCGATTGCCATGAATGACTCACACCCAAACAGATGCAGTTTCTCCATCTTTCCTTCCCTTAATGTCCGAATGGCACCTTTCCTCGAATCTAGCACTGTAGATTCAGCTTGTGGGAAAGTTAACACGGTCGGTGTTCTTAAACCAGAAACCAGTATTTTCAAGCCTACGAGGATTTGAACCAGCTCTGTTCTTTACTAACAAGAAGTCTCTGCTCCCTGGGGTTTTCCTGCAGAGTTTTCTTGCTTTTATTTTAAATCTGATTTGAGATTTTATTTCTTGTATGTCAGGAAGTTTACAGACGATAAAGAATCCAATACAAGAATGCCACTAGGAAGAAGTAGGCAATGAATTTGCCCTCTCCAGATTTAGTCATTTTCCCCATCGGGGTGAGGAAAAAAGTAAAATTGATCCTAACAAACCACTCGCTCATTTAAAGCCCCAGGAAAGTTACTCATGGCTCAGTCTTAACTATGTTTCTAGGTTGTTTAGATCCTTGTCAGGTTGGTGTTTGGGAAACCCTTTTCTCAATCTCTCAGGCGGCAGAGTTTTTATGCTTTTCCCCCTCTTTTCACTCAAGGCTCCAGGTCTATTTCATAGGACAGAGGTTTTTAGCATGGATCCCCTGTTTAGCTTCCCCAAGAAGGGAGTGAAGTGCAAAAGAAAACGTTAGCTGGACGGCTCTACTTTCTGGTGTCAGGCAAGGAAGACGTGTGTCATCACGACTACAAAATCGGTTTTCGGATTAACGGGGCAAGGAAAAGGGTTTGGAAGAGCCCGAAGCCCACCCACCCCCTGCACCCATCTTCGAGAAAGATTAGAAAAAAAAAAAGAGACTCCAGTTAGTGCATTTTCCTCTTTTTGGGTCCAAGGCGCCGCTGCCGTTGCTTGTAGAGGTGACGGAAAAGGATAAACGGTGCTGAAAGGAAAAAAAAATGGAGGAAGGATGAGTTTTCGTTCTTGAGATCAGAAAGCCTAAGAGAAATCAAGGAGCCATCCAGGCAGGGCTTCTCAACGTTGGGGACTTTAAGATGGGTGGACTTCAACTCCTAGAATTCCGCAGCCAGCATGGCTGACTGAAGAATTCTGGGAGTTGAAGTCCACTCATCTTAAAAGTCCCCAAGGTTGAGAAATAGTGATCCGTGAGGATAATAGACTTTTGTAAAGCTTGCTAAAAGGTAAAGGTTATGGTTCCCCTCGCACATATGTGCTAGTAGTCGTTCCCGACTCTAGGGGGCGGTGCTCATCTCCGTTTCAAAGCCGAAGAGCCAGCACTGTCTGATGACGATTCCGTGGTCATGTGGCCGGCATGGCTAGCCATGTAACTAAAGCTTGCTACAGAAGAGAAATTCATCTTGTTCACATCTTTTAACAACTAGTGGAAGGAGCCGATTTCCTTCCATGCTGCATCATGGCCTGTCAACTGATTTTCTATCTCCCATACTTTTATGCATGGGCGGTGGTTGCTCGGCATCTTGGTTGTCTTCCTGACCAACAGAGGTCAGGTAAAGGAGGGTGGGAATTGTGTAGATCTCACCAGCAAAACAAAACAAACAAAGAAAACTCTGGATACGAGGACTCCCCTGACCAGCCTGGCTTCTGTCCCAGCACATAAGAGGGGCAACAGTGGCCAGAACATCTCTCCAATGACTCCTCTCATGTGAACCCACCAGTTGTCAATTTAGGCAACGGCGATAAGGTCGAGTTCAAGATTTGCATCTAAAGATTTTATGATGCAGATGATCCTTATCAAAGATCTTCAGATCTTTGTTGGTTAGACCAGGGGTCTCCAATCTTGGCAACTTGAAGACTTGTGGTCTTCAGCTCCCAGAATTCCTCAACCAGCTTTGCTTGTGGTCTTCAACTCCCAGAATTAATGTTTGAAGTTCAAGATATACTACCAATATACCTTGTGTATGTGGTATATAAGCTTTTTCTGGGGGGTGGGGAAAGTGGGGGGGTGGGGGGAAACAGGACGGACGCCTCCTGCAACACCTGCCGGTCAAAACAGGGCACGTGGAGGGCCTGTGAGGCCCCTGCATGGCCAGTTTTCGGCCTCCATGGCTTCCTGCTGTCAACTCGTAAAGCATTCCTGGTCTGTTCTCAAATTGCCATAGGCCAGGGAGGATGGGAAACTGGAGAAACGGCACAGCAGCCAAAGACAGATGCACATTCCATGCTTATCTCTCTCAAGACTGTATCCCAGGGTTACCTACAGCAGCCAGATGGGAGTGACTTCTACAACCCACGAAACTGCTCCCTTGGTGAATGTGCTTGATGACACATCCTGGAGGGAGGGGGGAAACAGCGACATAATTGGGGCGTAAATTACGTAGGGTCAGAGTTGGCTTCACTTGGGAACTGGTGACATGAAGCTCCTATTAATTAACTGGATTTCTTTTGAAGCTTGGCTCGAGGCTCATGATTTAATTAGGGCATCTGTCGGAACTCTAACACCTGCAGCACTCTGCCAGCCAAAAATAGGGAGGCTGAGGAGACAGAACCCACCTGCAGCCCATTTTGACTGGCAGAGGCACTTGCGGACTGGTCCTTTGATATTTCCAGGCTGGGCCCATGGGCCAGATTTAAGCACCGGATCTGGCCCATGGGCCTTGAGTTTGACACCTCTGGTATAAATGATATCCTTGCCAATTGAAAACTCACCTAAGAACAAGAAGATGAGATGGAGCTGCAGAAAGACAGAAAACGGGACGGTGATGGTCAACGGATAATTGAGGGTTAAGCTGAATTTTCCAGTGCTGTTGAAGATAGGAATGGCCTGGATCACGGCTACAGCTAAAAGCAGAAAGGAAAGGTTAAAAGGCCTTTTGGGGAAGAGCAGCGTACAATGGTAGAAACTGAGCTAAGCTTCGGAGGCTGGACAAAATTAGATTAGAGTAACAGAGTTGTAAGGGACCTTGGGGCAGAGGTGGGTTTCAGCAGGTTCTGACCAATTCTGGAGAACCGGTAGTGGAAATTTTGAGTAATTCGGAGAACCGGTAGTAAAAATGCTGACTGGCCCCGCCCCCATCTAGTCTCTGCCTCCCGAGTCCCAGCTGATCGGGAGGAAATGGGGATTTTCCAGTAACCTTCCCCTGGAGTCGGGTGGGAATGGAGATTTTACAGTATCCTTTCCTGCCACGCCCACCAAGCCACGCCCACAGAACCAGTAGTAAAAAATTTTGAAACCCACCACTGCCTTGGAGGTCATCTAGTCCAATCCCCTGCCCAAGTAGGAGACCCTACACCATTTCTGACCGATGGCAGTCCAGTCTCTTCTTGAAAGCCTCCAGGGATGAAGCTCTCATAACTTCCGAAGGCAACTTCTCTTCTATGGGTTGATTGTTCTCACTGTCAGAAAATTTCTCCTTATTTCCAGGTAGAATCTCTCCTTGATCAGTTTCTATCCATTATGCCTTCTCTGGCCTTCAGGTGTCTTGGAAAGACAAGGTGGAGTAGATGCTGTCCAGTCAACATGCCCTCAAGAGAAAGCTGCCTAAGATAAGACCAACTGAAATGCAACCTTCCAGTTTTGGCTAACTGTCCATCCAGGGATTTTTGAGTGGTCTCCCCTCCGAGGGCCCATCATCCCAGCCTTCTCCAGCGTCAGAGCCCAGACAAGGCAGACCAGGTGCTTCCAAGCCAACACATCCTCAAGACTGTGGGATTTCTGAGTGGTCTCCCATTCATCAGCCCAGCCGTTTTGAGCTTCGGAGGCTGGCCAAGGCAGGACAGGAGCTGCCAAGCCAACCTCTCCACAAGCTACAATTCGTCCTTAACTTATGACCACAATTGGGACCAGAGTTTCCACTGCTAATCAAGTTGGCTGTTAAATGAACCATGACTCATTTTACGACCTTCCTTGCCAAAGATAAATGAATCATTGTTGTTAAGTGAACCGCAGTAGTTGTTAAACAAATCTGATTTCCCCCTTTGACTTGGCTTGTTGGAAGCCAGTTGGGAAGGTCACAAACAGTGATCAACTAACACTCGGGATCAGTGGTGGGTTTCAAATGTTTTTACTACCGGTTCTGTGGATGTGGCTTGGTGGGCATGGCAGGGGAAGGTTACTGCAAAATCCCCATTCCCTCCCCACTCCAGGGGAAGGATATTGTAAAATCTCAATTTTCTCCCGATCAGCTGGGACTTAGGAGGCAGAGAATAGATGGGGGCAGGGCCAGTCAGAATTCTTACTACCGGTTCTCCGAACTACTCAAAATTTCCACTACCGGTTCTCCAGAACTGATCAGAACCTGCTGAAACCCACCTCTGCCCGGGATGCTCAAATCATCCTAAATACCTGGATAGCTCAACAGACTAAAAGCCTGTTATTAATATCCAGCTGTCTGCAATTATTGCAAGTTCGAATCTCACCAGGCTCGAAGTTGACTCAGCCTTCCATCCTTTCTAAGGTAGGTAAATTGAGGACCCAGTTTGTGGGGGCAATAAGCTGACTTTGTATAAAAATATACAGAAGTATGAAGGTGATTGCTTAACGCATTGTAAGCCGCCCTGAGTCTCCGGAGAAGGGCGGCATATAAATCTAATTAAAAAATTTTTTAATTTTTTTTTTAAAAATACATGCGAGATGCCGGGTGCCAGAATTCTCATCATGAGACCCTGGGGATGTTGCAGTGGTCATAAGTGCGAGGAACAGTTTCAAGTCCCTTTTTCCAGTGCCGTTATAACTTTGAGCGGCTGCTTAACGAATGGTTGCAAGTTAAGGACTATCTGTGCTTGTATTTTGGGAGAGAAAGAGGAACAATACAGGTAGTCCTCGACTGACGACCACAATTGAGCCCAACATTTCTGTTGCTAAGCGAAACGTTTAAATGAGTTTCACCCCATTTTACAACCTTTCTTGCCACAGTTCTTAAGTGAATCACTGCGGTTGATAAGTTAGTAAACCGGTCGTTAATTGAATCTGGTTTCCCCATTGACTTTGCTCATCAGAAGGTTGCAAAAGGGGATCACATGACCCTGGGACACTGCAACCGTCATAAATATGAGGCAGTTGCCAAGCTTGTCTGAATTTTGATCACGTGATCATGGGGGTGCTGCAAAGGTCGTAACTGTGAAAAATGGTCCTTAGTCACTTTTTTCGGTGCCGTTGTAACTTCGAACGGTCACTAAATGAACTGTTGTAAGTCGAGGACTACCTACGCAACTTTCCCCAGCCTACGTGAAACCCCAGTCAATGGGCAAGAGCATGGAAGCAAGAACCACCCTGAATTCATTGAAATATTTTTAATGTTAGTCTGAGGTAAATGCAAAATCTCTGACTGTGACAGTTGTCAAGGGCCGTTGTAACTTTGAACGGTCACTAAATGAGCCGTTGTAAGTCAAGGACTACCTGTATTCCAAGTATATCCACCAGGGGTAGGCTTCAAAAATTTTAGCAAGGGGTTCTCTGCCCGGCTGCTGGGTGGGCGTGGCCATGGTGGGCGTGGCCATGTTGGGCGTGGCCTAGTCGGCCTCCTGCACCAGGGTGGAGGTGGTTGGGCGGCGTTTTTGCCCTCCCCAGGCTCAGGAGGCTTTTCTCGAGCCTCTGGGAGGGCGAAAACGGCCTTCCCAAGCTCTCAAGGTTTTTCGTTCTCCCTGAGCCTCGGCGCGCCCCCTGCATTTACCTGCATCCAAAATGGGCAACGTGGGGATTTCTGGGAGGGGCGGGGCCAGGAGTGGGATTTGGGGCCCAGAATCTTAGCTAGAGGTTCTCCCGAATCCCTGCAAACTCCCAGCAGCCCCACCCTTGTTATCCACTCATATTTTTCCCACATACCTTCTGCCAACATTCCCAGTGGATAGAGAGGCATCCATATGCTGTATCGAAGCCAAGTAAGAATTTTCCATTCTATATCAATGCTGGAAAGCAAATAGAAGGGATACCTAGAAGGAAACAAACCAACATCAGTCATCTCTTATCGCTCACCTGGTTGGTGCAAGGCTGCAGAAGGAAATGGGAGTGGATTAGCAACAACCACACCCTACATCTCATTGCCCAGCACACTGAAAGTGTTAGATGTTCCTTAGTAAACCTCATGGGAATTTTATACAGGCCTTAAAAATCAAGATTAAAAAGTTCACCTGAGCAAATTAAGGTAAGACAAGCCAGAGATAGCTAAATTGACTGCTCTAAATTGAAGAAAAAAACCGCAATTCCTGTATTTTTCGGAGTATATTTTTCCCCACAAAAAGAGGGTGAAAATCTGGGTGCGTTTTATACTCTGAATGTAGCCCCACCCAGCCTCCCAAACATTTCAGAGGCTGAAAAAAAGCCTCTGAAAGAAGCTTCAGGAAAAAAGCCTCCAAACAGAGCTTCAGAAAAAAAAGTCTGTGAAAGGAAGCTTCAGAAAAATAGCCTCCGAAACAGCTTCAGAAAAAAAAGCCTTTTTTTCCTGAAGCTCTGTTTCGGAGGCTTTCAGAGGCAGGAAAAAAAAAAGCAAGGCATAGAGCTCACAACCTGTTGCTAAAATTCACCTCTGGGAACAGCTGATTGGGGGTATTCCAGGAGACTGATCCACCTGCCAATCAGCTTTTTTCTTATTTTCTTTCCCAAAAACTAAGGTGTGTCTTATACTCTTATACGGTACTTTTGTTTCTACTTGGAAACTGCTTCTGGACTTTGTATTTGAGGTGGAAAAATGAAACTTTTGATTTTGGGCTTTACTGATTACAGAAGTTACAGAAGAATGGAAGGGACCCTGTAGGTCATCTAGTCCAACCCTTCCACCCTACACCCTTTCTGACAGATGGCAGTCCAGTCTCTTCTTGAAAGCCTCCAGTGATGAAGCTCCCACAACTTCTGAAGGCAACTTCTGTTCCATTGATTGATTGTTCTCCCTTAAATAGGTTTGTTGTTATAGAATTGGCTAGTTTATACTATTATGTAAAAGTGAAAAGATGAGTTTAGATGCAGGGGTGAAATGTAAAATTTGTTACTACTGGTTCTGTGGGTGTGGTTTGGGGGAGGGTAATGTGACTGGGTGGGTGTGGCCAACTTATTTTTTATTTTAACTTTTCAAAGCATTTTTTCTGCAAATGCAAAAAAATGCTTTGAAAAGCCTTTGCCAATCAGGAACACAGCTGGGATTGTCAGAGCCTTTTCAAAACATTTTTTTAACCACCGCTTCCCCGGGAAGAGGTTGCAGAAAACAATGCTTTGAAAAGCCTCTGACGATCCCAGCTGAGCCGCGCGATCATCAGAGGCTCTTTTTTTTAACCTTTAAAAGCATTCTTTCGGCAGAAGCAGTTGTAGAAAAAATGCTTTTAAAAGTAAAAAAAAAAAAGTCTCTGATGATCATGTGGCTCAGCTGGGCATGGTGGGGGGGAGGAGGGGCACAGGGATCTTTGCTACTGGTTCTCCGAACCACCCACCACCATCGCTACCAGATCAGGCAATCCGGTCCGAACCGGGAGCATTTTACCCTTGGTTTGATGTTATTATCTTATTTTACTACATCAAAGGGAGGCAGATATCAACACCTTCTCTTTCTTTTATACTCTTCCTCTCTTCATTCCCTATTTTCCTACTATTTTATTCATTTATTTATTTATTTTATTTGGTCAAATTTATATGCCGCCCTTCTCCCGAAGGACTTGGGGTGGCTCACAAAGGGTTAAAACCGTAAAACAGTAAAAATAAATTAATTTAGATTAATTAAAAAATACAACAGTGAAAACCCATATTAAAACCAAACTAAAAATCAAGTGATTTGTTTAAAAAGCCACGTCTTTAGGTGAAAAGAAAAGAACTATTTTCTTTTGCATTTTATATTATAACCTAATAAAAAGGGAATGGGGGAAGATAGCATGAGCCAAGAAGTAGAAGCAATGCTACCTGTTCAACAGAAAAAGGGCAATATTCTAAAAATATAGTTTTATTCTCCTGATCACAGAGGTTGAAAAACAGAGGTTTCCTTCGAGATGTTGGGGATTAAACTACCGACCTCTAGAAGGTATAATTTGTAGCTCAGGGTTGGACAAGAAAACAACCAAGCTCAGAGACACCAAGGACAACACAGTCCTCTTCCTCCTCCTTTCCTCCCTCCTTCCCTCTCAGCTGCTGATGTTACCTAGTTGGGTAATGAAACACCTGCAAGAAATCCGGGCACAAAGAATTCCATGCTACCCACCTCTGTTTGCAACCAGTAAGAAGTGAAGCAATTGCAAGTGAGAGGTGCAAATGGAAATAAAATGGTTAAGCTAAAGTTTCACAGAAAAGTTGTGGGCTGGGGGCGGAGGGACCCCAAGGTGATAATGGAGAGATGGCAACAGGCAAGAATCTTGCAAAGGATTTCGGGTACAACGGCCCTCTTTCCACCCCAGATACCTGATGATCTCCACCATGCTCCAGATGTAGAAGATGAAGAAGACGACTGCTTTGCTCTGCATTTCTTCCACGCTTCCTAGAACTACAAACAATATAAAATTCCTCCCAAAGATCTGGAAAGGGGCCAAAAGAGAGATGCAGAGAGGTCAGTAATGGGAGGAAGGTTTAGCCCTTCCGAGATCAGATGCTTCAAATGTACACTGCGAACAAGGAACAAATCCCAGTGAGATTCAGCCAAGCTTTTCGCAGGCTCTGTCTTCAGAAGTTAGAATTCCCATGTCTTAGAATTCCCACCTATTTTAGGGATTGGGGAAGCAGGTATGTTCCTTTTCCTACCATGCAGAAGAGCTGTTGTGGGAATGACGGGGAAGAAGACCTGCATTGCTAACTCATTCAGCTTCTGTCCCAGAAAACTAGACAGTGTAGGACTGGGATGGCGAACCTACGGCACGCGTGCCACAGATGGCACGTGGAACCATATTGATGGGCCCCCAAGCTGAGCTCCGGTGTGCATGCCTGCGCCAGCCACTGATTTTCAGGCCTTCTGGGCCCACCAGAAGTTGGGAAACATGCTGTTTCTGGCCTCTGGAGGGTCTCTGGCCCGAGGGGTGGGGTGAGGAAGGCCCGTTTTTCGCTCTCCCCAGGCTCCACAAGCTTTCTAGGAGTCTGGAGAGGGTGAAAATGGCTTTCCCCATCCCTGCCCTGGAGGCCCTCCAGAGGCCAGAAACGGCCTGTTTCCTGACTTCTGGTGGGAAGAAGGCCTGTTTTTCGCTCTTCCCAGGCTCCAGAGCCTTTCTAGGAGCCTGGGGAGGGCGAAAATTGCCTTCCCCACCCCTCCGGAGGACGGAAATAGCTTGTTTCCTGACTTCTGGTTCCATCAGAAATCCGGTGGCCCACCATGCCACCACGTGCCAAAAGCGGGGGGAGTGCGGGGGGATCGCACGCACATGCGCAGGGGGCCGGGCACACAGAATTATGGGTGTGGGCACACATGCGCGTGACCCTCCCTGCTCCCCCCACTTTTGGCACTCAATGGCAAAAAGGTTAGCCATCACTGGTATAGGATATAGACATAGACAAAACTAGCAGAATGGCAAAAGTGGTGTCAGGATATATGGAATAACGGTTAGAAGGGACCTTGGAGGTAGAGATACAGATTCAGACTAACAGAGTTGGAAGGGACCTTGTAGGTCATCTAGTCCAACTCCCTGCCCAAGCAGGAGACCCTACACCATTTCTGACAGGTGGCAGTCCAGTCTCTTCTTTAAGGCTTCCAGGGATGAAGCTCCCACGACTTCTGAAGGCAACTTCTGTTCCATTGGTTGATTGTTCTCACTGTCAGAAAATTTCTCCTTATTTCCACGTTGAACCTCTCTTTGTTCAGTTTCCATCCATTATTCCTTGTCTGGCCTTCAGGAAAATAGCTTGACCCCCTCCTCTCTGTGACACCCCACCCCTCAAATACTGCTTTAAAGACTGCTTTAAAAGAAAAAAAAGCCTCTGACGATTAGGCAACTCAGCTAGGATCGTCAGAGCCTTTTAAAAACATTTTTTCTACAACCTCTTCTGCTGAAGAGGTTGTAGAAAAACCTCTTCAACAGAAGAGGTTGTAGAAAAAAATGCTTTTAAAAGGCTCTGAGGAGGCTTTTTTTTTATTTTTAAAAGCATTTTTTTGGCTGATGAAAAAATGCTTTTTAAAGTAAAAAAAAGGCTCTGATGATCGTGTGGCTCAGCTGGGCATTGAGGGGGAAGGCAGGGATTTTTGCTACCGGTTCTCTGAACCACCCGCCGTCATCACTACCGGATCGGGGGATCAGGTCCGAACTGGGAGCATTTCACTTCTGGTTCAGATTCTTGTAGAGAGCACAAGTTTGCAATAAACCTTTCCTTTGAACTGCCTGAGCTTCCTAATTTTCCCATGTTTGACAGGAATACTGGAAGTCCACCCACCCACCTTAAGGCGGAACTACAATTCACCATCTCCTGGCGATTGGCCCAAAGTCACCCAACAGCTTTCCTCCCTAAGGCGGGATTAGAACTCACAGCTTTCAGGTTTCCAGTCTGATATTTTAAACTCCAATTTCCTCTAATGAAGCATCACAGGCAGGAAGCTTTTGGAGAGCTGTCAGCCTATATATCAAAACTTTGCACATCATTAGATGCCCAAGACTCACTCAAGAGAATTACTAACAAGCAGAATGATGTAATATACAATCCTTTGTCATTTCTACTCTTAAAACAGAAAGTATTAAAGAGATATCTTGGTTGATCTCTCGCACTGACAAAGTAAACCTTCAACCTTCAGTCCCATAAAAATGAGTTTTTAATGCTTTCCAAAGTGGTTTGCAAAGGGATTACCTGGATACAAACAGGAGCTAAAGGAGCTTTGACGAGGCCTATCAAGGCATTGACAATCTCCATCAAGGCAAACATCTGGCAGAAGTACATCATGTCCCCACTCATGTGGAAAGTATCTGAGAAAGAGTCTTCAAGAACATAAGATAACTACCTGTAATTGGACTGTGAAGGAAGGAAGATCTACTAAATGCAAAGCGAATCAGGAATACATTTCAGAGCGATTTTAGGCATCTTGCAAAAGATAAAACGGCTGCAACAATTTCCATGGGCTGTGAAACAACCTTAAGAGGTTGCAGAAAACAATGCTTTGAAAAGCCTCTGCTGATCAGGCAACTCAGTTGAGATCCTCAGAGGCTTTTCAAAGCATTTTTTTTACCACCTCTTTGGCCGATGAGGTTGCAGAAAACAATGCTTTGAAAAGCCTCTGATGATCTCAGCTGAGCCGCGGGATCATCACAGGCTTTTTTTAAAATTTTTAAAAGCATTTTTTCGGCCAAAGATGTTGTAGAAAAAATGCTTTTAAAAGTAAAAAAAAAAAAAAGCCTCTGATGAGGTGGGTGGGGTAAGCGAGCGGCGACCGGACCAAGGACCGGTTTGGGGGCATGGCCAGCCAATGTTATTACCAGTTCTCCGAACTACTACAAATTTTTACTACCGGTTCTTGTGAACCGGTGCAAACCGGGTGTCAAGTTTCGATGTCGTCTCAAATAAATTGCATTTCAACAAAAAGTCTTTGATAAAATCTCTCATTTATTAAACAACCGATACCCAACTCCATCGCAGCCAACACTGGCTTCCTGACCCAAAACCCTCCCTTTCCTTTTCCCACTCCTCTGCACTCATTGGCCATCTTCCAAGTCACTCTACCCCTAATCTACTGCTCCAGCTCAAAGGAATTTCCCCCTCCTATCCCATCTCCTAGGGGATATCATCTCCAGGGAAAATAAGTAGGTGAAAAGTCAAACGTCCCTTTCCAGATGCCTCTTCTCCTCCTTCTATGTCAGCACTAGAGTAAATGCAGCTTGAAGTGCTGACATCGGGAACAACCCACCACTGAAACCCACTCTGGTTTCTTGGGCATGTAGACAAGGAGGAGAAGCATAAACTGCGCCACTTGCCTTTCCCCAGGATGAACAGCCGGACGGTCATGTTCACAAAGATCCAGGAAAATCCCAGGAACTGCACAAGGTTGTACATGAACAAATAGCCCTTCTTCAAATGTCGGAAAGCTGCAAGGGGTTACAGAACCAAGTTAGCAAAGGATGAAGGGCAGACATCTTTGGACGGGCAACTGCGAAAGTGGAGCCACTTACGATCTTTGGGGATTCTGTTCTTGATACTGATTTTGTTTATCCGTTCTTCTTCCTAGACGTTAGAAAGAGAGAGAGAGAAAGAGAGAGAGAGAGAGAGACAGCATGAAAACTGGTACGTGAAATGGGAATCCTGAAGGGATCCGGTCTTGTGGTTGATACATTATTTGTAAATAACCGGCTGCTCTTTGGTATGCCAAATGGACTGGCAGACAAACAACTCAGAAAGCCTTACGGCAGGAAAAATGCAAGGCAGGCAGATGAAAAATGATTTCATCTGCCTGCCTTACCAAATCCAGCAGAGGGCATGATCCATCCTCTAGGTCAGAGATCTCCAACCTTGGCAACTTTAAACTTGTGGACTTCAACTCCCAGAACACCCCATTTAGAAAGGCTCTGGAGCCAGAGGAGAGCGAAAAACAGGCCTCTTGGTCCCACCAGAAGTCAGTAAACAGGCCGTTTTTGGCCTCTGGAGGGCCTCAGGGGCGGGGGTGGGGAAAGCCATTTTCACCCTCCCCAGGCTCCTAGAAAGCCTCTGGAGCCTGGGGAGAGCGAAAAACGGGCCTTCCTCACCCCACCCCACCTGGCCCGGAGACCCTTCAGAGGCCAGAAACAGCGTGTTTCCTGACTTCTGGTGGGCCCAGAAGGCCTGAAAATCAGCTGGCTGGCGCATGCATGCGCACTGGAGCTCAGCTCACGTGCCCACCAATATGGCTCCGTGTGCCACCTGTGGCACGCGTGCTATAGGTTTGCCATCACAGCACTAGGCCATGGATGTGGTGGGCGAGTGAGCACGCGTGCGCAGCTCTATTTGTGCAACTGGTGAGTGCAAATGGAGCTGTGTGTACTCGCCCGCCCTTCATGTGGAAGTATCCTCTGCCCCCTCCCCCCCCGACTCTTCCCACTGGTCCATAAAGTTGTAAAGTTGGCGACCATCGATCTAAGGCACATGGAAGGATCCTTCTTGCAAACATACAGAAAGCCCTCGACTTACAATTGTTTGTTTAGTGACCACTCAAGGTTATATCAGCATTAAGAAAAAGGAACTTATGACCATTTTCATGCTTACGGCCCTTGCAGCCTCTCCATGGTCATGTGATCAACATTCGGACACCTATTTATGACCGTGTCCTGTGATCATGCAATCACCTTTTGTGACTGTCTGTTGTGGCCCGCCAGCGACCTGTGCAGATCATGGCTGATCCCGACGACAAGGAGGCTGGTGTGGGGTCGCGCAGCAGCCCGCGCAGCTGGCGCTCACGTCAGACAGCGAGGAGGCTGAAGAGGATGTGGTGCCAGAGGCAGAGACTCAACCTGGGCTTTCAGAACCTCCAGAGGCTCCTTCAAGTGGAGAGAGTGAAGTGGAGGAGCCTCTCCTCAATGCTCGAGCACGCAGGGCTGCCAAAAGGCAGGAGTGGCTACTCAGGAGGAGGAGGTCTCCCTGAGAGGATAATTGGCCACTCCCTTAGCCTATCTAAGTCACACACAGTTAGTAATTTCTTGCTGGAAACAACGTGTAATTATTACAGAGCATTTTTGAAGAGTGAGTGTCTTATCGTATCTTGTTTTCTGGGCTGGTTGCCAACCTTTGCCGGACTTTGTTTATTCTTGGTACATTATAACTTTGATAAGAACCGCTGGTGTATGCCACAATCCGGAGCTGGGGCAGAACACCGTCTGGAGAAGCCAAATTCACTTAACAACCGTGTTACTAATTTAAGAACTGCAGTGATTCCCATAACAGGTGTGGCAAGAAAGGTCATAAAATGAGGCAAAACTCAGTTAAATGTTTCACTTAGCCACATAAATTTTGGGCTCAATTGTGGTTGTACGTCAAGGATTCTGAATGTCTGTATTCTGTTATTCTGAGATGTTTTCACAAACTGGAAAGAAAAACCTACAGCCATTTTCCCAACTGTAAGGCCGTATTTAAGCAACAGAAGTCCTTCGTGCCTTAAGTAGTTAACAGCTCAAATCCACATATTTTTGTTTAGGGACAGGCTGTGAGAGTGTTAACAAGTGTGGGAAGAAAGGCCATAAAATGAGGCAAAACTCAGTTAAATGTTTCACTTAGCAATAGAAATCTGGGGCTCAGTTGTGGTCGTAGGTCAAGGACTATCTGTACTTCTGTACCTTTGAGACAGGAAAAAAAAACACTTTTGCTCAATTTAAACGGAAAGCTGGCAAATGGCCCAGGGCTGCTGAGAGGCCCGTTTTCTCCTCCAAATGCCAAGGATTGAAGTACAAAGTGATAACAAGATTTGGCAATTTTTTTCAAGCCCCGAGCTCTCCTGGATGTTGGCCAAAAATAAATACTTTAAAAAAAAAAAAAGCAAGATACAATCTTGCAAGATTTTGGTGATCTGACCTGATCTCAACTGAGCACTAACATGTCAAGAAATTTCAGAATTGTGAAAGTTTACCAGCGCTTACACAAGAACACAGGTATTGCACAAGATCGGTTAATTTTGAAAGAGTCGTGTTTCTTTGTTTTTCATTCTACTTTTTAATTTAATGCTGGGGTTCTGCGGATGCCAGCTAAGAGTTACCTGGGGCAAATTCATAATGTTATATATGACAGTTGCACCGGTTTTCAACTGCAAGACTTAAGAGACATAATCCAAAACATTTTTTTTAGATCTGGGAAAATACCACACTTATAAGGACGGAGTTTCCCAACCTTGGCAACTTTTAAGACCGTGGACTTCAACTCCCAGAACTCCCCATTTATTAGTGTCATGACTTATGACTGTAACAGACAGGCTCCATTACAGTCATAAGTCAAGGACTACTAGCAGAATACTGAGTACAGCACATGAATTACAGCCTCTTAACGGGAAGGTTTGGGCAGATCTGACAGGTGGGCTCTGGGCTGAAAAATTCTTTGCTTAACGTCCACTGGAGAAGTCCTCTCTTCCCGACGTGCAGTGTCAACTACCTGCCCTCACCTTGGCTTTCAGTTCCAACTCGGCGTCCGATTCGTCCAGCCATCGGTCAAAATCCGGAGCGAGAAACAGCGGACGCTTCTCCTGCTTGGTCAGCCTCTCCCACCAGTGGCTCTCCTTCTTCTTCACCGTGATGTTCAGCTGCCTTTGGGTCACTTTACACACCGGCTGAAAGAGCAGGAGGGGCAAGAAAGCAGACACCGGTTTAAGGAAAAGGCAGGGGAGGGATTCAAACATTTTAGCAACCAGTTTTCTGCCCAGTTGCCGGGTGGGCGTCTACTCGGTCCCCTGCACCATGGCGGGGGAAGGCGTTTTTGTCCTCCCCAGGCTCCAGAGGCTTTTTTCAAGCCTCCGGGAGAGTGAAAACAGTCTCTCCCAGGCTCCAGAGGTAATCCATAGGCCGGAAACGGGCTCGTTTTCGGACTTCCAGTAGGCCCGTTTTTCACCCTCCCTAGGCTTCGGAGGCTTTTCTCAAGCCTCTGGGAGGGCGAAAACAGCCTCCCCCAGGCTTCGGAGGCCCGTTTTTCGCCCTCCCAGAGCCTCCGTGCAGGAGCTGCACTTACCAGGCATCCAAAATAGGCCGCATGGAGACTCCTGGGAGGGGAAGGGCTGGGGGGGGGGGCAGGGTCAGCCAGTTCTTGCATCTACCGGTCGGCGAACCAGATTAAAATTAACATCCAGTTCTCCCAAACTGGTCCGAACTGGCTGAATCCCACCCTTGGGAAAAGGGACTCTGGTGAAAATGCACCTTAAAAAAAAATAGCAGGCTATGCGTGAACATAGCACATGCCTGATGGGACGTTGCAAATACAAACTAGAAAGTGCACCGTTGCAGCTGCCATTTTGACTTTTTTGACCACACAGCACTAACCTTCCCAATGAATACCGGCAGTCCTCGACTTTCGACCAAAATTGAGCCCAAAATTTATGTTGCTAAGTGAGAAATCTGTTCAGCGAGTTTTGCCTCATTTTACGTCCTTTCTTGCCACAGTTGTTAAGTGAATCACTTCAGCGGATAAGTTAGTAACCCGGTTGTTAAGTGAATCTGGCTTCCCTATTGACTTGGCTTGTCAGAAGGTCGCAAAAGGGAATCACGTGACCCCGGGACATTGCGACCGTCATAAATATGAATCAGTTGCCAAGCATCTGAATTTTGATCACATGACCTTGGGATACTACAAAGGTCGTAACTGTGAAAAATGGTCATAAGTTACTTTTTTCAGTGCTGTTGTAACTTTGACCTGTCACTCAATGAAGTGTTGTAAGTTGAGGGCTAGAATAGAATAACAGAGTTGGAAGGGACCTTGGAGGTCTTCTAGTCCAACCCCCTGCTTAACAGGAAACCCTTCTACCTGTATGTGTTTTCCAACAAGCAACATTTTCCTGTGGATGTGGCCTTCAAACTGAACCCTTATTATGGGGCCAAGAAAGACAAAACTGTTTATAAGAAATAAGAAGTTACTGAAGTTAGAATGATACTGAAAAACAATGACTTATGACCAGTTTTTACACTTATGACTGTTATAGAATCCCCAGGGTCACGTGATCAGAATTCTGACACCTGACAACTGACTCATATTTGTGAGTTGCAGTGTCCCAAGGTCATGTGATCCTCTTTTGAGACCTTCTGAGCAGCAAAGTCAACGAAGATGCTGGATTCATTTAACGACCGGGTGACTAACTTATCAACTGCAGTGATTCACTTAACAACTGTGGCAAGAAAGGTTGTAAAATGAGGCAAAACCGCATTAACTGTTTTGCTTGGAAATGGAACGTTGGCGCTTAATTGTGGTCATACTTGGAGGACCATCTGTATAATTTCCAATTATTTGGGGGAAGAATGTGGCGTCCTTCAGTGATTCAAAGCAACTTAGCTTCTTTATTTTTTTTCCTGACTGTTGATCCATTTCAACCTATCTGGCCAGCAAATGCACTATGCAGAGACAATCTGACCATCGTGTGATTGTACAATTAATATAAAATTATGCAAAAATAATTTAATGCATTGGAACTCTCTGAAGATTATCACACTTTATAGGTTTGGGAGCATGTCTGATGAAAGTTATGAGACTTTGAGCGATGGTTGAAATCTCCCCAGATCAGGTGCTCACTTAACTGATACTAGATTTGGCATTTGGGTGAGATTCTGCCTATTTTGAATTAAGATATGTGTAGCAACTTGCTTTCTAGAATGGGTGCATGGCTTCTCCTTGGAAAGGTTTTAGTGTCTACAGTGACAACAAAGCTTTTAGCACAAAAACTGGAATTACTCCAGAACTAAAGCAAGCAGTAAATTGCTACAGAAGTCCAATAAAATCAATCCAAATCTGTTGTACAGAATTATCAGATTAACAGAGTTGGAAGGGACCTTGTAGGTCATCTAGTCCAACCCCCTTCCCCCCAGGCTGGAGACCCTACACCCATTCTGACAGATGGCAGCCCAGTCTCTTCTTGAAAGCCTCCAGGGATGAAGCTCCCACAAC
This sequence comes from Masticophis lateralis, assembly GCA_030761175.1. Classification (NCBI taxonomy): domain Eukaryota; kingdom Metazoa; phylum Chordata; class Lepidosauria; order Squamata; family Colubridae; genus Masticophis; species Masticophis lateralis. The sequence goes on along the minus strand of JAUDYJ010000012.1, from coordinate 20,672,908 downwards.
TTCTGAAGGCAACTTCTGTTCTATTGCTTGATTTTTCTCACTGTCAGAAAATTTCTCCTTATTTCCAGGTGGAATCTCTCCTTGGTCAGTTTCCATCCATTATTCCTTGTCTGGCCTTCAGTTGCTTCAGAAAATAGCTTGACCCCTTCCTCTCTGTGGCAGCCCCTCAAATATTGGAAGACTGCTCTCATGTCTCCCCTGGTCCTTCTCTTCACTAGACTAGCCATGCTGAGTTCCTGCAACCGTTCATCATATGGTTTGACCTCCAGCATGAAACTGATATATTATTGACTGTGAGGAACTCTCTAGAACAAGGTGTCCAACCTTGGCCATTGTAAGACCTGTGGACTTAACCAGGCTGGCTGAGGAATTCTGGGAATTGAGGTCCATAGGTCTTAAAGTTGCCAAGGTTGGATACCCCTGTTCTAGAAACAACCATCCTTAGCTACCCATGCCTGAGACACTATTGTCAGTTACCATAGTCATTTTAGATGGGGAACATGGGCCCTGGGAAGACACCAGCTGAAGAAGGCTGTTGCAGGGTCCAGAAATAACTTTCAAATCAAGATATATATAAAGCATTTTGGTTTTACCCAGGAACAAGCTAATTCCTCATGAGACTGAGGTCAGAAAAACAAACAGCTTCACACACACACAGCAACAACCAGCTGTTTGGTGACTGGACAGTTGAATTTAAAGAAAGTGTTACAAGATCAGGCTTTTTCCTAATGTTCCCCTGGATTTTGTACATTTTATTTATTATATTATAATTGAGTTTGCCTTATGGTCATTTCTAATTGAGCCAATCATTGACCTGTATTTCCCAGAATGCTTAACTTTCACTCCAGGCAGTTAAAAGAATAGAAATAGAAATAGAAATAGAAATAGAAATAGAAATAGAAATAGAAATAGAAATAGAAATAGAAATAGAAATAGAAATAGAAATAGAAATAGAAATGTAGAGTAGAGTAGAATAGAATAGAATAGAATAGAATAGAATAGAATAGAATAGAATAGAATAGAATAGAATAGAATAGAATAGAATAGAATAGAATAGAATATCTCACTTAACAACAGACATTTTGGGCTCAATTAGAGTCGTAAATTGAGGACTACCTGTACAAAGTAATATAAAGGAAGAAAAAAGAAAAAGAAATCACAGAAAAAGGAAGAAATGCAAGAAAAAAAAAAGTTGAAGAAAAACAGGAAAGAAAAAAGATAAGAGAGAAGTGGCTTCCGATATTCTTCACAGCCATAATAAGTACAAATGTATTTTAATCTCTCTCTCTCTCTCTCTCTCAACTTACTCTTCTTTCTGTACCCTATCTGATCATCAAACCATAAATCATACTTTTTTTTGGCATTTTCATGCAAAAGGTCCTTACAGAGGTTTCCAGTCACCAATAAATGTAGATACTGTCTTTTTTCTAATAAAAAAAAAACCAATTTATTCATTGCAGCAAAACCTGCCAACTTCGCCCTGCATAGTGGGTGGTGTCAAACCTTTCCATCTCTGTACACATAGTAATCTCGCCATTTACGCTATGGGCCTCCTGCCCTTATTGCTGACCGCACAAACTTGCCTACAACTTGCAGGGCCTGAGATTTACATAGAGGGCAAACTTCATAAGCCACATTCAGGAGAGGCTGGAAAGACTAGAATTTCTAGTCTAGGTGCAAATACGATTGAGCAATTCAGGGGAGCCAATTCTATCTGGAGGGTGGTTGGATCATTTCATCACGCCTTCCAATGCAATTGTGGTTGTTATGTGTCCATCATGCTTGTACTCAAAGAGCCAAAGCTTCTGCAATAAAACCTAGATCCAGTTCTGCAGGCAGGAGATCCCTGGAAATACCAGCTGGGCTTTGCAGAAATCTGATGTTTGATAAAGACTCTTACTGCAATGTTCTATTACTCAGGGGTTTCCAACCTGCAATGATGAAGTCCATACATTAAGATGTATGGACTTCAACTCCCAGAATTCCTCAGCCATCCAAGCTTGGCCACTGTTAAGATGTATGGACTTCAACTCCCAGAATTCCTCAACCATCCAAGCTTGGCCACTGTTAAGATGTGTGGACTTCAACTCCCAGAATTCCTCAGCCATCCAACCTTGGCCACTATTAAGATGTGTGGACTTCAACTCCCAGAATTCCTTGGCTAACCAACCTTGGCCACTGTTAAGATGTGTGGACTTCAACTCCCAGAATTCGTCAGCCATCCAACCTTGGTCACTATTAAGATGTGTGGACTTCAACTCCCAGAATTCCTCAGCCATCCAACCTTGGCAAGTTTAAGATGTGTGGACTTCAACTCCCAGAATTCCTCAGCCAGTCATGCTGAGCCAGTCAAGTGGCCAAGCTTGGACATCCCTGCTATTTCAGAAGACACAAATTCTTTCTGGAACCCCCAAATACACAGAAATACATTTTTTCCCCAAAAAGTCACATGCAAAATGTGACCTTCTTACAAACCCATCAGGAACTGTGCTATGAATGACTGAACTTAGTTGTTGCTACTCTTTAAATGATTTGCTTGTATTAAATAACTTAACTCTGTGTTTCTCAACCTCGGCAACGTTTAAGTTGGGTGGACCTCAACACCCAGAATGCATGCTGGCTAAGGTATTCTGGGAGTTGGAAGTCCACCCATTTTAATGTTGCTGAGGTTGGGAAACAGTGACCTGACTGATATCTTGCATGCCATATCAGATCAAGGAGGTCAAAATTCATTCTGGGTTCACTCTGTGCTAATATGTAATTGTCGTCCTATAAATGCTTAACTGGGCGAGTTAAAAACCAACTGACTTCATTCATTCAACAGGCCAAGCCTTTTTAGGATTAACACGAGGTGTATGTCAGATAAATTACGTGGGGTCAGAGTTGTCTTACTGTCAAAGTTCTGATGAGCCTCGAGCCAAGCTTCAAAAGAAATCCAATTATTTATTAGGAGTTCCATGTCTTTTTTTTTTTAATTTGATTTATATGCCGCCCTTCTCCGGAGACTCAGGGCGGCTTACAATGCGTTAAGCAATAGCCTTCATACTTTTGTATATTTAAACAAAATCAGCTTATTGCTCCCACAAACTGGATTCTCAATTTACCTAACTTAGAAAGGATGGAAGGCTGAGTCAACCTTGAGCCTGGTGAGATTCAAACACAGTAATTGCCGACAGCTGGTGTGTAATTACAATGCTTTTTTAGTCTGCTGAGCCACCAGAGCTCCTCCCAGATGCAGCCAACTCTGACCCCACATAATTTACGGCCTTAATCATGACCCTGTTTCCCCACTCCCCCCGGGGTGTGTCATCAATCACATTCACCAATGGAGCAATTTCACAGGTTGTAGAGATCACTCCCTTCCTGCCGCTGTGGGTAACTCTTGGAGACAGCCCTGAGAAAGATACGTCTGGAATGTGCTCTTGTCTTTGGCTGCTGTGCTGTTTTGTCGGTTTCTCACCCCCCTTGCATATGGCAATTCGAGAGCAGGCCAAGGATGCTTTGCGAGTTGACAGTGTATTTGTGTAGGTCAGGGGGCAAAAGGCTGGCTTAGCGTTTTCTGCTTCGATGCTTTTGGGGATCTCCAAGAAACCACTCTTAAGGTGTGAACTTGGCCTGCATAGATGCATTTATAGGTCCATAGAAATTAAGTGGCATACAGGTAGTCCTTGATTTACAACAGTTCAATTAGTGACCACTGGAAGTTACAACGGCACTGAAAAAAGTGATTTATGGCCATTTTTCAGACTTAGGACCATTGTAACATCCCCATGGTCAAATGATTTACATTCAGATACTTGGCAGCTGACTCATATTTATGACAGTTGCAGAGTCCCAGGGTCACGTGATGGTGATCCCCTTTTTGCGACCTTTTGACGAGCAAAGTCAATGGGGAGGCTGGATTCACTTAACGTCTGCGTGCCTCACTTAACAAATGCAGTTATTCACTTATCAAATGTGGCAAGGAAGGTTGTAAACTGGGGCAAAATTCACTTAACACATGTCTCACTTAGCAACATAAATGTTGGGCTCAATTGTGGTCCTAAGATGAGGACTACCTGTACAGTGGAAAAGTGATTGAATTTATTGAACTATGCTCTAACAGTCCCAAAATAAAATATTGGGCATCTTTTAACACATCGATATATATATGTATTATTAGACAGCAAGTAATTAACTCTTACCTGAGAGATTACTGGTTCCAAGAACTCAATCTGGAATGTGTAAATATTATCCCCTTTAGCTCCATGGCCATGAGCTAGAAAACCAAAAATATGCATCCTATTTTTAAAATTCTGCAAAAAATGATCTTTGAATTATAGCAAATCGGATCCTTCTCTAATTAGATACTAGCAGTTTCTAAGGAGACTTTCCAAATTAAATGTCAAAATGTCACGTTTCTCTTGAAAAGGGGGTGGCGGAACAGCATCACCGAAAGAAGGAGAAGCTCGGAGAAAGAAGCATAATTTTGAGATCGTTTAGGGAAATAATTATTAATCATTCAGGCTTGAGCCAGTGGTGAAATCTAAAATTTGTTACTACCGGTTCTGTGGACGTGGCTTGGTGGGGGGGTGGGGGGGTGGGGGTGGTAATGTGACTGGGTGGGTGTGGCCAATTTTTTTTTTAACCTTTAAAACCATTTTTTCTACAAACTCTTCGGCGAAAAAATGCTTTCAAAAGTCTCTGACGATCCCAGCTGAGTTGCCTGATCGTCAGAGGCTTTTTTAAAGAGGCATTTAAAAGAAAAAAAGGGTTTCTTTTTCTTTTAAAAGCCTTTGACGATCCCAGCTGAGCCATGCAATCATCAGAGGCTTTTTTTTAAAAAAAGCATTTTTTCTACAACCTCTTCAGCTGAAGAGATTGCAGAAAAAAATGCTTTGAAAAGCCTGATGATCTCAGCTGAGCCGCACGATCATCAGAGGCTTTTTTTAAAAACTTTTAAAAGCATTTTTTCAGCCGAAGCGGTTGTAGAAAAAATGCCTTTAAAAGTAAAAAAAAAGCCTCTGATGATTCTGCGGCCAAGCTGGGCATGGGGGGGGGGGGTGCAGGGATTTTTGCTACTGGTTCTCCAAACCACCCACCTCCATCGCTACTGGATTGGGCGATCCGGTCCGAACCAAGAGCATTTTACCCCTGGCTTGAGTCCGTGCAAGGGCTCAAGTCCGTGCAAGGGCTTGAGCCCTTGCACGGATATAGACACAAGACAGAGAGAGAGAGAGAGAATCATTCCATCAAAATAGAGCTGGGAGGGACCTTGGAGGTCTTCTAGTCCAACCCTCTCAGCTCAAGCAGGAGACCCCCATACCACACCATTTCTTTTCTTTTCTTTTTCTTTTTTTAATTTGATTTATATGCTGCCCTTCTCCGGAGACTCAGGGCGGCTTACAATGTGTTAAGCAGTAGCCTTCATACTTTTGTATATGTTATACAAAGTCAGCTTATTGCCCCCACAAACTGGGTCCTCAATTTACCTATCTTAGAAAGGATGGAAGGCTGAGTCAACCTTGAGCCATTGAGACTCGAACTGGTGTAATTGCAGACAGCTGGATGTTAATTATGGTGCTTAGTCTGCAGAGCTATCCAGGCTCTAGATTTCAGATTTCAAATTCAGAAAGTCAAACGGTTCATTTTTTTTTTTAATACTTCAAAAGCCTTCATCCGACAGCAAGCGAGGCTTTGCGAAATGTGGGAGAGCAGGTTTTGCAAAAGAATTCATAGGCACTTTTTTCCATAGCAAATAAACATTTACATAACTGTCCTAGAGCAGAGGTCTTCAAACTTGGCTGCTTTAAGACTTGTGGACTTCTACTCCCAGAATCCTCCAGCCAGCATAGCTTCAATAGAGTTGAAGTCCACAAGTCTTAAAGTTTGAAGACCTCTGTCCTAGAGGAACGTGACCTCCTGTCCTAAAATCCAACATCAAAAGGAGTTACGGTTATCTTAAAACTTAGCAAACACAAGCCAGGTATGACAATTTTACGGTCTTATTTAAATGAGGTTATACTGTAGAAGGCATCTGTTTGAAAAACACCAGAATTAGGCTTTGGGAATAATAAAATTGTTTGTTCTACGATTCCAATCACATGGTATTCCTCAATTTACGACAATGCATTTAGTGAGCCTTCGAAGTTACGACGGCACTGAAAAAAAAGGGACTTATGACCGATTTTTATGCGGCATCCTCAAATGATCAAAATCCAGCCGCTTGGAAACCGGCATGTATTTATGACGGCTGCGGTGTTGCCGGATCACTTTTTGAGAACTTTCGGCAAGAAAAAGTCAACGGAAAAGTCAGATTCATTTAACAACCAGGTTACCCACTGAACAATTGCAGCGATTTCCTGAACAAACTGTGATAAGGAAGTTCGTAAAATGAGGCTCAATTCACTTAACAACTGTCTCGCCTTGCAACAGAAATTTTGGGCTCAATCGAGGTTGTAAATCGATGACTACCTAAGTTTATTTTGGGAACACATCCGTTACGTTTTATAAATGATCATCAAGGGACCTATTTTACACATAAGGATTCAGTGGGATTGCCCAACCCAGAACGAGATAATCTTTAAGGCAAGTGCAAGAATTAAATCGGGATCAATATATTAGTGGAAACTAATCAAGGAGAGAAGCAATTTAGAACTAAGGAAAAATTTCTTGACAGTGAGAACAATTAACCAGTGGAGCAACTTGCCTCCAGAAGTTATAAATGCTCCAACACTGGAAGTTTTTAAGAAAATGTTAGGTAACTACTTTTTAAAAAAAAAAATTGATTTATATGCCACCCTTCTCCGAAGACTCAGGACGGCTTACAATGCGTTAAGCAATAGCCTTCATACTTTTGTGTATTTATATAAAGTCAGCTTATTGCCCCCACAAACTGGGTCCTCATTTCACCTACCTTAGAAAGGATGGAAGGCTGAGTCAACCTTGAACCTGGTGAGATTCGAACTTACAGTAATTGCAGACAGCTGGTGTTAATCACAATGCTTTTAGTCTGCTGAGCTACCAGGCTCAGTCTGAAGTGGTATAGGGTTTCCTGCCTAAGCAGGGGGTTGGACTAGAAGACCTCCAAGGTCCCTTCCAACTCTGTTATTCTATTCTATTCTATTCTATTCTATTCTATTCTATTCTATTCTATTCTATTATTCTATTCTATTCTATTCTATTCTATTCTATTCTATATTGTTAGGTGGTTTGGTTCTCTCTCAGTATAAATGCTATTTTAAAATCCCAGGAATCTTAAATAAGCAAAATGAAACTTCGAGTGGATTTGCAAAGGCCGATTTTATCTTGAAAGGATCTGGCTTGTAGGGTGAAAAACTCCCTGGATATTATTATTGTTTCTTTATAATTTTTAATTACAATTTATAATGTTTTTATAATAGTCACTTTATAAATCGAAAGATATTTTCTATGATGAAACAGTGAAAGCCAGTTTACCTTTAAAATGGAGCACATTATCCGTAATAGTAATATCAGGATCCTGGGGGGGGGGAAAAAGAAAAATGGTTACTTGCATTTCAATTACAGGTAGACTTACGATCAAAGCTATGACAGACCTCTCTGTGGGTGACCCATTTTACGACAGTCACAACTTCCAACTGTAATGGGCCGGCTCCATTACCGTTGTAAGTTAAAGACTACCTTCTTCTTCTCATTTTTTCAATCAATAGAGATCTGTGCATACTGCACGGTTCTGCATGGAATACAGGCAATCCTCGACTTATGACCGCAGTTGAGCCCAAAATTTCTGTTGTTAAGTGAAGCATTTGCTAAGTGAGTTTTTCCCCGTTTTGTGACCTTTCTTGTCACCATTGTTAAGTGAATCCCTGTAGTTGTTAAGTTGTTAAGTTAGTTGCTAAGTTAGTAACAAGTTTGTTAAGTGAATTTGGCTTCCCTGTTGATTTTGCTCCTCAGAAGATTGCAGAGTCATGACCTCCTGATGCTGCAATGGTCATAAATATGAATCAGTTGCCAAGCATCTGAATTTGGATCACGTGACCTTGGGGGACCCTGCAACGGTCGTAAGTGTGAAAAATGGTCCTAAGTCACGTTTTCCAGTGCCGTTGTAACTTTGAATGGTCATTTAAGTGAGCTGTTGTAAGTCAACAACTACCTGTAATGACAAATGTAAAAGGGAAGACACCTTGCCTTCCAGGTAGGCTCACTCAGGATCCAAGAAGTCAAGATGGCAGCCACAACCTCATGATCAACGTCCCAACCTCCTTTTAACACCGGTCACCCAAGAAAAAGGAAGAGGGGGTTTCCGTTGCGTGTCGGTAGCTGCCCTCTTAACTGTTTTGAGTCACTTCTTGCCAACACCCTGGGGGCAGCCATAAAAGGGAAAGGACCGGCTGTGCCCCAATTGTTTTCAAAGTAGCAACCTTCAAAGCGAATTTCTTAAGCAGGGCCTTTCAGGTTTTGGCTCGGAGTTTGCAGAAGGCAGAAATCTGCCAAGGGTGCTACTCTGCACAACGCTAATAACGACACAAATAATTTTACTAATAAAGGAGAATATTTGTAGCTCAGGGTTGACATGAGGGGCCCTTGGTGCTCTCTGAGCTTGGTGGTTTTCTTGCAGAGGTTTAATCACCCAAAGTAGGTAACATCATCAGTGGTAGTAGAGAGTTGGGGCTTGTGAGCAGGGAGGAGAAGGGGGAGGGGAGGGGGGGAGGGAAGAAGAAGAAGAGGAAGACAAAGAAGAAGGAGGAGGAGGAGAAGGAAGAGGAGGAGAGGAAGGGGAAGAGGAAGAAGAAGAAGAAGAAGAAGAGGAAGACAAAGAAGAAGAAGAAGAAGAGGAAGACAAAGAAGAAGAAGGAGAAGAAGAAGAAGAAGAAGAAGGAGAAGAAGAAGAAGAAGAAGAAGAAGAAGAAGAAGAAGAAGAAGAAGAAGAAGAAGAAGAAGAAGAAGAAGAAGAAGAAGAAGAAGAAGAAGAAGAAGAAGAAGAAGAAGAAGAAGAAGAACTGAGGTGTCCTCGGGATTCTCTGAGCTTGCTTGTTTCCTTACAGACGTTTCATTACCCAAACTAGGTAACATCATCAGTGCTATGTAAGGAGTGATGTTAATTCCAAGGTTAACATCAGACCAACCATCCAGCAAACAATATCCCAATCAAGAAACTGCCAAAAAGCCAACAGTCAACAGCCCAACCCAAGAACCTCTAAGACCCCACCAACACCGACAGGGCAAACCACCAGAAGATAAACAGACTGCAAATCACACTCCTTACTCGCACTGATGATGTTATGTAGTTAGGGTAATGAGACGCCTGCAACAAAGCAAGCGAGCTCAGAGAGCACCAAGGAGCCCTCATAATTTCATTCTTTTCCGGCTGGCATTTTCCTCTGCAACCTCTTTGAGGCTCTTTGGAACAAGAGAGCAATCAATCCTTTCCCAAGGCCAGATCTTGCCGGAAAACCCTCGGAGCAATTTTCCAAGCATTTCAAATTCCCATGTACTTTTTTTAAAAAGTGGGAGTGGGATGGGGGTGTTGCAAGGAATGCTTTTCAGCCAGCTGGCCTTGCTGCTTCCTTCTGAAGTTCACTCTCCTTTGCAAAACGTGTGAATGGATCGTCTGCTTTAAGTCAAGGTTAGGGGTAATTTTGAACCCTCCCAGATCCCTCTTGCCAGCATCTTGGCAAGGCTCTTGTGAATGCGGGTGATTCCAAAGAGGACGGAGGGGGGGGACTCATTAACCATCCTGTATGCATGTGGTTCGCCCCCCATCTTCCCCTTCCTTTTTTTTTGCATTTGTCTTCCCTCCCCCCCCCCCCTCTTTCTAGCTGAACCCAAGCAGACCCCACCGAAGCCTAGGAGCCTTCCTGCTCAATCCCACCCCCCCAGCAAGATCCTAGGGGCAGAAGGCACATCCTCCTCCATCCTCCCTTCCCCCTCTGCTTCTCTTTCACCCCGCACCCCAACCACCCCCAGGAAGCCTAGCCTGATCCAGGGCGCCCAGGGCAACATCGATGCCCACCTGCCTGGGGAGAAGATGCCATCCATGGAAAGGCCACGACCATGCTTGCCCAGGGAACCCCCTCCCACCAAGGAAGTCGCAGGGCAGCACCAGGACTTGGCATGCATGGGAAGTCGGGGTGGGGGGGAAAGGGAGCTTATGTATGCAGGGTACCAAATATGGGTCCCCCTCTCTTGGATCCTGTGCATTCACCTAAGCCAGGCCAGGCAGGGACGGGGTGCCCCACCACCACCACACACAGCCACGAACGGCCCCGATGCCAACGCTGTCCCCTGCCTGCCGCCCCCTCCCCACGCGTGCTTGCTTCCCACGCAGGAGGCGAGGCGTGGAGGGGCAGGGCAGGGCAGGGCAGGGCAGGGCAGGGGGGCTCGGAGCGTGGGTACCAGGCAAGCCCCCCCTCCCAATCTCCCACCCGGGAGCAGCCCCCCCCCCCTTCTTCCCCTTCCCCGGCTTACCTGCACGTCGCTGAGCTCCACGCGCAGGTAGAGCTCGGGATGCCGCTGCGCCCAGTGCACCTGCGGGGTCAGGCTCGCCATCGCGCCGGCCAGGAGGAAGCAGCCGGGGGAGGCGGCGCCAAAGGCGGGGAGGCTGCGCTGCTGCGCGCCGGAGGAAGAGGAGGCGGCGGAGGCGGAGGAAGGGAAGAAGGGAGGCCGGGCAAATCCCCGCCCGGCGGCTGCCCCGCCGAGAGCGCCTCTCCTGCCGCGGCGGCCGCGCTTCTCGCCCAGTAAGTGCCGCTGCAGCCGGGAGGCGCCGGGCCAGGCAGGGCAGGGCGAGGGGCTCCGGGGGGCGCTGACTCAGCCCGGTGGGGCACTCCCTGGGCAGCGACGCCAGGCCTGGGCACCGGGCAGGAGGAAGGGCAGGGCGGGGGTCTTCTGGGCAGCCCCGCTGGGGACTGGCTAGCAATGGGGGCGCTGCCAGGCTCGAGCCCCCGAAGGCAAGGCGGGGCCGGGGGGCTGTCGGGGGGCACTGACTCAGCCACGGTGGGGCACCCCCTGGGCAGCGATGCCAGCCTTGGGCAGCCGGCAAGGGGAAGGGCAGGGCGGGGGGCAGCCGGGGGCGCTGATCAAGCCCAGGCGGGGGTCCTTCTGAGCAGCCCTGCTGGGACTGGCAGGCCATGGGGGCGCTGCCAGGCTTGGGCATCCGAAGGCAAGGCGGGGGGCTGTCGGGGGGCACTGGCTAAACCCGAGTGGGGCTCCCTCCGAGCAGCAATGCCAGACTTGGGCATCCGGCAGGAAGAGGCCAGGGCGAAGGGCTCCTGGGCACCAGTGGGGGCGCTGATCGAGTCCGGGTAGGGCTGCCCTGGGCAGCGATGCCAGGCTTGGGCACCCAGCAGGAGGAAGAACAGGGCGAGGGACGGTGCGGGGGGAGCGCTGATGAAGCCCGGGTGGGGGTCCTTCTGAGCAGCCCCGCTGGGACTGGCAAGCAATGGGAGGTGATGCAAAGCTCGGGCGCCCCAGCAAGGGGGAAGGCAGGGTGAGGGACTCCCGCGGGGGTGGGAATGGAGGGCACTGGCCGAGCCCAGATAGCCCCCACCCGGGCAGCAATACCAGGCTCGGGCACTCTGGCAAGAGGAAAGGCAGGGTGCGGGGCTTCTGGGGGGGGGGCACTGGGGCACTGGCAGAGCCCGGGCGAGGGTCCTTCTGGGCAGCCCCGCTGGAAACTGGCAAGCAACGGGAGCTCTGCCAGTCTCGCGGGTGCCCCAGCAGGAAGGAGGTGGTCAGAGGGAGACCCGCGGGGTGGATTGCACCCCACTCATCCCTACAAGAGCTCCAGGCCGGGGACCCCCTCGGGCTGCCCAGGCAGGGGCTTTCCCTGCAGCTGCGGGCACGGCTCCCAGCCTGGGCTTCCTCCGTGCGCGGCGGGGGCGGTGTGGGCAGGAGGGCACCGGGGGTGGGGGTGGGGAGGCGGCTCCGGAGCGGGGGAGCGGAAGAAGCAGCAGCCCCGGGCAGGGTCGGGAGGAAGCCGGAGCAGCAGCAGTAACCGCGGGCGAGGCCAGGCAAGGTAGTGCCCTCCGCAGCAGCCGGGCAGGCGGCTCCTCTGCTCCGTAGGGGAAGACCAGGGGCGGGGGGCGGCGTGCCAGGCTGGGTGGGGATGATTGGACTCTTCCACCGCCACCCCGTGCACCGTTTCTGCAATCGCGCAGTGACTTTACAAGCCCTCCCCCCCATGGGAATTTATGGGAGGGTGCCCATAGGGAGGGTGCCCTAGCTGCCCCCATCGGTAGGTGCCTGCACGGACCCCTCCGGCCATGTCAGGGACTGGACAAGCTGCCAGTCCAGGCATGTCATCGTAGCCCTCCACCTCCCACCGGTGCAAGTCACCTGTCCCCCACATGAAGGGGGCTCCCTCCAGGGTCTCTTAAATTCCCTATCCACATGGGAGCCTATCCTAACCCTATCACTAATCCATGGGATGGGAGGCATGGGGTATATCATAGCCCACCCTGCCAGTTTCCTGCCCCCCACCACCCACCACCCAGCACTAAAGGGCTCCTGCGGGATAGAATAGAATAACAGAGTTGGAAGGGACCTTGGAGGTCATCTAGTCCAACCCTCTGCTTAGGCAGAAAGTCAGGTGTTCCAAGAGATCTGCCATTTCCTTTTGGGTCATTAAACCTGAGCATGAAAAGTCACACCCCAGTGGTCTCATTTTACTCCACCCCTCCCCATATTTTCTGAACTACAGGTAGTATAGTTCACTTACATCCGCAATCGGGACCAGAATTTAGTCTGTAGTTAAGTGAGCTGCGCCCGATGTCACAACCTTTATTGCCAAGGTTGTTAAGTGAATCACTGTTGTTGTTGTTAAGCGAATTGTCATTAAGTGAATCTGGATACTCCCACTGACTTTGCTTGTGATATTGGGACACTGCATCTGTCATAAATACGTGCCGATTCCCAAGTGCCCAAATTCTGATCATGTGACTATGGCAGGGGTGGGCAAATGTGGCTGTCTCAGGAATTCTGGGAGTTGAAGTCCACAGGTTGTAAAAGGGCCACATTTGCCCACCCCTGGACTATGGGGATGTTGATACCGTCATAAGTGCAAGATTTAGTCATAAGTCACTTTTTTTCAGTCCCATCGTCGCTTCAAACAGGCACTAAGCAAATGTTCGTAAATCAAGGACTACCTATATTAATTACAATGCAGCCATCCATTTGAACATAGAAAATCTATTTTGCCTTTGGATGGGGTAATTTACCCCAGGCCCTATTAAAAGAATAACTGAACAAACCACTTTATGACTTCGTCTGTGCTTATAGTTTAAGGCATGTTGGTTTGGTCAACACTCATTAAATTATAACAAAGCATTAAACTGTAACTCGACAAAACCATAAGTCATTATCCTCATTAATTAATAATTACTTAATTGTTCTCACCGTTAGGAAATTTCTCCTAAATACTAAGGAGAAATTTCCTAACGGCAAGAGTAATTAACCAATGGAACAGCTGGCCTTCAGAAGTTGTGGGTTTTAAGAAGAGACCGGACAGCCATCTGTCTAAAATGGTATAGTGTTTCCTGCTCAAGCAGGGGTTGGACTAGAAGACCTCCGAGGTCCCTTCCAACTCTATTATTCATGTATTTCAGGCCTGTGTTTACACAAGGCTACCAACCTAACGGACGCAGTGGCTCAGTGGCAACGCAGTGGCTCAGTGGCTAAAATGCTGAGCTTGTCGATTGAAAGATTGGCAGTTCAGCGGTTCGAATCCCTAGTGCCACGTAACAGGGTGAGCTCCCGTGACTTGTCCCAGCTTCTGCCAACCTAGCAGTTCGAAAGCACGTAAAAAATGCAAGTAGAAAAATAGGGACCCCCTTTGGTGGGAAGGAAACAGCATTTTGTGCGTCTTTGGTATTGAGTCATGCTGGCCACATGACCACGGAGACGTCTTCGGACAGCGCTGGCTCTTCGGCTTTGAAACGGAGATGAGCATAGCCCCCTAGAGTTGGGAACCACTACCACATATATGCCAGGGGAACCTTTACTTTTACCAGACTAAGCTAAGCCATTTTCTGGGGTTGCTTGCACAATCTATGGGACACTCAACAAACCCAGTGGGCTGCATTCAGACAACCAGAGTGACCTATAAAATGAACACCAGCAGAACAGAAGGTGATTGAAAAATCAGCTTCTCCACTTGGTTGGTTGTATTATGCCAATCCAGACATAGTCGACAGAATTGGGCATCTCTCAAAACTTAAAACAAGACGGAGATGCAAAGGGTATCAATTATTAGGCCTTTTTCAAACCCCTCAGAGCATCTTCCAAACATTTTTTTTTTCATTTTAAGCAAAACAATACTGGATAATTTTCATTGCTTTTTCTCTTTTTACACATTTTTTTAAAAAAAACATTTACGTATTTTTAAATTTCTTAACCACAATCCTTACTAACTCTGGAGATAAAATATACAATGCAAAAACGAAGTACAGTAACACACTAAAACATGTTAACAGGATCCAAGAAAAAACAAAGGACCAAAAATATGGAATGGATGTTTGGACTTTTTATGTCTTACAATCTGCCCCAAGACTTTCGCATAGGCAGCATACTGATAGGTTTGCCATAAATAGATAAATAGACATAAATAGCAATTTATTTTGACCTTGCTCTTCAACCAGGCCTGTTGCAAGGGAAAATGAGACCCCTTACAGCCAATCTTTTCATTTTTCCTTAGTTGTAATTTCTTCAGTGAGTGTCAGCTGCCCAGAATTGATGAGAACAGTGACATACAAGTGGAATAATAATAATACACGTAGTCCTCGACTTACAACAGTTCATTTAGTGACCTTTCAAAGTTACAAAGGCACTGAAAAAAAGTGACTTACAACCATTTTTCAGTTACGACCTTTGAAGCATCCCCATGATCATGTGATCAAAATTCAGATGGTTGGCAACTGGCTCATACTTATGACCGTTGCTGTGTCCCAAGGTCCTGTGATTCCCTTTTACGACCTGACAAGCAAAGTCAATGGGGAAGCCAGATTCACTTAACAATCGAGTTAACCTATCAGCTGCAGTGATTCACTTAACAACCATGGCAAAATGGGACAAAACTCACTTAGCAAATGTCTCACTTAACGACAGAAATTTTGGGCTCAATTGTGGTCATAAGTCAAGCACTATCTGTAATAGTAATAATGATAGGTGAATAAAAATTCCAAATCTGGCTGATTGTGTAACAAAACATAATAACAATCAGCTAAAGAATTGGTAGCTGTGATTTACATTGTTGTGAACAGTTAATAATGTGATGATACCTTTAATGTTATTAAACAACATCTGCCTACCCCAGGTACTTGGGAAGGATTCGATAGGTGAACAAAAATACCAAATCCAGGCTAACATCTGGCGAATTCTGACCAGCCCTAATAATAATACTACAAAGTGACCAGCCCTAATAATAATAATACAAAGTGAGTGGTGCAGTGGCCCAGTAGTGGAGCTCACACCTCAGGCTGTGAGTTCAATCTTAGTTAGAGGCAGCTATTTCTCTCTCTGGGCATGATGGGAATATATCTGCTGAATATAACTCTGCACTGGTGACAGGAAGGGCATCCGGCCAATAAATACTCAGCTCCATTCAGTTGCCCAGACTCCACCCCGCATGGGATTACAGGGTCTTTAAAAGAAGATGATAATAATAATAATACAAAGTGGACTTAATACCCCAGAGGGTTAGCCTGGAGCATGAACACAATTCAGAAATGAGAGAAGGAATGTTCAGTGGTCTTCGGAGTTCCCAGAAGATCCCTTGTCTACCACTGAACATTCTTTCTGGAACATCCCAAAGGAACCAACGATGCTGATAGATCTCACCTGCCATAAAACCTGCCATAAAACAGCTTTCCAATCATTTGAAGATGTTCTCCAGCTTTTTGAACAATGCTCCAGGTTTCCTCAACCTGACTCAGAATGGAAGGAGGTGGTTGAACACAGGGTTGAATAGGTAGGCAGTTTAATAGAGAAGGATTTTGATGTATTTCTTCCCCAGAATCCAAGATGTGTGATGGCATCAGCCATGAAGACTGAGCAACCCAGCCTGGAAATCTTTGAGACGGCTGAATGCAAGGAAAATGTGGCGGCTGTCGAGGAGACGGCCAAGCTGGAGCCATATTACGTGGAGAGATATTCATGGAGTCACCTGAAGAAGCTCCTGGCAGATACCAGGAAATATCACAGCTGCCTGATGGCCAAGGCGCCCCATGACTTCACGTTTGTGAAGAGGAATGACCCGGAATGTCCTCATTCAGACCGGGTGTACTACCTGGGTGAGTTGACTCTATCCAAAGGGGCAGGATATTAGGCATTGACCCAGGGGTGGAATTCAATTTTTTTTACTACCGGTTCTGTGGGCGTGGCTTGGTGAGAGTGGTATGGCTTGGTGGGCATGGCAGGGGGAGGATACTACAAAATCCCCATTCCCTCCCCACTCCTGGGGGAAGGATATTGCAAAATCCCCATTCCCACCCCACTCGGGGGCCAGCCAGAGGTGGTATTTGCCGGTTCTTTGAACTGCTCAAAATTTTTGCTACTGGTTCTCCAGAACTTGTCAGAACCTACTGGATTTCACCCCTGCACTGACCTCTTTCATGGCCATGTTAGTTTGGCATAGTGTGACCCAGTGGTGGGTTGTTCCCAGTTCGCACCGGTTCTATAGAACCAGTAGTAAAACTGGCGGGAGGCTCTATCCACCGACCTCAACATCATCAGAATGCTTTGCACATGCACAAAAGAGCGCCCCTGTGGCCCCGTTGCAAACCAGTAGTAAAGGTAAGTAGAACCCACCCCTGGTGTGTGCTCTTAACAGAGAGAAGGACTAAGGCAGTGATGGCAAGCCTTTTTGGCACAGAGTGCCCAAACCGGAATGTGTGTGCATTTGCGCGCGGCCTTAGCGCCAGAAACCCAAAGACCAGCTGGCCAGCACATGCATGCCTGTTTTTTGGCCAGTTTTTTTGGCCGTTTGCAGATTGTTTTTCAGGCTGTTCCCAGGCCGTTTTCTGGGATGTTTTCCGGGCCATTGTTGGCCCGAAAAATGGCCTGAAAAACAGCCCAGAAAACACCCCAAAAACATCCTGATAACGGCCCAAAAAATGGCCTGGTTTTTGGCCATTTGGGGGTCCATTTTCAGGCTGTTTTCCAGCGCTCCGGTGCCCACAAAGACCACATGCACGCTGGAAACCAGAAGAGCAGCTGGCATCAGTGCGCGTGCCCACAGAGAGGGCTCTGCGTGCCACCTCGGGCACATGTGCCATAGGTTTGCCATCACACAACTAAAGTCTTCCAGTACTTGACGGGTTGTCAGAGAGAAGAGGGGCTCAGTTTATTCTTCAAAGCATCTGAGGTCAGGACAAGAAATAACAAATGGAAACTCACCAAAGAGAGATACAACTTAGATATAAGGAGAAATTTCCTGACAATTAAGCTTTCAGAAGTCGTGGATGCTCCATCACTGGAGATTTTCAAGAAAAGATTGGATAACCATTTGTCTGGAATGGTATAAGGCTGTGATGGCGAACCTATGGCACGAGTGCCATAGGTGACACGCAGAACCATATTGGTGGGCACGCGAGTGTTGCCCAAACTCAGCTCCAGCATGCATGCATGCACTGGGCAACTGATTTTTGGGCCTTCTGGGCTCACTGGAAGTTGGCGAACAGGCTGTTTCCGGCCTCTGGAGGGGGTGGGGAAGGCTTCCCGGTGGGGAAGGCTGTTTTCGTTCTCCCCATTCTCCTAGAAAGCCTCTGGAGCCTGGGGAGGGCAAAAAAATGGTCCTACCGTGCCCACCATGCTGTCACATGCCAAAAGTGGCAGGGGAGCATGGGGCGATCGCACGCACATGTATGGGGGGGCAGGGTGCCTAGAATTATGGGTGTGGGCACGTGCGTGCGTGACTACCCCGCACTCCCCCAGCTTTTGGCATGCGATGGCAAAGCATTTTTTCTAATGCTTTGAAAAGCCTCTGCTGATCAGGCAACTCAGCTGGGATCGTCAGAGACTTTTCAAAGCATTTTTTTTACCACTTCTTCGGCCAAGAGGTTGAAGAAAAAAAATGCTTTGAAAAGCCTCTGATGATCCCAGCTGAGCCGCGCGATCATCAGAGGCTTTTTTTTTTTACTTTTAAAAGCATTTTTTCGTCGGAAGAGGTTGTAGAATAAATGCTTTTAAAAGTTAAAAAAAAAAGCCTCTGATGATCGCGTGGCTCAGCTGGGCATGTGAGGGGAGCAGGGATTTTTGCTACCGGTTCTTCGAACCACCCGCTGCCATCGTTACCATATCGGGCAATCCGGTCCAAACCGGGAGCATTTCACCCCTGCTTCCAACCTATGTTCTACTGTATGAGCTGCAAATCGAATGGTGATAAATACAACCTGAAAGTAGGAAAGAACATTTGTTAAAACATTATTTACGTGCAGTAAAAGCTTAATGATTGCCTCCTATTATTTATTTATGCACTCATTTGCCATGGATAAGCCAGCCCGGGTCTCCTGTAGCACAATAAACAAGCTCTACAGAAGACAACAGTTAACAAGTTGAAAACAAAAAAAATGACATGGTCGACCAAAACATCTGGAAAGAAAGACAGTAACATCCATTTGAAAAAAGTGACCGTTACTCAACCACAGAACATAGAATAATAATAGGTTTGGAAGGGACCTTAGAGGTCTTCTAGTCCAACCCCCTACTCAAGCAGGAGACCCTATATCAGTGATGGCTAACCTTTTTGCCGTCGCGTGCCAAAAGCGGGGGGAGCGTCGGAGGTCACAGGTGCGTGTGCCCACATCCATAATTCAATGCGTCCCATCCTCCCGCGCATGCGCATGTGACCCCACACACTTCCCCCTGCTTTTGGCACGTGATGGCCCGGTGGGCCCGGTAGGCCTGTTTTTCCCCCTCCCCAGGCTCCAGAGGCATTCTAGAGCCTCAGATAGCTCAACAGACTGTTATTAACACCCAGCTGTCTGCAGTTGTGCAAGTTCAAGGCTCAAGGTTGACTCAGCCTTCCATCCTTTCTAAGATAGGTAAATCGAGGACCCAGTTTGTGGGGGCAATAAGCTGGCTTTGTATAAAAAATATACAAAAGTATGAAGGCTATTGCTTAGTGCATTGTAAGCCGCCCTGAGACTCTGGAGAAGGGTGGCATATAAATCAAATTTTTTAAAAAAAAGTCAGAAATCTCTTTTCTCCAGCTAAAGCAGTGTTTCTCAACCTTGGTAGCTTGAAGATGGGTGGACTTCAACTCCCAGAATACCCCAGCCAGCGCTGCTGGCTGGGGGATTCTGAGAGTTGAAGTCCACCCATCTTCAAGCTACCAAGGCTGAGAAACACTGAGCTAAGGGCTCTCAGAAAGAGCCCAAAGGAAGTCATAAATTATGACTGGGAAAACGTGCTCTCTCTCTCTTTTTTTTTTTGTTCCACCTCGATTTTGCAAATGTCTTAAGCTCAGTTTACAAATCTATAAGGGCCTGGATAGCTCAGCAGACTAAAAGCGTTGTGATTAACTTCAGCTGTCTGCAATTACTATAAGTTCGAATCTCCCCAGGCTCAAGGCCGACTCAGCCTTCCATCCTTTCTAAGGTGGGTAAATCGAGGACCCAGTTTGTGGGGGCAATAAGCTGACTTTGTATAAAAAATATACAAAAGTATGAAGGCTATTGCTGAACGCATTGTAAGCCGCCCTGAGTCTCCGGAGAAGGGCGGCATATAAATCAAATTAAAAAAAGGAAGGAAGGAAGGAAGGAAGGAAGGAAGGAAGAACATTCAGCTGCCTGCAATTACTGTAAGTTCGAATCTCCGCAGGCTCAAGGTTGACTCAGCCTTCCATCCTTTGTAAGGTAGGTCAAACGAGGACCCAGTTTGTGGGGGCAATAAGCTGACTTTGCATAAATATACAAAAGCATGAAGGCTGTTGCTTAACGCATTCTAAGCCGCCCTGAGTCTCCGGAGAAGGGCGGCATATAAATCAAATTTTAAAAAAAAAACAGCCTTCCCCATTCCCCACCCCCCCGGAGGCCTTCCGGAGGCTGGAAACAGCCAGTTTCCCGACTTCCAGTGAGACCGGAAGGCCTGAAAATCAGTTGGCTTGGGCGTGTATGCATGCTGGAGCTGAGCTAGGGCAACACTCGCGTGCCCACCAATATGGCTCCGCGTGGCACCTGTGGCACACCTATATCCAGGTACCATTCTTTTGAAATAGTCACCATTCTGGCTTGGGGGGAATGAGCCAGGTGTTAAGGGTTTGGTTTAAGAGAGCCACCTAAATCTTGTGTGGGTGGAGTGTCCCAGTGGGCTGGTGATATGAGAAAGAAGATCCTGGATTCCACCAGGAAACATGGTTTAATGAAATTGAACTGGAGCAGGTGGGTGGAGCAGGTTCCTAGATAACCTCATCCTTATGATTTTTATAATTATTTTGTTGCCTTGTATCACCCACAATTGTTTTCTTTTTAAAGATAATACATTTAAATAATAATTGAAAAGAAAGTCAGAACAGAATCTAGACTAAAAAGAGGTTTCATGTATGAAGGCTGCAAAAAGAGGTCTTTTCAGTCCCCTGTCCATTTTGTGGAATTGGGTGTTCCCCCCACAAATGTATTTACCAATAGTTAGTTACCAAACTTGTATGCTGTCCAGTTCGCCAAAGGCATCTCTAGGCAGTTGCAAAAGCAACTCTATGCTCCTCATATCCACCTTTTGCTGGGTCTTTCAAAAGATGCTTGGAAATGTAGATCCACAATGCTGAGGGCCATCTGGTTTGGTTCCTCTTTTTTTATCTTAAAGAGTTGTTCCTGTTTCTCTTATGATGGCTCTTGTGATAGGAGGAATTCTTATTTGGCTGTTCTGGAGAGGTCCCTGGGTCTGCATGGGATGGAACCGCTAGCAAATAAATGCATTTATAAATCAATTGGTTAAGGCACTTGCTGGTTTTTAAGTGCATATGACAATTTTGTCTTGGGACTCTGGTAGTAAGAAGAAAAATTCAGTAGTTTTTTTTCTTCTTTCTCTCTCTTTTTATTTATTCTTTCTCTTTCTTTCTTTCTTTCTTTCTTTCTTTCTTTCTTTCTTTCTTTCTTTCTTTCTTTCTTTCTTTCTTTCTTTCTTTCTTTCTTTCTTTCTTTCTAGCCATGTTCGGTGAAAACAGAGAAAACACTCTTTTTTATTCCGAAATCCCCAAAATAGTAAACAAAGCTGCCATTCTTACGCTGTCTTGGAAGCCTCTTATAGACCTCTTTCAGGTATGTCGTTTGGTTATTTCTTCCTTCTTTCATCCCTCATCTTTTCCCCCCGTCCTAATGGTGTGCTACAATTCCTATCTAAATCCCTGGTACAGAGGTGAGGGGTCAAAAAAGTCAAGATGGATCCCAGGGCTTCAGTCGCAGGGGTTCAGCCAAAGTCTTGATTTTTTTCGACCCCTCCTTTGAAGCTACACCGATCAGTTGAAAGCATTGTCTAAAACTTTTGCTAGATATCTTGGGGAATGGGACAACTTGCCATAGCCAACTCACCATGGTCAACTCGCCACAGCCAACTCATTGCAGCCAACTTGTGGCAGCGAACTCATCATGTTCAACTTGCTATGTCACCATGGCCCACTCTTTGCATGGCTAACTCACCATGGCCAACTCATCGCAGCCAACTTATCATGGCCAACTTGCCATGGCCAACTCATCGCAGCCAACTCGCCATGGCCAACTCACCCTGGCCAACTCATTGCAGCCAACTTGTTGCAGCCAACTCATCATGTCCAACTCATCATGGCCCACTCATTGCATGGTCAACTCACCATGGCCAACTCATCGCAGCCAACGTATCATGGCCAACTTGTCATGGCCAACTCGTCGCTGACAACTCATGGCCAACTCACCTTGGGACAATATAACAATTCCATTTAATTATTTAAAATAAATTTTTAAAAAATTAATTTTTGCCATTCACATTTTATTCTGTTCCTCCTTTTGCATCCTTTCTTTAATGATTCTATTTCACCAATTCTTTGATATTAATGTAACTCTTGTCCTGCAGTGAGTTATCCTATGGCGAAATAGCCGTGGCGAGTTGGCCGCGGTGATTTGTCATAGACCCATATCTTGATAGTGCTAACAGTTGTTCTTGCTGGCTACTTTCTTCACTTATTAAACATGCAAAGCACTTTCTCGTAGGCTGTGTTTAATTTTAATCAATAGCTTTTTGTCTGAGTTGTTTGAAGGGTTTGCTTTGGATCACCAGCTTTGATATCAGGGAGAAGCTTAAAAGAATAACCTAATTGGAAGGGACCTTGGAGGTCTTCTAGTCCAACCCCTTAATTATTAATTGCTTAAATAAGAGCAAGGTTGTTGTTGTTTTGAAGTAATTCAAATGAGGTTAAATACAGGTAGTCATTGACCTATGATCACAATTGAGCCCAAAATTTATCTTGTTAAGTGAGACATTCATTAAGTGAGTTTTGCCACATTTTGCGACTTTTTTGCCACAGCTGTTAAGCGAATGACTGCAGTTATTAAGTTAGGAACATGGTTGTTAAGTGAATCTGGCTTCTCCATTGAGCTGGCTTGTCAGAAGGCCGTAAGAAAGGATCACGTGACCCCAGGACACTGCAACCGTCATAAATAAGAGTCAGTCACCAAGCCTCTGAATTTTGATCACGTGACCACAGGGATGCTGAAACGGTCGTATGTGTGAAAAACGGTCATAAGCCACTTTTTTCAGAGCCGTTGTAATTTCAAACGGTCACTAAACGGATGGTTATAAATCAAGGACTATCTGTAGTAAATAATTTTAGTTCTCCCGCATGTTCCTTCTCCTCTCTCATCAGGCCAGCCTGGATTATGGGATGTATTCGCGAGAGGAGGAGCTGCTGCGGGAAAGGAAGCGCATTGGCACCATTGGGATCGCCTCCTACGATTATCACCGGGAAAGTGGCACCTTTTTATTCCAAGCCGGCAGTGGGATCTATCATGTCAAAGATGGCGGCCCAAATGGGTTTACGGTGAGCGGGTGTGGCAGATTGTTGTTGGGTACCAGTTAGCACTGAACAATATAATTTACTTTCTGGAGAGGCAGGAAGGAGAAAATTGGTCCTGCTGGATGGATGGGGAAGAAGATGAGAGGTTTTGCTTCTGGATGGAAGTCCATCATAAATGTTGGAGGAGGCCTAGGTGGTTCTCCTTCTCCTAGCTTCCAACCATCACTCCCTGCTGGAGCTTTGGAGCAATCTTATTGGTTGCTGAACCCCATTATTATCATCATCATTATTATTATTAATTGCACAGTCAGCCACATGTTCAGACTGGGTTTGGCATTTTTGTCTACCTATCGAGTCCTTATCAAGGACCTGGGATAGGCAAATTATCTGACGATGTTACACATATCATTGCAGGATGGAAGTAGTTCCAACTAAAGCTGCCTTCTGCAATTGACTGATGGCAAATTTGTCAATGCCTATGGTGTTCAAGTGGTGCTCCAGTTGTTATGGGACTACACCCAAGGCACCAATTACTATTGGTCCTACCATTGCTTGCCTTTGCCATAGTCATTCTATTTCTATTAGTAGGTCTTCGTATTTTGTTATTTTCTCCAGTTCTTTCTCTTCTACTCTGCTGTCTCCAGGCACCACCACCACCACCACCACTACTACACCACCACCACCACCTCCTCCTCCTCCTCCTCCTCCTCCTCTTCTTCTTCTTCTTCTCCTCCTCCTCCTCCTCCTCCTTCTCATCATCATCATCATCATCATCTTCATTATTCACACAGCCAGCCAAATGATTACAGTGGATTTTGCATTTTTATTCATCTATCAAGTCCTTCTCAAGGACCTGTTATTTATTTACTGTATATCCCACCTTTACTATTTTTCATAAATAACTGAAGGCAGCAGGCATGCTTAATACTACTTCCTCCTCCTGTTTCCCACAACAACCCCTCCCCGGTGAAGTGGGTTGGGCTGAAAATGAGTGACTGGCCCAAAGTCACCCAGCCAGCTTTCATGCGTAAGGTGGAACTAGAACTCACTGTCTCCTGGTGATTGGACCATAGTTACCCACCGAGCTTTTATGCTCAGGCAAAATTAGAACTCAGGTTCTAATTTCTCCCAGTTTCTAACCTGGTGCCTTCACCATTAGACCCAACTGGCTAGCATCTCTGAATTCCTTCCCTCCAGTTGTTGGCTGAACCTACTCCAGGCCTGTTGTTATCAGAGGACCCAAGTCTTCAGTTGTTGTTGTGAGCATTGATATATGCCTTTTCAAAAACTATTCTGGGTAGATCAAAATGGACAATTGTCAGTGTGTATGAGAGTTCATGACTGGGAAGACATGGTAACAAGGTCAGCCAATGAATAGGCATAGCAACTAAGTCAGCCAGTGAGGGCTGTTTGGAAACTGAAACAGTTTGGAGCCTCGACATGGTTGAGCTCTGTAACTCTGAGTCTGTGCAAAAGGAGCAAAGCTAAAACTAGTCTGCTGAATCGAAACTGAAACTGTTCTCTCTTCTGCCTGTGTTTTGCCTGTAACTACTACCATGTTGAAAAAATCTGCTTTTGGTATTGTATATTTATTTCATGTGTTATTATGGATATAAAGAGAAGTTACGGAATCCTGCTGAATCAGTTACCTGTGATGTGCTTTTCTGGATTTGATTGCTGTTGCAAACTCTGACAACAATGAAATGTTTTTATTTTGTTTTTGTTTCTATTTGTTTTAACCAAACATTTTCCCAAGTTGTCTTGAAGTCTACATGAAGGGGCTTTGTGTTGACAGATAGGTTTATGTTCTCCAGTCTTCTAAAGGTGTCAAGATGTTGGGCCATCCTGTTCAACGTCCATTCTGGGCTGCTCTTATTTCACTCAATAGTCCTGGGGAGGCAAGCATGTGCTTCAAAAGAATTCTTTCCATGTTCTTTTACCATTTCAGCAACAACCTTTGCAGCCCAATCTGGTTGAGACCAGTTGCCCAAATATTCGGATGGATCCGAAGATCTGTCCCGCAGATCCCAACTGGATTGCCTTTATTCACAGCAACGACCTCTGGATCTCCAATCTGGCAACCAAAGAAGAGCGGAGGTTGACCTTTGTACATAAAGGTGATGCTGGCTGACCCATGGTTTGTTGAATGATGGTTTATTGAATAAAGTAGAGTTGACTGGATGTGCAGAAATGAATGATATTTTGGATTAGCATAGTGGATGAACCAAACCAGTGGTGAAATGCACTTACCTTCGTTACCGGTTCGGGTGTGTGAGCATGCACATCGCTTCTATGCATGTACAGAGGGTCAAAAACGGAACGTAATGATATCCCGGCGGGTGGGCGGAGCCTCTCACCAGCGGTGCTACCGGTTTGCGCGAGCTGGATAAATCCAGCCAGATTTCACCGCTGAACCAAACTCTCCCCCCCCTCAAGCCAGATATCTGCAGAATTATTATCGGGAACCGATTAGACCAAACCATGGTTTATTGTCTTGTCCCTGATTAGTTTCATTCTGGTTTTAAATCAGGGTTGGGCTTTCCTTCTCTGAAATATGTTTTTGGGAGTTCCCAGCCTGAGCTCTTCAATGTGGTGCCTTTGAACTACCAGTGTGTTATATATTACTTAAAATTGAAACTCAGTTACAGGTTGTCCTTGGCTTACAACCGTAATAGAGGCTGCACATCGTCGTTTTAAGTCATGGTAGTCATAAATTGGGTCACCCAGATGACCGATCCGATTTTACGACCTTTTTTCCCCCAGCGGTCGTAAATGTTGGTTTTTGAGCAAAATGCTTCCAAAACACAGTTGCATGTCCACAATCTAAATACCGTCCAGTTGCTAACATGTGATTGCGTGATTGTGTGTGTGTGTGTGTGTAGAGCAGTGGTGAAATGTAAAATTTGTTACTACAAATTTGTAGCGTGGTTTGGTGTGGGGGTAATGTGACTGGGTTGGCGTGGCCAACTTTTTTTACTTTTTTACTTTTTACTTTTACTTTTTTAAAGCATTTTTTTACAACCTATTCGGGCAAATAGGTTGTAAAAAAATGCTTTTATAAGGTAAAAAAAGGCTCTGATAGTCACAGCAGTGGTGCGCAATCATCAGCCCTTTTTGTTACCTTTTAAAAGCAGGAAGCAACCTTGGTGGGCGGAGCCTCGTGCCGCCATCGCTACTGGTTCTCCGAACCACCTGCCACAATCGCTACCACATCGCCTGATCCATCACTTAACAGCCACCTTGCTTAGCAGTGGAAATTTTGGTCCCAATTTTAGTCGTAATTCGAGGACTACTTGATGTTGGGTCCATACAAAAGGAAATGCTTGAGCCTCCTAGTTCCATGTTACAAAACTTCAGGATGCAGAGAATAAATGTATTCCTTTCCTAGGGAGTCTTAGCAATTCTGGCCAGCATAATAACAGTAGCATTTAGACTTATATACCCTCCACACTGCTTTACAGCCCTCTCTAAGCGGTTTACAGGGTCACACCTCTTGCCCCCAACAACCTGGGTCTTCATTTTACGAACTCGGAAGTATGGAAAGCTGAGTCAACCTTGAGCTAGTCAGGGTTGAACTGCTCGCAGTTAGCAGAATTAACCTGCAATACTGCATTCTAACCACTGAGCCATCACAGCCCCTTCCTTCCTTCCTTCCTTCCTTCCTTCCTTCCTTCCTTCCTTCCTTCCTTCCTTCCTTCCTTCCTTCCTTCCTTTCTTTCTTTCTTTCTTGGTTCAATTTATATGCCGCCCTTCTCCAAAGACTCAGGGCGGCTTATAATGCGCTAAGCAATAGCCTTCATGCTTTTGTATATACCTGCTTAGTAGGGCTTTCGGCCCCCCCTAAGATGTGTTCTTTTTTATATAAAGTCAGCTTCTTGCCCTCACAATCCGGGACCTCATTTCACCTACCTCGAAAGGATGGAAGGCTGAGTCAACCTTGAGCCTGGTGAGATTCGAACTTGCAGTAATTGCAGGCAGCTGGCAGCTAAGTGCTACTTTAACAGCACTTTAGTCTGCTGCACCACCAGCAGACTTCCTCCCTCCCTCCCTCCCTCTCTCCTTTCTCAATAGCACTTATATACTGCTTCACAGTGCTTTTACAGCCCTCTCTAAACAGTTTACAGAGGATATTGCTGCCCCAACAATCTGGGTCCTCATTTTACTGACCTCAGAAGGGTGGAAGGCTGAGTCAACCTTCAGCCAGTCAGGATCGAACTGTCGAACTGCTGGCAATAGGCAGTCAGCAGAATTAACCTACAATATTGCATTCTCACCACTGCGCCACCACAGCAACAAAGATTAACTGGAGGTTAAATCAAAAGATGAACGATTGAGAGAATTGAGCATGTCTCACCTTTCGAAAAGAAGAACTAGGGATAGATAGATGATAGGTAGACAGACAGGCAGACAGACACAGTGAGAGACAGAAAGATAAGAAGACGTAGAGAGCAATAGCACTTAGACTTACCCTGTTTCCCCCAAAATAAGGCATCCCCTGATAATAAGCCTGGATAGCTCTGCAGACAAAGCACCCTAATTAAACATCCAGCTGTGTGCAATTACTGTAAGTTCGAATCTCCCCAGGCTCAAGGTTGACTCAGCCTTCCATCCTTTCTAAGGTAGGTAAATTGAGGACCCAGTTTGTGGGGGCAATAAGATGACTTTGTATAAATATACAAAAGTATGAAGGCTATTGCTTAACGCATTGTAAGCTGCCCTGAGTCTCCAGAGAAGGGCGGCATATAAATCAAATTAAAAAAAATAAAAAAAATAAGCCCAACTGGGTTTGAGAGCATGGCAATAAGGCCAAGCGCTTATTTCAGGGTTCAGAAAAATATAAGACAGGGTCTTATTTTCAGGGAATCACGGTATATACCGCTTTACAGTGTTTTACAGCCCTCTCTAAGTGGTTTATATAGTCAGCCTCTTGCCATCAACAATCTGGGTCCTCCTTTTACCCACCTCGGAAGGATGGAAGGCTGAGTCAACCTTGAGCCTGGTGAGATTTGAACCGCCAAATTGCAGTGAGCTGGCAGCCAGCAGAAATAGCCTGCAGTACTGCACTCTAACCACTGCGCCACCACGATTCATAATGGACATTTTGCAGATTGCAACAGTCGTTTATCTTCTTCCTTTTGCCTCATATGTTGCCTGCGCAGAACTTGCCAACGTTGAAGAGGATCCCAAGTCGGCTGGTGTCGCTTCCTTTGTGCTACAGGAGGAGTTTGACAGATACACGGGCTACTGGTGGTGCCCGGCAGCTGAGCCAAGTAAGTAATCACGGTGGGCAGCTCAAGAAGTTTACTTAATTTCCCTGTTGTCACACTGGCCTATTAGAAGAGAAAGGCTCTCGAACTCATGATTAGCAAAAGTACATTTTACTAAAGCTAAGTTGGCTTGTCTCTTAGAAGGTGAATCATCAGACAGAATCTGAGGTCAGGCAGCTGTTGGGGAGAAGTCAATACGTTGTCCTGGCTAGGTGGCTCAGTGGCTAAGATGCTGAGCTTGTCGATCAGAAAGGTCAGCAGTTCAAATCCCTAGTATAGGTTTCCTGTGTGAGCAAGGGGCGGGACTAGATGACCTCAAAGGCCCCTTCCAACTCTTACTGTTGTTGTTGTTGTTGTTACTATTACATTATTACATTGGCCTTTCTCTGGTTTCTCTCTTCGTAGCTGTTGGCGGAGGAAAAATCCTTAGAATTCTGTATGAAGAAAACGACGAGTCGGAGGTGGAAGTTATTCATGTCACATCCCCCATGTTGGAAACCAGGAGGACAGATTCTTTTCGGTATCCCAAGACAGGTGAGAGAACCTGGTGGGATATTCCAGAAAGGGCCCAGTGATGCCATAAAACAGTGTTTCTCAGCCACTTCAAGATGGGTGGACTTCAACTCCCAGAATTCTCCAGCTAGCACAGCTGGCTGGAGAATTCTGGGAGTTGAAGTCCACCCATCTTGAAGTGGCTTGAGGTAAAGAAACACAACCCTAAGTATCAGGATCCAGGTACCAACTGACCTTGGAAAAAAATCAGGAGCCTTTAATTCCTCCGTAACTCTTAATTTTATTTTTTTCTCTTCTAGGCACTGCAAATCCCAAAGTCACTTTCAAGTTATCTGAAATAACCGTTGCATCTGATGGCAGAGTAAGCCTGCTCCGTTTTTTTTTTAATGTCTCAAATAAATGTCTAAAATATGATGGCTTGTATTGTTTGAATTGTGGTGCGTTGAATCAACGGTAGTGTCCTGAGCCACAAAGCACCTCGCTGTAAACTATAGTTTGGTTCCACATTGCACAAAGCCACAACGTGGTTGATTTGGCCTCCACACATCGCACAAGTCCAAAGAGTTGGGGCTGATGACTTAACATGAACAAGCCACTCTGGTTTATAGGGTAGTTAGTGGTGATGTTATGGGACAGGCCGAGTTATGGGTCAATTTGAAAAACATGCCCAGCCACTTGGTCGGGTAATGAATGAGAAGGAAGAGGTTTGTCACAAGACAAGATCAGGAACCATTTGGAGATTAAAAGTCGGTTTGAGTGGGTGAGGCACTCGAGTTGAACTGTTATAAGAGTATTTTTCAAACTTGGCAATTTGAAGATATATGGACTTCAGCTCCCAGAATTCCCCAGCCAGTCCATATATGCTGGCTGGGGAATTCTGGGAGTTGAAGTCCAAAGATCCTCAAGTTGCCAAATTTGAAACGTGTGTTTATAGAAGGTCATTGCATCTGCAAGTAAGACAAGAACATCCCTTCCCTTCCTCTCTTTTTCATTCCCTTCCCTTCCTTTCTTTTTCCTTTCTTTCCCTTCTTTTTCCTTCCCTTCTTTCTGCCTCCCTCCCTTCCTTTCTTTTTCCTTTCTTTTTCCTTCCTTTCTTTTTCCTTCCCTTCTTTTTCCTTTCCTTCCTTCTTTTCTTTTTCCTTCCCTTCTTTTTCCTTCCCTTCCCTTCTTTTTCCTTCCCTTCTTCTCTTTCTTCTTTCTTCTAAGTGGTTCTTAACATTATACAAAATTTAGGGTTAAAACACCCAAGGTTTTCTATGTTTCCTGTTTGAAAATAGCAGATTGTGTCACTATGTACGGCTGAGGAAACTCCAAGAAAAGCAGAGAAGTAGGATCATGGGCTTTGTTACAGACCATTCCTGCCCTAAAGATTCAAAATAACATAATGGGAGCAAGTTAAGAGCCTTACAAACTATGAAACCTGTGAAGCTTCCTGGAAAGAGATTATGACCAAGTTCTATGACTTATCCAGAATTTATTTTTCATTTGTTTTTCATCCATGCCTCTTAATATATTTTGGAGAAAGGTATTAGTAGTTTTCCTAACTGGTGTTTTTTCCCTCTTCCCTGAAGATTTTGGGTGCTGTTGACAAAGAACTGGTCCAACCCTTTGAAATCTTATTCGATGGAGTAGAATATATCGCCAGAGCAGGGTGGACACGAGAGGGAAAATAGTACGTATTTTATATTTCCTCTATTTGCTCAGCTTTGGACTGGGCTGTTCTGAACCCTGGTGGTTCATAGCATCCTCGGGTTGGAAAGAAGCCTAGAGATCTTCTAGTCCACCCTTACACCCAGTGTGAGAATCCTCAGACCAGCCCAGGCTGTCCAGTCTTTTCTTCAATATCTCCAATCATTGAAGCCCCATATTTCCTTGTCCATCAGTTCAGCTCCAGGAGATAAAATGTCAAATAATACATCAAGTAATATTGTAATGGTGATAGCACCATCTAAGCACCATTTTCTGATTTGCCTTCCTTTCTGCTTAGCGCGTGGGCCATCCTGCTTGATCGTTCTCAGACCCGGCTGCAGATTGCTTTGCTTCCCTCAGCCTTATTTATCCCTGTGGAAGACGACATCATGGAGAGGCAGAAATTAATCGATGTTGTGCCTGACTCCGTTACCCCCTTGATTGTTTACGAAGAAACAACAGACATCTGGATAAACGTAAGGATGTATTCCTTCAGGGCAGGCCTGCTGAAGTTTTCTAGCTTTGGATGGAATTGTTGGGGTGTCATGGGTCCAGAGGGGAAAAACGTGTAACACCTCTCCTGCGCGAGCTGCACTGGCTGCCAGATGCTCTCTGGGTTCATTTCAAGGTGCTGGTGCTCACCTATAAAGCCCTACATGGCTTAGGCCCAGGGTACTTGCAGGACCATCTCCTGCCATCCTCCCATCGTCCCGTGCGCTCTCACAGAGCGGGCCTCCTCAGGGTGCCATCAGCCAAACAACGTCGGCTGGTGGCCCCCAGGGGGAGAGCATTTTCTGTGGGAGTGCTGACCCTCTGGAACAGTTTGCCCACGGAGCTCAGGATAGCCCCCGACATCTTCTCCTTTCGCCGTGAACTGAAGACGTGGCTCTTTCATCAAATGGACTGATCCGTTGGGGGGTTTGTACATTGTAATAATTTTAATTTAATTTTAATTGGATTTTAACTTGTATTTTGCTTTTTATTGTTGATATTTTATCTTGTAAGCTGCCCTGAGTCCTTCGGGAGAAGGGCGGCATATAAATCACAATAAAATAAATGTATAAATAAAATAAAAACAATCAGCTAATGAAGTTTGACAAGAAAACGTTTTCAATAAACATGACGAGTTGGTTAGATTAGGCAGAGCCCAGGAGCTGAATGTAGAAAGGGCTTCTTGTGGGCTGTCGGTCGCCGGCCTCTCCAATAGCCAAATCAAATGAGAAGGGGGTCAAGATCAGCATCAAGGCAACCTGAGAGCTCTGAGGGGGAAGAGGGGATGGAGCTGGCAGAGAGACAGAGGCAGAGCCTGGAATGTCCATCTGCCCTCAGATGGAGAGTCAACAGCCCCCAGGTCTGGAGGTGGCTGATGAGGAAGAGGAGGAACAGCTGGGTCCTGTGCCTGATGCACAGAAGGCAGAGGAGAGGAGAGCAGTGGAAATCTATGGGCCGGTCCTTGGGACGGAAGAGCCATTGCTGCTAGCGAAGCCCCACCTTAGCTCTGGGGATAAAATGCAGGGGATGGAGATGAATAGGTATGGTAGATAACTATTCATTTCCTTGCCGGACAGACTTGTTAGCCTGTTGTGAGAGAGAAACTTTTTGCAGGGGCTGCTGGCGCTCCTTATAAAGGAATCGTCGATCAATTACAGAGGGTTTGTTGTGTTTAGGGAGCTGGGTCAGAACAGGACTTTGTAAAGTCTACATTGTTAGTCAAGTAGAGAGAGCTACTTTGGTTTAGTGGTGAAAGCACTAGGCTAAAAACTGGGAGATTGTGAGTTCT
Source organism: Masticophis lateralis (assembly GCA_030761175.1). Classification (NCBI taxonomy): domain Eukaryota; kingdom Metazoa; phylum Chordata; class Lepidosauria; order Squamata; family Colubridae; genus Masticophis; species Masticophis lateralis. The sequence continues at coordinate 20,640,723 of JAUDYJ010000012.1, read as the reverse complement.
AGTCCCACTTTAGGGATGAAAGCCAGCTGGGTGACTTTGGGCCAATCATCAGGAGACTGTGAGTTCTAGTACTGCCTTGGGCACGAAAGACAGTTGGGTCATATGTTGTTTGGATATACACTTTGTTTTATATGTATGTATGTATTTATTATTTATTTATTGGTTCGATTTATATGCCGTCCTTCTCCGGAGACTCAGGGTGGCCCACAATGTGTTAAGCAATAGCCTTCATACTTTTGATTATACCTGCTTAGTAGGGCTTTTGGCACACACACGCACACCCCAGTGGTGTTCTTTTTTAAACAAAGTCATCTTATTGCCCCCATAATCCAGGTCCTCATTTTACCTACCTCGGAAGGATGGAAGGCTGAGTCAGCCTTGAGCCTGGTGACATTTGAACTTGCAGTAATTGTAGACAGCTGGCAGATAAGTGCTATTTAACAGCGCTTTAGTCCGCTGCACCACCAAGGCTATGTAGTTAGCTGTTGAACAAATATAGACAATCTTCGACTTACCACCCTGGAATGATGGCTGTAAATTCTGCTAATTATTAAGCAGGTCGACATATGATAAGACTCAACTGTATAACTTTTTGCAGAAGGGGGTGTCATGAAGTCAATGTCAAAGTCACTGAGTGAATACGTTGCCCACCCTGAGTGTTTTTTGCCAGAAACTGGAAGCAAAAACTGCTTTCCTTCAAGAAGCATAATCAATTGCGGTCATTTCACTTTGGAAATGGTCGCAAATGTAGGCGGATTGCCTAGCACCTAAAATAGGATCCCTTGAAAACATTTGGGGGCTACAGGTCATCAGAACTTCAAACTCAGGTCATAAATGGCCTTGGGGAGGTCTGTCATACGTTTGAATAATCATTAAGTAGACAGTTATAAGTAAATGAGATTTCCTTTACCAGCTTACCAATCAAATCATACCAGGAAACTAAATAAAACAATATAAATCGTAAAGATACAAGCAACAAGGTATTGTTGCTTGTATCTTTACAATTTATATTGTTTTATTTAGTTTCCTAGTATGATGTGATTGCTTATTTAGTGTCCTATGACAATCAAGTGTTGTATCTTATGATGTACACTGAGAGTTTATGTACACCAAAGACAAATTCCTTGTGTGTCCAATCACACCTGGCCAATAAAGAAGTCTATTCTATTCTATATAGGAGATTTTCTTCACCAGTTTGAACTAACCCTCCTAATTTTCCTAGTCTTCATTTTGACTTGCAGCTCTTCTTATTTCCGCAGATCCATGATATCTTCCATGTTTTCCCCCAAACTCACGAGGATGTGATAGAATTCATCTTTGCCTCCGAGTGCAAAACCGGGTTCCGACATCTGTACAAAATCTCCACCGTTTTGAAAGAGAGCAAATACAGACGATCTTCAGGGGAACTTCCATCTCCAAGTAACCCCCTGTTTTGCTTCTGGGTCTTAATAAATGGAAGAAGTTAGCTGTGCCTGCAGAAGGTCTCAAATTCAATACGGGTAGTCCTCAATTTACAACCCCTTTGTTTACTGACCGTTCGAAGTTGCAGCGGCACTGAAAAAAGTGAGTCGTGTCACATGGTTGCAATAACTTACACCCAAAATTCTGGGCTCGATGGCGGTTGTTAATTGAGGACTACCTGTAAGGCAGCAAGACTATATAGGGGTGAAGTGGAGGCCTGCCTCTTTTCTGAAGACAGAGCAATTTCCTTCGATGCCCTGTCTGGCTAACTGCCAAATGTTTTATCGGCGTAAGAAGTAACTTGCACGGTGTTCCTAAAGATGCTTGTTTTCAAGAAACAACTGGACTTTCTGGTTTTTCTTGGAAGATGTTTCGCTTCTCATCCAAGAAGCTTCTTCAACTCTGATTGGATGGTGGGGAATGGAAGGATTGATGCTCCTTGCAGACTGCGGGTCATTTGCATCCTTTTAGAGCAGAGGTCTTCAAACTTGGCAGCTTTAAGACTTGTGGACTTCAGCTCCCAGAATTCTCCAGCCAGGCTGGAGAATTCTGGGAGCTGAAGTCCACAAGTCTTAAAGCTGCCAAGTTTGAGGACCTCTGTTTTAGAAGGGTCGTTGAAGCACTTGGAGATTTATCTGTGTCCTCAGGGTCACCTGAGTAGGTGTGGAACTTTCTTGGCTGCAGGATGTTTTCTTCCCACAGGTGCAGGCAGTTGGGGATGAGTCTGTGTTGCCTGCATCTCTAACTCGAGCGCAAATGGTTCCTGTAGTCTGAAATTTTTTCTGTAAAATCCATTCCCACTCCCGCACCATTCGAAAGGTGTTCATCCGAAAATGCACGGCTAAAAGTCTATGGAGGTTCTCAGTCAACCAGGTCATGCTTGTTCCAAAGATGCTTTTTCAGGCAGCAACTGGGCATTCTTATTCTTTCTTGGAAGACATTTCGCTTCTCATCCAAGAAGCTTCTTCAGCTTCTGACCGGATAGTGGGAATGGAAGGATTTATATTTCTTGCAGACAGCTGGTCATTTGCATCCTTTCAGAGGGTCCTTGAAGCCAAGTGGAGGTTTATCTGTGTCCTCAGGGTCACCTGAGTGGTGCAAATGGGTATGGAGACTTCTTGGAACTATTAAAAGGACTGTGTTGTAGATTGGAGATTGATTGATTGATTGATTGATTGATTCGATTTATATACTGCCCTTCTCCGAAGATTCAGGGCGGCTTACAATGCGTTAAGCAACAGCCTTCATACTTTTGTATATATCTGCTTAGTAGGGCTTTCAGCTCCCCCTAAGCGGTGTTTTTTTTCATACAAAGTCAGCTTATTGCCCCCACAATTCGGGTCCTCATTTTACCTATCTCAAAAGGATGGAAGGCCGAGTCAACCTTGAGCCTGGTGAGATTAGAATTTGCAGTAATTGCAGACAGCTGGTGCTAGTTAACAGCACTTTAGTCTGCTGCACCACCAAGGCTCTTATCCCTCTGTCGTATCCCTTCCCCCTCTGTTGAGAGAGGGCTGTTCAGTCTTAATGTGGATGGCCTTCTTGACCCTTCTTTCAAACTTTTGAAAGAGTGCTAACAACCAGATGAACGCAAGGAGCATAAATCCTTACATTCCCCACCATCCAATCAGAACTGAAGAAGCTTCTTGGATGAGAAGTGAATCGTCTTTAAAGAAAAACCAGGAAGCCCAGGTGCCTCTTGAAAAAGCACCTTTGGGACAACCCATGTCCTGGATGACTGAGAATCTCCATAGACATGGTGTTCCGATTTCTTCTACATTCAGAAAGGATGTTGCTTAGTTGAGCTGGGGAAGAGCACCGATGGACTCCCATAACTTTGGTCTCCTTGTAGGTGACTTCTTATGTCTTGTTAAAGAAGAACTGCCCCTCACCAGCGGAGAATGGGAAGTGCTTGGCCGGCACGGCTCAAACGTAAGCTGCTTGATCTTCCTTTTCTTCAGTTGATGAATTTTTGAAACTTTTTAGTGGTTTATCAAAATATACCAAAAATACAAAGAGAAATTCAAAAAAGGGAAGAAAAATTGGGGAGGAGAAGTACAGAAAAAGAAATGGTGTAAAGAAAAAGTCACCAACTTCGATTCTCTTTAGCATTGTAGATGATAACATTACAACTGCAACTTTTTACTTTTACACAACAGTATGTACAAGCCATTTCTTTAACAATAAATCTATCCCATTGGCAAAAACAAAATCAAAGTTTCATTTATTTTTCATTGCAAGCACAAAATCCGGGAGCCATTTCAAAATAGAAATAAGGTTAGATCTCTTCTCTTCTTTGGATAAAAGAATCAATTTAATCATCTCTGCTTCTCTTTGCTGTGCTTCTGTTAACTCATTAATTTTTATGTAATTCATATTAAGAGAAATCTCTATATTATTTCAGGTTTTTTTTAAAATGCCTAAAGGGAGAAAATGCAGATCTCTCCCTTGAGTTTATCCTCATGGAATAGATCTTTTTCTTCTCTTGTTTTCAAATTTAATCAATAGTATTTTACAAAGTGGAGAATGGGAAGTTCTTGGCCGACACAGCTCAAACGTAAGCTGTTTGGTCTCCCTTTTTTTCAATTCATAACATTCAACTGGTCTTTTAAACCATTCATTGTTTGCATGAGATTATTGTGGTATCTTATGTGTCCCATAGCCACATGGCTGTTAGATCATAAAATATCTGGTTTTTTACCAGGTGCAAAATCCAAATTCCAGGCTCAATAATGGCTCTTCCAGCCCTAGGATTCTATGTTCTATATTCTATGTTCTATTTAGTGAGCACTTCATGTATAGCAGCCATACCCATCTTTGTTTCCTGTGTGAAGGCCTGTCTCTTTTCTAAAGACAGAGCAATTTAACTGATATATTGCTAAACTTTATTTCCAAGGAATCTTCTCAATTAACTGTCAGCATCTGGTTAGAGCTAGGTAAGGTTCAATGGCAATCCCAGGAGGGCTGGACTTAATTCATTTGTGGATACGTAATGATTCTAGATAGGGATGTGGTGGCTCAGTGGCTAAGTCGTTGAGTTTGTCGATCAAAAGGTCGGCACTTCAGCAGTTCGAATCCCTAGTGCCGTGTAATGGGATGAGCAGCTTCCGTGACTTGTCCCAGCTTCTGCCAACCTAGCCGTTCGAAAGCACATAAAAAATGCAAGTAGAAAAAGAGAGACCACCTTTGGTGGGAAGGGAACAGCGCTCCGTGCGCCTTTGGCGTTGAGTCATGCCGGCCAATGACCACGGAGACGTCTTCAGACAGCGCTGGCTCTTCAGCTTTGAAACAGAAATGAGCACCGCCCCCTAGAGCCGGGAATGACTATCACATACGTGCGAGGGGAACCTTTACCTTTCTAATGATTCTAGGCTGATCCCTCTTTTTACCTCTCTCCCTGGCTCTGTCAGTCCTTCTACATGTTTGTTGAAATAAAGATGGGACAATATGGGACCGAACACTGGTAAGAGCTCATATTAAGACTTACCTAGTGGCGATAAAAGCGGTAAAACGTAACCATTTTTCCGCTCTTATTGCATCGGCAGATAACCGCCCAGCCGCCCTGTTCAGGGTGACCCACTCCCTCCTTCATCCGGGAGCGCAGGAGGACCCCTTGCAGGGTCGTGCTGAGGATTTTGTTCAGTTTCTGCACGATAAAATCACTCAGATTCGGGATGGTCTGGTCTCCAACTGGGTAGATACAGGTGGGATGACCGAGGCTGGTCTTGAGGATGTCATCTGGGAGGAGTTCGATCCTGTTGCTCCCGAGGACGTGGACAGAATACTGAGGCGGCTGAACGCGACCACATGTTTATTGGACCCGTGTCCCTCCTGGTTGGTGCTGGCCTCCCAGGAGGTTACACGAGGCTGGCTCCAGAGGATTATTATTGCTTCTTTGAGTGAGGGTGTCTTGCCAGTTGCCTTGAAAGAGGCGGTGGTGAGGCCTCTGCGCAAGAAGCCTTCTCTGGACCCAGCTATTTTGGCTAATTATCGTCCAGTCTCCAATCCTTTCCCTTCTTGGCGAAGGTTGTTGAGAGTGTGGTGGTGCATCAACTTCCTGGGTATTTGGATGAAGCTGTCTATCTGGATCCGCTCCAGTCCGGCTTCAGGCCCGGGTACAGCACGAAAACGGCATTGGTTGCGTTGGTGGATGATCTCTGGAGGGCTCGGGATAGGGGTTGCTCCTCTATCCTGGTCCTGTTAGATCTCTCAGCGGCTTTTGATACCATCGACCATGGTATCATGCTGCGCCAGCTGGAGGGGTTGGGAGTGGGGGGCACCGTTTTGCGGTGGTTCTCCTCCTATCTCTCCGACCGGTCACAGACGGTGTTGGCAGGGGGGCAGAGGTCGACCCCGAGGCGCCTCACTTGTGGAGTACTGCAAGGATCGGTCCTTTCGCCCCTTCTGTTCAACATCTATGTGAAGCCGCTGGGCGAGATCATCCGTGGCTTTGGGGTGAAGTTCCATCAGTATGCTGATGATACTCAGCTGTACTTCTCCACCCCAGGCCACCCCAATGATGCCGTGGAAGTGATGTCCCAATGCCTGGAGGCCGTGCAGATCTGGATGGGGGGCAAAAGGCTCCAACTCAATCCCTCCAAGACCGAGTGGCTGTGGCTTCCGGCGTCCCGATATGGCCAGTTGACTCCATCACTGACCATTGGGGGCGAGTCATTGGCCCCCACGGATAGGGCTTGCAACTTGGGCGTCCTCCTGGATGCACGGCTGTCTTTAGAGGAGCATGTGACGGCCGTGGCCAGGGGGGCTTTTTATCAGGCTCGCCTGATACGCCAGTTGCGTCCCTATCTAGATCGGGACTCCTTACGCACAGTCACTCAGGCACTCGTCATTTCCCGCCTGGACTACTGCAATGCTCTCTACATGGGGCTCCCCTTGAGGTGCACCCGGAGGCTCCAACTGGTGCAGAATGCTGCCGCGCCGGGGATTATGGGAGCTAGGGGGCGCTCCCATGTGACACCTCTCCTGCGTGAGCTGCATTGGCTTCCGGTGGTCTTCCGGGTGCGCTTCAAGGTGTTGGTGACCACCTTTAAAGCGCTCCATGGCATAGGGCCTGGGTACTTGCGGGACCGCCTTCTGCCACCGATAGCCTCCCACCAGCCAGTTCGCTCCCCCAGAGAGGGACTCCTCAGGGTGCCGTCAGCCAGACAATGTTGGCTGGCGACACCCAGAGGGAGAGCCTTCTCTGTGGCAGCACCAGCCCTCTGGAACGATTTGCCCCCAGAGATCCGTACGATACCTGATCTCCGGGCTTTCCGCCGTGCCCTAAAAACTTTTTTATTTTGTCAAGCTGGGCTGGCGTAACCCCCAGCTGGCTGGGGAATTCTGGGAGTTGAAGTCATCTAGGCTTAAAGTTGCCAAGGTTGGAGACCCCTGCAATAGGCAATTCTGCATTAACTTCCTTGTCAGGCAGAAAAGCTAAAACTGGCATGGCTGCTTGGGTAGAAATGTGGGTCAATTCTGTTTTTTGCTTCTGTTTTTGAATCAGATCCGAGTGGATGAAGTTAAGCAACTGGTATATTTTGAAGGTACAAGAGATTCTCCCTTGGAACACCACTTATACGTTGTTAGCTACGAGAACCCCGGAGAAATTCAGCGGCTGACCGAAAATGGTTTCTCACATGCTTGCTATGTTAATCAGGTACACTATTCTAACCTACCATCTAACCATCATGAAAAGGGCCGGTCTAAAAGGGAAACCTGTTATCTTCTTGAGAAGGTCCTGTCCTGATCATAAATATGGGACAAGTAGTCTCCGACTCATTTAGTGACCATTTATGGCCATCTTTCACACTTACAACCATTGTAGCATCCCTGTGGTCACATGATCAAAATTCAGATGCTTGGCAACTGGCATGTACTTATGACGGTTGCAGTGTCCTGGGGCCCTGTGACCTTCTAATGACCAAAGTCAATGAGGAAGCCAAATTCACTTAACAACCATGGTACTAACTTAACAACGGCAGTGATTCGCTGAACAACGGTGGCCAGAAGGGTCATAAAACGGGTCAAAATTCACTTAACAACAGTCTTGCTTAGCAACACAAAAGTTGGACTCAATTGTGGCCGTAAGTCAAGGACTACCCATAGAAGAGACATTGCACCAAGCAGCAATATTCTTTTAGCTTAGCCAGATGTGTGAACTTAGCTGTTTTAGCTAAGCCAGATGTGTGAATTTAGCTGTTGTGAGTTTGTCCACCAAGTTCTACGGTGTTTGGTGTGTACCAAGTCAGTTATCGGAGCATGATGTTCAGATTCAGTCTGGACTTGGGCTGATATTTGTGGAAGTAAGCAAGATCAACATTCACGTGTAGATCCAAGTTATAACGCATTGTTTATACACCATAGTAGTTAGGGTCTACAATCCACAAAGTCAAAAGTAAGAAAATTGATAGAACTTCATGTCAATTTTATTGTCACTTTGAATGTAGACTGATTGGTATACATACAGCTGTATACTAGAGTTGACCTTGTCCTTGAGGAAAAGCGAAAAAAGAACAGGAATGCAAGCCAACATTGGTTTAGGGGTCTGTTACGATTTCTCTTTCTTTTTGCAGGACTGCGACATGGTTATATGTAAATTCAGTAACCAGAAATGCCCCCATCAAGTCTCTCTCTACAAGCTGACTGGGCTGGAAGAGGGGATTGCTCAAAGGGGCAAGGAATTCTGGGCCACCGTTTTGCATTCTTCAGGTGGGCGATTTTCTCTTGGAGGCCGGGCATGTTTCTGATCTAGGAGGAATGCTCAGGGTAAGGAAGGAAGGAAGGAAGGAAGGAAGGAAGGAAGGAAGGAAGGAAGGAAGGAAGGAAGGAAGGAAGGAAGGAAGGAAGGAAGGAAGGAAGGAAGGAAGGAAGGAAGGAAAATTATTTTCTGCCAGAAGACAGAAACTTCTGGCTTCTATTGTAGGAAATTGGGCACTTGAAAAAAGGGAATGGAACGGGAATGGAATGGAATGGACAGAAAGGAAAAGAAAGGAAAGGAAAGGAAAGGAAAGGAAAGAAAAGGAAAGGAAAGGAAAGGAAAGGAAAGGAAAGGAAAGGAAAGGAAAGGAAAGGAAAGGAAAGGAAAGGAAAGGAAAGGAAAGGAAAGGAAGCATGGGAAGGAAAGGGAGGAAGGAAAGAAGGAAAGAAGGAAGAAAAGGAAAGAAGAAATTTATTTTTTAGTGGAAAACATTTCCGGATCTCCTGAAACTGCAGAAATGGGCACTGAGAACTAATTCAGGTGCCCCATTTGTCCCATGCCCCATATTTCAGCCTTTAGAAGCCAGTCTGTTCCCAATTTAAATCTGACTTCTTGCAGATAGGTTTGGGATATTACACCAACAAGAAAGCTGCTCAAAATCCAACATCAGGGCCCTCCTCTCTCCCTCCCTCTCTCCTGTTTCTCTCCTTGACCATGCCTTTCTCTGCTTGCTGCAGGATCTCTCCCAGATTACGTCCCACCGGAGATCTTCTCTTTTGAGAGCTCCTCAGGGTTTGTGCTTTATGGGATGATGTACAAGCCCCATGATTTCCAACCTGGGAAGAAATACCCCACGGTGCTTTTTATCTATGGGGGCCCACAGGTGAGCCTTCATTTTTGTATTTCAGCCATATTTTTGGGGGGGGGGGGAAACATCAGTCTGCATTGAGTAGATCTGATTGCTGGAGCCCAGAAGGAGCTCAGTTTGGGACTTGCAGGAATGGTCTGTATTTACAGGAAGTGTTTATATCCCATAAATGATTTGGTGTTTTAGAATTGAGAACTGTACTTGAAAGGGCAAATGGAAACCACTAGAGCACAGACAGTCCTTGACTTACGACCATAGTTGAGCCCAAAATTTCCGTTGCAAAGCAGGACAGTTGTTCACTGAGTTTTGCTCCATTTGATGATCTTCCTTGCCACCATTGTTATAGAGCCTGCGTAGCATAGGGGAGTAATGCCTCCTACAAAGGCAGCATTTAAGATCCAGCTGCTGCAATTACTTGCGAGTTCAATCCCAGGCAGGCTCAAGGTCGACTCAGCCTTCCATCCTTTCTAAGGTGGGTAAATTGAGGACCCAGTTTGTTGGGGGCAATAAACTGACTTTGTATAAATATACAAAAGTATGAAGGCTATTGCTTAACGCACTGTAAGCCTCCCTGAGTCTCTGGAGAAGAGCGGCATATAAATCTAATTTTTTTTTAAAAAGTCAGAAATCTCTTTTCTCCAGCTAAGGCAGTGTTTCTCAACCTTGGTAGCTTGAAGATGGGTGGACTTCAACTCCCAGAATCCCCCAGCCACCACCCATCTTCAAGCTACCAAGGTTGAGAAACACTGAGCTAAGGGCTCTCAGAAGGAGCCCAAAGGAAGTCGTAAATTATGACTGGGAAAATGTGCTCTCTCTCTCTCTTTTTTTTTTGTTCCACCTCGATTTTGCAAATATCTTAAGCTCAGTTTGCAAATCTATAAGGGCCTGGATAGCTCAGCAGACTAATGCATTGTGATTAACTCCAGCTGCCTGTAATTTCTCTGAGTTCAATCCTAGCCAGGCTCAAGGTTGACTCAGCCTTCCATCCTTTCTAAGGTAGGTAAATTGAGGACCCAGTTTGTTGGGGGCAATAAGCTGACTTTGTATAAATATACAAAAGTATGAAGGCTATTGCTTAACGCATTGTAAGCTGCCCTGAGTTTCCGGAGAAGGGAGGCATATAAATCAAATTAAAAAGAAAAAAAAAGTGAGCTGGTGCAGTTGTTAAGTTAGTAACACAGTTGCAGGTCACCAAAAGTAGATCACGTGACCCTGAAACTGTCTTAAGTACATGCCAGTTGCCAAGCCTCCAAATTTTGATCCTGTGACTATGGGGATGCTGCAACGGTTGTTAAGTGTGAAAAATGGTCGTATTTTTGAATGCCACTGTAACTTGGAAACAAAAAATTGGACCTCTGACAGGACTACCTGTGACAGAAATCATAATCATGATAAGATGATGGAGGTCATCATCTCATTTACTTACTTAAGTTCTCTGGAACTAAATTTCCAGATGCCACTTTGGACCCAGATGAGAGATAACAAAATCTGTTCTTTTTTTAAAAAAATAGTTTTTATTCAACATTTTTAACCTTTAAAATCACAATTACACTATTACAGCTTTCCGTTATCGGAATTTTTTCTTAATTTCAACTGATCTACAGGCCTATTGTTTTATACATGTATGTTCTTATTTCATAGTTACTTATCTTTATACTATATACAATATTTACATGTCTATTGCACTCTAAAATATATGTTTTATCCGTTTATTATCTATTTCTGTACATTCACTATATGTTCATTTTAGACTTCTTTTCAAGCCAGTTATACCACCTGTTCAGTGGTGGGTTTCAAAATTTTTTACTACCAGTTTTGTGGGTGTGGCTTGGTGGGCGTGACATGGCTTGGTGGGCGTGACAGGGGAAGGATACTGTAAAATCTCCATTCCCTTCCCACTCCAAGGGAAGGATACTGCAAAATCCCCATTTCCTCCCAATCAGTTGGGACTTGGGAGGCAGAGAATAGATGGGGACAGGGCCAGCCAGAATTTTTACTACTGGTTCTCAGAACTACTCAAAATTTCCACTACCGGTTCTCCAGAACTGGTCAGAACCTGCTGAAACCTACCTCTGCACCTCATAATACACCGTTTCCTCTCTGTCCCTTAATTCCATCATTAATGTGTCCATTTTTGCGTATTCAAGCACCTTTTTTATAATATTGTGTTTAATGGCGTGTTTTCTTGCTTCCAATTTTGGGCGAATGTGATTCTGGCTGCGGTGATTATATGGAGCATGATGTGTTGAATTTCTTTTTTTATATTACCTTTTATTATACCCAAAAGGAATAACTCTGGCTTCATATCAATTTTTTGTTAAAACAATTTCCTCCAACCATTTTTTAATTTTTGTCCAGTAATCCCTGGCTTGGGGACATGTCCACCACATATGGTGAACAAAATCTATTCTTGATGTCAAGTCGAGCACATAGAGATGGGAGAAACTGTGTTTGGTTTGTGGTTTTCACAACCATGAATGAGTACTATCCATTTCAGCAGGGGGGGGTTCTAGTTACCTTTACTACCAGTTCGCAGCGGGACCGCGGAAGCGTTTTTGTGTCGTCATGGTCAGTGGGCGGGGCCTCCTGCCGGTTTTACTACTGGTTCTATAGAACACTGATTTTATTTTATTTTATTTATTTTATTTATTAGATTTATAAACCGCCCTACTCCTGGGGGACTCAGGGCAGTGTACAGCCATAAATAAAACATATAAATACAAAAGTTTAAAATAGAATAAAACGAATTAAATAATTTGGCTGACAATTAAAACCCCAATAATTTAAAACAAATTAAAATTCATAATTAAAAGGGGAAAATAACTTAGGTCAGGCCTAAGTTATTTCAGGAAGAAAAAAACATTCTTCTGTAAGAAGAATGTTTTTATGCACCATAATTAACATCCAGCTGTCTGCAATTACACCAGTTCGAATCTCCCCAGGCTCAAGGTTGACTCAGCCTTCCATCCTTTCTAAGGTAGATAAATTGAGGACCCAGTTTGTGGGGGCAATAAGCTGACTTTGTATAAAGATACAAAAGTATGAAGGCTATTGCTTAACGCATTGTAAGCCGCCCTGAGTCTCCGGAGAAGGGCGGCATATAAATCAAATTTTTTAAAAAATAATTCTGTTTGGACATTAACTGTGGATTTACTGAGCATGTCGTAATTTAAATGAATATTTGAATATTTCCTAGGTTCTTGGCTGGAATTTGAATTTCCAGAATACACTAGTACAAGATGTGATTATTTGTATCTTTTATTTTTCGTTGATGAATAAAAACCAACATCACCAACGAGGATGATGATGCTTCGATGCCTCCTTACAGGTGCAGCTTGTAAACAACTCCTTTAAAGGGGTCAAATATTTCCGACTGAACACGCTGGCTTCCCTGGGCTATGTGGTCGTGGTGCTGGACAACCGAGGTTCCTGCCACCGGGGCCTGACCTTTGAAGGCACCTTCAAGTATAAGATGGTAAATTGTCTCATGAATGGAGGTAGCAAATGCTGAAAGGGACCAACGGTCTTTTCGTAGGGTTTTTGAGCATAACATTCTCAGAGACTCTTCGCATCCTGCTTATAATCTTTTTGGACTGTTGCCTTCTGGCAGAATATACAGAACAATGAAAACTCAGACCACACATTTTCTGATAGTTTTTATCCCAGAGCTCTAATTGCACTCAACCAAGAACTAAAGGGCCACCGTCAGTGAGCTGTTGGACAGCATGACTTGGTCTGTTGTGTGATTGTTTGGGTGGTTTAGGGGTAGGGAACTATGGTGGGTGGGAGTGTGTTTGGGGATTGTTATGTGTGTTGGATCTGATCTTTGGATGTTAAGTGAATTTCGTTGTAGGGGTATACTGTGTATACATGTACAATGACAACAAAGTTATTTATTTATTTATTATTTTTTTAAAAAAATTATAATTTTGAGTGTCCTCTGGACCAGTTTCAGGCCTGGAAGCCATCTTTGGTGTTAGGCCTTCAGACCAGTGGTCAAAATTTTTTTCAACCGGTTCTGTGGGTGTGGCTTGGTGGGTGTGGCATGGCTTAGTGGGCGTGGCAGGGGAAGGATACTGCAAAATCCCCATTTCCTCCCGATCAGCTGGGACTTGGGTGGCAGAGAATAAATGGGACCAGGGCCAGTCAGAATTTTTACTACCGGTTCTACGAACTACTCAAAATTTCCACTACCAGTTCTCCAGAACTGGTCAGAACCTGCTGAAACCCACCTCTGCTTCAGACCTGCCACGTTTACTACTGTGAGAAACTGGGAAGGGGGATTATATAGAGATATGTAGTCATAATAACATTCCTTTCTCAGAGAGTCAAGGACATCTTGCCCCGCACCTGGAGGGCTATGACTGGGAGACATCTCCAGTTGGGACAATGTTTGATTGGACCATGTGATGGACTTGTAGGTGTTGGGCAGGGACTTGAACTTTTCTTTGGGTGGGGAATACCTGGAAACTTTCAGATTTGGGTTTTCCCAGATGTGTCAATATGAGATCTCTAATAAAGTAGCTTTGAGGAATTCCAAGCCTCAGAATTTTCTTTTTTGGGGCGTGTTACTTGGAACCTTGACAATCAGACTTAGTCAGACTGCTGACTAAGGAATTCTGGGAGTTGAAGTCCTACCTGTTCTCTGTTTCTCTGTTCTCATTCTCAGTTGGGGGAGAGCAGAGCCCTCAAAAGTGATGGTGTAAAACATTAACAGTGAACAAACATACAAGCCAGAGCGAAGTTCTTTTTAGCTGGGAATGTGAAGAGAGAAGCTTGAGTTCAGTATCCTTTCCATACATGAGTAAGGACACCGACCTCATCCTGAAAGCAGGACAAGAAGCAACAGATGGAAATTGATCAAGGAGAGATCCAACCTAGAACTAAGGAGAAATATCCTGTCAGTGGGAACAATTAAACAGCTTGCCTTCAGAAGTAGCAGTCTTCCAATATTTGAGGGGCTGCCACAGAGAGGAGGGGGTCAACCTATTATCCAAAGCACCTGAAGACCAGGCAAGAAACAATGGATGGAAACTGATCAAGGATAGATTTTTCTGACAGGGAGAACAATCAACCCATGAAACAGAAGTTGCCTTCAGAAGTTGTGGGAGCTTCATCACTGGAAGCTTTCAGCCATTTGTCAGAAATGGTATAGGGCCGTGATGGCGAACCTATGGCACAGGTGCCACAGGTGGCACGTGGACCCATATTGGTGGGCACGCGAGCTCAGCTCTGGCACGCATGCGTGTGCCAGCCAGCTGATTTTCAGGCCTTCTGGGCCCACCAGAAGTCAGAAAATACACTGTTTCCAGCCTCCAGAGGGCCTCGGGGGGGGGGGAGGCTGTTTTTGCCCTCCCCAGGCTCCTAGAAAGGCTCTGGAGCCTGGGGAGACCAAAAAACGGGCCTCACATGCCAAAAGCGGGGGGAGCACGGGGGGCGGGACGCATAGAATTATGGATGTGGGCACACGTGTGTGTGACCCCACCATGCTCCCTCCGCTTTTGGCACGCGATAGCAAAAAGGTTAGCCATCGCTGGTATAGGGTCTCCTGTTTGAGCAGGGGGTTGGACTAGAAGACCTCCAGGGTCCCTTCTAACTCTGTTATTCTCTCATTTATACACTTGGTGCTATTTTTTCCCCATGCCTGTTTTTTTTTTTTTCTTCCAACAGCGACAAATTGAAATCGGTGACCAAGTGGAGGGCTTGCAGTATTTGGCTTCCCGATACGCGTTCATCGATTTAGACCGGATTGGCATTCATGGCTGGTCGTACGGTGGATTTCTTTCCCTGATGGCCTTGCTGCAGAGGCCAGAGATCTTCAAGGTTGGTTCCTCTGCCACGGCCCATTCCCTTCCTCTGGACACGTGTGATGTGGATGTGTAGAAGGCCCAGGGGTGACATAATAGCAGTATTCCAGTACTCGAGGGGCTGCCACAAAGAAGAGGGGGTCCAATTATTCTCCAAAGCACCAGAAAGCGAGACACAGCAGTGAAATCCGGCTGGATCTATCCAGCTCGCACAAGCTGGTAGGGCCGGCAACGGGAGGCTCCGTCCACCCGCCAGGACATCATCATTTATTTATTTATTTATTTATTTATTTATTTATTTATTTATTTATTTATGTGATTTATATGCCGCCATTCTCCCCAAGGACTCAAGGCGGTTTACAAAAACAATCATGAATACAAATCACAATAAACACAATTAAAACACATTAAAAACCATTAAAATCATTCTAAAAAAGGCTATATAACCTCACAATCGTAATGTTCTATAAACAGCCATGTCTTTAATCCCTGGTGGAAGGAGAGGAGGTCGGGGGCCGTCCTGAGGTCAGTGGGAAGACTATTCCAGAGGGTCGGGGCTCCGACAGAGAAAGCCCTCCCCCTGGGGGCCGCCAGCCGACATTGCTTGGCTGATGGCACCCGGAGGAGGCCCACTCTATGGGAGCGCACTGGACAGTGGGAGGAAGGCAGGAGGTGGCCCTGTAAGTACCCCGGGCCTAAGCCATGTAGGGCTTTATAGGCTAAAGCCAGAACCTTGAAATGAACCCGGAGAACAACCGGTAGCCAGTGCAGCCCGCGCAGGAGAGGTGTAACACGGGAGTAATGAGAAGCCCCCGTAACTACCCGCGTGGCCGCATTCTGGACTAACTGGAGTCTCCGGATATGTCCCAAGGGCAGCCCCATGTAGAGGGTGTTACAGTAATCCAACCAAGAAGTAACCAAGGCATGGGTGATCGTGGTGAGGGCATCTCGGTCTAAAAAAGGGCGCAGTAGTGGGTTTCAATTCCCAGCGCTACCGGGAGTATGCACGCGGTGCACAATGCTCCTGCGTATGCGCAGAAGGTTCTGTGCATGCGCAGAGCATTGTTGGGTTTTTTAAGTTTTTTATTTATAATACAAACTAAAAACAATGGACATAGCGTGACATCTCCGGCTGAAACAATTTCATCAAATTTCGTCACATAAATAATACATTTATTTATTTACACTACTGATCACATTTCAAATACGTATATTCCTTCATCTATATAAATTATTTCAATATCTAATTCAGTCGTGCCTATCATAACAAACTAGCATAAAATCTTCCAAACATTTTACTTGTCAATGGTCCTGTATCCCAGCATTTCTCCTCCTTTCCAGCCAATAATAAAATTTATTTCAGATTTCATAATACTCTGATTCATTCTTATCTTTAAGTTCCAAGGTCAGTCTGTCCATTTCCACGCAAATTAATATTTTAGCTAACACTTCTTCTTCTGTGGGGGTCTCTTTGTTTTTTCCATTTTTGTGCAAAAGCCGATCTTGCTGCTGTTAGAATGTGTAACGTTAGGTAAATTGGGCTCTTGTTGTATTTACCCTCAATAATACCCAGCAAAAAGAATTCTGGTTTTGGTTCTATATTTTGCATTAGTATTTCTTCTGTCCATTGTCTTATCTGGTGCGTTTTTTGTTTTTTTAAAAATAAATTTTATTAGAGCATCAAAAAGAAAAATCAAAAACAAATATATAATAATTTTTCTATCACAGTGTAACATCGCCAAAATATCCGTATATTTATACACCAGTAATCAGTAATCAGAGAGTAAAAATAGAAAATATTTACAGATTCTTGTAGACAATTTTACCTTTCCAATACTTATTGATTACCATAAATATACAATCATCTATAATTATAATCCAACATTATCCTTTGTCTCTCTCTCTCCCATCATTTCTGGGTCCAATCATACCACATATTCCAACTACCTTAAAAGTCTGAGTCTCTTTTACCCTTGATCAATTTTCTAAGTCTGTCAGACTCTGCACATTCCATGATTTTATAAATTATATTTGCGTCCGTTGGTAAGTCCTCATTCTTCCATTCTTGTGCGAATGCCAGTCTCCCTGCAGTGATTATGTGCAGCATCAAATACCATTTAGTCAATCCAATATTTTATCTGGTGCGTTTTTGATGACGTCTGGGTGGGTGGGCGGCCTCCGCTACCGATTCACCCGAACTAGGGCAAACCGGTAGCAACCCGCCATTGGTCATCACATCCTGTTTTTGACCCTCTGCGCATGCGCAGAAGAGGTACATGTTCACAATTCCGATCCGGTAGCGAAGGTAAGTGAAAGACAAAAAGGAATGGATAGGCTGGGCTCTATTTGAGACAATTCTTCCAAATGCTTACAGCCAACTTGACTTTTCTTTGTTGTAGGTTGCCGTTGCGGGTGCTCCGGTCACGTTGTGGCTTTTCTACGACACGGGTTACACCGAGCGTTACATGGGACACCCGGACAATAACGAACAGGGCTATTGTTTGGGCTCCGTAGCTATGCAAGCAGAGAAATTCCCTTCACAGTAAGTATACGTGATACTTAAATAAAGAATATAAAAAATGGGTTTTTTTATAAAAAGAAAAAAAAAGAAAACATGCGTCTCTCTAATACAGGTAGTCCTCAACTTGATTCAGTTAGTGACCGTTCAAAGTTACAACGGCACTGAAAAAAGTGACTTAGGATCATTTTTAACCCTGACGACCGTTGCAACATTCCTGTGATCACGTGAACCAAATTCAGGCACTTGGCAGCTGACTCATATTTATGACGGTCGCGGTGCCCTGTGGTCCTGTGATCCCCTTTTGCGACCTTCTGACAAGCAAAGTCAATGGGGAAGCCGGATTCGCTTAACAACCGTTACTCATTTAACAATTCACTTAACAAACGTGCAGAAAAGTCGTAAAATTGGGCAAAAGCCACTTAACAAATTTCTCACTTAGCAACGTAAATTCTGGGGACAGTTGTGGTCGTAAATCGAGAACTACTTGTAATAAGATTTCTTTTTTCCAGTGGTGGCTTTGATAAATGATTAAACTGAGTATGGGAGTTGAAGTCCACCCATCTTCAAGCTACCAAGGTTGAGAAACACTGTCTTAGAAGCTGAGGCACAAATATATGTGCTCTGAGCGATGAAATTATTGGGAAGAAAACCAGTTCTAGTATTGTTGGATTTAGCTTTTTTGCTTTTCATCCCAGTTGCTCTCTTCGACTGGTTTTCATTTGTTCTTCTGGTCATTAGGTGATTTTATAAAATACTACATTCCTACATGTGGTGGTGGTGGTGGGGGGAATCTGCAGGAAATATAATAGTTAATTTCTGTAAAGCCACTGGATTGTACTTCTAATTACATTTTTCCTGGTGTTTTTTTTTTTTGTCACTTTCTTCAGACCCAACCGATTATTGCTACTGCATGGATTCCTGGATGAAAATGTTCATTTTGCACATACTAGTATTTTGCTGAGTTTCCTGGTCAGGGCTGGGAAACCCTACGATCTCCAGGTAGCCGAGAAATTTGTGCAGCTCTAAAATGTAAAGGTTAAAATGCAGTTGGGGCTGGTTTGGGCTGGATGTCACAGAGGGGGCAAGGCTGAGGCAGGATCAGGACCACGGAGAGCTCCTGGCTAACTCTCAAGAGAGATGTTGTTCTTCTACCCCAATGAAATGAATCCAGGTCAACCCTTTTCCTCCTGGCTTCGATAGCCTGCAGCTCTTTCAGATTCTCGGAATCTTGTAGAAACTGGGAAATTATAAAAGGAACTTAGGATGAATAAAGGTGGTCCTTGATTTACCACTGTTTCTTAGTAACCGTTTGACATTGTGATGTACCTGGTACAAGGGAGTTACAACCCAGCCCTGGTGGTTACTTCCTCAGAGTCACGTGACCACTCTTCTGATGTCCCTCAGGAGTCATGTGACCACACTTCAGGTGCTAGGCAACCCATGTTTACTGCCATTTGCAGAGTCCCTCGGTCACATGACCAGAATTTACGACAATTTTGCGGGAAAGCAGACACAGTTTCTCCCTTTCTCAAAGGTTGGCATCAAAGAGCTCAGTTTTCCGTAGCTCTAGGTAGAAAGAAACAGTCTACATTTTTTGAGGTGCTAGGACATGGGTGAACACCTGGCACCCTCTTCCCCAGAGATCCTGAGGATTGGATCTTAGCCTTCTGCATCTCAGTCACAGCTGGATTTCTTTTGCTTTCTTCCTCCCCCAGATTTATCCGCAGGAGCGGCACAGTATCCGGGTCCCCGAATCTGGAGAACACTATGAACTTCACCTCTTGTACTACCTCCAGGAGAATCTGGGATCACACATGGCTGCACTGAAGGCGATGCCCTGAACCCCAGGACTTCTCGGCATGACGCATCCATAGCTGTTTAACCAAACATGAGTGCTTGAATGGTGCCTTCCTTCCTGGTGCCTGCTTCTAACCGAGAGAAAAATCTACCCACTCCCCGGCTTGATTGAATGATCCTCCTCCTTTTTCAGGAACACCTCCCCCCCGCCCCCCGGTGCCATACAGGAGATGATTGTACAGCAAAAGAATAATTTTAAATGTAAATAATAAAACGGATGGCTGTACAGTCTCTTGGATTCTGGGCTTCTTCCCTAACCAGTGTAACATTGGTTACAGAACAATAGCAATAGCCCTTAGACTTATATACCACTTCACAGTGCTTTGCAGCCCTCTCTAAGCAGTTTAGAGAGTCAGCCTCTGGCCCCCAACAACCTGGGTTCTTGTTTATTTAATTTCAGAATGATTGAAGGTTGAGTCAACCTTGATCCGGTCAGGATCAAACTCCTGGCAGTGGGCAGAGTCAGCCTGCAGTACTACTTTCTGATAGATGATATATATATATATAGAGAGAGAGAGAGATGATAGATAGATAGATGGAAGGTAGGTAGGTAGGTAGGTAGGTAGGTGGATGGGTGGATGGATAGATAGATAGATAGATAGATAGATAGATAGATAGATAGATAGATGGATAGATAGATCAATAGATGATAGATAGATAGATAGATAGATAGATAGATAGATAGATAGATAGATGATAGATTGATTGATAGATGATAGATAGATGATTGATGGATAGAAAGATGATAGACAGACAGACAGACAGTGAGAGACAGATAAGACATAGAGAGCACTAGCACTTAGCCTTATTTACTTCTTTCCAGTGCTTTTCCAGCTCTCTAAGCGGTTTACAGAGTCAGCCTTTTGCCATCAACAATCTGGGTCCTGATTTAACCGATTTCATCAATGGAATAGTCACTTCTCAGAGCTTTGGGTGCTCCATCACTGGTGGTTTTCAAGAATAGATTGGACAACCATTTGCCCAGGATGGTATACATTGGGCAGGGATGGACTAGAAGACCTCCAAGATCCCTTCCAGCCCTATGATTCTATTTTTCTATCTCTCAATCAGGTCAAAACAGTTCACTTGGGAATGTTCTATTTTTCTTCACCGAGACAACCTATAATGGAGCAGCTCCTGTGGCCTGATATCTCTGTTAAAACCAAGCTCTCCCAATTATTCAGAATTATTTGGACCTTGGGGTTTCCTAGATTTGGTCACTTCCAACCCTGTTATTCTATGGTCTGCATTCTTCACGTTGTCTTAAGCCTAGTAGCACAGGATGTCATTCCTAAAGTGTGAGTGTGTTGTATATATAGCATGAGGAAGGTTTTTAACACACTTAGCGTTTGGTTTTCTGAAACAGAATTCTGAAGATCCTGTTTGATCAACTTGTAATGGGCTCATTTCAGGGGTGAAATCCAGCAGATTCTGACAGGTTCTGGAGAACTGATAGCGGAAATTTTGAGTAGTTCGGAGAACTGGCAAATATCACCTCTGGCTGGCCCCAGAGTGGGGTGGGAATGGAGATTTTGCAGTCCCCTTCCCCTGGACTGGGGAGGGAATGGGGATTTTGCAGTATCCTTCCCCTGCCATGCCCACCAAGCCACGCCCACAGAACTGGTAGTAAAAAAATTTGAAACCCACACACCTTAAAGTTGCTAAGATGGAGAAATACCAGGGGAGATAACATTTTTTAAAATGTTAATTTGTTTTTGAAATTGGGTGTTTTAAATTGTTTCGGCCAAAATATTTAATAATTTTAATGGGTTTTTTAATGTTTTGTATTATCTGTTTTTATCTTGGCTGTTCACTGCCCTGAGTATATAAATGTGATTAAATAAAAAAAGAGTGGGGAGGGAATGGGGATTTTGCAGTATCCTTCCCCTGCCATGCCCACTAAGCCACGTCCACCAAACCACTCCACGCCTACCAAGCCACACCCACAGAACTGGTAGTAAAAAAAATGTAATTTCACCACAGGCTCATTCCTGCCTGAAATACACGGACACAACTGGAGTCACTGCCATTAACTACACACATTGGTGCAAACCAGAAGAGACGGTTAATGGGGCGGGGAGGTATTTTCTCTGTTGTTGGCCATCTTCTAAGGAAAAACCCAGCTTCAATTTTCCCACGTTTATTCAATAAACAGCAATTAGCCAGATGTTCTATATCTTCCTACAACTTTCAGGGGCGGGCACAAAAACAGAAAAGAAAGAGAAAGTGGTAGATATGAAACTATATCAATAAATGTCACCTAGATTGCTTCACTTCATTTTGATTATTAGTTTTGGATGTATCAGACTAACAGAGTTGGCAGGGACCTTTGAGGTCATCTAGTCCAAACCCTGCCCCCCAAGCAAGAGACCCTACACCCATGATGGCATGCAGACCATATTGGTGGGCATGTGAGCTTAGCTCCGGTGCACATGTGCATGCCGGCCAGCTGATTTTCGAGCCTTCTGAGCCCACTGGAAGTTGGTAAACAGGCTGTTTCTGACCCTTGGAGGGCCTCCGGTGTGGGGGAGGCTGTTTTCGCCCTCCTCAGGCTTCTAGAGAGGCTCTGGAGCCTGGGGAGAGCAAAAAATGGGCCTATCGGCCCCCTATGCCACCGGGTGCCAAAACCAAGACAAGCGCGGGGGGGGGTGTTGTGTGCGCATGCACGGGGGACAGAGGTCATAGAATTATGGGTATGGGCACGCGTGTGCATGACTACCACCATCCCGGGCTCCCCCCACTTTTGGCATGCCATGGCAAAAAGATTAGCCATCAGTGCCCTACACCATTTCTGACAAATGGCAGTCCAGTCTCTTGAAAGCCTCCAGTGATGAAGCTCCATGAATCCTAATTAAAAGGGGGTTGGACTAGATGACCTACAAGGTCCCTTCCAAGTCTGTTAAATCTGTTAAAGCTACTTTCAAATGAGAAACATGCCCAGTACTTGTTCCTTTTATTGTCTCGTTGTCAGTACAGCTAATATTACAATTAGTCATATCAAAGAGCTTTTACACACAGCGAAAATGAGATAATCTTAAGTACACACACTGATGCTTACTCTGTGACTGGAATCAAGCCAAGGTCAAAACAGACATCCGATCGGAGTTCTCGTATCAGTTAAGTCACTTCTCGCAGTAATTCAGAAGCAGATTGGCTGAAATTGTGACGGAGCCGTTGATTTACAGCATTTACGGCTCTTGATCTCCGCTCCTTTCGTCGGGAGCTGAAGACTTGGCTGTTCAAGCAAATAGGCTGACTCTGATTCTGGGTTTATTATTTATCATTAATTAGTTATTTGATTTAAAATACGATTTTATCGTACATGTTTCTTAACTTGTGTTCGCCGCCCTGAGTCCTTCGGGAGAAGGGCGGCATATAAATACATGTAATAAATAAATAAATAAATAAATCCTGGAGTTTTCCAAAAAATTAAGGAAAAACTACAGATAGTCCTCGACTTAATGACCACAACTGAGCCCAAAATTTATGTTGCTAAAGGGAGGCATTTTGCTCCATTTTACAGCCATAGTTGTTAAGTGAATCACTGCAGTTGTTAAGTCAGTAACCCAGTTGTTAAGTGAATCTGGCTTCCCCATTGACTTTGGGTGTCAGAAGGTCGCAAAAGGGAATCACGTGACCCCGGGGCATTGCAACTGTCATAAATATGAATCAGTTGCCAAGCATCCGAATTTTGATCACGTGATCAGGGGGATGCAGCAACTGTCAGAAGCAGAGATGGGCTTCAGCAGGTTCTGACCAGTTCTGGAGAACCTGTAGCAGAAATTTTGAGTAGTTCGGAGAACCAGTAGGAAAAATTCTGACTGGCCCCGCCCCCCCATCTATTCTCTGCCTCCCAAGTCCCAGTTGATTGGGAGGAAATGGAGATTTTACAGTATCCTTCTCCCTGGAGTGGGGAGGAAATGGAGATTTTACAGTATCCTTCTTCCTGGAGTTGGGTGGGAATGGAGATTTTACAGTATCCTTCCCCCTGGAGTTGGGTGGGAATGAAGATTTTACAGTATCCTTCTCCCTGGAGTGGGGAGGAAATGGAGATTTTGCAGTATCCTTCTCCCTGGAGTTGGGTGGGAATGGAGATTTTACAGTATCCTTGCCCTGCCACACCCACCAAGCCATACCCACAGAACAGGTAGTAAAAATTTTTGAAACCCACCATTGGTCGGAAGTGTGAAAAATTGTCACATTTTTCAGTGCCGTTATAACTCTGAACGGTCACTTAATGAGCTGTTATAAGGACTATCTGCATTATGACACTCTTAAAGAGAGTCTACAGCCCACCAAGAAATCAGAAACATCTTTTCTAATGCTTTTGATTAGTAAAGAATTTGCCACGCTTTCTTTACTTTTCAGACATTATACATTAACCTTAACAAAATGCAAGTTTAAATGAAAGAAGAAACTGGTGTTACTTTATGAAAAGTCCTAATTGTATTTCCTAACCGAGCACATTAAGACGAAGTGTAACTAAAAGGCTTCGGGAATGTTCTGGTTTTAAAAGGCTAATCACTTCCAAAATAGTTTTGGAATGGGGCACAACTTCTCTTTGGTGACTGGAACGATTTACGAGGTGCTCTGAATCTTAACATATAAGGCAGTCCTTGACATATGACCATAATTGGAACTGGAACCTATGTTGTAAGTGGTATGGTTCTATGGCTATGCCAACCCTTCTGTAAATAGCTGTTCCAGGCATGTTGGAAGTATACTCCAAAAAGCTTAAAACAGCCCTTTAATAACCTTTAAAAAGTCAAGCTTTCTTAAAGTACCACGTGGGGTGGAATTCCAGAGAAGCTCAATCTACAAACGGAAAGTCTGGGCATAAGGCTTACAATGTAACAAGCTTAACCCAGAGGCAGTTTCTGAAAACACTTAAAGCAGCAGGGCAATTAAGATAAGGATTAGGCTAGAAATACAGGCATACCAGAATGTTTCCTTCCTGCCTCCCTTGCAGGATTAGCCCTGTAAAATGGGAAAATTAACATCCAATTCGGGAGAACCACTGCAAACCAGTAGCAGTCCACCTCTGTATGGTCATCTAGAAGCTATAGGTCAGGGGTCAGCAACCTGCGGCTCTGGAGCTGCATGTGGCTCTTTCACCCCTCTGCTGCGGCTCCCTGTCACTCAAAATATGTGTCACAACCGCCAATGTGCGATACCTGCCGGCACGCGATTTATTGAGCTTTTCAACCCCCTGGTAGTCCAACCATGGATAAATCAAAGAAAAGAAAAGTTTCAGAAGAAAACAGAACATTTAATTCAACTACATATGCTAGTTTTGTGGCTGCTCAAGAAATAGTCAGGCACAGGAAAGGTTTTGTGGCTCCCGGTGTTTTCTTTTCTGTGGGAAATGGGTCCAAAGGGCTCTTTGAGTGTTTAAGGTTGCAGACCCCTGCTATAGCTAGAATGGAGAAGGCCTCCATATGATTCCTGAGAAGTGGAAACATGAAGACAGCATTGGAATAAGAATGCATGTTTTGGCTCTTGTTGGAGAGACACTGTAGGAGGGAAGTTTGTAGAGTTTCTCAGTCATCCAGGTCATGGTTGTCCCAAAGATGCTTTTTTCAAGAGGCAAACTGGACTTTCTTGTTTTTTTCTTTTGAAGATGTTTCACTTCTCATCCAAGAAGCTTCCTCAGCTCTGACTTGGTGGTGAACAGGAGCCTGGATAGCTCAGCAGACTAAAAGCATTGTGATTAACTCCAGCTGTCTGCAATTACTGTAAATTTGAATCTCACCAGGCTCAAGGTTGACTCAGCCTTCCATCCTTTCTAAGGTAGGTAAATTGCGGACCCAGTCTGTGAGGGCAATAAGCTGACTTTGTATAAATATACAAAAGTATGAAGGCGATTGCTTAACGCATTGTAAGCTGCCCTGAGTCTCCGGAGAAGGGCGGCATATAAATCAAATTTAAAAAAACAGAAGGATTTATATTCCTTGCAGACAGCTGGTCATTTGCATCCTTTTGGAGGGTCGTTGAGGCCACTTGGAGGTTTATCTGTGTCCCCTGAGTGGTGTTCCTGGTTCCTGTAGTCTGCAATTTTTTCCTCTGGAAATCCATTCCTACTCCCACACCATTCCAAGGTTGTTCATCCCAAATTGTATAGCTAAAAGTCTGTAGAGATTCTCAGGCATCCAAGTCATGGCTGTCCCAAGGGTGCTTTTTCTAGTGGCAAAGTGGACTTTCTTGGTTTTTTCTTTTGAATATGCTTTATACTTCGGTATAAAATGGAAGAGGAAACGGTGAAAGAGACGATGATCAAATGGGCCCAAAACTTTAATTACCTGATACAGTTGGAGAAGTGGGAGAAGATGTGGAAAAGAAATATGAAAGTAACAATCTCAGCTGCATATAAGGAAAACCAGATGAAAATGCCTCACAGATGGCACCTACCAGCAGCAAGAATAGCGAAAATGTTTTCCAGCAACTCGCCGAAATGCTGGAAGTGTAAGACTGGTTATGGAACTTTTTATCATCAATGGTGGACATGCCCGGTGGTGAAAAACTTCTGGAAGAAAATTAAAAACTGGATTGAAGAAATAATTAAGAATTCAATAGAGGGGAAACCTGAACAGTTCTTATTAGGGATGTCAATAGAAAATTATACTATTATATAATTAAATTTAGTATGATGTATGGGGAATTAAAGTATTAGAGAGTTGTAAGATGTTATAGATAATTAGATTATGTTGGATTATGATTGTTGAATAATATAACCTGTTTCTTGTTTTGGGAAGTAGGGGGGGGAGGGTAAGAGGTAAGGGAGGTGGGTGGTGGGAGGTAGGGTGGGGAAGGGTTAGGGAGGGAAGTGGGAGGGGGGTTATGTATGTAAAAATCTTTCAATAAAAAAAAATTACACCAAAGAAACACAGTATCTCATACTACATATATTGACTGAAGCACGTATTATATATGCGCAGTACTGGAAGAAAGAAGAAATGGATCACTGTTAAGAAGCTGAAAAAGAAACTAAGATTTTTGTATATGTTATACGTTGTATGTCTATGTATGTCTTTTTTTAATTATGTTTAAAATAAAAAATCTTTTTAAAAAAAGAAAGGTGTTTCACTTCTCATCCAAGAAGCTTCTTCAGCTCTGACAAGATAGTGGGGAATGAAGGAAAGATTTACAATTGCTGAAAAGGGAATTTCATCACACAGGTTGGTCAATCTGTTGCTGCCCATTTCTATGGGCTTCTGTTTCTGTTACTCCTGATTCCTTCTCATGGTAGCATCATATGTGTTTGCCACATCCAGATTATTTTGTTAACAAGATGGTTGAAATGCGCACAAAAATATCAAGTTCTCACTGCTTCTTGCATCTTTCTTCAAAAAGTATTTGAGACTATCCAGGAGGGGGCGCCCTTGTATATCTAATGGCCAGCATTCAGCATTTGGATCTCACTTGCAGTGCTGTTGGTCTGCACAACTTTAAACTGAGTGGACTTCAACTTCCAGAATTCCATAGCATGCTCTTTGGGGAATCCTGGGAGTTGAAGTCCAAATAGCTTTAAAGCGGCCAAGATTGAGGTTTGAACTGTAGGGTTGACAGCCAGAAGAAAACCTTGAAGAACCATTAGATATAACGATAGGGATTCTGTATAAGGGTTATGGGAGACATGATAGCAGTGCTCCAATATTTGAGGGGTTATCACAAAGATGAGAGGGTCAACCTATTTTTCAAAGCACCAGAAGGCAAGAAAAGAAACAATGGATGGAAACTTATCAAGGAGAGAAGTAACCTGGAATTAAGGAGAAACTTCCTAACAGTGAGAATAATCAGCCAGTGGAACTGCTTGCCTCCAGAAGTTGTGGGAGCTCCATCACCGCAGGTTTTTAAGAAGAGACTGGACAGCCACTTGTCTGAAATGGTATAGGGTCTCCTCCTGCCTGGTTAGACTAGAAGACCTCCAAGGTCCCTTCCAACTCTTATTCTATAATATGATTGTCCTAGTTATTGTAGTAACAGTATTGGAAGCTCTTATATAGATGTAGGGATTTGTCCAGGCAGTCTCTGACAATCAGACATAATTGAATGAAAGGGGAAAAAACACCTTATAGCCACTTTCTTAAAGATTCACAATCTAGATCAGGGGTCTCCATCCAATCTTGGCCACTTTAAGCCTGGTGGACTTCAACTCCCAGAATTCCCCAGCCAGCAAAGCTGGAAATTCTGGGAGTTGAAGTCCACCAGGCTTAAAGTGGCCAAGGTTGGAGATCCCTGATCTAGATCACTGTTTCTCAATCAATTTGAAGATGTGGGGACTTCAAGTCCCAGAATTCCCTAGCTAGCTTTCTGGGAGCCAGGAGCCACTACAATTGAGTCGTCCCACCCGGTCATCCTCTTCTCTTCTTCTTCCTTCTACCTTTCCCAGCTTTAGAGCCTCTTCCAGAGTTCTGGGTCTTCGCAAAGTATGTCCAAAGTTAGATAATTTGAGTTAGATCATTTGTGTTCCAGAGAGTAAGCTGAATTGTTTGATAGTCCATTAGTTTGTTTTCTTGGCTTTCCCCAGCCTTCTCAGGAGCCTTCCCCAATATTAAAAATTCAAAGACATCAACATCCCGTGAAGTGTTAATACCACTTTATAATGCCTTGGTAAGGCCACATTTGGAATCCTGCATCCAGTTTTGGTTGCCACGATGTAAAAAAGATGTTGAGACTCTAGAAAGAGTGCAGAGAAGAGCAACCAGGATGATGAGGGGACTGGAAGCTAAAACATACGATGAACGGTTGCAGGAACTGGGCATGGCTAGTCTAGTGAAGAGAAGGACCAGGGGAGACAGGATAACAGTCTTCCAATATCTCAGGGGCTGCCACAAAGAAGAGGGAGTCAAACTATTCTTCAAAGCACCTGAAGGCAGGACAAGAAGCAGTGAATGGAAACTAATCAAGGAGAGAAGCAACCTAGAATTAAGGAGAAATTTCCTGACACTTCGAACAATTAATCATTGGAACAACTTGCCTCCAGAAGTTGTGAATGCTCCAACACTGGACGTTTTTAAGAAGGAGCCTTGGTGGAGCAATGGACTAAAGTGCTGTTAAATAGCACTTAGCTGCCAGCTGCCTGCAATTACTGCGAGTTCGAATCTCACCAGCCTCAAGGTTGACTCAGCCTTCCATCCTTCCGAGGTAAGTAAAATGAGGACCCGGATTGTGGGGGCAATAAGCTGACTTTGTATAAAAAAGAACACTGCTTGGGGGGGCCAAAAGCCCTACTAAGCAGGTATAAAGAAAAGTATGAAGGCTATTGCTTAACGCATTGTAAGCCGCCCTGAGTCTCTGGAGAAGGGTGGCATATAAATCGAACCAATAAATAAATAATAGATTGGATAACCATTTGTCTGAAGTGGTGTAGGATTTCCTGCCGAAGCAGGGGGTTGGACTAGAAGATTTCCAAAGTCCCTTCCAACTCTGTTATTCTATTCTATTCTATTCTATTCTATTCTATTCTATTCTATTCTATTCTATTCTATTCTATTCTATTCTATTCTATTCTATTCTATTCTATTCTATTCTATTCTAATATTCTTCCTGTCCTTCTTGGATCAACCCAGGAATC
Organism: Masticophis lateralis; assembly: GCA_030761175.1. Taxonomy (NCBI): domain Eukaryota; kingdom Metazoa; phylum Chordata; class Lepidosauria; order Squamata; family Colubridae; genus Masticophis; species Masticophis lateralis. The sequence continues at coordinate 20,611,935 of JAUDYJ010000012.1, read as the reverse complement.
TCCAAATAGAGCAATTTTTAAGACTTGTGGATTCAACAAGTCTTAAAATTGGTCTTACATCTGAACCAATCAACCAAAGAACCAAAGAACTACTCTTTGGCAGTGGCAAAAATGAATCCTAGAAAATAAATATAAAATATTTAAACGAATAGTTTATTGTTAGCTCCATTATTACTGCTGCAAAGGGTGGTAGGAATGTGTTGTTAGATAAAGATTTTTCCAGTTTTTACTGTGGAGTTCATAGGCAGATATTTTTAATAGCATTCAGCTACGAAAAGACGTAGCCATGGACTGCAGACAGCAAAACAATTCCTAGCAAGGCTGCCAATTTCTATTCCATTTTCCATGTTTTACATTACATTAAGATGCTGGCTGGGGAATTCTGGGAATTGAAGTCCACAAGTCTTAAAAGTTGTCACGTTTGAAGGCTCCTGGATTAACACATTGCAAATGTGAATCTGACAATTTTTCTAAAGAAAAAATGCTTAGTGCTTCTGTAGTTTACCATGTGACACAGTTGACATTTTTCTCAGGTTGCGTATTCGAACTTCCTAAAAATATTTTGTTCGCACCATTCTCATGTTCAGGAGGCTGTGAGTTCGATCCTAAGTATAGGCAGATATTTATCTCTCTGGGCATACTGAGAATATACAGTGTATCTGCTGAACAAAACTCTGCATTGGCAACAGGAAGGGCACCCAGCCATTCAAACACTCTGCTAGCTCCATTCAGTTGCACAGATACCACCCTGCAGAGGATTATGGGGTCTTTAAAAGGAAATGGTTCTCATGTTCCAAATTTTAAAAACTTATCCATATGATTTAGTCATTCTTTTATTGATTATTTCCTACTTTCAGCCTGTGAAACGATACAAAAGGTACACTTTGCACAATCTATTATTGCCTCTTGTTATAATAAACACAATTTATTTGATTTCCACTAAGGAACACAAACTGTTATTTGCAAACTGCACTGGCTAGATTCAGAGATCACATTGAGAGCCAATGATCAACATTTTGTTTTAATGACATATATGACTCTTATCAGTGGGATATATTTGCTAAAAAGATTTGCATTAAGAATGCATTTCAGAGGCCCTCCAGTAACGCCCAGTTAACTTGCTGGTTGCAAAATGAAAATAATTTTCAAGCTCTGTGAACTTGCAAAAACAGTTACTTTCAGTTCTATGCTAACATTTCACCCCAGCACAGAAGAAGCAAGCGAGACATTTCAGTTTTGTTTACAGATGGTGCATAAATTATATTCAGACAGAATCTCTCGGAACGGCAGCAGTATAAACCTTTAAAGGGCAGCATGTAAAATGGAATGGAAATTGGCAGCCTTGTTAGGAATTGTTTTGCTCTCTACAGTCCTCGGCTACGTCTTTTCATATCTGAATGCTATTAAAAAATATCTGCCTATGAAGTCCACAGTAAAAACTGGAAGGATCTTTATCTAGCAACGTGTTCCTATCACCCTTTGCAGCAATAATAATGGAGCTGACAATAAAACTATTATTCTAAATACTTTATATTTATTTTCTAGGACTCATTTTGCTACTGCCAAAGAGTAGTTCTTGCTTGGTTCAGATGTAAGACCAATTTCTTTCTTTCCTTCCTTCCTTCCTTCCTTCCTTCCTTCCTTCCTTCCTTCCTTCCTTCCTTCCTTCCTTCCTTCCTCTCTCTCTCTCTTTCCTTCCTTCCTTTCTCTTTCTTTCTTTCTTTCTTTCTCTTTCTTTCTTTCTTTTTCTTTTCTTCCTTCCTTCCTCTCTTCCTTTCTTCTTTCCTTCGTCTGTCTGTCTGCCTGCCTGCCTGCTTGCCTGCCTGCCTATCTATCTATCTATCATCTATCTATCTATCTATCCCTTGCCTTTATTATTTTTATATATAACTCAAGGCAACAAATATATTCAACACAACTTCCTCCTCTTTTCCCCACAACAACAACCCTGTGAGGTGGGTTGGGCTGAGATAATGTGACTGGCCCAAGGTCACCCAGCTGACTTCCCTGCCTAAAGTGGGGCTAGAACTCACCGACTCTGGCTGGTTGGCTCAAAGTCACCCAACTGGTTTTCATGGTTAAGGCGGGACTTGAACTCATGGTCTTTATTGTAACTACTGAACCAAAACTATGAAATCCACACTAAAGGATTGTCTGCTCACTTTCACTCTTTCCTCTCAACATTCAGATGCAAAAGAAGACCCCAGAATCCCTAATTATTGAGTGGTATGTACTAGATGGAAATTCTATTTGTACACAAATAAAATAAGCACAAATTTAAGCTTAGTTGAGATCATATTTGCAGGCCCAAGGGTCAACACATTTCATCCGAGAAATGCCTGCAAACTACCCTCCATTTCTGGTAATAAGTTCCAAAAATGTTATCTCTTGTAGAACACATGAAGAATATTAGATAATGAGCAATTAATTTTGTTCTGCAGGAGAGGCGATGTACATTTTCCCCAAGTCCTTGCAAAGGAAATAGCACAGTGAGACAAACACTACAGTTGTGTTAGGTCAGCTTGTGATACAGCATAAACTCTGCAACCGAAAAGTTTATACTTGCCACGAAGTGTAATATTAGCTGAGATGGCAGGTGGGCTCTTTGATGTACAGAGACCCCAACAGTAAAACGTGAGGCTGCTGTATCAGCTTCATTTCAGTCCTATTTTGAGGGCAGCGTTAGAAATTTCTTATTAAATGGGATACTCTGGATGTATTAAATGAAATGTGCTAATTGTCCTTGCTTGGATCTTTCAGTTACTAAATTAACCCATGACCTTTTAGTGAAAATATGGAGCAACAGATGGAAGCTCTTAAATGAAACTGTCCTAAAGACCAGGGTCCAACACAAGTGTTCATTTCATGCTAAAGATGACAACCAAGTTATGCTTTGCACAAAGAGAATAAAATAAAATTAAATAACTTTATGTTGGAAGGGACCTTGGAAGGGACCTTGGAGGCCTTCTAGTCCAACCCCTTGCTCAAGCAGGAGATCCTATACTATTCCAGGCAAACCAAACATCCACATCTGCCTATCCCAAGTCCTTGGGAAAGACTCCATAGATGGATAAAAACGACAGATCCAGTCTAAACATCTGGCTGAGTGTGGGAACCATCACAACAATATTTATCTACCACTTATCTGTCATCTATCAATAATCTATCATCTATTTTAGATGAAGAAGATATTATCTACCTAAACTATCATCCACCTCTGTCTGTTTGTCTATCTGTCTCTGTCTCTGTCTCTCTCTCCATCTCTCATCTATCTATCTATCTGTCTGTCTGTCTGTCTATCATCTATCATATCTATCTATTATCTATCATCTATCTATCTATCTCTATCATCCATCTCTATTTGTCAGTCTGTCTGTCTATCATCTATCTATCATATCTATTTATTATCTATCATCTGTCTATCTATCATCTGTCTGTCTGTCTGTCTATCATATACCATATATATTATCTATCATCTATCTATCTATCAACTATCTATCTATCATCTATATCTTATCTATCATCTATATCTTATCTATCATCTATCTATCTATCTATCTATCTATCTATCTATCTATCCATCCATTATCTATCTATCTATCTATCTATCTATCTAGCTAGCTATCTATCTATCATCTATCTATCTATCTATCTATCTATCTATCTCTATCTATCTATCTATCTATCTATCTATCTATCTATCTATCTATCTATCTATCTATCTAATTTCATCAAATGGCTGTTCAGTCTCTTCTTAAAAATCTCCAGTGATGGAGCACCACAACTTCCAGAAGCAAGTCATTCCACTGATTGTTCTCATTGTCTAGAAATTTCTCCTTAGCTCTAAGGATCCCTCTTTGAATAGTTTCCATCTGTTTCTTCTTATCCTGCCCTCAAGACCTTTGGAAAATAGGTTGACCCCCTCTGCTTTGTGACAGTCCCTCAAACCATGTGGCTCAGCAGACTAATGCATCACTTTGTGTTAATCACATTGTGATTAACACCAGTTGTCTGCAATTGTGCAAGTTCGAGGCTCAAGGTTGACTCAGCCTTCCATCCTTTCTAAGGTAGGTAAATTGAGGACCCAGTTTGTGGGGGCAATAAGCTGACTTTGTATAAAATATACAAAAGTATGAAGGCTATTGCTTAACGCATTGTAAACCGCCCTGAGTCTCCGGAGAAAGGCGGCATATAAAATCAAATTTAAAAATAAATAAATACTGGAAGTCTGCTATCATGTCACCCCTAGTCCTTCTTTTTATTGAACTAGACATACCTAACTCCTGCAATCGTATCTTTCTTATGTTTTAGCCTCCAGCCCCCTAATCATCTTTCTTGCTCTTCTCTGCACTCTCTCTAGAGTCTCAACATCTTTTTTATATTGCAGTGACCAAAATGGGATGCAGTATTCTAGGGGTGGTCTTACTAAAATGTCATGGGCTAGAAAAGCTTTGGGGTTTAAGGATTTCCATCTTAGAGTATAGAGCAGGGATGGTCAAACTCCAGGCCGGTGGGCCGGATCAGGCCCATGGGGATGCTTAGATCTAGTCCGCGGGGCTGCCCTGGAAACAACTAAGGACCGCCTCTGCGGTGCTTCTACCAGCAAAAATGGATCTCGGGAGGGCTGCTCCTTTTTCACTGGCAGAGGGCTGCAGGAGGCTGTTGCAGCCAAAAACTGAGCCCTTTTGCTGGCAGAGGGCTGCAGGAGGCTATCGCGTCCGAAAACTGAGCCTCAATGAGTGACATCAAACTGGTCATGCCCATCCCTAGTTACGCCTCCCCTGCCCCCCCCAGCTCTCCCCCCAGGTCAAACACAACCCTGATGCAGCCCAGAGGTGGGTTTCAGCAGGTTCTGACCAGTTCTGGAGAACCGGTAGTGGAAATTTTGAGTAGTTCAGAGAACCGGCATATACCACCTCTGGCTGGCCCCAGAGTGGGGTGGGAATAGAGATTTTGTAATATCCTTCCCGCAGGAGTGGGGAGGAATGGGGATTTTACAGTTTCCTTCCCCTACCATGCCCACCAAGCCATGCCCACCAAGCCACACCCACAAAACCGGTAGTAAAAAAATTTGAAACCCACCACTGATGCAGCCCTCAATTAAATTGAGTTTGACACCTCTGTTATAGAGACTTACTGGCTGCAGAAAAGAGAAGAGTAAATATGCAAATATTGGCATGCAAGATATTTAAGTAGTTAAACCTCCCACCTATGCCTGGCTGAACTGGGGGAAAAACATCATTATGGAGATAAATTACCTTCAGGGAGAGTTGCTTGGTGAGCAAAACACTTCTATAAACTGAGGCAAGTGAGGGAATACCCCAAATTCCCAGAAGTGATGTGGCTGGAAACATTTAATTGCGTCATTTCAAAATTCCTCTTCCCAATGTTAGAAAAGTTTTAACATTTAGTGCTTCAGCTGTTCTTAAAACATGTCCAAAAACCAGTTAAATCTCTCATTATCCATTGAGTCCCATGAGAAACTTAGATTCTTTTTTTTTAAAAGCAATTATATGTATGGCTGCTTAAAAAAACCCAGAAGAGCCAGGAAAATTCAATACAGGTAGTCCTTGACGTACAACAGCTCATTTAGTGACTGTACAACAGCACTGAAACAAGTGACTTATGACCATTTTTCACACTTATGACCATTGCAGCATCCTCGTGGTCATGTGATCAATATTCAGATTAGTGGTGGGTTTCAAATTTTTTTACTACCGGTTCTGTGGGTGTGGCTTGGTGGGTGTGGCATGGCTTGGTGGGCGTGGCTTGGTGGGTTGTAAAATCTCCATTCCCACCCTACTCCAGGGGAAGATTACTGCAAAATCCCCATTTCCTCCCGATCAGCTGGGACTTGGGAGGCAGAGAATAGAGGGGGGCAGGGCCAGTCAGAATTTTTCCTACCGGTTCTCTGAATTACTCAGAATTTCTGCTACCGGTCAGAACCTGCTGAGACCCACCTCTGCTTCAGATGCTCGGCAACCGACTCACATTTATGACGTTTGCTGTGTCCCAGGGTCACATAATCACTTTTTGCAACTTTCTGACAAGCAAAAGTCAATGGGAAAACCAGATTCACTTAACAACCATGTTACGAATTTAACAACTGCAGTGATTCACTTAGCAACTTTGGCAAGAAAGGTAATAAAACGGGGCAAAACGGACTTGGCAATTATTTTGCTTAGGAACAGAAATTTTGGGCTCAGTTGTAGTCTTACGTCAAGAGCTCCTTGTACTTGGGAGTCAGCTGCGAAGCTAAATTTGTGCAAGACAGCTACCATTCCAGGGGTATTTTTGAAGCCTTATCCAGTAGTTCAAAAATGCTGCCTCGCATTGCTTCTCATAAGAAAACGGAGGGCGGAATTCGTAGGGCAGTTTGCCTAAGGCAGAGTAAACTTGGTTGCTTGGGAAGCCCTTTTAAAGTATTAAGCTGTCTGTGAAGCTCCCTTGTTAAAGTTTACTCTTCTGGAGCTGCGTGCCTATTTTTATATTCTTCTCCTCGGTTCCCATCCTAAAACCTTTGCAAAATAAGTTAAGCCTATTTCTGCTTTTTAAGGGTAAGAATTTTGGGTGGCACAATAGGAAAAGGGACACAATTCCTTGAGTGCATTGCATGTTAAAACTGTCCTTTTAAAATAATAATAATAATAATAATAATAATAATAATAATAATAATAATAATAATAATAATAATTAATGCATAATAAAATCAAGGAAATAACTTCAGCCAAGTACATTCGGCGAATTCGTAAGATATTAATGTCCAAACTAAGTGGAGGAAACATCATAAAAGCCATAAATACCTGGGCTATACCTGTGATTCGATACTCTGCAGGAATAATTGACTGGACCCAGATGGAGTTAGACAATTTGGACAGAAAAACAAGGAAGCTTATGACAATGAATCATGCCTTGCACCCTAAAAGTGATGTTGACCGATTATATTTACCAAGAGCAGAGGGTGGTCGAGGACTCCTACAAGTAAAGCAGACTGTGGAAGAAGAAAAATGCAGCTTGAATGATTACATCCAGAAAAGTGAAGAACCAATGATTAAGGAAGTAAATAAAGGAGGCCTTTTAAAGACAACTAAAACAAAAGCAGAATATAAGAAAGAAGTAATTGAGCAGCGAGCTGAAAATTGGAAAAGCAAAGCTCTACATGGCCAATACTTGAAAAGTATTGAAGGCAAAGGTGACCAGAAACTAACTTGGAACTGGTTAAGATCAGGAGTACTGAAAAAAGAAACAGAAAGCTTTATTTTGGCAGCTCAAGAACAAGCCCTAGCCACAAACTGCATGAAGGCAAAAATTCAACATGTTACCACCAACAGCAAATGCCGCCTCTGTAATGAGAAAGATGAGACAGTCGACCACCTGATCAGTGGATGCAGCAAAATTTCACAAACCGACTACCTACAACGCCATGACCGTGTTGCTAAGATCATTCACTGGAAATTGTGCCAGAAGTTTGGATTTGAGTATAGCAAAAACCACTGGGAACATCAAGTTGAGAAAGTTCTAGAGAATGAGAAACTCAAGATCTTGTGGGACTTTAGGATTCAGACTGACAGGCACTTGGTCCACAACACACCTGACATAACGGTAGTTGAAAAGAAAAAAGTATGGTTCATTGACATTGCAATATCTGGTGATGCACGGATTGAAGATAAGCAGCAAGAAAAAATCACAAAATACCTGGACTTGCAAATTGAAGTTGAGCGACTATGGAAAAAGAAATCATGTGTTGTTCCGATTGTAATTGGAGCCCTTGGAGCAATACCCAAAGGGCTACCCCGCTATTTAGAAATTCTAAATTTACCGGACTTGAACATTTTGACTCTACAAAAAACCACCTTACTCGGAACAGCTTACACCCTCCGACGATATCTTAACAGTTCCTAGGTCCTTGGTTAGGACTCGAGCTGCTGAGCTATTAACCAGCCTCAAAGACTGTGAATCTCACTACCGATTAACCAATAATAATAATAATAATAATAATAATAATAATAATAATAATATACTATTTTTTAAAAAAGTACTGAGTCTTCTAAAAAAGCTTTTTAAAAATGCATTGCATATTAAAGTTTTTTAATAATAATGTGCTTTTTTTAAAAAATCAGATGGAGGTTGAAGGGAACGGCTTTATCCATTTTTTTTTAATAATAATGTGCTGTGTTTTTTTTTTTTAAATCAGATGGAGATTGAAGGGAAGTGAACAGCTTTATCTTCATTTTGACTTTGCTGGCTAGGCTTATACAGCCCAGAGACTTACAGATTAGCCAACATAATTTAAATCTAAAAGCTTACCGGTGAGTCTTGGAAACCTACTTAACTGAATTGAATAAACTATGACTAAGCAAACTTTTGACAAGCAGGTTATACAAGAAGAAACACATTAGTTCCTCCTTTATATCAGTTATGCCAGTGATGGCTAACCTTTTCTGGACCGAGAGTCCAAAGTGTGCCCGAACGCCCAAAATGCAATGTGTGCGAGGCTCTTGTGCATGCGCCCCCCTCCACATGCACATGCACCCCCCACAGCCCCCCATGCATGAGTGAGCGACCCCCGCATGCATGCAAATAAGTGCATGCCCCCCCCGCATGCCCATGCCCCCCCATGCATGGCAGAGACCCAACGACCAGCTGGCTGGCGGGAGGCATGCACACATGCACGGCAGAGCTGAACTCGGGCGATGTCTTGTGTACCCATGAAAAGGGTGTTGCATGTCACCTGTGGCACACGAGCCATAGGTTCGCCATCACGGACTTATGCCATGGTTTTTGACCATAATTGATTGGTTAAAGCATCCCTGAGTGGCTTCACATAGGATAGCTTTTGTGGTTTCAAAGTTGATGGTAGAATTTGTGATTGTTGACAGAAAAAATTAAATAGTCCACACATAGAATAGAATAACAGAGTTGGAAGGGATTTTGGAGGTCTTCTAGTCCAACCCCCTGCTTAGGCAGGAAACCCTATATCATTTCAAACAAATGGTTTCCCAATCTCTTCTTAAAAACTTCCAGTGATCGAGCCCCCACAACTTCTGGAGGCAAAATGTTCCACTGATTAATTGTTCTGTCAGGAAGTTTCTCCTTAGTTCTAGGTTGTTTCTCTCCTTTGTTAGTTTCCATCCATTGCTTCTTGTCCTATCTCCAGGTGCTTTGGAGAATATCTTGACTCCTTCTTCTTTGTAGCAGCCCCTCAGGTATCAGAACATGCTCTCATGTCACCCCTAGTTCTTCTTTTCATCAAACTAGTTATACCCAGTTTCAGCAACCGTTCTTTAAGTTTAAGTTTATTTATTTGTCAAGCATATATAAGATTACAGGTAAAAAGTATAAACATAATTTGAATACATGAAAAGAATAAGTAAAAAGGAATATTAGGACAGGGACGGTAGGCACGCTGGTGCTCTTATGCACGCCCCTTACAGAACTCTTAGGAATGGGGTGAGGTCAACAGTCTATGGTTAAAGTTATGGGGGTTTGGGGAAGAAACTACAGAGTCAGATAATGCATTCCAGGCATTACTGAAGTTGTATTTTCTGCAATCAAGTTTGGAGCAGTTTACCTTGACTTTGTATCTATTATTTGCTCATGTGTTGTTGTGGTTGAAGCTGAAGTAGTCATGGACAGGAAGGACATTGTGGCAGATAATGTTATGTACTATGCTTAGGTCAGACTGAAGGCGGCGTAGTTCTAAGTTGTCTAAGCTCAAAATTTGGAGTCTGGTGGCATAAGGGATTTTAGTCTCCTGTCTTGGCTGGGAGTTGGACTAGAAGACCTCCAAGGTCCCTTCCAGCCCTATGATTCAAAGTAAGCTGTATTTTGAATGCAGGCTTTTTAAAAAATCATTTACAGCAGGGGTCCCACTCCCCGGCCCCCAGGACATGGACCAGTACTGGTCCATGACCTGTCAGGAACTGGGCCGCACAGCTGGAGACAAGCGGTGGGTGGGTCATCTCCATTTGCAGCTGTTCCCCAGCACTAGAATTACCGCCTCAGCTCCACCTCAGATCATCAGGCATTAGATTCACATAGGAGCGTGAACCGTACTGTACAGGAAGTCCTCGAGTTACGGCCACAATTTAGCCCGAAGCCTATGTTGATAAGTGAAACATTTGTGAAGCGAGTTTGCTCCATTTTACAACTTTTCCCTGCCACATTTGTTAAGTAATCATTGCATTTTTCTAAGTTAGTTAACACGGTTGTTGAGTGAATCTGGGTTCCCCGTTGACTTTGCTTCTCGGAAAGTCGCAAAACGGGATCACATGACCCCGGGACATTGCAATGGTCGTAAGTATGAACCAGTTGTCACTTTTTCAGTGGCGCTGTAACTTTGAACGGACACTAAATGAACCATTTTAAGTTGAGGACTATCTGTAAACTGCACTTGCGAGAGATCTAGGTTGTGCACATCTCCTCCCGGACTACCCACCCGGGGGAAAATTGTCTTCCACGAAGCTGATCCCTGGTGCCAAAATGGTTGGGGGCCCAATGATGTACTGTGTGTCACTCTGTTCTTTGCATAATTGCATGTACTGCTTTTTAAAAATAAAACAATAGAGATAATAGCTTTTTAAAAACATTATTTATTTATTTACCCTTGTCTTGCAGGTGAAACACCGTGCTCACAAAGAGATTTATCTCATCATGTGGCTCATCTGTTGGACTCCAATCAAAAAAATATTTTATGATGATCCCAAACCAGCCTAAGGGGAATGGGATACAAACAATAATTTTTGAAAAGATTGGGTTTTTTTAAGACTATATGTACGTATTTAACTTTTTATAATACATTTTATGCTTTTCAATTTTGTGTAATTTTCGTTTTTATGCCTTTTAGCTTTTTTAAAACTGATTTTTGTATCCCATTCTCCTTAAGCTGGTTCATCAGTGTAATAAAGGTTTTGATAGGATTAATCACTGCACCCTGCAATTTTTCCAAATGCGATAATATCAAATTGCTCTCAATGGGAATAACATTCTCAGAGCCTCTTCCCATCCTGCTTACAATCTTTTTGGACTATTGCCTTCTGGCAGAAGATACAGAACAACTAAAACTTGGACCACACGTTTTCTGAATAGTTTTATCCCAGAGCTCTAATTGTACTCAACCATGAACTAAAGGGCCACCATCAGTGAGTTTTTGGGCAGCATTACCTGGTCTGTTGTGTGGATGTTTGGGTGGTTTAGGGGTGGGGAATTGTGGTGGGTGGGAGTGTATTTAGGGATTGTTATGTGTGTTGGACCTGGTCTTTGGGTGTTAATTTCGTTGTATGGGTACACTGTGTATGCGCGTACAATGACAATAAAATTATTATGAAGCACCCAGTTCTAATTTTAATCACTCAAGGTCTCAATTCATACCAAAAACTGGTCTGCTCTAGTAAGCTCAGCGGGCTGAGATGGTCAGCCAGTTCCAGGCCATGATGCAGTCCCATTGGAACAAGGCCCCTCTGGCTCTTTGCCACCAGTGGCTCTTCCCTCCAGCCTTCGCCCAAAGCCCCACACCAGGAGGCCAAAGCAGACCCCAAGTCGGAATTTCTGCCCCCCTCCAACCTGTACAAAAAGACCCCAAAGAGAGAGACTCTCTGCAGCAACACATTCATTGCATGTATCCCACCCAGGGGCCATAGTTTGAGAACTCCTGATTTAGTGCAATATAAAAAATGCAAATAATTTTTCTGCGGATCACCAAATTTTTCCCGTGGACCACCAATGGTCCATGGACCACCAGTTAGTGACCGTTGGACTAGATGACCTGTAAAATCCCTTTCCAACTCTGTTAATCTGTTAATTTTGTGGTTTGTGGAAGCATAAATGCGGCGCAGAGCAAGGAGGTTTTTTGACAACTAGCTCTACAGTTGTCCTTGTCAATTTAAGATGCATGTTCCCAAACAAGAGTGACAGGCGACTTATGTCACAAAACCACTGTATGAAATACACGAGTCATGATCCTAAAATCAGTCCAAGATTACCAGCTCGTACAGTAATAGATTGTTTTGAAATTTGCCTTTCTCTAACCGTGGCACCGGTCCTCTAATTCTGGCCTGGTGACATTTGAAGAGTCCCTGTGCAGCTTTACAGTTGATAGTGTTATCACTCTTACCAAAAGTTGAGATGTAAATAATAATAGGCAAAACGAACCAACTGTCCAATTTGCTAAAAACACATTGGAATATTCAGGGAATTATACAGGTAGGCCTCGACTTACGACAATTCACTCAGTGACTGTTTGAAGTTATAACGGCATTGAAAAAGGTGACATATAACTAATTTTCACACTGTTGCAGCATCCTCATGGTCATGTGATAAAAATTCACACACTTGGCAACTGACTCATATTTATGACGGTGGCCGTGTCCCGGGTCATGTGATCCCCTTTTGCGACCAAGCAAAGTCAACGAGGAAGCTCAGATTCACTTAACAACCATGTTACTAACTTACCAACTGCAGTGATTCACTTAACAAAAGCGAAGTGGGAAGGAAAGTTGCAAAATGGGGCAAAATTCAAGTTTGGATTTTAGGTAGTCCTCAACTTACAACAGTCCATTTAACAACAGTTTAAAGTTACAGTGGCCTCTGACTTGCGCCCTATACTCACTTAAGACTGTCGCATCAACCTCATGGTCATGTGGCCGCAATGTGGGCGCATGACAACTGGATCCTGCTGTACGTGATTGCAATTTGTGCCATTCCTAACTCTTGTATCGATTGTTAAGTGTCCATGTTTCGCCGGCATATATTAGACCAGGTAGTACACACTAACCGAAACCTTTGCAGGCATTGGGAGGGGAGATTGTTCTTGAAAATTACGCTTAGCTTGCCAATCACATTTAACGCTCCGTTCAATTTCCTTCCATTGAGATCCATTGGCCAATAGTAGGACATACATCATCGTCCTCCTCATTTTCTTCGCAGGGGCTTTCAGCGTTGAAATTCTGTCTGCCGATTGCCAATTGTCTGCCTTTTCCTGCATTTTTCCATGCAACCACAGCTAGCACCAAGAGAACCAAGAGAAGAGCCTGAGTAGCGTAGGGGCTAATGCCTCCTACTAAAGGCAGCAATTAACATTCAGCTGTCTGCAATTACTATAAGTTCGAATGTCACCAGGCTCAAGGTTGACTCAGCCTTCCATCCTTTCTAAGGTGGGTAAAATGAGGACCCAGTTTGTGGGGGCAATAAACTGACTTGGTATAAATATACAAAAGGATGAAGGCTATTGCTTAACGCATTGTAAGCCGCCCTGAGTCTCCCGAGAAGGGTGGCATAGAAATCAAATTTAAAAAAAAACTTGGACAAGATTTTAAGCGAAACCGTATTTCGGGAGGCAGCTGATGGCACTTCGTAGAACATAGAATCATGGGATTTGAAGGTACCCTAGAGGTCTTCTAGCCAAACCCCTGCTCAAGGCAGAAGATCTTATGGTACCCCGATCAAATGGCTGTCCGGGCTGAAAATCTCCAGCAATGAAGCACCCACAACTCTGGGAGGCGAACTGTCCCATTCGTTTTTCCTCACAGTCACAAAATTTCTACAATAGCATTGATTCTCCTGCTTGAGCAAGCGGCTGGACTAGAAGACCTCCAAGGTCCCTTCCAGCTCATTCATTTTAATTGGTGTACCTTTTTTGGGGGGGGGTGCAATTTCCAGCAAAAAAAAAATCATAGGGGAATTGGATTCCTGTAACAGGGGTGATTTGCTTAACAACTGCTGTAAAAATTGTAGTTAATTCAGGTCCAACTCAACTTACGGCTGCCATGATCTAAAATGGAATTCCAGTACCAACCGTGGTTATAAGTTGAGAACTACTGTGTAGGGTTTTGCAGCTGAATCCAATCACTACAGATGAAACCCACTCAATTGCTTCCAGTGGATCCAAGCTAAGAAGAAAGTAAGATTTGAAAATTATTTCTGGGATGTTTTCTTGTTCCACAGCAGACCTTTGGCAATTAGAAATAGAATAGAAATAGAAATAGAAATGGAAATGGAATAGGAATAGAGCTGGATAGAGATCCTATACAATCTCAGACAAGTGACTGTCCAGTCTCTTCTTAAAAACCTCCAGCGACAGAGCGGCCACGATTTCTGGAGGCAACTTCTGTTCCACTGATTAATTTGTCCTCACTATTAGGAAGTTTCTCCTTAATTCCATGTTGCTTCTCTCCTTGATTATATTTCATCCATTTTTTCTTATCCTTCCCTCTGGTGCTTTGGAGAATAATTTGACCCTCTTTTCTTTATGGCAGCCCCTCAAATACTGAAATACTGCTATCATGTCACCCCTAATTCTTCTTTTCCTTAGACTAGCCAAATTAAAAAGGAGAAAGAGACACATTCTTTTTCAAAGTTTAATGCTCAACAGAAAAAAAAAAGTGGTAAGTTCTAACAGTGTTAAACCATCACCAACATTACAACTATGATTATTTCCAGGGCAAAATAGACCATCAAATCCCACCTGACATTACTCACTAGTTAAAACATCTACTACAGCCTTTGCGATCACTTACTACAGACAATGTCAGCCTACAATTGTACAGAGCTCACACTGTAGCTCAAATGTGTTTTCTTCTTAATTTCACTGACGTAACTACATCAAACCTACCAGAGTTAAAACCGATGAAGCAAGTTAGCTACAAGTACCTCCACTCTTATTGCTTTCAATTAACTTAAATCTTGGGCACTTTTATTAGTTTCAGAGCCTGCATTTTAATGAGAAGTAAAGGCACGTATCTATGTGAAAACTTGTGTTGAAAAGAAATTTGCTTCCAAATTAGGTCTGCAGCATTATAAAGTAGAAGATTTTTTTCCACCCTTTGGAAAAAATAATCAAGAAAACCTCTATTTGTATTAATTAAAACATTTCCCTCCAAAACATCATATTGTGTACTTTCTTCTGGAAAAAAAAAGTTTTAAATAAGACCTACTATTGTTGAGGTAATTGTAATATTTTCTTTAGTGATCAACGTGCACCTTTCAATGGAATAGATTCGTGCATATTAATATCAAGATAATTAATACACTTTCATCCATTTTGCTCTTCGTAGACAAAAACTCAAGCATCAACCCAAATCTCAGTTTTTGATGTACAAAAAAAAAAAAAAAATAATTAGTGAAATCAGCTTAAATTATAAGTGCAAATCCGTTCACTTGTGTCTCAAAATGTAAGCATTCATTGAAAAATTCTGCTGGAAAAAAATTCATCAAATCAGCACTGAAAAGACCCCCGTTTAAAATCCTGGCAGTGCTGCCAACACATAGCAAATAGATCATCTAAGATAACACCTAAAGTAAAAAAAAAAAAGAGGTCAAAAGCAATGACCTAAAACTGGTACATATTAAGCTACATAAATATTCAAAAATAATTACTGGGACTTGCAGAGCTCGTGTCTATATCATGACGGGAAGACTGTGGTAGGTGAGCTGTGTGCCTAGCCTCTAAATCTATTTCTCAACCTTGGCAACTTTTAAGATGATGGACTTCAACTCCCAGAATTCCCCATCCTGTCACGTATAAAAACCAATATGGGCTGGCTGGAGAATTCTGGCAGTTGAAGTCCACCCAACTTAAAGCTGCCAGAGTTGAGAAACATTGCTCCAGATACATACAGTTGATGGACAACATTGGTTGTCTCTACTCTCCTTCTTAAGATTCTTTTTCTTCAAACCCAATTTGAATTACGTCTAAAGTAAGACTGCAAGACTCTTTATTAATACAGGCAGTCCTCGACTTACAACAGTTCATTTTGTGACTGTACAACAGCACTGAAACAAGTGACTTACGACCGTTTTTCACACTTATGACCCTTGCAGCATCCCTGTGATAATGAGATCAATATTCAGATGCTTGACAACTGACTCACATTTATGACGGTTGCAGTGTCCCTGTGTGTGTGGGGGTGGGTGGGGGGGTGGGTGTCATGGGATCCCCTTCTGCGACCTTCTGACAAACAAAGTCAATGGGGAAGCCAGATTCACTTAACAACCATGTTACTAACTTAACAACTGCAGTGTTTCACTTAACAACTGTGGCAGGAAAGAGCATAAAATGAGGCAAAACTCACTTAACAAATGTTTCGGATAGCAACAGAAATTTTGGGCTCTAATGTGGTCATAAATCGAGGACTACCTGTATATTGTAGCTTTATTTTTTTCTATTTGAAGGATTTTGTAATCTGCTCCCATTTGGGGGAGGGAGGTCTATTCCGTAGTATTATCTGAAGCAAGGAGATTATTTTGATCCTGAGCTTGTGGGTTTCCCAAAGGCATTTCGGTTGGTGGCTATTAAAATAAGCATTGTGGGTGATGGACGCTCCTTAATTTAGATTCAAAGCTGAAGTGGTGTTGGCTTTTCTCCACTCTGAACAAATCATAAGTCACGTAACTGAATCCATTCTGAGTCATGCGTAGTTTATGCTAGGAACGTCTCTCAATATCGTCTGCATATGATGATCTTTGATATGTGAGGAAAATTGCTCTTAGAAAATAGTCACCTTTTAATGCAGTTTCTCTCTTCAGATTTATTTGCTAGCATCGCAGGCTGCTACTTTTATTTAGTTTGAAGTGTTGAACAATATCCAAACCTCTAGCACTTTTATTTAAAAAAAAAAAGGATCTTAGGATCACTGGGTCCAAAACTTTGCAGTCCAGGTTCAAAGTGATTGCATTCTTCTTTGGGACCCAGCCAGTTCCAAAGAAATGCAGTTATGCAAGAATTGTGCTCCAGGTATGTAATCCTATGAAACACAAGAGGGGCTGCTCTGGTGGTTTTAATTAAAGCACGATACGCTAACTTAGCCACTGAAGCTAAATTTCCATATTTGAAAATATGGAAATGCATAAAAGGTGAGAACCTAAATCCCTTCCAAAATTGGCATTATTAATAAAATATCCTCATTGCATTTCTCCACTTTGCAACAAGAGTGTAGAGTGTGACTGAGTATATTTGTGTATGTTTGTGTGTGTATAAGACAAGAGAGGGAGGGGGAGAGGGAGAGAGAAAGGGAAAGAGGGAGAGAGGGAGTGAAAGGGAGGAAGGGGAGAGGGAGAGGGGGGGTAAGGGAGAGAGGAAAGGGGGAGAGGGAAGGAGGGAGAGAGGGAGAACAAGAAAGAGAGAGAATGAGAGAACAAGAGAGGGAGAGAGGAAGAAAGAAAAGAGGGAGAGAGGGAGAGAGAATGAGAGAGAGGAAAGAGGGAGAGAGAACAAAGAGAGGGAAAGGGAGAGAGGAAAGAGAGAGGAAAGAGAGGGAACAGGAGAAGGAGGGAGAAAACAAGAAAAAGAGGGAGAGAGAGAGGGAAGGAGGGAGAGGGAGAACAAGAAAGAAAGAGAATGAGAGAACAAGAGAGGGAGAAAGAAAAGAGGGAGAGAGGGAGAAAGAATGAGAATGAAAGAGAGAGAGAGGAAAGAGAGGGAACAGGAGAAGGAGGGAGAGAACAAGAAAGAGAGGAAAGAGAGGGAACAGGAGAAGGAGGGAGAGAACAAGAAAGAGAGGGAGACGGAGCGGGAGGGAGGGAGAGAGCGCAACGAATTGTTTAGGCCAATGATCTGACATAATATTAGCAAGTCTCTTTTGTTCCTATTTGGTCACTTACTTTTGAAAAATATAGCTGAATAAGAGTTTAGAATGAGATTATCTGACAAATTAGTCACACATTTTTGCTAATAGTGTACACAGTTTAGACGTGTTTTCCTTAAACTGCAATCATAACAAGACTGTCTTTATTCCTTAGGTTGTTAATACAAGTAGTCCTTGAGTTAACGGCCATTCGTTGAACAATAGTTCAGAATTACAGCAGGACTGAAAAAAGTGACTTACACTTAGGACAGCTGGGCCACAACTGAGGTCTGGTGATCACAATTTGCACTCTTCCCAGCTTCCAACAAGCAAACTCAGTAGGGGGAAAGCTAGATTCACCTAATAACCACAGTAAAAATGGCCATAAAATTAAATGTTATCACATAATGCTTCACTTAACAACCATCCCACTTAACGAGGAATTTTTCAGTCCTAATTCTGATTGTAAGTCAAGGGCTATCTGTATGTTTCTTCTGGGCAATCCAAGTGAATCAGCATGATATTGACTTAAATATCTTTTTTTTAAAAAAAATGAATGGCTACTCTTTTTAAATTGAGCAAAAATGCTATTTTCCTATATCCACTGAAATCATTTCTCAAACAGAAACAAGGAAACTACAAAAAAAACATCGCATTGAGAGTCTGCAGCATCAGTAAAATGAAATCTTACATAATTTAAGCGAAGAATGCTACTAAGGTATTACTGTATCAGAAAATTTACGTTCCAAGTCCTCAGTTCCTTGTTCAGGGTGAAATGACGAGATACCCCCAGGTTTAAAACGCAACGATGCAACAATTAAGCTTCTCGGCTTTTAAAAACAAAACTTGGAAATGTTCCTTTTTAAAACCAGGGTCCCTCGTCGTCCTCCTCTTCCCCCTCTTTTTCGTTCAGGTAGAGAAGGGCAATTTTCTTTTCATCCGAAATGACCGATCGTTGGTCAACCATTCTTTGCAGTTGCACAGTTTGATCAAACGTAGACTCCTCTGGCATTTGCTCACTTTCTGGGTCTTTCCAAACCGCTTCCATGCTGCCTTCAGGTTGACCATCGCCTGCTTCTTGTCTACTTGATACAACTAGGGTAGCTTGTGGCTCTCTCCCACCCATTTGGCTTACGTCCATCTGGAAGGTAAAGGACGTCTCTTTCTGTCCAATTCTGATTTGCCCGACAGATTTGCTGCTTTCTGAGGGTCCATCTGTGTGGGAAAATTCCATACCGCCGAAGAGTTGAGCATCAGGACTACGGAGCTCTTGCCCAATCTGAATGTGATGTGTTGATCTGCTGATCTCTGCAGGACTAATTTTTTCCAAGGTGTCTTCTTGTGAAGAACCGACTCCTGGAGATTCCAAAACAAAATCTTGGGATATGATCTCATGACTCTGGACTTCTTTCTGGCCTAATTTAATATGATGTACTGACCCTTCAGAAGAAAACATCTGTCCCAATTCACTGACCTTTTGCTGCTGTTCAGAAATGGGCTCTGTAAAAACAATTTGTTCACTTACAAATTCCTTCGGACTTAATTTGATATGTCTGATTGTGGTGTTAACATCCAGCACCTTCTCCTCACCAAGCTTGACTGAACCATCATCTGATGTCTTGGTGAAAGAACCTTCATAAATGTTTTGGTCAGATGTTGATGTATCCTTCTGTCCTAATGTAATTTTTTTTACTGTTTCTTCAAACAGATCATGGTCTCCAGTGGAAAAAGGCACTTCATATATTTCTCGTTCAACATGTATTTCTTTGGGATCTATTTGGATGTGTCTTAT
Source organism: Masticophis lateralis (assembly GCA_030761175.1). NCBI lineage: Eukaryota > Metazoa > Chordata > Lepidosauria > Squamata > Colubridae > Masticophis > Masticophis lateralis. The sequence goes on along the minus strand of JAUDYJ010000012.1, from coordinate 20,592,585 downwards.
TGATGTGCTGATTGCTGTGGGATCTTTCACCTGTGAAAAGATATCCCTTCGAGTACCAGATGACAAGTCCGAAGCTGATCCCTCAAACATGATTTCTTCAACAATTTGTTTTGAATCCAATGTGATATGCTTGGAGGATCTAATATCACTCAAAACCTGGATCTGAGTAGAATTTTCAGGATTACTTACTTCTTCAGATGTATAAATAGGACCTCTATAGATTATTTTTTCTGTGGTTTCCGTTGTTTCAGGACTCAACTTTATTTCCTTCATGAATTGACCTGCGTCTGCTGCTACTCCTGTTGTAAAGTCCTCTGTTCCAAACTCCAGCGTGTCAGAAATAGGACCTTCATAAAAGACATGTTCAGTCTTACGGATTTCAGTTGGACCAACTACAACATGCTGGATGCGTCTGTTGATATCAAATGACTGCTTAGAAGGATAGGTATCTTCTCTCTTATTGGTTTCATCTGTGGTCCAATGTGTGGAGGAAACATCTACAGGATGTTTTTCATCCTGCCAAGTTTCTGGTTCTTGCTTTATGTATTGATCAAAGTCACTTTCATTTGGTGACTGTTTGGATAATTTCGTCTGATCGGTCACAACTTCACCAAGCAATTCTGTACTCAACTGGTCAGAGTCTATTGTCTGGGATAAATTAACTTCTGCAACAATAGTAAATACACCTTCTTTTTCGGGGTGCTTTACTTTTTTAATATCCACCTCCAAGGTACTAGAGTCAGTTTTGTCCTCTTTGGTGAGTTCACCGAGTTCCTGTTTCACAAGTTCTGGAAGAGTTGCTTCAAGCTTTCCTAGAGCCTCTTTCAACTGATGTTTAGGATCCTTTGAATGTTGAGCAAAAACATCCTTTATTGACTCCTGAAATTCATGCGGGATTTTAATCTCCTTCTCAATAACTACAGATTCAGCATGGGCCACCTGTTCTTTGGGGAGTTCCGCCTTTGAGATAAAGGGCCCAGAATCTGCACCAATTACTTGATAAATCAATTCTGGTAAAGCCATGCTTTCCTTTATGTTGGTTTGAGACCCTTCCAGAAATTCATCTTGCCAAGAATATTTCACCGTGGATTCTTCTTCAAAATGGATTTGACCATAGGTGGAATCTTCCCCTTCCTCATAACCAAACGGGTATTCATCTGGAGTGGAAACAAAGTACTTTTCTTCATCCACAACATCATCTCCCTCAGATACTTCTTCCACATGAGTCACAATCACATTGGGTTGTTTTTCCTTAACGTCTCCAGTAACACTTGTGGTGGCTTTCTCTTCATCACTATAATATGGATGTTCTCTCACATTGAGAAACGTATCTTCTGCTTCCTCTACTTCGAATGGGGTTGAAAACTCCATCCTTTCATCAACTACAGTTGCAGGCTCTTCAATGATCTCAACTTTAACAGTCCTTTTGGCCTTGTCTTTCATTCCTTTCATCCCAGCATTAATTATATCGTCTAGGACATTTTCATCTAAACTTCCTTTAGTATCCTCCAATACCTCTTTAATATCTTTCTCTAAGAAACTTCCCAATTCAGACTTATTAGACACATCAAGGTCATCTTTTTGAACTGTGGACTCTATGCTGATCTTGGTTTTCACTTTTCCATCTTCAGAAATTTCTTCCTTTTCGAAGGAAGTTATTTTAGCTTCGGGAGGAAGTCCTTCCTCTGAAGACTTTTGTACAAAACCTTTAAGGATGTCAGAAACAATGTTCTCTGCTATACTCTCAGTGAGCGAAGCATCTATTTCAGAATTACCTTCTTTGCTTCTATCACCTGGAGTCATTTCATTGCTGAGTTTAAATTCAGCTTTCCCTTTTGATTTTTCTGGAGAAGTTTTGAAGTCTTGCAGTGTTATCTCTACATTATGATCCTTCTGTAGGATTTCGTCTTTGGTATGCCCTAAATGAATGGGGATTTCAATACTTTCTTGGGTTTTTGAAGAGATGCTCACAATTTTCTCCCTTCCAAATGTTTCTGTATCTTTTGGAATCTTCTTTCTTTCCGACTCCACTTTAATCTGTTCCTCCCATCTTCTAGAAGGCATCTTATCTTTCATTAATTTCTCTTCCTTTCTCTTAAAGATACCTTCTTCCACTGTATCCTCTTTGTTATCCACGCCTTCCTTTGCTTCGGCCTTCTCTTGAACCGTTTTTTCTACCCCGTTCCATTTCTCAAAGTTCTTCATGGCAGAACCTGTTGCTTCTTTGGCCAACTTTTCCTTCTGCTCAACTCCTTCTACCAAAACGTGTTTTTCTTCTTTTCCTGGTTTGCCCCCTTTGATTATTTCATTGAGGTGACCCAAGTTTCCTTCCCTCGTCTCATATTGGCTTCCTTTAGAAGAAGAAGAAGTTGAGCTGTAAGATAGAGGTGAAGTGATGATCACAGTGGCCCTGATGCCTTCAGAACTTGTTGGCCTTTTCATTTGCTTCTGAAGTATGGTGGACTCTTTCAAAGCAGACGCCATACTTCCCATTTTGGATGTCTTCCTTTCAGGCGCTGGTGGCCTTGGCTGAAGGTCACCTTCTCTGCTCATCCGATAAGGCGATGTAAAGCTTTGTCTTTCTCTTTGTCCTATCAGGCTTCTTTCATGAGTCACATACCTTCCGGTGGCAGTTGAAGGACGCTGTCCTAGCCTGAAGGATTCTTTTGGTAGCACTTTTTTCTCAGGGAAAATTGTTTGCCTTCCAGCACTTTCTGTCCTAGATGAAGAAACAGAGCGGCTCATATTTGTTTGTGGGAATTTATATCTTAGGTCAACATTTTGGATTGCGGGAAGAGATCTCTTTCCTTTCTCCTGTTGATAAGCGGAGTATCGGTTGCTATACTCGTAACGCAGATTTCGGTCACCTGCCAAGAGATAAATGAAAATGGATATTAATGTCATGTATTTATTACTTATTTATTCATTTATTTTGTAACACACCACTATTATTTTTAGAAATAACTCAAGGCGGCAAACATATCCCACACACCTTTCTCCTCGTATTTTCCCCCACAACGACAAACTTGTGAAGTGAGTTGGACAGAGACAGAGAGAGTGTCTGGCTCAAATTCACCAGCTGGCTCTCATGGCTAAGGCGGAATTAGAACTCACAGTCTCCTGGTGATTGGCCCAAAATCACCCAACCAGATTTCATTCCTAAGGAGGAACTAGAACTCAGTGTCTCCTGGTGATTTGCCTAAATCACCCTGCCACCTTTCATGCCTAAGGCAGAACTAGAACTCACGGTCTCCTGGTGATTGACCCAAAGTCACCCGGCTGGCTTTCATGGCTAAGGCAGAACTAAAACTCAGAGTGTCCTGGTGATTGGCCCAAATCACCCAACCAGATTCCATTCCTAAGGCAGAACTAGAACTCACAGTCTTCTGATGATTGGCCCTAAGTCACTCAGCTGGCTTTTATAGCTAAGGCAGGAGTTGAACTCAAAGTGTTAAGGCCACAGTCGAGTGGCCTTAACCACTAGACAACACAGCAATACACCTTAGGCTTAACTCTAATCATAGTCTGAATCTATAAAAAAATAGATCTAGTTTTCTATCAATTCTATTCATGTTTGCATCTCTTTGCAAAACAAGATATGAACATTTGGGCTACAAGGCGTTATAAGTGCTCCAGTTTTTATATTCTTTATTACGATACACTGCCAAAGCAAATGAAATTTTCCCTATCTGACAAGCAAATTATTATTTTATTTATTAAATTTATATGCCGCTCACTGTACTTTGAAAAGTGATAAAATGATATTTTGGCACACAAAACAAAATGCAAACCCATGACAAATATTCAGTGTGTAACTACTACAAGAAATTTACAAGGAAGTCAAAATAAAGTTTAAATTTCTTTCAATCAGCTGATGTGAAATCCACTGGACAAAGCAATAACTATACTCTCAGTACACTTACTTACGTAACCCAAATATAACGATAATTTTACAAATTGCTACGTTCCTTTCTTATTTTGCAGGATGAATCCTACAACTCTTAGTACAGGAAGTCCTTGACTTGCAACCACAATTGGAAGCAGAATTTCTGTTACTAAGCAAAGTGGTTAAGTGAGTTGGGCCTGATTTTATGACATTTTGGCCACCGTAGTTAAGGAAATCACTATAGTTGGTAAGGGAATCGAGCTCCCCCCATTGACTTTGCATGTTGGAAGCCCCTAATTTTACAACCTGGGACAAAGCTCATTTAACAACCGTCTTGCTTAATAATGGAAATGTTGTAAGTTTAGGACTACCTGTATACAGTAGTGGGCAAAATTGTGGAAACCTTTGGGGAAAAGTGTATTTTCTAGAATTAGCTAATAACACCACTTTTTTGGGAGTAGTACCATAAAATTATATATCAAAAGATAATTTAATCAAGAATGTAATGCCATAACTTTTAGGAAGGATTTGCTATTAGAATAGCCGCTACAGTATAAAGAAGAAAAGTGAAACACATAGGAAAAATCGAGATATACAAAAAATATCCCCATGTCAGTTAATACTTAGCTGGGTAACCTTTAGCACGAATGACGGCCTTACAATGTCTTTCCATGGAATGAACCAAGTCTTTTAGTTCTGCAGCTGTTCTAATGTGAAACCAAGATTGAAGGATTGCTTCTCTTAACTGGGTTTTATTGCTGGGTCACTTCTGACTAACAAGTTTCTTTAGTCGGCTCCATAGATTTTCAATTGGGTGAAGGTCTGAGCTATTCCCAGGCCATTCCAGCAGTGGAATAGGATTATTTTGAAACTCCCCCCAAAAAGGTAGTGTGATTAGCCATCAAACCTCAAAAATACACTTTTCCCAAAAGGTTTCCACAATTTTGGCCACTACTGTACTCCTTATAGCTTGGGACAAAGCATCCATTCCTGCTTTGTCTTCCCTTCTGCTTTTAAATGCATTGCTATAATTTCCATCTTTTGTACCTTGGGATAACCTTCTTCCATGTTCTTCATTCCACATGAGAATCCATTGCTTGTTCTCTGCTTCTAGCAAAGCTCTGCCGTACAGAAAGACAAAATGGAATTAATAATAAATTAAAATGTGTATGTCCAGTGCAGTGTTTCTCAATCAGAAATATGAACATGAACCAAGCAACCATCCTGACAGTGTTTATCTCAACTGTGGTCACTTTAAGATGGATGGACTTCAACTCCCAGAATTCCCCAGCATGGCAGCATGATTGGGGAATTCTGGGAGTTGAAGTTCACCCATCATAAGGTGGCTGAGGTTGGGATGCACTGATTCAGGGCAACATCCATTTTCCTTAATTTTCACAGTTATGCTTATGAAAGCCAGAATGCTACGAGCTCATATTTCCTCTTCATATTTCTTACACTTTCTGTCTCACATAAAAATTTACATCTCTTTTCCCTTTGGGAAATTAATTTTTCTGCCTGGCCCATGAATAGAATCAGTCTTGATTAACTTTAACCAAGGTCTCTAAATAACTTTGGCTAATCGCATTTTTTAACTGATTTAAATCAAGAACAATCAAGTTTAATCTTCCACATGGTAGCATTTGCAGAACCAGAAGGGAATGCATATTACATGTCTACCTACTGACTGAATTAACACGGCCTGTAATTGAAATTCAGTGTTCTAGGTTTGTTTGTTTTTTTAACAGAATTGGAAAGATAGTGGAATTTTGCATACTGGGATAATATCATTGAAAAAATGGTGGAACGCTTTATGCAAATTAAGCTTCATGTCATTATTGCAAACCCAGTTAATCCTTGATTTAAGACCATTATTGAGTCCAGAAATTCCGTTGAGAAGGTGGTTAAGTAAGTTGTACCTGTTTTTATGACCATTTTTGCTACCGTCGTAAAGGAATTTAAAGTGAATTTACACTTTACAAGAAGTGGAAGTGGCTGTTACAAGAATCCAGCTTTCCCCATTACCCTGGCTAGGAAGGTTGCAAATAATGGGACATTGCAATTGTCATAAATGCGCTCAAAGCTTGATCACGTGACTGTAGGGAATGCTGTGACTATAGGGAATGCTGTGACGGTCATAAGTTTGAGCACTGGTCACTTTTTGAGTCACTTTTTTCAGTGCCATTGTGACTTCAAACGGTTGCTAAACAACTGATCGTAAATTGAGGATTACCAGTATAGGAACTGACACATCGACTCTATGGAAGGCTTCCTGTTCAATCTACTGCATCTTCAAAGTAAGTGTAGGAAATAACCAAGCTTAGCTGGAGGGAGGCGTCAAATTTATCATCAGTCATGAGTCTCTGCTCCCCTGCAGGAGATCTAAACCCAGCCCAGCTTGAATTTCTCTCTTATCCCCCGCTCATTTCCCTTGGCCATTAGTTGGCCAGATTCTTCTAGAGCAGGGGTGTCAAGCTCACGGCATCATCACGTGATGTATCGGGATCTTTTTCCCCTTCACTAAACCAGGCGTAGGAGTGGCCAGCACGTAACGCATCTGACCCGCTGGGCATGAGTTTTGACAGCCCTGTTCTAGAGAGCTTAAGCTAGCAATATATACCCATTTGAACCAGTGGTGAAATCCAAATTTTTTTACTACCGGTTCTGTGGATGTGGCTTGGTGGGCATGGCAGGGGAAGGATACTGCAAAATCTCCATACCCACCCCACTCCAGGGGAAGGATACTGCAAAATCCTCATTCCCTCCCCACTCCTGAGGGAAGGATATTGCAAAATCTCCACTCCCACCCCACTCTGGGGCCAGCCAGAGGTGGTATTTGCCGGTTCTCCAAACTACTCAAAATTTCCGCTACCAATTCTCCAAACTGCTCAAAATTTCCGCTACCGGTACTCCAGAACCTGTCAGAACCTGCTGGATTTCATCTCTGATTTGAACTGCCTGGATTTCCTGATTTTCCCTGGTGCTTGACAGTAGGATTGGAAAAAGTCACTGGATGCTTCAAGCAATTCAGGTGATCGGTAATATTAAATAAGAAAATTCAATCACTCTAATTGATCCTAAGGCAGCTGCCTCTATTATTAGGATATCCTTTTCAATGTAATGGCTAACAGACAATTGGCTCATCCTCCGAAACAGAATTGATGAAAAATATATCCTTTGAGTCATTTTAATTATATTAAATAACTAATATAGATATAAATAATATCTATATATAACAATTAATAAAGATATAAAAGGGTGCTTAACCTAGTTAAGGTGCAATAAAAGGTGGGGGGGAAAAGAGCCTCAGATAGCTCAACAGATAGATAGCCTGTTATTAACACCCAACTGTCTGCAATTGTGCAAGTTCAAGGCTCAAGGTTGACTCAGCCTTCCATCCTTTCTAAGGTAGGTAAATTGAGGACCCAGTTTGTGGGGGCAATAAGCTGACTTTGTATAAAAATATACAAAAGTATGAAAGCTATTGCTTAACACATTGTAAGCCACCCTGAGTATCCGGAGAAGGGTGGCATATAAATCTATTTTTTTTTTAAAAGTGCCAAATTGATTGCTGGTAAAAAAATCTCTCCGTAAGAAATGCTAGAGTTAAAACCATAGCAATATGGACATTCTCCTACAGCTGCTATTAAATGTTGGGTTCATTAAAGGCAACACGTACAATATTTTAAACTGTGTAATCTCTCAAAACAACATTTTCAGTTTTGCTCTGCCAACTGCTTTGACTTGATAACGCAGGACGACTATCTACGCTCTATAAGGAGCTTATTTGGAAACGTTTGATAGCTAAGATTCCTGGAAAGCAATATGAAATTTAAGTCATTTGCCTTTAAAGACCTACAATGTTTAAACACCGAGGAAATCTTATTTCATTCTGTTGAGCTATAAAACAGTAAGGCAGCCAAGGGGTTTCATTGATTTGTAATCGGTTTAAATATTGCTACACGAATTGAAATGTCCCATAAATAGAATACAGTGGATGTAAATAAATGAATGGATATAATTCTGTGTTGAATACAATCCTTAATGTTATTTGTCCTCTGCGAATATATACCGTATTTTTCGGAGTATAAGACGCACCTTAGTTTTTGGGGAGGAAAATAAGAAAAAAGCTGATTGGCGGGTGGAGTGGCCTTCCGAAATACCCCCAATCAGCTGTTCCCAGAGGTGAATTTTAGCAACAGGGTCCTTGGTTGTGAGCTTTGTGCCTTGCTTTTTTTTTTTTGGCCTTTTTTTCTGCCTCTGAAACTTCTGAAACTCTGTTTCGGAAAAAACTTTTTCCTGCCTCTGAAAGCCTCTGAAACAGAGCTTCAGAAAAAAAGCCTCTTAAACTGGGTGGGGCTTCATTCAGAGTATAAGACGCACCCAGATTTTCACCCTCTTTTTTTGGGGGAAAAGATGCGTCTTATACTCAGAAAAATACGAGTATATGTATTATGGTGCACTTATTTTTAAAGAATTGTAACTGAACTTTTTTAAAAAAATATTTTAGACGCATTGTGTTCATGGAAAGTAGCTGTTTTTTCTGTTCCCAATCATGAGGACTGCATCCGATATATTATGAGAACTGCTAATAGCTAAGGACTTTAACAAACTATACTACAATATTTATAAAAAATATTTGAATGGGTGTGTGGAACCGATGTGATCTCCGTTGCTCTAGAATCAGTGGATGAAGATGGCAGGGAAGTAGCATTTGATTAAATGTTAGGAGCAAATTCTCTCTATTTAAAAAATGGCCAATAATGAAACAATGTCTTGGACAATAAATCATTACTCCTTGGACATGATTCAGTATGTAGGAACTTGCTTCCAGCAGAAGCTCACAAACAGGACAGAACCAACTAAGTTGATTTATTGTAGACAAGACAGGAGCTGTGTAAACAATGATTTACCAAAGTTCTAACACAGCAAAGAATTGCTATTTGTGTTTGCTTCAGGGTTTAAATTCTAGATCAGTGATGGCGAACCTATGGCAAAGCCATCCCTGCGGGCACGCGAGGTGTCACCCTAGGTCAGCTCCACCATGCATGCACGCATGCCTCCCGTCAGCCAGCTGATTTTTGGGTCTCTGCGGAGATGCGCACGCATGCACAAGGAGATGGGGGTCATATGTGCATGCACGGGGGCAGGAGGTTGCATGCACATGTGCAGGGGGTGGGGGAGTGGGGGGGTCACACGTGCATGCGTAGGTGGGCGGGGGAGCGCAGCGGGGATAAAAGGCAGGGTCCGGAGATGAGTGGGCGTGGCTTACAACTATTCATCTTCCAGTTAGATAGACTTGTTAGCTTGTGATAGAAACCTTTTTGCCGGGACTGCCGGCATTCCTAAGAAAGGAATCTTTTGAGTTCACGTCAGGGGATTTGTCATGTTCTGAGCTGGGTCAGAACAACCACACTTAGAACAACACACACTTTGCTAGAGAGAAGTTCCCCGACGACGGGCTCCAGCATGAGTCCGAAAGCTCAGAAGATAAAACCTCTGTTCCTGGTGACTGACCCAAACTGGATTCTGCAACATTATCCTGGGACACTATGTTCACCTTCATTTGTAAGAAAATTTATATCTATAGGAGCCGTGGTGGTGCAGTGGTTAGAATGGAGTATTGCAGGCAAACTCTGCCCGCTGCCAGGTATTCGATCCTGACCGACTCAAGGTTGGCTCAGCCTTCCATCCTTCCAAGGTCAGTAAAATGAGGATCTTGATTGTTGGGGGCAATATGCAGATAATGCTTCTACATAGTAAACCACCCACAGAGTGTTGTAAAAGTGTTGTAAAAGTGTTGTAAAGTAGCAAAAATGCTACTGCTATCCTCGGTCTCCCAAAACTGCAGTGTGTTCCCGTTTCTCCACGTAAGAAGTATTACAATCCAGAAAAACAAATCTGAAGATCTTCTCTAACTCTTTCCAACTGAAGTCCTTGAAAGCTTTAACTATGATGACAGAAAGCAGGAATGCAGGAAGTTTGACTAACGATTGTTGGCTACTGATAAAACAACAGTTTGCGGCAGTTTCCAGAGCAACCCAGAAGTTACTAAAAATAAGCTGAAGGACTCACTGTATATGGGAAAAGGGAGCCAAGCACATCTTTAAATGTGAGAACTCACAGCTTGAACTGCTAGAAACAAGCCGAGCATTAACATTAAATATTGCAAATAAAAACCACTTGACAAACACAGAAAGGAAAGAAGGAACGGCAGATGCTGAATTGTTTCTGATCTGTCTTTGATCAATTTATGAAATGGAATTTATGAAATGGAACGGTTTTGAGGTTTATAATCTTGGAGAAAAGCAGAAAGGAAATCATAGCAATGGTTTGGGATGGCTTGAAGCAACATATTGAATCATAGTCTAATCTTGTGGGTGTGTAAGAAAGAGCAAAAAGAAGAGCAAAAAGATAGTAAGGGGTCTGGCGGCAAAACCATACAATAAACAGTTGCGGGAATTAGGCTAGCCAACAAAAGTGTGCATAGTCAAAGCTATGGTTTTCCCAGTTGTGATGTATGGCTGTGAAAGTTGAACCATAAGGAAAGCTGAGCACCAAAGAATTGAGGCCTTTGAACTCTGGTGCTGGAGAAGACTCCTGTGAGTCCCTTGGACTGCAAGGTGATCAAACCACTTAGTCCTAGACAACCCTGACCGCTTTTTAGAAGGCCAGATCCTGAAGAGGAAACTCAAATGCTTTGGCCACCTAATGAGAAGGAAGGACTCACTGGAGAAGAGCCTAATGCTGGAAAAGACTGAGGGCAAAAGAATGGAGGCCTTTGAACTCTGGTGCTGGAGAAGACTCCTGCAAGTCCCTTGGACTGCAAGGCGATCCAACCGGTCAGTCCTAGAGGAGATCAACCCTGGCTGCTCTTTAGAAGGCCAGATCCTGAAGAGGGAACTCAAATACTTTGGCCACCTAATGAGAAGGAAGGACTCCCTGGAGAAGAGCCGAATGCTGGGAACGATGGAGGGCCAAAGAAGAAAGGGACGACAGAGAATGAGGTCGCTGGAGGGAGTCACTGAAGCAGGTGGCGTGAGATTAAATGGCCTCCAGAGAATGGTAAAGGACAGAAAGGCCTGGAGGAAAGTGGTCCATGGGGTCGCGATGGGTCGGACACAACTTCGCAACTAACAACAACAACAGCCTAACGAAGAGGAGGATTAGGGTTGACATGATAGCAGTCTTCGAGTGGCTGCCACAAAGAAGAAAGCATCAACTTATTCTCCAAAGAACCTGAGGGCAAGACAAGAAGTTAACAGACAGAAAACTTATCAAAGAGAGATTCAACCTAGAACTAAGGAGAAATCTCTTGATAGTGAGAACAAATAATCAGTGGAATGGGTGGCCTTTGTAAGTTGTAGGCGCTCCATCACTAGAGGTTTTCAAGAAGAGACTGGACAGCCATTTGTCCAGAGAGGCTCCTTCTCAAGCAAGGCATTGGACTAGAAGACCTCCAAGGTCCCTTCCAACTCTATTATTCTATGTTCTAAGTGCCAAATTAATTTTAAAAAGCCTGTTTGCATTTAAGTTCTCCTGTCAGCAAAAAAGCCACACGGAGAACAAATGAATTGTAATAGGTGTAAAGGGATCCTTGGTTGAAAAGGATTTTTCCACGATAACACAAATCATCAGCAGGATGAATACCTTGAAGAAAAGTTGAAGCACCTGATTTCAGCATAGGTAGTCCTCAATTTACAGCTTTTTGTTTAGTGACCATTCGAAGTTACAATGGCACTGAAAAAATGACTTATGACTGTTTTTCACACTTACGACTGCTGCCGCATCCTTGTGGTCATGATTAAAATTCAGATGCTTGGCTACTGACATGTATTTGCAATGTCCTGGGCTCACATGATCATTTTTTGTGACCTTCTGACAAGTCAATGAGGAAGGCAGATTCACTTAGTAACTGTCCCAAAAGTGCTTTTTGCAAGAGGCAGCTGGACTTTCTTGTTTTTCTTTGAAGATGTTTCGCTTCTCCTCCAAGAAGCTTCTTCAGCTCTGACGGAAGATAGAGATCTATCCTCACCATCCAGTCGGAGCTGAAAAAGCTTCTTGGAGGAGAAGCGAAACATCTTCAAAGAAAGTCCAGTTGCCTCTTGAAAATGCACCTTTGGGACAACCCTGATCTGGATGACTGAGAATCTCCATAGGCACTTAACAACTATGTTACTAACTTCATAACTGCATTGATTCACTTAACAACAGTGGGTCGTAAAATGGGGCAAAACTCATTTAACTACTGTCTCACTTAGCAACAAATAATTTGGGCTCAAAAATTGTGGTCGTCGAGGATTAACTGTAGTCTAATTTTGTGGCTAAACAAATGTGGCTAAACTCTGCTAAACAAATAATTCCCTCAGCACTGTCAAACTGTTTATTAAGTCTGCATTACTATTAATCTTCTCATCGTTCCTATCACCCATCTCCTCCCACTTATGACTGTATGACTGTAACCTTGTTGCTGGTATCCTTAAGATTTACATTGACTGTTTCCTAATATGATTTGATTGCTTATTTGTTCCCTATGACTATCATTAAGTGTTATACCTTATGATTCTTGATGAACGTATCTTTTCTTTTATGTACACTGAGAACGTATGCACCAAGACAAATTTCTTTTGTGTCCAATCACACTTGGTCAATAAAGAATTCTATTCTATTTTATTCTATTTTATTTTATTCTATTTTATTCTATTCCATTCCATTCCGCTATGCTATGCTATGCTATGCTATGCTATGCTATGCTATGCTATGCTATGCTATGCTATGCTATGCTATGCTATGCTATGCTTTGCTATGCTATGCTATGCTATTCTTCTATGCTATGCTACGGTATGCTATGTTATACTATGCTACGCTATTCTATTCTGCTCTGCTCTGCTCTGCTCTGCTATTCTATGCTATGCTATGCTATTCTTCTATGTTATGCTATGGTATGCTTTGTTATACTATGCTACGCTACTCTATTCTGCTATGCTATGCTATGCTATGCTATGCTATGCTATGCTATGCTATTCTATTCTATTCTATTCTATTCTATTCTATTCTGCTATGCTATGCTATGCTATGCTATGCTATGCTATGCTATTCTTCTGTGCTATGCTACGGTATGCTATGTTATACTATGCTACGCTACTCTATTCTTCTATTCTATTCTATTCTATTCTATTCTATTCTATTCTATTCTATTCTATTCTATTCTATTCTATTCTATTCTATTCTTCTATGCTATGCTATGCTATGCTATGCTATGCTATGATATGCTATGCTATGATATGCTATGCTATGCTATGCTATGCTATTCTTCTATGCTATGCTACGGTATGCTATGTTATACTATGCTACGCTACGCTACTCTATTCTGCTATTCTATTCTATTCTATTCTATTCTATTCTATTCTGCTATGCTATGCTATGCTATGCTATGCTATGCTATGCCATGCCATGCCATGCCATGCCATGCCATGCCATGCCATGCCATTCTTCTATGTTATGCTATGGTATGCTTTGTTATACTATCCTACGCTACTCTATTCTGCTATGCTATGCTATGCTTCTATTTTATTCTATTCTAACCTATATTCTTGAAGTGGACTTCAAGCCTCTTATTCTTTTTTTTCTTTACCAATGAGATTTAGCTGCTTACTTCAACCGTCTCTTCTGCGCTTTGAACATGAGTTTTATCAGTACTGGCAGACAAAAACAGAATAAGAACTAAATTCTGGACTTTCCTGGTTTTGTTCCCTGTGATGTAATCAGTCTTGCTGAAATTTATTCTTTTGAAAAAGTGAAAGTATTCCCGAGCTGCATTCGGTTCTTTCAGAGGGATTAATTGTATTATGAAGTCACACCCAGTAGAGGAATTCATTCAATTCAAAGTTAATATTCAAATAAGAAGTAGCATTAGGACTCTTACGCAAAAGGAAACATGGAAAAATTTTATTGGTTGCTTCAAAAGGAGCAGAGATTCTTTTGAAATGCCTTTTTTTAAATAGCTGAATGTTTGCAGAAATCATGTTAAAATGTAGCACGGAGCAGAAGTAAATCTGACATTTTAACAGGATGATCAACTAGATTTTGAAATTTTTTTTCGTTTGTTAGCAAAGATAAAAAAAAACTATCTTCCACTGGGTCAAATTTGATTGGCAAGTCAACTTTAACTAGAAATATCATAATTTAACGTATTGGAGTTTATAAGTATTCCAGGATAATAGAATCAGTTGATTGCCAATCAAGAAAACTTCCTAATCCTAAATCTATACTAATCCTAATCTTACACTAATCTCTTCAACACAGGTAGCTGTTAACATACAACCACATATGACCACAATATAGATAGTCCTTGACATACGACCCAAATTTCTGTTGCTGAGACTATTGTTAAGTGAGTTTAATTTTATTAACTAAACCCTTAATAAATGAACAGAAAGAGTTAAATTCTGTTTTCCGCGCTTCGAGCACCAATCAATATGTAGTACAACTGACAGTTAAAACATTTAATCGGTGGAACAACTTGCCTCCAGAAGTTGTGAATGCTCCAACACTGGAAGTTTTTAAGAAGAGATTGGATAACCCTTTGTCTGAAGGGGTGTAGGGTTTCCTGCCTAAGCAGGGGGTTGGACTAGAAGACCTCCAAGGTCCCTTCCAACTCTGTTATTCCATTCTAATATATCTAAAGACAAGTGCCCAAATACTTCCAAACTTCACACCTGACTGAATTTCCCCAACCAAACTACCAAGAGTCCCAATATTACTTGGGATTAAATTTTAGTCAGTTTCCATATTGTCACCTGCACTTCAGAAGCCCTTTTCTAAATTGCTTTCAAGTTTATTCTTAACGACAAGAACAAGAATTCTGTTACTCATCAAGGCCTTTTATCTTCCCTTCCAATTCTGCAGAAATTTCATTCCAGCAGGAACTTCAAAAACTAGTTCTGGAATTTGGTCGAGTGCATGGGTGAAATGCTCCCAGTTCGGACCAGATCACCCAATCCGGTAGTGATGGCGGCGGGTAGTTCAGAGAACCAGTAGCAAAAATCCCTGCCCCCCCCTCCCCATGCTCAGCTGAGCCGCGTGATCATCAGAGGCTTTTTTTTTAATTTTTAAAAGCATTTTTTCTACAACCTCTTTGGCCGAAAAAATGCTTTTAAAAGTAAAAAAAAAGCCTCTGATGATCACACGGCTCAGCTGGGATCGTCAGAGGTTTTTAAAAGCATTTTTTCTATAACCTCTTCGGCTGAAAAAATGCTTTTAAAAGTTAAAAAAAAAGGCTCTGATGATCACGCAGCTCAGCTGGGATCGTCAGAGGCTTTTAAAAGCATTTTTTCTACAACCTCTTCAGCCGAAAAAATGCTTTTAAAAGTTAAAAAAAAGCCTCTGATGATTGCACAGTTCAGCTGGGATTGTCAGAGGCTTTTAAAAGCATTTTTTCTACAACCTCTTCGGCTGGAGAGGTTGTAGAAAAAATGCTTTTAAAAGCTTCTGACGATCCCAGCTGAGTTGCCTGATCATCAGAGGCTTTTAAAAGCCAAAGAGTTTGTAGAAAAAAATGGTTTTAAAAGAAAAAAAAATTCGGCCATGCCCACTCAGTCACATTACCCGCCCCCCCATCAAGCCACTCCCACAGAACCAGTAGTAACAAATTTTACATTTCACCATTGGCCAAGTGTAAAACGAAGCCCAGGTTTCCCTCGTGTCTTCCTGCAAGGTAAAAATATTCTTACCTGTAAGTTTCAATTTCAAGGCTGAGTCCAGCTTTCACTTGCAGGAGTTCATGGTAATCCTTCAGGAACTCTGCAATGGACATGATTAAGTAGTTCTTCTCTTCTTCAAGGGCTTCAATTATCATCTGAAAACACAGAAACAATCATGAGCGTTGAGTGGTCAGGTCGCCTTCGATTTAGGACCACAGCTGAACCCAAAATTTCCTCTTGCCAAGAAAAACGGTTGCTTGGGGTGAGTAAGCTTTTCCCCATTTTGCCAACTTTCTTGCCACAGTTGTTAAGTGAATCATTACAGTCGTTAAGTTGGTCACAGGGTTGTGAAGTGAACCATGGATTCCCCGTTGACTTTGCTTGGGAGAAGGTCACAAAAGGGGATCTCATGACTCCCGGGACATGTCATAAATTGATCACATGACCATGGGGAGGCTGCAATGGTCATGCGAAAAATGGTCATAAGTATCTTGGTTTCATTGCCATGGTAACCGTCACTAAACATGAGGTTGTAAATGGAGGACACCTCAATTAGTTTGCAGTGAGGGGGCCTTTCCGTACTAAAGCTTTAAACTGCTTGGCACCTGTGCATAGGTTACCTGGAAATGATTCTTTAGAGATTTGCAAATTTCAATCCTTTTTTCCGCTGTGATAGCCAGGTAGTCGGCTGTTTGATTAGTTGATCCCACCAGGTTCTTCCTTCCTCCCTTGCATATTCTTTCTTTCTTTCCTTCCTTCCTTCTTTCCTTTCCTTCCTTCCCTATTCTTTCTTTCCTTCCTTCCCTTCCTTTCCTATTCTTTCCTTCCTTCCTTCTTCTCTCCCTCTCAAACATTTCTCAATTTCCTTCATTCTTTCCTTTCTTTCCTTTCCTTTCTTTCCTTCCCTATTCTTTCTTTCAGAGGTGAAATGTGAAATTTGTTACTACTGGTTCTGTGGGCGTGGCTTGGTGGGAGGTAATGTGACTGGGTGGGCGTGGCCTACTTTTTTTTTTAAACTTTTCAAAGCATTTTTTCTAATGCTTTGAAAAGCCTCTGCCATCAGGCAACTTAGCTGGGATCATCAGAGACTTTTCCAAGCATTTTTTTACCACCTCTTCGGCCAAGAGGTTGCAGAAAAAAATGCTTTGAAAAGCCTCTGATGATCACAGCTGAGCCGCGTGATCATCAGAGGCTTTTTTTTTACTTTTAAAAGCATATTTTTATCGGAAGAGGTTGTAGAAAAAATGCTTTTAAAAGTAAAAAAAAAGCCTCTAATGATCGTGCGGCTCAGCTGGGCATGGGGGGGGGGCGCAGAGATTTTTGCTACTGGTTCTCTGAACCACCCGCTGCCATCGCTACCAGATCGGGCGATCCGGTCCTAAATGGGAGCATTTCAGCCCTGCTTTCTTTCCTTCCTTCCTTCCTTCCTTCCCTATTTTCTTACTTACCTTCTTTCCTTTCCTTTCTTTCCTTGCTTTCCTTCCTTTCCTATTCTTTCCTTCCTTCCTTTCTACCTACATTCTTTCTCTCCTTTCCTTTCCTTCCTTCCCTATTCTTTCTTTCCTTCCTTGCTTTCCTTCCTTACCTTTCCTATTCTTTCCTTCTTTTCTACCTACATTCTTTCTCTCCTTTCCTTTCCTTCCTTTCCTATTCTTTCTTTCCTTCCCTACCTACCTACCTACCTACCTTCCTTCCTTCCTTCTTCCTTCCCTCCCTCCTTCCCTCTTTCTCTAATTGTTGCCTCTTCAGTGCTGCAGATACCGAGGACTATTGATTAAAATTTTGTCAACTTCCCAATCCCTGTCAATTTAAAACATTTCATTACCCCTCACCCCCCATGTTTGTTCAGCTAGTCCAGGGGTTGGGCAACTATGGTCCCTTTGCGCCCAGGTGGACTCTGGAATCCTGGAAGCTGAAGTCCAAAGCTCGGAAAGGGGGCATAGTTACCCACCCTCGAGCTGGTCAGTTTCATTTAACCTCCCTCCCTCCTCCCTGGCATGATTTATCTGCTGCTGTTGATGTGGGGTGCTTCTCCTCCCTCCCCCCCCCATTATTTCAGCTTGGAAGAATGCTCAAACAGGGGGTTGGGGTCGGGAGCGGAGGAGGAGGAGATGATTAAGTTACGGAAGCACTACTAAAACCCTGGAGTCAGGCTGGCTCCCTCCGCTGCAGGATTCTACCTGGTGGATGGCTGGTGAACTGAACAGCAAAGCCAGGAAAGGAAAGCCATCATGTTTGCCCAGAACAACTGGCACACTCGTAAATCAACACTGTTGAGTAGTGACTTGGAAAGTCACAACAGAGGGCAGGGTAGGAATCGGCAAGAGGGCTGGCTAATATCTTGCCAATCTCTTGCTGACAAGAGCAGGGAAAGTGTTTTGGCTCCATTACTACTGTTGAAAAGGCCTGGACTGCATAGCCAGGCAAATATTAAGGGGAGACATAATGGGGGTCTTAAAATATCTGAGTATGTCCTGCCAGCAGTAAGAGAAAGAAAAGACAGGATTCCAATCATCTGCAATCTGCCGTGTCACTTATATCAAAAGCATTCTGACACTTTGTGTCACCACCTCGCGGTGGGACAGTTGGGGAAATAGCGGGCTCTGATGAGTCCCGTGAAAACCCGGGCTGCCAAACTGCTGCCGATGGATCTTCGGACCAGAACCGTCCTGCAGAGACGGGATATAAGGAGATATGCCTTGGATGACCAAGAGGAAAAGGCAATTTCCTCAGAGGTCAGAGGGAACTCTCTGTAAGTTGGCGGTGGGGGGCAGCAGCCATGGCGGCTGCCACGAAACTGGGACAAACTGGGTTAAGTGATGTGCAGGAGAAAAGCGGAAAGGAACAATGCTCTTTGAAGCCGGATGAGTGACAACCAACCCAGGCTCGAAATAATGTTTGGAGCAATGGTTTTTTACTTGTAAGATCCCTAGCCTTAAAACAGCGGCTGTGGAATTACAGAGCACAGAAGATTTTAGGATGCAATTTCTAAAAGAAAAGAAAAAGACCCAACAGAAAATTGATGTTTGAATAGAACAAATTCGAAAAATAAACATTGAGACTTGGTTCAAAAACTGAGCCAAGTTTTAAATTTGAATTGGACTGTTAAAGAAAAAAAGAAAAAAGAATTATTACTTCTAAAACACAGAAGAATGAGAGAATTAAGCAGGAACATTAAATAATTGAAATAAAATGGCTACTTGCGTGACTAATGGAAATCGGGGATTGTAGAGAGACACCTTCTGATTTAAAAAGAAACATTGTTACTTGCTCTTTGTTTGGGAACATTGTGGATATTACAGATAACAACCATGGGATCTTGGCGGTGGAGGTGTTTTTTCTTTGTCTGCAGTTGGCTTGACTTTGGCGAAAAGAAAGGGAAAATATAACAGAACTCCTATAATTGGTATTAATTGGCACAGGAACAAAAGAAGTCAAACGGCGCAGGAACAAAAGAAGAAAATTGATGTAATTTGTTTGAAATAGAAGTAAGAAAAAGAATTAAACTGATATATGGAGAATTAAAATTGAGAACTTTAAAATTGAAATGAAATATATGCTAACAGACAAGGAATCGAGGAACAAGATATACACGGTCAGGAAAAAAGAAGAAAAAAAATAAAGTGATTAAAAATGAAAAAGCAATGTATAGATGGAAAGTAATAATAAAAATGAAGTTATTATAGAATAAGAATGAAAACGAATATAGATATATAAAAAAATTGAAATAAAGAGGGAAGTTAGAATATAAGAGGAACATAATATGTTAACAGAAATGTATTAATTTATATAAGGATGTGTTTGGTGTAAGAACTGAGTCTCAATGTTAAAGTGTTACAAAGATGTTAATGATAATGTGATTGAATATGAATAAATAATGTATAGATGGATGGTAAAATAAAAAAGTGATTATGCTGGGACAAACAGTAAACAAAGGTAATGATGCTGGGATTGACAGCAAAAGTAAAGATGATTATACTGGGTATAACAGTAAAAATAAAGATAATTATGCTGGGATTGATAGTAAAATAAGGTGATTATATTGGGTATAATAGTAAAATTAAAGAAGCCTATGCTGAGATTAAAAATGATTATACTGGGTTTAACAGTAAAATTTAGATGATCATGCTGGGATTGACAGCAAAAACAAAAATGATTATACTGAGTTTAACAGTAAAAACAAGGATGATTTTGCTGGGAATAACAGTAATAATAAATGATTATGCTGGGTTCAACAGTAAAAATAAAAATGATTATGTTGGGATTAAAAGTAAAAGATGAGGATTAAGATGAAGATGATGTGCTGTGATAAACAATTAAAGATGATTATATTTTAATTACTAGTAAAATTAGGATGATTATATTGTAAACAGTAATGAAGATGATTTGCTGTGAGTGATAGTTAAGCTATTGTTTATGATAATAGTAATGATTTATATTTTTAAGATACATTCATCCAAACAAAAAGAAAAGATAATGAAATGATATTGAGTTAGGATTTAAAGTTTTAAGTAACAGGTTTTTGGATAATGGTATTATAAAATAGAATTTAGGGAAACAATTGTGTAAAACATTAAATTGTGTTATTTGGAAATTAAGATCTGAGGTGAAATAATAGAAGGTAATTGTTTTGACGGTGTTATTGTGAGCTGGGGTTTTTTTTCTTTCTCTGATTTATTTTTTCATTATTTTTATAAGATGATGATTAGTGGAGATGAGTTGTTGTTAAAGATGAATGTGTGATTGTACCAATTTATGACCGGATCAATGCTTCGTTCCAAAAAGATGTATTTTATGTTTAAAAAAAAAAAGCATTCTGACAATCCAAATAAATATACTGTAATTCTGTCTCTTGTCATTGCAGTTGTTTCTCAGAATTGGCCATTCCTTTTGCTCATCATGCACCTATGGGCAGTCCTTGTTTATCAACTGCCTCATTTAGTGGCCATTCCTAGTTCTGATGAAAAGGTGACTTTACAACAATTTTTTGTATTTACAACCTTAACCAACTTGGAAAGCCAAGGTCAGATGGTAAGCACAGTTGTGGTTTCACTTAGCGGCTGCTTCTCTGAATGACTGAGTTCCCAGTACCAACTGTGGTCGCTAAATAAGGATGATCTGTATTAGATACCGATGTAGAAAAGCTGTTACTAGTGTTTAAGTTTTGATGTGTTTGTTTTTGCTTGTTTTTGTTGCGTGTTATAGTTTTTCTTTTTTTTTCTTTTCTTCTACAGTGTATTTTAATGTTTAAAAATTCATGAAATATTATATTTTTTTAAAAAAAGGATGATCTGTATTAGCACTTACATGTGAGTAAAAGTATTATTCACGTAATACTTTTTAAGTTCTTTCAGTTCGAGAAATCATTAAGTTCAAAGATTCTTAGAACATTAAATAGGAGGGTTGGAAGGGACCTTGGAGGCCATCTAGTCTAACCCCCTGCTCAAGCAGGAATTCTATACCATTTCAGACAAATCATTGTCCAATTTCTTCTTAAGAACCTCCAGTGATGGAGCAGACACAACTTCTGGAGGCAAACTGTTCCACTCATTAGTCACGAAATCTCTCCATAATTCTAGGTTGGATCTCTCTTTAATGATCTTCCACCCATTACTTTTTATCCTCCCTTCAGGTCAGTGGTGAAATTCAATTTTTTTTACTACCTGTTCTGTGGGCATGGCTTGGTGGGCTTGGTGGGTGTGGCAGCCATAGGAGAGGAGAGGCCCTACTCACTATAGTAAGAATATCATAAAGGTTGTTTTGCACAGTGGTGAAATTAAATTTTTTTACTACCAGTTCTGTGGGCGTGGCTTGGTGGGCATGGCAGGGAAAGGATACTACAAAATCCCCATTCCCTCCCCACTCCTGGTGGAAGGATACTGCAAAATCTCCATTCCCTCCCCAGTCCTAGGGGAAGGATACTGCAAAATCTCCATTCACTCCCCACTCCTGGGGGAAGGATATTGCAAAATCTCTGTTCTCTCCCCACTCCTGGGGGAAGGATACTTCAAAATCTCCATTCCCACCCACTCTAGGGCCAGCTAGAGGTGGCATTTGCCGGTTTGCTGAACTACTCAAAATTTCCGCTACCAGTTCTCCAGAACCTGTCAGAACCTGCTGGATTTCACCCCTGGTTTTGCACCTTCCTAAAAGATGAAGAAAAAGTTTCAGCGAAAGTTCCTTTTTCCTTCCAATATAAAATCGTAGAGGCCATCTAAGGTGACGGATGGCCTGGAATCCAAAACAAAGCAAAGATGTTCCTTTTGTAATTAATTTCCAAACTGTGCTGCCAAAAGGCACCGGCAGTGGCCATTAGCTTAATGGCAGTAAAACAAAAGAAGCAAATTTCAGCAGATGGATTTATGGCTTTTCAGCACAGAGAATCCAGAGGCAAGAGAACCCTGAATGCCAAGGGTTTGGGAACAGGAAGTGGGGTAGCTCTTTCCTTCCCTCCTCTCCTCATTTGGGAGTTTCTCGGAGGCACTTAGTAGAATAGCAAAATGTGAAACAAGTGGAATTTCGATGCACCTCGTGAGACTTTCCACAGGCACAATGACAATTATGTTATCTCAAGGGCAACAGGAGCCCACAGTGTATTCAACTTATAGCAACTGAAGTTCACACACGTCCGGATCAGTGACCCTTCCAGCTACCACATATAGACCCCAATTGATATAATGGTGAAGGTGCTGAACTAGAAAAATCAGAAGATCAGAACTTTTAATCCTCTCCTAGACATGAAAGCCAGCTGAGTGACTTTGGGCCAATCACCAAGAGATGGTGAGTTCTAGTCCCGCCATAAGCATGAAATCTGACCCGTTGACTCTGGGCCAATCACCATGTGACACTGAGTTCTAATCCCTCCTTAGGCATGAAAGCCAGGTGGATGACTTTAAGCCAATCACCACGAGACAGTGAGTTCTAGTCCTGCCTCAGGCATGCAAGCCAGTTGGGTGACTTTGGGCCAATCACCAAGACATGGTGAGTTTTAGCCCCGCCTTAGGCATGAAATCTGACTGGTTGACTTTGGGCTGAGTTCTAATCCCTCTTTAGACAGGAAAGCCAGCTGAGTGACTCTAGGCCCGTGAGGGCGAACCTATGACACGGGTGCCACAGGTGGCACACGGAGCCATATTGGTGGGCACGCAAGTGTTGCCCAAGCTCAGTTCCAGCACGCATGCACACACCAGCCAACTGATTTTCAGGCCTTCTGGTCCCACCAGAAGTCAGGAAACTGGCTGTTTCTGGCCTCCGGAAGGCCTCCGGGGGGGATGAGGAAGGCTGTTTTTGCCCTCCCCAGGCTGCTAGAAAGCCTCTGGAGCTTGGGGAGGGGGAAAAACAGGCCTACTGGGCCCACCGGGCCATCACGTGCCAAAAGCAGGGGGAAGTGTGGGGGGGTCACGTGCACATGCACAGGAGGGTGGGGCGCATTGAATTATGGATGTGGGCACACGCACCCATGACCCCCCACGCTCCCCCCGCTTTTGGCACGCGGCGGCAAAACGGTTAGCCAGAGGTGGCATGCAGTACCCTCTCTGATGGCACATGAACCGTCGCTCCAGTTCAGCTTCGCTGCACATGCACACGTGCCTCCCGCCAACCAGCTGGTCTTGGGTCTCTGCCGCGCATGCATGGGGGTGCATGCGGGAACACACACATGTGCAGGGATGGGGCACACATGCGGGAGGATGCGGGGGCACAGGGGGTGCATGCGCGGGGGATGTTTGGGATCATGCACACATGTACGGGGAGGGCACATGTGGGGACACATGTGCAGGACCATGTGCGCATTGCATTTTGGGAGTTCGGGCACACACCACATGCATTTGTGCACATGTGCACGCGCTTTCGGCACTCAGTCCAGAAAAGGTTAGCCATCATTGCTCTAGACCAGGGATCTGCAACCTTAAGCACTCAAAGAGCCATTTGGACCCATTTCCCACAGAAAGGAAAACACCGGGAGCCACAAAACCTAGGTGGGTGTGGCCAACTTGATGTCACTCACTTTCACTAGTGACATGACACCCCTCCCCAGCCACGCCTACCCAGCCGGTCATTAGGGTACAGAACCAGTTGTTAAAAAACACAGGAACCATACAATCCTTTTGACATCTCTCTCTCTCCCCTCCCCTCCTTCCATCTCCCCCTCTCTCTGTATCTCTCTTATGTCTCTCTCTCTCCCCCCCACTCTCTGTATCTCTGTTTTTGCCCTGGTCGCTTCTCCATCCCCTGCCATCATCCTTACCTTCTCAGGTCAGGCAAGGAGTAACTGGGAGGGAAGGGTGAGGGGTGGGGCCAGCCAGTGGTGGGATCATGTGACAGGGAGCCACAGCACAGGGCCCAAAGAGCCACATGCAGCTCCGGAGCCACAGATTGCTGACCCCTGCTCTAGGCCAATCACCAGGAGACAGTGAGTTCTAGTCCCGCCTTAGGCATGAAAGCCGGCTGGGTGACTTTGGGCCAATCTCTCTCTCTTAGCCCAACCCACTTCACAGGGTACTTGCTGTGGGGAAAATACAGCTTGTTTCCTTCAGCTAGACAAAATAAAAGCCGAGGTACAAAATCTTTAAGAAAGCTGTGAACGAAGTGTAATAAATACTGCAGGATCCAATCCGGGTCAGTCAGCGGGGCCAGATGTTTGGTCTTCCAAGCTTTCAGATTCCTGCTGGGTCCAGTCTTAAGCCTAACCTAGAGAGACGATCCATGAAGATAGGTTAAAGAGAAGTGCCCTGAGGATGGGCTCCAGCATGAGTCTGAAAGCTCAAAAGACAAAACCTCTGGACCAAAGATGGTATTCAGCCGGTTCGGTAGTGGAGATCGTGGGTGGGCCTGCCCATCCACCCTGGCGCTATGCCGTCCTATTTTAGCCACCTTTTTGAGGCTTGGTGCATGCACGGAAACCGGTAGTAACAAAATGTGAAACCCACCGCTGCTCTGGACCCAGGTTGGATTCTGTAACGTTATCCTGGGACACATTTATAAACATCTTCATTGATGTAATAGAGATATTGCTTATTCAGAATGCCCCAGAGATGTATTTATTACACTTTCCTAGCTGCTTTTTCACTCAATGGTACAGGTGGTCATAACACCTGTTTCTTCATACGGAGTCCAATAGCCGATTGCCATTCCATCTGACCATTTTATAGCCTTTCCCTGGAGCCAAAAATCACTGCAGAATAGTCATGGCAGACTGCCCTGAGTGAAATTTAAACCTGGCCGTGCTATTCTCAACAGGGGAGGTTGGAAAGGGTGACATGTCTTCATTTCTCTCTTCCAGAGAGAACATTTTGTCCTGGGCTTGGGATGGCGGAAGCCAAAAATGTGAGCCATCCAATCGTTTTGTTTCGCTTCGTGAGGGGGATGAGATGGAAGAGGCTTCCAGGCTGAATTTGTTTCCCCTTCCACTAGACCAGAGGTCTGCAACCTTAAACACTCAAAGAGCCATTTGGAGCCTGTTTCCCACAGAAAAGAAAACACCGGGAGCCACAAAACCCTTCCCGTGCCTGACTATTTCTTGAGTGGTCACAAAACTAGCATATGTAGTTGAATTAAATGTTCTGTTTTCTTCTGAAACTTTTCTTTTCTTAGATTTATCCATGGTTGGCCTACTGGGGGATGAAACACTCAATAAATCACATGTCGGTGGGTGTTGCACATTGGCGGTTGTGACGCATATTTTGAGTGACAGGGAGCTGCACCAGAGGGGTGAAAGAGCCACAAGTGGCTCCAGAGCCGCAGGTTGCTGACCCCTGCGCTAGATGAATGATTACATCTAGACTTGTAGCAAGGGGAAAGTAACGGGAATACGTATCTACAGTATCAACCTTGGCAGCTTTCAGACGGGTGGACTCCAACTTCCAGAATTCCCCAGCCACCTTGCTGGGGTTGGAGTCCACCCGTCTGAAAGCTGCCAAGGTTGAGGAACATTGAACTGCAATTAGGCAAGGAGTCCGAAGATCAGAAAAGTAGTTATGAACAGGTCTGAGCATAGGGGCCCCATACTAATCTGTGTATATTAACCCTTCAATGCACCTTGTATCATATAAATACAGCAACCTATTTATTACATTTTACTGCATTTTTAAATTAATTCTAACATGCAAATATATGTTTAATTTTATTAACCACTTTACATTTTTATTCCTGTGAGTAGTTGTCGTAGGGGCCCCAATACACTGCTTTGCCTGGGGCCCATAATGCTGTTAAAGACAGCCCTGGTTACGAAAGCTTAGTCCTTATTGCAGTTTAAATTTTAAAGGCGGAAAAGAACATATTTTAAAGTCTGTGCAGAAACGTTCACCTATAACAGAGGGGAGTTTCAGCAGGTTCTGACCAGTTCTGGAGAACTGGCAGCGGCAATTTTGAATAGTTTCGGATAATCGGTAAATACCACCTGTGACTGGCCCCGCCCCCATCTATTCTCTGCCTCCCGAGTCCCAGTCGATCGGGAGGAAATGGGGATTTTGCAGTATCCTTCCCCCAGGAGTGGGGAGGGAATGGAGATTTTTACAAAAACGTTACTAAAAGTAGAGTGAAAGAGTTCTGCTTGGAATTCTACAATATTGAATATATTGTTGCCATTGACAATGTGTTCATTGAAATCAGAATTATAAATGGGTAAATGAACATCCCAAGAAAGGATTGGGAGATGAGCTTGAACAATCAGCTTGAAGGGCTAATCCTGTCCCCTATGCTCTTTTCTCCAGGGGTCAAGGGGCAGTATAGGCCTGGGTCTCTTGGGGGGGTGGAGCCTTTAATGGATGGGCAACTGGCAGAAAGGCTGTGACTCATGAAATTGTGTTGGCATTTAATCCCATTTCAGCAAACGTATATTGGGTATAGCTAGTCCTTGGCAAATAGATGGGGAAGAAATGGAGGAAGTGACAGATTTTATTTTCCTGGGCTCCACGATTACTGCAGATGGGGACTACAGCCAAGGAATTAAAAGACGCTTGCTCCTGGGGAGGAAAGCTATGGCAAATCTAGACAGCGTACTAAAAAGCAGAGACATCACCCTGCCAACAAGGTGCATATAGTCAAGGCTATGGTTTTCCCAGTTGCAATGTAGGGCTGTGAAAGTTGGACCACGGGGAAGGCTGAGCGCCAAAGAATGGAGGCCTTTGAACTCTGGTGCTGGAGGAGACTCCTGCGAGTCCCTTGAACTGCAAGGCGATCCAACCGGCCAGTCTTAGAGGAGATCAACCCTGACTGCTCTTTAGAAGGCCAGATCCTGAAGATGAAACTCAAATTCTTTGGCCACCTAATGAGAAGGAAGGACTCCCTGGAGCAGAGCCTCATGCTGGGAAAAATGGAGGGCAGAAGAAGGAGGGGACGGCAGAGAAGGAGGTGGATGGATGGAGTCACTGAAGCAGTCGGCGGGAGCTTAAATGGACTCCAGAGGATGGTAGGGGACAGGAAGACCTGGACAAACATTGTCCTGGGGTCGTATGATCAGCAAAGTCAATGGTCCCCCCAATGGTTCTCACTTAACAACCGCACAACTAACTTGACACTGCGGGGATTCATTTGACAAGTGTGTCAAAAAGGTCATAAAATGGGACAAAACTCACTTAACAACTGCCTCCCTTAGCAACAGAAATTTTGGGCTCAATTGTGGTTATAAATTGAGGAGTACCCATACTGACAAACACCACATCTATAAGTAAGGATGTCGAAGTATAAACTTGATTTCTTGCTTTATTAAAAATAAAGCAAGAACATGATTTTTTGGGCAAATTACTCCCTCTATCAGCTCCCTTGAGTTGAAATGGGGAATAATGTTAACCTGTTTTATCAGGAGGTTGTAAACGTTCCCTGAGATGATATATGTGTGCGATGCTTGGAGGAATGAAAGCATTAGAGGAAAACTAAATTTATTATTAATGAATCAATGGAACTGCTTGTCTCCAGAAGTTGTGTGAGAGCTCCATCACTGGAGCTTTATGTTAAATTTATGTTTTATAAACACTCAAATAGTTTGTCGGGAAAGCGACTGCCTGCAAAGGCTCCTGGATTGGGGCTGAAAAGCGAAAACAGAAGCCGTATGCTCCATCCCATAATTGGGTAGATCAGATTGCCTTGACCAAAAAACACTCCATCACTGGAGGTTTCTAGGAAGAGATTGGGCAGCCATTTGTCTGGAATATACAGTAGTGGCCAAAATTGTGGAAACCTTTTGGAAAAAAGGGTATTTTCTAGAATTAGCTAATAACACCACTTTTTTGGGAGTAGTACCATAAAATTATATATCAGTGGAAAGATAATTTAATCAAGAATGTAATGCCATAACTTTTAGGAAGGATTTGCTATTAGAATAGCCGTTACAGTATAAAGAAGAAAAGTGAAACACAAAGGAAAAACAAGATATACAAAAATGATCACCATGTCAGTTAATACTTAGTTGGGTAACTTTTAGCATGAATGAGGGCCTTACAATGTCTTCCCATGGAGTGAACCAAGTCTTTTAGTTCTGCAGCTGTTCTAATGTGAAACCAAGATTGAATGATGGCTTCTATTAACTGGGGTTTATTGCTGGGTCACTCTGACTAACAAGTTTCTTTAGTCGATGCCATAGATTTTCAATTGAGTTAAGATCTGCGCTATTCCCAGGCCATTCCAGCAGTGGAATAGGATTATCTTGAAACTCCAAAACAAAAGTGGTGTGATTAGCCATTAAACCTCAAAAATACACTTTTCCCAAAAGGTTTCCACAATTTTGACCACTACTGTATAGGCTCTCCTACTGGAGAGAGGGTTGGACTAGAAGACCTCCAAGGTCCCTTCCAACTGACTTATGCTGCAATTCTGCATATAATCACGACTTCAGATCGCTTCGCGTGGGCCGGCCAAGGAAAGCCAGGTCCGAAAAGGAAGGCGAGTCAACTTTTCCTACCGGCTGTTTAAAAAAAGAAAAACCCGGAACGCGCCAAGAAACTTTTCCGACGTCCAACCGGCTTCTGGAGCTTCTGGGCGCTTCAGCCCCCAGCATCTTGGCGAGCTCCACCGGTCTCCGCCCGGCCGGCCTCCCTCGCTCTCGCCCTGCCCGACGGCCTCACCTGGTACTCGGCCAGCTGAGCGCCGTGGCTCTCCTGCTGCGCCAGCCGCTCCTCTTCCAGCCGCTCGCCCAGCGCGCAAAGCTCCCGGCAGCGGCGCCACAGCTCCTCGAGGCGGCGGCGGCTCTCCTGGTTCTGGGCGCGCAGCTGGCGCAGGTCTTGGTGGCCGAGGCGGCCCTCCAGCTCCTGCAGGGCCCGCAGCTCGGCCTCGTAGCGCTCCAGGCTCTGCGCGCAGCTCCAGTTCAACACCAGCGCGAAGTCGGATTCCAGCTGCCGTCTCTCCAAGCGCTCAGCCCGAAGGACGCGCGGAGCAGGCAGCAGCGCAGCCGGCCGCTGCTTGCGCGCTTCCTGCAGCCTTTGGTGCTCGGCCAGGAGTTGCTCCAGCAGCGCCTCCAGAGCGGTGCAGTCGGCCCGCAGCCCCGCCAGCTGCTGCTGCTGCCGGGCCAGCTCGGGCTCCAGGCGGCGGAGGCGCAGCTCTCCAACTTGCGCGCTCAGCCTCTCCAAGCTCTCCAACTCTTGGCGCAGCGCATCCCGTTCCAGCTCGGCTTCGCCTTTAGCCCGGCTCAGGTCGGCCACCACCCAGCGCAGTTCGGCTACTTTTTGCTCCGTCTCCTGCCAGCGGCCGGCGCGTCCTTCCTGGCTGCGCAAGGCGGCCAACTCGTGCGCCAAGCATCGGTTCTCCTGCTCCAAATCCCGCACCCGCCGCACGTAGAGCTCCAGGCGGGCGTTGAGCTCCCGCAGCTCGCTCTGCTCGTCCCATTCCTCCCGCTGCATGGCCGGCCCGACTCCCTTCTCCGGCTCCCAGCCCGGCCCGAGCGGCTCCTCCGAGGCGCGCTGCCCGCTCTTTGCCCGCCAGCAGCTGCTCCGGCGTTTTGGAGACGGGATGGGCCCGGAGGGTGGGGAGAACGCCGGGCTCGGGCCGGCCAAGCAGCGGCCTCTGCTGGCGGGTTTCGCTGCTGGAGAGGCTTCTGGGGGGATCCACCCAAAGTCTTCGTTCCCGAGAGATTTTTGGCGTAGGCGGGGGGAAAAAAATACCAAAAGGAATGACCCAAAAGATTTTGAGCTGAGAGGCAGGAAAGGCACGTTTGGACAAGACGTTGGATGGAGTTTCCCCTCCTTAATTGTTTCTCTTTGAATGTATTTGCGGATTAATAGAAGATAATTTTTAGAAGAGAATTTTTTATTGGCCAAGTGTGATTGGACACACAAGGAATTTGTCTTTGGTGCATATGCTCTCGGTGTACATAAAAATAAATACATTAATCAAGAATCATAAATTACAACATTTGGTGATCGTCATAGGATACTAAATAAGCAATCAAATCATACTGGGAGACTAAATAAAACAATATAAGTCGTAAAGATACAAGCAGCAAGGTTACAGCAGTGGCCAAAATTGTGGAAACCTTTTGGCAAAAGTGTATTTTTGAGGTTTGATGGCTAATAACGCCGCTTTTTTTGGGAATGGGGGGTTCCAAATAATCCTATTCCACTGCTGGAATGGCCTGGGAATCAGTGGTGGGTTTCAGCAGGTTCTGACCAGTTCTGGAGAACTGGTAGCGGAAATTTTGAGTAGTTTGGAGAATCAGTAGTAAAAATTCAGACTAGCCTCACCCCTATCTATTCTCTGTCTCCTGAATCCCAGCTGAGCCGGAGGAAATGGGGATTCTGCAGTAGCCTTCCCCTGCCATGCCCACCAAGCCACAGAACCGGTAGTAAAAATTTTTGAAACCCACCACTGCTGGGAATAGCCCAGACCTTAACTCAATTGAAAATCTATGGAGCCGACTAAAGAAACTGGTTAGTCAGAAGTGATCCAGCAATAAAACCCAGTTAAGAGAAGCAATCCTTCAATCTTGGTTTCACATTAGAACAGCTGCAGAACTCAAAGACTTGGTTCACTCCATGGGAAGACATTGTAAAACCATAATTCATGCTAAAGGTTACCCAACTAAGTATTAACTGACATGGTGATAATTTTTGTATATCTCATTTTTTCTATGATGATAATATTTGTATATCTTGCTTTTTCTACGTGTTTCACTTTTCTTCCTTATGCTTTCTAATAGCAAATCCTTCATAAAAGTTATCGCATTACTTTCTTGATTAAATTATTTTTCCACTGATATTTAATTTTATGGTACTACTCCCCCAAAAAGTGGTGTTATTAGCTAGTTTTAGAAAATACACTTTTTCCAAAAGGTTTTCACAATTTTGGCCACTACTGTATATCATAAGTGGAAGGAGATAGGTAATAGATAGGATGAGAAGAAGAATAGTAATAATCTTAGTAAATAGTTTTACCGTTTTGTGGGAATTAGTTGTTCAGCAGAATGATGGCGTAGGGGAAAAAACTATCCTTGTGTCTAGTTGTTCTGGTGTGCAGTGCCATTTTGGGGGTAAAAATTGAAACAATTTATGTCCAGGACGTAAGGGTTCTGTAGATGTTGCCTGTAGATATTAAGTATTCCTATTAAGTTTATCTGTATAATATACAGATAATCCTCACTTTACAACCATTCATTTACTGACTGACGTTACGGCACTGAAAAAAGTGACAAGCAAAGTCAATGGGGAAGCCAGATTCACTTAACAACTGTGGCCAGGTGGTAAAACGGGGCAAAAGTTATTTGACAACTGTCTCACTTAGTAACAGAAATTTGGGGCTCAATTGTGGTCATACATTAAGGACTACAGGTAACCCTTTTGCCGTCTGGGATATTTTCCTTCATTTCCCCCCTCCCCCAATAATTTTATTAAAGATCATATTATACAGATAAAAGCAATAGAAGTGCATAATACAGAAATACATTACAGAGGAAACGAGTTAAATTAAAAAGTGCAGAAAAAAGAATTGGGAAAGAAAAAGAAGAACCTCTCTTCATCCCCAGCTATTATAATCAACATTAACCACTACTAACAATTTATTACTATCTCTTAAGACAACCTCCTGGTTGGTACTGGCTTCCCGGGAGGTTACACGAGGCTGGCTCCAGAGGATTATTAACGCTTCTTTGAGTGAGGGTGTCCTGCCGGCCGCTTTGAAAGAAGCGGTGGTGAGACCCCTCCTCAAGAAGCTCTCTCTGGATCCGGCTGTTTTGGCTAACTACCGTCCAGTCTTCAACCTTCGCTTCCTTGCGAAGGTTGTTGAGAGTGTGGTTGCATGGCAGCTTCCCCGGTACCTGGATGAAGCTGTCTATCTAGATCCGCTCCAGTCCGGCTTCCGGCCTGGATACAGCATGGAAACAGCATTGGTCGCGTTGATGGATGATCTCTGGAGGGCACGGGATAGGGGATGCTCCTCTATCCTGGTCCTATTTGATCTCTCAGCAGCTTTTGATACCATCGACCATGGTATCATGTTGCGCCAGTTGGAGGGGTTGGGGATGGGGGGCACCGTTTTACGGTGGTTCTACTCCTATCTGTCTAACCGGTCGCAATCTGTGTTGACGGGGGCAGCGGTCGACTCCAAGGCACCTTGTGTGTGGGGTGCCGCAGGGGTCAGTCCTCTCGCCCCTTCTGTTCAACATTTATGTAAAGCCGCTGGGCGAGATCATCCGTGGCTTCGGGGTGGAGTTCCACCAATACGCTGATGATACCCAGCTGTACATCTCCACTCCAGGCCACCCCAACGATGCCCTTAAGTGATGTCCCGGTGCCTGGAGGCCATGCGGGTCTGGATGGGGAGAAACAGGCTCCGACTCAACCCCTCCAAGACCGAGTGGCTGTGGCTTCCGGCGTCCCGATGTAGCCAGCTGGTGCCATTGTTGGCTATTGGGGGTGAGACACTGGCCCCCACCGAGAGGGTTCACAACTTGGGCGTCCTCCTGGATGCACAGATATCTTTAGAAGAGCACATGACAGCCGTGGCCAGGGGGGCTTTTTATCAGGTTTGCCTGATACACCAGTTGTGTCCCTTTCTGGATCGGGACTCCCTACGCACGGTCACTCATGCTCTCCTGACTTCCCGCCCGGACTACTGCAATGCTCTCTACATGGGGCTCCCCTTGGGGTGTGCCCGGAGGCTCCAACTGGTCCAGAATGCGGCCGCGCGGGGGGATTATGGGAGCGACGGGGTGCTCCCATGTGACACCCCTCCTGCGCGAGCTGCACTGGCTCCCAGTGGTCTTCTGGGTGCGCTTCAAGGTGTTGGTGACCACCTTTAAAGCGCTCCATGGCTTAGGGCCGGGGTATTTGCAAGACCACCTTCTGCCACCAATAGCTTCCCACCAGCCAGTACGCTCGCACAGAGAGGGCCTCCTCAGGGTGTCGTCGGCCAGACAATGTCAGCAGGCGACCCCCAGGGGGAGAGCCTTCTCTGTGGCGGCACCAGCCCTCTGGAATGACCTACCCCTGGAGATACGCAGGATATCAGACCTCCAGACTTTTCATTGGGCCCTTAAAACCCACTTGTTTCATCTAGCCGGGCTGGCTTGATCCCATCCTCTGTTTTAAATTGAAACTGATTTTAATTGGACTGTTTTAATTGTTGGCCGAAAATATTTAATATTTTTAAATTGTTTTAATTTTTGTATACCATGTTTTATCTTGGCTGTTCACCGCCCTCAGTCCGAAAGGAGAAGGGCGGTTTATAAATTGAATCAAATAAATAAATAAAGCTGGCTGAGGAACTCTGGGAGTTGAAGTCCACAAGTCTTAAAGTTGCCAAGGTTGGTGACCCCTGGCTAAAATACAAGCTGTCTCCTGCTTGAGCCTGGGGTTGGATAGATCTCTTCTAACTCTGTTATTCTGTTAAATTCCTCATCCCATGCTCTATAAATCTGTCTGAAACGTCATTTCTCCATATTAATCAGCAAAAGTAACGCCATAAGTACTATAAACCTTATTTATTACAGTCAGACTGAATTCTTATTTTTATATTTATATCTCCATTTCTATTTAAACAGATTCCTCCCAATTTCCTTTCTGCAAATAATCAAAGTCCCGTCCCAATCAGAAAAACTATTAAGCATCATTAGAAAGACCAACTCATTATCTTAACCTTGGTCTGATAAACCACTGTTTGTAATCTTTCTTCTTCTTTCCAGTGATCTTTAAATTGCTCAAAGAAAATTCTAACGCCTGTTTTTCACTCTGTCTCTTTTCCCAAAGTTCTTGTTCAGGCTTCTGTTGTCCTTCTTCCTGTGTGACAACTCCTTTTGCAAATCCAATTAAAAAAGATTATCCACATTGTTTCTGGCTTATTATTTGAATATCTTTTTCCATTTTTAAATCTTCATCCAATTCCATTTGTAAATCCATTATTTCCATATTTTTCTTGTAGACTGTATTTTTTCAAAAAAATCCATCTGCAATTCAGCTTCAATTTTATTCAATGTGGTTTGTTCCTATTCAATTCCAATACTAGAATTAAATAATTACAAAACTTCCGGGCCACTCCCAGTACATATTTCTTTTCAAACTGCCAGCTGATGCCCTCTAGTGTCCAATCTTCACATTTTTATCAGTATCCAAGTATTAACAAGGGGATTTTCCCAGGAGAAAGGATTAACTTCAAAGTCTTCCATCAAACCCATCTGAGCCAATATTCCATTTAAAACTTTACAGTAATAACTGCAATCACCCTTTTGCTGTATATTTCAGGGGGGAAAAAACTTATAAAACTTGTAATTTTCTGTCTTAACGAATTAAAGAAGGACCCACTTATTAAAGACAAGAAGACTTGTGGTTCTGAAGGCAATCTTTAAACAAGCAGCTAAACAAACAAACAAACAACCAAAGATTAAAAAGATGAGGTTTAGTTAAACCCTGAAGTCTATAAAGATTACTTTAATAGCTTTGAGCTTGGCAGAATCCTGCAACTTCCAGCTGTTTGCAAGAAACCTCAAAAACATTTGTTCTTGCTGTGTACTCACAAAAAATAAAACAACAAAAAACAGCTGTTCGGAATACATATGGGTAATCTCAAATTCTCTCCTGGATCCAGAGAAAAAAAAATCAGCAATCTGGATCCAGCATACAGCTAATCTAGAGTTTATGAGCATTTGTTTAGTCACTGTTCAAAATTGCAATGGCATAGAAGTTGAATATGTGATACAAAACAATAAAAAGTATTTATACACAAAATTACAATGGTACTTGAAAAAGTGATTTACAACTAGTCCTTGCCCAAGTGGCTAAAACAGGGGTCAGCAACCTACGGCTCTGGAACAGCATGTGGCTCTTTGGGCCCTCTGCTGTGGCTCCCTGTCAGGTGATCCCAACACTGGCTGGCCCCGCCCCTCACCCTCCCCTCCCAATCACTCCTCACCTGGCCTGAGAAGGTAAGGGTGACAGCGGGGGTTGGAGAAGCAGCCAGGGCAGAGACAGAGAGATACAGAGAGAGAGAGAGACATAGAGAGATACAGAGAGAGGCAGAGAGAGAGAGAAAGACATACAGAGATACAGAGAGGGAGGGGGAGAGGGAGGGAGGGGAGAGAGAGAGAGATGTCAAAAGGATTTTGTGGTTCCTGGTGTTTTTTAACAACTGGTTCTCCGCCCTAATGACCAGCTGGGTAGGCATGGCTAGGGGGGGTCATGTAACTGGTGGAAGTGAGTGACAACCTGTGGACTTCAACTCCCAGAATTCCTGGAATTCCCCAGCCACACATCTCAAAGTTGCCAAGTTTGGAGGCCCCTGCATTAGATTATCCTTTCTTCAATAGTCTCTATCTATATCTGTCAGTTTGTGTTTGTATAATATGTCTCCCCGTTTGTGTATATGTGTGTCAGTTAAGATGCTTCCAATTCCTGAGGCTGCCTCTAGATGGTGCATTTTATTCATTTTATTCAACAATCACAACAGACGGATTGTTGTTATTATTACATAACAATCTGGAAGACTTAAGTGACAACCAGTCTGGGAGAAAAATAATGGTTAAGAACAAAATTAATTTCTGAGTATCTTATATTTTGTAGCATTGGAAAATTTTACACTTAGATTGATATGATTCTTGATGAACATATCTTTTCTTTTATGTACACCAAGAGCATATGCACGAAAGACAAATTCCTTGTGTGTCAAATCACACTTGGCCAATAAAGAATTCTATTCTATTCTATTCTATTCTATTCTATTCTATTCTATTCTATTCTATTCTATTCTATTCTATTCTATTCTATTCTACTACTCTACTCTACTCTACTCTACTCTACTCTACTCTACTCTACTCTACTCTACTCTATTCTATTTCTATTCTATTTCTATTCTATTCCATTAATTCTATTCTATTCTATTCTATTCTATTCTATTCTATTCTATTCTATTCTATTCTATTCTATTCTATATTTTGAAAGGAGGTTGTACGTATAGTTCATATGAAAAATGAGTTGGTATATCCTCTTTTCTATCTATCTCGGATGAATCGGTTTTAGAATGTTAAAAATCTATTTTAAAAAAAATCAGATTTACAAACCTATATTAAAGGATATTACAATAACTGTATAGAAAGCACACTGTATAGAAGCTTTCCAGGAACAATAGCCAAATTAGGATTAGGATTAGGATTTATTGGATTTATATACCGCCCTACTCCCGAAGGACTCAGGGCGGTGTACAGTCAACAATAAAAATACATACGTACAAAATTTAAAAACCAACTAAAAACAGATTAAATGAATTTGGCCCGGGCAGAATTAAAACACCCCAATATAATTTAAAATTTTTTAAAATTTAACACTAAAAACGGGGAGTGGTTAGGCCAGGCCCGCCTGGCGAAATAGAAAAGTCTTAAGAGCGCGGCGGAAGGTGGGCAGATCCGGGATCCTCCGTATCTCTGGGGGGAGCTCATTCCAGATAGTAGGTGCCCCCACAGAAAAAGCTCTCCCCCTGGGGGCTGCCAGCCGACATTGTTTGGCTGACGGCACCCGGAGGAGACCCTCTCTATGAGAGCGTACTGGCCGGTGGGAGGCTATTGGTGGTAGTAGGCGGTCCTGCAAGTACCCAGGTCCTAAGCCATGGAGCGCTTTAAAGGTAGTAACCAGGACCTTGAAGCGCACCCGGAAGACCACCGGGAGCCAGTGCAGCTCGCGCAGGAGAGGTGTCACATGGGAACGCCATGTCGCTCCGATCACCACCCGCGCGGCCGCACTCTGCACCAGTTGGAGCCTCCGGGTGCTCCTCAAGGGGAGCCCCATGTAGAGAGCATTACAGTAGTCTAGACGGGAAGTGACAAGGGTGTGAGTGACCGTGAGCAAGGAGTCCCGATCCAGAAAGGGACGTAACTGGCGGATCAGGCGGACCTGATAGAAAATCCTCCCGGCCACGGCCGTCAGATGCCCTTCCAAGGACAGCCGTGAATCCAGGAGGACGCCCAAGTTACGAACCCTCTCCGTGGGGGCCAATTCAAAAATTATTTTAATTAACAGAAAACTTTGGCCAGATGTTTCTAAAATATGTCCTTCCAAACACATTTTGAAGGCTGTAATAAATATCTCAAAAATGTTTTAGATACAGAGTATGACCCAGTGGTGGGCTGCTGGTGGTTCGGTAGTTCAAAGCACTGGTTGGCTCTGCCCCCACCGCCCCAACCAGTGGTGGGTAGCGGTAATTTGGCCTGGGTTGCCGAACCAGTAGTGACCGCTGGCTGGCCACGCCCCCAAACCAGTAGCCCAGTCTCCGCTCGCTTGCCCCACTTGCCCGTATGACTGTCGGGAAGCAGCTAGCAAAGAGGCGGCGGCTGGGAGGCTACTCGCAGTCACATCGAAAAAGAAAAACCCATTGCCCGCTGCATTGCGCTCGGACTGACGCATCCCATTGCCTGCTGTGTCAGTCCAAGCATGATGCAGCAGGCAGTGGGATGTGTGTGCGCAGCTGGCGTGAAGAACAGGGCGCCAACAGCAGCAGCTTTCTCTGTGACCTCCAGTAGTTTTTGGCGGCTTGCGGCCAGCTGCCACAGCCACAAACCACCTCTCAAAGAGAGGCTTTTTCTTTTTCGATACAACTGCGAGAAGCCTCCCAGCCTCCGCCTCTTTGCCAGCTGCGGCTGGCTGGAAGCCACTGAAAACACCTCTCGCGCAGGAGGGGTGTCACATGGGCACAACGAGTTGTGCCCATAACCTTAACCATAATGTTAAAGTATGTGCAACCCACCTCTGCTGTGGGCTGGTAGAACTGTAATTGTACTATCACAGCAATGAAATGAATGAAACTGGAATGGAACTTCAATGAAACTTGATTTTCCCCCTATCTTGCAGACTTATTCATCTATTAGACAGAATAAAAAAACCTTCTACCCGTTACTTCTTGCCAGGTCGTAAAATTCATCGGAACTAACAGAAGAGTGAATAGCTAAAATACTACCCTAATGAACAAGTTATATGCAACACTGTTATTTTTCCTCAAATCCTGGAGATCATGCTAAATGTTTAAAGCAGAGGCCTTCAAACTTGGCAGCTTTAAGACTTGTGGACTTCAATTCCCAGAATTCTCCAGCCAGTTCTGCTGACTGGAGAATTCTGGGAATTGAAATCCACAAGTCTTAAAGCTGCCTGTTGTGGCTCCGTTCCCTGAGCCTGGATTATCAGCAGGAGAGGACTCCGAGAGTGAAGGAGAGGAGTTGGCAAGTTCTCCCTCTCCAGGACCCTCCTCTCTGGCAATGCCTTCAGAGGACACCGAAGGCCAAGAGATAGGCCCGGGGCCAAGCACGTCCATGCAGCCACAGGTGGACAGTAATGGGGAAGATGAGTCTTGGCTGGATCCTCAGCAGCGTCGTAGAGATAAGCACGCGCAGCAGAGGAAGAGGCGTGCCAGGGATTAGGCTGAGTCATTGGACCACACCCCACAGGGTATAAAAGGGGGTGTGGTGGCCATTCAAGCTCTGTGACGAGCAAAAACTAACATTGAACCAACCTCCTTGCATTGCTGGACTTTTTGTATATTCCTTTATCTGTTGTGTTTTGGCTTTGAAAAACACTCCTTTCGTGAGTAAAAGACTTTTGGCAGCCAGCCACTGGGTTGCTGCCAATTCTGCTATCAGCAAAACTTTTGTCGGCTGTTTAATTTCACTATTGTCTGTCTGTCGGGGTGCGGGTGTGAGACGGGGACAGAACACTGCCAAGTTTGGGGACCCCTAGTTTAAAGTTTCAGCTGGCTGAATCCTACCGCTGAGTGTTCCTTGAGCTTTACTTTGAGTTCAGGATTTGCAAAAAAAAAGGACGATTTTCAAGATAAATCTATTGCAGCGTTTAAAGAGGGAAGTCTCTTTAAGTCTCGGGTGCAGAGAATTCTACCAGCCGTAAACAGCCTGCCAGGTAAACTTTAAAATATTCTTTCTTTGAAGAGAGCAGATTTAAACCCTTTGGAGGCTGCCATGTGGAATCTTTCACTCAAGTGTGTAAAATTTCACATTCCTGCATAGGTTTCACTACAGAAAGGCATCAGGGGGCTATTAGTCTTTTATGTGAGCTTCTTAAGGTATTGTGAAAACTTTGATGGACTTTTCAAGTTTTCTGCTCCGTTCTCGGCTCAGATTCCAAAATCTGGAGAGCTGTAAAAGATCAAGGTTATTTTTTTTAAAAAAAACCTATAAAGGAATGCTTCCAGCTGCAAAACCACATGTGGAGAACATCAGGGTGAGGCGGCGGAATGGATTCAAATGTCAAGAAGAATTTGAAGCAAAGGGCTGTACAGGTAGTTCTCGATTTACAGATACAGATTAACAGAGTTGGAAGGGACCTTGTAGATCATATAGTCCACCCCCCCCCACCCAAGCAGGAGACCCTACACCATTTCTGACAGGTGGCAGCTCAATCTCTTCTTGAAAGCTTCCAGTGATGAAGCTCCCACAACTTCCAAAGGCAACTTCTGTTCCATTGATTGCTCTCACTGTCAGAAAATTTCTCCTTATTTCCAGGTTGAATCTCTCCTTGATCAGTTTCCATCCATCATTCCTTGTCTGGCCTTCAGGTGCTTTGGAAAATAGCTTGATCC
Source organism: Masticophis lateralis (assembly GCA_030761175.1). Classification (NCBI taxonomy): domain Eukaryota; kingdom Metazoa; phylum Chordata; class Lepidosauria; order Squamata; family Colubridae; genus Masticophis; species Masticophis lateralis. Next base: position 20,553,012 of record JAUDYJ010000012.1, on the reverse strand, counting down.
CTTCCTCTCTCTTATAACAGTTCATTTAGTGACCTTTCACATTTACAGTGTCACTGAAAATAGTGACTTATGCCCAGTTATCTCACTTGTGACCATTGCAGCATCCCCACGGTCATATGATTAAAATTCAGAGGCTTGGCAACTGGCTCATATTTATGACGGTCGCAGTGTCCCAGGGTCACGTGATGTCCTTTTGCAACCTTCTGACTAGCCAAGTCTTTGGAGAAGCCAGGTTCACTTGACAACTTAACAGTGGATAAGTTTGCGGTTACTAACTTAACCACTGCAGTGATTTGCTTAACTACTGGGGCAAGGAAGGTTGTAAAATGAGACAAAACTCACTTAGCTGTCTCGCTTAGCAACAGAAAGTTTTGGCTCGGTTGTGGTCGTAAATTAAGGACTACCTGTAATACTTTTTCTTTCCCTGTGTTTTCTTTTCAAATGGTTCCGTCTGCTTTATCTCCAGCTGGACCAATAAAACCTTCTGGCTCCAGGGTGATGGAGACTTTTCCCTCTACCTATGTTAGGGATGTGTTGGAGAAGATAAAGATTTTGAAGTCTGTAGAGATTCTCTGTCATCCAGGTCACGGTTGTCCCAAAGGTGCTTTTAAAGGAGGCAGGTGGACTTCCTTGTTTTTTTCTTTTGAAGACGTTTCGCTTCTCATCCAGAAGCTTCTTCCGTTCTGACTTGGATGGTGGAGAAAGGAAGGATTGATACTCCTTGCAGACTGCTGGTCATTTGCATCCTTTTAGAGCAGTGTTTCTCAACTTTGGAAGCTTGAAGATGGGTGGACTTCAACTCCCAGAATCCCCCAGCCAGTGGCTGGGGGATTCTGGGAGTTGAAGTCCACCCATCTTCAAGCTTCCAAGGTTGAGAAACACTGTTTTAGAGGGTCATTGAAGCCCTTGGAGGTCCATCTGTGTCCTCAGGGTCACCTGAGTGGTGCTCCTGGTACCTGTAGTCTGCAATTTTTCCTCTGGAAATCCATTCCTCCTCCCACACCATTCAAAGGGTCTTCATCCCAAATTGTATAGATAAAAGTCTTCAGAGATTCTGTAAATCCAACCCAACAATTTCTGTAGAAGTTCTCTGTCATCCAGGTCATGGTTGTCCCAAAGGTGCTTTTTCAGGAGGCAACTGGACTTCCTTGTTTTTTTTTCTTTTGAAGACGTTTCGCTTCTCATCCAGAAGCTTCTTCAGTTCTGACTTGGATGGTGGGGAATGGAAGGATTGATACTCCTTGCAGACAGTTGGTTATTTGCAGCCTTCTAGAGGATGGTTGAAGCCCTTGGAGGTCCACCTGTGTCCTCAGGGTCACCTGAGTGGTACTCCTGGTTTCTGTAGTCTGCAAGTTTTCCTCTGGAAATCCATTCCTACTCCCACATCATTCAAAGGGTGTTCACCCCAGATTGTGCAGCTAAAAGTCTTTAGAGATTCTCCATCATCCAGGTCATCCCCTGGGAGTAGGAATAGCACATACACTTCTGAATTAGTAAGGAAGGTAAGTAGATTTCACTCCTGACTTGAAGGCAAGACAAGAAGCAATGGGTGGAAACGAATCAAGGAGAGAAGCATCTTAGAACTAAGAAGAACTTTCCTGACAGTGAGAACAATTAAACGGGGGAACAACTTGCCTCCAGAAGTTGTAAATGCTCCAACACTGGAAGTTTTTAAGAAGATGTTGGATAAACATTTGTCTGTCTGAGATGTTGTCTATCAACACCAAAGCCCGATTTGCAAGAAAGGAATCGGAATCTTAGTGTATCTCAACTTTAGCAATTTTTAAGATGGATGGATTTCAACTCTCAGAATTCTGGGAGTTGAAGTTCACCAGTCTTAAGGTTGTTAAGGTGGAGGGACAACACTATGAGCCGTGGTGACACAGTGGTTAGAATGCAGTACTTCAGGCTATTTCTGCTGACTGCCAGCTGCCAGCAGTTCGGCAGTTCGAATCTCACCAGGCTCAAGGTTGACTCAGCCTTCCCTCCTTCTGAGGTGGGTAAAATGAGGACCGAGATTGTTGGGGGCAACAGGCTGACCCTGCAAACCACTTAGAAAGGTCTGTAAAAGCACTGTGAAGCGGTATATAAGTCTAAGTGCTCATGCTCTTCCTATGCCGTCTTAGATCCTCCAGGAATTTTTGTCTTTTTGCAGACGGCTTCTGGCAAACCTACATACATGTATGTCTCAATCACATAATTTTAATTCAGCCTGTTCCCACCTTAAAAGAAAGGAGAAGCCTTAATATACATATTCTAATCAATGGTGCCAAGTAGACCAGACTTTCTGGAACAAGTCCAGAACCAAAAGCTTAAGGGTGCCCCAATTTCAGCATCGTGCTTTTAAAAAAAAATGGAAAAGTCATCAATCCTGATACTCTTCCCTTCTCCTCCTCCCCTCCTCTTCTTCCTCCTCCTCCTCCTCTTCTCCCCTGAAAATCCTTTGGAGAAGGTAAGAAATGAAATGATAACAACCTTGTTATGCAGCAATACCCAAAGTTAAAGGGGAAAAGAAACCAAAGCCAAAGTGTTGAGTGATAATGGGAGAAGGAGGAGAGACAAGAAGAACGAGCATCGAGACCTTTGTGAAAGGCGTGAGAATGTTCAAGTGTGTCTGACTGTCTGTGCGTGGGAATCCTGGAGGACATCTTTCTAGGGATCAGGCCAACTCTGGTAGCACCACTAGAACAAAGAACATAGAATAGGGTCGGAAGGAACATTGGAAGTCTTCTAGTCCAACATCTTGGTCAAGTTTCTTTTTTCTTTTTTAATTTGATTTATATGCCGCCCTTCTCCGGAGACTCAGGGAGGCTTACAATGGGTTAAGCAATGTTAAGCAATAGCCTTCATACTTTTGTATATTTATACAAAGCTTATTGCCCCCACAAACTGGGTCCTCAATTTACCTACCTTAGAAAGGATGGAAGGCTGAGTCAACCTCGAGCCTGGAGAGATTCGAACTTACCGTAATTGCAGACAGCTGGAGTTAATCAATGCTTTTAGTCTGCTGAGCTATCCAGGCTCGTTGGATAGCTGTCTCTAATCCCTCTCCCCCCCCCTCCATCCATCTACTATCTATCTATCAATCGATCGATCGATCTATCTATCTATCATCTTTTTTTTTAAATTAAATTTATATGCCGCCCTTCTCCAGAGACTCAGGGCAGCTTACAGTGCATTAAGCAATAGCCTTCATCCTTTTGTATATTTATACAAAGTCATCTTATTGCCCCCACAAACTGGGTCCCCAATTTACCTACCTTAGAAAGGATGGAAGGCTGAGTCAACCTTGAGCCTCGAACTTGCACAATTGCAGACAGCTGGGTGTTAATAACAGGCTATCTACCTGTTGAGCTATCTGATGCTCTTTTTTTTCCACCTTTTATTGCACCTTAACTAGGTTAAGGATGGAAGGCTGAGTCAACCTTGAGCCTGGTGAGATTCGAATTTACAGTAATTGCAGACAGCTGGTGTTAATCACAATGCTTTTAGTCTGCTGAGCTATCCAGGCTCAAGTTGAAGATCCTATACCAGTGATGGCAAACCTATGGCATGTGTGCCAGAAGTGCACACAGAGCCATCTCTCTAGGCATGTGAGCTGTCACCCATTATCCTTTTGGGATCCAGTGCGCTGGCCAGCTGATTTTTCACACACACTGAAGTGCCAGAAACTGGAAGACCAGGTGGTAGGTGTGCATGCATGCGCTGGAAACCGGAAGATCAGCTTCCCGGCGCGTGCATGCACATGGGGCAGCTGCCCTTCCTGTTTCCAGCACGTGCATGCACACTGGCTACCTGGTCTTCGCATGCATGCCAGAAACTGGAAGACCAGGTGGCCGGCATGCATGCGCATCAGGGGTGGGTTCTAACATTGTTTACTATTGGTTCTGTGGGCGTGGCTTATTTTGTGGGTGTAGCTTGGTGGGGGATAATGTGACTGGGTGGGCGTGGCCAACTTTTTTTTTTTTAAAGCATTTTTTCTACAACCTTAAGAGGGTGCAGAAAAAAATGCTTTTAGAAGCCTCTGACGATCAGGCAGCTCAGCTGGGATCATCGAGGCTTTTAAAGGGATTTTTTTCCCTACAACCTCTTCGGCTGAAAATGTTGCAGAAAAAAATGCCTTTAAAAGCCTCTGGCGATGAGGCAACTCAGCTGGGATCGCCAGAGGCTTTTAAAGGCATTTTTTTTTCTTACAACCTCTTTGGCCGAAGAGGTTGCAGAAAAAAATGCTTTGAGAAGCCTCTGACGATCCCAGCTGAGCCATGCGATCATCAGAGGCTTTTTTTTTTAACTTTTAAAAGCATTTTTTTTTGGCCAAAGAGGTTGTAGAAAAAAATGCTTTTAAAAGTTTTTTTTAAAAAAGCCTCTAATGAGGTGGGTGGGGTGAGCGAGCGGCGACCGGGCCGGGGACCAGTTTGGGGGTGTGGCCAGCCAATGTTATTACCGGTTCTCCGAACTACTACAAATTTTTACTACTGGTTGTTGTGAACCGGGAGCAACCCACCACTGATGCGCACGCTAGAAACTGTGAGATTATCTTCCTGGAATGCACATGCGCACCAGGTGGCTGCTTTTCTGGTTTCTGGCACGCATGCACACACTCCCATTTTGGCACTTGGTGCCGAAAAGATTCGCCAACACTATCCTCTACCACTCTGGACAAAGGGCTGTCCAGTCTTTTCTTAAAAGCCTCCAGTGATGAAGCATCCACAACTTCTGGAGGCAAGCAGTTCCACTGGTTAATTGTCCTCACTGTCAGGGAATTTCTCCTTGTTTCTAGCTTGGATCTCTCTTTGATAATCTACCATCCTGGACCTCAGGTGCTTTGGAGAAAGAAGTTGACCCCTTCTTCCCTGTGACAGACCCTCAAGTCCTAGAAGACTGCTATCGTATCACCCCTAGTCCTTCTCTTCGTTAGACTAGGCAACCCAGTTCCCTCACTTGTTCATCGTACTATTTTTCATATATATTTAAATGCATTTCTCTTGTATATCGAGAGTGCCAAGAATTACATCACCACTCTAAGAAAAGGTACCAAACCTGTTTGATGGCGGAGCTGCAATCGGAAAATGAGACTCAAGGTGTCCGCGTGAAAGCATTTGGGATAGGAATTTGAAAAGGTCCATCTTCCTAGCCAACCCGGGGGATTTGCCAGGAGAAAGTCTATACTCTATAGCAGGGATCTCCAACCTTGGCCACTTTAAGACTTGTGGACTTCAACTCCCTGGGAGTTGAAGTCCACAAGTCTTATAGTGGCCAAGGTTGGAGACCCCTGCTCTATAGGGAAGGAGTTCCCTGAAGCTAAAATATTGAAATACCACTAGAGGGAAGTCTACCCATGAATTATCTTAGAGCTTGAGGCAGAAAGTCATCTTTGACCAAGATTCTTTCCCAAATCAACAAGTTTTTTGTTTGCATTTTTAAATTTCATTCGATCCCAAAGCCTGAGAACTTAACATCTGTACTGTGAGAGTTCCTTCTGAAAATAACCAAAGGAGGGTTGGTTCAATTCAAAGGGCAGAGTGATAAAAACTGTCCCTGTCAAGATGGAGCCTTCTGCGTAGAAGTTAAAATACTAAGAAATGGACACCTTAAAACTCACTCTCTCTATAAGAGTTTCCTTTGAAAGCAGAGGAATCACTGGAATTTTTGTGTTGTATCTCCCACCCTATCACAAATGAGGAGGTGATAAGCCACCTGGGAAAGCCAAGGGAAATCATCAAAACCATTAAAAAGCTCGAGTTAGAATATTTCAGACATGGAATGTGACACCCGGAAAAATACGGCATCTTTCACTTAATCCTCCAGGGAAAGATTGAAGGCCAATGAGGTCCAGGCAGAAGAAGATCATCATGGCTTCAAAACCTAAGGGACTGGTTTGGACAAAACTCAGCAGCACTTTTTCATGCGGCTGTTGACAAAAATAGGATGGCCAACATGATCGCCAACGTCTGATGATGGATATGGCAGAAGAAGAAAAATCTCCTACCCCCCCCCCCCTTCTAATAAATACTATTCTACTAAAACTCTATAAATATAAAATTATTCTGGATAATTTAAGCATGAATGGTTGAAGGAGACTGATTCACAGTCTTCTCTTCAAAAAAAAAATCAGTATCTTGAATACCAAAACCAATATCACGATTACTGGTCCTTTCTTCCCCCATTGGGAAGTTGGTTTAGTTAAACTGGTTTGATGTAGCATAGTAGTCATGTCTTCTAGAATACAAAATATAGAATAAGGGAATTGGAAGGTGCCTTGCTGGTCTTTTAATTCAACCCCTTGCTCAAGAAGACCCTATGCCCATGATGGGGAACCTATGGCATGGGTGCCACAGGTGGCACATGGAGCCATATCAGTGGGCAGGTGAGCTCAGCTCTGGCGTGCATGTGTGAACCAGCCAGCTGATTTAAAGGCCTTCTGGGCCCACCAGAAGTAGGGAAACAGGCTGTTTCCTGCTTCTGAAGGGCCTAAGTGGGGTGGGGACGGCCCATTTTTTGCTCTCTCTGGCTCCAGAACCTCTCTAGGAGCCTGGGGAGGGTGAAAACGGCCTTCCCCATCTCCCTGGAGACCCTCCGGAGGCCAGAAATGGCCCATTTGCTGACTTCCGGTGGAACTGGAAAGCCTGTTTTTTGCTTTCCTCAGGCTCCAGAGCCTTTCTGGTCCCACTGGAAGTTGGCAAATGGGCTATTTCCGGCCTCCGGGAGGTCTCCGGGGGTGGGGAAGGCTGTTATCACCCTCCCCAGGCTCCTAGAGAGACCCTGGAACCTGGGGAGAGCAAAAAATGGGCCTTCCAGTCCCACCATGCCATTGCGTGCCAAAAGCAGGGGTCACCGGGGTGGCGGTCGCTGCCCTATGCAATTCCAGAAAAATGGCTGTCCGGTCTCTTCTTGAAAACCTTTCCACACTATGGCTCAGAATACAGAAGAACATAGAATAACAAGGTTGGAAGGGACCTTGGAGGTCTTCTAGTCCAACCCCCCACACAAGCAGAAGACTTTATACCACTCTGGACCAATGGCTGTCCAGTCTCTTCTTAAAAGCCTCCAGTGATGGAGCACCCACAACTTCTGGAGGCAAGCCGTTCCACTGGTTGATTGTTCTCATGGTCAGGAAATTTGTCAGATCTTCCATCTGTTCCTTCTTGTCCTGCCCTCTGATGCTTTGGAAAATAGGTCATCCCCCTCTTCTCTGAGACAGCCCCTCAGATTGGAAGACTGCTATCATGTCACCCCTTAAACCTTCCTCTTTGTTAGACTAGATATAGTCTCTATATTATGGACAACCAGTTAAACACAAGCCAGCGGTGTGCAGCGGCAGCCAAAAAAGCCAATGCAATCCTAAACTGCATTAACAGAGGAATGCAATCAAGCTCAAGTGAGGTACTAATAAAGCCTTAGTAAGGCCACACCTAGAATCCTGCATCCAGTTTTGGTCACTACACTATAAAAAAGATGTTGAGACTCTAGAAAGAGTGCAGAGAAGAGCAACCAGGATGATGAGGGGACTGGAGGCTAAAAAATACGATGAACGGTTGCAGGAACTGGGCCTGGCTAATCTAGTGAAGAGAAGGACCAGGGGAGACAGGATAGCATCTTCCAATATTTGAGGGGCTGCCACAGAGAGGAGGGGGTCAAGCTATTTTCCAAACATGGAATAATGGATGTAAACTGACCAAGGAGAGATTCAACCTAGAAATAAGGAGGAATTTTCTGACAGTGAGAACAATCAATGGAACAGAAGTTGCCTTCAGAAGTTTGGGAGCTTCATCACTGGAGAAGAAGAAGAGACTGGATTGCCATTTGTTAGAAATGGTGTAGGGTCTCCTGCTTGGGTGGGGGGTTGGACTAGATGACCTACAAGGTCCCTTCCAACTCTGTTAATCTATTCTAATCTAATCAATAGTCTGCCAGTTTAGCTTCCAGACCCCTTATCATCTTTGTTCCTCTTCCCTGTACACAATCCTATCCTATCAGAGGGAAAATTAGCCCCAAATTACAATCTCCAGGGAGCCTAGGTAATAATAGATGCCTGGAGGTTTGCAGGCGGAAAATGGTTTTCAAACAGTAATTACAATGGCCAAGAAAACAATTAATATGACAAATGAAAGAAGGGGGGAGGAAGTCGCAGAAAATCTCTGCAGAAGCTTGGATGCCTCCAAAAGCAGGGGGTTACACCCACAGTCTTAGCACTGACTTTAGACAGTGGACAGATCCCCCCCCCCCCAGAGAGAGAAACCCTTCTAGGCTTCCAAAGAAATGACCAACAGTTCAGTCTCTGCTCGGAAAAAAAGCGGTTAATCCTGTCATTCAAATCCTGCATTTAATCCTGGTTCGAACGTAGCAGGCACAGTCTGTACTAACTGAGGTTTGAAAGGAGTCTTGTAAACAACCCCACTTAAGTCATTGTTGTAAAACCATCAGTTAAAATAATGCCTATCGGACTGTGGCTCGTCTAGGAACAGATTTGATTTGCGACCCGACTGATGATAGATAAAAACAATTTCATACACAGACGCTTTCCCAGCATTGGGGGCAAAGCTGTGTTTAGCATCACCCCTGTTTTATGCTTTCAGAAGAAAGCCTATCCCCATATAGAATAAAATGGCATCCTATCTGAACCTCATGTATGGATGATCATTCAGAGAACTGAATGATAAAAACAGAATTATTTTTGTTAGGCATCATACCAGAAAAATGTGGTAAAGGAAATGTATATTTGATATGGCATGTTCTAACAGCAGCAGGAATTGTATTTGCACAATACAATTGGGAAAGCAAGGAAACACCTGCGGAAGAAGATATGATTCAAAAAATATTGGACTGTGCAGGAATGGACAAATGACACTGAAGATAAAAAGAAGACACAGAATATTTTCAAATAGTTTCAAAGTATATATATTTTCTGAGGTTTTCGCGGGTGTTTATATGTAGGTCTTTGGTTATTTGGGTTTTCTCCCATGTAAAATTGGAAGTGTCTTGGCGACGTTTCAACGAAGTCTCATTCGTCATCTTCAGGCTGGTGTTTTCGGCTTCGTGCTTCCAGGAGCAATGAGCTTTATACAGCTATAGTTCAGTATAAATTGAATAAAGTTTATATACAGTTATATGTACAGTATAAAGATCTTGATTTACGTAGGAAATCTGGCTAAAAGAAAAATACACATAGAGACGTATGTATGTATGTATGTATGTTTGTATGTTTGTAAGGCGAAAGTATGCTCCCTCCCACATGCTGGGGTAGACCAGGTGTCTTGATAGAAAAACACTATCTCTCCCCTGGCTCAAGCTGAGATGCTTAGTAACTGATACATATTTAAGACGGTTGCCGGGTCCCAGGGTCACGTGACCTCCTTTTGCAACCTTCTGACAGGCGAATTCCATGGGGTCTTTGATTCACTTAACAACCGTGTTACTAACTTAACAACTGCAGTGATTCACTTAACAACTGAGGCAAGGAAGGTCATCAAATGGAGCAAGACTCCCTTAACAACTGTCTTGGTTAGCAATGGAAATTTGGGGCTTCATTGTGGTCATAAGTCAAGGACTATCTGTATTCTGTTCCATTCTGCTCTCTTCAAAAGACAGGCTCCACCCTTGATCAGAATTCCCTGTGGCATGTGTTTGTCAAAAGCACACTTTATAATTGCAATGTTGTGGGTCATCTCACCGCATCCCGGCAAACTTCATCCTCAGTGAATATTTGTGAGGGTACCTGGCTTAATTGTATCCACCCAATGGCAGGGGTGAAATCCAGCAGGTTCTGACAGGTTCTGGAGAACCGGTAGCGGAAATTTTGAGTAGTTCAGAGAACCGGCAAAAACCACCTCTGGCTGGCCCCAGAGTGGGGTGGGAATGGGGATTTTGCAGTATCCTTCCCCTGCCACGCTCACCAAGCCACGCCCACCAAACCACACCACGCCCAGCAAGCCACACCCACAGAACCAGTAGTAAAAAAAGTTGGATTTCACCACTGCCCAACAGCCATTCTTCTTGGTTGGATTTAAGTGGAGAATGTTCATTTTCCCCACCTCCCAAACCATTCCATGCAAGTGATTTTCCCCCCGCATCTACCCGGGCAGTCTCAAGTCCATAAATCTTTGTTCTTTTTTTGCTGAATTACACCACAGGCTGACAAGTTACTCCAATATTATAAGCTACATGTTTTTGCACACTCCTGGAACGCGCTGGGCTAACCAGTCAAAACAATTCCGAGGCCAGCTGGCCCTTCGCGCTGGATTGCTGCAACGGCCAAGAGATGCTTTCTTTGAAGTCGTACGGCCTTCCTTTTGCTCCCCGGGCTTCGTAAGACGTATGAATAAGTATCTCAGCAGCAACTGCCGCTTTTCTCTCTTCTCCCTTGCAGAGACAAATTTATAGCCACCTCTAAGAAACTCTTCCTTCTCCTCCTGATCTGCAGCTCCTGAAAGTGCCTTTTGCCTTTGGGGGTGGGGTGAGAAATCTGCACCAACCTGTTTGCCGATCGGTTTAGCAATAGCAATAGAACAGGGGTGTCAAACTCAATCTCATTGAGGGCCACATCAGGGTTGTGTTTGACCTCGGCGGGGGGCGGGGGGCATGGACAAGGTGAGTGTGACCAGCTTGATGTCACTCACATCGAGGGGCGGGCACCTGTGGTGGCCCGACCACTCTGCTAGTGAAAACGGGCTCTCAAACTTCATTTTTGGTGGCAAAGGCTTCCTGCAATCCTCTGCCAATGAAAACGGAGTTTGGGAGGCCGTGTTCTAAACTGGTTCAATCCAGTTTGGGCGAACCGGTAATGGCGGCTGCAGGAGGCTCCGCCCACCCGCCCGGATGTCATCACGTCCCGTTTTTGACGCTCTGCACATTCACGGAAGGCTCTGTGCATGCACAGAGATGGCGCGTGCACTCACATTTGCGAACCGAAGCGAAGATAAGGGAATACCACCCCTGCCTCACGACCTCCATTTTCGGCTGGGATGGCCTCCTGCAACCCTCGGTCAGCAAAAAATGAGCTCCAATTTTGCTGGCAGAGGCACCGCAGACAGGTCCTTTGCTGTTTCCCGGGTGGACCCATGGGCCAAATCTAAGCACCCTGTGGGCCAAATCCCTGTGGGATGGTTTATCTCCAGAAGTTGTGGGAGCTCCATTACTGGAGGCTTTGACGAAGAGACTGGACACCATTGGTCCAGAGTGATATAAGATTTCCTGCAGGGGGTTGGACTAGAAGACCTCCAAGGTCCTCTGTTATTCTACGTTCTACTTTATTCTGTATTCTGAGCCATACTGTAGCGTGTGATCTGGATGACTTCACCTCCTTAGGTGAAAATGTTCCTTGCCTGGTTACGCAGACTTCTGTGAGGCTGGAGATACAGAAAGTGTCTTGAGAATTCAAATCAGGACATGATGACAAAGCCTGCTGACGAGCCCAAGGTCAGGATCACAGCAAGGTGGGGAGGGAGGGAGGAGAATTAAATCTTTCCTCTGATATAATTTACGTAATAGCCTGTCATAGGCTTAGCTTCATATCTCCTATGACTCAATATTAGAATAGAATTGTTCTGCCCTAGGCTTCCTGAGTCAGTAAAACACACGAGTAGTCCCCAAAACCTCTTTTATTGCAACAGCTGTGAATTCTGTTCATTCACAGATGAGTCCCCAATAGTTGTAAAGAGTCCTTCGGGATAAGGCGGATAATCACCCACCTTTATCTTCCTTGATGTGCTGCCAAAGACCTAATTGGCAAAACCGCACAGAGTCCAGAATCAAACAGAGCTTCAGGCTTTAAACTGCGCAGAATGAACAACGTTGCTTCCTGCAAAGGCCCATGTGCCTTTGCTCCTCTTTTAAGTCTTATGGGAGAGGGGGGGGGAATCATCTCCCAGCCCTACTCCCAAGTCGTCCATTTTGTTTTAACTATTCTTGCCTTCTGGCAGCTCTGTGCATGCATGCACTGGGAACAGACTGACTCATTCCTCTGCCTCGCTGAGGTCCGACTCTGGAGGTTCCGGAGGCAGCACGTACTTCCTAGATGGCCCTTTCTCTGCCTCTGATGCAGAGCCCACGTCTGAGCCTTCCCCAGACTCCAGGACTGGCCCCTGCTCCTCCCCAGCCTCCTCACTGTCCGACTCTGCTGCCAGCTCCGCAGCCTGCTGGAGGACCACAACACGAATTATAATAGAGTTGGAAGGGACCTTGGAGATCTTCTAGTCTAACCCGCTGCTCAAGTGAGGAGACCATATAACATTTCAGATAAATGGTTATCCAGTCTCTTTTTGAAAGCCTCCAGTGATGGAGCTCCCAGAACTTCTATTCCATTGCTTGATTGCTCTCACTGTTAGGAAGTTTCTCCTTATTTCTAGGTTGCTTCTCTACTTGGTTAGTTTCTATCCATTGTTTCTTGCCTTGCCTTTTGGTGTTTGGGAAAACAGGTTGAACCTTCTCTTCTTTGTAGGAGCCCCTCAAATATTGGAACTTTCCTACCATCTCACCCCTGGTCCTTCTTTTCCCTAGACCAGCCATACCCAATTCCTGCAACATAAAATATTCCTTCGTATATTTTAGCTTCCAACCCCCTAATCATCTTTGTTGCTCTTCTCTGCACTCTTTCCAGAGTTTCAGCATCCTTTTTTTCTATCGTGGTGACCGAAACTGGATGCAGTAATCCAAGGCTTTGTAAATTGGTACTACAGCTTCACACCATCTTGATTATTCAGATTATAAATTGCTCCTCACTGTGATGGATTTGGTGGCTCAGTGGCTAAGATGCTGAGCTTGTCGATCGAAAGGTCAGCACTTCAGCGGTTCGAATCCCTAGTGCCGCATAACGGGGTGAGCTCCCGTTACTTGTCCCAGTTTCTGCCAACCTAGCAGTTCGAAAGCACGTTAAAAAAACGCAAGTAGAAAAATAGGGACCACCTTTGGTGGGAAGGTACCAGCGTTCCATGTGCCTTTGGCGTTTAAGTCATGCTGGCCACATGACCACGGAGATGTCTTCAGACAGTGCTGTCTCTTCGACTTTGAAACAGAGATGAGCACCGCCCCCTAGAGTTGGGAATGACTAGCACATATGTACGAGGGGAACCTTTACTTTTACGATACATTAGATAAGAGATCCTCTCATCAAGTGTGGGTTTCACATATTTTTACCACTGGTTCGCCGCGCACACGCTTTCTTCATGTTCATGCCTTCTGTACATGCGTCCAGCCTTCCATGTATGCACCCGGCCTCAAAAATGTGGCTAAATAGGATGGCATAGTGCCGGGGCTGGTGGGAAGGCCCGCCCGCAATCTCCACTACCGACTGGTATTCAGGTGGTTCGGACCAAACTGGTTCGAACTGCCTGAATACCACCACTGCCTCTCATCGTCTTTGCTGCATCCAAATTATACGTCATTTGGAAAGAGATGGAAATTTAGGGGTCAAGCATGAAACTTCAGAGGTAACTGGCAGAGAAGAGCTGGATTGGGACGAGTGAAACCTGAATCCAAGACATCAAAAAATCGGAGGTTGGAGAAAGTTGATTTATCTCAAGGAAAAGAGTCGAAAGAAACAAAGCTGTGTGGTCACAACGGGAAGCCTTGCAAAAGGGTATTTATGGGAATCTACCAACCATAACTACTTTCTCCCTTTTCTCTTCCTCCTCCTTGTTTAGCAGCACACCAATTACGTGTCCTTGTGGCCAAATTACCAGGGTTTCATTATCATTAACATTCGGAGGGCGGTAAACAAGTTTATTTATGCTTGAGCACTGCAGAAGAAACGAGTCGCACAGAAGAAGGGAAGCTGTAGTAGGTGGCCCAGATTTTTTGTTTTGTTTAGTTTGTATCCCTCCCACCCCCCTCCCGTCTCTGCCCTGGAGAACAGCTCTCACGAAGTCTGAATCCTCGTCTGCTGTTCTACAAGCCACCCTGGGTTAAGGAAAGGACTGGGTGTCCCTTATTAAAAAGGACTGTGGTGATCGTGCTCAAAGCTGTCCTGGGTGGTCAGGTTTTAATGGGATAATTGGCTACCCTTTGCTCCTTCCAATGTTTCTGTTTTTAACCCTTTCCTCCTTAAAAAAAATAAAAGCATTGTTGAGACCATCCTGTGTTCTTCCCCAAGGATGGGCAATTGGCAATGAAATCTGGTATCCAGTCTGAAATCAGGGACCAAAAGCAGGACTTGAGGAGCCACGGTGGTGCAGTGGTGAAAGTGCAGTACTGCAGGGTATTTCTGCTGCCTGCCGGCTGCCTGCCTACAATTTGGCAGTTCGATTCTCACCGGCTCAAGGTTGACTCAGTCTTCTGTCCTTCCGAGGTGGGTAAAAGGAGGGCCCAGATTGTTGGGGGCAATATGCTGATTTGTAAACCCGTTTAGAAAGGACTGTAAAGCACTGTGAAGTGGTAGAGAGTCATGGTGGCATAGTGGTTAGAATGCAGTATTGCAGACTGACTCTGTCTACTGCCAACAGTTCGATTCTCACCGGCTCAAGGTTGACTCAGCCTTCCATCCTTCCGAGGTGGGTAAAATGAGGACCCAGATGGTTGGGGGCCCAATATGCTGACTCTGTCAACTGCCTAGAGAGGGCTGTGAAGCACTGTAAAGTGCTATATAAATCTAAGTGCTATTGCTAGGGAGGGAGGGAGGGAGGGAGGGAGGACCATGGTAGTGCAGTGAGACTTCAATATTGCAGGACAATTCTGACGACTGCCAGGAGTCGCGTGAAGCGGTATATAAATCTAAGTGCTAAGTGCTATTTCTATTTAGCATCAATTCAGCATCCATGCAAGGACTACCTGTCTATACAGGTAGTCCTTGACTTACAACCATTCCTTTAGTGATTGTTTGATTGCGGCAATGGCACTGAAAAAAAGTGACTTAGGACTCGTTTTCACATTTATGACCGTTGCAGCATCCCATGGTCATGTGATCGACATTTGGACGTTTGGCAGCTGACTCGTACCTTCAGGCTACGTGTCATGTCATGTAGCCTGAAAACACGGGAGATGGCCTCTCCCTGCCCATCCCTAAATTCAGAATGTGGGTGGAAGATTAAGGAAGCCTTCCACCATAGGCCTGGATGCTGTGAGTGGGTGTGAGAGCAGGGCAGAATTCTGATCTCACCTCTGCCACAGTTTCTTCACCGTCCTCTGTGCTCCTGGGCAAGATATCTCACTTTGCAGTGCCTCTTCTCTCCTTAGTCACAGATAATAAAAGGAATATATTATATTCTAAGCTTACAAGCAGCCTTCTTTAGTAAGAAGATTATTTCTTCTTCTTCTTCTTCTTCTTCTTCTTCTTCTTCTTCTTCTTCTTCTTCTTCTTCTTCTTCTTCTTCTTCTTCTTCTTCTTTTCTTCTTCTTCCTCCTCCTCTTCCTCTTCCTCTTCCTCTTCTTCTTCCTCAACGCTATCAAATTATTTACTAAGTCTGAATTACTATTAATCTTCTCATCTTCTCATGGTTCCCATCCCCCATCTCCTCCCACTTACGACTGTACAACTGTAACCTTGTTGCTGGTATCCTTACGATTTATATTGATATTGTTTCCTGATTGCTTATTTGTACCCTATGACTATCATTAAGTGTTGTACCTTATGATTCTTGATGAACGTATCTTTTCTTTTATGTACACGGAGAGCATATGCACCAAGACAAATTCCTTGTGTGTCCAATCACACTTGGCCAATAAAAATTCTATTCTATCCTATTCTATTCTATTCTTTCTTGCTTCATTCCATTATTCTATTCTATTCTATTCTATTCTATTCTATTCTATTCTATTCTATTCTATTCTATTCTATTCTATTCTATTCTATTCTATTCTATTCTATTCTATTCTATTCTATTCTATTCTATTCTATTCTTCTCCAACTCTTCTTTTTATCCTCCTTCTCCTTTTTTCTTCTTCTTCCCCCTCCTCTTCTTCTCTTTCTCCTTTCTCCTCCTCCTCTTTCTTTCCTCTCCTCCTCCTCCTGTTCACAGGTTGCAGTAAACCGTGATTTCATTAACTGTGATTTACTGAATAAAGCACACTCAGTTTTCTTCCCTCCAGGAGCCATCATCCATGGCTTACTACCATGGA
This sequence comes from Masticophis lateralis, assembly GCA_030761175.1. Classification (NCBI taxonomy): domain Eukaryota; kingdom Metazoa; phylum Chordata; class Lepidosauria; order Squamata; family Colubridae; genus Masticophis; species Masticophis lateralis. The sequence continues at coordinate 20,536,965 of JAUDYJ010000012.1, read as the reverse complement.
TTGATTCATACCTTTATACAAAACCAATGAAATTCCATTGTGGCTTCATCTTTGATGACTGAGCTTCTACTTTGCACTCTATTCTGCATTATCAAATAACCAATTGTTGGGTTGTCTGAAAGGTGCTTTCAGAGTAATGCAAGATTTCTCAACCTTGGCGACTATGGTCTTAAAATCAGTAGACCATGATATGCGTTTGATGTAAATCCAACCCAACAATTTCTGTAGAGGTTCTCTGTCATCCAGGTCATGGTTGTCCCAAAGGTGCTTTTTCAGGAGGCAACTGGACTTCCTTATATTTTCTTTTGAAGACGTTTCCTTCTCATCCAAGAAGCTTCTTCAGTTCTGACAGAATAGTGGGGAATGGAAGGATTTATATTTCTTGCAGAAAGCTGGTCATTTGCAACCTTGTAGAGGGTTGTTGAAGCACTTGGGGGTTTAGAGACTTTTAGCTATACAATTTGGAACCAGGAGCACCACTCAGGTGACCTTGAGGACACAGATAAACCTCCAAGTGACCTCAATGACTCTCTGAAAGGATGCAAATCGGGTGAAATCCAGCAGATTCTGGAGAACTGGTAGCGGAAATTTTGAGCAGTTTGGAGAACCGGCAAATACCACCTCTGGGATTTTGCAGTATCCTTCCCCTGGAGTGGGGTGGGAATGGAGATTTTGCAGTATCCTTCCCCTGCCACACCCATCAAGCCATGCCCACCAAGCCACACCCACAGAACTGGTTGTTAAAAAAATTCGGATTTCACCAGTGTTGCAAATGACCAGCTGTCTGCAAGGAGTATAAATCCTTCCATTCCCCACCCTCCTGTCAGAGCTGAAGAAGCTTCTTGGATGAGAAGCAAAACGTCTTCAAAGAAAATACAAGGAAGTCCAGTTGCCTCCTGAAAAAGCATCTTTGGGACAACCATGACCTGAATGACAGAGAACCTCTACAGAAATTGTTGGGTTGGATTTACATCAAACGCATATCATGGTCTACTGATCTTAGACCATAGTCGCCAAGGTTGAGAAATCTTGCATTAGACTCTGGAAGTTATTGCAACTGGACTTCTTTTCTCCTTTGGTTTGAAATGTTTTATTGCTTGCAGGTGGATGAAGCTACTTGAATAAGGAAGGAAACATTTCAAACCAAAAAAAAGAAAAGAAGTCAGTTGCCATGACTCAACTTCCAGACAACTCTCTCTGGATTACTGAGCATCTTCCTCAACCGTGCACTGCAGTCTTTTCCTGTTCTGACCTAGGTTTCCTGAGTTAGTAAACCACACGAGTAATCCCAAAAACCTCTTTTATTTTAAACAGCTGTGAATTCTGTTCATTCACAGATAAGTCCCCAATAGTTGTAAAGAGCCCTTCGGGATAAGGCTGATAATCACCCACCTTTATCTCCGTTGACATGCTGCCAAAGACCTAATTGGCAAAAACACACGGAGTCCAGAATCAAACAGAGCTTCAGGCTTTAAACTGCACAGAATGAATAACGCTGCTTCCTGCAAAGGGCCTCTTTTAAGTTGTATGGGAGGGGCCAATTATCTCCCAGCCCTACTCCCAAGTCGTCCCTTTTTTTTCAGCTGTTCCGCAGGCTGTTGGCAGATCACAACGTTTCCTAGATTCTAAGGAGCTGAAATTTAAGAGACTCTCCCTTAAGGCCCCTCTCAGTCTGAGAAGTAGAGGCAGTCCTCGACTTAAAACAGTTCACTTAGTGACCTTTCAAAGTTACAAAGGCACTGAAAAAAAGTGACTTAGGAGCATTTTTCACACTTATGACCACTTATGCAGCATCCATTCCCAAGGGTCATGGGATTTTCATTTGGATGCTTGACAACTAACTCACATTTATGATGGTTGCAGTGTCCTGGGGGGGGGGGTGTTACGTGATCCTCGTTTGCGAACTTCTGACAAGCACAGTCAATGGGGGAAGCCAGATTCACTTAACAACCGTGTTACTAATTTAATAAGTGCAGTGATTCACTTAACAACTGTGGCAAGAAAAGTGGTAAAACGGGGCAAAATTCACTTAAGAAACTTCTTACTTGGCAACATAAATGTTGAACTCAATTGTGGTCGTAAGTCGAAAGGACATTAAAACCTGTACTTTTAATGTCCTTTCTGCAGTAAAGAAAGAAATTGGCTTCAGATGCCCACAATGCCATATACCACTAGTGCCAAAGTCTTGGGAACTCTTGAATATCATTTGGAGCTGACTGAGCTAAATTTGATTAATGGCATCTGCCTTTGACACCAAGTTGACAGTATAAACTTAATAGGCCTTCGTATGTCAAATCAGGAGAGCCATTTAGAAACACCTCCCCTCCCAAAGATACAACAGATGTTGCATAATCCTCTGAAAAAAGTATCCATTACATGTTCATCATCCTAATTTGTCTTGACTTTTCCTAGCATCAGGATTGTCCGCTACTCGACATCCAGCACCATGTGTTTCTTTCCAACTTGACAGACATAAACAAACGAGTAAGGTTATAGTTGTACTTCTTACATTTCAGTGTACATGAAATCTACATTTCATCCTAAGTAAGTTCATCCACTTTTGGTGTCCGGCCAGTCTATCAGCACGAATGAAAAGAGGACAATGTCCAGGGAGTAGTAGGGAAGGAGCAAATATGCTACAATTGAAAGTAGCCAATAATAGCTGACAGGATGCCAAGTCAAACATGGTGAGAAGCTACAATTATGGACATCACAAGGATGTCTTTTAGAGAACGGTTAGTCAAGCATCTTCATGCCACAATTAAGTGAATGTATGGATTAGGGGTGAAATGCAGTCTGCTACTGGTTTGCTTCGTGCATGCATGCACACTTCGCACACATGCGCACCAAACTCATGCTTTACGTACATGCGCACTGCAGGTGGTAAGAAGCCTTTTCTGAGTCTGCAAAGGTAAGTAGAAGAGCAGTGGGGGGGAACAGCTGGGCCATGAAATTTAGATTCACTAGGAAGAAGGATTTCCTGCTTTCTAGTGAATATAAATCTCACAGCACAGCTCATTGTCACACAGCTGATCTTTGGAACCGGTAGTAAAAAAATGCTTAGAAAGTAAAAAAAAAGTTCCGAAGATCAGCTGTGTGACAATCAGCTGTGCCACAGGATCATCCGAACTTTTGTTACTTTTTGAAGCATTTTTAAACTACCGGTTACTGAGAACCGGTAGTAAAAGAATGCTTAAAAAGTAAAAAAAAAATGCACGATCATTGGAACTCTTTTTTAAAGCATTTTTTATTTCCAGTTCTCTGGAACCAGTAGTTAAAAAATGCTTTCACCCCTGGTATGGATGAGCCTCTTTTTCCTTTTACTCACTCATCCAAGGCTCACAAATGGATTTATGCCTTCCAGACAAGAATAGAACTTAGCATCTTAGGTCTGGAAGGGGCCTAGAACCCCCAAGGTTCTCTGCTAGTCTATTATTCTTCTAGCCCAACACCCCGCTCCAGGCAGGAGACCTTATATCATCCCAGTCCATTGGATGTTCAATCTTTTCTTGAAAACCTTTAGTGATGGAGCACCAGGAGTGAAATGCTACTGGTTTAGACCGGTTCAACTGAACCGCTAGCGATGGCGGCGGGTGATTTGGAGAACCAGTAGTGACAGCAGCGTGAGGCTCCGCCCACCCACCTGGTTGTCATTACTTTCTGGTTTTAACCAGGAAGTAACCTGTTTTTTACCCTCTGTGCATGCACAGAAGGGTTTGCTCATGCGCAGAGGGTCCATGCATGCACTTCCAAACTGATAGGGAAGGTAAGTAGATTTCACCCCCGTGGAGCACCCTCAACTTCCAAAGGCAAGCCGTTCCACGGGTTAATTTTTCTCTCGGGAAATTTCTCCTTAATTCTACCGTAGGGAGTTTGCAGGTTGGATCTCTGTTTAATGATCTTCCATCCATTGTTTCTTGTCCTGCCCTCAGGTACTTTGGAGAACTTCATCTTTTCTGTGACAGTCCCTTAGATATTGGAACACTGCTATCATGTCACCCCCAGAGGTGGGTTCCAGCAGGTTCTGACCAGTTCTGGAGAACTGGTAGCAGAAATTTTGAGTAGTTCGAAGAACCGGTAGTAAAAATTCTAACTGGCCCCGCCCCCATCTATTCTCTACCTCCCGAGTCCCAGCTGATCGGAAGAAAATGGGGATTTTGCAGTAACCTTCCCCTAGAATGGGGTGGGAATGGAATTTTACAGTATCCTTCCCATGCCATGCCCACCAAGCCATGCCACACCACCAAGCCACACCCACAGAACCGGTAGTAAAAATTTTTGAAATCCACCACTGGTCACCCCCTAGTCCTTCTTTTGATTAGACTATGCTTACCCAATTCCTGTAACCGTTCTACCTGTATTCGAGCCATGACACACGTCCAGCTACCTAGTTTCTGAAGATCAGACTTTGATAGCAAATAACCAGAATTCTGCTCTCTAAATAATACATCACCTCCACCATCCCCCACCTGTTTTATCAGAATAACAGAATAACAAGCATTGGAAGGGACCTTGAAGGTCTTCTAGTAAACCCCTACTCAAGCAGGAAACCCTGTACCTTTTCAGACAAATGGTTGTCCAGTATCTTCTTAAAACCTTCCAGTGATGGAGCACCCACAACTTCTGGAGGGAAGCCATTCCATTGATAAATTGTTCTCACCATTAGGAAATTTTTCTTTAGTTCTAAGTTGCTTCTCTCCTTGATGAGTTTCCACCCTTGCTTCTTATTCTACCCTCAGGTGCTTTGGAGAATAGCTTGACTCCCTCTTCTTTGTGGCAGCCCCTGAGATATCGGAACACGGCTATCATGTCACCCCTAGTCCTTATTTTCATTAGACTACACTTATCAATTCCTGCAACCGTTCTTCAGTTCCCTGATCATCTTTGTTGCTCTTCTCTGCAAACTTTCTAAGGTCTCAGTATCTTTTGTGTGATGCTTGTGGGATTTTTATAGCAGAGAATCCCATAGCCTTGCTTCTTTGGGATGGTGTTATTATTCCCCATTTAATATTAGCATAAGGAGGGTTACCAGATATCTGAACAGGCAAAGGAGGACATGGACAATTGGAAGAGCCAAGGAGGGGAGGAAAGGAGGACACACTGTTTAGCTTTCTTGGCACACACAACAAAAATTCCACTGGAAAATTGCAAAAAATAATGTACTTGCGCTTATATGTCTGTGGAGTTATTTTTTCCAGAAAGACTCGTTTTTTTTAATCACAGGGTTTTCCAACAGATCTTTACTTTCAAGCACATACACTACAGATAACATAGACTCAACAACATGCTTTTCAAAACTTCACCCTAAAATGAAAAGTCACACAATCTCCAGATTACAATGGTCTGAAGCGACTGAATTGACGTCAATGCTGGAATCAGGAAATACATTAAAACATGCAAATCTAGACGCCCGAGTCTGTCAATGGACAAGTGGAAGAAAGAAGCAATTTACACAGAGATGAAATGTTATCGGTTCGCAACGGTTCAAGTGAACCGGTAGTAAAAATTCTGACTGCCCCCGCCCCCATCTATTCTCTGCCTCCTAAGTCCCAGCTGATTGGGTGGAAATGAGGATTTTGCAGTAACCTTCCCCTGGAATGGGGAGGGAATGGAGATTTTACAGTATTCTCTCCCTGCCACACCCACCAAGCCATGCCCACCAAGCCACACTCACAGAACTGGTAGTAAAAATTTTTGAAACCCACCACTGTGTAATCTAACAAAGAGAAGGACTAGGGTGACACAATAGCAATGTTCCAGTGTCCAAGAGGTTGCCACAAAGAAGAGGGAGTCAGGCAATTTTCCAAAGCACCTGAAGGCAGGTAAGAAACAACCGATGGAAACTAATCAAGGAGAGAAGCAACCTAGAACTAGAGAAATTTCCTAACGGTGAGAACAATTAACCAGTAGAACGACTTCCCTCCAGAAGTTGTGGGTGCCCCAACACTGGAAGTTTTTAAGAAGAGACTGGACATCCATTTGTCTGAAATGTTACAGGACAGGGATGGCTAACCTTTTTGCTGTTGCGTGCCAAAAGCGGGGGGAGCGCAGCGAGGTCGCCCACGTGTGTGCCCACACCCATAATTCAATGCGTCCCGCCCCTGTGCATGGGCACCCCCCCCACTTTTAGCACGTGATGGCACAGTGGACCCAGTAGGCCTGTTTTTCATCCTCCCCAGGCTCCAGAGGCTTTCTAGGAGCTTGGGGAGGGTGAAAACGGCTCCCCCCTCCCCGGGAGGCTCTCCAGAGGCTGGAAACAGCCCATTTCCCAACTTCTGGTGGGATCGAAAGGCCCAAAAATCAGCTGGCAGGCATACACGTGAGCGCTGGAGCTGAGCTACAGCAATGCTCCCGTGCCCATTGATACGGCTCCGTGTGCCACCTGTGGCACCCGTGCCATAGGTTCGCCATCATGGTTATAGGATCTCCTGCTTGAGTAGGGGGTTTACTAGAAGACCTCCGAGGTCCCTTCCAAAGCTTATTATTCAAAGCATCTGAAGGCAGGCAAGAAATAATGGACAGAAAGTAATCAAGGAGAGAAGCAACCTAGAACTAAAGAGAAATTTCCTGACAGTGAGACCAATTAACCAGTGGAACAGCTGGCCTCCAGAAGTTATGAATGTTCCAGCACTGGAGGCTTTCAAGAAGATACTGGACAGCCTTTCATCCCAAATGGTACACGGTCTCCTGCTTAAGTAGGGGTTGGACTAGAAGACCTCCAAGATCCCTTCCAATCCAATTCTATGCTTTAATTTTCTCTCATTGCACAAGAGCGAAGAGTTAACCCAGGAACCTCTGTACTTGCCCCTATAAACAATAAATCATGGCTTAATGCTATATGTAAGCTCACTATTTCTCATTACAAATTTAACTTGTTTTACAATTTGCACTTTCAAATGTTAAGTTTTGTCTAAGAAATTGAATGGTTTTTTTTTGCGCTCAACATAATGCTGAAATAAAATCGTCATGTTCTGTTCTTTTTCTTAAAGCCTACAAAACCACCTACACCCACCTACCCACATACAAACTTTACAAACAAACTTCTGAAAAATATGTTTAGATTTCTCCACTGCTTCGTTTTTAAACATTGATTTTGGTTCTCAAAATGATTTTGTTTTTTAATGGGGCAATGCTATATAAGTCATAAATACGAACAAGACCTACAGAAATCTTTTTAACATATTGAAATTATATTAATATAGCTTTCCTTAATAAAAGCTGAAAGGAACAATAATAGATATAATAATAGTATTCTATTAATAATAATAGAAGTATGGGGAGCATTGCTGGGCACGGTAATTTTTTTTTTCTGTGTGTGCTTATAGGTCACAATCTTTAGCATGAAGACATAGAAGCCTAAATATAATTCCAGAAAGATAAAAATGAGAAATACAAGCACACTTTTGTGGATATATCTCCCATTCAAAGATTGTAGGAGTTATGGATTGCTATAGATCCATGATGGCGAACCTATGGCACGCGTGCCATAGGTGGCACACGGAGCCATATCTGTGGGCACGTCAGGAAACAGGCCGTTTCCGGCCTCTGGAGGACTTCCGGGGTGTGGGGGAGGCAGTTTTCACTCTCCCCAGGCTCCAAGAAAGCCTCTGGAGCCTGGGGAGGACAAAAAATGGGCCTACCAGGCCAACCAGTAATCTTTTTGCTGTCGGATGCCAAAAGTGGGGGGGAGTGTGGGAGGGGGTCACACGCACACGTGCATGTGTGGGGGTGGGGGGTGAGTGGGCTTGAATTATGGGTTGGGCACGCACACGACTCCCGCTTTTGACACGCGACGGCAAAAAGATTAGCCGTCAACTGCTATAGTTCAATCTTTTTGTCCACCCATCTCGAAGTTGAGAAAAATGGCTCTAATGGAAGAAACTGGGTCATAAGATGAGATCCTTCTAAGCAACTAAAAGTACAAGAAAGATTCACGAATTTTAACAGGGGAGCCCTAATTTAAGAGCAACCATAGTCCCTACCCTAATGTTTCCTCTATTTGTATCTATTTTATGTATCCAATCCATGTTTATACTAATACTTTCTTGACAAATAAATAAATAAATAAATAAATTGCAATGATGGAATTCAATTTTTTTTTATTAATGGTTCTGTGGGTGTGACTTGGTGGGTGTGGCTTGACAGGGGAAGGATACTGCGAAATCTCCATTCCCACCCCACTCCAGGGGAAGGATACTGCAAAATCCCCATTCCCTCCCCATTCCTGGGGGAAGGATATTGCAAAATCCCCATTCCCACCCCACTCTGGGGCCAGCCAGAAGTGGTATTTGCCAGTTTTCCGAACTACTCAAAATTTCTGCTACCGGTTCTCCAGAACCTGTCAGAACCTGCTGAATAGCACCCCTTCATAAATGGCAGGATTCTGGTGGTAACAACAGGATATTTATTTATTCTATTTTATTAAATTTATATGCTGCCCATCTCAAGATCAAGTGATCTTGATCTGGGTGGCTTTAAAGGTTTTTAAAGTTTCCTAAAATAACAAATAATGGAATCATCAAGGACCCATTGTCTTCCAGTTCTGATTTTATTCATCCCTTTCAGTTAACCTTGAAACTTCCACAAACCACTGCAAATGGTATTTATGGACAAGGATTAATCTGTTTCCAGGCCCGGACATTTTCCAAACACAACAGCGACTACAAAGAACAAAGGAAGCCTTGTTATTGTTGTTATTGTTAATGTTGTTGGTAAAATAATAATTTTCCTTTTTCCTCTGGTGGAGAAAGTGTTGACATAATGGAATTTCACTGCAGGTTCATTGTGTTTATTCCTTTTAAGTCTAAGAGATCTGGAACGGGATTGGGGTTGAGTGTGGTCAGATGGACATTTGCAATGTCTACTCTTTCATCTGGAGACCCCAAGGTCAGGTGCCGAAAGCTTGTTCTTGAGTAAGAAGGTCAATAGTAGCAGTAACAGCATTGGAAGGGACCTTGGAGGTCATCTAGTCCAACCCCCTGCTCACACAGGAGACCTGTACTAGGGATTTGAACCGCCGAACTGCCCATCTTTCTGATCGACAAGCTCAGTGTTTTAACCACTGAGCCACCTAGTCAGGCAACTATAAGGTATCATCCACCGAAACCTCTTTCCAACTTCTCTTATTCATCCAAATAATCAGTGTCTGTAGGCTCAACTGCTGTTCCTTCTAAGAACCTCTGGCAGGTTTTTTATTGCCCACCTGGGCAGGAAGCCTATTGGTAAAAACCTCCAGGGATGGTGCATTCACAACTTCTGAAGGCCATGTCATTCCACTGATTGATTGCTCTCACTGTCAGGAAATTTTTCCTTAGTTCTAGGATGCTTCTCTCCTTGATTAGTTTCCATCCACTGCTTCCATCCAACAGAGAGCCCATCATCCCCTTTAGATGATTCCTTCAGTAAGGTTACAGGAAGAGAGAACGGCATTGCAGATTCCCAATATGCTCCATAGGATATAGAATTTATATTTAGAACTCTGGATTCTGCAGTTAGAGAGCAGAATAGCAAACCAAGCAGTTAATATTTGATATCCGTGCCTGCTGTTAACTAGCTGAAAAAGGAATCATTTTTGCTTTGGTAGCTTTCTCTACCAAAGAAATTGATATTTCTTTGTTATACCAAAGAAATGTTTTGGCAAATTGAGAAACTATTACTTATAATGGGGTGGAAAGCGCGGGAACTTTCAGTACTGGCTTTCCACCAGTTCGTGCTAAGATGATGTATCTAAAAAACTTTTTTCTTTGAGGAAACGAAATGCCTCAGAGTTTGATTGGTAATGGGTGCATTACTTGGAACCTGACACTTTTAGGTTTCTCTATTTTCACGTAACAGAAGTGGGGATTCACTTAATAACTGTAGCAAAAAGTTATTAAAATGGGGCACAATAACAGAATTGAAAAGAACTTGGAGGTCTTCTAGTCCAGGGGTCTCCAACCTTGGCAATTTTAAGTCTGGCGGACTTCAACTGCCAGAATTCTGGGAGTAGAAGTCCTCCAGGCTCAAAGTTGCCAAGGTTGGAGACTCCTGTTCTAGTCCAATCCCCTTCTCAGGCAGGAACCCTATACCATCCCAGACAAATGAGTGTCCAGTCTCTTCTTAAAAACTCGAATGCTGGAGCACCCACTCTGGAGGCAAATCATTCCACTGATTAATTGTTCTCATTGTCGGGAAATTTCTCCTTAGATCCAAGTTGCTCCTTTCCTTGATTAGTTTCTATTTGTTGGTTCTTGTCCTGCCTTCAGATACTTTGAAGAACAGCTTGGCTCCCTCTTCTTTGTGGCAGCCCCTCACATACTGGAACACTGCCATCATGTCACCTCTAGTCCTTCTTTTCATTAAACTAGACCAGGGATCTGCAACCTTAAATACTCAAAGAGCCCTTTGGACTTATTTCCCACAGAAAAGAAAATACCGGGAGCCACAAAACTCTTCCCGTGCCTGACTATTTCTTGAGCAGCCACAAAACTAGCATATGTTGTTGAATTAAATGTTCTGTTTTCTTTTGAAACTTTTTTTTTTTTTTGGATTTATCCATGGTTGGCCTACCAGGGACTGAAATGCGCAATAAATCGCATGTCAATGGGTGTTGCACATTGGCGGTTGTGATGCATATTTTGAGTGACAGGGAGCCGCAGCAGAGGGTGAAAGAGCCACATGCGGCTCCAGAGCCACAGGTTGCTGACTCCTGAACTAGACATACCCAATTCCTGCAATTCCTGTTCTTTATATGTTTTAAACAGGAGCCCTCCAGAGGTCCTGTTTTGCTGGCACAGGGTTGTAGGAGGCCGTTGCAGCTGAAAACAGAGCTTGGGAGCCCATTTTCTCTGGCAGAGCAATCGGACCACCACAGGAGCCCCCGACACAAGTATTGATCTGGCCACACCCACCCTGGCCATGTCCATCCCGGCCTCCCAAGGTCAAACACAAAGAGCCTGGATAGCTCTGCAGACAAAGCACCCTAATTAAACATCCAGCTGTCTACAATTACTCATGTTTGAATCTCACCAGGCTCAAGGTTGACTCAGCCTTCCATCCTTTCTAAGGTAGGTAAATTGAGGACCCAGTTTGTGGGGGCAATAAGCTGACTTTGTATAAATATACAAAAGTATGAAGGCTATTGCTTAACACATTCTAAGCCGCCCTGAGTCTCCGGAGAAGGGCAGCATATAAATCAAATAAAAAAAACAAAAATACAACCCTGATGCAGCCCTCAATGAAATGGAGTATATGTTTTCTGAGGTTTTCGCGGGTGTTTGCGTGGAAGCCGAGAACACCAGCCTGAAGATGATGAATGAGACTTCGTCGAAACGTCGCCAAGATACTTCCAATTCTACGCGGGAGAAGACCAGAATAACCAAAGACCTACATACATACATACATACGTACATACATACATACATATATATGCAGTCTTTTTATATGTCAACAGGGCTACCTTTATTAGGGCAGTGTCGTGGCTCAGCAATTAAGATGCTGGGCTTGTTGGCTGGAAAGTGTGTTTGAGATCCAGTACTACAAGAACGGGGTGAGCTCCCATCCCCACCTCAGCTCCGGCCAACCTAGCAGTTCAAAAGCATGCAAATGCAAGTGGATAAATAGGTACCACTTTGTTGGGAAAGTAACAGCACTCCGCCATGTCATGCTGGTCACATGACTGTGGAAATGTCTTCAGAAACTGCAGAAATGGCCTTGAAATGGAGAGCAGCACCGCCCCCTAGAATCAACAACTAGCGGAATAAAATCCCGCAGGAACTCCTCCTATACCTTTATTAGTCCTCTGTATTAATCCTCTGGTGTGAATTAACTGACTGCCAAGGACTTTTAAAATTAGGCCAAAGAGTTACCAGTTGCAAACTTTTGATTTAGGACAGTTCATGCTTTGTATGCTAAACCCGAGAATCTTCCACTCATTTACAATCCCGTACGTGGCAAGCTGAGATATAGGAAAGGATAAATGCTTTTCAAAAATTGGGCTTTTCTAAAAATGGAAGACCTGAAATGCTTTTCTTTCATCAAGTCCTCTTGATGAAACCGGAGGCGCCGATCGTTTCTCATTATTTCCAAGGCTAAGATTGGTTTGGCTGAATTTTCTCACTGTATCTCCTGAATGTGTGGACCTGGGTGGCTGAATTGGGCATGACATAATCACCGATCATGTAGACTCCAATTATCCTTCTTCAGTTGCCCCACAATGGAGTTGACTGGAGCATTATTAAAAGGCCTTTTCATCAGCCAGAATGCGGTGAAGGAAGCCGTGCCCAATTCCTCTTCTGGATTAGTTAAGTGTCATTTAGGAGAAGCCTGGGAGAGGATTATTGGGTGCGTGATTTGACAGCCACTCTCTGCAGCATTGCTCGCTGTGTCCTGGCCACCCACCATGTCTATACTTCACACAAGGATTAGCATGGGAGACTCTTTGTATATTATATTATACATACATTAATGACCATATTAGCATGGAAGACAGTTCCAGGATGATGATGATGATAAGCGTGAGCACTGAGGGGTTGGCTTCCTTTTTCACCGTTGAGTCATCCATCAGTTTTTAAAAGACTTTAATAGTTGATCTTGCTTGTTTTAATGGCCATGAAGATGGCTTCAGCAACTGACATAACCCCACACCGAAAGAGCGGATGGTGAAGACGATGGAGTTGGCTGAGAGGGCAAAACGGACAGCTTAGATTGGAGAAAATATATGGATTTTTAGGCTGATTGGAAACTTCTTTTGAACTTTCTGCGTGAAACGGGGGGAAAAATAAAATTGCAATATATCAGTCTGAGAATTAGAAAAGAGATAGCAGATAATGAAAAAAATAAAACTTAACTTTTAGAGATCTTCTAGCCCTGTTGCTCAAGCAGGAAACCCTATGGCAGTGAGGGCAGTGCTGGGTTTCAAAATTTTTTACTACCAGTTCTGTGGGCATGGCTTGGTGGGTGTGGCAGGGGAAGGATACTGCAAAATCCCCATTTCCTCCCAATCAGCTGGGACTTGGGAGCCAGAGGATAGATGGGGGCGGGGTCAGTCAGAATTTTTATTACCGGTTCTCCGAACTACTCAAAATTTCCGCTACTGGTTCTCCAGAACTGGTCAGAACCTGCTGAAACCCACCTCTGAGTCATGAAACTGGAGCGCGCGGGAGCGCCGGAGCACTGGAACCCAGAAGAGAGCAGCTGGTTGCGGTGCATGCGTGCGGTGGCCAGCTACTCTTCTGGGTTCCATCACGCGCAAGCATGAAGATCAGCTGGCCGACATGAATGTGCGCAATGGAACACGGAAAAGGAGATGGCGACGGTGCGCGTGCCCAGAGAGGGCTCTGTATGCCACCTCTGGCACATACGCCATAGATTCACCATCATGGCCTTATAGTACTGTGTTTCTCCCAAAATAAGACCCTGTCTTATATTTTTTTGAACCCTGAAATAAGTGCTTGGCCTTACTGCCATGCACTCAAAAGCCCAATTGGGCTTATTATCAGGGGATGTCTTATTTTGGGGGAAACAGGGTAGATAGATAGATAGATAGATAGATAGATAGATAGATAGATAGATAGATAGATAGATAGATAGATGGATGATAGATGGATGGATGGATGGATGGATGGACGGACGGACAGACAGACAGACAAATATTTTTTTATTATTAAAATTTATATGCTGCCCTTCTCCCGTAGGATTCGGGGCGGCTCACACAGTAAAAATACAACAGTAAAATTCTAAAATCCAATCCAATTTAAGATCCCCAGAATTAAAACCCCCATAATTGGTCAGGGAATTTGATGAAAAAGCCATGTCTTCAGGCCAGTGTGGAAAGTGCGCAGATCGGGAGCTGTCCGGAGCTCGGTGGGTAACCCATTCCAGAGGGTTGGTGCAGCCACAGAGAACACCCTTATCCTGGGAGTCACCAGCCGACACTGTCTGGCCGACGACACCCAGAGAAGTGCAGTTCTATGAGAACGCATAGGGCGGTGGGAGGCTGGTAGGAGGTGGTCCTGCAAGTACCTTGGGCCCATGCCATGAAGGGTTTAATAGGTAAGATAGATAGATAGATAGATAGATAGATAGATAGATAGATAGATAGATAGATAGATAGATAGATAGATATAGTTATATAGATATAGATATACACACACACATATACATACATACTGTTTCCCCCTGAAAATAAGACCCTGTCTTATATTTTTTTGAACCCTGAAATAAGCGCTTAGCCTTATTGCCATGCGCTCAAAAGCCCAATTGGGCTATTTATCAGGGGATTCTTATTTTGGGGGAAACAGGGTATACCATATTGACTTAATTTATTATTTACTGTTTATAAAATATATGTATATGAAATCTTAATCTGTTCACCGCCCTGAGTCCTTTGGGAGAAGGGCGGTATAGCAATTCAATAAATAATAATAATACCATTCTAGATAAGTGACTGTCTAGTGTCTTCGTAAAAGCCTCCAGTGATAGAGCACCCACAACTTCTGGAGGCAAGCTGTCCCACTGGTTAATTGTTCTCCCTGTCAAAAAATTTCTTTTTGATAAGTTTATATCTGTTAGGGTGGAAGTCAAAAATTTAGTTAATTTTCGGCTTTTCTTTCTTTCTTTTTTCTTTCATTGTTTTATCTCTCCCTCTTTCTCCTTCCTTCCTTCCTTCTTTCTTTTCTCCACCTTAATTATTACTTTTTTTTAGATTTTATCTTTCCGATTTAAAAAAAAATCTAATAAAGTTATCATAAAAACAACCACAACACTTCAGCAACCATTACTCAGTCCCTCTTCCAAATAGTTAATGCAAGGCCTTAAATTTTAGAAGAAAGTTGTAGAATGAAGTATGTGTTTATTTCTTTCACTCTCTACAGGAGAGAGAAAAAAGGTGCATTATTATTATTTTTTTACGGAACACTTTCCTTAATTTTTTTTTTTAAAAAGTGAAAGGTCATCCAAGGTGAAAGAAATGGAACGGGGGTGGGGGTGGAGAGAGCTTATAAATTTAGTACTCTTTGTGGCTGACTGCTCTGTTCCTTAGAAGCTCAAAGGTTTATATTGTTAGGTGCTTCCTGCTTCCCAAGGTGTGTGGCTTATGTTTGATTTCCTCCAAGAAGAAGAACATTGGAGTGTTCAGGTACTTTTATTTATAAAAATCAAAAGTTTTGATCAATGATGAAATTCACATTTCTTTACTACCGGTTCTGTGGGCGTGGCGTGGCGGGCGTGGCAGGGGAAGGATACTGCAAAATCCCCATTCCCACCCCACTCCAGGGGTAGGATACTGCAAAATCCCCATTCCCTCCCCACTCCTGGGGGAAGGATATTGCAAAATCCCCATTCCCACCCCACTCCAGGGGTAGGATACTGCAAAATCCCCATTCCCTCCCCACTCCTGGGGGAAGGTTATTGCAAAATCTCCATTCCCACCCCACTCCAGGGGTAGGATACTGCAAAATCCCCATTCCCTCCCCACTCCAGGGGTAGGATACTGCAAAATCCCCATTCCCTCCCCACTCCTGGGGGAAGGTTATTGCAAAATCTCCATTCCCACCCCACTCCAGGGGTAGGATACTGCAAAATCCCCATTCCCACCCCACTCCAGGGGAAGGATACTGCAAAATCCCCATTCCCTCCCCACTCCTGGGGGAAGGATATTGCAAAATCTCCATTCCCACCCCACTCCAGGGGTAGGATACTGCAAAATCCCCATTCCCTCCCCACTCCTGGGGGAAGGTTATTGCAAAATCTCCATTCCCACCCCGCTCTGGGGCCAGCCAGAGGTGGCATTTGCCGGTTCTTCGAACTGCTCAAAATTTCTGCTGCCGATTCTCCAGAACCTGCCCGAACCTGCTGAATTTCAACCCTGGTGTTGTGGCCCCGTCCTCTGAGCCTATCCCTTTGGAGGAAGGCAACTCTGAGCAGGAGGAAGAGGAGCCAGCCAGATCTCCCAGCCCTCCCCCTCTGGCACCGGCTCAGGTGCCAGCTGAAAGAGAGCCAAGTAGTGGGGAAACAGGTGTCTCAGATGAGAGTGAGGGAGAGACGTCATTCCTGGACGCACGCCAAAGAAGGCGAGAGAAAAGGGTACTGCAGCTGCGGCGTATGAGGAAATCCTGAGTCATTGGATTGGAGTCATAGGATCCATGACTCACTGGACCACACCCAGAAGCATATCTATTTAAGACAGTACAATGGCTCACGAAGTTCGTGACGAACAAAGCTAACTGCACAGCTAAACAAACGGAGCAACCTCGTAGTCTTGGAAGCTGGATGAACGGCAAAGCTACGTAGGTGATTTTCTTGTTTGTGTAAACCAATAAAGTCCTTGGCAGACGGTGTGCATATCGCTGCCAAGGTTGAGATAAGAACTGCAGAGTGTGCCAAGTGAGTCTTAACCCTCGGCTGGCTGTGTTTTTGTGGGTCTCTGAAGGGGGGGGGACAGATCATCTTGTTCGTCACCCAAAACTCCATCGTTAACCCACGATGGACCAACAGCTGCAGCAGCAGGTACAGCAGATGCTGGAGGCCAATCAACTTCTGCAACAGCAAGTAGCACAGCTAACTGCACAACTTGCTTTGGGAAATGCTCCTGTAGCAGCTCCACCTGCTCCCCTTCCCCGTCCAAGATGCCCAGTGAACATGCCAGATAAGTTTTCTGGACAGCAGGAAATGTTCCCGGCCTTCTTGGGACAGTGCCAGCTGTACATGGCAATGCGGCCGGAGGATTTTCCGGATGACCGGGTTCGGGTGGCTTTTATTATCAGCTCCCTCTCTGGCACTGCCGCCCGATGGGCCACGCCCCTGTTGCTGCAAGACAGCCCCTTGCTTCTGGACTATCAGGGCTTTTTGCAACACCTGCGCACCATGTTTGAGGACCCCCTCCGGGTGCAGACGGCAGCGAGGCGCATCAAAGACCTCCGCCAAGGCAAGCGCCCCCTGCAGGACTATATTGCGGAGTTCCGATTGCTAGGCCAGGATTCGGCCTGGAATGAGGCGGCGCTGATGGATGCCTTCCAGGACGGCCTCTGCGATGAGATGCAGGACGAGCTGGTTCGGGTGGAGGCGCCACAGACCCTGGACACGCTGGTGACCCAATGCCTGCGCATCGATGCCCGCCTACAACGGCGACGGCCCCGTAGGGCTCTTCCGGAACCACCGACAGTGCCGGCACCCCCGCGTTTCGTACCAACAGCGCCCCGGACCGTACCGCGTTTGGTGGCGACGGCTGAGGAGCCCATGGAGCTCGGAGCAGCCAGACCTCAACTGACGGCCCAGGAGCGGATGCGGAGACGCCAAGGGGGGTTGTGCCTCTATTGCGGCGAGGCTGGACATTTCGCCGCCTCGTGTCCCCGGAAGCGGAGTGGATCGCTCAAGCCTGTTCCGGAGCCTCGGCGTGACCAGCCGGGAAACGGGTCAGGCCTGGCCTAGGGGAAACTCTGGGTCAGGCAGGTGACCATGCCCCGCCGGAGGCGGCGGCTGTGGACTGTGAGCCCCCTCGGCACCTGATTTTGAACACCCGGGTGTTGTTGGCTAACCGGTCGGAGGGGCTCCAGGCGCACGCGCTGGTGGACTCGGGGGCCACCACGAACTTTATGGACCAGGCCTTTGTGGCCCATTACAAGGTTCCCTTGGTTCCAGTGGACCCTCCGTTGAGGGTCGAAACTATTGATGGGCGGGAACTTGTGGCGGGGCCCATCAACTTCGCTACTCAGCCCTTGCGCCTTGCCATTGGGAACCATGAGGAGGCGATCCAGTTTTATGTGACGGCGGACCTGCACTTCCCCTTGGTCCTGGGGATGGCCTGGCTTCGGGCGCACGACCCTCAGGTGGCGTGGTCGAGAAATGCCATCTCGTTCCCCAGCCTGCAGTGTGTCGACCACCTTCGCCACACCTGTGCCGGCCAGGACGTCTCTGCCCCGAACGTCTCCTTGCCTCCGGAGCTGACATCCTTCGCCGACGTGTTCAGCGAGAAGGAGGCGGATCGCTTGCCCCCGCACCGACCCTACGACTGCGCGGTGGACTTGATGCCCAACGCGCCCCTGCCCTCGGGACGCCTGTACTCCATGTCGGAGCCCGAGCTGGCCGCCTTACGGGACTTTCTGGACAAGAACCTGGCCCGTGGGTTCATCCGGCCTTCGACCTCCCCGCTCTCGGCCCCAGTCCTCTTCGTGAAAAAGAAGACGGGGGACTTGCGCCTGTGTTGCGACTACCGGCGCTTGAATGCCATCACGGTACGGAATCGCTATCCCCTGCCGCTGATCCCGGAGCTGATGGAGAGGTTGCGGGAGGCCTCGATTTTCACCAAGCTCGACCTCCGGGGAGCCTACAACCTGGTGCGGATGCGAGAGGGGGACGAGTGGAAGACGGCATTTGGCACCCGATACGGACACTTTGAATATACCGTCATGCCGTTCGGGTTGACCAACGCCCCCGCGGTCTTCCAGCACTTGATGAACGACGTGTTCCGGGACATGCTGGATCGGTTCGTGGTGATCTACCTGGATGATATTTTGATCTATTCCCGGACCCCGGAGAGTCACCTCCAGCATGTCTGCCAGGTCCTGCAGCGCCTGCGGGAGCACCAGCTCTATGCGAAGTTGGAGAAATGTTACTTCTTCCAGACTTCCATAGAGTTCCTCGGGCACATCATCACCCCCGAGGGCATCGCGATGGACCCACACAAGGTGGCGGCCTTGCGCAGTTGGGAACCCCCGCGTCGGGTGAAGGACGTCCAGCGTCTGTTGGGATTCGCCAACTACTACCGGACCTTCATCCCGGGCTTTGCCACCCTGACCGTGCCGTTGACCCAGCTCCTTCGGAAGAAGGTTCCGTTCCAGTGGGGGCCCCCGCAGCAGCAGGCCTTCGAGGTTCTCAAGCAGGCCTTTGTCACGGAGCCGGTCCTGAGGCACCCCGATCCACACCGTCCGTTCGTGGTTGAGACAGACGCGTCCAACGTGGCGATTGGAGCGGTGCTGCTACAGGCTCCGGTGGATGGTGGCACTCTTTTTCCCTGCGCTTACTACTCCCGGAAACTCACTCCTTCCGAGCGCAACTACACCATCTGGGAAAAGGAGTTGCTGGCTATCAAGGCCGCGTTCGAGGCTTGGCGACATCACCTCGAGGGGGCCCGACACCAGGTGGAGGTGCGGACGGACCATCGGAACCTGGAGCACCTCACCACGGCCAGGAATTTGAACCAGCGGCAGATCCGGTGGTCGTTGTTTTTCGCCCGGTTCAACTTCCACGTCACATACATTCCGAGCCACCTCAACCAGAGGGCGGACGCGCTATCCCGTAAGCCGGAATACTTTTGCCCAAAGGACTCCCTTTCCCCCCGGACGGTGCTGCCAGCGGACTCCTTGGCCGCGGTCCAGGAACCGGTGGACCTGCGGACTCAGGTGCTGGAAGCGCAGCGACGGGACGACTGGTCGCAGCAGCGGAGAGCGGACGTCGGCCCCGCGTCCCCATGGACCGTGGAGGAGGGCTTGCTCAGGCACCGGGGTCGGCTGTACGTGCCCACAAGTCCGCTCCGAGCCCTCGTCATGAACCAGTGCCATGACAACCCCGCGGCGGGGCACTTCGGCTTCTTTAAGACCTTGAACCTAGTGACGCGGACTTTTTGGTGGCCTCGGGTACGGCACGACGTGCATGCCTACGTGACGTCCTGTGTGCCATGCCGACAGGCCAAAGCCGCGTCCGGCCCCCCTCCTGGACTCCTCCAGCCGCTGCCGACACCGGAGAGACCGTGGGGAGCCATCTCCATGGACTTCCTGACTGACCTGCCCCTGTCCGCTACGTTCACGACCGTCCTCGTGGTGGTGGATGCGCTCACGAAGATGGCACATTTCATCCCGTGCCGCGGCCTGCCCTCAGCTCGTACCACGGCTCGCCTGTTCCTGCAACACATCTTCCGCCTCCACGGCCTGCCGGACCGGGTGGTTTCGGATCGCGGGGCCCAGTTCACGGCCCGCTTCTGGAAAAGCCTGATGGCTGCGCTGGAGGTGCAGGTGTGCCTGTCGTCATCACACCACCCGGAGACTGACGGGGGCACGGAGAAGGTCATTGGCATACTGGAGCAGTACCTCCGCTGTTTTGTCAACCAGCAGCAGGACAACTGGGCCGAGTACCTTCCCCTGGCGGAGTTCGCTTTTAACAACTCCCAACATACCTCCACCCAGATGACACCGTTCCATGCCAACGTCGGGTACCATCCACGTTTTTTTCCGTTGACCATCATGGACTCCCCTGTTCCTGAGACCCGGGACTTCCTCTCGGAGCTGCAGGCGGTGCAGCAACTGGTGCGGCGGCAGCTGATCCGGGCGAAAGAGGACTATAAACGGTTCGCCGATCGCGGCCGCCGGGCGACGCCACCGCTGGAAGTTGGAGATCGGGTGTGGCTGTCCACGAAACACCTCCCCACGGACCAGCCGGTGAGGAAACTGGCCCACCGCTTTATCGGTCCCTTCCCCATCGAGGCGGTCATCAACCCGGTGGCCTATCGGTTGACTCTACCCCGCTCCATGCGGCTCCACCCCGTTTTTCATCGGTCCCTCCTGGTCCCTGAGACTCCCACTAGCCGTCTCCGCCGCCCGCCGCCGCCTGCCCCCCCAGCCGCAGCCGACGAGGACGACGCCTCGACGTATGAGGTGGACAGTATTCGGGACTCCCGTTGGCTGAAGGGGCGCTTCCAATACCTCATCGCTTGGAAAGGGTACGGGGCCGAGGATTTCACCTGGGTGGACGCATCTGCCGTTCAGGCCCCTGACCTGGTGCGGACTTTCCACGAACAGTTCCCGTCCCGACCCCATCCCGACCGTCAGACCCGGGGGAAGGGCCCTGCGGTGGGGGATAGTGTTGTGGCCCCGTCCTCTGAGCCTATCCCTTTGGAGGAAGGCAACTCTGAGCAGGAGGAAGAGGAGCCAGCCAGATCTCCCAGCCCTCCCCCTCTGGCACCGGCTCAGGTGCCAGCTGAAAGAGAGCCAAGTAGTGGGGAAACAGGTGTCTCAGATGAGAGTGAGGGAGAGACGTCATTCCTGGACGCACGCCAAAGAAGGCGAGAGAAAAGGGTACTGCAGCTGCGGCGTATGAGGAAATCCTGAGTCATTGGATTGGAGTCATAGGATCCATGACTCACTGGACCACACCCAGAAGCATATCTATTTAAGACAGTACAATGGCTCACGAAGTTCGTGACGAACAAAGCTAACTGCACAGCTAAACAAACGGAGCAACCTCGTAGTCTTGGAAGCTGGATGAACGGCAAAGCTACGTAGGTGATTTTCTTGTTTGTGTAAACCAATAAAGTCCTTGGCAGACGGTGTGCATATCGCTGCCAAGGTTGAGATAAGAACTGCAGAGTGTGCCAAGTGAGTCTTAACCCTCGGCTGGCTGTGTTTTTGTGGGTCTCTGAAGGGGGGGGGACAGATCACCTGGTTCTGATCCATGTCAAGTAGCCCTTCTTCAGATCAGTCCACCATTAAACACTCTGCCCCCATCCACTTCATCTCCATCCTAAGAATATTTTTCCCCCAAGGCCTTTCGGTTCATAGCTCATTTGACCTTGTGACCCTGTTCAGAAAATATGGTTAATAAAGTTAGGAAATAGCGAAGTGAGAATGTGCTGACCTTGTTGCTGGGGTACCGAATTGGGAGAAGAAAGCAGTTTTAGCCTCAAACTGGGCCCCGTTTTGTTCTGGCTGAGAGCCCACAGGAACTTGGACATGGCTAAGTATTAACAAGAAGTAAAAGATGTGATAAGCCAAGCGGGCAACTTAGCAAGAATGCCATTTTAACATTGTCTGCATTTTCTTTATCCAAGGTTTGTCTGTACATTTCTCGGAACAATGGGGTGGGGGTGGGGCTTTTGGGGGGAACCTGGACTTGAAAACCAGCGACTAAATTTCCTTTGTCAGTCTTCATCTTCTTAGCGTCCCTCTTGGTTGCAGTGTGTTCACAAGCCATCAATGCTAATGTGACAAGAAGGTTGTTTTTCAGCTGGCTTGTCACAAAGCCCGGCATTGTTTGGGGGCTGGGAAGGGGAAACCGGTCCAAGGACACCCAGATGGATCCCCCCACATCTATGAGAGGACTATAGCTGGGTTTAGAAAGTGTGCAGAGAAGAGCAACAAAAATGATTGTTGATAGATCATATCATGAATGCTGAGGGAGCTAGGTACATCTAACTCAGCAGTGAGATCCGGCTGGATCTATCCAGCTTGCACGAACTGGTAGCGCCAGCAGGTGCTACCAGTTCGTGCAAATTGGTACCAGTTCATGCAATCCACTTATCTTCGCTACCGGTTTGGGAACGGGAGCCTTCTGCGCATGTACAGAGGGTAAAAAATGGGACGTAATGATCCAGTGGTGAAATTTGTTACTACAGGTTCTGTGGGTGTGGATTGGGGGGGGTAATGTGGCTGGGTGGACGTGGCCAACTTTTTTTTTTTAACTTTTAAAAGCATTTTTTTCTACAATCTCCTCGGCCGAAGAGGTTGCAGAAAAAAATACTTTTAAAAGCCTCTGACGATCCCAGCTGAGCCGCGTGATCATCAGAGGCTTTTTTTTTTACTTTTAAAAGCATTTTTTCGGCCAAAGAGGTTGTAGAAAAAATGCTTTTCTATTGCTAAGCATAGCAGCTATTAAATGAGTAATGCCTGATTTTAGAACCTCTTTGGCCACCGTTATTAAGCGAATCACTGCAATTGTTAACTTAGTATCATGGCTGTTAAATGAATCCGGCTTCCCCATTGACTTTGCTTGTCTAAAGACTTCAAAAGGGGATCGCACGACCTTAGGACACAGCAATGGTTATAAATACAACCCCCCCATCCAAGCAGGAGACCCTACACCATTTCTGACAGATGGCAGTCCAATTTCTTCTTGAAAGCCTCCAGTGATGAAGCTCCCACAACCTCCAAAGGAAACTTCTGTTCCATTGTTGATTATTTTCACTGTCAGAAAATTTCTCCTTATTTCCAGGTTGAATCTCTCCTTGATCAGTTTCCATCCATTCTTCCTTGTCTGGCAAATTCTTGCAAAGAAATTCTGAAGTTCTGCAAGAAGCTTTCTTTAGAAGAGCAGTTAGAAGTCTTTCCAGGAGAATATTTGTTTTTTAGAAGAAGAGATTTTAATGGCTTTGATGCACAGAAGTGGCAGAAGGATCCACTAGCCGTAGCATTTTGTGTGTGTGTCTATTCTATTTCAGGATGACCTTTTTTTGGTGCCATCCTATTTTTCCTTGTTACTCAGAAATCAAAGAGCACCACGTTGTGTTCAGTCATTTCTTCGTCTATCATTGTGATAGATAGATGTGCTAAATCAGATTATTTGCTTCTTTTGGCAAAATATTTTGGGATAAACACACACCTCCTCAACTCAGTGTCTCCAACATAGGGAAAGATCTGTCTGTCTGCATGATTTTTGTCCTGTATTAACCCAAACAGGATTGAATATCCGAGCTGTATGCTAGCTTCTTTTTGGTTCCACTCCTTCTCCGCCTTATCTGAATATTTTTAAATTTCTTATCTTATCAGCGTGTCTACCATCCCTGTCTTACTGTCCCCACTTATTTGTATTTACTTCCTTTATGTTTAGATAACAAGTATAAATAACTATACTTGTTATCTTGTACATGTTTGACAAATAAATAAATAAATAAGCTGAAAAGCAGAACAATTGCATGTTCAGAGTCGACAGAGTCAAGAGTTCTTCTCACAACCACAATTGGGATCAGAATTTCTTTTTTTTATAAAAGTTTTTTTATTTTTTATTTATTTTTAACAAACAAACAAAAATGCATTTTTTCTGAACAGAGTATTGGCCGAGTCACAACTTTGTAAAGCTTTTAGTTATCTCCAACACAATTTGTATATTTCACTTTTTGCCATAATACTCTTTTACTCTAGTTTTTATTTTATTTTCCTTGTCTCTTCTGATATATAACCAATATTACCATTCACCTGAATCTCTAATCTTAATCCATTTTCCCCCTTACTTTCTCCAAATTAAAATCCTTTAATTTGAAATCCATCATTTTTCTAGTAGTTAACTTTAACTCTAAGTCATCCTATTCAAGTATTTTCCTATTGCTCCCTTTTCACAACATAATATAATTTCAAGTATTTTCCCTAAATCCCATTATTCCAATCACAAATATTGTTGTCAACTTATTCAAATACTACAGTCAAATATCTTACTATAATTCACTTAAATATATAACATTACAATCATTTGTTTCTTTTTCTCAGTTCCCATTGTTCGTTGCTTTTTCAAATATATACGTTTTCTACAGGGGTGGTTTCTACTTACCTTTACTACCGGTTCGCAACGGGATCGCTCGCGTACGCGCCTTGCTTCTGCACATGCGCAAATCGCTTCTGATGATGTCAGGGTCAGTGGGCGGAGCCTCCTCCCAGTTTTACTACCGGTTCTATAGAACCGGTCCGAACTGGCGCCAACCCACCACTGGTTTTCTATACCTCTTCATAATTAATAGCTGCCTGGGGAGCTTTTTGCAAATAAGGACCACCGGACCCTGAGATGATAAATACATGCCGGATGCCAATCACTAAAATTTTGATCATGTGACTGTGAGGATAATGTGATGGTCTTAAGCGTGAAGACCAGTTGTTAAGTCACTTTTCCAGTACATTTAAAGGGTCGCTAAATAAATTGGTTGCAAGTTGGCAACTACCTGTATTGTTTTTTTCATTTATTTTTTGAAAATAAGCTTATTTCTTTATCTTCCATCTGATCTCAAGAAAATTCACTCCCAATGAAATATGAAATGGATGTTACAGTACAATGTATGGAAATGATATTAATGGGATGAAAACGCCATTGTTAAATGAATGATAAATGAGAATGATATAAAGATGTATGTTAGATTGATAATATGAGAAATTAGAGGATTAGTAAATGAATATGAGATGAAGCACACAAAATTTGTAACGGACCGACACACTACTTGTAATTGGAATGGATGATGGGTGTTTTTATGTTTTGTTTAAAAATAAAAAAATAAAAAAATAAAATTCACTCCCCAATTTTCACAGACCCAGTTTTCCCAACCTTTGAGGAGCTTCCCCAAAGAAGAGGGAGTCAGTTTATTTTCCAAAGCCCCAGAAGGCAAGACAAGAAACAATGGATGGAAACTAATCAAGGAGAGAAGCAGCCTAGAATTATGGAGAAACTTTCTAACAATAAGGAGAATTAACCAGTGGAGCAGCTTGCCTCCAGAAGTTGTGAATGCTCCAACACCGGAAGTTTTAAGGAAAAGACTGGACAGTCACTTGTCTGAAATGATATCAGTTCTCCTGTTTGAGGAGGGGGTTGGATTAGAAGACCTCCAAGGTCCCTTCCATGCTCTATTATGATTGATCGAAGCGTCTTCAAATCATGCATTCCCTTTCTTTTCTTTCTTTTTAATGCAGCGGTGAGAACAGCTGCTTAAATGTCCAAAGGTAGATTTCTTTATGTCTATGAATTCCATGCTGGCTAGGAAATTCTGGAAGTCCACTCACCTTAAGGTTGAGAAATACTGAACTAGCTCTGCATCTTATTTCTACCAGAAGCCAGTGAGATTTTGGAATTAAGATGTTTGAAATTTATAAACATATGACACGTTCCCACAACATACTTAGAATAGAATAACAAGAGTTGGTAGGGACCTTGGAGGTCTTCTAGTCCAACCCCTGTTTAGGCAGGAACCCCTACACCATGTCAGACAAATGGTTATCCAATTGTTCCACTGATTAATTGTTCTGTCAGGAAATTTCTCCTTAGTTTCTAAGTTGCTTCTTTCCTTGATGAGTTTCCACCCATTGCTTCTTATCCTGCCCTCAGGGGCTTTGGAGAATAGCTTGACTCCCTCTTCTTTGGGGCAGCCCCTGAGATATCTGAATCCTGCTATTTCCCAATCTTATCTCCCTAATCTTGTTTATTTGTTTATCTTGTTTATTTTCCTTGTGCTGAAACACAATCTCTGGAGTTTAGCGTTCCATTTTTATGAATTTAATCAGAAATTTAGAAATGTAACCTCTGCTAACGTTTTTTTTTTAATTCAGAATTTGACAGGGCTAATTCAGAAGGGTTGGTACTGCTACCCTGGGATTTAAGACTTTCACATTTCAATATCTTTGGCAAGAAGGGCAAATACCTTCTTGTTTCTCAGGAACTGGCTTCGTTTTCCTTTTCAGGTTGATATTAGTTGGTTTTCACATCAGCTTACAGAATGTAAATATTGCACGACTTTTTAAGTTGGGCACTTTGTAAAGGGCGCAGTGTTTATCCTGGAACTACCACTAACTCTGCCTGTCTGTATACTAAAATAAAAAATAATTTAAAAAAATTCTTCAGCTCAGAAGCGGGGGCTTGAAGGCGATTATAATCAAACCAGGAGGGGAAAATGAGCGGCCAGGTTAATTTAAAACCGAAATGCAGCGTCTGAACGATGGATCTTTAATTCGATGACCGACAGATCCAACGGTTACCATGTCACCTTTCAGCAGGTGTGTCCTCGCTTCCATCTACATTGCAACGTTAACATGCCAAGATACTCAACGCGCGCAAATAAGGTTGGCACGACGATTTTGCAAAATGCAACCCTTGGCGTCCACTTCTACGCCGTTGGAGATCTCCGTTGCAAGAAGATCCCGCCCGGAAAAACCCGTCCAATTGCTCACCTTTCGCAGCCAAATGCCTGCTCGCGAGCCCTTCTTCCCTTAAAAATAATAATTAAAAATAAAAAACCAAGCAGCAGCAGCATTTTAAAACGAGATGATGGCCGAGAGGGATAGACGTTGGGTTTTTAAGAATTCAAACCTTCTGCTTTGGATGCTTGGGGAAAAAAAATCCAACATTGGGTTTTTAAAGTGGGAAATTGCAGGAGGGATTTTTTTTTTTAAAAAAATCGGGTTTTGGGGGTTTGTTTGTTTGCTTGTTTCTTTCGGGAGCGATGGGTTTGCAACGCTGCTGATGCTGCTTCTTGGATTTTGCATTCGGGTTGTTTTTATTTTTTATTGCATTCGAGAGCCCGCCGCCTCCCCTCCGCCACTGAAACAATAGAAAAATGCCCCTTCCTCTCTTTCTCTTCCATCTTGCTTTCTACGTCCTTGGCGTTTTATACAGCGTGTGTGTTTTCCCTCCCTTCTCTCTTCAAGATCTGCACGCCTGGGACGCCTCCCCCGTTTGCAACCCGTGGGTTTTTGCATCCCTCTTGCAGGCAGCCCTCGGGATCCCCGGGCAGCGTCGATTAAACCAGCATTGGTGCAAAATGCTGGCTAAAACCTTAAAGCGATCCCGGGGCGTTTGGTTTTGGGGACTGGCTGCCCGGCTTGGCGCTGCCCAGCCAAATGCGTGTAAAATCAACACAAGCCTATTTATAGCGCAGCCTGCAGGCTTTTGTGTAGCTTGTTTTCTTCTTCGGCGTTGCATGAATGGGGAGGGGGGGTGGGGTGGAGTTGGGGGGTTTGCGTATGCGTGGAGTGGAGTGGGGAGGGAGGGGGGGCGTCAATCCAAAACCCCGGGTTCTGGAAGGGGAAGCCTTGGAGATCCGTTCCGGGTTTTCCGCACGACGCAGAAGGGCAGCTCCTATGTCATAAGCAAAATATGCGAGGCTGGAAAACCCGGAGCGGATTTTGTTGGGGGGCGCAGGATCGGGATGCTCCTTGGATCTGGACTTGGCTGGGAAGCAGGCTGATTTGGCTTGCGAAGGTGGGGCGGAGAAAGGAGGAGGGCTCCTGTTTCTTGCTGGGAGGGAGGTTGTGCAATTCATTAACGTAATCGAGACGGTTCTGGCACCTGCCTGCCGGTGGATGTGATCCCTGAGTGTGATCCACTGCTAGGTTATTGGCTTAGAAGGATCTCTAGCAGTTCACAAAACAGCCAACATGGAACCCCATTCCTAAGAGGTCTGTAAGGGGCGTGCATAAGCCCCTTACAGACCTACCGTCCCTCTCCTAATATCCCTTTTTACTTACTCTTTTCATGTATCCAAATTATGTTTATACTTTTACCTGTTATATATGATTGACAAATAAATTTATGATTATGATTATGATCTTGGAGGTCTTCTAATCCAGTCTCCCTGCTCAGGCAGGAGACTCTACTGGTTCAGTCTCTTAAAAACCTCCAGCTATGAACCAAAGGTGCTTTTTTTAAGAGACCATTGGACTTCCTTGATTTTTCTTTGAAGATGTTTCGCTTCTCATCCCGGAAGCTTCTTCAGCTCTGACTGGATGGTGGGGCATGGAAGGATTGATACTCCTTGCAGACAGCTGAAGAAGCTTCCGGGATGAGAAGCGAAACGTCTTCAAAGAAAAACCAGGAAGTCCAGTGGCCTCTTGAAAAATGCACCTTTGGGACAAGTATGACCTGGATGATTGAGAACCTCCAGTGATGATGAAGCACCTACAACTTCGGAAGGCAAGTCGTTTCACTGGTTAATTGTCCTTTTTTTAAAAAATTTGATTTATATGCTGCCCTTCTCCGGAGACTCAGGGCGGCTTACAATGCGTTAAGCAATCGCCTTCATACTTTTGTATATTTATGCAAAGTCAGCTTATTGCCCCCACAAACTGGGTCCTCAATTTACCTACCTTAGAAAGGATGAAAGGCTGAGTCAACCTTGAGCCTGGCGAGATTCGAATTTACAGTAATTGCAGGCAGCTGGAGTTAATTACAATGCATTAGTGATGCATTAGTCTGCTGAGCCACCAGGCCTTACTGTTAGGAAGTTTCTCCTTAGTTCTAAATTGCTTCTCTCCTTGGTTAATTTCCATCCATTGTTTCTTGTCTTACATTCCAGTGCTTTGGCAAACAAGGGTTGTCCTCTCTCATCTTAAAAGCCTCCAGTGATGGAGCACCCCAACTTCTGAAGGCAAGTGGTTTCACTGATGTAATTGTTCTCAGTATCAGGAAATTTCTCCTTTCTTCTAGGTTGCTTCTCTCCTTGATTAGTTTCCATCCACTGTTTCTGGTCCTGCTTTCAGATTCTTTGGAGAATAGATTTGACCCTCTCTTCTCTGTGATAGCCCCTCAAATATTGGAACACTGCTGTCATGTCACCCTAGTCTTTTTCTTTCTTAAAGTAGACATACTCATTTCCTGCAACTTTATCAAAAATTTTAGACTGCAAAGATCCCCAATCATCAAACTTGGAGGTGAGTTAAAATTTGGAGTGACAGATTCAAGGCACTGATAGATAGAATAGAATAGAATTCTTTATTGGCCAAGTGTGATTGGACACAAGGAATTTGTCTTTGGTGCAAATGCTCTCAGTGTACATAAAAAGAAAAGATACATTCATCAAGAATCATAAGGTATCACAATGATAGCCATAAAGTACAAATAAGCAATCGAATCGTACTAGGAAACAATATAAATCGTAAGGATACAGCAACAAGTTAGTCATACAATCATAAGTGGGAGGAGATGGGTGATAGGAACAATGAGAAGATTAATAGTAGTAGTAATGCAGACTTAGTGAATAGTTTGACAGTGTTGAGGGAATTATTTGTTTAGCAGAGTGATGCAGTTCGGGGGAAAACTGTCCTTGTGTCTAGTTGTTCCAGTGTGCAGTGTTCTATAACATCGTTTTGAGGGTAGGAGTTGAAATGGTTGATGTCCAGGATGCGAGGGGTCTGTAGATATTTTCATAGCCCTCTTTTTAACTGGTGCAGTATACAGGTCCTCAGTGGAAGGCAGGTTGGTAGTAATTGTTTTTTCTGCAGTTCTAATTATCCTCTGTCTGTCTTGTTGGGTTGCTGAACTACAGTTTATTGCATGTCAGAACTGGGTAGGGTTTATTCGAACCCCAAACCAAGTAAGCCCGGATGAGAGAATTATTTGATTATTACATCTCAGCATCTTTGAACTTTCAGTTCAGCATCATCTGGAATGTCACAGGTAGCCTATTCCTGCCTTAGGGGGTTAGGGAAGTAGTTCTGCCAGCTGGGAACACAGACACAAATAGATCTGGCTGTAAAAGCTAGCCTCTTTTTCTAAATAAAAAAATCTCCCTTGCTATACATATCTGATTGACAGGAAGATATATATAAGTTACACTCTCCCAATTCAATGAGAGAGTGAAAGAACCTCACTTGTTGAATTTCTACCCACTGGAGTTTTCTGTATATGGTATATATGTGTCTAGAAAAATGCTGGGGATTTCCAGCCATTTTTCTCAGATTAATTCATGCCCATCTTCAGTGGCAAAATTTAGTTTAGCTTTGGCTAGGCAAACTTTGCAAGATCTTTTTCTCTTAGATAGGATGAATGGGTAAACAGTTTTCTTTTTCTTTTACGATGAATGGATCAACAGAAAAAAGGCACGGAAGATTATTTCGATATACAATTATTGCAGCGAGTTTATTATTTGCTCACAGATGGAAAGATTCAACACTCCCCGCTACAGAGGACTGGATAGTAAAGTGAACGGATTTTGCTGAAATGGATAAATTGACTTCTTTGATGAAAGAAAAGACAATATCCACATTTATTGGGGGCTAGAAGCCTTTCATGGATTTTTTTTGCATAAAAATGGAAACAAATAATTTGTGATTTATGGATTTAGTGATTAGATAACATAGATGATAGAAAAAAAATAATAAGATGCAACTTTAAAGAGAGAATATATTTCTACTGTGAAACAAACTGAAAGCCACCACCTTATTTATTTTCCTATTTCTCTTTTCCTCCCCCTGCTTTTTAACTTCTAATTTTGTTTGTGCCTGGCTCCTTTTACTGATATACTGCATATGGTTTTCTTGCGTTTAATGGTGTACCATTCAGAGTCACTTTGAGAGTGAAATGGGTGGTACCAAAATTTGACAAATAACTAAAATAAAATTTTCTTGAACTTTTTTTCTTTTTCTTGAATTTTTTTACTTTTTCTAAACAAAAATTCTTTTTCTTTTTCCCCCTTACTTTATATCAGTTTGTATTAGTTTTTAATCTTTTTGTTTAAAAGTTTTAATAATAGTTAAATCTTAAAGGAATGATAGCTGCAATCTTGGAATATGCCAGAGCTTAAAATTTTGTAAATTTTCAAAATTTTAAAGCTTTGAGTCAAGATGCATAATTTCTGCTCAAGTTATTGGAAGAAGTACTTGCTAAGTCTGTTATGTATTTTTTCTGGAGAGAGTTATTTACAATTATTTTGTTCCACATCTAGGATGAAAGATGCAATCCCCAAAAATGAAGCAAAGTGGTAAGAAGGTCAAGTATGAAGACCCCATTGTGGCCGTGCATGAAACAACCCACCCCATCCTCAAATTCTGAATTTAAAAAATGATGATTCCTGTCCTGAATACATAACTAATACATATCATAATTTCCTGAAAACAATGGAGTTCTTGAAATATCCAAGCTCTCTAGGAAAAATGCTAATCAGTGATTTCGTTAAAAAACAAATTTGTGTTGTTCTAACATGATTGGGAAATGCAAAGGATTTTTCTTGTCTAGGACTAAGAAAGAGCGAAATATATTAATTGCATGTGTGTGTGTGTGTGTGTGTGTATATATATATATATATATATATATATATATATATATATATATATATATATATATACACCTTATATATATAACCAGAACTGTTTGGTAGTCTTTTAATTGGGTATGAGACCATACTTTTAAAAGGAAAAATGTTCAGATATCTATCTACCAACTAACTAAAATCAGACCACAGAGAAAGAGCTCAAGTTTCATATTAATTTTGAATCCTGCCTATCTGAAGCTGCTAAATTCATGGATGCATCTCAGTAAACTTTGCATGAAATTTGAGCATATGTCTGACATAACAAAAACAACTTTTCTTGCTTTCTGCCCTAGACTCATGTTAATGAAAGAAGGAAAACCCTTTACAAGGTTTGAGAAAGGTTGTGATGCAAAACGACTCACCCAATAATGCCAGGTTTTAATTTATCCAAAGTTCCTGTTGGAATCTCTTCTTCAATAATTAGTTAAGCGAATATTTGATTTCCAAGGTAACACCCACTTCAGTCTTCCTGATTAATGAAATCTTAGGAATTGAAAATTTCTGATACGTTTAATTCTTGTGTTGCAGAAAAATATCAGGGGGAAAAAAAGCGAAAAGCTCTTAACCCAAATGTCAGACATATAAACAAATTGCTGCCGAAGTAATGACCCAGTTAAAAAACAAATTAAAAAGCTGTAATTGCAGCACAATTTTAATTTCTGGCTTTAAAATGTCCAGCTCACTATTAAAAGTGGTCGGTGAATGTCTAATAGTTCTCTCCTCTTCCTTCCTTCATCTCCATCTTCTTTCTTTGCTTAACATTGTTTCTTCCTCTGTTTCCCCTCACTCACTTCCTTCCTTGCTTTAATAATTCTACTCCATCTGATTTATATCCAAAAGCATGCAAAGAATGTTATGCACCAGAGGAAAAACCTCATGTGTTGTTCACCAGATTATGTAAAGCATTTGAGAAGCGAGAGGAAGGGGGCGGGGGGGAAACGTTTTCAGAAATTACTGAAAAGCAGCAAGTGATGAATTTGGCTGCATGAAACCCAAAACTCTGATGTAAATAAATATGAATGTTATTTGTTTTAAATCTATGCGGTGACAGTGGAGTTCACAAGAAAGGATGTGAAGGAGTGACGAACAACATAATGGGAACAATATTTTCATATTGTTTTAATTATGAAGTATCCAATCACTTTTGCAAGGCTAATTTTGTAATCACTGTTTTCCTGGTTTTCTCTTCTCCTAAATTTACATTGCATTCAGGTTCTGAATAAAATTTGGTGCTCTTTTTTTCCTTAGTGTTAACTGGTCAGTACCAAAAAGATGGATTAAAATAAGGATCAAAACTGTAAAATGGTATAGAATCGTTATGTCAGTGTTTGGTTTTTTTAGGGGAAAAGAAACCTTTTTGCGCGCTTCAAAGTAAATGTGTTCAGGCACAAATGGAAAATAAGAGAATATATTTCCATAACACTGATGATGTTACTAGTTTGGGTGATGAAATGTTTGCAAGCTCAGAGAGCAGCAGGGGCCCCTCATTTCAACTCTGAGCTACAAATCTTCCCCTTTACTGGTTTGTTTCTATAAATGTACTGTGGATGGAATAGAATAATGTGTAATTCTGCCTAAAACAGGTATACAACGAACTATATAATCAAATGAGTTATTTGATTATAAACAGACTTTTATAAATAGTTGAAGACCCCACAGTCAAATAACCCATTTGGTTTCATAATTCAGTGTATATCTCTGTGGAGTTCCTCAGTCATCCAGATCATGGTTGTCCCCAAGGAGAACGGAAGAAGCTTCTTGGATGAGAAGCAAAATGTCCTCGAAGAAAAACAGGGAAGCCCAGTTGCCTCTTGAAAAAACACCTTTGGGACAGTTCAGTGTATACCTGTTTTAAGAAAAACAAAACAGAAAAAGAGGCAAAAAATGTAAAACCCAGGAGATGAAAATTTCACGAAATTCACATGTTACACTAAGGCATTGTCTTATTAGAATTAAACCTTCACAGTTCACAGAACACAATTCTTTAACTCAGAGACGTATTGAATTAGAACCAAACAAAACACACACTATACAGGGTAGTGTGTAATGTTTGAAATTTGATCGCTTCTTGGGACTGGCTGCTCTATAGTTTCTTGTCTCACATTTTCTTTGTTCAGCAGGTTGATCGCTAACAGTTGTGCTTGTGTTGGACACAAACATTGGAGGAGTGGATAAAACTTTGCAACTCTGAATGAGGGTGTGGCTGACAGCCTGGAATCTCATTAGATACCATCTGCAAGAAGTCCTCAACTTACAACCATTCCATTAGCAACCATTTGAAGTTACAACTTCTTTCTCCTTCTCCTCCTCCTCCTCCTCCTCCTCCTCCTCCTCCTCCTCCTCCTCTTCTCCTTCTCATCTTCTTTCTCTCCTCCTCCCTTCTTCTACTAAAGTTGCAGATCAAATGTGATATCTTCTCTGTTAAAAATATTTGTTTTTCCTATATTTGTCAGTCCTTTGAGGTAGGTCTGCAGAGGAAAAAGACACATCTGAGGTAAGCTACATTACTGGAACCATTTGTCCAGGATGATCTAAAGCAGGAATCCCCCACCTTTCGGACCTCAGGGACCACTACATTCATCATTTTAAATCCCACGGACCACAAATATGATCTGCCTAATGACCAGCTGGGTGGGTGTGGCTAGGTGATCATGTGATGGTGGGCGTGCCAACTCAATGTCACTCACATCGAAGGGCACCTCACCAGCCTCTACTCACTCCTCCTCTGCCAACCACTCCTCACCTCCCCGCCCCCCCCCCCAGGCTCCTTAGGGCCCCAACAGGAAGCAGTTCTTGGAGCTAAGCAGCCACCAGGAGAAAGAGTTGGCAAAACAGCTCAGTTCAAATTTGATCTGATCGAGAAGGAGGCTCAGCAGAAGCACCTCACTGAGGTCTAGGAGCATAGGCTTTCCAGGCAGAAGGAAGACCTGTGGGAGTGCAAGGCCAGGGTCCGGTGCCTGGAGGCTCAGTGGGCTGAGATGGTCAGCCAGTTCCGGGCCATGATGCAGTCCCACTGGAACGAGGTCCTCCGGCTCTTTGCCACCAGTGGCACTTCTCTCCAGCCTTCGCCCAAAACCCCACACCAGGAGGCTGAAGCAGACCCCAAGTCAGATTTTCTGCCCCCCTCCAACTCACACAAAATGACTCCAAAGGGGGAGACTCTCTGCAGCAACAAACGCTCATTGCACGTATCCCGCCCAGGGGCCATAGTTTGAGAATTTAGTGCAATATAAAAAAATGCAAATAATTTTTCTGCAGACCACCAAAAATTTTTCGCGGACCACCAATGGTCCATGGACCACAAGTTGGTGGCGGCTGATCTAAAGAATCCTGCTTAGAGCAGGGAGGGGGAGTTGGACTAGAAGACCTCCAAGGTCCCTCCCAGCCCTTTTAGTAATGAAATGTTAGAATGGTTTGGATGAAGATGAAGACAGAAGACAGAAGAAACTTATGGAAGATGGAGAAGAAGCCTAGAAGATAACACTCAGATATCACAGGGAAGGGAGGATTGATGTATTAAATGTTTGTTTGTCTTAAAAAAATACTCAAAAACAACAAGAAGGTCCCTTCCAGCCCTATGATTCTTGGAACCTTAAAAACTTGACAGCATTTCCCTGCCTCTTATTACCAAATAAAAGTAAGGTATGTTAAGTTTCCTTCTTGCACCTTCCTGCTTACCTGGGCTAAGCTGCTGTTTGACTAATAATTTATTGCATATTTTCTTTTTTTCTTTTTTTTCTTTCTTTTTTATTAACTTTATTGAAATATATAATAATACAATTCAACATTTTTCGGTTTAGCGGTGTTCATAAATATATACAAAATATTTACATGGCATTCCATATTTACTTGATTGTTGTTAAGCGTTGCACCCTATTCTATTTTACCTTTTCCTTCTTTCTTCCATCCACTTATACCACATTTCCCACACTGTAATATTCCGAATTCTCTTTCGTTTATCACATATGTTAACTTATTCATCTCAGCTCATTCTAATGTTTTTCTAATTACATGTTCTTCCGGTGGTAGCCCTTTCTCTTTCCAGTACTGTGTGCAAGTTATTCTGGTTGCTGTTATGACATGTATAATTAGATACCTCTTTTTTTTCTCATATGCTCTTTTCAGAATTCCCAGGAGAAAGGTTCGGGTTCCAAATCAATATTCTCCTCTATCATTTCTTGAATCCATCTTCGAATCATTTTCCAAAATTTCATCACTTCAGGGCATGTCCACCAACTATGGTAGAAGGTGCCTAGATTTTCTTTTTTTTCATATGATATTTAGTTTATTCAAAGAAAGTTAGAATACAAATGCCAAAAATAAAGAAAAGACAAAGGAATAATTAAAAAAAAAACCCACAACAAAGAAGATACTAAAAAGAAAAATTGTCTTGAAAGAAAAAGAAAGAACAACACATAAATACATAGCATCCTCCCTGGTTGAATGGCAATTAATATAATGCAGCAATATTAGTTTCCCACGTCTTACAAAACAGGCCAAAAGAATTTTAAACTACTAAATATAAATTGTTAACCTGTCATCTGCACACTGTATCAATAACAAAGTAGTTTACAGGAGTTGGAAGGGAGCTTGGAGGTCATCCAGTCCAACCCCGTGCCCAAGCAGGAAGACCCTATACCATTCCTGACAGATGGCAGTCCAATCTCTTCTTGAAAGCCTCCAGTGATGAAGCTCCCACAACTTCCAAAGGCAACTTCTGTTCCATGGGTTGATTGCTGGTCTTACTGTCCAAAAATTTCTCCTTATTTCCAGGTTGAATCTCCTTGATCAGTTTCCATCCATGACTCCTTATCTGGCCTTCAGATGCTTTGGAAAATAACTTGACCTCCTCCTCTTTGGGGCAGCTCCTCAAATATTGGAGCACTGCTATCCTGTCTCCCTTGGTC
This sequence comes from Masticophis lateralis, assembly GCA_030761175.1. Lineage (NCBI taxonomy): Eukaryota > Metazoa > Chordata > Lepidosauria > Squamata > Colubridae > Masticophis > Masticophis lateralis. The sequence continues at coordinate 20,500,542 of JAUDYJ010000012.1, read as the reverse complement.
CTTCTCTTCACTAGGCTAGCCATGCCCAGTTCCTGCAATCGTTCTTCATACATTTTAGTCTCCTGTCCCCTCATTATCTTGGTTGCTGTTCTCTGCACTCTTTCTAGAGTCTCAACATCTTTTTTTTTATAGTGTGATGACCAAAACTGGATGCAGTATTCTAGGTGTGGTCTAACTAAGGCTTTATAGAGTGGTATTAGTACCTCCCTTGATCTTGATTGTATCCCTCTGTAGAAATAAACATACAGAATTCCTGAGTTAAGCTCATGTTTTACTAACAGTTGCTACCCCTTAACTCATCTATAATAGTTGATACAGGCAGAAGAATGAGCAAAAAGGCTCACATTTAAACCACTGAGGAGCCAGGCAATAAGTATCAGTTGGTGAGGCTTGATCTACATTAATCAATTAAGTCTACACTAAGTTACATAGATGACAGTAGGGTGGGCTCAATGCCAGCTAAGCCTTAAGGTGATCGTCTTTAGCATATGGTGTGAAAGCTTGTGTGAACCCAGCTGTTGTGGCTTAACAAACCACGGTTAAACAAACCACAGTTTTATGTATCAGCTGATGCTCACAAGTGATGGTGACATCAATGCATAGCATCTATTGCCACAGGTCTGAATGAAATAAGCTATTACAGTGGGTTTTTATATTTTCTTCACCATGGACCTCCTGTAGCCACGGACCATGGCCACGGATCTCCAAGACTTAAGATTTAAATCATAACTTTTCTTCAAGTCTTCACATATCCCCTGTGATGATATCACACACACACCCAGGGGTCTACTGACCACCAATTGAGAACCACTGACCCAGTGCTGAAATCCAATTTTTTTACTACCAGTTCTGTGGATGTGGCTTGGTGGGCGTGGTGTGGCTTGGTATGGCTTGGTGGGCGTGGCAGGGGAAGGATACTGAAAAATCCCCATTCCCTCCCCACTCCTGGGGGAAGGATATTGCAAAATCCCCATTCCCACCCCACTCCAGGGGAAGGATACTGCAAAATCCCCATTCCCTCCCCACTCCTGAGGGAAGGATATTGCAAAATCCCCATTCCCTCCCCACTCCTGAGGGTAGGATACTGCAAAATCTCCATTCCCAGCCCACTCTGGGGCCAGCCCGAGGTGATATTTGCTGGTTCTCTGAACGACTTAAAATTTCGGCTACCAGGTTTCCAGAATCTGTCAGAACCTGCTGGATTTCACCCTCCACTGACCTATTATATACCACAGAGAAACCTAAGACTACTCACTGTTTTTTCAAACACTGCCACCAGTTGCAATAAATATATGTCATAAATGTGGATTAAAATGTAAGATGTGAGTTAATTATTGTTGTTTTTTTTTAATTGGTTGCCAGACGACTCCGAGGTCATTTTCTTCACACAACAAGCCAACTGCGGTGTTTGTTCTTAAAGAACAAAAGTAGCAACCCATCTTTGCAAGTTGAACAAGACTTTCCGATGTGGAAGCGCATAGACCCATTAAGATCTTCCTGCTCTCAGCTTTAAGAACATTATGTGTTCGAAGAATTCACACAATAAAGCTTTTGTCTGGTGGCAACAATTAAAATGGGATGTGTTTGGAATGAACTCAACCTCATCACTGAAACTAGATGCGTTTCATCCGTTAGTCACCAAATTGTTGATTGTTGATCCTTCCCCCAAGCCAGCATGGGGGGCCAAGGGAAGCTGTAGGAGCACCTAGAATGGATCATATTAGGGCAGTTATGGCCCCTATATGACCTGTGGACTTCAACTCCCAGATTTTCTGAGACAGCATGGCGGGCTCGGGAATTCTGGGAGTTGAAGTCCACAGATCGTAAAGGGGGCCATAGCTGCCCACCCGTAAACTAGAAGAACTGCTATTCTGCGTCTGTTGCGTGGTGGGTTCCTCCCGGTTTGGCCCGGTTCTCCCGAGCCGGTAGCGGTGACAATATGACATCACCGAACCAGTTCTGCCCTGCCCCCGCCCTGTGCCCCCCCACCCCCCACGTTATTCTTACCTTTTATTTGGCCCCACCCCCAATCTATTGCTGCCTCCTGAGTCCCAGCTGATGGCTAGAGGGGAAAAAAATGTTTAAACTCTTACAGCAGGGCCACCCTACAGCTGATCAGTGTTAAAAGAACACAAATGAGTAGACCAGTGCCTGCAAAAATACATGAGTAGATCAATGCCTGCAAAAATACATGAGTAGATCAGTGCCTGCAAAAATAAATGGGTAGATCAGTGCCTGCAAAAATACATGAGTAGACCAGTGCCTGCAAAAATAAATGGGTAGACCAGTGCCTGCAAAAATACATGAGTAGATCAGTGCCTGCAAAAATACATGAGTAGATCAGTACCTGCAAAAATACATGGGTAGATTGGTACAGCTCTGCAAGCAGTTAAAAGCCTGGTAGACCAGTACCTCTGCTAAATCCTAAATAACTGTCACATGACCATCAAGCTACACCCACAAAATAAGCCACGCCCACAGAACCGGTAGTAAAAAAAAATTAGAATCCACCCCTGGTCTGTTGACTTTACATTCAGATAATCCTGGACTAATTCTGTTGCATTTGACAATCGCTTCTTTTGCACAACTCTGTACTAGGTAGCCCTTGACTTACAACCATTTGTTTAGTGACCGTTTGAAGTGACAATGGCACTGAAAAAAATGACGTACAAGCATCCCTCACAATTATGACCAACACTAGCATCCTCATGGTCACATGATCCAAATTTGGGTGCTTGAAAACAGGCATCTATTTACAACAACTGCACGATCCCGAGGGTCACTTACTCACCATTGGTGACCTTCCCAGCCAGTTACCGACAAGCAAAGTCAAAGGGGGAAGTTGGAGTTGCTTAACGACTTCATGATTCACTTAACAACTGCAGCTATTTCCTTAACTGGCAAAAATAGTCAGAGTCGTAAACTCAGGCATAATTCCCTTAACTTGCTTGGTGTCAGAAATTCTCACAACCACAAATGGGGACGGCAAGTTGGTCCTTCAGCGAAGCAGTCGCGAAGGGAAATGGCAAGCAGACTGTATGATCTTGTTAATTCAGTTTCCCTTTGCTTTACAGACCTGAGAAGGTCATAAACGCAAGGACTGGTTTGCAAAGTTACTTTTCTATACTGTTGTAACTGCGAATGGTCTCTAAACAAGGCAGTCACAAAGTGAGGACTCCATCTTTATTTACAGAGCCCCAAAACTTGTCAAACGAAAAACAAAACTGATGCCACACTCAAAAAAAAATTTTTTTTGACCTTTTATTTGATGCAAACAAAGTGCTGGCAATTAGAGTGAAGTCTATAAATGAGAGCTTTGCAGGGTTCTTAGAGAAGTGAGTTTCAAAATAAGTTTTGCTTATTGTTTGTCCCAAGATCATTTGATAAACGTTATCGTGTCTATACACACACACACATCACTTTATCCTCTCCACAGCCTGTTTGAGGTAATGCTGAATCACCAAAAGGATCCCAGTTAAACTCAGAGTTTAAATTTCAGATCACATTTTAGATTTCAAATACAACCTTGCAGAAGAGATATGAAACAGATCCATTCTGCTATGGATATCCCATACCCAGAACTACCTAATGAATCATAGAATCACAGGGCTGGAAGGGACTTCGGAGGTCTTCTAGTCCAACCCTTTCAAGAAGACCTTATACCAGGGGTCAGCAACCTGCAGCTCTGGAGCCGCATGTGGCTCTTTCACCCTCTGCTGCGGCTCCCTGTCACTCAAAGTATGTCTCACAACTGCCAATGTGTGACACCCGCCGGCATGTGATTTACTGAGCTTTTCAACCCCCAGTAGGCCAATCATGGATAAATCCAAGAAAAGAAAAGTTTCAGAAGAAAACAAAACGTTTAATTTAACTACGTATGCTAGTTTTGTGGTTGCTCAAGAAACAGTTAGGCACGGGAAGGGTTTTGTGGCTCCCGGTGTTTTCTTTTCTGTGGGAAATGGGTCCAAATGGCTCTTTGTGTGTTTAAGGTTGCAGACCTCTGCCTTATACCATCCTGGACAACTGGTTGTCCAATCTTTTCTTGAAGACTTCCAGAGACGGAGCAGCCATACAACTCTAGGAGGCAACTTCATTCCATTGATTAATTGTTCTCGCTGTCAGAAAATTTTCCTTACTTCTCAGTTGGATTTCTTTAATGAGCTTCCACCTTCTAGTCTTAGAATCCTCCTCACTTTGTTGAAGGATTTCCACCATTCCCAGCCCGACGTCTGGTTGGTTGGAAGGAAGCAGAACTGTGGCTCAAACGTTTGGGAAGAAGCATGCAGGTAAAGTCCTCAACTTACAATGCTTTGTTTAGTGACAGTTCAAAGTTAGAATCACACTGAGAAAAGGGACAAGTCTTTGTACTTATGACTGTTGGAGAGTCCCTACGGTCATGTGATTAAAAATACAATAATACAATAAAAGCAGACAATGAGTCCCAAAAACCTTCTTTTTATTTCCATGGCTGTGAATTCTGCTCATTCAGAGCCTCTTCATTCCCAGTCTGTTCATTCACAGAGGAGTCCCAAATAATTGTAAAGAGTCCGACAGAAATCTGCCACAGTTCTTTGGGATAATGGGGATAAACACCCACCTTTATCTCCCTTGACATGCTGGCAAGACCTAATTGGCAATTAACTTTGCAAAGGCGCACGGAACACAGAATCAACACAGAGCTGCAGTCTTGAAACCAGCCAGCACGAACGTTACGCCAGTTGCGTCCCTTTCTGGATTGGGACTCCCTACGCATGGTCACTCACGCTCTCGTCACTTCCCGCCTGGACTACTGCAATGCTTTCTACATGGGGCTCCCCTTGGGGTGCACCCGGAGGCTCCAACTGGTCCAGAATGCTGCTGCGCGGGGGATTATGGGAGCGATAGGGCGCTCCCATGCGAGCTGCACTGGCTCCAGGTGGTCTTCCAGGTGCGCTTCAAGGTGTTGGTGACCACTTTTAAAGCGCTCCATGGCTTAGGACCTGGGTATTTGCGAGACTGCCTTCTGCCGCCAATAGCTTCCCACCGGCCAGTACGCTCGCACAGAGAGGGTCTCCTCAGGGTGCCGTTGGCCAGACAATGTTGGTTGGCGACCCCCAGGGGGAGACCCTTCTCTGTGGCGGCACCCGCCCTCTGGAATGACCTACACCCGGAGATACGCAGGATATCAGACTTCTGTTTCATCTAGCCAGGCTGGCTTGATCCCATCCTCTATTTTAAATTGGAATTGATCTTAAATTGGACTGTTTTAATTGTCGGCTGAAAGTATTTAATATTTTTAAAATTGTTTTAATTTTTGTATATCATGTTTTATTCTGGCTGTTCACTGCCCTGAGTCCGGTTGGAGAAGGGCGGTTTATAATTCGAAGCAAATAAATAAATAAATAAATAAACAGTTGCTTCTGCTGGCTGCCGGTGGACCACAACAGGTGCTTGGGAATGGTTGCACCATCCTGGAGTCACGTGATCGCCATCTGCAACCTTCCCAGATGAGCAAAGACCATGTGGGAAACCAGATTTGTTTCACAGTCATGTGATTCACTTAACAACCGCAGTGGTTCTCTTAACAACTGTGGCAAAGGAAGGTTGTAAAAATGGGGTGCGGCTGACTTGACAATCACCTTGCTTAACAATGAAAACCCTGATGTCATAAATCAAAGGACTACCTATATTTTCCCATGCTACTTAACTGACAATATTGCTCAACCTTGGCAACTTAATGTGTGGACTCCAACTTCCAGCATTCCCTGTAAAATGCCAACCGGCGCCAGAAATGTTGGACAATAGAGCCATAAATTTACCTGCTTTGTTGCAAGATGAAAAGTGACTCACAATTCTGAAATAATAAGTGTAACCATCCTCAATCTGCAACCTTAAACACTCAAAAGAGCCATTTGGACCCATTTCCCACAGAATAGAAAACACCAGGAGCCACAAAACCTGGGTGGGCATGGCCAACTCAACATCACTCACTTCCACCAATCACATGACCCCCCCAGCCACACCAACCCACAGGTCATTAGGGCAGAGAACCAGTTGTTAAAAAACAGTGAGAACCACAAAACCCTTTCAACATCTCTCTCCCTCCCTCCCTCCCTCCCTCCCCCTGCCTCTCTGTATCTCTCCCTCTCCCCATCTCTCTTTATTTGCCCCGGCTGCTTCTCCATCCCCTGCCGTTGCCCTTATCTTCTCAGGTGAGGAGTGACTGGGATGGGAGGGCGAGGAGGTGGGGGGGCAGCCAGTGGTGGGATCACCCAACAGGGAGCCACAGCAGAGGGCCGCAGGTTGCTGACACCCGTGTTAGGCCAATGTTTCTCAACCTCAGCATTTTAAGCCGTGTGGACTTCAATTCCCAGAATGCCCCAGCCAGCAAGTCCACATGTCTTAGTTGAGACTGAGAAACAGTATGTTAGGATATCAGTGTTAGGAAGTGCAGCTCTCCATTAAGTTGCAGAATTAAAAAAGACCAAAGTTGAATGGGTGTATCGTGACTTAATAGAGTTTGCAGATCTCAGCTTGCCTCATTGATTATTGTGATCTGAACTTAGTGTTCTTGATGCATGAATGACGTCCAACATTCTTCATTACCTCAGTATCCCTGAACCTCAACAACTTAGAATAAGAGTTGGAATGGACCTTGGAGGTCTTCTAGTCCATCCCCTGCTAGATCAGGAGACCCTATACCAGGGGTCTCCAACCTTGACAACTAGCGGGGGAATTCTGGGAGTTGAAGCCCACCAGGCTTAAAGTTGCCAAGGTTGGAGACCCCTGCCCTATACCAGGGGTCTGCAACCTTAAATACTCAAAAGAGCCATTTGGACCCGTTTCCCACAGAAAAGAAAATACTGGGAGCCACAAAACCCTTCCCATGCCCAACTATTTCTTGAGCGGCCACAAAACTAGCACATGTAGTTGAATTAAATGTTCAGTTTTCTTCTGAAACTTTTCTTTTCTTGGATTTATCCATGGTTGGCCTACCAGGGGTTGAAAAGCTCAGTAAATTGTGTGCCAGTGGGTGTCACACATTGGCGGTTGTGACGCATACTTTGAGTGACAGGGAGCTGCAGCAGAGGGGTGAAAGAGCCACATGCGGCTGCAGAGCTGCAGGTTACTGATCCCTGCCCTATACCATTCTGGATATACGTGAAAGATATGTGGACTCAGCTGATTGGGGAATTCTGGGAGTTGAATTCCACACATTTTCGCTGTTGGCGACTTTAAGAAACTTTGCTACCCTTGGGACAAAGGTGTTTTTTCAAAGGCAACCAGATTTTCTTGTTTTTTTTCCCCCCCTTGAAAATGTTTTACTTCTCATCTAATGGGATGCAGAAGCAAAATGTTTTCAAGACCAATAAAAAAAAAGTCCAAAAAAGTCAAGTTGACTTTTGAACAGCATCTTTGGCACCAACATGACCTGGATAATTGAGACTCTGTAGAGATACTCACTACCCTTTTGTGACTACAATGTCATTTGGCTGGCATCATGAGCAATCCATTTCTCAAAAGATATACTGTAATTTGTAAAGAGCACACATAAACAACACACAAAACAAGGAACGTATTATGCAAGGGAAAAAGCTGATGTCACCTTGATGATTAATCTCAAAATGTTTTTCAAGTGTATGATTGACAATATGTGAAGTTAAAGTTGAAAGGTATTCAGGGACATTAACATTACAGTAATACCCCCCCCCCCTTTTTTTTTTACAGCTTGGAAGGTACCAGGTGTGTTGTTCTGAATTTCTCATGGAAGTTGCATATTTGTCTTGCCCTTTGTGTTATACCTTTCCTTTCTCCCATTTTGCTCCCATTTTCCCAATGGGAGAAACCAGTGGAACATTTCAATTTGAATTTTCACATGCATCCAAAGAATGAACAAAAGGCCACAAACGGTTATGGATAGGTAGGCCATGTTTTATTTAACCATGGTTAATACAATTCTTTATTGCCCAAGTGTAATTGGACTCACAAGAAATTTGTCTTTTTGTAGTTATATGCTATATAATATTATAGTTATAATAGCAGATATAATATGAATGTATACTGGCACACGAATGTTGTAAAGATGGGAATTGTGATGTAAAGTGAAGAAAATGATTAAATATTATATATAAAAAAATAAATTTCTCTTTGGTGCATATGCTCCCAGTGTACCTAAAAAAAAAAAGATACATTCGTGAAGAATCATAAGGTACAACATTTAATGATAGTCATAGGGTACAAATAAACTGAATAAATAAGTTAACTGAATAAACCACACTCAGGTGGATTTCAAGCCAATCAAAAGCCAAACACACCTCTCTAGAATGTTGTATATCCCAGGCCTATTCTAAGCTTTATTCCCCATTTGTCTTTCAATCCAATTAGCAATTGATTTTAATTGATGCGTGCATTTCAAGGCTGCACAGAAGAAACTTACAACCAGAAACTGGTGGTTGGGGTTTTTTTTTTGGATTGCATTAGAGTCTGCTCGATTTCCTTGAATATGCAGATGTTACTGATTCCTCCAGCTGCACATCTTTATAAGAAATCAGTTGAATAATCGTATTAGGCAAAATTGATTAAAGCTTATTTGCTCTGCATTAATTCTACATAGGCATTTAAAAGAAAAACATTTCTGTTTCATGTCAGCCATTACATCAGGAAAGGCATTCGTTTCTGAGATGTGTCTTTTTTGAACACAAAATTCTAACAAAATTCTTTTGTTAGAATTTTACAAGAATTGTTTTTGGTAAGAATTTAGTTTTCTGGTCAATTCATAGGTTAAGTTTTTAATATAACAGTCAATTTATATGACTTAATTCAAGGGCTGATAAAGGATTGTGCTGTTCAGCTACAAAATCCTGCCCTCAAGTTATGTTGTAGCTGTTATGTCAGGTTGGGAAAACCTTACCTTTATCAAGACTCTGAATATTGCTGATAACTAGGAACTTAGACTTTCACCCATTCCTGTTTTCTTCCCCCAAAGCTCCAGGCAAGAATTACTGGCCTCTGGATTTAACTCTCTCGGTTTTAGATGGGATGGGGGCAGTGAGGAAATAAAAGGGTCCCTTAAAACCTGAAAACAAAACGTAGCTCCCTCGTGGCTTGAGATTTGGATCAAGTATGAACAGCACCACACACAAACCGCGTCAATGTATTGCTATGGACGGGTTCAGCAGGTTGCATTCACACCTGTCAACCGGGTTGAGTTTTATGTAACCTTGGTTCCCACCTTTTAGGGAACCCCATGAAGTAGGTTCAGGGTTCAACGACATCAGGCCAGGTAGGAAAGTAGCAGTTAGCGGCCTGGAAACACTGCCCCCCCCCCCCCCCCGCCGCCAAACCAAGGTGGCACTGAGTTCACACGACACGTGAAACCTGGCTGGCTGCAAGGCGTCGGTCGGGCTAGCTCGACAGCCCCGGCTCTCCCGTCCGTGCCTCCCCCCCCCCCCCCGCCGCCAACGGGCCAAACCGGTCTCGGAGCCTCCGCATTCCGGCAGAGCGGGTTGCGCGGCTCCGGCTTTGCCCAGCCGGCGTGCCCGGACTCGCGCCGTTTGCCCAAAAGGAACCGCCGGGGAGGCGCGCTCGGCTCCCGCGCCCTGGAGGCTCCGTTCCCAGGCGCCCGCCCGCCCGACCTTCCCGGGCTCCGGCTCTTTGGCCGGCCTTGGGGGGCAGGGGAGGGGAGGAAAGGGAGGGGAAGCCCGCAAAACCGGGGGGGGGCGCCTCTCCCCTCCCCCCTCTCGATTTTGATGTCGCTATTTTGCGCTGCTGCAACGAGCCGCCTCCGCCCTGCGCCTCCTTCCCCGCCTGCCTAGCGAGCGTCCCCCCCCCCCCATTGACAGCTCCAACAGCCCCCGCTCCAGCAGAAGCCGGGACCCCCCCCCCTCTCCTAGCCCAGGCGAGCCCGGGGCAGCCGCAGCCCCCGATCCCTTTGCAAAGCTCGCTCCCCCCCGCGAGCTCCTTCGGCCGAGGCAGGAGCGGCCAAGGACGCCCCCGCAGCGCTCGCCCACCGCCCGGCCGTGGGAGAAAGAAAGCGGCGGCCAGGCACCGGCCAAGCGGCGCTGCTCTTTCCGCAGCGGCAGCAGCAGGAGGAGGCGGCGGCGGCGGCGGCGAGCTCTGCGCCCAGGCCAGCCTGCAAGCCGGGGGAGGAGGAGGAGGAGGAGGCGCCGAGGAAGCCGCCTTTCCTCCCTCCCTTCCTCTCCTGCCCAGCCCAGCCTCGCCGAGCGCGGGGAAGCCGCCGAGCGGTGCAGGGAGGGTCGCGCGGCGCTTTGTTCCCGCTGCAGCCGCCACGCGTGGATCTGCAGCAGCAGCAGCACCGGGCCGCGCTCCTCCCCTGGCCGGGGAGTCCGGGGCTGAGCGCTAAGCGGGAATCCTCCGCCGCCTCCTCCTCCTCCTCGCTTTGGGCAGCCGGGAAAGCCGGCCGGGAAGGAAGGAGGAAAGGAAGGGAGGAAGGAGGAAAGAAGGAAGAAAAGGAGGAAGGAGGAAAGGAAGGAGGAAAGGAGGAAAATAGGGAGGGAGGGAGGCGGAGAGAGCAGCAGCAGCAGCGGCCGAGCCCTGCCCTGCCCTGCCCTGCCGTCGCGCGGCTCCCCCCGGTGTCGTTTCCGCCCCGCGGATGGCAGCAGCGCGGCGCCCGCCGAGTGGCAGCCGGGGACGCGGCGGCCGGTGAGGCTCCCTCGGGGGCGGCCTTCGCAGCCGAGCCTGGGAAAAGGGGCGGAGGAGGAGGAGGGGAGCGCCGAAGGGGCGGCGCGGGGGAAGCCTTGCCCGCCTCCCTCCATTCATCGCGGCTCCGGATTTTGCCTCTCGCCCGCCGAAGAAAGCGCCAAGGAGGGCAGGAGCAGCAGCAGCAGCAGCCGCGGCGGCGCAATTGCGCGATCGCCCTTCGCAGGCAGCCTTGCTTCGCTCGGGGCTTCTCCCGGCCCAGAAGAGACCCGGGCGGCTCGGATTCTCCTCCTCCTCCTCCTTCTGTTTTGGGGAGGGGGAAGCGCCGTTCCCGCTCTCGGAAAGCCCGGGCTCGAGAAGAGGCGGCGGCGGCGGCGGCTGCGGTGGAAGAGGCGGATTGCGTGGCTTCTCCTCCTCCTCCTCCTTCGGGCCAGGCAGGAGCCGAGTCCGCTCCGGGGGTTTCTCGGCCGGCCGAGCGGGAAGGCAGGAAGGAAAGCCGGCGGGCGCAGGAGCCGGGGCGCCCCTTCCCCTTCTTTCCCGGCCCTCCCCGGCCAGCCCAGCCTTCCCCCTTTCCTTTTAGCCCAAGCGGGGCCGGGAAGCCAAGCCAACATGGAGGTCGAAGATGCGGATTGCTCGCTGCGGCGCCTTCCGTGCGGGCTCCTCTTGGATGAGAGCAGGCGAGGCTGAGCTGCTTTCCCCGGCCTCCCGTCGTAGCTGGAGGAGGAAGAGGACGAGGAGGCGGCGGCGGCGGCGGCGGCTCCGGAGTCTCCTCGGCCAGAGCCCCAAACCAGGCCCGGACCTTCCCCCCCTTCTCCCCAAAAGGTGGGCCCAGCATTTCTGCCCCCTTTCCAAGCCCAGCCGCCTCTCCGGGCGCTCCCCTCCCTCTCTCCCTCCCCCTTTTTCAAGGCCCCCCTCCCGCCCTCCCTCGGCGGGTGGGCTTGTTTTTTCTGAGGTTTTTTTTTTTTTTGGCAAGGGGAGGGGTTTTAAAGCCTGCCCCCCCCTCACTTCCAGGATTCGGCTTTGGCTTTGGCTTGTCCCGGGAAAGGGGCGAAGAGCGAAGAGGACTCCGGATTGCGGGGGATTTTTTCGGGGGGGGGCGGGTGAGTTGTATTATTGTTTTTTTTTTTTTAATTTTCGTTTTGCCGAGGCCCGTTTTGATCCCGCTTTACGGAATCCCCAAACAGAGGAATGAAGTCTGGCGTCGGACGGGGGTCCCTGGCCTTGGAGAGGGGGCTCCTGCGGCTGCTGCTGCTCTGCATCGCGCTTTGCCTGCGGCCAGCAAATGGAAAAAGTGAGTCTTGGCGACCGCGGGGGGGAGTTTTATTGAGTGGGGTGGGGGGGAGAAGTGGTGGCCCGTCCGGGGTTTTTAGTTTGGGAAATGGGGGTGGGGGGGTAGGTGGGAGGCGATGCAAAGGGGGCGCCTTCCAGCCGAGGTCGCGGAGATGGACACCAAGGCGGGGTCTCCCTTGTTGGAAACGGCTTCCCCAAACGCGCCTTGGACCCCTGCCCTCCCCCCCCCCTCGGCCGGGAAGAGCGGGCTTGGCTCTCCCCCCCCCCTTTTAGGCTTTGCATTCCCGGCGTCGCCAAGCTTTTATTGGGGGGGGCTTTCCTTTCCCACGACCCCCCTGGGAAAGCTTTTCTTCCCAGCCTGGCTCGGAGAGGAGCGGGGAGGGGGTGTGGGTGGGGTGCGGGGTTTGGCTGACCCCCGCCGCCCCTTCCAGCAGCCCCGCAAGGGCCTCCGCTTGACCCTGCCGGCCTCCCGCGCAAGGCAAAGCAACCGGCTCGGCTTTCCCCGCTTTCCCGGGGGCGGCTTGGAGACGCCCGGCGAGCCCGGCCGTTGCGTAAACAAGCCGAGCGCGCCGGCACCTGGAGCGCTGCACCCAGCGGCGGTGGCGGGCGACCCTTGGAGACCCGGGCAGCCAAGCAGGGCTGGGCTTTCTCAACTCCCCCCCCCATCTCCCCCGACAGCCTTGCTTTATTTTTTTTTTAGGGTGGGGGTCTCTTTTGTGTCGAAAAGGGCACAAATGCAAGCAAGCGTTTGGGTGGCGGGGCGCGCGCTTCCAACCAGCCCAGGCGGAAAGCCTCTTTTGTGGACAAAGATTATTATTATTATTATTTTTTTGGGTGGTGGTGGAGACGACTGTTGAACCTCAAGGGGCCCTGTATGCTTTTGGGGTGGGGGGAGAGGAATTGTATCCCCCCACTCCACCCCCACTTTGCTTCCCTCGCTGCAACGAATCAAAGGCGGGAGCAAGGAAGTCTGTTTTGATGTAACTCGTTTGTTTATACGCAGAGGTAGAAGTTGCAATTAAAATGTTACTCAGTGAATACTCATCGTCCAAGCTCCGGGGCTGGTGAGAGTAGGAAAGGCGGTGGATTCTTCTTTGTCCTCCTCTCCTCCCCCCCCCCCACTAAAATGTTTTGATTTTGGGGGTGGGCGGATAGAAAGACAAAAGAGGGGGCTGTGGAGGGGGAAGCGAGAGAGACTTGGGTAGGGCCCTGTTTGGTGCAATTCCTGAAGCTCTACCCTTAGACAGCTGGTAGCTTCATGCTTGAGCAGAAGGTGTGGGAGAGAGAGAGAGGGAAAAAAAATCTTGCATGACCTCCGTGTAAAAAGAGATGGGGGGGGGGGGTTTGAGAGAGAAGACAACTTTCTTTGGTGGTTTGTGAATCAGTCAAATGGGTGGAGGAAGTGACACTCTCCGGATAGTTGCGAGTGGTGGGGTTGGGATGCCCTTCCCCTTGGCCCTGGTAGGAAGGAGAGAGAACCTATCTCTTAGGTTCAATAACATGAAGTGTGTAAGTGTAGCTCCTTGGGTTTTTGTGTGGGGCAAAGAGTCTTGGGCGCCTTAGGACTTTTGGGGAGGTCTAAGCCCAGTTGGGGTAAGTGTTTGACCTTAGGGACACAGCCTCGGTGGCTGTTTTGGGATGACAAGGTCAAAATGTGAGTCATAGATCACATTTCTAAAATAGAGTTGTTCCACCTCTTCTTCCCAACGGCTCCCCCGCTCTGCCCCCCCCCTCCCCGCTTCTTTCTCCCCCTGTTTTTCTCTACAAGTTTAATCTTTGACTGCACGTAAGGATTTAGGCCAGGCCCCAAAAAGAAAAAAAAAAAACCTGCAAAACTTTAATCCGTTTAGCGTTGGAGTAAAATGAGAAGTAGGCAAGTAAACAAACATGAGTGCAGAAAAATCGTGACTGCCTCTGCGTAGAAGCCTCATTGATTTCGGCGTCTAAACGGCATGTTCAAGCTTTTGATGATTAAAAAAAGATTATCCTGTTTAGGTGCAGTTCTTTTGAAGTACAGGATGAGCATAAAAATGGCATTTTATTCGCTGTTGTTATTGATCTCGTTATCCACTGTTTTCTTAAACAATGGCATTGCCAGCAAGGAAAAAAAAAACAAACCCCAGGATTTAGATGGCTGTATTAAAATATTCATTAATCTGTAAAAAAAAAAATCCTAATAAGCAGAGTGAATTTTTGGGGAATGAATATGTGCTTACAATGGATGAAAAAAAAAAAAAGGAAAACAGGTTAGTTGGCTGATTTGTTTTGTGGCTTTAAGAAAAAAAACAATCTCTTGAAAAGAGAACACCTCCCCCTCCCCCCTCCCACCCCAGTGCACTGCTCTCCTCATTGTAAGGCAAGGAACATTCAGTCTTAGTTTTATACGTGTGTAGGTTTTTTTTTTTTTAAATACATAGAATGTGTCATAGCTAAACTCGCTCTTCCATTTTCGGTCATAAGAAGTCATGCATTCCTAAATAGGAATATACAAGAGTTGGAACCAAAATAATATGGAAAGGCTGTCTCTGTGATCTTCGGTTAATATAGTTTTGAAATCTAAGGTATGATTGGTAGATAAAACAGTAATTAAGATGTCAGGGAGAGAGGAGGGGGATCCTGGCTCAGCCCCTTACAGGAGAGGCATCACTGATAGTGAATTTCCATCACAGGTTTGACCTGGTTTACTTTTATAGGCCTTCAAGAAAATTCTTAAAATTTGCTGAATCGGTTTTGACCCTCCCTTATTATTTGGGGCTGTGGATTGTACATGCTGTTGTCAGATGTCCATTTTTTTTGAATTGTTTCCTTCCTTCGCCTAGGCAGGCAGCAGTGTTTACTGCTCAAAATGATTTTCAATAAAATATTAAAAGCTTATTCTGCTGGGATATTTGAGGGGCAGCGTCAGTTTGTGCAGTCCAACCAAAAACACGATATTTTGCACGAGGTGGGTTTCCTTTGCACTCTAGGGCAGTGAGTGCCCCCCCCCCCAACCTTTGGGCACCAGGGACTGGGTTTTGTGGAGAGAGTTTTTTCCTTGGGCCAGAGGGGTGTGTGGTTTTGTGTGGTGCCTGAATCCCGTGGATGGGGCATGTCTTGTTTGTGCGGCCTGGTTTCTGGCATGCCGCGGACCACTGCCGGTCCACCAGGAGTTAGGGACCCCTACTCTAGAGAGCGGTTTTTATAAGTACTTTTTGCTGTAGAAATTCTCCCTCTTGCCCTGATGAATTTACCAGTAGAGTTGGGTTGGCATTTTAAGCCAATCTTCTCACTTGTTTTATTGAGTGGGGTGACTTGTAAGCGGAGAAGCTAATTCAGTTGTGGTTTGGTGACCTAAAATTGTGTTATTTTAATAGAGCGTGTTTCAGCTCTTCCCTGTTAGATCTCTATAGCGCTGGACGCTTAGCAAAACCCCTTAAAGCTGTAATTGTGTGTGCATGTGTGCAGTATCAACATCAATATCTCTTAATGCGCTCGTTGATAAGGCAAATATGGTTAGTCTGACTGAGTGAGTTGAGCCAATCGGGTATATTCCCTGCGTAATTTAGATTACGGGGAGTATAAAATGGGTTTGACACTAAAGGAATTGTTTTGCTTTTCCGGAATCTAATTGATAGAAGGAGGGGAGATTTCTTTGGAAAACTGCTGAAGACACTTTGCCAAGAGTTATAAGGAGCAATAAACACACTTTCCAAGGAAATGGGGGCCCTGTGGTCTTTTGTTTGCAAACGAATGATATTTGGGCTTAACCTTGGAGACTGCCAAGTGTCTGGTTACCTTAGGACAGCTGTTTGTCTTGTTGTTTTGAAGAAAGAAGCCTTGGGGATAGTTGTGCTAAAATTTTAAGAGCAAATATTATTAGCAGGGAATTATAATGGCTGCCTTGATCGCAGCCTACAGTGCAAAAACACCATTAAGAATTCTGCTCCAGATATTATGGTGCAAAAAAGGATAGAAGCAACTGAACGCATGAGAAGATGTAGTAAACTATCTCGTATTAGATGCAGCAGCTGGTAAAGCATGGAGGGATTGGCATGTCTTAAGAATTTGAGAATTTTCTGCCTGTTCATATTCCATTAATAGGATTCCTCCTTAAGCCACATCTCTATAACACTAAAACAACTATCTGTAACTTTTAACTGGCTGGAATGGGGCAACACTTTTTCAACCATAGGACCTCAAACAGACCCATTTACAGAATGCACCTAAAATCCAGGATTCCCCTAGAATGAAAATTCGGCAAATTTTATAAAATATGACAACCAAATTATCAAGTATGATGACATTAGTAGCTATAAAACATTTTCTGTAAAACAGGCCCCCATATCTGACCAAGCTGCACGGCCCAACATGGCCTGCTTTTAAGACAGAGGCATCTCTGAATGTCTCTTTGAATTTTTAAGAACTTTTCAAGTAAGCTCTGCCATTGTTGGAGGCTTTGAGGAATCTGGTAAGGAAATATCTCTGAAGTAGTAATCCAATGGGTCAGAATAACGGAGTGGAAAAGGACCTTGGAGGTCTTATAGTCCAACCCATCCTGTTCAAGCAGGGTCATGAGCTGTCTAGACCTTACGATGATCCTCTGCTGTTGGTAAATCCTGATTCCCATTTTTAGAGTCAAATCATAATGTCTGGGTTGAGCTAAAATAATACTTTTCAAATAATCAGTAGATCTGTAAGTGAACTTTTTAAAAAGTAAAATATTCTCCCAGTTTTCCCACTCGAAAGCAGCTTTAAAGTAGATTGGTGATCTGTTCTTAAATGGCTGTAATTGTTGACCTAATCCATAGTTAACACGATCATGGTTTAGGAAATCAACCCAGGAAGTTTCATAATTATTAGCTAAGCTATTGGGATAATACAGGTAGTCCTTGAGTTACAACCATTCGTTTAGTGGCCAGAGATAACAGCAGCACTGAGAAAAGTACTTAGAAATGTGTTTTTCACACTCTCGACCTTTGCAGCATCCCCAGGGTCATGTGTTCATAATTCAGACGCTTGGCGAGTGGTTCATATTTATGACGGTCATAGTGTACCAGGGTCATGTGATCCCCTTTTGCATCCTTCTGACAAGTTGGGGCGGGGAGCCAGCTTCACTGCTTAGCCCTGTTACTAACTTCACAGCTGCAGTGATCACTTAACAAAAATGGCAAGAAAGGTCATTAAATGGGGCAAAACTTAACAAATATCTCAGCAACAAACATTTTGGGCTCAATTGAAGTTGCAAGATAAGGACAACCTGTACTTTCACTCTTAATGAACATTGGAGCATCCTAAAATGTTTAGCCAGGTTATAATAAAATCCACATATGTGCAAAACCAGCGACATGGACTCTGGTTACTATACAGAGCATGAAAATACTTGTTTCATCATCAAGTTTATAAATACCGAGAGCTGGAATGTTCTCCACTATTTCATCATACAGAGACACTTCCTTAAGAGAACAGTAGCACTGAAAACATTTCAAAACATTTTTGCAGTTTTACCTTTTTCGAGGTAATATTTCTTAGGTGTGCTTTCTAAAATAATTGCTGTAGATGTTATAGGGAGCCTGAAATGGAATTCATCTGTTTAAATTGTTTTGGATATAGCTAAAGGCAGTATTCCTTGTTTTACAGAATTTACAGAGACTGCATTTGCTGGCGTGAATGATATAGACCAGGGGGAATCTAATCTTGGCAGCTTTAAGGCCTGTGGACTTCAACTTCCAGAATTCCCCAGCCAGGCTTATGGACTTCTGGGAGTTGAAGTCCACAGGCCCTTAAAGTTGCCAAGATTGGACATGCCTGATTTAGACTAAATATGCTATGGTAGTTGTGCAATGCCTACTTTAAAGTAAGTTACATTAAATGAAGAGTTAGCGCGGTGGCTCAGTGGTTAAGATGGAAAGCCTAGGTTTGAGACCCAAGCACCACGTGATGGCATGAGCTCCCGTCCTCCCCCCGGGCTACTGCCAGCCTAGCTGTTTGAAAGCATGAAAATGCAAGTAGGTAAATAGGTATCACTTCATTGGGAAGATAACAGTGCTCCATGACATCATGCTGGCCCCATGACTGTGGACAGTGCTGGCTCAGTGACCTTGAAATGGAGATGAGCACCATGCCAGAGTTGGCGATGATCAGTGGAGTAAAATCTGCAGCCTTTTACCTTTTTTTTTTAAACAATAGGTAAAGACAGGACAGATAGACAGATAGACAGATAGATGATAGAGATGTAGGTAGGCAGATAGATAGATAGGATTATTACCACTTCACTTTGTTGTTTGTTTGTACACTGAGGGCTTATGCACAAATTCCTTGTGTGTCCAATCACACTTGGCCAATGCAGAATTCTATTCTAAAAAAAAAATAAAAAGGTAAAAGAATTGATATAATTTTGGTGTAGCTGGTTTGGTGGGCATGCAAAGCTAACATGGCAAATCATATATGACTCTTGTATGAGTATGTCAATATTGAATATTCAAATATGATACGAAATACTTTAAATCAAGTTTAGTATGTTAGGGTAGCATGAGGGAATTTCTGCTGGCTTATTATTTTAAAATTCTCCGAATCCTTACAAATATTTGTAGCTGGTGGGGGGTTGGAAGTCCTTGAACTGTTAGAGGAGACTAAACTATTTCCTTAGGCAGTGCATTTGTTGCACCACTGCAGGTGTAGTCCTTGACTTAGAACCATTTATTTAGTGGCCATTCGACGTAACAATGGGGGAAAGCAAGACCCACTTAACGACCACCATCTGCTTACCAGTCATGGCAAGAAAAAAAGCTTGGTAAAATGAGGAGTGACTCATTTCACAATTGCCTTGTTTAGCAGCAGAAATTCTGATCCGGTCGTAAGTCAAGGACTCCCATGTATTTGGTGTCAGTCTACGTCCAGTGAAAGGAAGCCTCTTCGGAACATGGGTCTGAAACCAGTGTGATCAGTTCCCCTGAAGAAAAGAATCTCACCCTTGTTCGCTGAAGTTTTATTTCCAGCTACGTATCTTCGGGGATGAAATTGTGTTTTTTCCTTCCGCTTAAGGAACTGACCGACCCTGGGCAGATAAAAATCACATCTCTTTTCTTTTGATTTGCTTCCATCCCCTTTTCCTGTTTTGGAAGGACTTTCGCTTGTACAGGAGGCCAACAAATAGCCTTTTTTTTTTTTTACTATTGAAAAAAGAAAAAAGGAAGTTATGGGGAGAATGTTATCATGTGGAGCCCTGTGATTGATGCGCTCGTATGATAGTTGTGTTTACTTGGAAGTGTGAACTGAGAATGCAGTCATAAGGGCCAAGACTTTCTCGAGCCGCCTCTGTGTTTGGAAGCTCGAGGAGGAGGGGGGACGGCCTTTCTGGGAGGGGAGGTCCAGGAGAGCCCAGAGCTGGCCGAAGACAATGCTGTGGTTGTGGTGTTTGTGTGAGAGGCCAAGCAACCTGCTGCTTGATGCACTTGGCTGCGCCACATCTGCAAACACAGCGCTAACCTTCTGACTTCTTCCTATCTTCACTATTTGAACAGTCTTGGCTATTAAAACAAAATGCAAAGCAGTGACACTCTTGTTTTCTAAGCTTCCCAGATTTCAAACAAGGCCGAGGATGTAGCAATCACAGTTGTGGTAGCCTTAGCAATTTCCGCTCCCTACCGTGGTGCTAAAAGGTTGGCGAACTCTCTTCAGTTTTCTGTATGTCTCCATAAACATGATCTAAAAAGGGGACCTCTTCCGCCACACAAATCCCAATTTAAAAAGGACCCAATTAAATAAAAAACAAAGGAGGCAAAACACTATGCTAGTCCATTGATTTACGGAGGGAAGGGATCCAAAAACTTAAGTATTCGTCGCTGGCAAAACTAGGGGGAAGCTTTAGGATGATCCATCACTGGAAGGGGAAATTTTTAGTCATGTCTTTCAATCAATAGGACCGTGATGGTGAACCTATGACCCCCCCCCCCGAGGTCTTCCAGAGGCCGAAAACGGCCCATTTGACAACTTTCTGTGGGACAAGAAGGCCCGTTTTTTGCTGTCCCCAGCCTCCAGGGCCTCTCTAGGAGTCTGGGGAGGGCGAAAATGGCCTTCCCTCTCTCTCCCCCAGGTCCTCCGGACGCTGAAAATGGCCCTTTTGACAACTTCCGGTTCCACCGGTCCCGGTGGCCCTGGAGCCAGGTGAGAAAGAAAAACTGGCCTACCGGGCCATCACGTGCCAGGAATGGGGCGGGAGGGGGGGGGTCGCACATGCATGCAGGGGGTGGGGCGCATAGAATTCTGGGTGTGAGCATGCGTTTACGCGCCCCCCCCCCTCCTGGCACACAATGGCAAAAAGGTTAGCCATCACTGCAATAGGATGATATAAAGTCTTACATGAAACCTTTGTAAGGTTTTGATAAGACTACACTTGGAATACTGCATCCAGTTTTGGTCACCGCAGTTTTGGAATGGAGACCCAAAGGTGCTTTTTCAAGAGGCAACTGGACTTTCTGCTCTTCCTTTGAAGATTCTTGATCATCCAAGAATCTTCTTCATAAAAACCAGAAAGTCCAGTTGCCTCTTGAAAAAGCACCTTTGGGACAACCATGACCTTGGATGAGTGAGAATCTCCATAGACGTTTGGAATGGAGTGTTGAACAGAGATGGATGCAGGAACTTAGTTTATGCGTAACTGACAGTTCAAAGCAAAACATGTAAACATAGTTGAATTGTTGTTGAACTGATTCTTAAGTAACCTATTAGTTTAAAAAAATCTTCTCATTGCAGCCCCATGACCTAGTCAGTTGCGCTCCCAACATTCAGGGTTCAGTTCTGGGAGTCGTAGTGATTCAGGTCTTGCGATTGGATTAGTACATTGAACATCGAATAATAAGGAGTTGGAAGGTCTCATAGAGGTCTTCTAATCCAACTCTCTGCTCAAATTGGAGACCTTATACCATTTTGGTCAAGCGGCTGTCCAATCTCTTCTTGAAAACCTCCCGTGATGTAGCCCCTGCAACTTCTGAAGACAAGCTGTTCCACTGATAATTTTTTTTTTTTACTGTCTGAAAATTTCTCCTTATTCTAGATGGGATTTCTAATGATCTTCCATCTGTTAATTCTTGTCCTGCCCTCGGGTGCTTTGGAGAATAGGATAAACCTCTCTTTGTGATAGCCCATCAAATTTTGTAATATGTGTCACTCCTAATCCTTCTCTTCATTAGACTTCGTTAGAGATGTCTTATTTTCGGAGAAACACGGTAACTGAATAGGGTGGGATGGTCAAGTTTGTATGTTCGATTTTTGCAGTTCCCAGAAGTAAATCGTAGATTTAGTGGAGGGGCTACTCTGAGGAAACGAATGTGAAGAGAGGCAGATTGGATGAAGTGGGCCTCCAGTTCTTTGGAGTTGTTTGAAATGTGGTAAGAATGAATACCATCAGATTGGAGAAGGGAAGTTGCAGTGATAGAGGTAGACAGTCAGGTAAAAATAAGTGTTTTGCCATGTCGGTTTGAATTGAGTTCTTAAAAATGTTTGAAATGCCAAGGTGTATTACAGATAGTCTGTGACTAATTTTTTATTTTATTCGATTAACAACAGTTCATTTAGTGATGGTTCAAAGTTTTAGAACGGCACTGAAAAATGTGACATATTGCTGTTTTTCATACTTGACAGTTGTGGTATCCCCATGGTTATGTGATCAAAATTCAGATGCTTGGTAACTGACTCACATTTATGACAGTGGCAGTGTCCTGGGGTCATGTGATCCCTTTTATGACCTTTCAAGCAAAATCAGTGAGGAAGCTCAGATTCACTTAACCACCGTGTTACTAGTTTAACAACTGCAGTGCTTCACTTAACATCTGTGGTAAGAAAGGTTGTAAAATGGAGCAAAGCTCACTTAACAAATGTCTCACTCAGCAACAGAAAGTTTGGGCTGAATTGTGGTCATAATTCGAGGACTATCTCTACTGATGGACCTCTGCTTCCTGAACCATTTACTTCATTACTTCAAATCACTTCTCAAAGATTATTATCAAATTTTGAGTACTGGTGGTAAGTCCTTTCCTTTAGCACTGACGTAAATTCAGATGGTTGTTGAAAAATTGGTTGTAACCTGAGGACCTACCTGCATTATAAAAACAACAAATCGTTGAATGATCTTTATCATTTCAACAAGTTACTTACTCTTGGTGAATTCATCAATTTTTTTCTTCATAGGAAGACTTTAGGAGATTTTTAATGTATTTCAGTGTACCTGGCAATCATTAAATCTGTTTAAATATCTATATTGTGGGTAAAGGATTTGTGAGTAGATACCCTAATAAAAACCAGTTCTGGGTAATTTGTCCAGGTTTGGAAACACTGTTTTATAGTCTATTGCTCCAGTTGTCATATTTCTGAAGTCACTGCTGGAGCAACAGACGAGAGAGAAATATTGCCAGAATGCAGAAATGATTATCGTTTCTACTCAAATATGGTTCAGAAAGCCCAAATATTTTCCTTCAAGGGCAATTTAGAAAGATATAGGCAATGAAGCATACGTTTAAAAATCTCTGTAAAGAATAAATACCTCTTTAAAAAACTCAACCAGGCAAAAGCAACAAGGAACTGCATCTCAAACAGGTTTTTGTTGGTTTATTAGCTTCCTTAGAAAAGTGAACAATTAAAAAGAATTTCCACGGAGTCATTTAGTAGATGCTGGTATCGGGACTTTCATTTTATGTATTGCAATTTTGTCTCACTTTTCAAAATAATAGCCCTCTGCAAAGATCCCATAGTTTACGCAAATAAACATGCAGTAAATAGATTAAAATAAATGTCTACAATCCTTTCTAGAGTAGTTTGGTGGCCAGAGTTTTTTGAGGGAAGGAAAGTCTAGCTGAGCAGGTAGCGAATTAATGCATTCCAGACAAGGGTCTACATGTTTCTGAAAAGTTTATTTACAGTTAGCCCTCAACTTAACAAGCACAATTTGAGGCCAAAATTTATGTTGCTTAAAAAAAATCAGGATCCAGTTTCATTAATGTTAAAGAAGGCTGATTTGTGTGTGTGTGTGTGTGTGTGTGTGTTTGTACATTTGTATATTTACATGCATTCTTTGATTTCTGACTGCAACGGCGCCTGCTTACTGTGTAAGTCGTAAGTCGTGCCAATTGTTAAAACAGGTCTCCCCCCCCCCAATGATCGACCTAATTTTACAACTGTTTTTACATCGGTCATTAAATGAACCAGTGGCTTGTTAGGGACCGTTTTTGCCAAAAAATCAGAAGTTAATGCCAATTTTCAGCAAAAATGTCATAAAATGCAGAGCAACAAAAAACGTCATAAAATGGTGGCATGATTGGGGGATTGCTGCAAACGGCTATAAATAAAGATGGTTACTGAACCCTCTAAACGCACACTTGTGCCACTGGGGCGGTTGATCCTCTTGAGTTTTGGAATTGGGTTATATGTGTGTCCCCCCCCCCCCCTTTCTGGGAGGTCCATCATAACTTAGAATGGTTGTTAAGTTACTCTCCAAAGCATCTGAAAGCAGGACAAGAAAGACTAGGGTGACATGACAGCAGTGTTCCAATATTTGAGGGGCCACCACAGAGAAGAGGGAGCCAAGCTATTCTCCAAAGCATCTGAAGGCAGGACAAGAACCAATGGATGGAAACTAATCAAGGAGAGGAGCTACCTAGAACTAAGGAGAAATTTCCTGATACTAAGAACAAAGAATCAATGAAACCAGTTGCCTTCAGAAGTTGTGGGCGCTCCATCACTGGAGGCTTTTCAGAAGACAGTGGACAGCCATTATTTTCCAAAGACACTAGAAGGCAAGACAAGAAACAATGAATGGAAATTAATTGAGAGAAGCAACTTAGAACTAAGGAGAAACTTAGAACTAAGGAGAAACATCTTGTCTCCAGAAGTTGTGGGCGCTCTATCACTGGAGGCTTTCAAGAAGAGACTGGACAGTCACTTGTCTGGAATGGTGTAAGGCAGGGGCCAGTAACTTGTGGCTCTGGAAACGCATGTGGCTCTTTCACTCCTGTGCTGCGTCTCCCTGTCACTCAAAATATGCATCGCAACCGCCAATGTGTAACACCTACCAGCATGCGATGTATTGAGCTTTTCAATCCCTGATAGGCCAACCATGGATACATCCAAGAGAAGAACAGTTTCAGAAGAAAACAGAACATTTAATTCAACTACATATGCTAGTTTTGTGGCCGCTCAAGAAATAGGCATGGGAAGGGGTTTGCGGCTCCCGGTGTTTTCTTTTCTTTGGGAAACGGGTCCAAATGGCTCTTCGAGTATTTAAGGTGCAGACCCCTGGTGTAGGATTTCCTGCTTGAGCAGGAGTTGGACTAGAAGCCCTCCAAGGTACCTTCCACCTCTATTATCCTATTATTCTGTTAAATTGATCCCCTCTTCTTCATGGCAGCCCCTCCAATATCGGAACCTTGCTACCTTATCCCTCCTAGTCCTGCAGAATCAGTTCCCTAGAGAACCAGTGGGGGACCCTGGCCATTTTGTTTGAGTCTTGGTGGTGGTGGGGAGGTGTTGAAGACCACACGGTCAGAATAGCTGAAATTCCTGACCCTCTTAGATAAAGAGCTCCCGCATTCGCGCAAGCTCCCCCTTTTGCAAGGCATTGTAAACATTTCTACTTCCTAAGGGGCTCCTTGGGAGATTTATGGGGTGGGTGGCTGGTCTTGACACAGATGGTTTGTTTCCATTTCCCTTTGGTATGTAAAGGCCGCCGTCTTTGAAGAAGGAGAGGCAGCGATAACTTGTGATGTTGTGAGGCCACAAAGGGGGTCTGCCTTGGCCATTCAGCCATTCCTTGAGGAGTAGTTAGCAGGGTGCTTGTGTGTGATGTGTCCTTCCTCTTTGTCCTTCCCTGTCTGGCGTTATTTATCTTGGGTTGTCACAGCAAGCAAAATTGAACAGGTTGGTAGGGTTAGGCTCATTGCAACCAAATGGAGATTTGTCTGATTGCGTTTGCATTTGTGTGTGTGTGTGTGTGTGTGCGCGTGTGCGCGTGCTGGTGGGTGGGTGTGTCTCTGTGTGTATTAATGGCATTGTTGAACGTGAAGTGTAAGAAACAAAACCAGTACGCAAAGAATAGGAAGTAAGAAAAAGAAAAAGGAAAGAAACGAAAGCGATTTGTGTGATTGTGTTTTTCTCCGTGTGTGTATATCTGTAAATGGAATTTTTGAATATGGTATACAAAAGAAGATAGAAACAAACAAAAAAACCCACCCAGAAAAATAGGCAAAGACAGAAAATGAGAAAAAAGAAGTAAATGAACACACGTATATAAAACCATCTCTTCCATTCTTCTTTCAATTTATCGAGTAATTGTTGTCGTAATTTTTTCCCCAATTTTTTAATCCCCAAATCTGGAAATCATTCGCTTGATCTTTTTCTTCTTTCAACAAAAGGTCCATATAAGGTTTCTTGTCCTTCAGAAAAGTCTTTTGTCATTTTTTTTCCTCCGACGAAACTGGTCCACTTCGCCATTTCTGTAGGTTCAATTGGTTTTAGAATCCAGTCTTTTGTCATAGGTACAATATTTTTTCTTCTTCTACAACGTTGTGACACCATCCTCTTGCTGCAGTTAGCCATCTACAATATTAATTTCCTGCATTTGTTTTCTAATTCCTTGTCCATAAAACCCAGTAGAAATAATGACATACAATAAATAAATGAGGAAGGAATAATACAGAGTCGTCGACTTACAACAGTTCTTTTAGGGACCATTCAAAGTTACTACAGCACTGGGAAAAAAATGAAAGAAAAAAATTGACTAAATTTGTGAAAAAAAATGACTTATGACCATTTTTCATACTTATGACTGTGGCAGCCAAGTTACAACTTTTGTAGCATCTCCATGATCATGTGGACAGTTCAGGGAGTTTGGCAGCTGGCTCATACTTATGACGGTTGCAGTGTCCTGGGGTCATGTGATCCCCTTTTGCTATCTTTTGACAAAATCAACGAGGAATAGAAAAATTTGGGCTCAATTGTGGACGTAAATCAAGGACTCCGGAGGTTAGTCTGCAATATCTTTTGGCATCGTATGGACTTGCACTCTACCTACCCACCTATCTTCTTCTTCTTCTTCTTCTTCTTCTCCTTCTCCTTCTCCTTCTCCTTCTCCTTCTCCTTCTCCTTCTCCTTCTCCTTCTCCTTCTCCTTCTCCCCCTCCCCCTCCCCCTCCCCCTCCCCCTCCTCTTCTTCCTCTTCTTCTTCTTATCTTTATTCATTAAATATGAAACTCGGTCAACTGAACATTCAAAAATACATCACAAATACCATTGACTGGTGCTAATGGTTGATAACGAGTTGCTGCCAGTGTCCTAGGTATCAATCAAGTACCTTCTTAAGATGTATGATGTTCTGAGTAGTGCAGTTTTTTGCAGTTCTGCTGGTGTTATTGCAGGAAGCTGCAATTTGCTAATGTATCTTATGAAGTTCTTGGACATGGTACCAAGTGCCCCGATGACAGTGGGTATCACGGTTACATGTTTCATCCATAGCCGTGTAGTTTCGATGGCCAGGTCTGATATTTCATGATTTTTTCCAGTTCTTTTTTTTTTTGAGTCTGGCATCTCCTGGTACCATGATGTCAATAAATTGTATGTTTTGGTTTTCGACAACTGTGATATCTGGCGTGTTGTGTTCCAAGTGATGATCCGTCTATTCAAAAGTCCCACAAGATCTTCACCTTCTCATTTTCTATAACTTTTTCCACTTTATGTTACATTATTATTATTATTATTATTATTATTATTATTATTATTATTATTATTATTATTATTATTATTATTATTATTATATCTGTAGTGAGATTCACAGCCTTTGAGGCTGGTTAATAGCTCAGCAGTTTGAGTCCTAACCAAGGATCTAGGAACTGTTAAGATATTGTTGGAGGATGTAAGCTGTCCAAGTAAGGTGGTTTTTTTGTAGAGTCAAAATATTATTATTATTATTATTATTATTTTGCTTTTCTGTGTGAGACGTGCGTTATCTAACCATCACGATTAAAACAATACAGCTTTGCACCCCTGACTTCGGGAAATGTTTTATTAGAGGCTAGTTAGGGTTGAAAGTTGGTGGAGACAAACTCAGTTTTCCCCCTTTTTTCTTTGCTCCAACTACTTGCAACTATATTGCTTTTATTCCCTTCCAAAGGGCTATAAGGCAAAAGTTCCTTTGAATGTTGTTATGGGGTTTTTTGCAGGGGGGGGAGGGAGCTACTTGGGGGGAGGGACTTAGAATCAATCCTTTGATGTTTGAGGGAGGGTTAAGTTGCTTTTTTTTTTTTTTTTTGCTGCTCCATGCAAATATTATCGCTGAGCCAACCTTGGGATTTCGTCTTTTTTTTTTCTCAAGAAATTTACCCCAATTCCTTTCCTCTGCTTACAGATCGAGAGGTGAATTTCACAACATTCTTGATACCCAGAAGCACCGATACAGACTTGCATATACACAAACACACAGAGAGTGTTATCTTGGTACTCAACATTAATTGGTTCCGGGAGGCACGATGACAACCAAAAACAATGAATACCAAACACATTTTTCCCATAAGGAATAATGTAGTGAGTCATGAGGCAGGTGACACCGACAAGTTCTCGCTTGTGCGTCGAGTACCAAAGAAACAATGACTACAGGACAAAATGTTTGCGTCAAAATGCATTGAGTACCAAGTTGGATGAGTTTCAAAGCAGTTGAGTACCAAGCTACCACTTAGGTATATATGTGTGTGTATGTGTACCTGTACACACATACTCACATAGCGCCTTTATTATTTTTACAAATAATTTAAGGTGGCAAACATAACCAACATATCTGCCTCTTCTTATTTTCCTCACGATAAGGTGGTCCACAGTGAGGTGGGCCTGATTGAGAGAGTGGAATTGGCCTAAAATCACCCAGCCTGATTTCATGCCTAAAACGGGACTAGAACTCACTGTCTCCCACTTTCTAACCTGGTGCCTTAGCCACTAGACCATGATGGCTAACCTTTTTGTTGTCGCGTGCCAAAAGTGGGGGGAGCGCAGGGGGATTGCGCGTGCGCGTGCCCGTGCCCACACCCATAATTCAATGCTCCACCCCCTTGCACGCACATGCGACCCCCCACTCTCCCCCCGCTTTTGACATGTGACAACAAAAAGGTTACCCGTGGGCCCGGTAGGCCTGTTTTTCTCCCTCCTCAGGCTCCAGAGGCTTTCTTAGAGCCTGGGGAGGGCGAAAACGGCCTTCCCCACCTCCAAGAGGCCCTCTGGAGGCCAGAAATGGCTTGTTTCCCGACTTCCGGTGGGCCCAGAAGGCCCGAAAATCAGCTGGCCGGCATGCGCAAGCGTGCTGGGTCTGAGCTAGGGCAACGCTCGTGTGCCCACAGATATGGCTCTGCGTGTGCCACACGTTCACCATCATGGCACTAGACCAAATGGGCTGTTACACGTTTTCTGTGATGATCTTTTCTGTTTCAACATATTTAAAGAGGCTGTTAATGTTGCCCTAAACTTGTGGCCTTGTTGAGAGATAACAGTAACACACAAATCGTTGGTTTAGAGATAGTTAAAAGCAAACTGCTACAACCAGGTCTAGCAAGATTCTCGGATCTAGGCATCATTTCATATTTGTACAGTAGTGCTGGGGTTTTTTTAAAAAATCAACACAGTTTTGTGGCTCTGGGATATGAAATGGCCGTGACGTGGTCTTAATCCTTGAACAGGTTGTTTTTTTAAGTAGACATTTTGTGTCGCTTTGTTATTGTTTATGATTTATTTTCTTGATTTTGTTTTAATTTGCGTGCCGCACAAGCCTTGTCATTGCTCACAGGTTGGGGAGGATTAAATGAAAAGGTAAACAAATGCATTATGGCCTCTTCATTAGGATTTGTATTACAGTTATTAAAGTACTAAGCTCCAAACTTGAAATAATCTTTTCCCAGGGAAACAAAATAAAAACTATTAAGAAGAATGAGAACATCAGGTTATAGGATTCCTGGCTTGCAATGAATAAGTTGTGTGTTAGTGTACATAAACTACTGGATTCCCTTCATTAAAATTTTAATGAGCTGATAAACTAGGAATTACTATTTCAAATGCAGCTGACCTTGGATTTCTTCTCTGTTCTTCCTGACAAACCGGGATGCTGAATAGCAACGCATCCAAGCTTATTGTTCATTGAGGAAATTGGCTAGCTTGAGTGCAATGCAAAGAGCCCAACTTGTGATCGGTTCACAGGTAGTCCTTGACTTACGACTGCAGTCGAGTCCAGTAATGACAAACGGAAATCGAGGTAGTCATTAAGTGGGTCGCTATGTGACTGACTCGATTTTACAATCTGTTTTGGGGGAAGTAAATGCCAGGTTTTGTCAAAAACATCATAAATTGCGGTCACAAGTCTCTGCAAAAATGGCCATAAATACGAGGGAGGGAGGGGGGAGGAGATAGCTGGGAGTAGCTTTTGAAGCAGTTAGGATGCGGTGGCTTTAATGATGCGGTGGCTTTAATGATGCTAAAAAAAAGATGTGCTAAAAAGACTGGGTTCACTCACTATATGAAATGACAATATGGCCACCTTTCTTGTATCTGAGTGTGTTGTGTGAACTAGCTATTGTGGTTTGTGCACTAAATAATGGCTTAGTGTGATGTACATTCCAGCGACTATTCAGCAAACCTATCAAATGCAGATGCAGCCATTGTCTTGTCTTGTGCTGCAAAAGCTACTGTGTAGTTGAACCTTTGTAATATTTGTAGTTGTTTTTATTTTTTATTTTCTTTGTCAACCCAGATTGCAGAAAATAGGACTTCAGTAACAGAGTGGTCAATGCCTGAATGCGCTACCAGACTCTGTGGTCTCATCCCAAACCCCCCAAAACTTTAACCTAAGACTGTCTACTGTTGACCTCACCCCATTTCTAAGAGGTCTGTAAGGGGTGTGCTTAAGAGCACTACGGTGCCTACTGTCCCTGTCCTGATGTCCCTTTTAATTGTACTCATTATATGTATTCAATTCATGCTTATATATATTATCTATTATGTACTCGAGAAAATAAAATTTAAAAAAATCACTTGTTGAGATGGGTGAGCCAATATACATTGGATAAATAAATAAATGGAGAGCTTTGGAAAGACCTAATTTTCACTGGGAGTTGTAACATTGAAAGAATTTAAAATGCTATGGTGCAAATTTAGGGTTACTTTAGATATGATAAATTTCCCTTCCTTGGTTTATTGTCTTTTCGTGCTGGAATTGCTTATGAAAATCAAAATTGAACACACCTAGAAGGCACCAGGTTGGAGAATATCAACCATGTGTAGTTAAAACTCTCGGAATTACTTAGTGGCGAGAAGCAAATTACAGAGAGTTTGCGTGAAATGCTGAATGAGTAACATTATGTTTGATTTTATGCTTTGGAAGACACATCATGGTGTGTGTGTGTGTGTAAACCACAGTCCAATGAAAACACACAGCAGCCAAAAAGAAACTGTAGCACTCTTTGAACAAGGATTAGATTGTCTTTTTATTACGTTAATTTCAAGGCAAAATAAACAAAAATAAGAACTGACGTATTAGGCAGTCATTAACTAGAGTTGAATGGAAGAATTTTTTTTTTCCAAGAAGAAAAACAAGACGCAGAAAAGTGAACTTGGCTAGATAAAGATACAATGGCTGAATGTTAGATATGATTTATGGTATAAAATATTCAAATCTTATTAAACCGTCATATGAACTTCTTTTAAAACCTCTAAATTCAATTTCTCTGTAAGCCAAAGCTTTCCTCGTGGGGAATAAAAGCCTTATTAAACTGTTGGAAAATCGAGAACTGATTTTCCTAGATGAATCCTTACTCATTCTCCCAATGTCGCCCCAGTTCATATTTTCCATTAAACTATGGTTTATTGGATAAATCACAGATAGCTGCATTTACGAAAAACTAAGGCAAGATTTTTGGTTAAAAACAGAAGTAGCTGGATTCACACATGACATCAGATGCAGAGAGTATTCTCTCCATTAAGGGGTTCATGTGAATCCAGCAGCAGTTGTATTGGCGGTGTGATCAAGAAGCAGGAATCAATCATTGTAATTTGTAGCTGGCTTGAATTGATGCTGGTTTCTTTGGGTCTGCTTTAGCCTCATGCCAGACCATTACAGGCAGTCCTCGACTTATGATCACAATTGAGCCCAAAATTTCAGTTGCTAAGTGAGACATTTGTTAAGTGAGCTTTGCCCCATTTTATTATCTTTCTTGCCACTGTTGTTAAATGAATCATGGCAGCCATTACGTGATGGTTGTTAAGTGAATCTTGGCTTCCCCATTGACTTGTTAGACGGTTGCAAAAGTGAATCGTGACTCCGGTTCACTGCAACCATCATAAATATGAAACAGGAATATGGAGATGCCTAAGTATGAAAAATGATCATAAGACACTTTTTTCTGTGCCATTGTAACTTTGAATGGTCATTAAGCGAACTGTTATAAGTCAAGGACTATCTGTCAACCACCCTTAAACTTTGTGCATTTTCCATCTCCAGTGTTCCAGTAAAGAGGGTATCAAAATGTGATTTTTTTGCCCCCGGTTTACTTTGGCTCCTTAATTGGACTCAACAAGGTTAATGCAATAAGTAGAAGCTATGCGGATATTCCTTCCTTTTTCTCTATAAATTGTCATATTAGAGAGTTGGTTGTGATTACTTTTATTGATCTAGATTTTATGCTAGAGGCTTCAAGTTCTTCCCCCTTAAGTGGAGATTCACATAGCTTAAGATCTGTATATCTGAACCTTAGCCACTTGAAGATAGGTGGACTTCAATTCCCAGAATTCCCCAGCCAACATGACTTGCTGGGGAATTCTAGGAGTTAAAGCCCAGACGTTTTTAAGGTTGAAAAAGGCTGCTTTAGATATATAGATCTACTGTATAGATCTAGTCCAATCAGTATTTTAGAGCAGGGTTGGTCCAAATTTTTATTTTTGTTTTTGAATTTTCCACTTCCTCAGGTAAGAACCCTTGTTTTCCCAACAGTTGTAGCAAAACAGTCTAAAGCAGTGTTTCTCAACCTTGAAAGCTTGAAGATGGGTGGACTCCTCTTCTTCTTTGTCCTTTCTATTTCTGCAACTTGATTGATTTAAGAGTTTTGCAGTGCTCAGTTCCAGTAAGCTTGAAGGAACTTTCAGAATGACACAGCAAAGTTTAAAATAGAATTTTAAAAAATCCAAGCATCATAAGCATCATAAACTTTGACAGGATCACTGTGAGAGTGGGCTTTCTCATCCCCAGATCCTTCCCTAAGAAGTCAAGTATTTATGAGTCCCCAGAAGCTCAATAATATATCGGAATAGCACAAGAACAGACCTTCTGCTCAAGAAGGAGACCATATACTGCTCCAGACAAATGGTTGTCCAATCGCTTCTTAAAAACTTCCAGTGTCCCAATTGTGGTGGTTAATGTAGCACATTATGGGTTAAGAGCCGTGGCGGCACCGTGATTAGAATGCAGTACTGCAGGCTGTACTGCTTATTCCAGGAGTTCGATCCTCAGGTTGACTCAGCCTTCTGTCCTTCTGAGGCAGGTAAAATGAGGACCCAGATTGTTGGGGGCCATATGTTGACTCTGTAAACCACCCAGAGAGTTCTGTAAAGCACTATGAACCGGTATATAAGTCTAAGTTCTATTTCTACTGTGTTTCCCCGAAAATAAGACCCTGTCTTATATTTTTTTGAACCCTGAAATAAGCACTTGGCCGTATTGCCCTGCACTCAAAAGCCCGATTGGGCTTATTATCAGGGGATGTTTTAATTTGGGGGAAACAGGGTATTATTTCTATTTCTATTATTTCTATTTCTATTATTTCATTCCCATGATGGCGTAGTGGTTAGAATGCAGTATTGCAGGCTTATTGACTGCTCACTCCAGGAGTTCGATTTTGGCCGACTCAAGGTTGACTCAGCCTTCCATCCTTCCAATGTTGATAAACTGAGGACCCAGATTGTTGGAGGCCATAGGCTGACTCTGCTTAGAGAAGACTGTAAAGCACTGTGAAATAGTATATAAGTCTAAGTGCTATCCAATTCCTATTCCTATTCCTATTCCTATTCCTATTCCTATTCCTATTCCTATTCCTATTCCTATTCCTATTCCTATTCCTATTCCTATTCCTATTCTGGTCCAGCCCAGCCCAGCCCAGCCCAGCCCCACTCCCACTCCCACTCCCACTCCCACTCCCACTCCCACTCCCATGGTGATGCAGTGGTTGGAATGCAGTACTGCAGGATAACTCATTGCTCACTTGAGGAGTGCAATTCTGAGCGGCTCAGTGTTGGTTCAGCCTTCCGTCCTTCCAAGGTCGGTAAAATGAGGACCCATATTGTTGTGGGGCCGTATGCTGACTCTAAACTGCTTAGATTGGCCTGGAAAGCACTGTGAAGCGGCGTATCAGTCTAAGTGCTATTGCTATTAATGGGCAGTTTCATTTTAGTTGGCGAAAGCCCTCATATACATCGTAAAGTCTGAGTTGCTTAAAGACAAGAATATAAGTAAAATAAATGCTGGAAAGTGTCTTCATAAAGTTGTCTTTATTAGTGGAAGAACTCCATTGCTAAGTATAATCCTGAAGACTTTTTTTGCTCCGAATTCCAGGGATTGTTGGGTGCCTTTTCCAAACAGCATTAAGCCGTAATGATAATGCTGAGGGTTAGTTGTACGTTGAGTATATTCATTTATTGAGTGTTTAAAAATTATGGCTTATAGCAGGGGTGTCAGATTTCGAGGGCTGGATCAGCATTGTAATTCTCCTCTATGGGCTGGACCGGGGTGGGGGTGGGGACAAGGGATGGGATGGACGCCTCCTGCAGCACCCTGCTGGCCAAAACGGGGCATGGGGGCAGTGGCGAAATCCCAATTTTTTTTACTACCGGTTCTGTGGGCGTGGCTTGGTGGGCATGGTGTGGCTTGGTGGGCGTGGCAGGGGAAGGATACTGTACAATCTCCATTCCCACCCCATACTAGGGGAAGGATACTGCAAAATCCCCATTCCCTTCTCACTCCTGGGAGAAGAATATTGCAAAATCTCCATTCCCACCCCACTCAGAGGTGGTATTTACCGGTTCTCTGAACTGCTCAAAATTTCCGCTACTGGTTCCCCAGAACCTGTCAGAACTTGCTGGATTTCACCCATGCATTAGGGGGCCTCACACAGCCCCCACCCCCCATGCCCCATTTTAGCCAGCAGAGTGCTTCAGGAGGCCGTCCAGACCCCAAATGGGCCATGGGGGAAGCCGCATAGGCACATGTAGTACATATGTAAATTGAAAAAAAATAGCAGTTATCTTCAAAATAAAAGCAACATAGTTTTATTGCATGCATGGCGAACCCTTATTTACATTTGATATCTAATTTTCAATTGACCTTACACAGGGATAGCCAATGGGTCACATGTGGCCTGGAGATTGTAAAATGCTCAGGTCTGGTATAATGGGTGACCCATCTACTGTACATCTTATCTTAATAAATTATCTAATATTGAGAGTATCAGAATATTATAAAAATAATTGGAGGACGTTCGGTTGGAGTCGTCTTCTGTTAGCAAGGAAACATTGCACCAAAATTAGATTTGGAAGGAAAGTGTGGGAGGGGAACCTGGAGGCGGAGTTGAAAGGGGAATCAGCCTAGAATCCTTGCGAAGCCACAAACAGACTAAGCCCAACCTCCCTTGATTTCCATTGACCCTTTTCTAACTTTAAGTACCATAGGTGCTAGTTGAGAAGATTGCTGTGAGTAGACTTTTAGCAATAAAGCAGTTTAATTGAACTGTCACTGTGGACCTTCTCTTTCATGCCAAACAGAAAGTTGATTTACGTTTGCATTTCTAACGACGTGAAATGAACCGTTTTAAATCCCACTCTTTTTGTCTCCTCAGTTTGTGGGCCAAACATCGACATACGCAACAGTATGGAGGAACTGAAGCAGCTGGAGGGCTGTACAGTGGTGGAAGGATATCTCCAGATTTTGTTGATCAATCAAGGAGAGGACTTTAGCAACTTCCGCTTCCCCAAGCTCACCATGATCACTGATTATTTGTTGCTTTTCCGCGTGGCTGGCCTGGAGACCCTCAGCGACCTTTTTCCGAACTTGACAGTGATTCGGGGCAAGAGCCTTTTCTACAACTACGCGTTGGTTATCTTTGAGATGACCAATCTCAAGGAAATTGGGCTGTACAACTTGAGGAACATCACTCGAGGAGCCATCCGGATCGAGAAGAATTCTGACCTCTGTTACCTGTCCACAGTGGACTGGTCTCTGATCTTGGATGCTGTTTCCAATAACTACATTATAGGAAATAAACCGGCAAAAGAATGTGGAGATTTGTGTCCAGGAACGGTGGAGGAAAAACCCCTATGTGAGAAGACTTCCATAAATAATGAATACAGCTTCCGCTGCTGGACTTCCAACCACTGCCAGAAAAGTAAGAATTCATTGATGATTCAGTTTTAACTAATAATGGTGTCACCTGCGTAATAACACACACTCACTCACAAAAATGCATGTTTGTTGTCTTCTCCAACTTAGATCAGGGGTCTCCAACCTTGGTCACTTCAACACCTGTGGACTTCAACTCCCAGAATTCATCAGCCAACATATTTGGCTGGGGAATTCTGGGAGTTAAAGTTCACAGTTCTTAAAAGTGGCCAAGGTTGGACACGCCTGAATTAGATGTACAGGTAGTTCTTGACTTACAACAGTTTGTTTTGTGACCGTTTGAAGTTACGACGGCACTGAAAAAAAGTGACTTACGGCCATTTTTCACACTTACAACCATTACAGCATCCCTATAGTCACATGATCAGAATTCAGGAGCTTTGCAATTGGGTGCATATTTATGACCGTCGCAGTGTCCCAGGGTCATGTGTTCCCCTTTTGTGACCATTGACAAGCAAAGTCAGTGGGGAAGCGAGATTCACTTAACAACGGTGTTAATAATTTAAGACGGTCAATGATTCACTTAACAAATATGTCAAGAAAAGTCGTAAAATGGGGCAAAACTCACTTAACAAAATTATCTCTTAACAAAAATAAATTCTGGACCTAATTGTGGTTGTAAGTTGAGGACTACCTGTATTGGAACTGCAATTCCCATATTCCCAATGGGAATTTATTTATTAATTAGATTTTTTTTGAAATGTATACTGCTTTTATTACTTTATAAGTATTGCTATGTTATTTGATAGTTACATTCCTAGCATCTGTTGCATGCTGTGGTGGGCAAGGTTCCTGGGATAAATTTTACGCTGAGCGGTACTGTATTAGCGATGTAGAATGTGAATTTAGGAGGGGGGGGGGACTTTTTAAAAGCGTTACGCATTGGGTTAAAATAATCTGCAGTAAGTCATCTTGTCTGGGTTGCCATTTTGAATTAGGAATTCTAGGAAAGCATCTACAAGTTAGCTTGGTTCCTTTATTATATTTGCATTCTATTTTTCTTCTATTCAAGGTGATGTATAGAAACCGTCTCCTATCTTGACCCGCTTAACTTCAGCAAATGTTTGTTAGGATCAAGCGTCCTTGGGAGTCTCCCATTTTGACCCGCAAATAAATAAATAAATAACGTGTTGTTAGAATCATGCATTGAAAGTATGGTTTGCTAGGATTGAGAAGAATGTATTCATGGGGGTCAGGAAGACAAACAGGTAGTCAGGCGTAGGACTACAATTCAGCTCCAAATTTACATTGCTAAGCAAGACACTTGATAAGTGAGCTTTGCTCCATTTTATGACCATTCTGGCCACAGTTGTTAAGTGAATCCCTGCAGTTGTTCAGTTAGTAACACGGTTGTTAAGTTCCTCATTGACTTTGCTTGTTAGAAGGTCTCAAAAGTTGATTGCATGACCCTGGGACCAGTGGTGGGGTGCTGCCAGTTCGGACCAGTTTGGGCGAACTGGTAGTTCCAACCAGCGGCTGGGCCCACCCACCTGCCCTGGCGCTATCAGGTCCTATATAATTGCCGGTTTTCCGATGGCGCATGTGCAGAAGTGCACACATAGGACCTGGGTACTTGCAGGACCGCCTACTACCACCAATAGCCTCCCACCGGCCAGTACGCTCTCATAGAGAAGGGCTCCTCCGGGTGCCGTCAGCCAAACAATGTCGGCTGGCGGCCCCCAGGGGGAGAGCTTTCTCTGTGGGGGCACCTACTATCTGGAATGAGCTCCCCCCGGAGATACGGAGGATCCCGGATCTGCCCACCTTCTGCCGCGCTCTTAAGACTTTTCTACTTCGCCAGGCGGGCCTGGCCTAACCACTCTCCGTTTTTAGTGTTAAATTTAAAAAATTTTTAAATTATTTGGGGTGTTTTAATTCTGTCTGGGCCAAATTCATTTAATCTGTTTTTAGTTGGTTTTAAATTTTGTATTTATGTATTTTTATTGTTGGCTGTACACCGCCCTGAGTCCTTCGGGAGTAGGGCGGTATATAAATCCAATAAAACTAAACTAAACTAAACACGCTCACATTTTCAGTTCTGGGTGAACCGGTTGTTACAGTATGTGATGTCCACCTCTGCCTGGGACACTGTAACTGTCATAAATACGAGTCAGTTGCCAAGCGTCTGAATTTTGATCTCGTGACCATGGGAAGGCTGCAATGGACATAAGTGTGAAAAATGGCCATAAGTCACTTTTTTCAGTGCTGTTGTAACTTCAAACAGTCATTCAATGAAGGGTTGAAACTACCAGGACTACTTGTATATAGGAATACAATCACTCTTCCTTCTTTCTTCTGGATCCTTGCCCAAAGACCTCCAAGGTCTCTTCTAGCTCATTCATTCTGTTCAGTCTTTTCTGGTAAAAGCATAATTTCTCTGGATCAGATGCATAAACCAGCTTTACCTCCCGCAAGTACATATAGTCCTCAACTTACAACCATTACTTTAATGACCGTTCAGTGTTATGACAGCCTCTGAAAAAGTGATTTGTGACCCATCCTCAAGAGTTATAACCATTGCACCACTCCTCAGGTTACCTGACAGGTGTTTGGGTGTTTGGCACCTGGTTCACATTTTAGAATGGGAGGGAAGGGGAATGGAATGGAATGGAATGGAATTCTTTATTGGCCGTGTGATTGAACACACAAGGAATTCGTCTTCAGTGCATAAGTTCTCAGTGTACATAAAAAAATACATTCATCAAAAGTCATAAGATATACTTAGTGATAGTCATAGGATGCTAAATAAGCAATCAAATCATACTAGAAAATTAAATAAAACAATATCCTGTTTCCCGGAAAATAAGACTGGGTCTTATATTAATTTTTGCTCCAAAAGACACATTAGGGCTTATTTTCAGGGAAATACGGTACTAAATGCGTCCCGTCTGGCTGATGTAAGTTTTGGGGTAGGGCTTATATTACGAGCATCCTGAAAAATCATGCTAGGGCTTACTTTCTGGCTGGGTCTTATTTTTGGGGAAACAGGATATAAATCGTAAAGATACAAGCAACAAAGTTACAGTCATAAGTAGAAGGAGATAGATAATAGAAGGATGAGAAGAATAATAATGATACAGTCTTAGTAAATAGTTCGACAGTGTTGAGGGAATTATTTGTTTAGCAGAGTGATGGCATGGGAGAAAAATGGTCCTTATGTCTAGTTGTCCTGGTGTGCAGTGCCCTATAGCATCGTTTTGAAGATAGAAATTGAAGCATGTCCAGGTTGTGTAGATATTTTCACAGCCCACAGGTCATCTTTAGGACAGTTGCAACATCTTGCCATCATGTCACCTCCCCAGCCATCTTCTGACAAGCCAAGTCAGCGGGAGAAGCTGGGTTCCCTTAACGATTGTGTGATTCCTTGAATGTGCAGAGTAAAAAACGATGATGAAATTGGAGTCTGCTTCTGGGATTGATTCGTTTAACAACAACAACATCACTTAGCAACCACAATTCCGGTCCCAACTGTGGCCGCGAGACGAGGACCGCTGTAGCGTTGCTCAAAGGTTGTGCGATCTCTGTACAATGGAGTGTGGATGTAATTGTATCTTGCCGGCCACTGGTGGATAGATTTTGTTTTCCAGGATGTTTTCAAAGTTTGCCCTGTAATTGTCTTTAATGTGTGCGTGCGAGAGAGCAGAAAGAGAGGGATGTCTCAACCACAGACCAGATAGTGGTTAGGATACAACTGTGATCTAGCATAGCTCTGAAATTATCTACCCATAAAGCTCTCCTCTTCCTGTTCTTTTGATTTCCCTTGAAAAGTATAGCCTTATGGAACCTGAGATCCAGCAACATGACCCAGCGCTAAGGACACAGGTGTTGAGAACTGGCAATTTATGAAATTTCCACCTGTACGAATCCAATCCAAGTTATCAGCTCGCTTTCAATCAAAGCAGGCGAGGCTAGAAATGTTTTTTGAATAAATATGATGGCTTTGTGTGTGTGTGTGTTTTTAAAGTCATTGTTGCAGCCAGATGCACACTGCAGTTTTGTTCTTACTGGTGAGGTTTTTTTAAGCGAGAGGAAAAGCAAGAAAAGGAAAATAAATGATTTTTCCACCTAGCCCAGTGGTGGCAAATCTTTTACTCACCCTGTGCCGAACAAGTACGTGCTTTCTACGCACACGTGCTATCGGCTTTCATGCGTGCCCCCCCTGCGCTGCCTGCGCAATCGCACCATATGTGCAGGTGTGTGGTTTTTGTGCATGCAATGCACTTGCATGAATGCCATTAGCGTGCAAGTTCTCACGCATGCATGCGCAAGCGGTGCATTCATGCGCAGGGGGGGTTCCGAAGACCAGCTGGGTCCTCTGAATTTCACTCATGCGCACTGGAGGCCTGAACACCAGCTGGGGCGTGTGCGCATGCGCAGCTACAGGTATGTTGGACGACGGCTGGAAAGCAGGAGTGCCATAGGTTTGTCATCCGGGACTTAGCCTGTCTTTGGAGAATGGATAGCCTTCATTCTGTCCATGAAGTGGCATTGGAAATCCTGGTTTGATGTCTAACAGCAGAGAGCTGCAAACTGGTGTTTTTTGGGGAGAGCCCCTTCCATTTAGGGTTGCAAATTTAACTTGTGTGGTGAAAAATACAAAGTTTGTTTGTTTGTTGGTTTATTTATTTATATTTTTATACCGCCCTTCTCCCGAAGGACTCAGGGCGGTGTACAGCCATCCTAAAGCAGCAC
This sequence comes from Masticophis lateralis, assembly GCA_030761175.1. Lineage (NCBI taxonomy): Eukaryota > Metazoa > Chordata > Lepidosauria > Squamata > Colubridae > Masticophis > Masticophis lateralis. Next base: position 20,460,489 of record JAUDYJ010000012.1, on the reverse strand, counting down.
CAATATAAAATTAAGAAAATCATTAAAATAATTAAATCATTGGCCGTAGTTAAAACCCCGACTAAAACCATTGTTAAAGCTCTTTTAAAAACCCATTTAAAATCCTTGTTCCGTCAGACCGTCTTCAGAGCACGACGGGAGGCACGGAGGTCGGGGATCCTTCGTATATCCGGGGGCAATTCGTTCCATAGGGCAGGAGCTGCCACAGAGTAAGTTAGAGGCAATCCTTTCTCAGTAGAAGATAACCCTTGTAGGTTCTTTGTAGGTTGAACCTGTAGGGTCCTTGGTGCTCTCTGAGTTTGGTAGTTTTCTTGCAGTTTCATGACCCAACTACCGTATTTTCCGGCGTATAAGACGACCCTCGTCAGAGCCTTTCGGGCTGGTCTGCCTGGTTACAGGAGAATGAGACCCGGCGTATAAGATGACCCCCGACTTTTGAGAAGTTTTTTGTGTGTTAGAAAGTAGTCTTATACACAGGAAAATACAGTAGGTAATATCATCAGTGTTAGAAGGGGTGCATGTGTTGCTCTCTCTTTATGGTTTGCCTTGCCATTGTCGGTGGGATATGGTTGGTTAGGGAACGAACTTATTAGATAACTTTAGTTGAGGAGTCCTTGGTGCTCTCTGAGCTTGATTGTTTTTTTGCACACGTTTCATTACCCAGCTAGGTAACACCATCAGTGTTAAAAAGGAGTGAGGTTTGGTCTCAAACTAAGTAATGAAATGTCTGCAGGAAAAAAACCAAGCCCAGAGAGCGCTAAGGAGCCCGCAATCCTTTATTTTAAGCAAATTTAAACCAGGGAAGCCTGGTGGCGCAGTGGACTAAGTGCTGTTAAAGTAGCACTTAGTTGCCAGCTGCCTGCAATTACTGCGAGTTCAAATCTCACCAGGCTCAAAGTTGACTCAGCCTTCCATCCTTCCGAGGTAGGTAAAATGAGGACCCGGATTGTGGGGGCAATAAGATGGCTTTGTATAAAAAAAACCGCTTGGGGGGGCCGAAGGTGAAGGTGATTGCTTAATGCATTGCAAGCTGCCCTGAGTCTCCGGAGATGGGCGGCATATAAATTGAACTAAGGAAGGAAGGAAGGAAGGAAGGAAGGAAGGAAGGAAGAAGAAAAAGAAAGAAAGAAAGAAAGAAAGAAAGAAAGAAAGAAAGAAAGAAAGAAAGAACCAATGTGAGGATAGATATAAAAATAGATGACAATGGAAAGGGGTATAATATACAATAGAAGGGGAAAATTGAATTTGATTAAGATTAAGGAGCCTGGATAGCTCTGCAGACTAAGCACCCTAATTAACATCCAGCTGTCTGCAATTACTTCATGTTAGAATCTCCCCAGGCTCAAGGTTGACTCAGCCTTCCATCCTTTCTAAAGTAGGTAAAATGAGGACCCAGATTGTGGGGGCAATAAGCTGACTTTGTATAAAGATACAAAAGTATGAAGGCTATTGCTTAACGCATTGTAAGCCGCCCTGAGTCTCCGGAGATGGGCAGCATATAAATTGAACAAACAAACAAACAAACAAATAAAATAAATATTAATAAAGAGAGATTTTGGGGTCTCCTGGGTGCCTGATTTGGAGAACATATCCAGTCTAAGTGTGAGACTAGACTTTTCTTGCTATGGATTTGAAAAAGTTGACTTCCATTGACAGAGTGTATTTTAAGAATGGAAAGAATACCTCATTGGCAGCCGTTTCATGTGCTCCCTAAGATAAATGGAACTTGTTTAACTTTATTTTATACAGATGGAAATCGAAGTAGTTAGCCAAAGGATTTTTTGTTGAGATTCACGGACCACACATTTTGTTTTACACTTATCCATTTTCCTGTAAAAATTTATTCTCTGAACTCTTGGCCTTTTTTCCTTGCCTGCATTTTTTAAAAGTCACCCAATAGTTTTTATTAATCCATTTTCAGACGGACAGACCTAAAATAAAAACAGACAATTCAGTATACACAGAAACAAAAGAAATACAGAACAAATAAATACATGTAAAAAAACCCGAACACTCCCCTTGTAATTGTAACCTGCTTAATACAAAAAGTTTATCTTGGAAGAAATGTTATTGTGGAGATGCCAAAGCTCTGCATTTTGCTGATTGATTTCTTGAAGGTGGTGAAAGATGAGAAGTGAAAATTCTTATCTAGTTGGAGCTCGGCTGGATACAGATTATTTGATTCAATGTCTGTCATAAATTAAAGTATGAACATGAAGTTTCATGCCTTAACTGCATGTGAATATTCTCCAGTCCATGGCCCCAGCCCAACTAAACTGAAGGGGAAAAAAAAAATAGAAGGAAAATCTAGTATATAAGGAAGAAGGAAGCACGTCAAGAAGACGTATGGAATCAGCAATTAATTTGATTTAAGATCCTAAGGTATTTCCAAACATCACCATCTATTGTGTGCTGGTCATGGATCTTTATGAATCCTAGAAAAGAAAAACATTCTTTTCATCCCCAACGCTAATCTAAAGAGACATGGAGCTGAGAAATCCGGGTTACATTTCAAGTCTTCTGGATTGAACAATAGGAAATAGTCATGCAATAAGATAAAAGGAATGACTTATTATTTAATACTGTGTTTCCCCCAGAATAAGACCGGGTCTTATATTAATTTTTGTCCAAAAGATGCATTATGGCTTATTTTCCAGTTAGGTCTTATTTTGGGGGAAATACAGGACTAAATGTCTCCGTCTGGTGACGTTCTTAACGGGGGTTTATTTTTGGGGTAGGTCTTATATTACGAGCATCCTGAAAAATCATGCTAGGCCTTATTTTTCGGTTGGGCCTTATTTTTGGGAAAACAGGGTAATTACACGTAATGCAATGCAGTTAAGTAAGAGGGGCTGTCACAAAGAAGAGGGGGCCAGCCTATTTTCCAAAGCACCTGAGGACAGGACAAAAAATAACAGGTGGAAGATCATTAAAGAGACATCCAATCTGGAAATGAGGAGGAATTTCCTGGCAGTGAGAACTGTTGTCTTGAACAGCTTGCCTTCAAATGTTGTGGGTGCTCCTTCACTGGAAGTTTTCAAGAATAGATCAAACAACCATTTAACATAATAAGTTGGAATGGACCTTGGGGATCTAGTCCAATCCCCGGCTCAAACAGGAGACCCTACCCCATTTCTGACAAAGGAATGTCCAGTCTCTTCTTAAAAATCTTCAATGATGGAGCATTGGAGCATCCACAACTTCTGGAGGCAAGTTGTTCCACCGATTAATTGTTCTCACTGTCAGGAAATTTCTCCTAAATTGCTTCTCTCCTTGATAAGTTTCCATCCATTGCTTCTCCTGCCTTCAGGTGCTTTGGAGAAGAGGTTGACTCCCTCTTCTTTGTGACAGCCCCTCAGATATTGGAAGACTACTATCATGTCACCCCTAGTCCTTCTTTTCATTAAACTAAGATAAAGGTAAAGGTTCCCCTCGCACCGATGTGCTAGTTGTTTCCGATTCTGGGGGCGGTGCTCATCTCCATTTCAAAGCTGAAGAGCCAGTGCTCTCTGAAGACATCTCTCTTTGGTCATGTGGCTGGCATGATTAAACGCCAAAGGCACACGAAATGCTGTTGCCCTCCCACCAAAGGTGGTCCCTATTTTTCTACTTCCATTTTTTACTTGCTTTCGAACTGCTAGGTTGGCAGAAGCTGGGACAAGAAACAGGAGTTCACCCCGTTATGCAGCACTAGGGATTCGAACCGCTGAACTGCCGACTTTTCGATCGACAAGCTCAGCGTCTTAGCCACCATGTCATTAAACTAGACATACTCAATTCCTTCAATTGTTCCTTATATGTTTTAGCCTCCAGTCCGTTCATGTTCTTGACCAGGACGGCATAATGATAAGGATAAGTCGCTCCTTCCGTCGGGACCTGAAGACTTGGCTGTTCGAGCAAATAGGCTGACTCTGATTCTGGGTTTTATTATTTATTATTAATTAGTTATTTGGTTTAAAATGGGATTTTATTGTCCATGTTTCTTAACTTGTGTTCGCCGCCCTGAGTCCTTTGGGAGAAGGGCGGCATATAAATACATGTAATAAATAATAAAATAATAAATAAATAATAAGGTCTTTTGCCTTGAGCAGGGGGTTGGGCTAGAAGACCTCTCAAGATCCCTTCCAACTCTGTTATTCTGCTTTCATCTCTGTCGTTGCTTCACTGTTGAAGATGCTGCAAAATATCAAGAGCCACGTTATGAAAAGTTCTCATGATAGTGAGCCTGAAATTGAAGAAAGGAAATGTTGATCTCTGCCAGCACTGTGCTGGGAAAGGGGAGGGCGGGAGACCGCTGCTCTTTTGGAAGTAAAAACAAGGGAATTATAAATGTTCAATTGTTTAAAAGGAAGCGTCCTGTTTACTCTGCTTTGGAGGAACAAGAAAGGGAGCAGAAGGGCGACAAAAGGAGCCGGATGGGGAGGAGGCAACAGACAACAAAGTCTCACTGTTTTCAGCACCATCCTCAACTTTAGGATTTGTAGGCTTCACAGCACCTAAGCCCAGTAAAGCTAAAGATAACATTTTTTGGGACACTTCCTCCATTGCGGTGTGGCTGCAAGGAAGTGAATAACCCACGACAGAATGAATTGATTAAAAGCCTCAGCGATTCTGCAGCTCTCCCCGCAGTCCAAGGGATTGCGATCAAATCAAGGAAACGTCAACAATAATGGTAGAATCCAGCAGCTGTGATGAAGCAAGGTTTCCTTCGTTGCTTCATCACTGGAGGCTTTTAAGAAGAGACTGGACAGCCATTGGTCTGAAATAGTGCAGGTTCTGTACTGTTGGAGTAACAGATAAGCTTCTTCTTTTTAGTTAATCTAAGAGTTGGAAGGGACCTTGGAGGTCTTCTAGTCCATGCATCTCCAACCTTGGCAACTTTTAAGACTTGTGGACTTTCAACTCCCAGAATTTCTCAGCCAGCTTTTGCAAAAGGAGCATTTACATAGGGTGGCAGGGGGCTGCTGAGGGTGTTGGCCAGGTTGAGTCTCTTCTTGAAAACCTCCAGCAATGGAGCAGCCACAACTCCAAGAGGCAAGCTGTTCCACTGGTTAATTGTTCTCCCTGCCAGGAAGTTTCTCCTTAGTTCTAGGTTGGATCTCTCTTTAATGATGTTCCCCCTGTTACTTTTTGTCCTGCCTTCAGCTACTTTGGAGAATAGAGGTAGTGCTCAATTTACAGCTATTCATTTTCCAGTGTGCTGCGTCTACACTCCATAGCTGGGATCAATCCTCCTTTCTGACACAACTGAGAGAACTTTTTTTTTTTTTTTTTTTTAATTTATTCCTACGTCACTCTGTGCTCTAGCTCCACCCCCCTTCTCTCTTTACCTCCTCAGTCTTTCTCTCAGTTGCTGACAGACTGGGTGGATTTTCCTGTGCTCTAGGTTAGTGCGTTAGGCCTTTATTTATTTTTGATTAGTGTTTCTTCACCCCCTTTTATTTTTCGGTTTAAGTTAGTGTTTCCCTTCTGTTTCTTTAATTGACTGCCTGCTTGCCTCGCTGTGCTGCCGATTCCGAGCCTGCTGGTCAGGTCGGATCGTGCCTCGCGCTCATAGCGCCACAGCAGCCGGCCTCTGTCCCTGCGGGGCGGATCCGGCTCCGAAGTTTTACTGCTGGTGGAGGGGGGGCCGGGCGGCTTACCGTCGTAGCCCTCGCCTCAGGATTATTATTTGGAAGGCTTCCTTGCTGAAAAAGCGGCGGAAAGAAGCAAGCTCGCCTGCAGGCGCCGCTGGAGGCTCACAAACGACTCGCCAGCAATTCCGGCCTCCGTCCCGTCAGGGAGCTGCGGGCGGGGCCGCGGAAAGGCGCCAGTTTCCCCAGCGCCGGTAAACGGCGATAAGGAGCATTTCTGCGTGCTGGGGGGGGGCGGCGGCTGGGATCGTCGCTACCGCTCCGGTTTTTGTAGCCTGCGGCCTGACCTCTCGTGGCAGGCGCGGCTAGAGTGCTTGCGGCCAGGCGCGGCCGCCATCTTGGGGGGCGTGGTTACCGCCCCGGTTGCCCTCAGCCACTTGTTTACCTGCTTGGGCCGTTAGGTGCTCCTGGCCTTTTCCCAGTGGTCAGTGCACCGAAAATTAGAACCATTCCTGGGGGAGGCGGCTGCCTCACCCCACGGAGCTTTGATTAAGGGCGGCTGCCCATACAGGCCTCGGCACCACCCCTTTGGGGGGGGGCGTTAAGCAAAGAGCTGCAGCAGGGGCAATCTGCAGCTAAGCAAAGAGAATAATTTGTTGCAAACTCTGCTGAGTAAGATAAGTGAGCAAGTGCTGCACGCTGACAAGGCAAGGCAAAGCAAAGGCATAGCAAGCTTTGCAAAGCAGAGTAAAGCAAACTGGGGCGGAGCTTAGCAAAGCATTTCAAGGCTTACCAAAGCATAGTGAAGCAAGCAGTGCAACTCCAAGCAAGCAAGCATTGCAAACAGAGCTAAACAAAGCATAGTATAGCACAGCAAGGCATAGCAAAGCAAGGCATTGCAAAGCAACGCAAAGCAAAGCAAGCAATGCAAAGCAAAGCAAAGCAAAGCAAAGCAAAGCAAAGCAAGCAAGGCTGAGCAACAGCAAAGCATAGCATAGCTTGCTCAACAAGCAACATAGCAATCCAGCTAAGCAGCGCAAGCTGAACTAAAGCAAAGCTAAGCTCAGCTACACGTACCCACTGAGCAAGGCTAGGAGAGGGAAGTGTCCAACCCACTTCAGATTCCCCTTAGCTTACCTTCATGGCTGATTCCTCCCTATCTTCTGACCTCGAACAGGAGGTCAGCCCTGTTCGGTCAACAAGATCACATAAGAAGAAGAGGGATAAGAGGTCCGCCAGCACCGGCCATTGCTCACGCCCTCCAAAGAAGTCAGTAGTCGAAGATAGGGACGCCCTTCGCCGCCATAAGGCGTTTGAGAAACAATTCGAAAGGGCCAAGTTGGCCGCAGCCTTGTTGGTGCGTCCGGAGTCAGGCAGGGCCCAGGCCTTGTCTACAGATCTCGAAGCAGGGACATCTGGCCAGGTGTCTCTCACTCCTTTGGCCATGAGTAAGAGGGTATCTCAGTCTATGCCCGATGTCTCAACTGCAGGGGTGGTCCCTTCTGGGCCGCCCGTCAGACAACCTCCGTCGGCTACCTTTACGCCCACGGCAGCGGGCTTGCGTCCCGTGGTTCCAGCTCCCACGAGCCCACAGATCGATTTCCAGACGATGCTGTCCTCGGCCCTGGCCACGATCATGGCGGCCGGAGCCCACCAGGCGGTTCAGCCTCAGACAGTGGTGGGGCGGCCGGAGTCTTCCGCTGCACCCAGGGCGCACAGATCAAGGTCTCCGCTTCGGCAGGTGTCAGATTCCTCGGACGGTTCAGTGGAGGAGGAGGAAACGTATCCTGAAGATCTCGAGTTTTCCGAGGATGAGGGTCTGCAGCCGGATACTCCTGCCTTCTCGGGCCTGTTTCGCCCGTCATTATTCAAGTCTCTCCTCCATAAAGCTCGTTTAACGACGAATCTGGGTTCGGTGGGGGCGCAACTCCCTCCGTCTCAGCCGGAAGCTGGCCCACACGATGCATTGTTCAAACAGGCCAAACGTGAAAAGGATTTTGTGCCTTGCCCCCAACTTTTCACGGATGTACTCCAGGCCCCGTGGGCTCAGCCTGGGTCCCTAACTGCGCCCAACAATCTGGACAAGAAGTTGTACTGCTCCGCCCCCGAATTGGAGGCGCTCCTTGACCTGCCGTCTGTTGATGCTCCGGTGGCGGCTCTTACCTCTCATTCGGTAGTCACGACTGACCCGTTAGACTCCCTGAAGGCTGAAGACCGGAGAATGGAGCTGGCCTTGCGTAAGTCGCATCAAGCGGTGGCCTGGGCGGTCAGAACTGCTACAGCTACGTCGTTCTTCAACCGCGCTTCACTGATCTGGCTACGTCAGCTTCAAGAGCGCCTTCCCCCGGAAGAGACACGCCTCCATCAAGATGTGAATAAAATCATTGCGGCTACCGAGTACTCTGCCGACGCCTCCCTAAACTCGGTCAAGTTTGTTTCTAGAGGCCTGGCTTCCTCCATGACGGCTCGCCGGCTTTTCTGGCTTCGCCCCTGGAAGGCGGACATTAAAACCAAGTGGAAGCTGGCGTCGGCTCCTTATAAAGGATCCTCTCTGTTTGGTCCCGCGTTGGATCCTCTCCTTGTGGAGGATAAGGACAAGCGGAAGGTTCTCCCATCAACCTTTCGTAGGCAGGACAGGCGCTTTCACCCATACTCTCAACGCCAGTCCTTTCGGAGCTACTCCGGGTCCGGAGGGCCCTCGTCCTACCGTCCTTCATTCCATCCTGCCGACCGCCCCTCAGACAGACAACGCTTCCGCGATAGGGGCAGAGCGCAGGTTCCTTCGAAGCGCCCGTTCCGTGGGGCAGGCTCCAGGCCATATAGAAGGGGCAAGTGACTCACCGCCGGAAGGCCCGGTGGGAGGTCGGCTCCGGGACTTCCACAGGCAATGGGCGTTGTCGACCTCGGACGCATGGATTCGCCGTACAGTGTCCGACGGCCTTCGTATAGAGTTCATCTCCCAACCCCCAAATCGGTTTGTCCAGTGCCCCGTTCCACGCTCCGCACGAGAAGTTCGTCTCATGGCGGCAGAAATCGATCACCTGTTGGAAATCAAGGCCATAGAACAGGTCCCGTCAGGCCAGCAGGGGACCGGGTTCTACTCCATCCTGTTCCTGGTACCGAAAAGTTCCGGGGGAGTCAGGGGCATCCTCAATTTAAAGCAATTGAATTTGGCTGTCCAGTATCGACGCTTCAAAATGCACTCACTACGTTCCATTCTAGCTTCAGTGCGCCAGGGAGACTGGATGCAATCTGTAGACCTTCGGGAGGCCTACCTCCATGTTCCGGTGCACCCATCACATCGTCGTTACCTGCGGTTCGAATTTGCTGGGACTCACTACCAGTATTGTGCCATGCCGTTTGGTCTCTCCTCTGCCCCCAGGGTCTTTACCAAACTGGTGGCAGCTCTGGCGGCCTCGCTTCATGCTGTTCCAGTGAGGCTGCTCTGCTACCTAGACGATGTGTTGATCCTGTCGTCCTCCCGGGAGCGGGCAGTTCGGGACAGGGAGTTGGTGCTCCGCGCCTTCCGTGCTCACGGCTTCACGGTGAACTTGGAGAAGAGCCACCTCGTGCCGTCGACGTCCATCTTACACCTTGGGTCTATAATAGATTCGGCGAGAGGCCAGGTGTTCCTGTCTCCAGAAAGAGTGCGGAATGTTTCGGCGCTGGTGGACAAAGTCTTGTCCCTGAGGTCTGTGCCCCTGGCTACCCTGTCCCAACTGCTGGGGAAACTCGTGTCCTGCATACACATCGTACCGTGGGCACGCAGACACTCCCGGCAGTTACAGTGGCTGCTCCTGCCGTACCAGAGGAGGGGCTGTGCGACCTCGTCGAAGAAAGTGTGCCTGCCTCCTCAGGTCCGACTGTCTCTCCGTTGGTGGAAGTCTCCTGCCGTTCTTCGGGGCAGCCATTTCCTGGATCTGGATCGAGTGGTGATAACCACGGATGCCAGCCTGCACGGTTGGGGGGGGCACTTGGCGAACAAGGTGGCCCAAGGCCGGTGGTCCCAGTCAGAGCGTCTTCGCAACATCAACCTCCTCGAGCTTCGAGCGATCCGCCTGGCTCTACTTCACTTCAAATCGGAGGTCCAAGGTTGCCATGTGTTGATCCTCACGGACAACACATCCGCGAAGGCACATGTGAACAAGGAAGGCGGAACGAGGTCTCGGGCCCTGATGTTCGAATCGGAGGGACTGTTCAACTGGGCGGAGCGCCATCTTCTGTCGATCCGGGCAGACCACATATCCGGGGCAGCAAACGTTCAGGCAGACTGGCTAAGCAGAGAGCTGATCGACCCGGCGGAATGGCAGCTTCACCCGCGACTGTTCCGGGAGTTGACTCTCAGGTTCGGGACTCCCGTGATCGATCTATTCGCCAGCCCCTCCAACGCGCAGCTTCCTCGCTTCATGTCACGCTATCCCAGCCCGGCGGCGGAAGGCGTGGACGCGCTCAGGTGTCGTTGGCCGGGGGGGCTGCTGTATGCCTTTCCACCTGTCGTTCTAATCCAACAGGTGGTGCGGAAGTTGGTGGCGGAACGGGCGGAGCTGGTGCTCATAGCTCCCAATTGGCCGCGCCGGCCCTGGTTCGCAGATCTCGTCGAGTTCTCCATCAGCGAGCCGTGGATCATCCCGCCTCATCGGATCGTGCTGTGCCAAGGGGCCATTTTCCATCCAGAGCCGCAGTGGCTCCAGTTGGCCGCGTGGCGTTTGAGCGGGTCCTCCTGAAGAAGGGCAGGTTGTCCGATGATGTGATAGGGACTATGCAGGCGTCTCGTCGTCCTTCCACTACGAGAGTTTATGAGGCGACTTGGAAAGCGTTCTGTCGCTGGGCAGCGATTCAACATGTGGACCCAACCTCGGCGGTCATTCAAGATGTTTTGAACTTTCTTCAGGCCGGATTGGCGAAAGGCTTGGGACCGGCCACCTTGAGGCGTCAGGTGGCGGCCTTGTCCACGGTCATATCTTGCCCGCCGTACCGGTCTTTGTCTCATCACCCGTGGGTGCGAGACTTTCTGCATGGGGCTACCAACATCCGTCCCCCTACGGTCCACAGATATCCTTCCTGGGATCTGCCACTGGTTTTGCAAGCTTTAACAGCTCCTCCGTTCGAACCACTGGGTTCTGTGCCACTGAAGTTTCTGTCATTTAAAGTGGCGTTTCTGTTGGCGATCACTTCGGCCCGCCGTGTGTCAGAGTTGGCGGCCTTGTCGGTCAGGAAGGACTTGTGTGTGTTTCACGCCAACACGGTGGTTCTGCGGCTTGACCCTGCATTTACTCCTAAAGTTAATTCCTGGTTTCATCGTTCTCAAGAGATAATACTGCCGGACTTTTGTCCTAACCCGAGACATCAGCGGGAGGTCCAGTGGCATACTCTGGACGTTCGTCGGGCCTTGAGGCGCTACATCCGTCGTACGGCCTCGTTTCGACGATCGGAGGCACTGCTTGTTTCTTTCCATCCGGCGTCCATGGGCCAGAAGATCTCATCGGCGACGGTGGGTCGGTGGATTAAGGCCTGCATTTCCTTGGCGTATCAGCAGCAGGCCTGTCCCGTTCCTGCGAGGATTTTGGCTCATTCGACGAGGAGTGCTGCAGTGTCAGCGGCTTGGGCGACACAAGCATCTGTATTGGACATCTGTAGAGCGGCTACCTGGACCTCTCTGTCACCTTTTATTAGACATTATAGAATTGATGCTTACGCCTCTGCAGAGGCTTCCTTTGGTCGGAGGGTTCTGCAGAGTGTGGTGGAGGCCCCTTCGGGGAGCAGTCAGCCTCCCGGCCCTGGAGTTTAGGCTTGGGTATGTCCCAGCTATGGAGTGTAGACGCAGCACACTGGAAAACGGACGTTGTCTTACCTGAACGTCCATTTTCTGGGTGCTGCGGATACACTCCATTCCCTCCCTTATGGGCTTCCTGCATTGTTACTTGTTGGTTGTTTATTGTTTAATAAAATTGAGTTGTATCATATAACGTTCTGCACCTTCGTTCAAGACTGAGGAGGTAAAGAGAGAAGGGGGGTGGAGCTAGAGCACAGAGTGACGTAGGAATAAATTAAAAAAAAAAAAAAAAGTTCTCTCAGTTGTGTCAGAAAGGAGGATTGATCCCAGCTATGGAGTGTATCCGCAGCACCCAGAAAATGGACGTTCAGGTAAGACAACGTCCGTTTTGTGACCGAAGTTATAACGGCATTAAAATCAACAAAGAGGATTAGGGGACTGGAGGATAAAACGTATGAAGAACAGTTTCTGGAACTAGGTATGTCTCGTATGAAGTTGCTAGTATGAAGAAGTTGCTCTATTTTATCGCAAGGCTGCAAGTACATCTCTACCTGCCCTTCATCCTATGGGCTCCTATTCAAGAACCTTATACCACTTTATAATGCTTTGAAAAGGCCACACTTGGTATATTGCATCCAGTTTTGTAAAAATGACATTGAGACTCTAGAAAGAGTGCAAAGAAGAGCAACAAAGAGGATTAGGGGACTGGAGGATGAAACATATGAAGAACAGTTTCTGGAACTAGGTATGTCTAGTATGATGACAGGAGGGACTAGGGGTGAAATGATAGCAGTCTTCCAATATCTGAGGGGCTGCCCCAAAGAAGAGGGAGTCCAGCTATTCTCCAAAGCACCTGAGGGCAGGACAAGAAGCAATGGGTGGAAACTCATCAAGGAGAGAAGCCACCTAGAACTAAGGAGAAATTTCCTGACACTTAGAACAATTAATCTGCTGAAGAACTTGTCTCCAGAAGTTGTGAATGCTCAAACACTGGAAGTTTTTAGGAAGATGTTGGATAACCATTTAGGGCTTCCTGCCTAAGCAGAGGGTTGGACTAGAAGACCTCCGAGGTCCCTTCCAACTCTTGTTATTCTATTTCTATTTCTGAAAAAGAGACAACCGTTTTTTTTTCCCACTTGCAACCATTCCAGCATCCCCATGGTCACATGAGCAAAATGTGGACATTTGGCAACTGGCATGTACTTACGACAGTTGCCATATCCCGGCGTCACGTGATACACCTTTTGATGAGCAAAGTCAACAGGGAGTCCCTATTCAGTTCACCAAGCGGGTTACTAACTTAACAGCTGCAGTGATTCACTTACCAACGATGATAGAAATAACTTAAAATGGAGCAAAACCCACTTAACGGTCTCACCTTGCAACACAAATTTGGGGCTCAGCTGTGGTGGTCAATTGAGGACTACCTGTAGATGCAGATGTCCTCTCTTGCTTTGAAGCCCTTCACAGTTGCAAGTCCTTCCTTATTCCTGGCTGCTTGCTTTGGGGAAGGGTTGGCAGTCTCACCTCCCCTGGAAACCTGTGTTCGAATCCCTTTGTTCTCGACAAGTCCTTCCACTAAAGGAGACCGAGTGGGCGGGTGAACAAACGAACGCTGCGTTTGGGAACACTTCGTTCTTTTTGGAGCAAACTGGTTGTTTTAATTTTGTCCCTGAGCAGAAGCTGGTTATCGCAAACAAAGGCTGGAGGAGGAGGAGGAGGAGGAAGGGGGGGGTGAGGGAAATCTCTTTGCTTCCTTTCGGATGCGTCTCTTCCAGAAATAATGCCAGCAGTGGGCAGGGCGAGCGGCTGGTGTACAGCGCCCGTGTGGCTGGCGATCGATGGCTTTTTTTGTAACGAATAATTAAACTGGATGAAAAAGTGCAAAGAAGGCCTTTTGTTCCTGTTCATTGAAAAAAAATAAATAAATGGGTGGGGAGGAAGCTTGAATTGCCTCCTGCTGTCTTTGGTGACTTCCTCCTCCTCCTCTTCCTCCTCAACCTTTGGAGTAGTTGTCGTCGGCAAAGTTCTCACCGGCAGTTGCAAGGTTGATCCTGCAATATTTACTCTGTGCTTTTTCTCCTCCTCCTGGAGGCTGCAGAGAAGATGCCAACTGCTTTTCCACGTACATCTCCTTTTGGCAGGAGCAGCGGGCAATGATGTTGCAATTCCGGATTTCCGGAAAAGCGAAGTGGTTGGGAGGTTGCCACAGCTGCTGAGACGAGGCGAGCCCGTTCTTTGTTTCTCCCCTTTTCTCATAGCTTTGGGGATTCCCGCCCCCCTGTCCCCCTTTAAATTGTAAAGAAAAATTAGGCTATGCCTTGGAGAAAGAAGGGCACGGTTGGCAATCTCCAGGAGATGAAGTAGATAGTCCTCGACTTACAATGGTGTAGTGACCATTCGAAGTTACAATAGCGCTGAAAAGAAGTGACTTTTGGTGGTTTTTCATACTTAATGTTCGTTGCAGCATCCCATGATCACATGATCAAAATTCAGCCAGCTGGGCCACTGACTCATATTTATGACGGGTGCTTTGTCCTGGGGTCGTGTGATCCTCTTCTATGACCTTGTGACAAGCCAAGTCAACGAGGAAGTTCAGATTTACTGAACCCCTGTGTTACTAGCATAACAACGGCAGTGATTTCACTTAACAACTGACGAGAAAGGTTGTAAAACGGGGCAAAGCTCTCTTAGCAAATGTCTCCCTTAGCAACAGAACTTTTGGGCTGAATTGTGGCCATAATTCCAGGACTATCTGTAGGAAACTTCCTAACTCAGTGGCAATAGACACGTTAATGGAATCTGCTTTGGATAAAACAGCTAAACAGGTGCTAATAACTTTCACAATAATCTCCCACGATGGGCCTATATCAGTGATGGTGAACCTTTGTGGCACTCAGCATGCGCGCGCGGCACCAACTGCCGAAAAGGGAGCACTTTTTGGGCATACATGTGCTTTGCGCACACTTGTCTGGGCCGAGAACAGGAATAGGAGTTGTCCAGAAATGTGCACGTACCAAAGAATGTACTTGCGGTTTCTTAGGTTACTGCCGGCAAGTCTTCCGTGCATGCGCACACGCCGATCAGCTGTCTAGCGCACATCTCACGGGGGAAAATCAGCTTTTCTGCTTTCCAGCATTGATGCAAGCACAAAGGCCAGCTGGTCATCAGAATGCGATCAGCTGACCTCTGTGCGCCACAAGCCTCGAACAGTAATGGGCGACGCCGCGTGTGCCAGGCAACATGGCTCCGCGTGCCACTTCGGCCACGCGTGTCATAGGTTCGCCATCACGGGCCTATATCTTTGTAGGAAAAAAAATGAGGGGAAAATGCAGCTCCTTTTTTTAATGCTGTTTTTGAGTGTGAGAATTGTCTTTTGTAGATGGTTAAGAAATACAGGTAGTCCTCGACTTATGGCTGGTTGCTTAGCGACCAGTGGAAATTATGATGGGCCTACTTTGGAACTACTTGGCGCCTCCTCTCACAACCAAAGTTCGGATGCTTTGTAATATAACTGCATTTATGGTTGGTTGTAGCACCCCACATATTTCGACAAAACGTGTTTTACAACAGTTAACTGTACTTACTTCCATTTTTGGGCAAATTTGAACCGATACCAAACCATGAGTTCGCTTAACAATTGCATTCACTTAATAACTGAAGCGTTTGCTTGATTAACGGCTTCCATCGAATAACCACTTTCAAAAGAGGCTGTAAAACTTTTTATGGCTGTCCTGACTTACGACTATGATGGGCAGGCTCCGTTACCGTCGTCATACTTTGAGGACTCCCTGTATCACGACTCGCTCGGATCAGATTGAATTTTCTTTTGGAATAAATGGGAGGCAAACACTCCTCCCTCCCCCCCCCCCCCGCTTTGCATTTTCAAGAAAAATTGGCGTACACCTATAATGCATCAATAAAACCACATCTCCTCTTTTTTTTATTTTACGGCTTTGTGGGCCTGTGTCCCAGTGTGCCATCTGGTATGTCAGCAACAAAAGCAAAAAAAAGCATCTTTATTGGCCAGGGCTTTTAATTTGTGCCCATCTCTTTTTAGTCTGGCTGGTGTCTGATAACTTCTTAATGTCTTCGGTATGAAAATATGATTTATATTGCTGCTTGAGATGCAGTAGTTTTACAGGCACCTAGCGAGTGCTGTTCATGCAATAGGGCTGATTTTATGGAAGAGCAGCAAAGAATCTTAATTAAATGGAAAATTTAATGGAAGGATGGAACATGTTTTTTAATAATAAACAATGCCCATAAACATACATACTCGTGAAACCTTGCTTCTAGTTCTTCGCAGATCTGCTTCTTGATTATCTTTTCCAGGATCTTTGCAGGTACTGTGTTTCCTTGAAAATAAGACCCTGTCTTATATTTTTTTTGAACCCTGAAATAAGCCATGCGCTCAAAAGCCCAATTGGGCTTCTTATCAGGGGATGTCTTATTTTGGGGGAAACAGGATAGATGATAGATAGATAATGATAGATAGATTAGATAGATATCATGTTTCCCCAAAAATAAGACCCTGTCTTATATTTTTTTGAACCCTGAAATAAGCGCTTGACCTTATTGCCATGCGTTCAAAAGCCCGATTGGGTTTCTTATCAGGGGATGTCTTATTTTTGGGGAAACAGGGTAGATGATAGATAGATAGATATCATGCTTCCCCCAAAATAAGACCCTGTCTTACATTTTTTTTGAATCCTGTAAT
Source organism: Masticophis lateralis (assembly GCA_030761175.1). Taxonomy (NCBI): domain Eukaryota; kingdom Metazoa; phylum Chordata; class Lepidosauria; order Squamata; family Colubridae; genus Masticophis; species Masticophis lateralis. The sequence goes on along the minus strand of JAUDYJ010000012.1, from coordinate 20,444,423 downwards.
AAGCGCTTGACCTTATTGCCATGTGTTCAAAAGCCCGATTGGGCTTCTTATCAGGGGATGTCTTATTTTGGGGGAAACAGGATAGATGATAGATAGATAATGATAGATAGATAGATAGATAGATAGATAGATAGATAGATAGGTAGGTATCATGTTTTCCCCAAAATAAGACCCTGTCTTACATTTTTTTGAACCCTGAAATAAGCGCTCGGCCTTATTGCCATGCGTTCAAAAGCCCAATTGGGCTTATTATCAGGGGATGTATTATTTTGGGGGAAACAGGGCAGGGGTGAAGTCCTCCCAGCTCACACCAGATTGAGCGATCCGGTAGCAATCGTGCTGGGTTTGACGATCCGGTAGTGGTCGTGGAGCGAAGCTCCGCCCACCCACCTGGGTGTCATTACTTCCTGGTTTTAACCAGGAAGTAATGTGTTCTTTATCTTCTGCGCATGCGCAGAAGGTTTTGTGAATGCGCAGAAGGTCTGTGCGTGCATGTGACTTGCATGCGTGCACTTCCAAACCGGTAAGGAAGGTAAGTAGATTTCACCCCTGAAACAGGGTATTGATGTTAGACTGATTGGTCTGTAGTTTCCTGGGGCTCTTTCTTTTTTTTCCCTTTTCTTGAAGACGGGAAGCACATCAGCCCTTTTCCAATCCTCAGATACTTCCCCAGTGCTCCAGGATTTTTGAAAGATCTGGGACAATGGTTCTGAGATAACATCTCTCACCTCCTTCAGAACTCTGGGATGTAATCTGTCAGGTCCTGGTGATCTATATTCAGGTGTTCTCTTACCATTTTTTTGCTTTTTTCAATTTTTACTTCCAGTTTGTCTATTACAGTAGGTTTTTGGGGGGTTTTTTTTGGTACATTGGGCTGTAATTTCTTTTACGTTGAAAAGTGATGCAAAGAACGACTTAAGCAGCTCTGCTTTCTCCCTGCTCAGAGATGGCATTCCAGTAGCGGCAATTGCTATTTAGGCACATTTTTGAGGCCGGCCCAGGGGTGGGTTCTAATTTTTTTTACTACCGGTTCTGTGGGCGTGGCTTATTTTGTGGGCATGACTTGATGGTCATGTGGCAATTCTTTAGGATTTAGCAGAGATAGTGGTGTACCAGGTTTTTAACTGCTTGCAGAGCTGTATCGGTCTACCCATTTGTTTTTGCAGGCACCGGTCTACCACCAAACTGCCTTTTACCACTGATCAGCTGCAGGGTGGCCCTTTGAAGCCCTGCCGCTCTTTATTTATTTATTTTGAGTCACACTGTTTAGAATACAATATTTTTTGGACTAAAAAGCAACGTAGAACTTGTTCAGAAACAACATTGAAATGCTTCTGGCTCAGTCCCAGGGACAATCGTAAAAATGAAATGGAGCTCTGAGACCTTACTAAAGAATTATCCCTCTCAAATGTTTTAAAACTCTTCATATAGGCCCGTGATGGTGAACTTATGGCACATGTCCCACAGGTGGCACGCAGAGCCATATCCATGGGCATGTGAGTGTTGCCCTAGCTTAGCTCCAACGTGCATGCGCGTGCCGGACAGCTGATTTTCGGGCCTTCTAGGCTCACTGGAAGCCCAGAAACAGGCTGTTTATGGCCTCCAAAGGGCCTTCAGGGTGGGGAAGGCCATTTTCACCCTCCCCAGGCTCCAAGAAAGTCTCTGGAGCCTGGGGAAGGTGAAAAATGGGCCTACCAGGCCCACCGTGCCATCACGTGCCAAAAGGGGTGGGGTGGTGGTGGTGGTGGGTCATGCACATATGCAGGTCGCATTGAATTATGGGTGTGAGCGTGCGTGCAACCCCCCCGCGATCCCCCACTTTTGGCACGCAATGGCAAAAAGGTTAGCCATCACTGATTTAGGCCATATTTAAATGTTATTGCCCATAAATTTATTGCAAAGCAAAACCTTTGATAATGTAAAAGGAACTTTTAGGGGTTGGGAGTCACCCAAGGGCTCCAAAGGAATATGGATATACAGGCAGTGCTCAACTTACAACAGTTCATTTAGTGACCCTTCGAAGTTACGACGGCACTGACAAAAGTGACTTATGACCATTTTTCACACCCACGGCCGCTTGCAGAATCCCCTTGGTCAGGTGATTTACATTTGGATGCTTGACCATTGACTCCCATTTATGATGGTTGCAGAGTCCTGGGGTCACGTGATCCCCTTTTTGTGACCTCCTGACAAGCAAAGTCGGCGGGGAAAGCCAAATTCACTTAACCGGGTTACTGATTTAATAACGGTGGTGATTCACTTAACAAACGTGGCAAGAAAAGTCATTAAAAATGGGGCCAAACCTACTTGACCAGTTTCTTACTTAGAAACATAAATATTGGGGCTCAATTGTGGTCGTAAATGGAGGACTGAAACTTAGTTTTAAACTGGTGAAATGCAGCTCTCTTCCTGCACTGGGGATCCATTTTGTGTGTCCCTTTGCAGCACCCTTCAGCGTCTACATCAGGCCAAGCAAACAAAACGGCCATATAGGACGACCCCTTCGCTGCTGGCGTGTGGCTGAATTAAAGCAAGGATTTGATTTTTAAAGTCCTTGCAGCTATTTGCGTCAATTGAAAATCTTGTGCCGTCAGCTTTGGCCGAGTGAATTGCAAGGCGCCCCTCTCCCCCTCCCCGTCCCGGTCTCTGGTCTCCTCCTTCGGTCGTCAAACCACGTTCTTTGTCCTTTAGAAAATATTGAATCTATGCGAAGTATGCGGGCATGAATGGGAAAAGGGGAGGGGAAATGCCTCTGGTTCTGAATTGGTTCCTTTTGTAATATTTATAATCTGCGGCTTGGGTGTGCGTTTCTGGCCTGTGGAATGAACGCTGCAGGGGACCCACAAGGGAAGCTGTAATAAGCAAGCAAATGTCGGAACCCCCAAAACACGCTTTGGGATTATTTATTTATTATTTATTTATTATTGTGATTTATATGCCACCATTCTCCCGAGGGACTCAGGGCGGCTTAATATAACAATTATCAATACAAATCACAGTATGGAAATTAAAATAAAATTAAAACCCCCATTAAAACAATATTAAAATTATACTACCCCCACGATCAGATTATTGCTGGAACAGTCACGTCTTTAGACCGCGGTGGAAGGAGAGGAGGTTGGGGGCCATCCTGAGATTGGTGGGCAGACCATTCCAGAGGGTCGGCGTTCCGACAGAGAAAGCCCTCCCCATGGGGGCCGCCAGCCGGCATTGTTTGGCCGACGGCACCCTGAGGAGGCCGACTCTGTGGGAGCGCACGGGACGATGGGAGGAAGGCAAGAGATGATCCTGTAAGTACCCCGGGCCTAAGCCATGGGTAACACATGGACAAGGTTAACAAGAACCGTGCACTCTCGATCGGTGGCCACCAAGATTCTGGAGCTCTGAATTAGGGATGTGTGATTCCCGTCCAGTTTTATTTACATTTACATTTATTTAGATCCCATCTTTATTATTATGACAAATAATGCAAGGCAGCAGACATATCCGGCACAATTTACTATTCCTGTTTTCCCCACAACAACTCTGTGAGGTGGACTGGGCTGAGAGAGAGGGACTGGCCCAAGGTCTCCCAGTTGGCTTTCATGTGTAAGGAGAGACTAGAACTCACTGCCTCCTGGTGATTGGCACAAAGTCACCCAACTGGCATTCATGGCTAAGGCAGGACTAGAATTCACAGTCTACTGGTGATTGGCACAAAGTCACCCAGTTGGCTTTCATGCCTAAGGCGGGACTAGAATTCACAGTCTCCTGGTGATTGGCCCCAAAGTCACCCAACTGGCTTTCATGCCTAAGGCGGGACTAGAATTCACAGTCTCCTGGTGATTGGCCCCAAAGTCACCCAACTGGCTTTCATGCCTAAGGCGGGACTAGAATTCACAGTCTCCTGGTGATTGGCCCCAAAGTCACCCAACTGGCTTTCATGCCTAAGGCGGGATTAGAATTCACAGTCTCCTGGTGATTGGCCCCAAAGTCACCCAGCTGGCTTTCATGCCTAAGGCGGGATTAGAATTCACAGTCTACTGGTGATTGGCCCCAGAGTCACCCAGCTGGCTTTCATGCCTAAGGCGGGACTAGAATTCACAGTCTCCTGGTGATTGGCCCCAAAGTCACCCAGCTGGCTTTCATGCCTAAGGCGGGACTAGAATTCACAGTCTCCTGGTGATTAGCCCCAAAGTCACCCAGCTGGCTTTCATGCCTAAGGCGGGACTAGAATTCACAGTCTCCTGGTGATTGGCCCCAAAGTCACCCAGCTGGCTTTCATGCCTAAGGCGGGACTAGAATTCATAGTCTCCTGGTGATTGGCACAAAGTCACCCAGCTGGCTTTCATGTCTAAGGCGGAGGAATTCTGGAAGTTGAAATCCACAAGCAAAGCGGGCTGAGGAATTCTGGGAGCCGAAGTCCACAAGACTTAAAGTTTCCACGGTTGGACACCCCTGTTTTAAGCAATCATGGCTAAAAAGGTCTTCAAAATTTAAAAGAACAAAAAACAAACATAACAACATGCTAACAACTAGCAGAATAAACTGTAGAATGTAACATTCACTCCTCTTGTTACTATGTCAGTGTTATTATATTTATCTGCTTTGCTCTGTTTTTGTTTCGTCGTTTTCAAATTTTGCTGGTTGTTGACCAAATAAAGGCTATCAATTGATGGAGTCTCTTGAAGCAGAATTTTAATTTGGGGCCTGAAATAGCCTCGGGTCCTGCTTTGGGGAAGGCTTGGCTAGCCTTCTGTACAGAGATTCAGTTCTCCTGAATGAAAGACGCTTCTCCTTTGGATGGCGTGTCAGTGAAAAGGCCACACATATGTGATCAAATAATCCATCCAGGAACTCTACGGTAGAGTTTGGTGCTGGTTGGTCAGGCCTCTGACACGGAGGGGGAAAGATTAGCACCGTGATGGCGAACCTATGACATATATGCCACAGGTGGCATGCAGTGTCCTCTCTGATGGCACAAGAGCCGTTGCCCCAGTTCAGCTCCGCTGCGCATGCGCACACACCTCCCATCACCCAGCTGGTCTTTGGGTCTCTGCCGTGCATGCGCAGGGGACAGGATGCGTGTGGGGGAGGGGTTCACAAATGCGCGGGGCAGGGCGCATAAGGGGTGTGTGTGTGTATGTGTGGGGGTTCACGCACCCATGCATTCATGCATGCGTCCACACGCTTTGGGCACTCGGTCTGGAAAAGATTAGCCATCACTGGATTAGCAGCTTCCTTCTAGGGAAAAAACCCCCCAAAACAGTCTGATTTCATAGAAGCATAAAACTGGAACGGACCTTGGAGGTCTTCTAGTCCACCCCCCTGCCCAGAGTAGGAATCCTTTCATGGCTTTTGAGAGAAGCAAAAACTGAAAACGTGATAACTGAGACTGAGGATTTATAGAGAAAAAAAAATCTTCCTGAAATGGAGCCCTTTTTGCAATGGTAGGGAAAATCATTTTTTTCTCAAGAATGAGGGGGGAAAATATTTTTAAAGTATTATGCTAAGAGCTACCTCTCAGCACACATAACATTGCAAAGAAATGTGGGTCAAGTTGACCCAGTTTGGAGCAGGATAAATGTTTTTGTCAAGGATCTGTAGATTTTTGGAGTTCTTTTTAAAAACGTTCGTATCCTTTGTGTTTCCGCTGGCTGCACCCTTCCTTAACATACCGGTATTTGGTTGTTGTGGGAAGCTTTGGACCTGGGAAATATTTTGACATGCATGAGAGGAGTGATGTGGCTATTTGAATATTGGTAGTTCTCGACTTAGGGTGTCAACTAAGCCCAAAATTTCTGTTGCTAAGCAAGACTGTTGTTAAATGAGTTTTGCGCCATTTTACGTCCACAGTTAACAACTGCCGTTGTTAAAGTTAGTTACACAGTTGTTGAGTGAATCCGTCGACTTTGCTCGTCAAAAGGTCGCAAAAGGGGGGAATCACATGACCCCGGGACACGGCAACTGTCATAAATGTGAGTCAGTTGCCAAAAGCATCTGGATTTTGATCATGTCTCCATGGGGTTGCTGACACGGTCGTGTGAAAAATGCCTTTTCAGTGTCGTTGTAGCTTCTAATGGTCACTAAATGAATTGTAAATTGAGGACTACCTGTAGTTTCTCAAGAAGACTGAGGGAGAAACATTTAAGACTTCACTGTGGAAAACTCTTTTGCTTGTTTGTTGATAAACTGAATCTTCTTAACAGTACAGATCAAGGGTGAAATCCAGCAGGTTCTGGAGAACCACTAGCGGAAATTATGAGTAATTCGGAGAACCAGCAAATACCACCTCTGGCTGGCCCCAGTGGGGTGGGAATGGGGATTTTGCAGTATCCTTCCCCTGGAGTGGGATGGAAATGGAGATTTTGCAATATCCTTCCCTCAGGAGTGGTGAGGAAGTGGAAATTTTGCAATATCCTTCCGTCAAGAGTGGGGTGGGAATGGAGTTTTTGCAATATCCTTCCCCCAGGAGTGGGGAGGGAATGGGGATTTTGCAGTATCCTTCCGTCAGGAGTGGGGTGGGAATGGAGATTTTGCAATATCCTTCCCCCCAGGAGTGGAGAGGGAATGGGGATTTTGCAGTATCCTTCCCCTGCCACACCCACCAAGCCACACCACGCCCACCAAGTCACTCCCACAGAACCGGTATTAAAAAAATTTGGATTTCACCACTGACTCCGCCCACTCACCTGGATGTCTCTGCGCATGCACAGAAGTTTTGCACACACCAGTGCGCGCACCCACAAACAAACCAGTAGCAATTGGATTTGAAACCCACTACTGGTTCTTATGCTGGTTTAGTTGCAACAGCGATGATATCCAGGAAGAGATTGGACTGCCATTTGTCAGAAATGGTGTATGGTCTCCTGCTTGGGCAGGGGTTGGACTAGATGACCCACAAGGTCCCTTCCAACTGTGTTAATCTGTAATCTGATAATCGGCAATCCTGGGGAAGGCAGGTTGCTTTGGAGTTGAATAATTACAGTGTAATTACACATTCTTGGAACTCTTTGACTTGAGTCCCAAAATCAGTAGAATTTTGAAAATGGGGAAATAGATGCTTTTTGGTGGCGAAATGAAGGCAGTTGTTGTTTTGAACTTGTCTTCTCTTTTTTTTCCTGTCAAACTGTAAAAAAAAAAAAAAGATGAAGCACAAAAGGTCCAGGTAATCATCAAATTATATATGAAGATTGTCAGGGTTCCAAGTACGCTCGGATTTTTTTGCTTGCAAAATGGATCTGTTGCTTGGAACCCTGACACAAATATGGCAAATATCTATCGGCCGTAATGGCCAAATGGTTGGTTCCCTGCCTCTTCCCCTCCCTGCCCCCAAGCCTGCACTTTGCATATCTTAATTGCAGTTCTCCACTGACCTGGTGGGTCAACATTGCTTATCGGAGAGAAGGATGAACTCCTGCTTTGCACAGAAGCTTGAAAGATAACCCCAAAAACTTGCAATTTTGAAAAGAGATAAGTTATCTCTTTAAGGAGAGGAGAGAGAGAATGAGGGCTACAGGGGTATTTGTCCAGCAAGATCTGTTTAGATCAGTGTTTCTCAACCTTGGAAGCTTGAAGATGGGTGGGAATTGAAGTCCACCCATCTTCAAGCTACCAAGGTTGAGAAACACTGGTTTAGATGCAGAGGTGTACAGCTGTACAGGTGTACAGATGCGGGTAAGACCATACTTGGAATACTGTGTCAGGAGAACTTACAATAGCAAGAACGCTTAAACTTATTTATCGCTTCACATTGTTTCACAGCTCTCTCTAAGCGGTTTACAGAGTCAGCATATTGCCCCTGACAATCTGGGTCCTCATTTTACCGGCCTGGGAAGGATGGACGGCTGAGTCGGTCTTGAGCCAGTGAGAATCGAACTGCCGAGCTGCTGGCATTCAGCAATGAGCAGTACTGCGTTCTAACCACCGCGCCAGAATAGAGTTGGAAGGGACCTTCGAGGACTTCTAGTCCAACCCCCTGTTCAAGTAGGGGGTTGCACCTATACCAGTGATGGCTAACCTTTTTGCGGTCACGTGCCAAAAGTGAGGGTCGCGCGGGGGGTCGCACACATTGTGTGCTCACACCCAAAATTCAATGTGCCCAGCGCCGCCCTCTGAGACCACCCCGCACTCCCCCGCTTTTGGCACGTGATGGTACGGTAGGCCTGGTTTTCGCCCTCCCCAGGCTCCAGAGGCTTGTTTTGAGCCTGGGGAAAGCGAAAACAGCCTCCCCCCCCCCGCAGAAACCCTCCAGAGGCCAGAAACAGCCCGTTTCCTGACTTCCGGTGGGCCGAGAAGGCCTGAAAATCAGGTGGCCGGCACGCGCATGCATGCTGTAGCTGAGCTAGGGCAATGCTCATGTGTCCACAGATATGGCTCTGCGTGTCACCTGTGGTACACATGCCATAAGTTTGTCATCACGGCCCTATACCATTCCAGACAAGTGGCTGTCCAGTCTCTTCTTAAATACCTCCAGTGATGAAGCCACCCACAACTTTTGGTGGCAAGCAGTTCCACTGGTTAATTGTTCTCATTGTTAGGAAGTTTCTCCTTAATTCCAGGTTGCTTCTCTCCTCCTCCAATGTCCCCATGAAGATATCCAGGGTGGGGCTCAAGGCAAATAAAACTTCACATTATAAAGAGTGACAGTTTATGGTCTACCTGCTATCCTGTTCTGTTGTCCAAAACAGGTAATCCTCGACTTACAACAGTTCATTTACTGACGGTCCAAAATTACGACACTAAAAAAAAAAAGTGACTTACAACTATACCGGCATCTGCATGGACATGTGATCAAAATTCAGATACTTGGCAATTGACTCATATTTATGACGGTCACAGTGTCCTGGGGTCATGTGATCCCCTTTTCAACCTTCTGACAAAGTCAGCGGGGAAGCCCGGTTCACTCACTTAACAACTGCGGCAAGAAACCTTGCAAAATGGGGCAAAATTCAGTTAACGGTCTCACTTAGCAACAGAAATGTTGGGCTCAGTTATGGTCGTAAGTCGAGGATTGCCTGTATCCCAGCCTTGTGGTTCATGACTGAGATATTGACAGACAGTATGATAATAAAAGAAGGATGGGTGGAGGAAAAAAAACCCATCTAATAAAAAATGCTGACAGAAATGTGGTTATGGAAAAAAACGGATGGAGTAGAGATTTGAGGGGAAAAAGTATTGCTTCCTTTGTGGACCGAGGAGGTTGCAATTTACTCCTCAGCTCCGACACAAGAAGCTCGGTTTGTTTTCCAATTCATTGCAACACAATAAGTAACACCCCCCAAAATTTGCTGCAAAGGGCAACGCAGTCCTTGGATTTGGAGGTCTGCTCTTTTGGGACGTGTGATTGGGAAAGTTTGCTCAAAGTTTGCTAGTTCAAAATGCAGATTTTAGAAGCAGGAAAGAATGCCGGATCAAGGCTCTTGGATGGGTTGATTTCTCCAAATTCACAGCCAAAGTGAAGATCATTGTCTCACGCTGTGAGTGATAACCGGGGAGGGAGAGAAAAGAGGGAGGAGAGAGAGGGAGGGAAAGAGGAGAGAGGGAGAAGAGAGGGAGAGAGAGAGAGAAGAGAGAGAGAAGAGAAAGAAAAGGGAGGGAGAGGAGAGGGAGGGAAAGAGGAGAGAGGGAGAAGAGAGAAAAGAGAAGAGAGGGAGAGGGGGGAGGGAGGGGGGAGAGTGAAGAGAGAAAAGGGAGAGAGAGAAGAGAAAGAAAAGGGAGGGAGAGGAGAGGGAGGGAGAGAGGAGAGATAGAAGAGAGAATTGAGGAGAGGGAGGAGAGAGGGAGGAAGAAGGGAGACAAGAGGGAGGAAGGGAGAGAGAAGAGAAGGGAGGAGAGAGGGAAGGAGAGGAGAGGGAGAGAAAGGAGAGAGGGAGAAGAGAGAAAAGAGAAGAGAGGGAGAGGGGGGAGGGAGGGGGGAGTGAAGAGAGAAAAGGGAGAAAGAAAGAAAAGGGAGGGAGAGGAGAGGGAGGGAAAGAGGAGAGAGGGAGAAGAGAGAAAAGAGAAGAGGGGGGAGGGAGGGGGAGAATGAAGAGAGAAAAGGGAGAGAGAGAAGAGAAAGAAAAGGGAGGGAGAGGAGAGGGAGGGAGAGAGGAGAGATAGAAGAGAGAATTGAGGAGAGGGAGGAGAGAGGGAGGAAGAAGGGAGACAGAAGAGGGAGGGAGGGAGAGAGAGAGAAGAGAGGGAGAGGAGAGGAGAGAAAAGAAAAGAGAAGAGAAGAGATATATAGAGAGAGAAATAGAGATAGTCATAGTCATAGGATACTAAACAAGCAATCTTGAATTATTGGTAATAATGCCAGTCTTGCAAATGCTGAGTGGCAACAAAGAGATTAGCTGCCTCTTTTTCAAGGAACGTCAGAAAGCAGGAAACGGGCCTTTCCCAGTGATGGTTCAGAAGGAGTTCATGGTTTCTTGAGTTGCTTTCCAGTCTTCCTATGAATCCCATCTTTCATTGTGTATGTAAAAATGTTGTTTCTTGATTTGCAAATGAGGTTAAAAGTGTTGTCCTCGATTTACGACTGCTGTTGACCCCGAAATTTCCATTGGTAAGCTGCATCGTTAAGTTTTGCCTCATTTAATGACCTTTTTGCCCCAATTGTTAAGCGAATCATTGCAGTTGTTAAGGGAATCATGCGGTCATTAAGTGAATCTGGCTTCCTTATTGCTTGTCAGGAGGTCGCAAAAAGGGATCACATGATTCTTGGACACTGCAACCGTCATAAATATGAGTCAGTTGCCAAGTGCCTGAATTTTGATCACGTGGCCATGGAGATGCTGCAATGGTCATAAGTGTGAAAAATGGTCATGGCTCCCTTTTTTTAGTGCTGTTATAACTCCAAACGGTCATTAAATGAATTATTACAAGTAGAGACTTCCTGTGTTTAAATTGTCCAATATTGACTCCGAAACCAAGAGTGAAATCCTGTTCAGTTAATAACAAAAACTTTCTGAAAAAACTTTCATTTATGATTCTGATTTTGTAAATATATAGAGTTTATTGACAGAAAGAAATATTCCCCTTTGTGTGTTTCAAGAAAAAAAAATGTATAGGTAGTTCTCCCTTAACGACCAGTTCCTTAATGACCAAATAAAGTTACGATGGACCCCCAAAAAGTTACCTCTGATGTGTCCTTAAAAATATGACTGCCATGCCTACAATCATGTGAGTCACACAATCGCATCTCAGGTGCTTGACAATCAACAGCATTTCTATTCTGAAATTTATTAATCAGTTTCCTGCAAAAAAAAAGAAAAAGCTCATTTGGGAGAATGGATTCACTTCACAACCAAATGGTTTGCATAATGACCCTGGTAACTCACTTTTTCAAAAGCAGGAGCTGCTGTAAGTTTGCCCGTGAACTGTAATCAGTTAGACACATCCATTTATGAGAAGACAAAGTTCTGACGGTCTTACGCATAGATAAGCAGGCTTCCAAATTAACACCGGACTGCCACTCTTTAATCCACTGTTTAATTTTTTAAAACATTTCCTGGGACCAGTCCTCTTGCAAAGCTTACTTTAAAATCATAACTGTAATGATTCTTGTGTCAAAATCCAAACACTACACTTAAGTAATTCTCCCATTAGACTCAACTGAGATAACATTTGTGTCCCAAGCGTTTGAAGTTGTGAAGCAAGATGATTGAGGGGAAAAAAAGAGGCGATGGAGAAAAAAGCAGTATCCTTAAAAATAAAATAAAAAAGGTATTTGTGGCCAAAATTGAAGGCCCTCCAGAGGCAGGAAACAGCCCATTTCCCTACTTCTGGTGGGTCCAGAAGGCCCGAAAATCAGCAAGATGATTGAATCAGCTGGCGGAGCTGAGCTCATGTGCCCACCAGTATGGCTATGTGTGCCACAGGTTCGCCATCGCAGATATAAGGTCTCTTGTTTGAGCCGGGTTTGAGTAGAAGACCTCTGAGGTCCCTTCCAGCTGTTGTTCTGTTGTTATTATCGTGGTTTGCTCAAGACGGATCTTCACTAAAAGTGATCAAATAAGTTTTAAGCTTGCTCCACAGAGCTTCACCCTGAAACGACAGTCCACCTGGAACCCTTTAATTGTGACTACACTTGAAAAACATGAATTAAGTTTCAATAGCCTATGTATTCCTGGTTTCTTCCGTGTTGTCTGAAGGTGGATATTCCAAAGCTAGGAATATTTTATCACACTCCCACATATGGAAAACTAGATTGTCAGAATCGCAGAGGACTAGGAATAATGTTAGCGTTTTGCAGAAGTGACATGAAAAAGCAGGAAACTTTGCAACTCATTTATCTAGGGCAGTGTTATTTTTCGGTAAGCTTGTAGTCTGTACTGAGCGGTCCTAAGCGTCTCTCAGATGAGGAAATGTTGACCTTATGGTTGAAATACATTGAAGTGCAGTCTGTTTCTTTATGGAAATCGTTGTTGGTGTACAGTTGTCTTCTTTTAGAGTTCAGCATGTACTTTTCAGATACTTTGGCTAAGTAAAAAGTTCGAGCCGTTGCTTGCTGCAGAATATTTAAATTGCAAAAGATTTGCAAAGGCACCTTTCTATTTTTAGATTAACTGCTGCTGAGGCTGTGTTTAAAAGGGTTGCTTTTGTTTTTTTTAAATAAATGTTTATATTTTATTCCCAAAGTTAAAATACAAACTCGGAAAGAAAAAAGAAAAGGAACAAAACAAAAGAAGAGCAAAACTAAAACTAAGCAAGACAAGAAGAAAAGATGCCCATGAAAAAGTTGCCTTCCTTTCATCTTTAGAGAAGTGAACTATTAGTCCCTTATTGCTTATTTTTATTTTGACGCTTCATGTTGAAGGACTGTTTTGCATTGCTTGATTTCAGCTCGGCAAATAACCGCAGATGCCGCCTCCTTTTTTTGCAATTTAAGTCCTATCAAAGCTCAGCCTGCAAATGCTTCTAAATAAAAAAAAGAAGAAGAAGGGATTAGATCCGGGAGCAACGATGGCTTTCTAAAATGATCTGGAGCATATGTGGATCTCAAAAAGGCAACACACAGATCCAGCTGGGATGGATGAAAATTTGAGGGTATCCATTTAGTTTTTCCTCCTATGAATAGAAACATCCAGTATAGGATGGCAAGAGTTCGGCGGTGTGTATATTTTCAGTGGGGAAGGGGGTCGCCTGTCCCTTTAAGTGGGTTTATAATTGGCTAGGAATTTTTATCAGCTTAGTCATTCTCGTGCTGGGCGGATGAAATGGGGTGGGGGGGAGAGGGGGGGGAGAAGCCACAAGCCCCATCCGTTAGAGGCCCTTGGATAAGGATGTGTCATCCCTAAAGAATGTATGTGAACAAAACAGACTGTGCGCGCAGCGGCTGCTGCAACAACCATTGGCCTGAACAGTAAGGCATTCTTAAAGCGCAGCTCTGAGTCACATGGAGCAGATGGATTGTTTCACTAAAATGGAAGCTGTTTTGATGTGGAAGAAGTCGTGTTTCATTTCCAGGGCAAATAAAACGGGTCGACGGTTGGAGAAACAGGGTCCTAAAATCCGACGTTGGGTCACTAGAAAAAGGGAATTTGAAAGTAAAACTGCCAACAGGGCAAGGAGCATTAGATGATTAATCGAGATCACGTGAAGTGTCAGTACTGCCTTTATCGGGCCTTGGTAAGGCCACACTTGGAATATTGCATCCGGTTTTGGTTGCCATGATATAAAAAAAGATGTTGAGATTCTGGAAAGAGAGCAGAGAAGAGCAGCCAAGGAGGGCTGGAGGCTAAAACATATGGAGAACGGTTGCAGGAATTGGGTTTGTCTAGTCTAGTGAAAAGAAGGAGTAGAGGGTGACATGATAGCAGTCTTCCAATATTTGAGGGGCTGCCACAAAAAAGAGGAGGTCAATTTATTTTCCAAAGCACCGGAAAGCAAGACAAGAAGCAATGGATGGGAATTCATCAAGCACAATACAGTGCCACACAATCCCAATTCTCCAAATATGAAGCTGGCCCTGAAGGATACCATGATCAACGGTACCAAAAGCCACTGAGAGGTCCAGAAGAGCCAGGATGGATGCAGCACCTCCATCCCATTCTCGTCATCCATGAGTGCGATCAATCAGTCTGAAACCTTAACCCCCTTGTCTGAATCCAGGATGAAAAGGGGTGCCGGGGTTCTCTGAAGCTTCTATGCAGTCATTCTCTCCACCACCTTCTCTAGAAAGGGAAGATTGGAAACTGGATGAAAGCTGTCCAGCTTGGTTGGATTACGTGATGGTCTTTTGAGGAGGGGACGCGTTATGGCTTCTTTAAGAGTTGGCGGGACCCACTCCCTCAAGGAGGAGTTAGCTACAGCCCAGACCCAAACATGCACCCTCTCCTGTGTCATTTAATTAGCCAAAAGGGGCACGGATCTAAAACACAAGTGGTGGAACCAGTAGTTTAGAGAGTCCTGTCCATTTCCTCTGGTTCCCCAAGTTCAGACTCTTCCCAGATCAAAGTTGCTGGATGCTTGGCATTTAGATGCATCAGCCATCAATAGACACATTGTGATAAATACATTTATATACCATTCAAAAGAGGCAATTAAAAAAGCAAAGAAGGAAACAAAGAGTAGAACACATCCTCTCCAGCAGCCTAAACCCAGATAAGCAGGGATTAACGCAAGCCAAACAATCAAGTGGAAAGCAGTACCTTAATCAAAGAATTGCCAAAGGGGAAAACTACACCCCTACAAACACTTGACGAGTCAAGCTACTGTGTATAAAACAGGGAGCGAACCCCATATTCCCTGGCACCGATGGTGTTACCTCGTTGGATAATCAAATGCCTGCAGGCAAAAAAACAAACTCAGAAACCGCCAGAGTCTGAGCCACCTCTACTCTCCCCTGTTGGAGGGTGCAATAAATATGCAGGCTTTCTCCAGATTTATTTATTTATCTATTTATTTATTAAATTTATATACCGCCCTTCTCCTGACGGACTCAGGGCGATGAACAGTCAGCTAAAAAGCAATACAAAAAAGATTGTTTGATCTGTTGCTCCATGGAAAGCAGATGGAAGATTTGGGGTGATCCAAGTTGATAACGGAAGTTCTGAAATCTGCACAGCAGAGTTTTGGAGTAGAATATCAGAGAAAAATATCAGATTTCAAATAGACATTAGTTGATTCCATTCATCCAGGTTGCTAATTACTCCCTGTAGCATCTCTGAATGATGGGACCCAGAAATCAACAGCAATCAATCCTTTATAAGGTGAGGAAGACACGAGAATTCCAGCAAGTGGAAAACAAATAGCAATTGACACTTTTTATTTTGATAAAAGTAGAGATACTACCAGTGTAAGAAGGCATCTGTAGGCTCAGCCGCCATCTTGTTTTTATGACTCCTTCCCGTGATGATGAGCCCAGATATTAAAATGGAGGTTCCTGTCACGTTTGCTAGGTGAGAAACAGAACTTACAGATGCACGGAGAACTATAATAGGTTAGAAATATGTGAGGAAACAACCATTACGCTATACAGAGAGGATCTGATGTGATCCTTGGGTATCAAAGGTTATTCAAAATTAAAGAATATAGTAGATTTCCAGGGTATAAATCTGATTAGATGGGACTACCAGCCAAACATAAAGGCTTGAAAAAGCCAGCTAATGACCAGCTGGGTGGGCGTAGCCATGGTGGGCGTGGCCAGGGGGTGTGACAGGCAGCACTCAGCCTCCGGCAACCACCTGAGAGCAAAAATGGGCTGCGGGAGGGACGGACTCCTGGAAGGGGCAGGGCGGGGCCAACCAGCAATTTAACTACCGTCCGAACCAGCTGTATACCACCACTGGTCATAAGTGTGAAAAATTATAGTCATTTTTTTCAGCCCCATTGTAATGTTGAACAGTCACTAAACACACTCTTGTAAGTCGAGGACTACCTGTATCTCATATATATATATATGTATGTATGTATGTATGTATGTATGTATGTATGTATATGTATGTGTGTAAGTTTTGTTTAAGATATATATATATGATATTATATAAGATTTATATAAGATATATATATATATATCTATATATCTGTTTTCTGAGGTTTTCGTGGGTGTTTGTATGTAGGTCTTTGGTTATTCGGATCTTCTCCCGTGTAAAATTGGAAGTGTCTTGGCGACGTTTCGACGAAGTCTCATTCGTCATCTTCAGGCTGGTGTTCTTGGCTTCGTGCTTCCAGGTGTTCTCGTGCTTCGTGCTCCTGGAAGCACGAAGCCAAGAATACCAGCCTGAAGATGACGAATGAGACTTCGTCAAAACGTCGCCAAGACACTTCCAATTTTACGCGGGAGAAGATCTGAATAACCAAAGACCTACACACACACACACGCACACACACACATGCGTTGGGATATAGCATTTTTGGGATTTTGCATTGCTTTAAGAATCGAGTTTTGGTGAGCATACATAAGCTTCAGGTTGTAAAGGGATGGGAGTTAACTTTTCTCCCCCCCTACGATTCTTTTTTTTTTTTACTCCCCGTAGTAAAGAGCTCTTGCGTCTCATTTGTTTGTAGCAGCAACAACAAGGGGAGAACAGCCATCTTATAGAAAGTGTATGAGTCACTCTTCCAGATGGTTGCCTTGTTCTATGCCGTGCGTGGAAGAACTTGGTGTATTAAATCAGTCCCTTTTTTTGGGTTGTTTACAGCTTCAGGATCTTGAGTCGGATCACTTTGGAGGGTTGCTCAGCTGCTCTGTTAACAACAGGTCCACCACCTTGGGCAAAAGTTGTCCACCCAAGTCCGTTGGCTTTTATGTTTGTCTCCCTGGGTAATTGTGACTTTGAAGTTGGGGAGCGTTTAAAGACGGCAGGTGTGGGAAAGTTTTCTCCGAGGCCTTTCCAAGCACCTGAAGACAATATTTACACGCCTTCTTCAGTCTCGCACCAAACGTCTTTTGAAAGTTGCTTTTTGAATTCTGTGGCAGGGGGAAAAAATTTGTTTTCAAAGCAAACAGAAAAGGCATTCCAAGTCAAAACGGGCTCTCTAACTCAAGGTTCTCCAAGCCCTTGGCAACTTAAAGACTTGTGGACTTCAACTCCCAGAATTCCTCAGCCACCTGGGCTGAGGAATTCTGGGAGTTGAAGTCCACAAGTCTTTAAGTTGCCAAAGTTGGAGACCCTTCCCTAATTGCTTGCTGAGCGTTGGGTTATCCCCCCCGTCCCTCCCAAATTTATGGGTTACTTACTCTATAAAGCTCGGCTTCTGTACTTCACGATCCTGAGAAAGAATAATTCAGTGAGAAGTTCCTCTAACGAAGATAGTTTTCCTGTCTTGCCAAGACCGTAGTTAGTAGGAACGGCTTGGCCTCCAACTCTGGATCCTCCAGATCTGTGGTCTTCAGATCCCAGAATCCTTAGCTATGTTGGCTACAGAATTCTGGGAATTGAAATCGATGTCCAGTCAGGGTAAACTGCTTCAGAGGCCATGCGTTGTACTCGGAGAGTTTCAATTTGGTTTTAAGGCACCAAATGGCTTATGGGGTCAAATCCTTGTATGAATGTTTTCATTGCAACTTTTACTGGTAGTCCTTGACTTAACCATCATTCGTTAGTGACCATTTGAAGTTACAGTGTCACTGACAAAAGAGACTTATGCCCATTTAGAATAGAATAGAGCTGGAAGGGACCTTGGAGGTCTTCTAGTCCATCCCCCTGCTCTAGCAGGAGACCCTATACCTGTGATGACAAACCTATGGCACGTGTGCCACAGGTGGCACGCGGAGCCATATTGGTGGGCACGCGAGCGTTGCCTTAGCTCAGCTCCAGCACGCATGCACACCCTGGCCAGCTGGCCAACGGAAGTTGGCAAACGGGCTGTTTCTGGCCTCCAGAGGGCCTCCGGGAAGGTGGGGAAGGCTGTTTTTGCCCTCCCCAGGCTCCTAGAAAGCCTCTGGAGCCTGGGGAGGGCAACCACATGCCAAAAGGGAGGGGAACATGGGGGGGTCACGCATGCATGCATGGGGGGGGCAGGGCGCATAGAATTATGTGCGCCACACGCCGCCACCCCGCACTCCCCTAGCTTTTGGCACGCGATGGCAAAAAGGTTAGCCATCACTGACGTATACCATCTCAAGATTTCTTAAAAGCCTCCGGTGATGAGTGCCCATAACTTCTGAAGGCAAGCCATTCCGCTGGTTAATTGTTCTTACTATTAGGAAGTTTCTCCTTAATTCCGGGTTGCTTCTCTCTTTGGTTCGTTTCCAACCATTGTTTCTTGTCCTGCCCTCTGGTGCTTTGGAGAATAATCTGACACCCCGCCCCCCCTTTGTGACAGCCTCTCAAATACTGGAATACTGCTATCATGTCACCCCTAATTCTTCTTTTCTCTAGAGTAGCCAGACGCAAAACCCGCAGCCGTTCTTCCTACGGTTTAGTCTCCAGGCCTTTGATCATCTTAGTTGCTCTTCTCTGAACTTGTTCCAAAGTCTCAATGTCTTTTTTGTAATATGGTAATCAAAATTGGTTGCAGTATTCCAGATGTGGTCTTACTAAGGTTTTGTACTTCTCATACTTAACAAGCACTGTATTTCTCATACTTACAAGCACTGCAGCATCCCCACGGTCACGTGATCAAAATTGACTCATATTTACGACGATTTGCAATATCCCGGCGTCACATGATTACCCTTTGCGACCTTCTGACGAGTTGTCAACGGGGAAGCAAGATTCCCTTAACAACCGTGTTACTAACTTAACACCTCCGGTGATTCACTTAACAGCTGTGGCAAGAAAGGTTGTAAAACGGGGCAACATTCACTGAACAGCTGTCTCGCTTAGCAACAGACGTTTCGAGCTCAGTTGTGGTCGCGAGTCAAGGACTACCTGTTTTCGATGTGGCAATTTGTCCTGGCCTTGTGGTTTGAAAAGAGAGTCAAGAAAATTTGTTTCGTATGGATTCCCTGGACTACCAGCTGGAAAGGTCCTTGTTGAATGGCTACCTTATTCCATTTTTTTTGTTGTAAATGGAATAACATATCGTGGAGATGGTTCTTTTTTTAAATTATTATTATCTCTTGCCTTTTTAAGTTGATGCTGTGCTTTATTAAAACCGGGAGACCGTATACACATCCGTAACAGAGATGGATATATGATAAAAACCGTATCACGCAGATGGTTTTATATGAGCCATTTTTGGATGGGCTCGTTCCCTCTCATCCGTCTTAGCAGTGAGGGACAATGGAAGCTGCTTTTGAATATATTTGCAGGGCACAGTGCTGGGAAGAATATTTTGACTTCTTCTGCTTGTTAGTGTTGGCTTCACCATAGAGAAGCTGATAGGAAAAATCTGCTCTACTTATTAAAGACATCTTGGTTGCGTATCTTTATTTCCCATTTTTATGGAGTGAGCCATTTTGTGGAAATAAATTGAAAATTAGTGCCACGTGCAAGGGGCATTTAGGCATCTCTCCGACACTGTTGATTTTCATGGTCTTTGCAAAGTCCACCAGCTGGAGCCAAATACTCAGGATGGAATTATCTCGAATCCGTGTTTTTCAAACTTGGTGACTTTAAGTTGAGTCACCAAGTTTGAAAAAAAACTGGCGACTCAATTTATTGGCAGTTGAAGTCCACACATCTTAAAGTTGCCAAGTTTGAAAAACACCCTCTTAGATGTGAGGAAGACGTAAGGAAGGGGAAGAAGAAAAAAAAAAACCTCTGTAATTTTGGGCTAGGAATATATTTATGAGGACTTGGCTGAAAAATCTATATTCTATCGCAAACCCGCTAAGCAAGAATTGCTTTCCAATTTTGCCCCTACCTCCCCAAAAGAAAGGAAAAAGTTTAGTTTAGGAGTTTAATTCATTTTAATAAATGTTTTGCTAAAATTGGGAATAAACCAGAGATCTCCTGTTTACCTCTTTCTACGGATAAGATGAGGGAAGACAGATAAAATGTTGGTTTATTGAGCGGGTAACAATAAAAAGACATGAAGCTTCAGTCTCTCATTTTGGGGGAAAATATAAAGCCTTCTTGAAGGGATTGCAGCCAATTTAAATTCCACCTCGTTGCTTTCTTTCCCAGAATAACAAGCCATGCAAACACATAAAACCCTCAAGAATTGCTTAAATCCAAGAAGACAAATATGATTTCTTACTTGATTTATAGTTTGTAGAACCTTGGATAGAAAGTACAACAGTAAAACTGCAGTAACTAAAAACAATAAAATAATCATACAGTTAAAATCATATTATTGATTATGGGCCATTAAGTCCTTTTTTGATTCCTAACTATCACGGAGAATAGGCCGACTCTCTTTTTCTCTGTGACAGCCTCTTCATTATTTAATTGCATTGTGTTATACGTAATTATTAAATAAGAAAGTCATTGCTTATGACCAGTAGTGGGATCCTTGGTTTAACAACATGCTGCGCAGTTTGAAGAAATCTTCACTTCTTGGTTTCTTCGGAGGAGTAATATAGCTGATTGGCGCAGCAATCCGCTCTACCGCGCGAATCAGCTGAGAAGATGAAGGTAGGAAAATAGCATGAGTGGGTGGATCTGATCGTTGGGACGAAGCGGTTCGTTCCCAGCTGATGGTCGGAGATACCAATTCACCCGAACCGGTAGAATCCCACCTCTGCTTAGGATTGTTTCCTATTCTTCACTCCAGAAGACTTGAAATCTAACCTACATTTCTCAGAACTTTTGTGTCTTTAGGTTAACTTTGGTAATGAAAAGAATATTTTTTATGTGTTTCCAGGATGTATAAAGAATGTTGACCAACACACAATAGATGGGGGATGTTTGAAAATACCTTAGCATCTTAAATCAAATCAGTTGCTGATTCCATGTATCTTCTTTCCTTCTTTAGATACAGGTAGCCCTTGGCTTACCACACACTTTAGTTTAGTGACCGTTTAAAGTTACAGCATCATTGAAAAAAGTGATTTAGGGCCATTTTTCACCGTTAACGACTGTTGCAGCCCTTTTATGGTCACGGGATCAAAATTCAGATGCTTGGCAACTGACTCACATTTATGACAGTTGCAGTGTCCCCGGGTCATGTGATCCCCTTTTGCAACCTTCCGATAAGCAAACCAATGGGGAAGCGAGATTCAATTTTGGGTTCAGTTGTGGCCCTAAGCTAAGGACTACCTGTACTACAATACCAGCCATTCATTCAAGCAGCCAAAATTATTAAACAGCAGGCTAACATAGAGTTTCATTCCTTTAAAGTTACTTCCCAATAATGGTTTCCTGGGGGAGAGAAATTTTATACATCTCTGAATGACCCCTTATAACCCTCCCCCATTTGACCAAACTCAGATGTCATGAGCTCAGTTAAGAGACTGGAATCCTCCAGGTAGAAAGGAGCGTTGCTGCATAGTTTTCTAGCTCATCATAGAACAAGTTCATACTAGCGTCCATAATTTCATCGTTCTTGTAGCTTCAACAGGAAACTTGTGATTTTCACTCGCCCATAATTACCTTATGCAAAGATATTCCATGGTCCGTTTGAGACTGAGATAATCAGGTGTTATTCTAGGTCAGGGATCTCCAAACTTAGCAACTTTTAAGACTTGTGGACTTCAACTCCCAGAATTCCCCAGCCGTCTGGAATTCGGTATCTGTATCTTACTTAGTCACTGCGCCATAAATCACCACGAGGCCCGCTCATCCATCCATCCATCCATCCATCCATCCATCCATCCATCCATCATTTTTCTATTTGTCTGTCTATCTTTGTCTGTCTCTATCTCTATCTCTATCTCTATCTCTATCTCTATCTCTATCTCTATCTGTATCTCTATCTCTTATCTATCTATCATCCACCCATCAACTTTCTGTCTATGTCTGTCTGTCTATCTGTATCTATCTATCTATCTATCTATCTATCTATCTATCTATCTATCATCTATCTATCTTCTATCCATCCATCATCTTTCTATTTATCATGTCTGTCTATCTCTGTCTGTCTGTCTCTATCCATCCATCCATCCATCATTTTTCTATTTATCTATATTTGTCTGTCTATTATCTATAGCCGTGGTGGTGCAGCGGACTAAAGTGCTGTTAAAGTAGCACTTAGCTGCCAGCTGCCTGCAATTACTGCAAGTTCAAATCTCACCAGGCTCAAGGTTGACTCAGCCTTCCATCCTTCCGAGGTAGGTAAAATGAGGCCCCGGATTGTGGAGGCAATAAGCTGACTTTGTATAAAAAAAGAACACCATTTTGGGGTGGGGGTGGGGGTGGGGCCAAAAAGCCCTACTAAAATATGAAGGCTATTGCTTAACGCATTGTAAGCCGCCCTGAGTCTCCGGAGAAGGGCGGCATATAAATCAAACCAATAAATACAATCTATCTATCTATCTATCTATCTGTCTGTCTATCTATCTATCTATCTATCTATCTATCTATCTATCTATCTATCTATCTATCTATCTATCTATCTATCTATCATCTATCTATCTATCCATCTATCTATCTATCTATCATCCACCCATTATCTTTCTGTCCATGTCTGTCTGTCTGTCTGTCTGTCTGTCTGTCTCTCTCTCTCTCTCTCTCTCTCTCAACTACTACCTACCTACTTACTGAGATCTCTGTCTCTCCCTCCCTCCCTCCCAATATATATTATTGAGCCCCAGATTTATGGTGCTAAGTGAGACCTTTCTTGCCACCGTTGTTATGTGAATCACTGCGGTTGTTAAATTAGTAACTACAGTTGTTTAGTGAATCTGGCTTCCCCATTGGCTTTGCTTATCAGAAGGTCACAAAAAGGGGATCACGTGACCCCAGGACATTACACATGTCGTAAGTACGAGTCAGTTGCCAGGTGCCTGAACTTTGATTGCGTGTCCATGGGGCTGGAGCAGTCATAAGTATGAAAAATGGTCATAAGTCACTTCAATCAATGCCACTGTAGTGCCACCATCACAAAGTGAACTGTTGTAAAATGAGGATTGTGTGTGTGTGTGTGTGTGTGTGTATGTATTATATATATAAAAATTAGAATATCTATTGTGTTTCTCCTACGGAGCTTTGATTTTTTTGTCTCTGCTTAGCTCTCATTTCCTCTTTTTGAGTCTCTGAGAGCAGAGATGTTGGTCTCAGCTACATGTGGCAGGCAGAGGTTCTGAATTCCTGAGTGGAAGGGGGAAAAAAGGCTATTTACTCCCTAGGAATTTTAAGACCTCCTGAGTCGCTTTGGGGGGAATCCATTTTGTCTTCTCCCCCTTGAGACGGGAGTGTAAATAGCTCCTCGGCAGCAGCTGCAGCATTTTAAAACTTTACAGCGTATATTTTACAGCCCCATCTCCCCTCGGCTGGTGCGCTCTCTATTGTTGTCTTCCCCTGTAATGAAGGATATTAAAACTCTGTGTTTGGTGCTGCCTTCTCCAACGTGGCAGTCCCAGGGTGGATTTGATCGACTTGATTTAAATCACTGGTAAAAAGGCTTGATTTAAATCAACTCGTTTTAAATCATAATTTCCAAAGAGCAACTGTCATCTCTGCTGTGAAATTGTGTGTGAATGCATCGATGCAGTGCCTGTTAATCTCAGCTTGCAGAGCTTGGATTCATTGTATGAAAATGTAAACATCGCAGAATATACCAGCCTCCTCATGCTACATAACTCTTTAGATAGTTATAGATTTTTTTTTACTCCAAATGCATTTTATTAAAATAAATTTGATTTTTAAAAAATCTAATTTAAATTAAAAAAAATTGATTTAAATTTTAAAAATCCAATTTTTTTGATTTTTTTTTTTAAAAAATCATCGATTTTTGTCCACCCTGGGGATTCCTAAATTGTGTTTCATCCTCATGGCTATTGTTGGGACAGTCCAGTGAGGAACAATGTGGTTTGGAGCTTATATTTGGTGTAGTAATGAAGATACCAAGCTAGAAAACCAGTTGAGTGGCTTTGGACCAGTCACTAGGAGACTGTGAGTTTTAGTCTCACTTTCGTCATGAAAGCAGACTTGGCCAATCCCCAGAAGATTAGGAGTTCTAGTCCCGCCTTAGGTGTGAAAGCCATTTGGTTGAGCCAATCATAGGAAACAGTGCTTCTAGCCCCACCTTAGCCATGAAAGCTGGTTGGGTGACTTGGGTCAATCCCCTGGAGGCTGTGAGTTCTAGTCCCAGTTTGGGCATGAGAGCTTAGGGTTTTTTTTTAAGTAAAGGTGGAACAAAATTGAGATGTTTCAAATACTATTATGCTATGGAGAAAGAAGATAAGACACTTAAAAATTACAGTATTAAATCATTTGGTTAAACTGGATTATGGAAGGCGCAGAACAGGAGAAATCAATGCATATTATAAATTACGGGATGTGCATCCACTGTTCCACCTTGGTTTCTCAGTTGAGAGAGAACCAAGGATCTCTCAAGTCACCCTGAGCTACCAATATTTTCTTTCGTTAATTGCCCCGTCTGTTTGGTTGGGGCTTAATGTAATGTGTGAACCCACTAGTTGTGGTTTCGCAGCACATGCTTTGTGTCTTTAGTGCGATATGAGAATTCAGCAAAGGTTTGTTCTTTCAACAAGTCATAGTTTAGCATGGTAGAAACCAGGGGTGAAATCTAAAATTTGTTACTACCGGTTCTGTGGGCGTGGCTTGGTGGGGGTGGGGTAATGTGACTGGGTGGGCGTGGCCAACTTTTTTTAACTTTTAAAAGTAAAAAAAGGAGGGGTTTACCTCTTTTTTTTTTTTAAACGGCTGAAGAGGTTGCAAAAAAAAATACTTTTAAAAGCCTCTGATGATCATGCAACTCAGCTGGGATTGCCAGAGGCTTTTAAAGGCATTTTCCCCCCTACAACCTCTTCGGCCGGAGAGGTTGTAGAATAAATGCTTTCAAAAGCTTCTGACAATCAGGCAACTCAGTTGGGATCGCCAGAGGCTTTTAAAGGCATTTTTTTTTCTCTACAACCTCTTTGGCCGAAGAGGTTGTAAAAAAAATGCTTTTAAAAGCCTCTTGATGATCCCAGATGAGCCATCATCCGAGGCTTTTTTTTTTTACTTTCAAAAGCATTTTTTCGGCTGAAGAGGTTGTAGAAAAAATGCTTTTAAAACTAAAAAAAAAATGATGATGATCATTTTTGATCGTGCAGCTCAGTTAGGCATGGGGGATGGGCACAGGGATTTTTGCTATCAGTTCTCCGAATCACCTGCCGCCATTACTACCGGATCGGATGATTCGGTCTGAACCGGGAGCATTTCACTCCTGGTAGAAACTTGATTACAGGACTTCTTTTCAGAGCTTTCCTTTTTCACTCAAAAACTGAAGTCCTCACCACTTTTGTTTTGGGGAATGGAAATGTCTTCTGTAAACCCTTCATTGCTTGGGAGCCCCAAAGAATCATGAGAAGTTGACAGCTCATCAAAAGATTCTCACCTGAGTCCCAGCATGTATCTTAACCTCCTGGCTTCTTTGTCTCTGGCTGACTGACTCACCTTCTGAGAATGGGGTCTCGCTGAAGGCAAAATGACTAATCTTCAGTTGGAAACTCCGAAGTGGAGAGGAGCAGGTGTGTCCTTCTCATCTTCACCTTCCAGCTTGTCAAAAATTGGAGCTGGGAAATTCATAGGTTGTTTGGGAGGATCCGTGGGTCGATTGAAGCTTGGCCATTATGTCTTGTCTCCCACCCACCCACTTCTTTCTCTGGGTCAAATTGATACAGGTTCAGGTTTCTGTGGAATTCCAAGTATTTTCTCCCAAGCTTTGCAGGCAGGTGTGTGGTTGTGTGCAGAAATCTAATACACTTTTTAATATCCAGCGATAGAAGTGCACGTTATATTTTCCCCTGCAGTTTTTAACCTGTCTGTTCATGTCCATTAGTACTGGTAGTCCTGGATTTATAAGAGTTCATTTAGTGACCATTTGAAGTGACAATGGTAGTGAAAAAAGTGAGTTATGACCATTTTTCACACTTAACGACCGCTGCCACATGCCCATGGTTGCTCAGGTGATTTTTTTATTTTTATTTTTATTTTTTTTAATTAGATTTATATGCCGCCCTTCTCCGGAGACTCAGGGCGGCTTACAATATGTTAAGCAAGAGCCTTCATACTTTTGTATATTTTATACAAAGTCAGCTTATTGCCCCACAAACTGGGTCCTCATTTCACCTACCTTAGAAAGGATGGAAGGCTGAGTCAACCTTGAGCCAGGCCAGATTCGAACTTACAGTAATTGCAGACAGCTGGTGTTAATCACAATGCATTAGTCTGCTGAGCCACCGGGCATTATATTCAGATGCTTGACAACTGACTCACATTTATGACGGTTGCCATGTCCCGGGGTCACGTGATCCCCTTTTGCGACCTTCTGACGAGCAAAGTCAGTGGGGAAGGCTGATTCACTTAACTGTGTTACTAATAGAACAACTTCAGCAGTTCACTTAACAAGCATGACAAGAAAATTTGTAAAATGGGGCAAAATTCACTTAGCAAATTTCTCACTTAGCAACAACTTTTGGGCTCAATGGTGGTCGTAAGTTGAGGACTAGCTGCATTTCACTCCACCATTTGTGTGTGTTTTCTGGGAATTGAGCTAAAAATGAATTTTCCATCATCCTGTAGCCAAATCACAGGTTCTCCAGCCAAAGGTCTCGATTTAATTCCAAGCATCTATGCATAAATCTTCAGCTGTCCAAAATGGGGTGAGAATTAGTGGTCTGTCAACGCAAATAATACTTGAACTAGAAGAACATATCCATGAGTATGATGGATTACAAATTCAGTATTTCAGTTTCTGCCTTGGCCATCTGGTGTAAGAGATCAAAGGAGACCCCAGATCCAGAAGCATTATTAGCAATCTATTTATTGGATTAACAAAACTTAATCCAAGTCTGTACTGTTGTAGGGCTGTGGTTAGAATTACTTTATTGTCACTTGGCATGTACACTAATCAGCATACATTAAAATGAAATTTCATCGCATACCACCTCCAATATACACTACGTAAACATGACAAAACAAATAAATACAAAATTATGCATATATTCACATACATTATATGACACAGAGAAACAACACAGTCTAGTTTGGATGTATACATGTTCATGGCGAGAAAAACGAATCTTGTGAGTTTACCAGACAGATGGCCTAAGGAACAAAACTGTTACAGAATTTGGTAGTCCTGCTAGAAGTACTTTGAAACCTCCTCCCAGAGGGGAGCAACAGGAACAGACTGTAAAGTGGGGTCTCTAACAATGCTTCAAGCTCTAAGCGCATAGCGCTTATAAGCAGTACCCTGAATAATGGGAAACAAGCTTCCAGTAATCTTCTCCACTGTCCTCACCACTCTCTGTATGGACTTTCTATCTGAGGCTCTGCTGCCACCAAACCAAACAGGGATGTAGCTTGTTAAAATGCTCTCAATCGGGCCTCTGTAAAAAGTGGCCAGGACAGAAGGAGAAAGATGTGCTCTCCTCATCCGAAGCAGGAAATGGAGACGCTGGTTTGCATGCTTCACTAAGGAAGCATGCAAACCAGAGAGTGCAGAGAGACCAATTCAGATTGTTAAGATTTGCTTATCCATTGATTTGAAAAAGAGATTTAAACCAGCTGATATCTGAGTTCCCATATTGTGCTTAGCGAAATCTGTGGCTGCTTGGTTGGTTTCTTACCCATTCTGTTGTGTGAATCCTTCCCTTCCCTCCCCTCCCCTCCCCTTCTTTCTTTCCTTTCCTTTCCTCTCCTCCTCTCCCCCCTCCCCTTCCCTTCCCTTCCCCTTTTTATCTTCCTTCCCTTCCCCTCCTTAACCCTAACCCTAACATTTTTAAATTTCATTTCATTTTTCAAATTTATTTGCCACCCATCTCACAGTTGAGGCAACTTTGAGCAGCTTACATAGAGATAAAACAATACACAATAACAGTTACAATTATAAAATGGATTAAAAAAACAACAACATAGGGTTTGGAGGGGAGATCGGGGAGAAGACTTCCCAAAGAAGGCAGTGGCAAACTTTCTTTGGTTCCCAAGAAAAATACAAGTACCGGTATTAGCGTGTTTAGCGACCAGAATTGGGACCGGCAGCATGGTCGCTAAACAAAAGCTATCTTACCTCAACTTGGCTTTGCTTTACAGAACCTGCAAAGGTTGTAAATATGTGGATTAGTTGTCGGGTTACTTTTTCATCCCTATTCATCCCTGCAAATGGTCACTAAATAAGGACTAACTTTCATGGATTTGGAGCCTAGCGCAACAAGAGATAGTTTTGATCTGCAGATTGAAAAAGGACTGGGGAAAATCTTGTACCGCCAAGATTTTTAAGAGACTTGAATTGTCTGAAATTGGCCTAAGGGAAGAAGAGGTCAGCACAGCCATTCTGGAGAGATGTGTAATTTGCTTTGTTTGCTTTTCTGGGCATTAAATTACCTGCAGAAAACCTTCCCAAGCCAGCTGGGCGGTTTGCCTTTATTTCTCCCAACAGCGAATTTTCTTTGCTTACATAATGCTCAAGTTTTACTTTCCTTTAAAAAAAAAATAAGGAAAAATAACCCCTCAAATACAGCTCTATGCCACTTTGTAATTCTAATGGATTAATTCCCAGATATTAACACTTCAAACACCTTTTTTCAGTTTGATGAACCCCCCCCCCTCCGAATTATTGGCTTAGTAGCCTTTAGAATGTCTTGGCCACTAATGGAGAGGCTGGGGATGCTGGGAGTTGTAATCCAGCCCTTGATCTTTGGGTTGAAGACTTGGGTTAGCTGTGCTCCATAGCGTTGTTTTGAGGGTAGGAGTTGAAACAATTTATGTCCAGGATGCAAGGGGTCTGTAGATATTTTCACAGCCCTCTTTTTGACTCCTGTAGTATACAGGTCCTCAATGGAAAGCAGGTTGGTAGCCATTGTTTTTTCTGCAGTTCTAATTATACGTTGAAGTCCGTGTCTGTCTTGTTGGGTTGCAGAACCAAACCAGACAGTTACGGAGGTGCAGAAGACAGACTCAATAATTCCTCTGTAGAACTGGATCAGCAGCTCCTTGGGCAGTTTGAGCTTTCTGAGTTAGCACAGAAAGAATGTTTTTTGTTGTGCTTTTTTGATGACGTTTTTGATGTTGGGTGTCCATTTTAGATCATGAGATGGTAGAACCTAAAATTTGAAGATCTTACTGTTGATACTGTGTTGTCTAGTATTGCGAGAGGTGGAAGCATGAGAGGGTTTCCCCTAAAGTCCACCACCATTTCTATGGTTTCTATGGTGTGTTCAGTTCCAGATTGTTCCGGTCGCACCACAAAGCTAGTTATTTAACCTCCCGTCTGTATGCAGATTCATCATTGTCTTGAATGAGACCGATTACTGTTGTGTCATCTGTGAACTTCAGTAGTTATGTAGTTATAATAATGGCGATAATTGCATAATAAACCCATTCTACTTATTTCAGTTCTTCTGCAGGTGAAGTTCGGCATAGTCCTACCTTGATCCAGGTGGAATAGGGGATGTTTGACAACAAGCTGTAAAAGACTTGGTCTTTTTCACACCATAAAGCAGAGTTTCCCAACCTTGACCACTTTAAGACATATGGGCTTCAACTCCAAGAATTCCCCAACCAGTATGGCTGGCTGGGGAATTCTGGGAGTTGAAGTCCAAAAGTGTTAAAGTTGCCAGGGTTGGGAAATCTTGCCATAGAGCCCGTGGGCATGTTTTGGGATAAGTTCCTTTGCTCTGAAGATTCCACAGAGTTGTTGCCTGCGTGTGTAAGTCTCAAATGGCTCAGCACATCAACCTCACCTTGATAGCCATCAGCTGTGGCTTTGAAGCAGGGTCAGAAACCTGCGCTTTCACCCCTCTGCTGCGGCTCCCTGTCACTCAAAATATGCATCACAACCGCCAATGTGTGACACCCGCTGGCACGTGATATTTCAACCCCCAGTAGGCCAACCATGGATAAATCCAAGAAAAGAGAATGTTTAATTCAACTACATATGCTAAGTTTTGTGGCCGCTCAAGAAATAGTCAGGCATGGGAAGGGTTTTATGGCTCCCGGTGTTTTCTTTTCTGTGGGAAATGAGTCCAAATGGCTCTTTGGGTGTTTAAGGTTGCAGACCCCTGCTTTAGAGACTACGACTTTGTTGATTCCCAACTAACACAAGCGTGCTTTTGTTCCAGTTTCTGGATTTTTGGCACTCTTGTTCCAAGAGACCGGATCAATTTAAAGCTGGGTTGACTTGTCTTGTGACCTGGTTCCCTTAAAACCAGAAGCTGATAAATGGAATAACCGCAGCCTCTTAGCTGTCAGCACCTCAAGTCACAAGGCCTCTGTGGCTGCATTCCTCTTGGGGACGTGATAGATTGGTGTAGAAGGAAGGGCTGCTCCTTCACACATGGGGTCCTGCTCCAGAGTGGAATGCTGTACTATTTAGAGGTGTTGAAAGACCCAAGGTCTTAAAAGACATGGGGCACCTGCTTGTCACTTGATTGGGGATCGTTACTTGGTGGAACTACCTGTTGGGTTATAGTTCGTATATGGTTGTAGCTTCTGCTTCCGAGATGGAGCTTCTCAGAAGCAGGAAGAGTTTGGAAGAAAGGAAACATGAAGAAGAGTAACGAAGATGATAATGGATCTGGAGGCTAAACCAGAGGTTGAACAATTGAGGGAGCTAGGTAACTCTAGTCTAAGGAAGAGAAGATGTGATAGCAGAGCAGTCTTCCAGTACCTTGTAAAAGGTAAAGGTTCCCCTTGCACATATGTTCTAGTCATTCCCGACTCTAGGGAGCAGTGCTCATCTCTGTTTCAGAGCCAGCGCTGTCCGAAGACATCTCCGTGGTCACGTGGCCGGCATGACTCAACGCCAAAGGTTCACGGAACACTATTCCCTTCCCACCAAAGGTGGTCCCTACTTTTCTACTTTCATTTTTTACCTGCTTTCGAACTGCTAGGTTGGCAGAAGCTGGGACAAGTAACAGGAGCTCACTCCGTTAACATGGCACTAGGGATTTGAACCGCTGAACTGCCGATCATTCGATTGACAAGCTCAGCATTTTACCCACGAGCGTCCCTTCCCCAGTACCTTGAGGGGGTGTCAAAGAGCAGAGGGGATAGGCATATTCTTCAAAGCACTTGACAAGAAGGGGTGGAAGATCCTTAAAGGGAGATCCAATCTGGAAATAAGGATAAATTTTCTGACAGTGATAACTCTTAATTAGTGGAATGAAGTAATTCTCAGATGTTATAATAAAATAGTTTTGTTTGAGCCTAATTGTGTCCTGTAATGACTAAGTGAGTCTAGGTCACAACAGTAGTGTCTACTTGGTAGAGAGTTGAGCAGCTTTCTTGAGCCGGTTGAAATACTGAAAAGATACGATGGGCTTCTTCTAGATCCAAGATAAACCACTGGCTTATCTAGCCCCACCCCCATCCCCACCCCCACAATGCTGTCCAACACCCCAACGCATCTTTCTCTCTTTTTTCCCCTCAACACGTATGTACTTTCCAAACAAAAGTTGGAGCTGCAACACAATTTCTTTTTCCTAAGGAAGCTGAGAAAATCCAGTGGTTGTCCGGAAGCATATTTGGAAAGTTAGCAGCTCAGGCTTGTTTGAAACCATGTCTGATTCTATTTGTTTATATTTTTAAATTAATGGCATTAAGAAAAATCAAAGCCAAGAGAATTTGTCAAGGGAGGATCCGTCCGGGATGACACTGGCTTGTATGTCTGTATATATCTGTCTGTCTGTCTGTGTGTATGTCTGTGTGTGTGTGTACATCTGTGTGTAGATGTCTGTACCTTGGAGTCAGGGTTGACTTGTGTTGACTACCTGGATAAGGTTCCTGCATTTTCTTGGCACTTTGTGGAGGTCCTTAGCCCTTGTCATCTTCTTCTGGCTGAGAGAAAGAGACTGGTCTAAAGTCACCCAGCTGGCTTTAGCCTAAAGTGGGACTTGAACTCACCGTCTCTTAGTTTCCAGCTTGGCACCTTAACCAAAACAACAAATTGGCTCTGTTGACCCTTCTCACCTGCCAGATTTTGAACCCACATTGAAATTGCATAGAGCTGCGTTGAATTCCTGGTTGTATGGCAGTAACCAGATCGCTAACATTACTACTAGACTGCATTTCAGAGCAATTTCCAAGGGTAGGTTTGGCCAATGATAGACAACTCTAGATAGAAAAGAGAAGGAAGAACATAGAATAATAGGGTTGGAAAGGACCTTGGAGGTCTTCTAGTCCAACCCCCTTGTTAAAGCAGGAGACCCTAGATATCATTCTGGACAAATGGTTGTCCAGTCTCTTCTTGAAAACCTCCAGTGATGGATCATCCACAACTTCTGGAAGCAAGTCATTCCCAGCTTAATCCAAATTAATTCCAAAACAAGTCCTTCAGAAAAGGTCCTTCAGGCTTATTACAAACCTTTATCTTCTTTGGCACCCTGCCAAAGACCTTTTTGGCAAAGCCCCACGAAGTTCAGAAAAGAGATGCCGACTGGAAAACAGATTTAGCAAAGTTGCTTTCCTACAAAGAGCCCAAGAGCCTTTGCTCCTCTTTTAAGCCTTATGGAAGGGGCCAATTATCTCCTGGCCTTACTCCTGAGTCATCCCTTTTGTTTTAACTGTTCGTGCCTTCTGGCAGCTATGTGCATGTGTGCACTAGGAACAGGCCCTCTGCTTCTGCTGTCCGACTCTGGAGGCTCCAGAGTCTGCACATCACACCCAGATGACCTGGCCCTGGCCCCGGCCCCATCTCTGCCTCTGACGCAGAGCCCTCGTCTGGGCCTTCCTCAGACTCCAGGACTGGCCCATAGCCCTCCCCAGCCTCCTCACTGTCCGACTCCGCTGCCAGCTCTGCGGGCTGCTGGCGGACCACAACAGCTACTTTTTTCTTGAAGTTGGCAAAAGACCCTCACCCAAGTGAGGATACTCGACTTAAGAATGGTTCATTGTGAGTCTCAGATTTATGATGGTTGCATATTTATGACAGCCTCCCGGGGGGGTCATATCATCTTCTTTTGCGACCTTCTGACAAGCGACATCACTGTGGAAGCCAAGTTCACTTTTACAACCTGTGTTACTAAGTTAACAAGTGCAGAGCTTCACTTAACAAGTGTGGCAGGAAAGGCCATAAAATGGGGCAAAGCTCACTTTGCAACTGCCTCGCTCGGCGACAAAAATGTTTACGGCCTCGGTTGCGGCCGTAAGTCAAGGACTCCCTGTATTTGTTTTTCTATTGCTTTGGGTTTCACTTAAACAATACGGACTTTTGTTCCATCGCTCCAGTCTTCCTGCTTGTTCTGGTGGCAGGCCCCCTGCGGTAGCTATGTATCCCCTTGGGCCATCTCCTTCCTTATTTTTTGGCCCCCTAAATCAGCAGCCCCCCACCCCAACCTTTCTCCACGGACCGGAGCGGGCATGGTTTTGCGTGCTGTCTGCATCCCGTGGATGGGGTTTCACTTATTTGTGCTGACAGGTTTCTGGCATGCCTCGGCCTGATGCCGGGGGTTGGGGACCCCTGCCCTCTATGTACCCCCAACCCCTTTCTGTGTCACAGAACATTCCCAGGATGCCAGAGCGACAGTGTGGGTGCTGTTTTCCTGCATTTTAAAACTAGAAGCAGTGTGCAAGACGGTGCAAACCCCTTGTTTCAGAAGCCCACCCACTCTCCTGGGCTTCTGTGTGTCCTGTTTTTATAGGAGCAGGAGGTTGGTAATCACACCCCATGGGAGGGGATTTCTCTGCTTCGGGCTGATTGACGTCTGTCTGTAGAAACGTGGCACCATCGCCTCGTCCCCTCTAGAAACCAAGGAGAAAGAAGCTAGACTAGAGCTGCGTACCAGGCTGGCAAGTCACCAACAGCTTATTCGGTGTATTTTGCTAGCCAGCTGGGCTGTTCTCTTATGGCACGATAGTGTGCCCTGGCACAGAGTTCGGGCATGACTTCCTTACTAGCTCCCGCACACATGGCAATTGCCAGATTCCTCCTGTTGCCAAATTGGGCATGCTGCCGTTCTGGCATTTGGGATGTACAGCCACTGGCATCCTGCAGTGGGGTTTTTTTGTGAAGGGGGGTGGGCAGGGAAGATGGCAAAGCCTGTTGGAGTCTTAATTACCCTGAGACAACAAACGTTTGTGTAAAAACGGGCGTGCTTTGTTTTGACACACGCACGTACCTACGCACACTGCCCTTGGCTGTCTGTGGCTTTTTCACACCTGATTTTGCTGCTTTGGTTCCAGCGGGTTTCCCTGGGTGCGATATTGCGTGTGCAAAATATATGCCGGGCGTGCACAGATGTTTTACAGCCCAGCCGCAGCCTCAATAGTAACGTGTGTGCATAGCACACACGCACACTCACACACAACCCAGAGACATGGCCCAGCTCAGGGCAGTCTGTGGAGAAGGGATGCAATTATGAATTCTGAGCAATTCATTAATCAGAGATGGATTAATTTGAAGCCACTTTGTATTTCTCTAGAGTAAATAAAAACATTGCCATGGTTTTCACTGATGTAGAACCACCAGGCAAAGTTTCAACCTAACCTTTTTAAACCCCAAAGGATAAAGTCATCAAAATGCTCGGATTTGCTTCCGTTGAGGGCTGACCATTTTCTTTAATCATCATTCATCATCATCATTGTCTTATCCACTGCGGGATGAAGGCATGTTTCCAACCCTATTCAGTCTTGAGTTTTCTTTTGCCAATTGGGCCCGCCCATCTTGTTTTAGGTCTCTCTCGTGGATCAGGTGGGATCCATTCTATGACTGCCTTGGTCCACTTGCCATCAGCTCTTCTTGCTATGTGACCGGCCCATTGCAATTCTTTGATTCTCTTGATGGCATCCTACACTTTCTTTTGTTCTCTAATCCAGGCAGTGGTGAAATATAAAATTGGTTACTGCCGGTTCTGTGGTTATGGCTTGGTGGGGAAGGGGATAATGTGACTGGGTGGGTGTGGCCAATTTTTTTTTTTTACTTTTAAAAGCATTTTTTCTACAACCTCTTTGGCCGAAGAGGTTGTAAAAAAAATGCTTTTAAAAGCCTCTGACTATCCCAGCTGAGCCGCGCGATCATCAGAGGCTTTTTTTTTCTTTTTTTTTACTTTTAAACATTTTTTCGGCTGAAGAGGTTGTAGAAAAAATGCTTTTAAAAATTAAAAAAAAAAGCCTCTGATGATTGTGCAGCTCAGCTGGGCATGTTGGGGTGGGGGGGCAGGGATGCTTGCTACCGGTTCTCTGAACCACCGGCCACCCTCGCTATCGGATCGGGCGATCCGGTCCAAACCGGGAGCATTTCACTCCTGAATCCAGGGGTCTCCAACTTTAGCAACTTTAAGCCTGGAGGACTTCAACTCCCAGAGTTCCCCAGCCAGTAAAGGGGAATTCTGGGAGTTGAAGTCCTTCAGGTTTAAAGTTACCAAGGTTGGAGACCCCTGCTCTTAATCCATATGTGGGTCTTTCTATTTTGTCTGGTGATGCCAGGCATGTATCTTTCCATGGCTT
This sequence comes from Masticophis lateralis, assembly GCA_030761175.1. NCBI lineage: Eukaryota > Metazoa > Chordata > Lepidosauria > Squamata > Colubridae > Masticophis > Masticophis lateralis. The sequence continues at coordinate 20,409,078 of JAUDYJ010000012.1, read as the reverse complement.
TTTGTGCCGCTCCTAGCTCTTGTATCGATTGTTAAATGTCCATGTTTCGCCGGCATATATTAGACCAGGTAGTACACACTAACCGAAACCTTTGCAGGCATTGGGAGGGGAGATTGTTCTTGAAAATTACGCTTAGCTTGCCAATCACATTTAACACTCCATTCAATTTCCTTCCATTGAGATCCATTGGCCAATAGTAGGACATACATCATCGTCCTCATTTTCTTCGCAGGAGCTTTCAGCGTTGAAATTCTGTCTGCCGATTGCCAATTGTCTGCCTTTTCCTGCATTTTTCCATGCAACCACAGCTAGCACCAAGAGAACTTGGACAAGATTTTAAGCGAAACCGTATTTCGGGAGGCAGCTGCTGGCATTTCGTAGAACATAGAATCATGGGATTTGAAGGGACCCTAGAGGTCTTCTAGCCAAACCCCTGCTCAAGGCAGAAGATCTTATGGCACCCCGATCAAATGGCTGCACAGTCTGAAAATCTCCAGCAATGGATCACCTGCAACTCTGGGAGGCGAACTGTCCCATTCGTTTTTCCCCCCAGTCGCAAAATTTCTGAAATAGAATAGATTCTCCTGCTTGAACAGGGGGCTGGACTAGAAGACCTCCAAGGTCCCTTTCAGCTCATTGATTTTAATCCTAATTTTCCTGGGTTCTGGGGTTGGATCTGCCTTTAATAATTCCTGTCAATATTGAGCAATGGTGGGAGTGGAAAAGCACTAAAGTAGAGGTGTCAAACTCGATTTCATTGAGGGGCGTGGTGTGGCCAGAGTGGGCATGGCCAGCTCAACATCACTTGTGTTGGGGGCACCTGTGGTGGCCAAGTGCAACGGCAGGACTTCCTTCAGACCCTCCCTCACTTTCATTATAACCTTATCTCCTTCCTTCCTTCCTTCCTTCCTTCCTTCCTCCCTCCCTCCCTCCCTCCCTTCCCTTCCCTTCCCTTCCCTTCCCTTATTTATTTATTTATTTATTTATTTATTGGTTCGATTTATATGCCCCCCTTCTCCAGAGACTCAGGGCGGCTTACAGTGCGTTAAGCAATAGCCATCATACTAAGCCTACCTGCTTAGTAGGGTTTTTGGCCCCCCCAAGTGGTGGTTTTTTTTTTATACAAAGTCAGCTTATTGCCCCAACAATCCGGGTCCTCATTTTACCTACCTCAGAAGGATGGAAGGCTGAATCAACCTGGAGCCTGGTCAGATTCGAACTTGCAGTAATTGCAGGCAGCTGGCAGCTAAGTGCTATTTAACAGCGCTTTAGTCCACTGCTCCACCAGGCTTCTCCCCTCCCCTTCCCTTCCCTTCCCCTCCCTCCCTTCCTTCCTTCCTCTCTTCCTCTCTTCCCATCTTTTTCTTTCCCTTTCTCCTTTCCTGTCCTTTCTTGCATGCTCAAATACAAACGGGGAAACATTTTTCCTTTTGTTTTGCTTTTAGTTTCTTTTGCTAGCCCACTGCCAGTGAAAACGGAGCCTGAGGGGCCATGCGTGGTCACCCCAGGCCTCGTTTTTGGACACAATGGCCTCCTGCAGCCCTCTGCCAGCAAGAACGGGGCCGTTGTGGAGGCCATTGCGATGGAAGACGGGGCCCGGGAGGGCTGTGTGCCGCCTACCTGAACTCTGCATTCGCTGGCAGAGGCACCGTGGGCCGGTCCTTTCCTATTTCCAGGGTGGCTGCATTGAGTTTGACACCCCTGCACTAAAGAATCTAGTGATTTATGACTGTGTATGCCTTTAAGGGGAGAGGTTTTTGTAAAATAGGCAGAAAAGAAGCTCACCTTGAAATGGACAACCTTCTGAAATGGATACGTCACTCCATTTTGACATATGGATTTGATGATTGTTAAAAGAAAATTTTAAAAAAGGAAAAATGTACATTTTTAAAATTTCTGGCAGCTGGCCTGCTCAGCCTTCGTTTCTGTCTATGACTTCTCTTCCCCAGATTTTGTTTAGCAAGGAAATTTTGTTTAACTTGTTTAACTGCAATTTCCATCCATAGCTGGCTGGAGAATTCTGGAAGCTGAACACCACACCTCCCAGTTGCCAAAATTGTGAAACATGGGCCTAAAGCACAGATTAAAACTTAAAATTAACAATTAGATGGCTTTAGAGAGAGCCAGATTTAGGATTAGTAGAAGATGCTGCTGTATTTTTTTTTAAAAGTGTAAGCTATCAGCCAATGATGTCCCTAAGCAAATTTCGGTGATACCATATTGTAATAACAATGTCATTGCGAAGAGGTTGTAAAAAAATGCTTTCAAAAGGCTCTGACGATTCCAGTTGAGTTATCTGATTGGCAGAGGCTTTTTTTCTTTTAAATGCCTCTGACGATCAGGCAACTCAGCTTGGATCCTCAGAGGCTTTTAAAAGAAAAAGCCTCTGCCGATCAGGCAACTCAGCTGGTCCTTCTCTTCACTAGACTAGCCATGCCTAGTTCCTGCAACAGTTCATTGTATGTTTTAGTCTCTAGTCCCCTCATCATCCTGGTTGCTCTTCTCTGCACTCTTTCCAGAGTCTAAACATCTTTTTTATAGTGTGGAGATGTAAAATTCTGTAGTCCATCATGCTTGGAGGAGGGCAGGAGAGCTATTAACCTGATCTCGGTGGGCTAAAATTCAGATTTTTTTTTTTTTTAGTTTTTCTGAAAGCTTTTGCTGATTTTGAAGATCCCCTGCCTCTCTTTTGCCTTTGAATGTTTCAAAAGCTCTCGGTGGGCCTAAATTGAAGTTTGCACTTGATTTTTCCTTCTCTGGCGATGGAAGTGGGGGGGGGGGTGTTCCCTTTTGTGAAAATATAACACTCCCCTCTTAGCAGTGACCTTTTGCAGATAATGCATTCTTGTTTGTGGTTAATGGATAACTTCAACTCTCCTTCACCCTGGGATGCTGGTCTGCCTTTTGGGTGTGGGCTTCCTGGAAGCCCCCTCCTCAAATGCCTTTCCCTAAGAAGGCCCTTTCTTCCTCTTCTTTTATTTGTTTTTTTGAGAAGTAGATTGAGTGTGTCTAGTCCAAGTGAAAAGGAGGACTAGGGAAGACACGATAGCCCTGTTCTGATATTGGAGCGGCTGCCACAAAGAGAGGGAGGGGGGGTCAACTTATTCTCCAAAGCATCAGAAGGCAAGACAGGAGACTGTGGATAAAAACTAATCAAGGAGAGAAGCAACCTAGAACTAGACAGGAGTTTCCTAACAGTGAGAATAATTAACTTGGGTTCTCCATTACTGGAGGCTTTTGTTATGACCTAGGCCCAAGTAGTTATTACCAGAGACAATCAGTCCTAAACAAACATATTTTATTAGAACAGCTGAGAATTACTTCATTCTCGGCTTAGTCCAAATTAATTCCAAAACAAATTCTTCATAAACAGTCCTTCGGCCTTATCGCCATCCTTCGTCTTCTTTGGCACCCTGCCAAAGGCTTTTCTTGGCAACCCCCCCCCCCCCAAATTCAGAAGCAAGAGATGCCAACAAGATCCCAAGAGCCGTTGCTGCTCTTTTAAACCTTCTGGGAGGGGCCAATCATCTCCTGGCCTTATTCCGGAGTCATCCTTTTTGCTTTAGCTGCTCTTGCCTTCTGGCAGCTCTGCGCATGCGTGCACTACGAACAGGCTCCTTCTGTTCTTCTGCCTCTCTGCTATCCGCCTCTGGAGGCTCCGGAGTCTGCGCATAACTCCTAGATGGCCCTGGCCCGGTGGTGGGATTCAGCCAGTTCGCACCACTTTGGGAGAACCGGTTGTTAACTTTCTGAGCAGTTTGGTGAGCTGGTTGTTGGAAGAAATCATTATATCAGAGAACCGGTTGTTAAATTATTTGAATCGCACCACTTATCTGGCCCCATTTCTGCCTCTGATGCAGAGCCCTCGTCCGGGCCTTATCCAGACTCCAGGACTGGCCCATTGTCCTTCCCAGCCTCCTCACTGTCCGACTTCGCTGTCAGCTCCACAGGCTGCTGGCGGACCACAAAAGCTTTCAACAAGAGACTGGACAGTCATTTGTCTGAAACGGTGTAGGGTTTCCGCTTGAGCAGGAGGTTAGACTAGAAGACCTCCCAAGGTCCCTTCCAACTCTGTTATTCTGTTATTCTGATCCAGCAGAGATTTATTTTGGCCTGGGAAACATGCTTAGATGGTGATAAACATTCCCCCGTGGCACTTTTTAGTCTTCAACTTCAACTATTTTCATTGGTGCTCTTCTGTTGGCTGTGTTCAAAATCATGCTAAACCCTATTTAGTTTCAGTTTGGCTTACTGGATTGGCACCATACACTAAATCATAAATTGCGGTTTGCAAACCGCAATAAACGAGGTCCCTGAACCACACAAGCAAAACAACCACGTGGTTTACTAGATTGTCTGAATGAGGCTTTGACTCAGTTGTTTGAGGGAGTAAGATTGTATGAGGGAGAGGGAGGGAAGGAGGGAGGAGAGGGGAGACTGAATATGAGTGTTGTGGTTTAAGTATATTATTTATATTAATGAATTTACTTGTATGAAAATTGGGTGGTGTTGGCAGAATTTCATCACCGTAGTTTAGCAAGCCAAGATGACACATCTTTTACTCACCAACCTGTATCACTTTGATCTTCCCTTTGCATAAACAATACAGGTTAGTCCTCAGCTTATGACTGGTCATCTAATGACCATTTGAAATTACGACGGGCCAAGAACGGGTTCTTCATGGCCCATAAAGCACTACTTAACGCATTGCTTAACGCATTGTAAGCCGCCCTGAGTCTCCAGAGACGGGCGGCATATAAATCGAATGAATGAATGAATGAATGAATGAATGAATGAATGAATGAATGAATGAATGAATAAATAAATAAATAAATAAATAAATAAATAATAATAAATAAATAAAAAATAAATAAATAATAAATAAATAAATCATAATAAATAAATAAATAAATCTGAAAAAATAAATCATAAAATTGAGCCCTGTCATACCTTGACTTGCCACTGTAATGATGTATGACCAGAAATCCAGTCCCAATTGCGATGGTAAATTGAAGACTACCTATAATGAAACTGGGAAGTCTCCTCTTTCTCCTTGAGTTCTTTTGTTAATTTGTCCATCTCTGTGCATTCTAAAATTTTTCTAATTAAATCTTCTTCTGATGGTAGGTTTTCGGCCGAAGAGGTGGTAAAAAAATGCTTTGAAAAGCCTCTGAAGATCCCAGCTGAACCATGTGATCATCAGAGGCTTTTTTTTTTTACTTTTAAAAGCATTTTTTCGGCCGAAGAGGTTGTAGAAAAAATGCTTTTAAAAGTTAAAAAAAAAAGCCTCTGATGATCATGTGGCTCAGCTGGGCATGTGGGGGGGGGTGCGCACAGGGATTTTTGCTACCAGTTCTCCGAACCACCCACTGCCATCGCTACCAGATCAGGTGATCTGGTCCGAACTGGGAGCATTTCACCCCTGGTTTGAGGGTTTGTAAAAAATATGCTTGTGTGAAGAGGTGGATCTGTGTATGTGTGTGTGTGGGGGGGGGCTGTCAGACACCCGAAGTCATTAAGCCAAGATGCGCGCTAGCTGTTAGAGAGCAGAAATGGCCTCTTGACTACTTTTTTCTGTATCTTAATGAAGCGTTGAAGTTGGTTTACACAGCGATAAAATATAATTATTGGCGTTTTGGCTTCGGGCCCAATTGTGGGAGAGTTGCACTGGCTTTATAATAGTGTTGTAGAGCCCTTTGCTATAACGCTATCTAATAATTACCTTTATTTACCAAGCAATGCCTGTTGCTAGAGAATTTGTGTACATAATAATGCAGCCGCTATGAATAGCACATTCTCTCATCCCAGGCTGCTCGGTGGGACTGACCTCTTAGGAAGTGTGGGCCTTTTGGGGGGGGGGTTGGCGGCATTGCTTGGGGAAGACTGGCATGGGGGAGAGGCGGAGAGCCCCCCCCCTCCGTGTGGGGTGTTGCTTTACAGGGAATTGGGAGAATTAATAAGCAGGTCTTTGGCTTAAGAGGGGAAGCACTGATGTAGTGGCTGTGTTGCACAATGCGTAAGCCAGGGATGTCAAACTCGATTTCAGTGAGGGCCGCATCAGGGTTGTGTTTGACCTTGGGGGGGGCGCGGCCAGAGGGCGTGGCTAGATCGACGTCACTCGTGTCTGGGGTACCTGTGGCAGCCCGAACTCTCTGATAGCAAAAACAGGCTCCCGAGCTCCGTTTCTGGCTGCGACGGCATCCTGCAATCCTCCGCCAGCGAAAATGGAGCTCTGTTTTCACTGGCAAAGGTACCATGGGCCAGTCCCTCGCTGTTTCCAGGGTAGCCGAACGGGCCAGATCTAAGCACCAGATCTGGCCTGTGGGCCTTGCGTTTGACACCCCTGGCGTAAGCCATACAGGTAGTCCTTGACTTACAACCATGCGCTTAATGTCCATTCAAAGTTACACCAGCCCTGAAAAAAGTGACTTATTGATACATACTTACGGCCGTTGCAGCATCCCCATGGTCATATGATCAAAATTCAGGCCCCCTTGGTACCTGGCATGTACTGGTAGTCCTTGACTTGGGACCACAATTGAGCCCAACGTTTCTGTGGCTAAGCGAATAAGTGGATTTTCCCCGATAAGTGGATTTTACGACCGATCTTGCCACAGTTGTTAAGCGAAGCAGTGCAGTTATTAAATTAGTAACACGTTTGTTAAGTGAGTTTTGCCCCATTTTATGACCCCATTTTATGACCTTTCTTGCCACAGCGAATCACTGTCAATGCCAGATTCACTGGGTTACTAACTTAACAATTGCAGTGTGTCACTTAACGATGGTAGCAAGAAAGATGATCAAATGGAGCAAAACTCCCCTAAGAAGTGTCTCGCTTAGCAACATAAATTTTGGGGCTCAGTTGCTGTCGTATGACGAGGACTACCTGTAAAGGCTGGTGTGAATGCCTCAAGCTGGAGAAAATTTGAGGAAGTTACAAGACATACTTTTGTAGTTCTGGATTCCTCCGAATAAAAATGGGCTTGTTATCACCTGAATTTAAATGATCTGAATTTATTTACAGTCCAAGACAAAACACATTAGAAGGCTAGCATATAGTATAATACTCTGTATTCTCTGTTAACCGTAGAAACACAATTTAAAAATGAAGAAAACCAGAGGTGAAATGTAAAATTTGTTACTACCGGTTCTGTGGGCGTGGCTTGGTGAGGGGGGTAGTAATGTGCCTGGGTGGGCGTGGCCAACTTTTTTAAAAAAAACTTTTCAAAGCATTTTTTCTAATGATTTGAAAAGCCTCTGCCGATCAGGCAACTCAGCAGGGATCCTCAGAGACTTTTCAAAGCATTTTTTAAACCACGTCTTCGGCCAAGAGGTTGCAGAAAAAAAATGCTTTAAAAAGCCTCTGACGATCCCAGCTGAGCTGCACGATCATCAGAGGCTTTTTAAAAAAAACTTTTAAAAGCATTTTTTTGTCGTAAGAGATTGTAGAAAAAATGCTTTTAAAAGAAGAAAAAAAGCCTCTGATGATCGTGCGGTTCAGCTGGGAATGGTGGGGGGGGGGGGGCGCAGGGATTTTTGCTGCCGGTTCTCCGAACCACCCGCTGCCATCGCTACCGGATCAGATGATCCGGTCCGAACCAGGAGCATTTCACCCCTGAAGAAAACCCTAAAACAATTAGCAGCTTACAATTAATAACCTGAGGGTGGAATCAGATGCTTTCTAACAGTTGTAGCGATTGATAAGAATTTTGCAGAGGTTTCTTTTCTACCCAGAGTAGTAGCGATGCCAATTAAGAGATGTTAACAATTTTGAAATATTAAACAAACAACCCACCATACTCTTCCTGTTATGCTTTTTCTTTTTCTTTTGTTTTGACAGATATAATTGTCAGATCCAAAAAGCTACAGCCTCAGCAATATTCCATGTGATTATTTGGTTATAAGTTAACAGGTTAATGCAATTAACCATCACCGTGTTAGTGTAATGATTGTTTGAAGTTATTATGGCACTGAAAAAAAATGACTTACAGTTTTTACAAAAAAATGACTTCTACTGTCCTTGCACTTAAGACTGTTGGACATATAAGGGCGTGTCAAATGTCCAATTTCCGAACTTTACGGGTGCTCAAAAGTTGTGACACGCCGTGGAGATTGTAAAGATACTTTGCTTACATAAATATAATTTAGATGTGCTTGGTAAGCAACTACATACATTTTGTTTGTTTCATTTGTGGAAAGCATCCCCATGGTCACATGATTAAAATTCGGCAGCTTGGCAACAGGGGTGGGTTTTAAATTTTTTTTACTACCGGTTCTGTGGGCGTGGCTTATTTTGTGGGTGTGGTTTGGTGGTGGGGGTAATGTGACGGTGGGTGTGGCTAACTTTTTTTTTAAACTTTTAAAAGGTTTTTTTCTGCAACCTTAAGAGGTTGCAGAAAAAAATGCTTTGAAAAGCCCCTGCCAATCAGGCAACTCAGCTGGGATCGTCAGAGGCTTTTCAAAGCATTTTTTTTACCACCTCTTCTGAGCCGTGGGATCATCAGAGGCTTTTTTTTTCATTTAAAAGCATTTTTTTGGCCGAAGAGGTTGTAGAAAAAAACCTTTTAAAAGTTTTTTTTAAAAAGCCTCTGATGAGGTGGGCGGGGTAAGCGACCAGTGACCAGGGCGGGGGCCGGTTTGGGGACGTGGCCAGCTAATGTTATTAGCGGTTCTTGGAACTGCTACAAATTTGTATTACCGGTTCTTGTGAACCGGTGTGAACCGGGACCAACCAACCACTGCTTGGCAACCTGTATGTGATTATGATGGTTTTCAGCATCCCGGAGTTGTGTGATTGCTGTTTGCAGCTTTCCCATCTGGCTTCGGACAAGGGAAGTCAATGAGAGAAGCCAGATTCACTTAAAAAATTTCAGTGGTTTGCTTAACAATGGTGGTTAAAAAAGGTTGCAAAAATCAGGAACAATTTAGCAACGGTAATTCTGATTTCAATTGTGGTCGTAAGCTGAGGAGCAAAAGGAGCTTGACAAACTTGAACAATATTGGGCCCTATCCAATAAAATGAATTTCAATGTGGAGAAAAGCAAAACGTTGCATTTAGGCAGGAAAAATCAAAGGTATAAGTACAGATTAGGCGAGACCTGGCTCAAAAACAGTCACTGTGAGTGGGACCTTGGAGTCCTAGTGGATGATCACTTGAATATGAGCCAGTGTGCAGCAGCAGCTGAAGAAGCTAATACAATCCTGAGTTGTATAAACAGAGGCATAGAATCAAGATCATGTGAAATATCAGTGCCGCTTTATAAACCCCTAGTAAAGACCACACCTGGAATCCTGCAACCAATTTTGGTCCCCATTCTACAAAAAAGATATGGAGACCTTGGAAAAAGGTTCAGAGAAGAGCAACTAAGATGATCAAAGGCCTGGAGATTAAGGCTGCAGAATTTGAGTTTGGCTAATCTAAAGAAAAGAAGAATTAGGGGTGACATGATAGCAGTATTCCAGTATTTGAGGAGCTGCCCCAAAGAAGAGGGGGTCAAATTATTCTCCAAAGCACCAGAAGGCAAGACAAGAAACGATGGAAACTAATCAAGGAGAGAAGCAACTTAGAACTAAGGAGAAACTTCCTAACAGTGAGGACAATTAACCAGTGGAACAGAAGTTGCCTCCAGAAAAACTGGAGGTTTTTAAGAAGAAACTAGACAGCCACTTATCGGAAATAGTATAGATTCTCCTGCTTGAGCAGAGAACTGGACTAGAAGACCTCCAAGGTCCCTTCCAGTTCATTCATTCTAATTGTAACATTATTTAATCAAATTTGTATTTAATCGAATTTGTATACCGCCCTACTCCCAGAAGGGACTCAGGGCGATGAACAGCCAAATAAAATACAATGACATACAAAAGTTAAAAATATTTAAAATAAATTAAATAATTAGGCTGAAACAATTTAAAATCCAATTATATAAAACAATTAAAAAACCCATCTTAAAACCCATTTATAAAGGGAGGTTTAAGCCAGACCAGCCTGATGAAATAGGAACGTTTTTAGGGCGTGGCAGAAGGTACGTAGGTCCTGTATCCTCCTTATCTCAGGGGGGAGCTCGTTCCAGATGGCAGGTGCCCCCACAGAGAAGGCTCTCCCCCTGGGGGCCGCCTGTCGACACTGTTTAGAAACATGTCAGATTGGATAGAGTGACTGAAGAACTTCAGGCTGAGATATGAATGACACGATTAAAAAAGGAACATAAATAGGCTAAAATGAAAAAAAAGAAAAAGAAAAGAAAAAGAGGAAGATGTAATTGCTCTCTGTTAAGGTATTGAAAATAGGTGAAGCTGATATCAAAAGAGAAAAGAGGAGGAAGAAGATTTATTTAAACACAGAAATCCAGTCAAGTGCAAGAAAAGGCAAGGGGCAGGGGTGAAATCCAGCAGGTTCTGACAGGTTCTGGAGAAGTGGTAGCGGAAATTTTGAACAGTTTGGAGAACCAGCAAATACCACCTCTAGCTGGCCCCAGAGTGCGGTGGGAATGGAGATTTTGCAGGATCCTTCCCTTGCCACACCCACCAAGCCACACCCACTAAGCAACACCACGCCCACTAAGCCACACCCACAGAACCGGTAGTAAAAATAATTGGATTTCACCACTGGCAAGGGGTTTTGTCTAAAGATATGCTGCAAAGAAGCTGAACATCACAAGAGAACGAGAAAGAGTTTTAAGACAACGGTTTTCAAGAAGAGATTGGATAACCCTTTGTCCAGGATGACTCCTACTTTGAGGCAGGGGATTGGACTAGAAGACCTCCCAAGGTCCCTTCCAGCCCTAGGATTCTATGTTCTATGAAGTGCCAGCCTCCAAGGTCCCTTCCAGCCCTGGGATTTTTATGTTTGTAAGGAAATTACACAGATGAGGAAAGAACATTGATGCAATGTTTGATGCAAGATAGAACAACAAACGCTAAGATTTATAGTGGAAAGACGATATAAAAATGTCACGAACGCAGAAGAAAGGCACAGAAACAAATCTCCAAATCCATCTTAGTTTGGGAAGATTTTGATCTCCGAGCTTTAGAGCCAGACATTCTAGAAAGTGAATTTAAATAGACCCTAGAAAATATTAGTTGTAGGAGTTAATGAAAGCCCAGCAAACCTATTTCAAACCTGGCAACCAGCCGAGGTAGTGAAAGTGCTAATTGAGGTTTGAAAACAGGGATAGGGAAAAGAAAAAAGGGGAAGGATCAATTTACATTCCAATATCAAAAGGACCGGGCTGAGGAATGCCGAAACCGCCCAACAGTTGTGTTTATCTCACATACAAGTAAGATAACTAGTAGGTTTTGATAGGTTATTTGCTCTCGGCTCAAAGCAACATTCTGCAAATATTTTCCATCTGGACATGTCAAGCTGAACCTCCCATCCCAGTTGCCCAAGATAGCTAGAAGGTGCATTGCAGGGAATCCCCAGATGGAGAAAGCGTGCCTTAAGTCATCCCATAGGTCTGAATTCTCAATTTTTAGCCCTCTCCACCCAGCCCTTTAGGGACGCAGTGGCACAGTGGCTAAGATGCCGAGCTTATCAATCGAAAGGTCAACAGTTCAGCGGTTCGAATCCCTAGTGCCGCGTAACGGGGTGAGCTCCCGTTACTTGTCCCAGTTTCTGCCAATCTAGCAGTTTGAAAACACTTTAAAAAATGCAAGTAGAAAAATAGGGGCCACCTTTGGTGGGAAGGTAACAGCATTCTGTGCACCTTTGGCGTTTAGTCATGCTGGCCATATGACCATGGAGACGTCTTCAGACAGCGCTGGCTCTTTGGCCTTGAAACAGAGATGAGCACTGCTCCCTAGAGTGAGGAACAACTAGCACATATGTGCGAAGGGGAATCTTTACCTTTACCTTTTACCCAACCCTTTAGCTTAGAGCAGGGGTCCTCAACCCCTGGTCCATGGAGCAGCACTGGTCCATGGCACACCAGAAACGGGGTCACACAAACAAGCGAAGCCCCTTTTGTGAGATGCAGGCAACACACAAAACCACGTCCCCTCGAGTCCACGGAAGAACCTCTCTCCGTGATCCCGGGGGGCCCAAAGGTTGGGGGCCACTGCTTTAGAGTAGGGCTTCCCAAACTTTCTCCTTCATTAGGTAAAACCACTTACCAAAAATGTTTGATCAAACTTTGAAGACCAGAGTTTGGGGGTAAATCTCTTCCTTCAATACCGATGTGATTTGGAACGTTCTTCTTTAAACGAATGGTTGTAACTTGGAGGACTGCAGGTAGTCCTTGATTTACAATCACAGTTTACCCCAAAATTTCCGTTGCTAAGTGAGACATGACCCCCCATATGGACACAGCAATCGTCATAAATATAAGTCCGAATTTTGATCATGTGACCATGGGGATGCAAGCAATGATCCTAAGTTTGGGAAATGGCCCTAAGTCACTTTTTTCAAGGGCCATTGTAACTTCAAACGGTCACTAAACGAACTGTTGTAAGTTGAGGCCTACCTATATTTCGTTACTCAAAGCCCGCTTTTAACCCAGTTTGGGCGTCATTGACAGAGATTTAGCAAGCCCTGCTGTGGGGAGTTAACTGTCCCTGAACAGTTCCACCAGACAAATTAACTCCTGCGGAGTTTGCAATGAACAGATACTTAATTTGCATTTATGACATTTGCTCGCCTGGTCTCCCTGCCCACACCTTCTTCAGTGGGTGATGATTAGATTAGGATCTTTAAGAGACTTCTAATTAAACACGGCTTTTATTATAGTGAAGTTAACACCCCCAGCCCAGTCTGTGAACGGAGGAGGATATTGCTGCTGAATGGAGACGTATCATAAGGAAATTATTGTTTTCGTTAATTTTGGAGCACAGGAATTATCGCTTTATTGATGGCATTGTATTCTGTTTTAAATCAACAAATGCAAGACGAGACTGGTCCAAGGCTCACCTGCAAAACAGCTGGTGCATTCTTAATTTTTTGTGGCCTTTTAATGACCCCATAATCCTTTGCCGGGTTGGAGTCGGGGAAACTGAATAGAGCTGAGTATTTATTGGCCGGATGCCCTCCCTGTCGCCAATGCCGAGTTCGGCAGTAGATATATTCTCATTGTGCCCAGAGAGAAAAATATCTGCCTCTACCTAGGATCGAACGCACAGCCTCCTGATTGTGAGGAGAGGGCTCTGCATTCTCAACCTCCCGTTCCAAATCATAACTGGCCTGTTCAACTTCAAGAAAGTTGCTCCGTCACAAAAATACATTTGTGCTTCCAAATGAAGTTTTGAGCTGCAGCCAGTTTTACTTTGGAAAAATTCCTATGGAATCTCTGTGGGATGCAGAAGTTTTCTGGAAAATTACAATGGTGCTTGAGACTGGTTTCCATTGATTTAAGAGTTAAGCATCTTAAAACCAGTGGAGTTTTTTACATCGACGTTACCACTATAATGGCATACTTTGCCTAATCTCAATTATGTCCATAGCACAAATAACATTTTAAACTTGGATTATAATCCTGGTTTTCAAATGGTATCAAAATAGGGCTTTCAGTCCTAGCTTGTAAATTGTAGCCTAAACTACAGATTTCAACTTCGAAGTGGAAACTAGGACTTAAATATATCTACTAGTACTTTCTGGTGCACCACAGTTGCCTAGAGTCATTTTCCTGTGTCAAGGGCAGCTGGACAAATGTGATTAATAAATAAATAAAATAATTCCCCCCTCTTTTGAGGGGGGCATGCAGGAAGCTATTTAAACTAGGTGAAATTAAAGATGAGGAAAATGGGTTTCCGGCTATTGATTGCAAATTCTACCTATAAATAATTAACGGAGATCTTTGCTACGGACAAGTAGATTTTCCAAGGAAGAAGGAAAACAGGCCAGTTCATCCACACAGTTGAAGTCTACACGTCAGGGTTGAGAGACACTGCTATGGGCAGTTTCTGAATTTTAAGGAACACAAAATGAAAAAGAAAAAAAATACAAAAGAAGATTCAAATGCTTCCACAACTTAAGTAATTTTTTTAAAAAAAGTGTGTGATCAATCTAATTAACAAATTCAACTTGGCATGCAAAGAGGAAACTGAACTGTGTTGTACAGCTCAAAAAATATTTTCAGGAGGCTTAACAGGTTTCAGGGTGCCGTCAGTCAAACAATGTCGACTGGCGACCCCCAGAGGGAGAGTCTTCTCTGGGGGGCATCTGCCCTCTGGAATGAACTGCCCCTGGGATTGCGTATGATCCCCGACCTACGCACTTTCCGCTGTGCCCTTAAGACACTTTTATTCCAGCAAGCTGGCCTGGCCTAAATAAGGACTCAAGAGGGGTATTTTAACTTTGGGAGTTTTAAATTTGGGAGGCCAAAGTGTTTAATACATTTTTAAAAGTATTTTAAATTTTGTATTATGGTGTTTTATTATGGCTGAACACCGCCCTGAGTCCTTCGGGAGAAGGGCGGTATAAAAATTTAATCAATTCAATTCAATTCAATTCTCCCCTCCTTTGACGTTCAGGAACAATAGTGCACATGCCTCTGTGTATGTACATGCATATATGTGTGTGGCGTTTTGGCAATTGCAGGTAATCCTCGAGTTATGATCACAATTGAGCCCAAAATTTCTGTTCTTAAGTGAGACGTGTTAAGTGAATTTTGCCCCATTTTATGACCTGTCTTGCTACAGTTGTTAAGTGAATCGCTGCAGTTGATAAGTTGGTAGCACGGCTGTTAAGTGAATCAGTGCAGTTGTTAAGTTTGCAAGATGGTTGTTAAGTGAATCAGTGCAGTTAGGTTTGCAAGACGGTTGTTAAGTGAATCTGACTTCCCCTATCGGCTGTGCTTCTCAGAAAGTCACAAAAGGAGATCACGTGACCCTGGAACACCGGAACTGTCATAAATACACGCCAGTGGCCAAGTACCCGAAATTTAGATCATGTGACCGTGTGGATGCTGCAACCGTGTGGAAAGTGGACACAAGTCACTTTTTTTAGTGCCATTGTCACTTTGAATGGGCGCAAAAATGAACAATTGTAAACTGAGGTCTACTTGTTCACCTTTAGCCTCTGACATCCAATCCAGATAAGTTTTAGCACATGAATTAACAACCAGTTTGCCCCAGCACCAAAAATGTGATCGCGCGCTCATGTGCATGTGCTTTGCGCGCACGCACGCGGCTTTAAAAACGCAGCTAAATAGGATGGCATAGTGCCGGGGCGGGTTTACCTAACCGGCTGAATCCCACTCCTGAATAAGGACCTTAACAGCACCTCCTGTCTAGCTCCAAGTGGAGATGTATTGATGGGGAGATCTTCAGCATATTGATAATATCGACTCTGAACAAATTAGATAATTTCCCTACTGGTTTTGTATGGATTTTGGATAATGGAGGGATGGCAATGAATTTTCTGTATCTGAAAGGGGAAAAACGGAATCATTCATCCTTTTCCATAATTGAATAGTACCGTCCACTTAGTATCCTGGTGCTCCCAAATCAGGGATGAAATGCTTCCGGATCGGACTGGACCTCCCAATCCAGTAGCGATTTTTCCCTGTGGTTCGGCGATCTGGTAGTGATCACCACCCAGGTGTCATTACTTTCTGGTTTTAACCAAGAACTAATGCGCTTCCGAATCAGTAAGGAAGGTAAGTAGATTTCACCCTTGCCCTGATTCCTATACAGGTAGTATTCAACTTACGACCACAATTGAGCCCAACATTTCTGTTGCTTAAGTGAAATATTTGTTCAGTGAGTTTTGCCCCGAGTTGGCTGCCCAGGAAGATATCGTCATATCTAAACCCCCTAGAACAGAGGTGTCAAACTGGCGCCCTCCGGGCTGGATGTGTCACTGCAGGCCACGCCCACTCCAGCTCCTTGAAACATTGTGAAATGTCACATGATGGCAACGTGACACAGCGGGGTTGACATCCATGCCCTAGAACAGAGGTCTTCAAACTTGGCAGCTTTAAGACTTGTGGACTTCAACTCCACAAGTTGAAGGAGAATTCTGGGAGTTGAAGTCCACAAGTCTTAAAGCTGCCAAGTTTGAAGACTTCTGCCCTAGAAGGTCTCGTCAGGAGAACCAGGCAAATGTATTCAGGTCAACCATAAAAATCCCAAAGGAGCCACCAGTGCCTTTTCCATCCCATGTCTGAATTCAAAAATCCAACTGAAGGAGGTCTAGATAAACCCAGGATTCTCTGCAGCTGAAGTCCCATCACTTTCTCCAAAACTTTCCCCAAAGCCAAGAGTGGAAGTTGAGGAGAATGTTGTATAGCTCTGAGACGTAAAGGTGTGGGCAGGGGTGAAATCCAGCAGGTTCTGGAGAACCGGTAGTGGAAATTTTGAGTAGTTTGGAGAACCAGCAAATACCACCTCTGGCTGCCCCCAGAGTGGGGTACGAATGGAGATTTCGCAATATCCTTCCCCCAGGAGTGGGGAGGGAATGGGGATTTTGCAATATCCTTCCCCTGGAGTGGGGTAGGAATGGAGATTTCGCAATATCCTTCCCCCAGGAGTGGGGAGGGAATGGGGATTTTGCAGTATCCTTCCCCTGCTATGCCCACCAAGCCACACCCACAGAACTGGTAGTAAAAAAATTAGGATTTGAACTATGTTGCCTTTACCACCTTCTGAACCTGGGAGGGAGGGAGGGAGGAAGGAAGGAAGGAAGGAAGGAAGGAAGGATATTTCCAATGCTCCCTGCCAGATTTCCTCAAGGAAATGCAGTGGGGAAGCCCGCAGGAAGTCAAAAGTTGCTCCCACTCTTACTTCTTTATTACCCATCTGTGACTGTCTGTTTATAGGTAAGTAATATCTCTGAAATGACTCAGTGGGGCATGGGCTGTCTAATAAACAATAAAACCACAGAAATAAAAAAAAAACAGCCAGAGAGACTGAACCTTTTAATTCCAGGAAACGTTAGAAAGACTCTGAATATTGCAAAGTAAGCTGTGTCACATGATTTGGGAATGAGGCAACTGGATTTTGTTACCCAGATGTAGCTTTTTGGATACCGAGCAGGCAGAGTAAGATAGGTATGTGCATTTATAGTTAAGAGCATTTAGATATCTTTTAAAATGAATTTATTAGTTTTATTTTTTAAAAAAATATACAAAATACAAAACAAATTAGCTGGAGTATGCAAGTGAAAAAACTGAACATAATGAAACAGAAAGAAAAACTGGACAATCTAGCATTAAATGATATGTGAACATTTCAAATTAGAAAGAAATAAAACCCCTCAACTGTTGTAAAACGAGCTGCCTTACCTGACCCAGGTAACTGGTCATGGGGAAAAAATAGTTCCACCTTCTGCAGTGGGAAGAAGCTTGTTTGTCTCAATCTTAGGTAAATAATTCAGCTGTAATTATTATGCGCAGTGTCTGAATCCAATCTATGCGCGCTTAATCTCTAAATCTTAAAAATTGAATTTCCTGGAGAGTCAGCCTCGGTCAGCCATAGAAGTTGTCTGCGGTAGAAGTTCGTTCCTGTTTCAAAGGCCCCGGGCTTGTGTGCATGTGCAAGAAATAAACACAACCACACTTTTTTAAATGCGTAGGTTACCTATCTTCCCCCTTTTTCATCTGAAAAGGAGGGTAAATTACTCCTTTGAGAAAGCTCCATAGCAATAGCTTTTGTGAAGGCTTCTATAAGCAGAGCTTGAAGGTCCAGGGTTAGCTCCAAACCTTGTCCCTCCCCGGAGCGAACCCCCGCTGCCGTTGGGGTGAATGTCGCTTCCGGGGCTACACGTGGAACTTGAGGGGCCCTCGATAACCCATGCATGGATTATCCTCGCAGTGCAACGAAAATGGACGTTCAGGGAAGACAACATCTGTTCACCCTTTTTTAATGGGTAAGTTAGCTATCTTCCCCCTTTTTCTTCCCGAAGACTTTTGGGTTGGGATAACGATAAGAGAAAAGAAGAGGATTTGGGATTAAAATGTTTGTCTACACATAGTCCCGAAATAGTCCGGTTCACACAGGGACAGCTTTGCTACCTGTAAATACAAATTAATCCAGGAGTGACTCTTGCCCCTGCTCTGTTATGATTTTTTTGTAAACAGAGAAGCCTTGTGGAATCTTTCTGAGTGAGGCTTTTTGATGTATTAGCAAGCCTCCTTTATCCTCCCCTTTGCAAAGGAGGCACCATTGCCTTGGCGTGGAAATTAGATAATTTTGATTGCTTGTGATTTGCACTGCCCGGTGTGTTTTGTTGAAATATAGCAGACCTTGTTTGCGTTCTGTCTAATCCAGTTTATTGATTGATTGATTCGATTTATATGCCGCCCTTCTCCGGAGACTCAGGGCGGCTTACAATGCGTTAAGCAATAGCCTTCATACTTCTGTATATACCTGCTTAGTAGGGCTTTTGGGCCCCCCCAAGCGGTGTTCTTTTTTATACGAAGTCAGCTTATTGCCATCACAGTCCAGGTCCTCATTTTACCTACCTCAGAAGGATGGAAGGCTGAGTCAACCTTGAGCCCTGTGAAATTCGAACTCGCAGTAATTGCAGGCAGCTGGCAGCTAAGTGCTATTTAACTGCGCTTTAGTCCACTGCTCCACCAGCTTGGCAGTGGTTCTCAATCTTTTCTTCACCATGGAACCCGATCCAATCAGAATTGAGCTGAAAGGGAGGTCTTCTAGTCCAATAACCCATGCACCCCCCCCCCCCAGTTCAAGCAGGAGACTGTATACCAGGGGTATCAAACTCAAGGCCCATGGGCCGGATTTGACCCCTGGGGTGCTTAGCTCTGGCCCACGGGGCTGCCCTGGAAACAGCAAAGGACCACCTCCCCCGCAGTGCCTCTGCCAGTGAAGACGGAGGTTGGGAGGGCAGTACATCTTCGGTGGCAGAGGGCTGCAGGAGGTTGTCACAGCCAAAAACGGGTCTGAGGGGGCACGCATGGCCTCCTGTGCTCCACTGTGTTTCACTGGCAGAGGGCTAGCAAAACAAACTAAAAAGCAACTAAAACCAACAAAAGTCGATAACGTTTCCCCAAAAAGGGACAGAAAAGGAGAAAGGGAAAGAGGAAAGACAAAGAAAAAGATGGAAAGAGAGCAAGGAAGGAAAAATAAGGAAAGAGGGGAAGGAAGAAGAAAGGAGAAGGAAGAGGGAAGAAAAAAGTAGAAAAGGAAGGAAGGAGATTATAATGAGAGGGAGGAAGGGTCTGAGGGAAGTCCCGCCTTAGCACTTGGCCACCACAAGTGCCCCCAACACGAGTGATGCCCACCCTGACCACGCCCACCTAGGTCAAACACAATCCTGATGTGGCCCACCCCTGAAATCAAGTTTGACACCCCTGCTCAATGCCATTTCAGAGGTAGCTGTCCAGTTTCTTCTTAAAGATCTCCAATGATGGAGTACCCGCAATGTCAGGAGAAAAGTTATTCCACTGATGAATTGTTTAATTGTTTAAACACCTTTAAATACAAGTAGTTCTCCACTTATAACAGTTCATTTAGTGACTGTTTGAAGTTATGACAGCTCTAAAAAAAAATGACTTACCGTATTTTCCGGCGTATAAGACGACTGGGCGTATAAGACGACCCCCAACTTTTCCTGTAAAAATATAGGGTTTGGGCTATACTTGCTGTATAAGACGACCCCTCTTCCAATGCACACCAAATAAAAATTAAAAAACATCAACTGGCTCACCCACAATGTAAAAGCAGCTGTGCTAGACCCAAAATGACCCCCTGCAATAAGCAGGAACCTCACACAGCCACAAAAAGCCCCAAAAAACAACTTTTACATTGTGGGTTTACACACACATACAGCTTTGTGAGATTTTGTGTGTTTGTGTAGTTAGAGTGAAACACTACAGAAACACACTAAATCTCAGAAAGTTGCACAAATTTTATTTTTTTTATTTTTATTTTTTTTATTTTTATTTTTATTTTTATTTATTTTTATATGAAAGCTAAATTTAAAACTTCCTAGCCTAAAACTTAGACCTAGCCTTTAAATGGCTAGGTCTAAAAAAGAACAACTAAAAAACCCCTTAATTAACTATTTTTTTTAAAGCTCCCAAAGGGGGGAAAAAACTTACCTACTAGAACAGGGGTCTCCAACCTTGGCAACTTTAAGACTTGTAGACTTCAACTCCCAGAATTCCTCAGCCAGCTTTGCTTTGCTGGCTGAGTAATTCTGGGAGTTGAAGTCCACAACTCCCTGCCTGCTTGATTGCAGGCAGGGAGATTTAGTTGCTTGCTGATGCAATGGATTGCAGGCAAGGCAAGGGTTGCGGCTAGCAGCTAAGGTAAGCAAGCTGGAGGGGGGGGGGATTTTTGCTACGTACCAATTAGGAGGCAAAAATTAGCAGCTGGGATGGCCAGCGTTGTGTAAAAGGAAAGTTTTTCCCTTTTACACAGCGCTTGGCCATCCAAGCTCTGGCGATCCCAGCTGAGCTGCCTGCTAATCTCATCTGGGATGGCCAGCGTTGTGTAAAAGGAAAGTTTTTCCCTTTTACAGGGGGCTTGCGTGTAACTCAGCTGATTAGCGGCAACTCAGCAGGCAATTCAGCTTGGCTCCTTAGAGCCATTTAAGGCTCCTCAAAGTCTTTCGGGCTGGTCTGCCTGGTTAGAGGAGACCGACACCCGGCGTATAAGACGACCCCCAACTTTTGAGAAGATTTTTGTGTGTTAGAAAGTCGTCTTATATGCCAGAAAATACGGTATTTTTCACACCTGCGCCCATTGCAAGCATCCTTGTGGTCCTGGGATCGACATATTGACACTCAGCAATTCTGGTTCGTCTTTGCGATGGTTTATAGTGTCCCGGGATCACACGATCCCTTTTTGAGACCTTCTGATAACCCAAGCCAAAGAGGAAGCCAGATTCACTTAATAGCCGTGTTCCCTAACTGAATGACTGCAGGCAAGAAAGGTCGTAAAATGAGGCAAAACTCACTTGAGAACTATCTCACTTAGCAAATAGAAATTTCCGTCTCAATTGTGATAAGTTGAGGTCTGTCTCTATAAACTTTGTTTTGCAGTTGCCTCTGGAGCAAATCTGGCCAGAGGTTTAAAGAAAGGGAGAATTCTGCCAGCAGATTTTATTTATCTATTTATTGAATTTTTATGCCGCCCAGTTCTCTGAAAATATGCATGGCTGGCTGGGGGAATTCTGGGCATTTGAAGTCCACCCTTTTTAAAATTCACACGATTGGGGGTGGGTGGGAACTGCCCCAAAGAAAAATCACTATTCTGCATTTCTCTCTCTCTCTCTCTCTCTTTTATGGGTCTTCCCTTATACAGTGTATGTATTGTTAAATTTATTTGCTTTCCTTCGAGAAAGTTTTTCCTGGGCAGCCTATAAACAGACTACCAACCACAATGATGAAATAGCGAGATTAAATTGCTTTAAAGCAGCATGAAAAATAATTGCTTCGTCACCACGTTGAGGGCAGAATCTTGTTCCTTTCCTTGATACCATTAGAACTTCCCTCCCGACTGAACTGGGCTTCAGTTAAGTCTTCCTTTAATTAATGGCCACATTCAGGCCCTTGCTCAGCACTTTCGCTTCCTGTAGTAAGTGAGAGTAGGCAAGCGGATGGGATACTAGCCCTCTGGGGACCCATTATTTCAGTTATCTGGAAAACTTCGTTTCGGTTGCACAGAAAAATGCTAAAACAGTTTGGGTTATGTCTTGCTTGCAGGCCATAGTTGTGAGAGTAATGGGCTTCGTTTGAGTTTAGCACCATGGACAATAAATGTTTTTGTTTAGCATTTGAGGGGCTGCCCCAGAGAGGAGGGGGTCAAGCTATTTTCCAAAGCACCCGAAGGCCAGACAAGGAATAATGGATGGAAACTGAACAAGGAGAGACTCAACCTGAAAATGAGGAGGAATTCTCATTGATCGTGGGTCCAGTGGTCATCTCTGTGGGAGGTACTCTACCGATGACATCGGATCGGGTCTGCTAGCTGAGAAGCTCCTCCTCTTCCTTTTGCTTCCCAGCTTTCAGACTTGATCCGATTTGGATCAAGTCACGGTTTGAGCTGCTCCTTGTATTTTTTCTCTTATTTGGCATAATTTGGTCTCAGATTACAAAAAAAATTTTCTTCTAAATTACATACATTCTCCTGCACTTTGGTTGAGCCTTCCAGCAAGAAGGGCTTTGGCCCGAGCCCGCTGAAGACCGCATTGCGATGGGGTGGTAGGTTCCCCTTAAAGTTGAGCCTCCCCCAGGCAGCATGAGGGGCTTGCCCTAATTCCGCTGCTAACAGCCAGCAGCTAGCTCCTTCTCAATCAGCTCGATTGTCTCAGCGCAGCCAACTTCTAGAGAGAGGAGCTCGGAACAGGCAGCTCGCTCCGTTTGGGCTGCAGATAGAGAGCAGGAGCATTCGGAGCCTCCCTCCTCTGCCGGGCTCTGTGTTTTTGGCTGGAAGCTGGCGAGTGGCTTACTCCAGCTTCAAAGAGACCGCGTGGCTGGGCGGTTTGGCTGCCGGAGGGCAGCGCGGCGAGCGGCATCTCCTGGAATCTGCCAAATGCCACCGGCCTCTAGTTCGCTCCAGCTTCAAAGAGGCCGCGTCGCTGGGTGGTTCGGCTGCCGGAGGGCAACGCGGCGGGCAGCATCTCCTGGAATCTCCCAAACGCCGCCGGCCTCTAGTTCGCTCCAGCTTCAAAGAAGATCGCATGGCTGGGCGATTTGACTGCCGGAGGGCAGCGTCAGCGTCCAGCGTCTCCTGGGCTTGCCCAAACGCCGCTGGCTTCCTGGGCCTTTTAAAGCCGCGGAGCAGGCATTTCGGCTTCGGAGGGAGACAACAGGCCCGGCGTTTTTCCTGGGCTTGACCCAAATGCCGCTGGCAGGCAGGAGTGGTCGGCGGAGGCTTGGAGCCATCAGCAATCTCCAGAGACGCTCATCAGTGTTGCCTGGGCCTTGGGCCTCTATTTTCCTTGTGGCGGGCCGCCATTTTGGGAGTCAGTGAGTAACTTAAATTTCACGAGCCGCCATTTTGAATACCTCGTGCAGATTAGAGGCCTGTCCCAGCTCCCAAGTTATGGCTTCCACTAAGCAGGCAAAGCCTAAGAGACAGGGCAACCCAGAGGCCAAACAACCTGGGACTTCTTCCATCTCTGCAAAAAAGACCAAGAAATCCTCTTCAAAATCAGCAGAGGCTAGGTCTAAGGAAGAATTGAGATTGCATCAGGCCATTGAGCGGTCAATTCAAAAGGCCTCAAAGAGGCCTCCATTAGGGAGGTGGATCATACTTCTGCTCCAATTCAGGCCTCCACTCCGGTGCCTGAACCCAGCATTACTGCCCAGCCTCCTGCTTTGTCCCCGGATGGGGATATGGCCTCATCTCATAATCCTGGCCAAGTTAATGAATCTCTTTTGGAACACAGGGTGACACCTCTCCCAGGGCCCAATCCCCTGACAGGCCTTCTGAGGCCAACAATCTAGTCCCTCAGAACATTGGGGATCAAGCCAAGGGCCCACTCATTTCTCCAGCCCTAGTGGCCTATATCCACCAGGCCATCCAACAGGGTATTCAGGCTGATAGACAACAAAGGACTGCATCATGGGTGTCCGAATCTCCTTCCCAGATAGACGTGGAAGGTTCTTGTCTCACTGATCAGAGGGCCCAATTTGGGGCCAGAGCCCATTCAACTGGTTCTTCAGTTCAGAGTTCCATGACTGGGGAGGATGTGAAGGATTTTGAACTTTCAGATTTGATTTTGATTTTGATTTTATTAGATTTATATTAGATGATGAAGATTTGTCCCCGGACCATCTTTCCTTTGTGGGGTTCTTTAAGCCCCAAATGTTTAGGTCCCTCCTACACAAGACGAAGCTGACCATGGGACTGGGGACCTCTCATCAGGTTTCCCCACCTGGGGAGGCAGGCCCTTCTACGGTTCCCCTGTTTGAGGAACCCACTGTCGAAACAGAAGAGATCCCTGGCCCAAGTTGTTCAGAAATGTTCTCACGAAACAATGGCTTGCCCCTTCTTCCAGGCCTAAACCCAGTGCACTAGACAAGCATATATATAATCTGGCCCTGGAGATTTCTTCTCTCCTACAGGTGCCCACAATTGATGTTCCGGTAGCCACCCTCTCAGCATCATCATATCTCCTCCCACCGGAGGGAGCATCTCCTCCCACCGGAGGAGAGTCTTCGTCCTGAGAAGCGCCATCTCGAGCCTGCTTTGGTCAAGTCACACCAGGCTTCGGCCTAGTCGGTGAAGTCAACAATGACGGCTTCATTCTTTAACAGAGCGTCCATCCTTTGGTTGAGACAGCTTCAAGACCGCCTGCCGGTGTCCGACACGCGCTCCCACCAGGACATTAACAAGGTACTGGCAGCATTAGAATATTCGGCAGACGCCACCTTGAACTCTTCCCGGTTTGCGGCAAAAGCTATGGGGGCTTCCATCACTGCCCCTAGGCTTCTCTGGCTTAAGCAATGGCAAACCGATGCCAAATCAAAGTGGCGTCTGGCTACCATCCCCCTTTGAGGGCCCTCAGTTATTTGGAGCTCCCCTGGAACCACTTCTAGCGGAGTCCAAAGACAAACGTACATTTCTTCCGGCCGTGTCCCGTACGTCGGATCAGTGAGTTTTTCCCTCCTTTCGTTCCTTTTGGGGGTCAGAGAGCAATTTTTCCGGCCGTAGACAACAAAGGTCCTTTCCTCCCAGGCAGTCACGACCTTCTGACCGTCAAGGATTCCAGTCCCAACGAGGTCAATTCAAATGGCCTTTTTGAGGGGATTGCGGGCGTTCCTCCCGTAGATCCCGCTGATGGTGCGCCCAGTCCTCCCATTGGAGGCCGCCTGGCCTTCTTTGCCAGGCAATGGGAGGCTACTTCCTCAGACATGTGGGTCAGGGAGATGGTACAGGAGGGCCTCTCCCTCGAATTTCTCTCCACCCCCCCAGACCGATTTCTCCGATGTCCAGTCTCCCGAGATCGGGCTTGTCAGCTCCTGATGGTATTCCCGCCTGTTCGTAATCCAGAAATCGTCAGGGTGATGGAGGGCAATTCTGGACTTCAAATCCCTGAACCGGCGGGTAATTTACCGCCGGTTCAAAATGCAGTCCCTCTCTTCCATCCTGGAGGGCATCAGGCCTGGAGATTACCTCTCGTCCATAGATCTGATGGAGGCTTATCTCCATGTTCCCATCAACCCGTCCTTCCGGAAGTATCTTCGTTGTTCATATGCGGGTCGTCATTATCAATATTGAGCCCTACCATTTGGCCTATCCTCGGCTCCCTGAGTTTTCACAAAAATAATGGCCACGCTAGTGGGCTTTCCATAAGGATCCAAGCTTATCTGGACGACCTACTGGTCCAGTCGACTTCGGCGGTTTTTCGGCGGGTGGTGTCCAGGTTTTCCGTCAATATGACCAAGAGCCATTTGATACCCACGACCCGCATACAAAACCTGGGGGCCATCATTGATTCAACAGAGGGCAAGGTATATCATTCTCAGGACCGCCTGTCTAGCTTGCGGTCTCTGGTCAGGTCAGTTTCGTCAGGGAGGCCTGTCTCTCTGGCGTCTCCGTCCCAGCTCCTGGGAAAGATGGTCTCTTGCATCGGGATCATTCCTTGGGCGAGGCAGTGGTTCAGGGCTCAAGGGATCTGCAGTGGTTTTTGCTCCCATACCAAAAGAGACAGTTAGGGGCTTCCGACCACAAGGTCTCCCTTCCCCGCAAGGTTCTTCTCTCCCTCAAATGGTGGACCTCAGCAGCAGTCCTCAAGGGGAGGTAATACAAGGAATCCCAATGCCTCCTGGCCACAGATGCCAACCTTTAGGGCTGGGGAGCACACCTGTCATCCTCCCTGGCCCAGGGCCGTTGGACTCAATCCGACTTAGCCCACAACATCAATTGGTTAGAACTTCAGACCATCCACCTAGCCCTATGGGTTTTCAGGACAAGGTTCGGGACAGACACATTCTGGTACGGACGGACAATGTAGCCGCCAAGGCTCATGTAAATCGCCTGGGGGGGACCCGATCTCACCATCTCATGGAGGACGCTGAGAGACTGGGAGCCTGGGCGGAGAGACACCTGAGGTCCCTTCGGGCCTCTCGCATATCGGGGGTGGCGAACACTCAAGCAGACTGGCTCAGCCGGGAGTCGGTGGACCACGGGGAATGGTGTCTAGACAAGGACCTGTATCTAATGATCACAGCCCACTTCAGCTCCCCCATTGTGGACTTGTTCACCACTCGGGCAATCTCCAGACAGAGAGGTTTTTCTCTCTCTATCTGGAACCGGGGGCAGAGGTAGTGGACGCATTGCACAACGACTGGTCAACCGGCCTCCTCTACGCCTTTCCTCTCCTTACAATCACCCATTTAGCAACCTGGATTAGAAGACCTCCAAGGTCCTTTCCAGCTGTTACAAGTAGTCCTCGAATTACAACAGTTCATTTAGCGACCGTTTGAAGTTAGAACCCCCAGTGGTAACGTGATCAAAAATTGGACATGTGGCAGCCTCCAAGGATCATGTGATCTTCATTTGCAACCTTCCCAGCCGTCTTCTGACATGCAGAGACAAGTCGAGTCGCCAGATTCATTTAATGACCATGTTATTCACTTAACAATGACAGTGTTTTGAACAACCGTGGCAAACAGGTCACAGAATCAGTTGTGAGTCACTGAGCAAGTCCACTTTTCTTAGCAACAGAAATTCTGGTCCCAGTTATTGTCGTAAGTCAAGGACTACCTGAGTCCCCAAGGAGAAGGGCGGTTTATAAATAATATAAATATAAATAATATAAATAAATATAAATATAAATAATATAAATATAAATAAATATAAAAATATATATAAATAATACAATCCTATTATTGTATCCACAGGTATCATTAGGTAGCTTTGGGTTGTGGTTTATGCTTCTCTTCTCTTAGTGGCTGAAATACTGATTTTGTTTTTAAATGGCGTGTTTTCAGAATCTTCCCCAGACATTTATTGTTTATTGGTTCAATTTATATGCCGCCCTTCTCTGGAGACTCAGGGCGGCTTACAATGTGTTAAGCAATAGCCTTCATACTTTTGTATATACTTGCTTAGTAGGGCTTTCGCCCCCCCAAGCGGTTTTTTTTATACAAAGTCAGCTTTTTGCCCCCACAATCCGGGTCCTCATTTTACCTACCTCGAAAGGATGGAAGGCTGAGTCAACCTTGATCTTGGTGAGATTCGAACTTGCAGTAATTGCGGGCAGCTGGTGTTACTTTAGTCTGCTGCACCACCAAGGCTCAATGCTGGTTGCAAATACTCTCTGCCGTTTCTTTACACTCCTAATTTAATTTTGAGAGGTTTTAGGCTACAATAGCTGTTCTAGAACTATGGAGGTTTTGTCCTTTAATATATATCGCCACTTAGAGTAGCTCCCTGCAGTAAACACATTTTTACCATCTTTTTTTACCATGGTTTACAAGTATGATAGAATGGTAAAAAAAAAATGTAACAAATCCATACTCACATAAGAAAAGAAAGGTTTGTCTATCCTTTTGGCTATTATGAGCTTTATTATTCCCTGGAAGTAAAAAAAAACAACCTGAAATAATTCCATGTAAATACTGTGTTTTCTTGAAAACAAGACCCTGTCTTATGTTTCTTTGAATCCCGAAATAAGCACTTGGCCTTATTTTCGGGGAGGTCTTACTATTTTGGGGCGTGTGGAGCAAGACGGGGCTCCTCTTGCCGTCTTACCTGATTTCCAGCTCTGCATTTAAATATTTTGGGGGAGGGCTTATTTTCGGGGGGGGGAGGCTTATTTTAGCGCATGCACTCAAATGCCCGATTGGGCTTATCAGGGGAGGTCTTATTTTCGGAGAAACAGGGTAACAATCATCTCACCGCCTTGCTCCCTTCCAAGCCTTCCATTTTTCTGAATAATTATTGATATATATATTTTTAATAAGGGTTTGAAATCAAACCAATTACATATCTCCTAAGCCTGGGATTGGTTTTCACTCGTTTCTGTGTTTTTGCTTCTGCTCTCTTATCAAAGAACAATGAAAGGACTCCCCTGAACGCAGCTGCTACCCTGCCCACGGTGAGCCACGCAGAGCTGCATTCCACATCCCCTTAATCAGCTCCTCTGTGTTTTATAATTACTGTTTATTGGAAAGAGACTCTTAGACCTACCCAGAGAGAAGGTGAATCATAGTCACTTTCTCGCAAAACAGAAACTCTTTTTGCGAGAAAGTAAGGTTTAATCCACTTTTACCCCGCACTCTTTCAAGTTAAAAGTTTGTTGTGCTAGGGGCTGGTATAAGAGAGATTGTGTTATTAACAACACATTTTTGTGTTGTGGCCCTCCATCAATGCATTCCTTAAGTGGGAGATTCCATGACTTAATGGAATTTTCCTTTCCTTTCCTTTCCTTTCCTTTCCTTTCCTTTCCTTTCCTTTCCTTTCCTTTCCTTTCCTTTCCTTTCCTTTCCTTTCCTTTCCTTTCCTTTCCTTTCCTTTCCTTTCCTTTCCTTCCCTTCCCTTCCCTTCCCTTCCCTTCCCTTCCCTTCCCTTCCCTTCCCCCTCCTCTCCCCTCCCCTCCCCTTCTTCATTTGTGCCTCCCATCCTTCATCTTTTCATTATCTCTTCTCTCCTCTCCTCCATTTTACCTTCCCCTTCCTCTTGACCAATTACTTCTTAAGACTTTAGTCTAGTTCTGCTTTCTTTCTATGCCAATGAAGATGGTTTTAGAATGAATGGTAAAAATGATGGAGCTCAGCTGGCTGAAATGGCAAAATTGATTAAGCTTTGATTAGAGAAAAGAGATTGATTAATTTTAATACTGATTGAAAACATGGTTTGGACATTTTATGTGAAACAGTAAAAAAGGAAATTATGATAGACCAGTTTGAGGATTTGAAAAAAATAGAATCCCTTTCTTTCTTTCTTTCTTTCTTTCTTTCTTTCTTTCTTTCTTTCTTTCTTTCTTTCTTTCTTTCTTTCTTTCTTTCTTTCTTTCTTTCTTCTTGCATAGAAAAACAGGTTTTTCAGTCTTAGGTTTTCAATCATTTTTGTTTGCCAAGTTGTTTGGCAATTGATGCTTTGAAATCTTTTTAGATCTGGGGATAAAAAAAAGCTGGAGGAACAGATCCAAAACTACGTCTCGTGACTAATTCGCTCCCCACCCCTCCCTCTCCACAATTAGAAATGCAGATGAGACTTAGTCAGGCTGGAGAACCTCTCGGTGCTTGGTTGTGCTTGCATAGGAAACAATTTATTTGTCCTCAAAACATAATGTTCAGAGTACATGTTTTCTTGTGGTGGTCCAATAAAAAAAATTAGAGCAATTCTTGTCAGCCTTTCAAAAAATACAGAGGGGGAAATGCATTACAGGCAGTCCTTGACTTAACAACGGTTCATTTAGTGACAGTTCAAAGTTACAACGGCACTTGAAAGAGTGACTTATGACCATTTTTCACACCTTATGACCACTGCACCATCCCCATGGTCATGCGATTTACATTCTAGACAACTGACCCACATTTATGACAGTTGCCGTGTCCCCTTTTGCAACCTTCTGACAAGCAAACTCAATGGGGAAGCCAGATTCACTTAACAACCGCGCTACAAATTTTCTATTATTTCAACCGGGTTACTAATTTAACAACTGCAGTGATTCACTTAACCAACGTGTAAGAGAAGTCATAATATGGGGCAGAACTCACTTAACACTCTTTCTCAGTTAGCAACAGAAGTTTTGGGCTCAATTGTGGTCGCAAATTGAGGACTACCTGTAGAAATATGTTGGCAGCTTCACTCATGACAGGTTTATTTTAACCAGCATGCTCATAATAACCCAACGCTATCTAAACATAGTTTATGAAATAAAAACAGTTCCCTGAGATAGCCTGACAGGCAGTGGCATAAACCATAGTTCAGAACAGATTTTATCATAGATTTTATCTGTTATTTATTATTTTATTCTAGAATTTTCAATTGTATATTTATTGAGTTGTTTTTATTTGTTCTGGTCTGGTCTATGACTGTAATAAAAATTCTGTTCTGAAATCACAGCAGCTGGATCAGTTACATTAATACAGAGTGCAGGAGGATTTGGGCCCCAGTATTTTTTAAAAATTGGAAGTACAGGTATTGCCCGACTTAAAACAGTTTGTTTAGTCACCATTTGAAGTTAAGAACAGAACTTAAAGTGACTTTATGATCGTTTTTCACAATTACAACTGTTAACAGGATGCCCATGGTCACGTGATCAAAATTGGGTGATTGGCAGCCGGCTTCTGACAAGCCAAATCAATGGGGGAAGCCTGTTCGCTTAATGACTGCATGTTTCACTTAACAACTGCAATGATTTGCTTAATAACTGTGGCATAAAAAGTCATAAAATGGGGCTCAACTTACTTAACAACTGCCTGACTTAGCAACATAAATTTGGGGCTTAAGGGTGATTGTAAGCCGAGGGACCTTCTATAATGTCTGGCATTTTTAAAAATTTATTTTCTATTAAATATGTTTCTTAGTGCTTAATAAACATCGTGTTGTCTGGGTATTCAATTTGCTTAACAATACAAATTTACATTCTTAATCTCCACCCCTTTTTTACAACCATTGGTAAAAATAGATCCCATGTTTGATAATATTCTACATCCTCTTTCTGCTTAATTTTCAATGTCAAATCTATTCATTTCTGCACAATCTAGTGTCCTCCTGATTTATCTCTTCATCTCGTGCTACATCATCATTTTTCCAGTATATCTGGCATTCTTGTTCAAATGGTTGCACCTTCAGATTTAACACACTCAAGTATTTAAGGAAGGGCAGGTTGCAGGGCACCTAAAGGAGAGTTCTAGTACCAGAGCTCACTTAGTTCATTAATTTAATGTATATCTGGATCAGCCCCAAGGATTAAAAAAAACAACAACAAAAACACATTTTAAAATTCGGTGTTGTTTGCAACCAAGTGCATAAATCATGCCAGTTGTTCAGGATTGTGCAGTCAACTTAAAAACAGGATGTCAGTGTTCCTTGTTTCATTAAAAAAAAAAGCTTTATGCTTGGGTTGAGAGAGAGAGAGAGAAAGAGAGGGGCCCTTGGAAGCTCAAAAAGGCCTCACTGGGAAATATTTTCCTCTACCCTCTTCAGAGGCCCATTGCTTGCTTGCTCCGCTCCACTCCGCTCCCGGCATTAGAAGCTCTGGGCCAGAGAGGCACCTCGAAAGGGGGGGTTTGGGGCGTGGGGTGGGGAAACGAGGGATGGTCCCTTTCCTCCCTTTGTGTGCAGGGGATGGGAGAGCTTTTGAAGCTCCCTATTGGGACGTAATGGCTCAGCGGTTAAGAGGCTGCGCTTGTCGATTGAAGGTTGGCAGTTCAGCGGTTTGAATCCCTACTGCCGTGTGACGGTGTGAGCTCCTGTGACTTGTCCCAGTTTCTGCCAATCTAGCAGTTCGAAAGCATGTAAAAAATGCAAATAGAAAAATAGGGACCACCTTAGGTGGGAAGGTAACAGCATTCCATGTGCCTTTGGCGTTGAGTCATGCCAGCCACATGACCATGGAGATGTCTTTGGACAGCGCTGGCTCTTCGGCTTTGAAACAGAGATGAGCACCGCCTCCTAGAGTCGGGAACGACTAGCACATATGTGCGAGGGGAACCTTTACCTTAATTGGAAGCTGCTCTGGAAACCCAAAGCCGGCACATATTCTTCTTTTGCACGGCTGGTCCTGACCCTTCAGCTCCCAAACGTCTCTGGGCCGTGAGGGCTCTTCCCCATTGGAGCCCCCCTCGTGCTATTCTGAGAAAGCCAAGGCAGGAGGTGCTTAATGGAGTTGCTTCCTCTCCTTGTTAATCTCCATTTCCTCCATCAGTAGAAATGGAGCCTGGCTTGTGTGACGGGTGTCCAGTGGCGAGGAGCCATATCTCCCTCGACGTACAGTCGTAATTGAGTCTGTTGCTGACGGAGACGTTGGTTAAGCCCTATTTTACAACTTTTCTTTCCATGGTTGCTAAGTGAATCACTGCAGTTGGTTGTTCGGTGAATCCGAATTTTCCCGCTGACTTTGCCTGTCAGGAAGTCGCAAAATGGAGGTCACCTGACACACACACACAAACGCGCGCGCACACACACACACACACACAGGCACGCTGTAACCATCATAAATACACATCAGTTTCCAAGCATCTGAATTTTGATTACGTGGGGATGCTACTACGGTTGTAAGTGTGAAAAGCGGCCATAAGTCACTTTTTTTCACTTGTAACTTTGAATGGCCATTAAATGAACTGTGGTAAGTCCAGGACTCCCTGTACTTGCTGTCATTCCATGAATCAAGGATCCATTCTCTGACAAGCTGCGTCAACTCTGTGCCGGGCACACATTGGCTCCATTAGGGAGGAAACAACCCTGTGTCCCTCTGGCTGTTGTACCTCTGCTGAGAAAGGAGCAGGCCGCATCCTGTTTGTTAGTTGCTTCATCCTCCAAGTTGACCTTGCAGGATGCTCCCGGCCATGGCTGGATGTTTCTGCAGGTTTGGTTGGAGAAATTTCCCATCTAAACAGCCAAGATTTAGAATAAAATAGAACTGGAAGGGACCTTGGAGGTCTTCTAGTCAGCCCCCTGCTAAAGAGTATAGTAGTGTAGTGTAGCATAGTGTAGTGTAGTTATAGTATAATTATAGTAATAATATAGTTATAGTATAGTAGTGTAGTGTAGTATAGTGTAGTTATAGTATAGTTATAGTATAGTTGTAGTGTAGTGTAGTTATAGTATAGTAATAGTAATAGTAATAGTATAGTATAGAAGAATAATATATATAGTATAATCCGGAATTTCGGCTTCTCTGGAGCGCGATCCCTTCACTCACATGACAGTGCCGAAAACCATACTGCACATGCGCACTGGCCAGCTGATCATCGGGCGCACATATGCAATAGAACTATTGTGACCCAGGCCCACGTAGTTAGTATTAAATACAAACAGTTCCAAAAAACAGATTTTATTAAAACAGCTGAGAATTAACTCATTCTCAGCATATTCCAAATTAAATGAAAGCAAAGTTCTTAAAACACCATTCTTCAGTTTATCTCTGACCTTGGTATAATTAGGCAAACTGCCAAAGGCTTTTCTTGCAGCAGTTCAGGAACAGAAGACGCTGACAAGAAAGAAATACATCCAAACACAAAGCAAATCTCTCAACGGTTGTTTTCCGGCCAAGGGGCCAAGAGCCGTTGTTGGTCTTTTAAGCCTTATTGGAGGGGCCAATCATCTCTTGGCCCTACTCCCGAGTTGTCCTCTTTGTTTTAGCTGCTCCTGCCTTCTGGCAGCACTTCTCATACGTGCACTAGGAACAGGCTCCTCCTGTTCCTCTGCCTCTCTGCTGTCAGCCTCTGGAGGCTCTGAAGTCCACGCATCACTCCCCGATGGCCCTGGCCCCATCTCTGCCTCCCACGCAGAGTCCTCGTCCAGGCTTTCCCCGGCCTCCAGGACTGGCCCATGTCCTTCCTCAGCCTCATCGCTGTCCGACTCCGCTGCCAGCTCTGCAGACTGCTGGCGGACCACAACAAAAACCCGGAAGTTTGGCTTTTCTGGAGTGCGGCCTCGACAAGTACATGCGCAATGTTTTGGCGTGACCTTTTTGGCACTCAGTGCAGAAGAGGTTCGCCATCACTGACCTAGAGCCATCTCCCCAATTTTAAGGCCATATTTAAATAACAGAGGTCCTTCATGCCTTAAGGAGTTAACAACTCAAATCTGCCTAGATCACTTATTTTTGTTTAGGGACCGGCTGTGAGAGTGTCGTTTCCATAGTTTCCCCTTCTACTATCTGAATGGCTTCAGGAACTGTTCTTGTGTTCTCCTGACTTTCCAGGAAGAGCAGGGCACAAGGCGGCATTAAATGGGATGGAAGTAATCAGTTTTAACATTTCCAGGAGACCAAATGTGGCCACAGCAGATTCAGCTGTGCAGCCTGTCAACCACTCAGCCTCAAGAGTGCTGCAAGTGGAAATTTCTCCCAACCAGTCCTGTTGATTTATTAGAAGTGGAAAATCCATGTCTCCATTATGTCTGGTTCATTGATAAGCTGCCGAATTTAGAAAACGTGTGTTTTCCATGCCGAAATATTCCTACGTATGTTTATTACAGAGGAATAGGTTTGGGTTTTTTTTAACAGTTTAACATTTTCCAAAAAAAAAACCAAACCCCAGTCTACAAGGCAAGGAACAGAATGATGAAATGAGGATTATCTTATGAACAAACTTTTCATTTGAATCTCCACATCTTTTAGATCATATGTGACAGTTTGAATAACTGCAATTTAATCAGTTTGTGTACTTTTCAAGAAATCTCTTTTGGATGTACCAATTTGATTCATTGGCTGTCCTTATTTTTATTTTACTGTGGTTTTTCGCTGAACACAAGGAGTCCTTGAATTACAGCCTTTTCTTTAGTGGCCATTCTAAGTTACAACAAGGACCGAAAAACCTAAGTTCTTAGAAACCAGCTCTTGCAGTTAAAACGATCACAGTCCTATGATCCAAATGTGGGTTCTTGACAACCAGAATGTATTCACAACCTTCTCAACTGGCTTTTGACCAGCGAAGTCAAAGGATTCGTGTAATGACTGCATGATTCCATTTAACAGTTGCAGTGATTCACTTAACAACTGTAGCAAGAAAGGTCATAAAATGGAGCAAAATCCACTTAACTGTTTCACTTAAAAACAGAAATTTGGGGCTTAATTGTAATCGTAAATCAAAGGCTACATATATAAGCCATTGGAACTCCAGAAATGGGTCATAAGTAACTTTTGGGGGCATAGTGGTAACTTTGGACCGTCACCAGTGGTGGGATTCAAGTAATTTAAGAACCGGTTCTCTGCCCTAATGATTTCTTTGCCAAACTGCTCAGAAAGTTAACAACCGGTTCTCCCGAAGTGGTGCGAACTGGCTGAATCCCACCACTGTCCGTCACTAAATGGGGACTGCCTATAAAAGAAGAGAACTGCTCTGGGATCTGGGGGTTCTGCCCCCCCCCCAGCTTCTTTCCAGTTATTTTGGATCCTTTTGCAATTGGTGGCCTTTTTACCAGGGGTGAAATCCAGCAGGTTCTGACAGGTTCTGGAGAACCGGTAGTGGAAATTTTGAGCAGTTTGGAGAACCGGCAAATACCACCTCTGGCTGGCCCCAGAGTGGGGAGGGAATGGAGATTTTGCAATATTGTTCCCCCAGGAGTGGGAAGGAAATGGGGATTTTGCAGTATCCTTCTCCTGCCACACCCACCAAGCCACACCCGCCCACCAAACCACGCCCACCAAACCACGCCCACAGAACCAGTCGTAAAAAAATTTGGATTCCACCACTGCTTCGGCCATGTCTGTTGTTCGCAACTGTGCTGTAATTT
The DNA here is from genome assembly GCA_030761175.1 of Masticophis lateralis. Taxonomy (NCBI): domain Eukaryota; kingdom Metazoa; phylum Chordata; class Lepidosauria; order Squamata; family Colubridae; genus Masticophis; species Masticophis lateralis. Next base: position 20,373,813 of record JAUDYJ010000012.1, on the reverse strand, counting down.
TCCTGACCGTGGCACCCTGGCTTCCTATTTACCCAGCGGGTGGAAGAAGAGACTGGCCATTGTTTGTGGGCATAATTGAGCCTCTTATCGAATTAAAAACAACAACAACAACAAAGGCATGGACAGTCCAGTTTAAAGCTGGTCATTTTGAGCCTTCTAGCAGTGGTGACTGCATAGGATGAGAAACCTAATTAGAGACAATAAACTCTTTGAAGCTGATGCTTCATCCCCTTTGTTGGGTGAGGACTTGCAGCCACAGAGGCAGAGAGAGAGGGAGAGAGAGGGGGAAAAAAGAGAGAGTATACACAGAGAGACACACACCCCATTGTGTGATAGCTGTTATTTTGTCAACATTGGCTTGCCGCTCTTAATTGCAGGCAACAGACGTATCCGTCCTCAGGTGATCGGAAGTTATGGATGCCAAACGTCCAAATGCAACCCTCAGTAATGCTTTTATCCCTTTCTGGCTCTCAAGTCAGAATAACAGAGTTGGGAGGGGTCTTGGAGGTCTTCTAGACCAACCCGCTTCTCAAGCAGGAAACCCTATGTACTATTTCAACGAAGGGCTGTCCAATGTCTTCTTGAAAACTTGAAAACCTCACTTTTGCAGGCAAGCCTTTCCACCGGTTAATTGTTCTGTCAGGAAATTTCTCTTTCATTCCAGGTTGCTTCTCTCCTTGATGAGTTTTCACCCATTGCTTCTTGTCCTGCCCTCAGGTGCTTGGAGAATAGCTTGACTCCCTCTTCTTTGTGGCAACCCCTGAGATATTGGAAGACTGCTATCCTGTCTCTCCTGGTCCTTCTTTTCATTAAACTAGACCTACCCAGTTCCTGCAACCGTTCTTCATCTGTTTTAGCCTTCAGCCCCCTGGGTTTAAGGCTCTTTGTCTGTCTTCCTCAAAAATACCCAGGGATTCCCAAATTTGCACCTTGTTTTAGGAACTAATTGTGCCATGAATGTTACACAACATTCATTGTATAATGCTGGTTGATTCGGTGTCCCCTTCACACCAGTGGTGGGTTTCAATTTTTTTTACTACTGGTTCTGTGGGTGTGGCTTGGTGGGCATGGCAGGGGAAGGTTACTGCAAAATCCCCATTTCCTCCTGATCAGCTGGGACTTGAGAGGCAGAGAATAGATGGGGGCAGGGCCAGTCAGAATTTTTACTACCAGTTCTGCGAACTACTCAGTTTCCACTACGGGTTCTCCAGAACTGGTCAGAACCTGCTGAAAGCCACCTCTGGTTCACACCCTGGGCTGAGTCACCTATTTGTCTCAGTTGTGTTGAATAAACCTGAATTGATCGTTTTTGCATTATACACGAAGCCGTATATTCTCGTTTACAGATTATAGGTAGTACTTGACTTATGACTCTTTGAAGGTACAATGGCACTGTAAAAAGTGACTTATGATCAGTTGCACTTACACTTACACTTATGACCGTTACAGCATCTCCATGTGATGTGATCGTCAAGTGATCCAGAAGTTATGACGCTTGCAGTGTCCCGGGGTCATGTGATCTTCTTGGATGACTTTCTAAGAAAGCGAAGTCAACAGGGGAGCCAGATTCACTTAAGAACCGTGTGACTAACTTAACTGCAGTGACAGGAACGGTCGCAAAATGGGGCCATACTCACTCAACAGCTGTCTTGCTTAGCAATGAAAACTTTGGGTGCTATCATTGTGGTCGTAAGTCAAGGACTGCCTGTAGATGAAAATGATGGTTGTGATAAAGGAACACACCTGGAGAATTTTGAAGAACACACTGGAGATACGGATGCAGGATCCTGAATGGGCAAAGAGTCTGTAGAGATTCTCAGCCATCCAGGTCATGGTGGTCCCAAATGTGCTTTTTCAGGAGGCAACTGGACTTCTTTTGTTTCTTCTTTGAAGATGTTTTGCTTCTCATATAAGAAGCTTCTTCGGCTCTGACAGGAGAATAAGGAGTGGAAGGATTTATATTCCTTGTCTGCATATAAATCCTTCCATTCCCCACCATCCAGAGCTGAAGAAGCTTCTTGGATGAGAAGCGAAGCGTCTTCAAACGAAAAACAAAAATAGAAAGTCTAGTTGCCTCCTGAAATGTGCAGACATTTGGGGTTTTTCCCCCTATTTCGATTCCTACCAATAATCATAATTACGTAGGGTTCTGTCGAGTTGGTTTAACCACAGCTTAAAAAACTGAACTTCAACAGTCCTTCTCCATAGAGCAGGGCTTTCAAACTTGAGTTCATTGAGGGCTGCATCAGGGTTGGGTTTGACTTCAGGGGGAGGAGTCGTGGCCAGGGTGGGTATGGCCAGTTTGGCATCACTCGTGACGGGGAGGTATCTGGAGGCCCGAGCGCTCGGCCAGCGAAAACAGGCTCCCGAGCTCCGTTTTCAGCTGCAACGGCCTCCTGCAACCCTCTGCCAGCAAAAACAGAGCCACATGCGGTCCTCCCGAGCTCCGTTTTCGCTGGCGGATGCACCGCAGGCCAGTTCTTTGCTGTTTCCAGGGCAGCTCCGCCGGCTGCATCTAAGCACCCTGCGGGCTGGATGTGGCCCCCGGGACTTGAGTTTGACACCCCTGCTGTAGAGGGTTACTTCAATCCCTCTGCAGTAGGCAGACTGTTTGTGGTGTGTATCAAGAAAGCAAAAATACCCTCCTGCATTGTCCATTCAAGATAACCGAGTCAGTCCCCTTTCATCGCCCTTTTCCGCGGGAAGAAGAGAAAGGGAATTGGAGCGCACCGCGCGTCTCCCGTGTTTACATTCTCTTACGGCTTGTTCAATTCATGTTTGGAGTGTAAGAATTTATCTCATTTTCCTCAAGTGCTGTTATGGCTTGCTACAGAGAGTTTCCAGCAGTTGACACAAGTTGCCTCCGCTAAGCTTATCTCTTAAACTCTAACGAGTAATTAGACTTCCATCTGAGATGTTGCAACTGGTTCTTAAAGGGCCTAATTTCAGTTATATAGGTAGCCCTCGACTTACGACCACAAGTGAGCCCCAGCTTCCTGTTGCTGAGCAGGACATTTGTTAAGTGGGCTGGGCCCCATTTTACAACCTTGCTTGCCGCAGTTGGTAAATGAACCAGTGCAGTCGTTAAGTGAAACTGGCGCTCCCCACTGTCTTTGCTTGTCAGAAAGTCGCAAAAAGGTGATGAAATGAACCATGGTCGTAAAGACGAGTCAGTTGCTAAGTATCTTGAGTTTTGATTGCGGGATCATGCCAATGCTCTAACAGTTGTAAGTGTGAAAAACGGTCATAAGTTGCTTTTTTTTTTCAGTGCAGTTGTTACGTTCAAACGGTCAAAACAGAAACTGTTGTAAGTTGAGGTGTAGCTAAGCTTTACTCATCTGTTGAGACAGAGACATTTCAATCTGCTTGATAAACTTTCAGCTTAAAGCTTCAGCACAAATCTCTTGAAAAAGGGGAATAATAGGCTCAAAATTTTGCACCCCTGATACCATGTTTCCCTGAAAATTAGACCCTATCTTATATTTTTTTGAACCCTGAAATAAACGCTTGGCCTTAGTTTCAGGGAGGTCTTATTATTTTGGGGTACGTGGAGCAAGATGGGGCTCCTCTTGCCGTCTTACCTGATTTCCAGCTCTGTCTCCCTAACCCTAACCCAGGGATCAGCAACCTGCGGCTCTGGAGCTGCATGTGGCTCTTTTACCCCTATGATGTAGCTCCCTGTCACTCAAAATACATGTCACAACTACCGATGTGCGACGCCTGCCGGCACACAATTTACTGAGCTTTTCAACCCCCGGAAGGCCAACCATGGATAAATCCAAGAAAAGAAAAGTTTCAGAAGAAAACAGAATTTTTAATTCAATTACATATGCTAGTTTTGTGGCTGCTCAAGAAATAGTCAGGCACGGGAAGGGTTTTGTGGCTCCCGGTGTTTTCTTTTCTGTGGGAAACGGGTCCAAATGGCTCTTTGAGTGTTTAAGGTTGCAGACCCTGCCCTAACCACAGGAAATGGCAGGGACCGACTGTGCATGCATTTAAATATTTTCGGGCTGGGCTTATTTTCGGGGGGGGGGCTTATTTTAGCGCATGCGCTCAAAAGCCCAATTGGGCTTATTATCAGGGGATGTCTTATTTTTGGGAAACGGGTATATTATTCTCTCTGACCACTAAAGTTAAATTGAGTCTGGAAAACCTTAGAAAGTGTTGAAGTTTATACAAGAGGTAAGAGGGCGGGAGGGATCACTGCTCCGAAGGGACACGTTGCACTTCATCCGTCTTCCTTCTTAAGTGGACTTCTGGGCTCCGAAAAAGATTCCTTTCAAAGCCCTTGACGGATCTTTCTGCGCTGAAGTCATGCTCAGGGTATGCTGATGATTTCATAGCCCACGCCGGTGCACCTGTTTCAGGATTATTTCGAGTAGCACGTTCCTGACCTTAGAGCAGGATAGAAAAAGATCGCTTTTGGGTTGGCTAGTAGCGAAGACAGAGAACATACAATAATAGAGTTGGAAGGGACCTCGGAGGTCTTCTAGTCCAGGGGTCACCAACCTTTCGGACCTCAGGGAGTTTGGCGTTAAGTGAGTTTCGCCTTGTTTTATAGACCTTTTCGCCACCATGGCTGAGTGAATCACTGCAGTTGTTAATATGGTCATTGAGCGAATCTGGCCTTCTCCCATTGTCGGGGAGCCCGCTAAGGTTACAAATGCTGATCATGTGTCCTTGGGACACGGCAACCATCATAAATACATGCCAGTTGCCAAGCACCCGGATTTTGATCACGTGACGGTGGGGATCCGGCAACAGTTGTAATATGAAAAATGGTCAGAAGTCACTTTTTCATTGCTCTTGTAACTCTGAATGGTCACCATATAACGGAATAACACAGTTGGAAGGGACCTTGCAGGTCAAACGGTCTATCAGAATAGAGCTGGAAGGGACCTTTGGGGGGTCTTCTAATCCAGGGGTCAGTAACCTGCGGCTCTGGAGCCGCATGCGGCTCTTTCACCCCTCTGCTGTGGCTCCCTGTCACTCAGAATATGCATCACAACCGCCAATGTGCAATACCCACCGGCACGCAATTTATTGAGTTTTTCAACCCCTGGTAGGTCAACCATGGATAAATCCAAGAAAAGAAAAGTTCCAGAAGAAAACAGAACGTTTAATTCAACTACATATGCTAGTTTCGTGGCCGCTCAAGAAATAATCAGGCACGGGAAGGGTTTTGTGGCTCCCGGTGTTTTCTTTTCTGTGGGAAACGGGTCCAAATGGCTCTTTGAATGTTTAAGGTTGCAGACCCCTGTTCTAATCCAACCCTCTGCTCAAGCAGGAGACCCTTACACCATTTCAGACAAACAACTATCCAGTCTCTTCTTAAAAGCCTCAGTGATGGAGCACCCACAACTTCTAGTGGCAGCCAGTTCCATTGGTTGATTGCTCTCACCGTCAGGAAATTTCTCCTTAGTTCTAGGTTGCTTCTTTCCTTGATCAGTTTCCACCCATTGTTTTTTTGTCTTGCCTTCTGATGCTTTGGAAAATAGGCTGACCCCCCTCTTCTTTGCAGCAGCCCCTCAAGTATTGCAACGCTGCTATCTTGTCCCTGCTAGTCCTGTTTTTCACTAGACTAGACATACTCAATTCATGTAACCCATTTTCATACGTTTTAGCCTCCAGTCCCCCTAATCGTTTTTGTTGACTTACGAGCAGAGTGGGTGGGAGAAAAGGGGGTGAGGAAACAGATGGGTCTTAAATGCAATATCTTTTCCCCTCCCAGCCCTGTCAAGGGTGGTGAGCTGATGAAAATGGTCTGCAGGATTTGTTCAGGTAATCCTATTAAGAGTTTTGACTTTGTTGACAACAAATTGGCTGGAGCAAAATCATGCAAACTGTTTAAAGAACCATTTGCAGCTTGCATGTGTGGTGCTGGTAGGAATTAGGGATCTAATGTTGATCTGATCTTTGACCCTGAATCCCTTCCCCTTTTCCTGTTTGGCTTCGGAGTTCAGTGGGATAATTTTAGTTTATTCATTTTATTGATAGATTTAAAGGCCTGGAAATGAAAACATATTGATTGATTGATTGATTGGTTCAATTTATATGCCACCCTTCTCCGGAGACTCAGGGCGGCTTACAATGTGTTAAGCAATAGCCTTCATACTTTTGTATATACCTGCTTAGTAGGGCTTTTGCCCCCCACCCCCCACCCCACAGTGTTGTTTTTTATACAGAGTCAGCTTATTGCCCCCACAATCCGGGTCCTCATTTTACCTACCTCGGAAGGATGGGGGGCTGCCACAAAGAAGAGGGAGTCAACTTATTCTCCAAAGCACCAGAAGGCAAGACAAGAAACAGTGGATGGAAATTAAGTAAGGAGAGAAGCAACCTGGAATTAAGGAGAAACTTCCTAACAGTGGGAACAATTAACCAGTGGAACTGCTTGCCACAGAAGTTGTGGGTGCTTCATCACTGAAGGTTTTTAAGAAGAGGCTGGACAGTCAGTTGTCTGATGGCTAACCTTTTTGCCATCGCGTGTCAAAAGCGGGAGGAGTGCGGTGGGGGGGCTGTCGTACACACGCATGCCTGCCCACACCCATAATTCAATGTGCCCTGCCCCCCTGCGCATGGGCTCGTGACCCCACCGCGTTCCCCCCGCTTTTGGCATGTGATGGCACGGTGGCCCAGGTAGGCCCGTTTTTCACCCTCCCCAGACTCCAGAGGCTTTCTAGGAGCCTGGAGAGGGCAAAAACGGCCTCCACCCCTGGAAGCCCTCTGGAGGCCGGAAATGGCCCGTTTCCCGACTTCTGGTGGGACCGGAAGGCCTGTTTTTCACTCTCCCAAGGCTTCAAAAGCTTTCTAGGAGCCTGGGGAGGGCGAAAACAGCGTTCACCACCCCGTGGAGACCCTCTGGGGGCCGGAAATGGCCCGTTTTCTGACTTCCAGTGGGCTTGAAAATCAGCTGGCCGGCATGCCCGCTGGAGCTGAGCTAGGGCAATGCTCGTATGCCCACAGATATGGCTCAGTGTGCCACCTGTTGCACGCATGCCATAAGTTCACTATCACAGGCATAGGGTCTGCCGTTTGAGCAGCGGGTTAGATTAGGCCACCATCAATGTCCCTTCCAGCTCCGTTCTGATCGCTTGATTAATTAAATCCGTAAATAAATTGGGATAATCCTTCATAGTTTCTGTAGGCTAGCTTCACCTTCTCTTCTGGTTGAGATGCGGAAAAATCCCCAATTTTGAAATGGTTAAATGAGTCCTCTGCCTGTCTCTTAAACCAGGGGTCTCCAACCTTGGCAACTCTAAGACTTGTGGACTTCAACTCCCAAAGATCCTCAGCCAGCAAAGCTTGCTGGCTGAGGATCTTTGGGAGTTGAAGTCCACAAGTCTTAGAGTTGCCAAGGTTGGAGACCCCTGTCTTAAATGCTTATTCTTCCACATCGTGTTTACACAGTCATGTTTTCCCGCAGAGGATTCTACAGCGCTAAGTAGCACATGAGCACCTGGATCTAAGAACAGCAACAGGTGCAGGTGTTTCCCTGTCCACCTGCAGAGGTCCAGGGTGTTGCAGAGGGCACAGCGCTACTTCCGTTCCCACCCATCGGCGCATGTGCTTGCCTTCATGTTTATGGTGAAAGTCAACCAAGAAGCTTATCAAGGCCCCGTTGCTGATAACAAAGGGCTTGATAAGGAATTGTAAAAACTTGCAGGCATTGCCTTCTTTATAACAGGGGTGTCAAACGCGTGTCATCACAGCAGTGTCACGTGACATATCGGGACTTCCACCCCCTTTGCTAAACTGGGTAGGGGCGGAGTCAGCACATGACACATCCGTCCCACGAGTTTGACACCCCTGCTGTATATATACAGGTGGTCCTTGACTTACAACAGTTCATGTAGTGACCGTTCCCAGTTACAACGGCATTGAAGAAAGTGACTTGGGACTCTTTTTTTTCACACTTACGACCATGCAACGTACCCATGGTCGCGTGTTCAAAATTCAGATGCCTGGCAACTGGTTTGTATTTATGACGGTTAGCGGGTCCTGGGATCGTGTGATCCGCTTTTGCGACCTTCTAACGAGCAACGTAAATGGAGAAGCTGGATTCACTTAACAACCGTGTTACTAATGTAACGACTGCAGTGGTTCCCTTAACAACGGTGGCAAGAAGGTCGTAAAGTGGGGCTAAGTTCGCTTAATAAACGTCTCGCTTAGCAATGTAAATTTTGTGCTCAACTGTGTTGGATGGAAACTCATCGAGGAGAGAAGCAACCTGGATTTAAGGAGAAACTTCCTAGCAGTGAGGACAATTAACCAGTGGAACAGCTGGCCTCCAGAAGTTGTGGGGTCTCCATCTCTGGAGGTTTTTAAGAAGAGACTGGACTTTATCTGAAATTGTACAGGGTCTCCTGCTTGAGAGGGGGTTGGACTAGAAGACCTCCAAGGTCCCTTCCACCTCTATTCTAACATTCTAACCTCAGCTGGAAAGTGTACTACAATCCCTGCTCGTTCTTTGCTCCCCGTAGAATGGGAAGGGGACGCGTAGGGCGTTTTTGGAAGGAAAAGAACGGGTTAAAAATCTGTCCCCGTCTGCTGCAGTAAACACAACTGTTTGCTGAGGCACCAGAGAGGCTCCCGAGGCAAAGATTGTGTATGGTTGCACTTCGGAGAGTCGTGTCCGGGGGGCCTGGTAGAGGGAGTGAATTGCATGGGGCCGCCTGCTCTGCAGCTGTTTTAGTTTCCAACTGGATGCACATTCTAGGAAGCAGTGCGTAAAACCATCACAAGGAGTGGGGAGTGGGAGAAGAGGAAAGCCTGGATAAAGGTGGGCAGGAGGATGGAGGATGACCAGGATGGGTGGGGAGGTTCTTACTCGGTTGGATCATGGGAGTTTAGTCATTTTGAGGGCTTAATGCTGGAGAAAGGGCCATTTATTACAGAAGAACACAGCTGGAAGGGACCTTGGAGGTCTTCTAGTAAACCCCTTGCTCAAGCTGGAGACCCTATCTCAGTGTTTTTCAACCTTGGAAGCTTGAAGATGGGTGGACTTCAACTCTCAGAATCCCCCAGCCAGCAGCGCTGGCTGGGGGATTCTGGGAGTTGAAGTCCACCCATCTTCAAGCTACCAAGGTTGAGAAACACTGCCCTAACCCATATCTGACAAAAGGATGTCCAGTCTCTTCTTAAAAACCTCCAGCGGTGGAGCATTGGAGCACCCACAGCTTCTGAAGGCAAAGCCATTCCACTGGTTAATTGTTCTCACTGTTAGGAAATTTTTCCTTATTTCCAGGTTGCTTCTCTCCTTGGTTAGTTTCCATCCATTGTTTCCTGTCTTGCCTTCTGGTGCTTTGGAAAATAGCCTAACTCCCACCCCACTCCTTCTTGGAACCCTTGCTATCCTGCCACCCCTGGTCCTTCTTCTCATATGGCTAGACATACCCCAGTCCTTTTCTCAAAAATTAAAATAAACGAAGAGGGAGAAATGCACCGGTCCAACAGGATAATCGAAGTCAGCTGTGAATTGTCAGATAGTTTATGAGTTGTTTCCATCTTCCGCTGTTGTGTTTATTTGTTTGGAAGACTCACGCTTTAAAGGGGGAAAAAATTCTCTTGTTAAATGGAGTAAACAGAGGATTGGTAAAGATAAGCCTTAGACATAAATGAGGACATTTCTATGTAGAGTTGTGGGAGACCGTGTTGGTAACAAATAAAATATAGTTGCTACTTACGGTTTGTTGTATAGTGCTATATATATATATATATTTGTTTTCTTTCCTTTTCGTAGGCTTTATGTGTATTTCTCTTTAGCCAGGTTCTTCCTACGTAAACCAAGATTTTTATGCAGCCCTAGTTCAGTGAAATCACAATCCACTAGTTTCTAGGCTTTTTTTCTGGCAGCCAGCAAGCACTCTGCTGCCCATTGGGAGACTAAGATAGATCTATTTCCGACTTATTAGTCCTCATCAGTTAGCCACACCCTCATCCCATGTATCCTCCCTGTAAAGGTACAGTATTTGTTTTCTTTTCTTTTCGTAGGCTTTATATGTATTTCTCTTTAGCCAGGTTCTTCCTACATAAGCCAAGGTTTTTATGCAGCCCTAGTTCAGTGAAATCACAATCCACTAGAGCCTAGGCTTTTTTTCTTTTTTTCTGGCAGCCAGCAGACCCAATGGGCAGCAGAGGGTCTGCTGGCTGCCAGAAAAAAGCCTAGAAACTAGTGGATTGTGATTTCACTGAACTAGGGTTGCATAAAAATCTTGGTTTATGTAGGAAGAAACTGGCTAAAGAGAAATACATACATACATACATACATACATCTTTGGTTATTTGGGTCTTCTCCCACGTAAAATTGGAAGTGTCTTGGTGACATTTCGACGAAGTCTCATTCATCATCTTCAGGCTGGTGTTTTCGGCTTTGTGCTCCTAGACCTACATACAAACACCTGCGAAAACCTCAGAATACACACACACACACACACACACACACACACACTTTTATGTACACCGAGAGCATATGCACCAAGACAAATTTAACGTTAAAAAGTTACGATATTTTTGTAGGTACTTACCAAGCACGTCTAAATTATATCAAAGTAACCAAAATACCTTTACAATCTCTGTGGTGTGTCCCAACTCTTAATGTTTGGAAATACGGAAAGTTGAAAAATTTGACACTTCCTATAACTTTGTTACATACACACACACACACACACACACACACACACACCAAATAATACAAACAGTACATCTAAATACAAAAAAAGAAAGAAAAAGGGAAAAAAACTCAAAAACAAAACAAATATTACAGTGCACCCCCACTCCCCAGAGACCATCCCCCCCCCCATATTCCAGAAGAATATAATATATTGAGATTTTCAATCCCCAGTAGGCCAACCATGGATAAATCCAAGAAAAGAAAAGTTTAAGAAGAAAACAGAATTTTTAATTCAACTCAAGAAATAGTCAGGCACGGGAAGAGTTTTGTGGCTCCCGGTGTTTTCTTTTCTGCGGGAAACGGATCCAAATGGCTCTTTAAGTGTTTAAGGTTGCAGACTCTGATCTATAACAATTAAAAGATAATACAATATATTCCAATTGTGCCCTTATCCCCTCCAAAACAACGTATATTCTTGAGTAGGTTGATTCCCTTTGCCTTTCACCAACACTGATTTTATAAAATCCCCCCCTATTTCATTATAATTGTTTGCTTTGATCATCCCTTTTTTAAATTTAATTTCTTGACCCGCCCTATAACTTTAAACAGTCGCTAAACGGAACTGTTGTTAAGTCGAGGACTACCTCTATTTGCAAAGTTGTTTTTTCCTTTTTCCCTTTTCTAGCCTCTTAGCTGATGCTGAAAGGGGAAAAGAAAATTTACAGCTAGACTTGGGCAAGGAAGTGCACCCTCCTCCTTGGTGGAGGCTGGAGAAGCCCCCGTGCTGGCTTCTGAAAGCTGCCCTTTGTCCGTCCCCTTCCTCTCTCCCTTCCCCACTCCTGCTTTGCTCATGGCAAAACATCATACAATCAGTCTATTGTTTATTTAGGAAAAGCTTCGGTATCCTATTGCAATTATTTATGAAACGAAATATTTGATGTTTTTGTAGGGGTGGCAGAGGGTGGAAAGGCTTGAGTTCTCTTTTACATCTATTATTGGGAGGAAAAAAACCCCTATGTTTACAGCATGCCTGTGTATGATTTGTGTGTGTTGTAAGTATGTGTGCGTTCTACAGGAAACTCCATATATATTCCTTACCGCTATTCAATCTAGTGGACTATTTTGATACAAGGAAAATCAGCTCCTATAAAGAGCTTATTCTTAAGTAATTTGAACTGGATTGTTGTTGTCGTCGACATCGTCAGAGTTGGAAGGGACCTTGGAGGTCTTCTAGTCTAACAACCTGCTTAGGCAGGAAACCCTACACCATTTCAGACAAATGGTTATCCAACATTTTCTTAGAAACTTACAATGTTGGAGCAACATTCTGGAAGCTCTGCAGACTAAGCACCCTAATTAACATCCAGCTGTCTGCAATTACTCCATGTTCGAATCTCACCAGGCTCGAGGTCGACTCAGCCTTCCATCCTTTCTAAGATAAGTAAATTGAGGACCCAGTTTGTGGGGGCAATAAGATGACTTTGTATAAATATACAAAAGTATGAAGGCTATTGCTTAACGCATTGTAAGCCGCCCTGAGTCTCCGGAGAAGGGCGGCATATAAATCTAATTTAAAAAAAAAAGTTGTTCCACTGATTAATTGTTCAAAGTGTCAGGAAATTTCTCCTTTAGTTCTAGGCTGCTTCTCTCTTCGATTGGTTTCCATCCATTGCTTCTTGTCCTGCCCTCAGGTGCTTTGGAGAATAGCTTGACTCCCTCTTCTTTGGGGCAGCCCCTCAGATACTGAAATACTGCTACCATGTCTCCCCTGGTCCTTCTTTTCATTAAACTAGACATACCCAGTTCCTGCAACCCTTCTTCATATGTTTGAGCCCCCAGTCCCCTAATCATCTTTGTTGCTCTTTTCTGCACTCTTTCCAGAGACTCAATACCCTGTTTACAATACGATGGCCAAACTGGATGCAGGATTCCAGTTGTGCTCTTACCAAGGCCTTATAAAGCAGTACTAATAATTCACGGGATCTTGATTTCTATCCCTCTGTTAATGCAACCTAGGATTGCGTTGGTTGTCGCAAGACACTCTTGGCATCTCCTTTCTTGCAGTTGCTGTGGGTGGGGGGTCAGTTTGTTTAACTCTGTACTACTCATTTTTTTCCCCTCTTATCCCAAACCGCTTATCAGAAAGTCTTATGGAACTTCAAGGACCTGTCGTAAGTTCCTTCTGGAATGTTCCCCACAACCTTCTTCCTTCCATGGGCTGAGATATTTTTTACATGCTGATTGTCTTCCTTCTGTCTGCCAAGGTCATTCCCACATATCGTGGAATCCTGGTTGGGGTACTGTTCTGATGGAAAGGAAATTGACCCTACGCCTTCATTTTAATTCACAAATTGCAATGTTCCAGCCAGGGGTGAAATGCTTCCGGTTCGGACCGGATCGCCCAATCCGGTAGCGATGGTGGGGGGTGATTCAGAGAACCGGTAGCAAAAATCCCTGCCCCCCCCCCCCATGCCCAGCTGAGCTGTGCAATCATCAGAGGCTTTTTTATTTTTATTTTTAAAAGCGTTTTTTTCTACAACCTCTTCGGCTGAAAAAATGCTTTTAAAAGTTTTTTTTAAAAAGCCTCTGATGATCGTGCGGCTTAGCTGGGATCGTCAGAGGCTTTTAAAAGCATTTTAAAAGCAGGAAGCAGAAGAAGTTGTAGAAAAAATGGTTCTAAAAGCAAAAAAAAAAAAGAGTTGGCCACGCCCACCCAGTCACATTACCACCACCCCCACCAAGCCACACCCACAGAACCGGTCGTAACAAATTTTACATCTCACTAGTGGTTCCAGCTTCCCCAAGCTATTGCGAGGAGTACTTTAAAATTTTAAAAGTGTTTATTGGGATTATGTTCCTTTATAATTTATTGCTGCAATATATTTTCTCTGGAATTTTATGATCCTGCGATTGGTTCTATTGCCTTTGGGCAGTAGAATGTCACAAACACTTCAAAAATGATAGAAAGCAATATTTTTGGTATTTTGTAATAGCAGGATAATACGGCTACTTTTTTGGCTTATTTTGAAGGCGGATGAAATCCCTAGGCGTAATACAGGTTGTCCAGCAAAAAAAATCCTTGGTCCTCTATTACGTGGATTGAACTGTGTCAAGTTCTGGTCACCACAAATGCAAAAAAAGTTGCTGAGACTCTAGAAAATGCGCAGAGAAGAGTAACAAAGAGGATTAGGGGACTGGAGACGAAATCATATGATGAACGGTTGAGGGAACTAGGTACGTCCAGCCTATCGAAGAGAAGAATTAGGGGTGATGTAGTAGCTGTCTTCCAATACTTAAAGGGTTAGAACTCACTATCTCGTAGTGATTGGCCCTAAGTGACCCAGTCAGCTTTCACGCCTAACAGGGAACTAGAACTCACTTTCTCCTGGCAATTGGCCCAGAGTCACACAATTGGCTTTCATGACTAAGTTGGAGCTACAACTCACCGTCTCCTAGTGATTGGCCCAAGGTCACCTAATCGACTTTCATGCCTAACGGGGGACTAGAACTCATTGTCTCCTGGTGATAGACCCAGAGTCACCTAGTTGGCTTAAATGCCTAACAGGGGACTAGAACTCACTGTCTCCTGGTGATTGGCCCAGAGTCACCCAGTTGGCTTTCATGCCTAAAACAGAGCTACAATTCACCATCTCCTACTGATTGACCCAAGGTCACCCTGATGGCTTTTCATGCCTAAGGCAGGACTAGAACTCCTGAGCTCCCTGCTTTGTAGCCCGGTGCCTTTAAATCCTATCTCCTTACGTCTGCACAGGTTAGTAGATTTGCATTTAGGTAGCTCTCAACTGGAATGAAATAGTGCAGAGAACTGAGGGTGGGTGGGAAAAGGGACCGTTTGCTACACAATCGAAACGGCATGTTCTGCGCCTTAACAGGAAGCTCTGGATGTTTTGTGTCCTCAGCGGAGAACATAGATTTTTCTGTATCTATGGATGTTGTTTAATGGAGGAAGTTCAAAAGTTTGAGTGGCTGGCCCTAAGGCATTGTTACTCGGGAACGTCCTGTGACTTGCGTGTCTCCTTAATGTGTGTGCCCATTCTGAGCTTCAGGGAACATGGCAATATCGGCATTTGTCTTCCGCCTGAGTTTTTATCCTCCGTAATTAAAGGCTGAAGGATTAAAAAATGCTTTATAGACATAGTTCCTCCTTCCCCTTCCTGCAGGACTTTTATCGGCCTCTTAAATGGGGACTTTCCTGATTCCTGTCAACCTAAGCCAGGGGTGGGCAACTAGGGCCTCCTTTACAACCTGTGGACTTCAACTCCCAGAATTCCCATGGCTGGCTCAGGAGTTCTGGGAGTTGAAGTCCGCAGATCATAAAGGGAGCCCTAGTTCCCCACCCCTGCCCCTCAGCATTGGTGTATACGAAACAGACGAGAACAGTGATGGCTAACCTTTTTGCCATTGTGTGCCAAAAGCTGGGGGAGTGCAAGGTGGTTGCACGCGTGCGTGCCCACACCCGTAATTCTATGCGCCATGCCCCACCATGCATGCATGCGTGAGCCCTCCCCAAGTTCCCCCCGCTCATGGCATGTGATGGCACGGTGGACCCAGTAGCCCCTTTTTTTGCCCTCCGAGGCTCCAAAGGCTTTCTAGGAGCTTGGGGAGGGCAAAAACAGCTTTCCCCACCTCCCCGGAGGCCCTCCGGAGGCCGGAAACAGCCTGTTTGCTGACTTTCATTGGGCCCAGAAGGCCCAAAAATCAGCTGGCCAGCGCACGCATGCGTACTGGAGCTGAGCTAGGGAAATGCTCACGTGCCCACCAATATGGCTCCATGTGCCACCTGTGGCACAAGTACCATAGGTTCGCCATCATGGGACTAGAATTTTTAATACGCTTGCAGACCCAGTTACCGATAGAAGCACATCAAAAATAAAAAGGAGTACAAACAAGATGCAAGAAAGAAACGTACTACAATTGGGTGGCTTCCTTGAAGGGCAGTCGTGAAATTCCGATTTTACAAGCAGGATAACACAGTTTGGCTCTATTCAAGAGACTGAATCTGATCTGATGCTTGAGAGGCTGCCGAATGCTGCCCTAAAGACTGCCCTTGATTCAAGTCTCGTGGAAATGGGAGAAAATTGTCATTGTCTAAATTCAGATTATTGGTCAGCCTTACCTGGAGATGATTAAGTCTGATCTTTCTCCCTCTCCCTCTCCCCTTCCCTTCCCTTCCCTTCTCTTCCTTTTCCTTCCTTCCCTCCCTCTTTCTTTCTTTCTTTCTTTCTTTCTTTCTTTCTTTCTTTCTTTCTTTCTTTCTTTCTTTCTTTCTTTCTTTCTCTCTCTCTCTCTCTCTCTCTCTCTCTCTCTCTCTCTCTCTCTCCTCCCTCCCTCCCTCCCTCCCTCCCTCCCTTCCCACACATCTTCCTTCTGCAATTGTTCCCCACAACAACCCTGTGAAGGGAGTTGGGCTGAGAGAGAGTAACTGGCCCAAAGTCTTTCATGACTTTAAGGCAGGGGTGAAATCCAGGAGGTTCTGACAGGTTCTGGAGAACCGGTAGCGGAATTTTTGAGCAATTTAGATATCTGGCAAATACCACCTCTGGCTGGGCCCAGAGTGTGGTGGGAATGGAGATTTTGCAATATCTTTCCCCCAGGAGTGGGAAGGGAATGGGGATTTTGCAGTATCCTTCCCCTGCCACACCCGTCACACCATGCCCACCAAGCCACACCCACCGAACCGATAGTAAAAAAAATTGGATTTCACCACTGCTTTAAGGTGGAACTAGAACTCACAACCTCCTGCTTTGTAGCCTGGTGTCTTAACCACATGACCAAACTGGCTCTCTTCTTGAATGCAAAGGATACACTCCTCCATGGAGGTTCAAATCTCTCATCCATGCCTTTTCTTTCGTCTATCAGTAAAGAGGCCATTTAAATTGGTGTCAATAAGGGAAGGGGGTGTGTGGAAGTGTGTGTATTTGTACAGAAGCACAAATCATGAAGTTGTGTGATTCTCTGCTTACTTCCTCTCCTGAGTCTAGTTGTTACGAATAATGGCCATCTACCAGTGTAATTTGCTTCAGTGTTTTTCTTCTTACTTTAGGAATGGTGTAGGGCAGTGGTTCTCACCTGTGGGTCGGGACTCCTTTGGGGGTTGAACGCCCCTTTCACAGGGGTCGCCTAAGACCATCGGAAAACACATATTTTCAATGGTTTTAGGAATAATGTTATGGTTGTGAGTCACCACAACATGAGGAACTGTATTAAAGGGTTGTGGCATTAGGAAGGTTGAGACCCATAGCGTAGGGTCTCCTGCTTGGGTGAAGGGTTGGACTAGATGACCTACAGGGTCCCTTCCAACTCTGCTATTCTGCAATGGAAAACCTTCACGCGGCTCCTGTTCCTTAATAGAGCTAGGCCACTGCAGACTTGTAACATCGATGGGCTTGGAGGCCAAGCACTGCTCCATGCTAGAAACTACAAGGAGTCCTCGTCTTGCGGCACAACTGAGCCCAACATTTCTGTTGCTAAGTGAGATGTTTAAGTGAGTTTTGCCCCGTTTTATGTTCTTTCTTGTCCCAGCTGTTAAGCGAACCACTGCAATCCCTCTTGCGTGAGCTGCACTGGCTCCCAGTGGTCTTCCGGGTGCGTTTCAAGGTGCTAGTCACCATCTTCAAAGCGCTCCATGACTTAGGACCGGGATACCTACAGGACCGCCTTCTGCTACCGAATATCTCCCACTGATGGATACGCTCCCACAGAGGGGGCCTCCTGAGGGTGTCATCGCCCAGACATTGTTGGCTGGCAACCCCCAGGGGGAGAACCTTCTCTGTGGGGGCTCCTGCCCTCTGGAACGATCTGCCCCCGGATATAAGAAGGATCCCCGACCTCCACGCTTTCCGTCGGGCTCTGAAGACTCTGTTGTTCCATCAGGATGGCCTGACCAAATAGATAAATTTTAAATAGGTTTTAATTGGTTTTAACGGGGTTTTAGCAAGGGGTTTTAAATTAACAGCCAAACTGTTTAAATTATTTTAATAGTTTTAATTTTTGTGTAGAGTTGTTTTAACGTGGCTGTAAACCACCCTGAGTCCTTCGGAGGAAGGGCAGTGTAGAAATGTAATCAATCAATCAATCAGTTGTTAAGTTAGCCACATTGGCTGTTAAGTGAACCTGGCTTCTCCATTGACTTTGCTTATCAGAAGGTCCCAAAAGGGGATTACATGACCCTGGGACACTGCGACCGTCATAAATGTGAGCTAGTTGCCAAGCATGGGGATGGGGATGGGGATGGGGATGGCATAGAATAGAACTAGAACTAGAAGTAGAACTAGAACTAGAACTAGAACTGGACAGGACAGGACAGGACAGGACAGGACAGGACAGGACAGGACAGGAAGAAACCTTGGAGGTCTTCTAGTCCAACCCCCTGCTTAAGCAGGAAACCCTAAGCAATTTCAGACAGATGGTTATCCAGTCTCTCTTTGAAAACTTCCAGTGTTGGAGCATTCACAAGTTCTGGAGGCAAGTTGTTCCACTAATTAATTGTTCTATCTGAATTTTGCTCATGTGACCGTGGGGGGAATGCTGCAATGATTGTAAGTGTGAAAGACGATCATAAGTTCAAACGGTTGTAACTTCAAACGGTTACTAAGTGAAGCGTTGTAAGTAGAGGACTGCCTGTATTTCTTTTAAGTTATGCCTTCCCTGTCTCTTCCCCCTACACTCCAATTTTATTGTAAGCAAGGTGAAGCAAAAAAAACAACAACCCCAAAACAAAGGAGGCTTGGAAGATAGCCGTGTTTATCATTTAAGGACAAACAAGGAGCTGGGGATTTTAAGAAAAGAAAGTGACTTTTTCTTAATCGTGATCTGATTTTTTTCTCCCCCTAAGCGGTAAGTTTTCACTGGAGGTATCTTGTATTCCCCAGTTATCCCAATACAGGCAGGATAATTGCCGATACTATAACATTTAATTATCAGGGCTGTCTTGAAAGTAGTTTCGCTGCTTTGCTTTGTCATGCTGGCTAAGTGACCTTGGAAAAGTGTGTTGCTGGTAGCTTTGAACACTAGATTGTCACTCTTATTTTCCTCCTAGCTTTTTGTCCTTTGGAATATTCCTACAAAGTTTCCTTATTCTATTGTCAAGAGGTCTGAGGAACCTTAAAAGAGTAGGGCTAAAGGCTTGACCTGGTGCATTTAAGGACCTCCTTGAGGTTTGGCTCTTGAGGTTTTCAAATAGCGCTTTGCTCCCAGCTTAAAATCCTTCTTTTTTAGGATATTTTGCAAATCGGGCAGCCGGCATTTTTCTGATAGGAAAGAATCCCGATGCATAAAGCGAAGTCATTGAATGGGTGCGAGAATCTCAGGGAGTAGAAAATGCAGAATCGGAAGGTAAGCCGAAGCTTTTTCCAAAAAGGGCACGGATTCCGCAGGAAGGATCCCCGTGCCAAAAAAACGTAACCCGTTTTTCATAAACACGGACGCTGGCGCCTTTCAGCCAAAACAAACAACAAGGGGACCTTAAATGAACCCGGGTGAAGAATGGGTAGCTGTAGCGCATGGTTGCATTTTATAATGTGATTTAAATGGGCTCTCGAGAGGAAGAAAACAACAGCCTTGGTTGTAGGCAGGCGTCTCGGGGAGAGTTCGGTGCCCTTCAAGGAGTTAAAAAAAAAAAAAAGAATATTGCTCGGTGTGACATCCAGTGTTTATAAGTCACTTGGCTCCCTGTTTTTGTACAATTGGAGCACGTCCCTTGGTGACTCCAGAAGCCAGAAATAACCTAACTACCTGATCACGTGGGACAAATATGTTTGGAGAAGGAAAGGAGTTCATACTTTAGCCAGGGCACCAGGCAGATATTATCCTGGCCACAGATAAATCCACAGCTGATCGATGAGCATAGGCAAGTATGATATACAGCTGGTCCTCAGTGTCTGACCACAATTGACCCCAAAGTTTATGTTGCTAAGTGAGAAATTTGTTAAGTGAGTTTTGCCCCGTTTTGCGACCTTTCTTGCCACATTTGTTAAGTGAATTGCTGCCGTGGTTAAGTTAGTGACATTGTTCTCTCGCCACGCATGTTTAGTGAATGGTTGAAGTTGTTAAATGAGTCACACGGTTGTTAAAGGAATTTGGCTTCCCCATTGCTTGTCTGAAGGGGATCACCTGACACCCCACCCCCACCCCCAGGACACTGTGACCTTTTGTATATATACTGTTTATAACCATTATATATACAATCATAAATGATTATAATTATTTATACTGGCCGCGCGGGCAGTTATGGGGGCTTCTCGTTACTCCCATGTAACACCTCTCCTGCACGAGCTGCACTGGCTGCTGGCGGCTCTCCGGGTTCGTTTCAAGGTGCTGGTGCTCCCCTCTAAAGCCCTACATCGCTTAGGCCCGGGGTACTTGGAGGACCATCTCCTGCCATCCTCCCATCGTCCCGTGCGCTCTCACAGAGCAGGCCTCCTCAGGGTGCCGTCGACCAAACAATGTCGGTTGGCGGCCCCCAGGGGGAGAGCGTTCTCTGTCGGAGCACCGACCCTCTGGAATGGTCTGCCCACCGAGCTCAGGACAGCCCCCGACATCCTCTCCTTTCGCCGCGAACTGAAGACGTGGCTCTACCACCAAATGGACTGATCCGTTGGGGGTTTGTACAATGTAATAATTTTAATTTGGTTTTAATGGGGATTTTAATCTGAGTTGTGATTTGTATTATTGATTGTTGTTCTGTAAGCCGCCCTGAGTCCTTCGGGAGAACGGTGGCATATAAATCACAAAATAAAATAAAATAAAATAAAATAAAATAAAATAAAATAAAATAAATAAATAAATAAATAAATAAATAATAAATAAATTACATACATACATACATACATACATACATACATACATAATTATTTGAATGTAACAACCTGCATATTAAATATCTATGCAGATTCTCAGCCACGGTTGTCCCAAAAGTGCTTTTTTTCAAAAGAGAACTGGACTTCCTGTTTTTCCTTGAAGACGTTTTGCTTCTCATCCAAGAAGCTTCTTCAGCTCTGACTCAGAACAGAAGAAGCTTCTTGAAAGAGAAGCGAAACGTTTTCAAGGAAAACCTAGGCAGTCCAGTTTCCTTTTGAAAATGCATCTTTGGGACAAGCTGCCTGTAGCTTATCTAGTGGAGGGGGCTGCATTCAGGAAATTTGTGATCCATCATTTTCAAAACTCCAGTCTTGAAAATCTTCGGTTCACGTATCGTGGGTGGGAGGATCCAAGCTTTTTGTTTCTTCCTGAAATGACTTCTCCCCCCGCCCCCCTCTACTGTTTTAATTTTACTTTGGGGGGAAAAAGAAGAAAAAAGACAAATCCTTGTTTCCCTGGGTGCCAAGTCCTTAGACCACAATTGAGCTATTGTTAGGCTCCACATATAATTCAGTTTGATGGAAAGGAACTGGGTAGAAAAAAGATGCTCAGATCTTTACCTACAAAATGTTTTATATTAGCACAGGTGCAATGGCATGGAGATACCTACATTCAGATTTTATTTTATTTTTATTTTTATTTTATTTTTATTATTTTTATTTTTATTTTTATTTTTATTTTTATTTTTATTAAGAATAACCCTGCTATACATTTTTAAAGTCTTGGGGAAATGGAGGCGATCTCTTGTTTTTTCCAAGACAGCAACTTTGCTTGTGAATGTTTGAAAACACGAGCTGTTGCCTGCAGCCAAAGCCTTCCTCCGGGATTGAATCGTTCAGTGATTCCAGAATAAAAACTGATTTGCATCCCTAGTGAAATAAACACTGGCTGAAATGAGAGGGGACGAATGCAAGGATCTGAATGTGACTTCTTCCTTTGACTTTGGTTTCAAATGGTGATCACATGACCTCAGGATATTGCAATCGTCATAAATACATGCAGTTGTCAAAGTGCAAATTTTGATCACATGACCACGGGGACGCTGCAGTGGTCATTCGTGTGAACAATAGCAATAGCACTTAGATCTATATACCACGTTACAGTGCTTTACAGCCCTCTCTAAGCGGTTTACAGAGCCAGCCTCTTGCCCCCAACAATCTGGGTCCTCATTTTACCCACCTTGGGAAGGATGGAAGGTTGAGTCAACCTTGAGCCTGGGTGGGATTCAAACTGCCAAATTGCAGGCAGCCAGCAGTCAGCAGAAGTAGCCTGCAGTACTGCACTCTAACCACTGCGCCACCACGGCTCATATGCCACTTTTTTTATGCCGTTGTAACTCCAAATGGCCACTAAATGAATGGTTGTAAGATGAGGACTACCTATACAGATAGCCCTCGAGTTACGACCACAATTGAGCCCAAAATTTATGTTGCTAAGTGAAACATTTGTTATGGGAGTTTTGCCGCATTTTACGACTTTCCTTGCCACCGTTGTTAAGCGAGTTGTAACTTAACAAATGGAACAATTCGCTTAACAACCGTGCCAAGTTGGTCACAAGGTTGTGATGCAAATCAGGCTTCCCCATTGACTTGTGCCTCTCACAAGGTCGCAAAAGGGGATGATATGACCCCGGGGCAATGCGACCGTCATAAATATGAGTCAGTTGGTAAGCATTGGTGAATCAGAGGATCATAGGGATGCTAAAATGGTGGTAAGTGTGAAAAATGTTCATAAGTCCCTTTTTTCAGTGCTGTTATAACTTTGAATGGTCACTAAATGAACTGTTGTAAGTGAAGGAGTACCTGTAGAAGCAGAATTATTGTTGCATAGAACCAGAGGTGGTATTCAGCCGGTTCAGACTGGTTCCGGCGAATTGGTAGCTCTGGCAATCAGCTGGCCCTGCCCACCCACCCCCGCCCTATCCTGTCCTTTATTTCCTGCTTTCTAGCTCGTCTCAATCGTGCAGCACAGCTGGTTCCCCTCTCGCTATTCTACTTACCGTTGCTGAGGTGGAAGGTAAGCAGCTGAGCTTCTCAATGCTTGATTTTCAGCGCGAAGCGCGTGCTCACCGAACCAGTTGTTAATCCCACCACTGATGTTCAGCCTTGAACATAACGCAGAAAGCCTCCTGAGAATCTCCCCTCACCCACCTTCCTTCCCCTGTTGCTGAAAACTGCACTTCAAGTCAATGTATTTCTTGAGAATCAGAAGCAACTTCAAAACATTTGCGATCTTATTCCGCTAAGTGATCGCCTCAAGAAATGACGAGTGTCAATATATTGTTTTGTTTTTCAAGTTCTGCTCCCCCCCCAGGGAAATTGTTATTATGATTGTCTCAGTATTAAGAGCTCAGCAATAAACTGCCTAAAAGTTGGCCGTTGAATACAGCTAGCCCTTCACTTTCGACCAAAATTTCTGTTGCTAAGCGAAACAGTCGTTAAGTGAGGTCTGGCCAATTTTATGGCCTTGCTTGCCGCAAGTGCTTAAGTGAATCCCTTGCAGTTCAGTTAGTGACACAGTTGTTAAATGAATTGGGCCTCCCTGTGGACTTTGTGGTCAGACCTTCGCAACAAGCGTCATAAATAGGAGTCGGTTAGAATTCAGCCCATAGATTTCCAATAGTTTTTAAAACAATTTTATATTTCTAAACAGTTCTTAAGGGGTTTGTGAGTCAGAAATTATATTCAAGCAGACCTATTTTTGTTATAATTACTCATTATTTCGGACGGTTGCACTGTCCCTTTTGCTACCTTCTGACAAAGCAAACTCAGTGGAGAAGCCAGATTCACTTAACAACCGTCTTACTAATTTACCAGCCGCAGTGATTCACTTAACAAATGCGGTAAGAAGGGTCGTAAAATGGGGTAAAATTTACTGAACAAACGTTTCACTTGGCAACAAAAAGTTGGGGCTCAGTTGTCGTCTTAAGTTGGGGACTGCGTATAGTGAGAACAATTAACTAGCGGAACTCTCTTCAGAAGCCGTCGGCGCTCCATCACTGGAGGCATTGAAGAAAAGCCTGGACAGCCACATGTCTGGAATGGTAGAATCTCCTTCTTAAGCCAAGGGTTGGACTAGAAGACCTCTGAGGTCCCTTCCACCTCTGTTACTCTGTTAGAATGTAGAAATCTGTGTATCTACTTCAATAATTCGTAAAAAAGCTGATCATTTGAGAGAGAAATGTACAAAATGTTCGTCCAGCGTTCGGAAGGAGCTCTCCCAAGCTTATCCCCTCTTAGCCAAAAATGCCAAGTTTGATTGACCATTATAGCAAGCACGCAGGGTAAAGATAATGTCGATGGCTGCTAAGTAGCCTAGTAGCTAAGGTCATTGCTACTCAAGATCATGGCGTTGATGGAGAACTCTAGCTCCAGCAAACGAACAGACTCTCACATGAATAGCACCGCAACGGTTTCTCTTTCTGTGCCGTGGATGGGTCTGTTTAGCTTTTAGTTAAAGATTAATTCGAAAAAAATCAATTTACAACTGCTTGTGAAGTGGATTGCTGGCAATTCTATTATCTGCTGTGCATAAGAAAACATTTCTCAAGTGTGAACAAGCAAGAATCCTGGCAGAGAGTTTCATTTATAGACTGAATGTTTTGGGGACTCTTTCTTTAAAAAAATCATGGATTGAACTTACTTACCTGCATTCAGTTGTGTGATGGAAGGCAAAGCAAAAACTGGATGTATATTCAAAAGGTTCACAAACCTTAAAAGGTTTGGTGCTGTAACGCAAGGGGTCTCCAAACGTGGCAATTTAAAAGTTTGAAGCTGGCTGGGGAATTCTGGGATTTGAAGTCCACAGGCCTTCAAGTTCAAGTTACCAAGTTTGGAGATCTACTGTAATGTGTTGTTTGACTGGAATATGGAGATGATTGCATCCTAGAGATGCTTGGTTTGCACATGTGGGCATCTCAATTTCTACTACTTCTTTCTTTTTTAAAAAAAAAAATTATTTAACATTTTTTAAAAAATGAAATGAAAGCTTTAACACTTTTTCTGTTTCAACAGTTTTGCATCAATTAAAAATTTCATACTTATACATTTTTTCCTCCCTTATTTCTACTATGTCTTTTATACATATACTTCTATTTATTTATTTATTTATATATATACATAAAAATACCTCTGTACACGCTTTCATTTCTACAATTCTTGTTTCCTCATATCTACAATTGTACTTCTACTCCTATTTTGACCATTATTTAATTTTTCCTTGCCTTTTATCTCTCTCCTCCAACCATTCATATCATTTCTCCCACGCTAAGTACTATTCTGTTTCCTCTTTTTCTTGTATCTCCTTTGTTAATTTGTCCATCTCCACACATTCCAAAACTTTTCTAATCAGATTATCTTTGGATGGTATATTATCGTTTTTCCAATCCTGACTGTAGATTATTCTTGCTGCTGTTGTAATATGGATAATTAGATATTTCTACTTCTACTTTCTAATTCCACTTTAGTCACGAAAGCCATCTGGGTGACTTTGGGCCAATCCCCAGGAGGAAGTGAGTTCTAGTCCCACTTTAGGCATGAAAGCCAGCAGGGTGACTTTAGGTTAATCATCAGGAGGAAATGAGTTCTAGTCCTGCCTTAGGCATGAAAGCCGGCTGGAGGATTTTGGGCCAATCAACAGGAAGTTCTGCCTGTTGATTGGCCCAAATGAGTTGTAGTTCTGCCTTCCAGCATGAAAGCTATCTGGGTGACCTTGGGCCAGTCCCTCTCTCTCAGCCCAGCCTAGCCTATAGGGTTGTTGTTATGGAGAAATAGGAGGAGGAAGCTGTGTTGGATATATTCACAGCCTTGAATTAATTGTGAAAATAATAAAGGTGGAATAGAAATAAAAATAAAAAACAGAGACTTATAAGACAGTTTTGAGGGACATGGACTAAGGAAGGCAATGGAACTGCTCTCGAGGCTAATTCATAAAAAGCTCCTTCGGAAGGAATAAGAATGATTCCATCATCACAGCCTTGATCTGCTCTTTTCCTTGTTTAACACCGAGTTACTAGTCTGTTCAAGATTGTCATAGATCCTTAATTTGGATGTCGAACCGCCGCGAAATGGCTCTCAAGTGAATTGTGGTTTACTACTCCAAATTGAGATAAAATGCCTGTAGCCATTGTGGAGCAACCAATCTGTTACCCTTCCAAGTTTTAGATGAAGGGGAAGTGTCAGCTACAATTTCCGAAGCGTTTTCCAGATCCCGGGAAAAGATTTTTGGTGTCTGTGAATTTGCCAGCGAGCTTTCGCGGATTTATCTTAAATCTGTTAGAAAGCAGATCACCTTTTTTAAAAAAAAAAAAATAATTCATTGATATTTAGATGTTGGTATTTTTGGCCTGATGATTTTGGCTCGGGCGAAAACATGTGCACGAAGCGAGGAAATTGTCTTCCTTCTGCATAAAAATAGGAATATCTCTCAATTTGAAATATCTTATTTATTGTGGCTGAGATGTGATGTTCAGATGATGCTATAATAGGACAGTCTCTGGTGTCCTACAGCTGTTTTTTTTTTTTAAATTGATTTATATGCCACCCTTCTCCGGAGACTCAGGGCGGCTTAGAATGCGTTAAGCAATAGCCTTCATACTTTTGTATATTTATACAAAGTCAGCTTATTGCCCCCACAAACTGGGTCCTCAATTTACCTACCTTAGAAAGGATGGAAGGCTGAGTCAACCTTGAGCCTGGTGAGATTCGAACTTACAGTAATTGCAGACAGCTGGTGTTAATCACAATGCTTTAGTGTGCTGAGCCACCAACGATGGGCTTGAAACTAGCGTTATCCAGTGCAGGGAGTCCTAATTACAACAGTTCATTTAGTGACAGTTTGAATTTACAACAGCACTGGAAAAAGTGACTTATAAGACTATTTTTCACATTTAGGATGGTTGCAGCTTCCCCCCTGGTCATGTGATCAAAATTCAGACACTTGGCAACTGACTCATATTTATGACGGTTGCAGTGTCCTGAGGTCACGTGATTCACTTTTGCGACCTTCTGACAAGCAAAGTCAATGGGGAAAGCCCGATTCATTTAACAGCCATGTTACTAACTTCACAACTGCAGCCTGGGTGAAATCTAAAATTTGTTACTACCGGTTCTGTGGGCGTGGGTGGCGGTGGTAATGTGACTGGGTGGGCGTGGCCAACTTTTTTTCTTTTTTAACTTTTAAAAGCAGTTTTCCTACAACCTCTTCAGTCAAAGAGGTTGTAGGGGAAAAAATGCTTTTAGAAGCCTCTGAGGATCAGGCAACTCAGCTGGGATCATCAGAGGCTTTTAAAAGGTTTTTTTTTTCCGCTACAACCTCTTCGGCCAGAGATTGGAGAAAAAATGCTTTTAAAAGTTAAAAAAAACAGCCTCTGATGATCCTGTGACTCAGCTGGGCATGGGGGGGGGGGCGCACAGGGATTTTTGCTACCGGTTTTCCGAACCACCCACCTCCATCGCTATCAAATCGGGCGATCCGGTCTGAACCAGGAGCATTTCACCCCTGAACTGCAGTAATTCACTTAACAACTGTGGCAAGAAAAGTTGTAAAATGGGGAAAATTCATTTAAGAACCATCTCATTTAGCAATACAACTAATTAGTAGTCAAGGACTACTAATATATCCATACAGCAGATGCTAGTTATGGGATGACTGCAAAATACTATTAAGCTCAGTTTTAAATTTCAGTGTAGAGTTCATTAGCCCAATGTATTTATTAACCAGCAGCAGTTGTAGAATCTTTCCCTTCAAAGAGTAAAGATTAGCATTCTTTCATTGATTCATTGGACCTCAATTCTGGACTTCGAATGCCATGGTCAAAACGTTATACAGGTAGCCCTCAAGTTGCAACCATTCATTTAATGGCCATTCAACATTATGGCAGCACTGAAGAACTCACTTATGACTGGTCCTTAACTTACAACCATCACACTATCTCTCTGGTAATGATGATCATATAATGGCCCCCGGATTTATGATGGCTGCCGCATCTCTGGGTCACGTGACCCCATTGAATGGTGTCTGGCAAAGAGTCAGTGAGGAAACCAGATTCACTTAATGGCCGTCTGATATGCTTAATAACTGCTGCCATAAAAGTCATAAATTCAGGCACAACTCAATTACCACATCAATTGTGGCATAAGTCAGAGACTTTCTATTTGGACTTCTGCCACAAACAATGTACAAAATCTAGTGTTTCTGAATCAATATGGACAGTTCATATAATTTATATGAGGAGTGAATGAATGTTTTTACTATGGGTCACTGCCCAGAATTAAAACAAACCACAACACAACACAACACCTGAAAAATAAAAACAAATAACAAGATAAATTGTTAGAATGGTGGTGGGTTAATTGGGAATACAGGTAGTCCTCGACTTACGATCACAAACGAGCCTAGAATTTCTGCTGCTAAGTGAGACAGTTGGTAAGTGAATTTTGCCCCATTTTACAACCTTTCTGGCCACCGTTGTTAGTGAATCACTGCAATTGTTAAATCAGTGACATTGTTTTTTTTGCCACATGTGTTAAGTGAATCGCTGAAGTTGTTAAATGAGTAACATGGTTGTTAAGCGAATGTGGCTTCCCCATTGATTTTGCTTGTCCAGAAGGTCGCAAAAGGAGAATCACGTGAGCCCCTGGACACTGCAACCATCATAAAGAGGAGTCAGCTGCCAAGCGTCTGAATTTTGGGGATGCTGCCATGGTTGTAAGTGTGAAAAATAGTCATAAGTCACTTTTTTTCCAGCGACATTGTAACTTCAAATGGTCACTAAATGAAATGTTGTAGGTTGAGGACTACCTGTGGCAACTTTAGGATGGGTGGACTTCCAACTGCCAGAACTGAATTCACATTCATGCGCCGCATTCCATTTTCTCGTCTTTCTTTGGTGGTAATGACACAGGGACATGCGACTCGTTTGCTGTGGTGGCGCAGTGGTTGGAATGCAGTACTGCAGGCTCCTTCTGCTGACTGCCGGCTGCCTGCAATTTGGCAGTTCGAATCTCATCAGGTTCAAGGTTGACTCAGCCTTCCATCCTTCCGAGGTGGGTAAAATGAGGACTCAGATTATTGGGGGGCCAAAATGCTGACTCTGTAAACCGCTTAGAGAGGGATGTAAAGCACCATGAAGCAGGATATAAGTTTAAGTGCTATTGCTATCGCTTTCGGCTCAACATCCTTTTTAAACTTGGCTCATGGTGGCTTACTGTCCTATCAGGTTTAGCAGAGAGCTTAATTTAAGTTAAGCTTAACTTTGAGCTTAAATCTTTATGCACAGCTTAGTTTAAATCTTAAATCTTTAAGCATAACTTAACTTAAACGAAGAGCTTAACTCCACCTCTGGTGGAGTTTCTGTTCAACATTTATGTAAAGCCGCTGGGTGAGATCATCCGTGGCTTTGGGGTGGAGTTCCATCAGTACGCTGACGACACCCAGCTGTACATCTCCACCCCAGGCCACCCCAACAGTGCCGTTGAAGTGATGTCCCGGTGCCTGGAAGCTGTGTGGGTCTGGATGGGGAGAAACAGGCTCCGACTAAACCCCTCCAAGACCAAGTGGCTGTGGCTGCCGGCGTCCAGATATAGCCAGCTGACGCCATCGCTGACTATTGGGGGCGAGACATTGGCCCCCACAGAGAGGGCTCGCAACTTGGGCATCCTTCTGGATGCACGGCTGCCTTTAGAAGAACACATGACGGTCGTGGCCAGGGGGGCTTTTTATCAGGTTCGCCTGATACACCAGTTGTGACCCTTTCTAGATCGGGACTCCCTACGCACAGTCACTCATGCTCTCGTGACTTCCCGCCTGGACTACTGCAATGCTCTCTACATGGGGCTCCCCTTGAGGTGCACCCGGAGGCTCCAACTGGTCCAGAATGCGGCCGCGCAGGGAATTATGGGAGCGACGTGGCGCTCCCATGTGACACCTCTCCTGCGCGAGCTGCACTGGCTCCTGGTGGTCTTCTGGGTGCGATTCAAGATCGTGGTGACCATCTTTAAAGCGCTCCATGGCTTAGGACCTGAGTACTTGTGGGACCGCCTTCTGCCGCCAATAGCCTCCTACCGGCCAGTACGCTCGCACAGAGAGGGTCTGTTTAGGGTGCCGTCGGCCAGACAGTGCCGGCTGGCAACCCCCAGGGGGAGAGCCTTCTCTATGGCAGCGCCCGCCCTCTGGAATGACCTACCCCTGGAGATACGCAGGATTCCAGATCTCCGGACCTTTCGTTGGGCCCTTAAAACCCATTTGTTCCATCTAGCTGGGCTAGCTTGATCCCATCCTCTGTTTTAAATTTGAAATTGATTTTAAATTGGGTTGTTTTAATTGTCGGCCGAAAATATTTAATAATTTTTAATTGTTTTTAACTTTTGTATACCATGTTTTATTTTGGCTGTTCACCGTCCTGAGTCCGCAAGAAGAAGGGCGGTTTATAAATTGAAATAAATAAATAAATAAATAAAATAAATAAATCTGGCTGTCTGTGTGAAGACTGGAGATGGATGGATGTTAGGACCATTCAGAGAAAATAAGAAATGAACAAATATGCGGGTATGGCCACACAAGGCTACTCGAATCAAATAACAGGTGGTCCTCGACTTACGACCGCAATTCAGCCCACAATTTCTGTTGTTAAGTGAGACAGCTGTTAAGTGAATTTTGCCCCATTTTAACAACCTTTCCGGCCAAGGTTGTTAAGTGAATCACTGCATTTCTTAAATTAGCCACACGGTTGTTAAGTGAATGTGGCTTCCCCGTTGACTTTGCTTGTTGGAAGGTTGCAAAAAGGGATCATCACGTGACCCCAGAATCCTGCAACCATCATAAATATGAACCAGTTGCCAGACATCTGAGATTTGATCAGGTGACCATGGGGATGCTGCAGCGGTCGTAAGTGTGAAAAATAATCTTGTCACTCTTTTTCCTAATCATACCGTAACTTCGAACGGTCACTAGATGAACCGTCGTAAGTTGAGAAATACCTGTATCCTTATTACAGGTTTTGAAGTCAAAAGGCTATTTCCGAATCAACTCCTTTATCAATTCTTAGGGGCTGAGGGCAACAAGACAACAGAGGTGTTTGTGTGTGTGTCTCTGTGTGTCTTTGTGTGTGTGTGTGTGTGATTTTGCACTCCTCCATCTCACGTGCAAAAATGGTTCCAGTAACAAACATTTAAAACATGCAGAGTTGTAAGTGTGGACATAGGAACCCACCCAGTTGCAACAAAGAACATAGCGAAGGTTTGGGCGTTTGGAGAAATTGTCGTGAACTCAGATTCCGTCCCCCTCCGCCGGCGATGTCAAAACAAAAAACAAAAAGTAACCCCCACAAATCTCGCAGGAATTTGTCAAAATGCAACCATACACCTGCATCAAAGAAGAATAAGAAACGAGACCCCCGGGCTGCATCCTCCCATCCTTTCCAGCCCGCCTGCCCCTCCAGGCTGCCTTCCTTTGTGTTGGGCTGCGCCACTCGCCAGCCAGAGGCCGGAGGGAGCATGACGTTGGCACTCCCCTCTGTCCACCCCCTTCACTTCTCCCCTCCCCCGCCAGCCAACGAGAGCTTGTTTACTCCTTTCGCCTCGGAATAACATGCCAGTCATCTGGCACCACCCCTCGGTGCCATCCCGTTGGTTGCTTTGCAAAGGCCGCCTCTTAACCGCCCCGGCCTTGTCCAGAAGGGGCTGGCTGGCTAGACAGACAGCCGGCCAAGGGCTTTTCTGCCGAGATCCAAAATCTGCACCCACACCGCAGTGCTGTGGTTCGTAGTATTAAGGGAGGCGCCCGCTTCTCCTCTGGCAGCGGAGGGGAGGGGGCAGCCCTGGCGGAGGGAGGGAGGGAGGGAGGGAAGCGCTTCCTGTAAACAGGAGAGTCAGTGCAGGCAAAAATCAAAAATCAAAGGATTCATTGGAGGGAAGCTGCCTCCCTGATTTTTTTTTTGGTGGGGGGAAGGCTTTTTCCCGACAAACACAGGGAAGGAGAGATCCCCCCCCCCACTCCCCACAGAAGAATCCCCTCCCTCTGGTTCAATGCATGCTTTTTGCAGAAGGCAGTTTGCTCCTTGGCCTTCTTTGATTGCTTAGTGATCATTTGCAAAGCGTTCTGCTTTGTACGCTGGGAAAGAGAAGCTGCAGGAGGGATAAACCCCACCGCTCGCAGGCAGTCCTCGACTTACGACCACATGATCGGAGCCCAACGTTTTCTATTGCTAAGCGAGAGGTTTGCTAAGCGAGCCTTGGCCCATTGTACGACCTTCCTGTGCCACATCTGTTAAGTGAATCACTGCAAGTTATTATGAACACGACGGTTAAGTGAATCTGGCCTTCCCCATCCGCTTTTTTTTTTTTTATTAAATTGATTTATATGCCACCCTTCTCCGGAGACTCAGAGCAGCTTACAATGCGTTAAGCAATAGCCTTCATACTTTTGTATATTTATACAAAGTCAGCTTATTGCCCCCACAAACTGGGTCCTCAATTTGCCTCCCTTAGAAAGGATGGAAGGCTGAGTCAACCTTGAGCCTGGGGAGATTCGAACTGGTGTAATTGCAGACAGCTGGATGTTAATCACAATGCTTTAGTCTGCTGAGCTATCCAGGCTCCTTGGATAGCGCTCGCTCTCGCTCTCTCTCTCTCTCTCTCTCTCTCTCTCTCCATCTTCTATCTATCTATCTATCTATCTATCTATCTATCTATCTATCTATCTATCTATCTATCTATATCTTTCTATCTATCTATCAATCATCTTTTTTTTAAAATTTGATTTATATGCCGCCCTTCTCCAGAGACTCAGGGCGGCTTACAATGTGTTAAGCAATAGCCTTCATGCTTTTGTATATTTATACAAAGTCAGCTTATTGCCCCTACAAACTGGGTCCTCAATTTATCTACCTTAGAAAGGATGGGAGGCTGAGTCAACCTTGAGCCTGGTGAGATTCAAACATAGAGTAATTGCAGACAGCTGAATGTTAATTATGGTGCTTAGTCTGCAGAGCTATCCAGGCTCCTATCCAGGCTTTGATCGTCAGGAGGTCGCAAAAGGGGGATCACGTGACCTTGGGACACAGCGACCATCATAAATATGAATCGGTTGCCAAGCATGCGAATTTGGATCCCGTGATCATGGGGATGCTGCAAAGGTCGTGACTGTGAAAAATGGTTGTAAGTCACTTTTTTCCAGTGCTGTTGTAACTTTGGCCACTAAACAAACGGTTGTAAGTCAAGGATTACCTCTATTTTGGGAAGGGCAAGGGACAGGAATAGGAGCCGGGCCTGATTCCTTCCTTTCTTGGCTTCCTTTCTTCTCACCTTCCATCTGATTGTAACAACAGTTGGGAAGATTAACAGAGTTGGAAGGGATCCTGTAGGTCATCTAGTCCAAACCCCCACCCCCCAAATCAGGAGACCCTACATCATTTGTGACAGATGGCAGTCCAGTCTCTTCTTGAAAGCTTCCAGGGATGAAGCTCCAACAACTTGTGCAAGCAACCCCAGAACGTGGCTTAGTAGGTTGGTAGCCTTGTGCAAACACAGGCCTCAAAGACATGAATATAGAACATGTTGGAGGAGGTTATCTAGTCCAACCCCTTGCTCGAGCAGGAGATGCTACGCCATTTCTGACAGATGGCAGTCCAGTCTCTTCTTGGAAGCTTCCAGGGATGAAGCTCCCACAACTTCTGAAGGCAACTTCTGTTCCATGGGTTGATTGCTCTTACTGTTGGGAAATTTCTCCTTATTTCCAGGTTGAATCTTTCCTTGTTCAGTTTCCACCCATAATTCCTTATCTGGCCTTCAGGAAAATAGCTTGACCCCCTTCCTCCTCTCTGTGGCAGCCCCTCCAATATTGGAAGATGCTATCCTGTCTCCCCTGGTCCTTCTCTTCACTAGACTAGCCAGGCCCAGTTCCTGCAACCGTTCTTCATATGTTGTAGCCTCCAGACCTCTGATCATCTTAGATAGATTCAGATTAACAGAGCTGGAAGGGACCTTGTAGGCCATCTAGTCCAACCCCCCACCCAAGCAGGAGACCCTACACCATTTCTGACAGATGGCAGCTCAGTCTCTTCTTGGAAGCTTCCAGGGATGAAGCTCCCACAACTTCTGAAGTCCTCCTTAAGATTCAAGACCATAGGACACAGAATCATAAGGTTGGGCCTTGGAGGTCTTCTACACTAATCAGACTGTTCAAGCTAATCTTATACCAATACAGTTGTCCAATCTCTTCTTTTTTTTTATTGAAAAAGTTTTACAAATACAAATCCCCCCCTGTTTTTCCCCCCTCCCCCTATCCCATAACCCCCCTCCCGTAACCCCTACCTCCTCCTACCCTACCCTACCCTAGCCCCCCCCCACTTCCTCCCCTCCCCACGACTTCCGTAGGTGAAATCCAAATCATACCATATCATATATTACCCTCCTACAACTCTAACCCCTGTCTACACTATAAATTTCTACATCTTAACATTCAATTGAAAGCTATCTGATAATTCCTTGTTTGGTATTTGTTCTGCACATAATCTATCCATTTCTTCCATTCCAACATGTAAGTTTCTTGAGTCTGATCTTTTAGGTATGCTGATATCTTCGCCATTTCTGCAAAACTGGCCACCTTCAAAGTCCATTCTTCTATAGTCTTTTTTCCAATATTGGCCAATCAATAATCTAGCTGCTGTAATCATATATAATATCATTTTTGTCTCAGTCACTGAAGAATCCTTAACCATACCCAATAAAAACAATTGAGGAGAAAATTGCAGTTTTTTCTTCAAAACATTTTGCATAACCCACCATACTTTAATCCAAAAAGCCTTCACTTTCTTGCAGGTCCACCATATATGATAGTATGTAGCATCTAAGCATTCACATCTCCAACATTTTGCCTGCACATTAGGATACATACATGATAATTTCTTGGGATCTAGATGCCACCTGTAAAACATTTTATAAAAATTTTCCCTCAGATTCTGTGACTCAGTCTCTTCTTGAAAACCGCCAGTGATGGTGCGCCCACGATGCCAGGAGGCTGTTCCAACCCTGGAGGATTTGAAGAAGAGATTGAAGAACCATTGGTCTGAAAAAGTGTAGGGTTCCCTGTTTGAACAAGGGGTTGGACTAGAAGACCTCCCAAGGTCCCTTCCGATTCTGTTATTCTCAGTGTCAGGAATATTTCTCCTTAGTTCTATGTTGGGGTGTAGACTGAATAGGTTCTAGGTTAGAAGCTAGATTAATGGCTTCTGTACTGCCACTGGAACAAGTTGGCTTGCTAAAGTTGTACCCAAGTGAAACATCTGGACAGCTGTGGGAAAACAGCTTGTTCTTCCTTCTCAGTTCCAGTTGTACATTTCACTGCTCTCCAGTTTTTTTGAGGAAGCCTTTGGAAATAGAAACCGGAGCGTTGTTGTGCTTTAAAAATCCTGGATGTGTGTTTGTGTTCGTGCAGGCAAATGCGTGCCCACATTTATGGCGGCAGCTCTTGGCGTGACCTGAATTACAGCTTGCTATTTCCAGGCGATAGATAGTGCCTGATTCAAGATGACATTAGGAGGAGGGGTGGACATGAATTATTGGTGACAAGGCCGCCTGGAATGTATAAAACGGAGTCTCTATGCAAAGCGGAGGCCTTTTCGGTGGTCGTGCGTTGGCGATTCGGCTCTTCGTTGTAGGAATGGGTTATTGGCCAAATTTGACGATGGCGTTGAGGGAGTTTATTTGCGGCGATTCTCCTTGCTTGGAAGTGCATCATTTTTCGGAGAGGAAAACTCGGCTTCCGTACTGTTGGATTGTTGTTTGTATAAGAAGGTGAGAGGCAGGTGCTTTGTCTCATACATTAAACCAGAGGTTTTCAAACATGGCCGCTTTAAGACTTGTGGACTTCAACTCCCAGAATTCTCCAGCCAGCTGGCTGGAGAATTCTGGGAGTTGAAGTCCACAAGTCTTAAAGCGGCCAAGTTTGAAGACCTCTGCTTCTTCAAAGCAGGGAGTTGGACTAGATGACCTCCAAGGTCCCTTCCAGCTCTGTTACTGTTACATTTGAAGAACCGAAAGGAGAGAGGTACTCTCGAGCTGTGTTTGGCAAGTGAAACTGCATTAAACGAATGACCCATCGGGATGCCCATATTAAAACCCCACATACCTTATTATCATCTTCATTTAACAACCCCCTCCCATAATCCCCTCAAAAAAAAGGTGAAATAAAACACACAAACCCAAATCGTGCAACCATGAAAAAAAAAAAAAAACCATCGTCTCTCAGAGGCTATACTTCTCAACAGTAGCCCCACTGCCCTGCCCAGGGGTAACACAACCACCATCCCTTTGGGGGCCTTGCAAAACTGCCAACAAAGCCGGGCGTCTCTTGTTATAGAATTTGCCTTAGGCTTTAGCCCAAACAATAACGGCACCAGTCTCCTTCACAAGGTTATTGTGGAACGCACGGAGTATTTGGTGTTTGTGCACATTTCCCCTCACATCCCTCCCCTCTCTGGGGCGTTCTGGTACTTTCTGTAGAAGATCTGGGTTGCAGTTGTCTCTTTTGCAAACGGCAAAAGTCTCGTGTGTGGGGAGGGGGAGGGGGGGCTAATTTTAAAAAAGTAAAATGAATAAAAATAATAAAGGCGCACAACTGAAGAACAGCATGTTTGGGCTGTTTCTTTAGAGCAGGGGTCTGCAACCTTAAACAAAGAGCCATTTGGACTCGTTTCCCATAGAAAAGAAAACACCGGGAGCCACAAAACCTGGGTGGGCGTGGCCAACTCAATGTCATGTGACTTCCACCAGTCACATGACCCTCTAGCCACGCCTACCCAGTCAATCATTAGGGCAGAGAACTGGTTGTTAAAAAACACCAGGAACAACAGAATCCTTTTGACATCTCTCCTTCCCCCCCCTCTCTCTCTCCCTCCCTCCCTCTCCCTCTCCCTCTCCCTCTCCGTCTCTGCCCTGGCTACTTCTCCATCACTCGCCATCGCCCTGACCTTCTCAGGCCACATGTGGAGTGACTGGGAGGGGAGGGCGAGGGGCGGGGCCAGCCAGTGGTGGGATCACCTGACAGGGAGCCACAACAGAGGGCCCAAAGAGCCGCATCCGGCTCCAGAGCCACAGGTTGCTGACACCTGCTTTAGAGCTTCTATTTCAGCCAGGAATGAATCATTTAAAGCTGGGACCTAAGCCAGCCTGTCAGGATCCTGAAAGAAAGAGTAAATAGAGATGGTCCTTGACTTACAACAGTTCATTTCATGACAGCATCCCCAGGGTCACGTGATCAAAATTTGCACTCTTGGCAACTGACTCGTATTTACTTGTCCACAGGTTTCAGCCTGATGACCTCTTAGTTCCCTTCCAACTGTATGGTTCTATACAGATAGTCCTTGACTTACAACAGTTCATTTAGCGACCACTCAAAGTTACAACGTCGCTGAAAGAAGTGACTTATGACCATTGTTTTCACACTTATGACCATTGCAGCATCCCCATGCTCCTGCGACCAAAATGTAGATGCTTGGCAGCTGACTCATATTTTACTTGTCCAGGGGGTTCAGCCTGATGACCTTTTAGTTCCCTTCCAACTGCATGCTTGGCAGCTGGCTCATATTTATGACGGTTGCACTGTCCCGGCGGTCACGTGATCCCATTTTTGCGACTTCTGACAAGCAAAGTCAGTGCGGAAGCCAGATTCGTTTAACAACCGTGTGACTAATTTAACGACGGCAGTGATTCACTTACCAAACGTGGCGAGAAAAGTCGTAAAACAGGGCAAAACGCACTTACAAATGTCTCACGAGGCAACCTAAATTCTGGGCTCGATTATGGTCATAAATCGAGGACTTACCTGTGCCAGGCTACCTGGTTTTTAAAAGAAGTGTTTGTCATTTCTCTGCATTTCATTTCTGTCCTCTGCCGTTCCCATTTTACGACACCCTCCCCAAGACTGGCCTTCACCAGATTTTAGAGTGGGACTTTTTGTTCTGTCTAGACTCCTTAAGCACGATGCTGACAGTAAACGAGGCAGGAAAATCTGGTGGATTAAAGACAGTCTGATAACCACAGGAACAAAGGAGCCTTTCTGATTCTTGCAAGGATTCCTGAGTTATTTACCGGATGGCTTTTGCTAAATTCTGTTCCTTGTCCCTGAAAATATTTTACAAATATTAAAACAAAGGCTGGCTGGAGAAATTAAATGTTTAAAGTGAGTCAGATCCACGTGGAATGGACATTTGCAGGCACAACAAATCCCCAAGGATTTTCTTTCTATAAAGCATCCGTTTCTGAGTGGCTTGGGTGCCACTTAATTTTTTTGTTTAATTTTTTTTTTTTAAGCGGCTGCGAGAATAAAAAGGAGGCTGCTCAGCCTGTACTTAGCATGGTATTTAATTATTTTCACATGTCTCCAAAAGGTTTGCTTTTGCGCGTCAATTAGAGGAAAGCAACTCGGATCTCTTGAACTGAAGGTTAAAAATAGAATTTTTTTTTTCTTGCCGGATCGTAAGTGGAAGGGAGAGAGTATGGATCAAGGACAGTTTTGATCTGGGTACAAGCATCACAATCGCAGAAGAACATTTCCTTACGTTAATGTGAAGGGCCCAAATGGCTTCTGACGTCCTAACAACAGCCTTGTAAAACACAGTCTTGTAAGTTAATGCAAAGTTACGACACATTTGAGAAAAGTGATTTATGGCCCTTTTTTACACTGACAAAAATTGCAGGCCACTTGAATAAAATTTGGATGCATGGCAGTTGACTCATATTTATGACAGTCGCAGTGTCCCCGGGGGAGGGGGGGAGGTGTTCATGTGATCCCGTTTTGCGACCTTCTGACAAGCAAAGCCAATGGGGAAGCCAGTTTCACTTAACAGCCACGTTTCGACCTATAAAATAGGTCAAAATTTGCTTCACAAATGTTCCACTTAGCTAAAAAAATAAAAAATTGGGGGCTCAATTGGGGTCCGTAAGTTGAGGACTGCCTGTGTTTCCCCAAAAATAAGACCAGATCTTATAGATATATATATGTGTGTGTGTGTGTGTGTGTGTGTGTGTGTGTGTATGTTTTCTGAGGTTTTCGCAGGTGTTTGTATGTAGGTCTTTGGTTATTCAGGTCTTCCGCGTAGAATTGGAAGTATCTTGGCGACGTTTCGACGAAGTCTCATTCGTCATCTTCAGGCTGGTGTTCTCGGCTTCGTGCTTCCAAGCACGAATGAGACTTCGTCGAAACGTCGCCAAGATACTTCCAATTCTACGCGGGAGAAGACCCGAATAACCAAAGACCTACATACATACATACATACATACATACATACATATGGCACTGACAGTCCCGCCCAGCAGGAGCCCGCTGCCGGCCCACTTCTTCTGCGGCTGCTTGCGCAAATCATCTCCAGATCAATCCGCAGCTCTGTTATCGGTTGCAGAGGCCTTTCTTGAAGGCCTCTGACAGTGAAACGGAGACCCGGGGTGATGCACGCAAGCGGTGGCGGCAAGCGCCTGCAGAAGATGTGGGCCACCAAGGCAAGGCCGATGTTGGGGTGTGCGAGGCCTGTTAAGTAGGGCAGCTC
Organism: Masticophis lateralis; assembly: GCA_030761175.1. Lineage (NCBI taxonomy): Eukaryota > Metazoa > Chordata > Lepidosauria > Squamata > Colubridae > Masticophis > Masticophis lateralis. Next base: position 20,334,781 of record JAUDYJ010000012.1, on the reverse strand, counting down.
CACCCACCCCACCTTAATATTTACCTGTGTGCCTCGCTCTACCCCTTGCACCCCTTAACTAGGGCTTATATTGGGCGCACATGTAAAAATTGAGCTAGGGCTTACTTTCGGGGTAGGTTGTATTTTCGGGGAAATGCAGTACCTGTATAATAGTAGAGATACCAAACTTTCGAACAGAGAGGAACAGATTGACGTAAAACGATTTGAGTATCTTTCCTTCTTCGCCTGCTGTGAAAATTCTCCCACCATAACAGTGTTCCCATCACTCAGTGATGGATGCTCCATCAAAGACCTAATGAAAGGAAACGGAACTGCCGAAGTACATTCTGTAACAGCCAAGAGTTGGAGATTTGGCAACGGGCAGCCCATTGTTCTACGCCTTTATAAGATCCTTAGAGTTGTGGGCTTTTTGGGGAAAACGAAAGAGATTAGGAAAGCCCTTCACAACTCGAGCAAGTTTGCATTGTCAACGGTGATAAAACAATGTTCTCCGATGATTCCAGGGGAACGCGAGAATGTCTGCCAAGTGTACACGGAGTACAACTATTTGTTTAATGACACTTTCAACCTAAAACAGAGCCTTACGAGCGGTCTTCTACTTATGACCATCACAGCATCCCTGCAGCAAGGAGATCCAACTTTGGGCGTATCCTTGGGGGGGGGGGGGAAGGGAAGTCATGTGATCACTGTTTGCATCCTTCTAGGGTGCAGGGATATCAAACACGGGCCAGATCCAGCCTGCACGGTGCTTAAATCTGGCCCATGGCTCTGGCCTGGAAAGGACTGCCCTGTGGTGTCTCTGGGAGCTAAAATGGGGTGCGGGAGGCCTCACGTGGGCCCCCTTGGGCCCCGTTTTGGCTGGCAGGGTGCTACAGAAGGCGTCCATCCCGTCTCCCCGTCTCCCCCGGCCAGCCTGTGGAGGAGAACTACAATGCTGATCCAGCCCTTGAAGAAATCCAGTTTGACAGCCCTGTTCTAGGGGACTTCCAACAAGCGAAGTCAAATGGTAGTCCTCGACTTGCGACCGTTTGTTTAGTGACTGTTCAAAGTTTCAGCAGCTCTGAAAAAAGGGGCTTGCGACCACTTTTCACATTTATGACCGTTGCAGTATCCCCAAGGTCATGTGATCAAAATTTCGACGCTTGGCCACTGACTCATATTTATGATGGTGTCTCGGGGGGTCACACGATTACCTTTGGCAACCTTCTGAGAAGCGAAGTCAACGGGGAAGCCAGATTCACTTAACGACGGCGTCAATAACACCTGCAGTGATTTTACTTAACCACTGCAGCAAGGAAGGTGGTAAAATAGGGGCAAAACGGACTTAAAAACCGTCTCATTTAGCAACAGGAATCTTGGGCTCAAATGTGGCCATAGGCTGAGAACTATCTGTAGCGATTTGAAAATCTGAGATATTCATAAAGTTGGCCTGACAAGTTTTTGAGGGTTTTAACCAGGGATGAAATGCTCCCAGTTCAGATTGGTTCGGACCGGTTCAGCTGAATTGGTAGCGATGGTGGCACGAGGCTCCACCCACCTGCCCGGTCGTCATTACTTCCTGGTTAAAATGACTGGGCAGAGGGTAAAAAACAGGAAGTAAGCATGTGCCAAGGGTCCAAGCACGCATATGACATGGGTGGGCAGTGCATGCACTTCTGAACCGGTGGGGAAGGTAAGTAGATCTCACCCCTGGTTTTAACGCTTGCTTGTTTCCATTGGACTCCTTCCTCTTGGTGGAGCTGGCCAAAAAAAGGAAAATAGTGGAAGCTGCTTGGCGCAAACGAAACGATCCTCCCTTTTTTGACTTTTGCATAAATTGTTCCCGTCGGACAATGGTGCTTTCTTTGACGCCGAGAGTTGCGTTTCACCGCGGAACAGTAACGGGACGTCGTTTTCTTTTCCCAGCCCCGAGCTGGCAGAACTTGGTCAAGTGAAAAAGTTTCTCCCACAAAGAAATCTTTTGCTTCCTTCAGAAAAGCTTTGAAGAGATACAGGGATCTTTGGCAAACTCCAGGGTCCTTGTGGCTCCTTCGGAAAGAGGGTTGTGTGCCAAATGTTTTCACTGATTAAAGCAAACTTCCCCGGGTAGGGTTAGAAAAAGGAGGCTGATGTTTTTTGGCCGGTTTTGGTCGTCTGCCTCCAGAGAATCCCGGCTACTTCTCCAACCTCGTGGCATTTGCTGGCCGGCTGGGGTGGCTTTCACGCTGCTGTTGTAAAAATCCTGGGCCGGGCAAATCCAGAATCATCAATCTGGAGCCAATTGCTCTAAACCTGAGTGGGGGGTGAGACGGTATGGTGGGCAGTAGGACGTCCGCATATCCTCTCGGTGAAATCCTAACACTCCTAGCATGTTGCAAAGTAGGATGCCAGCCTTGGGCAAGATCATCCTTGTTGAGATTCCAAGGCATTCTTCAAAGGTAAGTTGGACTTCCTGGAGCTCAGAGAAGGAGGCCGAGAACAGTTGGAAAATATCTATGGAGATTCTCAATCATCCAGATCCTGGTTGCCTTTTTTTTCTTTGAAAACAACTGATGAAGCTTCTTGGATGAGAAGTGAAACAAACTCCTCCTCTTCCTCCTCCTCCTCTTTTCCTTCCCCTTCCCCTTCCCCTTCCTCTTCTCCTTTTTCCTTTTCCTCCTCTTCTTCCCCTCACCCTTCTTTTTCTTCTTCCTTTTCCTCCCCTTTCTCTTCGCCCTCCTCTTCTTCCTCCTCTTCCCATCTTTCCCTTCCTCTTCTTCCTCTTCCCCTTCCTCTTCTCCTTTTTCCCCTTCCTCCTTCCTCTTTCTCCTCCTCTTCCCCTTCCTCTTCCTCTTCCTCTTCCTCTTCCTCTTCCTCCTCATCTTCTTTTTCTTCCTCCTCATCTTCCTCTATCCATCTTCCTCTTCCCTTTCCCTTCTTCTTTTTCTCCTTCCTCCTCTTCCTTTCATCTTCCCCTTCCTCTTCTCCTTCTTCCTCTTCTCCTCCTTCCTTACCTCCCCACTCCTCCATCTCCTCCAATGGTCCAGTTGCCTTTTAAAAAAAGCACCTTGGATGAAAAGGGAAACTTTTTCACACACACACACACACACACACACGACCCAAGAAAGTCCAGTTGCCTTTTGGAGAAAGCACTTTTGGGGCAGACAGTGGTTGTGATCAATATGTAGCATCCGAAGCAGGCTTTTTGCGGGTCCATTTGTTGATGTGGGGATGCTCACTACATGCCAGCAGGATTCCATACAGGTAGTCCTTGACTTACAACCACTCATGTATTGACCGTTCAAAGTTACAATGGCACTGAGAAAAGTGATTGAGGACCGTTTCCCACGCTTTCGACTGTAGTGATCACGGCACCAAAATTCAGATGCATGGCAACTGGCATGTAATTACGACGGTCGCAGTGTCCTGGGGATCAACAAACTCCATAGGGAAGCCAGATTCACTTTACAACCATGTTACTAACAATTGCAGCGATTCACTAAAACAGCTGTGGCAAGAAAGGTGGTAAAACGAGGCAAAGCACACTTAACAACCTTCTTCCTTAACAGCAGAAAGGTTGGCTCAATTGTGGTCGTACGTTGAGGACCAACTGTAGCAGCCCAAACGTTTACCCTCCCCCCTGGTCCATCACATAGGAAGGCATGAAGAGAGCAGGTGCATTTCGTTTAGCGCTATTTAGCAAGGCATTTTCCTTTAGTGTAAGAAATTTATTTCCTGTATTGAAAGAGGATTTGAGGGGAAAAGTTCTTTGGATGTTCTTTGGAAAGTTTTCTTTATCTTCTCTTTCAGCGATTAGACTTTGATGGGTACCATGTTTCTCCCAAAATAAGACCCTGTCTTATATTTTTTTTGAACCCCGAAATAAGCGCTTGGCCTTATTTTCGGGGAGGTCTTATTATTTGGGGGCACGTGGAGCAAGACGGGGCTCCTCTTGCCGTCTTACCTGATTTCCAGCTCTGCGTTTAAATATTTTCAGGGAGGGCTTATTTTCAGGGGAAGCTTATTTTAGCGCATGCACTCAAAAGCCCGGTTGGGCTTATTATCAGGGGAGGTCTTATTTTCAGGTAAACAGGGTAGGAATGAAAAATGATGCAAAATGATGTTAACAGTTCAACAGCAGCTGAAGAGCTGCTGGTTCTTAATTTTCCCCCGGGGTCTTGGCGTCGCTTTACCTTAAAACGTAATTCATATATTTTTCTCAATAATCCTATTCTCAAGCAGGGAGGATTTTAAGTTGTGACCATAATGTTCCGGGTGCTTTCAGCTATAAGAAAATGAGGGATACGCACCGAGTCTAAAACCATGTTCAAACGATCGCAAAATCTTTTTCCTGGATTACATAAATATTAAATAACGTATTTTTTTTTAATGTATGCATTGGATTTTAGCTTTTTTTTTTTTCATTTGTTTGTTTGGCAAGTTTGAGTGCGGCTTGGCATTGGAGGTTGCTCTGTAATCCATGCAGGCAAATACAATTAATGCATTCCTGTAAATTCAAATCTCTTACTTTGAATACGTTGCTTCAATTTAAGGTGTTTTTTTTTTACCACCCTGAAAAGGTTCCAGGTCGCGTTCCAGATACGCCTTTTCTTGATTTGACCCGTTGAATCCCTCCTTTCTTTTTACCTTCAGCCCAATTTCTCTCCTCCTTCCCCCCTCCCCCTCCTTGTTCCCCCCACCCACGGGCATAAGGAGCGCTTCTATTCGGTTACCACCCAGTCATTGAACACACCAGTGTCTGCAAAAAATTCCTCCCGACTTGGGAACAGATCCTTTAATTCAGAGATGAAAAGGAGGGAGGCTTGAGTGTTTTCAGCTCTGTTTGTATAATGGGAGCTAAACCTACAAGCCAGATAGGATTGGTATGACTAATATTAATTATCTCTCTCCTCTCCCCCATTCCCCCCCCCCCACCTCCACATGACTTCAGCATGGGTCTTTTTCTGAGGATGTTGTTTCAGTGGCTCCTAATTGTTTGCAAAGCATGTTCTGGAGTTGGTGTTACTTGCTGGTACTTGCTCTGACCTGCTGGGTGATTTTCTTTTTCTTTCTTTCTTTCTTTCTTTCTTTCTTTCTTTCTTTCTTTCTTTCTTTCTTTCTTTCTTTCTTTCTTTCTTTCTTTCTTTCTTCCTTCCTTCCTTCCTTCCTTCCTTCCTTCCTTCCTTCCTTCCTTCCTTCCTTCCTTCCTTCCTCCCTTCTTTCTTTCTCTGTCCTTCCTTCCTTTTCCTTCCTTCCTTCCTTCCTTCCTCCCTCCCTCCCCCCCCCTCTGGAGTTGGGTATGTCTAGTCTAGTGACACGGTGGCTCAGTGGCTAAGATGCTGAGCTTGTCAATCGAAAAGTCGGCAGTTCAGTGGTTCAAATCCCCAGTGCCACGTAACAAAGTGAGCTCCTGTTCCTTGTCCCAGATTCTGCCAACCTAGCAGTTCGAAAGCACATAAAAAATGCAAGTAGAAAAATAGGAACCACCTTTGGTGGGAAGGGAACCGCGTTGTGAAGTGAGTTTTGCCACACTTTACAACCTTTCTTGCTACCGTTATTAAATGAATCACCACGGTTAAATTAGTAACAACATGCTTGTTAAGGGAATCTGTTTCCACATTGACTTTCCTTTTCAGAAGGTTGCAAAAAGGGGTCACACAACTCCTGGATGTGGCAACCGTCATAAATATGAGCCCAGTTGCCAAGCATCCAAATTTTGACCCTGTGCCCTTGGGGATGCGGCAGCGGTTGCAAGTGTGGAAAAAATGGTCATAAGTCATAATGGTCATAATGAAGAGAAGGACCAGGGGAGACATGATAGCAGTCTTCCAATATCTCAGGGGCTGCCCCAAAGAAGAGGGAGTCAAGCTATTCTCCAAAGCTCCTGAGGGCAGGACAAGAAGCCATGGGTGGAAACTCATCAAGGAGAGAAGCAACTTAGAACTAAGGAGAAATTACAATTAATTAGTGGAACAACTTGCCTCCAGAGGTTGTGAATGCTCCAACACTGGAAGTTTTTAAGAAGAAATTGGACAACCATTTGTCTGAAATGGTGTAGGGTTTCCTGCCTGGGCAGGGGGTTGGACTAGAAGACCTCCAAGGTCCCTTCCAACTCCAACAATAACATTCTATTCTAAATCACTTTTTTCCTGTGTCGTTGTAACTTGGAACTGTCAGTAGCATACTCCCAGTATGGGAAAGCTGTAGGTTTAGTTTAGTAGTTGGAGCTTGCAATGTGGCAATTTCCTACAGCGAAGGTAGAGTTTTAGTTCATGCTATATTTTTTTCCCAATGAAATAGTTTTTGCCTGACTCACCTGCGCTATTAAATTAGAAGGCGGCCTCTTGGTTTGATGTGACCCCTTGCCTAATATGCCAAGAAGAGGCCATCTCTACTTGTACAAGTGGTCCTGGACTTACGACCACAACAAAGCCCAAAATTTCTGTTGCTAAGTGAGACATTTTGTTAAGTGAATTTTGCTTAATTTTGCAACCTTGTTAAGGGAATCCTTGCGGTTGATAAATTAGTGACAGAGGTGTTATTTAGCCGGTTCGCCCAAATTGGTAGCTGTGACTGTGGGAAGGCCTACCTACCTGCCTAGACGTAATGCTGTCCTATTTAGCCATGCTTTCAAGGCCAGGCGCATGCGCGGAAGGCATGTGGGTGGGACGAATCGGTAGTAAGAATATTTGGAACCCACCACTGGTTAGTAAGTAATATTAATTTTTATTATTATTATTATTATTATTATTATTATTATTATTATTATTATTATTATTATTATTATTATTATTATTATCTGTAATGAGATTCACAGCCTTTGAGGCTGGTTAATAGCTCAGCAGCTCGAGTCCTAAGCAAGGACCTAGGAACTGTTAAGGTATGGTCGGAGGATGTAAGCTGTTCCGAGTAAGGTGGTTTTTTGTAGAGTCAAAATGTTCAAGTCCGGTAAATTTAGAATTTCTAAATAGCGGGGTAGCCCTTTGGGTATTGCTCCAAGGGCTCCAATTACAATCGGAACAACACATGATTTCTTTTTCCATAGTCGCTCAACTTCGATTTGCAAGTCCCGGTACTTTGTGATTTTTTCTTGCTGCTTATCTTCAATCCGTGCATCACCAGGTATTGCAATGTCAATGAACCATACTTTTTTCTCTTCAACTACCATTATGTCAGGTGTGTTGTGGACCAAGTGCCTGTCAGTCTGAATCCTAAAGTCCCACAAGATCTTGAGTTTCTCACTCTCTAGAACTTTCTTAACCTGATGTTCCCAGTGGTTTTTGCTGTACTCAAATCCAAACTTCTGGCACAATTTCCAGTGAATGATCTTAGCAACACGGTCATGATGTTGTAGGTAGTCGGTTTGTGAAATTTTGCTGCACCCACTGATCAGGTGATCGACTGTCTCATCTTCCTTCTTCTTCTTCTTCTTCTTCTTCTTCTTCTTCTTCTTCTTCTTCTTCTTCTTCTTCTTCTTCTTCTTCTTCTTCTTCTTCTTCTTCTTCCTCTTCCTCTTCCTCTTCCTCCTCCTCCTCCTCCTCCTCTTCTTCTTCTTCTTCTTCTTCTTCTTCTTCTTCTTCTTCTTCTTCTTCTTCCGCTTCCTACCGGTTGCACAATCAGAAAAGAAAAAGGGGGGAGTGAGTTACTGAGAGAAACGAATGAATGATGTATCCTGATTTTGATGTGGTATTCTATGAGGCATATAAACATACACATCAACAGTTCCTGGTACGAGGTTGGGGCGGAAGCAGCCCTTTTGAGTTCAACGCACTGCCTCAGAATTTCTCTTCCAGATGAGACAGTCTCCGATTTGTTCTTCTCGGGGACAAACCTGACTTGTTGGGTTTGGAAGCCCTCGTGTCACTCTCGAGCGGAATCACATAATGTGGAAACGCATCGTACATCGCCGGATAAACAGACAGTGCAAAATGTAAAACTTGGCTCCCGATTGCTGTGAGGTGCGAGCAACATGCGCAAACACTTCAAATATTGAACCTAAGTTTGTTTATTAGGGTCTGTTTTTCTGAGAAGCATCAGCATGATAAACAAGGATTAATGGTATATGTCTTGTATGTTTGAAGAGGGATTCGAACCTTTCCTCTCTAGAATAAATACCCTCGCCAGAGCAATGATTTAAAAGGAATACTAAATATCGAGGAAGGAAGAAGCTATCTCTGCTTCCCTTCCTTTAACTTAAGAGAAAGGGGTGATGTAAGGCAGTGGTGGGTTTCAATTTTTTTTACTGCCGGTTCTGTGGGTGTTGCTTAGTGGGCATGGCATGGCTTGGTGGGCGTGGCTTGGTGGGCATGGAAGGGGAAGGTTACTGCAAAATCCCCATTTCCTCCCAATCAGCTGAGACTCGGGAGGCAGAGACTAGATGGGGCGGAGCCAGTCAGAATTTTTCCTACCGGTTCTCTGAACTACTCAAAATTTCTGCTTCTGGTTCTCCAGAACTGGTCAGAACCTGCTGAAACCCACCTCTGATGCAATGATTGGGGGATGCGTGCAGTACAGTAGTGGGTTTCAAATCCCGGCGCTACCAGTTCGCTATTGGTAGTGCGCGGGTGTGCTTCACGAGCGTGTGGTGTTTCTGCGCATACGCAGAGTGTTTTTGATGACAGGTGGGCAGAGCCTCCCGCCTCTGCTACTGGTTCACCTGAACCAGAACGAACCAGAAGCAACCCACCACTGATGCAGTATCAATTAAAGGTAAAGGTTCCCCTCACACATATGTGCTAGTCGTTCCCAACTCTAGGGGCGGTGCTCATCTCCGTTTCAAAGCCGAAGAGCCAGCGCTGTCCGAAGACATCTCCGTGGTCATGTGGCTGGCATGACTAAACGCCAAAGGCGCACAGAATGCTGTTTCCTTCCCACCAAAGATGGTCCCTATTTTTCTACTTGCATTTTTTATGTGCTTTTGAACTGCTAGGTTGGCAGAAGCTGGGACAAGTCACGGGAGCTCACCCCGTTATGTGGCACTAGGGATTCGAACCGCCGAACTGCCAACCTTTCAATCGACAAGCTAAGCTCAGCGTCTTAGCCACTGAGCCACCACGTCTCCCCTATATCAATTAGTAAATGCCTTTATTATAGTCAACTGAATATGTCTTAATTATGGCTTGAAAAGCTAAGAAGAGAGAAGGGTTAAGAAAGAGGATCCCTGCCCCCCACAATGTTTATGGAAGTCCAGGAATGTTCATGGCTGGACATGTTTGTTATGTTATTTTTATTATATTTATATACCGCCCTTCTCCCGAAGGACTCGGGGCGGTGGACAGCCAACAAATAAAATACAGAAATACAAAATTTAAAACTGTATTAAAATCCAATTAAATCAATTTGGCCCATAGTTAAAAACCTTATATTAAAACCCCTAATTTTAGTAATTGAGTTAAAACAGTTTTTTAAAAAAAGAGTAGGTCAGGCCAGCCCAGCTTGGTGAAACAAAAACGTCTTTAGGGCAGTTTGGAAAGCACGAAGGTCAGGGATCCGCCATATCTCTGGGGGCAACTCATTCCAGAGGGTAGGTGCCCCCACAGAGAATGCTCTCCCCCTGGGGGCCGCCAGCCGGCATTGTCTGGCCGACGGCACCCTAAGGAGGCCCCCTCTGTAGGAGCGTACTGGTCGGTGGGAGGCTACCGGTGGCAGAAGACGGTCTTGTAAGTACCCGGGTCCTAAGCCATGGAGCGCTCTAAAGGTGGTAACCAGTACCTTGAAGTGCACCCGGAAGACCACTGGGAGCCAGTGCAGCTCGTGCAGGAGAGGTGTTACATGGGAGCACAGAGTCGCCCCCATAACCACTCGCGCGGCTGCATTCTGGACCTGTTGGAGCCTCTGGGTGCTCCTCAAGGGGAGTCCCATGTAGAGACCATTGCAGTAATCCAGGCGGGCTGAGTAACACCTGCATTTTATATTTACAGATACAGGTAGTCCTTGAGTGGTGCGGTGGCCTAGAGGTGGAGCTCTCGCCTCACAAGCAGGAGGCTGTGAGTTCGATCCTAGGTAGAGGCAGATATTTCTTTCTCTGAGCACACTGGAAATATATCTGCTGGAAAAAAAACTCGGCATTGGTGACAGGAAGGGCATCCGGCCAGTAAACACTCAGCTCCATTCAATTGCCCAGACTCCACCCCGCAGGGGATTATGGGGTCGTTAAAAGAGGATGATGATACAGTAGTATCATGAGTTCTTGAGTTACAAGAGCTCATTTATTGACCATTTGAAACAACAGTGGCACTGAAAAAAAGTGACTTACGGCTGTTTTTCACATTTACAACCAAGGTTGAAAACATGAAAAACGGTCACGAGTCCCTGTTTTTCAGAGCCGTCGTAACTTTGGATGGTTGCTAAATGAATTGTTGTAAGTCAAGGACTACCTGTATTTTCCTCCCCAGGAAGAGAGTTTGAAATGGAGTCTTTCAGGTTGCAGGAACAGGGAGAAAACATTCTGCAAAACACAAACTCAGCATTTTAACACCGAAAGGAGCTGTTTACGTGGGAGAGCGTGGATTAGCCTGGCAACTAAACTATTTTTTTTATGCCTACTTAAAAAAAAAATCAAAACAAACCAACAAGAAACACCACCGCAAATAAATTTGAGTGTGTGGTTTAGTGTGTCCTTGGGTGCACCTCCCCTCCAAAATACAAAACCCCCAGAATATGAACTTGTTGGAGTTTGTAGTATATGTGCGAGGGGAACCTTTACCTTTACCTATGTATTTTTGTCCAATATTTTTTTGCTTTTGGGCATGTCCACCACATGTGATTGTATGAACCAGGTATCTGATTGCATTTCCAACATTTAACCGACATATCCTCAAACATCTTTGCCAACTTGAGGGCAAGAAGTGCCATCTATAAAACATATGTTGTTTTTTTTAATGGGAGGGGGTTTCTGCTGAAAAAAACTCTGATAAAAAGTATATTGTCAGCATCTTTTGTGGATTTAGGGATCATAGGTTAGAGGCAAACAAGAAACATGCTTTTTTTTCCCTCTGAAATTTTGATGGAAATATTATTTTTAGGAACAGCTTGTGCCAAACAACATGTGCCAGATTATGGATTCACAAGAATCCAGAGTATGATTTTTTTTAACTTTATATGAGGCATTTATTTGCACAAAGCTCTGTAATCACATGCACTGTTTTTATTTTGGGCTTGAGTGGAAATGATTTACGTATTTATCTATTTTGTGTCAGTTTCGTTACAAGTGTAAACAGGATTTGGAATTGAAATACATTAGCTAAAAACCCTCAATTTAATGGACTAAAGGAGGGAAGGATGGTCCCTCAAAGCAAAAAGTCTGTTAAATCCAAATGAGATTTTTATGCAGGAATATTTTAACTATTTTGTATTTTTATGAATATTGTACTTGCAAAAAGGCGAATGGGAATTTATGCTTACAAAGAAGCAGACGGCGTACAAACAGGATTTGTGTGCTCTTGACTTCAGCTAAAGTGAAATACCACCCCAGACAAGTGACTGTCCAGTCTCCTCTTAAAAACCACCAGTGTTGGAGAACTCACAACTTCTGGTGGCAAACTGTTCCACTGGTTACTCATTCTGATTGTTAGGAAGTTTCTCCTTAGCTCCAAGGTTGCTTCCCTCCTTGTTAAGTTTAGGATGAGACTTGAATAACAAAATAAGGAATCAACTTGAGTTTTTATTACGGGATAGTCCTCAACTTTACGAACTCAATTGAGCCCAAAATCACCGTCGTTAAGTGAGACATTTGTTAAGGGAGCTTTGCTCCATTTTGCAACCATTGTTAAGGGAATCACTGCAGTGGTTCAGTCAGTCACATGGTTGGTTGTTAAGGGAATCTGACCTCCGTATTGACTTTGCTCGTCTGAAAGTCGCAAAAGGGGATCAATCACGTGACCCCCCCCCCGGGGGACACTGCAACTGTCATAAATGTGAGTCAGTTGCCAAGTGGCCGAATTTTTAATCACGTGACCATGGGGAATCCTGCAACGGTGAAAAACAGTCATGAGTAATCAATTATTTTACTACAAAGGAACGTGTGCGTTCTAGTGATTTTCAGTAGAAGAGAGGTGTTAAAGAATTCCATGACAGGCTTTGAAGTGGGATAGAAACAGAGTTTGAAGGGACCTTGGAGGTCTTCTAGTCCAACCCCCTGCTTAGGCAGGAAACCCTACACCACTTCAGACAAATGGCTATCCAAATCTTCTTGAAAACTTCCAGTGTTGGAACATTCACAACTTCTGGAGGCAAGTTGTTCCAGTGATTAATTGGTTTCACTGTCAGGAAATTTCTCCTAAATTGCTTCTCTCCTTGATGTGTTTCCACCTGTTGCTTCTTGTCCTGCCCTCAGGTGCTTTGGGGAATAGCTTGGCTCCCTCTTCTTTGTGGCAGCCCCTGAGATATTGGAAGACTGCTATCATATCTCCCCTGGTCCTTCCTTTCATCAAACTAGACATACCCAGTTCCTGCAACCGTTCTTGTTGCTCTTCCCTGCACTCTTTCTAGAGTCTCCACATGTGTTTTACATCATGGCGACCAAAACTGGATGCCGTATTCCAGGTGTGGCCTTCCCAAGGCCTTATAAAGTGGTATTAACACTTCACATGATCTTGATTCTATCCTGTTAATGCAGCTTAGAAGTAATTTAAGGGCGGGTTGAGGATTTTGCACAGTATCTGCACGATAAAGTTGCTCGGATTCGGGAAGGCTTGGACTCTGACTGGGTAGATTCCGGCGGGGTGACTGAGGCTGGTCTTGAGAACGTTATCTGGGATGAGTTTGATCCTGTGACTTCTGAGGACATGGACAGGACTTTGAGGAGTCTAAACGCAACCACATGTTTATTGGACCTGTGTCCTTCCTGGCTGGTACTGGCCACTCGGGAAGTTACACGAGGCTGGCTCCAGAGGATTATAAATGCTTCTTTGAGTGAGGGTTTCTTGCCTGCCGCCTTGAAAGAGGCGGTGGTGAGGCCCCTCCTCAAGAAGCCTTCTCTGGACCCGGCTGTTTTGGCAAATTTTCGTCCTGTCTCCAACCTTCACTTTATTGCGAAGGTTGTTGAGAGTGTGGTTGCGCGACAGCTCCCACAGTACCTGAATGAAACCGTCTATTTAGATCCGTGCCAGTCCGGTTTCAGACCTGGGTACAGCACGGAGACGGCATTGGTCGCATTGGTGGATGATCTCTGGAGGGCTCAGGACAGGGGTTGTTCCTCTGTCCTGGTCCTGTTAGATCTCTCAGCGGTTTTTGATACCATCGACCATGGTATCATGCTGTGTCGGTTGGGGGGTTTGGGGGTGGGAGGCACCGTGCTACGGTGGTTCTCCTCCTATCTCTCGGACCGATCGCAGTCTGTGTTGGCAGGGGGGCAGAGGTCGACCTCGAGGCGCCTCATTTGCAGGGTGCCACAAGGGTCGGTCCTCTCGCCGCTCCTGTTCAACATTTATGTGAAGCCGCTGGGTGAGATCATCCGTGGTTTTGGGGTGAGTTGCCAACTGTACGCTGATGATACTCAGCTGTACATCTCCACCCCTGACCACCCCAATGATGCCCTCAAAGTAATGTCTCAGTGCCTTGAAGCCGTGCGGGTCTGGATGAGGAGGAACAGGCTTCGTCTCAACCCTTCCAAGACCGAGTGGCTGTGGATGCCGGCGTCCCAGTATAGCCAGCTGGTGCCATCGCTGGCTATTGGGGGTGAGTCATTGGCCCCCATAGAGGGGGCTCGCAACTTGGGTGTCCTCCTAGATTCACGGCTGTCCTTGGAAGGGCATATGACGGCCGTGGCCAGGGGGGCCTTTTATCAGGTTCGCCTGATGCACCAGTTGCGCCCCTTTCTGGATCAGGACTCCTTATGCACAGTCACCCATGCACTTGTCACGTCTCGCCTGGACTACTGTAATGCTCTCTACATGGGGCTCCCCTTGGGGTGCACCCGGAGGCTCCAACTGGTCCAGAATGCGGCCGCGCGGGTGATTATGGGAGCGACAGGGCGCTCCCACATGACACCTCTCCTGCGCAAGCTGCACTGGCTTCCGGTGGTCTTCCGGGTGCGCTTCAAGGTGTTAGTTTTGACCTTTAAAGCGCTCCATGGCATGGGACCGGGGTATTTGCGGGACTGCCTGCTGCTACCAATAACCTCCCACCAGCCAGTACGCTCACACAGAGAGGGCCTTCTCAGGGTGCCATCAGCCAAGCAATGTCGGCTGGCGGCCCCCAGGGGGAGAGCCTTCTCTGTGGGGGCATCCACCCTATGGAACGAGCTGCCCCCTGAAATTTGTTTGATCCCAGACCTCCGCGCTTTCCAAAAAGCCCTTAAGACTTATTTATTCCAACAAGCCGGCCTTGCTTGATTGATTTTAATGGGGTTTTAAAATTTTTGGTACTATTAATCTCTGGGATTTTAAATTGGGTATTTTAATGGGGTTTGAGACTTCTATTTTGGAATGCCAATCGATTTAATCTAATTTTAAATTCTTTTAATATTTGTATTATATGTGTTTTAATTTGGTTGTTCACCGCCCTGAGTCCCCCTCCCGGGGAGAAGGGCGGTATATAAATTGAAATAATAAATAAATAAAATAAATAAAATTTTGTTCAGTGCCGTTGAAACTTTGGATGCTCACTAAATGGTCAAGGACTACCAGTACTCTTTTTTTTTTAAATGAAAAATCACATATTTGGCAACTTGTGCTGCCCACCTGTGATTGGCACAATGCCAGTCTTGGCAGAGCCGGTGCCCTCTCCTTGGCAGAAACTCACCCTCTCCAGTGGAGTGTTTAATTTACCTGATGGGCTCCTTAATCACTTCGTTTTAGGAACAGGAAGCACCACCAGCTGATTCAAATTAAGGCTAGCATTTCTCAATGACAAGCAGTCCTCAACTTACCACCCCAACCGAGCCCGAAATTCCCACCGCTAAGCGAGTTGGTCGTTAAGCGAGTTTTGCCCCATTTGACAATCTTTCTTGGCCACAGTTGGTAAGCGAATCGCTGCAGTTTTTAAATTAGGGTTAGGGGTTAGGGCAGGGGTGTCAAACTCAAGGCCCACAGGCCGCATCTGGGATGTGTACTTAGATATGGCCCGCGGGGCTGCCCTAGAAACAGCAAAGGACTGGCCCGCGGGGCTTCTGCTAAGGAAAATGGAGCCCAGGAGGACCGCGGGTGGAGGGTTGCGGGAGGCCATGATAGCCAAAAACGGAGCTCAGGAGCCCGTTTTTGCTGGCAGAACGCTCAGGCCCCCACGGGCGCCCCCCCCCAACACAAGTGACATTGAGCTGTCCACGCCCACCCTGGCCATGCCCCCTTTCCCTTATGTCAAACATAACCCTTATGCGGCCCTCAATGAAATCAGGTTTGACAGCCCTGGGTTTAGGGTCTTTTAGAGCAAAAATTAATATAAGGTCCAGTCTTACTTTTGGGGAAATACGGTAGTTAACCTTTTAGTGTCCTGCCCGTTGTCTTTTGGCGCAGAGAAAATGAATGCTTGCACTTGGTTACTGGAAAAGGTTGCACTTAGCCTTCAGCAAATTGTGTTTTTCTTTGTCAGCATTTTTCTGTGTGTGTGTGTGGGGGGGGGGCTCTTGTTAGATTTATCGTTTCTGAAGTGTCACTTGAACCAACATTCCCCCAAGATTCTCCCTCTCAAAGTCATAGCTTGGGGTGATATGAATAACTAGGCAGTAGGAATCCGCCGTCTGCAAAGCAGAGCACCAGCATACATAGCATTTATGGGTAGTCCTCAAAGTAACGACGGCCCTGACTTAGGATGGTTTTTTGCAGTTATGACGTTTGCGGCATTCCCTGTGGTCGTGGGATCCAAATTCGCACGCTTGGCAGCTGGTTCATATTTATGACCATAGCTGCATCCCAAGGTCATGTGACCTTCTGACAAGCACAGTCAATGGGGGGAAGCTGGATTCACTTAATGGCCAGGTTACTAACTGAACAACTGCAATGATTCGAGCCAATTTGGTATAGTGTTGAAGGCACCAGGCTAGAAATCAGGGTGAGTTCTAGTGGTATGATAAGCACATATCCAGCTAGGTGCTCTTAGGCCAGTCATTGTTTCAGCCCTAGGAAGAAAAGGAAGTGCGATTCATAGAACGTAGAATAACAGAATTGGAGGGGACCTTGGAGGTCATCTAGTCCAACCACTGCTCGAGCAGGAGATCCTATACCAGTGATGGCTAACCTTTTTCTCTTCATGTGCCAAAAGCGTGTGTGCGCCTTTTCTCTTTATGCGCCAGTACCCATAATGCAATGCGCCCCCCCAATGCATGTGCACATGACCCCCCTGCCCTACGCATGCATGCAAGGGGTGGGATTCAAAAATTTTAGCAACCTGCACCATGGTGGGGAGGTGTTTTTGCCTTCCCCAGGCTCCGGGTGCTTTTCTTGAGCCTCCAGAAGGGTGAAAACAGCCTCCTCTAGGCTCTGGAGGCCCTCCGGAGGCTGGAAACAGTCCCGTTTCGGTACTTCCAGTAGGCCCATTTTCCGCCCTCCCCAGGCTCTGGAGGTTTTTTCCAAGCCTCCGGGAGGGTAAATACAGCCTCCAGGAGGGCAAAAACCACATCCAGGAGGGTGAAAACTGCCTCCCTCAGGCTCCAGAGTCCTTCCGGAGGCCAGAAACAGGCCCATTTCTGCACTTCTGGGTCATGTGTGCTGCACTCCCCTGTGCTCCCCCTCCCCCCACACATGTGCGCATCTCCCGCCCCCTGTGCATCCCGAAAATCAGCTGGGAGGCGCGCGCACACATGCGTAGTGGAGCTGAGTTGGGCGACGACTCGCGTGTCCTCAGAGGAGGCCTTGCATGCCAGCTGTGGCACACATGTGATAGGTTCGCCATCACGGTGCTATACCATTTCAGACAAGTGTCTGTCCAGTCTCTTCTTGAAAGCCTCCAGAAATTACCCACAACTTCTGAAGGCCAGCCGTTCCACTGGTTGATTATTCTCACCGTTAGGAACCTTTTCCTCATTTCTAGGCTGCTTCTCTCCTCGATTATTTTCCGATGAGATCAGATTAGGTTGTTTTAATCTTAAATGTCCTAATGATCATTAGGACTTCCGATGCTTGGAGAATTTGTGGGGGAATGGATGCCTCAGCGTCAAAACGTATCTGGTAAAATTTGAAGCTGAATTGAAAGTTTTCATCACTGTTTTGAACTAGATGGGGGGGAGGTAGTTTTGTGCTGAAAATATTTATGAATTTGACCCAGTTTGTGAACTTTCCAGAAAACAACCCAATTCCCACTTAAATGTAGCAATGCAGCTGTGCCTTTTCTGGTTCGAGGGGTCTCTTTGCCACTTGGCTGCCGATGAATTTGGGAGCGATCCATCGTTCAAAAGCCCTGTCCGTTTCTTATTCTTTATTTAATAAAATGCACGTGGCAAACCGGTAATATTCCCCAGATATGGTGAGCAGAGCCCTTCAGAGGCAATGGCTTTGTTTGATATCCTTGTGTAAAGGGGAAATCTCATTATCATTCTAAATCTTAAGTTTTGGCACTGATGGGGGAGGGGGGGAGTCCTCCATCTGCTTCCAAGGCTTACTGTCTGCGGCGTTACTGAAAAAAAAAATCTCTTAATAGCCTTGGAGACTTCTAATATTTACAGGCATCGAATGAGGCTCATCTCGCTGGAGGCGAACAAGTCTGGCGTCTGAGCAGAGAGTTCTTGCGATGCGGAGCTAATACCAGCTCACTATTTCAGCCACTTGCTCCAGATAATTCTGGAAACCCTTTCTGGAAAGGAGAGGGAAGTGGGGGGGGGGTCAACTTATTGTCCAAAGCACCAGAGGGGCAGGATAAAGAAACGGTGGATGGAAACTAATCAAGGAGAAAAGCAACCTGGGATGAAGGAGAAACATCCTAACAGCGAGGGTAATAAAACCAGTGGAACGGCTTGCCACAAGAAGTTGTGGGTGCTTCCATCCCTGGAGGTCTTTAAGAAGAGACTGGACATCTGATTCTCTGAAATGGTATAGGGCAGTGATGGCTAACCTTTTTGCCATCGTGTGCCAAAAGCAGGGTGAGTGTGGTGGACTTGTCCTGAAGCAAAAAATTATTGGTACAAGATTAAAATCTGGCTGGAAGAAATAATACAACAACGAATTGAATTTAAACCAGAGTTGTTCCTACTGAGTATCTTTCCAGAAAAAATTAGTAAGGAAAATGTATATTTGATTATACATGTAATAACAGCTGCAAGAATTGGGTATGCTCAAAATTGGAAATCAGAGAAAATACTTTTGGAAGAAGAAATAATAAAAAAAATTTTAGACTGTTCAGAAATGAATAGATTAACTTTGTTGATTAAAGATAAGGAGGAATCAGAATATTTTAAAACATGGAATTATTTTTATAGTTGGTTGGAAAAGAGATATAAATGATTGATACTACAATTGTGTACAAATGATAATTACAATATTGATTTAGAAATGAAATGGTTTGGTTTAGAATGGTTTGGATGAATATGAAGATAGAAGAAACTTATGGAAGGTGGAAAAGAAGCCTAGAAGATAACAACGAGGTGTCACAGGGATGGGAGGATTGATGTATTAAATGTTTGTCTGCCTTAAAAAATTAAAAAAAAACTTTTAAAAAAAGAATTGTCTTGTTTCAGTTCTTCTCCACTTTTATTGATCTGATGTGGTCAATGGGTCATGTGACCGGCTTGGTCATGCTGTGTGACATGCTCCATGTCACATGGATTTGGAGCCAGCCAACGAACCCATAAGGAGCTATATCAATTGAGCGACCAACCAACAACGTAACTGACCATCTCTTCACTTGGTGGCCTTCACACAACACCACCAGCCCAGTCACATGGCAGAATCAGCCAGTCACACGACCCATCAACCCACATGACCACATGAGATCAATAAAAACAGAGAAGAACGGTAATAAGATGCTTCAACCGGAGTCCAGCTGAGGATGTCATCTAGCTTGGTGATGAAACGTTCAGAAGCTAAACAGCCAACCACTTTTGATCTGATGATACACCGTTTCTTTTTTCAGATAGAGGAGATGAGAGATCAGTAGGTGGTCTCAACTGATGAAGCATGGGTGCGTAGACATAGTTGGTGTGGTCAGTCACAAAACGTTTCTGCCTTTTGGTTTTATTACCTGGCTTAGGCGGACAATGTAGTGAAGATACTCCTGTAGATGAAACTTGGGGGTGAGTAAACAAGATTAAGATTGATGTACCAGAAGCTCTGGTTTGTCATTTGGGGAAGAGGTGACTCAGATTATCCAAAGTTGTTCAAATTCTTTGAGGACCACATAAGCAGCTTCTGGAAGATGCTGGAGTCCTTATTGCTTTTGGATGTTCAAGATAAAAGCATGTGTGTTTTGATTAGCTTTGGTTGCTGTATCAATTGGGATCCAACTATTTAAACTTGGACCTTCAAAGGATAGTAGTTTTAAATTCTGGACCGGTTATTAAAAGTATGTTTTCAGGTTCTTGAAGATATTGTTGGTTAGCATCTGATTATCCTAAGGCAGTGATGGCTAATCTTTTTGCTGTCGCGTGTCAAAAGCGTGGGGTCACGTGTGGGGTGGCATGTGCGTTTGCCCACACCCATAATTCAATGTCCCCCCATGTCCTGCCCCCCCATGTGTATGCGACCCCCCCGCGCTTCCCCCGCTTTTGGCGCGTGATGGCACGGTGGACCCGGTAGGCCCGTTTTTTGCCTTCCCCAGGCTCCAGAGGCTTTCTAGGAGCCTGGGGAAGGCAAAAACGGCCTTACTCATCCCCCCGGAGGCCCTCCGGAGGCTGGAAATGGCCTATTTCCCAACTTACAGTGGGCCTGGAAGGCCCGAAAATCAGCTGGCCGCTGGTGCTGAGCTAGGGCAATGCTCTCTTGCCCACAGATATGGCTCCATGTGCCACAGGTTCACCATCATGGTCCTAAGGGCTGATGGGCTTGCCCATTAGCTGTAGTAATAGCTTGCTTTATCTTGCACTTATTACCAAATATGTCACAAGATTACGCTAAGATATTGTGTTTATCCTTGATTTATTGGCTAGGTGTGACTTTATTCCTCTGTGGCATTGGCTATTTGAGATATATATCTTCCATTTTCTATGGTGAAACTATTACAGACACTCTAGGAGTGGTTGAGAGGCTGTGTCATTAATTAACTTGATTGATGCAGCAAATTGTAATTAAACGTGCTTCGGTTACACAGTTGTAATCCCATAATCTTCAAATGTACTTACCTTTTGATGTTGTTTTTACTATTTAGTTGTGCCCACCTCTTGGAGATCTTATAGGCAAGTATTCTCCATGTTACCCTGTCAAGCACAGTTGCTTTTAATTGTTGGATGTTCAGCTTGGTATCAGATTTGATGTGATCAAGCCGGCAAGTTCTTTAACCAAAAAACAGTTGGAAGGGACCTTGGAGGTCTTCTAGTCCAACCCTTGCTTGAGCAGGAGACCTTATACCATTTCAGACAAACGGTTATCCAACATCTTCTTAAAAACTTCCAGTGTTGGAGCATTTACAACTTCTAGAGGCAAGTCATTCCACTGGTTAAATGTTCTCACTGTCAGGAAATTCCTCCTTAGTTTTAGCTTGGTTCTCTCCTTGATTAGTTTGCATCCATTGTCCTGCCTTCAGGTGCTTTGGAGAAAACCTTGACCCCCCTCTTCTTTGTGTCAGCCCCTTAGATATTGGAACATGTCACCCCTAGTCTTTCTTTTCATTAAACTCGACTGCCTTGCAGTGGAAATGTTGGGCTTAGTTGTGGTCGTGGGCTGAAAACTACCTGTAATGTACCTCGTCTTGCCTTGATTTACTACTGCAATAGCGTTACTATTTTAGTGGGGTAATATGTGATGGTGACAATTATACTGTGCATGAGGTCATTCCCTCGACAGCTGAAATGATAAAAGAGGAAGTAAAAAAGAAGACGACGTGGCCATTTAAATAATATGGGCATTTTGAAGTTTATATGTAACTTTTGTGTGTGTGTGGCTTTAGGCGCACTATGGATATGTCAATCATTGTAAGTTGCAATGCATCAGAATGAAACTGATGCATTGCAATCAGTTTCATTCTGATCAATACAGATTTGATAAATATTTCAATTTATCAATACAATGATATCAAAAAGACATCAATACAGATTTGATAAATATTTCATTCCCCTGGACACCAGTGTTTCTAAACCATGTCATATGATTTATGGCAATGTGGGCTTTCAAGAAGAGATTGGACTGCCATTCGTCAGAAATGGTGCAGGGTCTCCTGCTTGGACAGGGGGTTGGACTAGATGATCTACAAGGTCCCTTCCAACTCTGTTAATGTAATGTAATCTAAACTAGACATACCCAATTCCTGCAATGGTTCCTCTTTGCTTGCCTGTTATTCTTGTTCCACTAACCTATTCCTAGTTATCATTGCCTTCTCCGATGAATTGATAATGGCCAAAGTAAATCACACGTGGTCTTATGATTTTACCTTCTAGTGATGTTTTGGTTTTATACAATTTAAACACCTCGGTTAGTTACCCTGGCTGTTCATGGTATACTCAGTAATCCACTCCAGCACCCCAGTTCAAAGTCATCAACTCTTCTTCAGTCAGCCATTCTTAGTGCACATGTTGAGTTATTGCCATAAAGTGTTCTGGTGAGATTTTCACAGGGTTGTTCACCATTGCTTTTCCTAACCCTCCAGATTTTGTGACCAGAATCAACCCTATGATTGGGTTCCTTTTGCAGTTAATACCTTGTTAAAAGTCTAGCTTAGGGAAACCTTTGATGGCGAGAGGATCCAAATGGAAACTGATGAACTTTAGCCAAGTTTAAGAGCCCTGGTGGTCAGAATGCAGTAGTGCAGGCTAACTTACGCTCACTGCCAGGAGTTCGATCCTAACCGGCTCAAGAATGACTCAGCCTTCCAACCTTCCGAGGTTGGTAAAATGAGGATCCAGATTCTTGGGGACAAGAGGCTGACTCTGTAAACCTGCTTAGAGAGGGCTGCAAAGCACTGTGAAGCGGTATCTAAGTCTAAGTGTTTATTTCTATATAAGTCAAAGAGTTAGTGCTATTAGTGTCTGTCTGTCTGTCTACCTGGATGGCTGAGTGTTTAGAATGCAGTATTGCAGGCTGACTCTGCCCACTGCCAGGAGTTCGATTCTGACTGACTCAAGATTGACTCAGCCTTACATCCTTCCGAGGTTGGTAAAATGAGGACCCAGATTGTTGGGGGCAATAGGCTGACTTTGTAAACCGCTTAGAGAGGGCTCTAAAGCATCGTAAAGAGGTATATAAGTGCTATTGCTATTGCTAAGGAGGTAGATCCTGGTTGAGTTGTAGGAATGTCAGCTAAGCAATAAAACAGGTGCATGAACTGTGATGACGCACTGCTTAGAATGCAGTATTGCAGGCTAATTCTGCCAACTGCCAGCAGTTTGATCCTGACTGGCACAAGGTTGACTCAGCCTTCCATCCATCCGAGGTTGGTAAAATGAGGACCCAGATTGTTGGGGGCAATATGCTGACTCTGTAAACCTGCTTAGAGAGGGCTGCAAAGCACTGTGAAGCTGTATATAAGTCTAAGTGCTACTGCTATTGCTAAATCATGTCAACTGTTGGTCTTCCCTTCCTTCCAATTTAAGATAGTCTTTTCATGCCTGCTGCTCTGTTCTTTCTCTTTCCAGCCTGTCCCAGTTCCTGTGGCAAACATGCTTGTACAGACCAGAATGAATGCTGTCACCCCGAATGCTTGGGCAGCTGCACCGCACCCCACAACAGCTCGGCCTGTGTGGCTTGTCGCAACTACTACCACGATGGCATCTGCGTTCCTACCTGCCCACCCAACACCTACAAATTTGAGGGCTGGCGTTGCATTACCAAGGAGAACTGTTCGCGGATCCCTTCCTCGGATCTACTTGGGGAATATGAGAGCTTTGTGATCCATGACGATGAGTGTGTACAAGAGTGCCCCCCAGGATTTGTGCGCAACGATACCCAAAGGTAATGGGGAACGTTTGTGTTTACTCACAGGAAGGGCAAGGGGCAGGGGTGAAATCCAGCAGGTTCTGACAGGTTCTGGAGAACCAGTAGCGGAAATTTTGAGTAGTTCGGAGAACCAGCAAATGCCACCTCTGGCTGGTCCTAAAGTGGGGTGGGAATGGAGATTTTGCAATATCCCCCCCCCAGGAGTGGGGAGGAAATGGAGATTTTGCCGTATCCTTCCCTTGCCACGCCCACCAAGCCACACCACACCCACCAAGCCACGCCCACAGTACCAGTAGTAAAAAAAAATGGATTTTACCACTGGGCATGTGGCTTTGATTTTTTTTTTCTTGCCGGTGATGGTGAGAAAAAGTCTGAACTCTTAATGGGGGCCTCTAAGAATGTTTCAAATACAGGCAGTCCTTGATTTATGTCCACAATTGAGCCCAAAACCTATGTTGTTGAGTGAGACAATTGAGTGAATTTTGCTCCATTTTAAAATCTTTCTTGCCACAGTTATTAAAAAGAGTCACTACACTTGTTAAGTTAATAAGTTGGTTATTAAGTGAATCTGATTTCCCCATTGATTGTGCTTGTCGCAAAAGGGGGATCGTATGACCCTGGGACACCGCAGTCATTGTAAATGTGAGTCAGTTGCGAAGTGTCCGAATTTTGATCACTGCAACAGTCACAAGTGTGAAAAATGATCGTAAGTTACTTTTTTTCCCAGTGCCGTTGTAACTTTGTAGGTCACTAAACAAATGTCTGTAAGTCAAGGACTGTAATTTGCTGAAGTTACGTCCTGTGAAATCGACAGAGATTACTGAATTAGCAAATACCGAACTGCTGTTCCCAGGGAAATAAAAGATAGGATTTCTGGAAGATTCCGATTACAAAATTTTCATCAACCAGATGAGCCAAGGAGTACTGTCTCCTGTATATCAGGGGAGGGCCCTGATATATTAATTGAGGGCCGCATCAGGGCTGTAGTTGACCTCAAAGGGCCGGTGGGGGCGTGGCCTACTGGGTGGGTGTGGCCAACTGGGGGGCAGGGCCAGCTTGACACTCCTCCCCAAACTGCTGGCATGTTTCCTCTTTGCACTGGGTAGACCGGGCCGAAGTGACACGTGCAGGGGTAAAATGCACTTACCTTCGCTACCGGATCACAAATGTGAGCACTCCCACGCGTGCGCTCACATACAGAAGGTCAAGAACGGGACATGACAACGTCCGGGTGGGTGGGTGGAGCCTCCCACCGCTGGTCCTACCGGATCGTGCGAACTGGATAGATCCGGCTGAATTTCACCACTGGACGTGGGTAGACTGGGCCAGCTCCTTACATTTCCCAGGACAGTCCGGCGGGCCAGATCCAACCACATTACGGGCCGCATGTACCCCGCAGGCCTTGAGTTTGACACCCCTGCCGTATACGCTCATAGATCTGTGAAAAATAGACCATCCAACTTTTAACCAAAACGCCAATGAAAAATGTGCCTCCTGCAGCTACGCCAATTGCAAAAAATCAAAACACATGAATTTTTCAGCGAATCCACGGGTGGCACATTTTTTTTCACGGGGTTTCATTTGAAAACTTGCCAGTGTGGCTTATTCCAGTCTGAACTTATCCGCCAGTCTATCCAAGAATTGATTGTCGTTGCGCTGCCGAAATGAAATAAGTGCCGAATCTGCTTTTATCGGCTACCTGATTAAGAGCCATCGGCATTCCTGATCCAGGGGCAATTAAAAAGGAAATATTTCTTCTGCAGAGGGAGAATTCCCTGCGGGGATTTTTAAATTGTTTTTAATGACCTGGATGGTGCCTTTTTATCTGGGTTAAGTTGAGCCGGCTGATGACGTCTGGCGTCCCTTGTTTTGTGTGAAGCTGTCCAAACACACCTCTCCTTTTTTTCCTGTCGAAGAATTTCTAGTTTACATACAGGTGCAAAGCAGTGATCTCTGCCCCCAGCTGGAAAGCAAATGTTTACCTGGAAACGGTGTTTTTCCTCCGCTACTATATGGCCACTTGTGTTTTTAAGCAATTAAAAACACTCATAAAAAAAAACATAGAGGCCCAGGTGTTTATTTTATCCAAATGGAAAAAAAGAGGGAATGATAGCCAGTGTGCTTGTGGCATTTGTGCCCGTGTGTGTATTCGAGTGTGTTTTCCTGCTCTAGTCTCCCTTGATCGCACACCCATTGCTTGCAAACCGAAGGACCAAAATTTTTTAGTGTGCGTTCTCAAAAGTTTCTGGTGTGTATCAACAGTGCCTTGTGCTGAAGCATTTGAAATACGAGCTTGTAAATTCATGTAAAGTATCATGGGAGCCACTGGATTGCAAAGATACCATGTGACTCAGCTGGGAGTCAGCTGACAAATGGGGGAGGGAGACGGGAGGGAGGGAGAGAGGGAAGGGAAAGGAAAGGAAAGGGAAGGAAGGAAGGAAGGATTAAAAAGATCTTGTCCTTGTGGCTTGCACGCTAAATTCGAGCCAAATTTGTCAGTGCAATACAAAGGCAACACAAAGAAATCTGGATGTGTTGTGCAATATAGATTCAGATAATCAAAATTTAGACGTTTGGCAACTGATTCATATTTATGACGGTTGCAGAGACCTGGGGACAGGTGACCACTTTTTGTAACCTTCTGACAAACAAAGTCAATTGGGGAAATCAGATTCACTTAAAATCCCGCATTACTAACTTAACAACCTCAGCGGTTCACTTAACAACAGTGGCAAGAAAAGTCGTAAAATAGGACAACATTCACTAATAAATGTCTTGCTTAGCAACAGATATCTTGGGCTCAATTGTGATCATAAGTCAAGGACTACTTCGGTTGCACTACTTGTACTTCCAGTAGTTCAGTTCTGAGCCTTCCATTCTTCTGAGGACCCAGATGGTTGGGGGACCAAATGCTGACTCTGTAAATGGCTTAGAGAGGGCTGTGAAGCACTGTGAAGTGGTATATAAGTCTTAAGTGCTATTGCTCTCCTGGAAAAATGACTGTCCATTTTTTTCTTTTTCTTTTTTTTTTTGAAAAAAGTTTTATTTATTTTTTAAAACATAAACATAAAACACATCTTTTCCAAAATGAAGCATTGATCCGGTCACAAATTAATACAAATCATTAACAAATCTTATTTTTCAATTAACACAACTTAATATTTTACTCAGTTATTTTCCAAAATTTCTATCAATATAATTATGCCATTGTCCCAAAAACCTGTTACTTAAATCTTAAATCCTAACCAAATTATCATTTCATTTTTCTCTTTCTTTTTGCTTTGATGGATATATTTTAACAATATAAATCATTACAGTTATTGTAAGCATTTAAAAATATTTTAACTATTGCTCCCAATATAATCATCTTCATTACTTTACTATTCCCAACATAAACATAATTTCCAGCATAATCATTTTATTTTTACTATTGAACCCAACATTATCATCTTAGTTTCTGTTATTAAACCCAACTTATTCATTTCATTTTTACTGTTAATCTAAACATACTCCTCCTTATTTTGGCTGTCCTACCCAGTATAATAATTTTTATTTTTTGGCTGTTAATCCCAGCATAGTCATTTTATTTTTACTGTTAAACCCAGCACCATTATCTTTGTCTTTGTGGTTAAACCCATCATAATCATTTCATTTTTACTGTTACTCCCAGCAAAATCCTCTCTGTCCAATTTGTTCTTGAAGGCTTTCAGTGGTGGAGCATCCACCAACAACTCTGGGAGACAAGTTGAATGACCAAATGGATCCAATTTAAACTCACTTCCAGAGATATTTCAAATATGATCGTGCAGAAGAGATATGAAACACGTCCATTCTGTTTTGGGTATCTTGTATCCAAAGATACTTAATAAATCATAGAATCGTAGGGCTGGAAGGGACTTTGGAGGTCTTCTAATCTAGTCCAACCCTCTGCCCAAGGCAGGAGACCTTACACCATCCCAGACAAATGGTTGTTCAGTTAACCTCCAGAAATGGAACACCCACAATTTCAACCAGCAAGCTATTCCATGGATTAATTTTTCTCACTCTCAAGAAATGTCCTTACCCTCTAGGTTGGGTTGCTCAATCATACTTCGTTAGAAAGATCCCCTCAGGAATAGCAATAGCACCTAGACTTATATACCGCTTCATACTGCTTTGCACCCCTCTCTAAGCGGTTTACAGAGCCAGCATAATCCGGGTCCTCATTTTACTGACCTCGGAAGGATGGAAGGCTGAGTCAATCTTGAGCCTGGTGAGATTCGAACTGCCAAATTGCAGGCAGCCGGCAGTCAGCAGAAGTTGCCTGCAGTACTGCATTCTAACCATTGAGCCACCATGGTGATAGAAAAGGGATAGGGATAGGGATAGGGATAGGGATAGGGATAGGGATAGGGATAGGGAAGGATAGCATAGCATAGCAATAGCAATAGCAATAAGACTTATATACAGTTTCACAGTGCTTTACATCCCTCTCTAAGTGGTTTACAGGGTCAGCATATTGTCCCCCAACCATCTGGATCCTGATTTTACAGACCTCAGAAGTATGGAATCAACCTTGAGCTGATCAGGATCGAACTGCTGGCAGCCGGCAGAATTAGCCTGCAATCCTGCATTCTAACTGCTGCGCCACCATGGCTCATGAAAGGGTCATTCATGCTCATCTCTTCCTATCCTTTGTCTTTTACCAGCATGTTCTGCAGCCCTTGTGAGGGACCCTGCCCCAAAGTGTGCGCAGATGACAAAATCATGATGATTGACTCCGTCACCTCGGCACAGACGCTCCAGGGATGCACCGAAATTAGAGGGAACCTTCTTATCAACATCCGCCGTGGGAGTAAGTTCACACTGGATTGGGAGAGTGTAAAGAGTTGGTGAGGGGATGCGGTGGCTCAGTGGCTAAGACACCAAGCTTGTCGATCGAAAGGTCGGCAGTTCAGCGGTTCGAATCCCTACTGCCGTGTTAAAGGGATGAGCTCCTGTTACTTGTCCCAGCTTCTGCCAATTTAGCCGTTCAAAAGCATGTAAAAAACGCAAGTAGAAAAATAGGGACCACCTTTGGTGGGAAGGGAACTGCGTTCCGTGCACCTTTGGCATTGAGTCATGTCAGTCACATGACCACGGAGATGTCTTTGGACAGCGCTGGCTCTTTGGCTTAGAAATGGGGATGAGCAGCGCCCCCTAGAGTCGGGAACCTTTGCCTTTGCCTAAAGAGTTGGTAACCTGGTTGACTGTGACAGCCCCATATGAGCTTCCTAAGTGCACATTGTGCTAAAGGAACCATGGATGGAGTTTTATGGTTTCCCCAACTGTTCTCACTCCACCATGGAGCACACGGGAAGTGTGTTAAAATGCATACATGAAGACTAGAGGGAACATTCTGAAGCCACAAGACAGACATACTTAACTAAACGGCAGAGGACATTAGATATGCCAGCCCTGCATTTCATTCATGATCAATTGTAATTGTCCTTTTCCCTTTGGCTACTCAGTGGTTAAAAATACATTGGGTTTTTTTCAAAACAACAAAACAAATTAAGTTCTTTTTAAAATAATAAAGTACCAGCTATGGAGAATGCTTTTCAGTTCCCATGGAAAACACCTTGTGTTTCGCAGGAGAGGTTTTCCGCAGGTAATCCCAACGAATTCCCAAGGTAGCATTATAGCAGGATCAGAGTTCTGGGAGGAAAGAGAGAAGAGGGCTTACTGGTAGTCTTGATAAGGTTTAGGGGTTTTTTAAATTTGTATTGTCTCACTCATGTTGGGTGGCACATCAGTGAATCTAATTATTTGCCCAGTGGCAAATATTTCTCTGCAGCCTACATGATGCCCTCTTCAAACCCTGGCACCAGACTTCCCACCTTGGAATTTCTCAGGGCTGAGTTGGCTATGTCTAGTACATGTCTTAACAGAAAATGAGTGTTCAGTTAACGATTTGTCAGAGTGATGAGTCACCTTCTGGGAAAATTCCAACTCTCTCTCTCTCTCTCTCTCTCTCTCTCTCTCTCTCTCCCTCCCTCCCTCCCTCCCTTCCTTCCTTCCTTCCTTCCTTCCTTCCCATCCCTCCCAACCCCCTTCCCTGCCTTTTCCCTCCCTCCCTCCCTCCTTCCTTCTTCCCTTCCCCCTCCTCCTTCTCCCCTTCCCTCCCCTTTCCTTTCCTTCCTTCCTTCCTTCCTCCCTCCCTCCCTCCCTCCCTCCCCCCTTCTCCTTCTCATCTTCTCTCTCTCTCTTCCTTCCCTTCCCTTCCCTTCCCTTCCCTTCCCTTCCCTTCCCTTCCCTTCCCTTCCCTTCCCTCCTTCCTTCCTTCCTTCCTTCCTCCCCATCCCTCCCTCCCTCAGAAGGAACATAGTTGGCCCAACCTGAAGAAGGAGAAATTCATTTGATTTGAAGGCTGATAACATCCCCATTTCATCAGTTAGAACCCCACAAACTCCATGCAGTTGTCTCTGCCCCTGCTTTGGGGACCCCCTGTTATCCTCTCCTGTTTTAAGTCAAGCAGCCTTGTGGCTGCTGTCTTACAATACCTTCAGACACTTTACAAGGCAGCCTCCCCGAACATCTTCGAAGACGTTTCCCTTCTCATCCAAGAAGCTTCTTCAGCTCCGGAGAAGCTTCTTGGACGAGAAGCGAAACGTCTTCAAAGAAACACCAGAAAGTCCAGTTGCCTCTTGGAAAAAAGCACCTTTGGGACAACCGTGTCCTCCTGGATGACCGAGAAGCTCCGTAGACTTTCTGAGATAAGGTTCTTGCTTAGAAATTGGGCCTCGTTGCAAAGTCAGCAAATAGAAGGCATTCTTGTTGGCTTGGGTCACCTGAACCCACCCACAAATAACACTGTTCGGATTTTCTTTGAAGTTCGGCGCTGTAGCAAAAGTTTCTGGGAAACTCCAAATGCCTGAATTCCTCAAAAGAACTTAGTCCTTGAAGAAACAGGCTGATCCTTTTTAAGAGGCTGGAAGGAATGTCTCCTCTCTGTTCAGCTGCCTGCTGTAAACATTCCCCCCCAAGGGCTGCCTCCCATTTATATGAGTTTGTTCCGATTTCCCCAAAGAGGCCCCTCGGATGGTTTAATCTCGGTCGAAACTTTATTCGACGGAAAAGGATTGTATATCACACAAGCATTCAGGCTCGGCTTGCTCAGTTGAGAACGGATGATGAGCGAGTTGATACTGGTTGGTTCTTTCACTTTTGGAAGAAGAAGGGACTAAGACAACTTGGCAGCTTTAAGATTTGTGGACTTCAGCTCCCAGAATTCTCCAGCCAGCTGGTAGCCAGCTGGCTGGAGAATTCTGGGAGTTGAAGTCCACAAATCTTAAAGCGGCCAAGTTTGAAGACCTCTGGACTAAGAGGTCTAGACACTTCAGGGAGCTTCTAGCTTTATCAGGGACAATCTACTTCTAATTTATTAAACAATGTGAATTAGAAGGAAAAGGATATTACAGAATAACAAAGTTGGAAGCTACGTTGGCTGGGGAATTCTGGGAGTTGAAGTCCACAAGTCTCAACTTAAGAAGACGTCCATTTCTTAGAGTAATCCATTCTTTTACCCAGGTTAATATCGCTGCTGCATGGTAACTCTCCCAGCATGGTAATCCCAAACCCCCCCTCTCTTTTATCTCTTGCATCATCTTTCTTTTAATCCATGGTTTCCTCCCTTGCCAGACCGGGGGGCGGGGGGAGGAGTTTGTCTTGGTGCATACGCTCTCAGTGTACATAAAAGAAAAGATATATTCATCAAGAATCATAAGGTACAACACTTAATGATAGTCATAGGGTACAAATAAGCAATCAGGAAACAATATCAGTAGTTAAGTAGACCCTGCTTTTATCAGGGACAATCTACTTTTAACTTATTAAACAATGTGAATTAACAGGAAAAGGATATTACAGAATAACAAAGTTGGAAGAGGCTTGGAGGCTTTCTAGTCCAACTCCCTGTTCAACCAGGAGTCCCTATAACCATCATGGCAAACCTATGGCACGCGTGCCCAAAGTGGCATGCGGAGCCATGTTGCCTGGCATGTGCAGCGTCGACCGTTCCTCCTCTGGGTTTCTGGCATGCACGTGCACGCAACAATAAGCTGGCCTTCGTGTGTGCAGCAGTGCTGGAAACTGGATGAGCTGGTTTTCCGTTTTCCAGCGTGAGCATACGCGTCAGCCAGCTGATCGTCTTGCATGCATGCATGCCAGTAACCGGAAGACTAGCTGGCTGGTGCACATGCGCTAACCAGAAACTGGAAGTTCATTTTCCGCAACGCGCATGCCCCCTGGGCAGCTCCTCTTCTGGGTTTCAGCCCAGACACGTGCACATCACTGGTTTGCCATCACTGCCCTATAACATTTTAGATCAGGGGTCCCCAACCTGTGGGCCACGGCCCACTACTAGACTATGGCCTAATCTCCACTGGGCCACGTGAGCAACCAGCCAGTGCGCCTGGATTTCCGTGTGTGCATGGCCCTACTTGGCATGTTGCCACAAGCATCATGGGCGATCCAGCCCCACTCACATGAGCCTCATTGCAAGCACTTGTGGCCCCTCTTGTGTAAGCGTCGCCACGAACGTCACAGGCACCTGCCTCTCCCACAAAATCATCCCCTCTTTCCCCCATCCCCTTGCTCCAGGCCACTATCCCGGAACGGTTGGGGAACTCTATTCTAGACAACATTCTGGTTGTCCAGTCTGTTCCTGAAACCTCCAAAGATCGAGCACACACAATTTCTAGAGGGAAGCCATTCCACTGAATAATTGTTCTCGCTGTCTCCTTAATTACAGATTGGATCTTTTCTTTGATCCACTTTGTTAAATGGCTATGGAGATTCTCAATCATCCAGGTCATGGTTGTGCCAACGATGTTTTTCAAAAGGCAGTGGAACTTCCTTAGTTTTTTCTTGAAAAGGTTTCGCTTCTCATCTGAGAATCTTCTCCAGTTGTCTTCAGAAAGTGAAAAAGATGCTTGGATGAGAAGCGAAAGGTTCTCCCTTGTGGTGGAGATAGCACCCAGGAATGGGTTGACTTTGTCTATTATCTGATTGGACTGAGTCAAAAGCTTTCTCCACCCAATGAGAAGGAGCGTATCAGGTAAGACCAATGCCCCTTTTCAAGGGAGAAAAACAAACAAACAAGAAAGTCCAGTTGCGTTTCGAAAAGCACTTTGCGGGCTTCCATCTGTGACTTCTTGTCCTGAGTTTCCAGAGGCGTCTGAGGAGATAAGCTCCAATGATGGGCATTTGTTTTGAGCTTTCCATTCATGGAGGAGGAAAAACACTCTCTTATCTTGCCTAGAATGGTCAGGCTATCTTGAGGCATGAGTTGAGGTTCTCCTCAATGAGACAGTTTTGGCTAGCAGTAACGTTTACATCTGTCACTGAACATCACAGGAGCTGTGGCTTCCTGAAGGCTTAGATTTACAACTGCCCAAGAGAAACTTGCCAAAACATCAGCTGTTGAAAGCTCAGAATGCGACACTGGCATTAGCAGCCAACGTTCAAGGGAGGCGGACGGCCATTGGACCGGCTGAAAAATTAACTAGATTAAATTGAAGTGGCATTTAGTTTGGCATTCCAGCTGGCTGGCTTGCCTAGGTGTGTTGTACAGCAAAGAGTTGACATTCTCAGAAGGCCGCTCTTAAGCCAATGAAGCTAATTGTGGTGCAAAGAAAAATCTCGAAACTAGGAAGATTTATCACCCCTTCCTGTCTTGGATTTTTTTTCCTCCCCCCCCCCCCCCCCGCCCCCCTGCAGACAATATCGCCTCTGAGCTGGAGGACTTCATGGGGTTGATAGAAACGGTGACCGGATATGTGAAGATCCGGCATTCTCATGCCTTGGTGTCCTTGTCATTTTTGAAGAACCTGCGATATATCAACGGAGAGGAACAACTGGAAGGGTAAGCGTAGCCTGTTTCTTATATAAGAAGTCATGTCGTTGAACATCACATTCTTGGACAAGCGGTTCTTGGAAGCTCTTATTAGAGAATACAGTGTTTCTCAACCTTGGGAACTTGAAGATGTGTGGACTTCAACTCCCGGCTGGCTGGGGAATTCTGGGAGTTGAAGTCTACACATCTTCAAGTTCCCAAGGTCAAGAAACACTGTCTTAATAAAATAAGATGAAGACCATGCCATGGTCACCTTGGAAACCTGGTCCCTCCACCTCTCCCTTCTTCAGCTTCACGGCATTGAATAACAACTCTGGAACTTTCCGTTTTTATATGTTCTGCCCCTCCTTCAAACATGGCTCTTGGATTCAGGAAGGTTGCTAGATTTTTTTTTCCTCCTTTGTTGTCCTCTTGTGGATGGTTCAGCAGCTCTGCCTGAAAATCATCTACGGAAAGTTTCAACCAAAGGATGAACTTTGGGTGTGTTAAGATGTCTATGAAATGTTTTCACTTGTTGTCCTGGTCAAAACTGGATTTGCCATCTTGTGTTTGCTCAGTTGAGCTGAAAGGATGGTCCTGCTTTTTGGGGGGGGCCAAGGTGTCTTGCGTTCTTTAACACAGAGTAAGCATCTGACTTCATGTTGTTTTCACCCTTCCACCCCCAATTCAGTAACCTTCTGAAGAACATTGGGTTACAACCGCCATCTTCTTCCCTTGCCAGGGCTACTGGATGGTAGAGTTCCATTTCAGATACCTCTGAGAAGACACCAAGATAGAGAAAGGCAGGGACAAGTCGTCCTTGATTTACAACCACTAGGGAGGCCAAACGTTTTTTGTTGCTAAGTGAGACGTTTGTTAAGTGAATTTTGCTGGTCAGAAGGTCAGCAGAGCTGATCCCAGGACCCTGCCATTGTCATAAATATGAACCAGTGGCCAACATCTGGATTTTGATCACCTGACCAGGGGGATTCTGCCAGCAGTCGTAATTGTGCAAAAACGATCCTAAGTCACATTTTTTTTCAGCGCTGTTGTAACTTCGAACGGTCACTAAATAAACTGTCGTAAGTCGGGGACTACCTGTACTTAAAAGAACGGAGTTACATCATTTTTTGAAGAACGTACAGCTGGGGAAAAGTTGTGGTTGTCATCAGACTTAACAGGAAGAGGGAGCAGCATTCTGACCTTTGTCCTGCCGTGTTTTTCTTGGGACGCTTTCTCTGCTTCTCTTTACCTCCAAGCAAAACCCTTCTTTTCAGATATCAGTTGCATCACCAGTTAATAAACAGGAATTTGGGGTGGGTGGGAGGGTGGAAACTGTTTGAATAAGGCCGGGGCAAGGTCATGAGACCAGCCCTCATTGTGTCCTATTTATCTGGCCTGAAAGGATTATCTTACAGGAGGAGGGTAGATTCTCAACTTCGGCTTTTTCCCCCTCCCGTCCCTCCCTCTTCCGGCTGCGATTTGGTCAGCTTTGCATTCTTAAAATTCCAGAGAGTGATGGAATATATGATGTAAAGGGCAGCCGTTGCTTCCTTCCACCCTGGAAAGTTCCTCTTGTCTCTCAAGCCATAGAACCATAGAATCATAGGGTTGGGGAAGGACCTTGGAAGTCTTCTAGCCCAACCAGGCCCAAAGAGCCTGGTGGCTCAGCAGACTAAAAGCATTGTGATTAACACCAGCTGCCTGTAATTACTGTAAGTTTGAATCTCACCAGGCTCAAGGTTGACTCAGCCTTCCATCCTTTCTAAGGTAGATAAAATGAGGACCCAGTTTGTGGGGGCAATAAGCTGACTTTGTATATATACAAAAGTATGAAGTCTATTGCTTAACGCATTGTAAGCTGCCCCGAGTCTCCGGAGAAGGGCGGCATATAAATCTAATTTTTAAAAAAATGATAAATAAATAGGTAGGTAGGTAGGTAGGTAGGTAGATAGATAGATAGATGATAGATGGATGGAGAGAGAGAGAGAGAGAGAGCTATCCAAGGAGCCTGTACAGCTCAGCAGACTAAAAACATTGTGATTAACACCAGCTGCCTGCAATTACTGTAAGTTTGAATCTCACCAGGTTGACTCAAGGTTGACTCAGCCTTCCATCCTTTCTAAGGTAGGTAAAATGAGGACCCAGTTTGTGGGGGCAAGAAGCTGACTTTGTATAAATATATAAAAGTATGAAGGCTATTGCTTAACGCATTGTAAGCTGCCCCGAGTCTCCGGAGAAGGGCGGCATATAA
Organism: Masticophis lateralis; assembly: GCA_030761175.1. Taxonomy (NCBI): domain Eukaryota; kingdom Metazoa; phylum Chordata; class Lepidosauria; order Squamata; family Colubridae; genus Masticophis; species Masticophis lateralis. The sequence goes on along the minus strand of JAUDYJ010000012.1, from coordinate 20,299,767 downwards.
ATCTAATTTTTAAAAAAATGATAAATAGATAGGTAGGTAGGTAGGTAGGTAGGTAGGTAGATAGATAGATAGATGATAGATGGATGGAGAGAGAGAGAGAGAGAGAGCTATCCAAGGAGCCTGTACAGCTCAGCAGACTAAAAACATTGTGATTAACACCAGCTGCCTGCAATTACTGTAAGTTTGAATCTCACCAGGTTGACTCAAGGTTGACTCAGCCTTCCATCCTTTCTAAGGTAGGTAAATTGAGGACCCAGTTTGTGGGGGCAATAAGCTGACTTTGGATAAATATATAAAAGTATGAAGGCTATTGCTTAATGCATTGTAAGCTGCCCTGAGTCTCCGGAGAAGGGCGGCATGTCAATCAATTAAAAAACAACAACCCTGCTGCTGAAGTAGGAGAGCCAGACAAGTGGCTGCCCGGTCTCTCCTTAAAATATGATTGGACCTCTTCATATTCCAAAGAGATTTAAAAGGTTTCCAACTGATATATTTATTAATTTATTAAATGTCTTGGCCACCCACCTTACCACAAGGCAACTCCAGGTGTTACTACACTCATATCATTGTCTAACGGTAAACCAAGCTGAGTGATGGAATGTATGTTGTAAAAGGCAGCGTTGCTCCCTTCCACCCTGGAAAGTCCCTCTTGTCTCTTAAGCCACAGAATATAGAATAATAGGGTTGGGAGGGAGGTTGAAGGTCTCCTAATCCAGGGGTCTGCAACCTTAAACACTCAAAGAGCCATTTGGACTCCTTTCCCACTGAAAAAAACAAACACCGGGAGCCGCAAACCCCTTCCCGTGCCTGACTATTTCTTGAGCGGCCACAAAACTAGCATATGTAGTTGAATTAAATGTTTTCTTCTGAAGCTTTTCTTGGATTTATCTTACACCCGGAGGCTCCGGCTGGTCCAGTATGCAGCTGTACGGGTGGTTATGGGAGCGACGTGGCGCTCCCATGTGACCCCCCTCCTGCGCGAGCTGCACTGGCTCCTTGTGGTCTTCCGGGTGCACTTCAATGTTTTGGTTACCACCTTTAGAGCGCTCCATGGCTTAGGACCTGGGTACTTAAGAGACCGCCTTCTGCCACCAGTAGCCTCTCACCGACCAGTATGCTCCCATAGAGAGGGGCTCCTCAGGGTGCCGTCGGCCAAACAGTGTCAACTGGTAGCCCCCAGGGGGAGAGCCTTCTCTGTGGGGGCATCTGCCATCTGGAATGAGCTCCCGCCAGAGATACGGAGGATCCCAGATTTATGTACTTTCCGCCGTGCCCTCAAAACATTTTTATTCCAGCAGGCTGGTCTGGCCTGACTTTCCCTTTTAAATTGGCTTTTAAGTTTAATATAAATTAGGTGTTTTAAATTTGACTTAAGCCTAAACTGTTTCATGTATTTTTAATAGTCTTTTAACTTTTGTATGATGTATTTTATCTAAGGCTGTTCACGGCCCTGAGTCCTATTATTATTACTTATTATTATTATAAGTAATAATAATAATCTATGGTTGGCCTACCAGTGGGTTGAAAAACTCAGTAGGTCGGGTGTCACACATCGGTGGTTGTGACGTATAGTTTGAGTGACAGGGAGCCGCAGCAGAGGGGTGAAAGAGCCACATGTGACCCCTGTTCTAATCCAACCCACTGCTGAAGCAGGAGATCCTGTAGCATTCCGGACAAATGATTGTCCAGTTTCTTTTTGAAAACCTCCAGTGATGGAGCACCCACGACTTCTGGAGGCAAGCTGTTCCACTGATCAATTGTCCTCACGGTCTAAGTAGTTCTAACTTAGATAAACTTCCACCCCTTGCAGTGTTTTGCTCTGTAAAAGCGTCATTTGCGCATGACCTGGGACCTCCAAAACTGTTATCAAATTAAATTCGTTATTGCTTCACAGAGGACAACTACTAAATATGATCAGTGGTGGTAGTTGAAATTATACGTATTAATTAAAATTACATTAAAAGTGGGATAGAAATGAAATGTAGTTTTGGCCGTGTGGATCAGCAGACTAGATTGATAGAATAGCCTCCAACAAGCGTGTCCAGTCTTGGCATCTTTAAGACCTGTGGACTTGCAACTCAGGAAATTTCTCCTTAGTTCTAGGTTGGATCTCTCTTTAAAGGGCTTCCACGCACCGCTTCTTGTCCTGTCCTCTGGTGCTTTGGAAAGTAGGTTGACCCCCTCTTCTCTATGACAGCCCCTCAAGTACCAGAAGATAGCTATCATATCACCCCTTATCAGGGGTGGGTTCTAAAATTGTTTTACTACCGGTTCTGTGGGCGTGGCTTATTTTGTGGGCGTGGATTGATGGTCATGTGACAAACAATTCTTTAGGATTTAGCAGAGGTACTGGTCTACCAGCCTTTTAACTGCTTGCAGAGCCGTACCGGTCTACCCATTTGTTTTTGGAGTGCACTGGTCTACCACCACACTGCCTTTTACCGCTGATCAGCTGTAGGGCGGCCCTTGGAAGCGCCGCGGCAAGAGTTTAAACAGTTTTTTGCCACTCTGCCACCGAGAGCATTGGGAACCGCTTTCAGGCAGCTTGGACTCAATTGCCCAATCTACCACCACCGAGCGGTTTACAAGGAGTGGATCGGTTCTAGCCGATCAGTTGAGAGGCTTCTCCATTTAAAGCTACGGTGTCTTGTTTTTTTCTCTCTCTTTTCTTTGTGAAGTGAGCCCTGATTTTTTCCTTCTAGCCGATCAGCTGGGACTCAGGAGGTAGCGAATAGATTAGGGGTGGGGTCAGGCAGAGGTGGTATTTACCAATTCTCCGAACTACTCAAAATTTCCACTACCGGTTCGCAAGAACTGGGGAGAACTGGTAGCAACCCACCAGTTCCCCAATCCTTATCTGTGTTAGATTAGACGTCACTCAATCGTTCATCATACGGTTAGCCTCCAGACCCTTAATAGTTCTTATTGCTCTTCTTTGTGCTCTTTCTAGAGTTTTCTTTCTTTTAAAGGATTTCTGGTTCTGGAGAAGACGGAACGCAAACCAATAAGGGCTGAAGATTGTTTAAGGCTAAAGAAGTTTGTCACTTCTTTAGCCTTATAAGCAACAACAGTTTCCAACTTACAACCTGGAGACCTTTTAGATCCGTTATCACATCGCTGAAATTCTTAGGGATGGCTTTGCTTCTTTTAACACTTTGCATGAGATGTTCCATAGCTACCATTCTTTTTTTTAAATCAAATCTAAGGTTTCGGTCATCGTGTGAATTTTGTTAAGGGCACCCCAAGCAGAATGAAAAATCTGTGCCTTTTGTTTACATGGACTGATTTTTTTTTCTTCTTCTTCCAAACATTTCCTTTTTAGGAATTACTCGTTTTATGTGCTGGACAACCAAAACTTGCAGCAACTGTGGGACTGGAGCCATCATAACCTGACCATCAAAGAAGGGAAGATGTACTTTGCTTTTAACCCTAAATTGTGCGTTTCGGAGATTTACCAAATGGAGGAGGTGACAGGAACCAAAGATCGGCAAAGTAAAGGCGACATCAACCCGAGGAACAATGGGGAAAAAGCATCCTGTACGTGAGGATATTATTGTGTTGGGGTGGAATAACGAGAAATGGAAGATGGTTTTTTTCTCCCCTGACCTTAAATAACAGGAGGTTTGTAGTGATCCAGACTTGAGATGGAAAAAGGTTATTTGGAGCATCTAGTCCTCAGCATCTTTCTTCTTTTCCTCAAATCATTCCAATTCTGAATTGCTCCATATCCCTAATTAATAACATCCTTCTCTTTCACCCATTCCACAAAAAAATTCTGTTCAACTAACAGCTAAGAAGTCACATGGAAAACACCCCCAAAATACAAACTAAGGCATTTAAATGACGGGAGTTTGGAATGTTGAGGAATTTTTCCTGTTGTATCTTTTAATAACAACAACAACAACAACAACAACTTTATTGATATTGTACGTGTATACACAGTATACCCATACAGTGAAATTCACTTAACACCCAGAGACCAGGTCCAACACACATAACAATCCCCAAACACACTCCCACCCACCACAATTCCCCACCCCTAAACCACCCAAACATCCACACAACAGACCAAGTAATGCTGTCCATCAGTTCACGGATGGTTTTCATTGATGGTGTGGGTTTTTAGTCACTCTTTTAATTCAGTCAATCAGTTTATTACAATCTTGGACCAGAGACCAGAACAAATAAAAACGCTCAGTAAATACACAATTAAAAATTCTAGTATAAGATAATAAATAGCAACTAAAATCTATAATAAAATCCAGTCTGTCAATTATACATATAGTATATATATATATATATACATATAGAATATAACTATACTAAAATTGAAAAATGTTGAAAGGTGTCAATTTTTTCAACACCTTTCATATGCGTTGTCTCCAAAGAATTCTTGGCATCACCTGACAGGACAAAGTTCCAAATAGCACAGTCTTGGAACGTGCTGGAATTTCTAGCATGTATACACTATTGAAACAGCGACGTCTACGCTGGCTGGGGCTTGTCGTGAGAATGGCTGATGGTTGGATTTTGAAAGAACTCCTGTATGGAGAATTAGTGCAGGGAAAGCACCTCAGAGGGAGACCCCAGCTGTTATATAAGGATATCTGCAAGGGGGACCTAAAGGCTCTGGGAATGGACATTAACAACTGGGAAACCTTGACCTCCGATCGTTCAGCTTGGAGGCCAAAGACGCAGCATGGCCTTCTCCAATTCGAAGAGACCCTTGTTCGGCAGGCTGAGGCAAAGAGGCAGTCCCGGAACCAGCGAAATCTGGGGGCTGGGCAGGGGACAGAATGTATCTGCCCTCAGCGTGGAAGGGATGGCCACTCTCGAATTGGCCTTTTTAGTCACACTAGATGCAGAGCACGATACCATCGTCTCTTGAGACTGAAGGATGCCAATGATTGATACTAAAATTACAATCCATAAACTGTGTGGCCTGTTGTAGGTTCAGCGCTAAAAGGGAAAGGACTAAGCAGTGCAAAAGGTTTGCCATATTTGTTATGTAACATAATTATGGTGGAGAAGACACGGGTTTGAGACAAATCCCCAGGGCGGCTGCTAAGAATCTGGCCACCTGCGCTGTAGTTTTGGACTTTTCATCCTTAAGCAGCCACTGAAGATAGGTAGTATCGGAGCAGCCAGAATATCTAGCAATATATTGGCAGAATATGTTTTTCCCCCCTAGTCTCTGTGTAAAAGGAACCTGTAAGGAGGATGTGACCCACACTCTCCACCTCTCCTTAGCCGCTGGAACAAAGTCTTTCCGTCAGTGTTATCCTTTTATACTTGCCGTACAGGACGGCTGATGGAAGCACATAGCACTCTTAATTTGCAGTCCCAACATTTTGCACATACCCTGTTTCTCCGAAAATAAGACCTCCCCTGATAATAAGCCCAATCGGGCTTTTGAGCGCATGCCCTAAAATAAACCCTCCCCCCACCCCCAATAAGCCGTCCCCGAAAATATTTAAATGCATGCGCAGCTGGTCCCCGCCGTTTCCTCTGGTTTCCTCCACGCAGCCCAAAATAATAAGACCTCCCTGAAAATAAGGCCAAGCACTTATTTCAGGGTTCAAAAAATATACTGTAAGACAGGGTCTTATTTTCAGGGAAACCCGGTAGTACTTCAATTAGTAAAGATAGGTGGGAGTTATTTGGAAATCAGATGTGGGGCTCAGAAAACTAGCTTCTTGAGAAGAACCTGAAAAAAAAATCAATGCCTTATCCTCATTTGTAGAAACAACGTGCTCGTTCAATGCGCATCCTGCACGCATCTGATCGGTAATTGGTGAGCAGGCTATGGAAATGGTCTCTTCTCCATCTCTGGCATCTAAAATAGATTTTCGGGATGTTGTTTTTGTAAAGAATTTTCCCTCTTTTTTCTCTTCCGCGTATGGAACTGGGATCCGCTTCCCAAATACACATGTTGGCATGTATTCACATCAAAGGGGCATCACCCACATCCATTTGTCAGCTTTGGAGATGTTGTAAAAGCTTTGGCCCGTCTCTCCTATGTTACCATCAAGGTCTGGGCTAGGTTTCACTTGTTTCTTTATTATTCTTCCAAAAAGAAAAAAAAAAGGGAGAAAAAAGCTTATTTGTCTACATGGACTTTAAAATGTGTGCAGGATGGAAGCGGGTTGAAACATTTGGCAAAGTGTTGTATCCAAAGAAAAAAGCAACTGAAAAATCCAATTGTATGCTGGATTCCCAAGCCAAGAATTAAGCCTCTCTAAAAACAAACACCCACAATCTACAAAACAAACAACTATTCAAACTTGTTTTCAATCGGATAGCTTTTGAAGATATGAAGACCCGACTTGGCTTTTGAAAACAGATTTAGCCCCATTAAAGCCAGCCCGTGTGAAGTTAGATTGGCTAACGGGCTTTGGGGAAAGGGTTGCAGAAATCTATTGTACCTAGGTAAGATTGAGTCACCTGGGTTCCCCCCCCCCCCCCCATGGATGTAAGGAAAAAAAGCTCAGAAGAACAAAATAGCATCCTTTCAAGGTTCAAATTTTGTTACGTGAAACGTCAGACTGTGCCATTTGCTGGATGGTGTGACAATTTTTCTTGCTCAAAACGTTGTGAAACGCTTCCTGTTGTTTACTATTTGCTTTTGGGGGAAAAAAATGAAATTAAAAGTGCCTCCTTGATGGTACATTTTGCATGACATATATTATGGTTTTTTTTTTTAAAAAGAAAACCCTGTGTAGGGGAAGGAATGGCAGAACCTGGGGGTGGAATTAAAAGAGCAACCAGCCTAGAATCTCTTCGTAGCCACAAATGAACTAAATCCCCAAACATCCCCCCCCCCCTCTTGAATTAAAACTATTTAACTCCAAGCAGGTGCTAACCAGGGGTGAAATCTAGCAGGTTCTGACAGGTTCTGGAGAACCGGTAGTGGAAATTTTGAGTAGTTCGGAGAACCTGCAAATATCACCTCTGGTTGGCCCCAGAGTGGGGTGGGAATAGAGATTTGGCAATATCCTTCCCCCAGGGGTGGGGAGGGAGTGGGGATTTTGCAGTATCCTTCTGCTGGAGTGGGGTGAGAATGAAGATTTTGCAGTATCTTCTGCCATGTCCACCAAGCCACGCCCACAGAACCAGTAGTAAAAAAAAATTGGATTTCACCACTGGTGCTAACCCCTAGTTGAGAAGATTCCTGTGCATATGCACGAGTAGCAATAAATCAGTTTAAATGGACCTTCTCTTTCGGGCCTGACATTTTGGTCTTGAAATAGCTGCCTCCTGTATCAAATCTGGATCAGCTGTGTGTGTGTTAGTGGCCATTCAGCTAAGCGTGCTGCTTTTGTGTTTCAGGTGAAAGTCACATCCTGAAATTCGTTTCCAACACTACGATGAAAAATCGGATCAAACTGACATGGGAACAGTATCGTCCTAAAGATTACAGAGATTTGATTAGCTTCACCGTCTATTACAAAGAAGCGTGAGTATTCAGAATTAGATTATTACTCCAGACAATGGGAAGGTGTGTATGTGTTTTTAGCAGTATTAACCAGCCTTTGCAGCTTCCAGATGTACTATATCAGGGGTTAGGGTTACTCTGCCCGCGGGTCTAGAGTTCGAGCCTGACCTGACAGGGATCAAGGTTGACTCAGCCTTCCATGCTTCTTTTTTTTAAAAAAAATTAATCATATTTTATTATGACACATTATAACAATCACATAACATACAACATATAAATATCTCCTCTTTTTTCAACAGTGTTTCTTCGTGGTCTTCTTTCCGTTTCTATTCTCCCATATCTCTATTACTATTTCCTTTTCTACATTGTCCCTTTTTCTTTCGTTACATTGTATTTTCTAACACTAATAACCTTAATTTTTAAAAAAATTTCTATACATTTATTCTATACATAATTTATACTTTTAAATTCTCCCCTATATTTATTATTCTTTATTTCTAGACTCAAGCCATTCATACCATTTATTCCATAATAATCTGTTTCTCCTTTTTCTTTAATTTCTTTTGTTAATTTGGCCATCTCGGCACATTCTAAAACTTTTTCTATCACTTCTTCATCTGTTGGTGTCTTTTCCTGTTTCCAATTTTGTGCTTACGTTATTCGTGCGGCAGTCATGATATGTAGAATCAGATATTTTATTTCTTTGGTGTATGTTCTTGTGAATATTCCTAACAAGAATGTTTCTTTCAATTGGTTGATCTATTATTTTTTCTAGCCATTTCTGGAGTTTGATCCTGACCTGACAGCCTTCCACCCTTCCACCCTTCTAAGGTCGATAAAATGACCCAGATTGTTGGAAGCAATATGTTGACATTGTAAACTGACTAGAGAATGCTGTAAAACACCGTGGGGCTGTATATAAGCCTAACTGATATTGCTATTTCCCACCATGGAATGATGGGAAATGCCCTTCACTTTTCAGCAATTCTGACCATAATAGTAATGAGTTCCCCTCTGGGAGGGGGTATTTTGAAGTATTTCTAGCAGGACTATCAGATTCTGTAACAGAATCTTTGTTCCCTAGGCCATCCGCCTGGTAAACTTGCAAGATTCGGTTTTTCTCGCCATAAACATGTATGCATCTGAACTAAACTGTGTTGTTTCTCTGTGTCGTATAATATATGTGGGTATATGGATAATTTTGTATTTATTTATTTATCTTGTCACATTTATGTAGTGTAAATGTGGAGGTGGTGACCCTGTAAAAGCTCTATGCAGCGAAATTTCATTTTTAATGTATGGCAATTAGTGTACATTCAAAGTGACAATAAAGTTATTCTATTCTATTCTATTTCTATTTCTATATCCCTATTGTATTCTATTGTATTCTGTTCCATTCCATTCCAACTCTTTCCCATCCTATTTCCTGTTCTGTTCTGCTCTGCTCTGCTCTGCTCTGCTCCATTCCATTCCATTCCATTCCATTCTACTCTACTCTACCCTACCCTACCCTACCCTACCCTACCCCACCCCAGTCCACTCCATATTTTCTACTCTATTCTACTCCACTCCACTCCATATTTTCTGTTCTGTTCCGTTCCGTTCCGTTCCGTTCCATTCCATTCCATTCCATTCCATTCCATTCCATTCCATTCCATTCCATTCCATTCCATTCCATTCCATTCCATTCTATTCCATTCCATTCCATTCCATTCCATACATTCCATTCCATTCCATTCCATTCCATTCCATTCCATTCCATTCCATTCCATTCCATTCCATTCCATTCATTCCATTCTATTCTATTCTATTCTATTCTATTCTATTCTATTCTACCCTACCCTACCCTACCCTACCCTACCCTACCCCAGTCCACTCCATATTTTCTACTCTACTCTACTCTACTCTACTCTACTCTACTCTACTCTACTCTACTCTACTCCATTCCACTCCACTCCACTCCATATTTCCTATTCTACTCTACTCTACTCTACTCTACTCTACTCTACTCTACTCTACTCTACTCTACTCTACTCTATTCCACTCCACACCATTCCATTCTGTTCTGTTCTGTTCTGTTCTGTTCTGTTCTGTTCTGTTCTGTTCTGTTCTGTTCTATTCTATTCTCTATTCTATTCTAAGCTGTTTTATCAAATGGACATGTCTGAGCCCCCTTGCTTGTCCATTCCAGAGCCTTCAAGAACGTGACAGAATATGATGGGCAGGATGCCTGTGGTTCTAACAGCTGGAACATGGTTGATGTGGACCTGCCTTCAAATAAAGACGACAATCCAGGGATTTTACTGCAGCCGCTGAAACCGTGGACCCAGTATGCAATTTATGTCAAAGCCGTCATGCTCACAATGATGGAGAACTACCACCCTCATGGAGCGAAGAGTGAGATTGTCTACATCCGCACGAAGGCTGCAGGTAAGAAATCACTAGACTTGGTGAAGATAACATTTTTTTAAAAATGAGTTGTGTTTCTGTCTGGTGGCCTTGATTGGGCAAGGAGGACTCCAGCATTTGGAAAAGTGATTCATGATGTCTTCTATGAAATTTTAAACCAGCCATAAATCTTTAAGTATTTTGGCATAATTAGTTTTTGGCTACAAGCAAAGATACTAGGATATAAATCTGCTTTGTTCCTAGGAAGTCCTTGTGGGACGTTCTTAATAAATCTGTGCCGTAGCTTCAATTTGTAGCTTGCCATCTTTTATTGGGATGGGAAATTTCGCACAGATTTTTCCAGCAGATGGCCAGAAAACGCAGCTCGTTTCCAATGTATCATTCATCCAAGCTTTGTGTAATTCCAAAATTCATAGTTTGGAAGAAAAATGTAGTGGTAGATGTAAAAAAAAAAGGGGGGAGGGGGAATTAACCGTTGAGTTTTAGAATCATTTGCATTAGCATCATGGTTTATCAATCTGAATGATGAATGCTATCAAAACTGGAGTGACTCCAGAATCGGGGGGCACTGAAGGGCCAGACAGGACACCCTATGTTTTGGGGGGGAGGGGGTCTTTCTCTTGTGAATCCTCTTGATTGATGAGGACTCAGTGGAAGTTTGCAGGCTCCATCAGAGGCTGTATAGACCGACTCCACTTACAACTGTTCATTCAACGATGGGCTTGGAACTGGCATTATCCAGTACAGAGAGTCCTATTACAATAGTTCATTTAGTGATGATTTGAACTTACAATAGCACTGGAAAAAGTGACTTAGGACCATTTTTCACACTTAAAGACCATTGTGGCATCCATGTGGTCACATGATCAAAATTCAGACATTTGGAAACCGACTCATATTTATGACGATTGTGGTGTCCCAAGGTCCTGTGATCCCTTTTTGCCACATCCTGACAAGCCAAGTCCATGTGGAAGCCAGATTCATTTTACAGTCGTGTTACTAACTTAACAACTGCAGTGATTCACTTAACGGCGATGGCAAGAAAGTTCGTAAATTGGGGCAAAATTCAGGTAACAAATGCCTCACTAAGCAATGGAAATTTTGGGCTCAATTGTGGTCGTAAGTCAAGGACTGCCTGCATTGGCAAACTGATAGGAGGATAGTATTGCATAAGTGAGGCCTCACCTGGAATATTGCTGTGTTCAGTTCTGGTCACCACGATTCAAAAAAGATATCAAGACCCTAGAAAGTGTGCAGAGAAGAGCAACTAAAATAACAAGGAGCTTGGAGGCTAAACTCAGGGGTGAAATGCTCCCGGTTCGGACCGGATCACCTGATCTGGTAGAGATGGTGGCGGGTGGTTTGGAGAACCGGTAGCAAAAATCCCTGCACACTCCCCCCCCCCCCCCCCCGGCCCATGCCCAGCTGAGCCCCACGATCATCAGAGGCTTTTTTTTTATTTTTAAAAGCATTTTTTCTACAACCTCTTCCGACGAAAAAATGCTTTTAAAAGTTAAAAAAAAGCCTCTGATGATCACGTGGCTCAGCTGGGATCATCAGAGGCTTTTTCAAAGCTTTTTTTTCTGCAACTCTTGGCCGAAGAGGTGGTAAAAAAAATGCTTTGAAAAGTCTCTGATGATCCCAGCTGAGTTGCGGTATTTTTGACTTGACGTATTTTTAAAAAATACCTCTCTGCCAATCAGGCAACGCAGCTGGAATCGTCACAGAGGTATTTTTTAAAAAGCCTCTCCGATGATCCCAGCTGAGTTGCCTGATCGGCAGAGGCTTTTCAAAGCATTAGAAAAAATGCTTTGAAAAGTTAAAAAGAAAAAGTTGGCCACACCCACCCAGTCACATTATCTCCCCCCACCAAGCCACACCCACAGAACCGGTAGTAACAAATTTTATATTTCAACCCGGGCTAAACTATATAGTGAACGGTTAAGGGAAGAAGGTATGCCTAGCCTATAAGAGCCGCGGTGGCGCAGTGGTTAGAATGCAATACTGCAGGCTATTTCTGCTGCCTGCCGGCTGCCTGCAATGTGGCAGTTCGAATCTCATCAGGCTCAAGGTTGACTCAACCTTCCCTCCTTCCAAGATGGGTAAAATGAGGACCCAGATTGTTGGGGGCCAGAGGCTGATTCTGTAAACCGCTTTGAGAGGGCTGTAAAGCACTGTGAAGCGGCATATAAGTCTTAAGTGCTATTGCTATTGAAAATAAGGATTAATGGGGACACGATAATTGTCTTCCAGTATTTTGAGGATCTCTCACAGGGAAAAGGGGGTTGACCTATTCTCCAAAACATCTGAAAGCAGGTCAAGAAGAAATTGGTGGAAGCTTGTCAAAGAGAGATCCAATCTGGAACTAAGGAGAAACTTCCCTGACAGTGAGAACAATTAATCAGTGGAACAGCTTGCCTCATGGAGTTGTGAATACCCCCTTGCTGGAAGATTTCAAAGATAAGAGTGGACCTCCATTTGTCTGGGATACAATCAGGTCTCCTGTCTTGGAGCAGGGGGTTGAACTTGAAATCCTCCAAGGTCCCTTCTAGCCCAATGATTTTATGACCTGGACCTCTTGAAGTCATCCATGCTGAACTTGGAGAGTGTTTGGTGGAGAAGGGGGGAAATGAGAGGGTGTACTTGCCATCATATGGAATTGATTTTCAGTGGCAAAGGGTTTTAATGGATGAACAGTTGTTCTTGGCGTTCGTCCTTTTCAGTTTGCTTATTTGGGATCTCTGTTTCTTGTTAGCGTATCGAAAAAACCCTTCCAAAGTTGATAGTTGTTGGTAGCCTACTTTTGCCTGCCAGGATTTAATTGCCTCCAAAGTTGGGCACTGCGGAGAGGTGATAATTGTCCGATTAATCAACCCAGGGAAATATCCAACAGCATTTAATCATCTTGAATGAAGTTCTTTCTGAGGGTGGGAATAATATTTATTTATTTGCTTAAGGTCATTCGTATGCCACCTAATTGGCAAACTCCGAGGTGGCTTAGAATATAATATCTGCCTTGGTGACAGAATTATAGATGTTTATCCATTCGAACTGAGCCAAGGAGGCCAGTTGGAATGGGATTCAAACAGGGATATGTTAAAAAAAATGGGCTTCTATTGAGTGTTTTTGGAAAAACAACTGCTTGTATTAATGCTAAAATGTTGAGGCCTGCTGCAATATGGTAGGTGTAGCATTGGCTATATAGATATAAAGAACAAATTTTGCAAAATCAAAAAGCAGAAGGTTCTATTTTCTGATTGGTAGCAAAAGACAAAGGTTTATTTTTCTCGGGTATCTCTCATTGCTGTTCAACTTAGCTGACAATGATTTGAGTCAATTTAGCTGACAATGATTTGAGTGTTCTCCAAAATTTAGGTTTTGAGCTTGCTAGTTTATCTATTTGTATACTAGATGATTTTGCAAGCTACCTATTTTTCGGAATATAAGACGTACCGGAGTATAAGACACACCTACCTTTTTTGGTGAGGAAAAGAAGAAAAAGAAATCTCCCTCTGCCTCCTTACAGCAAACAGCCTACTTTACTTTCATTTTCGTTTTCAGCATAGCTTGATTAGCACAAGGGGAAAAAAAATCTGCTCTAGCAGTTTACCTCTTTGCAGCAAGCAGTAGAGCCCTGTGCTGAGAGCAAATCAGCTGAGAGTCGGGAGGCCGATCCAATCAACTTGTGCTAATTAGTCTGTGCTGAAGCTGAAAGGAGCTGTTTTTTCTTGCTGTTTGCTTGAAAAGAGGTAAATTGCTGGGAGGCAGAGGCCAAAGGGTGGGGGCCAGTGGGTGGGCGGGGCTACATTCGGTGTATAAGATGCACCTAAATTTTCACCCCCTTTTAGGGGGGGGTACGTCTTACACTCCGAAAAATATGGTAATTGGTGTAGCCCTGATGCCATGGGCTGTGGCTTCGAAATATTCAGTCTCTGCACAAAATCTTGAACATTTGATTGGCTGGGAAAATCCCTGTTCAGGTAGCTCTCAACTTACAACAGTTAGTTTAGTGACCATTCACAGTTATAACGGTACTGAAAAATGTGACTGATGGCCGTTTTTCAAAGTTACGTGATCTTTCCAACATCCTTGGGATCGTGTGTTCAAAATTTGAATACTTATCCAGATTCCCTTAACTATTGCAGAAATTGGCTTAACAAATGTGCCCCCCCCCCCAAAAAAAAAGATTGTAAAAATCAGACACAACTCACTGATCTTCCTCCCTGCTTAGCCACAGGAATCCATCAGTCCTAACTGTAGTTGTAAATTGAGGACTATTTCTTCTGCCCCTGCAGTGCATTTATTTATGTTCAATTTCTAATTTCCAGTTGACCTCACACTGTCCAGAGATGGACAGCCAAATGGCCAGATGTGGCCTGGGGACCATAAAATGCTCAGGTCTTTGTTTCTGGGATCTATTTGAGGATGTCACCAGAATAGAATGGAAGAGAGTGCTATGCACTGAAAATAGAATGTTATTTTTTGTTTTGATGGTCTTCAGTTCATGATAAGTTCTTTGCAGGAACACATTAAAAGGTCCGTGGTTGACTTGCTTTTCTTCTAGTGCCGTCCGTCCCTCTGGATGTCATCTCGGCCTCCAACTCCTCCTCACAGCTGATTGTGAAATGGAACCCTCCCACTTACCCCAATGGCAACCTGTCCTACTATATTGTAAGGTGGCAGCAACAGCCTCAGGATAGTTACCTGTACAGGCACAACTACTGCTCCAAAGGTAAGACCGTCACGGAGGCATGCCTGCGGGCTTTGAGGTAGCTTTTTCCTCACCTTTAATCAGTTTCCTAAATTCATGGTAGATCACCTCTTCTAGTCTGGAACCCTCGGGATATCTTGGATGTCAACTCATCTGCAGGGCACTAAGTGAGGGAAAGGTGATATGGGGTCTCTACCACTTCAAAGTTCAACAACAATGGATCCAAGCCAGGGGTGAAGTGCTCCCTGTTCAGACCGGGTTGCCCGATCCAATAGCCATGGCGGTGGGTGGTTTGGAGAACCGGTAGCAAAAATCCCTGTGCCCCCCCCCCCACCCCCCATGCCCTGCTGAGCCGCGCAATCATCAGAGGCTTTTTTTTTAACTTTTAAAAGCATTTTTTCTACAACCTCTTCCGATGAAAAATGCTTTTAAAAGTAAAAAAAAAGCCTCTGATGATCGCGTGGCTCAGCTGGGATCATCAGAGGCTTTTAAAAGCATTTTTTTCTGCAACCTCTTGGCTGAAGAGGTGGTAAAACAATGCTTTGAAAAGTCTCTGATGATTCCAGCTGAGTTGCCTGATGGCAGAGGCTTTTCAAAGCATTAGAAAAAATGCTTTGAAAAGTTAAAAAAAAAAAGTTGGCCACACCCACCCAGTCACATTACCCCCCCCCCCACTAAGCCACACCCATGGAACCAGTAGTAACAAATTTTACATTTCACCCCTGATCCAAGCTTAATTTATGCATGCAGTCCCTACAAATGGATGATGCTATGTTTGAAGGCATCCCCATTTTGAAGACAAAAGAAAAACAAAAAAAGGTTGACCCAACTCAACTTTTGATTTAATTTGAAGGTCGGGCTTCCTATTCAGATGGCCATATATAGCAACAAGGGACCCATCTATTAGTGGTGCTCCTTGACTTCATTTTAGTGACCGTTAAAAGTCACAACGGCATTGAAAAAAGTTACTTAGGACAGTTTTTCACACTTACGACCATTGCAGCATCCCCATGGTCACATCAAAATTCAGACGTTTGGCAACTGGCTCATATTTATGACGGTTGCAGCATCCCAAGGTCATCTGATCAACTTTTACGACCGCCTGACAAGCAAAGCCAATGGGGAAGCCAGATTCACCCTACAACTGTGTTACTAACAACCGCCGTAACTAACTGGAAAGGTTACTAATTTGACAACTGCAATGATAACCATTGTGGCATGAAAAGTCGTAAAACGGGGCAAAACTCACTTAACTGTCTCACTCAGCAACATAAATTTTGGGCTCAATAAGTCAAAGACTACCTGTAGGAGAAAAAAAAAACAGATACTTCTAGAAGTTAAAAACTACTAGCAGTTCCCGCGAGCTGCTTTGTGATGATGGGGTGGGGGGTTCAGCCTTTTTGGGAAGGTGGTGTGTGTGTGTGACACACCTACACTTGTCTTCCTTTTGCGTGAGTCTTCTAGCTGGTTTCCAATCTTGACTAATCAACGTGGTCGCAATCTGTAATCATCTCCCAAGCTCCTCGTAACCAAGGAAGTAACAATCTAGTAGCTCAATTCAACCGGAGAATAGAGAATAGTGTTTCCTCAACCTTGGTGACTTTAAGATGGGTGGATTTCAACTCTCCAAATTCCCTAGTCAGACTTAACTGGCTGGGGAATTCCGGGAGTTGAAATCCACCCGTCTTAAAGGGGCCAAGTTTGAGAAACACCAGGAATAGATGATCAGCTTCTGCAGCAAGACCTGAGGCCAACCACCAATTTTCTCTAGAAATTTTCCAGAAAATTGGTCTGGAAAGAGATCCTTGCAAGCCACTGCCTGCCAGTTTATCGTTGTTTGAGTGGTTGGGAATCCTGGGGTTTTGAAGACATCTGGAGAGACCTGGGTGGATGAAGGGCACTGTGGATGAAGCTGATTTCAGTGGTCTCGTTCAAAGTTGGCCCTGCAGAAAGATTCTTTGGCCTTCCTAAACTCCATGGGTATCTTTCCTGCCTCTTTATACAAAGCTCGTCCCTAATGTGGCCACGGCCACGGATGGAAAGGGACAGCTGAAGGCCAAACCTCTTCAGCAGGAACATCACAACTGCTGGGTTAGTCCACCAACCTCTGTTGATTTTTCCTTTTCTCCTCCTCCTCTTCCTCCTCTCTTTTGCCTTCCAAGATAAAGTCCCGATTCGGAGATACGCTGATGGGACCATAGATACCGAAGAAGCCACGGAACCCACCAAGGCAGAGGGGTCTGGTGGGGAGAAAGGACCTTGCTGCAAATGCCCAAAGACTGAAGCAGAGAAGCAGGCTGAGAAGGAGGAAGCCGAGTACCGGAAGGTCTTTGAGAATTTCCTCCATAACGCCATCTTTTTGCCCAGGTGAGCGGGGCTGGGTGGGGGGAGAAATCCTTGCCAGCATGCCTTTCACAAGCGAACGGGATCCAGGGTGATGGCATTTATTTCTTGGAATAAAGTCATTTTGTTTTACTGGTTGTAATTCTTACATTCCACGAGGAGAATAAGAGGCTACAAGGATTTGGCAAAGACATCCACAGCTATGAGTGGGGTGAGGAGCCTTTGAAAAGGAGTTTGGGCATCAGGTGTTGCTTCAGAGGGGCTGATGGCCTGCTGAATTTAACCCTTTCTGTGACGTGAGCACAGCTTCCTCCCTCCCCTTTTTTCCTTCCTCCTTCCCTCCCTCGCCTTTTTTCCTTCCTTCCTCCCTCCTCTCCCTCCTCCTTTTCTTTCCTTCCTTCCTTCCTTCCCTCCCTTTCTCTTTCTTCCATCCTTTTCTTCCTCCATCCCTTCTACCTTCCTTCATTCCCCATTCCCTTCCTTCCTCTCTTTCCTCCCTCCCTCTCTTTCCTTCCTTTCTCTTTCTCTCCTACCTCCTTCTCTTCCTCCATCCCTTCTACCTTCCTTCCTTCCCTCCCTCTGTGCCTTTTGCCTCATTTCACCCAGTTTTGTTCCCTCCCACTCTATCCTTAAGAGAGAGAGAGAGAGAGAGAGAGAGAGAGAGAGAGAGAGAGAGAGAGAGAGAGAGAGAGAGAGAGAGAGAGAGAGAGAGAGAATTGTTAGTACACCTGGAGCTCCCTTAACTTTACAAGCAGGGTATCTTAAAAGGAATTCATTTTAACTTAATCGCTACCAATCCAGTTCATATGGATTTTGTTTTGGTCCGGTCCCTGCTTGGGAGGGAGGAGAGGATACGGCTTCTGATGTGATAGATAGGCATCCATATTCAAGTGACAATTCTGTACCCCCATTTCCTATGTCAGAGAAGGCCTTCTCCTCCACCCAACACATTCTGGGGCCATTTGGACTGTTTCTGAGCTGAGCCCCCTTGAAAGATCTCTTCACCCTTAAGAGTCTCTCTGTTGAACAACCTTTTGTCCCCGTCCCCTGTCGTCCCCCCGTCCCCCCCGTATTCTTCTCTATGCTTTGACAGGTGCCAGAATGACCCAAGAGAGAATTGGCTGGCTTTAGGGAGATTTGGAAAAGCAACTTTCCCAATAAAACTGTTAATATTTGAGTATAGGCTCCTGAGGGAGAGAGCATCACATAAACCTCTTTCTACGCTGAGCTGGATTAACACCGCTGACCGATACGCTTGGGGTCATCGCTGGTTCATATGAAACCTTGATTCTTCCTTCCGAGAGACCATCTCCTCCTCCTTTCTGCTCCTCTTTGCCAATTCCCTCGACCATTCCCCTGATTTTTCTTTCCTGTCTTGCTCCGAGGGAAACTTAAGAACGGCAAAGGATTCCAGGTCCACCAATTACCGTTCAACGTTTTGCAATGGGATAACAGAGCCTGCTCCAAAATAGATGCCGTATTTCAGAAAAAGGCTTAATTTGGGAGCAATATGTGTTAGCCATGTGACTTTCTTTAAATGACCCCTTGGTGCCTGGGGGTGTGCGGGCGCTGGGTGGAACAAACGGTTACTAGCCCCAGAAGCTTCTCCAATCCAGAGGAAAGAGCTGGCATATGATTAGCCTTCTTAGCTTTTGATAGATTGCAGCTTGTAGCAGGGGTGGGTTCTACTTACCTTTATTACCCGTTTGCAACGGGGCCGCGCACGTGATCTTCTGCGCAGAATTTCTGCGCTGATGAGATTCTGATGATGTCGGGGTTGGTGAGCGGAGCCTCCCGCCAGTTTTACTACCGGTTCTATACAACCGGTCCAAACCAGGGGCAACCCCCAGTGGCTTTTAGGGAAATATATAATTGGCAGGTTTCCTGAGGCGGCCCTTGACTGCCTGGGCTTCATTTCCACCATCTTGGTTCAACTTGCATTCATAACTGCTTTTTGTTTAGGCGCTCTAAGAACTATCTGAGAGCCAATTTGGTTTAATGGTTAAGGTGCTGGCCTAGAAACCAGGAGATGGTGAATTCTAGTCCCACCTTTGTCATAAAAGCCAGCTGTGGGTGATTTTCAGCCAATCATGAGGATACTCTGAGAATCTTGCCCTGTCTTAGTCATGAAAGCTGGTTAGGTGAGTTTGGGTCAATCACCAGGAGACTGTGAGCTCTAGTTCCAGCTTAAGGACAAAAGCCAGCTGGGTGACTGGACAATCACAGGGGACTGTGAGTTCTAGTCCCACATTAGTCTCCAAAGCCAGTTGGATGACTTTGAGTCAATCACCAGGAGCCTATGAGTTCTAGTCCCACATCAGGCACAAAAGCCAGCTGGGTGATTTTGGGCCAATCACCAGGAAACTCTTGAATTCTAATTTTATTTTAGGCATGAAAACTGGCTGGGTGACTTTGCCTCAGTTCCCCCCCTCTCCCTCCCTCCCTCCCTCAGCTCAACCCACCTCACAGGGTTGCTGTTTTGGGGGAAATAGGAGCAGGAAGGAGCATTATGAATGTCTGCTACCTTCGGTTACCTATAAAATAATAAAGGCAGGATTTAAAAAAAAATCAAATAAATGATATAAATATGGGTGGAGTTGTAAATTCACTAAGCCAGTAAAACCATTACTAAGAATCCCAAATGTCAGGGAAGAGTGACATTTTACAACATTAAATGAGATTTCGCTAGGGACCTTATCTCTGTCCGTGACCCAAACTACATATTTCACTTCCACACACCCCTCCAAGGATACCAATTTGTCTCTCATCCCGAGTGCCACATTGTGGTTTCAGTCTTCTTTGGAAATCTGTGACTCAGATTATTCATTGCTCTCATTCCTGGTTTGTGTTGTTATGATCGAAACAGATCCAAATTGGCTGGGGTCACAGGATGCACTAAGCTCTGAAACGTGGCTTAGAGGGGCCAGTGGCTGGTTTAGGTTAGAGCAAAATGGAATAAACCACCAACTATTGAACAAACTTAACCATGCTTCTCATTACGCTGTTGTGAAAGGAACAGAAACTTTGTGGTGTGAGCTTTCACTTACTTAAGTGTTTTAATAATTCACTGGACTGCCATTTGCTTAGAAAAGAGCAGATCTGTCTCTTCCACAGGGAGCTGTTGCTGCCGAATTTTCCCTGCCACTTAATCTTGTTATTTTCCATAGTTACGTCTGCATCATTCTCCTGTCTCATTTTGGCTTTTCTTTCTAGTCAGTTGCCTCTCTTGGGTTTTGCTAAACCCCCATCACCTTTTCACTTGACTCGGGAGTCAACCTGAATCCACGGAGCTGGTTTAGCTCTTGAACCCTATTTTCGGTGGGTCCTGGAACATCACCCCCAAATCATTTTGAGGCAAAGATTGCACACAAACTGTACCAAAACTCATAACTTTGGTTGAATGCACCTTAAAATACAGTATTTTTTTTTGAACTATGATGCACTTTTTTTGTCTCCCAAAAGTGGGCAAAAGTCTGTGTCTTATAGACCAAACATTGCCGAAGCCCCGCCTACCCGCCAGCCATTTTTTGGCCTCCACACACCCTGTGCAGAGCCCTTTTCAGGCTTTTTTTGGCCCATTTTCAAGGCTTTTTTCGGCCTGTTTTCAAGGCTTTTTTGTGTGTGTGTGTGTGCCCATTTTAGGGCTTTTTCAGCCTGTTTTCGGGTCTTCTTTTGGCTCATTTTTGGGGCTTTTCTCAGTCTGTTTTTTTTGGGGGGGATTTTTCTGGCCCGTTTTTTCAGAAGAAACGGTACGGAAAAATCCTCGAAAATGGCCCCCAAAAAGCCTCAAAATGGCCCCAAAAAGCCTCGAAAACGGATTGAAAAAAGCCTAAAAACGGCCCAAAAAAAGCCTCGAAAATGGGCCAAAAGAAGGCCCAGAAACTGGCTGAAAAAAGACTGAAAGAGGCCTGAAAAAAGGTGGCCAAAAACTTTTTGTTGTTGTTTTCCTCTTCTAAATTTGGGTGCGTCTTATAGTCCGAAAAATACGGACTATAGGATGGGACGTGTGATAATTTTAAAGTGTGACCTATCTCTGATTTAGGGTTATTTTGACTCAGGCTGCATGCAGGGAAGCGGTATACTTTTTTGCTTTTTAAACCTTCTAATAACTTTGGGTGCTATTTTCTCTGAAAATATTGTGGCCTTGGATGTGCAGATTTGAGTGTCCGAGAGATTAAAGCCTGGTGGTGGTTCTTGTTTTTTTGTCCAGACCTGATCGGAAGAGGAGGGATTTGTTCCGCGTCGCAAACACAACGTTTGGAGGTAAGAACAAGACTGGGACCCCTCCAGAACACCTGAGCAACGGGACCGACGTGGAGGAGGGTGAGGTGGAGTTTCCCTTCTACGAAGCAAAGGTGGAGGGCAAGGAACGGACCCTCATCTCCCAGCTCCTGCCTTTCACCCTTTATCGGATTGACATCCACAGTTGCAACCACGAAGCGGCACGCTTGGGCTGTAGCGCTTCAAATTTTGTCTTCGCCCGGACGATGCCTGCAGGTACAATCTCTCCCCTTTTATTTAGTTGTACGTGTAGCTTAAGAAAGCATCGTGGTCCAATCCGGCGCTTAAACTCGCTTGTAGTTTGATCCTAGAAGGGAGAGTCGATGAAGGAAGAGGGCTGCAATGTCATTTGAGTCAGGCTTTCTGCTGATTAATTGATCTTGTGTTCGGTGGGGCCGGGTAAATTCAACACGGTATTTAATAAAATTTAGTAGTATTGGTAAGATCCTCCTGCAGGACTTAAATCGTTTTCCTCTTCAGTCGCTTTAAACATTTCACTTTTGTCAGTAAGTTTTTGAAAGGATTGTAGCATGCAACCAAAATACAATTGCAGATTGTATATGCAGGATTAGGAGCATAAGGGTTTCACTAAACAGCTGAAGAGTTAAGCACTTAGGAGCTACTGAGAGTTCCTTGAAACTCCTTGATGTAACGGTATAAGGTAATGATAATGGTTATCATACTGATATATTCTCATTGTGGTCCTTTCATTGTTTATTTTATTTTCTTATTTTACTTCAGTTTACATGCTTTTCATTTCTTCCTTTTTATTGCTGTAAGCTGCCTAAAAGTTCCTGTTTTTTAAAAACTTCCTTTTTTGGCTAAATATAGAACTTCCGGGTCAAATTGGCTCAAAGTTATAATATCTTAGAACTCAGCTCTGATTTAGAGTTCAGTCAAAGAGCCACTTTGGTCTAGTGGTTAAGACACCGGGCTAGAAAGCAGGAAACAGTGAGTTCAAATCCTCTTTTAGCCATGAAAATCAGCTGGGTGACTTGGGGCCTATCACCAGGAGACGGTGAGTTCTAGCACTGCCTTAGTGTGATGACCCAGGGCATGGCACGAAAGCAACAGAGCCAGAGAACAGGTCTAACTCCCTTTTATTGCTCCAACTTTGCCCCCAAACATTCCCATGTTTACTACAAGTCCTGGAGCAAAGCTCTCACACGCACCTTCAACAGCCTATGGCTGTGAGTAGTCCAGTAAGCCAGGTTAGCCAAACAGTAACCAGGGCCAGCAGCCCAGTAAACCGGGCAAACTGGGCAAGCCCCACAAGACAGCACAGTAATCTCTGGACGTCAGCAAGTGCACATGAGGCTCCATAGATTTAACGCTTGTTCCCAACAAAAGCCCCTCCCACCGGCACCTCCTTACATCTCAGTCCCCAGGTGTGCCTTGTGAAGGGGGGCAGGGCAGTCTCCTCCCTCGTAGCCAGCTCAGTCTGTGTTGGTCTCACCTTCTCTCTTCTCTCCATGCTCTAGGATCAGGAGGGGGTGGTCCTTGCTCTTTGCCTGAGCTCTGCCTCTCCTGCTCCTCCCCCAGTTTCCTCCAAGGCCAACGGAGCCGCCCTCTCTGTCTCTGCTGGCTCTTGTTTCAGTTCATCTTCCTCCCGCAGATTCAGACTCCGATGGGGGCATGACACTTAGGCAGGAAAGCTGGCGGGGTGACCTTGGCCAGGAGATTGTGAGTTCTCGTCCTGCCTTAGTCATGAAAGCCAGCTGGGTGACCTTGGGCCAGTCACTCTTTCTCCACCCAACCCACCTCACAGGGTTGTTGTGAGGAAAATAGGGATGAGGAAGAGGGTGGGGGATACAAATAAATGAATCGTCTCTTGTGCTCGCTTTCCACAGAAGGGGCTGATAACATTCCAGGAAGTGTAACATGGGAAGGGAAGGAGGAAAACACCATATCCCTGAAGTGGCCGGAGCCAGTTAACCCCAATGGGTTGGTTTTGATGTACGAAATCAAATATGGACAAAACGGAGAGGTAAGGAGACTGATGACTTTGTTGGTATTACAGGTAGTCCTCGATTTACAATCATTCATTCAGTGACCGTTCAAAGTTACAACATCACTGAAAAAAGGGACTTTAGAACCAGTATTCACACTTGCAGCCGTTGCAACATCCGCTTGGTCATGTGATTAAAACTTGTAAGCTTGGCAACTGGCATGTACTTGTGACAGTTGTAGTGACCTGGGTAGGGGTGAAATCTAAAAACTTTCCCTACAGGTTCTGTGGGCGTGGCTTAATTGATGGGTGTGATCAGATGACCTGGTGGGCATGGCTTGGTCAGGTCACCGGGTGGGCGTGGCCAATAATAATAAAAATAATAAATAAAGTTCACAAAACAATAAGAGGTACCAAAAACCAACTTTTACACTTTACACACACACAACACAACACAACACAACTGACTCACACACAATGTAAAAGCAGCTGCACTTGACCCAAAATGGCCCCTGCAACAAGTGGGAAACTCACCCAGCCACAAAAAGCTCAAAAACCAACTTTCACACTTTTTCCACACAAAATGCCACATATAGCTTTGTGAGATTTTGTGTGTTTGTGTAGTTAGAGTGAAACACTACAGAAACATACCAAATCTTAGAAAGCTGCACAAATATTTTATTATTTTATTTTATTTATACACTGCTCAAACAAATAAAGGGAACCCAAGCAGAAGACATCCGAGATCTGAATGAATGAAATAGCCTTATTAAATATTTTGTTCGTTACATACAGTCGTTTTGTGTTCCCTTTAGGTGTTTGAGCAGTGTATAAACGACTGTATGTAACGAACAAAGTAGTTAATAAGGCTATTTCATTCATTCAGATCTCGGATGTCTTCTGCTTGGGTTCCCTTTATTTTTTTGAGCAGTATATTTTTAGATAAAAGCAGCTAAATTTAAAATTTCTTTAACTTTAAAGTGCTATGTCTAAAAAAAAAAACTCCTAAAAAACCCCCAGTTATCTTTTTTTTAAAGCTCCCCCCCCCCCCAAAAAACCCCAGTTACTTACCAAATTGAAGGCACAAGGCAGGCAGATTGAGTTGCTCACCGATTGGATTGATTGCAGGCAGGCAGGCAGATTGAGTTGCTAGCTGATGCAATGGATTGCAGCCCCCAAAGTAAGGCAGGAAAAGCGAGCGAGCCCAAAAGAAACAGCAAGCTTCCAAGCGGGCAAGTAGGGATGGGGCAATTGGGTGGGCATGGGCGGGGGGAGGGGGCAGGGATTTTTGCTACCACTTTTCCAAACTACCCACCGCCATCGCTACTGGATCGCCCAATCAGGTCCGAACCGGGAGCATTTCAACCCTGGTCCTTGGGTCACATGATTGCCATCTATGACCTTCCAACACGCAAAGTCAATGAGTGAAGCCAGATTAGCCTAACAGTCATGTGGCTCACTTAACTGAGTGAGTCACTTAGCGACCACAGCAAAAGAGGTCATAAAATCGTGCACGGGTCTGCTTTGCTTAACGACGGAAATTCTGCTTCTAACTGTGTTTGCAAGTCGAGGATTGCCTGTTATTTGGTTATATTTCCAAACCAGGAATTAAAAAGTCCTCCGTTTCAAACTCCCTGAATGCTTACATAACACCCAGGCACGAAACCTTTGCAGAGAATATTGGCCCCAAGCGATGGAATATCAGATATCAGGATAAGATCTTAACTCAGAGGTGTATCTTGCAACAAAGGTGGAGAACACAACACAAGAGGGTAGCTCACGTTTCAAGAAAAGATGCTGGAAAGGTTTAGCGAAAAGGCCGATTATCGGCTGGTTGTGACCGTATCCCTGGTGATTATCAGGCTATGCTAGGTTTTTAAAAGGAAGATGTTCTTTCATTTAATGGCGTATTAGTGCTTTGAACCTCCATTATGATTTAAGGCAACGTTTCTCAATGTTTCTAAACTCCTGGGCTTCAGATCAAATCTCAGAATTTCACAGCCGTCATGGCCGTCAGTGAGAATTTTGGGAGTTGAAGGCTATCCACCTGGAAGTTAAAACATTTGTGAAATACTAGACCAAGGCCTAAATGGTTTTGGGGGGGAGGGTTGGGGGGGGCTTTATTTACTGTTTGAGGTCATTTGTTAAGGCATCACCCTAATACCATGGCTTAGGACCCGGATATTTACGGGACCGCCTTCTGCTACCAGTAGCCTCCCCCCGACCAACACGCTTCCACAGAGAGGGGCTCCTCAGGGTGCCGTTGGCAAAACAATGTAGGCTGATGACCCCCAGGGGGAGGGCCTTCTCTGTGGGGGCACCCGCCCTCTGGAATGAACTACTCTCTGGGATACGCACGATTTCCGATCTCCGTACCTTTCGCCGGGCCCTTAAGACCCTGTTATTTCAACAGACTGGCCTGGCTGAATAAAATAAAATTTGGATGGGGCATTTTAAAGTATGGGTTTTAACGGAGAGAGCCAAATTTGTTTAATTCAGTTTTAAATGGATTTTAAATATTGTACACCGCCCTGAGTCCTTTGGGAGAAGGGCGGTATATAAATCTAATTAACGTAACGTAACATAACATAACATAACATAACATAACATAACATAACATAACATAACATAACATAACATAACATAACATATAACATAACATAACATAACATAACATAACATAACATAACATAACATAACATAACATAACATAACATAACATAACATAACATAACATTCAGGCCACTAAGATATATTCCATCTTTGGTTTAATGCAACTTTGGAAGCCAACAACTGTTAAAGGAGAATATTTGATGCTCGGGATTTGAATGGTGGGTCCTTGGTGCTCTCTGAGCTTGGCTGTTTTCTTGGAGACGTTTCATGGCCCAACTAGGTAACATCATCAGGGCTAGCATGGAGCAGGGTTTGCTCTCAGTTTATATTCTAGTGGCCTGCCCTGTCAGTGTTGGTGGGCCTTGGCGTTTCTTTGGTCCGTCTGTTTGCAGTTGGCTTGTTTGGCAGTTCCTTGATTGGGGTATTATTGATTGCTGGACTGATGTTAATCTTAATCTGTGCTCATTTGCAATCTCCACAACCATCCCCACCAACGCGGACAGGGCAAGCCACTAGAACCGTGATGGCGAACCTATGGCGCACATGCCACCTGTGGCATGCGGAGCCATATCTGTGGGCACGCGAGGATTGCCCTAGTTCAGCTCCAGCATGCATGTGCACACAGGCCACCTGATTTTCAGGCCTTCTGAGCCCACCAGAAGTCAGGAAAAAGGCTGTTTCTGGCCTTGGAGAGCCTCCGAGGGGAGGGAGGACAGGGAGACCATTTTCGCCCTCCCCAGGCTCCAAGAAAGCCTCTGGAGCCTGGGGAGAGCGAAAAACAGGCCTACTGGGCCCGCTGTGCCATCATGTGCCAAAAGTGGGGGGAGTATGTGGGGGGGGGTTGTGCACACATGTGCAGTGGGTGTGAGCACACACGTGGGCAACCTCCACACGTGACCCCCGCCCGCGGCACGTGACAGCAAAAAGGTTAGTCATCACTGCACTAGAACATAAATTGAAAGCAATCCTTCATCCTTCTTTGCACTGATGATGTTACCAAGTTGGGTAATGAGACATATGCAAGAAAACCACCAAGGATCTCTCAACCCAACAACTGTTATTGTTTCGTGTAGGTATTTGTGTGTACAGTTTAACTCCAGCTTCCCTTTTATTCCCATTTATTATGACTTGTTTTTGATAATTAAAATCTATACGAGATACCCACATTCGAAGTTCCAACAGTGGGGGTCCCCCCCCGCACAGTCAAATGACCAAACATCAGGCACTCAGCAACCAGGCCAGGGATGATGGGCATTGTAATTCTACCGTGCAGGAGAGACCTGCGTTAGGGAGCGAATCAATTTCTGATTTGGTAAGGCCGTTTCCTGAGGGTGGTTTTTTTTTTTTTTTTTTGGTGAAGTCACTTGATGGAACTGTTCCATTTTGGGAAAACAAAGCAAGCAGAAAAGCAGGTTTCTCTGTTTTCACTGTCAAACCTAAATCTTAAGAAGAGCATTTGTACAATGTTCTCTTTTGTTCTTTGGACGTCTGTTTAAATCAAGCCAGGCCGCCTCCTGAAGGATTGGGTGTACCTTTTAGCACGTTTTTTATATCGCGAGTGAACATACACATATTGCCTTGCAAAACGTTGTACAAGTTTGCTCAGATTGTGTGCAATTGGGAGGAAAAACAGCACAGGAAGACTGTTATACAGGCAGTCCTCGACTTAACAACCGTTCATTTAGTGACCGTTTGAATTTACAGCTGAAAAAAAGTGACTTAAGATCATTTTTCACACTTCTGACCATTGCATTATCCCCATGCTGTGTGATTTACATCTGGATGCTTGGCACTTGGCTCACATTTATGACGTTTGCAGTGTCCTGGGGTCCTGCAATTCCCTTTTGCAACCTCCTGACAAGCAAAGTCAGTGGGGAAGGCAGATTCACTTAACAACCGTGTTAATCATTTAAGAACGGCAGTGATTCACTTAACAAATGTGGCGAGAAAAGTAGTAAAATGGGGCAAAACTCACTTAACAAATTCCTCACTTAGCAACATAAATGTTGGGCTCAATTATGATGATAAGTTAAGGACTGCCTATGCTTACATTGTTTTTCCTCTTATGTAATGCTTCTTTTATTCACTTATTTGTTTGCATGGAGCCTCAGGCCTGTAATAAAGAAATTTGAAATTGAAACGCGGGAAGGAGAAAGGAAAAAAGTAGTTGGAGAAGATTCCAGAGAAACTTGAAGTCCTTTATTATGCTCTTGCCTTGCAAAAGATAGATGATTTTTTTTAAAAAGAAAAAAATTCATTCTTTTCTCTACTTTCTCAACTTTGCAGGAGAAACGGGAATGCGTTTCTAGGCAAGAATATAAGAAACTTGCTGGAGCCAAACTGACTCATTTGAACCCGGGAAACTACACGGTTAGAGTGCAGGCCACTTCGCTAGCTGGGAACGGATCCTGGACGGAGCCAATCTCGTTCTACGTCCAACCTAAACGTAAGTATTTTTGGTTACTCTGGAAGTGAAAAACAGATTTAGGAGGAAAAATGATACTATGATGAACTGGGTATGTCTAGTCTAGCAAAGAGAATGTTTAGGGGTGACATGATAGCCGTCTTCCAGTATTTGAGGGGTTGCCACAAAGAAGAGGGAGTCAAGCTATTCTCCAAAGCACCTGAAAGCCAGATAAGAAGCAATGAATGGAAACTAATCAAGGAGAGAAGAAACGTAGAATTAAGGATACATTTCCTATCAGTGAGAACAATTAAATAAGTGAAATGGCTTGGAAGTTGTGGGGGCTCCATCACTGATGGTGATGGTCCGTCATTTGTCTGGAATAGTATAGGCCCGTGATGGCGAACCTATGGCACAGGTGGCACATGAAGCCATATCTGTGGGCACGCGAGCATTGCCCTAGCTTAGCTCCAGCGCACATGCACATGGCTGGCCAGCTAATTTTCGGGCCTTCTGGGCCCACTGGAAGTCGGGAAACGGGTCATATCCAGCTTCCAGAGAGCCTCCAGTGGGCTGGGGAAAGCCGTTTTTGCCCTCCCCAGGCTCCAAAAAAGCCTCTGGAGCCTGGGGAGGGCAAAAAAACCCAGGCCTACTGGGCCCACCATGCCATCACGTGCCAAAAGCAGGGGGGAGCGTGGGAGGGTTCACACCTGCAGGCTCGGGGGAGGGGGCACATTGAATTATGGATGTGGGCACACGCGTGCACGACCCCCTCCCCTCCAGCACTCCCTCCGCTTTTGGCACGCGATAGCAAAATGGTTAGCCATTCCTGGTATAGGCGTTTGAAGAACGGTTGCAGGAATTGGGCATGGCCAGTCTAGAGAAAAGAAGGACTAGGAGTGACATGATAGCAAAGTTCCAAAATTTGAAGGGCTACCACAAAGATGAGGAGGGGGGGGATCAACCTATTCTGCAAAGCACCTGAGGGCAGGACAAAAAGCAATGGGTGGAAACTAAACAAGGAGAGAAGCAACCTAGAGTTAAGGAGAAATTCCCTGAGAGTTAGAACAGTTTAATCAGTGGAACAACTTGCCTCCAGAAGTTGTGACTGCTCCAACATTGGACCTTTTTAAGAAGATGTTGGATAACCATTTGTCTGAAGTGGTGTAGGGTTTCCTACCTAAGCAGGGGGTTGGACTAGAAGACCTCCAAGGTCCCTTCCAACTCCTATTATTCCATGTTCTATAATCCCAACCCCCACCCATTATTTTATATGTTTATTAGGCACCAGCTGTTTCTATGGGAATTTCCTCGCTGTAAAATTTTTAACAAGGGAGAGATTTTTTTTTGGAGTGATCCCAAATGATCCCTTCCCCAAATGGCATCTTTTTGATGTGTTGGACTACAAGTCCCATATTCCACAGCCAGCACGCCATCTTAAACATAGAATTGAATAGTTCAACACAGTCCCGGGAGGTATGTACAGGAAATCCTCGACTTAAGAACAGTTCATTTAGTGACCTTCAAAGTTACAGCGGCACTGAAAAAAGCGACCGACGGCCGCTTTTCACAGTTACCATGAAGCCATTCCCATGATCGCATGATCTAAATTCAGACACCTGGCAAACGGTTCATACTTATGACCGTTGCTGTATCCCAAGGTCATGTATGATTCCCCAAGTCAACAGGGAAGCCAAATTCACTTCGTGACCACATTGCTAACTTAACAGCTGCAGTGATTCACTTCACAGCTGGGGCAAGAAAAGTGGTATAAGGGAGCAAAACTCACTTAACAAATGTTTCCCTTAGCAACAGAAATGTTGGGATCAATCGCGGTCATGAGTCAAGGACGACCTGTGTTAGGACTGCCTCTGAAGGGCAATCAGTTTGGTGAAAGTACCTCAAAGTATACAAACAATGTTGTGTTTTTTTATTGGTTCAATTTATTTATTGGTTCGATTTATATGCCGCCCTTCTCCGGAGACTCAGGGCGGCTTACAATGCGTTAAGCAATAGCCTTCATACTTTTGTATATACCTGCTTAGTAGGGCTTTCGGGCCCCCCCCAAGGGGTGTTCGTTTTTATACCAAGTCAGCTTATTGCCCCCATAATCCGGGTCCTCATTTTACCTCTCTCGGAAGGATGGAAGGCTGAGTCAACCTTGAGCCTGGTGAGATTCAAACTTGCAGTAATTGCAGGCAGCTGGTGCTACTTAACAGCACTTTAGTCTGCTGCGCCACCAAGTTTTTTAAACTCCGGGTATTCTTCGTTGCAGCAGCAGACTACGGAAATTTCTTGCATCTGATCATCGTGCTGCCCATTGCAGTCCTGCTGATCGTTGGTGGGTTTCTCATCATGCTTTACGTCTGCAACAAGAAGAGGTGAGACTGGCAGAGGGGTGGGTGGATCAGGCCCTGTTGCAAAGCACGGTTTATTACCATAAAAAAAACAAACAAACAAACCCCCAACCGGAGCTCCTTTTAACCTGACCTCAATTCGGTGCCTGAGATTGCAGAGAGAAGGGAGTCTTACGAAACACTTTATGGTTATATAATCTCTCTCTCTCTCTCTCTCTCAATGTCTCTCCAAGCAAATCCCAGGGAATGGAATAAATAATTCTGACAAACATTATAGGCAATATTAAGTATTCCAAAAGTAGCAGCAACTTCTTCTTATCCCTGCCACCCCACTCATTTTAAGCAGCTTCTTTCCAAGCTTTCTTTGTTTCATTTACTTGGCATCATTAAAATGAACAAAGGTGGGTCTCAGGGTATCTTGTATCGGGTCTAAGGCAGTTCGGCGCAGTCAACTCGCTGCGGCCATCTTGCTTCGGCCAACTGGCCACAGCCAACTTGGTGTGGGACGAGAGTCACAACAATATTGAGGAAATGGTGGAATAGAATCACTCAAGAAAAGGATGCAAAAGGAGGGACAGAATGACATGGGAATGACAATAATTAAAATAATTTTTAAAATTATTTGAAATAATTAAATGGAATTGTCGAATTGTCCTGCAGCAGGTTGCCCTGGGGTGAGTTGTCTCATGGTGAATTGGCTGTGGCAAATTGTCCCATCCCGATCTTGCGGCGTTCATCCTTCCTTCACTGAGATGGAATACAATTTTCTGAAAAATTGTCACTTTCTCCCGAGAGTTTTTGTCAAAACATCGGCAACTGTCAGTTTTTTCTACTATGAGTTGAAGATTTCTTTCAAAGCTTCTGGAGTGGGATAGGTGGATGGGGAATAGTTAGAGGTAGATTTCAACTTATGACTGTTTGCTTAGCGATCTTTTGAAGTTATGACAGGCCCCCCAAAAAGTTCTTACAACCAGTGGTAAAATCCAAAATGTTTTACTACCAGTTCTGTGGGCATGGCTTGGTGGGCATGGTGTGGCTTGGTGGGAGTGGCTTGGTGGGTGTAGCAGGGGAAGGATACTGCAAAATCTCCATTCCCACTCCACTCCTGGTGGAAAGATATTGCAAAATCTCCATTCCCACCCCACTCTCGGGCCAGCCAGAGGTGGTATTTGCCAGTTCTCTGAACTGCTCAAAACTTCCACTACTGGTTCTCCAGAACCTGTCAGAACCTGCTGGATTTCACCCCTCCTTACAACCCAAATTCAAACTTGTGATTGCGAGGGAAAGGAAGAAAAGGCGCCTCAGTTTTTCCTCACAGAGTCCTGTGTGAAAAGCTACGTTTACGCAACTCCAGAGATCAATTTTAGGAAATAAATATCACCTGAAAATGCAAATTTAAGGGATCTACCATTGCATAAGACGTAGGAAGTAACACATCGGATTCCTCGCGCCTCCGTATAGCATGCTAAAAGTAGTTGAGGGGTGTGGGTGTTTTTAACAGCAAGTCTCAGAACACAGCGCCAGGTGAGAGGCCCAAAATAGCGTGAAGATTCTGTCCTTTTTTGTTTTGTTTTTTGTTTTTTTTTGTGAGAGGTGTGTATATCAACAATGAAGAAGTAACTGCTTATATTTTAACAGGAACAGCGACAGGCTTGGAAACGGAGTGCTTTACGCTTCTGTGAATCCTGAATATTTCAGCGCTTCGGATGGTAAGTTGGCTTTTGACACTCTTCAGAAGCAAAGCCTTGGAGGTGGCTGAATGGTGTTTGGCAGAAGAGAAGGGAGGCGTTCGCTCCTCTTGTTGAACAGGGAGGCAGTTGCTCAAGATGAAGTCATCTCAATCTCCTCCTCCTCCTCTCTGCACCCTGCACTCCTTTCTAGCACTATTGATATTACCTAGTTGGGTCATGAAACATTGCAAGAAAACTACCAAGTTCAGAGAGCATCAAGAACCTCACAATCCTCCTTCAACTCCTCCTCCTCCCCATCTTCCCTCCTCCTCCTCCTCTTCTTCTCCTTCTCTTCTCTTTCTTTTTCATCCTCTCCCCCCCCCCTTCAGCCCCCCCCCCCCTTTAGAATGATCCAAGTCACTGCTTCAAAGCTCCCTGCTTTTGGCTAACGAGTGAAATAGCTTTCCTTCATTCAGATGTCAGGGTTTAAAATTACCTTCGTAATTTTAAGACCTATGAACTTACAACTCCCAGAATTCTTTTAACCAGCATGCTGGTTAGGGAACTCTGGGTGTGGAAATCCACACATCTTAAAGTTGCCAAGATTGAGAAACACTTGAGAGTGGAGGATTAAAAAAGGATGCATAAAAAGTTCCCCTGGTTTTTTTAAAAAATATTATATATTATTATTATGAAGAACTGAACAATATAAGCTCCCCCCCCCCCCAACCTCTTTCTCTGTCATGCATTTCAGAATTGGCTTTTTGTAGATTCTGTCGCCCAAGCTGGGGATTTTCAGTTTATTAGTTTCGATTTAATCTTGGGAGGGTGACTTCATCTTTAACATCAGAAAGAAGCAGGAGAAAGGGGGAAAAAAATCAACCCTGCTGTTAAAATCTTGATTTTGTTTTTATTCTTGAAGTCAAAAGGTTGGCTGTTGTGGTCTCAGGGTTCAGGAGAAAACAAATGGCTGAAACATGCTGATGAATGTAATCTGAGATATTTTTATCTACCTGAGCGGTCATTTGTTCCCAGCGGATTTTTAACCAACTTTGCATTATTTCACGTTCAAGAAGTACAGTTCAGATACTAAGTGGAGCATTCTTCTCCTTCCTTATCTTAATTATCTTCCTTAAATCTTGTTTCGATGTGGTGCTTTGAGGCCAAATGTTAAATTGTCTGGTAGTTCAGATCCTGAACATTTTGGCCTCCTACGATTCCCCTCATTATCTGCACGTTTTCCTCTGGATCACCTGGAGGTGTAAATTGTGACGCTATTTTCCTAGATTCACTGATTTGTAATTGGGAACTTCAGCCATAAAGTTACGCACGATAAGTTTGGGTTAGGTGTAGGCTTAGCATGTTGTGAGAATGCAGCCGTTGTGGGTTCCTTTGCTAAGCTGTGAGTAAAGAAACACAGTTCAGTGTAACATGTCAACAACGTCACTTTATATTCTTGGATTTCATCCATTCCTAACCTCACAATTTAGGGGCAGGATTACAACAGGATGGTGCCACACAATGGTTTCAAAGCATGTTATGTTTGAATGTAAACATTGCAAGAGTGTAAATTTGAAGAATGTAAACATTGGCCTTTTATAGTTATATTATTCCAGGAAAAGGAAACTTCCTTGTCTCTAAGGCTGTCAGCTTGTACTGTGGCTTTCATACCAGACTACAATAATAGAGTTGGATGTGGTTTTAGAGGCCTTATAGTTCGACCCCCTGACATCTTTTTTTATATTGTGGCAATCAAAACTGGAGTGCGATCTTACCAGAAAAGTCTAAAATGATACTATAACTTTACATGATCTTGATGCTGTCCCTCTGTTGATGAAACCCAGGATTGCATTGGCTTTTTTGGCAGCTGACGCACACTGCTGGCTCATACTTAAGTGGTTGCCCACTAGAACACATACATCCCTGTCACAATTACTAGTGTTGAGTCAAGTGTCATCTATGTTACAATATCTCAGGGGCTGCCCCAAAGAAGAGGGAGTCAAGCTATTCTCCAAAGCACCTGAGGGCAGGACAAGAAGCAATGGGTGGAAACTTATCAAGAAGAGAAGCAACTTAGAACTAAGGAGAAATTCCCTGAGAGTTAGAATAGTTTAATCAGTGGAACAACTTGCCTGCAGAAGTTGTGAATGCTCCAACACTGGAAGTTTTTAAGAAGATGTTGGATAACCATTTGCCTGAAGTGCTGTAGGGTTTCCTGCCTGGGTAGGGGATTGGACTAGAAGACCTCCAAGGTCCCTTCCAACTCTGTTATTCTATTCTATTCTATTCTATTCTATTCTATTCTATTCTATTCTATTCTATTCTATTCTATTCTATTCTATTCTATTCTATTCTATTCTATTCTATTCTATTCTATAATGTTATTCCATTCCATTCCATTCCATCCCATATTTCCTATCCTATGCTATGCTATGCTATGCTATGCTATGCTATGCTATCCTATCCTATCCTATCCTATCCTATCCTATCCTATCCTATCCTATCCTATCCTATCCTATCCTATCCTATCCTATCCTATCCTAACCTATCCTATCCTATCCTATCCTATCCTATATTGTTATTCCATTCCATTCCATTCCATTCCATCCCATATTTTCTATTCTATTCTATTCTATTCTATTCTATTCTATTCTATTCTATTCTATTCTATTCTATTCTATTCTATTCTATTCTATTCTATTCTATTCTATTCTATTCTATTCTATTCTATTCTATTCTATTCCATTCCATTCCATTCCATTCCATTCCATTCCATTCCATTCCATTCCATTCCTGTGCTTTTGGTTGCTACCTAAGCTTATGACTCTACCACTGAACCAGTGGTGGGTTGCTACTGGTTTGCCCCGAATCAGGAAAACCAGTAGAAGCAGTAGCGGGAAGCTCCGCCCACCCACCTGGCGGTCTCTGCGCATTCGCAGAAGCTTCTGCGCATGTGCAGAAATGTTGCACGTGCACGAGCACCCACGTACCCATGAGCGAACTGGTAGCGATGGGATTTGAAACCCACTACTGCACTGAACCTCATTTTTGGGGATATGGCCCAGTCTCCAAGTCTATCCAGACCCTTCTGGATGTTGAGCCTATCTTCTAAAGCAGGGGTGTCAAACTCAAGGCTTAGATCTGACCCATGGGGCCGCCCTGGAAACAGCGAAGGACCGGCCCATGGTGCCTCTGCCAACACAGCTCTCCGGAGCTCCATTTTCACTGGCAGAGTGCTCGGGCCCTCACAGGTGCCCCTAACACAAGTGACATCAAGCTGGCCACACCCATCCTGGCCACGTCCACCCAGCCCCCCACCCCCCAGTCAAACACAACCCTGATGCGGCCCTCAATGAAATAGAGCTTGACACCCCTATATCTCAAGCGTGGCCTTTTGTGATTTTTTTTTTTCAGTGTATGTGCCAGATGAATGGGAAGTGCCCAGAGAAAAGATTACAATGTGCCGGGAACTTGGACAAGGCTCCTTCGGCATGGTCTATGAGGGAGTAGCCAAAGGAGTTGTGAAAGACGAGCCAGAAACCAGAGTGGCCATCAAGACCGTCAACGAATCAGCAAGCATGAGGGAGCGGATCGAGTTTCTGAACGAAGCGTCGGTGATGAAGGAGTTCAACTGTCACCACGTTGTAAGTGACTGAACTCTGCCAAGCTGTGTTGATTTCTCAACTTCTTTCCGCCATCCCAGACTTACATGTGCATTAGTGGTAGTCCTCGCTTACCAACCATCTTTTCAGTGACTGTTTGAAGTCACATCAGCGCTGAACTTGTGGTACTTAACAACCAGTCCTCAAAGTCCCAGCTGTCCCAGTGGCCACACAGTTACCTGATTGCCATCTAGACATTGGACCCAGGGGTGAAATCTTGTTTAGGAATACGCGCAGAGTAACCCTTGAGTAGCAAGGTTGTGCACATGAGAAACGACTGAGAGTGATTGTGAATAAGAATTGTCAATACACAGGCACACTGAGTTGTGATATTCTTTTACTTTTAGGAAAAAGCAAAGCAAAGTCCAATAAACAATCCAGGTCATACACAGATAAAGATCGTTAAATCGTCAATCCAGGGATATTCGAAGAACAAAGTCTTCTTACCAGTTGTTGTGGTCATATGCAATAAAACAGTTCTTTTTTGAGTTGCAAACAGGAACAAGTACAGCAGTAAAACAATCAGTAAAACAGTAGAAAACAACAAGTAGCAATGATCAAGCAGTGATCATGCAAAGAGAACAGGCAGAGAGGAACAGAGGTAGAAATAATAATGTAATAAGAAAAAATAAGCCATGATTCAAGCTTCCTCTTAAGTACATTGGCTACAGAGCTAGCCAATCAGAATACACTATGATGCAAAACAGCATTACAATCTTAAAGCTATACATTACGTTTTGACTGCAAACATGCATTGATGGTTTATTGCCAACCCAACCAGTTAGGCAACAGCCGTTCCCTAACAAATCTACTTACCTTCCCTACCGGTTCGCTGTGGGAACGTAATGACTCCAGGCTATTCCTCTCTTGACTCCACTACCAGGCTCGGCCTGTTCTTCTGCTACAAATCATCTAATTTGCTTATTCCTTCTGTCAGGTTCGGCTCCTTGGCGTTGTCTCTCAAGGTCAGCCCACTCTGGTCATCATGGAACTCATGACCCGAGGAGATCTGAAGAGCTACCTGCGGTCCCTCCGCCCGGACACGGAAGTATGTTTGTGGCAGGGGAGTGGGAATTGCATGTGCTTTGTGAAAAGAAGATAGCTTCCCAAGTAAAATAGGGTGTCTAGTCCTTTGAATTGGACTAGAAGACCTTCGAGGTTCCTTCCAACTGTGTAATTCTGTTATTCTGAATTCTTAGACAGATGTTTTCCATGTTGCTACAGCTACTGTGTTTCCCCAAAAATAAGACCCTTTTTTATATTTTTTTTTTGAACCCTGAAATAAGCACTTGGCCTTATTGCCACACACTCAAAAGCACGATTGGGCTTACTATCAGGGGAGGTCTTATTTTGGGGGAAACAGGGTGGATCCATCCTATTCTGCTAGCCCGTGGCTTCCATAAACTTGATTTAAGGAATTAAAGTATGAAGGCGATTGCTTAACGCATTGTAAGTCGCCCTGAGTCTCCGGAGAAGGGCGGCATATAAATCAAATTAAAGAAAGGAAGGAAGCTATCACTTTTTCCTTAACTGGTTACGTTGTGATAGGAAAGAGTTAAGATATTCTGCAATAGGCACGTTCTATTTTGTGAGCAGGTAGACAAGTATGAAGACGAAAAAGAGCGATTCGGTGTACAGATGCTCAATATTTAAACAGCAAGAAGCATTCCCTTC
The DNA here is from genome assembly GCA_030761175.1 of Masticophis lateralis. Classification (NCBI taxonomy): domain Eukaryota; kingdom Metazoa; phylum Chordata; class Lepidosauria; order Squamata; family Colubridae; genus Masticophis; species Masticophis lateralis. The sequence continues at coordinate 20,262,260 of JAUDYJ010000012.1, read as the reverse complement.
ATTTACTGCAACTTTTTCTTCTTTTGTTATAAATAACAAAACAGCAATCCTCTAGCCATTTTGCGCACCTAACTGTAAATAGCTGCACACGCTTTCCTTTGTCCCTGCTGCTTACTCAGCTGGCTGCTGGGCCTCCATCTGAAATGTTTCGCCCTCTCTCTTGACTCTGAATAAGCCAAGGATGGTTGTTTAGTGTAAAACAGCCCTGCTAATTGCTCGTGACTCTCAGTACGGCAGCCACCGTTCCCTTTTGCTCTTGCCTTGAATTATGAATGAGTTTTTGCAACAAACACTAATATTTAGTCATGCGGTTGACATTTAATATTCACGCTGGCAGCAGAAGATCAGTAGTCACCCTTGTGTGTGTTGTCACAAGTTCCAAGTTAGGCAGGAGAAAGCGGCTGGGGGGGGGAGGGGAGAGTCCTCAAAAACCAAATAAAAGTGAAATTAGGGCTGGCAGATCTTGTCGTGTTCTTCCCTTCTCACCGTCTTTGTGGATGGCTCATGTTGTAAATAATTCATGAGGAGATAGTAGAAGCATCTGGTGTGTTTGTGAAGATGAAAGTGTGACTGTAAACCAAGCAGCGTTCCTTGAGCTGAGATACAGAAATATCTTGGCTTCTAAAAACATGATTGTGGAAACAACCTTGGGAGCTGAGCATGGACAATGTATGAACTTTTCTGTTTCTTTCTTTTCTCTCCTGTTGTGCTTTCATTGTCCTTCCTCTCCCTTGTTGGATGAGAGAGAACATGGAGCTCTTGTTGGATGTGAGAGAATATGGAGCTCTTGTTGGATGAGAGAGAACATGGAGCTCTTGTTGGATGTGAGAGAATATGGAGCTCTTGTTGGATGAGAGAGAACATGGAGCTCTTGTTGGATGTGAGAGAACATGGAGCTCTTCATGGATGTGAGAGCATGGAGCTCTTGTTGGATGAGAGAGAACATGGAGCTCTTGTTGGATGTGAGAACATGGAGCTCTTGTTGGATGTGAGAGCAAGGAGCTCTTGTTGGATGAGAGAGAACATGGAGCTCTTCGTGGATGTGAGAGCATGGAGCTCCTGTTGGATGAGAGAGAACACGGAGCTCTTGTTGGATGTGAGAGCAGGGAGCTCTTGTTGGGTGTGAGAGAACAGGGAGCTCTTCATGGATGTGAGAGCATGGAGCTCTTGTTGGATGAGAGAGAACACGGAGCTCTTCATGGATGTGAGAGCATGGAGCTCTTGTTGGATGAGAGAGAACATGGAGCTCTTGTTGGATGTGAGAACATGGAGCTCTTGTTGGATGTGAGAGCAAGGAGCTCTTGTTGGATGAGAGAGAACACGGAGCTCTTCATGGATGTGAGAACATGGAGCTCTTGTTGGATGTGAGAGAACATGGAGCTCTTGTTGGATGAGAGAGAACGTGGAGCTCTTCATGGATGTGAGAACGTGGAGCTCGTTGGATGTGAGAGAACAGGGAGCTCTTCTTGGATGAGAGAGAACATGGAGCTCTTGTTGGATGAGAGAGAACATGGAGCTCTTCTTGGATGTGAGAGAGCATGGAGCTCTTCTTGAGAGAATATGGACCTTTTGGCACACGCTTCAAGAGAGGGCAATTAGTTCCGTTGGGCAGCCAATGAAACGAATGGCCAGCCGTGACACTGAAAAATGAGCCAAGTCTTGAGGTTGGAATAAAGAAAGAAAGCTCAACTTTCTTTATTGACTTGGTGGCAATCTCCATTTTTTCCTTAGAACAACCCCGTTCAGAATCCTCCACCTTTAAAGAAGATGATTCAGATGGCTGGGGAGATTGCAGATGGCATGGCTTATCTTAATGCCAACAAGTTTGTCCACAGAGATTTGGCTGCCAGGAACTGCATGGTGGCAGAGGACTTCACTGTGAAAATTGGAGGTAGAACTTCATTACTACTTTAAAAAAAGGAACCATTTAGTATTGTTGTAGACACACCAGGCTGAAAATGTACAAGCAAGACTCGGTGGCACCTCCAAGAAATGGGTAGGGCAAAAATTTTCAAGTTTGGGGTTTGGGTGTGTATAAAATCTTGAGTTCTTGATAGGCTTCATGTTCATTGGATAACCATTTGTCTGAAATGGTACAGGGTTTCCTACTAAGCAGGGAGTTGGACTAGAAGACCTCCAAGGTCCCTCCATGAGTTTCTAACCAGTTCCAATCAAAACACTGGGGAGTAGCCATCAACTTTTAAGTGTTTTTGGAACTCATTTTGTATCCCGTATATAGAGGTAGATGGACATAACCTTGAGAATGAGAATGCAAGGGGAGTTACAGAAACCTTTGTCTTAGATTTAATTTGATTCTAAACTTGACTGTAAAAATATGATTTTTGTGCTCTACATTATAATATTTCCTTGCAGTAGCTCAGGGGATGACAAAAGTAGACTTCCAATAGACTATTAGAAGCCTGTTTTGTGCCTTGGCCCACCTTGAAATTATGACAGTGATGGCTAACCTTTTTGCTGTCGCATGCCAAAAGTGGGGGGAGAGTGGGGGGATCGTGCATGTGCGTGCCCACACCCATAATTCAATGCCCACCCGTGCTCTGCCCTCCCGTGCACGTGTGCGTGCTCCCCCGAGCTCCCCCCGCTTTTGACACATGATGGCACAGTGGGCCTGTTTTTAACTCTCCCCAGGCTCCAGAGGCTTTCTAGGAGCCTGGGGAGGGCAAAAACGGCCTTCCTCAACCCCTCTGGAGGCCAGAAACAGCTCATTTCCCGACTTCAGGTGGGCCCGGAAGGCCCGAAAATCAGCTGGCCGGTGGGCACATGTATGCTGGAGCTGAGCTAGGGCAACACTCATGTGACCTCAGATATGGCTCCGCGTGCCGCCTGTGGCACCTGTGCCATAGGTTCGCCATCACAGCCAAGAGGGTTTTTTGTAATAAAGGTGACATTAGAGATTGATAGCTGATTTTGGAAACAAAAAGACCAGACTACACCTTCCCCAGCAACTAACTGCCAGATAAGCAGGGATTAACACCAGACAAACAATCAAGCAGAAAACAATAGCCAAATCAAGGAACTACCAGAGAGAAAAATCACATTCCTGCCAACAATAATCACGGGGCAAGCTACTGTATATAAACAGGAAGCAAACCCTACCCTTCCTCGCACTGATGATGTTACTTAGTCAGGTCGTGAAAGGTCTACAAGACAATCAGAGAGCACCGAGGGCTTCATTTGGTTTTGTAGCCCAGCATGCTTTAAAAAAACACAACAACCCTCACTGTCTTTAAAATAATAAATAAATGAAGCTGAAATTGATAGGAAACGTAGCGGCCATCTCATTTCCCTCTCAATCTGTGTTATTGCAGATAAAATGAGGTATTTTAGTACATTCCCAGGGGTGCTATAAAACAGAAATAAAAGTTTGAGCTAATAGAGCTACACAACCGAAGTCTGCCGGCTAAAGTTGGTTTTGCTGTTATTTTGATTTCTGCTTGAAGTGCAATTTGCTGAGCGCATACTTGCCTGTTGTGTGCTGTGTAGATTTTGGCATGACGAGGGATATCTACGAGACTGATTACTACCGGAAAGGTGGAAAGGGACTTCTGCCGGTCCGCTGGATGTCCCCAGAATCGCTGAAGGATGGCGTGTTCACGACCCACTCGGATGTTTGGTAATAAAGAAAATTATTTATAAAAGCACTCTTTGATTGCTCTTTGCCGGTCCCTGACACTTTGGCACCTTCTTGAGTTTTGATCAGGGTTTCCAAACTTGGTAATTTTAAGACTTGTGGACTTCAATTCCCAGAACATACATTACAATAAAAATCTTTTAACACATTTTAAAACAATATAAACAGTAAAAAAAGAAAGAAAGAAATCTGGAGTTACCAAGAGCCTCTGATGCAGTGTTTCTCAACCTAGGCAACTTCAAGATACTGGGGCTTCAACCCCCATAATTCCCCAGTCAGCATGGTGGCTGGGGAATTCTGGGAGTTGAAGTCCACAAGTCTAAAAGTTGCCAAGTTTGGAGATCCCTTGGTTTAGACCAGTGTTTCTCAACCTTGGTAGCTTGAAGATGGGTGGACTTCAACTCCCAGAATCCCAGGATGTGGCTTTGAAGATACTCTGCCGTGAAAGCTGTAAACATCTCAGGGTGGGAGTTCCTGTAACCCTGTACCTTTCTTGCCACTGTTGTTAAGTGAGTCTGTGAAGTTTCTGAAAGATGCCCTAATTAATTCATGAGCCATGAGCCAAACCTCAAAAGAAATACAGTCATTTACTAGGAGTACCCTTTCGGCAATATTCGGATGCAGTTAGAACTACTCCCATGTGGATGACCCTGTCTCTCCCCTCCTCCCTGGCCATGTCATAAATCACATTCTCCAATTAACCACTTTGGCTGGCTGTGAAACCCAACACCCTCCTACTGATTGTGGCAAGAAAGCATCTATGGAATGTAGCTTCAGTTAGGGAAATCAATCAGTTCTTATCAGTTCTCCCTCCCTCCTGCTCATGGCAACTTGAAAGCTTCACAAATTGACAGAGTCACTGCAGTTGTTAAGTCAGTAACACGGTTGTTAAGTGAATCTGGCTTCCCCATTGACTTTGCTTGTCAGAAGGTCGCAAAATGTGACCACATGACTCTGGGAAACTGCCACCATCATACAGTAAATATGGGTCAGTTGCCAAGCGTCTGAACTTTGATCACATGACCTTGGGACTCTGCAACAGTCATAAGTACATTCCAGTTGCCAAGCGTCTGAATTTTGATTAGGTGACCATGGGGATCCTGCAATGGTTGTAAGCGTGGGAAATGGCTGTAAGTCTCAACTTCGAGCAGTCACTAAATTTGTAAGCCGTGGGTTATCTGTGCTGGAATCCACTTGAGAGCGAGTTCCTCAATATGATGGCTTCCAAGTTGTAAGAGTTAAAAACAGGTGATCCTTTTTCCATGCTAGTTTCCCACAGCCCCAGTGAAGCTTGTTAGATCTCCAGGCTTGGCAGGCTTGTAACAGCATGGCTGTTACATATAGATTTGTATATTTTGGGAAACCCGCTGCAGAATTTGGCTGCCCGCTGCAAAATTCTTGGGATGGGGAAAGCCGTCGCTCTCTTGCAGTCCAGCTTTCTGGAAAAGCTAACTTTGGAGCGGAGCTGCCTCGTTTTTATTTTAGATTCCGCTGACGGAATAAAAATAAACACAGCAGAACTGAGGTTGTAGATGAGAGCTCCTTTGGATCCAGATCCCAAAGTAAATGACATTTTGGTTACTATGAGGAGTTCCATAATTGAATTTCTATATTTCAAAAGAGTTGTGAAGAATTCATACATGCAGCAAATATGGCCTCCCTTTGGATAACATTTTTTTTTAATGAATATTTTGAAAGCGACAGATATGTACAACTTGGAAATAAAAGCCCCTTTGGGTTATGTGGCATGAATAAATTAAGCAGGGATATTAACTTCTGGCCATTTTTTTTTCTTCTATAAATCTTCCTTAGATTTTTCTGTCACCGAGGCTTTCCTTTGTTCAACTGGGACTCCAGGCATCTAAATATTGTGTCTTCTGAAAGCGCCAGCCTTGAGGTCAGTCTTTCTCAACCTTGGCAACCAACTCCCAGAATTCCCCAGCCACCATGCTTACTGGGGAATTCTGGGGGGTTGAAGTCTCTGTATTTTGGAATTGCTTAGGTTGAGAAACACTGTATTAGATGCTCTTGGTAACTCCAGATTTCTTTCTTTTTAATGTTTCTATTGTTTTAAAATGTGTTAAAAAGTTTTAATGTATGGTCTGAATCAGTGGTGAAATCCAATTTTTTTACTACCGGTTCGGTAGGCATAGCTTGGTGGGTGTGGTGTAGCTTGGTGGGCGTGGCAGGGAAGGATATTGCAAAATCCCCATTCCTTCTCCACTCCTGGGGGAAGGATATTGCAAAATCTCCATTCCTACTCCACCCTGGGGCCAGCCAGAGGTGCTATTTGCCAGTTCTCTGAACTACTCAAAATTTCCGCTACCAGATCTCCAGAACCGGTATTGGGAGCAGGAGCAACTTCTGACTTCCTGCTGGCTTCCCCATTGATTTCCTTGTGAGACTCTAGCAGAAAACATCAGAAATCACCTTTCCCTTCCCTCTTCTCCCTTCCCAGCAGGCAGGTAAACGGATGCTGCTGGGTGGGGCAAGGAGTAAGGGATTGCAAGACTGGCTGGGAAACTGTCACAGAAGGTTGCAAGTTAAGGTCTCATGAGTGCAGCAGTAGCTAGCAGCACTGAAGCAGCCACAACCTGGATAGGAGCCTGGATAGCTCAGCAGACTAATGCATTGTAATTTAACTCCAGCTGTCTTCAGTTAGTAAGTTTGAATCTCACCAGGCTCAAGGTTGATTGCCTTCCATCCTTTCTAAGGTAGGTAAATTGAAGACCCAGTTTGTGGGGGCAATAAGCTGACTATATATTGCGTTAAGCAATAGCCTTCATACTTCTGTATGTTTATACAAACATACAGAAGTATGAAGGCTATTGCTTAACGCATTGTAAGCCGCCCTGAGTCTCCGGAGAAGGGCAGCATATAAATCAAATTTTTAAAAAAACCTCTCCAAATTTTGATCCCTTGGGAGTCCTGGGTCCTGAATTTTGGACACATTCTATATGTTAGCCCATTTAAGATGCCTTGGTTTAAAAATGGTTGCCCTATGATGCCGTTTTATCCAGTTAATGGTCCCGACAACAAGAATTTTAATAGTATGCAGATCCAGAATGCATTCCATAACCAAAGTAGCAAGTTAATGTTGAAGGGAACATCAATATTTTAAACTTCTTTTTCCACATGATCCAATATAATTAAATTTTATGGGGGGAGATTTAATTATAGGAGGGGAAGGGGCAGTGGGCTTTTTCTTGGTGGATTTTGCATCAAAAGTTGCAGTTGCCACCTGAAGATGCTGTGTTCAAATGATTCTTTGGGTAAGATGATTGAGGTCTCCATATCAAGTTTAGATCATCAGTTATTTTGAATTTGGTTCATTATTTCTGTCTTCTGCACTCTACTTACTGATTTATGTTATATCTGAGCTTTTCTTCCAGCCTCTGACCAGGGATTCAATAAATAAAATAAAATAAATCAACTGAGTATGCTTAAAGCATGTTTAAGTGTCCCATTCAAAGCCGAATTTGGGGATTACATTGGTTGACTTAAAATATTTACAGTTGAGTCGGATTCAGCGTGGCAGCCGCACAAAGATAGGAGATAAAAGCTTCCAGTCTGTTTGCAACAAAACAATTTATTACCTTATCCAAAGTGTAGTTTGTACAATTGACTCCAAATTAAATTTCACCAGATCAGGCCCTATGGGGTTTTTATTTTTTGGGAGTGCATAAAAAGAGCAGTTGCTGTTATTATTATTGATTCAGTTTGTGCCTACCCTTTTAGCCTGTGTTAATTTATACTTATAATTGCAGTATTATTCCCTAGTTGTGTTACACAACACTGCATTTTTATAGCAAAGTTCACACGCCTGTTCAAAAAAACCATGATGATGCCACACTGTCAACATAATCATAACGTATGCAAATGACACAGTTGTTGTGACGCAGATACACAAGTTTGTGGGATGTTGTCATTGTGGGAATTGTCTGCCGGTTGCACGAGCCCCTCTCCCCAATACCCAAGTGTTTCTGTAAGTTTTTATAAGTACAAGTATATATAAGCTGATTTATTGCTAAATGCCTATGCACAGGAATTTTCTCAACTAACGGTCAGCGCTTGGTTAAAGTTAGATAAAGGCCAACAGCACTCAAAGGGGGCTGGACTTGGTTTGCTTGTGGCGATGTAGGGATGCTAGGCTGATGCCTCTTTTCACTCCTCCTCCAGGTTTGGCCATTCCTTCTCCTGCATCTCTATACACGTTTTACTTTTGAGTTCCTCCAGACAAATCTTAAGCTTGGGGTGTCTCTAACGTTTCTTAACCTTTTCCTTGTAGGTCTTTTGGCGTTGTCTTGTGGGAAATTGCCACCTTAGCGGAGCAGCCTTACCAAGGCATGTCCAATGAACAAGTTCTACGTTTTGTGATGGAGGGAGGCCTCCTGGAAAAGCCAGACAACTGCCCAGACATGCTGTACGTATATCCAGACCTTCCCTGTCTTTGCCTGCCTTGTCTTCTTCACCTGACTGCTGTGGGATTGGCCCGTCCCACTCATGTCAGCAGAGGAAGCATGCTATGGGTCCCGTCAGCCCAGTTATTCCAGCTGGCGGGATCCAGGAGGAGGGCCTTCTCTGCTGTTGCTCCTGCCCTCTGGAACATCTGGGTCCCCCTGAGGTGAGGTTGGCCCAAACCCCCCTATCCTTTCATAAGAGCCATAAAGATGTTAATCTGCCAGGAATCCCAGGAATCCTGGGAATTGAAGTGCACAAGACTTTAAAGTGGCCAAGGTTGGAGGCCTCTGCTCTAGATCACATTTTTGAAACAAGATAGGGATCTCAACATACGACTCGTTTGACCCATCCTGGCTTAAATCTCCGACTGGAAATTTCCAGGTTGTGAAGAAAAGAAACGGCTCCTTGTTAAAAGTTTTTTCTTTTTCTTCTTCTATCAAAGCAGGATTTTTTTTTATCTTTTGAATTCAACTGGGGACCCCCTCCTCCCTTTTTCTAGAGACCAAGACTTTCCACCTTATATATGTTTTCCGAAGCTTTACGATGATTTTGCAAACCCGATTGTGTCGGGCTCGGCTCGGAGTTGGCAAATACAGAACTTGTGTGAATAGTGGCTTTCTGGAAGGAAAAAACACTATTTTGCTTGCCTTTTTTTTTCCCCTCCCCTTTTTTGGTTCGAGGCCCGCATGAGGGATGCAACTGCTTAAGGGGCCTCAGCTGTTTGAGATCTCAGGAAAAGAGCTTATTTAGCCAGAGGGCTTAGACTGGTATCAGGTGACAGTTCAACCTTGTTTTGCTAGCTCGCTAGCTGGAGTCGGGCAAAGGAGGCGGCTGTTGGGGCGTTGCTAAGGAACTGAATTCCCCACCTTATTTTTACTTTATTTTTTCCCCCCTCAGAATGGGAAATCTCCAGCAAGCTTTGAAATTCTGCTAAAAACAGAGGGGAATTATTTAACCAGGCCAGCCAGGGGGAAACGGAGGGGGCATGGATGTGCAGATTTGCAAAGCAGAAAAGATGTTCCAGTCTGAATCTTCACGGGCAAAGAGCGTTTATTAATAAATCAAGACCTCCCCTGTTTTCCCCCTCTAGCAATTGAGAGCAAAAATGATGTTTAAGCCTGGGTAATTAAGGTTGGGGAGATTTGTCTGAGGATCGTTTTTTAACTGCCGTTTAACAGGGAGAGAACTGCTAATAGGTATAAATTGACATAATTTCTTGGATGAAGAAATGTGTTGGGTCCTCCCGTCCCCTCCTCCCCCCCATCCCCATCCCCTTTAAGGTAATCAAATTACTCTCAATGGCTGGTCAGGTCTTCCAGCCTTCCCTTTTAGAAAGCGATGGATGAAAGCAGAAAAAGCATTTCTGCCCCAGTCAACAGCTCTTGAAGGTGTTTTCCTAACCCTCCAGGCAGGAAGAAATTCAGCTCGCAGGCAGAGCCGTTGGCACACAGGTAGTCCTCGACATACGACCGCAGTTGAGCCCAACCTTTCATGTTGCTATGTGAGACAGTTGAGTGAGCTTCGTCCCATTTTGCAATTTTTCTTGCCACCATTGTTAAGTGAATCCGTGCAGTGGTTAAGTTAGCAATAGGGTTGCTAAGTGAATTGGCTATGGCTAGTCTAGAGAAGGACTAGAGGAGTGATCTGATAGCAATGTTCTAATATTTGAGGGGCTGCCCCAAAGAAGAGGGAATCAAGCTATTCTCCAAAACCCTTGAAGACAGGACAAGAAGCAACAGATGGAATCAAAACAAGGAGAGAAGCAACCTGGAATTGAGGAGAACTTCTTGCCTTCAGAAGTTGTGGTGCTCCAAGACTGGAAATTTGAAGAGATTGGATAACCATTTGTCTGAAATGGTATAGAGTTTCCTGATTGAGCAGGGGGTTGAATAATCTCTTAAACATGAGCCAGCGGTGTGTGGCGGCAGCCAAAAAAGCTAAAGCAATCGTTGGTTGTATAAACAGAGGCATAGAATCAAAATCATGTGAAGTATTAGTAGCGCTTTATAAACCCTTAGGAAGACCACACCTGGAATACTGGTGTTGTTTTGGTCACCTACATTAGAAAAAAAGATGTTGGGACTTTGGGAAAAGTTCAGAGAAGAGCAACTAAGATGATCAAAGGCCTGGAGACTAAAACATATGAAGAACAGCTGCAGGATTTGGGTTTGGCTAGTCTAGAGAAAAGAAGGATTAGGGGGGATGTGACACCAGCCTTCCAGTATTAGTGGGGCTGCCACAAAGAAGAGGTCAGTTTGTTTTCCAAAGCTCCTGAAGGCAAGAGAAGAAACAATGGATGGAAACTAATCAAGGAGAGAAGCAACCTAGAACTAAGGAGAAACTTCCTAACAGTGAGGACAACTAACCAGTGGAATGGCTCTCTTCCAGAAGTTGTGGGTGCTTCATCTTTAAGAAGAGACTGGACAGCCACTTGTCTGAAATGGTATAGGATCTCCTGCTTGAGCAGGGGGCTGGACTAGAAGACCTCCAAGGTCTCTTCCAGCTCTATTCTGATAGATTGATTGACCTGCAGGGTCCTTTCCAACTGTGTTATTCCGTTATATGGTGACCATTCAGTGTTACAAGAGCAATGAAAAGGTGACTTCTGACCATTTTTCATACTTAAAACTGTTGCCGCATCCCCACCGTCACATGATCAAAATCCGGGTGCTTGGCAACTGACATGTATTTATGACTGTTGCTGTGTCCCAAGGTCACATGATCAGCATTTGTAACCTTAACGGGCTCCCCAACAAGCAAAATCAATGGGAGAAGGCCAGATTCGCTCAATGACCATATTAACAACTGCAGTGACTCACTCAGCCATGGTGGCGAAAAGGTCCATAAAAATTGCTTAACACCAAACTTCCTTAATAACTGCCCTGCTTAGCAGTAGAACCCTTGGGCTCAATTGTGGTCGTAAGTCGAGGACTTCCTGTAGTTGGCTGCAGTTGCTGCTAAAAAAATCGCTTTAGCTGAGCAGGAGCCCCTTCTGAACAAGCCCTCATATTGTTCCTGTTCTTCCTTCCTTCTTTTCGTTACAGAGGTGGGTTTCAGCAGGTTCTGACCAGTTCTGGAGAACCGGTAGCAAAAATTTTGAGTAGTTGGGAGAACCGGTAGTAAAAATTCTGACTGGCCCTGCCCCCATCTATTCTCTGCCTCCCGAGTCCCAGCTGATCGGGAGGAAATGGGGATTTTGCAGTAACCTTCCCCTTGGAGTGGGGAGGGAATGGAGATTTTACAGTATCCTTCCCCTGCCCACCAAGTCATGCCACACCCACCAAGCCACACCCACAGAACCGGTAGTAAAAAAATTTGAAACCCACCACTGGTTGGTTAGTTGGTTAGTTAGTTAGTTAGTTAGTTATTTGGCTGAAATTCCTCCAGTGAGAAATGACTTTCTGCAGCATAATCGGTGTGCATGCAGAAACATGCCCAGATCATGATGAAAAATAGAAAAAGAAACATTCTCTTAAAATAATCCACCAGAAGAAAAAAGGCTCAATGAAGCCCAGCTGCGAACCAAAAGCAAATACATCTCGACGTACGACCACAATTGAGCCCAGAATTTATGTTGCAAACAGAGACATTTCTTAAATGAGTTTTGCCCCCATTTTACCACCTTTCCTGCCACCTTTCCTGCCACAATCACTGCAGTTGCTAAATTAGTTAACATGATTGTTAACCGAATCTGACTTCCCCATTGACTTTTCCTTGCCTGAAGGCCGCAAAAGGGGATCACACTGCAACCGTCATAAATGTTGAGTCAGCTGCCAAGCATCTGGATCTAAATCACGTGACCATAGGGATGCTACAACAGCCATAGTGCGAGGAAAATGGTCCCAAGTCACTTCGTTTGGTGCCGTTGTAACTTCGAACGGTTGCTAAATGAACTGTCGTAAGTCAAAAAGTATACCACCTATAAAGTAGACTACCTGAATATTTTAGAAAAGGGGGAAAAAGTATAATTCCCAAGAACAAGAGAGAGAGGTGCAGCTTTTCTTCCCGTGGAACAGCGCCCGAACCTGAGGGTTGGTGAGGCTTTGAAGAAGTGGCAAGGAACTCCCCAGGACAAAGAGAAAGAAGGAGAGAGTGGGAGGGAGAGGGAGAGAGACGGAGGGAGGGAGAGGGATAAAGAGGGAAGGTGAGAGGGAGGGAGACACAGAGAAAGAGAGAGGGAAAGAGGGAGCGAGAGGGACAGAGAGAGGGAGAGGACACGGAGAGAGGGAGAGGAACACAGGGAAGATGAGAGGGAGGGAGAGAGACAGGAAAAGAGGGAATGAGAGGGAGGATGGGAGAGGGAGGGTGAGAGAAGGAGCAAGAGGGACACAGGAAAGAGGGAGAGAGAGGGACAGAGGGAGAGGACACAAGTGGAGAGAGGGAGAGGGACACGGAAGATGAGAGGGAGGGAGAGAGACAGGGAAAGAGGGAGCAAGAAGGAGGGTGGGAGAGGGAGGGTGAGAGAAGGAGCGAGAGGGACACAGGGAAGGTGAGAGGGTGGGAGACAGGAAGAGAGAGGGAGAGGGACACAAGGAAGGGGAGGGAGGGAGGGAGGCAGACAGGGAAAGAGGGACAGAGAGAGGGAGAGGGATAAAGAGGGAAGGTGAGAGAGGCAGGGAGACACAGAGGAAGCGAGAGGGTGGGAGAGAGGGAGAGACAGAGAGAGGGAGGGTGAGAGAGCAGGAGGGAGCCCCTTTGGCCGGAAATCAAAAGGGCAGCAGCTCAGCAGTTGTTGTTCCTCCTGCTTGCAAACGTCACTGCGTGCCAAGGGAAGGTGCCGTCAGAGAGGCCTTTTCATTCCTCCCTCGTGATCCCCGTAGCTCCCCGTAGCAAACCGTCTCCCTCTTCCTCCCATTTCTGGAAGAGCCTTTTTCCGAGGCCTCGTCAACAAGGCCTCCGAACCCCCACCGGCTAAGGGAAACTTCCTTTTATGGCAAGCTGGTGGAATGGCCTCAAAGGAAGTGTCACATGGGCTTGCTGGCACATGTGTCCCGCTGGCCTCTTTGTGGTATCTCCTCCGCATTTCCCTTCAGCCAGCCGGGCAAGGAGCTGCTGCTGCTGCTGCTCTCCCTGTCCTTGGTCCCAGCTGGTTGTTTTTAGACAAAGAGGCAGCTGGGGAAACGGACGGGTGTGAAGTCAGCAAAATGGTTCCTTAGATCTGGGGCAGCTTCCAGCCTGGCTCTTTCCAAATAAAAGAGGAAGAGGAAATAAAACCCAACATCTCCGGAACCTGGTTTTGTCTTTAAGACGGAGAAGCAGCATTAAGCAAAAATCGGGGAATAATTATTTCTAATTCCTTTATTGTACAGATTAACAAGAGTTGGAAGGGACTTTATAGGTTTGTGATGGCGAACCTATGGCATGCGTGCCTCAGGTGGCACATGGAGTCATATTGGTGGACACGCAAGTGTTGCCCTAGGGCAGGTCCAGTGCAAAAGCGCGCCAGCCAGCTGATTTTGAGGCCTTCCAGTCCCACTAGAAGTCAGGAAACGGGCTGTTTCTGGCCTCTGGAAGGCCTCTGGGGGTAGGTGGGGAAGGCGGTTTTCGCCCTCCCCAGGCTCCTAGAAAGCCTCTGGAGCCTGGGGAGGGTGAAAAATGGATCTTCAGGTCCCACCGGAAGTCAGGAAATGGGCTGTTTCCAGTCTCCGGAGGACCTCTGGGGGGTGGGGAAGACCGTTTTTGCCCTCCCCAGGCTCCAAGAAAGCCTCTGGAGCCTGGGGAGGGCGAAAAATGGGCCTACTGGACCCACCGTGCCATCTTGTCTAAAAGCAGGCAGGAGCATGGGGGGTCGCATGCAAATGCGTGGGAGGGCACATGCGCTTTGAATTACGGAAGTGGACACGCACACCTGCGACCCCCCCCCCCCACTTCCCCCACTTTTGGCCCGTGGCAGCAAAAAGGTTAACCATCACTGTTATAAGTCATCTAGACCAACCTTACACCAGTGATGGCGAACTTTTTAGACACCGAGTGCTCAAACTGTGCACATGCCCGAAGTGAAAGGTGCATGCACAAAAACACACATGCGCAGACATGCGTATATGCGCAGGAGAGACCAAAGACCAGCTGGCCGGCGGGAGGCAGAGCATCCCAACACCGGCAGCATGGCAAGCAGTAAGGTCTTTTTCTTTCGTGAGCTTCTGTTTCGGCGTTTGCACGAAACTCACGAAAGAAACGCCACGGAGATCTGACCTGGGGCGACGGTGTGCGTGTCAGCAGAGAGGGCTCGGTGTGCCACAGGTTCGCCATCACAGCCCTACACGGTTTCTGACAAAGGGCAGTTCAATCTTTTCTTGAAAGTCTCAAGCGATGAAGCTCCCACAACTTCCGAAGTTATCGAAGTTCGGTAGTTCTCCGCTTATAATAGTTTGTTTAGTGCAGTGTTTCTCAACCTTGGGAACTTTTAAGATGTGTGAACTTCAACTCCCAGAATTTCCCAGCCGGCTGGCTGGGGAATTCTGGGAGTTGAAGTCCCCACATCTTAAAAGTTCCCAAGGTTGAGAAACAACCTGTTCATCACTGTTCAAAGTGATGACGGCCCTGAAAAAAGTGACTTATGACCGTGGTTTCACACTTACAACCGTTACAGCATCCCCTTGGTCACGTGATCAGAATTCAGACGGCTTGGCAACCGACCCGTATTTATGACGGTGGCAGTGTCTTGAGCTTATGTGAGCCTCTTTTGTGACCTTCTGACAAGCAGAGTCAATGGGAAAGACGGATTCACTTAACTGTGTTATTAACGTAATAATAGCAGAGATTCGCTTAATAACTGTAGCAAGAAAGGTCACAAAATGGGGCAAAAGTCACTTAACAACTGTCCTGCTTAGCAACATATATTTTGGCCTCCATTGTGGCCGTATGTCAAGGACTACCTATCTATTGATTGATTGATTGATTGATTGATTGATTCGATTTATATGCCGCCCTTCTCCGGAGACTCAGGGCGGCTTACAATGCATTAAGCAATAGCCTTCATACTTTTGTACATACCTGCTTAGTAGGGCTTTCGGCCCCCGCTAAGCGGTGTTCTTTTTTATACAAAGTCAGCTTATTGCCCTCACAATCCGGGACTTCATTTTACCTACCTTGGAAGGATGGAAGGCTGAGTCCATCTTGAGCCTGGTGAGATTTGAACTTGCAGTAATTGCAGGCAGCTGGCAGCTAAGTGCTACTTTAACAGCACTTTAGTGTGCTGCATCACCGAGGCTCCTCTTGTGTTATTATTTCACTTCTGCTTACACTCCTTTCATTTGTCTTTCTTTTTATCGTTGTAAGCCCCTCTAGAGTAACCCCACAGCCAGGTAGGTCACAAAAGGAACAATGTAACTGTCATTCATAAGCGTCAATTGCCAAGCGGGCAAATTTTGATCACGTGATCCAAAAAAAATCACGTGATCAAAAAGAGATATTGCAGTGGTCATAAGTATGAAAAAACCATCTTTAAAAGTGACTTTTTTTCCAGTGTCGTCGTAACTTCAAACAATTCACTAAACAAATAGTTGTAAGTTGAGAACTTATCTGTAGGCATTCAATTTCTTGAATTAGAGCTGAGGTCTTCAAACTTGGCCGCTTTCAGACTTGTGGACTTCAACTCCCAGAATTCTCCAGCCAGCTAGCTGGAGAATTCTGGGAGTTGAAGTCCACAAATCTGAAAGCGGCCAAGTTTGAAGACCTCAGAATTAGAGCAATATTTTTTTAAGTTGACCTCCAGTGTTTGAAGGTAGCAAGGGATGGCATCCTTCCTCACTCAGGTGCCCCGAAGGTGCATGGAGTACCTAGCTCTCAACCACCATGAGGTTCCTGATCAAGCAAAGCTACTTAGGAACGGGGAGTCAACTTTAACAATCCCTTTTTGTCTTCAAAGCTTCCCTACTTGCATGCTATCTCATGAAATGCCTCTTTTAAAGCGTTCTGGAACCAAACATTTCTTGCTGATGTCTGTGGAGGTTCTCAGGTTCTCATGGTTGTCCCAAAGGTGCTTTTTTCAAGAAGCAACTGGAATTCCTGGCTTTTCTTGGAAGAGGATTCACTTCTCATCCAAGAAGCTTCCTCAGCTCTGGCTGGAGGGCGGGGAACGGAAGGATTTATATTCCTTGCAGTCAGCTGCTCATTTGCCTCCTTAGAGAAGGTGGTTGAAGCATTTGGAGGTTTCTCTGTGTCCTCAGGGTCACCTGAGTAGTGCCAATGGTTCTTGTAGTATGCAATTTCTCCCCCTGGAAATCCATTCCTACTCCCACACCGTTCCAAGGGTGTTCGTCCCAAATTGTATAGCTAAAACGTCTGTAGATATTCTCAGTCATCCAGGTCAGTGGTGAAATCCAAATTTGTTTACTACCGGTTCTGTGGGCATGATGTGGCTTGGTGGGTGTGGCAGGGGAAGGATACTGCAAAATCCCCATTCCCTCCTGGGAGAAGGATACTGTAAAATCCCCATTCCCTCCCCATTCCTGGGGGAAGGATATTGCAAAATCTCCATTCCCTCCCCACTCTGGGGCCAGCCAGAGGTGGTATTTGCCGGTTCTCTGAACTACTCAAAATTTCCGCTACCGGTTCTCCCGAACCTGTCAGAACCTGCTGGATTTCACCCCTGATCCAGGTCATGTTTGTCCCAAAGATGTTTTTTCAAGAGGCAACTGGACTTTCTGGTTTTTCTTTGAAGGCATTTCGCTTCTCATCCAAGAAGCTTCTTCGGCTCACAGGGTTGTTGTTCTTCTTCTTCTTCAGAAGGAGAGCTGAGGAAGCTTCTTGGCTGAGAAGCGAAATGCCTTCAAAGAAAGACAAGAAAGTCCAGAGTTGCCTCTAGAAAAACGCACCTTTAGGACATTTTTTAGTGCCCATCAAGAGCTAAACCCAAGTCCTTCTCGAATGAGACCATGTCTGCTGTCCTCTCTTCTCTTCCCAGCTTTGAACTGATGCGCATGTGCTGGCAGTATAACCCCAAGATGCGCCCTTCTTTCCTGGAGATCATCGGCAGCATCAAGGACGAGCTGGACCCAGCCTTCAAAGAGGTCTCCTTCTTCTACAGCGACGAGAACAAGCCTCCCGACACGGAAGAGCTTGACTTGGAGACGGAGAACATGGAGAGCATTCCTTTAGATCCTTCCTCTACCCTCCAGCCTTCTGACAAACACTCAGGACACAAAGCTGAGAACGGCCCGGGTGTCATGGTCCTCCGGGCCAGCTTTGAGGAGAGGCAGTCCTACGCCCACATGAATGGGGGACGCAAGAACGAACGGGCCTTGCCTTTACCCCAGTCTTCAGCCTGCTGACCTTGAGAAAACAGGTTGTTGGGTTTTTGGATTTTTTTGTTTTTTTGTTTTCGGGGGTTTTTCTTTCTTTCTTTCTTTTCTTTCTTTTTTTTTTTTTTTTTTGCAAATGCAGAAATAACGCGGCTCGTGCACCTGAAGGGGGGTGAGCTTGGGAGGAAGATGAGAGAAAACGAGAAAATAACAATATATTCTTCAAAAGCCGACTGTACCTCAGTGGATCTTCAAGAACTGTCATTAACTGCACACAGGAGAATCCTCTCTTCGATTTCGAAGTCGAAATGACTTTTCTTATTGTTTTTTTCCTCTTTTTTTGTCGTTTCAATATGCAAAGCAGGAGATCGCTTCGAGCAACAGAACTCTCTGTACATGTGGGGCACAGTCAGCCTTCTACAAAAAAAAAACTTTGAATTATTAACACTTAATAGCAACAGAAAAACAAACAAACTTGAGAATCTGATGTGTGTCTCCCTTTTCCTCTCCTTTCTTTCTGCTTCATGATGGGAAACATGTCTGTGTGAAGTTCAACTCGATTTTTTTTTCTTTTTTCGTTTCTTAAAATTTTACATCTGAGAAAAAAAAACGACAGGCCTACCAGCTCTCCTACTTCCCTTCCCTGCCTGACACTCTATAGGTGGTTACAAAAAAGAGAGAGAGAGAGAGAGAGAGAGAGAAAAGACTAGATTTTTTTTTTTTAACTATGATTCCTTAAAACTTTCTAGGGTCACACAAAAGACGGAAGGATCATAACTTTTTCCAGCGCTGCCAAACTTTGCCAAAAAAAATAAAAAAAGAGAGAGAGAGAGAGAATTTTCTTTTAGGGTTTTCCTTGTTTTTGTTTTATTTCGTTTTTGGGGGTATTTTTTTCCAATCACACGTCCCCGTTGAAACAGAATACAGACCAATACACTCCCATATCTATCGTACAATGGCATTTTTAGAAAAGCTTAACAAAAAAATATTATTACTATTTTTTGACTGGAAGAAAGAAAAAAACAGTGCTCTCTCTCTTTTTTTAAAAAAAAAATTTAAAAAAAGAAACACGGTGGAGAACATACGGGATGGTTGCCGAGTTAGCAACCCTGCCCGTTCATTCTGGATACAACTGGCATTGAGGATGCGAGCAACGAGGGGAGGATGGAGATGCTTCTTGTACAGCAATTTCAACCCCGGCCCTCCAGAATGGAAATACAGACAAGCAAAGCAGGAAGCGTTGCCATGAGTTGTTTCTTCTGGTCTTTGGCAGGCTTGCAAGGGGGAAAAAAAAGAAAATGAAAAAGAAAAGAAAAAAGAACTTAGAGAAACACTAAAAAAAAAACAACCAACCACACACACACAGGAGAAGAGTGGGCAATTAAACCAGATTCAGGCCTCCGACTCTTTGATGACTCCCCCCCCCCCTGTTATTAAGACTTCAAGGGGTCTTGCAGTTCTATGTTAGACCATGGCTCATTTGCATACATATTTGTCTTTTTGTGTCACTTTTATAACTTTTTTACAGTTCAGATACTCATCTATATGTCTGTACAGAAAAAAAAAGCTGCTATTTTTTTGTTCTTTATCTTTGTGGATTTAATCTATGAAAAAGAAAAAAAATCTTCAGGTCAACCTTCTTTCCTCCTTCCTCCCCCCCCAACCGCCCCCCCCCCACTTCCCGTCCTTCCATTTCCGATGAATTTCTTCCCTCATGCTTTGTACTATATATATAAAGTTGGACCTTTTCACCTTCATCCTGCCACCTCTTTTCCCAAACCGCCGTACCTGGATTCGCGATTTGCCATCGATGGTTTTAACACCTTTGAAAGATTTTTTTCTGGTTTGTTTTTTGTTTGCTTTCTTTCTCTCCTCTTCTGTCTTCTCCTTTCGGGTTTTTTTGCTTTGAAATATATCTATCTATCTATATATATTTATGACCGTCTGTTTGGGTTAAAGCACGCTTTGTGGGGCTGACGGGAAAAGTATGTTGCCAATTGATGTTCGTGCCCAGTTATGTATTATGCCCTCTTGAAACACCATCCTCGCTCTTGGTACATACCCAGGTCTGTTACAGTGCGAGGTAGGATGGAGACTCAGGTCACAAAAAAAGAGAGAGAAAATTTAACTATTCAATGCAAGGATGGGCAACTATGGCAGTTTTATGACCAGTGGACTTCAACTCCCAGAATTCCTGACTCAGCATGGAATTCTCATTTAGGACTGGCTCAGGAATTCTGGGAGTTGTTAGTCCTTGATTTAGCATGTGGTTCTGCTCTTAGCAGTGTGGCATTGCCTCACCCTCCTTCCCGTTGGCCCTTTCAAGCTTGGGTTGTCTCTCGCAAACCACCACAACATCCCGAAGGACATCAGATGTAGGTGAACGGCTGGGGGCGGCTTTGTCCTTTCCATCCTAGGAAACAGCACGCATTTCACGCTTCGCCAGTGGTGAATTTTGCAAGGTCGTTCAACTTTTCCTCTGATTTCCGGGTATCTTTGGCCACTGCTGCGTCCAAAAAGAGGAAATAGCGGATAGAAGTTTTGGAGAAAAGAGATAAGAGGTGAAACCGAATTAAGGTGTTGCAATGGGTTTGGTTGAAAAAGAGGAGAACTCAAGAGGTTGTTGATACTGGCTAAATCCAACTGTAGCCCGACATGGAAATTCTGTGTTAGCACTGATTAAACCAAAAAAAAAAAAAAAAATCTGGCAGCAGATGAAGGTTTGTTCTGGGTTGGAAATATTGATTCCTCTTCTTTTTTAAAAAATATATATATATTTTTTTTTTGGCTAGGGGTTTTGTGTTTGACTAAGAACAAAGAATTAAAATATAAACTGCTAGATTGTGACTGGAGATTATGAAGTTATGTTTGTAGTGCTTTATTTTCTTTTTTGCTTGTGTAGCTTCAGTCCCAACCATCTTTTCGCCTCCCCCATAGTTAACTATTTCCCCCCTTTTTTGAGAAAAAAAAAGAGCAAGAAAAAAAGAAAAAAAGTATTCTATGTAGGATTCTTTTTATTTATTTTAAATTTTTTTGTGCTCTCAGTTTAAATCACTGTAGAAGTGCCCCATAATACATTTTAAATACTGAAATAAGGGTTTGTTTTTCTGAGTTATGACGGGACAGTTTTTATTTCGTTTTTTTCAAACATTTTATCTACCTCACTCTTTTTTTTGTGTGTATATATATAAAAATATACATCTCACGTTTTCTCAGCAGCCGACAATATACTGTTGAATACTGGCGACCTCATTTGTTATACAAACCACATCCTCCGGGTTTTTAGAGAAGAAGGTCACTGCTGAACACACACAGACACACACACACAAAATCCCTTGGAGAAGAAAGTTGTTGCTGCTTTACACTCACAAATGCTTTTGTCTCTGTGGTGTGGTGTGGATTGAAAGCAGTTTTCATTTGGTTTTGAGTACAAATGAAAAGCTCCTGTCTCTCTAGTTAAAAAGAACAGGCAGGTGAAAACTCCAGGGGTACCATTTGGTGGAGTCAAAACAGGTTATCTGTTGGGATGAAGTAGGGTTTAAAAATGGGGAGCGTTAACAGGTTGGCTAGGTCCTAGTCACATGTCGAACGTGGATGCGAAGAGGAGATCTAATCCTTTTGAAATTCTCCAGGTGCCTCCAAACCCCTGAAAGAGATGTTGGAACCAAGTGATATCTACCTGAACACGAAGTAGACCTTTATTTCTCTGGCAGATCGGTGAAATGGGGTTCCCTAAAACCAACTTGGTGTAGGATTGGAGAGAGGAAAGAGCTGGTAGGAAGACATGGTGTGTGTTTGTAGGCTGAAAAACTGTTTTGACAGCTCGGATTGTTTTTCCTGAACCTCCAAACGACGTTTTGCGATCGTGAAAACCGTCGGGTGATGGACTCTTGGGCTTCACTGATCTGCCAGTCAAGTGTTAGCTCTCCATTCTGGCCACCATTGATACCCACAGAGCTTGTAATCGTCTCCCTCAGTTTGGGAGTCATCCAGCTGGGTTGAATCTGGATTCTGAGCCTGAATTTGGGGGTGTGCATTCTTAGCACAATCCGGAGACTCCAGGTTAAAAGGATGACTTGCTTGCTGCATCTGAATTATGTCATACTCAACTGGATGAAAGAAAAACTTAATTGCGTCAATATCCACCAGTTGGCCTCTAAAGAGATGAAAGGCATCCTAAGGCCATGCTTGGTTCTAAAATGGGTTTTGGTAGGCAGCAGATCCTGGCTATTCTTTGCTTGATGTCCTTCTGTTCTTTCAGGTGATGTGTGTGTGTTTCTTCAGTGGTGGCCTCTCCTCTCTTGCACATACTAATCTCCTGTTTAGATCTGCAGATCTTTCAACTGGTTTAAGAGGATTTCCCCCGCTCCCCAAACTGTCCATGTTATTACTTTTAGTTGTACATAGGTGGCTTAAAACAGGGGTCTCCAACCTTGGCAAATTTAAGACTTGGGGACTTCAACTTCCAGACTTCCTCAGCCAGCAAAGCTTCTGGGAGTTGAAGTCCACAAGTCTTAAAGTTGCCAAGGTTGGAGACCCCTGGCTTAAAATATTAGGGAAGAAAAGTAACCTTGCAATGCCCATCGGGACATGCATTTCATAAGCATTCAGAAGTAAGGCAGTTGTGTGATTAGACAAGTAGGCCTGTGTAAAAAGGTTGGGCCCACCTCAATCAAATCACCTCAGTTCTACCATAGTGTTCGGCGTTCATATTTTTAAATATCCATGTTGGTTTCCACAGATGTTTTGTATTGTTGCAATTTTTTTTTTTTTGCGTGTTGCCCCAATGACATTATCTAACTGCCTTTTTTTTCTCTCTCTCTCCATACTGTCTTTCTGTTGATAGTGAACTCATATTGTCTATGCATGTCAAAAAAAATTGTGTTGGCTTGATATTGGGCACAAGGCTGCAATTTTTCTGCAGGGTTTTTAAGAGATGGAGAATTTATTTTACTTTCTGGATGGGTTTAGATTGAAATGATAACAACCTCAGTCTCTGGATGTCAAGATCAAAGCATAGAAACCCGAATTGGCTTCACCAAGGATATCAGAAAGTTGGGAGACTTGCTCCGTTCATTCACGAAAGTCTCAAGAGCTTTTCTAAGCCCAACCAAGGGTCCGTCTGTTCTAAATTCTGGTTTAAGCCATTGGTCCTCTGTAAACCACTTTTCATAGCAGGACCCAATCCAGGGGCTTGGATATTTTTACTATTCAATCGCATTGGGTGATCTTGAGGTCTTGCCATTATGAGGAGAAGGCCTTCTCTTCTACCATATTCTCTACAGCAGGGGTCTTCAACCTTGGCAAGTTTAAGACTTGTGGAGTTCAACTCCCAGAGTTCCTCAGCCAGCAAAGCTCTGGGAATTGAAGTCCACAAATCTTAAACTTGCCAAGGTTGGAGACCCCCTGCTCTACAGCATCCATATGAAATCAATTCAAGACCGGTTCTGACTTCATTTCTCCGTTTGCATGGATTGCCTATTTTTACACCTTTGTATATAATACTCTGGAGATAGGGCAGCAAAGGGCAATCAATAGTTGACCTGGCTAGAGATTATGGGAGCTCAGTCTAAAATTAGAAGATTTTTGGAAGGCTGGTTTAGACAGTAGTGTACTGTGTCTTGCAATTTTATTTCCAGTCCCTTTTCCTTTTGAACTATCAATAGCTGGGTATTTGCCTTCCAATCATCCCATAAGGATGTCAGTGAACATGTATCGTGTTTGAGCCTTTGCATGGATGCTACCCAATGATGTTTGTTAAATTTTAGTGGCCCTGCATTTAAAAAACAACAAAACACCCACAATTATTCAGTTTTTAATTTTGGAGGTGGCCTTTCCTTCAAAGAACGGTCTGAGTCCCTTGGTTACTTCAGTGATGTGCAGGACGTGGTTTGGTTTCAGAGCGAGATCTGCTATGTCAATAATAGAACTGCTACCCGCTGTTGATTTAATTTTTGAAGTCAGTGTGAAGCAGAGCATTTGAGAAGGTAGGTTTCCAGTTTAGCTTCCTCCTCTACATACGGGGTGCGGCTTCTTCCGAGGAGGGTCCCACATTATGTGAAGATTTAACTCGCCTGTTTGATGTTACAAAGGCAGTTGAGTCCCAGGACTGATTGCAAGGTGGGAACCGCTGCTTAGATCTCTGGGAAGTGCGGAGGGTTGTTTAGTACAATATGTTGGGTCTATGAATGACACTCCTGTTGTTGATATCATGTTTGATATAGTTATATTTTTTAAACAAAATTCCATTCCAGTAGTTGGTGACATTTCATTGTGACTTTTGTTTAAGTTCGTCTAAGATGTTTTCCCGTTATCTATTCAGGTATTCATTCATGTATATTCTGGCAGAGGGGTCAGCAACTTTTTCAGGCACCATAACCACCATCCCTTCCCATTTTTTTTAAAATTACATTTGACAACTTTGCCCCAATCCCATGTAAGATCATCAGGTTTTGCAAAAAGATGAACCAATTTAATTAAAAATCAAATACGTATATTCTTGTTGTAAGTTAAGAGATGCCATATTGGTGACCCCAGCTCTAATCCTGGCCTAAGTCCTTTTCTCAGTGGGGAAGTTCCTTTGGCCGATCACGCAAAATTGCTCAGCGTGGAGAATGGTTACATTCCTCTCCCATCCCAGGGAGATCATCCCAGGGAGATCAAAATTGGCAAGAAGACAGCCTTCCCTTCCCCGTTCTGTGGCTAGGATTTTTGGAACACCTGAATACGGCTAAGGATTTGATCCACTGCGGTTCATGGCATTGGATCAGCCGCAGTTCAAATCACGAGCTTTCTTTTCCTGGAGTTGCTGAAGACACAGAACGTATCATGGGCTTTGTTCAACGAATTATGAGTCCTGTTTGAAGGACCGGTTGGTTCCAAGCTGAAACGCTTAACATGTCTTCTAATAGGTTTTAAGATCCACAAGGTCAGGAAAACGCAAGTTATGGGGCAGAAGCACTGACCTGAAAAACACAGGTTGACCAAAGTTGAGCGTGCTTACAATTACGAGAACATCCATGGCCAGGAATCCTAACTAATTTGGAACTTGCGAGGTTGAAGTCTAGTTCTGGAGTTCTAGATGTTCCATCGATATTAGTTCTGGAGCATTTCTGATGTGGAATCAAATAACACTAAACAGAACTTCATACAGGCTGCTGCTGCTGCTGCTTCTAACACGTTGACCCTGAGCCAAATCTCCACTTGCATCTAGAACAGTGTTTCTCAACCTTGGAAGCTTGAAGATGGGTGGACTTCAACTCCCAGATTCTGGGAGTTGAAGTCCACCCATCTTCAAGCTACCAAGGTTGAGTAACACTGATCTAGAACAACCAAGTTTGCATATTTCTCTAAGCATCTTAATGGAAGGTAACTCCTATTGCAGTCTAGGGAAGAAATGCCCTCCATTCATGTATTTTGGAGAATTTGAAAGGGATGGATTACGGCCCTCTGGCTGTCATCTTTAACGCAAGTTCCAGGCATCTTTTTCACACACGTACGTGAAGTTGTGTGTGTGTGTGTATGTATGTGTGTGTGTAATTGTCAGCTTTGAATTCTGTATCCTTCCTATCCACTACCAATCCATTAGCATTTTTCATTGGGGCTATTCAGTCCAGTAGATTACGGGTAGTCAGTTGACAAAAGATCTGGTTTACAGAAACAAATGACACATTTTACTACATTTTGCAAGACTACAGTTTGTAGTTTATAAACGCTAAGAATGATTTAAGGGCACTTTTCAGTGTGCGTGGTGTTTGTTTGTTTTTTCCCGGGATACCAATGTTATTACTTTTACCGTACGCCAAACTCGAGAGGGACCTGTGGTCACGTCTGAATCACAACTCGTGTATTGTCCCGTGTGCAACCTATGCCCAGATTGTGTTCTGTATCTTCAGTAACTCAGCCTTCCAGAGAGCTCTGGATAGATGGGATCATCCATCCATCATTTCACATTTACTGTATTTAGATAACAAGTTGAGAGAGAGAGAGAGAGAAAAAACACCTTACTGGTTAAGAAAACGGATTGAGCACTGCTGCTGTTAAGCAGTCTCTCAGCATCCGTCTGAAACATATTTTTTGCTTGGAATTACATTAATACCTTTACAATAAAAGGTAGAATGTGTTTGGGACTGGAATTCTGCTTGGATAATTGCTTTATTGTTACTTAGGTCGAAAGAAGAAACCTGACAGCCTCATCAGTCAGTGACGTGACGAAAATGTCACTTCTGCTATTTCATTCACCACATGGAAAAGAGAATTTTGTGTCCACCCCTTCTTTCTCCCTTCTGTGAAAAAATAAATAAATAATAATAATAGGTGACTTTGGAGAGGGTCTGCACGATTTATGTATGTATTTAACAACTTTGAAGCTTTCTTTTAAAAGTCCGTTTTCTTTTAAAGGTCCCTATTTATTATAATGATTTAAATAAAAAGTCTGAAGACGAGATCTATTTTTTAATCTCGGAAGCAAATCTCCTTCCTCTCTGTCTAAGTGATTTTGAGTGGTTTTGTTATTATTTTTTTTTTCATGGATTTTCTGTTTTCTAAACCAGTGAGGTTTGTAAAGAAAGGATCGGCCAGAGATCTTCTACCTCTGGGACAATACAATTCAATATAAATATAAATAAAAACCGCTTTAAAATGACACCCATGTCCTACTCCCCCCACCCCGCACCCGGCACACACACAAACACACACACACAACTTGAAAGTGCTACGGAACTGAATGCATTTACAAATAGATTTTCCAACTTAACCTTGTTTAAAATATAAACTTTTTTAAAAAATTTAAAAAAAACAAATAAAATAACATGCCAATTTATTACAGGAAGACTTGCTGTGTATAAATTATTCCTAAACAAATTCCTGTGTTTATATTAAAATGAATCAGTAGATGATGGGGGAAAAAAGATCAATGTTTTTGTATATTCTGTTGTAAGAATTTATTCCTGTTGCGATATACTCTGGATTCTTTACATTATGAAAAGGAAAAAAAAAAAAAGAACTTTTGTCTATTTTGAATGGCTGATGCTGAAGCTCCTTTAGGTTCTCTTACCCTGCTTTTTTCTAGTAGTTACAGTACTACATGATTAAGTTAAATAAAAATGGATTCTGTATGTATTTATGACTGTCGTGTTTTCTTGCTCGTCATGCAAAGATAACTACAGGTAGTCCTTGATTTATGACCGCAAATTTTGAGCCCAAAATTTATGTTCCTAAGTGAGACATTTGTTAAGTGAGTTTTACTCCATTTCATGACTTTTTCTTGCCACAGTTCAGTTGTTAAGTGAGTCACTGCAGATGTTAAATTAGTAACACGGTTGTTAAATGAATCTGGCTCCCCCCCTCCCCCCCCCGCTTGACTTTGCTTCTCAGAAGGTCACAAAAGGAGATCTTGTGACCCTGGGATACTAATCGTCATAAATATGAGACAATTTCCAAGTGTCTGAATTTGGATCACGTGACCATGATGATGATGCTGAAATGGTCATAAGTGTGAAAAATGGTCCTAAGTCATTTTTTTCAGTGCTGTTCTAACTTCGGTTGGTCATTAAATGAACCGTTGCAAGTCAAGGACTACTTCTGTAAAAAGTTTCATCCAAAAGTTTTCCTACCCACTTTGGGGCCAATTCCATAGATCCGTGATGGCGAACCTGTGCCATGCGTGCCAGAGGGGGCACGCAGCACCCTCTCTGATGGCACATCAACCATCGTCCCAGTTCAGCTCTGCTGTGCATGCGCAGGGGGTAGGGCGCATGCGTGAGGGTGGGGCATGTGCAGGGGCTGCGCCACATGCGTAGGATGCATGCAGGGAGCTGCACGTGCATGTGGGGGGCTTGGCACATGCAGGGGGCATGCACGTGTGGGGGCCAGTGCATGCGGGGCTGTATACACATGCACGGGAGATGGGGCATGTGCAGGGGAGCCACGCATGCATGTGTAGGGCACATGCACAGGGGCTGCACGCGTATTGCATCTTGTGGGTTTCGGCACGCATGCACTTTGGGCACTTGGTCCGCAAAAGATTAGCCATCCCCGCCATAGGTCTTCCCTTCGGAATACACTAATTTAATATCCTGAAATTCAATATTTCCCTTTATACTCATGGTTTCCCACAGCTATTTAAAACATTTGTACTCTACCCTAGGAGAGGATGGTTTAAATTAGTATTTCTCAATCTTGGCAACTTTGGAGAGATGCGGATTTCAACTCCCAGAATTCCCCAGGCAGAATTCTGGGAGTTGAAGTCAAGGTATTTTAAAGTTGCCAAGATTGATTTAAATCCAATCCAACCCAGACCACTAATCGCATCCATTGCAGCCATCACATTCCATGGTTGCAGAGCAGAATTTTCTTGGCATTTCACATGGGATATTTAAATCCATACACAATATATGCACTACCTGGGAAGCTGCAAAACAATCAGAGATGGTATTCAACTGGTTCAGACCGGTTCGCCTGATTCGGCTCTATGCCATCCTATTTAGGCATGTTGAGGCTGGGCACATGCGCAGAAGGCACGCACACAAGAAAAGCGCAGGTACGAAAGGCAGGTGCACCCGCGAACTCGATACGCACGAAGCGAGCACCCACGTGCACAGCAAACTGGTAGCAACATAATGAGAAACCCACCGCTGAACACAATTGTGCACTTTCAGAGTTTTGATTGAGGATAACACAAAATTGCCTCTTTTAATTTCTTCAAAGCCTAATTTTCCTCTTTGAATCTTTTCAGTAGATCTCTGCTTTGTCTTGTTCCATTGTGGGGACGTGGATAAAAAGAGATACTGGAATATTTGGATATAAGGGAAACGCTATATTTCTCCTTTCATTATATCTACCTGCAAACTTCAGAAGTTGGAGGTTCATCACTGGATGCTTTCAAGAAGAGCCTGGATTGCCATCTGTCCGAAATGGTGTAGGGCAGGGGTCGGCAACCCACGGCTCTGGAGCCGCATGTGGCTCTCATATCCCTCTGCTGTTGCTCTGTTGCTGGTTGGCTCCACAATTGAGAGGGCTTTCGGTTAGGACAGGTAGAGGAAAAAGGATGCTATCCTAGGAGGAGACTCTCTGGTGGGGGAACCAGTCGGCTCCAGAATTGAACGGCGGGTTTCCGGTTAGGACCTTTGTGGCTCTTTGAGTGTTTAAGGTTGCCAACTCCTGGCATAGGGTCCTGCCTGGGCAGGGAGTTGGACTAGATGCCCTTCCAACTGTTAATTTGAAATCAGTCACAATTAACCAGTGGAACAGCTTGCCTCTAGAACTTGTGGGTACTTCAACACTATAGATTTCTAAGAAGAGACTGGACAGTCACTTGTCCCTTAATTGTATAGGGTTTCCTGCTTCAGCGGGGGGTTGGAATAGAAGACCTCTAAAGTCCCTTCCAACTCTTGTTATTCTGTAACTTATCTCCGTTTTGACAGTATTTGCTTCATTAGGTTGCATCAGAAGTTGCAAAACTGCCAGCAGCTTAAAACAGGCTTGGAAATTGTGTGAAGATTACAGATAATCGTTGACTTAACAAAAATTTGTTTAGTGACCATTCAAAGTTACAACGGCAATGAAATGCCTACAGCGGAAGACCGGATTGCAAAATTTAACTGAACCGGTAGAAATGGCAAAAATTGATCAATTTGGACAGAGAAAAATCAAAACTTTTTTTGAAAGACTGGAAACCTCATATGGATATTTTGTTGACAGAAGAAAAAACAACATTGATATATTAGAGTTTTGGAGATTAAAAATGAGTTGGGAAAAATATTAAGATGATAATTACTCAATAGCTAGAAGAGAAGCTGGAAGGCCCAATTACATTTTCCTTCTTAATTTCTTGTTTAGTTCTTATTTTCTATCTCTTCTTGTTTGTTCTGTATATTTTAGCACATTGTAAATTTGTGGGTATGCGTGTAGAAACCATCCTTGGCAACACAGCCTTCCAGATGTTGACATAGCCCTCCAGACGTTGAAAGCTGGTCTCTCTCAGCCAGGTGCAGAAGTGGTTGAGATGCTGAACAATGCAATTCAGTGATACCAAGACCGTGGAAGTTTTTCTTCTTATTATTAATAGTATAAACATATAAATTAAAATAAAGATAGCAGAAAAAAATGGAAAAGAGAAAGAAGGAAATGAAAGGTATAAGAGAAAGGGGAAAAGAACACAAAAAGCACTGACATCCAACTGTTTTTAGCACAGTAAAATACAAAATTTAATCAGCAAAACCCAGTCAACATATTTCTTTTTCCTGTGTAAAGCACAAAGTCCAAAAGTGCTTGCCGAGTAGAAACAAAACTGGATATATTCTTTTCTCTAATTATCACAGTCAATTTTGCCCTCTTGATTGACGCCATCGAGAGTAATGAGTTGCCCCTGGTTTGTAAGAAGTAAAACCAGCAGGAGGCTCCGGGTGTCATCATCAGCGATCTGTGCATGTCAGAAGCTTCTGCGCATTGCGAGCGCACGCGATCCCATTGCAAACCAGTAGTAAAGGTAAGTAGAACCCACCCCTGGCCATCAACCTAGCCTTCCATTTCTGCTTACAGAATTTTTCTGTATAAAATTGCTGCAGACCTTGGAAGCTTCTTCATCCACATTTAAACTAACGAACTGAAGCTCAGGAAATTCTTTGGCAACTACGGTGGATTTGTGTTTTTGTTTTTAAAAGCAAGAATATTCCGATTCATGATGCTTGAGGCCATTTAGCTACCTGGCAGGTGCTAGGGCAATTTCAGATATTTTTCCAAGAGTCGCCAGAAGTAAAACCTGCTGCGGTGACTTTGAACGTTGATGTGATTGAAGTTGCAGAGAGCATTTAAATGGGGAGGGAACTTGTCATCTTCCAAAGATGGCCAAATCAGAGTTCCAACATCCCCAGATGGTTTCAATCCATGCAAGATGATACAGGTAAGACGTCCGTTGCAGTTTGGGAAAGCAGGAACAAAGAGTCTGGAAAAGACTGATGTACCCAAATTAAGACATCCCCTGATAATAAGCCTAATCGGGCTTTTAAGCACATGGCAATAAGGCCAAGTGTTTATTGCAGGGTTCAAAAAAATACAAGACAGGGTCTTATTTTCGAGGAAACACGGGTATTCCAAAAAATGAACAGTAAGGGACAATTGCTCTTGATCTCAGATGACCAATTCAGTCTTCAATCCAGACGTCAAGAAGCATGTCAAGAGTGTTTACAGCATGACTGCTATTTTGAGACAATCCAGGAACAAACTACAGGACACAGAGGTTTTGTCATTACAAACGTGGTTTATATACAAGACTTCTATATACAGACATACATGGGCTAAGGAAAGCCAGGCAATCAATCAATCTTCAACTCTTACATGGAAAACTACAAAGCAGATAGAACACAACGAGGAGAGAGATATGCCTTCTCATGGCCTCCCTTATATAGACAGCTTCTTAAAGGGCAATAACCCTGCTGACTCATCCTCAGTCTTAAAGTGGCTAGTCAGCCACTTGATTGGTGTCAATCAAGATGTTTCGTTTGGCTGGCCTGGGCTGATGGGGTTTTAATTTTTTAACTTGTTAATCTAAATTGCACTTTCAACTGTTAAATTATGAGATTTGGATTTAATTTCTTTTTAACTTTTTCATTAAATGTTTTTTACTGTTGTGAGCCGCCCTGAGTCCGGCTGGAGATAGGGCGGGATATAAATCTCATTAAATAAATAAATAAATAAATAAATCTTCATTACCCTGACACTCCTTCCATTTAAAGCTGAACAGCTGAATGCCTTCACATATTCATGATGCTTTTTATTATGTACCTGCCTCCTGCTTTGGTTCCT
Source organism: Masticophis lateralis (assembly GCA_030761175.1). Classification (NCBI taxonomy): domain Eukaryota; kingdom Metazoa; phylum Chordata; class Lepidosauria; order Squamata; family Colubridae; genus Masticophis; species Masticophis lateralis. Next base: position 20,231,102 of record JAUDYJ010000012.1, on the reverse strand, counting down.
ACTCTCATTGCTACACATGCCATTACTATATAGCTGCTGGACAGCGGCTGGTCAGCTTTAAATCTTCATTACCCTGAGGAAGTGACTACATAACAGATGGCATGACAACAGGCAAAGCCAATTCCATGGAAATAAATAACAGAGTAATCAAGTTGAAGGGGACCTTGGAGGTCTTCTAGTCCAATCACCAGCTCAAGCAGGAGACCTTATACCAGGGGTGAAATGCTCCCGGTTTGGATCAGATCACCCAATCCGGTAGCGATGGCAGCAGATGGTTCAGAGAACCGGTAGCAAAAATCCCTGCCCCCCCCTCCCCCAAGCCCAGCTGAGTCTTGCGATCATCAGAGGCTTTTCTTTTTTTACTTTTAAAAGCATTTTTTCTACCTCTTCGGCTGAAAAATGCTTTTAAAAGTAAAAAAAAAAAAGCCTCTGATGATCGCGTGGCTCAGCTGGGATCGTCAGAGGCTTTTAAAAGCATTTTTTCTACAACCTCTTCAGCTGAAAAAAAATGCTTTTAAAAGTAAAAAAAAAAGTGCACGATTTGCTGCAGTTGTTAAATTAGTGACACAGTCGTGAAGTGAATCTGCCCATTGACGTTGCTCGTCAGAAGGTTGCAAAAGGGGATTGCATAACCCTGGGACACAGCAACGGTTGCAAGTATGAACCAGTTGCCAAGCACCTGAATTTTGGTCACCTGATCCTGGGGAGGCTGCGAACGTCATAACTATGAAAAACGGTCACCAGTCACATTTTCAGTGCCCGTTGTAAGTTTGAACGGTCACTGAACAAACTGTTGTGAGTTGAGGACTTTCTGTAATAAAATGCAACCGAGTTTCCTTCATGCCTAAGGCAGGACAAGAGCTCAAAGCTTTTTTTTTTATTAAATATTTTATTAGTTTTAAAAGTTTTAAATATTGAATTTGTGAATGTAATATGGGTTTACTAAATATATATATAGCTCTTTAGGAAGTAAAATACTGTATACTTGATGTATAATGAAATAGGAGATATGTAAATTTGTATATAGATTAAGGAATATATTACTTATTAACTTGAATTTGACACAAATGTTAGAAACCAGAGACGCTGAGCAATGTCCATTGTTTTACTTTCAAAACTTTTTTTTAAAGAGCTCAAAGCTTTAAAATGAGTTTCTAAGCTTGTGCTTCCCATCAAACTAAACACTTGTTGAACATGTGCCTGTTTAATAACATAAAACATCCAATAAAATCAGAGTGCCCACAAGTAGTTTCAAGAAGTTCAGAGACGCACAAGCCATTTTTGTCATCAAGTGGGTGTAAGAAGAAATATCCTTCTGGGTTCAGCTCCAAGTGGGGAAAAAGACACTGGAAACATGGAGACTGCTTGGAAAGATGGTTTAATGATGGACAGGATCACACAGTTTGAGTTCCTGAGCAGAAAAGGGGGCAAGATGTAGTGAGTCCCTAGGTTTTATGCCCTCTCTGGCTTTGAACTTCCTTAGAGCCCCGAAAGAGTATCCTGATTGGTTGTCAGACTCCCAGGTAGTGGGGGTCTTAGCCTTGCTGGCTGATATAATCTTCCCAGGTACCAAGTAGTGAGTTTCTGTTGCTAGATGGGTCCTATTGTGTTGCAGATGATGGTCCATTGACAAAGATTGAGTTTCTGCTTCTGGCCCATTGACAAAGTGGGGAGGGGGGCAGGAAGATAGGAGCTGCTTCATCTTTAAAACATGCTTCTCCATTTCTCATCCCGGGAAACATAATATTCTGCCTTTTTAATATTTCCCAAAATATTTCATTCCTCTAGGAAAGGGGTGGGTGTTAACTTCTTACATGGGAATGGGGGGAAAAAACCAACATGGAAAACCTGGCAGGATGGCATGGGAAGTGATAGTGAGGATGTTTTCCCTGTTACAGATGTGTGAATGAGACAAAGTAAATTCCTGAGTAAATTGCTGCAATATCCTCCTTGCAGTAACACTGATTAGCTCAGCTCAATAAACTGTTTGATCCTTGCTGGCAGAGTAAACACATTAGAACAGGGCCAGCTGTGTTGTTCCTGGGGGCATTAAAAGGGCAACTGACAATCCATGCCATCCTTCAAGAAGGATTTTATTTTGTCTCCTAGAAACTACTCAGATCCTGTTGGGTGAGTGGCCGGCTAACCAATTTTGAATTCTCTTTCTGCTTCTCTGCAAGAAATCAAGGCGAAATCACGGCGAAGCCAAAACATGGTTGCATGGAGGACCTTCAAGGGCCTTCCCATTCTCTAATTCTGTCCCTTCGGCCAATTTCCAAAGCTGTGTTCAAATAAAAGCTGCAGTGTTGAGTATTGAATGGCAGATTCAAACGAGCCAATCAATGAAAGAGACCCGGGAGCGGGAAACTTAAGCAAGCATCAGTGGCTGAAGCCGCGTACAGCTCCAGGCTATAAAAGGGACTGCCGCGGCTGGGATTGCCATTGCGGTTTACGGAGCTTAAATAAAGTGTTTGTTACCGACGTGGGTGTCCAGTCCTTCTTTGCGCCCCATACTTAACATGAAGTATTTAACGGAACACCTAGGATGAGGTTGAAATTTATTTATTTTTATCAACGAAAAGAATGGATTCTTTGGATGTAATATAGAGATGCGCTGTAGGAAGTTAATGCCCATCCCTCTCCTAGAAGAATGAAATATTTTAGGAAATATTAAAAGGGTAGAATATTTCTCCTAAAAGGGAGGCAGAAACTCATCCCCCCCCCCATCTTTGTCAATGGCCATAAGGGCCTGGGCCAGTCTGTTCTGTATAACAAAGTTCTACGTCCTTCAGGCAGAGCCCTAGTAGGAATCCCAAAGCCCTTTCATTACATCATCACCCAGCAAGGCTCAACCAAGCTTGGGACTCAAAAATACAAGTTACCCCTGCATAGTCCCATGGGAGTCTGACAACCAATCAGAATACAAGCTCAAATCCAAATCTCTCTCTCTCTCTCTCTCTCTCTCTCTCTCCCCCATGTGCTTTTTGTCCAGGACCTCAAAACCATGTGGCCCTGGCCATCATTAAACCATCTTTCCAAGTAGCCACCATGTTTCCAGTGTCTTTCTCCCCACTTGGAACTGAACCCAGATGGACATTTCTTCCAACAGTACAACTAAGGAGAACCTTCCTAACAGTGATAACAATTAACTAGTGGACCGTCTTGGCTTCAGAAGTTGTGGGTGCTCCATCACTGGAAGCTTTTAAGAAGAGACTGGATAGTCACTTGTCTGAAATGGTGTAGATTCTCTTGCTTGAGCTGGGGGCTGGACTAGAAGACCTCCAAGGACCCTTCCAACTCTTATTCTATGTTCTGCTCGTACTGCCATTATTATTAATTATTAAACTTACATGTTGCCCTGCTGTCAATAATTCATTCCTTTCTTTCTGTTCAAAGAAAACTTAAACATTTCACACAAAAGCAACGTTTTTGTTTCTGTAAATTCGTGGACAGTAAATTCGTGACAGTAAATTTTTAAAAAAGCATTAAAAGTATTGCCTATTTTCTTATGCATTTGTAAATTGATATCTAGGCTAGTTTTGAAGCATTAACAATCTAGGCACTTTCAGAAATGTTTTCTGTACAGCTAGATGCCAATAATAAATTCTGAAAAGGAAATACAGAGTCCTATTTGAGTCATTCGGGATTACTGTGCCACAGAGAACGTTGTCTTATTTCTAATTGTTTCAAAGCTGGATTTTCAGTCAGGAGCTAAGAAGAAGAAGAAGAAACGGTTCTGTGTTTGAGAAGGCAGAATGCGGAAGGAGTTAAATAGCCAGGAATTCCAGAGATGTGCATAATTAAAATGATCTCACTTCAGTATGAAGCCAGCCCCTGTTTTGGTAAAGTGTTTTTACCCTGAGCAATAGAGGAAAGGACATTCGGAACAGATGGTTAGAGAATATAATACGAGCAGCTGTAGCCGACTGGGCTATCAATGGTGACGGCAAAGGACCATTGCTGTGAAGAGCTGAAAGCTTTATTTGGGAATCTGAGTTAAATTGGATTGGATACCGAAGTGGGTTTCCCATAATTTTACTGTTGTGACCGAGGCCCAAGTAGTGATTACCAAACACAATTGGGTCCTCCCCGAACTTATTTTATTAAAACAGCTGAGAATGAATTCATTCTCAGTTTAGTCCAAAACGAATTCTTCATAACCAGTCCTCCGGCCTTATTACCAACCTTTTGATGTCTTTGGCAACCAGCCAAATGCTTTTCTCGGCAAAAACACCACAAAGTTCAAGAGACGCTGACAAGAAGCACTGGAATCAACGTTGCTTTTCTACAAAGAACCCAAAGGCTCATTGCTGCTCTTTTAAGCCTTCTGAGAGGGGCCAATCATCTCCTGGCCTTACTCCTGAGTCGTCCTTTTTGCTTGAGCTGCTCTTGCCTTCTGGCAGCTCTTTTCATGCATGCACTAGGAACAGGCTCCTCCTCTTCCTCTGCCTCTCTGCTGTCCAACTCTGGAGGCTCTGGAGTCGTGCATTGCTCCCAGATGCCCCTGGCCCCATCTCTGTCTCAGATGCAGAGCCCTCGTCTGGGCCTTCCCCAGCCTCCAGGACTGGCCCATGGTCCTCCCCAGCCGCCTCACTGTCCGACTCCACTGTCAGCTCCGCACAACATTTATCACCGGTTCGCTGTGCACCGAAAATGTGAGCGTGCATGCTCTTTGCTCGTGGGCGCGCCTTGCACACATGCGTGCAGCTTAGAAAATGTGTCTAAATAGGATGGCATAGCACCAGGGCAGGTGGACGGGCCCACCGGCAGGTCACCACTGAACTGGCTGAATACCACCATTCATTGGATATGAATATCGTGGTCGTTATAGCAGTGGTGGCACAGTGGTTAAGAGTGCATTACTGCAGGCTACTTCAGCTGATCACCGGGTGCCAGCAGTTTGGCAGACCGAATCTCACCAGGCTCAAGGTTGACTCACCCTTCCCTCCTTCTGAGGTTGGTAAAATGAGGATCCAGATTGTTCGGGGACAATAGGCTGACTCTGTAAAACTGCTTAGAGAGGACTGTAAAAGCACTGTGAAGCGCTATATAAGTCTAAGTGCTATTGCCCTTCCTTCCTTCCTTCCTTCCTTCCTTCCTTCCTTCCTTCCTTCCTTCCTTCCTTCCTTCCTTCCTTCCTTCCTTCCTTCCATGGTGCACAGTGGTTAGAATGCAGTATTGCAGGCAAACTCTGCCCACTGCTAGCAGTTCAATCCTGACTGGCTCAAGGCTCACTCAGGCTACATCTGCTGATCACCGGCTACCAGCAGTTTGGCAGATTGAATCTCACCAGGCTCAAGGTTGGCTCAGCCTTCCATCCTTCCGAGGTCAGTAAAATGAGGACCCAGATTGTTGGGGGCAAGAGGCTGGCTCTGTAAACCGCTTGGAGAGGGCTGTCAAGCACTGTGAAGCAGTATATAAGTCTAAGTGCTATTGCTATTGCTAATCCTATAGGTAAACCTTCAGGGGGGAAAAATTGTTTTCTTTTAGCCAATATAGATAGTCCTCGACTTACAACAGTTGCTTAGTGACCGTTCAAAGGCACAGAAAAAAGTGACTTATGACCATTCTTCACAGTTACGATTTTTGTAGCGTCCCCATGAGCGTGGGATCAAAATTCAGATGCTTGGCATCTGGTTCATACTTATGACCGTTGCTGTGTTCCAAGGTCACGTGATCCCCTTTTGCGATCTTCTGTCTAGCAAAGTCCATGGGGCAAGCCTGATTCACTTAACAACCGTGTCACTAACTCATCAACTGCAGTGACTCACTTAACAACGATGGTAAGAAAGGTTGTAAAATGGGGCAAAGTTCACTTAACAAATGTCTCAATGAACAACAGAAATTTTGGGCCCAATTGCAGTCATAAGTCGAGGCCTACCTGTATGGACTTATCTGCTCTTTCACCCAAACCTTGTGCTGAAAATAGCATATAGCATACGGACGATTTCCAAATGGAAAATAACTCACTACAGCATTGCAACCTGCTGGGAAAATCAGATTGTATCTCCGTGGGATTTTAAAACAATCGCATTGCAGTCTCCCTTTTATCTCTACGCTCAGCCTCTTCTGAAAGTCTCTGTTGACATCGGGGCTTTTCGCCCTTAAGTCTATTGCCCCAAGGCTGAAGGACTCGTTATCATTAAAAAAAAAAACTGCCTAGCAATCCTGTCTCCCAACTCAGGCTCCAAAAGGCTAGCAATTTCATGTCAAATTTCAATTTTGAAGTTTTACAAGCATGAGATTTTAAAAAAACTGATGAAGCAAGAGAGAGGGTGCTATCACACTGATACTTGAACGAATGAATATGCTTCTCTCTCTCTCTCTCTCTCTCTCCTTCCTATCTATCTGTCTGGCTGCCTGTCTATCTAATCTCTATTCATCCATCATCTATCTATCTATCTATCTATCTATCTATCTATCTATCTATCTATCTATCTATCTATCATCTATCCTATCTCTATAATCTATTTTATCTATCATCCATCCATCTATCTCTATTATTTATCTTATCTATCATCTATCCATCCATCCATCATCTATCCTGTCTGTCTGTTTTTCTCTCTCTCTCTCATCTATCCATCCATCCATCCCTCTATCATCTATCCTATCTATCTGTCTGTCTGTCTCTTTTCTCTCTCTCTCATATATCAATCTATCCATTCATCCATCTCTATCATCTATCTATCTATCTATCTATCTATCTATCTATCTATCTATCTATCTATCTATCTATCATCTACCTACCTACCTATCTTTGTAGCACCACCAAGCGATAGCTTCTTCCTATAATGCTAAATATTCTTGCCACTCTTGCTGTTAGAAATAAAGGGATCTGTGCAGCCCATGGTGTTTCCAAACAGGATTACCTCTCCCCCATGGAGCTTCCGATGCAAAAAAATGAGCTGGATAGGAAAGAGAGCCAGTGAAAGAAAAGTAACTTTGCCGACATCAAAGTATCCGCAGACAAAAAGACAATTGATTTTCTGGGATGATGTGATTAATACACATTTTACCTGCTGCGACTGGAAGATTACAAGCGGTACCTCTTCCCTTTAATTGCTGTTTTACAACTTCCCACTAAATGTGGTTCTCTGCAAAGTGACATGGTTTTTATAGTGCATATTTGCCAGCTGAGATAACGCCGGAGACTCTGGTTGGTAACTTCAAGGGGCAGATCAAGGGAGTCTGGGAGGAGGTAAACAAGTGTATAAGTAAAGGGCTGTATTTTCCCCCTTCACCTACTACATCATTATAGTAATGATCAGTTACTTGATCTCAGTGAGAAACGAAAGCAGTAGGAAGTAAGAGGCAAAAATAAGGTCCTGCATAGGAATAAACACAGATCTAGGTTGTTTTAAAGGTAAAGGTTCCCCTTGCACATATGTGCTAGTCATTCCTGGCTCTAGGGGGCAGTGCTCATCTCCGTTTCAAAGCCGAAGAGCCAGCACTGCCCGAAGACTTCTCCGTGGTCATGTGGCCGGCATGACTCAACGCCAAAGGCGCACGGAACGCTGTTCCCTTCTTACCAAAGGTGGTCCCTATTTTTCTACTTGCATTTTTACGTGCTTTTGAACTGCTAGGTTGGCAGAAGCTGGGACAAGTCACGGGAGCTCACCCCGTTACGCGGCACTAGGGATTCGAACCATTGAACTGCCCACTTTTTGATCGACAAGCTCAGCATCTTACCCACTGAACCACGATGTCCTTTGTTTTAGGTTGCTTTAGCTTTTATCAAATGCAGATGGCGTGCCCCCCCCCCCCCCGCCACCTTCTGGGTTTTCAGCTTCCATGATGAACAATACTGATTAAAATTTTAACAGCCTTCGGTCTTAACGATATACAATCACCTGTTTAGTGACCATTCGAAGTTACAAGGGCACTGAAAAAGAGCGACTCATGGCTGTTTCTCACACTGAAAACTGTTGCAGCATCCCAATGGTCACGTGATCAAAATCCAGACGATCAATCAATCGGAATAGAGCCGTGTTGGAAGAAATATCCATCTGATTCAGTTCCAAGCCGGGAGAAGACATTGGAAAAGATGGTTTAATGATGAACGGAACCACTGAGCACATGTGATTCTGGAGTTGAGAGAGAGGCGTTTTTATACCTTCTCTTGGGCCTTGCCCTTGAGCTTCCTGTTCCTGTGCAAGAACATGTATTCTATTGACTGTTGTCAGACTCCCTTGCCACCATGTAGGGGTTATGCAGGGGTCATAGCTGGCTCTACGGGCAAAGTACAAATCCTGGGTGTTTGTCTGAGCTAAGTTTGGTTGAAGCTTCTGAGGGTGATGCAATGAAGGAGTGTTGGGCAATTCCTATTGTGGCTGAGGGCTAATCCTACCTTTGTTGGATTTTGGGTGAGGGTATTTGCTTATGAATAGAGCTATCTGTCTCCTTTTATCTCTTAAGTGTTGACATCTGCTGTGGGCTATTCAGGAAGGTGGGGGCTGCTTTCCAAGAGCATGTTTCTCCCTTTAGGGAAATATAATATTCTGCCTTAATAATATTTCCTAAAACTTTTCATTCTTCTAGGAGAGGGGTTGGTGCTAACTTTCTACAGCTGGAAGGGACCTTGGAGGTCTTCTAATAGTCCAACACCCTGCTCAAGCAGGAGGACCTGTACCATGTGAGATAGGTGTTTGTCCAGTCTCTTTTTGAAAACATCCAGTGATGGAGCATCCACAACTTCTGGTTGGACTATAAGACCTCCAAGGTCCCTTCCAAGTCCGTTATTCTGTTACCCTGCTTGGAGAATGATTATTTGCTTTATATTGTCAGGGCTGCATCTTAATATCTCCAGGGAAGGTTTAGATTACAGATTGACAGAGTTGGAAGGGACCCTGTAGATCATATAGTCCAAGCAGGAGACACTACCCCATTTTTGATAGATGCCAGTCCAAGTCTCTTCTTGAAAGCTTCCAGGGATGAAGCTCCTACAACTTCCGAAGGCAACTTCTGTTCCAGGGGTTGATTGTCCTGTCAGGAAATTCCTCCTTATTTCTAGGTTGAATCCAGGGGTGAAATGCTCCCGGTTTGGACTGGATTGCCCGATCCGGTAGCAATGGCGGTGGGTGGTTCGGAGAACCAGTAGCAAAAATCCCCATGCCCAGCTGAGCTGCACGATCATCAGAGGCCTTTTTTCTAAACTTTTAAGAGCATTTTTTCTACAACCTCTTCCGACGAAAAAATGCTTTTAAAAGTAAAAAAAAAAAAGCTTCTGATGATCGCGTGGCTTAGCTGGGATCATCAGATGCTTTTCAAAGCATTTTTTTCTGCAACCTTTTACCACCGAAGAGGTGGTAAAAAAATGCTTTGAAAAGTCTCTGACGATCCCAGCTGAGTTGCCTGATCGGCAGAGGCTTTTCAAAGCATTAGAAAAAATGCTTTGAAAAGTTAAAAAAAAAAAAAGTTGGCCACACCGACCCAGTCACATTACCCCTCCTACTAAGCCATGCCCACAGAACCAGTAGTAACAAATTTTACATTTCACCCCGGTTGAATCTCTCCTTGATTAGTTTCCATCCATTATTCTTTGTGTGGCCCTCAGGTGCTTTGGGAAACAGCTTGACCCCCTTCCTCCTCTCTGTGGCAGCCCCTCCAATATTGGAAGATGCTATCCTGTCTCCCCCAGTCCTTCTCTTCCCTAGACTAGCCAGGCCCAGTTCCTGCAACCGTTCATCATATTCTGCCATTGCTTGCCACAGGAAAATACTGCCTTAATTTTAGGGTTTTATAACTATGTAAAAAATGTGTTCCACTTTTTATGTGGTTCGATATTCTGTTCTCCGATGCGGTCATTGACTTCAATAAAGTTACACTGCCACCAGCAAATCATCATATTCATCAGGTCCACCGAACAGGACGTCACTTTCATGAGTCACGAAGCAGCAAAGAAGTCTATATAGTTGGTCCTTGACTTACAACCATTTGTTTGTGACCGTCTGAAGTTACAACAGCATTGATATAAGTGACGTAGGTACCCCTAGTTTTTGCACTTACAACCATGATGTCAACCCTGAAGCTGAGCTGACCGAAGCCATTTTGGAGCTTCAGTGTTGCCACACTGGAGCTGAGGGATAGGGAGCGGGGAATGGAAATAGCTGGGGTTTTGTAGCATGAAACGTCTACCCTCAAAACGACACTATAGGGCACTGGACACCAGAACAACTAGACCCAAGGACAGTTTTTTTCCTGAATGCCATCACTCTGCTGAACAACTAATTCCCACAACACTGTCAAATAATTTACTAAGACAGTATTACCATTATTCTTCTCTTCCTTACTAGTATCCCTCTCTTCCCACTTATTACTTTAACCATGTTGCTTGTGTCTTTCAATTATACTGTTTTTGTTTCCTAGTACGATCTGATAGCTTATTAGTAACCTTGACTATCACTAAGTGCTGTATTCTTGATGAATGTATATTATCCTCCTTATGTATACTGAGAGCGTATGCGCCGAAGACAAATTCCTTGTGTGCCCAATCACACATTCTATTCCATTCCATTCCATTCCATTCCATTCCATTCCATTCCAAATTCTAATTCTAATTCTAATTCTAATTCTAATTCTAATTCTATGAATTCAGCCACGCTAGGATTGCCACCCGCAGGTTTCCAAGCCAAACTTCTGTCCACGGCTTTAAAGAAAGTTACGCAACCGCAACTGTGGTTTGCAAACCATTGTTTACAGTTTAGCAAGTGGGCTGAGAGCCGGTTGCGACGGAGCTGCTTGCTCCGCTTCCGCGTCCACCAGCGCTGGAGCTCAGCCAGAGACGGTGCGCAAACGGCGATTGGTCCCGCGTGGTGCACGGCCCTCCTTTGCGCACCGACAATTCCCGGGCCGGGCGCAGGAAAGTGGGGCGGCTCAGCTCCCCTCCCCGGTTACGCGGGGACGGGCCGAGGGCGGTTCCCGAGCAAGCCCGGAGGGCAGGCAGGAAGGGCGATGGCGGGGGCCTCTCGGTTGCGCACGGGGAGAGGCGGTGCCGGTAAGGAACCGGAACGGGCGCAAGGCGAAGAGGAGGCCTCTCTGGCCATGCGCAGAGTGCAGCCGTCCCTTCTTGCAATGCAATCCCTGCGGGGTTCAGGGAAGGGGGTGGAAATCATGCGAGGCGGTCCCAGGCTGGGTTAGTCGAAAGCAAGCAGCCCAGCAAAAATAGCAATCGCTTTGCGCCTTGCAAAACGCGCGCTCGTGGAGACATCTCAGCTGGAGATGTCGGGGCGCAGAATGATGGGGCGCTGCCGCCATCGCTCCGCAACCCTGCCGAGGAGGAGAAGGAGACCCTCAGGGGCAACCGGGGGTCTCAGCCTCTGCCTTTGGGAGGAAAGGGCCAAAGGCTGGGGGAAACCTCGGGGCTTCTTCTGCGTGCGCGGAGGTACAGCCGGTTCTTGAGCGCAAAAGCTGGAAGTGTTAGTACCGCTTTATAATGCCTTGGGAAGACCACACTTTAAAACGCTGCATCCAGTTTTTGGCCACCATATTATATAAAAAAAAAGACGTGGAGACTCTAGAAAGAGTGCAGAGAAGAGCAAGGCAGATGATTAAGGGACTGGAGGCTAAAACACATGAAGAACAGTTGCTGGGTATGTCTAGTTTGATGAAAAGAAGGACTAGGGGAGACATGATAGCAGTGTTATGGTATTTCAGGGGCTGCCCCAAAGAAGAGGGAGTCAAGCTATTCTCCAAAGCACCTGAAGGCAGGACAAGAAGCAATGGATAGAAGCTAACCAAGGAGAAAAGCAGCCTAGAATCAATCAATCAATCAGAATAGAGCTGGAAGGGATCTTTGAGGTCTTCAAGTCCAGCCCCCTGCTCAAGCAGGAGATCCTATACCATTTAAAAAGAAACTTTAACATTGAGAACAATGAACCAATGGAACAGCTTCCCTCCAGAAGTTGTGGGTGCTCCATCACTGGAGGCTTTTAAGAAGAGACTGGACAGCTATTTGTCTGGATGTTATAGGGTCTTCTTCTTGAGCAGGGGGTTGGACTAGAGGACCTCCAAGGTCCCTTCCAACTTAGTTACTCTAAATATTCTGAACATCTCTGCCCACCTTGCTTGGCCAAAGCTATGATGAGCAACCCGCCGGTTAAATCAAAGTCACGGAAAATTGGTTGCATTATGAGGCGTGAAGAGGCCATCACACTAAGTCACAGAATGATGGTTTGGATTTAGAGGGTTGTACATGCACCTCCCTTTTTCTGGCTTCAAGTATATATTCGTGTATCTTTTATTTTATGTACACTGAGAGCATATACACCAAGACAAATTCCTTGTGTGTCCAATCACTCTTAGCCAATAAAAATACTCTTCTCTTCTCTTCTCTTCTCTTCTCTTCTCTTCTCTTCTCTTCTCTTCTCTTCTCTTCTCTTCACTTCTCTTCTCTTCTCTTCTCTACTCTACTCTACTCCTACTCCTACTCCTACTCCTACTCCTACTCCTACTCCTACTCTACTCTACATATTGTTATACATTGCTGTTGAGCTTTCTTTAAGGGGAAGGATATACAAAGACTTTTAAGAAGTTTATAAAATCAATGTTTATACACTAAGCTAGGAGTGTCCAACCTTGGCAACTTTTAAGACTTGTGGACTTCAACTCCCAGAATTCTACAGCCAACTATGCTGATTTTGTCAAGTTTTTAAAGTTGCCAAGTTTGGACTAACCTCTGCATTTAGGATTAGGGTATAATAGGTTGCCTAATAACTCCGGTTTCTGATTTTCTAATTTGTGAGGTAGCAGGTTGGATTTGAACCCAGGCCACCGTGGTTTGATGCATTTAAATTGGCTAAATCAAATCCTAGCCTGATTTATAACCCTGCCAAATGTGGTTTGCTATCTTGGATTACTGATTTAGTGAAATCCTCCAATGAAGGCTTATTTAGCAAAGCTTCAAACCAACCTGGTTTATGGACACAAGCAAATCTTGCCACAAATCTTTGTTTATTGATGGGCCTCTTTGAAAATGTTGCTTTTGTAATTTACGAAACTAGTTGAGGGGCCAATTTTCACAAGAGACTATTGCCAGCAATAGGGCAAGTAGCTATGACATTCTTTTCTTTTTTTTTCCATGAAGAATTTTCATAGAATTTGCTGAAAATAAGTCCCTATTTTTTTGGTGATGGCGGTGGTAGGGAGATTGTCGAAATAAAACCCTAAACAAGGCTGAATTCCTTGGATCCTGGTGGTTTTTTGGTAGAGATGGCCTTGTCACATTTTCTGAATAAATACACATTTGGTAACAATTAAAGGCCTGTGTCCTTTTAATTAATGTTTATTATGTTGTAAGGGCTGTTATGTTATGTTTAGCGATGTAAAGTTTTCTGAGGGGCTTGTGTTTAGCGGCTGATTGTTGTTTTCCCTGCCTTCGGTCCATCTGAAGTCTAAAGATAGGGCATTGTTTACGCGAACTTGAAACAATTTTTACTCTGAAAGCAAACTTTTATCTGGTTTGTTTTTATTTTCTTTAGAACAGGCTGGTATAATTCCTTTCCCCTCTTCGGCCATTTCCTACTTAATCGTATTTTGAAGATCTGTCAGTCTTGTGCAAATCAAAGCCTTTTCCTTCCTTCATTAACAGTGAATTTATTTATTCTTATTAGAAAAACAGGGTATTAAAGCAACCTATAATTAACTGAGGGGCATCGAAGTTACCTACTGCTATTCCTCGACTTACGTCTAAAACTCAGCCCAAAATTTCTGTTGCTAATGAGACATATAAGTCAGCTTCGCCCCATTTTATGACCTTTCTTGCCACAGTTATTAAGCGAGTCACAGTTGATTGTAACACCATTGTCCTGTGAATCTGTCTTCCACATTGACTTTGCTTGACAGAAGGTTGCAAAAGGTGATCTCATGAGCTTGGGACGTTGCAACCGTCATAAAGACAAGTCAGTTGCCAAGCATCTTGAATTTTGATCTGTGACCATGGGGACGGTACAACAGTCGCAAGTGTGAGAAATGGTCATAAATCACTTCCTTCAGTGCCGTTGTAACTTCAAATGGTCACTAAATGAACAGTTGTAAATCAAGGACTACTTGTATTTTAAATTCTAATTATGTCTACAACTGTTTGGGTTTTTTTTGACCTTGGCAAATTTAAGAGGCATGGATTTTAACTCCCAGAATTCCCCAGTCAACATCCTGGGAGTTGAAGTCCACCAGTCTTTAAAGGTTGGAAAAAATAAATTGATCTGCAATATAGGACTGGATGGATGGCAAGTGTTTTTTTTTCCTCCTCTGATTCTTTTGTGTTCTAATTCTTTGCCAAAAGAATATCAAGAAATCTTTCAATGTGATTTGAACCCTGGACTTCTGATCTGGAACTTAAAACAGGCTTCCTATTTCCGGTTGAATGACTTAAGTTCTTTATTTTATACTTACTTTATTAAACCGTGGTTTATTGGTTCACTGCAGAAATCACAATTGGCTGGTACACAATGTATAGTGAGCTGTAAATTACATTTTCATACCACAGTGATTGGTTTCTGGCTTTATCAAGCTGTAAAAAGAACTAAATTATGGGTAGTAAAATCATGAATTTAGCCTTTGCTAATCTTGTACTGATTCACTGTATGTATTTTATACTCTTAGCCTCATGGGGAAAAGTAAAAATGCCAGTAGAATTTTTTTCCAAATTTCCATGACATTTTTTCCATGATATATCTGACCATTAATAGTGTATTAAAATTGTACTTTTGATTTCCCCCTCCCCACATTTTCAGTCTGATCAGATTTATAATCTGTTTTTATTACTTTATAATTTTTTTTAAATCTGCGTTGATAACAGCATTTTTTCCCCCTCAACTTGTTTTATTTTAAAAAATGAATCCCGACTTGTAGCGTTTAATTTCTAAAAATACAGGTAGTCCTCGACTCAACGGCCAAAACTGACCCCAAAATTTCTGTTGCTGAGTGAGAATCACTGCCGTTGTTAAGTTAGTGATACTTGGTTGTTAAGTGAATATGTGGTTGTTAAGTGAATCTGACTTCCCTGTTGACTTTCTTATAAAATGACATTGACAAGACACTTGCAATTTTGAAAGTACAATCTTCCCCCCCCCCCTCCTTTACAGGCTGAGAAATGAGGGAGGGTCTCTTCTGACCTCCTCCTCCCATTATGCAGCTGTGGGCTCTGCTGTCTCTTCTCTGACCGTTATTTTGGCCTTTCTGGCCTTTTTGTCCAGTCTTTCTCACCTACCGCTGCACTCAGAAGTGGCTCCTGGCTGTTGAACTGTCTCCATCTTGTGAGATATAACACATGCACTGTAATTAGAACTGCAGAAAAAACAGTTGCTACCAACCTGCCTTCCATGGAGGACCTGTATATTGCACAAGTCAAAAAGAGGTGAAAATATTTACAGACCCCCTCGCATCCTAGGACATAAACTGTTTCAACTCCTACCCTAAAACGATGCTATAGAGCACACCAGAACAACTAGACACAAGGACAGTTTTTTCCTGAACGCCATCACTCTGCTAAACAAATAATTCCCTCAACACTGTCAAACAATTTACTAAGTCTGAACTACTATTAATCTTCTCATTGTTCCCACTACCCATCTCCTTCCACTTATGACTGTATGACTGTAACCTTGTTGCTGGTATCCTTATGATTTATATCGATTGTTTCCTAGTATGATTCAATTGCTTATTTGTACCCTATGACCAGGGGTGAAATGTCCCGGTTCGGACCAAATCGCCCAATCCGGTAGCGATGGCGACAGGTGGTTCGGAGAACTGGTAGCAAAAATTCCTGCCCCCCCCCCATGCCGAACTGAGCCGCACGATCATCAGAGGCTTTTTTTTTAACGTTTAAAAGCATTTTTTCTAGAACCTCTTCCGATGAAAAAATGCTTTTAAAAGTAAAAAAAAAAGCCTTTGATGATCGCGCGGCTCAGCTGGGATCATCAGAGGCTTTTCAAAGCATTTTTTTTCTTCAACCTCTTGGCCGAAGAGGTGGTAAAAAAAAAATGCTTTGAAAAGTCTCTGACGATCCCAGCTGAGTTTCCTGATCGGCAGAGGCTTTTCAAAGCATTAGAAAAAATGCTTTGAAAAATTAAAAAAAAAAAAGTTGGCCACGCCCACCAAGTCACTTTACCCTCCCCCCACCAAGCCACGCCCACAGAACCGGTAGTAACAACTTTTACATTTCATCCCTGCCTATGACTATCATTAAGTGTTGTACCTTATGATTCTTGACGAATGTATCTTGTCTTTTATGTACACTGAGAGCACATGCACCAAAGACGAATTCCTTGTGTGCCCAATCTCACTTTGCCAATAAAGAATTCTATTCTAAAAATAAAAATAAAAATTGGATTTTGTAATAACCTACGGTCAGTTCTTGAAAGAAATCTACTGTCAGGTTTCGAGGTCGTCTCAAATAAATTGCATTTCAAACAAAGTCTTCGATGAAAAAACTCTCATTTATTAAGCATGACATTCTGGCTCCGACTCATCGTAGCCAACACTGACTTCCGACCCAAAAACCCTCCCTTTCCTTTCCCCACTCCTCTGCACTCATTGGCCATCTTCCAAGTCACTCTTTCCCTAATCTACTGCTCCAGCTCAAAGGAATTTCCCTCCTCCCATCCCATCTCCTAGGAGATATTATCTCCAGGGAAAATAAGTAGGTGAAAAGTCAAACGTCCCTTTCCAGATGCCTCCGTTTCTCCTTCTTATGTCAGCACTAAAGTAAATGCAGCTTGAAATGCTGACATCTACCTTACAGGGGGGAGACCACAGAAAGGCCTAAGTCAGTGTTTCTCAACCTTGGCCGCTGGACGATGTGTGGACTTCAACTCCCAGAAGCTGGCTGGGGAATTCTGGGAGTTGAAGTCCACACATCGTCCAGCGGCCAAGGTTGAGAAACACTGGCCTAAGTGATAATTTACAGCCACTTGTGTTTTTCCCTGTGGGACATTACTTCAAAGCCACTTGGCTTAATTTGCTTGTTTTTGTGGCGTTTGGGGAGGAAAAAATACATTCTTTCGGCTGTAGAATATTTCAATCTTTCCCTTCATTCAGCCTGTGCTATCTCTCTGACGATGAAATCCAAGCCTGTGGTTTTTGACCAGTCGACATTTCATTTCGGGACAATGAAGGACAAGCTGTGGCTGTTGCTTGGTGTGGTTCCTTTTTATATCGCCCTGACTCGAATTAAGTCATTTCTGGGATGATACAACCACACTGGCTGGGTTTGAACAATGTGGTTAGCTCAAATGTAAGTTGGTTGGTTTGTGTGTCAAGGAGATTGCATTTGATCATTTGGCCTGTCTCCATTTGACGGCTGTATCCCCAACACCAGGGCCCTGAGGATGACATCTCCCATCTTCCACCGCCATTCGGGGTTGAGTTGGGGAAGGTGATTATTGATCTTTTTCCTTGCTTTTTCCATTGACTCCATGAAAATGGTTGGAAATGTCAAGATTAACAAGGCGACATATTGGTGTGTGTCTCTGTGTGTGTGTGTATTTCTAGAACATTCTAGAGCAGTGATGGCTAACCTTTTTGCCGTCACGTGCCAAAAGCAAGGGGAGCATGCGGGGGTCGTGCACATGCGTGCCCATACCCATAATTCAATATGCCCTGCCCCCCCACGCATGTGCACACAACCCCCCCACGTTCCCCATGCTTTTGACATGTGATGGCACGGTGGGCCCAGTAGACCCATTTTTCGCCCTCCCCAGGCTCCTCATTTTACTGACCTCGGAAGGATGGAAGGCTGAGTCAACCTTGAGCCGGTCAGAATCAAACTCCTGGCAGTCAGCAGAATTAGCCTGCAATACTGCATTCTAACACCGCACCACCCCAGTCAATCTCATCTTCTCTGTGACAGCCCCTCAAACATTGGAAGACTGCTATCATGCCACCTGTAATCCCTTCTCTTCACTAAGCTAGACATACCTAGTTCCCTCAATCCTTCATTGTACGTTTTTAACCTCCAATCCCCTAATCATCTTTGTTGTTCTTCTCTGTCCTCTTTCTAAGGTCTCAACATCTTTTGTGTGTGTGTGTGTGTGTGTGTGTGTGTGTGTGTGTGGTGATCAGAAGTGGACGCACTATTCCAAGTGTGGTCTTACCAGGGCAGTATAAAGTTGTTTTATCACTTGACGTCATTTTGAAATGATCCTTCTGTTGATGTAACTCAAGGCTGGATTTTGAGAGTGGGAGGGGTGGAAAATGATTCATTTCAGATCATTTCTGCAGCCGGGGGCCAAAAATGGCTTCCTTTTCCTGTCCCTTTAAACCAGTGGTGGAATTCAATTTTTTTTACTACCGGTTCTGTGGGCTTGGTGTGGCGTGCATGGTGTGGCTTGATGGGCTTGGCAAGGGAAGGATACTGCAAAATTCCCACTCCACTTCAGGGGAGGGATACTGCAAAATCCCCATTCCCTCCCCACTCCTGGGGGAAGGATATTGCAATATCTCCATTCCCACCCCACTCCAGGGAAGGATACTGCAATATCCCCATTCCCACCCCACTCCAGGGGAAGGATACTGCAATAGCCCCATTCCCTCCCCACTCCTGGGGGGAGGATATTGCAAAATCCCCATTCCCTCCCCAGTCCAGGGGGAAGGATACTGCAAAATCTCCATTCCCACCCCACTCCAGGGGAAGGATACTGCAATAGCCCCATTCCCTTCCCACTCCTGGGGGAAGGATATTGCAAAATCCCCATTCCCACCCCACTCTGGGGCCACCCAGAGGTGGCATTTGCCGGTTCTCTGAACTGCTCAAATTTTCCACTATCGGTTCTCCAGAACCTGCTGGATTTCACCCTCTGCTCTTCCTCAAGCATCAGACTCTTCTTCTGCTCCATTTTAAACCAGCGAACCCTTTGCAAGGGTCAGCCTTTTAAAATAAAAAACTGAGGAAGCCTTTAATCGAGGCTTCCCATCCGCTTCGTATTTAGGAGCATTTTTGGAGACAAACCCCCCCCCCCCCTGCTCCTGCCTGGGGATTTCTCCCTTGCCGTAAAGAAGGCACGTCGTTTTCTTTGCATTAAACAGAATCCATCCTTCCAGCCTGAACGGAGGGGTGTGTGTAAAAAAAACGGAGGCCAAGGCTCCTGCTATCTGCTGGCGAACCTCACTGTTGACATTGTGGCTGGAGAACCAGCCCATGTGATGTCCTGTCCTTGTTTACTCAGGCTTGGGTTATTTCAGATGGCAGAGTCTCTTTTCAGCTCTGTGGAGAAATGCTGGGGATTTCTGGAATCTGGCAAATGCAAGGCAGGCTTCTTCTAAATTTACTCTCCGGATGGTTTTCTGGTGCCTATACTCTCGGGAAAGGGGCGGGAGGGGCTACTCCTCTCACTGCATGTTTTATAAACTCTAGTAGTTCCTCTCCCACCCCTCACCCCCTTTTTAATAACCCTTGCAGATTGTTTTTCAAACCACTCTGGGATGGGTTTATTGCAACTTTCCAACCGGAATATCCTCTTTTTTTTTTAAAATGCAATTCAAGCGTGTAAATTCAGGAAGGTTTTATGCTCTCCAGCTCCTGTGTTATGTATGTATGCGGGCAGAGAAGGGAAACCTTTGTGGAAATGAGAAACGAGAAAAAGTAAGGTGGCAGTTTTTAAACAAAGGGACTTTTATTTTGTAATGGTTGGAATTTCCTTCGTCGTTTGGTCACCACCTGGCTGGCTGGCTGGCTGGCATATTAAGTGTTTAGACCAGAGGTCTTCAAACTTGGCATAGCTGGCTGGAGAATTCTGGGAGTTGAAGTCCACAAGTCTTAAAGCTACCAAGTTTGGGGTCTTCTAGTCCAACCCCCCGTCCAAGCAGGAGACCCTACACCATTTCTGACCGATGGCAGTCCAGTCTCTTCTTGAAAGCCTCCAGGGATGAAGCTCCCACAACTTCTGAAGGCAACTTCTGTTCCATGGGTTGATTGCTCTCACTGTCAAAAAATTCCTCCTTATTTCCAGGTTGAATCTCTCCTTGATCAGTTTCCATCCGTTGTTCCTTGTCTGGCCTTCAGGGGCTTTGGGAATCAGGTTGACCCTCTCCTCTCTGTGGCAGCCTCTCTAATATTGGAGTACTGCTATCATGTCTCCTCTGGTCCTTCTCTTCAGTAGACTAGCCATGCCCTGTTCCTGCAACTGTTCATCGTATTGCATTGTTCTGCCTCAACAAAATACTGCATAGGTAAGTCCTCGCCTTATGACCAGAATTGAGCCCAACATTTCTGCTGCTAAGCGAGACAGTTGTTAAGTGAGATTGGCCCCCATTTTGCGACCATTCTTGTCACCGTTGTGAATCCCTGCGGTTGTTAAATTAGTAACATGGTTGTTAAGTGAATGTGGCTTCCCCGTCGACTTTGCTTGTCAGAAGGTCACAAAAAGGGGGAATCTCATGACCCCGGGATATGGCAACCGTCATAAAGAGATGCCAATTTGCAACTGTCTGAATTTTGATCCCGTGACCATGGGGATGCTACAATAGTAATCAGACATATATACTGCTTCACAGTGCTTTACAGCCTCTCTAAGCGATTTACAGAGTCAGCCTCTTGTCCCCAACAATCTGGGTCTTCATTTTACCCACCTCGGAAGGATGGAGGGCTGAGTCAACCTTGAGCTGGTCAGGATCGAACTGCTGGCAGTCAGCAGAATTAGCCTGCAATACTACATTCTAACCACTGTGCCACCATGGCAATAGAATGGAATAGGAATAGAATAAGCACTTAAAACTTATATACTGCTTCACAGTACTTTCCACCTCTTTAAGCTGTTTTCAGAGTCAGCATAATTGCCCCCAACAATTTGGGTCCTCATTTTACCTATCTTGAAAGGAGGGAAGGCTGAGTCAACGTTGAGCCTGGTGAGATTCGAACTGCCAAATTGCAAGCAGGTGGCAGTCGGCAGAAGTAGCCTGCAGTACTGCACTCTAACCACAGCTCTTGGTGCATTGGTCATAAGTGTGAAAAACTATCGTAAGTCACTTTTTTCAGTGCCGTTGCAACTTTGAACCATCACTAAACGAATTGTTGTACGTTGAGGACTACTTATCCATCAGTTTATAAATATGAAAATAGGGAATATGAAAATAGCATTCTAGGTTTAATGCCTACTTCCAAATATTTTGAAAAGTAGCACGATAGATAGGTAAATGTCCTTAGTACGGTACATTTAAGAAAACGGCGATAAAATGGAAGGGCTAAACAATACTTAGGCCTAGATTTACAAGTAAATAAATTGAACATCATGCCACAGATACAAGTTTTTTTCTCCTCCCTAACAACCAGCATGGCTGAAATGTTTGATGAATGCAAATCTTGGATTTTGGGGTGCAGCTGTGCACATTGACGATATTTGGCTGGCAAGAAGTAAAAAAAATAAAATGGTTTCAGTTAAGATTTGGCCCCGTGTTGCTTTCTGTCTTTTGAGGTAGATAACTCACTGCCTTAGCTCAAAGGAATGGCTGTAAAGAAGGCTCATCTACTGGATGTCTCTGGAATTTTAAAGCAAATTTTGAGTTCTTGGAAGTGTTTTTATGAGAATGAGAAATACTCCGTCTATGATTCAAGCATTACTGGGAAGGAAGACCGTGTACTCCGTGGAACGCCTTGTCTCTCGCTGGGGATGGAAGCAAAAACCGTATTATTTGTCAACTTCCATCGGCACATAAGGATGTTAAAAATAAGATTGCTGTCATAATCCTAGAGGGCATTCTTCCACTCAGAAATATGTCAGCGTGTTTAGTAATAACGATATCTCCTTTGTAGAGTGGGAACCCTTTTCCTTATTTGGTCGCACGAAGGATGTTTGCAGGAATTGGGGATGAAAAGAAGGGTTAGGGGAAACGTGATAGCAGTCTTCCGATATTTGAAGGGCTCCTACAAAGAGGAGGGGTTCAAGCTGTTTTCCAAAGCACCTGAAGGCAAGAGAAGAAGCAATGGATGGAAACCAATCAAGGAGAGAAGCAACTTAGAACCACGGAGAAAACTCCTAACAGTGAGAACAGTTAGTTAGTTAGTTTATTGCATTTCTATATCGCCCTTCTCCTAAAGGACTCAGGGCGGTTCACAGCCATATTAAAACAGACACAAAAATTAAAACTACTAAAATAAGTTAAAGCTATTTGGCCGTAATTTAAAACCCCTTACTAAAACCCCTTTAAAACCAATTTAAAACCCATTTAAAATTAATCTATTCGGTCAGGCTGGCTTGGTGGAACAACAGAGTCTTCAGAGCCCGATGGAAGGCATGGAGGTCGGGAATCTTTCTTATTTCCGGGGGCAGTTCATTCCATAAGGCAGGAGCTCCCACAGAGAAGGATCTTCCCCCAGGGGGCCCCCGCTGACATTGTCTGGCCGACGGCACCCTTAGGAGGCCCTCTCTGTGAGAGCATATCAGGCGGTAGGAGATATTCAATGGCAGAAAGCGGTCCTGTAGATATCCCGGTCCTAAGCCATGGAGCGCTTTGAAGATGGTGACTAGCACCTTGAAACGCACCCGGAAGACCACTGGGAGCCAGTGCAGCTCGCGCAAGAGGGGAGTTACCCGGGAGCGATGAGTCTTACGGCCTGGGTACTTACGAGACCATCTTTTGCCACCAATAGCCTCCCACCGACCAGTTCGTTCTCACAGGGAGGGACTACTCAGGGTACCGTCAGTCAAATTGTGCCGACTGGCGACTCCCAGGGGGAGGGCCTTCTCTGTAAGGACTCCAACCCTTTGGAATGAACTGCCCCCTGATATACAAAACATCCCTGATCTCCGTGCTTTCCGCTGTGCCCTCAAGACCCTGATGTTCAATCAGGCAGGGCTAAGCATGTTAACTGGGAATGATTAAAATATTATATAATTCTGGGTTTTATTTAATTTGGGTTAAACTTTGCTAAAATTTCAATTATCAAATTTATAATGTTTATGTATCTTTTATTTTTTCTTGACTGTACACCGCCTTGAGTCCTGCGGGAGAAAGGCAGTATGGAAATAAAATAAATAAATAAATAAATAAATAACCACTCGCGCGGCTGCATTCTGGACCAGTTGGAGCCTCCGGGTGCTCCTCAAGGGGAGCCCCATGTAGAGAGTGTTACAGTAGTCTAGATGAGAAGTGACGAGGGCGTGAGTGACTGTGCGTAAGGCGTCCAGTTAATGAATGGAACGGCTTGCCTTCAGAAATTGTGGTTGCTCCATCACTGGAGGCTTTTAAGAAGGGACTGGACAGCTACTTGTCTGAAATGTATAGGATCTCCTGCTTGAACGAGGTTGGACTGGTTGATCTTCAAGATCCCTTCCAACTCCATTATTCTATGTTCTACGTTCAGATCTGATTAGTACCTATCTAGAAATGGTAGAGTGGTGGAGAAAACTGAAGTTAAATAAAGGAGGTACAAATAAACCTCCAATTTAATGGAGCTCATTGTGTGGATTTTGAATGCAAATCTGAACATACACAATATCCTTTCACACGTCTGCAAAATCCCATTTGCCTTTCTATGCTCGGATAGAATAGATAAAATGTGCATGTGTAAAATCTCATTCCCGCTTTTACACATGCATGAGCTATATGCAAAATAAGCATGCATAAAATCCCATTGGCGGAATGCCTATTATAATAACATTAGAGCATGCAAAATCCCATTTGAATTTAATGGACTTTCTGCTTTTTAATGGACATCCCTTCCCCCATTGGGGCATCACCTTCCAAAAGGTGAATCAACCCTGGGAAGGCTAGCAGGATTTTTGACTTGGCTGGAAAATTGGTGACTTTGAAAATCCATGAGAAATTTTGCAATATGTGGGCTTCATTTGGAAGGCAGTGGCTTTAAGATTTATTTAATCACTTCAAGCACGACACACTTCCCATGCATTGTTTATGTGAAAGCTTAAGAAGAGATAGGAGAGACAGTTTTGTATAGTGGTTAAAACACCAGTCTAGGAATGGGAATGTTCTAGTCCAGTGATGAAGTTCAAAAAGTTTCCCTACCGGTTCTGTGGGCGTGGCTTGGTGGTCATGTGACTGAGCGGCCGTGGCTTGGTGGTCATATGACCGGGCGGCCGTGGCTGCACAACTGATACACACACAATACAAAAGCAGCTGGACTTCACACAAAATGGCCCCTGCAACAAGCAGGAACCTTACAGAGTCACAGAGAGCTCAAACACCAACTATCACACTTTACACAAAAATAGCACAAAAGCTACACAACTGACTCACACATAATGCAAAAGCAGCTGGACTTCACACAGAATGGCCCCTGCAACAAGCAGGAACCTCACAGACAATCGGGCACAGATGGTTTTTTCACAGCTGATTGGTGGTAAAAAAAATGCTAAGAAAAAAAAAGTAAAAAAAAAATGTTCGGACATTGCCCGACACAGCTGATGATCGCACAGCTGATCTTTGGATTTTTAGCATTTTTTTTACTATGGTTTGAGCGAATAGGTAGTAAAGAAATGCTAAAAAACAATAAAAAAAAAGTTCCAAAGATCACGTGGCACAGCTGATTGTTGTACTTTTTAAAGCATTTTTTTTTACTACTAATAATTGGTAGCAATTATTACTAGCGGTTGAGCGAACCAGCCTTAACCGGTAGCATTTCACCCCTGTTCTAGTCCTGCCTTAGGAGTGAACCCAGCTAGATGTTCCTGGGCTAGTCCTTTTCTCTCAGTGCTGGGACGGAAGTGATGGCAAACCACTTCTGAAATGTTGCCAAGAGTACTTTAGGGACCTGTCCAGGTAGTTGCTAGGAACACTGACTGGAAGAAGAAGAAGAAGAAAGGGAGGAAGAAGAGGAGGAACAATGAATGAGAGGAACAATGAAGAATTCAGAAGAATGAAAGAGACGGAGGAGGAGGAACAATGAAGAATGAAAAAAGAAGAACGCAAAAAAGGAAGAATGAAAAAGAATGAAAAGAAAGAAGAGGAGGAGGAGGAACCTAGCTTGAACTATTTATTACTCTTGTGATTTTCCTGGAGCGTTTCAAAAAAAGTAGATACGTTTGCTAACTTTTCTTTAGACCTCCAATTGATGTGATGTCTCAGCCACTGCCAGTGAGACAAAATCGGTTTCTGTGTTTTTGCTTTCACTTTGAAATCCCACTGTTTCTCTCTCTGCAGTCGACACTGAAGGGGGCAATTCTGGTCTCCCTGATGGGGCCAAGCGTTGAGTATAGAAAGAGGTAAAAATAACGCATCTCAGATTTTAAGTTTTAGTAGGCTGTGCTTTAGAATAGGACAGAGCTGGAAGGGACCTTGGAGGTCTTCTAGTCCAGCCCCCTGCTCAAGCAGGAGAATCTATACCCACGATGGCGAACCTATGGCACATGTACCACAGGTGGCACGCGTAGCCATATTGTTGGGTACGTGAGCTCAGCTCCAGTGCTCATGTGTGCGCCAGGCAGCTGATTTTGGGGCCTTTTGAGCCCACTAGAAATAGGAAACAGGCTGTTTCCTGCCTCCGGAGGGGCTCTGTGGGGGTGGGGAAGGCTCTTTTCGCCCTCCCCAAGCTCCTAGAAAGGTTCTGGAGCCTGGGGAGAGAGAAAAACAGGCCCACTGTGCCATCATGTGCCCGGAGGGGTGGGTGGGGGTCGAGCGTGCATGCGTGGGGGCGGGGCGCATAAAATTATGGATGTGGGCATGGGTGCCTGCAACCCCCTCTCCTTCTTTCTTGGCATGCAATGGGAAAAAGGTTAGCCATCACTGATCTATACCATTTCAGACAAGTGACTATCCAGCCTCTTCTTAAAAACCTCCAGTGATGAAATATTCACAACTTCTGAATGCAAGCCGTTCTACTGGTTAATTGTCCTCGCTGTTAGGAAGTTTCTCCTTAACTCTAGGTTGCTTCTCTCCTTGGTTAATTTCCATCCGTTGCTTCTTGTCCTGCCCTCTGGTGCTTTGGAGAATAATTTGACCCCCTCTTCTTTGTGACAGCCCCTCAAATACTGGAATACTGCTATCATGTCACCCCCAATTCTTCTTTTCTCCAGACTAGCCAGACCCAAAACCTGCAGACTTTCTTCCTATGGTTTAGTCTCCAAGCCTTTGATCTTCTTTGTTGCTCTTCTCTAACTTGTTCCAAGGTCTCAACATTTTTTTAAATAGATCATCAGTTACATTTTACTGGAAGGCAGTCCTTTGGGTTTTCAAAAAATAAAAATAAAATTCCACTGATGGTCTATGTCATAGCATGCCTAAAGGGTTTGATAAGTTGTGGTCTCATGTGTATTTCTAATATACACATGGAGACCACGTGTGTATATTAGAAATACACATGGACCAGGGTATCTTCGGGACCGCCTTCTGCCACCAGTAGCCTCTCACCGACCAGTCCGTTTCCACAGAGAGGGGCTCCTCAGGGTGCCATCAGCCAAACAGTGTCGACTCGTGGCCCCCAGGGGGAGAGCCTTCTCTATGGGGGCACCGGCCATCTGGAACGAGCTCCCCCCTGAGATAAGGAGGATACAGGACCCACGTACCTTCCGCCGTGCCTTAAAAACATTTCTATTTCATCAGGCTGGTCTGGCTTAAACCTTCCCTTTATAATGGGTTTTTTAAATGTTTTATATGACTGGATTTTAAATTTTTTCAACCTAATCATTTAATTTATTTTAAATATTTTTAACTTTTGTATGTTTTGTATTTTATTCGGCTGTTCACCGCCCTGAGTCCCTTCGGGGAGTAGGGTGGTATATTTATTTATTTATTTTATTTATTTATTTATTCAATTTCTATACCGCCCTTCTCCTGAAGGACTCAGGGCGGTGAACAGTTAAAATGACATACATATAGAATGTGAATATAAATAATTAAGCCAGTTTGGCTCGACAGTTAAGAATCTTCAGCATAAAGATTTACAAAATTAGAAAAGATTTATGCCAGACCGGCTTGGTGAAAAAGAAAGGTCTTAAGTGCACAACAGAAAGTACGAAGATCTGGGATCATTCGTATCCCTGGGGGTAACCTGTTCCAAAGGGTAGGTGCCCCAACAGAAAAGGCTCTTTCTCTGGGAACCACTAGTCGGCATTGCTTTAGTGATGGCACCCTGAGAAGGCCTACCCTGTGGGAGCGTACTGGTTGGTGGGAGGTTATCGGTTGCAGAAGGTGGTCTCGTAGATACCCAGGTCCTAAGCCATGGAGGAGTTTGAAGGTAAGAACCAACACCTTGAAGCGCACCCGGAAGACCACTGGAAGCCAGTGCAGCTCGCGTAGGAGTGGTGTCACATGTGAGCACCATGTCACTCCCAATATCACCCGCGCAGCTGCATTCTGGACCAGTTGGAGCTTCCGTGTGCACTTCAAGGGGAACCCCATGTAGAGAGCATTACAATAGTCCAGACGGGAAGTGATGAGGGCATGAGTGATTGTGCGTAAGGAGTCCCGATCTAGAAAGGGTCGCAACTGGCGAATCAGGCAGACCCGATAAAAAGCACCCCTGGCCACGGCTGTCATATGCTCTTCTAAAGACAACCGTGTGTCCAGGAGGACACCTAAGTTGCAAGCCCTCTCTGTGGGGGCTAATGACTCGCCACCAATAGTCAGCGATGGTATCAGCTGGCTATATCGGGACGCCGGCATCCACAGCCATTCAGTCTTGGAAGGGTTGAGTTGGAGCCTGTTCTTCCCCATCCAGATCCGCACGGCTTCGAGGCACTGGGACATCACTGCAAGGGCATCATTGGGGTGGTCTGGGGTGGAGATGTAAAGCTGAGTATCATCAGCGTAAAGATGGCATTGCACTCCCAAACCACGGATGAGCTCACCCAGCGGCTTCACATAAATGTTGAACAAAAGAGGTGAGAGGACCGACCCCTGTGGCACCCCACAAATAAGGTGTCTTGAAGTCGACCTCTGTCCTCCTGCCAACACAGACTGTGACCGGTCAGAGAGATAGGAAGAGAACCACCGTAGAACAGTGCCTCCCACTCCTAGCCCTTCCAGCCGGCGCAGCAAGATACCATGGTCAATGGTGTCAAAAGCCGCTGAGAGATCTAATAAAACCAGGATAGAGGAACAACCCCTATCTCGAGCTCTCCAGAGATCATCAACCAATGCAACCAATGCCGTTTCAGTGCTGTAACCAGGCCTGAAGCCGGACTGGAATGGATCTAAATAGACAGTTTCATCCAAGTACTGCGGGAGTTGCTGCGCCACCACACTCTCAACAACCTTTGCCACAAAACGAAGGTTGGAGACAGGACGGTAGTTTGTTAGAACAGCCGGGTCCAGAGAGGGCTTCTTGAGGAGAGGCCTCACCACCGCCTCTTTCAAGGTGGAAGGCAAGAAACCCTCACATAGAGAAGCATTTATTATCTTCTGGAGCCAGCCTCGTGTAACCTCTCGGGAAGCCAGTACCAACCAGGAGGGACACGGGTCCAATAAACATGTAAATTTGATTAAATAAATAAATAAATAAATAATAGTATCAAAGCCCACCCAAAGTCCACATCACTGGTGGTCAGGGTTTTAGCCCAGGGGTGGGCTTCAAAAATTTTAGCAAGGGGTTCTCTGGCCATGGTGGGCGTAACTTAGTCAGTCTCCTGCACCATGGTAGGGGGGTGCTTTTGCCCTCCCTAGGCTTCTGAGGCTTTCCTTGAGCCTCGGGGAGGGCGAAAACAGCCTCCCCAGACTCTGGAGGCCCTCTGGAGGCCAATATGGGCCCATTTCCAGCCTTCCTGAACTGGTAGGCCCGTGTTTTGCGCCCTCTGAGCCTCCACGCGTGCCCTGCACTTGCCTGCATCCAAAACGGATTGCGTGGGGACTCCTGGGAGGGGTGGGACAGGGCCAGCCAGGAATGGGATTTGGGGTTTTTCTGAACTGCACAGAATCTTAGCTAGAGGTTCTCCCGAACCCCTGCGAACCCTTAGCAGCCCACCCCGTTTCAGCCCAACATCGAGGAGGCTGTAAGCTCCCAGTTTATAAGTTGGAGATAAGCTTGTAAAGAGA
Organism: Masticophis lateralis; assembly: GCA_030761175.1. Taxonomy (NCBI): domain Eukaryota; kingdom Metazoa; phylum Chordata; class Lepidosauria; order Squamata; family Colubridae; genus Masticophis; species Masticophis lateralis. Next base: position 20,202,185 of record JAUDYJ010000012.1, on the reverse strand, counting down.
TTTGTCATTACCATTTGTCCAAGAAGGGTTCAACCTGGAACGAAGGAGAAATTTCCTGACAGTGAGAACAATCAATCAGTGGAACAGAAGTTGCCTTCAGAAGTTGTGGGTGCTCCATCACTGGAGGCTTTCAAGAGGAGACTGGACTGCCATCTGTCAGAAATGGTGTAGGGTCTCCTGCCTTGAGGAGGAGGTTGGGCTAGAAAACCTCCAAGGTCCCTACCAGACTTATGATTCTATGCTCTGTACTTCTGTACTGTTTTGTAGGCATGTAGCACATATAACTCAATTACTGAATTGCCTCCTTTTTCGGATTCACACAATGCATTCAGCCATAAGATGCACTAGGTTTGAACAGCGTGCTAGGTTACAAATCATGGTGGGAAAAAAATGTGGGGTTTTGGTCATTGTGGCATTTTTTTGCTCACGTTGTAGGCCCTTTGGGGGCCAGCATTTAAGCAACCTGTCTCAAAGGTTGACCGTTAATATTCTTCCTTCTTCCAGGTAGTCTTTTTCTGGTGGACATTAAAGATGAAAACCTGGACAATCTGGAAACGGGGCTTTGCAACAACCAGGCAAAACTTCTGGAGGAAGCCTTAGCTGCTGCTGAAGATCTCTCTGTTCCAGGCCAAAAGAACGTAAGGATACTTCATTTTTGATAGATCAAAGCTTCCGTACTGTTCCCTCTTGCGGTGTTCCTGCACCACAGGAACTGTGCGAGATAGAATGAGCTGAGACCGTCCCGAGGCTCCTCCCACTCTACATCTTATCTCGAGCCACGCTGAGGGGAACAGATCATAGAACCGTGATGGCGAGCTATGGCACGTGCCAGAGGCGGCACACAGCGTCCTTTCTGATGGCATGTGAGCCGTCTCCCAGTTCAGCTGTGCATGCGCGTACGCCTCCTGCTGGCCAGCTGGTCTTCGGATCTCTGCCGTGCATGTCCAGGGGCGGGGCGCGTGGAGGGGGCACCCGTGGCCCTCCCGAACTCCATTTCGCTGGCAGAGGGTTGCAGGAGGCCGTCACAGCGAGAAACGGAGCTTAGGAGCCTGTTTTCTCTGGTAGAGCTGTTGGGCCACCACAGGCGCCCTTGACACGAGTGACGTCGAGCTGGCCACGCCCCCCCTGGTCGCCCCCCCCAGACCCCTCCGAGGTCAAACGCAATCCTGCTGCGGCCCTCGATGAAACCAAGTTTGATACCCCTGATAGAGGGTCCCCTGCTCCAGCAGGGGGATGGATTAGATGACCTCCAAGGTCTCTTCCAACTCTTGTTATTGTTCTGTGGGGTGTTTTCCGAAGCACGTGGATTTGTCAAGTGGAAATACGTATCCGTTTGTGAAAAACTTGAGCCAGAATGTTACCTAGAATGCACACAAGCCCATCATCGATAGGATCGAAGTCCTTCTTTGGTTTGGATGGACGCTGATCTGGGAGAAGAATTTGCATTGTAAATAGAAAGTTCTTACTGCATGTTCTCTGACTGCTTGGATGCAGTTGATTTCCTTTCCGTATACCAGAGGGGTTTTTTTTTTGTTCTTATTTGATTTGATTCCAGCAAATTGAGTATTTTAGGACGTATCATGTTGTCATGGAAAATGTGAACCCACAGGCTCGATGGAGAAGAGATTAAAAAATGCTGGCAGTTGGTTCCTGCCCTGCAAGCTGTTCCCAGCTGGAGAGAGAGAGAGAAAGAGGTTGTGTCTATCTCTCTCTCGATTTTTCATCCTTTTGGTCTCTTTCTTTTGGGGCGGAGGGTGCATTTCTGCTTTGCCCATTTCCCTGATGTGCCAAGCAAGCAAAGGCTTCAAAGGGCCCAGATGCTGCTGAACAGAAGAACAGCAAGTAGAAATCGGGGCTTTGAGCAGATACAGATAGATACAGATGAACAGAGTTGGAAGGGACCTTGGAGGTCTTCTAGTCCAACCCCCCCACCCAAGCAGGAGACCCTACACCTTTTCTGACCGATGGCAGTCCAGTCTCTTCTTGAAAGCCTCCAGTGATGAAGCTCCCACAACCTCCGAAGGCAACTTCTGTTCCATGGGTTGATTGTTCTCAACTGTCAGGAAATTCCTCCTTATTTCCAGGTTGAATCTCTCCTTGATCAGTTTCCATCCATTCTTCCTTGTCTGGCCTTCGGGTGCCTTGGAAAATAACTTGACCTCCTCTTCTTTGTGGCAGCCCCTCAAATATTGGAAGACTGCTATCCTGTCTCCCCTGGTCCTTCTCTTCACTAGACTAGCCATGCCCAGTTCCTGCAATTGTTCATTATATGTTTTAGCCTCCAGTCCCCACATCATCCTGGTTGCTCTGGTGAAATCCAGCAGGTTCTGATCAGTTCTGGAGAACCGGTAGCAGAAATTTTGAGTACTTTGGAGAACTGGCAAATGTTACCTCTGGCTGGCCCCAGAGTGGGGTGGGAATGGAGAGTTTACATTATTCTTCCCCTGGAAGGGGGGGAGGGAATGGGGATTCTGCAGTATCCTTCCCCTGCCATGCCCACCAAGCCACACCATGCCCACCAAGCCATGCCCACAGGACCGGTAGTAAAAAAAATTGGATTTCACCACTGGTCTCAACATCTTTTTTACAGTGTGGTGACCAAAACTGGATGCAGCAGAAGCAACAGAACAGCAAATAGAAATCAGGGCTTTGGGCAATTTGAGTTTCCCTCAAAACCCTTCTCTAGCTATGCAAAAACCACGTTGAAGAACCGGGTCCTGAGTTTTTGCATAGGTGAGAGAAGAGTCAGCTTCGCATAAAATACACTTTGATTGCCCCCTGGTGCCCAAGAAGCACAGTTGCTTCCCCGGGCTAAATCAAAAACAGGAAACGAGGTATGGAAATCGAAGAAGATGGGGGGTGGGGAAGAGCAGCTCTACCTGGTGAACTTCCATACAGAGTTGAGGAGAGCCAAGAGCTTGGCATGCTTGAGTGTCACTGCAAACTTTACAACAGTGGAGGTAATCCTTGGCGTACGGTCACAGTTTTGGGACCATCATTTGTATTGTTGAGCAAAAGTGATTGTTCAACAAGTCGCACTGGTGTTACAACCTTCTTTGCCACGGTTGTTAAGTGCAACTCTACACTCGTCAGGTGGATCTTGTAATGGTTAAGCAAATCTGGCTTCACCCATTGACTTGCTTGCTAGGGAGCTGGCTGTTCTGAACCAGTTTTCCAAACACTACAAACCCTCTGAAGTGAAGTCAAAAGATTCCTTTATTAGGAGTGCCGGCAGCCCTGGCAAAAAGTTATCTCACAGGCTGACAAGTCCATCCAGCCGGAAGATGAATAATTGTCTGCCACATCTATTCATCCCCACCCTCTGCCTTTTATTCCCAGAGCTAGGGTGAGGCAGTGGTGGCTCTTCCTTCCCCAGGACCGGCCCATAGATTTCCACTGCTCTCCTCTCCTCTGCCTTCTGTGCAACCATGCGTCAGGCACTGGACCCAGCTTTCCTCCTCTTCCTCAGCCACCTCCAGACCTGGGGGCTGTTGACTCTCCATCTGAGGGTGAAGGACAGCCCGGGCTACGCCTCTGTCTCTCTCTCTCTCTCTCTGCCAGCTCCATTCCCTCTTCCCACTCGGAGCTCTCAGGTTGCCTTGATGCTGACCCTGATTCCACGCCGCCGTGTCCTCCTCTGATTCGGCTGTTGGAGGGTCCAGCAGCTGACAGGCAATAACACCGGCTGGGAAGTTCACAAATGACATCTTGTGACTTTGGTATGCTGCAGCAATCCTACGTACATGCTTGTACAGTCCCCCAAGCCCTGGAGATGCAGTGATAGTGTGAGAACCAGTCATAAGTCATTTTTTGCAGTGCCATTGTAACTTTGCACAGTCACCAAATGAATGGCTGTAAGTCAATCTGTAGTCACAGGGTGGAATTTGGAGATAAACGGAGAAATTCTCCACAGTTTTCCAGTTTCACAGGCTGCACCTGGCTTTGGACTGATCTGTTGTGGCCCGTCAGCGGCCTGTACACCTAGTAGCTGATTCAGACAGCAAGGAGGCTGGTGTGGTACTGCGCCAGCAGCCTGTGCAGCTGGCGCTCGAGTCAGACAGTGAGGAAGCTGGAGAAGATGTGGTGCCAGAGGCAGGGATTCAGCCAGGGCCTTCAGAACCTCCAGAAGCTCCCATAAGTGAAGAGGAAGAAGAGGAGGAGCCTCTTCTCGACGCATGGGCGCGCAGAGCTGCCAAAAGGCAGGAGTGGCTCCTCAGGAGGAGGTCTCCTCGAGAGTAAGGCTTGGGGCTAATTGGCCACTCCCTTAGCCTATTTAAGGAAGGACGACGACTGAGGCAATTTGCAGGGAACAACTTTGTTCACTCTCCTTCGCGTCTTGATCTTAGTTCTCTGCAAATTGTTTCCGGGCTTTCTGCCAACCCTAGTAAGATTACGATTATTTATTCTTTGGATTCTTGTAGGCTGCTAAGAAAGCTAATTAAGAGCCTTTGTTTGAAAAAGACTGATTTAATTTAGTAAACTAAGGTTTGTACAGACTTTGTGTGTGCTGCATTCTTTGGGGTCCGTAGCTGGGGCAGAACATGATCTGGGTTAGGCACACTTACTGGAGCTACCCCAATCAGCAAACAGAAGTGTCAAAAAATCAATCATTGGCATGAAGGATTTTTTCCCTCCATCTTGGTCTAGGTACTTGAAGTCTGTATGAATTTGAATTAAATTAGAATGAAAATATAAAGGCTGGAATCTCAAGGCAGAGAAAATTGGGTGCCTGATAGTTTGAGAAATCTTGCATTGAAAAGCCCTGTTACTTTTGTGAATTTTGTTTGTTTGTTTGTTTGTTTATAAAATGATTTCAGCAGAAGAATCTTTGTTTTATCATTTCCATCCATTGTTTACAAGAAGTGAAACCCACAAATAAACATTTTCAAGATGAATTATTGTTCAGGTTCATTGTTGAGGTTGAGTAAAAGTACGGTTACTTAATCCAATTTTTTATTAACTTAATTATCCCAAAGTAACTTTTGTAGGCAGCCACCCTCAGGAGACTTGGCTATATCTAATAGATAGATAGATGGAGAGATGGAGGGGGGGGGAGGGATGATAGATACATTGATGATGGAGGGATGGAGTGATGGATAGAGAGATGGATAGAGATATAGAGAAATAAATAGAGAAATGCTAATAGATAAAAGCTGATCCCCACACCCTCACCCGCACCAAATGAAAGAAGTGGCTTATGGACTTCGGTTCTCCTAATCCAGCAATCTTTCCTTTCCTTTCCTTTCCTTTCCTTTCCTTTCCTTTTCCTTTCCTTTCCTTTCCTTTCCTTTCCTTTCCTCCCCTCCCCTCCCCTCCCCTCCCCTCCCCTCCCCCTCTCCCCTCCCTCTCCCCTTATGCTTCCCATAACTTACAAATATTAGGAACTGTAATTCGTTTAGAAAAGAGACATGCTGCCCATTCCTTTAGCAGCTCTAGAGTGTTCCAAACCAACAAAACCATCCTTTTCTAAAATCCTGAATTGATGTAATAGCAATACACCTTTTCCCATATTTGGAAAATTGATGCCTTTGCAAAATCGAATTCCAAATTGAGTGGTTCATAGGGTGGCCCAAAATATTGTACACAAGCAAAAAAAAAAAAAAAAGAAAAGAAAAGAAAAGAAAAGAAAAGAAAAAGCCAGTATTAATGTCTGCTTTAAAATGTGGTTGATAGAAAAGATCCAATTTAAATAGCATTGCTGTTCAGAATAGAATAACAGAATTGGAAGGGACCTTGGAGGTCTTCTAGTCCAACCCCCTGTTTAGCCAGGAAACCCTACACTACTTCAGACAAATGGTTATCCAACATCTTCTTAAAAACTTCCAGTGTTGGAGCATTCACAACTTCTGGAGGCAAGTTGTTCCACTGATTAATTGTTCCACTGATTGTTCTAACTATCAGGAAGTTTCTCCTTAGTTTTAGGTTGCTTCTCTCCTTGATGAGTTTCCACCCATTGCTTCTTGCCCTGCCCTCAGGTGCTTTGGAGAATAGCTTGACTCCCTCTTCTTTGGGGCAACCCCTGAGATATTGGAACCCTGCTATCATGTCACCCCTAGTCCTTCTTTTCATTAAACTAGACTTTCATTAAAAGCTTCCTGTGTTTTAATTCTTGTTTTTGTTTTGGTAACTGATACAACTTTGAGAACACGAACGTAAATATTCTCTTTGATTACAGATTAAAGTGGAGGCTTCGTCAATGAGCTTCCTTCCTCTGTACCGAGATGACAGTGAATGCTGCCTCTTGGTACTCACTGATCCCCAAGATAAGAACACAGGTTAGTAAATAGATTGTGGTTTTTTTTTTTTTTAAACTCCTCTCTTTTATTTCAGCACAGCTCTGAATGATCGGATGCACGAAACAGAATTTGGCACCTGGGAAGTGGGCATATGGAAAACCATTTGGGAATTCTATGCAAGCACTCTGGGCACTGAGGAAGGGTGGGAGATAAATAGAACTTGGCTTCTAAACGCAAAACACTTTTCGAGGAGCGACTTCCCTGAAACCTGTCTGCTCTTCTCATCACAATGACATTTTGAGTCCTCCAAGATTTTCGGCGACCAAATAGCAAAGAGATCTTCCCAGAAAATGCTGTGGCATCAGCATTCTAAATTCAGAATTCAGAGACAAAAACACATGAACGTGTTGCAGGAACTGGGTATGGTTAGTCTAGTCCAGTGTTTCCCAAAGTGGGGTATGCGTACCCCCAGGGGTACGGGAAGAGTTTGGTGGGGGTACGCGTTGCACCGGAGTTTAGTGGGGATCACATGGGAATATCCACTGCACCATGCTTAGCTGCGCCCACAGAACAAAAAAAGAAATAGGCGCGTATCGCAGTTTTTACACGGGAACTGGGGCCATCATACATCGTATCGCAACTCATTATGGCGGGAACTTCTGCACATCCTTCACGTAGCTCTGGTTCGGCCATTTTTAAACTGCAGGAACATTAACAGTTAATGTTGAGCCTCGGAGCTGTTTAAAAGCCGGAGAATTGCAGTGTTATCTAACGGTTAGACAGTCTTTTTTTTTTTATTGAAAAAGTTTTACAATACAATTTTTCCATTTCCCCCCCGTTTTCCCCCCTCCCAGGCCCCCTTCCCTTCCCTCCCCTCCCCTCCCTTCCCTCCCTTGGCTTATTTGCTACCCTAAAACTTATCAAATATTTTGAAACACCCCCATTCTCCCTCCCCCCCTTAACTTCCGCTACAAATTTAGAAAAAACAAAAGCCCTTACTTATATTAAACTAAGAAAGATACAGTGAAACATTTAGTAATATAATAAAAAAAACCAAAAACCTAATAATAATTAAAAATATTTACCTCAATTACCAATATTACCTCAAGTAGTCAATTATCCATCAATAATGCGCTTTTAATCTTTAAACCCTACTACAAAATATTAACATTTCTATCAATCCCGCTAAATGTAATATATAACATAATTATTTACGTAAATCAGACCCCCTTAGTATATACTAATAAAATATATAACAATCATATCTAATAGTTTTCTATCTTAATAATCCAAAAAAATACACAATTATATCAAGTAGATTTTCTATCTCAGTAACCAAATTTTCATCTTCTCTTCATCTTCATCTTGATTGAAGTTAAACAACTATTCCAGCTGCCCCAATCAGCAACAAACATCACTTCAAATATAAATCCCCCCGAGTGACTCTATATAAAATCCAACCACAAAGGTATCTTGTAGACCTTTAGTTAGATCAATCAAATCTGGCTCCTGATGTCTCTGTTAAAAGAAAAACAGATGCAGCTCATACAAGCTGCACTCCCAGATGTTCCTTTAAAACTCTTTCAAATCCTGCCAACCTTTCCACCTCCTTCCTTCGGGTTTCCCAGATATTTTCATCTTCATTTTCATCATATTTTCAAATCTAGATATTCCATAATATGATCATCTAGAAAACCACCTAATATTCCTTTTTCTTCCAACACACTTCGATTATTTTGATTTTGTAATTCCATCTGCATACGTTGTTCCTCAGGCTCTCTTTCAAACTCCTTATCCTTCTTGTCTTCTTCCACAGATGATAACATAGAAGAGGATAAAAATATGGGGGCTCCCTTAAGAATGTTATTGTAAAAATATTCAGCTTTTTCAACAGTGTTTAAACAATATCTCACATCTTGATAACTCAAAATTACACCAACTAGTACATCCCATCTAAATGGTATCTTTCTTCTGTTCAATTCCTTCACCAGAAATCCAAAATCTTTTCTGTATCTTAAAATTCTAGATGGTAACTCTTTAAACACCTTAACTTGTAAACCTTCTACCTTTAGAGTGGCTGAGTAAGACTTATGTAGAATATCATTTCTTAATCTTCTATCAGTAAAATAGACAACAACATCTCTGGGCAAGTTCCTTTGTCTAGCGACACGTGCGTTGACTCTGTAGACTTTTTCAATACAACCAAGAATTTGATCATCTTCCAAGTTTAATAATACCGCTAGTGCCTTGGCACAAAGTGTTCTTAGATTTTCTCTGTTATTCTCTCTTATACCTCTTAATCTTAAAGCAGATTCCATAGCTTTAAATTGAAGCATCATCACATCATTCTCAATATTCTGATTTTTGGCATCAGCTTCAACAAATTTTTCTTGTATATCTTTCATCTTGGAATCAAACTTAATACTGATTTCAGCCACTTTCTTCCCCATTTCCACTGATTCTGAAAGATCAGAAACTACTTTAGTAATGGTTTGATTCAATTGATCATATTTTCCCTGTACCAGCTCCTCAAGATTCTTCTGTGAGCTTTTTATCTTCTCAACAACACTTCCTAAAGACTTAGTTATAAAATCTTTTAAGTCCTCATTTGCAGTTCCCTGCAAGTGCATTTGAGTCATTTCTGCTTTTTCCTTTGTCTGAGTTGTAAGGGAGCCCCCCTTGATTTTTGTTTAGGAGTCATACTTCCAAAAATTTTTTTTACTTTTTTCAAAAAGACAGAGAGGTTCTGTTTAAATCAATTTTGTTTCTTTTCCCTGCTAGAATGTTTCACTTAAAGTACTTCGGCGCTGGCTAAGCTCTGACTTTCACTTTGCACTCTCCATTTTCTCAAGCATTTTCCGAGCAAAGCCAGTCGCCATTTTCAAGACAATTTCTCCAGTCTCTCTCTTTTTTTTTTCCTTCTAAAGAATTAATAAAAAACAATACTTGCATTTTTCCTTTTTAATTAATCCATGTTTCACCAAGTCTTGTGGTGTTGCTCACGACGTCTGGCTCCGCTGCTGGAAGCAGCAGAGATCCCTCGCTGCGCGGAGCTTCTCTGGGAGTGAATAGGGAGCCATCACCCTGAGCCCTCTCCAGGATGAGAAAAGGGTCCTGGGGGCAATTCAGGGGCTCTACCACACCCCCAGTAGCTCTATCCGCTCTTCCGATCAAAGAACGGGGTTTTCGAGCCGCCTGCCAGCTGTGAGGCGGCTCTTTAATGCGCGGCGAGGCCGGCGGTCATGGAGCGACTGCCGACAACGACGGAGGCGCCACTGGAAGTCCCCGGTTAGACAGTCTTGTGAGGTGTGACACGGCGTGAGTATACTGCACTTCGTTATAGAGACAACTTACTTCTTTAATAGTTAGTTCCGGGCGCCTGTTATCGTGCTTTAGTAAGTTCCACTGATTTTGATTATATATATATAATCAATATATTTTGATTTTTATTAAAGCATATGTTTTTTTATGAGGGGTACTCAGCGTTACAAAATTATAGAAGGGGTACACATATGTCAAAAGTTTGGAAACACTGGTCTAGAGCAGTGATGGTGAACCTTTTACTTATCAAGTGCTGAACGGGAACGGGCTTCGCGCCCTGCACACACACACGTGTCATCCGCTGTCATGTGTGGCTCCTCCCCAAGGGCTGCGTGTGAATTGCACCATATGCACAGCCTTCATGCATGCGCACTAGCGCATGCTGTGCACACAACTGCACCATTTGCACATGCAATGCTTTTGCATGCGCAATGCATGTGCACAAATGCTGTCTGCGCATGCATGCACAATCTTGCAAGCATGCGCAAACGCGCATGTGCAGGAGAGCTCCGAAGAGCAGCTGGGTCCCCTGAATTGCGTACATGTGCACCAGAGGCACTGAGCTTGGTGACAGCTCAGGTGCCCGGAAAAATGGCTCTGCGTGTCACTTCTGGCACGTGTGCCATAGTTTTGCCAACACGGGTCTAGAGAGAAGAAGAATTAGGAGCAGGGGTGGTATTCAGCCGGTTTGGACCAGTTTGGGCAAACCGGATGCTAATTTTACATCTGGTTTGCCAAACCGGTAGTTGCAAGGAGTGGCTGGCCCCACCCACCCCGCACCTCCCAGGAGTCTCCACGTGGCCCATTTTGGATGCCAGGTAAGGCAGGCCCACATGGAGGCTCTGGGAGGGCAAAAAATGGGCCTCCCAGAAGTTCCAGAAGTCTGGAAATGGGGCCGTTTCCAGCCTCCGGAGGTTTCCGGAGCCTGGGGGAGGCTGTTTTAGCCCTCCCAGAGGGTCAAGGAAAGCCTCCGGAGCCTGGAGAGGGTGAAAAACGGGTTTTCCAGAAGTCTGGAAACGGGTCTGTTTCCAGCGTCCAGAGGGCCTCTGGAGTCTGAGGGAGACCATTTTCGCCCTTCCGGAGGCTCAAGGAAAGCCTCTGGAGCTTGGGGAGGATGAAAACGCCTCACCCCCTGCCTTAGTGCAGGAGGCCGAGTAGGCCACGCCCATCATGGCCGTGCCCACCCAGCAACCGAGTGGAGAACCAGTTGCTAACATTTTTGAATCCCACCCCTGACTCGGGGTGACATAATAGCAGTATTCCAGTATTTGAGGGACTTCCACAAGGAAGTGGGGGGTCGATCTATTCTGTAAAGCCCCTGAAGACAGGAGAAGAAGCAATGGATGGAAACTGATCAAAGAGAGAAGCAACCTAGAACTAAGGAGAAATTTCCTGACAGTTAGAATGATTAATCAGTGGAACGGGCTTGCGTTCAGAAGTTGTGGGAGCTTCCTCACTGGAGGTTTTTAAGAAAAAGATTGGACAGCCATTTGACTAAAATGGTATAGAACCGTGATGGCGAACCTATGGCATGGGTGCCACAGGTGGCACGCGGAGCCATATCTGTGAGCACACGAGCATTGCCCTAACTCAACTCCAGCATGTGTGCGTGAGCCAGCCAGCTGATTTTGGGCCTTCTGGGACCTCCGGAGGTCCCGCGGGGTGGAGGAGGCCGTTTTCACCCTCCCTAGGCTCCAAGAAAGCCTCTGGAGCCTGGGAAAGGTGAAAAACGGGCCTTCTGGGCTGACTGGAAGGCAAGAAATGGACCATTTCCAGCCTCTGGAAGGCCTCGGTGTGGTGGTGGTGGTGGCAGTTTTCACCCTCTTCAGGCTTCAAGAAAGCCTCTGGAGCCTGGGGAGGGCAAAAACTGGATCTACCGGACCCACCAGCAACCTTTTTGCCGTTGTGTGCCAAAAGCAGGGAGAGTGTGGGCGGGACGTGGGGGGGCATTGAATTATGGGTATGGGCACGCATGCGTGTGACCCTCCCCCCCCGTGCTCCCCCGCTTTTGGCATGGGATGGCAAAAAGGTTAGTCATCACTGGTATAGAGTCAGGGGGTTGGACTAGAAGATCTCTAAGTTCCCTTCCAGCTCTCTTCTGATTGACTCCATACATCCCCTCTAATATTAAGAATACTATTTGTGAGGATGTAGTTTTGTATCTTTGCCGTCATTGTGAACAAGGCAACTTCATCAGACCACAAAAACTAAGATATTTTTTCTTCTAGGCTAGATAATAGTGCCCACATGACTGCGTTTCAAAAGAAATGGCTTTTTTTTTCCTGCCTGAAAATTTGTAAATAGCGGAAGGAAGCCAAGAGAACATTACAGCTTTGGTATTTTATCGTATAGGTTTGCGTGTACTTTTGAATTTTAATGTGTAACCCAATATATAATGTACCCTTCATCTCTGAGTCTCGAACTGTTCTCAGTCATGATTTGCCAGTTTTAATTTTGGGAACAGAGGGAGCCTTTCTTCATTGATTTTATTCTCTCCCAGAGTCGAAATTTTTAAGATTAGCCATTTTCCTTTAGCCTGATTGTGATTGTAATATGATAATGGCTTAGGAGGGGGAAGGAAGGAACAGACTGTATCTTGAGATCAATCTGATATAAATAATAAAAAAAACCCCAAAACACCCCCTAGTTTTTAATATAGTGGTTACAAAAAGTTTTTATAGTTGATTTCTGGAACACTGTGTATTATAGTAACTTCCTCCTGAATTATGAAAGGTGTAGAATTTTGCAGCCCATGTAATTGGCAATAAAAAGTATTTTTTTCTATGCTGGTTTTCTTTATCTAATGGAGAATGAAGGCTAGATAGATTCATCACTTTTAAGGTCGGTGAGAAAACAGATTCAGGTTATGGGAAGGGTGTGGCTTAGATGTTGCTAAACAAGTCCTGGTTACCTACACAGACCATGGAATCATAGGGCTGGAAGGGGCCTTGGAGATCTTCTAGTCCAATCCTCTGTCCAGGGCAGGAGATTTAGACCATTTCAGACAAATAGTTGTCCAAGCTATTTTTGAAAACCACCAGGGGTGGAGCACCCACAATTTCAGGAGGCAAACAATTGATAGAGCCTGGATAGCTCAACAGACTAAAAAGCCTGTTATTAACATTCAGCTGTCTGCAATTATTGCAAGTTCGAATCTCACCAGGCTCAAGGTTGACTCAGCCTTCCATCCTTTCTAAGGTAGGTAAATTGAGGACCCAGTTTGTGGGGGCAATAAGATGACTTTGTATAAAAAATATACAAAAGTATGAAGGCTATTGCTTAACGCATTGTAAGCCGCCCTGAGTCTCCGGAGAAGGGCGGCATATAAATCTAATTTTTAAAAAAAACACCAATTCCATTGATTATTAAGTGAATGGTGTTGCCAACTTAGATTTAAAAAGGGAATCTGGTGGTTTAAAAGGGGAATCTGGTGCTTTAAAAGGGGAATCTATAGTTTAAAAGGGAATCTGGTGGTTTAAAAGGAGAAGCTGGTGCTTTAAATGGGAATGGTGGTTTAAAAGGGGAATCTGGTAGTTTAAAAGGGGAATTTGGTGCTTTAAAAGGAACCTGGTGGTTTAAAAGTGGAATCTAGTGGTTTAAAAGGGAAATCTGGTGCTTTAAAAGGGGAATCTGGTGCTTTAAAAGGGAATCTGGTGCTTTAAAAGGGAATCTGGTGGTTTAAAAAGGGAATCTGGTGGTTTAAAAGGGAAATCTGGTGGTTTAAAAGAGGAAGCTGGTGGTTTAAAAAGTGAATCTGGTGGTTGTGGCTGGTCATTGTAGCTTTTCTAGTCAACTTGATCAAGCTTGACTTGGTACAGTTTAATACAATATTTTGTCTCTTCTTGTGTACATGGGAGAATCAGGGAAATGACCTGGAAATAGTCATGAACTGGGACAGGTAGTTACTTATGAGAACCTGCTTTTATGATGGTAAATCTTAATGGCCGGAAAACGGGTCGGTTTGCGTGAACCACCTGATTTTACATTGTTTTATTATGGTAGTCGTTATGTGAATCACAGTGATTGTTGAGTAAATGCTGCAGTTGCTAAGCGAACCAATGGTTTTGCTGTGAGTGTGGCTTTTGAAAAACAAAACCAAAAAACCCCATAACCACGTTTCAGCCAAGCCATCCTAAAACGTGGTCACATAACTGCAGGATGTTGCATAAAGCCTTTCTATTCCTCACTAGTTAGAACCGAAGAAGTTGCTTTAATGAGAAGTGAACCGCCTTCAAGAATAGAATAGAATAAAATAGGAATAGAAATAGGAATAAGAGTAGAATATCAGAGTTGGAAGGGACCTTGGAGGTCTTCTAGTCCAACCCCCTGCTCAAGCAGAAAACCCTATACCATTTCAGACAGGTGGTTGTCCAGTCTCTTCTTAAAAGCCTCCAGTGATGGAGCTTCCACAACTTCTGAAGGCAAGCCATTCCACTGGTTAATTGTTCTCGCTGTCAGGAAGTTTCTCTTTAATTCCACGTTGCTTCTCTCCTTGGTTAGTTTCCATCTGTTGCTTCTTCTCCTACCTTCAGGTGCTTTGGAGAATAAGTTGACCCCCTCCTCTTTGTGGCAGCCCCCCAAATACTGGAGGATGTCTATCAGTATTGCTTCTCTCCTTGGTTAGTTTCCATCCATTGTTTCTTGTCTTGCCTTTTGGTGTTTTGGAAAATAGCTTGACACTCTCCTCTGTGTAGGAGCCCCTCAAATATTGGAAGACTGCTATCTCCCCTGTTGCTTCTTTTCATTAGTCTAGACCAGGGGTCAGCAACCTGTGGCTCCGGAGCTGCATGCGGCTCTTTGGGCCCTCTGCTGTGGCTCCCTGTCATGTGATCCCACCACTGGCTGGCCCCGCCCCTCGCCCTCCCCTCCCAGTCACTCCTCGCCTGGCCTGAGAAGGTAAGGGTGATGGCGGGGGATGGAGAAGCGGCCAGGGCAGAGACAGAGATATACAGAGAGAGGGGGAGAGAGGGGAGCAGAGAGGAAGGGAGGGGAGAGAGAGATATGTCAAAAGGATTTTCTGGTTCCCAGTGTTTCTGAACAACTAGTTTCTACCCTAATCACCGGCTGGGTAGGCATGGCTAGGGGGTCATGTGACTGGTGGAAGTGCGTGACATCGAGTTGGCCACGCCCACCCAGGTTTTGTGGCTCCCGGTGTTTTGTTTTTTGTGGGAAATGGGCCCAAATGGCTCTTTGAGTATTTAAGGTTGCAGACTCCTGGTCTAGATCTAGTCAGTGGTGGGATTCCAAATCTTTTCCTACCGGTTCTATGAGAGTGTGCTTTGCACGCACTGCAAAGATCAAATATCGTCCTCGGTGTCAACGCTGGTGAACTGAGCCGTTGTTTAGCTCAGCTGAGGTTTGGCAAGTAGGACAGGGAACGGCGGGGGCAGGAGGGCGGGGCCAGCCAGAGGTGGTATTTGCCAGTTCTCTGAACTACTCAAAATTTCCACTACCGGTTCGCCCTTCCCACCCTGCTTACAATCGTTTTGGACTGTTGCCTTCTGGCAGAAGATACAGAACAACTAAAACTCGGACCACACGTTTTCTGGATAGTTTTTATCCCAGAGCTCTAATTGCACTCAACAATGAACTAAAGGGCCACCATCAGTGAGCTGTTGGACAGCATTACTTGGTCTGTTGTGTGGTTGTTTGGGTGGTTTAGGGGTGGGGAATTGTGGTGGGTGGGAGAGTGTTTGGGGATTGTTATGTGTGTTGGACGGTCTCTGGATGTTAAGTGAATTTCGTTGTATGGGTATACTGTGTATACACATACAATGACAGTAAAGTTATTATTATTATAACTGGTCCGAACTGGCTGAATGCCACCTCTGCACATAGCCGAGTCAATCAAAAAAGTCCAGTTGCCGTTTTTGAAAACGATGAATGGGGACGACCATGACCTGGATGACTGAGAGCCTCCATTGGCATGGGACGTCATTGTGTTCTTGCCTTCAGAATACTAGGAGGCGAAGGAAGAATATGCAGATAAAGTGGCAGGGATCCATCACATTATAGTGAATGTGGCTCCTTGTGCAGATTTGAAAGATCTTCCCTGCCTACTCATGCCTTAAGGAAAGGACATAGAAGAAGGCAGGAGCCAGTTACTACAGTGTGACAGTTGATATGCTAACTTCACTCGACTCTCTCTGAATTATTGAATTGTTTAGACTTTCCATAGATGTGTGTAGGTGTCACTGGCAAACAGCTTAGTGCCAGCCCAGCCTACTCTTCAATGCAAGCATTCTAGCAAACATAAAGTAAAGGAAAAGGTTTCTCTGTCTATTTGTGACTTTGTAGGATAGGGTGCTTATCTCTGTTTCTTGCCCGAGGGAGCCAAGCATTGTCCAAAGACCAGTGGTGGGTTTCAACATTGTTTTCTACTGGTTTTGTGGGTGTGGCTTGGTGTGCCCCCATCTATTCTCTGCCTCCCAAGTCCCAGCTGATTGGGAAGAAATGAGGATTTTGCAGTAACCTTCTCCTGGAGTGGGGTAGGAATGGAGATTTTACAGTATCCTTCCCCTGCCACGCCCACCAAGCCACACCCACAGAACCGGTAGTAAAATTTTTTGAAACCCACCACTAAGTGGTACCTATTAATCTATTTGCATTTGCATGCCTTTAAACTCCTAGAGGGGCAGTGAGCTGCAGCAAGTAGCAGGAGCTCACCCCATCACAAGGCGCTCGGGTCCCCAACTTGAGCTGTTGGCTTTCCAGCTGACGAGTTCAGGGTCTTTTAATGGCTGAGCCACCGCACTCCCACCTCACAAATGTAGAGTTCCTTTTATCCCAGTAAAACCTCGCTCCCTTTTTGTGCCCGTAACATGAATTGGCATCGAAGTGTGGGTTGATTGTGTTTGCAAAAGCCTTATGTGAGTACCGCTTGTGAAAAGTACCGTTTGAAATTCTATGCATCCCACTCTCCACGATGCAAGGAACAAGGGCAAGCTGTGCAAAAGTACTTTTAAAACTTTGCTTCGGTGTGTTTTGCATCCACCATGTGCATAAGAACACGTTTTAGCACAAATCTTTGTAATTTACTTAAAATATAGATTAATGGAGCCATGGCTGTTCCCTTAGGACCTCGTTTAAATCATAGAATCTTTTCTTTTATGTACACTGAGAGCATATACACCAAGAAGAAGCCGAGGTGGCGCAGTGGTTAGAGTGCTGTACTCTGCTAGTTCAGCAGATCAGCAGATCAAATCCCACCGGCTCAAGGTTGACTCAGCCTTCCATCCTTCTGAGGTGGGTAAAATGAGGACCCAGATTGTTGGGGGCAATATGCTATTTAGTATACTGTCGATTGTTGTAAGTTGCCCAGAGTCCTCAGAGAGTGGGTGGCATAGCAATATGATTAATAAAATAATAAATAAGTAAGACAAATTCCTTGTATGTCCAATCACACTTGGCCAATAAAAAATTCTGTTCTATTCTATTCTAGAATCAAAGGGCTGGAAGGGACCTTGAGGTCTTCTAGTCTAATCCCCAGCCCAAGACAGATCTTATTCTATTCTGGACCAATGGTTGTCCAATCTATTCTTGAAAACCTCCAAGAAAGTTACTTGAGCCTGGATAGCTCTGCAGACTAAGCACCCTAATTAACATCCAGCTGTCTGCAATTACTCCATGTTCGAATCTCACCAGGCCCAAGGCTGACTCAGCCTTCCATCCTTTCTGAGGTAGATAAATTGAGGACCCTGTTTGGGGGGGCAATAAGCTGACTTTGTATAAATATACAAAAGTATGAAGGCTATTGCTTAACGCATTGTAAGCCGCCCTGAGTCTCCGGAGAAGGGCGGCATATAAATCAAATTAACATGTAGCCCTCAACTTACCACCACAATTCAGCTCCAAAATTTCTGTTGCTAAGTGAGACAGCTGTTAAGTGAATTTCGTCCCGTTTTTACGTACTTTCTTGCCACAGTTGTTAAGCGTACCACTGTAGCTGTTAAGTTAATAACACGGTTATGAATTAAATCTGGCTTTCCCATTTGGGAGCTATTGAAGAGAAGCTGATCTAGGCAGATTAGAATTATCTCTGGAAACATAAAAGTCAAAATAGTTGTTAATGGACTTTTATTAGATGAAGCGTACTCCTTTCCCCACGTGTACACTATTGTATAATGCTGCCCGGTAATAAATAAATATCCTGTAACAGCCGATCCCTTTCGTTGGTGTTCCTTGGCAGCTTTGCTCCTCCTTTGATGTATTGTGTTTGCATTTCCCTGTTCTCTTTTGAATTAGGATCAACGTCTAGTAATTTATTACGCTAAATCGGAAAAACAATCCGAAACCTGGGAACACAAACGGTATGCCTCTTTCCAAAACTCTGCTGTGTCTTCCAGAGCATTTCAAAAAACTGGCTGGCCAATTGGGATTTGTTTTTTGGTTTTTTTTAAAAAAAACACTTTTTTTTAGTAGGAGCCAAAAAAGAAGTTACTGAATATATATAAAAAATAAAGACATTAATAATGACTCTTCAGTCAATTTTTGTTTAATTCAGTCAAAATACGTTTTTATTCAGAGGCAGTTTTTTAAAAATTTTTGGTTGGGTCCAGGCCCTATCCCTTCATATTAAGTATATGATCCATTCTCAAGAGATATTGTCAAGACAATATCTGGACTTTCTGGTTTTTCTTTGAAGACGTTTCCCCTGCTCAAGCAAGAGGAGAACCTAGCCACTTCAGATAAGTGACTGTCCAGTCTCTTCTTAAAAACATCCAGTGATGGAGCGGCCAAGATTTCTAGTGGCAAGCTGTTCCGCTGGTTAACTGTCTTCACTGTTAGGAAGTTTCTCCTTAATTCCAGATTGCTTCTCTCTTGGATTACTTTCCATCCATTGTTTCTTATCCTGCCCTCTGGTGCTTTGGAGAATAAGTTGACCCCCTCTTCTTTGTGGCCGCCTCTCAAATACTGGAACACTGCTATTACGTCACCCCTAATTCTTCTTTTCTCTAGACGGGCCATACCCAATTCCTGCAACCGTTCTTCATATGTTTTAGTCTCCAGGCCTTTGATCAACTTAGTTGCTCTTCTCTGAACCTTTTTCCAAGGTCTCCACATCTTTTTTGTAGTATGGGGACCAAAATCGTTTGCAGGATTCCAAGTATGGTCTTATTAGGGTTTTATAAAGCGGCACTGATACTTCATGTGATCTTGATTCTATGCCTCTGTTTATACAACTCAGGATTGTATTAGCCGTTTTGGCTGCTGCTGCACACTTCCATCATTTTCACAAACTTAAAAGTATTGGATGTTCTAGTTTTTCTTCCAGCTGTATTTTTGAGGAACCGAACTTAGTGGGGGGGAGATGTGGTTAAATAATGCAAACATCATTCAAACACCGTCCTAAGGATTAGAAGTGGGTTTAAAGAGAGAGGGAGGGAGAGGGAGAAGGAGACGGGAGATGGAGAGAGAGATGGAGATGCCTTTTTATCACTCTGTTGTATAGATAGTCCATGACGTATGACCAGTCA
Source organism: Masticophis lateralis (assembly GCA_030761175.1). Taxonomy (NCBI): domain Eukaryota; kingdom Metazoa; phylum Chordata; class Lepidosauria; order Squamata; family Colubridae; genus Masticophis; species Masticophis lateralis. The sequence goes on along the minus strand of JAUDYJ010000012.1, from coordinate 20,183,152 downwards.
TTTGGTGCCTGTTCAAATTTATGATCTACACAGTAAAAAGGGGACTTTGGACCCACTTGAAGTTCTGAGGGTCCGGCACCTCATATGGTCATGTGACTGCACTTTTGATGCTTGGCAACATGACTTCACGGACACTTTGCAGCAGGGGTGAAATCCAAAATTTTTCCCTACTAGTTCTGTGGGCGTGGCTTGGTGGGCATGGAAGGGAAGGGTATTGCAAAATCTCCATTCCCACCCCATTCCAGGGGAAGGATACTGCGAAATCTTCATTCCCCCCCCTCCTGGCGGAAGGATATCGCAAAATTTCCATTCCCACCCCACTCTGGGGTCAGCCAGAGGTGGTATTTGCCGGTTCTCAAAACTACTCAAAATTTCTGCTACCGGTTCTCCAGAACCTGTTTAGAAGCTGCTGGATTTCACCCCTGCTTTGCAGTGTCCTGCAGCCACATAACTTCTATTTTATGATGGTTTTGCCAAAAACTGACATCTACTTCTATTTGGAACAAAAACTGTGCCATAGCAAACAATGGGTTTGCTTAAGGACAGCAGCGTTCGTTTAAGGACAGCAGCATGTTTAGTTACGACCACGCTGTGTGTTTAACGACGGCTGCAAAAACGTCATAAAAATCAGTCACATCGCCAAACTATTTTATGGCCATTCTGACTTAGGACTGTTAGATTCCAGTATGGTTGTAACTTGAGGACTACCTGTATATAGAATGAAAATGAAAAAAAAAATGGAAAAATAAGGAAACTCCTCTAAAAGATGAAGTGATAGTTTTGACATGTGCGGAAATGGATAGATTAACTTTGGAACTGAAAAATAAAGGCAAGTCAGAATACCACGAGAGATGGAGTAAAATTTATCAATGGTTGCAAGAGAAAAGAGGGTCGAAAAACAAGAACTGACTAGAATTCATAAAATGGAGAATTAAGGTTATGTATGTAACTACAATAGAATGATAATGGATAAAACAAATGTATAAGTAATACGGATAGAAGAAGGATGTCTTTATGTAAATACTGAACAGACTAATTGTATATAAGTAATAAGGTATATATTAGTGATGGCTAACCTTTTTGTCGATATGTGCCAAAAGCGAGGGGAGCGCGAGGGGTCACATGCACGTGTACCCTATGCTCTGCCCCCCATGCATGCTCACACGACCCTTCTGCATGACCCTTGCTTATGGCATGGTGGGCCCAGTAGGCCCATTTTTTGCCCTCCCCAGGCTCCGGAGGCTTTCTTGGAGCCTGGGGAGGGTGAAAATGGCCTCCCCCCCACAGAGGCCCTCCAGAGGCCAGAAATGGCCTGTTTCCCCTTGCTTATGGCATGGTGGGACTGGTAGGCCCGTTTTTAACCCTCCCCAGGCTCCAAAGCCTTTCTAGGAGCCTGGGGAGGGCAAAAACAGCCCCCCCCCCGGAGGCCCTCTGGAGGCTGAAAACAGCCCATTTCCCGACTTCCAGTGGGCCTGGAAGGCCCAAAAATAAGTTGGTTTGTGCACGCATGCGCACTGCAACTGAGCTAGGGCAATGCTCGCATGCCCACAGATATTGTTCCACGTGCCACCTGTGGCACACGTGCCACAGGTTCGCCATCATGGGTATATATGATACTTACCTTTCATTTTAGCATGTATGGCATGCTAAACACATTGTAAGCCGCCCTGAGTCTCTGGAGAAGGGCAGCATATAAATTAAATTTTTAAAAAAATATGGCAAAGAGAATGCCAGGACGGTTACACTGTGTCCAATGTTTTAATATGTGTGTAATAAAACTTATTAAGAAAAAGAAAAAAAGAGGAAGTTTTCAAGAATCTTTCCTGAACTACCCATGGTAGTTGTGGAAAAGCCATTTGGTGTAGCTGCAGTAGGATTACATGTGTTAATACTTTTCTCTCACATTCTCCCAAGACGTCTTAAATTCCACCGCTTGCTGAAAACTTGTGGAAGAACAATGTTTTATTGCCGACAGAAATGTGAAAATGATGCAGAGCAAGAAATACAGACAAGCTTCCAAAAATTTATGAGAGCTGATGGCACTCTGGGGAGAGTCTTATTTAAAGAGAAGTTCTTTGCTTCATTCATTCTTTCCTTTATTCCCTTTCTTTTTAACAGTATTAGCAATTTATTTGAACAACTCCTGGTGGCTTCCTGAAGATATAATCAAGACGTCTGACCCTTTGCGGGAAGGCCTAAAACAGGTGAAAACATCATTTAAGCCAGGGATCTCCAAACTTGGCAACTTTAAGACTGTTTAACCCAGTGATGAAATCCAAAATTTTTTTACTACCGGTTCTGTAGGTGTGGCTTGGTGGACGTGGGGTGGGCATGGCAGGGGAAGGATATTGCAAAATATCCACTCCCACCCCACTCCAGGGGAAGGATACTGCAAAATCCCCATTCCTTCCCCACTCCTGGAGGAAGGATATTGCAAAATCTCCATTCCTATTCCACTCTGGGCCAGCCAGAAGTGGTATTTGCCAGTTCTCTGAACTGCTCAAAATTTCCGCTACCGGTTTTCCAGAATCTGTCAGAACTTGCTGGATTTCACCCCCTGGTTTAACCTCACTTAAACCTCACTAAAAGGGTTGCAGTGGCTAAGATGCTGAGCTTGTCGATCCTAAGGTCAGCAGTTCAGCAGTTCGAATCCCTAGCGCTGCATAATGGGGTGAGCTCCCGTTCCTTGTCCCAGCTTCTGCCAACCTAGCAGTTCGAAAGCACGTAAAAAATAGGGACCACCTTTGGTGGGAAGGGAACAGCGTTCCGTGCGCCTTTGGCATTGAGTCATGCCGGCCACATGACCATGGAGACATCTTCGGACAGCGCTGGCTCTTCGGCTTTGAAACGGAGATGAGCACCGCCCCCTAGAGTTGGGAACGGCTAGCACAGATGTGCAAGGGAAGGCCTTAGCCTCACTTCAGATATTTTTGAGCCAAACCAGTTATTCTTCTTAAAATAGTAATGCTGAATTACTGGGCATCTTCAACTTACGATTGAGTAATTGAGCTCAAATTTTCTGTTGCTAAGCGAGACAGGGAATTTTGCCCCATTTTATGACCTCTCTTGCAACGGTTGTTATGTGAATCCCTGCAGATGTTAAAGTTAGTAACACGGTTCTTAAGTGAATCTGGCTTCTCCGTTGACTTGGTTTGTCAGAAAGTCGCAAAAAGGTATCACTGCGGCCGTCATAAATACGAGCCAGTGTCCGAATTTTGATCACACAACGGTGAGGATGCTGCAAGAGTCGTAAGAGTGAAAAATGGTCATATGTCCCTCTTTTCAATACCTTTGTAACTTCAAATAGTCACTCTATGAACTGTTGTAATTCAAGGTATTGCCTGCATTCTTTGCGCTGTCTTATATCTCCTCATCTCACTTGTCTTTCAAGGTTCAAACCTGTCAAGAGAGAATCGTTCTCTTTGTCCTTAACTACATCATTTTTGGCATGTTGGAGAGGAGCTTGACTGACGATACAGTCTTCGTCCCTCATCCTAAGAAGGAAGATGCCAAAATATTCTGGAAGAGTGGAGAAGCAGCGGCTTTTTATTCCGTCAAAAGAAAAGGTATGTCTTTGCTGAAGGCCTCTTCCCAACTCTTAAGCATGTTTAAAAAGCAGAGGTTTCCCTTGCACATGTGTGCTAATCGTTCCTGACTCTAGGGGGCGGTGCACATCTCCTTTTCAAAGCCGAAGAGCCAGCGATGTCCGAAGACGTCTCCATGGTCATGTGGCTGGCATGACTCAACGCCAAAGGCGCATGGAATGCTGTTCCCTTCCCACCAAAGGTGGTCCCTATTTTTCTACTTGCATTTCTTTTTACGTGCTTTCGAACTGCTAGGTTGGCAGAAGCTGGACAAGTCACGGGAGCTCACCCCATTACGTGGCACTAGGGATTCGAACCGCTGAACTGCCGACCTTTTGATTGATAAGCTCAGCATCTTAGCCACTGAGCCGCCGCCTCCCTCTGAAGCGTGTTTATAAGAGTCAAAAAGAACCAGACCAACAGATTAAGAGAGTTGGAAGGGACCTTGTAGGTCATCTAGTCCAACTACTTTGTATGATCCTATCTTGGCGGAGTTAAATAAATAAAAGTTTAAAAACTATTTAAAAATGTATTTATTTATTTATTTGGCTTATATGCCGCCCTATCTGCCAATGGACTCAGGGCGGCTCACAATAATAAAACACAAACCACAATACATAATAAAATCTAAAATCTAAACATTTAGAAATTAACCCTTAAAACCCCCCTCAGTCCAGGTCGAGGGATTTAAAAAGCCAAGTTTTTAAAAATTTAAGAAGATGAAAACTGTCTGGGTGACCTTGGGCCAGTCATTTTTCCCTCAGTCCAATCCATCTCACAGAGTAGGGTGGTTGTTATCAGGAAAATAAGAGAAGGAAGGAGTGTTAGATACGTTTGCTGCCTTGTGTTGTTTATAAAAATACTAAAGGTGGGATATGAAACAAACAAACAGAAACCAAATAATTCCTCTATGCTTAACTAATACAGCAGCTCAGGGGTCTCTCGCTCCACTACTGAGCCTTGAGCCTTTAGGAACGGGGCCGCAAAGGGGGCACATCCCCATTCGCATGAACAGTGTGAGCATGTGTGTATGTCAATTTGCACGTGCATTCGTGCTTGCTCGCCGCTCACATGGAACCATCCCCTCTCCATCCCCCCACCCCCCTCTGGCCAATCCGCAAAGCTAAAAAAGCTTGGGGAACTATGCTGCAGCTGTTTAAAAATTATTTTTCTTTTCTCTAAACCAGGGATCTCCAACCTTGGCAACTTTAAGACTTCTGGACTTCAACTCCCAGAATTCCCAGAAGCAAAGCTGGCTGAGGAATTCTGGGAGTTGAAGTCCACATGTCTTAAAGTTTCCAAGGTTGGAGACCCCTGCTCTAAATTATCAATCATAGCTGTACTGCAATATCTAAAGGGCTGCCACAAAGAAGAAGGGGCCATGCTTCAAAGGCAAGACAAGAAGAAAGGATGGAAACTAATCAAGGAGAGAAGCAACCTAGAACTAAGGAGAAACTTCCTGACAGTTAGACCAATTAACCTATGGAACGGATTGCCTCCAGAAGTTGTGGGTGCTCCATCACTGAAGGTATTCAAGGAGAGATTGGATAGGCCAGCGGTCTGAAATGGTATAGGTTCTCCGGCTTGAGCAGAGGGTTGGACTAGAAGACCTCCAAGGTCCCTTCCCACTCTGTTATTCTTTCCTGCTTCGAATTTCCCACAAGCTTCCTGTAGCAGGAATAATTTTTGGGTTCCAATCCCATGGCAGACCCAACCTTACCTTTCTGTCATTTTCTTTTGTCTCATGTGTAATGTTTTTTTTAAAATACCATTTTGCAAAACTTGGTATACAGCATAATATAATAAAAGGAATGCCGACAGCCGGCCAAGCCATGCCTTTCTTTAGTTAATTTGAAGCCACCAGGAATGCTTCATTCTTCCAAAGTGTCAGCAGGCATACACAGAACCCCATAATCGGTTGACTTTGGGCTCCTGTCAGCAGCGTCCTGCTCTCTCTCCCCGGCTTGACCAAGATACTCACTCCTTGCAAAAGGTCTCAAGGCCAACATCTCCCAGCCAGCTTGTTAATTAGGGACCAAGCTGGAATGTACAATTTGGTTTGGTTTGCATCCTTTAGATGTGGGACAGGTTGCGGTAGAACTTTCGCTGGGCTGCTGGATGTTTCAAGAGCATTTATGGCCGTCTGCCTTTCTCTGCCTTTGCAATTGCTGTTTCCCACTCTGCTGGCTTGTAGGTTAGTCATTTAGCCTAACCAAACAGATTAAAGGTCTCCCAGGGAGCAGGCTACATGAGGGCATCTTTCTTTAACTTCTTTTAAAACATAGAATTGTAAGGTTGGAAGGGACTTCGGAGGAGGGGTGGTATATTCGCTTACCCTCCCTACCGGTTCGCAAATGTTCCGCGTGTTGTGGTTTGCCAGCAGCCTGTGGAGCTGGCAGCGGAGTCGGACAGCGATGAGGCTGAGGAAAAACATGGGCCAGTCCTGGAGGCTGGGGAAGGCCCGGATGAGGGCTCTGCGTCGGAGGCAGAGATGGGGCCAGGGCCATCGGGGAGTGATGTGTGGACTTCGGAGCCTCCAGAGGCTGACAGTAGAGAGGCAGAGGAGCAGGAGGAGCCTGTTCCTACTGCACGTATGAGAAGAGTTGCAGAACGCAAGAGCAGCTACAGCAAAGAGGATGACTCGGGAGTAGGGCCAAGAGATGATTGGCCCCTCCCGTAAGGCTTAAAAGACTAGCAACAGCTCTTGGCCTCTTTGTCGGAAAACAACGTTGATAGTCTTGCTGCACTTATCTCTTGTCGGCGTCTTCTGCTTTTGAACTTTTGCCAAGAGAAGCCTTTGGCAGTTTGCCTAATGATACCAAGGTTGGTGATTAGACTGAAAGAATTTGTGTTACGAAGAGTTTGTTTTAATTTAGTTTGGATTACGCTGAGAATGAATTAATTCTCAGCTGTTCTAATAAAGTCTTTTTGTTTTGGAACTGTTTGCGTTGATTGCTACCTACTTGGGCCTGGGTCACAACACCGCACATGCCTCGAACACATGGGAAAATGGGACATCATGATGTCCGTGCAGGTGGGCGGGGCATCCCACAGTCGCCCCTACCGGTTCACCCAAACCGGATAGAACCAGCTGAATACCACCACTGCTTTGGAGGTCTTCTAGTCCAAACTCCTGGCCAAGACAGGAGGCCTTAGACCAGTGACGGCTAACCTTTTTGCTGTCGTGTGCCAAAAGTGGAGGGAGCACCGGGGGGGGGGAGGTCATGTGCACACCCATAATTCAATGCTTCCCTGTGCATGCCTTCCTCATGATCCCCCCGCTTTTTGCATGCAATGGCAAAGAGGTCACTGTTGGGCCCGGTAGGTCCGTTTTTCACCCTCCCCAGGCTCCAGAGGTTTTCTTGGAGCCTGGGGAGGACGAAAATGGCCTCCCCCACTCCCCCCGGAGGCCCTCCGGAGGCCAGAAACAGCCTGTTTCCTGACTTCCGGTGGGCTCAGAAGACCCGAAAATTAGCTGGCTGTCACGCGCATGCGTGCTGGAGCTGAGCTAGGGCAACGCTTGCGTGCCCACAGATATGGCTCCATGTGCCACCTGTGGCATCTGTGCCATAGGTTTGCCATCATGGCCTTAGACTATCCCAGACAAATGGCTGTCCAATCTCTTGTCCAAAACTTCCACTGAGGGAACACCCGCTACTTCAGGAGGCAAAGCTGTTCTACTGATTAATTGTTCTCATTGTCAGGAAATTTCTCTTTAGTTCTAGGTTAGATCTCTCTTTGATATGCTTCTATCTGTTGCTCCTTGTTTTGACCTCCGGTGCTTTGGAGAACAGGTGTCGTGGCCTGTCAGCGGCCTGTGCAGATTGTAGCTGATTCTGACAGTGAGGAGGCTGGTGTGGTGCTGCGTCAGCAGCTTGTGCAGCTGGCCTCGAGTCGGACAGTGAGGAGGCTGGAGAAGATGTGGTGCCAAAGCGGGGATTCAGCCAGGGCCTTCAGAACCTCCAGAAGCTCCTTTAAGTGAAGAGAACGAAGAGGAGGAGCCTCTTCTCAATGCAAAGGCGTGCAGAGCTGCCAAAAGGCAGGAGTGGCTCCTCAGGAGGAGGTCTCCTCGAGAGTAAGGCTTGGGGCTAATAGGCCACTCCTTTAGCCTATTTAAGAAGGAACGCCACTTGCAACAAGCTGTAGAGAACAACTTTAGTTCACTCTCCTTCGTGTCTGCAAAATTGCTTCTGGGCTTTCTGCCAACTCTAGTAAGACTATGATTATCTTATCTTAGAATTCAGCCTTTGAATGATAAAGACTAAGTTATTTGAGTAAAATAAGCTTTGTTTAGAGTTTGCGTGTGCTGCATTCTTTGGGGTCCATAGTTGGGGCAGAACAACAGGCCAACCCCTCCTTTTCTGTGACAGCCCCTCAAATATTGAAAGACTGCCATCATGTCACCCCTAAACCTTCTCCTTGTTAAGAGTAGACTAGACATACCCGGTTCCTGCAACTGTTTGTTGTATTGTTCCTCCGACCCTCTAATCGACGTCTTTGTTGCTCTTGCACTCTTTCAAAAAACCTCAGCCTCTTTTTTGCATTGTGGTCCTTGTCTTGGAGTTCACCAGTAACCACCGAGATGCTCATATTGAATGAACAATAGAAGACCTTCACACGTTGGGGGATGGATGTGTGTAACTTTGCACCCCTGGCCACCATCTCTAATGCTTGTGTCCTAAGGGGTTTATTTATTTATTTATTGGTTTGATTTATATATGCCACCCTTCTCCGGAGATTCAGGGAGGCTTACAATGCGTTAAGCAATGGCCTTCATACTTTTTTATATACATGCTTAGTAGGGCTTTCGGCCCCCCCAAGCAGTGTTCTTTTTTATACAAAGTCAGCCTATTGCCCCCACAATCCGGATCCTCACCAGCCTTCCATTATGTTTCGAGAGAATGAAAGAAGATTGACATTATTCATGGCTTTTCTCCACTCTGGGCCCCAAAGAAGGAAGAATCCCAAATCAATGAGTTCTGTAGTTTTTCAATATGTGCCTAGGAGCCGGGATCGTGCTCCACCCTCCATTTTTATCTAGGACAGAATTCTGGGAGTTGAAGTCCACAGGTCTTAAAGTTGCCAAGGTTGGAGAACCCTGATCTAGGACACCATACCTGGTCAGCAAATGGATGGATGGCAAAGGATACAGAAAAGGAACTCTTGTGTGCCCTCTATAGTGAGGGTTCAAATTTCTACATCTTCGAGATTATAGATCTGTGATGGTGAATTTATGGCACATGTGCCATAGGTGGCACGCAGAGCCCCCTCTGTGGGCACGTGAGCCGTCGCCCCACCTCAGCTCTGATACTCATGCACGCGTGCCTCCCACCGGCCAGCTGGTTTTCGAGTCTCTGCCATGCATGCATGGGGGGCAGGTCATGTGCATGGGGGGCACATTCGTGCCGGGTGAGGTGTGCGGGGGGAATTGCACCCACCCACCCATAATGCAATGTGCGCGCTTTCAGCACTCTGTGGCGGAAAGGTTAGCCCTCACTGTTATAGGTAGTGAGCTGTGGTGGCGCAGTTGTTAGAATGCAGTACTGCAGGGATAATTCACTGCTCAGTTCAGGAGTTCAATTCTGACCGGCTCAAGGTTGACTTAGCCTTCCATCCTTCCGAGGTGGGTAAAATGAGGACCCCAGATTGTTGGGGGACAATAGGCTGACTCTGATAAACTGCTTAGAGAGGGCTGTAAAATACTATGAAGTGGTATATAAGTCTAAGTGCTATTTAGAACTTAGACTTATATATTGCTTCACAGTGCTTTTACATTCCTCTCTAAGCGGTTTACTGAATCAGTATCTTGCCCCCAACAGTCTGGGTCCTCATTTTACCCACCTCGGAAGGATGGAAGGCTGAGGCAACCTTGAGCCTGTTGAGATTTGATCTGCCAAATTGCAGACAGCCGGCAGTCACCAGAAGTAGCCTGCAGTATTGCACTCTAACCACTGACCCACCGTGGCTCTTGCTATAAGCAAACGATATAAGCTTATTCTATTCTATTCTATTCTATTCTATTCTATTCTATTCTATTCTATTCTATTCTATTCTATTCTATTCTATTCTATTCTATTCTATTCTATTCTATTCTATTCTATTGTCATGGTGGCACAGTGGTTAGAATGCAGTATTGCAGACTATGTCTGCCAACTGCCAGGAGTTCAATCCTGACCAGCTCAAGGTTGACTCAGCCTTCCATCCTTCCGAGGTGGGTAAAATGAGGACCCAGATTGTTGGAGGCAAGAGGCTGACTCTGTAAACGGCTTAGAGAGGGCTGTAAAGCACTATGGAGCAGTATATAAGTATAAGGATGATTGCTATTGCTATCCTAGATGTGACACCTTATGTGAGGGAAGGTAGCCCCGATTTCCAGGAGATTTCCAGAGGAGCAAGAGATAACTCTGCTCAGATAGTTGGTGTGAGAGGAAGAGAGTGAGAATAGCTCCTCCCTCCCAGAGTATAGACTTTATGGAGATGGTAGCATGCTTTAGTTTGGCAAGGTTCTGTCTATAGGTGTAGAACAATAAAGAAATATGTTTCGAAGAATCACAATGGGTGCCTCTTGGTTTTCGGAGCCCAATGCTTATGTGCAGTGGTGGGATTCTTCTGGTTTAACAACTGGTTCAGTGATTGATAGATGGGGAACTCATCAAATTTGCAGATGACAGCAAGCTAGCAGAAATAGCCAACACTCCAGAAGATAGGCTCAAGATAAGAAGGACCTTGACAGACTTGAACATTGGGTGCTATTTAACAAAATGAAATTCAACAGTGAAAAAAGGAAGGTTCTACATTTAGGGAAGAAAAACAAAATGCACAGGTACCATATATGTGGTACCTTGCTCAATAGTAGTAGCTGTGAGAGGGATCTTGGAGTCCTAGTGGACAACCATTTAGATATGAGCCAGCAGTGTGCAGCAGCTGCCAAAAAAGCCAACACAGTTCTGGGCTGCATACACAGAGGGATAGAATCAAGATCACATGAAGTGTCAATACCACTTTATAAGGCCTTTTGGGAAAAGTGTATTTTTGAGGTTTGGTGGCTAATAACACCACTTTTTTGGGGGGGGGGGAGTTTCAAGATAATCCTATTCCACTGCTGGAATGGCCTGGGAATAACCCAGACCTTAACCCAATTGAAAATCTGTGGAGCCGACTCAAGAAACTTGTTAGTCAGAAGCGACCCAGCAAGAAGACCCAGTTAATAGGAGCAATCCTTCAATCTCAGTTTCACATTAGAACAGCTGCAGAACTCAAAGACTTGGTTCGCTCCATGGGAAGACGTTGTAAGGCCATAATTTATGCTAAAGGTTACCCAACTAAATATTAACTGACCTGGTGATCATTTTTGTATATCTCGTTTTTTCTAAGGTGATAATTTTTCTATATCTCGTTTTTTTTCATTGTTAAATAATTTTATGGTACTACTAAAAAAAAAATTGGTGTCATTAGCTAGTTTTAGAAAATACAACTTTTCCCAAAAGGTTTCCACAATTTTGGCCACTACTGTACAGCCCCTTGCAAGAGTGATGCCTCTCCCCCACCAGCATCACCATGAACTTTAGGGGCACTTTGCACGTGTGCTTGCCCCTCCCACAAAATCATTCCCTTCCCCCCCCTCCCCCTGCTCCAGGCCGCCAACTCAGAAAGGTTGGGGAACTCTGTTCTAACTGAACTCCTTGAATTACAATGTCTGCACAACTGGCTAAAAGAGACCTCTTCTTTTAGTGGAGTCCTGAGGTCCAGTAGAAGCAAGTTCTCATTTCCTTCCCCTGATCTCATCAACAGATTATCGGGCTTACTCACTGCCTCGTTCACTGCCCAACCATGAAGAGTATGTGTTTGCGATTACGTTTACAAGGCAGCCCGGTTCTTCAACTGTGCAGGAATTTTGCAGCATAAGGCACCACTTTGGGTGGGTCTCATTGCTGCCCCGTTACTCATACGGCCGGAACATATGGACGGAGCTAAGAAAAGCATAAGGTCTCCCATGAGTCAAGAAACCCAATGCAAGTTGGACCGTCTGGCAGTCCAAGAGAAATGTCACACTCTGGCCATGAGATACCATGCATGTGGGGAAGTTGGCAGTGTCTGCGCATGAGGTCCACCATGGCCTTAAAAGGGGATTGTGTGGTTTCTGTAGCCCCATTCCACATTGACCTCGTCATGGTCAATATAACCAGCCTTTTAGCATCTCAACCATTCACTTAAGACTGTGATGGCGAACCTATGGCACGCGTGCCAGAGGTGGCACACAGAACCCTCTCTGTGAGCATGCGTGCCGCCACCAGCTGCTTTTCTGGTTTCCGGCGCGCACATGCATGCCAGCCAACTGGTTTTTGCAGGCGTCGGAGCTCCAGAAAAATGGCCTAAAACAGCCAAAAATAGACCCTTTTTGCGGTTTTCAAGACTATTTTCAGGCCATCTTTTCAGGCCATTTTTTGGGCCACAATCAGCTGAAAAACAGCCTGAAAATGGCCGAAAAACAGCCTGAAAACAGACTCCAAAATGGCAAAAAACAGTCATGTGCGCACTGTCCAGCTGGTCTTCAGATTTCCGGCACTCCGGCCCACGCATGTGCACACACATGCACACGTGTTCCGGTTTGGGCACTCGGTGCTGAAAAGGTTCGCCGTCACTGGCCTATACCATTGCAGATAAATGGCTGTCGAATCTCTTCTTGAAAACCTCCAGTGATGGAGCACCCACAATTTCTGAAGGCAAGGTATCCCAATGATTAATTGTCCTCACTGTCAGGAAATTTCTGCAGCGTTTACCATACCTGCTGATTTAGTCACTTTGTCAAAGAAGGCAATAAGATTGTCTGGCATGATCTGTTTTTGACAAACCCATGCTGGCATCTATTCATTGTCGTGTAGGTTTCCAGATGCTCACAAATGCGCCGCTTGCTTATCTTTTCCAGGATCTTCCCAGATATTAATGTCAGGCTGATTCAGGGGTGGAATTCAGCCGGTTTGGACCGGTTCTGGGAAACTGGAAGTTAATTTTAATCTGGTTCACCGAACCGGTAGTTGCAAGGACTGACTGACTCCGCCCACTTCTCCCCTCCCCTCCCAGGAGTCTCCACGCGGCCTGTTTTGGATGCCAGGTAAGTTCAAGGTCCGCGTGGAGGCTCTGAGAGGGTGAAAAACGGGCCTACCGGAAGTAATGGAAGTCTGGAAACAGGCCTGTTTCCCGCCTCCGGAGAGCCTTCGGAGCCCAAGGGAGGCCGTTTTGCCCTCTCGGAGGCTTGAAGAAAGCCTCTGGAGCCTGGGGAGGGCAAGAATGCTCCCCCTGCCATAGTGCAGGAAGCCTACTAGGCCACACCCCATGGCCATGCCCACCCAGCAAACAGGCAGAGCACCGATTGCTAAAATTTTTCAATCCCACCCTTAGGCTGAATGGTCTGTAGTTTCCTGGATCCACTCTCCCTAAATTTATTTAGTCGGCTCCATAGATTTTCAATTGGGTTAAGGTCTGGGCTATTTGGCTCATTGCTAAACAAGATGACACCTGATTGGCTCTCTAAACACTCATGCTCATTGGCTACAATCAGTTGAAGCAAAGCTACCTGATATCAACCTAAGAAAGTTGTGCTTCCTTTTTCTGGTTATTTGGCTATGACATTTCATAGAATACAGATAGTTGAACAAACTTTGTTGCATTACATTCTTGATTAAATTATCTTTCCATTGATACGTAATTTTATGGTACTACTCAAAAAAAAAAAAAAGATGTTTTTAGCCATCAAACCTCAAAAATACTGTACACTTTTCCCAAAAGGTTTCCAAAAATTTGGCCACTATTTATGGCTCCTTATTTCACATTTGGAATTTCCCTCTGCCAAGCTTCCGTTCTTGTTTGGTTCTTGTTCTCCAGGGAGAGGAAATCCTTTTTAAGTTCTCCAGAACTTTTAATCCAGCAAGAGATGATCCAAAACATCTCTTGAAGAACAAATGAGAAAGTCCCTGAAAGAGGCCATGTATTTCAGCTCTGAGAAGGAGATTTGTTGAGTAAGACATTGTTCACGAGTTCCCTTTCTGTGTTGTCCTCTGCCTGCAGGAAATTTGTGTGGTGGACACACTAGCCAATGTTACATGCTCCCTGTTTTGGACACCATGTTTGTACGAAAGAAGTTTAGAAGATGTGGACTTGGGATAAAGATGCTTCAGGATTTTTGTCAGTCGTTCCCTTCGGAAGATGCCTTGGGGCTCAGTGGTCCTCTTTCGGCTGAAATGGAGAAAGGTAAAATTAGAGGGTTCAATAAAAGGAGAAGATTTTAAAAGATTATGAATCCACGCAAGGCAAGGATCATAGCAAACAGCCCGAAGATAAATATTTGGCATTTTGAGGAACAGCTGGGAAAGAAATCAACAGAGATAAATAGCTTTTTGCCAGAGTAAGCCTCTGTGGGCAGCGCACAGGCCTCTTATGCCATTCCCAAATCCTGTTTGCTGTCTGTGAAGATCCACCATAATTTAGAGGCAAAATGACTGTGTTTTGGAGCAAACAAGCTAACATTGCTGGTTTGCATACACCTTAAAGAGGAGCATCCCACAATGCAATATTTAACTTCAGGTCCCACTTTCAAACTTAACTGGGTTTTTTTTCCCTTGACATACTTTTACAGCATAGAGCCAGTGGTGGTATTCAGCCGGTTTTGACTGGTTCGGGTGAACTGATAGTGGTGACCTACGGGTGGGGCCGTCTGTTGTCAGCTAGGCTCACTTAATCATTATAAGACACAATTTAGTCTTAAACAAACCTATTTTATTGTGACAGCTGGGAATTACTTCATTCCCAGCTTAGTCCAAATTAATTCCAAAACAAGTCCCTGTCAGCTCCAGTGTGCTGTCGGCATGGAGCTGCCATTCTTGTGGGGGAGGAATGCACAAACCTCGTTTCAGCCCAGCATCGGCTTCGTCAAACCTCCCAGGAACTGATAGGATTAATGGGAGGGAATAGCTGGGGGATCATCATCATGGCCAGCCGGAAATAACAAGTGGATTAACTGTTTAGATGCTGGTTGTAAATACTCAAGAATTAAACATAAGCCAACTTCCGGGTCACATGGGAGGGAGCAGCACGCGTGATTGGTTGGGTGGTGATAACTAATGGATAAATGGTGATGGGAAGCACAGGGCAGTAGCCCTAACAAGATTTTCATCTGTGATTGTCACATTGTTCGTTGCCCATTGTTCGTTGGCTATAGAGTGTTTTTGCAGAAAACCAGAAGTAAAAAAAAACAGCTTTTGGCAAAAACAACACAAATAACAGTAGCACCTACACCTATATATCGCTTCACAGTACTTTACAGTCCTCTCTAAATGGTTTATAGAGTTAACATATTGTCCTCAACAATCTGGGTCCTCATTTTACTGACTTCAGAAGGATAGAAGGCTGAGTCAACCTAGAGCAGGTGAGAATTGAACTGCTGCAGTCAGCAGAATTAGCCTGCAGAGCTGCTTTCTAACCCCTGGGCCACCATGCAAGAGACCAGACTAGATGCTTGTCCAGACTAGACTAGACTAGAGCAGACCAGACCAGACCAGACCAGACCAGACCAGACCAGACCAGACCAGAATAGTGAAAGAATAGAATAATGAAAGAATAGAATAATGAAAGAATAGAATAGAAAATAGAATACAATAGAATACAATAGAGCCGAACAGAATACAGAATATTTGTTTGTTTGTTTGTTAGTTAGTTAGTTAGATAGATTTATATGCCGTCATCTCCGGAGACTCAGGGTGGCTTACAATGCATTAAGCAATAGCCTTCATACTTTTGTATATACCTGCTGAGTAGGGCTTTCGGCCCCCCCTAAGCGGTGTTCTTTTTTTTTTATACAAAGTCAGCTTATTGCCCCTACAATCCAGGTCCTCATTTCACCTACCTCGAAAGGATGGAAGGCTGAGTCAACCTTGAGCCTGGTGAGATTTGAACTGCGCCACCAGGCTCTTATAGAGAAGAGCAATAGAATAGAGTAGAAAATAGAGTAGAATAGATTGCAATAGAACAGAATGCAATAGCAATAGCACTCAGACCTATATACTGCTTCACAGTGCTTTCCAGCTAAGCTGTTTACAGAGTCAGCGTATTGTCCCCCAACCATCTGGGTCCTCATTTTACCGACCTCAGAAGGATGGAAGGCTGAGTCAACCTTGAGCCTGTCAGGACTGAACTGCTGGCAGTCAGCAGAATTAGCCTGCAATGCTGTAATCTAACCACCGTGCCACGACAGCATCAATGCAGGATTTGCAAAACAGCTGTACATTTTGGCTGGTTTGCTGAGTGTCTGAAATGTGGTCACTTGACCACTGGGGAGGGCGGGGGGTCGCTGGCATCCAAAACTTCAGAATTAGTTGCTAATTCAGAATTCAGAATTCAGAAATGGTTGCTAAGTGACCGGTTGTAAGCTGAGGTCTACATTTTGAGTTGCAGCAGATAGATAATGAAGATGGCGTTCATTCCTAAAACAGGAAATTTCCAGTGCTGTTTTCAGTTAGGCCAATGCAATCTTTCTTAATTTATTTTTGTTGAAATAATCTCTGACATTAGTCATACTGTTGGAAGCTCTTCTCCTTATAAACAGCTGTGCAGTGTCTACTCCGATAAATGCCTTTTTCTTTTCTTTTTTTAAGAAAAGGGGAGGCCCAGATGCTGTGTGAAGAAAAACTGAAGGGTTGACCGGAAGCCATAAATCAAACCTTCCAGACAGGAGTTTTCACTGCTTCCAAATGTTGTTAGTAAATGTTATGCAGGAATCCTTAGAAGTCCGGGGCTGACATTCATCAGATCACATTCTTAAGACTGCTTCACAGGCTCAGATATTAAATGAAGTGAAATAAAACATGCAAGGGTCAGTTCCGCACAGAAAATGATCATTTCTCCCCGCTGTTTTCTCCTAAATGGTTGTTGGAACATAGCGAGTTCACACAGCAAGAAGAATAACAGAACATCAGAATTGGAAGGGACTCTGGAGGTCTTCTAGTCCAACCCCTGATCAAGCTGGAAACCCCAAAGAGCACTGAAAAAAAGTAACTTATGATCATTTCTCGCACTTAGGACTGTTTGCAACATCCCCACAGCCACGTGAATTAAATTCAGACGCTCGGCAACTGACTCAAATTTATGACGGTCGCAGGGACGTGGGGTGGCGTGATTCCCCCTTTGCTTTGACAAGCAAAGTCAGAATGGGGGAGCCCGATTCACTTAACAACCGTGTCACTAATTTAACAAATGCAGTGATTCACTTTAACAAATGTGGCAAGAAAAGTCGTAAAATGGGGCAAAACTCACTGAACGAAATTTCTCACTCAACAACACAAATTTTGGACTCAATTGTGGTCGTACGTTGAGGACTCTCCGTAATAAACTGCAGCATATTTTTGCCTTTGCAAAAAGGAATGATCCACCCAGCGCGTTCAATCCTTTTGCCTTTGAGATATTGTCCCCATTTTGAGGGCCTACAGAAGAGGCTATTGTGATCCTGTGGACAGGAATCCAGAAATAACTCCAGGTGCAGAGATTGGAAGAGAGCAGGTGTTGGAGGTAGCAAGAATTTGTACCTCATTGATGATGTTCTCCATTTGGTCGTGTCTGACTCTTGACGATTCTATGGGGCAGGTTTCTCCACATCTTCCACTATTTCTTTGAGTTGTTGTATGTTCTGGCTGCTGTCAGCTTCAATGGTGTCCAAGCACTGTGTTCTTCTCAAGGTTTGCTTTTATCACTAACTCTTCTAAGCATAATTGCTTTCTCCAGGGAATTCCCCTGCATTATCTTCTTTTAACAACCCCATAATCCTTGCAGGGTGGAGTCTGGGCAACTGAATGGAGCTGAGTGTTAACTGGCTGGATGCCCTTCCAGTTGCCAATGCGGAGTTGTGTTTAGCAGATATATTCTCAGTGTGCCGAGAGAGAGAAACATCTGCCTCTACCTAGGATCAAACTCACAGCCTCCTGATTGTGAGGCGAGAGCACCATCTCTACGCCATCACACCACTCAGGGAATTCCCCTGCATGACATGGCCAAAATAAGTCTCATCCTGTTCGTGTTGGAGGCATCATTTAAGGTGCTTCCAGGTTGAAAGGATTAGCCGGTGATGTCATTATTGCATGTGAGGTCTCCTTTCATGTCCCCATCATGGAGCTGGGGTGAATGACAGGAACTCATCCTGCTATGCAGCAGCATTCGGGTCTTGAACACAGGGTGTTAACCTCCAACCCAGCGTCCTAACTTCGTGAGCCACCGCCCTCCTGGCTAAAATAAGAGACATAATTTTGTGATTTTGCCTTCCAGCAAAATATCTGGTGGATATATATGGTGACATATCTGGTGTTATACGCTCCAGTTCTTGTTCGTTGAAAGGAATGCGGTGGCTCAGTGGCTAAGACGTTGAGCTCGTTGATCGAAAGATTGGCAGTTCAGCGGTTCGAATCCCTAGTGCCGTTTAATGGAGTGAGCTCCTGTGACTTGTCCCAGCTTCTGCCAACCTAGCAGTTTGAAAGCACGTAAAAAATGCAAGTAGAAAAATAAGGACCACCTTTGGTGGGAAGGTAACAGCGTTCTGTGTGCCTTTGGTGTTGAATCATGCTGGCCACATGACCATGGAGACGTCTTCGGACAGCGCTGGCTCTTCGGCTTTGAAACAGAGATGAGCACCGCCCCCTAGAATCGGGAATGATTAGCACATATGTGTGAGGGGAATCTTTACCTTTATTTGTTTGCTTTACCTTTACTATCCAAGGAATGTGCAGGAACTTTCTCCACACAACACAAACGAGTTGATTTTCTTCCTGTCTTGAAGTACTGTGGCACCTCGGTACCCGTCAATAATTTGTTCTAGAAAACGCAACAAAAACCAAAACCGTCGGGTACCGAGAAAACCGTTTGACTTACTATGTGACCCACTATTTCGACTCAAAAAAATAGCGAGTCACAAGACGGCTGTCAACCCTGAAGCTGGCCTAACTGTGGCCATTTTCTTTTTGTAGCTTTCCTCTACGGCAGTATTTCCCAAAGTGGGGTACGCTTACCCCCAGGGGTACGGGAAGTGTTTGGTGGGGGTACGCGTTGCACCGGAGTTTAGTGGGGATCACGTGGGAATATCCACTGCACCGTGCTTAGCTGCGCCCACAGAACAAAGAAATAGGCGCGTATCGCAGTTTTTACACGGGAACTGGGAAACTGGGAAACGGGAACAAAATAACTTTCGTTTATTTTGTGTATGTACCAAAAAAAGAAAAAATAAATATATTTTGATTTTTATTAAAGCATATGTTTTTTATGAGGGGTACTCAGCGTTACAAAATTATAGAAGGGGTACACATATGTCAAAAGTTTGGGAAACACTGCTCTACGGAGATTTCACGTTGCTTCAGGGTTGACGCAGCCTGGAGTGAAGGGGCCAGGGAGTGGGGTGTAGAGATAGCTGGGACATTGTAGCCAAAATGAAATTCTTTCCCCTTCGTGCAGGTGTTCGAAAGGTGGAGACTGAGGCGGGGTGAAATTAAAAAATTTCCCCTACTGGTTCTGTGGATGTGGCTTGTTGGGGGGAGCTCATGTGACTGGGTGGGTGTGGCCAACTCAACATCACTCACATCGAGGGACTCCCCACTGGCCCCTCCCCTCCCAGCCACTCCTTGTCGCGAATGGCAGGAAAATGGGGAGGGGAATATTCCTGCTTACCATCCTTCCCTCAGTCTGTGCTGAGGTTGAGGAATGGATGACAGGCAGGAAAATCCCCTTCCCCATTTTCCTGCCTTTCACAAAAATGGCTCCATTCCAGCTGCTCCCTCCCCCCCCCCTCCTGGGAACTACCTTAAAGGGACAGCCTGCAGCAGCTCCGTTCTGAATGGAGGGAGAAAAGTTAGCATTCTCTCTGTTGCAATTAACATTGAATTCTGTGGAATATCGAGCGGCCGGAAGAGGTGAGCAGCGACCGGCCGGGCAAGGGTGGGCCAAGGAGGGGTAATTAAAACCGGTTCTGCAAATTGATGCCCATAATCCCTAGCAGTTTGTCCGAACTGGTCTGAACCAGTAGGATTTCACCCCTGGACTGAGTTCACTTAGCAACTGGACTGGGAAATGTTGATTGGGCCATGTGACTGGAGACTCTTAGACTGGGAATTTAGAGCTGGTTTTCCACCAGGAATGTGCCAATTTGATAAAATGTTCTTTGAGGATTTTGCCTGCTTTGGAGTTCTCATTGAAGGGGATGTATTACTTGGAACCTTGACACAAGCTATGTTCCTCCTTGCATGTCAACTACCAGGAGAAAGACGAATGCCAGGACGAGATTTCTGCTTCAAAATGTGTCAAATACCGAATTTGACCAGTTTTTGGTCTGAAGCAGTTGAATACCGAGGTATGACTGTAAATCATGACTTCTCGTGTTCTTTTGTCTTCCCTATTTAGTTTGTCAAAAGTTCTTGGAGACTTACCCAAAACAGCAGTCTCGGCTGTGGGAAGTGGAAGCACCCGGGGACTGGACCCAGCGTGTTAACATCTGGCTTAAAATCCAGCTGGAACAAAGCTTTTCAACAAGTGAGTTGAAGAAACCATGATATTCGACACACCTGTTCATTTATATCCTTCACCATTGAATGTAAAAATGGCAGAGGGCCTCTGGAGTGTATTTGAGCAATAAATCACTTTTTAGGAAATTTTGGCAGATGTGTTTTGCACTACAGTAGCTGCGTATCTGTTTCTCTTAGATTCTGGTCTTTTTTTGCAAGGAGAAAGAGAATCTAGGAGTCCTCGCTTAGCGACTGCCTTGTTTAGTGATTGCTCGGAGCGATACCGGTGATGAAAAAGTAACTTTAGCGACCAATCCTTGCGTTTACTACCTTCCCAAATCTTTAAAAGCATCTATGTAAGAATCAGTTTCAATGTAGTTCCTGCTGAGTGACCTCAATTGGGAATGGCTATTTGGTTATTAAGCAAAGCAGTTGCTATGTAAAACCGCACCTGTGCGTTTTATCAGACTTCAGCTTTCCTTTGGTTTACAGACCTGCGAAGCTCCCAAATGTGAAGATTTGGTTGCAAAATTACTTTTTTCGTAACTGTGACGACTACCCTGTCCCCCCCCCCAAATAAGACATCCCCTGATAATAAGACCAACCGAGCTTTTGAGCGCATGGCAATAAGGCCAAGCGCTTATTTCAGGGTTCAGAAAAATACAAGACAGGGTCTTATTTTTGGGAAAACACGGTATCTATCTATCTATCGTCTGTCCATCTATCTATCTATCTATCTATCTATCTATCTATCTATCTATCTATCTATCTATCATCTACCCTGTTTCCCCCAAAATAAGACATCCCCTGATAATAAGCCCAATCGGGCTTTTGAGCGCATGCCAATAAGGCCAAGCGCTTATTTCAGGATTCAGAAAAATATAAGACGGGGTCTTATTTTCAGGGAAACATGATATCTATCTATCTATCATCTATCTGTCCGTCCATTTATCCATCCATCCATCCATCCATCCATCCATCCATCCATCCATCCATCCATCTATCATCTACCCTGTTTCCCCCAAAATAAGACCTCCCCTGATAATAAGCCCAATCGGGCTTTTGAGCACATGGCAATAAGGCCAAGCGCTTATTTCAGGGTTCAGAAAAATATAAGACAGGGTCTTATTTTCAGGAAAATACGGCACTTGTGCATGCGAATTTCACAAATGCTCTTTGTTACTGGACGAAAGTATTGCCCGTTTTTAGAGACAGTCTTAGCAAATATAACTCCTGCTTTTAATCACAGTATCAATCCTGCCCTCTCTGTGATTAATTTATTTATCACATGTTGCCTTGAGTCTGATATCTTTCTGAGATGTTCAGATAGTTCTGTTATTTTTAACCTATCACAAATAACCAGTAGATTTCCCAGAGTGATTTCCTGTGGGATTTCTTTAGATCAGAGGTGAGCAACTGTGACACCTTTATGACCTCTGGACTTCAACTCCCAGAATTGCTGAGCCAGCATTCAACTCCCAGAATTCCTAAACATGAGTCGCTCAGGAATTCTGGGAGTTGAAATCCACAGGTTACAAAGGGTGCCTTAGCGGTCCACCCCTGCCTTAGATCCTTCCCATTTTGCATTTATTTTGTTGTAAGTCTTTTACCATTTCCTTTTTTGCCTTCTGACAAAATCATTTGCTGTTGAAGCAAGAAACCCATTAAAAAAAAGTAACAGCAATAATAGAAGGAAACAGGTTAAAAAGACATACAAACACAAAACCCATATCTTGCTGTCGTTGCTGAAGCTTAATACATTTTTTCAAGAGAAACCAAAAAGAGAACTGCTTTATGTCTCGGAGGAGATCAGAGCAACCACATCTCCATGCCCAAGCCATTCTGATTGCATATTATGGGATGGAAATAATATTCCTTAAGCTGTCTCAAAACCTTCCCCTTCCCCGCCCTTAACGTAAATGCACAATTGTATGTTGCAACACTAGTGTCATCTAGTGGCAGATGGGCACAACTGGCCAGGAGAAATATTTGCAGCTTGCAATCCTAAACAGGGTGGATTTGATTTAAAGCAAGTTGATTTAAATCACTATTCAAATCCCCTAGTGAAAAGGCTTGATTTAAATCAACTCGATTTAAATCATCATTTTTAAAGAGCAGCTGTCATCTCCATCCTGCAGCAGCTCCTCCTCTCACCCGCTGGTGACTCGCCAGACAGTCCCAATATTGCAGCATATATAGCCTCCTCCTGCTACATAACTAAGCTCCATTTCATGCTGAATAAACTAAATTATGAACGTATCTTAAATAGAAAACTATCTTTAGATAGATTTTTTACTCCAAAAGCATTTTATTAAAATAAATTTGATAAAAATAAAAAAAAAGTCTGATTTAATTTTTTTAAAAATCTAGTTTTTTAAATTGTTTTTTTAAAAAGTCATTGATTTTTATCCACCCTGATCCTAAATGACTTGATTTAGAATCTGGATTTCTTGTGGCAGCGAGTGCTGCAGTTTGGCAGGGATTGAAGCTGTGAGCAGTGCCCAAAATGTGTGCATGCAAGCACACCCATAATGCAATGCATGCACGACCCCCCTACCCCCTGCACATGCATATGCAAACCCCCTCACATGTGCCCCGCCCCACGCATGCACTCATGACCCGGCCTATGCGCCCCGCCCATGTGTGTATGGCCCCCCTGTGTGCACCCCTCGCATCTTCCGCATCCCATCACGGAGGTAGGAGATTCTGAACAGTTCTTAGCAAGTGTTCAAAGTTACGAGGTACCTTCCCAATGCTACTGACCAGGAATGTCTCTTTCAGATGCGGATCGAAGTTCTTCCATGCGAAAGGGTCAAGATGGTGAAGCCGAGGAAGGACAAATAAATACGGTGAGCTGATAAAACTGTGTAATCTGTGCTTCAGAGTATTGGATCAGAGCTGGAAGGACGATGAACAGATGCCTCCTGGGTGCTTAGATTTATAAGCTTAATTAGTCAAGATTGGGTGAAAATTTTCTATTGCAGTTAAAACGGCTCTTTTTATCAATACCAAGGAACAATAGATGGATTTTAGGCCTGGTTCTCTAAACTCCACCCAATGCAGGGGTGAAACCCAGCAGGTTCTGACAGGTTCTGGAGCCTTGGTGGAGCAGCAGACTCGCTGTTAAGTAGCACTTAGCTGCCAGCTGCCTGCAGTTACTGCGAGTTCAAATCTCACCAGGCTCAAGGTTGACTCAGCCTTCCATCCTTCCGAGGTAGGTAAAATGAGGACCCGGATTGTGGGGACAATAAGTTGACTTTGTATAAATATACAAAAGTATGAAGGCTATTGCTTAACACATTGTAAGCCGCCCTGAGTCTCCGGAGAAGGGCGGCATATAAATGGAACCAATAAATAAATAAATAAATAACCGGCAGCAGAAATTTTGAGTAGTTCAGAGAACTGGCAAATACCACCTCTGGCTGACCCCAGAGTGGGGTGGGAATGGAGATTTTGCAATATCCTTCCCCCAGGAGTAGGGAGGGAATGGGGATTTTGCAGTATCCTTCCCACAGGAGTGGGGTGGGAATGGGGATTTTGCATTATCCTTCCCCTGCCACGCCCACCAAGCCACACCCACAGAACCTTTAGTAAAAAAAAATTGGATTTTACCACTGACCCAGTGCCATGATACATATTCGCTTTCTGCTCTTCACTAAATGCTAGACTTTGTCAATTGCAAAGTATCTTTGGTGACACTTTCATTGCAGAGTTTCTTATGCTATTTCCAGTTCATAGCCTTGGTTTTTTAAAAACAGTTTTTAATCTTTTTAAATAATAATAATTATTTTTGGAATTTATTAACTTTCTTTTTTAGCTTTGCTGTCTGCCACTTAGAGTCATTTGTTTAATGAGATGAGTGGCTGTATACATTTGATATATCAATAAGTAAAATAAAAATATTTCCATAAACTCCATGCAAACATAAAATGTCTGGTCAGCTAGAATCCTCTTCTTAATAAGACGGACAGGATCAATCTCTGTTTCCATTCACACTTACACAAACGCTGGCATGTAAATGTACATTAAAAAAAAATTGGATGTTTTACTGAGGTGAGGCATGCGCATGAAGCTCTACCCTATGTTAAAGTTGGGAATAGATGTTCTGTCCCCTCCCACGAGTGGCCTTGCAGAGGCTCAAATAGCCTGGCAGTAACAAACGCAGGCTAGAGAAACTGAAGCTGGCCCTTTAATAAATAGTTATCTTCCAAAGTGTATATCAGTCCAATAGTTACCGGGCAATGTTCCAAAGGTCTTGGCAGACAGCCAGCAGGCTAATGCAGGAATGCAGACTCTTGTCAAAAAACTCCAAACTAACAGTTATAACTCCACTGCACCCAAAACACCAACAAGTTGTTCACCACGCCTTTACAGCCCAGTCACACCCCTTTTATACTTTGTAGGGTGTGGTCCTACGTCTCCTGACCACACCTCTTAGGACGTGGCAATAGCTGTTCTCTATGACATCTCCTACATCTCTCTCTTGCATTCAATAGGGGCTCCCCCTTGTCGTTACCGACCTCTGTTTCCTCCTCAATTTGGCTGGGGTCCATAGGTACGTCAGCAACTGTCAGTTCTTGTTGACTCACCAGTGAAGATGGCCTCTCCGGCACATAGCTCGTGAAAAGCTTCCTCCTCCTCCATATCATCCTCCAAATCAGCATATGAAGATAAATCAGCCTCTGGGGCTGGGGACACAACAGTAGAACTGAAAAATTCTTTAGAGATTGCTTTCCTTAAACTCAAGTTGAATACAGAATAACAGAGTTGGAAGGGACCTTGGAGGTCTTCTAGTCCAATCCTCTGCTCAAGCAGGAGATTTTATACCATATAAGATATATAAAAGAGTTGAAGTAGTGCAGAGTGCAGCACTGCAGGCTACTTCAGCTGACTGCTAGCTGCAGTTTGGCAGTTCAGATCTCACCAGGCTGAAGGTTGGCTCAGCTTTTCATCCTTCTGAGGTGGGTAAAATGAGGACTCAGGTTGTTGGCGGTAATAGGGTTACTCTGTTAACCACTTAGAGAGGGCTGTAAAAGCATTATGAAGTGGTATATAAGTCTAAGTGCTATTGCACTTCCTTCCTTCCTTCCTTCCTTCCTTCCTTCCTTCCTTCCTTCCTTCCTTCCTTCCTTCCTTCCTTCCTTCCTTCCTTCCTTCCTTCCTTCCTTGTGGTTGGAATGTAGTATTGCAAGATAATTCTGCTCACTGTCAGCAGTTCGATCCTGACCAGCTCAAGATTGGCTCAGCCTTCCATCCTTCCGAGATGGGTAAAATGAGGACCCAGGTTGTTGGTAGCAGTAGGCTGACTCTGTAAACCGCTTAGAGTGGTTTGTAAAAGCCCTATGAAGCGGTATATAAGTCTAAGTGCTATTGCTATCCTGGACAAAATGGCTGTCCAATCTCGTCTTGTAAAACCTCCAGTGACAGAGCATCTTTGAAGACAAGCTGTTCCACTGGTTGATTGTTCTCACTGTCAGGAAATTTCTCCTTAGTTCTAGGTTGCTTCTCTCTTTCATATTCTTCCACCTGTGACTTCTTGTCCCGCTCTCAGGTGCTTTGGAGAATAGGTTGACCCTATCTTCTCTGTGACGGCCTAACTTCAAGTAGCATTTAAAAATAGCTATGATGTCACCCAGTGGTGGGTTTCAAATTTTTTTACTACCTGTTCTGTGGGCGTGGCTTGATGGTTAACCCTAACCCTAACCCTAAACTTTTAGTGCCTTTTTACTATAAATTCTCTTTGATTCTATTTTTTTTAAAAAAATTTCTTTTCTCTGGCTATTTTTATTTTATTGCACATTGAAAATAGCAGGGGAAAGGGAAGAGAATAAGTAACACTGCCATCTAGTGGATAGGAAATTTTGTTTTTTTTTTTCCTTTGGTTTAAGAAGTAACAATTGTGTTACAATTCAAGGACTTTGAGCCTATTCATAGATAAAATAATGGGGAGAACATCAAAAGGACATTGAAACTGTTTGCAGGATTGTTTATTCAGGTGTTCTTCTGGGAACTATCAGAGGCAGGAGCCTGAGACTGAATAAGAAGAAACTTGCAGTGACTCTGAAAGAGAACTGTAAATACTATTTGACCTAATAAAATAATTCCTGGATCTTATACAGAAGTGATTTTTATTTGGACATTTTTTCCTCTTTTTTTCTATGTGATAATTTCTTCACCTTTCCCCTGTGTAAGTATTTTTAATTGGACTGTGAGTTGATGGAGGATCTTTAATTTTTCTTTTTAATTCTTAATTTTTTTTATACGTATATAGAACTTTCTCATTTATCTCTTTTCTCTTTTCTCTTTTTTTTTTTTTGCTTTTTTGCTTTTTTTTTTTGGAATGGAGATTGCCAAGGTGGTTAATATTTTTTATTGAACTGAATTGGATTAAGACATGCAAGAGCCTGAAGATTATTTCTTTGCTTTTTGTTGTTGGTTTTTTCCCCTCTTTTTTGCTTTTTTCTTACCTTATTGAAATTGGGGGTAATACTTACTCCATCCATAAATGGATTAAGGTATAGAAGAACCTGAAGAATTTTTTATCTGTTTAAACTTTTAGCAACTACTTCACAGAATGAGCAGAAAAGCAACGGCTATTGGCTCTTCCACATTGACATCTGGAGGACGGCGATCAATACAGACGATGCTACAACAGGAAAAGGAGAAGGTTCGAGAGAAAGAAAAGGAGGCGACACTACAGATGATTTGGCAAGGAATCCAAAATATACAAACAAGAGTAGAAAATATTGAACAAAGAATAGAGAAAACAGATGACAAAGTGGAGAGCATACAGCAAATGATGATGGAATATGAGGATAGACTACCAAAAATTGA
Organism: Masticophis lateralis; assembly: GCA_030761175.1. Taxonomy (NCBI): domain Eukaryota; kingdom Metazoa; phylum Chordata; class Lepidosauria; order Squamata; family Colubridae; genus Masticophis; species Masticophis lateralis. The sequence goes on along the minus strand of JAUDYJ010000012.1, from coordinate 20,156,208 downwards.
AGAAAAGGAAGCAAAAAGAGATTAAAAAAACCAGAGATATTGATACTAGACTGGATGAGGTTGAACAAGATAAGAGTGGATTAGTGGGATGGGAGGTGGACAGGTCAGACTTTTATCTCAGATTTCAAAATATAGAAGAAGAAAAGGAAGAAAATCTGGCAGAAAAAATGATAGAAATCTTAGCAGAAGCATTAGAAATTACTAAAGAAAAGATGATGGATGGCATAGACAAGATATTTCGAGTCTACACAAAGTATGCAATGAGAAACAAGTTACTACAAGAAGTCCATATAAGATCTATCAAGAAATGGATTAAAACACGGATTTTGCAGTTTGCAAGAGAAAAAACACTGAAGTACAAGGAGAAAGAAATTGTGGCTCTGAAGCAAATACCGAGAAGAGTGAGGGAGATGAGGAGAGTATCAATTCCTAACTAAAATACTACTTCAAAAAGGTGTGAATTACAGATGGCTGATACCAGAAGGATTAGTGCTTACATGGCAACAGCAAAAATACAGATTAGATTCAATGGATAAAGCCAAAGCATTTTAATGCAGAATTTCTTAGAGAGAAAGAAATATAAACAAGAAGGCCGAACCACTGATTGAACTCCAAGTGGAAGACTTAGCAATGATTGAAAAAGCAGAAGGAGCAGTAGGGGGGTATGGTGGAATACAAAGAACAACGTGAACCGAGATCCACTAGAGCATAAAATATGCTCATATAAAATATGAATATGGAAGAGAAAAAATTGATTACAATAAATATAAATGGACTCAACTTAGCCATTAAAAGAATAAAGGTATTTCATAAATTAGAGAAATTAAAATTTGATATAATCTGCTTGCAGGAAGTGCATATTAAAAAGCAACATGAACAGTTATTGGTACAGCCAAAATTAGGGAAAATTTTTACTTCATTGCCACAATGTAAGAAAAGGGGAGTTGTCTTATACATTAGAAACACAATTCCAGCGGAGCAAATATATGCAGGTGATGAGGGAAAAACTTTCATGGTGGAAATAATAGACAATAATATGAAAATACTTTTAATAGCAATATACGCTCCAAATAACAATCAAGAAGACTTCTACAGAAAACTACATATGAAACTAATTGAATTGGACTATGATAATACTTGCATGATGGGAGATTTTAATGGCATAGTGGACAAGAATAATTCTGCAATACACACAAGGCAATAGTGCCTGAGTGGCGTAGGAGGCTAATGCCTCCTACTAAGGCAGCATTTAACATCCAGCTGTCTGCAATTACTGTGAGTTCAATTCTCACCAGGCCCAAGGTCGACTCAGCCTTCCATCCTTTCTAAGGTGGGTAAATTGAGGACCCAGTTTGTGGGGGCAATAAGCTGACTTTGTATAAATATACAAAAGTATGAAGGCTATTGCTTAATGCATTGTAAGCCGGCCTGAGTCTCCAGAGAAGGACGGCATATAAATCAAAGAAAATAAAAAATAAAAAAAATAAAGCACAGTAGAAAGACACTACCGAAATCCTTTTTCAAAACGATAGAGGAAACAAATTTAAAAGATGCATGGAGGGAAAGAAATGGAAAAAATAGACGATATACTTTTTATTCTGACAGATATTCATCATGGTCTAGACTAGACATGATATGGACGACAATGGAATTGACTTCTAATATAGAAGAAATTGAAATAGAAGCAAATACCTGGGCAGATCACAACCCAGTGACAGTGAAATGAAACTATCCCTCTGTTGATGCAGCCTAGGATTGCATTGGCCTTTTTTTTTTGATAACTTCATGAAGACAACTAACTCTTTTGCCCTGCTCCATCCAGACCATGCTCTGCATGGATTAAAATGATCATCAGTTATTATTTGTGTCCATGACTTCTAATGTAGGGGTTGGACTAGAACAGGGGTATCAAACTCAATTTTACTGAGGGCCACACGGGGTGAAATGTTACCAGTTTGGGCTGGTTCGCCGAACTGGTAGTAAAAAATGTAAAAAAAAAAGTTCTTTGGAACTTTAAAAAAAAAACTTTTTAAGCATTTTTTTACTATTGGTTCTCCGGGAGTGGAGAATATTTTTAAAATATTTTAAAAAGTAAAAAAAAAAAAAAAAGTTCTGATGATTGCAAGTCACTCAGCTGATCGTTGGAAGTTTTTTTTTTTTATTTTTTAGGCATTTTTTTACTACCAATTTGGGCGATTAAGTAGTGAAAAATGCTTTTAAAAAGAAAATAAAAGGCTCTGACGATCACAGCTGTGCTGCACGATCATCTGAGCCTTTTTTTTTACTTTTTTAAAGCATTGTTTACTACCTATTTGCCAGAACCAGTAGTAAAAAATGCTTTTAAAAGGTAAGAAAAAAGGCTCCGACGATAGCGTGGCACAGCTGTGCATGCACGGCTAGCAAACCGGTAGTAAGGTTCAGATTTCATTACTGGGGCCACATCAGGGTTGTGTTTGACTTCGGGGGGCCAGGGTGGGCGTGGCCAGCTCGACCTCACACATGTCAGGGGCACTTGTGATGGCCTGAGTATTCTGCCAGCGAAAACGGGCTCCCGAGCTCTGTTTTCGGCTGCAACAGCCTCCTGCAACCCTCTGGACAGTGAAAATGGAGCTCAGGAGGGTTGCATGCAGCCCTCACGAGCTCTGTTTTTGGCTGCAATGGCCTCCTGCAACTCTGCCAGCAAAAATGGAGCTCCTTCCCGAGCTCCATTTTTGCTCGCAGAAGCAACGCGGGTCAGTCCTTTGCTGTTTCCAGGACAGCCCCATGGGCCAGATCTAAGCACCCTGCAGGCCATATTCAGCCCCCAGGCCCTGAGTTTGACACCCCTAGACTAGAAGAACTCCAAGGTTGCTCCAACTATGTTATTTTGGTGGTTATTGTGTTAGTTATTCTGCTCATTATTCTGATAGTTGTTCTGTTATTCTGTTTCTATTTTAAGAGTCTTGGCTGTATCCCACATCTCGGAGCACTGCCAGACAAACCCATGGCACATCTTGGTGACCGTAAAGGGGCCCCAGGGCTTCCTTCTCAGAGCAATGAACTTCAAGTTCAGTTGAAAACTGAAGAACCAAAAAAATTGAAGAAAAGAACGAGCAGAGAAGAACCAGCTGAAGAGAGTGTTGCGAAGCACTTGAGGACAATGTCCTAATTTTTATAAACAGCAGAAGTAAGAGAAAACACATGAAATCTGAGGACCGGGTAGCAAGTCAGGAAATTTCTAATGAATATTTCTTCATCGATTGACATATTTAGGTGACTCTGTCCAGTGTTTCTCCACCTTGGCAATTTGAAGAGATGTGGACTTCAACTCCCAGAATTCCCCAGTGATTGAGTGTCACAACAGCAAGGCGTAGAAAAATGTAGAGCAGTGATTCTCAAAAATCACTCAAGATATGTGGACTTCAACTCCCAGAATTCCTCAACCAGTTTAGGTGAGGAATTCTGGGAGTCGAAGTCCACATATCTGGAGTGATTCTTGAAAATCAATGCTCTACATTTTTCTACGCTTTGCTGTTGTGACACAGGTTCCATTAAAATGACCCGCTTAACAGAGCCATTATAAAGCATGAATGAGACACTGTTCATATTTGGAAATATTGCACATGCATTGCATTTTTCTTATGATGACCATAAGATCATTTATGTCCTAGTCACCTCCCATCTTGACTATTGCAACATGCTCGACATGGGGCTGCCCTTGAAAAGCATCCAGAAGCTCCACTTGGTTCAAAATCCATCAGCCTAATTCAAGGTGCTGGTTGTCACTTTTTGTCATGACCCTGTCAGAGCCTGAATCTGCAGAGGAGGATGAGCCGGAGCTGGAGCCGTTGGAGATAGAGGGGGCAGCTTCGTTGACTTCGGAGGAATGTGGGGAGGAGCAGGCTGAGGCAGCCCAGGGCCTCTCAGGATTGAGGCAGCTTGTTAGCCGGGAGGAACAGGGCCAGGACGACGCAGTGGAAATGAGGCAATGAGCAAGCACTGCCTCCTCCTGATCCTTGAGCACGGAGAGTGGAGAGAAGCCGGAAACATCACAGACTGATCCAATGACTGGGGAGGAGAGTGCCCCACCCCTCTTCACAAAGCACACCTGGGGACTGAGATTTAAGGAGATGCTATGGGGAGGGGCATTTTTCAGGAACAAACACTGAATTTGTAGAGTTTTGTGTGCCGTTGAAGACATTTGGAATTTACAGGACTGCTTGCTTCTTCCTTGCTTCATGGATTCAGAGCGTTGTTCCTTTCTTCGTGGACTCACTGCTTCTTCCTTTCTTCATGGACTTGTTGCTTCTTCCTTGCTTTGTAGACTCATTGTTTGTTCCAGGGGTGAGATCCTACCGGTTTAACAATTGGGTTGCTAAGCATGCACTTAGCGAGAAAGAAACTGGAAATGTGGAGGCTGATTGGAAAGATGGTTTAACGGAACAGAACCATCAAGCACATGGTCCTGGTGCAGTTGACCACATGGAGTGGAGAGTGAGGTTATTTATACCTTCTCTTGGGCCTTGCCCTTGAGCTTCCTGTTCCTGTGCAAGAAATGTATCCTATTGGCTGTAGTCAGACACCCATGCTAGGAGTTTGTCTGAGATAAGTTTGTTTGAAGCCTGGAGGGTGATACAATGTCCCCAGGTGATTTTGCAATGCAGTGAGCCCTGCTGCTAGATAATCCTATTATGTCCTGGAGGGTCCTATCTTAATCCCCTTATTCTGGAGCTGAAGGCCTTTTGTTTTGTAGATAGGATGGCTCAGTCCTTCTCGGAGGGAACCAGATACCTCCTGGGGTCAGGGAGCTGAAGCTCTGAGTTTCTGTCTCCCTTAAAATTTCTATTTCTCTTTTAGGGGAAATATAATATTTTGCCTTTTAAATATTTCCTAAAATATTTCATTCTTCTAGGAGAGGGGTGGGTGCTAACTTTCTACAGTTCTTTGTAGGAAGAATTAATACTTCTGATCTGGGGAACAGAGTATAGTAGATTAGTGAGCTTTTGTGAATCTCAAAAATAGGAAAAAAAGAATGCAAATATATTTGGAATTCAACGTAGTGAAACTTTTGTAATTCATGGTCTTCTAAACTGAGTTAGCATGGTTTGTAAAATTCATTAGGTCTGCTAATCAGCCAAACAGCACAAGTACAAACATTGTCAGTGCCATTCAGTCTATTAATTTAAAGTAAAATAAGCCACTAGATGGATAATTAACCTAAAGCGAATTAAGTAAAGGTAAAGGTTTCCCTCAAATATGTGTACTAGTCGTTCCCGACTCTAGGGTTTTTTTTTTCTCATTTCCATTTCAAAGCCAAAGAGACAGCACTGTCCGAAGATGTCTCCGTGGTCATGTGACCGGCATGATTCAATGCCAAAGGCGCACGGAACGCTGTTGCCTTCCCACCAAAGGTGGTCCCTGTTTTTCTACTTGCATTTTTTACGTGCTTTCGAACTGCTAGGTTGGCAGAAGCTGGGACAGATAATGGGAGCTCACCCCGTTACGCGGCACCAGGGATTTGAACTGCTGAACTGCTGACCTTTCGATTGACAAGCTCAGCATCTTAGCCACTGAGCCACCATGTCGTAGGAGGGAACTATAAAAAATGGCAGGGTTGGCTCAGCATAGATTAGGAGGAGAACCATCTCGCTCTGAAGTTACTTTGAAAATCCAAACTAAAAGATTTTGGGACCCTCAATCCTTGGCACGATATGGTGGCAAATCATTAATTGCATTCTGGAGAAAAGCTTTGGAGATGCTATTCATTTCAGGTGATCTAAATCAGGCAAAACTCCCCATTCATTAGCTTGAAAAGATTCCTTGTTCTGAAAATGTTCTTTAGTGCCTGCTTTTTAAAGGTGTAGGAAAAGGATGAACTTTTTAATCTTGGCCACAGGGTGGTGCTATTGCACTTTATTTGAATTTATTTAATTTCCTCCCTGCTCCCCCAAAACAGAGGCTGTGAACTTTTTCTCTCTTTGCTCTGGAGAATGTGTTTCTTTTTTCATCCTTGCAAAGTATATTAAATACGTCTTAAGCATATTAAATAAAGCAATGTTTTGCGCTCTGCACTGTCTTTATTTTTGTAGCTTCTGCGTAGCACCTGGCGATCAAAGGTAGACATGGCACCAAAGTATGGTTGGTGAGACCTCAGCACTTGAAAACGATCTTGAAGGTCTATAACCGTAATTAAATTCAAGGTGCGGAAGATACGTGTGGTCTATCTTGAATAAGGGAGTTCATTGAAGCCAGATATCTAGGTTACCTCGGCTAATCTCAGAAAACGAAGCAATTTGGGAGTTAATAGAACATAGAATAAATAGCATTGGAAGGGACCTTGGTGGTCTTCTAGTCCAACCTCAGCTCAAGCAAGAGACCCTATAACAGTGATGGCTAACCTTTTTGCCGTTGTGTGCCAAAAGTGGGGGTTGTGCGGGGAGTCGCACCCTCATGTGCCCACACCCATAATTCAATGTTCCTCACCCCACGTGCACCCCCCACTTTTGGCACATGATGGCATGGTGGGCCCGGTAAGCCCATTTTTTGCTCTCCCCAGGCTCCAGAGCCTTTCTAGGAGCCTGGGGAGGGCGAAAATGGCTTTTTCCTGACTTCTGGTGGGCAGGGGTGTCAAACTCAAGGCCCGGGGGCTGGATCCGGACTGCGGGGTCCTTAAATCCAGCCCATGGGGCCGGGAATATCAAAGAATCAACCTGCGGTGCCTCTGCTGGCTAAAACGGGCTGCATGCGGGGCCCATTTTTGGCCTCCATGGCCTCCTGCAGCACTCTGCTGGCTGAAAAGGGGCCCCATGTGGCCCGTTTTCGGCCAGCAGAGTCCTGCAGGAGGCCGTGGAGGCCAAAAACGGGCCATGGGGGGAGGGGGGATCTGCATCCTCTTTTGGCCAGTAAAGTGCTGCAGGAGGCCGTAAAGGCCAAAAATGGGATAGAGGGGGCTGTGTGTGCCCCCCGTGCCCCATTTTGGCAAGCAGGGTGCTGCAGCAGGCTGTGGAGGCCAAAAACGGGTCACTGGGGGGCTCTGCACTCTGTTTTGGCAGGTAAAATGCTGCAGGAGTCTGTTACGGCCAAAAACGGCGTAGAGGGAGCTGGGTGTACTACAGTGCTGATCTGGCCCTCGAAGAAATCCAGTTTGACACCGCTGCTATAGAGACTGAAAGATGCTTTCAATTTTAGAAGACTCTCTTTATAGATGTGTGTTGGGAACCACATGTGTTATACAGCATTTTGTTTCTGCAATAAACTTGGTCTAAACTTGCTTCAGAGCTGAACAGATGGTGAGGGTTAGAGCAAGGAAAGTACGATCTTACCTTGGTACTCAACTGCTTTGAAACTCATCAAATTTGGTCCTCAATGCGTTTGATGCAAACATTTTTGTCCCGGTACTCATTGTTTACTTGGTACTCGACACACAAGCGAGAACTTGTCAGTGTCGGCTGCCTTGTGATTCACTACATTACAGGTCGTCCTTGACTTACAACAGTTTATTTAGTGACCGTTTGAAGTTACCACAGCACTGAAAAAAAGTGATTTATGATGATTTTTCACACTTAAGGACCATTGCAGCATCCCCATGCTCATGTGATTTATATTCAGTTGCTTGACAACTGACTCACATTTATGACGGTTGCAGTGTCCCGGGGTCACATTATCCCTTTCTGCGACCTTCTGACAAGCCAAGTCAATGGGGAAGCCAGATTCACTTATAACGACCGTGTTCCTAACTTAACCACTGCAAGGGATTCACTTAACAACTGGGGTCAGAAAGGTTGTAAAATGGGGCAAAACTCTCTTAACAAATTTCTCACTCAGCAACATAAATTTTGGATTCCTTTGTGGTCGTAAATTGAGGACTACCAGTATTCATTATGGGGAAAAAATTATTTGATATTCATCGTGTCTCCCGGGGTCAATTAATGAGTATTGAGGTATCACTGTATAAAATTATTTATTTATTTATTTATTTATTTCAATTTATATACCGCCCAAATTAATGCCTGGATGTTGTGGGGAAATGAAATGCATCTTGAGAGCCACTCTGTTTGAGAAAATTCAGCTTTCTCTGTTGCCTTCTTGGGTCTCCCTGGCCTTTTCTCTGGTTGCATCTTTGCAAAATGCCAGGCAAAGGGCAAAGAGATAGATTTAGAACTGGCAGAAGCAAATCCAGATCCTGAAATGACAATAACCTGGCTTTGCCCCCAAAATTATTCTTTTGTCGGGAAAATAGTCTCATATAATGTACTTGGCTATGTGGCTATGTGCATATTTATTTATGAAATAAGAGCCACGGTAGCGCAGTAGTTAGAGTACGGTACTGCAGGCTACTTCTGCTGCCTGCCGGCTGCCTGCAATTTGGCAGTTTGAATTTCACCAAGCTGTGCAAAGGTGCATTTTCAAGAGGCAACTGGACTTCTTTTGTTTTTCTTCCCCACCATCCAGTCAGAGTTGAAGAAGCTTCTTAGATGAGAAGCGAAACGTCTTAAAACAACAACAACAAAACAAGAAAATCCAGTTGCCTCTTAAAAAAAACACCTTTGGGACTTCATTCCATATTGGGTCAAAAAAACTCCCCATGCAACCATAATGTAAACAGGATGCATGAACTAGATATTCCTTGCACCCAGATTCAAGTGGTTATAATAGATCTATAGTATATTATTTGGTTTTGTTATTGATACGGTCTTAATTTTTGATTGGCGACTGCCACGAATGCGATATAATAGCTACGTAAGTGTTTTAAATAAATAAACAAATTTTCTGCGGATTGAATAAGGAAGTTTGTCAATAATCTTTCCCACGATTTATAATAAAGCTCTTATAAAAAAATGCAGACATCGATTCAAAAATAACGCTTTAAGAAATGCATTATCTTTGGGAGGTTTGTCTGGAAAAATAGGGGCCGTAGGCAAAATTGCACAAAAATGCAGAGATTGGAACGTATACTGGTGTTTAAATATAATGCACACAGTTGAATGGCAGCAACGTTAAACTTAAAATACTTACCAAATGGAGACATGGAGAGAAATCGAAATTGACAGGGTTTTTTTTTTTTTTCCATCTGTCATTCCTGCTTTAGTGGGCATGCAATGTTCTGTGTTGTAAGACTAATTCCTACATAAATTGCCTAGGATGTTACAAAGTGTTTTCAGCGGCAGCCATTCGTATCCAATAATATAGATCGAGATGCCTTTATGGAAAATAGAAGAGTTAACAACTTTAAGCAGGAGTTAATAGATGAAGATATTACATAGGGGTTTTGGTAGGGAACAAAGCGTGTGACGGCTGCTTTCAAAAGCAACATGCGTAGTAAAATAGATTTAGCTGCCTTTGCAAAAATAACTGAATGACAGAGCTGGAAGGGATCTTGGAGGACTTCAAGTGATGGATAATCTTTTCTGGACCGAGTGCCCAAAGCACACGTGTGCGCACACCCGATCCCCAAAATGCAATGCACCAGCAGCCCCCGCACATGCGCCCCATCCCCACGAATGCATGAGCCCCTTGCATGTGCCTCCCCCACATACATCCGTGGCCCCTCACACATGCCTCCCGCATGCGCAGCAGATACCCGAAGACCAGCTGGCCAGTGGGAGGCACGCGCGCATGTACCGCAGCGCTGAACTGGGACGACGGCTCGTGTGGCATCAGAGAGGGCACTGTGTGCCACCTTTGGCACGTGTTCCATAGTTCGCCATCACAGCCCTATACCATTTCAGACCATTGTGTGTGCAGTCTCTCCTTAAAAGTGTCCAGTGATGGAGCACCCATAACTTCTGGAGGCAAATTGTTTCACTGGTTAATTATTCTCTCTGTTAGGAAGTTTCTCCTTAGTTTTAGGTTGCTTTTCTCCTTAATTAGTTTCCATCCATTGTTTCTTGTCCTGCCGTCAGGTGCTTTGGAGAATAGGTTGACCCTCTCCAAAGCACCTGAAGGCAAGACAAAATCTCAGGGGCTGCCCCAAAGAAGAGGGAGCCAAGCTATTCTCCAAAGCAGTTCAAGGCAGGACAAGAAGCAATGGGTGGAAACTCATCAAGGAGAGAAGCAACAGAGAACTAAGGAGAAACTTCCTGATAGTTAGAACAATCAGTGGAACAATTAATCAGTGGAACAACTTGCCTCCAGAAGTTGTGAATGCTCCAACACTGGAAGTTTTTAAGAAGATGATGGATAACCATTTGTCTGAAGTGGTGGAGGGTTTCCTGCCTAATCAGGGATTGGACTAGAAGACCTGCAAGGTCCCTTCCAATTCTGTTATTCTGTTCTGTTCTGTTCTGTTCTGTTCTGTTCTGTTCTGTTCTGTTCTACTCCACTCTACTCTACTCTACTCTACTCTACTCTACTCTACTCTACTCTACTCTACTCTATATTGCTATTCCTGTTCTGTTTTGCTCTATTCTACTCTACTCTACTCTACTCTACTCTACTCTACTCTACTCTACTCTACTCTACTCTACTCTACTCTATATTGCTATTGGTATTGCTATTCTGTTTTGCTCTATTCTATTCTATTCTATTCTATTCTATTCTATTCTATTCTATTCTATTCTATTCTATTCTATTCTATTCTATTCTATTCTACTCTACTCTACTCTACTCTACTCTACTCTACTCTACTCTATATTGCTATTCCTGTTCTGTTTTGCTCTATTCTACTCTACTCTACTCTACTCTACTCTACTCTACTCTACTCTACTCTACTCTACTCTACTCTATATTGCTATTGGTATTGCTATTCTGTTTTGCTCTATTCTATTCTATTCTATTCTATTCTATTCTATTCTATTCTATTCTATTCTATTCTATTCTATTCTACTCTACTCTACTCTACTCTACTCTACTCTACTCTACTCTACTCTATTCTACATTGCTATTGCTGTTCTGTTTTGCTCTATTCTATTCTATTCTATTCTATTCTATTCTATTCTATTCTATTCTATTCTATTCTATTCTATTCTATTCTATTCTATTCTATTCTATTCTATTCTATTCTATTCTATTCTTTCTGGCAGCCCTTCCCCTCGAATATTGGAACACTGCTATCCTGTCACCCTTAGTCCTTCTTTTCTTTAAACTAGACATACCCAATTCCTGCAACTTTTTTCCAGGTTGAGTTGACTGCAGTGTTACAAGGGAGTTGTGGCAGAGGTTGAAACGTGCAGCTGATGTTTCCACCACGTCTACCGCCTGTGCATAATCCGATAGCTCCAACTCCATTTTATACAAGATTTAGCACGTTTACCTGGGGTGAGTAGAGAAAGATCTTTGCAGCTTATCCGTGAGCTTGTATATCAACAATTGTAACGGCATCGGGAGGGTGAACGTCTAACCTTCTCACAAATTCAGACGAGGGAAGGAGGAAAAAAAAATCTCTCGGAAAATAGCTCAAATGTAAGGTTAATTGGAGCCAGAAATGTCAAACTAATGTAGCAATTTACCCCGGGAGATCGGCCTGGCCTTTGAATGCAGCAATAGTATACACTACTGAATAGAATCACAAAGAAATATAATAGGGTTTTATGTAGTCTCCTGTCATATTAACCATTCTTGGCAATTAATTTCTTGTTGCGGGGATGTTTTTGGTTGCCCTAGAAATAGGCTTGTTCATTCTTTACAGATACCTACGAAGGCCACCGAAGGAATTCAGCTGAGAGGAAATTCAGCATGCGCACAACGTGAGCACTTGATGTTGTGTTGAGAGGGGGGTCATTACATGAAGGAGTACCAGGGGTACTTCAACTGGTGGGAAACAACAGATCTGCAACACACCAAATTCTTGTTGAATCAAAGAGAGTCTATGTAGCTCAGGGTTGAATTGTGGAGTCCTTGATGTGCTCTCTGAGCTTGCAGATGTTTCATTATCTGGTTAGGTAATATTTTCAGGGCATGAAGAAGTTACTTAGCTGGCTAACAAAATGTCTTCAAGAAAACAACCAAGCTCAAGAGAGCTTCTTGGTTGATTTTGGAATCACACTAGCTGTAGACCGAATGGGCTTCTAGGAAGTTGTGTACTCTGGAAGCTAGTGTGTATGTGTGTGTGTTAGATGCATGCATATGTATCTCGGGCAATTAGCACCAGTTGGAAGGCAGGATTGGAGAGTTGATCTCGCTCTCTCTCCACGACCTCAGTTCCAGCCACGTTGAATGGACATCATTTGCCATCCGTGGACACATTTGGAACCACATGACCATTTCACCCAAGCTCTTATGAAACTAGGATCTGGGGTTTCTGTTCAACCAATCTGTCAGAAAAGATGGGGAAAGGGTTAGGGTTAGGGAAAGTGTTCATTTCATTGTCCTAAAGGTGCTTTTTCAAGAGGCAACTAGACTTTCTGGTTTTTCTTTGAAGATGTTTAGCTTCTCATCCAAGAAGCTTAGAAGGAGAAGAAGAAGAAGAAGAAGAAGTTTCTAAGAAGAAGCAGCTTCTAAGAAGAAGAAGCTTCTTGGATGAGAAGCAAAACGTCTTCAAAGAAAAACCAGAAAATCCAGTTGCCTCTTTAAAAAGCACCTTTGAAACAACCATGACTTGGATGACGGAGAATCTCCATAGACATGCACAGGTAGTCCTTGACTTACGACAGAGCTGAAGAAGCTTCTTAGATAGAAGCGCAACTTCTTCAAAGAAAAAACCAAGAAGTCCAGTTGCCTCTTGAAAAAGCACCTTTGGGACAACCATGACCTGGATGACCGAAAATCTTCATAGATGTTCATCCCGTTGTTAACCATTGGCCAAACGGCAAGTACGTTGCCTCAGACTAGCGCGATGATGAGTTACTTTAGTCCTCCGAATCACCTTTCCAAATGAACCTCCTCTTTCAAGTCAAGGATATTACCACGGCTTGAAATTAATTTGTGACAAAATGTCATATTATTATAGTGCAGCATCCCCGGGGATAAATATGGCCTTTTGTTGAGCTTTCATGGCGACACTGTAGATGGGACTGCAGAGAATTTGCCAAGGAGGTTTTGTCTTTAGCAAATGTCATGTTCCCGGAAGAACGGGAGGGCTTAAGTGGCGATCGCAGAACGAGGCCCCACCATGATGAGCGAGGGGTTGTGACATTTTCCTCCCCCTCCTCAACCTCCATTTCTCATCTCTAATTGCAACCGGTGCCTTTGGGGTGACATCTGATTAAGAAAGCAACAGGAGAACTGACGATACCTATAAATCTGATTCATTGACTAACAGAAGATTGCACGGATTTCCACGAAGAAAGCTTGCTTTCTTTTGAAACAATGGCTATCTTTTAAGTTCACACAGGCAAGTAACAGTACCGGAGTTGGAGGGGACCTTGGAACAGGGGTGAAATGCTCCCAGTGCGGACCGGATCGCCTGATCTGGTAGCGATGGCGGTGAGTGATTCGGAGAACCGGTAGCAAAAATCCCTCCCCCCCCCATGCCCAGCTGAGCCGCACGATCATCAGAGGCTTTTTCTTTTTTTACTTTTAAAAGCATTTTTTCTACAACCTCTTCCAGTGAAAAAATGCTTTTAAAAGTAAAAAAAAAAAAAAACCTCTGATGATCCTGCGGCTCATCTGGGATCGTCAGAGGCTTTTCAAAGCATTTTTTTCTGCAACCTCTTTGGCCAAAGAGGTGGTAAAAAATGCTTTGAAAAGTCTCTGACAATCCCAGATGAGTTGCCTGATTGGCAGAGAGGCTTTTCAAAGCATTAGAAAAAATGCTTTGAAAAGTTTTTTTAAAAAAAAAGTTGGCCACACCCACCCAGTCACATTACCCACCCACCCCAAGCCACGCCCACAGAACCTATAGTAACAAATTTTACATTTCACCCCTGGTATTAGTACCTCACTTGATCTTGATTGTATCCCTCTGTTAATGCAATTTAGGATTGTGTTGGCTTATTTGGAGATCTGTTGGGAACCAAGCTGTAAAAATTAGCCCCTTCCTCTGAGACAAATTATTTATGCTTAGAAATCTGTTCCATGCCGAAAGACACAATGTGAGGCAATGATTAATAATATTGCAAGGTTCAGAAAGAAGTTCTCTGGTGCTCTGCTCACTTTCTGAGCATGAAATTGGATTAATGCAGAGACAGCATTTGAAATCAATAGAGGAAATCAGCAGTGATGTCAAAACTCACCGGCGTTAAGCTGTTTACGGTGTGAAATTAATGCTTGTGAGCCATAAGCAGTTTCCCTTTCTGTAAGAAATCCCAATTTATGCCTTCAACTTTTCTGTCAAATGTATGAGGGGATTCTTTAATTAGTCTGTTTTTATTTGCATGGCAATATTTCTTGAAGCACCAGAGAAATTACCAGCTATAATTCCAGGCAAGAGGTGGGGAGAAGGAAAGGGTGAGGAAAGGAAGAGAAGAGGAAGAGGGAGGCGAGAGGAGGGGAGGGGAGAGGGAGAGGAGAGGGAGAAGAGAGGGAGAGGAAGAGGAAAGGGAGAAGGAGAGGAAGGGAGAGGGAGAAGAGAGGATAGGGAGAGGAGTAGAGAGGAAGAAGAGGGAGAGGAGGGGAGAGGGAGAGGAGAGGGAGGGGAGAGAGGAGAGGGAGAGGAGGGGAAAGGACAGGAGAGGGAGAGGAGAGGGAGAGGGGAGGGGAGAGCAGAGGAAAGGAAGAGGGAGAGAAAAGGGAAAGGGAAAGGAAGGGAGAAGAAAAAGAGGGAGAGAAGAGGGAGGGGAGGGGAGAGGGAGAGGAGAAAAAGAGGAAAGGGAGAAGGAGAGGAAGGGAGAGGGAGAGGAGGAAAGGGAGAGGAGGAGAGAGGAAGAAGAGGGAGAGGAGAGTAAGGGGAGAGGGAGGGGAGGGGAGAGGAGAGGAGAGGGAGAGGAAGGGAGAGGACAGGAAAGGGAGAGGAGAGGAGAGGGAGAGGAGGGGGAAGGAGGCAGAGGAGAGGAAGGGAGAGAAAAGGAGAGGAAGGAGAGGAGAGGAAGAGGAGAGGAGAGAAGGAAGGAGAGAGGAGAGGAAAGGGAGAGGGAGAGAAAAGGGAGAGGGAGAGGAAAGGAAAGGGAGAGGAGGAGAGAGGGAGAGGAGAGGAAAGGGAGAGGAGAGAGGAAGAAGAGGGAGAGGAGGGGAGAGGGAGAGGAGAGTAAGGGGAGAGGGAGGGGAGAGAAGAGAGGAGAGGGAGGGGAGAGCAGAGAAAAGGGAGAGGGAGAGGAGAGGAAAGGGAGAGGAGAAGGAGAGGAGGGAAGAGGAAAAAGAGGGAGAGTAAGGAGAGGGAGAGTAGAGGAGGGGAGAGGGAGAGAAAATGGAGAGGGAGAGGAGAGGGAGAGGGAGAGGAGAGGGAGAGGAGAGGAGGTGATCCTGTTGCGAGCCGGTAGTAAAGGTAAGTAGAACTCCTGATGGAAGGAGAACTTGCGGCACATTTAGCTTCAATCATGCTCCTTCCACACTTTTGTAGGCTTGTTTCCACAACAAACTAAGTCATTCTAAGAACGGAAGAAGCTTCTTGAATGAGAAGCAAAACCTCTTCAAAGAAAACACCAAGACAGTCCCGTTGCCTTTTGGAAAACCATGACCTGGAAGATTAAGCGTCTCCCTAGTCATTCTATAAGTAAGTTTGGCCCAACTTGTTCTTCAACAACATGCTCATTTTTTCCCCTTCTGCTTCCCGTCACAGAAGTTTTGTGGAGCGGAGATGTTTGGCAGAAAGCCTTAATGAGACTCTCCCCCCCCCCCCCCCCATTCCAGTGCCAGGCCTAGGAGGGAGGGAGAATACAGTAGGACGGCTGCCACTGAAAATCTGCTCTTAATTCTGCCAGTTGACTGGCACACACTATTTCATCCAAACTCATTTTGGCTCCGGCTGAATTCTTGGCTCAGCGGTGCAGCAATTCAAGCAGTGGTGTAGCGTTGGATTTGTGCCAAGTTCTTTGCCTTTCTAACTCAAGCCATCAGTAGGGGAAATTGCCTTTTTAATTCAAGAGACACAGAACTACCTTACTTCGGTCAATAACCAGCATACCAGCAAGGTATGCGATAAAAATAAAGGCAAAGGGATACAGAGTAACAGAGTTGGAAGGGATCTTGGAGGTCTTCTAGTCCAACCTCCTGCTCAAGCAGAAACCCTACACCATTCCAGACAAGGGGATGTCTCTTCTTGAAAGCCTCCAATGATGGAGAACTCATAACTTCTGAAGGCGATCCGTTCCACTGGTTTACTGTTCTCACTCACTCAGTTTCTCCTTATTTCTAGGTTGCATTTCTCTTTGATAAGCTTCCATCCATGCTTCAGGTTGACCCTCTCCTCTTTGGGGCAGGCCGTCAAATACTGAAACACTGCTATTGTGTCAACCCTGGTCCTTTTCACTAGGGTAGACAAATCCAATTCCTGCAATGGTTCTTCCTATGTTCTGGCTTCATGTTTCATATGAGACTAGTCACTAGAACATATCACAGTTCTTCATATAATAGATATCGTATCTCATAAGTCATATCTCATATCTCATCCCTATCCATGTCTGTCTTGTCTGTCTGTCTTGTCTTTCTGTCTGTCTTGTCTTTCTGTCTGTCTGTCTGTCTGTCTATCTATCTATCTATCTATCTATCTATCTATCTATCTATCTATCTATCTATCTATCTATCTATCTATCCATCCATCCATCCATCCATCCATCCATCCATCCATCCATCCATCCATCCATCCATCCAATATATGATATATATCAGGGGTCTGCAACCTTGGCAACTTTAAGCCTGGAGAACTTCAACTCCCAGAATTCCCCAGCCAGCTGGCTGGGGAATTCTGGGAGTTGAAGTTCTCCAGGCTTAAAGTTGCCAAGGTTGCAGACCCCTGATATATATCATATATATCTCATAACTCACATATATCAAATCATATTGTATATCACAGTTCTTCATATATTCTAGTCCAGTGATGGTGAACCTTTTTGCCATCTCGTGCCAAAAGAAGGGGGAGCACGGGGTTGGGGCCCACCCTGCGCATGCATATGTGACACCCCCCATGCTCCCCCCCCATTTTTGGCACGGTGGGCCCACTAGGCCCATTTTTTGCTCTCACCAGGCTTCAAAGCTTTTCTAGGAGCCGGGTGAGGGGCAAAATGGCCTTCCCCACCCACCCGGAGGCCCTCCAGAGGCCAAAAATGGCCTGTTTGCCAACTTCCGGTGGGACCGGAAGGCCCGTTTTTTTGCTGTCCTCGTGCATTAGAGCCTTTTTAGGTGCCTTGGAAGGACCAAAACGGCCTTTCTCACCACCCCGGAGGGCCTCTGAAGGCTAGAAATGGCCCGTTAGCCAATTTCCTGTGGGACCAGAAGTTGGCAAATGGGCCATTTTCGGCCTCCAGAGAGCCTCCGGGGGGTTGGGGAAGGCTGTTTTGGTCCTCCCAAGGCTTGAGGAGCACGAGGAGCGCAAAAAACGGGCCTTCCCCACCCCCACCAGGCCCTCCAGAGGTAGGAAACAGCCGGTTTCCCTATTGCAAGTAGACCCAGAAGGCCTGAAAATCAGCTGGCCATAGGTTCGCCATCACCAAAGGTTCTAGTCCTTTTATATTGAACCATATGCATTCTACGAGGCTTTCATTCACTTAGCAACAGAAATGGTGACCTCCATTGTGGTTGTTAAGTCGAGGACTACCTATATTCTGCAATTATTATGGTCTCAGCCCAAACTTGTGATATGGAGGCAGTCAAAGGAGAGATATCTGTTTCTTACTCTCTCTTAATGAGAGTATTTTAATGAGAGTCACTCATTTTAGCAGAACGATGAAAGATTCTGGAGAGATGAAAAGAAGGACTATCTTCACGCATCCCACAGTTCTGGATGGCGGCATATTTTTTTGAGGTTGAGGCTCATTATTTTTATACAGGGTTATAGAATACAGAGGCTTTCCTTGAGCCTCCAGGAATGTGAAAATGGCCTCCCCAGGCTCCGGAGGCCCTCTGGAGGCCGGAAATGAACCTGTTTCCAGCCTTCCCGAACTTCCGGTAGGACCGTTTTTCACCCTCCCAGAGCCTCCACGTGCGCCCTGCACTTTTCCTGCATCCAAAATGGGCCATGTGGGGACTCCTGGGAGGGGCAGGGTGAGGTGGGCAGGGCCAGCCAGGAGTGGGATTTGAGGGTTCTCCAAACTGCACAGACGGGTTCCCGAACCCGTGTGAACCCCCAGCAGCCCACCCCTGTCTATACCACTCCAGACAAATGGCTGTCCAAACTCTTCTTAAAAGCCTCCAGTGAAGGAGCCTGGATAGCTCAGCAAACTAATGCATTGTAATTTAACTCCAGCTGTCTGCAATTACTATAAGTTCAAATCTCACCAGGCTCAAGGTTGACTCAGCCTTCCATCCTTTCTAAGGTAGGTCAATTGAGGACCCAGTTTGTGGGGGCAATAAGCTGACTTTGTATAAAATATACAAAAGTATGAAGGCTATTGCTTAACGCATTGTAAGCCACCCTGAGTTTCCGGAGAAGGGCGGCATATAAATCAAATTAAGAAAAAAAGATGATAGATAGATAGATAGATAGATTGATAGATAGATAGATAGATAGATAGATAGATAGATAGATAGATAGATAGATGATACATGGATGGAGAGAGAGAGAGAGAGAGAGAGAGAGAGAGAGAGAGAGAGAGAGAGAGAGAGAGAGAGCTATCAAAGGAGCCTGGATAGCTCAGCAGACTAATGCATTGTGATTAACTCCAGCTGTCTGCAATTACTGTAAGTTCGAATCTCACCAGGCTCAAGGTTGACTCAGCCTTCCATCCTTTCTAAGGTAGGTAAATTGAGGACCCAGTTTGTGGGGGCAATAAGCTGACTTTGTATAAATATACAAAAGTATGAAGGCTATTGCTTAACGCATTGTAAGCCGCCCTGAGTCTCTGGAGGAGGGCAGCATATAAATCAAATTTTTAAAAAAATGGAGCACCCACAACTTCTGAAAGCGACTGGTTTCACTGATTAACTGTTCTCACTGTCAGGAAATTTCTCCTTAGTTCTAGGTTGGATCTCTCTTGAATGATCTTCCACTTGCTACTTCTTGTCCTGCCCTTGGCATGGGCATGCATTGTAGCCTGGTCCTGATATGACTTGTGCAGTGGGGAGGATCTCAAATTTTGTTTTTACCACGAGTCAGTTCATGAAGGTGTAATCTTAATTTTCCTGAATGCTGACAAGAATCAAGAACCTTGAAGAAGTGAAGAATGCTAAAGAACCTCTTTTGAGTCTCCAATGGACAGAAAAAGAAGAAAAGCAAAGAATCAAACAGAATCAATGTAACATATTAACGTTGGCTAATTTATAGCTTGGTAGGTATACCAAGGTAGTTAGTGTGGATACTTAATGGTTCAATATCATCTACTCTTGATAATTTCCAGAGCTATGGATTTCAATTCTCAGAATTTGAAGCATTGGTCAGGAAGAATAAGGTACATATAGATCTATTTTTACAGGGATGCAGTGGCTCAGTGGCTAAGACATTGAGCTTGTTGATCGAAAGGTTGGCAGTTCAGCGGTTCTAATCCCTAGTGCCACGTAATGGAGTGAGCTCCTGTTCCTTGTCCCAGCTTCTGCCAACCTAGCAGTTCGAAAGCATGTAAAAAATGCAAGTAGAAAAATAGGGACCACCTTTGGTGGGAAGGTCACAGCGTTCTGTGCGCCTTGAGTCATGCCAACCACATGACCACGGAGACGTCTTTGGATGGCGCTGGCTCTCTGGCTTTGAAACAGAGATGAGCACCGCCCCCTAGAGTCGGGAACAATTAGCACATATGTGCAAGGGGAACCTTTACCTTTACCTTGGATCTATTCTACATTTAAATATGTTTATATGTACATCTATTCTAGATGAATATGTATGACCCTACGAGGATACGAGAAGCAACCAAGGAGAAATTTCGTGACAGTGAGAACAATTAACCAGTAGAATGGTTTGCCTCTGGAAGTTGTGGGTGCTCCATCGCTGGTGGTTTTCAAGAAGAGATTGGATCACCATTTGTCTGGAATGGTATGGCTTGAGCAGGGGGTTGGACTAGAAGACCTCCAAGGTCCCTTCCAACTCTGCTATTCTGTTCTTCTGTTGTCCAACTTGGGGGCTCACCCAGATCTTTGGACTGGGAGTTTTTAGCCATGGTCAAGCAGGTTGTGGGAATGGAAGTTCCAATATCTGGAGAGGACCCTGTTTGAGAAAGGCTGTCCATCATAGGAAGTGTCTTCATTCATTCATTCATTCATTCATTCATTCATTCATTCATTCATTCATTCATTCATTCATTCATTCAATCAAGCAATCAAGCAATCAAGCAATCAATTTTTAACCATCTCAGCCAATTGACTCGGGTCAGCTTACAATTCTAAAATGATAAAACAGTTAAATCAATTATAAACTATAGAACAATGAAAATATCTGAAGAATGAACCCACGAAGAAACTGAGATAGTTAACCAACTAGTAAAAATGCCAAGAAGCGGGGCCCTTAACACATTCAGAATATGCAGCCAACTTTTTCAATCCTTCCCCCCCCCCCCCAAAAAAACCCCAGCAAGGTTGGGGGCCATTCTAATCTCCGAGGGCCCCTGTGCCCTTGCCCCATTGCAAATTAAATTTCAAAAAGAGGGGGAGGAGGAACAGAGGGGGCAAGGCTGGGCATTGGAGAAACCCTGCCACGGAGAGTGATATTCAACGCAAAGCAAGTTCCGATTCTCGGTGTCTCGGTACCCAGAAGAAGGCGGCTTAAGTTTAAAGAAATTGAGCTAAGCATACAGGAAAAAGGATCTGCCACCAGGTCAAACTGGGTGCCATGCGTATATATAGATTTTTTCATTAAAGGAGTGCAGATTTAGAGGCCCCAGTTATTACTTCCAGTGACTTGAGGCCCTGAGGGGCAGCGGGAGAATGGAAAAAAGCACAGCCGCCTGTTCTCGGAGCTGATGCTCAGTGAATCCGAAAGGTCATATCATGTTTTCTGGCAATTGACTCAATGGGTTTGGATTCGACAACATAAGGTCGGGCTGTTTCCACTCAGCACATGTTTACTGGGAAATGTGCCTTCCAGTTGTTTTCACATTGACCTTATTACCCTGCTCCACTGATGAGCTTGGCACGGAGTCTACTTTTGGCAAACCGTCGCGGTCGTGAGGGTGGAGGAAGGGAGGGGCGTGGTGTGTGCGTGTGGGGTGCTTAAGACTCATTCGCCCAGGGTAAGCCAAGAGGCCATGCACAAGCTGGAGCCTTGGCTGGGTCTCGTCCCATCTTCAGGAGCCAAGTCGTTCTTCGTCTTGCCCGCTGAAGTCTTTTGGGATGAAGCTTTGCTGTTGGAGATGATCCAATTCCCTGCTTGAGGTGCTTCTGGTCTCCTTCTTCTCATGGTTAATTGATTTCACAGATAATTGCTTGGATGACCAGACAGCCAACGGGAACTTTCAAGGTGGACTTGGTCAGGAAACAGACACTGTAAGAATTATGGAACTCTATTACTGTGTAGGATACGATAAAGAAAAATCTGGTAAGTTTGTCAGCGTGGTCCTTTGTCTCCTCTTAGAGTAAACAGGATCAAGACCAGGTTATTTAGAGTGGTGATTTAATTTAATTTCATTATTATTATATGATGAGATTTGAACTTAAAGTCATTGCAGACATCTGGTGTTAATCAGAATGCTTTTAGTCTGCTGAGCTATCCAGGCTCCTTGGATAGCTCTCTCTCTCTCTCTCTCTCTCCCTCTCTCTCTCTCCATCCATCTATCATCTATCTATCTATCTATCTATCTATCATCTATCTATCTATCTATCTATCTATCTATCTATCTATCTATCTATCTATCTATCATCTATCTATCTATCTATCTATCTATCTATCTATCTATCTATCTATCATCTTTTTTTAAAATTTTGATTTATATGCCACCCTTCTCCGGAGACTCAGGGTGGCTTACAATGCGTTAAGCAATAGCCTTCATATTTTTGTATATTTTATACAAAGTCAGCTTATTGCCCCCACAAACTGGGTCCTCAATTTACCTACCTTACAAAGGATGGAAGGCTGAGTCAACCTTGAGCCTGGTGAGATTCGAACTTACAGTCACTGCAGACATCTGGTGTTAATCAGAATGCTTTTAGTCTGCTGAGCTACCCAGGCTCCTCTGGGTGCACCTATGGGTGTTCCATCACTGGAGATGTTTAAGAAGAGATTTGGAGAGCCACTTATCTGGAATGCTATAAAGCAGGAGTGTCAAACTGGATTTCTTTGAGGGCTGGATCAGCACTGTAGTTCTCTTCCATGGGCCGGGGCGGGGGGAGAGACAGGACGGATGCCTCCTGCAGCACTTTACCAGCCAAAATGGGGTGCGCCTCATTTTTGCCCTCCCCGGCTTCCAGCAGCACTCTGCCAGCCAAAAACGGGCTGCGCAGAGACCTCCCAAGTTCGCGACCCATTTTGGCCAGCAGTGGCACCGCGTGCCGATCCTTTAATATTTCCAGGAACAGCCCCGCGGGCCGGATTTAAGCACCCCACAGGCCTTGAGTTTGACACCCCTGCTATGAAGTCTCCTCCTCCTTGCTATAAAGTCTCCTCCTCCTTCCAGCTGTATTCTGATTGAATTGCCCATCGTTTTCCCCGCTCTGGGCAGGGTGAGGCATCCGAGGCTTTCCACAGTACAGTGAAATGACCCATGCCATCTGGAGTTCTTCAGCCAAATTGTGTGCCCGCAGCATCTGCGTGCTCCACATGACCGAAGGCTACGTTTGTACTTCCACTTGGCATGACATGGTGTCTGGGGATGAAGACAATTGGATAATGAATAAGCTGGGCTGAGGCCTTAGTCGGAGAATAACATTTGCTCTGATTACACTGACTCTGGGGTGACCTCTCCAGCTGTGCCCTATTTTGAAGTGGAAGAAGGAATTTCCAGTTCAGAAAATCCTGAGTAGCATCAGTCACAGAGGCCGGGCAAGTTGGTTCTCCTTCTCCCTGGAGAAGATGATTGGAACAGGCCTCAGAAAAGGACCTTCAAGACAACCATGATCTTTCTAACTGAGGCAGGAGGCAGATCAGAGCCTCAGCAGGCCCAAGGCCAATACCAGAGATGAGAGGCTGAGCCCTCAACTCAACAGAGGGATACAATCAAGATCAACGGAGGTACTAATACCACTCCGTAAAGCCTTAGTAAGGCCACACCTGGAGTACTGCATCCAGTTTTGGTCACCACACTATAAAAAAGATGTTGAGACTCTGGAAAGAGTGTGGAGAAGAGCAACCAGGATGATTCAGGGACTGGAGGCTAAAACATACGATGAACGGTTGCAGAAACTGGGCCTGGCTACTCTAATGAAGAGAAGGACCAGGGGAGACATGATATCAGTCTTCCAATATTTGAGGGGCTGCCACAGAGAGGAAGGGGTCAAACTGTTTCCCAAAGACAAGGAAGAATGGATGGAAACTGACCAAGGAGAGATTCAACCTGGAAATAAGGAGAAATTTTCTGACAGGGAGAACAATCAACCCATGGAACAGAAGTTGCCTTCGGAAGTTGTGGGAGCTTCATTCCTGGAAGCTTTCAAGAAGAGACTGGACTGTAATTTGTCAGAAATGGTGTAGGGTGTCCTGTTTGGGTGGGGGGTTGGATTGGATGACCTATACGATCCCTTCCAACTCTGTTAATCTGTAAAATGCTTCACAAGGACCTTCAAGGCACAATGATCTTTCTAACTGTGACAGGAGGCAGATCAGAGCCACTCCTAAAGCCTTGGGCATGCCAATACCAGATGTGATAGGCTGAGTGTCAGGGTTTCAAGTAACACCCCCAACGAAAGAAGACTCCGAGGCTTGAAGTTCCTCAACGTTCCATTTTATTAGAGATGTCATTTTGGCACACCTGGGGAAACCCAAGTCTGAAAGCTTCCGGGTTTTCCCCACCCAAAGGAAAGTCCAAGTCCCTGCCCAACACCCTCATGTCCATCACAGGGTCCAATCCAAGCACCGTCCCAACTGGAGATGCCTCCCAGTCACACCACTCCAGGTGCAGGACAGGATGTCCTTGACCCTCTAAGAAAAGAATGTTATTTTGACTATATATCACTCATACTCTATACAATCCCCCCCTCCCTGTTTCCCACAGCACCAAATGTGGCAGCCCGGAAGATCCAAAGTAAAAGATGGCTTCCAGGGCTGACACTGAGCCCTCAACTTCAAATCTCAGTTAAGAAATGTTCAGGTTTATATATTAGACAACAAAACTAGAATGTAAAACTTAGGTGGTATTGATCTGGTAGATGACCCTCATTTTGTTAGGGACCTGAGATACAGGTAGTCCTTGAGTTACGACCACAATTAAGCCCAAAGTGTATGTTGCTAACTGAAACATTGAGTTTTGCCCCATTTTACGACTTTTCCTGGCATAGTTGTTAAGTAAATTGTTGTAGTTCTTAAGTTAGTAATGTGGTTGTTAAGTGAATCGGGCTCCCCCTTTGACTTTGCTTGTCAGAAGGCCGCAAAAGGGGATCACATGACATGGGGACCCTGCAACCGTCATAAATACGAGTCAGTTGCCAAGGAACTGAATTTTGATCACATGACCATGAGGGGATGCTGCAATGGTCATAAGTGTGAACAATGAAAAATTTCAGTGCGGTTGTAACTTTGAACGGTCAATAAATGAACTGTTGTAAGTCGAGGATGATCTGTACTTTACAAGAAAGGTCTTGCAACCTTCTGGCCATCATAGCAGGGGTGAAATGCTCCCGGTTGGGAGTGGATCAGGTGATCCGGTAGTGATCGTGGCCGATGATTCGGACAACCCATAGCGATGGCGGAGCGAAGCCATTGTTACTTCCTGGTTTTAAACAGGAAGTAATGTGTTTTTTACCCTCTGCGCATGCGCAGAAGGTTTTGCACATGCACAGAAGATCTGTGTGCACATGTGATGCGCGGGCACACTTCTGAAAAGGGTAAGGAAGGTAAGTAGATTTCACCCCTGCATTATAGAATGCTTTATGCCTGTGATGGCAAGCCTATGACACACATGCCCGAGGTGGCACGCAGCGCCATCTTTCCGGGCACACGAGCTGTTGCCCAACTCACCTGCAGCTGCACATGCGCGTGTGCCTCTGCTGGTGTTCTGGCCTCCGGTGCGCATGTGTGCAATTCTGGAGACCCAGCTGGTCTTCGGAGCTCTCCTGTGGATGTGCGCGTTTGCGTTTGTGCACGCGCATACCTGCACGCATTCATGAGCATGCATAGCCCACACAAAAGCCGTACAAATGTGCAGATGGTGCAGCTGTGCGTGCAGCGCACAGGGGGTGGAGCTGTGCACATTTGCAAATGGAGTGGCTCAGTGGTAGGTTTCAAAACTTGTTACTACCGGTTCTGTGGGCGAGGCTTTGTGGGCGTGGCTTTGTGGGTGTGGCAGGGGAAGGATGCTATAAAATCTTCATTCCCTCCCCACCCCTGGGGAAGGGTGTCAGCCTTCCAGAAAACCCCCAACTCCAAGTAAAGACATGGAAGCAAGCATTTTCCAAAGTTCTCTTTACTAGAATAGGTAAACTGGCACATCTGGGAAAATCCGAATCTGAAAAGCCCGGGTTTTCCTTCAGTAAGTCATAATCACCAAAACCATCTCCTTTTCCACCCAGTCGGTCACATGCTCCAATCAACGTCCGCTCCATCTCGACCCAGCTCCCTGACCACTCCTTCTCCAGACGCTGGATCGCCCTGACCTTGACCGACAGGAAGAATGCTATTATGTCTACTAACAACCCCTCTCCTTAATCCCCCCTCCTACTTTCCCACACATGAGAAGGTGGCAGCATGGAAGCTTCTGGCCTAATATGGCTTCCAAAGCTGACAAAAGGGTACTGCAAAATCTCCATTCCCACCCCACTCCAGGGGAAGAATACTGCAAAATCCCCATTTCCTCCTGATCAGCTGGGACTTGGGAGCTAGAGAATAGATGGGGGTGAGGCCAGTCAGAATTTTTCCTACCGGTTCTCCAGAACTGGTCAGAACCTGCTGAAACCCACCTCTGGAGTGGCTGTGCCTGCAGCGCACGGGTGGAGCTGCACGTAAGTGCCAAGTGTTTGGCACTTGGTGAGTAAAAGGTTCACCACCACTGCCTTATGCTACCAGCATAAATCTGGTTTATTGAAATCCTTGGTTTGGGGAGTTCAGAACTGCAATGTTGTTGGTGTGTTTTTTTTTTTAAAAAAGAACTGTGATTAACAAAATTGCCAAATAATTATGGAGATTCTCAGTCATCCAGATCATGGTTGTCCCAAAGATGCTTTTTTAAAAAAATAACTGGACGTTCTTTGGTTTTCCTTGAAGACGTTTTGCTTCTCATCCAAGAAGCTTCTTCGGTTCTTCTTCAGTTCAGTTCTTCAGAACCAAAAAAGCTTCTTGGATGAGAAGTAAAACGTCTTCGAGAAAAAACCAAGGAAAGTCCTGCTGCCTTTTGAAAAAAGTGCCTTTGGGATTGCCAAATATCAAAATAACACAAATCCATGATGCCTGGAGAGAAATGATATAGAAAATGCAAAAGCTCTTACTAAAAAAATAAGATAATTTACCATGTATCTAAAATATGACAAATAGTGAGCTTGTTGCTGTTGAGATGAATGATAAAATCTATCAAAATTGGATAGAATTGTGGAACCTTCTTTGTGCGTTTAATTATTTTAACTTTGAGATTATTTTTTCCTAAAGTAGAAATGGAAGAGGCCACATCTCAATTGTCACACCATGAAGAGTTTTCCAGTGTTGGTCAATTGTTAATTTAGCTGCAGAAATTAAATAGATAATACATTCCTTATTTTTAAGCTTGAAATCCTGTGAATAATGCAGTAAGCCTATGTCTGGGGAGCATTCAATTCTTTGTTTAGTAATGGTATTTATCACTCCAAAAATGTTAGGCAAAAATAGCAAAGTTTTATTTTATAACCACCGCTATAAACTCCCAAGCATTTAGAAGGATAATTTTGATATAGGCATGCCATTCTGATTGGAGTCAATGTATAATTTTCCAGTCACGTATAATTTTTCCACTGCAACTCTTGCATGGAAGTTGAGATGATAGGATGTAATTCTAAAAGACAATAAAAGCATTTGGGATCTTTTTCTACCATAACCAGATGAATAAACCCCAAACTCATAGTCCTTGTGTTCACCGTTTGGTCTTCAGTTTGATTTTTCTTCTTCTTCTAAGGTGCAGGGGTGGGTTCTACTTACCTTTACCACTGGTTTGCAATGGGATCGAGCTTCACTTGCTCACGCACCTTGCTTTTGCGCATGCGCAGATTGCTGCTGATGACATCCGGGACAGTGGGTGGGGCCTCCCACTGG
Organism: Masticophis lateralis; assembly: GCA_030761175.1. Classification (NCBI taxonomy): domain Eukaryota; kingdom Metazoa; phylum Chordata; class Lepidosauria; order Squamata; family Colubridae; genus Masticophis; species Masticophis lateralis. The sequence goes on along the minus strand of JAUDYJ010000012.1, from coordinate 20,128,973 downwards.
TTTTACTACTGGTTCTTGCAAACCAGTCTGAACCGGGGGCAACTGGTCAAAAGACTGGCCCTCGGTGCCTCTGCCAGCCAAAAATGGTCACACAGAGGCCCCACACGGCCTGTTTTCAGCCTCCACGGCCTCCTGCAGCACTTGGGTGGCCAAAAATGGGCTACACGGAAGCCCCACGAGGCCTTTGCATGGTCCATTTTGGCTGCAAAGTGTTTCAGGAGGCATCTCCCCCCCTCTGATCCCTGTCCACCTCGGCCCACGAAGGAGAACTACAATACTGATCCGGCCCTCGAAGAAATCCAGTTTGACACTCCTGTTCAAAGAGGTGAGTAGAATATAAATATTTGAAATATTAGAAAATCTGTTTGTGAGCTGATGGGTGTGTGTGTGTGTGAAATGAAATTTGTTGGAAATATGGCATGGGGCAGGCAATATGGTGACCCATTAAATGGGTTTGGGGACCCGCCAAACTACCTACCTCATGGGCATTTGCCTTTTTCATAACTGGTTTAATTAAAAAAACAACAACAACAGATTCTGTGCTCCTGGAATGTTTTGTAAGATTCACATCAATATCTTCTAACCCCGCCTTAGCACTTTTCTATATCTAATATATTTTTGCCTCTGTTCAACTAAACTAGCAAGATTGCCAGTAAGCCATTCTTATGCAGCTTCAATGTCCTTTTGTTTCGAGATCAGCATACTTTCTTGGTGCTGAAGGGATAGCTCAGCAAATTTTGGATAACCTAAGGTGATTTTTCCCCTGGAGATTTTACAGGATAGCATCTATTTTAATTTTAAGTAAAATATTCACTCTACTGCGAACATAGACAGAATATATACCCTTTGGGATGTGTGCATACAATTTCTGAACGTTAGACAACTCTTATGAGAAAATGCCAATAATGTGGGAGATTTCCTTATCTGTAAAGTAAGTTAGGGCAAGAGAGCCATCTCTTTGGCTAAAACAGGATATAATGGAAACAGAGTGCAATACTTATCCCCGTCCAGTAAATTGTCACTTTAAATAACTTCACTATTAGCAAGGAAAAAAACCTTGTCTGGATATTTAGAACCTAAGAGCCAAACGCAACATGGTTCATTGTCCTTCAGGATCTGTCCATGGTGCCGAAAACCTTTTGCCCTGTTAGATGCTTCGACAATAACAGGTAGTCCTTGATTTATAACCTCAATTGAGGCAGGGGTGAAATGCTCCTGGTTCAGAACGGATCGCCCAATCCGGAAGCAATGGTGGCGGGTGGTTCGGAGAATCGGTAGCAAAAATTCCTCCCCCCACCCCGCCCATGCCCAGCTGAGCCACATAATCATCAGAGGCTTTTTTTTTTTACTTTTAAAAGCATTTTTTCTACAACCTCTTCGGCAGAAAAAAATGCTTTTAAAAGTAAAAAGAAAAAGCCTCTGATGATCGCGCGGCTCAGCTGGGATCGTCACAGCCTTTTAAAAGCATTTTTTCTACAACCTCTTGGTTGTAGAAAAAATGCTTTTAAAAGGCTGTGACGATCCCTGCTGAGTTGCCTGATTGTCAGAGGCTTTTAAAAACAATTTTTTTCTACAACCTCTTCAGCTGAAGGGATTGTAGAAAAAATGCTTTTAAAAGGCTGTGACGATCCCTGCTGAGTTGCCTGATCGTCAGAGGCTTTTAAAAACATTTTTTTTTTTAACAACCTCTTCGGCTGAAAATTTGTAGTAACAAATTTTACATTTCATCACTGAATTGAGGTCAAAAATCACTTATTGCGAAGCAAGACCATGGTTAAGTGAGCTTTGCCACATTTTACAAGCTTTCTTGCCAGAGTTGGTACGTGAATCACTGCAGTGGTTAAGTTAATAACACGATTGTTAAGTGAAGGAAATATTTCCCCATTGACTTGGCTTGTCAGAAGATTGCAAAAAGTGATCCAATTGCTGGGTGCCAAAATTTTGATCATGTGACCACAGGGATGCTGCAATGGTGGTAAGTGTGAAAACCGGTCATAAGTCACTTTCTTCAGTGCTGTTGTAACTCTGAACGGTCACTAAATGAATGGCTGTAAATAAACAACTTCCTGTAAGGGCATGTACTAGTTAGCAAGTGCCTTGCTTGCGTTTTGTTATGATGAGTGAGCCATATAGATTAAATTTTTATTTTTTTAAAAAATCTGCCTTTTTATTTTTATAAATAACTGAAGGTAGCATGCGTATCTAATATTCCCTCCTACTGTTTTCCCCACAACAGGTGGGTTCACCGGAGAGAGAGGGACTGGTTCAAAGTGATCCAACCAGCTTTCATGCCTAAAACGGGACTAGAACTCACAGTCAGAGCCTGGAATAGCTCAGCGGACAAATGCACTGCAATTTAACTCCAGCTGTCTACAATTAGTAAGTTTGAATCTCCAGGCTCAAGGTTGACTCAGGCTTCCATCCTTTCTAAGGTAGGTAAATTGAGGACCCAGTTTGTGGGGGCAATAAGCTGACTTTGTATAAATATACAAAAGTGTGAAGGCTATTGCTTAACGCATTGTAAGCCGCCCTGAGTCTCCGGAGAAGGGCGGCATATAAATCAAATTTAAAAAAAAAAAGTCCTCCAGGTAGCTTTCATGCCTCAGGCAGGACTAGAACTCGCCATCCCCTGGTGATTGGCTCAAAGTCACCCAGTATCTTTTATGCCTAAGGCAGGACTAGAACTCACAGTTTCCTGGTGATTGGGTTAGTCTCCCAGATAGCTTTCATGCCTAAGATTGGACTAGAACACACAGTCTCCTGGTGATTGGCCCAAAATAGCCCAGACAGTTTTCATACCTAAGGCAGGAGTAGAACTCGCCATCCCCTGGTGATTGGCTCCAAGTCCCCCAGGTAGCTTTTATTCCTAAAGCAGACTAGAACTCATAGTTTCCTGGTGATTGGGTTACTCTCCCGGGTAGCTTCCATGCCTAAAACAGGACTCACAGTCTCCTGGTGATTGGCCCAAAGTCGCCCAGACAGTTTTCATACCTAAGGCAGGACTAGAATTCACCTTCTCCTAGTTTCTAGCCTGACGCTTTAACCACTAGACCAAAATGATCAACCTGATTCTAACTTCTGAAATGTTTGGACATGCACACCTACACAGAAATATCATCTTTCCTTTATCAATGTCCTAGTTCAAAAGATGCCATCTCTATTCCTTAAAAAAACCTGGCTGGAATCAAGTTACTATATTTAAATTGATTTGGCTCATTATAGGAAAGCTTAGACCCTCCACATTTCTGAAATTCTTTGGGATTTTTCCTTCCCTCAATGTTTTTTTTTTTAAATCCAAAAGCATTAAGGGGATTTGGGAGCTAATAGGCTTATGACTCCAGCTGTTTTTCTTGGCTTTTGAGAACAAAGTTCCCTCCGTCATTTCTGTTGTGACAGGTGCTGCTACCGCCATCGATGTTTGACGATGCGGCGGAGTTTATGGGCAGCCTGGCGCTGCAGAGGTGACTCATTCAGAGCTCCGGAACCATCAACCTCTGTACTGCAAGAGGCTCTCTAGGTCACTGAGGAAGCTCTTTGACACCTTCAGTTGATGCGTTATTTTCTTTCTTGAAATATCCAGGAGTAAAATAGCAGCAACGGATGGGATGAATCCTAAGGATTGCAGCTGAAAGATAGTCTGAGGAAGCTGACCTTCATGAGTGTGGCTGAGCATCCTACCAGGTGTTGTGGCCTGTCAGCGGCCGGCCCTTCCAGCAGCTGAATCAGAGGAGGAGGAGGGTGGGAGTCAGAGTCAGCATTAGGGCAACCTGAGAGCTCCGAGGGGGAAGAGAGGGAGAAAGAGGCGGAGCCTGGGCTGTCTGTCAGTCCTCAGATGGAGAGTCAACAGCCTCCAGGTCTGGAGGTGGCTGATGGGGAAGAGGAGGAACACTGGGTCCAGTGCCTGATGCGTGGATGCGCAGGAGCCTGGATAACTCAGCAGACTAATACATTGTAATTTAACTCCAGCTGTCTGCAATTACTGTAAGTTTGAATCTCACCAGGCTCAAGGTTGACTCAGCCTTCCATCCTTTCTAAAGTAGGTAAATTGAGGACCCAGTTTGTGGAGGCAATAAGCTGACTTTGTAAAATATACAAAAATATGAAGGCTATTGCTTAACGCATTGTAAGCCGCCCTGAGTCTCCGGAGAAGGGCGGCATATAAATCAAATTTTTAAAAAAAGGCAGAGGAGAGGAGAGCAGTGGAAATCTATGGGCCAGTCCTTGGGACGGAAGAGCCACCACTGCTAGCGAAGCCCTACCCTAGCTCTGGGGATAAAAGGCAGAGGGCGGAGATGAATAGGTGTGGCAAACAACTATTCAACTTCTGGCTGGGCGAACTTGTTAGCCTGCAAGAGAAACTTTTTGCCTCCTGGGGCAGATCATTGCCGGGACTGCCGGCATTCCTAATAAAGGAATCTTTTGAGTTCATGTCAGGGGGTTTGTCGTTGTTCGGGAGCTGGGTCAGAACACCAGGGTGGAAAGCTTATTTCTCTGAAGAACCTAAATATCTGCACACAAGTCAGCTAGCTTTTTTTCTTCCTTACCAGCTTTGAGTAGAGCTGTTCACTTGTGTGGAGATGAAACAAGCTCCTGCTGCTACGGAGATGGTCGGAGGCCTTTACTCTTCTGATCTGGCTTATCACCTCCGTGAAGAAGCACCAAAAGTTGTGCGTGAATGTTTGAGCGTGACTAAAGCAAGGTCTTCGGTGACAAAACTGAACAAGCAAGGCGTTTTCCTTGCTAACTTGGGAGAGTTGTGTTAGTTTTCTTCAGGGGCAACTCTGGATGCTCTAATAATCTAAGAATTAGGGCTGAGAAAGAAGGACCAGCCCAGCATCTTCCCAAGATGCTTCTGTGGCTGAGGTGGGACTTGAACCTGAATCTGCTTTCAGATACATTCTTCATTGGATCACATTAATAGTAATCTAGTAGTAGTAATCATCATCATCATCGACATCTTGGTATTGGTTTAACACCATCTCCGCTGGATCACACTACTAGAAATCTAGTAGTAGTAATCATTATTGGCATTCATCTTGGCGTTAATTCAACACCTTTCCCACTGGATCACACCAGCAGTAAACTTGTAGTAATAATCATTATCAACAGAGTCCTTCTTGGTGTTGGTTCAACACCTTTCACACTAGTAGTAATCTAGTAGTAGTAATCATCATTGTCAACCTCCTTGGTTTTTGTTCAACACTTTTCCCACTGGATCACACTAGTAGTAATCTAGTAATAGTAGTAATCAGTGTCATTTTCCTCCTCTTGTATGGTCAAGCACACCCCTCAGTGTAACCCAGCATAATGCTTATTTTGGAAATATCATCCTTCTGCTGTTCTGAGGCATTTGCAAGATACAGTGAGAAGGAGAATGTTCTATTTGGGTCATATTTTTTCCTAAATACCATTTCAGAAAAAAACAGCACCACTGAATGCTGCTGCTGCTGCGGATAGTAACTAAAGCAAAGTAAATATAAAGCAACATTCTGGGCCTGAATCAAAGCAACTAGAATTACAACTTCTATTTAGTCATGTAGTAATTGTTCCCCTTTACTATTATTCAGCCCAGCCCACCTCACAGGGTTGTTTTGTGAAAACCACATATGTTTTGGGAAGAAGAATGTGATAATATAAATATCCACATAATGTTTGACTTTCAAGTAATCAGGCTAGCCACAGATAATCATAGTTTGTTTTATTACAGGTTAGTCCATCATGAAATTAATCCCATATTGCAGATGAAGAATATGATGTTGAGAGAGCTCTGTAACTTTTCACAAAACTGGTCCAGTCTTTTCATTTTCATTTTAGAGCATAGCACACAATAAATTAATTTAATCTGGGAAACAAAGATTTTAGTTAAAGATTTAGATGCGATAGTAAATGATATTTGTCATTTTAGGAAGAATTTTGGCTCACTTGAGAGAAGGGTTCAGCAAAAAAGATAATTTTATATCATTGGAAAGAAACTTATCCTCTTAATATTAAGAGATATTATCAGTTTTGGAGAAGTCTTTATATTCTAAAAATGAGAAAATGAAGTAATATGCTTTTACATGTCCAGATTTGATGATAAGTGTAAGGACTGAATTAAATCTCATTGGGATGCAAATGGATATTATATGGCCCTCTTTTTTTGTATATTAGCTTTTGCAGGTTATTTCATTATATAATCATTTTTTATTGGCATTATGGTTGTCTGTATTTCACCATATAATAAAATAGAAAAGAACATGAAAATATAAATGTCGGTTCAGGCTAAAGAGAGATTTCCCCACCAAAGGCTTCAAATTCAGAATTCATTAAAACAAAAATAGAAACAGCAGAAAAGGAATGAAAAATGTTCCTTGGATAGTCTCAGAATAGCAAGATAGTTATTGGTCTTATAAATAAAATAAATGCCTGGCATACTGATAGGAAGCGACTAAAAATAGCACAAGACTAATATTTTTAAAATCTTTTCTTGAACGACCACCTTTCAATTTTTGGTCAGTTAACAATAAGTATACTTGAGCTGGTTTTCCCAGATGCAATGTATGGCTGTGAAAGTTGGACCATAAGGAAGGTTGAGCGCTAAAGAATTGAGGCCTTTGAACTCTGGTGCTGGAGAAGACTCCTGCAAGTCCCTTGGACTGCAAGGCGATCCAACTGGTCAGTCCTAGAGGAGATCAACTGCTCCTTAGAAGGCCAGATCCTGAAGATGAAACTCAAATACTTTGGCCACCTAATGAGAAGGAAGGACTCACTGGAGAAGAGCCTAATGCTGGGAAGGACTGAGGGCAAAAGAAGGGGATGGCAGAGAATGAGGTGGCTGGATGGAGCCACCAAGGCAGTTGGTGTGAGATTAAATGGAGGATGGTAAAGGACAGGAAGGCCTGGAGGAACGTTGTCCGTGGGGTCGAGATAGGTCAGACATGACTTCGCAACTAATAACAAAACAACAACATACTTGAGAAGTTTTGGAGAAAGTGGGTTTTTCTTTTTCTTTTTACAACCCCATAATCCCTTTTATCGAGGTAGAGTCCGGACGATTAAATGGAGCTTAGCATTTACTGGCTGGATGCCCTTCCTGACACCTATGTGGAGTTCACAGCAAATATTTTCTCTTTGAGTTCTGATAAAGAAACATTGATAGCTGCCTAGGATTGACCTCTCAGCCTCCTGAGTGTGAGGTGAGCATCTTGACCTCTAGGCCACCATGTGGCTTTGGAAAAAGGGGCCTAGCACTGCTTTAAAATAACCAGTTTTTTTTAAAAAAAATGAGATGGGTTTGGATTACTTTGGAAGATGCAACTCTGTAAAATTATCCATGAGTAACTTCTGAGTTTTTCCGATTTCATGGTGAATTAGAAAACCTGATAGGACCCCGCAGCATGCTCTAATCTTATTTCTGAGAAATTCAATATCAAATGATTACATGTTTTGGTCCAGTTGCTACCAAGGGCTATTTTACTTAATTTTCTGTTGCCTAGAGGGATGGGATATTGCAAAATAATAAATATATGCTGAGATTATTCCCTTAACTTCTTAAAAGCTCAATGATAGCTTTTCACAACTGCCTTAAACTGTCCTGGAGAACAGTTTTTGTCCTGATGGTTTTTCTTCTCCAGTGTAAAAAGTACCAATTTTTTTTGGAGGAATGATTCCTCTGCAAGATTGGTAGTAAAGGGCCAGGTTTGAAAAAGGACATAATGCAGCTGGGAAAAGCTCAGCAAAGGACAACTACAATGAACAGGAGGTGCAAATATGTTCCTTATTGGAAACAAGCCAGAAAGTTTGAGCCAGCTTGGAAAAATGGGTTGAATGGCCAAGGAATGTGAGACAGAATGCAAACAAGGCATGACATGGGGACAAATATGAGCCAGCTGTGTGCTACAGCTGCCAAAAAAGCCAACACAGCTCTAGGCTGCATTAAACGGGATAGAATCAAGCTCACGTGAAGTGTTAATACCACTTTATAATGCCTTGGTAAGGCCACACTCGGAATATTGCATTCAGTTTTGATCGCCACGATGTAAAAAAAGATGTGGAGACTCTGGAAAGAGTCAGAGAAGAGCAACAAAGATGATTAGGGGACTGGAGGCTCAAACATATGAAGAACGGTTGCAGGAACTGGGTATGTCTAGTTTAATGGAAAGAAGGCCTAGGGGAGACATGATAGCAGGGTTCCAATATCTCAGGGGCTGCCACAAAGAAGAGGGAGCCAAGCTATTCTCCAAAGCCCCTGAGGGCAGGACAAGAAGCAATGGGTGGAAACTAATCAAGGAGAGAAGCAACGTAGAACTAAGGAGAAATTTCCTGACGGTGAGAACAGCTTGCCTCCAGAAGTTATAAATGCTCCAACCATGGATGTTTTTAAGAAGAGATTGGGTAACCATCTGTCTGAAGTGGCCTAATAGCAGTAGCAATAGCACTTAGACTTATATACAGCTTCATGGTGCTTTATAGCCCCCTCAAAGCGGGTTTACAGAGTCAGCATAATTGCCCCCAACAATCTGGGTCCTCATTTTACCCACCCCGGAATGATGGAAGGCTGAGTCAACCTTGAGCCTGGTGAGATTTGAACTGCCAAATTGCAGGCAGCCAGCAGTCAGCAGAAGTAGCCTGCATTACTGCACTCTAATCATTGTGCCACCATGGCTTATGGTGGACTAAGCAGGGGGGTGGACTGGAAGACCTCCAAGGTCCTTTCCATATCCTATTCCTACTCCCACTCCTACTCGTATTCCTATTCCTACTCCTATTCCTACTCCTACTGCTATTCCTACTCCTATTCCTATTCCTACTCTTACTCCTATTCCTACTCCTACTCGTATTGCTATTGCTATTCCTACTCATTTTACCCACCCCGGAATGATGGAAGGCTGAGTCAACCTTGAGCCTGGTGAGATTTGAACTGCCAAATTGCAGGCAGCCAGCAGTCAGCAGAAGTAGCCTGCATTACTGCACTCTAATCATTGTGCCACCATGGCTTATGGTGGACTAAGCAGGGGGGTGGACTGGAAGACCTCCAAGGTCCTTTCCATATCCTATTCCTACTCCCACTCCTACTCGTATTCCTATTCCTACTCCTATTCCTACTCCTACTGCTATTCCTACTCCTATTCCTATTCCTACTCTTACTCCTATTCCTACTCCTACTCGTATTGCTATTGCTATTCCTACTCGTGTTCCTATTCCTACTCCTATTCCTAACTCCTATTCCTATTCCTACTCTTACTCCTATTCCTGTTCCTACTTCTATTCCTACTCCTCTTCCTCTTCCTACTTCTATCCCTATTCCTATTCCTATTCCTACTCCTATTCCTCCTATTCCTATTCCTAAATCCTATTCCTATTCCTACTCTTCTATCTCTACTCCTATTCCTACTTCTACTTCTATCCCTACTCCTATTCCTACTTCTACTTCTACTCCTACTCCTACTCCTACTCCTGTTCCTGTTCCTGTTCCTGTTCCTGTTCCTATTCCTACTCCTATTCCTAACTCCTATTTCTATTCCTACTCTTACTCCTATTCCTATTCCTACTGCTATTCCTACTACTGTTCTTATTCCTACTCCTACTCCTCCTATTCCTATTCCTATTCCTAACTCGTATTCCTATTCCTACTTCTACTTCTACTTCAGGTATGCTTCCTTCAGTATCCAGGAAAGGAGGACCCAGACTCCATTAGAGAGGTTAACTGGTACTTTTACTAGATATGAAATGAACGCAACCATAGAAAGCAGGATTCTGAAGCAAAACGCGCGAAAGTTACAATTAGAAAGCATCCCCCTCCCTTGTGCACCATAAATCATCCAATCCACAGGTCTTCCAGAGGTCAGGTGGGAGCAGACGTCTGGCCATGTCAGCATCCAGGAATGCAGTGTCCATTGGACTGATAACAGCTTAAGGAAAGGTTTCGTTTCTCAGAAAGTTTCTTAGCATAAACCCCCCTCCCTCTGTTTCTATGACAACCGAAGCGGCAAAACAAAACTAGCGAGGTTGACATTCGGCCCCCCTTCAGAAGAGACAGCTTCTAATCCTGAAACAGAGAAAAGAAGAGGTAATATCACAACAATTAATACTCATCATGTTTCAAGGTTTATCAGGGTATTTGGTGTGGAACAGCTGCACTTTTCTAGGTGCCCTAACATCACGTTTATTCACCCACTCAGCTTGTGATAACGGGAAGTGCTTCCAGGCTATGAGATACTGTACTTTCCCATGATGTTTTCTAGAGTCCAAAATCTCTTTTACTTCAAAGTGTTGTTCCCCTTCAATGAGGATGGGAACAGGAGGAGGTTCCTTGGACGGACGTAGAGAGGATGATTGTTCCAGTTTCAGTAAACTAACATGAAACACTGGATGAATTCGTCGCAAGTTCTTGGGTAAATCTAATTCAACCGTGACTGGGTTAATGATCCGAGTAACAGGGAAAGGGCCCACATACTTAGGACCAAGCTTTTTTGATTTCTGCGGAGTTTGTAAATATTTGGTAGACAGATAAACCATGTCCCCCACTTGATAAGCATGTGCAGGGCATCTCCTTTTGTCGGCTTGGGTTTTATGGGCTTGGTGAGCATCATCTAACGCTTTACGAGTCACTGCCCAAGTCGCTCGTAGCTGATCGATCCACTCAATCAGAGAAGGGTTTTGTGGGTCATCATGAGGTAACTCTGGGATTGGCACAAACTCTTGCCCAGAAGCCACCTTGAAAGGAGTGAAACCTGTGCTGCTATGTACGGAATTATTATATGCCACTTCTGCGAATGGCAGTAATTCCACCCAGTTGTCTTGTTGGTAGTTTATATAACATCTTAAATATTGTTCTAGCACGCCATTGGTTCTTTCACAGGCCCCATTGGTCTGGGGGTGGTAGGCGGAGCTTAGTCCTTGGGCGGAGCCTATCAACATTAGGAACTCTTTCCAAAAGCTGGAGGTGAACTGTACTCCCCTGTCTGAAATTATACGTTTTGGTGCTCCATGTAGCCTATATACATGTTGAATGAACATCTTAGCAAGGGTTTTTGCTGATGGGATCTTAGTGCATGGGATAAAATGCACCTGTTTGGAAAACAGATCAGTTACTACCCATATAACTGTGCAACCCCCACTCTCGGGAAGGTCTACAATGAAGTCCATGGATATTTCTTTCCAAGGAGCCGTGGGCCTGGCCACACTTTGGAGAAGACCAGGTGCCTTCCCGGGAGGTCTCTTAGCTGAGGCACACACTGGACAGCTCACGACATATGCCTCTGTGTCCTTTTTGAGCGCGGGCCACCAAAACTGTCTTTTGACGAGATGTAAGGTTTTGACAAATCCGAAGTGTCCCGCCACCTTGGAGTCATGGGCGTGTTGCAAAACAGTTACTCGTAAATTAGCTGGGACATACAATTTGGCTCCAACCCAAGCTAGTCCATCACGAAGTGTACATTCGTTTGAGTGGGCTTGGAACCACTCATCGGTTTTTAAAGTCTCTTTTAGTTGCTGGAGCAACTCACCCGACAGACTTGGGTCACGTTTCGACTGTGCTCGGGTAGTCACTGGTGCCGCCAGTTGGGCTGATGGGACAATTGGACGGACAACTTCCTCCCTGGTGCTGTTGTATTGAGGCAATCTGGACAAAGCATCTGCCATGAAATTCTTCCCGCCAGGAAGGTAGCGCAAAGTGAAGTTAAAACGGTTGAAATGTTGGGCCCAGCGCACTTGTTTTGGCGACAGCTTACGTGGGGTTTTCAAAGCCTCGAGATTTTTATGATCAGTCCAAACTTCAAAAGGATGTTTAGCTCCTTCGAGAAAGTGTCTCCAGGTTAGAAGTGCCCAACGTACGGCGAAAGCCTCCTTTTCCCATATGGCCCATCTCCTTTCGGTTTCGGATAGTTTCCGGGATGTGTAGGCACAACGCTGTAATTTTCCGTCCGCATTCTTTTGCAGAAGTACGGCCCCTACTGCAACATCACTGGCATCTGCCTGTACCACGAAAGGCTCGTCCATATCTGGGTGTTTAAGGACTGGTTCAGCAGCAAATAGCCGTTTCAGTTTTTCGAATGCTGCCTGACAGTCCATAGTCCATTCAAGAGGTTTGGAGGGTTTTGGTTTTTCTTCACCCTTGGTTTTCAGGAGATTAGTTATTGGCAATGCGATCTTGGCAAACGAGGGGATGAACTGTCGATAAAAGTTAGCAAATCCCAAAAAACTCTGTAACTGCTTGCGGGTGCGTGGCGCTGTCCATTCTAACACCACCTGAACCTTTGCAGGGTCCATTTCTATTCCCTCCGGGGAGATGCGATAGCCAAGATAGTCAATTTTGGTTTGGTGGAACTCACATTTAGAAAGCTTTGCATACAGTTCAGCAGCCCTAAGTTTTTTCAGGACGGTGCGTACTAATCTCACATGGTCGGCCATGTTGTCAGAGTAGATAAGAATGTCATCCAAATAAACGAGCACCCCCTTATACAAATGCTCATGCAAAATTTCATTGATTAATTGCATGAATACTGCAGGAGCCCCTTGTAGTCCAAACGGGAGTACTCGGAACTGGAAACACCCCAGCGGACAGTTAAATGCAGTTTTCCATTCATCCCCTTCCTTGATGCGCACCCTGTAATAAGCCTCCCGTAAATCCAATTTGGTAAAAATCTTCCCCTTCCCTAAGTGAGCCAACATGTCCTTCATGAGGGGTAAGGGGTAGACGTTTTCCACGCAAATTGCGTTTAGGTTCCTATAGTCAACTACCAGACGAAAGGAACCATCTTTCTTTTCTCTGAATAAAACTGGTGCGGCCACTCGTGGTCTGGCTGGTTGGATGAAGCCCCGTTCTAGGTTTTTGTCAATAAAATTTCGTAGTTCCCCCAGTTCACGAGGGGTCATAGGATAAATCTTTGGCTTAGGGAGCTTCACTCCCGGGAGTATCTCAATAGCACAGTCTGTAGCCCTGTGGGGGGGGCAGCACATCCGAGGCCTTCTCGCTAAAAACTTCACGGAGATCCCAATACTCTTTTGGAATTTTCTCCTCCCCCTCTATGTGGTCTATTGCCATCTCCGCTTCTTCAGGGCCCCCTCTGTCTTCAAGGGGGGGCTCCTTCCCTTCAGGTGGTGGCTTACTAGCATGAATGTGCAGAACCCCCGTTTTCCAGTTAATTCGTGGGTTCCATTTCCGTAGTCAGCGCAAGCCGAGAATGAGGGGTCGTTCCATGCTAGGGGCCACCACAAAGCTGAGAGTCTCTACGTGGTCCCCTAATTTCATTTCAATGGGTTCCGTTATGGAACTAGTTGGGGCCCCGCCTGCCATCGACCCATCTAGCTGGCAGAATGCAATAGGCCTTTTCAGCTCCCTCAGTCCCAGGCCCATCTTTTCTACTACTTTCGGGCTGATAATGCACCTGGTGCACCCAGAGTCTAATAAGGCTGGCATCTGTGCATGGGCCCCTGTGGATGGTACTTTAAGTTCTATGGGGATGAGTAGGGGCCCCTCAGTGTGACTCACCAGATCATCGGAGTCGGTCTCACTGTCGTCCGCGTGGGTCGGAGTTCCCAACTCCCCTTTGGTCCGGGGAGCGAACTCTACGACTTCCCCCTCCAGCGCGACTTCACGAACTTTTGCGGGTGTTTTGTCCATCTTCTTTGGCGCTCTGCTGGCAGGTTTTGGCACTGGCCTGGAAGAGCACTCAGTGGCCCGGTGTCCTTCCATGCCGCACTTAAAACAAGTGAAAGGCTTCGGCTTGGGTTTGGTTTCCGGCCTTCCCCCAGCCATCTTTGGGGCTTCCTTGCGGTGGTAAGAGAATGAGGGTTCCCCGGCACGCCCCCTCCTTAGTCGGCTACGGCTTATCTCGATTTCTGCATCCTCAGCTGCTATGTACCAACTGTCCAGATCTTCGGGAACCCCCCGTGCTCTACAGTCGTGGTAGATTTCATCATTCAGCCCGTCTTTGAAACCTTCCAGCAAGGCTACCTCTGACCACCCTGTCATGTATGGCGCTAGCTCCCGAAATTCTTGGGTGTATTCCGCTACCGATCTCCGGCCTTGCTGGATACTTTTCATACGGAGCCTCGCCTTTCGCTCAGCTAGGTGGTCCTCGAAACGCCTCCTAAGGGCTGCCATAAACTGGTTGTAATTCCGCAGCAGGGGGGAATTGTTATTGTGGAGTACCACCATCCACTCGGCTGCCACCCCCTCTAAAGCACTGGTGACACATCTCACTCGGGCTGCATCTGACAAATAGTCCTCGCCCCAGTCTTGCATGTGATTCCACACTTGGGTTAAGAAAAATCCCAAAGTTTTTGGGTTCCCATCATACTTTCCAGGAAGGGGGGGAATTTTAGGGTTTTTCCGCCTGTGGGGTGGGGCCTGTAAGGCTGGGGGCCCCTGGACTGCTGCATCCCTCATTTGACCACCCAATGCCTGGGATATATCTTCGTCAGCTCTCTCTTCCTCTCCCCCACAAACTCCTTCCTCAGGATCTATTTTAGAGTCTTCTTCTCCCCCCCCCCCCCCCCCAGGGTATGCATAAGACTCATGGGCTTTTCGGCTTTCATCAATCTCACGAATGAGTTATAGGGCTTGATCCATCATTGCTCCTGCAGCCACACGCCTTCTCCTTTTCGGGGTCTGGAGGTTGTTACTCCACGGGGGGTCTTTCTCAGGTCCGGCAACCTTCCGACCCCTGTCGACCATCGGGCTGGCTCTTCCCTCGGTTCCTTCAGTTGTAAATTCTCCATCCATTTCGCAGCCTCTTCGGGTTGCTGGTATGAAGACATTGCCGAGCCATATGCCCCCATCTGTTCTGTATCACTTCCCTGATCAGACATTCTGTAAGTTTTTCAGCCCCCTCGGTGTGATCCGGGATGGCTGTGATGAGAATCCTGCTTATTGTCAGGTATGCTTCCTTCAGTATCCAGGAAAGGAGGACCCAGACTCCATTAGAGAGGTTAACTGGTACTTTTACTAGATATGAAATGAACGCAACCATAGAAAGCAGGATTCTGAAGCAAAACGCGCGAAAGTTACAATTAGAAAGCATCCCCCTCCCTTGTGCACCATAAATCACCCAATCCGCAGGTCTTCCAGAGGTCAGGTGGGAGCAGACGTCTGGCCATGTCAGCATCCAGGAATGCAGTGTCCGTTGGACTGATAACAGCTTAAGGAAAGGTTTCGTTTCTCAGAAAGTTTCTTAGCATAAACCCCCCTCCCTCCGTTTCTATGACAACCGAAGCGGCAAAACAAAACTAGCGAGGTTGACACTATCCCTACTCCTATTCCTATTCCTACTTCTATCCCTACTCCTATTCCTATTCCTACTTCTATCCCTATTCCTACTCCTATTCCTACTCCTACTTCTATTCCTACTTCTACTCCTATTCCTACTCCGATTCCTACTCCATTCCATTGTAAAGGAGATGTTTTTTTCATGACTGGCTGGGGAATTCTGGGAGTTGAAGTTCACAAGTCTTAAAGCTGCCATGTTTGAACAGCCCAGCTCTAGGAATATGCTTATCCTACCAAGCTAAAGGTTAATCATGGCTGGCTTTGTGCCAGACATGAAGGATGAAGGCCACACATTACGTTCCCATTACAGGTAGTCCTCAACTTCCAACAGTTCATTAAGTGACCGTTCAAAGTTACAACAGCACAGAAAAAAGGGGCTTATGACACTTATGACATTTTATTTATTTATTTATTTATTTATTGGTTGGTTGGTTGGTTGGTTGGTTCGATTTATATGCCCCCCTTCTCCAGAGACTCGGGGCGGCTTACAATGCGCTAAGCAATAGCCTTCATACTTTTGTATATACCTGCTTAATAGGGCTTTCGCTCCCCCCCACCTAATTGGTGTTCTTTTGTATATAAAGTCAGCTTATTGCCCCCACAATCCAGGTCCTCATTTTACCTACCTCAGAAGGATGGAAGGCTGAATCAACCTTGAGCCTGGTGAGATTCGAACTTGCAGTAATTGCAGTAATTGCAGGCAGTAATTGCAGGCAACTGGCAGCTAAGTGCTATTTAACAGCGCTTTAGTCCACTGCTCCACCAGCCTCCCCCTGGTCACATGAGCAAAAATCGGATGCTTAACAACTGGTTCATATTGATGACTGTTGCCGTTTCCTGGGTCATGTGATCACCTTTTTGTGATTTTCTGACAAAGTCAATGGGGAAGCTATGATCCTGCGGCTCAGCTGGGCATGGTGTGTGTGTGTGTGGGGGGGGGTGCGGGCCACAGGGATTTTTGCTACCAGTTCTCTGAACCACCTGCTGTGATCACTACCGGATCAGGCAAACACTTGGCCAATAAAAAATTCTATTCTATTCTATTCTATTCTATTCTATTCTATTCTATTCTATTCTATTCTATTCTATTCTATTCTATTCTATTCTATTCCTTTAGGGTTAAGATCAAATCCAAGAATTACCAGTACCTTTCTTCTAGGTAGAAGATTTATTGAATACAGAATAAAAGTTGGAAAGGATTTTGGGATCTTCTAGTCCATCTCACTGTTCAAGCAGAAGATCCTATACCATTCTGGACAAATGGCTGACCAATCTCTTCTTAAAAGCCTCCAGTGATGGAGCAGCCACAACTTCTGAAGGCAAGCTGTTCCACTGGTTGATTGTTCTAATTGTCAGGAAATTTCTCCTTAGTCCTGAGTTGGCTCCCTCTTTGATAATCTTCCACCCATTGCTTCTTGTCCTTCCCTCAGATGCTTCAGAGAACAGGTTGACCCCCCTCTTCCTTAGTGCAGCCCTTCAAATATTGGAAAATGGCCATCATCTCAATTTGCCCAGCCAGATGCTTCCGAGAGCCCATAAATTGAACACTTATTCTTCCTATCTATTGAACTTAACTTCTTGTATCACAACCTTCCTCCTTTAATTTAATTGAGCTCTTGATGCTTTTACTTCTAGTTTCCTTTCCTTTCCCCCAAGCTAGATTGAATGTTGTTTGAAGAGTGGAAGACCTTGTCCTTCTTACGTGTTATTGAGGTACTTCATTAAATGATGGCAGGGTTTAAGATTTGGCTTATTGTGTCTTTGAAATAGTGCAGCAAGTGATGGGTTCTTCTAAGGCACCTGCCACTCATCTATCCCAAATAGCCCAGGATTTAATTCTGTGTCTCAGATTTGACAAGTGACAAGTAAAAGCACATTTACTGCATCCAGCAGAACAGCAGCTAATTATCATCTTTCGCTCTGGGAAAATATAGAATGGAAAAGAAGTCTTTATTGGCCAAGTGTGATTGGACACACAAGGAATTTGTCTTGGTGCATATGCTCTCAGTGTACATAAAAGAAAAGATACATTTGTCAAGAATCATAAGGTACAGCACTTAATGATAGTCGTAGGGTACAAATAAGCAATCAAATCATGTTAGGAAACAGTCAATATAAATCTTAAGGATACCAGCAACAAGGTTACAGTCATATAGTCATAAATGGGAGGAGATGGGTGGTAGGAACAATGAGATGATTAATGCAGACTTAGTGAATAGTTTGACAGTGTTGAGGGAATTATTTGTTTAGCAGAGTGATGGCGTTCGAAAAAAAAACCTGTTCTTGTGTCTAATTTGTGTCTGTTCTTTGTGTCTTGTGTCTATATATCTTTCTTTATTTCCCTTTTCTCTTGAACACTGCAGACCCAAGAATTTCTAGGTCCATTTTTATTATTCAGATGTTTGCTTTCTGCTGTGGAAATAACCTTTTGGCTTACGTTTGATTCTGATTTTGAGAGAGCCCCCTCAAATGCTGACTCTTTTCTACATCAATTACATTCATTCATACTACTTACAAAACCATTTATTTAATTCAGCTATTGAGATCCCCTATTTGCTGCTTTCACACAACACAACGAGCCATAAATTAATCAAACTCTTGGTGGTGGTTTGTTCTCCGAGTTTGTTGTTTACTTTCTCAATGTTTCATCGATAGGCTGGGTAACCTTTTTACAATTTAGAATAGAATAGAGTGGAAGGGACCTTGGTGGTCATCTAGTCCAGCCCCCTGTTCAAGCAGGAAAACCTATATCATTTCAGATAAGTGACTGTCTAGATTCTTCTTAAAAACCTCCAGTGATGGAGTGCCCACGATTTCTGGAGAGAAACTGTTCCACTGGTTAATTGTCCTCACCATTAGGAAGTTTCTCCTTAATTCCAGGTTGCTTCTGTCTTTGATTAGTTTCCATCCATTATTTCTTGTCCTACCCTGTGGTGCTTTGGAGAATAATTTGATCCCATCTTCTTTGTGGCAGCCCCTCAAATACTGGAAAACTGCTATCATGTCACCCCTAATTCTTCTTCTCTTTAGACTAGTCAAGCCCAAATTCTGCAGCCGTTCTTCATGTGGTTTAGTCTCCAGGCCTTTGATCATCTTAGTTGCTCTTCTCTGAACTTTTTCAAAACATTTCAACATCTTTTTTGTAGTACGGGGGACCAAAATTGGTTGCCATATTCCAAGTGTGATCTTACTAGGGTTTTATAAAGTGCTACTAATACTTGACCTGATCTTGATTCTATGCCTCTGTTTATACAACCCAGGATTGTATTAGCTTTTATTGCTCCATTATCAGTGGAACTATGGTTGAAGTGTCTTATTTCAGTTCTTTCCTGCTTTTATAGGTCTTATGTGACAATGTCAGGGTCTCGTCAACACCAGATGACCCTCACATGGTGTGATCAGTCAGCTTTTATAGGTCTTATGTGGTCAGTTGGTCACATAAGACCTATAAAAGCAAAAAGAACAGAAATAAGACACTTCATTTGAAGTTCCACTAATGACACTACCTAGCCTGGTGATGAAATATTCAGAAACTAAACAACAAGCTCATAGCACAAACCACCACCACCACCACCACCATCTACCACCCAAGCTACTAATATTTTCCACCATTTCTAATTAACCAAACTGGCTGGAAGTACCCAGCACCATTAACACAACTGGCTGGAAGTACTCACCACCAAAATCCTAAGATCTTAATTAACCAAGCTTCACACGGCTAAGTCTTTAACCAACCTACTTAAGTAGATGGTAGATGGTGAGAAAACAGCCCTGCTCCTTTTCCTTCACATTTTAACTTCTGTGCTGCAAACATACATTCACATAATACAGACATAACTTTCTCAGCAATCCACAAGATGGCATCACAACTATACCATGCTAGGTTGGTTTAGAGATTGTCAATCTCATCTCTGCATGAATGATTGAAATGCAATATAAATTTATATATAATTTCCTTTAAGAGTTGTATTAAGAATTGTATGTAGAATCGTGACCCCCCAGGGGTCCCCCCTTCTCTGTGGGGGCCCCTGCCCTATGGAATGAATTGCCCCCGGACATACGAAGGATCCCCGACCTCCGCGCCTTCCGTCGTGCACTGAAGACCCTGTTATTCCAGCAAGCCGCTCTGATGGGATAAATGATTTTAATTGGGTTTTTTTTAAAGGGGTTTTAAAAAATTGGTTTTAGCTGGGAGTTTTAAATTCGGCCTGTGATTTAATTATTTTAATATGTTTTTTAAATTTCTGTCCTGTTGGAAGAAATATCCTTCTGGGTTCAGTTTCAAGTGGGGAAAAAAACACTGGATTCAGGGAAGTTGCTTGGAAAGAAGGTTTATTGATGAACAGGATCACATGGCTTGGAGATCCTGGGCAAAAAGGGCAGAGATGCTGAGAGTGTCTGGGTTTTATGCCCTCTGTTGAGCTTTGAATTTGAGCTTGTATTCTGATTGGTTGTCAGACTTCCATGGGCCCATGCAGGAGCAACTCTGTAGGCTGTGTTTTTGAGTCCCAAGTTTGGTTGAGCCTTGCTGGGTGATGCAATCTCCCCAGGTGCCATGTGGTGAGTTCTGTTGCTAGATGGGTAGAGGGCTAACCCTATCTTTGATGGATCTTGGGTGAGGACATTTGCCTATGAATAGACCAGTGGTGGGTTGTTACCAGTTTGCCCTGGATGAGCGAACCGGTATCAGTGTCAGAACCCTAAAAGTGATACTAACATTCAATTGGGAGAAGGGAGGTGGTGGCTTGGATTCGATTTATTAGCATTGCCTGTGTCAACAGATATTTTACAACCTATATCCTGGCGCCAAAGTGCCCTGAGATCTCCTTAACTTCGGGGAATGTTTATGACGGACATGTGGGCTGTTTTCACTTTAAATGATAATGGAGGATGATGATGGGAATACATGCTTATCCAGTTCTTAGGGCAGCTGGTAAAGAAAACATCTTCACACTTGTATATTGGCTAAAATCTGCATTCTGGCTAAAGGTCTCATTGTCTTGCCTAAGGGTATTCGGACCTTGCTTTGAATCCATTGCTGTCACTTCTACTTAATAAAAGGTTCCTTTTGAAATACTACGTTTCAAGAGTTTTTACTTTCTTAAATTGGAAGGAGAGGCAATCCTTACAATCGGCCAAAATTGAAACCCACTACTGGAATAGACCTAGTTATCTCTTTTATCTCTTAAGTGTGGACATTTGCCATGGGCTACTGAGGATGGTGGGGGCTATTAAGAGTGAGTCTGCTTTCTGCCTAAAAGACATGTTTCTCCATTTCTCATCCAGTGAAATATAATATTCTGCCTTTTTAATATTTCCTAGAATATTTCATTTTTCTAGGAGAGGAGTGGGTGCTAACTTCCAACAGTCCCAAGAGGGGATACGTTTGTGCCTGAGCTATCAAGTGTAGCTGAGCCACTTTGAAACACACACAGCTCTAATGCATGTGAATGTGTGCACACACAGAGAGAAACTCACTTACAGCTCTCTATCAAGGATAGATAGTAATACTTTATCCAGTTTTGGTCACTACACTATAAAAAAGATGTTGAGACTCTAGAAAAAGTGCAGAGAAGAGCAACCAAGATGATGAGGGGACTGGAGGTTCAAACACACAATGAACGGTTGCAGGAACTGGGCAGGGCTAGTCTAGTAAAGAGAAGGACCAGGGGAGACAGGATAGCAGTCTTCCAATATTTGAGTGGTTGCCACAGAGAGGAAGAGGTCAAACTATTTTCCAAAGCACCCGAAGGCCAGACAAGGAATAATGGATGGAAACTGACCCAAGAAGAGATTCAACCTGGAAATGAGAAATTTTTTGACAGTCAAAACAATCAATCTATGGAACAGAAGTTGCCTTTGGAAGTCTTGGGAACTTCATCACTGGAGACTTTAAAGAAAAGATTGGACTGCCATTGGTCAGAAATGATGTAGGGTCTCCTGCTTTGGGGGGTGGGGGTTGACCTATAAGGTCCCTTCCAACTCTGTTAATCTGTTTGTTGAGTCCCTAACTACTGAATACCAGTTCTTTACTTAAATGTGCATTGATCTAAGACAGATCAATCTAATCGCACTGTAGAATTTAACTCATGTGCAACCTGTAATTTAAATGACCGTCAGCTCATTGTTGATTGCCTCAGCTCACCTGGTCATGATGTCCCCTGCTTGGAGAAATGAGTCAGCTGTTGCCAAATAAGGATTGAAAGCTTTTCACCTGGGAAAACCAGGTCTAGACCTGGGCTGAGCTAAGCTTACATTTGACTTGTCAACCTCATGAAGGGACTGTCTTCTTCTGAGGCATGGATTGCATCTCTCTGCAAAGGGCAGAAGAAAGTTGGGTTTTTAGAAGATATGAGCCAATATGGTCCAGTGGTGAAGGCCACTGCAAATGTATATCCTGGTCTGCTGTCTATCATGGAAGCTCCCTGGGATACTACTGACCAGGTAATCCTTTTCAGCCCAACCTCCCTTGCAGAGTCTTTTTTTGGGGGTGGGGGTTGGAATAGGAGGAAAGAGTTCTATGTATGCCACCTTGAGCTTGTGCATGAAAGGCAAATCATCTAATTAATTAGGAGCTTCATCACTGGAGGCTTTCAAGAAGAGACTGGACTGCCATTTGTCAGAAATGGTGTAGGGGTTCTTGCTTGGGCAGGGGGTTGGACTAGATGACCTACAAGGTCCCTTCCAACTGATAATCTGTTAAATAAATATATATTTAAGTAGATTTGCATTCAACTGGCAAGAACGTCAAACTTTGTTACTTTCTTCCTTCGGTGACAGGACCGAAAAAACAATGCTAATCAGAGAATTGATCATTGTGAAAAATATTGTAATTTCAGTTCTGGTTCTGAATACCAATTTGTGAGCTGATGATCAACTTACTATCAGCTGAACCACTATTTGCTTTATCGTTGCGATGGGCTTTTACTCAGAGTAGGAAGGATTGCTACCAACCGTGCATTGGCATCTGCCTTTTCAGTTCTCAAAACGTCTCTTCCTCTTTAGAGAGGCTTCATCTCTTTCTTCCTTCACCTCAGGAAGCTTGAGAATTTCTTTCCAATTTCTCTTGGTGGTGGCTCCTGAGTTTTATTAGAGGAGGGGGTGGAGGTGCTCCTTTAGTTGTTGTTCCATAATTGACTGGCTACATTTCCTATTCTGAAGAGGGGTAGAAGTCATGTCCTTTCTTGGCACTGAATTGATTGAAAGGAAGTATGAGGAGAGATTAAAATTCCCTGTGAAGGCCACATCCTGCAGTGACTGCTTGGTCCTTCTGTCATTAAGTAAAAGAATAGGCATTGGAAGGGACCTTGGCTGCCCAGTTTCTCTTCTTAAAACCTCCAATGATGGAGCGCAAGTAAGTTTGGCCATACATGGCAAATAATAAAGACAATATGTCTTAATAGCAAAGTGGGATACATTAAGATCCTAATCATATTAATAACAATATCACTTATCAGAGTCATATACTGCTCCATTGTGCTTTATAGCACTCTCTAAGTGGTTTACAGAGTCAACCTATCAACCCCCAACAATCCTCATTTTACCAACCTTGGAAAGGTGGAAGGCTGAGTCAATCTTGGGCCGGAGAGGATTGAACTCCTTGCAATCGGCAGAGTTGGCCTGCAATACTGTATTTTAACCGCTGTGTCACCACGGGAATGGAATGGAATGGAGCACTTAGACTTATATATTGCTATATAGTATTTTACAGCCCTCTCTAAACAGTTTACAGAGTCAGCATCTTGCCCCAAACTATCTGGGTCCTCATTTTAGTGACCTTAGAAGGATGGAAAGCTGAGTCAAATTTTGAGCTAATCAGGATTGAACACCTGGAAGTGCGCAGGTACTATATTCTAGTATATAGTATATACAGTAAAATATAGTATATACAATACTATATTCTCACCACTGCACCACCAGGGCTCCTGGTTTTACAAACTTTAACTTGGACACTGATCGTATGGACAGTTAATGGGGTCATTGCTGAATTTACTGGTCATCCCTATATATTGCCTAACTTAAATTATTTCATGAAAACAAACAGTGCCAGCCTTGAAACTCTGCATGGGGTTGCGCCATCCTATCCCATCCTACAGTATATCTGCATACCTGAAGAGTTATTTTGTACCTGGCTTCAGAGGGTGGATTTCAAGGTTGCAATAAATAGCAAAATAGATCCCACAAATCTGAAGCTTCTCTAGCTGTGCAAACTTAGGTTGAAGAAGTTTGTGTTGGGTCTGTGTGTGTGAGAGAGAAGCAGACGGAGAGAAAGAAGGTATGCATTTGTACACACACAAACATGGCATATTATAAGAGATGGCATTTAGGAAAAGCTCTGTTTAGAAAGCAGGTTTTTGTTTAATAAAAAAGGGATCAATCAAATCGATTAGCATTGCAGCAGGCTGAGGTCCTGCCTCATAAATTGTCATTTATTGGGTGTGCATGAAAATATTAAGCAGCTGTTTGCAGAATCCCTTTCATTCCAGGAGGAACAGAGAAGAGAGAAAGAAAGATAATTATTAACGGCTCCCTGTCCAATTCGTGATGTCAATCTTGCAGAAACGGGGAGGAGGTGTGGGAAGACGGTCTTGGTTTTGACGGTCAGTTCGGTGATGCTGGGTTCTCCTGCGGTGTTTAGAAGCACGCCATTAAAATTTGGGGGCACTTCTGGCAAGATATGGCAAAAAGCTTTTCAATTTCTCATATATTTTCTTCCCCAAGAGGTTTTAGGTTTTTTTTAACTTGGTTTTTTAAGCTCCCGGAGGGATTGCTTTCCAAATTCTCTTGGGGGTGCTTTGTGGCTGGTGTTTTTGGAAGTCGTGAAGGTGCCTAAATCTGGAACTATGATGTTCTGCCACACTTCACTTGATCTTTAGGTGATCCATGTGTACAGGATGTAGAATAACAGAGTTGGAAGGGACCTTGGAGGTCTTCTAGTCCAACCCCTGTTCGAGCAGGAGACCATATAGTACCATCGCAGTCAAATGGTTGTTTAGTCTATTCTTGAAAATCTCTATATCGAAGCACAGTTCTCTAATAAGAGGCATGTTTGTTTGCAATTTTCTCTAATACTTTTATTTTTGCAAACCATGTTTCCTGCTGCTGCCTCCCTTCCTCTATTGAACTTTGTCTCCCTCCTGAAATCATTTTCCTTCTCTGTTCCTCGAGTATGAAGAGGCTCTTCATTCTTTAAGGCATTTATTTTTCTGTTCCTCCTCCTCCTTCTCTCGTTATCATCCAAGAGCTTTACCCTTGTCTCACATGGCTAAAACGCCCTCTTCTTTAATTTTTACCTGCCCTGGTGGAAATGCTCTGGGCCTAATTATTTCTTCCAGTTTTCATCCTTCCCTTCCCTGGAGGTACCTCACTTAGCATCTTTTCTTTTCTTTTCTTTTCTTTTCTTTTCTTTTCTTTTCTTTTCTTTTCTTTTCTTTTCTTTTCTTTTCGTTTCTTTGCTGGCTGTCATTTCTGGAAACTCAACTCTAAGTCTAACTGAAGCCGCAGAGAAAAATAAACAAGGCACCGATTCTTGACTCTTCAGGAGATGGCGTCCCTTTACAAACCAGGATAATTTTGAGATGATAGATCAACTAAAAGAGTGGCCTTATTAGTGTCTCAACCTTTGAGCTGGTTGGTGGGAGGGCACACACAGCATTCCTTCATTATTCAAAGATTAAGAGCAGAGTCCAGTTATCCTAAATGTTTGCATGCAGAGAACGTAAATGATGCTTGATTAACATTGCTCTGGACAAAGGCTAAAATTAACTCAGAAGACTGGGACAAAATAGCAGTAGGAATAGTGTCAACCCCTGAAGTGAACCTGGATGAAGCCAATCTTGGCGGGTTCAGGGTTGCCACTCCAACGGTGGGGTGGGGGGAATAGTTAGATGGGAAATTGTAGCCAAAACAATAAAGTTTTCCTGTGGGAACCAAAGTCATTCTCACAGGTGGCTGGCCAGAGGAGGAGCAAAGTAACCAAGCAACCGGCCAGCACCTGGATTGGACAGCATGACCAGGGACTCAGGAGGAAAGGGGAAACTTTTATTTTTAATCAGGTGAAAGCCACGGGAAATTTCAGAGTCGGCTTTCACCAGTTGTGCCAATATGAAGCATCCATAAACTGTTCTTTGAGGAATCTGCCTGCCTCTGAGTTCTGCTTTCTATGGGTGCATTATTTGGAGTGCTTTACAGCCCTCTCTAAGCAGTTTAAAGAGTCAGCCTCTTGCCCCCAACTATCTGGGTCCTCATTTTACCCACCTTGGAAGGATGGAAGGCTGAGCCAACCTTGAGCCAGTCAGGATCGAACTGCCAAATTGCAGGCAGCCGGCAGTCAGCAGAAGTAGCCTGCAGTACTGCATTCTAACTACTGCGCCCCCGAGGCTCTTTCTCCCTCCCCAGATGCATAGAGAGGATCTGGAGCCAGATGAGAAAGAAAAACAGGCCTTCCCCCACCCCCCAGGCCCTCTGGAGGCAGTTAGCAGCCTGTTTCCCTACCTCTGGTGAGCCCAGAAGGCCCGAAAATCAGCTGGCTGGCACACGCATGTGGCCAGAGCTGAGCTGGCGTGCTTACTGATATGGCTACGCATGCCATAGGTTCACCATCACGGGACTAGAAGATCTCTAAGTCTTTTCCAATCTTATTATTCTATACAGGTAGTCCTCAACATATGGCCACAACTGAGCCCAAAATTTATGTTGCTAAGTGAGACATTTGTTAAGTGACTTTTGCCCCATTTTACAACTTTTCTCGCCACGTTCGTTAAGTGAATCACTGCAGTTGTTAAATTACTAAGACGGTTGTTAAGTGAATCTGCTTTCCCCCATTGACTTTGCTTGTCAGGTGGTCTCACAAATTGATCACACGACCCCGGGAGACTGCAACCGTCATAAATGTGAGTCAGTGGTCAAGCATCCAAATGTAAATCACGTGACCATGGGGATGCTGCAATGGTCGTAAGTGTTAAAAATGGTCCTAAGTCATGTTTTTCAGTGCCATTGTAACTTCGAACGGTCACTAAGTGAACTGTTCAGTGGTGGGTTGCTACCAGTTCACCCTGGATTGGGCGAACTGGTAGCACCGGTGGCAGGAGGCTCTGTCCACGCTCCCGGATGCTTCTGCTTATGCGCAGAAGTGTTGCGCATGCGAGCGAACTGGTAGCGACGGGTTTTGAAACCCACTACTGGAACTGTTGTAAGTCGAGGACTACCTGCATTCTGTGTTCTAGACGGGATGGATTCTACCATGTGGGACACTTAAATATCTACTGGCTGTTGTCTTCTTCAGAGAAAAGCAAATACGAGAATTCCAGTGGTAGGTTGCCCCTGGTTCGTACCGGTTCGCAAGAACTGGTAATAAAATCGGCGGGAGGCTCCACCCACTGACCCGGATGTCATCATAGGTGATCTGCGCATGAGCAGAAGAACGCGTACATGTGCGTAATGCAAACTGGTAGTAAAGGTAAGTAGAACCTACCCCTGGAGCACTCTAAACGCACCTGAGTTTTCCAGCATTAGCCATTGGTTTGGCTCTTGCGCCACCCTACTCTGGGTCTAAAAGTGAAGGTTAGTCCTGCCAAGCAGTTACGGTAGTATTACCGGGGCCCGTATAGGTAGATGTCTCGCAATATTAGCTATTTATTTCATTGACATTCCGCAGAAGAGTCTTTAGGGACCCCTTCTAGGAGGCAAGACCTCAATGTAATAATATACAAGGTCCAATTCCGATATTTCCCTTGATAACCATGCTGTACCTTATTGGGGTCAGGTGTCAGGCGGGGGTTGGGTAGCTGCTCTAATGTTCTCTGTCACCAGCAATAAGTGCAAAGGGCTTGCTCAGAAAGCTGGCTCACACAACTTTGAGGTAATTTGGATTGCCTGAGTGAACTTCTAAAGCTGTGTGGGGAAGGGACGTGCACCGTTGTGTTCAGTGATGCTTTATTATCTCTGAAGGGTTAAGTAGCGTTGGTTAATTTCAGAAATGGGCAGACTTGCTGTTAAGCAAGATTCAGGTGTTGGCTTAGTAGAAATAAGGAGACTGATGTATCTTGATAAGCCAAGGGCCTCTTTCTCCCACTCCCTCTCCCCCTCCCTAACTCTTCCTCCCTTCCTCCCTCTCCCTCTCCCCCTCTCCCTGTCCCTCTCTACCTCTCTTTTCCTCTCTCTCCCCCTGCCTAATTCTCTTCTCCCTCTCGCCTTCTCCTTCTCCCTCTCTCCTTGTCCTGTCCCTCTCTTTCTCTCCCTCTCCCTGCCTAACTCTCTCCCTCCCCCTAGCTCTCCCCCTCCCTCTCATCTTCTCTCTCTCTCCCTGTCTCTCTCCTCCTCTCCCCCTCTCCCACTCCCTGTCCCACTCTCTCCCTCTCGCTTCTTCTCTCCCCCGCCTAACTCTCCTCTCTCCTCTCTCCCTCCCCCTCCCTAATTCTCGTACTCCCCCTCCCTAACTCTCCTTATCCCTGTCTCTCCCTACACGCACACACATTTACATTTCGACTTATTAATTATTATTAATTAGATTATTTTTTTATTATTAATTAGATTTATGTGCCGCCCTTCTCCGGAGACTCAGGGCAGCTTACAATGCGTTAAGCAATAGCCTTCATACTTTTGTATATTTATACAAAGTCAGCTTATTGCTCCCCCAAACTGGGTCCTCAATTTACCTACCTCAGAAAGGATGGAAGGTTGAGTCAACCTTGAGCCTCGAACTCGCATAATTGCAGACAGCTGGGTGTTAATAACAGGCTATCTAGCCCGTCGAGCTATCTGAGGCTCTAGTTATATGTGGAATTTTGCCCAAAAGATCTCCATCGACAAAAATCACATTTAGTTTTTCTCTAATTTGCACCATGTATACATGGAGTTGTGGATGCACCATTGCTGGAGGTTTTCAAGAAAATATCGAAGAATCCCCAGGAGAATCCCCAGGTTTTCTCCTGGGTATTCTGGAAGAGAAAATGCGGAAAAGTATACAATAGATCATATTACACATACTAACGGCAAGTAGAATTGTGATAGCACAAAATTGGAAACAATCAGATATCCCTCCAGATCAAATCATAATAATAAAAAAAACCGAATGTGCAGAGATGGACAAATTATCTATGGAAATGAAGGAGAGGGAGGACACCGAGTACTATTTAATATGGAATAAATAGTCTTCCTGGTTGGAGAGTAAACATAAAACTTAAGGGATGTTTTTGTTACAAGATCGAATTGTAAATAGAAGTCAAGATAATTTCGATAAAGATGTAAGTTTAAGATAGAGATATTTAGAAGTAGAATTTGTGTAAAGAGGTTAAATAGGCTACAGGTACCGTTGCAGACAAGTTGTTATTGGTATTGAAATTTTGATGTTTGTTTTTATTTGTTTATATTTTCTGTGTGTGTGTGTGTGTGTGTTTTTCTTGCTTTTTTTGTGTATTATGTGTCTATTTGTACTGTGTATTTTAATCTTTGGAAATTTAATAAATATTATTTTTTTAAAAATATCGAAGGATCATTCATCTCCAGGATGATATAAGTTCTCCTATCTTGAACAAGGGGTTGGACTAGAAGACCTCCAAGGTCCCATCTAGGCCTATGATTCTATGGTGTTCTATGATCTCCAAATGAAGAGCATCATATTTGTTGCAAAGTCCCAGAGATGCTTTTTCAAAAGGCAACTGGAGTTTCTTCCTTTTTCCTTGAAGATGTCTGCTTGCCTTTTGAAAAACCACCTCGGGGAGAACCATGACCTGGATGACTGACAATCTCCAGAGACATCTGTTGCAAAGAGTTCTTACGTAGGCTTCCCAAGAGCATGAAGCAGACTCCTCGTCCCGATAAAACCTCTTTTATTTAGGTTGAAGGAAAATTCCTCTCAAAAAAGTCCCGGCAAACAGTCTTTCATAAGATTTCACAACTACAGGCTTGGAGAGTTGGAGAGATATCTTCCAAATGCCACGCTGTAGCAACAATTCCTTGGCAAAAAGTCAGGAGCAGATCTTCACCCTAGTGAATTGTCTCCTGTAAAATCCCCTCCCCTTTCTCCTCTTTATTCCCTATGGGAGGGGCCATTCACTGTCCACCTGTGGCTTTACTCCTGAGTTGACCTTTGTTCCTTAGCTGTTCCCTTCTCCTGGCAGCTCTGTGCATGCGCGCACTGGGAACAGGCTCCAGCTGTTCTTCTGCCCCACTGATATCAGACTCGGAAGGCAGCTGATAACTGTCGGACGGCCCTGGCCCCCTCTCTGCCTCCGATGCAGAGCACTCATCAGAGCCTTCCCCAGACTCCAGGACTGGCCCATGTTCCCCCCCAACCCCCTCACTGTCTGTTGTTCCCTTCCCTTCCCTGCACTCTTTCTGAATCATCTCCTAAATAAAATAAGCATTCTGGCTTGTCATTAATAATATTTTGCACATAGAATAAGGAGAATTTTTTTTGACAGTGACAGCAATCAACCAATGGAACAGAAGTTGCCTTCAGAAGTTGTGGGAGCTTCATCACTGGAAGCTTTCAAGAAGAGACCAGACTGCCATCTGTCACAAATGATGTTGGGTCTCCTGCTTAGGCAGCGGGTCAGACTAGATGACCTACAACAGTGATGGCTAACCTTTTTGCCATCGCGTGCCAAAACTGGGGGGAGTGTGGTGGGGTCACATGCACGCGTGCCCACATCCATAATTCTATGCGCCCTGCCCTCCTGTGCTCCCCCACTTTTGGCACATCATGACACGGTGGGCCCGGTAGGTCCGTCTTTTGCTCTCCCCAGGCTCCAGAGCCTTTCTAGGAGCCTGGGGTGGGCAAAAATGTCCTCCCCCCCCCCAGAGGCTCTCTGGAGGCCGGAAACAGTGTTTTTACTGACTTCTGGTGGGCCCTGAAGGCCCAAAAATCAACTGGCTGGCGCACGCATGCGTGCTGGAGCTGAGCTCGCGTGCCCACCGATATGGCTCCCCATGCCACCTGTGGCACCCGTGCCATAGGTTCGCCATCACGGACCTACAAGGTCCCTTCCAACTCTGTTAATCTGTAATCTGTTATCTTTAGTTCCTTGTAACATAAAAGTGCATTCAAATGTACAGATTGGAACATGGGAGTGAAGGATGAACCATGCACAATGACCAATAAAACCTCAAGAGCTTTTCAGTCCAGCATTTAACTGACATCCCCAAACTGTAAAGGCTTCAAACAAATTTGCTGACTTTAGCCTCCTTTGTAGACTTCTGCGCATACTGTTCGGTTCTGTATATTTCCGATTTCAATACATCAAACATTTCGCATGCTAAACTACGGCCACGACAAACTCGCTTTCCCAGATGCTGCTAGGCTTATGTGTCAAAGCAGTGACATTTATTGCCTCTCAATTAAGTGATTATAATAGGTCTGAGCAGGGTGTTTTATGAAGTTGGAAATCCTTTTAATCATAGTTAATAGCACCCTGTTCTCTGCAGCTCCTTTATTGGTTCAGGTAAAAAACAACCTATGGAATACTGATTTAATAGCTTAAAGGAAAACATGGCAGATTTCCCTACCTTAGATTTAATGTGGAAGAAAAATCCTCTGGATACTAATTTATAATTTTGATCCCAAGGAATGTCTTATTTTGAATGCAGATGCCTGCTGCTACTCTTATGAAGTAAGGAAATGATAATGAATTATTAACAACCGGTGGAATCGCTTGCTTTCAGAAATTGTGGGTGAGGTTTTCAAGAAAAGACTGGGTGGCCATTTGTCTGAAATGGCAGAGGTTCTCCTGCTTGAGCAGAGGGTTGGACTATATGACCTCCAAGGTCCCTTCCAATTCAGATAACAGAGTTGGAAAGGACCTTGTGGGTCATCTAGTCCAAGCCCCTGCCCAAGCAGGAGACCCTACACCATTTCTGACAGATGGCAGCCCAGTCTCTTCTTGAAAGCCTCCAGTGATGAAGCTCCCACAACTTCTAAAGGCAACTTCTATTCCATGGGTTGATTGTTCTCACCGTCAGGAAATTTCTCCCTTATTTACAGGTTAAATCTCTCCTTGTTCAGTTTCCATCCATTATTCCTTGTCTGGCCTTCGGGTGCCTTAGAAAATAGCTTGACCCCCTCCTCTCTGTGGCAGCCCCTCAAATATTGGAACACTGCTACCATGTCTCCCCTGGTCCTTCTCTTCACTAGACTAGCCCTGCCCAGTTCCTGCAACCGTTAATTGTATGTTTTAGTCTGCAGCCCCCTAATCATCTTGGTTGCTCTTCTCTGCACTCTTTCTAGAGTCTCAGCATCTATTTTATAGTGTGGTGACCAAAACTGGAAGCAGTACTCTAGGTGTGGTCTTACTAGGGCTTTATAGAGTGGTATTAGTACCTCCCTTGATCTTGATTGTATCCCTCTGTTAATGTAATTTAGGATTGCATTGGCTTTTCTGGCTGCTGCCACACACTGCTGGCTCATATTTAACTAGTTGTCTACTAAGACTCCAAGATCCCTCTCACAGTCACTGCTAATTCTGTTATTCTATGTTGTTCTAAATTGGATTTATTTATTTATTTATTTTACATCAATTGTGCAAACTTGGATGTTCTACTTATCACATTCAACGCTGTATAGGAGTTGTTGGTTTTGGACAGTATAAAAGGAATATGCTAGAATATCTAAGACCTGGTTTGAAATGGAACATTGGGTGGGTAATAACATAAGTCTGGTCTGTCTGGAAGTTATGTTCATGCAAAATTATTTTTCACAACTGGAATGCCATCCCAGGAGAGATATTAGGAATAAATGCAGTCTGGTGTACAAAGATTGGTGCATGCTTTTCTTTTCATCACAATGATGATTTCTGGCGTTAGCAAGATTGAAGATATCCTCAAGTGGAAACTGACCATTCACAAACCCCATCCTGGACTTACAATCAGGGGTGGGATTGAAAAATTTAACAACCGGTTCACTGCCTGGTTGCTGGCTGGGTGGGGGCATGGCCTATTTGGCCTCCTGCACCATGGGGTGTGGGGGGGGACATTTTCCCCCTCCCGAGGCTCCAGAGGCTTTCCTTGAGATTTGAAATTTAAGATTTGAATCTGGGTGTTCCCAGTCCTATATCCCAACTACTACCTTACTTTGGGGTTGCACATTAGATCTATCTATCACTTATAATCTCTATCACTTATAATCTTCTACGGTGTATCTGTTTTACTACTTTGCCCAGATACTGGGCAAAGGTGTTACTAATTTAACAACTGCAATGATTCGCTTAACAAATGTGGCATGGAAAGTCATAAAACGGAGCAAAACTTAACAAAGTTCTCCCATACCAACATAAATTTTGGGCTCAATTGTGGTTGTAAGTTGAGGACGATTGTACTACCTGTATTCCATTGATTAATTTTTCTCATTCTGAGGAAATTTCTTCTTACAGTAGTTCCAGGTTGGATGTCACTTTAACAAGCTTCTATCCATTACTTCTTGTCCTGCCCTCAGATCCTTTGGATAATAGGTTGATCTCTTCTCTTCTCTTCTCTTCTCTTCTCTTCTCTTCTCTTCTCTTCTCTTCTCTTCTCTTCTCTTCTCTTCTCTTCTCTTCTCTTCTCTTCTCTTCTCTTCCCTTCCCTTCCCTTCCCTTCCCTTCCCTTCCCTTCCCTTCCCTTCCCTTCCCTTCCCTTCCCTTCCCTTCCCTTCCCTTCCCTTCCCTTCCCTTCCCTTCCCTTCCCTTCCCTTCCCTTCCCTTCCCTTCCCTTCCCTTCTCCTCTCCTCTCCTCTCCTCTCCTTTATTATGTAGATGATCCTAGCCAATCAGGAATCCTGTAAAATATTTGTTCATCACAAAGATGGTGGACCCGCCAATCTATTGAAGGGAGAAATACTGCTTCAAAAACCCACCATTATGTTTGAAGTTCCACGACTCTTCCATAAACTCGTCTTCTCTTTGCTCTCCGATTCGTCTTGCGGGCTTCCCACAGGAATTGGGCTGTGTCATCATGTCTTTCAGCCTCCCAATATATCATACTAAGCTCTAAGCCAATTAGGAATGACTACTTACCATGCTGAATCACACAGGAAGGGGGAAAAAAGGATAATATGTCCTTCATATAATGAATCCCCCCAGCCCACTTCAGTTTATTTCTGCAAGATAGATAGATGGAGGAAATTTTGGCTTCCCTCTTTTATTTTCGCTGCCTCCAATTAGAGTCTAGCTGGCTTCAAGGTGCATCCATTTTTTCCTCCCTCCTTTACAGACGACTCTTGGAGAGAGAGACTGAAATGCCTGACCTGATATTAATATACTTGGTGCTTATTTAGCAGCTCTGGTCTTTTGACGTTCGGTGCCTTTGTGAAGGTGGATAATGTCCTCGCACTTTGATGGGGTTGAGAAAATGAGGCACAAGGGAAGAAAAGGCTCAACGGGAGGCTAGGAAGTAGGGCTCTTATCCAAAAGGACAGGACACGCTGCAAGCATTGCAGGTAGTCCTCGACTTATGACCAGGTAGTCATAAGTGCACCAGCGTGCCTATCGTCCCTGTCCTAATATTCCTTTTTACTTACTCTTTTCATGTATTCAAATTATGTTTATACTTTTACCTGTTATCTTATATATGCTTGGCAAATAAA
The DNA here is from genome assembly GCA_030761175.1 of Masticophis lateralis. Lineage (NCBI taxonomy): Eukaryota > Metazoa > Chordata > Lepidosauria > Squamata > Colubridae > Masticophis > Masticophis lateralis. The sequence continues at coordinate 20,095,167 of JAUDYJ010000012.1, read as the reverse complement.
CTTACGATTATGATTATGTAGGGAGTTAGCACCCCTCCCTCTCCTAGGAAAATGAGATATTTTAGGAAATAGTAGAAGGGCAGAATATTTCCCCTAAAAGGGAGGCAGAAACTCACCCCCCCCCCACCTTTGTCAATGGGCCATTAAGGGCTGGGCCAGTCTATTCTACGTAACAAAGATCTACCTCCTTCAGGCAGAGCCATAGTAGGAATTTATTTATTTTATTTATTTATTGGTTCGATTTATATGCCGCCCTTCTCCGGAGACTCAGGGCGGCTTACAATGCGTTAAGCAATAGCCTTCATACTTTTGTATATACCTGCTTAGTAGGGTTTTCGGGCCCCCCCAAGTGGTGTTCTTTTTTATACAAAGTCAGCTTATTGCCCCCACGATCCGGGTCCTCATTTTACCTACCTCGGAAGGATGGAAGGCTGAGTCATCCTTGAGCCTGGTGAGATTCGAACTCGCAGTAATTGCAGGCAGCTGGCAGCTAAGTGCTACTTAACAGCACTTTAGTCTGCTGCACCACCAAGGCTTCTAAATTGTCCAAAGCCCTTTCATTACATCATCACCCAGCAAGCTCAATCAAGCTTGGGACTAAAAAACACAACCTACATAGTTGACCCTGCATGGCCCCGTAGGAGTCTGACAACCAATCAGAATACAAGCTCAAATTCAAAGCCCAACAGGGGGTATAAATCTCTCTCTCTCTCTCTCTCTCCCCCCCATGTGCCTTTTTTACCCAGGACCTCAAAACCATGTGGTCCTGTCCACCATTAAACCATCTTTTCAAGCAGTCTTTCTCCACACTTGGAACTGAACCCAGATGGACATTTCTTCCAGCAACCACAACTGAGCCCAACATTTCTGTTGCAATGTGAGACATTTGTGGTGTGCGCTTTGGCCCATTTTACGACCTTTCCCGCCACAGCTGTTAAGTGAAGTGCTGCAGTTGTTCAGTTAGTCACACGGTTGCTAAGTGAAACTGGCTGCCCCTTTCTGAGAAGGATGGCTTGTCAGAAAGTTGCAAAAAGGGGATCACGTGACCCCCTGGAACACTGCAACCGTCATTATTTTTTTTAAAATTTGATTTATATGCCTCCCTTCTCCAGAGACTCAGGGCGGCTTACAATGCGTTAAGCAATAGCCTTCATACTTTTGTATATTTTTTATACAAAGTCAGCTTATTGCCCCCACAAACTGGGTCCTCAATTTACCTACCTTAGAAAGGATGGAAGGCTGAGTCAACCTTGAGCCTGGTGAGATTCGAACTTACAGTCATTGCAGGCAGCTGGAGTTAATTACAATGCATTAGTCTGCTGAGACTCCTAACTATGTACCAGTTGCCAAGCATCTGACTTTCGATCACATGACCCTGGGGATGTTGCAATGGTTGTAAGGGTCAACAACGGTCATAAGTCACTTTTTTCAGTGCCGTTGCAACTTTGAATGGTCACTAAATGAACCGCTGTAAGTCGAGGACTATTTTGTATTGGTTGATGTGGCTAGAAGTTGGCCAAAGGGTTTCCTTTCATTTAAATGTTGGTTTTGTTTCTTCAGCCGTTTGTTTTTTGTGCCAAAATCCAGATTATTTTGGTACCCTCTAGACTGAGATAATAAAAGATCTCCTTCCTTTCTCAAATGTTCCCTTCTATAGGAAAAAAAAAGCATTTGCATTTTTAAAAATCTTATTCTTTGATCGATTGGAATTGATTGGGAGCAGAGCAAGGGTGAAATCCAGCAGGTTCTGATCAGTTCTGGAGAACCGGTAGTGGAAATCTTGAGTAGTTTGGAGAACCGGGAAATACCAACTCTGACTGACCCTCGGGTGGGGTGGGAATGGGGATTTTGCAATATCCTTCCCCTAGGAGTGGGGAGGGAATGGGGATTTTGCAGCATCCTTTCCCTGGAGCGGGATGGGAATGGAGATTTTGCAGTATCCTCCCCCTGCCACACCCACAAGCTACGCCCACCAAGCCACACCACGCCCACAGAACCAGTAGTAAAAAAAAATTGGATTTCATCACTGGAGCACAGCAAGCCAGGTAGACTGCTAAGAGCCAGGAAGAGGATTGGACAAAGGAAGACAGGATATTTGGTGTCTCCAACTTTTAATTTTTTAAAATACTGTCTTAATCTTTAAGTTATAGAAAGAAGGTGAAAGCAGAGCGTCAGGTCTCTAGTATCATCCTTATTTACAAATACACCTGTGTCCCATAAAATAATATTGCGTGTTGTATAATGTTTTTTTTTTTAGAACTCTGCTCATTTCCCTCTTCCTTTAAAGTCAAAAGTTAAGCAACCGTGATAATTGCCTAGCAGACAATCCTCACTGTCATTTGCAATCTGTGATTAACACGTGTGAATACATTAAATACAGATTTTACAGATTACAGATTAACAGAGTTGCAGGGGACCTTGTAGCAGGGGTGAAATCCAGCAGGCTCTAACAGGTCCTGGAGAACCGGTAGCGGAAATTTTGAGTAGTTCAGAGAACCAGCAAATACCACCTTTGGCCCCAGAGTGGGGTGGGAATGGAGATTTTGCAGCATCCTTCCTCTGCCATGCCCACCAAGCCATGCCCACAGAACCGGTAGGGAAAAAACTTGGATTTCACCCCTGCCTTTAGGTCATCTAAAAGAATGCGAAGGACCAGCTGTCTGCAAGGAGTATAAATCCTTCCATTCCCCACCATCCAGTCAGAGCTGAAGAAGCTTCTTGGATGAGAAGCAAAATGTCTTCAAAGAAAAATAAGAAAGTCCAGTTGTCTCTTGAGAAAAACACCTTTGGGATTTTGTATCTGACATTAAGGCTTAAATTAAAGCCCAACTTAATAAGTGAATCTAACCATAATCAAAGTTTTCAAACATAGAACATAACAGTTACTGGTGTTTTTTTCCCTGAACCCAGATGTTTTAATTGCTATAATATTGGTGTGAAAGTCTTGCACTGTGATTTATAATGGCCCACTCTCTATTTTAAACCTCTAATGACAGCTACATTTTCAAGCATATTCCTTATTTTATATTCCTGAACTTAATCCAGCTGGAGTTCCATAAATCAAACCTCAGCACAAGAAGGTTAATAAGTTTACACAGCATAATTGAAAGCTATCTTAGATGACTAAAAAGGAATTTTATCTATCAGCTTTCCAGGTCACTCACTAATTATTTCCAGTGCCCAAGTAATAACGTATGCCACTGGGTTTCCTTTGAAAGCGTGACAAAGTGGGAATAAAATGAAATTTTAGAAAGTGTTTTTGAATGTTTGCCCAGTTTTTGGGGTGAGAACTCGGCAGCGTTGATCAAAAGAGGGCAGTGGGGTGTAGAGAGAGAATGAAGGATTTCTCCTCTTGCTGTCCGTCTCTCTGTGTTCTCTTTGGCTAAGAGATTCCTAATCGGGTCAGCTCCTCCTGTCTTTCCTTTCATTCACACCAGTGGTGAGTTTCAATTTTTTTTACTACCAGTTCTGTGGGTGTGGCTTGGTGGGTGTGGCATGACTTTGTGGGTGTGGCTTGGATACTGTAAAATCTCCATTTCCTCCCAATCAGCTGGGACTTGGGAGGCAGAGAATAGATGGAGGTGGGGCCGGTCAGAATTTTTACTACCGGTTCTCCGAACTACTCAAAATTTCCACTACCAGTTCTCCAGAACTGGTCAGAACCTGCTGAAACCCACTTCTGATTCACACATGCAAGGCGCACACGTTTTCTGGCTCTCTTCCCAATAGGATGTAGTTGCAGCCTAGCTGCTAGATTTTCCCTGTCCTTTTCAATGTATTTCTTGGGGAATCCTTGGTGCTTTCTGAACTTGGTGGTTTGTTTATAGATGTTTCGTGAACCAACTAAGTAACTTCACCAGTGGTCCATCATCATCATCATCATCATCATCATCATCATCATCATCACAGCGATGAGGTTACCAGTTGGGTCATGAAGATCTGCAAGTGAGCAATCAAGCTCCGAGATGTTTCTTTCAGACTCACAGATTTTATTAATTTATCAGCAAGAGCAGAATAACAGAATAAGAGTTGGAAGGGACCTTGGAGGTCTTCTAATCGAACCTCCTATTCAGGCAGGAGACTCTATACCATTTCAGACAAATGGTTGTCCAATCTCTTCTTAAAAATGTCCGGTGATGGAGCATCCACAACTTCTGGAGGCTCATTGTTCCATTGATTAATTGTTCTCACTGACAGGAAATTTCTCCTTAGTTCCAGGTTGTTTCTCTCCTTGATTAGTTTCCATCCTTTGCTTCTTGTCCTGCTTTCAGGTCTTTGGAGAATAGGTTGACCCCCTCTTCTTTGGGGCAGCCCCTCAAATACTGGAACACTGCTATCATGCTAACTCTAGTCTACTTTTCATTAAACTGAACATACCCAATTCCAGCAACTGTTCTTTAAATATAAAGGACTATAAAAATAATTGGAAACAAGGGGAAAAGAAAAATGGGAAGAAGAAAGAGCGTGGGGTAGAAGGGGAAAAAGGGGAAGAAAAGTATTGACTTCCAGCTCTTTTTAGCAAAGTAGAAGATACCATTATAGCCTCAAAGGTGCTTTTTCAAAGGGCAGCTGGACAGTCTGGTTTTTCTTTGAAGACGTTTTGCTTCTCATCCAAAAAGCTTCTTCAGCTCTGACCTGGATTACTTTTACACAATAGTATATTATGGCCATTTCTACAACAATGAACCTATCTTTGATTTTGGTTTTGCTGATTAGGCAAGCTCAGAGATGCTTCATGATCCACCTCGGTAACATCAGTGCCTTGGTGATTTGCACTGATTGCACACTGATGATATGACCCAGTTGAGTCATGAAATGGCTAAAGGTAAAGGTTCCCCTCGCACATATGTGCTAGTCGTTCCTGACTCTAGGGGGTGGTGCTCATCTCCATTTCAAAGCCGAAGAGCCAGCGCTGTCTGAAGACGTCTCTGTGGTCATGTGGCCGGCATGACTCAACACCAAAGGTGCACGGAACACTGTCACCTTCCCACCAAAGGTGGTCCCTATTTTTCTACTTGCATTTTTTACATGCTTTCGAACTGCTAGGTTGGCAGAAGCTGGGACAAGTCACGGGAGCTCAACCTGTTACGCGGCACTAGGGATTTGAACCGCTGAACTGCTGATCTTTTGATCAACAAGCTCAGCGTTTTAGCCACTGAGCCACCATGTCCCTTCATGAAATGGCTACAAGTACCGGTAAATAAAAGCTCAGAGAGCATCCAGGACTCTACAGTCCAATCCTGAGCTACCTATGGTCTCTTCTGTTGGAATATGTTCCTTTGCGGATGTTTGATATTGAAAACTGATTACATACATGAAGTGGGTAACCTTTTGAGTTAAGCTTCAGCCCATTTTAATCATGAGGTGGACACATGGTCTTGTCCTAGGAGCTGCAATTCAGCCACTTCACCAAGCAGTGAAGTCCTAGTGGACGATCACTTGAGTATGAGCCAGCAGTGTTCAGCAGCTGCCAAAAAAGCCAATACAATCCTGGGTTGTATAAATAGAGGCATAGAATCAAGATCATGTGAAATATTAGTGCCAAAGTTATTGGACTGAGTTATGATCTCTCTCTCTCTCTCTCTCTCTTTCTTGTTCTCTCATTCTCTCTCTCTTTCTTGTTTTCTCTCTCTCATTCTTTCTCTCCCTCTCTCTTCCCCTCTTTCTTGTTCTCTCATTTTCTCTCTCTTGTTCTCTCATTTTCTCTCTCTCTTTTGTTCTCTCATTCTCTCTCTCTTCTCTCTCATTCTCTCTCCCTCTCTCCCTTTTTCTTGTTCTCATTCTCTCTCGTTCTCTCTTTGTTGTCGTCTCATTCTCTTTCTTTCTTTCTTTCTTTCTTTCTTTCTTTCTTTCTTTCTTTCTTTCTTTCTTTCTTTCCTATTCTCTCATTATCTCTCTCTTCTCTCTCTTGTTCTCTCTCCATCTCTCTTCCCCTCTTTCTTGTTCTCTCATTCTCTCTCTTGTTCTATCATTCTCTCTCTCTCTCTTTTGTTCTATCATTCTCTCTCTCTTCTCTCTCATTCTCTCTCCCTCTCTCTCCCCCTTTTCTTGTTGTCTCATTCTCTTTCTTTCTTTCTTTCTTTCTTTCTTTCTTTCTTTCTTTCCTATTCTCTCATTATCTCTCTCTTCTCTCTCTTGTTCTCTCTCCATCTCTCTTCCCCTCTTTCTTGTTCTCTCATTCTCTCTCTTGTTCTATCATTCTCTCTCTCTCTCTTTTGTTCTATCATTCTCTCTCTCTTCTCTCTCATTCTCTCTCCCTCTCTCTCCCCCTTTTCTTGTTGTCTCATTCTCTTTCTTTCTTTCTTTCTTTCTTTCTTTCTTTCTTTCCTATTCTCTCATTATCTCTCTCTTCTCTCTCTTGTTCTCTCCCTCTCTCTTCCCCTCTTTCTTGTTCTCTCATTCTCTTTGTTGTTGTCTCATTCTCTTTCTTTCTTTCTTTCTCTCTTTCTTTCTTTCTTTTTCCCTCATTCTCTCTCTTCCTCTCTCTCTCCCTTTCTCTCCCTCCCTCTCTCTTGTTCTTTCATTCTCTTTCTTCCTCTCTTTGATGTTGTCTCATTCTTTTTTTCTTTCTTGTTCTCTCTTTCTCTCTCCCTCTCTCTTCCCCTCTTTTTCTTGTTCTCTCTCTCTCTCTCTCTCCCCCTTCCCTTCTCCCTTGTTCTCTCTCCCTTGTTCTCTTGAGCTTCAGATTGCTGGTATAATTCATTTGCTGCATTCTTGGCATGCTGATCATTTACAAAGGTAAGACCTTTTCTTAATAGAAACATTCTAGTGGAGAGATGCGTGCCACTGGTGCGCATATGCGCAATACACACCAAACACATGCTATGTGTTTGATGGTTTCATGTCTAGTTGGCCCTATTTTTATTATGACAAAGGTGTCATCTACATACAATTTTATAAGGGTTTGAGTGCTTGGGGTGGATTTTTTTTTCTTTTTTCTTTTGTTGTATGCCAAGTAGTGTCACATTGTTTCAGTTGAGTGGCCCTAAAATCCATTAAATCAATCAACCAATCGCTCCATCACCCGTCTGACCACTATAGAAAAATGCATGCAGATGACAAAAAATGTTTTGCTGCAAATAATGTCTTCTATTCTCACAAAACATTGGGACCAATGATTTATTTTTAGCTTTCTGGATCTTTCCTACTTTATTTCAAAAGCTTTAGGGTGGGAGAAGACCTTATCATAAACAGATAGAAGCAGTTCTTATTAATCCATTCAAAGAGACTACTTTGTATGCCTATAAATAATACACCTCGGTGCATCTGTGGAGCTGTAGAATATATTTTGAAGGCCTTTTATGTCATGAGCAGCGGTTTGTTGTAAGTGAAGTGTTTCCACTCTCAGCTGCGTTTTTATTAAACCACAATATGTTTGCAAATCGTAGTTAATATCCCAGCAAAATAGGGGAACTCACTCAATTATATCTTATACAATCAACCATGGATGAAAAAAACATATCTAACTCAATTTACAGATGAGAAAACAATAATTCTTCAGCTCCCTTTGCAGCTCCAAGCAAATGGCTTGAAACATTAATAACAGAATGTTATTATTCAGAATATTAACAGAATTAATAACAGAATAACAGAGCTGGAAGGAAGCTTGGAGGTCTTCTAGTCCAACCCTCTGCTTAAGCAAGAGACCGTATATCATTCTAGACAAGTAGCTGTCCAATCTCTTCTTACAAGCCTCTGAAGGCTAGCCGTTCCACTGGTTAATTGTTCTCACTGTTGGGAACTTAGTTCTAGGTTGGTCCTTTCCTTGGTTAGTTTCCATCCATTGCTTCTTGTCCTGATTTCAGGTGCTTTGTAGAATAGGCTGAACTTCTTCTTTGTGGTAGCCTCTCAAATATTGGAAGACTGCTATCCTGTCTCCCCTGGTCCTTCTCTTCACTAGACTAGCCAGGCCCTGGGCCTGGCTAGTCTAGTGAAGAGAAGGACCAGGGGAGACAGGATAGCAGTCTTCCAATATTTCATTGGAAGACTCATAGTTCATTGTATGTTTTAGCCTCCAGCCAGCTAAATCTAAATCTAAAGCCAGCCTATCTTTGTTGCTCTGCTCTGTACTCTTTCCAGAGTCTCAACATATTTTTTTATTACATGGTGATCAAAACTGGATGCAGTATTCTAATTAATTGGACTGATTCCTCCAACACAGGCTTCATAATTCCGCACAGATCCACAGGAAAACAGACAGAAACCTCCCAATGGAAATTAATTGACGAATGAATGATCCAAAAGATCTCCTAAAAGTTAAACAAAGCTCTTTTGCTCTGCCATTCCATTAGATAAGTCATGCAAAGGCCTTTAGAAGCCGGCTGGCAATTACAGAGGAAGCAAAGCTTAAACAAAAAACCTGAACGCACAACAATAAAAAAAAAAATAGCAGTCTATCCATCACACCTCGCAAGGCCTAAATGTTACCAGCAATTAAGCGAGTTGGTGGGGAAAAGCTGACAAGCGAGGTTCATCAACGGCCTGCTTCCCTCGCTGGAAAGTAAGTGGGTCAAACTTATTAGATCCCACTTCATTTAAACACAACAGTTGCTGTCAGCAACTTCCGACAGGTTTGGGTGTGGGGTGAGCCTTGAGCTGTGGGTAGTGGGAGCAAAACTCTGGAAGGCTTTGTTGTTTCCGCCTTAAGAAGGTTTTTTTTCCCCTTCGTCAGAAGAATAATTTGGGGTTCCAGTGCGAGCCGGGCAGGGCTGAAATGCTACTGCCGTGATGGCGAACCTAGGGCACACAAGTGGCACGCAGAGCCATATCTGTGGGCACGCAAACGTTCCCTTAGCTGAGCTCCAGTGCACATTCACACACCGACCAACTGATTTTTGGGCCTTCTAGTCCCACTGGAAGTCGGGAAACGGGCCATTTCCGGCCTCCGGGGAGGTTGGAAAAGCTGTTTTTGCCCTCCCCAGACTCCAAGAAAGCCTCTGGAGCCTGGAGAGGGCAAAAAGCAGGCCTACTGGGCCCACCGCTAACCTTTTTGGTGTTGAGTGCAAAAAGCAGGGGGAAGTCATTGCACGCATGTGCGGGGGCACGGGGGGCATTGAATTATGGGTGTGGGCACACGTGTGACCCCCCATGTGGTCCCCCCGCTTTTGGCACGCGATGGCAAAAAGGTTAGCCGTCATTGTGCTACTGGTTCGGACTGGTTTGGGTGAAGTGGTAGTAAAAAAATGCTACCAGTTTGGCCAAAGCGGTATTTCTGACGATCAGCTGTGACGTGCGATTTATATTAGCTAGAATCTGCGGATTTCCTGCTTTCTAGCTAATCTAAATTGCTGTTGTACTTACCTTTGCAAACTCAGAAGACTTCACAGAAGTCACATACTCACAGAACTGGTAGCAGCCTTCAGAGGATTTCACTGCTGGAGCCAGGGTTGTGCAAGAATAGATAAAAATGTGAGCCCAGAGGAAAGAAGAAATATTTATTCCTAAAAGCAAAGAGTTTGCCTTTAGGGGCAGCTGCAGAGAAACGGGGTACAGCCAAAACAGTTATTTAGGAGAGTTTGTCTTGGGTGTAGAAGTGTCTACATGCTGATTTTAGGGTGACACTTGAAGGTTGTGTGTGTATGTAAGCCTATGATGTTTGTTCTTATGAACATGCAGTTCTGCTGGGAGGCCTAATTTAATTAACTCTATTTGTGTTTGCAGACCTTATCCTTTGATATGTGGATTAGGTCTGGGTAAGGTATTTTGGGGATAAGGGGAAGTTTGTGGAGGCAATAAGATGACTTTGTATAAATATACAAAAATATGAAGGCTATAGCTTAACGCATTGTAAGCCGTCCTGACTCTCCGGAGAAGGGCGGCATATAAATCAAATTTTTAAAAAAAGTTTGAGTTAAGGATTTTCTCCCCATTTGCTATTTTTATTTGATTAACGTAGTGTTCAGTTCGACTGTCAATTATGTAGTGGAGACGCTGATTCTCAGTCCATGGTGGATTCAGTTAATGTTTTAAGGGAAGCAGTATAAACAAAAATAAGGTAATGGTAAAGGTTCCCTCGCACATATGTGCTAGTCGTTCCCGACTCTAGGGGGCGGTGCTCATCTCTGTTTCAAAGCCAAAGAGCCAGCGCTGTCCGAAGACGTCTCTGTGGACATGTGGCCGGCATGATTCAACACCGAAGGTGCACGGAACGCTGTTCCCTTCCCACCAAAGGTGGTCCCTATTTTTCTACTTGCATTTTTTAATGTGCTTTCAAACTGCTTCATCCCCAGAAAGATGGAAGGTTGAATTAACCTCGAACCGATCAGGATTGAACTCCTGGCCATGGGCAGAGTTTGCCTGCAATTCTGCATTAACCACTGTGCCACCAAATGTCATGGTAGTAGAGGAGGCCACTCACAAGACATTCAATGATTTTTGCGCTTTATCATAACCCTTTTCCTGTTGAATATACCCATGATTCCAGTTAATTTTTAAAAAAGGCCATTTTTTTTTTCATTTTTCAAATGAAAATCCAGCATTGTTTACGTGCTTTCGAACTGCTAGGTTGACAGAAGCTGGGACAAGTAACAGAAAACAGAGTTGGAAGGGACCTTAGAGGTCATGTAGTCCAACTCCCTGCTCATGCAGGAGACTTATACTAGGGATTCGAACTGCCGAACTGCCGACCTTTCGATCGACAAGCTCAGTGTCTTAGCCACTGAGCCACCACGTCCATCATAAGAATAAAATACATTTTGAAATAAAACCATTCACCATTAAATGCAAGGAATTAAATTACACACACACACACACACACACACACACACACAACACAAGCCTGCACTTCCTCCAGTTGCAAACCGAGCATATGGAAAGCAATGCCTTTCCTTAAAGCAACACTAATGGAGTTGGCGTTGGCCGGGAACCAGCCACACGCTGTCTTAACTAAATCTTTGACTGATTATGCATTTCTTTCCTTCTCCCTCCCTCCCTCCCACCTCTTATCCCTACAAGATAGATTCATCATTCCAATTTGTCAAGCTGGCAAGGTTCCAATTAATTACACGCAGGAAAGCTCAACCTGTATTACGGCACTGTCATACCTAATCTAGTACCTCATTCACCGCGGTCCCAAATGAAGAGATATTAGAGATGTTGTTTCTGCGGGGTACTTAATTTGATGAATGCCCTGGCAGGACAAGACAGGCGGCCGAATGGTACTGCAGCCTTGTCTTCTTTTATCAGATGCCAATGGTGAAGGAGCTTTGCTTCTCGCTACTAATTTGACTGTTCATCTGTATGGATGGTTCGGCTTTACTCGCTTTCTCTGGAAATAGAGAGAGGCTGTATTCTAACTACTTCTGCTGTCTTTTCTTTTCTTTCTTTCCTTCCTATCTATCTATATCTATCTATCTATCTATCTATCTATCTATCTATCTATCTATCTATCTATCTATCTATCTATCTATCTATCCAACCTTCCTTCCTTCCTTCCTTCCTATCTATCTATCTATCCATCCATCCACCCACCCACCCACCCACCTTTCCTTCCTTCCTTCCTTCCTTCCTTCCTTCCTTCCTTCCTTCCTATCTATCTTATCTATCTATCTATCTATCTATCTATCTATCTATCTATCTCTATCTATCTATTTATCCATCCATCCATCCATCCATCCACCCACCCACCCACCCACCCACCTACCTTTCCTTCCTTCCTTCCTTCCTTCCTTCCTTCCTTCCTTCCTTCCTTCCTTCCTTCCTTCCTTCCTTCCTTCCTATCTATCTATCTATCTATCTATCTATCTATCTATCTATCTATCTATCTATCATCTATCTATCTATCTATTATTATTATTATTTATTAAATTTATCTATCATCTTTCTTTCTTTCTTTCTTTCTTTCTTTCTTTCTTTCTTTCTTTCTTTCTTTCTTTCTTTCTTTCTTTCTTTCTTTCTTTCTTTCTTTCTTAAAAGTCAGTAGACTTAGTTGGAAGTTGGAGAGCCATTTCAGGATTATCAAAATGGCTGCTGGGGTGATGCGGTGTAGAACGTTATCCCCTACCCATCTCCTAGAAGAATGAGATATTTTGAGAAATATTAAAAAAGGCGGAATGTTATATTTCCCGGGATAAGAAATGGAGAAACATGTTCTTGGAAAACAGTCCCCACCTTAATAGCTCTCAGTAGATTTCAGCACTTAAGAGATAAAGAGATAGATAGCTCTATTCGTAGGCAAAGCGAATACTGCAGGCAGAAATCCATTCAAGACAGGATATTTTAAAATTCCCTGCTGCAAGGTAGGATTAGCCCTCAGCGACACAATAGGAATTGCCCAACAAGGCTTTTTGTTGCATCAGCCAAACTTCAACCAAGCTTAGCTCAGACAAACTCCTAGGATTTGTACTTTGCCTATAGAGACAGCTATGACCAGTAGTGGGTTGCCCCTGGTTTGGACCGGTTCGCAGGAACTGGTAGTAAAACCGGCAGGAGGCTCAATCCACTGACCCTGATGTCACTATAGTAGATCTGCGCATGCGCAGAAGCTTCTCCACATGTGAAGAAGAGCATGCACAGGCGGGATTGAACTGGTAGTAAAGTTAAGTAAAACCCACCCCTGGCTATGACCCCTATATAACCCCTACATGGCCCCATGGGAATCTGACAACAGCCAATAGAATACATGTTCTTGCACAGGAACAGGAAGCTCAAGTTCAAAATCCAAAAGAAGGTATAAAAACCCCTCATTCTCAACTCCATGTGGTCAGCTACCCAGAATCACATGTGTTCGGTAGTTCATCATTAAACCATCTTTCTAATCAGCCTCCATGTTTCCAGTGTTTTTCTCCCGGCTTGGAACTGAACCCGATAGATCTTTCTTCCAACAGCGGGTACCCACCAAGTAGCAGTAGCAATAGCACTTAGACTTATATACAGCTTCACAGTGCTTTATAGCCCTCTCTAAACGGTTTACAGAGTCAGCATCTTGCCCCTAATAATCTGGGTCCTCATTTTATCAACCTCAGGAAGATGGAAGGTTGAGTTAACCTCAAGCCAGTCAGGATTGAACTCCTGGCCATGGGCAGAGTTTGCCTGCAATACTGCATTCTAACTACTGTGCCACCAAAAATCATGGTAGTAGAAGAGGCCACTCACAAGACATTCAATGGTGTTTGTACTTTATCATAACTGTCTTTCTGTTGAATATACCCATGATTCCAGTTAATTAAAAAAAAGGCCATTGTTTTTTTCATTTTCAAATGAAAATCCAGTAAAGACAGATGGCTTCAGTGCTACAGCTGAATCATTATAGGTGAAACTGGGGAGCGGATGAATGAAAAAGTTTTTGATAGCCATTTCTTGTAAAATGCGCTGATTCAATAATGTTTGCAAGGATGGAGATTTTGCATTTCCTCCTGTCAAATTGTCACTCAGTTGATTGAAGCAGAATTTCCTTTCCAATCTGATTTCAGTGGAGAGAATCTTGTAAAAAGACTTTTGATGAAGAAGAATATGACATTCTTGGATTGATAAGAGTTAATAAAGTTAATAAAGGATGTGTGCAAATGTCCCATCTCACTTTACACATCCCTGTTGCACAAAAACGAAGCAAATCTTCATTTAGAGACAATTTTTGGAGAACGGTTTGGAATAACGTTTCAAGATTTGGGCAGTTAAATTATTTCCAACTGTAACTGAAATGTTTAGCTAAAGACCATTTCGAAGGAGCGTTCACCTTAAGTCACATGGGACTTTGTAATTTTCTCCCTCTGTATTCATATAATAAAATGATGGTGTGAAATATTCCTGGGCAGAAAAATGCTCTTCTGTATTATTTTTGCAATTCTTTCAATCTGATGGAAGAGGCTTAACCGTTGGAATTCCTGCACTGTGTGCGTTGAATATTGCACTGGTGAGAATCACATTTGGAGTATTGTGTTCAGTTCTGGTCACCACAAGACAAAAAAAAGTACCAAAGAGTGCAGAGAAGAGACAGAAGATTCCAGAAGGGTCTAGAGCCATGATGGCGAACCTATGGCAGGCGTGCCACAGGTGGCACGCAGCGTCCTCTTTGTGGGCACGCAAGCCATCACCCCAGCTCATCTCCACCGCACATGTACACACCAGTGGTGGGTTCCTTCCGGTTCGGCCCAGTTCTGAGCCAGTAGTGGTGACGATATGACATTACTGAACCGGTTCTACCCCCCCCGTCCCCCTCGTGTTATTCTTACCTTTTATTTGACCCCACCCCAATCTATTGCTGCCTCCTGAGTCCCAGCTGATGGCTAGAGGGAAAAAACTGTTTAAACACTTGCCGGGGGTCTTCAAAGGGCCGCCCTACAGCTGATCAGTGTTAAAAGAAAACAAATGAGTAGACCAGTGCCTTCAAAAATACATGGGTAGACCAGTGTCTGCAAAAAATAAATGGGTAGATCGGTACAGCTCTGGAAGCAGTTAAAAGCCTGGTAAGACCAATATCTCTGCTAAATCCTAAATACTTGTCATATGACCATCAAGCCACGCCCACAAAATAAGCCACGCCCACAGAACGGTAGTAAAAAATTTTAGAACCCATCCCTGGTACGCCTCCCACTGGCCAGCTGGTCTTTGGGTCTCTGCCTTGCATGCATAGGGGGTGGGTTGCATGTGGGAGGTCATGCATGGGGGTGATTGCGGGGGGGGGGAGTCGCACATGCATGGGGGGCAGGGCGCATGTGCAGGGGGCAGGGTGCATGCATGGGGCTGCAATTTGGGTATCTGGCACACACGCACACCCGTTCGCACGTGTGCGCTTTGGGCACTCAGTCTGGAAAAGGTTAGCCATCACTGGTCTAGAGGCTAAACCCATATGATAAATGATTGAGGTAACTAGGTATGTTTACTTACCTAATGTGGTAACTAGGGAACTAGGGTAGTTGTGACCTTGAGTGGTTAGTAGAGAATTTCTCCTTCCCATAGGTTAGAAGAAGGTTAAAAAAACCCAAACCTTGTTCAATTTCTTTCCTCCATTCTCCAGCCAATCTGGAAAAGCTTCAGTGAGGTGTTCCTTCTTTAGGTTTCCTCTTGGGATGGGTGAGAAACATAGAATACTCAGGGGTTTGTGGTGCTCTCCATGCTTGGTGGTTTTCTCGCAGACATCTCATGACCCAAGTAGGGAATATCATCAGTGCTAGAAGAGAGTGGAGTTTGTGGAGAGGAGGCAGAGAAGGAAGACTGTGAGGTCCTTGGTGCTCCCTGAACTTGGTTGTTTTCTGGCCGGCATCTCATTACCCAGGTAGGTATCATCATCAGCTCAAATCCCACACCCTTCTAGCACTGCTGATGTTCCTCCTCCTCCTCCTCAGTGGTGGGATTCAAGTAATTTAACAACGGGTTCTCTGCCCTAATGATTTCTTCCAACAACCAGTTTGCCAAACTGCTCAGAAAGTTAACAACTGGTTCTCCCGAAGTGGTGCGAACTGGCTGAATCTCACCACTCCTCCACCTCCTCCTCCTCCTCCTCCTCCTCCTCCTCCTCCTCCTCCTCCTCCTCCTCCTCCTCCTCCTCCTCTTCTTCTTCTTCTTCTTCTTCTTCTTCTTCCTCTTCTTCTTTCTCCTCCTCCTCTTCTTCTTCTTCCTCTTCCTCTTCCTCTCCTTCTCCTTCTCCTTCTCCTTCTCCTTCTCCTTCTCCTTCTCCTTCTCCTCCTCCTCCTCCTCCTCCTCTTCTTCCCCTTCCCCTTCCCCTTCCCCTTCTCCCTCTCCCTCTCCCTCTCCCTCTCCCTCTCCTTCTCCTCCTTCTTCCCTAGTTTGGCTCATGAAACGTCAGTAAGAAAACCACCAAGCTCAGAGAGCACCAAGGTCCCCTCATGTTAACCCTGAGCTATAAATATTCTCCTTTATTAATAGAATATTCATTTGCTCTCACCTTCCTGTCCACGAGAAGGTCTCTGAAATTCTCTTCTCTTGTGGATGAAAGGTTGACCATGCTTTTGCTTTCTTCAAATTCAATGATAGAAGGAAAAAAAGAAGCAGATTTTTCCTTTTTTCTTATTTTCGCAGGAAGTTTTTTTTCATACGGGAGTCACGATTTGATCGAATCGTTCTAGCCAGCCTGTAATACTTGGCTTGCCCACGCAGTTCTCGGTGCCCTGAACAGACATCATTTTTGAGTAGACATGGCATGACAAGTTTCTTAGACCTGTCATTGTCTAGTTCTAAAAGTCTTTTTATGTTCAGCGTGCACATTTTAAAGAAAGAAATTCAGAATGCTTGGCTTTCTGTCTCTCCGTCTGGCTGTCCGTTGCTATACAGGTAGTCCCCAACTTACAACAGTTCATTTAGTGACCGAAGTTACAACAGCACTAAAAAAAGTGACTTATGACCATTTTAGTGTATGTTGGTGGTGGTGACCTTTGAGAGCTGTAGGCAATGAAATTTTACTTTAATGTATGCAGATAAATGTACATTCAAAGTGACAATAAAGTTTATCTACCTACCTACCTACCTACCTATCTATCTATCATCTTTTTTTAAAAAAATGATTTATATGCCGCCCTTCTCCGGAGACTCAGGGCGGCTTACAATGTGTTAAGCAATAGCCTTCATACTTTTGTATATTTATACAAAGTCATCTTATTGCCCCCACAAACTGGGTCCTCAATTTATCTACCTTAGAAAGGATGGAAGGCTGAGTCAACCTTGAGCCTCGTGAGGTTCGAACTGACAGTAATTGCAGGCAGCTGGTTTTAATCACAATGCTTTTAGTCTGCTGAGCTATCCAGGCTCGTTAGATAGCTGTCTCTAATCTATCTCTCTCTCCATCCATCATCTGTCATCTATCATCTATCTATCTTATCTATCATCTCTATCTATCAATCTTTCTATCTATCTATCTATCTATCTATCTATCTATCTATCTATCTATCTATCTTATCATCTCTATCATCTATCTATCTTATCTATCATCTCTATCTATCTATCTATCTATCTATCTATCTATCTATCTATCATCTCTATCTATCATCTATCTTATCTATCATCTCTATCTATCTATCTATCTTATCATCTCTATCTATCTTATCATCTCTATCATCTATCATCTATCTATCTTATCTATCATATCTATCTATCTATCTATCATCTATCATTTATCTTATCTATCATCTCTATCTATCTATCTAATCATCTCTATCATCTATCATCTATCTCTCTTATCTATCATCTCTATCTATCTATCTATCTTATCATCTCTATCATCTATCATCTCTATCATCTATCATCTATCTATCTTATCTATCATATCTATCTATCTATCTATCATCTATCATTTATCTTATCTATCATCTCTATCTATCTATCTAATCATCTCTATCATCTATCATCTATCTCTCTTATCTATCATCTCTATCTATCTATCTTATCATCTCTATCATCTATCATCTATCTATCTATCTTATCATCTCTATCATCTATCATCTATCTGTCTTATCTATCATCTCTATCTATCTATCTATCTATTATCTATCTTATCATCTCTATCATCTATCATCTATCTCTCTTATCTATCATATCTATCTATCTATCTATCTTATCATCTCTATCATCTCTATCATCTATCATCTATCATCTATCATCTATCATCTATCATCTATCATCTATCTTCTCTATCTATCATATCTATCTATCTATCTATCTATCTATCTATCTATCTATCTATCTATCTATCTATCTATCTTTTGAGCTGGTTTGAGCTGGTGATTACCTAGTTGGGTACTGAAATGGCTGCAAGAAAACAAGCAAGCTCAGAAGGCACCTGTAGTCTTCCTCTGCCTCCTCTCTGCAGACCCCCCTCTGCTCTAGCACTGATGATGTTACCTAGTTGGGTCACGAAACTGTGTTTGCAAGGAAACTAGCAAGCTCAGAAAGCACCAAGGGCCTCACAGTTTGACCCTGAGCTGCAAATATTCTCCTTCTGTTGTATTGGATCTTAATGTTTCTGGAAATATAAAACTTCTGAGCAAAGAGGTTAATTTAACACGAAATAACTTTAAGGTTCTTTCAGGATAAAAACTAACTCTCTCTAATCCCTGTGTTATTGGGCTTCTATTGTCCAGTGACATTCTGATTCCCCTTGAAACCCATGTAAACAAGTTACACAAACATGTGCTTTAAGTCTGCTACATACAAAATTGTGGAAACCTTTTGGGAAAAGTTGTATTTTCTAAAACTAGCTAACAAACATCACTTTTTTGGGGAGCAGTACCATAAAATTATATATTTTGCCACGCCCACCAAGCCACGCCCACAGAACTGGTAGTAAAAAATTTTGAAACCCATCACTGGAGCGTGCGTGTGCACGGCGAACCGGTGGCAAGAATGAGTGAGATTCTAGAGAGAGTGCAGAGAAGAGCAAGACAGGTGATTAGGAGGCTGGAGGCTAAAACATATGAAGAACGGTTGCAGGAACTGGGTATGTCTAGTTTAATGAAGAGAAGGACTAGGGGAGACACTCTTCTAATATCTCAGGGGCTGCCCCAAAGAAGAGGGAGTCAAGCTATTCTCCAAAGGGCAGGACAAGAAGCAATGGCTGGAAACTCATCAAGGAGAGAAGCAATTTAGAATTAAAGAGGAATTTCCTGACAGTTAAAACAACTTGCAAGTTGTTCCACTTACTGTTTTAACTGTCAGGAAATTGTGAAGTTGTGGGTACTCCATCACTGGATTTTCTTTTTTTTTTTTGCATAATTTTTTTAATTTTTATTTCTCATAAACATATTTAAGTGTACAGTCTCTTATCCATCATTAATTATTGCTCATTCATCTTATCCTTTAACTTTAGGGCTGCTCTTTTACCATTTGCTCTGCTTTGTTTTACCACAACCTTTCCTCTTCTTTCTTCTGTCCCGTTCTACTTTCTTCATTCCTCCTCTCTTCCCCTTCTACTTCCCCTCCACTTCCCCCGCTCCTCTCTTCTTCCTCCCTTTCTAACTCTCTCTCCTACTCTTCTTTCCCCTCCCTTTTCTTCCTCTCCTTTTCTCGCTCTTCTCTCCTCCTTCCCCCTCTCTATTCCTCTCTCCTTTCCCACTCCTTCGTTGTATCCATTTTCAATTTAATCTAGAATGGTATTTTCCAAAGCACCAGAAGGCAAGACAAGAAGTAATGGATGGAAACTAATCAAGGAGAGAAGCAACTGGTACTAAGGAGAAATTTCCTGACAGTGAGAACAATTAAGCAGTGGAACAGCTCGCCTCCAGAAGTTGTGGGTGCTTCATCACTGGAGATTTTCAAGAAGAGATTGGACTGGTACAGAGCAGTAATTGCTTCCACTTACCGTACCTCCGCTATCGGTGAGCGCACGCACGTATGTTCACTTCGCTCGCTCGTGGTGCTTCTGTGCATGCTCAGAGTGTCCGTGATGACATCTGGGTGGGTGGGTGGTGTCTCCCACCACTACCACTACCGGTTTGCTCAAACCAGGGCGAACCAGTAGAAACCCACTAGTGGTATAGGGTCTCCTGCCTGAACAAATGGTTGGACTAGAAGCTCTCCAAGCTTCCTCCCAAATCTTTTTATTAGCTATTCCTGCAAGAAATATAGAGAAGCAAGGAAAAAGTGACCCAAAGGCTTGCTGTCACATGCCTTTGATGTTTCATTTTCCACCAAATTCCAAATATTTTGACCTCCGTAATGGCCCAACGGCTCAAATCCACTCCAGAGACAAAACAGGGTTGAGTAAAGCCATGGTGGCGTATTTGCAATTTCCCAGATGGACTGGAAAACCACAGGATGGGCAAATGAGTGCAGAATCCTCTTCCTTTGTTATTTTGGTACCATCATGTTTCTAGTCCATTAGGCTATGAAGCTGTGCTAGAGCAAGCAGAAAGTTCGTGTCTTCTCCTGACACTTTCGAAATCAGAAAGTAGTTGTATTTTGGAAGGGGAACTCAAAGTGGTAGAAGTGATGGTGAAGATGATGATGCTAACAATAATAAACTTATTCGAAGCATCGGGTTTCTGAATTTCTGTTTTAACAAAACGCTTAAAAGAAGAATATTCTTTTCTTCCTGAAAAGAGACAATTAAACAGAATCCCTCTCCTTCCCTCCCCCTCCCTTTCCTCCCCCCTCCTAAACTAAATAATTTTTGTTACACTAATAAAAGTGAAAACTGATATGTATTTTGAAATACTTGAAAGATACCTGGCTGATATATATCTAAGAGGCCTATCTAAACTGGGGGAAAAAAATTGCAATTTCACTACAGTAGGGAGCTCAACATATGCTTATTCTAAGTAGCGGCCGTATTAAATGTATATTTAATATGTTTTTAATTAGGCTTAATGCTGTAATTAAAATATATCCAAGCCCAATCCTCATACATTTATTGTTGCCTATGATTTTTCCTTTTGGCTTAAAAGAAAGCAAAGGAATAATAATACTAATAATAAAAAAAGACAATTTTCCCTCATCAAGTCATCTGGAAAATTCCTGATTGGTCCATGAATACTGAAAGACATATTGACTCAGAAAGATTGGAGGTTAAAGATGCTTACAGCGGCAGTTAATACTCATTTTCTAACCTTTGCTCATTTGAAATATTGCTTAGCCTATCAGAGATGGAAATTTGAGAGAAATAGCTGTATTTTATCAGCAGATGGTGTCAGAAGCCCATGGAATGGCCGCAGCAGCATTTTTGAAGAGTTGGCCTAAAATGTAAGGCCCAGGGTGGTGTGTGTGTATGTGTGTGTGTGTTAGAAAAATAAAATCATGGGCTGCATTTGCTAAGATTCTTTCATCAGATTACAGTGGACAAAACTAGTTTACAGATCATCCCTGATTTACAAACAGTTCATTTAGTGACCATTCAAAGTTACAATGGCACTGAAAAAAAGTGACTTATGACTATTTTTCACGCTTAAGACCATTTGCGGCTTCCTCACAGTCACATGATCAGAATTCAGATACCTGGCAATTGACCCATATTTATGACGGTTGCTGTGTCCCAAGGTCACGTGATCCGCTTTTGCGACCTTCCGACAAGGAAAATCAATGGGGAAGCCAGATTCACTTAACAACTGGGTTACTAACTAAACAACTGCAGTGATTCACTTAACGACGGTGGCAAGAAAGGTCATAAAATGGGACCAAATTTACTTAACAAATGTCTCAGTCAGCAACAGAAATTTGGAGCTCCGTTGTGGTTATAAATCAAGGATCAGCAATATTGTCTAGTAAAAAGTACTTTGTTTTATTAATTTTGATGGGCTGAATAACTGCGCTTCCTACTGGAAAATTTCATATTGCTCTCATCTTTTTTCTATTACAGCAGTCACATATAATTATGTGATGCTTTTTTTGGATAAAATTTAAAAAGTGCAGTGCAGGATATAAATCAGCCTACACCCTTACTTGCTATCTGATTTGAAAATTTTCAAAATAGCCCAAAGAGGTAAATCATAGGTAAAAATCAACTTATGATTATTAGGATTGGATATATTTTAATTACAGCATCCAGATATGAGTATTTAATGTGGCCCCTGTATATAAAATTAGAATTTTAAATGCAGAATAAAAATGAACAAGAACTAATATTTATAATGAGAAAAGGAGGAAAGGAAGAAGGAAAAAAAGAGCAAAGAGGAAAGTGCAGAAATCAAAGAAAAACAAAAGGATGATAAAGAAATGACTTTCAATTTTATTTACCTTGTGTAAATATGAGTTAATATTTTACTCTATGGTTATGATATTGTTTACATTTTCTCTATCATCTATTATTTTTAATCGTCAAACCATAAATCATGACTTCATTTTTTTTTGTTTCCTACAAAAAGCCAAAAAAGGGTTTCAAATCATCATTAAACTTAGACAAGTTTTAACTAAATAATTATTTTTTATGCCACCTCCCGTACAAGGTGACAAGGTCCTATCTCAAGTCAGTTTGGCCAGCTCATCAAGTCCCACAATTTTTAGCCACAATCTTGTGGCTAAAATTGATTTTTTTCCCCCTACTTCTGTGCCTATAATAATTTCACTGTCGTGAAAACATTTATAAAATGTTTCACTGTCGTGAAAACATTTATAAAAATAAAGTTCCAGAACGTTTCCAAGCTTCTTATCTATCAATTCCCCACCTCCAAAAAAGGCTTCTGATTTCAATCGTATGCAAATCTTTAAAATCTTTATTATTTTATGTAATTGAGTCAATCATTTTCTGGGTTTTTTAACACGTCCACCAGCATGATAAAATGTCCCTTCTATAGATGGTTACAATTCCACTGTAGTTGGTTATTTTTCCTTTATACGTTCTAGACCGTTTTTGCAATTTGCATTTTACAGAATTGGTCTTTAGAAAGTCTGTGACAAATCTTAACTTATCCCATTTTTGGAAGATGATTCAGGGAAGAGTATGATCAACATACTGATTTGACCACAACCCACATGCAAAAGAACCCATTTTGCATGACTTACCAAATCTGAAAATCTGTAGAGATTCTCAGTCATCCAAGTCATGGTTGTCCCAAAGATGGTTTTTTCAGGAGGTAACTGAACTTTCTTGTTTTTTCTTGGAAGACATTTTGCTTCTCATCCAAGAAGCTTCTTCAGCTCTGACAGGATGGTGGGGAATGGAACGATTTATGCTCCTTGCAGACAGACCTTAAGCCTTAGAAAAGCACAACTGGAGTCCTTTAAGGATGCCATATCAGTTGCTGTTTTGATTTTCATCTACTTTGCCAACTTGGATTAGATATATGTAAGCAATCCAGACAAACCCATGAAAAGGCTCACCCAATGGGGTCTCTGAAGATTGCACCTCACAGCAACACTTATTGAGAAAAATCAGATACAATACACATACTGTATGTTGGACATTTTGGATGGGTTCTTTCATATGTTATCCTTGTAAGACAGTTATCCTCGTCCTACAAGATGTCGTTATCCCTGGAAGACAATTAAGGCAGACAAATAATGAGTGAATCAAGTTCTTCCAGGGTTTCATGGCAGCATGAGGATTGACATGACATATTTTCAATTTTAGTTTAATCTTTCAAATGCTCAACCATACATTTTATGAATTCATGTACATTTTGTTTCCATGGATGTGGCAAATGGATATATATATAAAGTGTTATTTGTTTTCTGAGGTTTTCGCGGGTGTTTGTATGTAGGTCTTTGGTTATTCGGGTCTTCTCCCGCGTAGAATTGGAAGTATCTTGGCGACGTTTCGACGAAGTCTCATTCGTCATCTTCAGGCTGGTGTTCTCGGAAGCCGAGAACACCAGCCTGAAGATGACGAATGAGACTTCGTCGAAACGTCGCCAAGATACTTCCAATTCTACGCGGAAAGTGTTATTTATATATATAAAGTGTTTTTTGAGGTATCTGATCTACCCCAGCATATAGGAGGGAGCATACTGCATCCCTTTCAGCTCCAATCCAGGAGCCCTCAAGCAGTCACATTCCCGACAAACCATTTTATACCAAATTTATATTTCGCCGATAAAGAAATAAAGGATTGGAGCTGAAAGGCGAAAGGGATGCAGTATGCTCCCTCCCACATGCTGGGGTAGACCAGGTGCCTCTATAGAAAAACACTTAAGGAGAACTATATTTCAGGGGTGAAATCCAGCAGGTTCTTACAGGTTCTGGAGAACCGGTAGCGGAAATTTTGAGTAGTTCGGAGTAGTTCGGAGGACCAGCAAATACCACCTCTGGCTGGCCCCACCCCCATTTATTCTCTGCCTCCCAATTCCCAGCTGATCAGGAGGAAATGGAGATTTTGCAGTATCCTTCCCCTGCAAATATATATAGGGACTGGAGGCTAAAACATATGAAGAATGGTTGCTGGAACTGGGTATGTCTAGTCTGGTAGAGAAAAGAAGGACTAGGGAAGACATGATAGTAGTCTTCCAATATTTGAGGGGCTGCCCCAACGAAGAGGGGGTCAATATTTTGCTGAGCTATCCAGGAGCCTGGATAGCTCAGCAGACTAAAAGCATTGTGATTAGCACCAGCTGTCTGCAATTACTGTATGTTCGAATCTCACCAGGCTCAAGGTTGATTGCCTTCCATCCTTTCTAAGGTAAGTAAATTGAGGACCCAGTTTGTGGGGGCAATAAGCTGACTTTGTATAAATATACAAAAAGTACGAAGGCTATTGCTTAACGCATTGTAAGCCGCCCTGAGTCTCCGGAGAAGGGCGGCATATAAATCAAATAAAAAATAAAATAAAAATTAAATTAAATTAAATTAAAAAAAACATTTTCCAAAGCACCAGAAGACAAGACAAAAAGCAATGGATGGAAACTAATCAAGGAAAGGACCAACCTAGAATTAAGGAGAAATTTCCTAACAGTTTCCACCCATTGCTTCTTGTCCTGCCTTCAGGTACTTTGGAGAATAGTTTGACTGACCCTCTCTTTTTTCTGACTGGCCTTCAAATATTGGAAGACTGCTAACATGTCACATTGAAGCTTGATGCTTGATATTTGAGATTAGATATCCAGAATAGTATAAGGTCTTCTGCTTCAGCAGGGGGTTGGACTAGAAGATCTCCAAGGTCCCTTCCAAGCTATGTTCTAAGAGAGTGCAAAAGGAACATACGAGAGCATATTCATGCTTCAGCATCTACCTCCCAACAAAGCTGCTGAGATGTTTGCCTCTCTGTCCAATGGTGGCATAGGCCTTTTTTGATGATCTACAGTACTTCAGTGCATCTGATCTCATAACCTTATTGAAACTGAGTGACGTGGTGGCCTAATGGTGAAGACACTTGCCTCCCATTCGGAGGGTTGAGAGTTCAATTCTAAGTAGCGGCAGATAGTTCTCTCCAAGGATGCAAAGAAAAAAAATTCTGCTCTGAACTCTGCGTAGGCATCAGGAAGGGCATCTGGCCAGTAAACGCTCAGTTTACCTCAACTCCACCCCGAATTAAGGGATTACGCGGTCATAAAAAGGGAGTTTTAACCTTACTGAGACAGAATAAAGCAGAGCTATGGGGATAGAGGAACTGGTGTGTTTTTCTGCTGCCTGAAGGATGGCAGGAAAGTGTGTTAAACAGGTTGTCTGAATGTGCCCTTAGGGATGAGCTGTTATGCAAATTAGACACAGTGGAGCTTTATAAAGTCTTGGTCTCTTTTCCTTGCAAACTCAATGTGTTTATGTTTTCTGTGATTCACCACTGGATCTTATTTAGATCAGAAGTCTTGTCTTGTACCTTTATATATATATATATTTTAAAAAAGCTATGTAGTAATTTGTTAGGGAGGAAATTGGTTTTGATTTTTTTTCTTCCTATAGAGAAAAACATTCCAGTGACATTTTCATGAGTGATATGTATGCTTCTTATCTCCCCCCCCACTTTTTTATTACGCTGTTACAAATATTAATACATTTTGTATTACTGTTTTGACATAGGCTTCCTTAGAAATTAAACAGCAGAAACTTAGTCTCGGTAAACCTCTTTAATTACTTTCATTTACAGTCCGAAAGGCTTGATGAACAGTCTTTCAGAGGATGGTTATCAACACCCACTTATTTCATGTGGAACGCTGACGAAGAGCTAATGTCCAGACGCAAAGCAAGGCCAAACTTGGCACAGAGTCACAAACAAAACTTTCAAATCTTGAATTAGCCAGATGAACTAATTGCTTCCTGCAAAAGCTCACATCCTGTTCGCTTCTCTTTTATGTCTTATGGGAGGGGCCAATTATCTCCCAGCCTTACTCCCAAGTCAACCCTGTTTCCTTAATTGTTCCTGTCTCCTGGCAGCTCTGCGTATGCGCACACTGGGAACAGGCTCATGCTGTTCTTCTGCCTTGCTGATGTCAGACTCTGGAGGCAGCAAAGCTTCCAGATGGCCCTGGCTCCCTCTCTGCCTCTGACTCAGAGCCCTCATTCGAGCCTTCCCCAGACTCCAGGACTGGCCCACGTTCTTCCCCAACCTCCTCACTGTCTGAATCTGCTGCCACCTCCTCTGGCTGCTGGCGGGCCACAACAATTACAATGTGGGACGACAATATTACAAGCATAAAATTATTTAGCTTTTTCATCTGAAGTTAAGTATACAGAACCACTGAAGTTCACATTAAAACAATTAAGACAATCTTAGTATATTATGTTGTTTCCGTATAGTGATGTTTGTAGAGTAAGTTTAAAAATTATTAACATCCTGTTATTTAATAGCTTAGAATGTTCAGCATAAAAAAAGGAGAGAGAAAAATTAAAACATCAATGTTAATTACAATTTAGGATGAAAAATGAAGCTGCCCAGAGTTGGTTCACAACGAGATGGTTGCCCAATTTAATAAATAAATACATACATACATACATACATAAAATTAGCATAAAATTATTTAGCTTCTTCATCTGAATCTAAGTCTTCATAAATAAGTTAGATGATGGAATAGAAGGGGAACTCATCAAATTTGCAGATGACCCTAGGCTGGCAGGAATAGCCAACACCCCGGAAGACAAGCTCAGAATCCAAAAAGATCTTGACAAAGATTGAACGGTGGGCCCTATCCAACAAAATGAAGTTTAACATGGAGAAAAGCAAGGTTTTACATTTAGGCAGGAAAAATCAAAGGTGTAAGTACAGATTAGGTGAGACCTGGCTCAAAAACAGTCACTGTGAGAGGAAAAACCTCTCAGCATGTTTGCTGCAACTAATTGATTGATTGATTGAACTGTTTGAATGAACCAATCAGAGTACAGCTTCCTGGCTCTGAGTTTTTGTTTTAATGTGTTTTTATTAAAAGAGTTTCTCAAGACTTCTCAATCAATTTCCATGCTAGTGCGTTTGTGTGCGTATCAGCCCACGGTCCACTCAAACCCAGAAACCTTTTTCCTTCACAGGGACCTTGGAGTCCTAATGGACGATCACTTAAATATGAACCAACAGTGTGTGGCAGCAACCAAAAATGCTAATACAACCCTGGGTTGTATAAACATAGAATCAAAATCCCGTGAAGTATTAGTGCCGCTTCACAAAACCCTAGTAAGACCACACCTGAAATACTGCATCTAGGTTTGATCACCACATTACAAAAAAGATGTTGAGACTTTGAAAAAAGTGCAAAGAAGAGCAAATAAGATGATCAAAGGCCTGGAGACTAAAACATATAAATGGTTGCAGGATTTGGGCTTGACTAGTCTAGAGAAAAGAAGGACGGGGAGACTGGATGTAATAGCAGTATTCCAGTATTTGAGAGGCTGCCACAGAGAGGAGGGGGTTAGTTTATTTTCCAAAGCACTAGAGGGCAAGTCAAGAAGGAATGGATGGAAACTGATCAAGGAGAGATTCAACCTGGAATTGAGGAGAAACTTCCTAACAGTGAGAACAATCAACCAGTGGAATGGCTTGCCTTCAGAAGTTGTGGATGCTTCATCACTGGAGGCTTTGAAGAAGAGACTGGACAGTCACTTGTCTGAAATGATATAGGGCCGTGATAGCGAACCTATGGCACATGTGCCACAGGTGGCATGCGTAGCCGTATCAGTGGGCATGCAAGCTCAGCTCCGATGCACTGATTTTCGGGCCTTCTGGGCCCATCAGAAGTAGGGAAACAGACCGTTTTTTGCTTCCAGAGGGCCTCTGGGGAGGGGGAAGCCATTTTTGCCCTCTCCAGGCTCCTAGAAAGGCTCTGGAGGCTGGGAAGAGCAAAAAAAAAAAAAAAAAAAAAAAGGGGGCCTTCTGGTCCCACCAGAAGTTGGCAAATGGGCCGTTTCTGGCCTCCGGGTGGGTGGGGAAGGCCATTTTCACCCTCCCCAAGCTCCTAGAAAGGCTCTGGAGCCTGGGGGAGAGAGAAAAATGGGCCTACTAGGCCCACTGTGCCATCATGTGCCAGGAGCAGGGGGGGGCGGAAGGTTGCACAGGCATGCGTGGGGGTGGGGTGCATGGAATTATGGGGGTGGGCATGCATGCATGCGACCTCCCCGCCCCGCTCCTGGCACGCAATGGCAAAAAGGTTAGCCATCACTGGTATAGAGTCTCTTGGTTGAGCCAGAGTCTGGATTAGAAGACCTCTAATCCAGGAGGCTGGATCTTGACACACTTGAACATTGGGTGCTATTTAACAAAATGAAATTCAGCAGTGAAAAAAGGAAGGTTCTACATTTAGGCAAGAAAAACAAAATGCACAGGTACAATATAGGTGGTACCTTGCTCAATAGTAGTAATTGTGAGAGGGATCTTGGAGTCCTAGTGGACAACCATTTAAATAGGAGCTAGCAGCATGCAGTAGCTGTCAAAAAAGCCAACACAGTTCTAGGTTGCATCAACAGAGGGATAGAATCAAGATCACGTGAAGTGTTAATGCCACTTTATAAAGTCTTAGTGAGACCACACTTGGAAGACTGAGTCCAGTTTTGGTCACCACATCATAAAAAAGATGTGGAGACTGTAGAAAGAGTGCGGAGAAGAGCAAGAAAGATGATGAGGGGACTGGAGGCTAAAACATATAAAGAACGGTTGCTGGAACTGGGTATGTCTAATTTGATGAAAAAAAGGACTAGGGCAGACATGATAGCAGTCTTCCAATATCTCAGGGGCTGCCACAAAGAAGAGGAAGTCAAGCTATTCTCCAAAGCACCTGAGGGCAGGACAAGAAGCAATGGGTGGAAACTCATCAAGGAGAGAAGCAACCTAGAACTAAGGAGAAATTTCTTGACACTTAGAACAATTAATCAGTGGAACAATTTGCCTCCAGAAGCTGCGAATGCTCCAACACTGGAAGTTTTTAAGAAGATGTTGGATAACCAATTGTCTGAAATGGTGTAGGGTTTCCTGCCTGGGCAGGGGGTTGGACTAGAAGACCTCCAAGGTCTCTTCCAATGGTGTTATTCTATTTATAGTTGGTTCCCTAAACCAGAATTAAACAGGCTCCAAAATTACCTAAATTTTATAGCATATTTTAGGACTTGTAGGGACGAACCAAGCAATCTGGATACCTCCAAGATCCTTCTATTCTGATTGATTCTGATTGAAGTTGAGAATAACATTGAAAAAGAACCACTGGATAATATTTACTGGATAATACTTAGACAAATATGTAAATAAGGACAAGGGATATGTAAATTAGAACAAAATAGTAATGTATGTTAAATAGTAATTATATTTGTTGTTATGTTAAAAATATGTATGAATATGACAAGACCGGGATGGTCACACTAGAACAGAACAGAACAGAACAGAACAGAACAGAACAGAACTCAACTCTTTACTGGCCAAGTGTGATTGGACAGACAAGGAATTTGTCTCGGTGCATAAACTCTCGGTGTACACAAAAGAAAAGATACACTATGTCCACTGTTTTTAATGTATGTTTAATAAAAAAAACTTTAAAAAAAGAAAAAGAAAACCACTGCAACTTATATAAAAATAATAGAATAATAGAGGATAGAGCTGGAGGGGATCTTGGAGGCCTTCTAGGAACCGTTCTTTGTATGTTTTAGCCTCCAGCGCTTTAATCAGCTTCTTTGCTCTTCTCTGCACTCTTTCCAAAGTCTCAACATCTTTTTTATACGGTGATGACCAGAACTGGATGCAATATTCCAAGCTTGGATCTTAGAGCAGAAAGCACAGCAAGTTTGGAAAGATGGATTGGCACCGGCTTAGGAGAAAAAGTTGATCTATTCTAAACGGATGGAAGATTTATCTCAGAAAGTGATTGCCTCGTCCCCATTGTCCACCGACGGTCCCTTTCTGGAAGACGGCCTCTGAAAATAATGGCCATGATTGACAGTCTCAAGGGTCTGCGGGGGGCTGTCCCTGTTTCTCTGCCATCTCGTCAAAGGAGCCACAAGGAGACGCCGGCCTAAGCTTTTACAAAGGCAGAAGTGACACAATGCATATTTGAACACGATGAGAAATCGCATCGCGGATGCGGGAAAGTGAATCGGTTAATCATGAATGGCACATCCTATAAAATACCATTACGCGGCGTGGGTTGGGGGGGCCCCCTTCCCCTCCCCGAGAATGATGACATAATTATTAGGCTGCTGGGTAGATTAAGATATAATTTTAAAAAAAAATACATGACAGGGGAGGGTGTAATTGGGGAGACAAAAACACACAGGAAGTTTGTAATTTACATGTCAAAATACCTTTTTCACGTTTTGATTAGAGTGGACGGTGCCTTTCCACTTCATTTATCTCGGCTTCAATTAGAGGCAGCAGAAATGACGCTGGGCATTCATATTCTTGACACCCGTGGCTCAGCGACACTTCCTAATTCTAACAGACAGGGAGGGGAAAAGGGAAACCGGCTTCCGTCTCCATCATGGACTTCTTCGTTAACCCCTAATTTGTTTCTAAATGAGGCTGTCATTGCAGTTCAAATGAATATGCGCTTACGAATCGGCATTGCGTGGTTCGGCTGGGTCTCCTTTGCCAAGGACTGAAAGCATCACAGGGAAGGGGGAGGGGAGGTCTTCCCTTCCCTCCTCGCTCTGTAGGACTTGTAAGATTCAATGTACAGGTAGTCCTCCACTTACGACCACAATCGAGCCCCAGGTATTTGTCGTTAAGCAAGACATTTGTTTGAGTTTTGTCCCATTTTGCTTCCTTTCTTGCCATGGCACTTAAATTAGTAACCCGGTTGTTAAGTAAACCTGGCTTTCCCGTTGACTTTGCTCGTCAGAAGGTTGGAAAAAGGGGATCACATGACCTCAGGACACAGCAACGGTCATAGATCTGAGTCTGTGGCCAAGCGTCTGCATTTTGATCACGTGATCATGGGGGGAGGATGCTACAAATGTCAAGTGTAAAAAATGGTCATAAGCCACTTTTTTGAGTGTGATTGTACCTTTGAATGGTCACTAAGTGAACTGTTGACAGCCAAGGACTATTTGTAACAAGGAAGAATAGAATAGAATAGAATAGAATGGAATGGAGTGGAGTGGAGTGGAGTGGAGTGGAGTGGAGTGGAGTGGACTGGACTGGACTGGACTGGACTGGACTGGACTGGACTAGACTAGACTAGACTAGAATGATAAGGGAGAAGAGTAGAGTAGAGTAGAGTAGAGTAGAC
This sequence comes from Masticophis lateralis, assembly GCA_030761175.1. Lineage (NCBI taxonomy): Eukaryota > Metazoa > Chordata > Lepidosauria > Squamata > Colubridae > Masticophis > Masticophis lateralis. The sequence continues at coordinate 20,064,226 of JAUDYJ010000012.1, read as the reverse complement.
TAGACTAGACTAGTCTAGACTAGACTAGACTTAATAGAATGGAATGGAGTGGAGAGTGGAGTGGACTGGAGTGGAGTGGAGTGGAGTGGAGTGGAGTGGACTAGACTAGACTAGACGGAGTAGAGTAGAGTAGAGTAGACTAGACTAGACTAGACTAGCCAAAAAGACTAGACTAGACTAGACTAGACTAGACTAGACTAAAGTAGAGTAGAGTAGAGTAGAGTAGAGTAGAGTAGGCGAGACGAGACGAGACGAGACGAGACGAGACGAGACGAGACGAGACGAGACGAGACGAGATGAGACTAGACTAGACTAGACTAGACTGGACTAAATAGAATAGGATAGGACAGGACAGGACAGGACAGGAGAGAAACCTTAGAGGTCTTCTAGTCTAGCTTCTTGCTCAAGCAGGAGAACTTATTCCAGTGTTGGCGAACCTTTTCGGCACCAAGTGCCAAAACAGGAGTGCGAGCGCACACACACACATCCCGGAAACTAAAAGAGCAGCTGCCCAGTTGGCATGCATGCGCCGGGAAGATGACCTTCTGGTTTCCGGCGCACCCATGCGCTCTGGCCAGCTGGTCTTCACGTGCGCATGCATGCCAAAAACCGGAAGACCAGGTGGCCAGAGCGCATGCGCACACTGGAAACCAGAAGATCATCTTCCCGGCACATGCATGTGCACTGGGAGGCTGCTCTTTTAGTTTCTGGCATTCCCGTCAGTGGTGGGTTCCAAAATTTTTTACTACCAGTTCTGTGGGGGTGGCTTGGTGGGCATGATGTGGCTTGGTGGGCGTGGCTTGGTTGGCATGGCAGGGGAAGGATACTGCAAAATCCCCATTTCCTCCCGATCAGCTGGGACTCAGGAGGCAGAGAATAGATGGGGGTGGGGCCAGACATAATTTTTACTACCAATTCTCTGAACTACTCAAAATTTCCACTACCGGTTCTCCAGAACTGGTCACAACCTGCTGAAACGCACCTCTGGTTCCTGTGCATGTGAAGATCAGCTGGGCAGCATGCCAGAACCTGGAAGATCAACGGGCAATGGCTTGTGTGCCCGGAGAGATGGCTCTGCATGCCACTTCTGGCACATGTACCATAGGCTCGCCCATACCATTTCAGATAAGTGACTGTTTAGACTCTTCTTAAAAACCTCCAGTGATGGAGCACCCACAATTTCTGGAGGCAACTTCTGTTCCACTGGTTAATTGTCCTCACCGTTAGGAAGTTTCTCCTTAATTCCAGGTTGCTTCTCTCTTTGATTACTTTCCAACCATTGTTTCTTGTCCTGCCCTCCGGTGCTTTTATAGAACAATTTGACAAAAATATATTGCAACAATAATAGCTTTCCCCCCTGTGTAATAAGTCCAAAATCTATAAAGTTAACAGGTTAATCGTTTTACGACTTTTCTTGCCACATTCGATAAATGAATCACTGAAGTTGTTAAATGAGTAACCCGGCTGTTAAGTGAACCTGGCTTCTCCATTGTCTTTGGTTGTCAGAAGGTTGCAAAAGGGGATCACATGACTTTGGACACAGCAACTGTCATAAATATGGGTCAGTTGTCAAGCATCTGAATTTTGATCATGTGACTATGGGGATGCTGCAACGGTCATAAGTGTGAAAAGTGGCCATAAGTAACTTTGAACAGTCACTAAATGAACTGTCGTAAATGAAGGATTACTTGTAGAGGGCATTCTTTCTATTAAGTCTGTTCACTTTTATCTGGCACTAAAGCACTTGGGTTGACCTTTAGTAGATAAGATTCTTGTGTATGGGTACAATGGAATAAACTCACAGTGCTTTTCAGATCTTCTGGCTCAGACATTTTGCTTCTCATCCAAGAAGCTTCTCCAGTTCTGAAGAAGCTTGTTGGATGAGAAGCCAAACATTTTCAAGGGAAAAAATGAAGAAAGTCCAGTTGTCTTTTGGAAAAACACCTTTGGGACAACCATGACCTGGATAATGGAGAATCTCCATAGACATCCTTGCTCCTGGTTTCTTGCACCAGGTCGGATTATGTCTAATCTTGATTGACCAACAATGAATCCTACTGAAGCCAATGGAACATCAAATTAGATTAGATTAACAGACTTGGAAGGGACTTTTTAGGCCATCCAGTTTGACCCCCCACCCAAGCAGAAGACCCTACACCATTTCTGACAAATGGCAGTCCAGTCTCTTCTTGAAAGCCTCCAGGGATGAAGCTCCCACAACTTCTGAAGGCAACTTCTGTTCCATGGGTTGATTGTTCTCACTGTCAGGAAATTTCTTCTTATTTCCAAGTTGAATTTCTCCATCAGTTTCCATCCATTATTCCTTGTCTGGCCTTCAGGTGCTTTGGAAAATATCTTGACCCCCTCCTTTCTGGGGCAGCCTCTCAAATATTGGAAGACTGCTATCGTGTCTCCTCTTCACTAGATTAGCCATGCCCAGTTCCTGTTACTGTTTGATTTCAGTGTGTATTTTTCCTGAAGAAGAAAATTTTGAAGCAAAATGAAGCTTGCCTCTGAATTAATTATGGGTCAATTCTTGGCCTTAGAAGAGTTGAGAGCAGGGAGACTTTTATTCCCTTTACTGAAATATTCATAGTGAAAAATAACAAAAGCTAAGGGAAGCTAAGGAAGTTACTAGACCTCAAAAGACCTTTGTCAAGTTCGAAGCACTCTTTTGCTGTTGCAACCATAATCATGTGTCAGCTTGCCAACAAATCGGGGGGTGGGGGGTGGGGGAGGGGGGAGGGAAGGGTGAGATGGAATGTAGTCTCCAGATATCAAGAAAAATTGTGAGAGCCAAGGACACTTCGGCAGGAGTTTGCCAAAACCAAAGACTTTTTCTCACAACAATACAATGACATTCAACTAATAGAGGGAGGGAGAATCTTTAATTATGAGGGTTTGCATGGGAATTAGCTAGATCTGGTTTTGTCCTCATCAGTGCCAAAATCATGTAGCCAATAAAGTTTTGCATTCAGAGATTGAATTGTCTCGCCCTTTGGTTGGGTTCGTCAGTCATAACTTTAAGAACCTTGCTTGAAGAGGGACGTGAATGGAATAAGGAAAACTCTGCAGAAACCCTGCCCAGGTTTTGATTCTTATACACTTAAAGACTTCCTGTTAATATTTAATGCGCAAGAGCACACTGTAAAAGTCTCAGATGTGTAATCTAATATTAACAGCTATTTCATAAACCAACAAGATCTGTTCAATTGGTGACCATTTAAACTATAACGCACCATTGAACCATAACGACGGCAGCAACGAAATCATGATTAAAGGTAAATAGATCCATCCGGCTGAGCTTCAGGGGTAGGGATGTATGTGAGAGGACATATTTGTGGGGCCTTTGTGGTTCCTAGAATTGTTTGCATAGACAAACATAAGAGGCTGGAGATGTTTCACACCGAAGAATGCCAGCATCCTCTTTAACTCTTACTTTGAAAGGGGGAAAAAAAGGGCTAGAAGTTCATGGTACCCAGAAATCCGATGCTTGTGAGGACAGTTTGAGCAAGCACATAATGCTAACAAATAGCATGTCATCAGTAGGTTCAAATGGTGAGGGACAGGATTTCTATGAGGGAGAACAACACCACGAAAGTGTAAAGGGCAAGATCCCAGGACCTCGCACGCAATTAGCAGCGTCCATAACAAGCCACAATGACGGCAAAACAATGCCGGGATTCAAACGATGCGGTTTAGCACTTGTATCTCACAATCTAACATGGAAGTCATGTCATTTATATCACATCACACTTGGAGCCCATCTCTTATCCCCTCCCTATCCTTCCCCAAGCTTTCAATTCTTCTAAAAACGATTTGCAACCATTGTAGCATCCCCATGGCCATGTAATGAAAATTCAGATGCTTAGCAACTGACTCATATTTATGACAGTTGCAGTGTCCCGGAGTCACGTGATCACATTTTGTGACCTTCTGACAAGCAAAGACAATGGGGAAGCCTGATTCACTTAACAACTGTGTTAGTAACTTATCAACTGCAGTGATTCACTTAACAGCGGTGGCCCAAAAGGTTGTACAATGGGTCAAAATTCACTTAACAAATGTCTCACTTGGCAACAGAAATTTGGAGCTCAATTGGGGTCGTAAATTGAACATTACCTGTATTATATCCTGCCAACCTAATTTTCCCAGAGAACTTTTTAAGAGTACCAATGCATTATTAGAATTGTACTTTGAAACACTGAACAATGAAAGAATGAAGGATCAAACGTTAATATAAATAGATGTGAAGAGCTAAAGAAGGGAAATGCGAATAATAAAGCAAAAAGGTGAAAGATGGAAGATAGAAAAGAAATGTCTTTGAATACTATGGTGACATGAAAAAAAAGTTAAAATAGAGATAGAAATAAGAGGGGAATAATAGTATATATATAACAAGATATATGTAATAATAGGGAGGTTTAGAAATGGAAGGGGGGTAGTATTAGATGTGTTTAAACAATATGAAGCAATAAAAATAAAATGTAATAACCATGAGTAATAATATTATGTCTATTTGTATCAAAATGTATGACACCCATACATACATACACACAATAGTGTGATAAATATAGGTATCACACTATTCACGCACTGATATGTATAAATATAAAACAATAAACTTGGGGAAAAAAAGAGTACCAATGCACAAATAATTATTCCATCACTATTATTCCCAGAGTCCCATTTTCCTGTCTTTTCTCAGAAGTGGTGCATTCCCCCCCCCTGCATTGCCTTTACCCAATAGCACCACCAACGTTTCCCCAATTGTTAAGATTTGTAAGGCGTTTTTTTTTTTCAAAACTGCTGAGCATCCAAAAACAATATTGTCTGGTGAGCTTTCAAGTTTTCAAAGAGAAGCACTGATTTTAAGGGGCAGATTAGAGATGCTGGCATATTTGAGGGGTTTTTTCACTCCTCCCCCCCCCCCCCACTCTATCGATAATAAGCCTCTGATGGATTTTGCTCTGACACACTCTGCATTGTAGGGGTAAGTGAATCTGAAAGCACACTGAGTGTATAATGGAGCAGACACCGCGGTTTGTAGTTCACTGCAGGGATGCAACCCAAGAATGTTGAAAAGACTTAAAACACCCAGCAAAGTGGATCTCTCTCTCTCTCTCTCTTTCTCTCTCTCCGTTCCCTCTCTTTCTTGTTCTCTCTCTCTCATTTTCTCATTCTCTCTCTCTCTCTTTCCTTCTTGTTCTCTCATTCTCTCTCTCTTGTTCTCTCATTCACTCTCCCTCTTTCTTTCTTTGTTGTTCTCTCATTTACTCTCCCTCCATCTATCTATCTATCTATCTATCTATCTATCTATCTATCTATCTATCTATCTATCTATCTATCTTTCTTTCTTTCTTTCTTTCTTTCTTTCTTTCTTTCTTTCTTTCTTTTTCTTTTCCTCTCATTCTCTCTCTCTCTCGTTCTTGTTCTCTCATTCTCCCTCTCTCCCACCTCTCATTCTCTCTCCCCCTCTCTTTCTTGTCCTCTCATTTTCTCTCTCCCTCCCTCCCCCTCTCTCATGTTCTCTCTCCCTCTCTTGTTCTTTCCCTCTCTTGTTCTCCCTCTCTCTCTCCCTCTCCCCCCGCAACTCTTCCCTACCTCTGGCTTTCTCCTTTCACCACTGCTGAAAACTCAGGAGGGCTGAAAATGGGGGGTAAAAAAATCCCCTCTGAAGCAAGAAAACGGTTTTTCTCAAAATAGCTCTTAAACACTCCTCCTCTCGCTGTTAAGAGTGACACGTCAATCATTCGGGGAAGTCAGTTCCTGTAACACCAACGCCTAGCCTTTCATTCCATTTTATTTATCTTTTTGCTTTTTTGTTACCGGCCGCTCTTTCTAGTTCAGCTGTAAAAAAAGAAAGGAGGAGAGAAAGGGGAAATGGCATCAACATGGCCCATTTCAGATTTTATTTATGGAGCTTTGCACGATTAGAAGCTGGCCCATTGCATTTGTCTAATGCAGCAGAAAAGAATAACTCAAATTCTCGCTTGGCAAACGTAACAAACTCATTTGCCCCCTGCCACTGCCTGGCTAGGCTGCGTCTAATCGAAGAGCGTTGCAACCGAAATGTGTCATGGCTTTGATGAGGAGAGGCCACTTAGAGCCAAAGGAGAGCCGGAAATCGAAGGCACTGAATTCAAGAAAAGTAAATCTCTGGTCTCAGTTTCCAACCCAAATTCGATCTCGCGTCATTATCCAGGGACACGCATATTTGGAAGGATTCCATTCCCCACCATCCAGTCAGATCTGAAGAAGCTTCTTGGGTGAGAAGCGAAAGGTCTTCAAAGAAAAAGAAAGTCCAGTTGCCTCTTGGAAAAAGTACCTTTGGGATGTTAGTATCCTAGTGTGATTTATGTTGATTGCTTACTTAGTTAGTATCCTATGACTGCCACTGAGAGTTGTATCTTATGATTTATGATGAATGCATTCTATGTTTATGATCATGATTATATAAGCGTCATGATCACGATGCTTATATAAACACTGAGAGCTTATGCACCAGAGACAAATTCCTTGTATATCCAATCACACTTGGCCAATAAAGAATTCTGTTCTGTTCTGTTCCGTTCCGTTCCGTTCCATATTTTCTATTCTATTCTATTCTATTCTATTCTATTCTATTCTATTCTATTCTATTCTATTCTATTCTATTCTATTCTATTCCATTCCATTCCATTCCATTCCATTCCACTCCACTCCACTCCACTCATTCTATTCTATTCTATTCTATTCTATTCTATTCTATTCTATTCTATTCTATTCTATTCTATTCTATTCTATTCTATTCTATTCTATTCTATTCTATTCCATTCCATTCCATTCCATTCCATTCCATTCCATTCCATTCTTTCTTCATTCCACTGTTCTATTCTATTCTATTCTATTCTATTCTATTCTATTCTATTCTATTCTATTCTATTCTATTCTATTCTATTCTATTCTATTCCATTCCATTCCATTCCATTCCATTCCATTCCATTCCATTCCCCTCTCCTCTCCTCTCCTCTCCTCTCCTCTCCTCTCCTCTCCTCTCCTCTCCCCTCCCCTCCCCTCCCCTCCCCTCCCCTCCCCTTCCCTTCCCTTCCCTTCCCTTCCCTTCCCTACAATCCTATCCTGTCCTGTCCTGTCCTGTCCTGTCCTGTCCTGTCCTGTCCTGTCCTATCCTATCCTATCCTATCCTATCCTATCCTATCCTATCCTAACCCATTCCATTCTCTACTCTCTTCTTCCTCTCCTCTGCTCCCTTCTGCTCTGGCTATTCTATTCTATTCTATTCTATTCTATTCTATTCTATTCTATTCTATTCTATTCTATTCTATTCTATTCTATTCTATTCTATTCTATTCTATTCTATTCTATTCCATTCCATTCCATTCCATTCCATTCCATCCCATCCCATCCCATCCCATCCCATCCCATCCCATCCCATCCCATTCTTCCATTCTATTATTCTATTCTAATGAATATTATTATTATTCCCTGCTCCATATTTATAGGTCATCCTATAATCCAAATTACATGGTCCTTTGTAGCAAACAATAACACTGATTCTATTGCTATAAAGCCATGCTATAAAGCAGTCAGATAGCAAATGACTTCTTCTGAGCCTAATGTGGCCCTCTGTTGAAATGTACAGCTTATAAGAGAATGATTATTGGAAGGATCTCTCTGGAATCCCACAAGGTTGTCAGACAGAGGTCAGCTGACCACCTTGTGGGATTCTGGATTGATCCTTCCAACAATCTCTCCTGAATGGAAAACAGAGACAGCTGGCAACCACCGATGGACTGGATCAACTCTAGGTCCCTCAGCTGTGGAGAACTTTGCTGGCAATCCTTTCAAACAGATGCTTAGCTGTAGGCAGTGATGGCTCATAGGACGCATCTTTGCCACATTCTCTTTGGACCAAAATGCCAGGGCAAGAGATATTTGGTGGAAATTCTCTGTCCAACAGTGAGACGCAGTGGTCAACTCGAGCATTCCCGGATACAAAACCAGGCTCCGAGAACACACAGGTGCACATTTCACACAGGCTAATGGGTTTTCATTCACCGGGGAGTCATAATAGAAAAGGACAGATGATAAGGAGGAGGCTCAAATAATATTTGTCAGCGCCCGTTAAACTCAGCCCTTGTTCTCTTTGCAGCGTTTTGATCTCTAGTGCTTCTGATCAGGACATTCATATTTTGGCTCTCTGCTGTGAGTTTTGATTTGGGGAGATTAAATATGCAAAGCAGAACAATCTGCATCAGAGGTGATTGTGTCTGCATGATTGTGTTCAATATCAGAAGCCTGGGCTGACGGAACCTGGGAGAGAAATAATTATTGTTACACCATGGAATGCATTAACGACTCCATTAATAATTGATCCGATGTTATATTTCCTTCTAATACTCATCAAAACTTTTCCAAATGCAAGGTGCCGTGTGTAGCATCTCATTATGGCATTTGCTCAAAAGAGGAGAAGAAAAATCAATGCATTTCTAACTTATTTGTGTCAAAACTCATTTATTTCCACAATAACATAAACTGTCAAACCTTGGCACCCTGTTAATAACATCCATCCTATTTGCATATTATTCAAATTGCTCCCGTTTCTTTTACGAAATGGGGGGACTTAAAAAAAAACACGACCCGCCCCACCAGGAAAGACTCGCATGGGCTCGCTCGAAAGGCAGCCGATAGCCTCACGCGGGCTGCTCCGTGGCGTCTCGTTAGAGAAGGGTTATCTCCAGCAACTAATTATGCGATAATTTATGCATATTAATTAGCATAGGGAGCAGTCGCTGGTCTGTCTTTGAGAGAGAAAGAAAAAAACACTACAAAGAGGGAAAGTAACCTAGCAAGAAATCTTTGACAAAAAAAAGAGAACACAGAACAGGCTCTGGATATTTTTCTTGGATTTGCCTTTGGTGATCCATCCGAGGTGGGTGAGATGACTTGGTTTCTTCCACTCTCTGAATTCTAGTGGATTGAATTCAGATTTTATGCCCGGGCATAAAATAATGGACCGCTTCTGGCAGTCTGTGGCTTTCTTGAATAATTCATGTTTCCTCTTTCGATGGGGAGATGGATGTGTGGCCTGGTGGACTGGGTTCTTTTCAGAAAGCGGAACCAAAGAACTGGCTGATTGGAGTGGACCAAAGGCAGGAAGTGGGCATAAAGGCCAGATGTGTTTCCTGTTACAGAATAACAGAGGTGGAAGGGTCCTTGGAGCAGGGGTGAAATCCAGCAGGTTCTGACGCACCCTCTTCTTCTTCTTCTTCTTCTTCTTCTTCTTCTTCTTCTTCTTCTTCTTCTTCTTCTTCTTCTTCTTCTTCTTCTTCTTCTTCTTCTTCTTCTTCTCCTCCTCCTCCTCCTCCTCCTCCTCCTCCTCCTCCTCCTCCTCCTCCTCCTCCTCCTCCTCCTCCTCCTCCTCCTCCTCCTCCTCCCCTTCCCCTTCCCCTTCCCCTTCCCCCTCCTCGCATAATGACATCCCAGCGTCCTTTATCATGGCATTATTATGATTCGGATCTTAATGTACCCACTTCCTTTTTTTTTTTTTTTTTTTTTGATATTAAGAGATATTGTCTTTGTTTTTTCTTGGAGAAATTTGGAGGGATATCTGACTGGCTGTAGTGGCAATGTAGAAGAGCACTGTTTATTTCATATAACTTAAAATCATAGGGCTGGAAGGGAGCTTCTAGGTCTCCTAGTCAAACCTCTGCTCAAGCAGGAAAACCTATACTATTTCAGATAAGTGACTGTCTAGTTTCTTCTTAAACACCTCCAGTGATGGAGCACCCACAACTTCCGGTGGCAAGCTGTTCCACTGGTTAAACGTCCTCACTGTGAGGAAGTTTCTCCTTAATTCCAGGTTGCTTCTCTCCTTGATTCGTTTCCAACCATTGCTTCTTGTCCTGCCCTCCGGTGCTTTGGAGAATAATTTGACCCCCTCTTCTTTGTGGCAGCCTCTCAAATACTGAAATACTGCTATTATGTCACCCCTGATTCTTCTTTTCCTTAGACTAGCCAAACCCAAATCCTGCAGCCGTTCTTCATGTGTTTTAGTCTCCAGGTCTATAATGTTAGAGCTAGCCTGATTGTTTTTCCCTTTGGTTTATCGAATAAAGGAGAAGGGGGATGAATCTTCACGTAGTTTCAAAGCTTTTCTTACTCAAGACTTTCAATTCCTATCACAGGGTGATGGGCCACCCAGTCAAAGCCTGGTTTGTCAGTCTCCTGACCGTAGCAGGCCCACAAGGTCATTGGGCCAGGTTTTGATAAAAACTGTAAATTTGTGGGAAGTGTCTGTACAGGACCTAGCATAGTGCACTGTGAAAACCGGATCAGAATCAGAAGGGACCTTGGAGGACTTCTAATCCAGCCAGAGGTGGGTTTCAGAGGTGAAACCAGAGGTGACCAGTTCTGGAGAACCGGTAGCAGAAATTTTCAGTAATTCGGAGAACCGGTAGTAAAAATTCTGACTGGTCCTGCCCCCATCTATTCTCTGCCTCCCAAGTCCCAGCTGATCGGGAGGAAATGGGGATTTTGCAGTAACCTTCCCCTGGATTGGGGAGGGAATGGAGATTTTATAGTATCCTTCCCCTGCCACGCCCACCAAGCCATGCCACGCCCACCAAGCCACGCCCACCTCTGATTTAAGGTGTCAAGAAGCAGCACGGCAGCATGCCCATCCTGCTGGACAAGGTCAGGCGGATAGAAACAATACCTGTTGGAGATTCCCTGTCTACTTATGATATGTATCCTAGCTGGATTAAGAGCTGTGGTGGTGCAGTGGATAGAATGAAGTATTGCAGGCTACTTCTGCTGACTGCTAGCTGTTTGATCCTGACTGGCTCAAGGTTGACTCAGCTTTCCATCCTACCGAGGTGGGTAAAATGAGGCTCCAGAGAGGGCTGTAAAACACTATGAAGTGGTATATAAGTCTAAGTGCTACTTAGAACTTAGACTTATATATTGCTCCACAGTGCTTTTACATCCCTCTCTAAGTGGTTTACTGAGTCAGTATCTTGCCCCCAACAGTCTGGATCCTCATTTTACCCACCTCGGAAGGATGGAAGGCTGAGTAAACCTTGAGCCTGGTGAGATTTGATGTGCCAAATTGCAGGCAGCTGGCAGTCAGCAGAAGTAGCCTGCAGTACTGCACTCTAACCTCTGAGCCACCGTGGCTCTTGCTATAAGCAAACAATATAAGCTTATTCTATTCTATTCTATTCTATTCTATTCTATTCTATTCTATTCTATTCTATTCTATTCTATTCTATTCTATTCTATTCTATTCTATTCTATTCTATTCCACTCCATTCCATTCCATTCCATTCCATTCCATTCCATTGCCATGATGATGCAGTGGTTAGAATGCAATATTGCAGACTATGTTTGCTGACTGCCAGGAGTTCGATCCTGACCAGCTCAAGATTGACTCAGCCTTCCATCCTTCTGAGGTCAATAAAATGAGGACCCAGATTGTTGGGGGTAAGAGGCTGACTCTGTAAACCGCTTAGAGAGGGCTGTAAAGCACTGTGAAGCAGTATATACCATATTTTTTGGACTATAAAATGCTCTGGACTATAAGACACACCTACCTTTTTTGGTGAGGAAAACAGGAAAATGAAATCTGCCTCCCAGCAATTTTGCCTCATTGCAGCAAACAGCAAATAGCCTGCTTTACTTTCATTTTCGTTTTCAGCATAGCTTGATTAGCATGCGAAAAAAAAAATCTGCTCCCAGCAATTTACTTCCTTGCAGCAAGCAGCAGAGGGCCGCGCACAACATCTGAGACCAAAACAGCTGAGAGTTCAGGAGGCCGATCCAATCAACTTGTGCTAATTAGGCTGTGCTGAAGCTGAAACGAGCTGTTTCTTCTTGCTGCTTGCTGCAAGGAGGTAAACTGCTGGGAGGCAGAGGCCAAAGGGTGGGAGGGGCTACATTTAGTGTATAAGGTGCACCTAAATTTTCACCCCCTTTTAAAGGGGGGGGGAGGAAAGGTGCGACTTGTACTCCAAAAAATATGGTAAATCTGCTATTGCTCTTGCAATAAGTGAACCAGTTCAATGCCATTGCAACCAGCTTGAAATGCTGGTTGCTTCTCCCAGCAATGATGCTTTGCTGGTAGCCATGCAAACTCTCCTTCTCCTCTCGCAGGGAAGCAGCTGAGCCTTGCTGCATGCAAGCAGAGGGGCCGGATTAACCCATTAATAAATCAGAGGTGAAGAGAGCAATCTTGTTGAATGTAATGTATGCTAATGAAGTGACCTGGCTAATGGGGCCCTCTCTGATAGTCCGCCAGTTGCGTCAATTATACAGCCTCAATTATGGCCCTGTTTTTGTGTCGCACGACTGCGAAATGAGAGCCTTAATAGAGATGTTTCACCCAGTAAAATGCCTGATTAGGTTATGAAAGCTGAAAGTCAGGCAGAAAAGTGGAGTGAAGCTGGGGAGGGGTGGGAGAAGGTGTGTGTGTTGGGGGGTGGGGGGGGGGGGGAGAAACCCAGAAGAGGGAAAAGATGGAGGAGGAGATTTTATAGCTGGATTTAATGAGGCAAAAGACACCATTTTGCATTCAGGTGGTATCAGTCTCCCCTGGCACTTTCTCAAATGTTTTTCTTGCCTTGCCAAAATAAATAAATAAATAAAAAGCCTTCCATTTTACAGAGCAGTCTTCGTTTTATAAGCATTTGTTTAGTGACCATTCGAAGTTACAACGGCGCTGAAAAACTGACATGTGACCGATTCTCACACTTATCCTCATGGTCATGTCGTTAAAATTTGGATGCTTGGTACGTACAGTACGTGGTTAGAGAAAATGTTAGAGCTGCACATAGAATATAAGGCAGAAATATTTTTGTTATGTATAAAGTAGTGGCCAAAATTATGGAAACCTTTTGGGAAAAGTGCATTTTCTAAAACTAGCTAATACCACCACTTTTTTTGGGAGTACCTATGGGAGTACCATGTTCAATGGAAAGTTAATTTAATCAAGAATGTAATGCAATAACTTTTATGGAGGATTTGCTATTAGAATAGCAGTTTTAGTATAAAGAAGAAAAGTGAAACATAGAAAAAATGAGATATACAAAAATTATCACCATAGAAAAAACGAGATATACAAAAATGATCCCCATGTCAGTTAATACTTAGTTGGGTAACCTTTAGCATGAATTAAGGCCTTACAACGTCTTCCCATGGAGTGAACCAAGTCTTTTACTTCTGCAGCTGTTCTAATGTGAAACCAAGATCGAAGGATTGCTTCTCTTAACTGGGTTTTATTGCTGGATTGCTTCTGATTAACAAGTTTCGTTAGTCGGTTCCATAGATTTTCAATTGGGTGAAGGTCTGGACTATTCTGAGGCCATTCCAGAGGTGGAATAGGATTATCTTGAAACTCCAAAAAAAAAAAAAAAAAAAAAAGTGGTGTTATGAGCCATCAAACCTCAAAAATATACTTTTCCCAAAAGGTTTCCACAATTTTGGCCACTACTGTAGTACCAGAAAATTATAATAAGGGGAATTTGTTTTTAACATTGCATGTTTTGATGGCAGCAAGAATTCTATTTGCACAGCATTGGAAAAATGAGGAAACGCCAAGAAGATGTAGTTAAAAAGATATTAGATTGCACCGAAATGGGTAGACTGACATTGAAGATAAAAGAAAAGGAAGATACAGAATACTTTCAAATACGGGATTTGTTTTATGAATGGTTGGATAATAGAAGTAGAAATTAGGAGCTGGGAAAACATTACTATGTGAGCAATCGACCCAGACAATATATTGTTCACAAAGCACTTATGTATGTTAAATGAAAACGTACAAATAAACTTTAAAAAAAAATGGTTACAAATTTACAAAGTTACAATTTCACTGAAATTTTTCATTTCTCATTCTTATAACCATGGCAGCATCCCCATGGTCACGTGCAGTGGTGGGTTTCAAATTTTTTTACTACCGGTTCTGTGGGTGTGGCTTGGTGGGCATGGCATGGCTTGGTGGGCGTGGCAGGGGAAGGATGCTGCAAAATCCCCATTTCCTCCCGATCAGCTGGGATTCGGGAGGCAGAGACTAGATGGGGGCGGGGCCAGTCAGATTTTTTACTACCGGTTCACCAAACTACTCAAAATTTCCGCTACCAGTTCACCAGAACTGGACAGAACCTGCTGAAACCTACCTCTGGTGTGTGGACTTCAACTTCCAGAATTCCCCAGCCAGCATGTGAGGGACCACTGTGTAAGGACGCTGAGGTGGTTTGTTCATATGGAGAAGAAGATTAGGGACTTAAGTCTTTAAATCAGTGTTTCTCCATCTTGGCAACTTTTAAGATGTGTGGACTTCAACTCCCAGAATTCCCCAGGCTGCTGAGGTTCAGAAACACTAATCTAGAGATCTGTGTGGATACAAACTGGGATATAGAATGCTCTGAGCTATTTGAAGAGCAAGACCCAAGCAATTTGCTACAACCAAATACTGATAAAGGAGCATATTTGTAGCTCACGGTTGAAATGAGGGGTTGTGATGCTCTCTGAGCAGTGGTGGGTTTCAAATTTTTTTACTACCAGTTCTGTGAGTGTGGCTTGGTGGGCATGGCAGGGGAAGGATACTGAAAAATCCCCATTTCCTCCCGATCAGCTGGGACTTGGGAGGCAGAGACTAGATGGGGGCGGGGCCAGTCAGAATTTTTACTACTGATTCTCTGAACTACTCAAAATTTCCGCTAGCGGTTCTCCAGAACTGGTCAGAACCTGCTGAAACCTCTGGTCATGTGATCAAAATTCAGATCCTTGGGAACTGGCTTGTATTTATGACGGTCGCAGAGTCCTGAGGTTATGTGACTCCCTTTTGCGTCCTTCTGACAAGCAAAGTCAACGGGGAAGCCAAATTCATTTAAACAACTGTATACTAATTTGAACTACTGCAGTAATTCACTGAACAACTATGGCAATGTAAAAGGTCGTAAAATGGGGCAAAAACTCATTTAATAAATGTCTAATTTAGCAACACAAATTCTGGGCTCCATTGTGGTCGTAAATCGAGAAGTACCTGTATTGCAGAGTGGAGTTGCTTAACCACTGCATCCTATATTGTCAAACGCTGAGATTTTGTACTCGAGATGGAGAAAAAAAAAAAGAGGAAACTTTGACTTTTAGTTTTAGTGGAGGCAGATATGGTATATCAAAATAGAATAACAGAGTTCGAACGGATCTTGGAAGTTGCTTTTTTTAACAGATTAACAGAGTTGGAAGGGACCTTGGAGGTCTTCTAGTCCAACCTCCTGCTCAGGCAGGAAACCCAATACCATTTCAGACAAATGTTTGTCCAATCTCTTCTTAAAAACTTCCAATGTTGGAGCAACATTCACAACTTCTGGAGGCAAGTTGTTCCACTGATTAATTGTTCTAATTGTGAGGGAATTCCTCCTTAGTTCTAAATTGCTTCTCTCCTTGATGAGTTTCCACCCATTGCTTCTTGTCCTGCCCTCAGGTGCTTTGGAGAATAGCTTGACTCCCTCTTCTTTGTAGCAGCCCCTGAGAGATTGGAAGACTGCTATCATGTCTCCCCTCATCCTTCTCTTCATTAAACTAGACATACCTAGTTCCTACAACCATTCTTCATATGTTTTAGCCTAATCATCTTTGTTGCTCTTCTCTGCACTCTTTCTAGAGCCTCCTCATCCTTTTTCCATCGTGGCGACCAAAACTGAATGCAATATTCCACGTGTGGTCTTACCAAGGCATTATAAAATGGTATTAATAGTTCATGTGATCTTGATTCTATCCTGCTTTTAATGCAGCCTAGAACTGTATTGGCTTTTTTGGCAGCTGCAGCAAATTTTTTACTCTTACACTCAATATGAAAAAATAAAAAGTAGAGGCTGACGTGTTATTTTATTCACTAGCACTAGAGAAAGTCAGAAGTCTGTGCTTTTCTTTTTTTCCTCTTAATCCTACGCTTCTTCCTTCCCTTCCCACTAATTTCATTTTCAGTCACATTTTATATTTTAATAAGTGTAATAAAAATTATTTCTTTTAAAAAAAAGCTGGGTGGGACTCAAAAATTATTTCCTGGTTGCAAAATTCACACCTATTCATTTTATTTATTGCTGACTATTCCAATATGAAGACCGTGAGTGTGATCAGGCACGATTTAAGCACCCATCATGTGGGAGCCTGGTGGCGCAGTGGACTAAGTGCTGTTAAAGTAGCACTTAGCTGCCAGCTGCCTGCAATTACTGCAAGTTCAAATCTCAGCAGGCTCAAGGTTGACTCAGCCTTCCATCCTTTCGAGGTAGGTAAAATGAGGACCTGGATTGTGGGGGCAATAAGCTGACTGTATAAAATATACAAAAGTATGAAGGCTATTGCTTAATGCATTGAGTCTCCGGAGAAGGGCGGCATATAAATCGAACAAATAAATAAATAAATAAATAAATAAATAAATAAATAAATAAATAAATAAATAAATAAATAAATAAATAAATAAATAAATAAATAAATAAAAAATTTCAGCGACACTGCCTCCAATGACTCTTTGATAATAGTGAGTTATAGATAAGGAGCCGTGGGTGCTCTCTGATCTTGGTTGTTTTCTTGCAGATGTTTAATTATCCAACTAGGTAAGATCATTAGTGCTAGAAGAGAATGGGCGTTGTCTTCTCTTTATGTACAAGCGGTTTGTCTTGCCAGTGTTGGTGGGGATGTGGTTTTTCTCCATCGTAGTTCCTCGATTAGGAAAATTTAGCTGAGGATTCCTTGGTGCCCTTCAAGCTTGATTGCTTTCTTGCAGACGTATCATTACCCAACGAGGTAACATCATCAGTGCTCCATTAGGGCATCATCAAGGCACTGATGATGTTACCCTGTTGGGTAATGAAATGTAGGCAGGCAACCAAGCAAGCTGCAGAGAGCACCAAGGACTCCAGCATTTTATTTATTATTTATTTATTAGTTCAATTTATATGCCACCCTTCTCCGGAGACTCAGGGCGGCTTACAATGTGTTAAGCAATAGCCTTCATACTTTTATATATACCTGCTTAGTAGGGCTTTCGCCCCCCTCCACCCCAAAGGTGTTCTTTTTTATACAAAGTCAGCTCATTGCCCCCACAATCCGGGTCCTCATTTTACCTACCTTGGAAGGATGGAAGGCTGAGTCAACCTTGAGCCTGGTGAGATTCGAACTTGCAATAATTGCAGGCAGCTGGTGCTAGTTAACAGCACTTCAGTCTGCTGCACCATCAAGGCTCTTGTTGAGCATTTAATCAGCATTTAATCCTGAGCTGCAGAAAGAATCTTCTACCATTTTGGAATCATGTTTTTTTTTCCTTAGCTAAATAGTCCACTTTTAAAACATTTATTTCCCATAGAGAGCTAAGGAGAGGATTATCTGATTTGCCTCTTTAACTTCTTTCCCTCTCCAGGATCCAAGGCTTCCTGAGTGGAGGGGCACGCTCTCAAGTTAGCAAACCTCGGTCTATTCTGCCCACCCCCAGAGTTTAGTTCTTAAAACATAATGCAGCGTAACAGGGTTTCCTACCACTAAAAATCAATGTTTGGACTGCTGGACTTCCCACATCTGTCTTTGTTGTGCTTTGAAGCTGCATTAAGACAGCTCTGCTCTAGCAAACAGACAATTAAGCAGAGAGCTGAAATAGAGAGGGGAAATAAATGGCTGTGTTCAGAAGCCTCCTGAGTTTGTTTTCATGAAAGGAGGAGGCCGGGTTCCTAATGGACTCCGATGTCCTCGCTGACTTCTCTTCAGATCCAAGTGGAAAAACAACAACAAAGCCGGTCCTATGTAAATCAATAAGATGCCACTGGGTTTGTGCAGCCTTCTAAGACTAATGCTTTGTCTAATGATGTGGTGTGTTATCAATAGAAGAGAATATTTGTAGCCCAGGGTTGAACTATGGGGTCCTTGGTGCTCCCCGAAGGCGTTTCATGACCCAGCAAGGTAACATCATCAGTGCTAAAATGGAGTGGGTTTTTTGAGGAGGAGGAGGGGGGGCAGAATTGTGGGATCCTTAGTGCTCTCTGAGTTTGGTTGATTCTTTGAAGGTGTTTCATGATCCAGTTAGGTAACATCATCAGTGCTAGAAGGGAGTGGGGTATTTGAGAAGGAGAAGGAGGACTGTAGGGGTCCTTGGTGCTCTCTGAGTTTGGTTGATTCTTTGAAGGCGTTTCATGACCCAGCTAGGTAACATCATGAGGGCTACAAGAGAGTGTGGTTTGTGGAGAGGAGGAGGAGGAGAGGAGGAGGAGAGGAGGAGGAGGAGAAGAAGAAGAAGAGGAGGAGGAGGAGGAGGAGGAGGAGGAGAGGAGGAGGAGGAGAGGAGGAGGAACATCATCAGTGCTAGAAGGGTGTGGGATTTGAGCTGATGATGTTACGTACCTGGCTAATGAGATGCCTGCCAGAAAACAACCAAGTTCAGAGAGCACCAAGGACCTCACAGTCTTCCTTCTCTGCCTCCTCTCCACAAACTCCACTCTCTTCTAGCACTGATGATATTCCCTACTTGGGTCATGAGATGTCTGCGAGAAAACCACCAAGCATGGAGAGCACCACAAACCCCTGAGTATTCTATGTTTCTCACCCATCCCAAGAGGAAACCTAAAGAAGGAACACCTCACTGAAGCTTTTCCAGATTGGCTGGAGAATGGAGGAAAGAAATTGAACAAGGTTTGGGTTTTTTAAACCTTCTTCTAACCTATGGGAAGGAGAAATTCTCTACTAACTACTCAAGGTCACAACTACCCTAGTTACCTAATTCCCTAGTTACCACGTCTAGGTAAGTAGACATACCTAGTAACCTCCATCATTTATCATGGAGGAGGAGGAGGAATATTGGGTCCTTGGTACTCTCTGGTGGTTTTCTTAATGTAGAGGGAGTGGTTGGATGACCACTGGGTAACTTTCTATTCACTATATTCTAAAAGATATTCTAAAAGCAACTATATTCTGAACGCAAGAAATACATCCAGCTGGAGAGAATACAAAACCAGCATAATCTCCTTTAACACTCTAAGAGGCCCCCTAACTTGTCAGAAGAAAGGAACAATCCTAATGACATATAGCTAGAAGTGGTTAGGTCAAGGATACCCATCTGGGTTGAAACTTGTCCTTCAACAAAAGTTAATTTGAACTTATGCTCCAGTAATTTACAGAAGAATTATGATTGTTTGACAAGGATGATGTAAAACTGTAATAATTAAGAAATGTCAATGTGTGGAGGGGTTACTGTGTCGGCAGAATCCTTTGTTTAAAACAGTATAAAAGGTGTCGTGTAAGGATGGACTCTTCATTCAGAACTTTCAGATACAACTCTGATTCTGAATCTTTGCGCAAATAAAACTCTCTCTCTGGCTGACCCAGGGATGTTGCTTGGTCACTTCATTCCATAACATTCTTGCAGATGTTTCATTACAAAATGAGGTAATATCATCAGTGCTAGAAGAGAGTGGGTTTTGTTCTCTTTTTATATGCAGTCGGCTTGCTCTGTTAGCATTGGTGGGAGTGTCCTTGGTGGTTCCTTGGCTAGGTGGTTGTTTCCTGTTTGTATGACTTGGTAATGTCGAAGTGCCTGGAGGCGGTGCTGGTCTGGATGGGCAGAAACAGGCTCCGACTCAACCCCTCCAAGACTGAGTGGCTGTGGATTCCGGCATCTTCTGATCTAGCCACCCCATCACTTAGGATGGGAGGGGAGTTGTTGACTCCCTCAGAAAGGGCCCGCAATCTTGGCATCCTCCTTGATTCGCGGTTGTCTTTGGCGGATCATCTGACGGCCGTGACAAGGGGGGCTTTTGCACAGGTCCGCCTAGTACGCCAGTTGCGGTCTTTCCTAGACAGAGATGCCCTTTGCACAGTCGTTCAAGCTCTCATTGTCTCTCGGTTGGACTACTGCAATGCCCTTTACATGGGGCTGCCTTTGGGGTGCACCCGGAGGCTCCAGCTAGTCCAGAATGCGGCCGCGCGGGTTGTTACGGGAGCTTCCCACTACTCCCGGGCAACACCTCTCCTACGTGAGCTGCACTGGCTACCGGTGGCCTTCCGGATCCGCTTCAAGGTGCTGGTACTTACCTATAAAGCCCTTCATGGCATGGGCCCGAGGTACTTGCAGGATCACCTTCTACTGGCTTCCCATCGCCCTGCGTGGTCTCATAGAGCTGCCCTCTTCCGGGTGCCATTGGTCAGACAATGTCGGCTGGCGACCCCCTGGATGAGGGCGTTCTCTGTGGCCACACTGACTCTCTGGAATGGGTTACCCAATGAGCTCCGAACGGCTCCTTCTCTCCGCACTTTCCATACTGGTTTGAAGACATGGCTGTTCCATCAAATTCCCTGACTGGTTACAGGGTTTTAAAATTGGGGATTTTAAATTGGATTGTTTTAGCTTTTATCATTGTCTGTTTTTACTATGTGAGCCGCCCTGAATCCCACGGGAGAAGGGCTGCATACAAATTTTAATAATAATAATAATAGTAATAGTAATAATAATAATAATAATAATAATAATAATAATAATAATAATAATAATAATAATGTCTTGATTGTTGAATGTGCCATCACTGGAGGGACTTGCAAATCTCCAGGTGTTGCTTGAACTACAACTTCCATCATACCTCGCCACTGCCAGGTTAGCTGGACCTCCTAAAGTCTTGCAATGACAGGGAAGTCACTTGATCCTTCCGCCCTGGAATTGCATGATACAGCTTGTTCTAGCATCCCACATCTACTTCAGGGTGCCAAGAAATTGAACCCAAGAGAGTCACAATATTGCCTGGATTTGAAGACATTTGAAAACACTGCGCTGTGCTTGGTTAGCAACCGGTATCCCACTCAAGAAGTCACCGAGGACAAAAATTTATTTATTTATTTAGATTTATATACCGCCCTTCTCCTTGCGGACTCAGGGCAGTGAACAGCCAAATAAAAAGCAAATACACAAAAGTTAAAATTTCATAAAAAGAACAAATATAAATTAGCCAATAATTAAAACAGATTAATTTAAAATAGATAGCGGACTCTAAAAATACTAAAATATTTAACAGGAATCAGGCTAAGCCGGCAAGCTGAAAAAAATATGTTTTTAAAGCCCGCTGAAAAGTCGGGAGGTCGGAAATCCATAGCAGATGCCATTTTTGGGTGCACAAAAAAAAAAAGGGGGGGGGATTTGACACCAGGGTTTGACAAAAATCTCAAATCATGTTTCGTACAGGTAGCCACTCTTGGTTTGCACAATATAAATGGTCTCAGGTAAACTTCTACCTGGGATATCTAAGCTTCATGTGACAGGGAACAGGTTGGTAGCACATATGCCCTTGCTAGCTCTTTAGCGTTGCTTTCCATGACATTGGGACGCTGAGCCTTTACCAGGGGTGGGTTCTAAATTTTTTTACTACCAGTTCTGTGGGCGTAGCTTATTTTGCGGGCGTGGCTTGATGGTCAGGTGACAATTCTTTAGGATTTAGCAGAGGTACTGGTTTACCAGGCTTTTAATTGCTTGCAGAGCTGTACCGGTCTACTCATTCGTTTTTGGAGGCACTGATCTACCACCACACTGCTTTTTAACACTGATCAGCTGTAGGGCGGCCCTTTGAAGCCCCCCAGCAAGAGTTTAAACAGTTTTTTTCCTTCTAGCCGATCAGCTGGGACTCAGGAGGCAGCAATAGATTGGGGGTGGGGCCAAATAAAAAGTAAGAATAACATGGAGGGGGGGAAGGCCCAGCTCCCAAACAAAGAGAACCGGTTCGGTGACGTCATACCGTCTCCGCTACCAGCTCGGCCGAACTGGGCTGAACCGGGAGAAACCACTGGCCTTTATGTAATGTTGTCAGCCACACTGGCAAGTTCGTCTAACACACTCAGCCAAAATGTGTTATGTGGCTTAAATGAGAAACTAATTGGAGCTTGAGGATTGCTTATCAGAGTAACAGAGTTGGAAGGAACCTTGGAGCAGGGGTGAAATGCTCCCGGTTTGGACCGGATCAGGCAATCCGGTAGCGATTGTGGCCGATGGTTCAGAGAACCCGTAGCGATGGAGGCGCGAGCTCTGCCATCAGATCAGATGCCCAGATGTCGTTACTTCCTGATTTTAACCAAGAAGTAATGTGTTTTTTACCCTCTGTGCATACTTCCGAACTGGTAAAGAAGTTAAGTAGATTTTACCCTGCCTTGGAGGTCTTCTAATCTGCTTCCCTGCTCAAGTTGGAGACCCCACAGCATTCTGGACAACCTCTTCTTAAAAACCTCCAGTGATGGGAGCACCCACAACTTCTGGAGCGAGCCGTTAAGATTAAATCTTCCTTATGAATATTTTCATCTGAAGCTGCTTTTTTAAAAAAAACCCATCATACGAAGCTGCCTTTTAGCCACTGGATTCACACACGTTTTGCTAAACTGTGCTATGCTATACCAAGGTTTAGCAAGTAGTTATGATCTGCCAGGTTCAAATTCATTTAAGCAAAAATAAATAAATAAATAAAAAATGTTGAGTTGGTGTGGAGAGCAAATTTAAGATATTGTCAAAACCTTACAGCTGCTTTACAGTAGGGATTTTGTGTTATTTTTAGATCAGCCAAAGTCTATGTGCTTTGCTCTTTGAACATACTATAATCAGCAGTGGCAGAATACACACACACATACACACACACACACACACGATTGTGCTTTGCAAACTTGCAAGAAGTATTTTAAAATGCGTTTACCTTTATCAGCTCTTCCCTGGATTTTATCTCAAAGGAGTATTTATTGGTCTTGCCTGCTTTAGATTAAACTCATGCCTGCTCTTAATAGTCTTGCCTGCCTGCCTTTTTCTACAAAGCTTTGGAATTCCCCCCCCCCCTTTTCCATGTTAATTTTCTACAACCTCTGATGAGTTATTCACTTTTAGAGCCGTTTCAGTCTGAAAAAAGGAGGCTGAAAAAGATGTGATTTATCTCCAGCCCACCAAGGACAGGTCTTTAAAATGAAATAAGTTATATTGCTTAGAAGAGTCCAATTCAGTGAGTTATTGCAGGGAGTGAAGGAAATGATTGCAGCTGGATATTAAAAATATTAGCAATAGACAAGGCAGAATTAGCTAAAGACGTTAAATGAAGAAATGCAGCGTGTTCTGCAGGTTAAGGGGGTTTCTTATTTTCTACCAGTTTTGGTTAGACTCCAAAGTTTGAAAACACACACTGCACATAAAATGGTACGTCTTTTGAGTGCACTCTATTGGGTTTTCCTGTAGTCTTTTATACAGAAGCATGTAACATTTGGCTTATCGGAGATGCAACATTTGTTCTGCTTGATTGAATTTGCAGAGGTCAGAAGGAATCTTAATAAATTGCAAGCAGTTCCTTCAAACAGTATTCTACATTAGAATTGCATCATTGCTCTTTGACCAAGTTATACAGGGTAGACTACATTAAAATATTTCAGTAGCAACAGCACTTAAAGATTTATATACCGCTTCACAGTGCTTTAGAGCCCTCTTTAAGCGGTTTCCAGGGTCAGCATCTCACCCCCAACAATCTGGGTCCTCATTTTACCAACCTCGGAAGGAAAAAAGACTGAGTCAAGCTTGAGCTGGTCAGGATTGAACTGTTGGCAGCAAGCAGAGTCAGCCTGCAATACTTCATTCTAACCACTGTGCCACCATGGCTAAGCAAAGCAAAATCTATGACAACAGTGTGAAATATATATTGAATAAAGTATAAAAACTGAACAGAAACTGGGGAAGTTAAGATCTGGGTGTGCTAAAAATGAAACAGAAGCTACTCTTCATTTAGGCCTCTCAAAGAAAATTTCCAGAGGGCTTATCATATGAAAGCATAAACAAAGTCTTAGGATACTTGGCATTTATCAAGGTCATAAATGAAACAACTCCTGGGCTGGCTTCCAAGGACTAAATTTAAAACTTAATGGCATTTTTAGGGGATTTCTGCTCACTTGCTTTTTGCATTGCTTTTGAGATGTCATGGACTATGTTGTTTTGCCTTTTTCATATATGGTAACTCAGGAAAACATCCTGCATGCGGTGAAATAGCTTTTAATTTACAAAAGATTATGCCAGAATTATTGAGTCTGTCATCTGCACCTCTATAACTGTCTGGTTTGGTTCTGCCAGACAGACACAGACTTCAACAGATAATTAGAACTGCAGAAAAAACCATTGCTACCCACCTGCCTTCCATTGAGGACCTGTTTGCTGCATGAGTCAAAAAGAGGGCTGTGAAATTATTTACAGACCCCTCACATCCTGGACATAAACTGTTTCAACTCCTGCCCTCAAAATGATGCTATAGAGCACTGCACACCAGAACAACTAGACACAAGGACGCCATCACTCTGCTAAACAAATAATTCCCTCAACACTGTCAAACTATTCACTAAGTCTGCATTACTATTAATCTTCTCATCGTTCCTATCACTCATCTCCTCACACTTATGACTGTATGACTGTAACCTTGTTGCTGGTATCCTTAAGATTTATACTGTTTCCCTATGACTATCATTAAGTGTTGTACCTTATGATTCTTGATGAATGTATCTTTTCTTTTATGTACACTGAGAGCCTATGCACCAAGACAAATTCCTTGTGTGTCCAATCACACTTGGCCAATAAAGAATCCTATCCTATCCTATCCTATCCTATCCTATCCTATCCTATCCTATCCTATCCTATCCTATCCTATCCTATCCTATCCTATCCTATCCTAATTCTATTCCATTCCATTCCATTCCATCTCATACCATCCTATGCCTGGATATGCAACTTTTCTTTTTATAAAAAAAATCAAGACAACAAAGCAACCTTTCTTCTTTATTAAGAAACCCATAGGGCTCACATTTCAATACAAAGTACAATAATTTCAATTATTTTGCTTGCTTTGCACAGGAATTGGAAACATAACAAAACATACCCTTTCATTATTGAGAAATCATTGTGCAATACATATATGATTAAGAAGCAAAATGTGTCCTGAGAAGAGAATGTAAAACTTTGCTTATTCAATTTTATACTGAGGCACAGCATGCTTAGGGATATTTTCCCTTTCTTGTTTTAACAATATTAAGGCCACGCTTGACAAGGTAAATCATTACCTTGATTTGTGCTGATCTTCTCCTTTTGATATATGATCTTTGTAATATCAGTAGCCAGCTCTTACTAGTACTTTAATCGCCCCCTGAAAGCACCAAATAATTATCATGGCTTCAACCTTTTAAGACATGCATTTTGTACCATTGCATTATTGCTCTTCAAGAAATTAAAAAAAAAAGTTTAAGCAAGGAAACTTGGTTTCCTCTACATTTTGACTTGAAAAGCAAAACAAAAGGCATTTCGTTTCTTTTTAAGAAGGCTTTGGTGACACCATTAAAGGGTTTGGTTCGGTTTTCCTCTTTTGGATTATCTTTCAAAGATACAAACAGAATTATTGGTTTGGAGAGCAAGAGACAGGATTTGAAATGCATTTTCTTGCATCACTTTTAGAAGACTGATTAAAAGCCAGCAAGTCAGTTTCCAAAGTTGTTGTGCAATCAAGTTGTGCAACTTTGTTTCTTCAGAATGAAAGATGTTCCTTGACCTCCTGCAGAAAAGCAAGAGGCTATAATGTCCCTTCAAACCATTTCCCCCTTTTTTTGGAAATCCCCATTTCGTTAAACACAGTTCCAAAGTAAGCCTGGAGGATGGGCTTAGGGCTGGCAAAAGTTCATTTAATGGGAAGAGAGAATGGTTTCTAACCAACTTGGTTCTCTTTTCTCAAAAGGCTGCTCTTTAAACAGAACACCCGGCTTCATTTTTACCGGAAAACAAGCTTGTGCTGGTTGACTCCACTGCCTAAACTCAAGCTTGGAGAGTTGAAAATAGATGGGCTTCAACTCCCAGAATTCCCCAGCTTAAGCTTGCCAAACTTGAGAGAGACAGTTCGAGAGTACCTCTCTCCTTTCGGTTCTTCAAATGTAACAGTAAGAGTTGGAAGGGACCTTGGAGGTCATCTAGCTCAACCCCCTGGAGGAGACTTGTACTAGGGATTCGACCTGCCGACCTTTCAGATCGACAAGCTCAGTGTCTTAGCCACTGAGCCACCTAGTCAGGCAAATGTCATGAAAAGGTTGGTAAAAAGTTTTTTTAAAAAAAGACACACTTTGCTCAGTCATTATGCACAGGCCAGTATAAGGCGCTTCTATTTAGGAGTCAGCTTGCAACCAAGGGTGTCAAAAATTTGCAAGAGGACACATGCTGTGCCATCCTCCAAGCCCTGTGCCAACAACGCACCTCTTTGTTTCAACTTGTCATCCTGTCTTTCATCTGGGCACGTGGCATAGAGCGGAAGTCTTCAAACGTGGCAGCTTTAAGACTTGTGGACTTCAGCTCCCAGAATTCTCCAGCCAGCTATGCTGGCTGGAGAATTCTGGAAGTTGAAGTCCACAAGTCTTAAAGCTGCCACGTTTGAAGACCTCTGGAACAGAGGCACCTCCAAAAATGTAGGGCATATGTGCAATAATAGAGATTGGGGGATAGATACTGTTAGTCCAAACATAAAACTTCTGAAAGACAATAGCAACAACAATCACAATAGCATGGTATCGCTTCACACTGCTTTACAGCCCTCTCTTAAGCGGTTTACAGAGTCAGCATCCTGCCCCCAACAAATCTCATTTTACCGACTTCGGAAGGATGTAAGGCTGAGTCAACCTTGAGCTTGGTGAGAATCGAACTGCCGAACTGCAGGCAGCTGGCAGAATTGGCCTGCAGTACCGCATTCTAACCACGGCTCAAAGACAAGGTACAAGTGTCGTAGTGCAGATGGCCAGTGTGGCCTACGAAAGAAGAAAATAGGGCATTTCTCACCCTGCCAAGCTATTGGTTTTAGTGCAGGTAGTCCTCGGCTTACAACCGTTCATTTAGTGACCGTTCAAAGTTACAAAAGTTTTTTTTTCACGCTGACGACCGTTGTAACATTCCCATGGTCATGTGATCAAAATTCAGACACTTGGCAACAGACTCACATTTACAATGGTTGCAGTGTCCCGGAGGTCATGTGATGATCCCCTTTTTGGGACCCTTCTGACAAGCAAAGTCAATGGGGAAGCCAGATTCACTTAACAACCGTGCTTCTCACTTAGCAACTACAGTGATTCGCTTAACAACTGCGGGAAGAAAGGTTGTGAAACAGGGCAAAACTCACTTAACGACTGGTCTTGCTTGGCAACAGAAATTTTTTGGTCGTAAATCGAGGACCACCGGTTTATGGATGGAAACGCGGGCAATATTTCTGGACGTGAGTTGTAGTGCAAAAGCTATAAAAGGTTACAGTACAGAATTTTCCAGGAATTAAGAAAGAATTAAGAAAGAAGATTATAAGACTTTACCTTCAGAGCAAAGCACGCTGACCTGAGAAACAAATTAAAGAATAATTGCACCATAATAATTTAATCTTAAATCCACGTATCACAGTACCTGTAATTCATTTCTCATAAAACTTCACAGAAAATTATCTGGATCTATTAATAATGCTCGCTCTCTATTTGGATTCTGTTAATCCTAAGAAAGGCAAGATGGCCTCAGTGGAAAATATTTTTGGTCTCAACTCCCATTCCAGGAAGGAGGGAGGGATTTTTATTTTTACAGGATCTTTTTATCATTCCATGGAATATATTCCTATAGAGTTTCATCATTCATTATGCAAGTTTTTAAAGAGTGCAAAAGCATCCCTGTTATGTTCAGCTTAGCTGATATTAAGTGCCAAAGCAGCTGCCACCTTATGCTTGCTTGTGTACATTGCTGCCATGCGCTGACAGCCTGCTATGAACTCTAGGAAGGGTTGGATGCTTGGGGGGAAAGCGAAAATAACTGCTGTATCTCCCCTAGAAGCTGCTTCAAGGTCACCCAACTGGGAGAAGGAGGTAGCTGCATACCAGCCTATGCTTGAACTGACCGTTCTGAAAACATCTTGCCTGAACCTGATTGGTCATGGGGAGAGGGGTGGGTGGGTCGGCGATGGGAGACAGTTAATGGGGGGGAAAGTTTAATTTAGGGATTTTGCTGCACAGTTCTCAGTTCTGGCTATGCTTAACTGCAATACACTTGACTTGCAATAAAACTATACCTATCCCAAAGATCAGAGCCAAGGATCGTTTTTACGTAGAGATTTAAGTTGTGGTGAGTCTGACACAGCATCTCAAGTTTCTGAAAAAGTCCTGATTGAAAGTTTGGGCTGTCCTGGCCCCTTTCCAAATCATGCCACGTTGTTGAAGCAGAAAAAAAAAAAAAAGTCTCAACAATCTGTGAAGTGTGGAGCAAAGCGACTCTTGAAATCCACCCTCGGCTCTAAAATTGCAATTTCCAAAGCTGGCAGTGATACCAAGCTTCCTCCTATGCAACCTTGCATAGAGAATTTTTAATATCACTCACTCGGTAAAAATGTCACAGTATCGCTCCGTGATTATTAATCTTAGGAATGATATGTCTGCGTGGAAAAAAAAAGAATAATCTGCGGAGTCAAAAGCTCACATAATCTTGGTAGGGAGTTGAATGTTCCAGGCCAGAAATTCTTGTATCTGGATACAGATGCAAATATTTGTATTCCCAAAGGCAGACCTTCTGTAAACTGGTTGTTTTAGTGCTCTCTGAAATATTCTGAACACTACTAAGAAGAGGCACTACTACCTAAACATATTTTCTTCTCAGATATGGCCCAGAGTCAACATATAGGGGAGAGGGGTGGGATCAAAATTGAATAAATAATAAGTATCTGGCCCAAAAATGTCCAGGCTTCGTTGTGTGGGCCAATGACTTCAATAACACATTCTTCCATGCTTCCCTTCTTATTCAAGATTAGGTCTTCTGGTGCCTGCTCCAATTTTAAATTGCTTTAATGGAAGAAAATAAAAAAAAGCTTTGCTTCAAGCAGAGGCAGTAGGAAAAAAAAACAAACCCAAACCAAAGCTTTTTGGAATCGCCCTTAATCCACGAGTGAAACTGGTCGATTGTCTTCTACTTCAGTAGGATAGGGGTCAATCTGCACAGAAAAAGGAGTATTTAGTGTTTGGGATTCATGAATTGACATGAGAGTTGTTGAGGAGCTTTCAAGACTGCAATCAAGGATATCAGTTACCTCTGAATAGAGAGGTGGCGGCTGAAATTGGAATTCTTGGATGTAGGCGAGCATAGGACAACGCAGCTGTTCGTCATAATCCACCGAAGTCGGATAAACAGTAACATGCCTTGCGTATTCTTCCTCTGATACTACATCAGCATAATTGGGTGGTGCTAGGGAAACAAACACATGGGCATGGACATGTAACTCTTTATCTCCATCAAAGTAAAATCATGCTACAGTGATTTTCTTCTGCACACTAAGCTGTAATTATGACGATTGATGATCCAAAATGCAACCATGATATAATTTTAGTGTAACATCAGCCCTTAAAGAGTGGCTTGAATTCAAAGAACAGACTATCCATTCCTGGATGAAAAGACTAACAATGATCAAGAGCAGGTAAAATTACAGGCAGAAAACCTTACTTTAAATCTGACTTAAATAAAGTTCGCTACTGATCATTTCTCTCCATATTTTTTTAAGCAAGGGTACAAATCGAATAACTAAACCTATCATTTATAAATAACACAGGGTGTGTATTTTACACGATTTTAAAGAACTTGATATTGACACAGGAACAAGTACTTGACTGTTTTATCCAGCCTTGGATAAAGTTTTATAATAAAAATGTCTACCCCCTTTCTAGAGTATTTCAATCCTTTCCTAAAGAATCTATCCCCCCCCCCCCCCCCAATGGACCAACATGCTAGGCTCAGTTTCACATTAAGCAAGCTTGGAATGAAATTCTATTCAGCTTGCACTTTGTGCAAATTGGGATAGTCACAGAAACAACACAGAGAGCCCACTGATTTCACAATAAAAAATTGTCAGGTCTGCCATCTTCAGCTGATTTTGCTTCGCTGGTATCCTGCTATAAAACACGGGAGTGGGGAGAAGAGGGTGGTAGAAAGTGTAATGCCAGGGTGACAGGAACCAGTGGTGCCCATCTGGAACAGACTGGCCATCAGGGACATGAGCTTGAGAATGGAATGTGAGACTCTTATCAAAGAGGTGCCAAACCTTAAAGCGTAGGTATTACCAAAACACCTAATTCAAATTCTAATTCAAATTCCATTGGAAACTCGCAAGCTGATCAAGGGGGGGAGGGCTGGGGAAGGGGAGAAAAGGCAGACTTTGCTTACGCTGCAACCACTTGACTTTAGTAAAAATAAACCTTTTGCTACAAAACGGAGTTGAGGGTCTTTCTTTCCTAAATGTTCAAATTAGGACAAGCCTGACAAAGCTGTTATTGTAGGGTCTTGGTGCTCTCTGGGCTTGGTTGTTTTCTTTCAGACATTTCATGACCCAGCTAGGCAACATCGTCAGTGCTGAGAGTGTGCAAACTTTCTAGCACTGATGATGTTCCCTAGTTGCATCATGAAACGTCTAGAAGAAAATCACCAAGCTCAGAGAACACCAAGGATTCCACAGTTCAACTCTGAAATGCAAATATTCTATTGGTGCCATCATCAAATGATTGAACATTTAAAAAAAACCCAACCAATTTCAATGTATGTATTTTTAGTAAACTAATTGATTTTATCCAACCTATCATAAAACATCTCATCCAGTCTCAAAGGAGTGCCAAGAAAACTTGGAATTGTATTTCAACAGTCATCCTTTAAGATTCCAGTGAATAACAGCAATTGATCTAGGCTTCCAAAAAAGCTTTTATAGACAAATTGATTATTTATCAGTTTCACTCTCAAGTCAAACATTTCGCTCAGTATACCAGCTTTCTTTTGAAATTTTTTCAAGATCTGTTTTTCCCTTGGAACTAAAAAATAATTCAGCCCCAAACGATGAGAAAAAATAAAGCCCAGGGGTGCACCTTCTGGATGATCTGGCAGTGACTGAGCCAGCCACCTCATATCCATAGCCAACTGGTTGATAAAACTTGAGTTCCTGCTGGAAAAAGCAGTGCATGGAATTGTGCCAATGACCAAAGGCAGTTCAACCATCAGCTTTTTGGCACCGGGAATATGAACATATACCTGTAATGAGAAAGAAGACATTTTAAACAATTTGCCAGAGGGGAACCAAGTTTATAATCTTCCAAGCTGCCAATGTCAGGAAATGCCCACAAACACAGTAATTTTGGATGAAGCCTAAGAGTTTTGCAAAAAGAATCCCCTCTCCAGGACATATCCTAGAGCTTTCTGGACTATTTCAGAAGACATTTTTTCCACGCACGCGAGCTCAGCTCTGGCGCACACTGATTTTCGGGCTTTTTGGGCCCACCAGAAATAGGGAAACAAATTGTTTCCTGCCTCCAGAGGGCCTCGGGGGATGAGTGGATGGTGGGGAAGGCCCATTTTTTCCCCTCACCTGAGTCTAGAGCTTCTCTAGGAGTCTGGGGAGGGCAAAAATGGCCTTCCCCACCCCCCAGAGGCCCTCAATGGCCGGAAGTTGCAAACAGGCAGTTTCTGGGTTCTGGGGGGCCATGTGGGGGGGGAGGCAGTGGGGAAGGCTATTTTCGCCCTCTCCAGACTCCTAGAGAGGTTCTGGAGCCAGGTGAGAGAGAAAAACAGGCCTACTGGGCCATTGTGTGCCAGGAAGGGTGGGGGGGAGCGGAGGGGGTCGTGCATGCACCAAGGGGTCGGAGCACATAGAATTATGGTTAGCCATCACTTCCTTATAATATTGAATCTCTTCTGAGTTAAGCTCTTGTTGACCTCATGGACATATCTAGACATATCTAGGCAGTATTAAAGTAGTTAGACACAAAAGAAACAGTCTGGTTTAGTGGTTAAGGCATCAGACCAGAAAACAGGAGACTGTGAGTTAAAGTCCTGCCTTAGACACAAAAGCCATCCCGATGACTTTGGACCAATCCTTCTCTCTCAGCTCAAACCATCTCACAGGGTTATCGTTGCAGGGAAAATAGGAGGAAAATGTGCTAGGTATGTTTGAATTTGTTATTTGTAAACATGATAAAAGTGAGCTACAATAACAAACAAACCTCCAAGGTCCCTTCCAGCTCATTCTATTGTATTCTAAACAAATAATGCTTTCTCTGGGAATATTTTTTAAGGTTTAAGGTTTTCAAATGCATCATCAGTCTTGAGTCCCTTCATGCTCACAAGAGAGCTAAGCCCAGCCTTCCTTGAATTCCGTTGACTCTTTTTTTAAAAAAATAATTTTTATTGAAGTTTTTTTAAAATAAAAATTGAAATTTTTACAACTTTCTTCTTTCCAACATTTCCACATCAGTATTCATTTCTTATATATCCATTTTTCTCCCTTTTTTCTATTTACTATCTATACATGTGATTCTGATATTTATTTATACATATGAAAATATCAATGTACTAAATTACAATCATGCATTCCGTGTCTGTTCCATTTCTACATATTTGTTACTACATTGAAACTACATTCAAATTCGAATTCCGTTGACTCTTATCTACCGCCAATTTGCCTTGACCATTAGTCGTTCAGATTCTTATAGCAACAGGAAATCAGGATTTTTCAAAGGTCTATAGCAATAGAATTGAAGATTATTTTACCGACCTCAGAAAGATGGAAGGCTGAGTCAACTTGGTGTCTGTCAGGATTGAACTCCTGGCAATCAGCAAAATTGGCCTGCAGTACTGCCTTCTAACCACTGCATCACCATGGCTCCTTGTAGAGAATTTTAGCAAGTATGCCAAAGTTCTCTAGAAGAATCTGAACTACTAATGGTCAAGGCAAATTGGTGGTAGATAAGAGTCAATGGATTTCAAGGAGGGCTGGGCTTAGATATCTTGTGAGTGTGAAAGGATGTGAGATTAATGATGCCTTTGACCCCTTCCTCAGGCTCAATCTGGTCATATCCTACAGATACAGTTTAGTTTACCACCAGAAGGCAAGACAAGAAATAATGGGTGGAAGCTTGACAAGAGAGTACTCAACCTAGAAGTAAGAGGAAATTTCCTGTCAGTGAGACCAATTAATCAATGAAATGGCTCCAGAGATTTGGAGGTTTTCAAGAAGAGATTGGATACCATTTGTCTGGAATGGTATAGGGCAGTGATGGCTAACCTTTTTGCCATTGCGTGCCAAAAGCGTGGGGAGCGTGGGCGGGTCTGGTGAGCACATGCTAACACCCATAATTCAATGCGCCCAACCCCCTCCCCGTGCATGCGTGCATGAACCCCCTTTCCCCACGCTTTTGGCACACGATGGCACAGTGGGCCAAGTAGGCCCGCTTTTCGCCCTCCCAGGCTCCAGAGGTGTTCTAGAAAGCTGGGGAGGGTGAAAACGGCTTTCCCCCACCCCAGAGGCCCTCCGGAACTCAGAAACGCCCCGTTTCCTGACTTCCGTTGGGCCTTGAAGTCCTGAAAATCATCTGGCTGGCGCACGCATACACACTGGACCTGAGCTAGGGCAACTCTCATGTGCTCCGTGTGCCACAGGTGGCACGCGTGCCATAGGCTCGCCATCATGGGTATAGGGTCTGGAGAAGGCTGGACTAGAAGATCTCCAAGGCCCTTTTCAACAGATTGGTTCTATGTTTCTATAACTGTGATCTTCTAGTGGTCTCCTACTAAAGTCCCAGTAGCTCCATTCTTCTTAGTTTCTAAGGCTAGGCAAAATCACCAAGATTGATTGTCTCTTGTGTTACAATCTATGGATCCCGGCTGATTGAACCGGGTGAAAGCCATACTCACAGCCAAGGAATATTCCACTCTTATAATACAGCAGTCAAGGATAGAAGGGGTGACAGGTGGAATTTTCAGAGTTTTGCCATTCCAGGTATCTGTGCTTCCTGAGGCAATGTGGTTTCCTCGCACGTTGGCAACCATTTGACGAAAAGTCTTTGTTTTCCCTCTAACTACGTAAGTCTGTATTTGGAAAATGGCAGCTTTCGGCACAATTAGCCGGGAGGAACAATTTTCGATTTCTGCATAAATTGGTATCACTTCACCTAGAGCCAAAGAAAAGAACCCAGGAACACTGAGTAAGTTATATTGTACCTACACAGGTCACAGCCTCCACCTTTGTAGAACAGTGTTTTCTTAAGTATGCCTTTGAACGTAGTAGTTATTGTCGGTAATATTCAAGCCAGGAAAAAAATCTAATTCTGCAATAGGCAACATGAAAAAAAGGCATATTTGTAAACTAATCAATTATGATGAAAAAGATTTGCATTTTTAGGACAGCTCCCTCTGGCTATTTTTTCCCTCTTGTTTTAGTTCCTCTCTCTAAGCTAACACATTGTAAAATGTAAGCACTCATTATGACAGTGGGCCTTAAGCTCATACTTGTTATGATGGAAATTAAATTGATTTAGTCACACGTATATAGGCTTACTAGATTTCTCTTTCTAAATCCGTTTTTGCTAGGAGCCCAGGATTTCTATAAATTCATACAATAACAGCATTCACAGCATATTCCAAAGCCAAACATAATAGTGTGAAGGGAATATACTTACCATTACAAAACCCTTTCCTATCGATTTTGGCACTCAAACAAACTGGACCTGAAGTGAAAAACCAGCACCCAACCATTTTATCTTGAGTTTGTCTTACAGGACTCTGCAAAAAGGGGCAAGAA
Organism: Masticophis lateralis; assembly: GCA_030761175.1. Taxonomy (NCBI): domain Eukaryota; kingdom Metazoa; phylum Chordata; class Lepidosauria; order Squamata; family Colubridae; genus Masticophis; species Masticophis lateralis. The sequence continues at coordinate 20,029,601 of JAUDYJ010000012.1, read as the reverse complement.
TAAAAATCTGTGAATGCCTGTGGAGATTCTCGGTCATCCAGGTCCTGGTTGTCCCAAAGGTGCTTTTTTTTCAAGAGGCAACTGGACTTTCTGGTTTTTCTTTGAAGATGTTTCGCTTCTCATCCAAGAAGCTTCTTTAGCTCACAGGGTTGTTGTTCTTCTTCAGGAGAGCTGAAGAAGCTTCTTGGATGAGAAGCGAAACATTCTTCAGTGAAAAGCCAGAAAGTCCAGTGGCCATTCTAATCTCTGGGGGAATGATGTTCCAGAGAGGGAGCCACCACGGAGAAGGCCCTTCTTCAGGGTCCCACCAGGTGTACCTCCCTAAAGGATGGGACCTGCAACATGCCTTGTCTTGCCTGCCTGCTCTAGTGGTAGATGTGACCGGCAAGAGATGGTCCCTCATGCCAGCCATGTTGCTCTAATTCTCAAATATTCTTGGTGAGCTCCACAATGACTGTACAGGTTAAGTCCTTGACTTACAACCATTCATTTAGTGACCTATGACCGTTTTTCACACTTAGAACCATTGCACGGTCTCATGATCAAAAGTCAGTCATTTGGCAACTGACTCATATTTATGACGGTTGCTATGCCTTGAGGTTGTGTGATCCCCTTTTGCGACCTTCTGATAAACAAAGTCAATGAAGAAGCCGGATTCATTTAATAACCTTGTTAAATGAATAGCTGTTTTTAAAAAAAATTGTGGCATGAGGAAGGAAGTTGGTAAAGTGGGACAAAACAATTCTCTCACTTAGTAAACAGAAATTTTGGGCTCAAATGTGGTCGTAAATCGAGGACTATCTGTATTGCAGAGTGGAATTTTTAATTTTTGGAAGTAATATTTTTGGAAAAGATACATGGTCCTCTCCACCCTTCCCAGTTGCAGTCTGCATGAAGAACACAAATCCACACCCACACATATACATCCCTGAAGCACTTACTAGCTCATTGTCCTCTGACGCAGCCATTAGATACCTCAGGTTGGCAATCAATATTGCTTATTAGGATCACTAAAACGGCATTATTGCAAAGGACTGTGGAATATTAAATGCATCTTTTCTGGAGTGCACGAAAGGAACTCATTGTGACTCTGCAGATTTGGGATTCTGATTTTCGGAGGGTTAAGAAATGAGGACACAGGAAAAAGAAGATCTCCTGCTTTGGGCACGGGGTTGGACTAGAACAGGGGTGTCAAACTCAAGGCCCGGGAGCCGGATCTGGCCCATGGGGCCACCCTGAAAACAGATCTGGCTCATGGTGCCTCTGCCAGTGAAAATGGAGCTCAGTTTTTGCTGGCAGCGGGTTGCAGAAAGCTGTTATAGCCGAAAATGGAGCTCGCGAGGCCTGTGAGCTGCACTCCCAAGCTCCATTTTTGCTGGCAGAGGGTTGCAGGAGTTTGTCACAGCTGAAAACAGAGCGCTCGGGCCACCACAGGTGGCCCAGACACGAGTGCTGTTGAGCTGGCCATGCCCCCCCCCCCGGTCTCCCCAAGGTCAAACACAACCCTGATGCAGCCCTCAATGAAATCGAGTTTGATACCCCTGGACTAGATCTCCCAGGTCCCTTCCAGCTCTATGATTCTATGAAAAGACATACCCTACTTCTTTCTCTATAGTAGAAATGCACTCTGCTTTGGACACCTTCCTAAGGAGCAGTGGTAGGTTGCTCCCGGTTCTGTCCGGTTCTATAGAACCGGTAGTAAAATTGGCGGGAGGCTCCGCCCACCCGCCTGGATATCATAAATGATGATCTGCATGTGCGCAGAAGCTTCTGCGCATGCGTGCAGCCCTGTTGCAAACTGGTAGTAACGGTAAATAAAACCCCCCCTGCTAAGGAGCATGTGGTTTTTACTGCTTATGAGTCTTGTTTTCCATTTAAATAGAAACAAAGGTTACTCTATGGAAAAATGCTTTAGCAATAGAGTGGAAATGAAAACACAGGAAGTTTATTTATTCATTTTTAAGATTACTCTTCTGCTTTCTTTCTCGGTGGCTTGAGGTTGCTGGAAAGTTTCCAAGGTAACTCAGAGACTTTCTCTGCTACTATCATTGGTTTTTCTAATTGCAAACAAATATTTTGAAAGGGAAGCCCCTTTCTTTTCTTTCTTTTTGCAAGAGCTCTGCAATTCTTTGCTACCGGATAGGCGTAGGTTATCTTTTCATAATATTAGCTCACTGTGCTTGGCTTTTCCTTCAAATGAGGTGTGAAACTGTCACAGATACAAGCCAACTGCCAGCATCCTGACTCTGATCACGTGACTGTGGGGATGCTGCAACTAAGTGGGCTCTCGGGGTTATTTCTGTGACTATACCTGTAACAGGTGGGTCCTTGACTTACAACCGCAACTGAGCCCAAAATTTCTGTTGTTAAAGCAAGACCGTTGTTAAGTGAGCTTTGCTCCATTTTACGACCTTTCTTCCCACAGCTGCTAAGGGAATCACTGCAGCAGTTGTTAAGATAGTAACAAGGTCATTAAGAGAATCTGGCTTTTCCACTGGCATTGTCAATAGGTCGCAAAAGGAGATCATATGACCCCGGGACAATGCCACCATCACGAGTCAGCTGAATTTTGATCATGCGACCATAGGGATGCTGGAACGGTCATAAGTGTGAAAATTGGTCATGGGTAACTTTTTTTTCCAGTGCCATTGGGACTTCAAACGATCACTAAACGAACGGTTGTAAATCGAGGACCGATAAGTAACTACAGGTAGTCCTCGACTTATGACCACAATTGAGCCCAAAATTAATGTTGTTAAGTGAGACATTTGCTAAGTGAGTTTTTCCCCATTTTACGATCTTTCTTGGCACACTTGTTAAGCGAATCACAGCAGTGGTTAAGTTAGAAAGCTGGTGAAGTGAACCTGGCTTCCCCATTGATTTTGCTTGTCAGGTCGTCGCAAAAGCGGATCACGTGACCAAGGGACACTGTACACGTCATAAATATGAGCCAGTTGCCAAGCACCTGAATTCTGATCAGGTGACAATGGTCGTAAGTGTGAAAAACAGCCAAGTCACTTTTTTTCAGTGCCGTTATAATGAACTGTTGTAAATCGAGGACTACCTGTAATTATTATTGTTCCCCAGCTAACTAGTCCTGAAGAGGGTTTGAACTTTGCCCTGCAAATGTCATTGCTGTGAGAAAACAAACTCCATGCCAATCTGGGCTGCTGCTATTCAAAACCCTCCTGAAGCATCTTCTGGCAGGACAGCTGTGATGTGATCAACGGCATTTAAAAAGAAAGAGAAGAAGCCAACGCTCTTTGCAATTCGCATCCCCGGGGCTGTCTATTTATAGAGGAAAACCTAGAAGGGAGCTCAATGGAAAGGCAACGGGGGAACAGTCCAAAATAAGTAGAGATTTTCTGATGGTGACAACAATCAACCAACGGAACAGAAGTTGCCTTCAGAAGTTGTGGGAGCTTCATCACTGGAGGCTTTCAAGAAGAGATTGGACTGCCATCTGTCAAAAATGGTGTAGGGTCTCCTGCTTGGGCGAGGGATTGGACTAGATGACCTACAAGGTCCCTTCCAACTCTGTTAATCTAATGTAATCTAATTAAGGGCCAGGCTACAGCTGGGGACAAAGAAGTGTGTGAAGGGGCTATAGGAGATGACCAGGCTGAGCCAGAGGGAGGAGTCAAACATGTCATAAGTCCCGAGTCCCTGCATGCTCCTAATAAATCTTTACAGAGATACAGACTTATGACTGCAATTGAGTCCACTGAAACATTTGTTAAGTGAAATTTTGTCCCATTTTGCAACCTTTCTTGCCACAGTTGTCAAGTGAATCGCTGCAGTTATTAAGTGAGTATCAGGGGTTTTAAGTGAATCTGGCTGCCCCGTTGACGTTGCTTTTTGGGAGGTGACCCTAGGACACTGCAACAGTCATAAATACAAGTCAGTTGCCAAGCGGCCGAATTTTCATCACGTAACCATGGGGAATGCTGGCAACGGTCATAAGTGTAAAAAAAAAACCAAAAATGGTGGCAAGTCATTGTTTTCAGTGCTGTTGTAACTTTGAACGGTCACTAAATGAAACTGTTGTAAGTCAAGGACTACCTGTATTTGTAGTGAAACTCATTTCTGTTCATAACAATTAACTATTTGAAAGCAGAAATGTTGTTTTGGTGTTTTAAATTTTTTTGGAAAGAATATCTGAAGATCAGCTGTATAGTTTCCCTCCAGAACAAGGTGGTACAATGAGAACAATGGCATTGTTTAACGCATTGTAAGCCGCCCTGAATCTCCAGAGAAGGGCGGCATAAAAATCGAACCAATAAATAAATAAATAAATAAATTGTACTTCAAAGTAGTGGGGGTTGCTTTATTTTCTGTGAACGACTCCGCTATGGTTCAATAGGTTGTGTGGATGGTCTGCAAAGTGCATTACATCGTATTGTATGATAAAGGGTCGTAAGTCACTTTTTCCTGCCTCGTCATTTACTCTGAACGGTCACTAAATGAACTGTTGCAAGTCCAGGACTACCTCTACTCCTTTGAACTGTCTGAACCTCCCGATTTCCCTGGGGCTTGATGTGCGCTGCTCTTACCAAGAGAAGAGGAGAATTGACATCAATGTGGCTGATCACTTGAAACTCCCTCGACACCGTCTGATGGGGGCCGCTGGCGCTTTCCAGGGTTACGTTCACAAAGTACTGAATGCTGCCGTATTTCCCTGTGAAAGAGGTCGCCAAGGGGCTGAACACGAGACAAAGAAATGGCAAGTTTAGCACATTTTTCTTGGCGGAGCCCGACTTGTCCTAGGCAACTGTTTACGACTTTCCTGCTCAGATGCCAACACCACAAGGGAGCTTGTGAGGTCCCTTGTGGTGTTGGCAGGCATGTTTACGAGATGCTCAGGGGTCATGAGAGATTGCCGTGATGCATTCTACATGACGATGCGTGAACAAATTATGCTGAACAGAATTCAAGATGCTGGCAAGTTATGACGGCTCGGGAGGCTGTTTAATTGACCCCTTACTTGTGGTCAGATAAAGTGTGAAGCCCCAAAAGGCGGCTGCTCTGTGTAGTTGATCCAGGAAGGCTTAACAAAGTTATTTTGAACTCTTAATGCATATTGAACATCAAGTAAAATGCATGCTACTGCGACACTATCAAGAGTTTTTTTTTTATAACTAAAATACAAAATACTAAACATCTGATGCACAGAAAACTTTCTGGTGTATTTGCTATGGAGATTCTCGGTCATCCAGGTTGTCCCAAAGGTGCTTTTTCAAGCGGCAACTGGATTTCGTTGTTTTTTCTTTGAAAACATTTCGCTTCTTATCCAAGAAACTTCTTCAGCTCTGATTTGATGGTGAGGAAATATAGACTTTCTGTTGTGTATTTCCAACTATTTAAATCTCTATTTGATTCATCAATCAACCTTAGCGAAGAGCAGAAGTAAAAAAAATAAACGCTACTGCTAGCAGCAAATTTGATCTGCTTGAGTCGTTCTCCTAATCACATTTTTCTTCTTTCTCCATTAAGGTTTCTCAATCAGCCTAGTCTATGCAAATGGTATTCAAGTTTATTTAAAGCTACAGCTATTCATAGAATTGGGACTTAAGGATTTCGTCTTTATTCAAACTGCCGAATGTACCTTTGCTAAATCTGCATTTCTGCTGCAACCCAGTTTAATTGTATTCTATAATGCCTCTTCCACATGAAGAGTGGATCGTACACCCCTTGCTTCTTGCTGTCATTATCAAGGACAAAGTTACTACAGTCCTAAAGTCCAACTTTTTGCATTTAAGGATTTACCAGATACTCACCATTTGCTTTTTTTAAAAAACTTTTTTAATACAATGCAAATCAAAATTAAATCAGGTTCATGCCAGAAGAGAGTCCTACGTCTAATCCACTTTGCATACTGTTGGTACAATGTTTACAGAGATTCTGTGAGATCATTTACAATGAAAACCAACATTTCAGTTTAAGTGGTGTCTCTTACTGGAGAGGGAGTTGAAAACTGAAAGGGAATTCCTTTTTCCCAGCTTCTAAAAGGATGAAGCCTTCATCACCTATAGACGAAATAAAAAAAAATATTATTTAAAATCATGCTTATTAATCATAGCCATTATTAAAAGCCCTCAAAGAGTGAATTCAGTAATAAATCTATGGGGTTATTTAAAAAAAATATTTGCTTCTGCTGATAGGCAACAATTATGGCAGAACTAATATTAACTTTGGAGAACCTTTTAATGAAAATGAGGACTAGGGGTGACATGATAGCAGGGTTCCAATATCTTAGGGGCTGCCCCAAAGAAAAGGGAATCAAGCTATTCTCCAAAGCACCAGAAGGCAGGACAAGAAGCCACGGATGGAAACTAATCAAAGAGAGAAGCAACCTAGAACTAAGGAGAAACTTCCTAACAGTGAGAACAATTAACAAGCGGAACAGCTTGCTTCCAGAAATTATAGGTGTATTTGCTTAATGTCCACCACAAAGAAAGGTTGCAAAAGTGGATCGGTCATGTGAGTGATCTGTTTTATGACTGTCACAACCTATGACCGTAATGGGCAGGATCCATTACGATTTGTAAGTCAAGGACTACCTGGACTTTCCTATTCAGCAATTCTATTTTAGTTGCACTAAACCTTGGTTTCTTACTGTTATTTGAACAAACTGAGGTGACACTTCCAACATCCAGCTGAACCATGCTGTGGGCAGAGGCAGGCTGGGTTGTAAGGTCTCTTACTTTTCTTTATACTTTATTTGGTCAAGTGTGATTAGACACATTTGTTTTTGGCAGTTGCTTGCTCTCCAAGCTTGTTTCAATTTAATTTCTGAATGTTTCGTTACCAGACTAGGTAATATCATCAATCTTGTCCTATTCTCCGTAGTTTATAAATGTCTTGTGTGCCAGTGTCGTGCAATTGGTTGTTCATTTGGAGCTTTATTTAAATTCTGAACAGCTGATTGGTTCTCTGGTTGATTGACACATTTGCCTCTGGTGCAGAAGCTCTCTGTGTAGATCCAAGCAACAGAATAATGATACTTAGTAACTGCAGTGCTTTGCTTAACAACTATGGCAAGCAAGGTCATAAAAGGGGGCAAAACTCATTTAACAACTGTCTTGCATTGCAATGGGAATTTTGGGCTCTATTGTGGTCGTAAGCTGAGGACGACGTCTACTGCTTTTATTCCTTGCAAGATCCTCAAAAGACACGGCCAGTGGAGCGAGAGAAAGCAGAGTAAAAAGGGACTGCGGGAAATTCTGCACGGTCAGTGAGAAGGGCTAAGCCATTTTATAGACCTTTTCCTATCCGGCGAAGGCAAGAAACCTTCACAGATCCTTCAGAAACTGGGACAGGTTGTGCTGAGGAACACAACGTTCTGCTGTAGTTCTGCAACATCTGGAAGAGCACAGCTTCTTCAAGCCAGGCAATGAAAGCAAACATTTCAGAACATTTCAATTAACATTACAGAAAGTTCTCCCATGCCTAGCATGGGTCTGCATTTTCTATTATCCACACCAAATTGCGTAGGTGAAGAGATGAGCTACTGAATCTTGTATGGAAGAGAGACAGGCAGAAACAGAGCTATGCGTGTTTGCCTTTGTGTTTTGTCTTTTCAAAAGGGAAAAACATTTGTGATGTTACTTTATGCAGAGAGAGTTTTAAACAAAGCAATGAACTTGACTGAAGTTACATTGGATAACATGAATGACGGGGAACTAATTAGATTTTAACATTGTAAGCTACCCCAAGGGCAGTGCATGCCTTACAAGGGTATCTATGAATGGAAGCACTCCAGTGACTTGCACAACTGCAATGACTTCCTGCCAATGTAAAGTAGCCCAATAGTTGAAAATCTTTGTCTAAAAAAAGTCAAGTACAAGCCAGAAATCCTGGCTTGCCTGAGAAATTTTCTTCTTTTGAAGGTTTGTTTTCCAACCTATTCAAAGGGAAGGTCAAGGCAAGCCAAAGGGCTCTTCACTCACATTACAGGTAGTCCTCGACTTACAACAGTTCATTTAGTGGCTGCATAAAGGTACAATGGCTCCGAAAAAAGTGACTTATGCTCATTTTTCACACTTACAGCTGTTGCGGATCCCCATGGTCACATGATCAAGATTCAGACGCTTGGCAATTGACTCATATTTATGATGGTTGCAGTATCCCAGGGTCACATGATTACCTTTTCTGATCCCCTGACAAGCAAAGTCAGTAAGAAGGCTAGATTCACTTAACAACCGTGTCACTGACAACTGCACTGATTCACTTAACAGCTGTGGCTAGAAAGGTTGTACAATGAGGCAAAATTGACTTAAATGTCTCACTTAGCAACAAAAATTTTGGGTTCCATTGTGGTCGTAAGTCAAGGACTACCTGTATTGTGCATTAATCAACCTTTATTCATGAATTAAAGTGCAAATAAGGGGGCTCCATCTGATGAAGGCAATATTAAAAGAATTTCATTCCTCCTGTGTAGAGAAAAGTCTACAGAAGGGAGGGAGCAAGGGAGCAAGGAGGGAAATGGGCACCATGTGCCAAATCTTGTGTTTTGCTTGAAGTACATTGCCATTGATTTGCTATGCTGTTTTAAAAAAACGGGCTGAAACTGGTTTTTGGATAGCTACCTGGCATGGAATGAAAAGCCAACGTCATGCAATATAATACCTTCTTTTTAAATGGATAACTTGTATTATTTTTAATTCCATTTTCTTCAGAGAAAAAAAAACTTCTATTTTTTTCTATTTTCTAGGCATAGACAGGGAGCTTCTAAATCCCTTGCAGTTACTTGACAGTAACTTCTAATGAAGGCAAGGATATGTTAAACATGCTCCAACTGCTGGGGATGCAAATGGGCCTAGTTTCACCCGATATAGCTGCCAGTGAGAACAACTTCTTAAAATAGAAGCTGCTCAGAATCAAAGCCTCTGGAGAACTCTGCTTGCTCTCTTCCCAGATAGATGCCAGTAAATCCTGGAAAATTCTATTAGGGAGTCATATTAACATGTGAAATAAAATTCAGCAAAACTCTATAGGACCCTAAAAGACCAATAAAGTTATTTTGGCAAAGAAAACCCAAGATGTTAAAGCTTCTAGTGCTTTTAACAGTTGTGTAGGAGACTTAACCTCTACAGGCCCTTCTTTGGCACCCACTGGAATGACTTATGGATGGGAAGTAACTTCATTTGTTATAGCAATAAAATAAGGAATAAGATAAAATAAGACTGGTAACTACATACAGACCTCTACCTAGTTTACCAAGAAAATTAGGTAGAGATGTGTATGTAGTTACCAGGGATCAGACTCAACTCATGAGAATCACTGCGGATAGTCCTCGACTTACAACAGTTCATTTAGTGACCAAAGTTACAACAGCATTGAAAAAGTGACTTATGACCATTTTTTTACACTTATGGCCATTGCAGCATTCACATAATCCCATTGCAGCATTCCCATGATCAAAATTCAGACGCTTGGCAACTGACCCACATTTATGACCATTGCAGTGTCTCCAGAATGATATAAGAATCTTTTGTGACCTTCTGACAAGCAAAGCCAATGGGGAAGCCAGATTCACTTAGTAACCGTGATACTAACTTAAGAACTGCAGTGATTCATTTAACAAATCTGGCAAGAAAGGTTGTAAAATGGGGCAAAACTCACTTAACAAATTTTTCACTTGGCAACATAAATGTTGGGCTCAATTGTGGTCGTAAGTCGAGGACTACCTATGTTTTTTTCCCCCCTAATTCCAACAATTATTCCTCCAATTCAGTTGGCATCAACATTTTCAATTCCTTGGTGCATGCCCTTCTCCCTTGTACCAGGGATCCTCTCATCAAATTTAATAAAATCAATCAATCAATCAATCAATCAATCAATCAATCTCAAGCATTTTCTACTACAATCTGGAATTACAGAGGCTCTATCAACAATAACAGTAAACAACCACATGGATACATTCCTTCCTTTCAAATCTCCCTAGTAAGTAATTTTTATTGTGGTCCCAGACCAGCATTACAAATAAAAAGCATTAGAACATAGATTAACAAATTGGAAGGAACTTTGGAGGTCCTCTAGTCCAACTCCTGCTGAAGCAAGCGACCCTACACCATTTCAGACAAATGTCCAGTCTCTTCTTAAAAACCTCCAGTGATGGAGCACTCACAACTTTTGAAAGCAAGCCATTTCACTGGTTGATTGTTCTCAATATTAGGACATTTCCCCTTAGTTTAAGTTGCTTCTCTCTTTGATTGTTTCTTGTCTTTCCTTCTTGGGCTGTAGAAAATAGGTTGACCTCCTCTTCTTTATGGCAGCCCCTCAAATATCGGAACACTGCTATCGTGTCACCCTAGTCCTTCTTTTCATTAGACTAGACATACCCAATTCCTGCAACTGTTCTTTGACTCTTTTAGCCTCCAATCATCTTTGTTGCTCTTCTCTGCACTCTTTCCAAAGTCTCAACATCTTTTTTGTAATATGGATGCAGTATTCCAAGTGAGGTTTTACTAAGACTTAGTACTAATGCTTTGGGTGATAATAATCATAAAAAAGACAAGATAATATATTGCAATTAGTGATGGATTTTCCTTGTCAAAATCTGCCTAATTTTGCAGACAGTATAACGAAATTGGGTACATTCAAAGAGATCTCTCCAATCTTCCTAGAGTGTCTCCAAGTATTGTCCTCTGAAAGGACCCCATTGCCTTGGCATAATTCAGAAGGAAATGACAGACTCATGCTCTTCAATTAAATCTTGGCTTCAGCCAGTTTCCCATGGAACTAAATGAGCTGCCCTTCCCCATTTTAAGAACTACAGATTCCACTTCTTGAATAACAGAGCATGTGTGCATATGTGAATGACTCTTCATTTCCTTCCTGGCTCAGCTGCCAGCACCTTTATTTTGGAGAGCTGCTGAGAATTAAAAAGGCAGTGGCTGATTGTTTCTCTGATACTACATAAGATAGTGCTTTAGAATGCTGCCATTATTGTTATTTTGGAAGCTTTTTGACAGAAAGACGGCCACCATTTCTGCCTGTTTCTCTACCACTCTGGCTCACTCAAGCTATTCCTCTACCCCAGCGGGACCCTATCCTCTCTCTTATCCTCCTCTCCACTACACATCTGATTAACTGAGTCTGCACGTCATGAAGCCATTCCCATTTTATTTATTCATCCCATACCCACTCTGTCTATTACCAACCGGCTTTATCTTAGCTGGCTGATCTTTAAATGGATTCAGCGTGCGCACTACGAAAGCGGGATCCCAATTGTTCCAGAGAGCCAACAACTTGTTTACAGAGTGGCAGGGCAGTTAAAGTAATTTTTTAAAAAATGAAAATGCTATAAACAGTCGTTCTGGGGCTTTCCCCCAGCCTCGATTAGCTCCAGCCTCATCAACCTGAGTTTTCCCCACCAGGTAATCAATCCTCGCAGGGAGATTTATTGCTTTCTTCTGTTCCTATAAATAAGCCTGGCGAGCTGGAAGAACGGAATGTTTTCCGTTTTGATCTTCTTTTTGGGCTGCGCTCAGAAATGGCCTATGTATTTCGATGTATAAATACAAAAAAATTACATAAATGTAAAATGCAACAGGCCGTAAATGTAGAATATGTAATTAGAATTGATACTGATAACTAAACGCTGTAAAAGTGGAAATGTGATTTTAAAACTAAAAAAGGTTGAATGAAGATTATTAAAAAAAAGAAAAAAAAAGGCCTTCGAGAGCCACTCTAATGGCCATCCGTGGCATTTCCTCCTGGTAATACATGCATGCGCACTCAGAAACAGCTTTCCTTCTCCCCCACTGAAGGCCTCCATCATCCACAGCCCAGAGGACCATGGGAACTATAGTCAGGCGCAGCCCCCTGAGACTGCTGGAAAAAAAGATGGGAGGCGAGTAGAAAGGAGTAACCCCTTATGCCAAACCCTTCACCAGCACAATACTAGGAGAGATCAGCTTGTCATCCTGCAGTCTCCTGGGGACTGCAAGGCCCATCATCCCCTGAACAAGGGCAGAGTCAGCAGGGGGCAGGCAGCTGCAGGCAAAATCAAGGAAGGAATAGTGACTGGGGGGGGGGGACTCTGCTACCCAGCCAAACCCCTTCCTCCCCCCCTCCCCAGCTCCATCGTAGTACGACCGGCTGGGGATGATGGGAGTCGGGTAGTCCCCCCTCCCACGACGTCTCCGGGGCGAAAAAAAACGCGTTCGGGGGGTGGGGAGGAGCTGCGGGAGGAGAACTAAGGAGAGGAGTTCGACCCGCCCTCCCGGCTCAGGAAGTGGGAAGGCCGCGGACGATGGGGCGTGTAGTCCTTCGCCGGCTGGGCGGCCGCGGACGATGGGGAGGGAAGTCCCGCTTTCTCCGACGGGGCGCGGAACGACGGGACTTTTGCCGAGAGGCTCCTTGATGAAGCGCCAGTGCCACACGCCGCGGCCGGGGATGATGGGGGCGGTAGTCCTCACCCGCCGCGCCTCCCTCCCTCCTTCCCTCGGCTCGCCTGCTGGCAGCAGCTCCCGCCGGACTTCCAGGTAAGGCACCTCCGCTTCCAGACGAGTCCCGGTCGCCAGAGGAGGCGGCGGCGGCGGCTGCTGCATCGGCGGCGCTTCGGTCCAAGCCGCCCGGGCTCCCCCGCAGGCCTCGAGGCGGAGAGCGCGGAGCCTCAACGGCGCCGCCACCTCCAGCGACACCTTCCCGGAGACCTCCTGACCGCCTCGGTAGCCCTGAGCGCCGCCGGACGCCTCGTTCAGCGCCACCGACAGCGCCGGCAGCGGCAGCAGCGGCCACCCGCGGCCCGCCATGGCCGCCGCCTCAGACGGACTCGCCGCCTCAGCCGCCGCCAATGCCGATGCGCAGGCGCTCCGCCTCTGCCCACTCTCCCCCCCCCGCGCGAGCGCCCGGCCCAGCCAACCCCCGGACGGGGCCGTGGCGCGTGAGCCGCGCCGCCATTGGCCGCCCGCGCGACAGGTCGGGCCGCCGGAACCAATGGGAGGCGGGCGTGAGCCATGTGCACGGGCTGGTAAACAGGGTGGGATGGAGGGGGCGGGGCCTAAGGAGTGGGGGGGGGTTAGAAGAGAGTCTAGCGGCCGCTTGGGAGGAGCTTTCCCAACCGGGCGCCCTCCGGGAGTTCAGTGCTGGACCACAGAACGAGGTACAGAAGAGAAGGGAAGGGAAGGGAAGGGAAGGGAAGGGAAGGGAAGGGAAGAGAGTTAAATATGGAATGGAATGAATGGAATGGAATGGAATAGAATGGAACGGAACGGAACAGAATGAAGAAGAGAAGAGAGTTAAATATGAAATGGAATGGAATAGAATAGAATAATGGACTGAAGAATAGAATTAGAATAGAATAGAATAGAATAGAATAGAATAGAATAGAATAGAATAGAATAGAATAGAATAGAATAGAATAGAATAGAATAACAGAACAGAACAAAGAAGAGAAGAGAATTAAATATGAAATGGAATGGAATAGAATAGAATAATGGACTGAAGAATAGAATTAGAATAGAATAGAATAGAATAGAATTAGAATAGAATAGAATAGAATAGAATAGAATAGAATAGAATAGAATAGAATAGAATAGAATAGAATAGAATTCTTTATTGACCAAGTGTGATTGGACACACAAGGAATTTGTCTTTGGTGTACTGGTATATGCTCTCAGTGTACCTAAGGAGAATAAAAATACATTCTTCAAGAATAAAAAGATACAACACTTAAGTGATAGTCAAGGTTACCAATAAGCTAATAAACTACATTCCCGTCTTCTAGCACCCCTTTGGGTATACAGATTAACAGAATGGAAGGGACCTTGTAGGTCATCTAGTCTAACCCCCCCCCCCCCCCAAGCAGGAGACCCTGATGAAATGTCTTCAAGAAAAGAATCAAGGTCAGGGAGCACTAAGGACTGCACACCAAAAGTTCCCTTATTTGATAGTGTGGGAAGAAATCTCCATCTGGTTCAGTTCCAATCCGGAAGAAAGGCACTGGAGACAAAATGGAGGCTGATTGGAAAAAGGGTCCATTTATTGAGGAACAGGACCACATGGGTTTATTTATTTATTTAGTTTATCAAACATGTATAAGGTACAGATATAAAATCTTGGTGTACGTAGGAAGAGCCTGGCTAAAGAGAAATACACATAAAACCTACGAAAAAGAAAGAAAACGTATATTGTACCTTTACAGGGAGGATACATGAGATGAGGGTGTGGCTAACTGATGAGGCCTTATAAGACCGAAATAGATCTATCTTAGTCTCCCAATGGGCAGCAAAGGGTCTGCTGACTGCCAGAAGAAAAAAAAGCCTAGAATCTAGTGGATTGTGATTTCACTGAACTAGGGCTGCATAAAATCTTGGTTTATGTAGGGAGAACCTGGCTAAAGAGAAATAACAGATATAAGTATAAACATGATTATGAATACAGGAATTGAATACGAATAAAAGGAGACTTTAGGACAGGGACGGTAGGCACACTGGTGCGCTTATGCACGCCCCTTACAGACCTCTTAGGAATGGGGTGAGGTCAACAGTAGACAGTCTAAGGTTAAAGTTTTGGGGGTTTGGGGATGAAACCACAGAGTCAGGTAGTGCATTCCAGGCATTGACCACTCTGTTGCTGAAGTCCTATTTTCTGCAATTGAGTTTGGAACAATTTACCTTGCGTTTGTTTGCCCATTGTTTACCCATGTATTATTGTGGTTGAAGCTGAAGTAGTCATTGACAGGTAGGACGTGGTAGCAGATAATTTTGTGTACTATGCTTAAGTCTCTGGTGGCTCAGCAGACTAAAGCATTGTAATTAAACACCAGCTGTCTGCAATTACTTCTAAGTTCGAATCTCACCAGGCTCAAGGTTGACTCAGCCTTTCATCCTTTCTAAGGTGGGTAAATTGAGGACCCAGTTTGTGGGGGCAATAAGCTGACTTTGTATAAATATACAAAAGTATGAAGGCTATTGCTTAACGCATTGTAAGCCGCCCTGAGTCTCCGGAGAAGGGTGGCATATAAATCAATTTTTTTAAAAAAAAGTCTGACTGAAGGTAGCGTAGTTCTAAATTGTCTAAGCCCAAAATTTCAAGCCTGATGGTATAAGGTATTCTGTTGTGAGCAGAGGAATGGAGGACTCTTCTCATGAAATATGCAGTGCGCATTCCAGACAGTTGAGCTGTATTCGAGAATTGGTCTAGCAAAGGTTTTGTATGCTCTAGTTTGCTGTACAATATTACTGGAAAAGAAGCTTCGCAAGATTAGGTTAACAGCTCTTAATGCCTTTTTGGCAATGGTTACAGTGAACTCTGGTGCTTAAATCGTTTGAGATGAGTACTCTAAGGTTCTTAACAGAATGAGAGTTGTCTTCAAGGTCATATCTGCCCGGTTTGTATTTGGTGTTCTGATTTTTTTTTGCCAATGTGTAAGACAGAGCATTTGTTGGTTGAGATCTGGAGTTGCCAATTGTTTGACCATTCTGACACATAGTCAAGATCTCTTTGTAGGGCAAGCAGCATTATCGGTGGTGCAGCTGACCACATGGAGTTGAGAGTGGGTTTTTTAATACCTTCTCTTTGGCTTTGTGCTTGAGCTTGAGCTTCCTGTTCCTGTGCAAGAACATGTAATCTATTGGCTGTTGTCAGACTCCCATGGGGCCATGTAGGGGTTATGTAGGGGTCATAGCTGGCTCTATAGGCAAAGTACAAATCCTAGGTGTTTGTCTGAGCTAAGCGTGGTTGAAGTTTGGACTGCTGATGCAATGAAGGGCCTTGTTGGGCAATTCCTATTGTGTGGCTGAGGGCTAATCCTACTTTTGTTCAGATCTTGCTATAGGGAATTTTAAAACATCCTGTTTTGAATGGATTTCTGTCTGCAGTATTCAGTTTCGGAATAGTGCTATCTATCTCTTTATCTCTTAAGTGCTGACATCTGCTGTGGGCTATTAAGGAAGGTGGGGGCTGCTTTCTGTTTCCAAGAGCACATTTTTTCCCTTTAGGGAAATATAATATTCTGCCTTTTTAATATTTACTAAAACATTTCATTCTTCTAGGAAAAGGATGAGTGCTAACGTTCGACAATAGTGCCCTAATTAACCCTAACCCTAATCAAGGAACTATCAAAGAGAACCCTCCCTCCCCCCAAACACTACCAAGGCAAACCACTCGTACATAAAGAGAGAGCAAAACCCACTCCTTTCTAACACTGATGGTGTTACCTAGCTGGGTAATGAAACATCTTCAAGAAAATAATCAAGCTCAGAAAGCACAGAGGACTGTACACCTAAAGTTCCCTAATTTGATAATTAGAGTTAGCACTGTAGAATAACTTTACTGTCACTTTAAATGTACACTAATCGACATACATTAAAATGGAATTTCATTGTGTACAGCCCTCAAAGGGTCACCACCTCCAGTATACACTACATAAACACGATGAAATAATAAATAAAAATTATGCATATACCCATATATATTATGTGACATAGAGAAACATCACAGTCTAGTCCGGATGCATACATGTACATGGTGAGAAAAACGAATCTTGCAAGCTTGTCAGATGAATGGTATAGGGAACAAAACTGTTATAGAATCAGGTAGTTCTCTAATTAAGTAGTCTCCTAATCAAAGAACTACCACAGAGAAAACCATACATCCACCAACCTTGGCAAGGCAAACCAAGAGAGAGCAAAAACCCAAACCCTTGTAGCGCTGATGATGTTACCTAGCCGGGTGATGAAACGTCTTCAAGAAAATAATCAGAAAGCACCAAGGACTCCTCAGCTAAAGTTCTCTAATGAGTTAGCTCCCTAATCAAGGAACTACCAAAGAGAAACCTTCTCCCCTCTAAAAAAACTGGCAAGGCAAATCATTTGTACACCCCACACTTTACTCGCACTGATGAGGTTACCTAGTTGGGCAATGAAACGTCTGCGAGAAAACAAACAAGCTCAGAGAGCAACAAGGACCATCTCCTCCTCCTCCTCCTCCTCCTCCTCCTCCTCCTCCTCTCCCCACTCACAAACCCAACTCCCTTCTAGCACTGATGAAGTTACCTAGTTGGGTAATGAAAAGTCGGTGAGAAAACAAACAAGCTCAGAGAGCACCAAGAAGATAATCCTGGCAAGCTTGGTGCTCTGAGCAAATCCACACGACCAAAGTGATATTACGAAAACACAGCCTAAAGCACCACCTATGTCCTGCTTTTACTGGTACTGCCATTAAAGGTGGGGGGGGGGGGCACCTCATCTTGCATATTGTCTACACTTAGTGTTTGAAGGACCATTTTGCAGTGGGGGACAAGTTATTTTGAAAGATAACATGCCCACCCGCCCTCCTCAAGATCGAAACAGCAGGGCGATATCGTTTATTGGGCCAATAAAACTAAATAATTGGAGAGAATGAGAGAGAGCAGATTTTGTTTTTGTTTTTATTGAGCTAGTAAAACACATTACTGCCTGCCTTTTATCAACTTAGGCTTATCGTTTACTACACAGTAACCAGCATGTAGAGTTACAAACGCTCTCAGCACTTTTTTTTCCCCTTAAAGAAAGTAATTTAATACCCTTTTTGTAACCTTCCACAGCCTAGCACCATGATGGCGAACCTATGGCACGGGTGCCACAGGTGGTACGCAAAGCCATATCTGTGGGCACGTGAGTGTTGCCCTAGCTCAGCTCCAGCGTGCATGCGCACACCGGCCAACTGATTTTCAGGCCTTCCGGGCCCATTGGAAGTTGGGAAATGGGCCATTTCTGGCCTCCGGAGGGCCTCTGAGGGGGGTGGGGAAGGCTGTTTTCACCCTCCCCAGGCTCCAAGGAAGCCTCTGGAGTCTGGGGAGGGCGAAATACAGGCCTACCGGGCCCACCATTAACCTTTTTGCCATCATGTACCAAAAGCAGGGGTAGCGCAGGAGGTGGTCACGTGCGCATGCATGGGGGGGGCAGGGTGTGGGGGGGCATTGAATTATGGGTGTGGGCACACACACGCACAACCCCCCCCCATGCTCCCCATGGTTTTGGCACGCGATGGCAAAAAAGTTAGCCATCACTGGCCTAGCATCTCCTGAAGAAATGGACCAAAAATAATTCCTAGGCTGAATGACTAAATATTGTAATTTTGGAAAAGTTAGTCCATGTTAGACCATTCGTCTGAAGTGGTGTATGGTTTCCTGCTAAGCAGGACTTAGTTGGACTAGAAGACCTCCAAGGTCCCTTCCAACTCTGTTATTCTATTCTATTCTATTCTATTCTATTCTATTCTATTCTATTCTATTCTATTCTATTCTATTCTATTCTATTCTATTCTATTCTATTCTATTCTATTCTATTCTATTCTATTCTATTCTCCATCATTTTACTCTACTCTACTCTACTCTACTCTACTCTACTCTACTCTACTCTACTCTCCATCATTTTACTCTACTCTACTCTACTCTATTCTCCATCATTTTACTCTACTCTACTCTACTCTACTCTACTCTACTCTCCATCATTTTACTCTACTCTACTCTATTCTATTCTCCATCATTTTACTCTACTCTACTCTACTCTACTCTACTCTACTCTACTCTACTCTACTCTACTCTACTCTACTCTATTCTCCATCATTTTACTCTACTCTACTCTACTCTACTCTACTCTACTCTACTCTACTCTACTCTATTCTATTCATGGGTGCTTCAAACTTCTTGATCTTTTATTTCAGAGTACTGAAACTAACAAGTTCCAATATCTGAGGGGCTGCCACAGAGAGGAGGGGGTCAAACTGTTTTCCAAAGCGCCTGAAGGCTAGATAAGGAACAATGGATGGAAACTGACCAAGGAGAGATTCAATCTAGAAACAAGGAGGAACCTTCTGACAGTGAGAGCAATCAACCCGTGGAACAGAAGTTGCCTTTGGAAGTTGTGGGAGCTTCATCGCTTGAAACTTTGAAGAAAAGATTGGACTGCCAAGTCAGTCCAATGTATAAGGTCTCCTGCTTGGGCGGAGGGTTGGACTAGATGACCTACAAGGTCCCTTCCAACTCTGTTAATCTGTTATAAAAAGTGATAAAAGGGGCATGACTCACTTCTATTTAGTTGCAATATTTGTATTCCTCCTTTCCGGTGAACAATTCTGAAAAAGTTTCCAACCAAAACATAAAGAATCTGTGCTATAGGTTGAATAGAGTTATTAATGATTTATTGCTTGTTTGTTTGCTTTTCCTAGAAGCAACAATCAGGCATGAGACCAGAAACAAAATGGCAACAAAACAAAACAAAACGCAAGACAGAGATGAAAAACTCCAGAGGGTAAGAAAACAAATACCAGAGGAGCATAACAAAGCATTTTTGACGAACGTGCTGCAACACCCAACAGAACATTCTACACCTTTGATAGAATTTCCCCCCCTCCTCTCCCCCTCTCCCGCATTGTTCCCATTTGGGCTGTCAATGAGAAAAGAATAGAGGGCAAAACCTCAGTAATGAATGGATTGACCTGAACTGTTCCCCCCCCCCCACCTCCTTTCCTCATGCCTTGTGAATTTTAGTTGTGTCGTTAAAAAGAATTGGAGCCTGACTGATTCTTATCTCGGGCTGGAGACAGAAAATTGTATTTAAGAGAGATGCATGGGAAGAAAGACAGCGGAGTTTCCTATGTACCCTCTCATCTTCTGCTCAAGCTGTTTCTGCAATCAAGATTTTTTTGTAATTATTTATTTATTTATTTTTTATTTATTTATTTATTATATTTCTATACCGCCTTTCTCCCCCAGGACTCAAGGCGGTGTACAGTCAAGAAAAAATAAAAGATACATAAACATCATAAAATTGATAATTAAAATTATAGCATAGTTTAGCCCAAATTAAATAAAACCCGGAATTATATAATATTTTAATCGTTCCCAGTCAACATGCTTAGCCCCGCCTGATTGAACATCAGGGTCTTGAGGGCACAGCGGAAAGCACGGAGATTAGCGATGTTTCGTATATCGGGGCAGTTCATTCCAAAGGGTTGGAGCCCTCACAGAGAAGGCCCTCCCCCTGGGAGTCGCCAGTTGGCACAATTTGACTGACGGTACCCTGAGTAGTCCCTCCCTGTGAGAACGAACTGATCGGTGGGAGGCTATTGGTGGCAAAAGATGATCTCGTAAGTACCCAGGTCCTAAGCCATGAAGCGCTTTAAAGGTGATAACTAACACCTTGAATCGTACCCGGAAGACCACCAGGAGCCAGTGCAGCTTGTGTAGGAGAGGTGTTACATAGGTGCAACGAGATGTGCCTATAATCACCCGTGCGGCTACATTCTGGACCAGTTGGAGCCTCCGGTTACTTTTCAAGGGGAGCCCCATGTAGAGAGCATTGCAGTAATCCATACGGGAGGTGACTAAGGCATGAGTAACTGTGCGCAAGGCATCCCGATCCAGAAAGGGACGCAACTGGCGAATCAGGCGAACCTGATAAAAGGCCCCCTTGGCTCTTCCGGCTATAAAATTAGGATAAATCATCTGGCAACCCGGATGCTAATATCTCTCTATAATACCACGCTATAAAGCTTTAATAAGGCCACCCTAGAGTACTGCATTCAGTTTTGGTCACGAAGAGCAACTACGATGATTAGGGGACTGGAGGCTAAAACCAGGGGGTGAAATCCAGCAGGTTTTGACAGGTTCTGGAGAACCAGTAGTGGAAATTTTGAGCAGTTTGGAGAAGCGGCAAATGCCACCTCTGACTGGCCCCAGAGTGGGGTGGGAATGGAGATTTTGCAATATCCTTCCTCCAGGAGTGGGGTGGGAATGGAGATTTTGCAATATCCTTCCTCCAGGAGTGGGGTGGGAATGGAGATTTTGCAATATCCTTCCTCTAGGAGTGGGGAGGGAATGGGGATTTTGCAGTATCCTTCTCCCTGGAGTGGGGTGAGAATGGAGATTTTGCAATATACTTCCCAAGCCATGCACACCAAGCCACGCCCCAAGCCACGCCCACTGAACTGGTAGTAAACTGGTAGTAAACTGAACTGGTAGTAAAAAAAATTGGATTTCATCACTGGCTAAAACATACCATGAACAGTTGGAGGAACTGGGCATATTGCATGTAAATGCCTAACACTTCATGGCAAGGCAAGGGTTAACATCGTCCTTCCCATTTGGCCTTTCCCCTTGACCCCTCCTTACCTTGACTCTGCCTCCCAGGTATAAAAGTTGATGTCCAAGTGTCCAAAGGCCATTCCAGAGGTTTACCTGTAAGAGATAAGTAATATGTAAATAATTGATTCATGAATCAAAGTTAACCTGTGTTGGAGTTATTGGGCTAGATCCTTGGAAAATTAGCAACAGGGCCTGGCTAGTCTAGTAAAGAGAAGGACGAGGGGAGACACGATAGCATCTTCCAATATTTGAGGGGTTGCCATAGAGAGGAGGGGGTCAAGCTATTTCCCAAAGCACCTGAAGGCCAGACAAGGAATAATGGATGGAAACTGATCAAGGGGAGATTTAACCTAGAAATAAGGAGAAATTTTCTGACGCTGAGAACAATGAACCCATGGAACAGAAGTTGCCTTCGGAAGTTGTGGGAGCACTGGAAGCTTTCAAGAAGAGATTGGACTGCCATTTGTCAGAAATGGTGTAGATATCCTGCTTGGACAGGGGGTTAGACTAGATGACCTGCAAGGTCCCTTCCAACTCTTATTAATCTGTATCTGTATCTGCTCTTTGTTAGACTAGACATACCCAGTTCCTGCAATTGTTCATCCCATAATTTAACCTCTATCATCTTGGTTGCTCTTCTCTGCACTCTTTCTAGGGCCTCAACATCTTTTTTGTTTCCTGGCTGTGCATATTTTTTTCTTATCTTTGATTTATTTAGTGAGACTGAGAAGACCAGAAGGCTGTTACTCAGGAAAGCAAGGTGACATTTGAACATGGGAGCCAAGAAAGGCTGTTTTTCAAAGCTGGAGCAAACACATCATGCCCTCCGATTCTGATCCTTACCCCATCAACACATGCTAAATGCAGGAGATTGTGCTGGCGAGTGCTATGCACCCACTTTTGAAAGACAAATATTAGGTAACTGGCTGGAGAGTTGAATTGTGCGTATTTAATCTTGGCCAGTATTTGTTCTTGCGGCAAAAGTAAAGCTGATTTAGAATGCAAAAAAATCAGAGCTTATCCCCCAGCCTGCCCTCAATTTATCTCTAAGTTAATGAAAAGGTTATAAAATGGATTGCAAACATCCCCAATGCTCAAAGAGAAGAGACCTCTTTGGAAGGCATCTTTCAAAAAAATGTTCTTTCTTTCTTTCTTTTCTTTCTTTTCTTTCTTTCTTTCTTCTTCTTTCTTTCTTTTCTTTCTTTCTTCTTTCTTTCTCTTTCTGTCTTTCTGTCTTTCTTTCTTCCTTCCTTCCTTCCTCCCTCTTTCTTTCTTTCTTTCCTTCTTCCTTCCTCCCTCCTCCCTCCTCCCTCTTTCTTTCTCTCTCTCTTTTTCTTTCTTTCTTTCTCTCTCCTTCCTTCCTTCCCTCTTTTTTCCCTCCTCCCCCTCCTCTTCTTCTTTCTTTCTTTCTTCTTTCTTTCTTTCTTTCTTTCTTTTCTTTCTTTCTTCTTTCTTTCTTTCTTTCTTTCTTTCTTTCCTCCCTCCCTCCTCCCTCCCTCCCTCCCTCCCTCCTCTTCCTCCTCTCTCTCCCTCCCTCCCTCCTCTCCCTCTCCCTCTGCCTCTGCCTCTCTCTCTTTCCTCCTCCTTCTCTCTCCCTCTCCCTCCCTCCCTCTCTCCCTCCCTCCCTCCTTCCCTCCTTCCCTCTCCCTCTCCCTCTCCTTCTCCCTCTCCCTCTCCCTATCCTCTGCCTCTCTCTCTTTCCTCCTCCTTCTCTCTCCCTTCCTCCTCCCTCCTTCCCTCTTCCTCTCCCTCTGCCTCTCTCTCTTCTCACTCTCCCTCCCTCCCTCTCCCTCCCTCTCTCTCTGCCTCTGCCTCTCTCTCTCCTCCTCCTTCTCTCTCTCCCTCCCTCCCTCCCTCTCTCTCTCTCTCAGGTATCTTCGATGAACTGCAACATTCAACTCTGCTATAAACCCCGTATGTTGCCTTACCGATGCCTGGCTGCTGAGCCAAGCCCGGTGAAGCCATTGCTGTGCAGATATTGTTGAGCTGTGGCATGCAGGGCTTCGATCAGAATTAAGGAATGTTAGGAAGCAGAGCCCATCAACACTTAAAGAGACAAGAGTTTACCTACCCCTGTTGGACTTAAGCCATGGGCCTGGTTTTATTAGAGCACGGAATAGTATTTAATATTAATATTAATACATTTTAGTGTAGTGGTTAAGGTACCAGGCTAGAAAGGGCCTGGTGAGTTCTATTCCTGCTTTAGATACAAAGCCAACTGGGTGACTGAGTGAGCCTGGACCAGCCACTCTCTCTGAGCCCTGGGAAGGAGGCAATGGCAAACCACTTCTGAAAAACCTTGCTAAGAAACAACAGAGACTTGTCCAAGCAGTTTCCAGGAGTTAAAAAACTGACCTGAAGGTTCACACATATTCCCGAACCTTTAATATTATCAGCGTGAAGGAGTGGGGAGCAGAGATTGTTTGCTAGAATATTCAGGCTTGTCTGTTCTATACAACCATTTTCCTTCTCTTCCCTTTTGTTTGCCAGTTTTTGGTTTTGGAAATTACCTGTTATGTGCTGGAAGAGTGACACCCTACGTTCTTTCATCTTTAAGTTTTGAAAATGTCCTATCATGCAGAAGTATTTCAGTTTTTTAAGTAGTCTTTGCAGTCTATTGGCTTGGCATAACCTCATTGCTACAATTTGCATAGTGTGCATTGCGTGGACAAACTTTGCTAGAAACCCTTCTGGCGTTCCCATATGGGGGGCAATAATAATATTGACTTCTGTGGGCTTTTTGTGAGAATAGGAATACTAATGCCATTTATAGAACTGGAGGGGCAATGCAAACATTAGGGTTTGTTATTTTTGGATTTCCGTTTTTTATAGTGGCTGGACATCAACATCTAGGAGGCAAAAGTTTTGTTTATTGTTTTTAATTAACTTCTGACTTGGTTGAAACACTTGTTATCTGTATATCTCTGTGACTCTACCAAGAATGTGATCCTCCTCCTCCTCCTCCTCCTCCTCCTCTTCTTTTTCTTAATTTGATTTATATGCCGCCCTTCTCCAGAGACTCAGGGCGGCTTACAATGCATTAAGCAATAGCCTTCATACTTTTGTATATTTATACAAAGTCAGCTTCTTACCCCCACAAACTGGGTCCTCAATTTACCTACCTTAGAAAGGATGGAAGGCTGAGTCAACCTTGAGCCTGGGGAGATTCAAACTTACAGTAATTGCAGACAGCTGGTGTTAATCACAATGCTTTTAATCTGCTGAGCCACCAGGCCCTGCTGAGCCACCAGGCCCTCCTCCTCCTCCTCCTCCTCCTCCCCCCTCCCCCTCCCCCTCTTCTTCTTCTTCTTCTTCTTCTTCTTCTTCTTCTTCTTCTTCTTCTTCTTCTTCCTCTTCCTCTTCCTCTTCCTCTTCCTCTTCCTCTTCCTCTTCTTCCCTCTCCTCTCCCTTCTCTTCCTCTTCCTCTTCCTCTCCCTTCCAGCACTGGCATTGTTCCCTACTTGGGTCATGAAGCATCTGAAAGAAAACAACCAAGCTCAGAGAGCACCAAGGATCCCACAGCTGCCCCCTCCTCCCCCTCCCCTGTCCTCTTTCCCTGATCCCCTCTGAAAATTGCTGGGTTCTAAATTCTGGTAAAAACAATCTAATTTCTCCCCTGCTGGATCTCGAGAAAGAGGAAGAAGAAGTAAAAAAAGAATGTTGGATATTGGTGAGTCACAAGGGATACGGGGAGGGTGATGATGGTGACCCTTCCCAGAAATTCTCTGATTCCTCACATTGCACAGATTATCCCCGAGTGAAAGCAATGCCCGAAAGAAGAAAAATTACCTACGTCAACTCACTTTGCCTGTTTTTCCTGCCCCCCCCCTCTTTTTTTACAAAATAATTCCCTTGTCTCTTTTCTTCTCTTCCTCTCTCTCTCTCACTCACCCAAACCCTCTTATATTGCTGCACCCGTTAGTCAGTAGTTTGAGTTAAACTGCTATAGTTCTCACTTGGCAATCAACTCATTAAATCATCTTAAATACAATGTTTTAATGATAATTTCATGCTGCCAGCTGTGTTATGGTAGATTAAAAACAAAAATAAATGCTTCCCCCCCCCTCCATCTTCGACGATATAACTATGTGATTTTAAACTGTACAAAGTTGCTTGCACAGCTGTTAGCATCTGCAAGCGTTCTAATTTCTCAGCCTTAGATGTTAAGCTGTTGTTTACACAGCTCTCGGTAACACAAAACCGGAAGTGTGCCACATATGGCTGCCAGTTGTGTGGCGAGCCGTTTCTGAAATGATTTTTAAGGGGCTTTGCACCATAATACCAATCACCACGTTCTCCTCCGCTGCCAGCCCCAGGCTACAGGGCTTCTCAGCTCAAACCAATTTTTATGGCGATCCTTAACCAGAGGTAAATGTTTTCCTGTTCATTTGTGTCGGACTGTAGGGCTCATCTCATCTCATCTCATCTGTAGGGAATAGAAAGAGAACTTACCAAGTTTGCAGATGATACTAAACTGGCAGGAATAGCCAACACCCTAGATCAGTGATGGCTAACCTTTTTGCCACCGCATGCCAAAAGCGGGGAGAATGTGTGTGTGTGTGTGTGTGTGCATGAGCGCATGCCCACACCCAAAATTCTATGCACTCCACTCCCCTGCACATGCACATGTGACCCCCCTCACGGTCCCCCCACTTTTGGCATGTGATGGCCCAGTGGGCCTGGTAGGTCTGTTTTTTTGCTCTCCCCAGGCTCCAGAGCCTTTCTAGGAGTCTGGGGAGGGCAAAAACGGCCTTTCCCACCCCCCTGGGGGCCCTCTGGAAGCCAGAAACAGGCTGTTTCCCGACTTCTGGTGGGCCCAGAAGGCCAGAAAATCAGCTGGCCGGCACACGCATGCACGCTGGAGCTGAGCTTGCATGCCCACCGATATGGCTCCTTGTGCCACCTGTGGCACACCTGCCATAGCTTTGCCATCGTGGCCCTAGATGATAGGCTCAAGATCGAGACTTGAACACTGGGCCCTATCTCACAAAATGAAACTCAATGTAGAGAAAAGTAAAGCCTTAAACTTAGGCAAGAAAAACCAAAAACCCACAGAAGTGGATTTTACATACTGTAGCTACTGGTCGTCCAGCACTGGAAATGTGAGCGTGCATCAATAACACAGCGATATAGGATGGGATTGCGCTCAGCAGGTCACCACTACCAGTTTTCCTGAACTGGTATGAACCAGCTAAATACCACTTCTGATATACATTGGGTGAAACCTAGGTGTAACTGTGAGAGGGATCTTGGAGTCTTAGTGGACAGCCAGTTAAATATTAGCTGGCAGTGTGCGGTGGCAGCCAAAAAAGCCAATGCGATCCTAAACTGCATTAACAGAGGGATACAATCAAGATCAAGGGAGGTCTAATACCACTGTATAAAGCCTTAGTAAGACCACACCTAGAGTACTGCTTCAGGTTTTGGTCACCACAGTATAAAAAAGGATGTTGAGACTCTAGAAAGGGTGCAGAGAAGAGCAACCAGGATGATGAGGGGACTGGAGGCTAAAACATACAATGAACGGTTGAAGGAACTGGGCATGGCTGGTCTAGTGAAGAGAAGGACCAGGGGAGGCAGGATAGCCGTCTTCCAATATTTGAGTGGCTGCCACAGAGAGGAGGGGGTCAACCTGTTTTTCAAGGCACCTGAAGGCCAGACAAGGAACAATGGATGGAAACTGATCAAGGAGAGATTCAGCTTAGAAATAAGGAGAAATTTTCCGACAGTGAGAACAATCAACCAATGGAACAGAAGTTGCCTTTGGAAGTCTGTTATTCTATGTCAGGGGTCAGCAACCTGCAGCAACCTGCAGCAACCTGCAGCAACCTGCAGCTCTGGAGCTCTTTTCACCCCTCTGCTGTGGCTCCTTGTCACTCAAAATATGCATCACAACTGCCAATGTGCGACATCCGCCGGCACACGATTTATTGAGCATTTCAACCCCTTTGGGCTGGGCACACGTAGGCTCACATTTGCAAACTGGTAAGGAAAGTAAGTGAATAACACCCCTGGTTGACACTCGCAACTTGTGAGGCGCACAGTGGCCAGTATCCCAACTAACAAACAGACAAGGAAGAAACAACCATAAAATTACCGGCCAGCTATAGGGACAGGGAAAGAGTTTGGGGCAGAGGAGGGTTTCAACAGGTTCTGACCAGTTCTAGAGAACCGGTAGTGGAAATTTTGAGTAGTTCGGAGAACCAGTAGTAAGAATTCTGACTGGCCTCGCCCCCATCTATTCTCTGCCTCCCGAGTCCAGCTGATCAGGAGGAAATGGGGATTTTGCAGTATCTTTCCCTTGGAGTGGGGTGGGAATGGAGATTTTACAGTATCCTTCCCCTGGAATGGGGACGAAATGGAGATTTTACAGTATCCTTCCCCCTGGAGTGGGGAGGGAATGGAGATTTTACAGTATCCTTCCCCCTGGAGTGGGGAGGGAATGGAGATTTTGCAGTAACCTTCCCCTGCCATGCCCACCAAGCCATGCCACGCCCACCGAGCCACACCCACAGAACCGGTAGTAAAATTTTTTGAAGCCCACCACTGGTTTGGGGGGAACCAAGCGGCTTCACACATTCAGCTCTTGCCCTTGTAGACGGCGACTGACGGTGTTGTCGAGGATGTAAGAACCCTGCGACTGGCCATCAGGGGAATTAATGGAAATTGGTGGCTGTTTGCCCTTCCTCTTTTTTTAATGGGAAAATTGTTCCGCTCTCTTTCTCCTCCTCCGCATTTTAATCACCTCCCCTGGACCGTTAAGGAGGAGAAGGAGAGCAGGGCTGGCTGTTCCATTAACTAAAATGATGAAATCCCCGCTTTTATTTTTAATAGGACGTGACCCCCTACATTTTCGTTGCCTGTGTGGTCTTGCTAACACGCAACCTTCACGAAAGCAACTTCGGCTTGCTACCGTTCTTAGTTTCCGATAGCACATTATGGATCATCAGGGCTTTGTGGTTGTTGTTTCCGTTGTTGCTTTCAGCCTGCCTGCTTCCTGCAATGAGGAATCCTCTTCATTTTTCAGTAGCAAAATGGCTCCAGATCAGTAGGGTACTGTGAAAAAATTGAACTCCAGACAACAAACACTGGTTTGCTTCACTGTAGAACATAGAATAACATTGTTGGAAGAGACTTTTGAGGTCTTCTAATCCAGTGGTCACCAACTGGTGGTCCGTGGAGCACTGGTGGTCCACAAGGAAACTTGGGTGGTCCGCAGAAACATTATTTGCATTTTTTATATTGCACTAAATCAGGGGTCCTCAAACTGCAGCACCTGGGGCAGATGCGTGCAATGAATGTTTGTGTTGCTGCAGAGAATCTCTCTCTTTGGGGTCTTTTTGTGCAGGTTGGAGGGGGCAGAAATTCCGACTTGGGGTCTGCTTCAGCCTCCTGGTGCAGGGCTTTGGGCAAAGGCTGGAGGGAAGAGCCATTGGTGGCAAAGAGCCAGAGGGGCCTTGTTCCAATGGGACTGCATCATGGCCTGGAACTGGCTGATCATCTCAGCCCACTGAGCCTCCAGGGGCCGGTACCTGGTCTTGTACTCCCACAGGTCTTCCCTCTGCTTGGAGAAGCCTATGCTCCTAGTCCTCAGTGAGGTGCTTCTACTGAGCCTCCTTCTCGGCCGATCCAATTTGAACTGAGCTGTTTTGCCAACTCTTTCTCATGGTGGCTGCTTAGCTCCAACAACTGCTTCCCGTTGGGGCCCTAAGGAGCCCAGGTGGGCAGGCGAGGAATAGCAAGTAGAGGCTGGTAAGGTGCCCCTCGATGTGAGTGACATCGAGTTTAACCACACCCACCCAGTCACATGACCATCTTGCCACGCCCACCCAGCCGGTCATTAGGCAGATCATATTAGTGATCCGCGGGATTTAAAATTATGAATTTAGTGGTCCCTGAGGTCCGAAAGCTTGGTGACCCCTGCTCTAGTCCAACCCCCTGCTCAACCAGGAGACCCTATACCAGTGATGCCTAACCTTTTCTGGACCGAGTGCCCAAAGCATGCATGCGCATGGATGAATGCACATGCATGTGCCTGAACCCCCCAAATGCAAAGCACGTGCTACTCCCATGCCTGCCCCCTGCCCCCATGCATACACACATGCCCCTACTCATGCACCCCACTCCCCATGCATGTGTGTGTGGCTTCACCACATGCACCCCACCCCCCCAGGGGACAGGGCATGTGTGCACCCCCCACATGCCCTGTCCCCTGCACATGCACTTGCTCCCCATGTGCTCCGCCCCTGCAGATGCGTGGCAGAGACCCAAAGACCATCTGGCCAGTGGGAGGCAAGTGCGCATGCGCAGCGGAGCTGAACTGGGGCAACAGCTCGTATGGCATCAGAGAGGGTGCTGCGTGCCACCTCTGGCATGCGTGCCATAGGTTTGCCATCACGGCCCTATACCTATCCAGTCTCTTCTTAAAAGCCTCCAGTGATGGAGCACCCAGAACTTCTGCAGGAAAGCCGTTTCACTGGCTAATGAAACATAAAATTAGGTGGTGACCCTGAGTGCCTGGCTTTTATGTTGCCCATTACGATTTATTCAACAAACCACAAACTGAGGAAATCATGGCTTGGTATGTCACAATGAATGCAATCATTGCTTGCCCTGGGAGGGGCCCATCAGGGTTTCAAGGAAAGACTTTTTCTAACCCTCCTTAGAAATTCTTGGGTTGGCTTTTAAAAATTCCTTTCCTCATCTCCTTTCCTTCATCATAGAATAGAATAGAATAGAATAGAATAGAATAGAATAGAATAGAATAGAATAGAATAGAATAGAATAGAATAGAATAGAATAGAATAGAATGGAGGAGAGGAGAGGAGAGGAGAGGAGAGGAGAGGAGAGGAGAGGAGAGGAGAGGAGAGGAGAGAAGAGAACTTTTATTGGCCAAGTGTGATTGGACACACAAGGAATTTGTCTTGGTGCATAGGCTCTCAGTGTACATAAAAGAAAAGATACATTCATCAAGAATCATAAGGCACAGCACCTAATGATAGTTATAGGGAACAAATAAGCAATCAAATCATATTAGGAAATCATATTAGGAAATCATATTAGGAAATCATATTAGGAAACAGTGAATATAAATCATAAGGATACCAGCAAGAAGGTTACAGTCATGCAGTCATAAGTGGGAGGAGATGGGTGATAGGAACGATGAGAAGATTAATAGTAATAGTAGTGCAGACTTAGTGAATAGTTTGACAGTGTTGAGGGAATTATCTGTTTAACAGAGTGATGGCGTTCAGGAAAAAAACTGTTCTTGTGTCTAGTCTTATCATCTTATCATCAATGGCAAGGTGACGTCACACTTGTTTCTAAAGATTCCCCACTTTATTGAAGGAAAAGAAGTATTATTTTGGAAAAGATTCTGAATTCCTTGGCTTTATATATACTCTTTCTTCCTAAAATACTGAAGTGATGTGTAAAAAATAGCTTGGCTTTGATCTGTTCACATAGATCCCACGCACATCGGTGAGCAAAATCTGTGCAAGGATTGAAGGGACCATATGGCCTTTTGAAAATCTCTTTAAGTTTCAGAGCCCTGAATGAGAGGCACAACTGAATGGGGGTGATTGATCTAGATGCCTAATTCCCATCCTTCTTCCTCCTGAATAAAGAAAAGAAACAGCCTGCTGTTAGAAAAACAGACAAACTCTCTTGTATAAGGCCAACATTAAACATACATCATCCACCCTGGTTGAATGTTGAGAGATATTTTCCAATAAAACGAATCTAAATCTCTCCCTTACACAGTGGGTCTAACAAAGAATTATAAAATGTTATATTTATACTTATAATATTTATTAAATTGCTATTTAACATCACAATTCTTTGAAAAATATCTCAGGTATAGAAATCTGATGTCTATCAATCAAATCAATCCTATATCTGCATTATTATTATTATTATTGGTTAATCTGTAGTGAGATTCACAGCCTTTGAGGCTGGTTAATAGCTCAGCAGCTCGAGTCCTATCCAAGGACCTAGGAACTGTAAAGGTATCATCAGAGGATGTAAGTTGTTGTTGTTGTTCTTGTTGTTCTTATTATTATCTCTTTTATTCATTAAACATGAAACTCAGTCAACTGATTAATGTGTCAGGAATACCATTGACTGGTGTTAATGGTTGATACAGGTTGCTGCCAGCATCCTAGGTATCAACCAAGTATCTTCTTAAAATATATGATGTTCCGAGTAGCTCAGTTTTTTGCAGTTCCGCTGGTGTCATTGCAGGAAGCTGCAATTTGCTGATGTATCTTATGAAGTTCTTGGACATAGTACCAAGTGCCCCGATGACAATGGGTATCAGGGTTACATGTTTCATCCAGGGTTACATAGTTTCGATGGCCAGGTTGCGATATTTCATGATATTTTCCAGTTCTTTTTCTTCTACACTGGCATCTCCGTGATGTCAATAAATTGTACGTTTCGGTTTTTGACAACTGTGATATCTGGCGTGTTGTGTTCCAAATGACGATCCGTCTGTATTCGAAAGTCCCACAAGATCTTCACCTTCTCATTTTCTATAACTTTTTTGGATACAAGTAAGTAGTATTTTTTTATATAATGACCAGTGGATTAATTTAGCAACTTGGTCATGTATTATTATTGTTGTTGTTGTTGTTGGTGGTGTGGTTGTTGGTGTTCTTGCTCTTGTTATTTTGTAATTTTTGTATTTGTTTTTAGTGCTGTAGGTGGTTTTTTGTTCCAGTTTTTATTTTATTTTTGAAGTAAATAAAAATTATATATATATATATATATATATATATATATATATATATATATATATATATATATATATATATATATATATATATATTCTTACTTTTCGTAGGTTTTATGTGTGTTTTCTTTAAGCCAGGTTTTTCCTATGTAACCAAGATTTTTCTGCAAGCTTAGTTGAGTGAAATCACATTCACTACTTTTGGGGCTTTTCCCCCCTCTTTTCCTTCTTTTCCTTCTGGCAGCCAGCAGATTTTGTGCTGCCCAATGGGAGACTTATATAGCTATTTCTAGCTCATTAGCCACCATCAGTAAGCCACATCCACATCTCATGCCCAAAATATAGTGAATGTGATTTCACTCAACTAGGCTTGCAGAAAAATCTTGGTTACGTAGGAAAATCCTGGCTTAAAGAAACTCTCTCTCTCTCTCTCTCTCTCTCTCTCTCTCTCTCTCTCTCTCACACACACACACACACACACACACACACACACACAGAGAGAGAAACTCTCTCTCTCCCCTTTCTCTTTCTCTCTCTCTCTCTTTCTCTTTCTCTTTCTCTTTCTCTCTCTCTTTCTCTTTTTTCTCTCTCTTTCTCTTTCTCTTTCTCTCTCTCTTTCTCTTTTTTCTCTCTCTTTCTCTTTCTCTCTCTCTCTCTCTTTCTCTTTTTTCTCTCTTTCTTTCTTTTTTCTTTCTCTTTCTCTTTCTCTCTCTTTCTTTCTCTTTCTTCTTTTCTTTCTCTCTCTTTCTCTTTTTCTCTTTCTGTCTCTCTTTCTCTTTCTCTCTCTCTCTTTCTCTTTCTCTTTTTTCTCTCTCTTTCTCTTTCTCTCTCTCTCTCTCTTTCTCTTTTTTCTCTCTCTTTCTCTTTCTCTCTCTCTCTTTCTCTTTTTTCTCTCTTTCTTTCTTTTTTCTTTCTCTTTCTCTTTCTCTCTCTTTCTTTCTCTTTCTTCTTTTCTTTCTCTCTCTTTCTCTTTTTCTCTTTCTGTCTCTCTCTCTCTTTCTCTCTCTCTCTTTCTCTTTCTCTTTTGTGGTCTTTCTGAAAATTCTGCTGTCAATTCCAAACACTGGCCCTGATAATATTGCTTTGAAGATATGATTCTTGCATGTGGTGGCATGCAAAGTCCCACCTGACAAAGTCAGGGTGAATTTCATTTCTAGATGAAGAACAAAATCAGCCTTGCTAGTTTTGCATAAACTGGGTCAACCTTCCTTGCAGACAAGTGCCATCTGGTGTCCATCTAGCATCATTGCATGCTGCCCACACCAAACTGATTTATTTCATCAAAACAGAACCCCAGAGAAATATTACACTTTCTTCCTTCCAGCTTTCACTAAATGTTTATTCTCTTCCCTGGGAAAAATTGAACCATGATTTGTGGTGGCACAGCTGTCTTGTATGTGGCATGCATGGCCCAAATTCAATTGTTGGCATTTTGATGAATGGATTGAAAAAAAAGTAGCTGGCAATCATTGTGGATTGGTTTTGTCAATCATGGTGACTTTAAGATGTCTAGATTCAACTCCCACAATTGTCCAGCCAGTATGAACTCTGGGAGTTGAAATCTAGACATCTTAAAGTTGCCAAGGTTGGGAAACATTGCTATAAATAGTGCTGGGATCACAGGACCCATATTCTGTGGGTCCTGTGACCCACAAATAGAATCATAGAGTTGGAAGGGACCTTGGAGGTCTCCTGCCCAAGTCCAAGGCAGGAATTCTGCCCCCTCCAAGTTTTTTTTATTTTTTTACAAACATATCAATGCATGAAAAGCATGGCACCTGAGTATCATGCATTCTAATACAAATAAAACTAATAAAATCTATCATAGTTATTATATTCAATCAATATATATATTTCTAATAATAATACACATTTATATTAAGTTGCAGTCTGTCATTATTCAATTATGCCATATTGTCTCTTGTTATTGTTTTTATTTTATTATATAAATGTGCATATACTAATATTCCCCCTTTTCTTATTTCTATCTCTTATTCTAACTTTTAATCTTATCACCCTTTATTAAAAAAACATTTTCTTTCTATTCTACCTAACTTCTAGTCATGTCAGGTACCTAAAAAAAAGAAAAGAAATAGAGAGCAGAAGAAAAGCAAATCAGAACAACAAAAAAGATAAGTCATCTATCCATCGTCTCTTGCCCGCTTCAACACTTTAATTGCTATGCTTTTTTTTGTCTTGCCTCCCATATTCCTCTCTTGGATCTTTATCTCTGTCTGTATCTACTTCCTGGGTGTTCAGTGTAGATATGTAGGAATAATTCTTATTCCTTTTCAGACAAATGACTGTCCAGACTTTTCCTGAAAATCTCCAGGAATGGAGCACCCACAACTCTGGGAGACAAGATGAGCTGTCTCGTTAATTAATTGTTCTCACCGTCAGGAAATTTCTCCTTAGTTCTAGATTAGGTCTCTGAGGAGCTTCCACCCATTGCTTGACTCAAGTGTCTCCCATCCATTTTGACTTAAGTGTCAGGGCTGACAGATAACATTGGGTTCATACAACACCCTTGACCTGTTTATTATTTATTTTATTTACTTATTTATTTATTTATTTATTATTTTTTTTAAATTTGATTTATATGCCGCCCTTCTCTGGAGACTCAGGGCGGCTTACAATGCATTAAGCAATAGCCTTCATACTTTTGTATATTTATATTTTATACAAAGTCAGCTTATTGCCCCCAACAAACTGGGTCCTCAATTTACCCACCTTATAAAGGATGGAAGGCTGAGTCGACCTTGAGCCTGCCTGGGATTGAACTCACAAGTAATTGCAGCAGCTGGATCTTAAATGCTGCCTTTGTAGGAGGCATTACTCCCCTACGCTACTCAGGCGTATTTATTATTAAAATTTATATGCCACCCTTCTTCCATGGGACTCGGGGCGGCTCACATAATAAAAACAAGAAAAACAATAAAAATTCTAAAATACAGTGCAATTTAAAATTCCCAAGTTAAAACCCCATAATCGGTCAAGGAATTTGATGAAAAAAACCATGTCTTCAGGCCAGCATGGAAAGCATGGAGATCGGGAGCTGTCCGGAGCTCGGTGGGTAACCTATTCCAGAGGGTTGGTGTGGCCACAAAGAACACCCTCATCCTGGGAGTCGCCAGCCGACATTGTCTGGCCGACGGCACCTGGAGAAGGGCAGCTCTAGGAGAGTGCACAGGGCGGTGGGAGGCCGGTAGAAGGTGGTCCTGCAAGTACCTTGGGCCCATGCCATGAAGAGCTTTATAGGTGAGTACCAGCACCTTGAAGCAGAAGGCCACCGGCAGCCAGTGCAGCTCGCGCAGGAGAGGTATTGCCCGGGAGTAACAGGAAGCTCCCGTAATGACCCATGCGGCTGCATTCTGGACCAGCTGGAGCCTCCAGATGCACCCCAAGGGCACAGAACTAATCCAGAACTAATCCATTTTCTGTATTGGTTTGAACCACAAAGGAGCCAAACTAGCTTCATACAACTTGCTAAGGCTAGCTTTCGTGAACGTAAACAAGTTGAAACTGACCAGGTTTAGATTGAAATGATAATGTAGCTGCTGGTTTTGTATGTTGCATGAATACAACTCCAGTGTTATGATGTGCTTGGTCTAGCATGCTTTGTAAACTATCCATGGTGGCTGCAAACTTCCTTAGGTTAGGGAAGAGAATGTGTCATGTAAACCCTGTCAGTTGTAACTTATAAAATGAACATTGCTTTAACAAGCCATGGCTTTGCTTGCACCATATGTAAATTCAGACCCTAAATTACTAATATTGTATACAAAATGTGAGGAGGATCGTCTGAATCAAAAGTGGGTTTCAGCAGGTTCTGATCAGTTCTGGAGAACTGGTAGTGGAAATTTTGAGTAGTTCGGAGAACCGGTAAATACCACCTCTGACTGGCCTCACCCCATCTATTCTCTGTTTCCCGAGTCCCAACTGTTCGGGAGGGAATGGGGATTTTGCAGTAACCTTCCCCCGGAGTGGGGAGGGAATAGAGATTTTACAGTATCCTTCCCTTGCCACGCCCACCAAACCACGCCACCCCCATCATGCCATGCCCACAGAACCGGTAGTAAAATTTTTTGAATCCCATCACTGGTCTGAATTACAACTATTGTAATTTCAAACTATTGAAAGCCAAACTTAAATTTCTATAACAGGGCTGCAAAAATCCAGACACACTAGATGGAACAAATGAAAAAAATCTAACTCTTTATAGCCATTTCATGGTCATCCCAAATCAACTGGTTCTATTTGATTGATGGATAGATGGATGGATTGATTACACTTATATAGCCACCCATCTCACTGAATATGACTCTGCATATGTACCTGAATGATAATTGCATTAGACAACATAATTGCATTAGACAACAATATAGAATTGTTAAGTATTTACTATTACAGTGATATTTTTGTTTGCATTTTCTTTAAAAAACACTTTCTATGTGTGTGTTTTCTTCCACAATGTATGTATTTTCATTTTTGCATTTTTCTTGTTTTTTTAAAATTACTTTAAAAGCAACAAAAGAACAAATTCAGAATCTCATCTCTCAATCTCTGTCTCTCTGTCTCTTTCTTGTTCTCTGACTCTCTCCATCTCTCTATCTCCCTCCATCTCTCTTTCTCTCTCTTTCTCTTTGTCTTTCCACCTCTCTCTCTTTCTCTCTCTCTTTCTCTCACCATGTCTCTCTCTTTCCCTCTCTTTTTATCTTTCCCTCTCCATCTCTCTCTTTCTCTCTCTCTGACTCTCTCCATTTCTCTCCCTCTCTCTTTCCCTCTCTCTTTATCTTTGTTGCTCCATCTCTCTTGCTTTCTCTCTCTTTCTTTCTCTCAGACTCTCTCCATTTCTCTCCCTCTCTCTTTCCCTTTCTCTTTATTTTTGTCACTCCATCTCTCTTTCTCTTTCTTTGTCTCTCCATCTTTCTCTTTCTCTCTCTCTGACTCTCTCCATTTCTCTCCCTCTCTCTTTCCCTCTCTCTTTATCTGTCACTCCATCTCTCTCTCTCTCTCTTTCTCTCTCCATCTGTCTCTCTTTCTCTCTCTCTGACTTTCTCCATTTCTCTCCCATTCTTTCCCTCTCTTTATCTTTGTCGCTCCATCTCTCTTTCTCTCTCTCCATCTCCCTTTTTCTCTCTTTCCCTCTCTCTTTATCTTTGTTGCTCCATCTCTTTCTCTTTCTCTCTCTCTGTTTGTCTCTCCACCTCTCCCTCTGTCCCTCTCTCTCTCTCTCTCTCTCTCTCTCTCTCTCTCACACACACACACACACACTATCTGTCTACCTCTTTGTCTCTGTTTCTCTCTCTTTCTAATATTTACCAACTGTAACCTCTAATTAAAGAAGATCTCACACAGAACCCCATGGATCTGCAATCTTTGCATCTCAAAGATTGCTGGCCAGAACAGACCTTTCTCTGTCTCCCAGACCAACGAGTTGCTTAACTATATGGTATATATGTTCCTAGAACATTTCCCAGTGCTTTCTCATCCCGATAAATGCTTTGGCAAAAAACAGCATATGCCTGAAAAGTACATTACGTCCTGGAAGAAGGCGAAGAGTGTTTTATCACTATATCGTCAACGCTGCAACAGTTGGGCAGCTCTCAGCTGTGAATCCAGAGTGTGAACATGGTCTGCTTAATGAGTTACTACAACCTGTTTTCTTTCAGGACCACCTGCTGGTTAACAAATGGGAAGTTGGGTTAAAGCGAACACGAATGTTCATCTTTGAAGGCGAACAGGATTCCACCTGAGAATCTGTCACGGTTGGGACTAGCTTTTTTTTTTTTTTTGGCAAAAGCTGCCCGCCTCTTTTTAAAATTTCAGTTTCTCTTTCTTGAATGGAAGAGAATTGGCTTGAGGAAGGAAAGCTGTCAGTTGCAAATGTTCTTCATTTGATTTTGCACCGATTTCATTTGATGTGGAGGCTAAACTGTACGATAAACTGTTGTGGGAACTGGGAATGTCTAATCAAGAAAGACTAGAAGTGATATGAAAGCAGTCTTCCAGTATTTGAGGGGAGAGGTGAAATCCAGCTGGTTCTGACAGGTTGTGGAGCAGAGATTTTTAAGGAGCCTGGATAGCTCAGCAGACTAAAGCCTGTTAGTAACATTCAGTTGTCTGCAATGACTGTAAGTTCGAATCTCACCAGGCTCGAGGTTGACTCAGCCTTCCATCCTTTCTAAGGTGGGTAAATTGAGGACCCAGTTTGTGGGGGCAATAAGCTGACTTTGCATAAATATACAAAAGTATGAAGGCTATTGCTTAACGCATTGTAAGCCGCCCTGAGTCTCCGGAGAAGGGCGGCATATAAATCTAATTAAAAAAAGAAAGGAAGGAAGGAAGGAAGGAAGAATGGAAAGAAAGAAAGAGGTAGGAAGGAAGGAAGGAAAGAAGAAAGAAAGAAGAACATTCAGCTGCCTGCAATTACTGTAAGTTCGAATCTCACCAAGCTCAAGGTTGACTCAGCCTTCCATCCTTTCTAAGGTAGGTAAATTGAGGACCCAGTTTGTGGGGGCAATAAGCTGACTTTGCATAAATATACAAAAGTATGAAGGCTATTGCTTTACGCATTGTAAGCCATCCTGAGTCTCTGGAGAAGGGCAGCATATAAATCTAATTAAAAAAAAAAGATTTTGAGTGGTTCGGAGAACCGGCAAATACCACCTCTGGCTGGCCCCAGAGTGGGGTGGGAATGGGGATTTTGCAGTATCCTTCCCCTGAAGAGGGTGGGAATGGAGATTTTGCAGTGTTCTTCCCCTACCATATCCACCAAGCCACACCATGCCCACCAAGCCATGCCCACAGAAAATTTTTTTTGATTCCATCACTTTTTGAGGGACTGTCACAGAGAAGGGAAGTCTATTCAGAATATTCTTGGCTACATTGGCTAAAGCTGAATTTAACTGAACCAAACTGGCTTTCAGGCTGAATTTTTCAGATATAATTTTGGGAATTTGAGCTCCCCCCCCCGCCCGCCCCCCCCCAAAAAGAGGTTGGAGGACTGCTTAAAAAGATTGCTTAAAAGTTAGGAAACTGGAGGCTAAGCCACACAATGAACAGTTGCAGAAACTGGGTATGTCTAGTCTAATGAAAAGAAGGATTAGGATGACCTGACAGCAATCTTCCAGTATTTGAGGGACTGTCACAGAAAAGAGAAGGCCAAGCTATTCTCCAAAGCACCTGAGGACAGAACAAAAAGCAATGGATGGAAACTAACCAAGGAGAGAACCATTCTAGAAATAAGGAGAAATTTCCAGGCAGAGACAACAATTAATCCGTAGAACTGCATTAATGAATGCTGATCAATGGCAGTAATGCCCATTGGGTACATGTGACAACTGGAACCTTGTTAAAGTCCCCAGGCATTGTTCATTGACAAAACCACAACCATGTTTCTCCGCATTGCAATCATAGCCAAACTTCCATTAACAGCTCCTGCTAATTACCAACTTCTAAGAGAATTCTTAGGTTTGGAGGCAAAAAAACCCCTCCCAACAACCGTTGCTCTCTTTCTAGATGAAACAGTTCCTCCTTTTCTAAGGCGACAGTATTGGCTGCAATGAAGTCCTTTAGAACAGCTACCTCTGAATTTCCAGTGTACCCTTTGGGGGGACAAACATCTTTTAAACTTGAATCATACAAGGCGGTGTATTTGTTTGTTTCCGTTTCCTTAGCTGCTGTAGGTTGCCCACAAGGGCTTAATTAGCTAGGCACAGTGGCTTGTATCATATTATCTTTCTGTCTAATTTTTTAAAAAGAAAATGTAAGTAGGATAACTCGAAGCACAGATTGTTGGCCTGGAGCCATCTGAAGATCAACAGTTAACTTTCGGTGAGCCCATCTCCCTGGGCGAAACGGGTTTTTCCTTTCTTCCAAGAACTCCTAATGAAGAAGCAGGAAACACCCAGAGGATGGCTATGGAATAGAATAGAATAATATAGAGAATAGGGAATGGAATGAAATGAAATAGAATAGAATAGAATAGAATGGAATGGAATGGAATGGAATGGAATGGAATATATGGAATGGAATGGAATGGAATGGAATGGAATGGAATGGAATGGAATGGAATGGAATAGAATAGAATAGAATAGAATAGAATAGAATAGAATAGAATAGAATAGAATAGAATATATGTATGGAATGGAATGGAATGGAATGGAATGGAATAGAATAGAATAGAATAGAATAGAATAGAATAGAATAGAATAGAATAGAATAGAATAGAATAGAATAGAATAGAAGGAATGGAATGGAATGGAATGGAATGGAATGGAATGGAATATATGGAATGGAATGGAATGGAATGGAATGGAATGGAATAGAATAGAATAGAATAGAATAGAATAGAATAGAATAGAATAGAATAATGGAATGAAGAATAGAATAGAATAGAATAGAATAGAATAGAATAGAATAGAATAGAATAGAATAGAATAGAATAGAACAGAACAAATTTAGAATGGAATGGAATGGGATAGAATAGAATAGAATAGAATAGAATAGAATAGAATAGAACAGAACAGAACAGAACAGAACAGAACAGAACAGAACAGAACAGAACAGAACAGAACAGAACAGAATAGAATAGAAAAGAAAATATGGAATGGAATGGAATAGAACAGAATAGAATTTAAAAATGAATAGAATAGAATGAAATTACAAATAGACTAGACTAGACTAGAATTGAATAGAATGAAATTAGAAAATGAATATAATACAATGAAATTACAAATAGGATAGGATAGGATAAGATAGGATAGAATAGAATAGAATAGAATTACAAAATGAATAAATTAGAATGAAATTACAAATTAGACTAGACTAAATAGAATAGAATTTTTTTTATTGCCCAAGTGTGCTTGGACACACAAGGTATTTATTTCCAGTGAATAAGCTCTTATTGTACATATAAACAGCAAGCAAATAGGTCATAGGTCACAAATCATATTTACAATGATTAATCATAAGTTACAAACAACAATTGTTAAACCATAAGAAACCAGTAGGAGAAGATAATAGGAAAGATGAGAAGATGAGAAAAGATGAGAAAAGAGACTGTCCTGTGGGAATTAAGTGTTCACTAGAGACCATTTCACTGATGCTGCCATCAGTGGCGGCATCTTTAACAGAATAAATAAATAAATAAATAAGAAGGGGTCTGGAGGCTAAAGCATAAGATGAATGATTGAGAGGACCATTCCTTCATTTAACAAATGAAGGAAACCCAGTACCACGTCAGACAAATGCTTCCAGGTAATGGAGCATCCACAACTTCTGGTGGCAACTTTTGTTCCACTGCTTAATTCTTCTCGCTGTCAGGACGTTTCTCCTTAGTTCTAGGTTGGATCTCTCCTTGATTAGTTTCCATCAGTTACTTCTTGTTCTACCTTCAGGTGCTTTCTAGAATAGCTTGATCCCCTCTTCTCTGTGACAGCCCCTCAAATATTGGAAGACTGCTATCATGCCACCCCTAACCCTTCTCTTAGTTAGACTGGACAAACCTAGTTCCTGCAACTGTTCATAAGGCGTTTTGGCTGTAGACAAATTCATGCAAAGTGTTGTGGTCTGCCAGCATCCTGCAGAGCTGGCAGCGGAGTTGGACAGTGAGGAGGCTGGGGAGGAACATGGGCCAGTCCTGGAGTCTGGGGGAGGCCCTGATGAGGGCTTTGCATCAGAGGCAGAGATGGGGCCAGGGCCATCTGGGAGTGATGTGCGGACTCCGGAGCCCCCAGAGTCAGACAGCAGAGAGGCAGGGGAACAGGAGGAGCCTGTTCTTAGTGCACACATGTGCAGAGCTGTCAGAAGGCAAGAACAACTAAAACAAAAAGGACAAAAAGGACAAGTAATGGAGATGATTGGCCCCTCCCATAAGGCATGTGGGCCCTTTGCAGGAAAGCAACGTTGTTAATTCTGTTCCCAGTCGGCATTTCTATTTGATTCTGGACTTTGTGTGGCTTTGCCAAGTAGGTCTTTGGCAGAGTTTTCCCGAAGGAATTTTTGCAACTAATTGGGACTCAGCTGTGAATGAACATAATTCACAGCTCTTTCAATAAAAGAGGTTTTTGGGACTGCTCGTGTGTTTTAACTCAGGAAGCCTAGGTCACAACACAAAGTTCCCTTCAATAAAGTGTGGTTAAAACTTGGAATTTCAGAAAGAAGAAGCCTAGCAAGGGACATTGAATGATTGTTGGCATCACTGATATTTTTATATTCACCCTTTTTTTCTCTTTTTGCAAAAGTCAATATATAGCAACCACAAACAACAATAATCATGAAGAAAGGCATAAAGCCAATGGAACTGCTTTTAAAAACCTACTCTTGATTTCCAAACAGTGAATGCGTCAATAGCATCAGTGCCGTTTCATTTAAAAGGGAGGCTGTTAAGACCAGCCTCTAATGCATCCAGTGAGTATAAATAATTGGCAACTCTATAATGGCTATTTCTTCCATCCCCCCCTCTGAATCAAAAAATTAACTGGAGAAGTGCCAAAGCAGAAGGATCACATGGCTGGTATATCTACCTAATGCTCTGAAAAAGTTGGCATCCTCTAGCTACCGTGTTTCCCTGAAAATAAGACCCTGTCTTATATTTTTTTTAACCCCAAAATAAGCGCTTGGCCTTATTTTCAGGGAGGTCTTATTATTTTGGGGTGCGTGGAGCAAGACGGGGCTCCTCTTGCCATCTTACCCAATGGTGAAATCTAAAATTTGTTACTACTGGTTCTGTGGGCGTGGCTTGGTGGTGGTGGTAATGTGACTGG
The DNA here is from genome assembly GCA_030761175.1 of Masticophis lateralis. Lineage (NCBI taxonomy): Eukaryota > Metazoa > Chordata > Lepidosauria > Squamata > Colubridae > Masticophis > Masticophis lateralis. The sequence continues at coordinate 19,987,021 of JAUDYJ010000012.1, read as the reverse complement.
GTGGGCGTGGCCAATTTTTTTTTTACTTTTAAAACCATTTTTTCTACAACCTCTTCGGTGAAGAGGTTGTAAAAAAATGCTTTCAAAAGGCTCTGACGATCCCAGCTGAGTTGCCTGATTGGCAGAGATTTTTTTTCTTTTAAATGCCTCTGACGATCCCAGCTGAGTTGCCTGATCTTTAGAGGCATTTGAAAGAAAAAAAAAGTCTCTACCAATCAGACAACTCAGCTTGGATCGTCAGAGGCATTTAAAAGAAAAAAAAAGGGTTTTTTTCTTTTAAAAACCTTTGATGATCTCAGCTGAGCCGCGCGATCATCAGAGGCTTTTTTTTTTACTTTTAAAAGCATTTTTTCGGCCGAAGAGGTTGTAGAAAAAAAAAGTTTTAAAAGTTTAAAAAAAACCCCTCTGATGATTGTGCGGCTCAGGTTGTCGGGGGGGGGGGGGCAGGGATTTTTGCTACCAGTTCTCTGAATCACCCACCTCCATCACTACTGGATTGGGCGATCTGGTCTGAACGGGGAGCCTTTCACCCCTGATCTTACCTGATCTCTAGCTCTGTCTCCCTAACCAGAGGAAATGGCAGAGGAAATGGAAATATTTTTGGGGAGGGCTTATTTTTTGGGGGTGGTGGTTATTTTTTTGGGGGGTTGCTTATTTTGGGTGTGTGTGCTTATTTTAGCACATGTGCTCAAAAGCTCGTTTGAGCTTATTATCGGGATGTCTTATTTTTGGGGAAACATGGTGCGTTAGTTTATAACTGCAGAATCCCCTCACTGCAAGGGATTCTACAGCAGCTGAGGAAGATGGGCTCTGCAATGCAACACAACCAATGTATATTTGACTCACAGCGCCTTTCATACTAAGAGAGGAGTTAATTTATGCAACTGAGATAGAAATTTTTGGCAGTTTGGGGGTAGCAAAATCTTTCCCCTCGCCCTAAAACGGGTGATGCTGGGTAAAATCGTGACAATGGGGTGAAATTTCTGAATGATCTTGTAGTTGCAGAAGGTCTACCTCACAACAGGAAGCATTCCAGTGGGATTTTTACTTCCTAAAGAGATCCACAATCTCAGGTCTGCATCCCCCTAAAACTTTTGATGTTGTTCCCCAAGATAATTTTTTGAATGCAACAAAAGGTGAACTGAGTAAAAATAAAACTGGAGTTATATTAACTCCATTTAATTTTCAATAACTGGAAAGGAGTTTAAACAGAGGTGGGTTTCAGCAGGTTCTGACCAGTTCTGGAGAACCAGTAGCGGAAATTTTTAGTAGTTCAGAGAACCGGTAGTAAAAATTCTGACTGGCCCCGCCCCCATCTATTCTCTGCCTCCCAATTCCTAGCTGATTGGGAAGAAATGGAGAATTTACAGTATCCTTCCCCTGCCACACCCACCAAGCCATGCCCACTAAACTATGTCACACCCACCAAGCCACACCCATAGTAGTAAAATTTTTTGAAACCCACCATTGAGTTTAAATCATAATTAGTTTATAGCCTGTGTTAGATCGGCGCAGGAAAGAAGAGTGACCAGCAGAGTTCAAGTAACAACGTTTATTAACGGGAACTGAACTGGCGCTGCGCTGCCGGAGCTCTCCTTATATTTGCTCCGGCAGACGCACCGCCCACTGACAGGGATTCAAAATCTCCCGCCGAAGGATCTTCAGCCAATCCCAGGCGGATGTCCTTATAAGGACATAACACTCCTCCCCCCTAGTTCTTAGTCAGTCAATCAAGGTAGAAAGTCACTCAGGTACACAGGACGTCTGCATGCTCGCGTAGACCTGCGCAGTTCATACCCTGGTTGGGCGCTCTCCCGGACGGAGGGTGCTTTCTCGGCTCGGGGCTTCCTCCCTGGTGCCGGGCTGGATCTGGCCGTCGAGGATGCGGGTGATGTTCCCGAACCTCTGGCCGGGTCGAGGACCTCCGCCTCCGGGCGATGCTGGTCTGCTCCAGTCCTGTTCGGATCTTGATATCGCCGGCACGGATCCCTGCTGTCGACTGGTCCCGAACTCCTGAGCCATGGTAGGTCCCTGGGTCTCCCTCGGGATTCCTCTGGGTCGGCGTTACGCTGGTCCGGTCTAGGGTGCGAGTCCGGCGGTGGTGGCTGGGTTAGGCCCCCGGGTTCTCCGGTTGAGTCCGATTTACTCCCGGGGCCGCAGGTGGTGCGGGTTGGAAACGGGTCGGCTCTGCCGGGGTGGTGTAAGTCTACCTTGCAGGGGTGGTGTAGGCCCTCTCTGTATGGTTGGCGTTGTGGTGATGGTCGCTGCCTTCTGTCGCTGGAGTGCTCTCCCTGGTTTGGCTGGTGTAGGCCTACCCTGCAGGGGTGGTGGAGGCCTTCCTCGCAGGGTTGGTCTTCTGCGCGGTCGGGCTGTTGTTGTGGCACCCTTTGGTATGTTGGATGGAGGTCTCCTCCCCTGGAGTGTCGGTCGCCTACTTCGCAGGGTTGGTGTTGGCTTCCCTGCTAGGTTGTCCCCGGTCTACTTGCCTCCCGTTGTAAGGGTGTAGGTCTTGGTTCTCGGAATGTTGACTGCCATTCACCCCGCGGTATTGCGGGATTCCCTCTGGGCCTTGTCCCCGGTCTACTTGCCTCTCAGCATTCTTAGCTTGGTTCGGTGTGGGAGTGCCCGCTCCTCCCCTGTCTGGGTGGTTTAGGCCTACCTCGTCCGGGTGGTTTAGGCCTACCTCGTCCGGGTGGTTTAGGCCTACCTCGCCGGGGTGGTTTTGGCCTACCTCGTCGGGGTGGTTTAGGCCTACCGCGTCGGGGTGGTTTAGGCCTACCGCGTCAGGCTGGTCTTCACCCACTTCCCTCCACCTTTTGCGGAGCTGGTCGAGGTGACGTCTCACAATCTGTCCATTTTCCAGCTCAACACGGTAGGATTTGGGACCGGTTGTGCTGTGTACTGTAGCTTTAAGCCATTTTGGCGAGCCGTGGAAATTGAGAGCGAAAACGGCGTCGCCGACGGCAAACTGGCAGAGTTGGCGACTGGCAGTGGCCGGCACCTCGGAGGTGTATTGAGGGTGCAGTCTGTCCAGGGGTGACCGGAGTCGTCTGCCCATTAACAGTTCGGCAGGGCACTTTCTTGTGGCAGAGTGAGGCGTGATGTGCTGGGTGAGCAGAAAGGTGTCAATGCGCTCCTGCCAATCGCCCGGGCCCATCTTGGCGAGCGACTCCTTGGTGAGCCTCACCATCCGTTCAGCCTGTCCATTTCCGGATGGTCTGTAAGGGGCGGAGAGGGCATGGCGGATGCCCAAGCCTGCCAGGAAAGCTTCCATGGGCACGGACGTAAGTTGGGGCCCGTTGTCGGAGACCAAGACGTCTGGAAGCCCATGAGTTGCGAAGAGACGCCGGAGTGCGCAGATCATGGCTTCTTATGTGGTGGATGCCATGGGGATGACCTCCAGCCATTTGGAGTAGGCATCGACCACAATGAGGAGGTGGTGCCCTTGGATGGGGCCCGCAAAGTCTATGTGAATGCGCGACCAGGGAGAGCTAGGAGTTTCCCAAGGCGTCGAGTCAGACTGAGGCGGCGCAGCTCTGACTTCTTGGCACGGGCTACACCTGGCGACCCAATGTTCAATGTCTTTGTCCAGTGTTGGCCACCAGACATAGTTCCGTGCCAGGGCTTTCATCCGGACAATGCCCGGGTGTCCTTTATGGAGCGCTGCAAGAGTCTTTCGTTGGAGCGTGCTGGGAATCAGCACCCGATCTCCCATAGTAAACAGCCGCGCATGGTGGACAGCTCCCCTTGCTTGCAGCTGAACGGGCTGAAGTCGTCGCTGTCAATTCGAGCTGGCCAGCCCCTCAGGACCCAGGAGTGGACTTGACGGAGGATGGGGTCAGTCCGCGTGTGCGTCGCCACGTCGGCAGATGTTACCGGACAGTTGCTGTCGCTGTCAATATGCAGCAGCTCGAGCGTGGGAGCCGGGTCTTCCACGGAGTCAGCAGATGGGCACCTGCTTAGCGCGTCGGCGTTTGCGATGGCCTTACCAGGCTGGTGGACGAGGCTATAGGAGTAGCCGGCGAGGAAAATAGCCCAACGAGTCATTCGGGGTGACATGAAGGCAGGGGTCTGCTTGTCACCTGCGAGGAGGCCCAGGAGCGGCTTGTGATCGGTGACAATGGTGAAGCGCCGTCCATAGAGGTATTCGTGGAAACGCTTCACCCCTGCGACAATAGCCAACGCCTCTTTGTCCAGTTGGCTGTAGTTGCGTTCAGCACTGGACATGGTCTTTGAGAAACAGGCGATGGGGGCTTTACAGCCGGTAGGCAGTTCGTGGCTGAGAACAGTGCCGACTCCGTAGGGGGAAGCGTCACAGGTGAGCCTGATGGGCAGCGTCTCATTGTATTGAATGAGCACGCTGTCAGAAGTCAACAGTTGCTTAACGGCTCTGAATGCAGACTCTTCCTCGCGGCCCCACCTCCAGGAAGCCGCCTTTGCCAGCAAGCGATGAAGCGGCTCAGCAATAGTGGCTTTCTGTTGGAGGAAAATTGCATAGAAGTTAAGCAATCCAAGGAAAGCCTGAAGCTCCGCTTTGTTTTTGGGGCTGGGAGCTTCATGGATAGCTTTAACTTTTGATTTGGTGGGGTGGATGCCAGAACTATCTATGAGATAGCCCAGGAACTCGACTTCCTGTACCCCAATGATGCACTTGTCCCGTCGGACCCTCAAGCCCTTCTCTCTGAACCGCTGGAGGACAAGCCTCAGCCGGTCAAGGAGTAGTGCCTTTGAGTCCCCGGAGATCAGTACATCATCGAAGTAAGGCACCACCCCTGGAACGCCTTGGAGAAGGCGTTCCATCATGGATTGGAAAATGCCTGGGGCTGCACTGACTCCAAACTGGAGACGGTTGCACTTAAACGCGCCTCTGGGTGACAATTGTCTGAGCCTCCGCCGTTTCCTGATCAACTGGCAGTTGCTGGTAAGCCTGGGCCAGGTCCAGTTTTGCAAAAATTTTGCCCTTGCCGAGTGAGTGAAGCAAATGTTGCACTACCGGCACAGGGTATGCGCTCTGCGGCAACGCCTTGTTGATGGTCACTTTGTAGTCGGCGCAGATGCGCACAGATCCATCCTGCTTCATGGGGGTCACAATGGGAGTCTCCCATGAAGCATGATCGATGGGTTCCAGGATGCCTTGGGCAATCAGCTTATCAAGCTGAGCATCTACTTTAGCCCGCAAGGCAAATGGAACCCGGCGGGGCTTGAGCCGAATTGGGGTTACCCCCTTGTCCAGATTAAAGGAGATGGGTTTCCCTGTAAAGGTCCCTAACTTACCATCAAAGACTTCTTGGAACTCTCCGATGAGTGAGTCGAGTTCGCCTGAGCTAATCTGGTGGATGCCTCCAATAGAAAGCCCCAACGGCTGGAACCACTCCACGCCTAACAGGGTCGGGCGGCTATGCTCCACGACTGTGATGGGAAGCTGGCCTCGGAACTGTTTGAAGGCGATCTGGAGGTTGGTTCTTCCGATGACGCCGATGGGATTGCCGCCTAAATCCACCAGCTTGGAGTGAAGGGGTTCAAGTTGGCGCTTCGTAAGTGCCGGCTTCAGTCTCTTTACCTGGTGCCAGTCGATGATGGAATAGACGGAGCCAGAGTCTACTTCCATCGTGCACGGCAAGCCTTCCGCCAACAGTGTCACATGGAATTTGGTGGCACTGTTGTTACTGGTGAGGGCGATCGTTGTTTGATTCACCGTGCCGCCTTGGGAACTGTTGCGGTCGTCGCGGCTGTGCTGGAGTGAGGACCGTTTGGATGGCCTCTGGGAGTCGCGGCGATTTTCAGGATTCCGGGGCCTGATCGACTCTGGAACCGGATCAGAGGCTCTGCATGCCTCAGCGATGTGCCCCTTCTTAAGGCAGCGTCTGCAGGTTGCATCACGCCAGTGGCAGGATTGGCGGGGATGGTGTCCCTTGCAACTGCCGCACTGAGCGTCGCGGTGGCCATCTTTTTGAATTTCCCACCTAGATGGGCGGGAAACTTTCAAAACGGTCGACTCCCCCTCTGAGTCGGTCGGTGTGGCAGAGTCATCAGACGATTCTGAGGACGACTTGCGGATCTTATGGATCCCTCGGGACTGGAGCATTGCGGCGGCGGCTTTCTCGGATGTTTCAGCAGCCGTAGCCTCCTCAAGAACGTCCTTCAGGGACAGTCTTTTTCTGCTCAGGAACTTCTTTTGGAGGCTTGCATCTCTCATCCCGAAGACGATCCCGTCGCGTAAGGCATTGTCAACGTTTTCAAACTCGCAGTTTGCTGCGATTTGACGCAATGCCGCCACAAAGTCTTTGAGAGATTCGCCTTCCTTTTGGTTGCGTTGGCGGAAGGTGAATCGATTCGATATGGGGGTGCCCGTTGGTGCATAGTGGTCTTGCAGGGCAGTCTGTAGATCCACCCAGGACATGACTTCAATGTCTCTGGGTGCGACGAGGTTGACAGCGAGCTCCAAGACGTCGGTGCCGCAGTGAGCGAGGAAGAGAGCCCTCTTCCTCTCGTCGTCTAAGTTGTTGTAGCCGTTTCCCCGGAGGAATTGGCGGAAACGGATCATGTACGAGCTCCATTTCTCCCGGTTAGGGTCGAAAGGAGCCAGCGAGGCGAACGGCGCTTGCGGCGTTGCCATCTCTCAGTCCGTGTCGAGTGACTTCAGCTCGTTATGGCGGTTGTGCCACGCGGAGGTTCTTCTCTAGTCCTTCGTCGCCAGTGTTAGATCAGCGCAGGAAAGAAGAGTGACCAGCAGAGTTCAAGTAACAACGTTTATTAACGGGAACTGAACTGGCGCTGCGCTGCCGGAGCTCTCCTTATATTTGCTCCGGCAGACGCACCGCCCACTGACAGGGATTCAAAATCTCCCGCCGAAGGATCTTCAGCCAATCCCAGGCGGATGTCCTTATAAGGACATAACAGCCTGGCCCCATATTTTGGAGTAAGGCTACTTGGTCGATGGTTTGAGGCCAAATTTGGATCTTAGCCTGGAAAACACTCTGCAGTTTTTTGTTAATATTTCTCCTGTTCTTTTCTTGCTTGCTGTCTTCAATATAATCTTCAAGAGTCTGCAAAGCTTTGATGAGGCTTTTCAGCTTAACAAAGCTTTAATTGGAGCTTTGTAACTCTGAAATTGTGCTGATTTAATGCAACTGTTCATAGCATGGTTTAGCCTACTGTCTCCTTTGTTGCTCTTCTCTGCACTCTTTCTAGGGTCTCAGCGTCTATTTTGTATTGTGATGACCAAAACTGTATGTGGTGTTCCAAGTATGGTCTCACCAATGGTACTAGTACTTTATGTGATAGCAATAGCAATTAAACTTATATATCACTTCATAATGCTTTACAGCCCTCTCTAAGCAGTTTATAGAGTCAGCATCTTGCCCCCAACAATGTGGATCTTCGTTTTACTGACCTCGGAAGGATGGAAGGCTGAATCAAACTTGAGCTTGTCAGGATTGAACTCCTGGCAGTAGGCAGAGTCAGCCTGCAATACTGTTTTCTAACCACTGCGCCACCACAATTCCTACTTTATCTTGATACCATCTTTCTGTCGATGCAACCTAAGACTTCATTATTTAACATTTTAAAGTTCCTGAGCTTGAGCGACACTGATGTAGACGCTCACGTAGATGGAGAAATTTTTATCTCTTCTCTGTCTGTGTTCTTTTGCTTTCCTCTTATCATTTGACTGGAGAATGAACTAAGTTACTTTGCTTGAGGAAAAACAACAAGAATCATTATTATGATGATGGGAGTGACAGGGCGCTCCCACGTGACACCTCTCCTGCGCGAGCTGCACTGGCTTCCGGTGGTCTTCCGGGTGCGCTTCAAGGTGTTAGTTTTGACCTTTAAAGCGCTCCATGGCATCGGACCGGGGTATTTGCGGGACCGCCTGCTGCTACCGATAACCTCCCACCGGCCAGTACGCTCACACAGAGAGGGCCTTCTCAGGGTGCCATTAGCCAAGCAATGTCGGCTGGCGGCCCCCAGGGGGAGAGCCTTCTCTGTGGGGGCATCCACCCTATGGAACGAGCTGCCTCCTGAAATTCGTTTGATCCCGGATCTCCGTGCTTTCCGAAAGGCCCTTAAGACTTATTTATTCCAACAAGCCGGCCTTGCTTGATTGATTTTAATGGGGTTTTAATGGGGTTTTAAAAATTTTTTGTACTAGTAATCTCTGGGGTTTTAAATTGGGTATTTTAATGGGGTTTGAGACTTTTATTTTGGAACGCCAATTAATTTAATCTAATTTTAAATTCTTTTAATATTTGTATTATATGTGTTTTAATTTGGTTGTTCACCGCCCTGAGTCCCCCTCCCGGGGAGAAGGGCGGTATATAAATTGAAATAATAACAATAATAATAATAATAATAATAATAATAATAATAATAATAATCATCATCATCATCATCATCGTCTTTTAACGACCCCAAAATCTGGGCAACTGAATGGAGCTGAGTGTTTACTGGCCGGGTGCCCTTCCTGTCACCAATGCGGAGTTATATTCAGCAGAGATATTCCCAACGTGCCCAGAGAGAGAAATAACTGCCTCTTCCTAGGATCGAACTCACAGCTTCCTGATTGTGAGGTGAGAGCTCCCCTCTAGGCCACCGCGGCACTCAGGAAAAGGGAACTCAGAAAGAGAATAACTTTCTGAATCTCAAATCACTTATGGAGATTCACCTTCCACCTTGCTGTTTAGTGATGCCCCTTTTCTTTTTTTTTTGCACTTCGCTTCTTTCATTTCGTTGAGTTGCTGGTGTTCCTGTTTTGGATCTAGCTCTGTTTTTAAGCCGTTTAATGCACTAGTAAAGTGGTTGTGCACATCATCTGAATATTCCTAATTATACATTTCCTCCCTCTGCTGGTTGCTGGTATCAGTATTCACTGGAGATTCTCTTATCACTTTTTTTTTCTTCTTCCCCCAGGCAAAGGAATAAATTATCTGGGAGTGAAAAGCAAAGCATACGGATGCACCGGCTTTCCCGCGATTTGGATTCCAAATGCTTATTCGAGGATGCACGCTTTCTTCAGAAGCTGTTTCCACTGATGCTGACACATGAAATGTCCCCTGGCGATCCATCCATCAAACGGAAACATGCGACAGAGGGAAATGAGATTATTCCTGCTACAATGGAGAGGCAAGGGGAGAGAAAGGAGAGGAAATCAAGAATGAGGGAGAACATCAGAGCAGAGTAAAAACCCAACTATTTGGGCAAGATGTTCAGCTTGAAGGCCCTTGCGTCTGCCTAGCCATGTTGTTGTAAAAAAAAAAGGACTCTGGAGAGTTACAGCGATGCCTTTTTCGGTCTCTCATGTTCTTCCAGTAAGTATAATACAGAGGCGGGTATGAACTTTCAAGTTCATGGAGGACTGTCAGGCCCCAAGAACCAAGGAAGACACATTTGAGCAGTTTCCTTTATTGTTCCTCATCTACGAACAGAAATTTTGTCAAAGTACAACAACCACTTGCATCATTGGAGACAACAGAATAACAGATTTGGAAGGGACCTTGGAGGTCATCTAGTCCAATCCGCTACTCAAGCAGGAAAACTTATATCAGTGGCCCCCAATCTTTATGGTTTAGCGGCTTGGCAGAGGGGGAGAGAGGAACCAGCCAATTCACATCCACCAGCCAGCCGCTGAGGGGGCCTGGTTATGAATGGGCCACATTTGGAATACTGTGTCCAGTTCTTGTCATCAAGATACAAAAAAATGATGCTGAGTCCCTAGAAAGAGTGCAGAGAAGAGCAACTCAAATGATCTAATGAACAGTTGTGGGAACTAAGTATGTCTAATGGAATGGAGGAGTGGGGGACATGATAGCAGTCTTCCAGTACTGATGAGCAGTCACAAAGAAGAAGCAATATACCAATTCTCTAAAACACCTGTTGTGGCCCACCAGCAGCCAGCAAAGCTGGTGGCAGACTCAGAAAGTGAGGAGGTTGGGGAGGAACATGGGCCAATCCTGGAGTCTGGGGAAGGCTCTGATGAGGGCTCTGTGTCGGAGGCAGAGATGGGGCCAGGGCTGTCCGACAGTTATCAGCTGCCTTCAGAGCAAGATATCAGTGGGGCAGAAGAACAGCTGGAGCCTGTTCCCAGTGTGCGCTGCCAGGAGAAGGAAACAGCTAAGGAACAAGGGTCGACTCAGGAGTAAAGGGACAAGTGGACAGTGAATGGCCCCTCCCATAGGGAATAAAGGGGACCGAAAGGGGAGGGGAGTTTGCAGGAGACAATTAGTTCAATTCATTAGGGTGAAGATCTATTCCTGATTTCTTGCCAAGTAATTGTTGGCGTTTGGAAGATATTGGCCTGGCAACTCTCCAAGCCTGATAAAGGTCTGTAGTTGTGAAATCTCATGAAAGACCATTTGCTGGGACTCTGCTGGAGAGGAATTTCCCTTTAACCTAAAAAAAGGGGTTTTTATCGAGACGAGGAGTCTGCTTCATGTTCTTGGGAAGCCTAGGTCAAAAAACACCAGTGGAAGATCATTAAAGAGCGATCCAACCTAGAACTAAGGAGAAATTTCTTCTCAGGGAGAACAATTAATACATGGAATGGCCTACTTCCTGAAGTTATGGGGGCTCCATCACTTGAGGTTTCCAAAAAGAGATTCAACTGTCCAGAATGGTATATGGTCTCCTGTTTGACTAGCGCACCGGTCAGCAACCTGTGGCTCTGGAGCCGCATGTGGCTCTTTCACCCCTCTGCTGCAGCTCCCTGTCACTCAAAATATGTGTTACAACTGTCAATGCGTGACACCCGCTGGCAGGTGATTTATTGAGCTTTTCAACCCCCAGTAGGCAAACCATGGATAAATCCAAGAAAAGAAAAGTTTCAGAAGAAAACAGAACATTTAATTCAATTCATGGTCGGATCATTCCCTTCTTAGGCTTGACTTTCTAAGCGCCACACCCCGCCGCAGGGAGGCGGAACAGACTAGATGGTTCCGCCCCAGGCGCCTAATGGATCCTAATAGGTTCCAGACGGAGCTTGGGCCACTTCCTGAGGCTCTGACTCATGGCTCGGCTGAGGAGCTGGTGGCCGCCCGGGACAGGGCGGCCACTGATGCTTTGGACCGAGTCATGCCTTTGCGGCCTCTGACCCGGCACAGAATCTACCTGGCTTCTTGGTTCTCCGAGGAGCTGAGGGAGATGAAGCACCGGAAAAGACACCTAGAGAGCAGTTGGAGATCTAGTCGCTCCGAATCTGACTGAACACTGGTTAGGTCTCATATTAAGGCCTACCTAGTGGCGATAAAAGCGGCAAAATGCAACTATTTTTCCGCTCTTATCGCATTGGCAGATAACCATCCGGCCGCCCTGTTTAGGGTGCCCTGCTCCCTCCTCCACCTGGGAGTGCGGGAGGATCCCTTGCAGGGTCGTGCTAAGGATTTTGTCCAGTATCTACATGATAAAATCACTCAGATTCGGGAAGGCCTGGTCTCTGACTGGGTGGGTACAGATGGGATGATGGGTGCCAGTCTTGAGAATGTCATTGGGAGGAGTTGCTCCCAGGAACATGGACAGGATCCTGGGGCGGCTGAAGGAACATGGACAGGATCCTGGGGCGGCTGAATGCGACCACATGTTTATTGGACCCGTGTCCCTCCTGGTTGGTGCTGGCCTCCCGGGAGGTTACGTGAGGCTGGCTCCAGGGGATTATAAACGCTTCCTTGAGTGAGGGTGTCTTGCCGTCCACCTTGAAAGAGGCGGTGGTGAAGCCCCTCCTCAAGAAGCCTGCTCTGGACCTGGCTGTTTTGGCAAATTATCGTCCAGTCTCCAACCTTCCCTTTTTGGCGAAGGTTGTTGAGAGTGTGATGGTGCGACAGCTTCCTGGGTGCCTGGATGAAGCTGTCTATCTGGACCCACTCCAGTCCGGCTTCCGGCCTGGGCACAGCACAGAAACAGCATTGGTCACGTTGGTGGATGATCTCTGGAGGGCTCGGGATAGGGGTTGTTCCCCTGTCCTGGTCCTGTTAGATCTCTCAGCGGCTTTTGATACCATCGACCATGGTATCTTGCTGCGCCTGTTGGAGGGGTTAGGAGTGGGGGCCACCGTTTTGCGGTGGTTCTCCTCCTATCTCTCCGACCGGTCGTAGTCGGTGTTGGCAGGGGGGCAGAGGTTGACCCTGAGGCGTCTCGTTTGTGGGGTACCGCAGGGGTCGGTCCTCTCGCCCCTTCTGTTCAACATTTATGTGAAGCCACTGGGTGAGATCATCCATGGCTTTGGGGTGGAGTTCCATCAGTATGCTGATGATACTCAACTGTACATCTCCACCCCAGGCCATCCCAACGATGCCCTTGAAGTGATGTCTTGGTGTCTGGAGGCCGTGCAGATCTGGATGGGGAGTAACAGGCTTCAACTCAATCCTTCCAAGACCGAGTGGCTGTGATATAGCCAGCTGGTGCCATTGCTGGCTATTGGGGGCGAGCTCTTGGCCCCCACAGAGAGGGCTCGCAACTTGGGCATCCTCCTGGATGCATGGCTGTCTTTAGAAGAGCATATGACGGCCGTGGCCAGGGGAGCTTTTCATCAGGTCTGCCTGATTCGCCAGTTGCGTCCCTTTCTGGATCGGGATTCCTTACGCACAGTCACTCAGGCACTCATCACTTCCCGCCTGGACTACTGCAATGCTCTCTACATGGGGCTCCCCTTGAGGAGCACCCGGAGGCTCCAACTGATGCAGAATGCAGCTGCACGGGGGATTATGGGAGCAAGAGGGCACTCCCATGTGATGCCTCTCCTGCGTGTGCTGCATTGGCTTCCAGTGGTCTTCCGGGTGCGCTTCAAGGTGTTGGTTACAACCTTTAAAGCGCTCCATGGCATAGGACCTGGGTATTTGCAAGACCGCCTTCTGCCACCGATAGCCTCCCACGGATCAGTACGCTCCCACAGAGAGGGACTCCTCAGGGTGCCGTCAGCCAGGCAATGTTGGCTGGCGACCCCCAGGGGGAGAGCCTTCTCTGTGGCAGCACCTGCCCTCTGGAACGATCTGCCCCCGGAGATACGAAGGATACCAGATCTCCGGGCCTTTCACCATGCCCTAAAAACTTTTCTTTTCCATCAAGTAGGGCTGGCGTAACCCCCCCTTTTAAATCTCTTTTTAAATCTCTTTTAACCTTTTGACCTATTTTAACCTTGAGTTTTAAAGTGTTAATGGGTTTTAGGTTGGGTATTTTTAAATTTCTGGCCAAATTTGTGTAATTCTTTTAATAATTTTTAGATTTTGTATGGGTATATTTTTATTCTGGGCTGTTCACTGCCCTGAGTCCAGCAGGAGAAGGGCGGTATATAAATTGAATAAATAAATAAATAAATAAATAAATAAATAAATAATAAATAAATAATAAATAAATAAATAAATAAATACATACATACATATGCTAGTTTTGTGGCCGCTCAAGAAATAGTCAGGCATGGGAAGGGTTTTGTGGCTCCCGGTGTTTTCTTTTCTGTGGGAAATGGGTCCAAATGGCTCTTTGAGTGTTTAAGGTTACAGACCCCTGGACTAGCGGGTTGGATTAAAAGATCTCCAAAAAGATCTCCTTATTATTTCTATGTTGTATGTTCTAAATGTTGGCCATTCACGCAAAATTGGTCATTCTGTGTGCCACGAAGTCCCATATTACAAAGAGAATGCAAATCCATGTTTGCAGCAACAAATTATCTTATCACAACCAGAATATCAGTTTAAATAATCTAATCTTATTTTGGGATTGTTTCTTTTCCCCCCCATAAAATAAAGAAAAGTACATCTGGCAAGAGCTGTTCTGAGAATCTCTGGGAAAGCAGCAGATAACATATACGGCAGCCAATACCGCAGGCCTTAATTGTGTTTTTTGACTCTTGCCTGGATAATTCCAGTTTTCAGTTTCACAGCATTGACACCCAAGCCCTCTTCTCTCCAATTAGTCCCTTGTTATTTTTCTTTCATTAAAGGGAAGGTTGGCAACAATGTTTTTTCAACATCAAACTCGGAGAGGAGCTGCACAAGACAAGAGAGGCGTCTCCGTGTCAAAGTTTTCAAAGCTTATGAACATTTCACAGGCACTCTCAATGCTGGTTTGTATTGTGATGCAGAGCTTCCTTTCCAGAGCATCCTTCTTTGGTTTCCCCCTTATCAATGCAGAGTCATAAAACCGAGCTATATAAAAAGAAAGGGAAAGAAACGTCATTCCTTAGCAAAATCTCTTAAATCAAACTTGTGGTCCAACTCAGCAACATGTCAGAGTTCCAAGTAATAAATCCATGGCAAGCAAGACTCCGAGGCAATTGAATTGAATTCCTCAAAGATTACTTTTATTGGAGATATCATATTGGCACGTATCTGGTGAAAACCGACTCTGAAAACTCCCGCGGTTTTCACCTTATTAAAAGTAAAGGATTGTCTACTTTCTCAAAATAATCAGTCACATGGTCCAATCACTGCGCAGTCCATCAACTGGGTGGCATCACTCTGCCTTTTTCCAACCAGGTGTCAGAATGTCCTTGGTTCCCAAGGGAAAGTATTTTGTTTTGGCTACAAAAAATGTCTCTATCTCAAATCTCCCCTCCCTGACCCTCAGCTCCAATGTGGCAACACTGAAGGCAGGGGTGGGATTGAAAAATTTTAGCAACCGGTTCTCTGCCTGGTTGCTGGGTGGGGGTGGCCATGGGGGCATGGCCTAGTTGACTTCCTGCACCATGGTGGTGGTGGTGTGTGTTTTCGCCCTCCCCAGGCTCCAGAGGCTTTTCTTGAGCCTCCGGAAGGGCAAAAACGGCATCAGAGGCCCTCCGGAGGCCAGAAGCGGGCCTGTTTCTGAATTTCTGAATTATGGTAGGCCCATTTTTTTGCCATCCCTAGACTCCAAAGGCTTTCTTCAAGCCTCTGGGAGGGCAAAAATGGCCTTACCCAGGCTCTGAAGGCCCTCTGAAGTCCGGCCTGCTTCTGGACTTCCAGTACATCCGGTATGCCTGTTTTTCACCCTTCCAGAGCCTCTCTGTGGACTCTGCACTTATCTGGCATCCAAAACAGACTGCATGGAGACTCCTGGGAGGGGCAGGGTGGGGTGGGCGAGGTTAACCAGTCCTTGCAATACTGGCTCGGCGAACCAGATTAAAATTAACATCCGGTTCCCCAAACCGGCTGAATCCCACCCCTGATTGAAGTGGACAAAATGGCTTCGGTCATTCAGGGTTGACACAACAGTCTCCAAAGACATCCGATGGGCCAGGAGTGAAGCTAGGGATAGAATTCACAGCTGGGAAAATATTTGGACAAATACCCAGTTTAAAACTCGGCATTGTTATCCTGTGCACATATGCAGATAAGAGCACAAAATAGAACACAACAAAACGAATCCAGCAAGGAGTAAAAAGCGACCAGGATCTTAGTTAAATGTCTACCAATCAAAGTTGTTCCATTGAACCTGCATCAGGATGTTGCAATGTAATCGCAATGTTTTTATGCACTACGTAACAACCTGAGGATGTGAATATGTCGGGAGGAGGCAGCATCTGTGTCCACTTCTTGGTGGAATGGACTTTGGCAAGTATAAACGCAAACCGGCTGCCTGAGTGCCGAAATACTTTAAAAACTCTTTTAAGTATCCCTTTCCTGGTAGCCACCTGTCCCTTTCCAATGCTTTTAATTTGTCACAGATGGCAGAGACCAACCTGCTAAAGGTTTTGACAGAGAGAGAGAGAGAGAGAGAGAGAGAGAGAGAGAGAGAGAGAGAGAGAATATTTCACTGTGGAAACCCATGCCTAGGTATTTCCTTAATTCTTCCCAATCTAGCCTTTCCTCCTTTATTTTCCACTCCAACTTAATGAGTTAACAGGACTCTGAAATTCCTTCCGATTGACCTGGGAGGAAGGTTTTCTGGCTGCTCTCCACCTGCTCCTTTAGATGTTGGACGGCAAGACCTTAGAAGAACGCAAAGTGGTCCCTCTTTATTTTTCTACACGGATTTCCCCTTCCTCCTCTGAAAAATTAACACAAGCTTTGAAGAAGGTGGTGCTTTCAAGCTATTTGCTGTGGAGGTTTAGTTACTTCTTCACATAAGAAGACCGGTTGCAGGAGTTGGGTATGTCTAGTTTGATGAAAGGGAAGGATTAGGGATGACATCAGGGGTGGGATCCTACCGGTTGAATAACCGGTTCGCCAAGCAAACAAGGAAAGGAGCAAGGAAAACAGCTGAGGAGGCCAATTCAATCTGCCGTCCCTGATCAGTTGGGCTTCAGAAGCAGAAATAAAGGTTAGTATAACCCGGGAGCCGGTGGGCAGGCCCACTTTCATAGCACCAGAGAACCGGTTTGCTCTTGGCAGGAAGTGGGAACTACCGGTTTGGGAAAACTGGTCCGAACGGGTAGAATCCCACCACTGGGTGACATGATATCAGGGTTCCAATATGTGAGGGGCTGTCACAAAGAAGAGGGAGTCAAGCTATTCTCCAAAGGCAGAAGAAGAAGCAATGGGTGGAAACTGATCAAGGAGAGAAGCAACTTGGAACTAAGGAGAAATTTCCTAATGGTGAGAACAATTAACCAATGGAACAGCTTTCCTTCAGAAGTTGTGGGTGCTCCAACACTCCCAGTTTTTAAGAACAGATTAGACAGCCATTTGTTTGAAATAGGGTAAGGTTTCCTACTTGAGCAGGGGGTTGGACTAGAAGAGATCCAAGGACCCTTTCAACTCTTACTCGGTCATTTTGTTAACACAGACACACAAAGTTGATTCCCCTACGAAGTTATGACTTTATTTATTTATTTATTTTTATTAATCATATTTCTATGCTGCCCACTCTCCGAGGACTCTGGGCGGCTTACAACAATCGACAGTATACTAAATAGCATATTGCCCCCAACAATCTGGGGTCCTCATTTTACCCACCTCGGAAGGATGGAAGGCTGAGTCAACCTTGAGCCGGTGAGATTTGATCCGCTGATCTGCTGAACTAGCAATCAGCTGAAATAGCTGCAGTACAGCACTCTAACCACTGTGCCACCTCGGCTCTTGTATTAGATGTATATTTTCTTCCTATACTAAACATGATTATTTATTTTTTATTTTAAAGCCTTTCATAAATTTAGGAAGTGTGTCTATGTGTTCTAGTTTTTCCTATATATATTCAGAAGGACTAAATTTCAGATCTATTTAGTAGCTCTAAAATTGGTATATTTTAATCTTTTTCAAAGGGGAAGAGAAATGGACTGATTTTTAACAAAATCCATCCTTCGTATGGATGGCGTAATTTTTTTTTCAATTTGATTAGCTTTAATAAAAATGTGCCAACATGTGGATCGTGGGGTCTTTTTCCCACCATCGCCAACAATAATGAGTGTTCTTTTTGTAGATCGACAACATCCATATTATTCAAAATAATTTCATGGGTGGACACTTTCTAGTTCATGAAATAAATGGCAATAGGAGAGATATTACTTTCCTTTGGTTGATGAGCACCAAATCTCAGATTTTCTTTTTTTATTTATTTATTTTACAGACTAAACAAAACAATAAAACATACAAAACATATGACATATAAACACAAATTCAAATATTCGTCCAGTTTATCGCAACTGTAGTCTATATTCTTATTCGTAATTTGACTCCTCCTTATTTGGTCTTTCCCTTCTGTCTATCTTTATGTTTCTTTGTTGACTTATATGTGTAATTTGTTTTCCTCTTTCTATATTTGGTCATTCCATTTACTTCCTAGTCCCACAAAGGAACTACAAACTAGGGAGGAACATTACTACTATCTAGTATGGGGAAAGTGGTATCGTTGGTTGGAAAATAGAAAAGGGAAAAAGGACTAGGAAGTAAATGGATGGCGTAATTTTTGTTGTTGTTGTTGTTGTTGGTTGCGAAGTCGTGTCCGACCCACCGCAACCCCATGGACAACATTCCACCAGGCCTTCCTGTCCTCTACCATCCCCCGGAGTCCATTTAAGCTCACGCCGACTGCTTCAGTGACTCCATCCAGCCTCCTCATTCTCCAAATTTTACTCTAATAGCCCAAAATGATAATAAAAGATATCCATTGTGGAATGCTTTTTTTTTTTGTGAGAATTACTTAATAGCAATAGGATAACCTCATGTTTAAAATTAGATCCAAAGTAATGAAAGAGATTTATAAGGTCTGCAAAAATGACAACTGCACATATATAATCTAACTGGGAGTCAGTTGAAGTAAGTCAACAATTTGGCCAAAATCCAAGAAGGGTTGCCAATTCAACTGGGCTTGTTATAGATGAACAAAGTGGAATCGGAGGAATGCAAAACATTGGGACGTGGGCTGTGAAAATTGTGGTTTCCAGCACGTTCTGATATTTGGGCAGACCTGGTGTCTTTCCCAGAACAGGAACTGTCAATTAATTTTGGCATCTCGTCCTATCTGGTGGTAATGATGGGCAAAGGAAGGTGAGTGGTAGGTAGTAAGAAGAAACAAAGAAAGAAGAAAGAAGGCTGGAGTTCATTAGCTTTCCATTTTCTTTCTTTAAGAGATCTCCAAGTAGATTCAGTTTCAGTTTTGCCCTTCGGCTCGGATGTCAACCTCTGTTTTCACTGGAGGATAGGTTTCATTACATTAATAAAGCTGCACAAATGGTTCCAATTAAGGAGAACCGCAAAGAGCTTGTCAAAAGTGATCAGGCTGGAGTTTTTGAGGCTTTTGTTCTGGAAAAATCTTGGGGTTCAAGTCATCACCTTCATTCAAGGTGCTCACCTGCTTTGCAGAACGGGACAATCCCCCAGCCACCCCATCCCTCTTTCCCACATGCTTCGAATAATTAAAGCCAAGTTAGGAGAGACCATATTACCGTGTTTCTCCAAAAAGAAGGCCAGGTCTTATTTTCTTTTGACCCCTGAAAAAATGGCTAGGCCTTCTTTTTGGAGGGTTCTAATTATTGACTCACCTTGCGGCAGTGGCACCAAAAGCTCCGCCCAGCAGGAGCCTGCTGCTGGCCCACTTCTTCCGTGGCTGCTTGCCGGCACTCACAGGCATCTCCCTGGCCTCCCTTTTGCCTTTAGATGCCTGCCAGAAGGCATCTGCAGCCAATAATAGAGCTCTGGACCGATCCAGAGCTCTGTTATTGGTTGCAGATAACAGATGCCAGCTGTTCTGACCTAGGCTTCCTGATATAGTAAAAAGCACACAATTAGTCTCAAAAACCCTTTTTATTTTATTTTAACAGCTGTGAATTCCTTTCATTCACAGCATGTGCTAAATCACCAAGAGTTTATAAATAGTCCCACAGAAGTCTGCCACAGTCCTTCAGATAAGGCTGGTAAACACCCACCTTTATCTTCTTTGACACGCTGCCAAAGACCTAATTGGCAATTATCTTGGCAAGGCCACACGGAAACACGGAGCCAAAATCATAGCTTCAAAATACAAACTGACACCATCCACAATGTTGCTTCCTGTGAAGGCCTACGTGCTTTTCCTTTATATCTTATGGGAGAGGTCAATCATCTCCAGGCCTTACTCCTGAGTCGTTCCTTTTGTTTTAATTGTTCTTGCCTTCTGGCAGCTCTGCACATGCACACACTAGGAACAGGCTCCCACTGTTCCTCTGCCTCTCTGATGTCTGACTCTGAAGGCTCCGGAGTCACTACATAACTCCCAGATGGCCCTGGCTCCATCTCTGCCTCTGAGCCTTTCCCAGACTACAGGACTGGTCCATGTTCTTCCCCTGCCTTCTCACAGTCTGACTTTACTACCAGCTCCTCAGGCTGCTGGCGGACCACAACACAACAGGCATCTGAAGGCAAAATGGAGGCCAGGGCAATATGTGTGAGTGGCGGCAACCGGTCACAAAAGAAGCAGCCGCAGAAGAAGGAGAGGCAGGTTAGGGTGGCATGTGGAGCCATATCAGTGGGCACGCGAGCTCAGCTCCGGCACGCATATGTGTGCCGGCCAGCTGATTTTCGGGCCTTCTGGGCCCACCAGAAGTCCGGAAACATGCTGATTCTTGTCTCCGGAGGGCCTCCAGGGGGGTGGGGAAGGCCGTTTTTGCCCTCCCCAGGCTCCTAGAAAGGCTCTGGAGCCTGGGGAGAGCAGAAAATGGGCCTACCTATTCTATGTTCTATGTACTGAACAAAGCTTTTGACTATTTGATCTTCAACTGGGCATTCTTGGTCTAATCTTCATTGTAAGAATAAGGGGTTGATTTTGGAATGCCCTCATGAAATGTATTGGGGTGGGGTTGGGGTGGAGTGTTCTTTTACTGGCCAAGCAAAGAAAGGATGCCAAACATCCAATATTTAATTCAGAATTCTATGCTGTTGACAAATAATAGGAATCAGTGTTGAACTATAGGTGAAATAGAACTTTTTAGTACAGTTTTGAAAGCTGTTGACCTTTATAGGAGCCGAGGCCAACACCCACTAGTTGGAGATATGTCAAACCATAAGGTGATAGTTATTACATGCCAAAGTACTTATCAGAGAAGACAATATATTATTGACTACAGACCAATTCTCATCTTTTATTCCTAGAGCCAATCCTATCATTAGACAGACTGGTGCGATCATCGGATGCTAGGTATCTCCCCAAGGGTCATAAAATAGAGACATTATACCAGGGTTGAAATCCAGCAAGTTCTGACAGGTTCTGGAGAACCGGTAGCGGAAATTTTGAGTAGTTCAGAGAACTGGCAAACACCACCTCTGGCTGGCCCCAGAGTGGGGTGGGAATGGAGATTTTGCAATGTACTTCCCCCACGAATGGGGAGGGAATTGGGATTTTGCAGTATCCCTCCCCTGCCACGCCCACCAAGCCATGCCCACCAAGCCATGCCCACAGAACCGATAGTAAAAAAAAATTGGATTTCACCACTGCATTATACCCCCTGCTGCATTGTTCATCGTGTAAGTTAGCCTTGCTGCTACCCCCTGGCTGGAGGTGAATAGAGACTCTGCTTTGAATTCAGGCCCATCCAACCCTGTTCATTGACTTGGAAAGGCCATTTTGATCTTTGCATCATGCAGCAAAGTGTCAAATGTGGGATGTTATGCAGGAATGACCTTGGAAGACTTGGGGAATAAATACTACCAAGGAAACAATCAGATAAGAAACAGCAGGGACCACACATGCATGTGGCTGTCTCCAGGAGTCGGCTTCATATACTGTAACAACCGATTCTCCCAGCCCTGGAAATGAGAGGGTGCGTTTGCCATCCACATATGTGTACAGCATCACAAAACACAGCAATTCGCTCGCTCGTGCCATCTGTGCATGTGTGCAGTGTCAAACAATATGGCAATTCACTCTCGCGCGCCCATCCGCATATGTGAGTGCTGTCAAAAACACAGTGATATAGGATGGAATTGCACCCGGCCAGGTGACCTGCAAGTCGCCACTACCAGTTTTCCTGAACTGTTCCGAACCGGCTGAATATCCCCCCTGGCTGTCTCCCAGCCAATAACGGTCAATAACAGAGTTAGAAGGGACCTTGGAGGTCTTCTAGTCCAACACCCTGCTTGAGCAGAAGACTCTATGTTTTGACTACATGACCATGGGGATGCTGCAATGGTTCTAAGTAAGAAGACTAGACAATAAGCCACTTTTTTCAGTGCCGTTGTAACTTTGAAAAATCATGAAACAAACAGTCATATGTTGAGGTCTAGCACTAGTTAGAAAAGCAAACTGTATTTTTTTTTTTTTTAATTTGATTTATATGCCGCCCTTCTCCGGAGACTCAGGGCGGCTTACAATGCGTTAAGCAATAGCCTTCATACTTTTGTATATTTATACAAAGTCAGCTTATTGCCCCCCCAAACAGGGTCCTCAATTTACCCACCTTAGAAAGGATGGAAGGCTGAGTCGACCTTGAGCCTGGCTAGGATTGAACTCAGAGAAATTACAGGCAGCTGGTGTTAATTGCTGCCTTTAGCAGGAGGCATTAGCCCTCTACGCTACACAGGCTGAATATTGCTGAATATTAAGAAATACCGTTTTTTTAAAAGATGGGTCAAAATGTATGAAGAAGACAAATTCGAAAGAATTCTCAAGCATCGTAAGAATAAAGCAAGAAAGCAGAGGCCTGTTTCGTGGAGGGGAGAGAGGAACCACTCAATCTCAGCAGTTACAGGATCTTGACCAGTGGTGGGATTCAGTCAGTTTGCACCACTTCGGGAGAACCGGTTGTTAACTTTCTGAGCAGTTTGGCAAAGTGGTTGTTGGAAGAAATCATTAGGGAAGAGAATCGGTTGTTAAATTACTTGAATCCCCCCACTGATCTTGACCCTACATCTAATGCAACAAAAATTAAATCCTTCATAGAGTCATAGAGCTGGAAGGGACATTGGAGGTTTTCTAGTCTAACCCACTGCTCAAGGCAGGAGACCTAATGGCTTCCTGGACAAATGTCTGTCCATTGTTTCTTGAAGACCTCCAAGCGATGAAGCACCCACAACTTTCAAGCTGTTTCATTGATTAATTCTTCTCACTGTCAGGAAATTTCTTCTTAGTTCTAGGTTGGATCTCTCTTTAATAAGCTTCCAGCCATACCATGCCGTACACTGCAGTGAGCTATGTGCAGATCTGTACATTGGGGGAACAAAACAGCCACTTCACAAACACATGGCACAACATAGGAGAACAAACCGATCAGGACTAGATTCAGCAGTCCATCTGCATTTAAAAGACAAAGGCCACTCTTTTGAAGACATTTTGGACAGAGAAGACTGCTGGTTTGAAAGAGGGGTCAAAGAGGCCACCTATGTCAGTATTACTCAACATGGGACTTATTGTAAAAATGGTTAGATAACAGGTGCAGAGATTAGTAACTGAATAATGAAAGAAGATCAACAAAATAGAAATAGATACAGTTATATCAACATATATAAAAATATATATCGTAAGCAATACTAATATCGGACTGTACATTACTATAGATTAAAACATACACAGTGATAAATGTATAGAGTGGTATGGTATAACTATGAAAATAATGATTATAACTATGACGTACAACATTATGTATTTAAAAGAGACTATATTATATGACTATGAGAATAATGGTTACACTTAGGACATATAATACTTAATATACTTAATATATATTAATATACTTTAATATACTTAAAAAGGACTTGATACAGCCAGTACACTGTCTGTACCCTTCCATTCCCCACCCTTCAGTCAGAGCTGAAGAAGTTTCTTGGATGAGAAGTGAAACATCTTCAAAGAAAAACCAGAAAGTCCAGTTGCCTTTTGAAAAAGCACCTTTGGGACAACCATAAGCTGGATGACTGAGAATCTCCATGGGCCGCCATATCAATAGCTTGTTTATCTCTATAAAAAGAGGGGAAAAAATGTGGGTGGGAAGGTTGGACCCCTTGGAAGCTGGACTAAAAAGCTTGAAAGCCTGAACACAGTGTCACGCTAGAGTTGTCTGACGAAATGAGATGCCTCTCACATTTTGATAATAAAGAAAAAAAAACTTTTATTTGTTAGAACAACGTCTTCACGGACTCATATGCAGCCAGGAAATGACCTCTGCTCCATCATCCCTCCCTTTCCTGGCTTGCTTCCTTATCCTATTGGTCATTGTCTAAATCATTCTACGGCACTCTCTCTTACTAATCTCACAGGAATTTAACCCCCTCTTTACTATGTCAGCACTGAGAAGCTGACATCCGGCCCCTCTCCCTTCATTCTTCAGCAAAACTTGCACAAGATAAAACAACAGGTCTAATACCATTACCCCGTCTGGGACTGTGTCCCACCCCCTCCCGGCCTGTCCGGGTGATCTGCATGGAATTTAGCTATAAGGCGTTCAGCTTGAATGTTTGTGCTCTTCACCCATGATGCTTCTGATGCTGGGTAACCCTTCCACTTAATTAAGTATTGGAGGCGACCTCTGTGCCACCTCGAATCGAGAATTCGCTGTACTACATAATGAGTTTGGCCCCCAATGATCAAGGGCCCTGGGGGATCATGTGGCACCGGCCTTAAAGTTGACCCCACCACAGGCTTCAGAAGACTACTGTGAAAAACGGGGTGTATCTTTCCTAGTAACCGGAGCAACTGCAATTGTACCGTGACCGAGTTGATTATTTTTACTATAGGAAATGGTCCTATAAATTTCGGGCCCAATTTCCTAGTTGGGAGTTTGAGTCTCAAGTACTTGGTGGAGAGGTAGACCTTCTCTCCTACTCGGAACGGTCTTTGAGGGGCTCGGTGCTTATCTGCTTGCTTCTTATAAGCCTGTGCCGCCTTGTCTAATGCCTTTTTGACGTTCTCCCAGGATTCTCTTAGCATCGCCATCCAATTGTTCAAACTTACTGAAGAAGGGGGTTCCCTGGGATATTCTGGCATGGGGACAAAATCCATACCGCTCACTACCTTGAATGGGGTTAGTCCTGTACTACTGTGGACAGCATTATTGTACGCGACCTCCGCAAAAGATAGGAGGTCCGCCCAGTTCGACTGTTGGTAGTCTACATAGCACCTCAAGTACTGCTCTATCATGGCATTCAGTCTCTCCGCCCCGCCATTGGTGCTCGGGTGAAATGCTGAGCTGAGACCTTGGGATGATCCTATGGATCGTAGGAATTCCCTCCAAAATTTCGCTGTGAACTGGACACCTCGGTCGGAGATGATTCTTCTGGGTACTCCATTCAAGCGGTAGATGTGTTTCACAAACAGCTTGGCCAATTGGCGGGCTGAGGGTAGCCCACTACAGGGTATGAAATGTGCCTGTTTGGAGAATAAGTCTATTACGGTCCAGATCACTGTGTTTCCGCCACTCTTCAGCAGCTCTACTATAAAGTCCATCGCAATCTCCTCCCATGGTCTTGTCGGTTCAGCTACTGGCTGCAGTAACCCAGGAGGTCTGTCACACTAGAGTTGTCTGACGAAGTGAGATGCCTCTCACATTTTGATAATAAAGAAAAAAAAACTTTTATTTGTTAGAACAACGTCTTCACGGACTCATATGCAGCCAGGAAATGACCTCTGCTCCATCATCCCTCCCTTTCCTAGCTTGCTTCCTTATCCTATTGGTCATTATCATTCTACGGCACTCTCTCTTACTAATCTCACAGGAATTTAACCCTCTCTTTACTATGTCAGCACTGAGAAGCTGACATACAGCTATGCAATAGAGGGAACCACAAGCTGCAGAATAGAATAGAATAGAATAGAATGGAATGGAATGGAATGGAATGGAATGGAATGGAATGGAATAGAATAGAATAGAATAGAATAGAATAGAATAGAATAGAATAGAATAGAATAGAATAGAATAGAATAGAATTCTTTATTGGCCAAGTGGGATTGGACACACAAGGAATTTGTCTTGGTGCATACGCTGTCAGTGTACATAAAAGAAAAGATACTTTCATCAAGAATCATAAGGTACAACACTTAATGATAGTCATGGGGTACAAATAAGCAATCAGGAAACAATATCAATATAAATCGTAAGGATCCAAGCAACAAAGTAGCTGAATCCTAAGAGATTTTTTCCACCCTGTATTTATGCCCAAAATAAGTTAAGTCTCATCACGGTAGCTTCTGTCTCTCTACTCAGTATTATAAAAAGAGATGGGCAGAGCTGATTTTTTTTTTTTAAAAGATAACTTCAATTCACTTGGAACTGATGGGGAAAATGTCCTTTCTAAGAGAAAAGCAAAGTGGATAAAGAAGAAAAATGTAGGCGAGGATCTTTGTAGCTTATAGTTCTTGACTTGTGTCTCAGTAGGAGACTTGTGAGTAGGCTTTTTAAGTCAGGGAGAAGTAGTTAAAATGCAGACTTGCCCGTCCTTGTTCTCTGACTTTGAGGAGTTTGGCTTGTTCCCATGGACAAGTTGTCACCCCTCGCTTTGATCTACCGCTTCATGTTCAAAATGGCTTTTATGCCACCTTCCCATATAATGGATAATTTAGCCCACGCCATTAAGGAAAAGCTAGGACATATTATGCTTCCTTTTTTTTTTTTGTAATAAGCTTCAATTGCTTTTGAAAGCAGGTAGGAATATGATTTTTCCCCCCATTCGGATATGCCTCCATCAAATATGCACCATGTTGGTTTTTTGTAAAAGAATCTAAACTGTCATTATTTTAATTTCTAGAATGCATTTGTTGCAGGGACTCAGTTTAGAAGCATCTAAAACACTGCGTTGTATTGCTATATAAAATGCTAAGGGCTGCCTTAAATTCGTGTTTCCCTTGATCAGTGCTAATGTCTAAATTGGATAAGAAAGTAGGTAAAGAATAATCAGGATGTGAAAGAGGCAAATGGCAGGGGATGCAAAAGGATAAAGCTACCCTCACCACAGTCCAAGCTGTGATGAAGGTTCTCCAACTTTCTAAATTCATCCATTTTCTGAGTTTGTATGATACCTTGAATCAAAAATCAAGATTGGATTCTCACAGCACGACAAACTATAAAATCCATCCATCTGCCAATCCACCCATCCACCCGCTGAGCTATCCATCCATCCATCCATCCATCCATCCATCCATCCATCCATCCATCCACTCAACCATCCACCCACTCACCCCTCACTCACCCATCCATCCCTCCACCCTCCCTCCCTCCCTCCCTCCCTCCCTTGATCCATCCATGGTTAAAGATGTGCCAGAATAAGAAAACCTATAGATTATTTCTACCATACAAAATTATTATTTTGTATAATACATTACTGTACAATACAGTACAGTAATGTATTTGTATAATACATTACTGTATAATTTGTATAATACATTACTGTAATACATTTTGTATAATACATTACTATAATGCCTTGGTAAGGCCACACTTGGAATACTGCATTCAGTTTTGGTCGCCACGATGTGAAAAAGATGTGGAGACTCTAGAACAGTGGTCACCAACTGATGGTCTGTGAGAAAATTTTGGTGGTCCCCAGAAAAATTATTTGCATTTTTTATATTGCACTAAATCAGGGGTCCTCAAATTATGGCCCCTGGGATGAATATGTGCAATGAACATTTGTGTTGCTGCAGAGAGTTTGGGGTCTTTTTGTGTGGGTTGGGGGGGGGGAAGAAATTTTGACTTGGGGTCTGCTTCAGCCTCCTGGTATGGGGCTTTGGGTGAAGGCTGGAGGGACGTGCCGCTGGTGGCAAGGAGCCGGAGGGCCTTGTTCCAGTGGGACTGCATCATGGCCTGGAACTGGCTGACCATCTCAGCCTGCTAAGGCTCCAGGCCTTGCACTCCTGCATGTCTTCCCTCTGTTTGGAAAGCCTATGCTCCTAGTCCTCAGTGAGGTGCTTCTGCTAAGCCTCCTTCTCAGTCAGATCCAATTTGAATTGAGTCAGCTGATTTGCCAACTCTTTCTCATGGTGGCTGCTTAACTCCAGCAACTGTTTCCTTGGGCCCTAAGAAGCCCAAGCAGGCAGGCGAGGTGTAGCAAGTAGAGGCTGGCAAGGTGCCTCTCAACGTGAGTAACATTGAGATGGCCACGCCCACCCAGTCAGTCATTAGGCAAATCATATTAATGGTCCGTGGGATTTAAAATTATGAATTTAGTGGTCCCTGAGGTCCGAAAGTTTGGTGACCCCTGCTCTAGAAAGAGTGCAGAGAAGAGCAACAAAGATGATTAGGGGACTGGAAGTTAAAACATATGAAGAACAGTTGCTGGAACTGGGTATGTCTAGTTTAATGAAAAGAAGGACTAGGGGTGACATGATAGCAGTCTTCCAATATCTCAGGGGCTGCCACAAAGAAGAGCTTCTCCAAAGCACCTGAGGGCAGGACAAGAAGCAACAGGTGGAAACTAATCAAGGAGAAAAGCACCTTAGAACTAAGGAGAAAATTCCTGACAGTTAGAACAATTAATCAGTGGAACAACTTGCCTCCAGAAGTTGCGAATGGTCCAACACTGGTAGTTTTTAAGAAGATGTTGGATAACTATTTGTCTGAGGTGATGTAGGGTTTGGGGCTGGACTAGAAGACCTCCAAGGTCCTTTCCAACTCTGTTATTACATTATGTTATATCATGCCATGCCATCTCATCTCATCTCATCTCATCTCATCTCATATCATATCATATCATATATCACATCACATCACATCACATCACATCACATCACATCATATCGTATCATTAATTATTAATCTCCCTTGCCTCTTGGAGTGTTGGGTGCTCCATTGCTGGAGCAATCAAGCAAAGATTGGACAACCATTTGTCCAGGATGCAATAAGACCTCTTGTCTTGGAGAGGGCGTTAGAGTAGAAGATCTCCAAGGTCCCTTCCAGCCCTATGATATTATTTATTTATTTATTTATTATTTCAATTTATAAACCGCCCTTCTCCTTGCGGATTCAGGGCGGTGAACAGCCAGAATAAAACATGGTACACAAAAGTTAAAAACAATTAAAAATTATTAAATATTATTTGGCCAAGAATTAAAACAACCCAATTTAAAATCAAATTCAAATTTAAAAATGGAGGATGGGATCAGGCTAGCCCAGCTAGATGGAATAAATGGGTTTTAAGGGCCCAACGAAAGGTCCGGAGATCTGGAATCCTGCGTATCTCTGGGGGTAGGTCATTCCAGAGGGCGGGCACCGCCACAGAGAAGGCTCTCCCCCTGGGGGTCACCAGCCGACACTGTCTGGCCGACGGCACCCGGAGGAGGCCCTCTCTGTGCGAGTGTACTGGCCGGTGGGAGGCTATTGGCGGCAGAAGGCGGTCCCGCAAGTACCCAGGTCCTAAGCCATGGAGCGCTTTAAAGGTGGTCACCAACACCTTGAAGCGCACCCGGAAGACCACCGGGAGCCAGTGCAGCTCACGCAGGGGAGGTGTCACATGGGAGCGCCACGTCGCTCCCATAATTCCCCGCGCGGCCGCATTCTGGACCAGTTGGAGCCTCCGGGTGCACCTCAAGGGGAGCCCCATGTAGAGAGCGTTGCAGTAGTCCAAGCGGGAAGTCACGAGAGCATGGGTGACTGTGCGTAGGGAGTCCCGATCTAGAAAGGGACGTAACTGACGTATCAGGCGAACCTGATAAAAAGCCCCCCTGGCCACGGCCGTCATGTGTTCTTCTAAAGACAGCCGTGTGTCCAGGAGGACGCCCAAGTTGCAAGCCCTCTCCGTGGGGGCCAATGTCTCGCCCCCAATAGTCAGCGATGGCGTCAGCTGGCTATATCGGGACGCCGGCAGCCACAGCCACTCAGTCTTGGAGGGGTTTAGTCGGAGCCTGTTTCTCCCCATCCAGACCCGCACAGCTTCCAGACACTGGGACATCACTTCAACGGCATCGTTGGGGTGGCCTGGGGTGGAGATGTACAGCTGGGTGTCGGCAGCGTACTGATGGAACTCCACACCAAAGCCATGGATGATCTCACCCAGCGGCTTTACATAAATGTTGAACAGAAGGGGCGAGAGGACCGACCCCTGCGGCACCCCACAAACAAGGCGCCTCGGAGTCGACCGCTGCCCCCCTGTCAACACAGATTGCGACCGGTCAGAGAGATAGGAGGAGAACCACCGTAGAACGGTGCCCCCCACCCCCAATCCCTCCAACCGGCGCAACATGATACCATGGTCGATGGTATCAAAAGCCGCTGAGAGATCTAATAGGACCAGGATAGAGGAACATCCCCTATCCCGTGCCCTCCAGAGATCATCCACCAACGCGACCAATGCTGTTTCCGTGCTGTGCCCAGGCCGGAAGCCGGACTGGAGCGGATCTAGATAGACAGCTTCATCCAGGAACCGGGGAAGCTGCCATGCAACCACACTCGAAGGTTGGAGACTGGACGGTAATTGGCCAAAACAGCCAGGTCCAGAGAGGGCTTTTTGAGGAGGGGTCTCACCACCGCTTCTTTCAAAGCGGCCGGCAGAACACCCTCACTCAAAGAAGCGTTAACAATCTTCTGGAGCCAGCCTCGTGTAACCTCCCGGGAGGCCAACGACAACCAGGAGGGACACGGGTCCAATAAACATGTGGTTGCATTCAGCGGTCCCAGGATCCTGTCCATGTCCTCGGGAGCCACAGAGTCGAACTCCTCCCAAACCACACCCCCAAGATCTGCCTCGATTATCCCATCCGGATCTACCCAGTCAGAGGCCAGACCTTCCCGGATCTGAGCGATTTTGTCATACAGATACTGGACAAAGTCCTCAGCTCGACCCTGCAAGGGGTCATCCCGAGCTCCCGGTTGAAGGAGGGAGTGGGTCACCCTGAACAGGGCAGCTGAGCGATTATCTGATGACGCGATAAGAGCGGAAAAGTAGCTAGACTTTGCCGCTTTTATCGCCACTAGGTAGGTCTTAATATGAGACCTCACCAGTGTTCGGTCAGATTCGGAACGGCTGGTCCTCCAACCACTCTCCAGGCGCCTTTTCCGGCGCTTCATCTCCCTCAGCTCCTCAGTAAACCAAGGAGCTGGCTGAGTTCGGCGCCGGGTCAGAGGCCGCAAAGGCACGACGCGGTCCAAAGCCCCAGCGGCCGCTCTATCCCAGGCGGCCACCAGGTCTTCAGCCGAATCATGAGCCAGAGTCTCAGGAAACGGCCCAAGCTCCATCTGGAACCTATCAGGTTCTATCAGGCACCTGGGGCGGAACCACCTAATCGGTTCCGCCTCCCTGCGGCGGGGTGTAGCGGTTAGAAAGTCTAGTCGAAGGAGAGAATGGTCCGACCATGACAAGGGTTCGATGACTATATCCCCTATATCAAAACCACTCGACCACTGACCAGAGACAAAAACTAAGTCCAGGGTGTGTCCGCCCGTGTGAGTGGGGGCGTGAATTAACTGAGTCAGGTCCATGGCCGTCATGGAAGCCATGAACTCCCGAGCCACCTCAGACGTTTCACCGACAGATGGCAGGTTGAAATCTCCCAAGACCAAAAGTCTGGGGGTATCAACCGCCACCTCGGCTATCACGTTGAGTAGCTCAGGCAGGGCTGTTGCTACGTGGCAGGGAGCCAGGTACGTAAGCAGCAGACCCATCTGAACTCCGCGACCCCACTTCACAAGGAGGGATTCACACCCTGTTATCTGAGGTACAGTGGACTCCCGCGGATCAAGACTCTCTTTTATGACAACCGCCACCCCCCCGCCCCTGCCCTGAGCTCTCGGCTGATGGAATGCATGGAAGCCTGGAAGGCACATATCCACGAGGGGGACTCCCCCCTCCTGGCCCAACCAGGTCTCCGTAATACCTGCCAGGTCCGCTCCCCCCTCCTGGACAAGATCACAGATGAGGGGGGCTTTATTTACCATGGACCTGGCATTGCACAGCAACAGCCGGAGACTCGGGCCCTGAGACACTGCACAACCTGGGGAGCGAGAAGGGCTTTGGGGACCGGGGCATGCCGTCGCTCGAAGATAGCGAGTGCGCGCCCCTCTCACATGATATGGTCCCCTGCACTCGCCATATCTGCCCCTCCCACTCAGTGTATTAATAAGAAGGCCCTCTGCAGAATGAACGTCAATGTACCCCTTACCCCCGGAATCTACACCCCCCCTAGCCCCATTAACAATTGGACCTGACCCCTCCTCCTGTGGGTTAACCCCCACACCCCCACAACCCTCCCGCTTCCCAGAACCCCTTAAAAATTTGTTTAACAATTTCCCTAGAAAACCCCTCAATTTCCTTTTCGCTGCATGCCACCTCTCGGGGCTCCAAAGCCCGTCATAAAGGTAGGCCCTCGATAAAGTGGAGGGCCAGACCTGCGAGAGGGTGGAGTCTCGCAGGATAAGAAGCTCCGCTGATGAATACATTTAATATTTGGGAGAAGTCCATGGCCAGGGGTTAATTAAAATAGATCCAAAAGTTCCGGCAAGGGATGTCCACTCCAGTTCAGTCAATAAACTCCACTGCTCTCTCACCGCAGTGGGTAGAGTCTTAAGCCACTTCAGGCCAGATGTTCACACCAGCCGCCCTCTCACAGAAGCTGGGGAGGGCCGAAAAGCAGCAGTCATAGTCCGACTCTATACCAGACTAGAAAAAAACCAGAGTGTATCCTGCAATGGTTGAGAAGCAATCGATGGTAGTCACCAATCTACAGGAACTGCTGGCCCCAGGGGTATTTCGATGATTTCATTTTAGGCAAAAAGAGGTAGTAAAGTCCATGGGAGGCAGATATCACAGTTGTTCAGGGGTCTAGATGACAAATGGCCATAAGGCCAAGGCCAAATCCATACAAAAAGAAATGGCTAAAGATCTATTCCAGGGTTTAAACCAGTGGTACAATATTGAACCTTTTTCCCTGGGATAAGTCATGTTGAAGCCAATGAGACTTAGTTCTGGGTAGACATGCACACAATATTTGATTTGTTGACTTTTAACGCTTTTATCAGTCAGTCTGACTGTAGAAACAGCCATTGAGTTGCATAGGCAACAAGCTAATTTTGGATATGACCATCACGTCTATGATTAAATGATGAACTCTAGAGTAAGTAGTCCTGGGTTTATCTTGCCTAAAGAAAAGAAGAATTGGGGGTGACATGATATCAGTATTCCAGTATTTGAGAAGCTGCCACAAAGAAGAGGGGTCAAATTATTCTCCAAAGCACCAGAGGGCAGGATAAGAAACAATGGATGGAAACTAATCCAAGAGAGAAGCAATCTGGAATTAAGGAGAAACTTCCTAACAATGAGGACAGTTAACCAATGGAACAGTTTGCCACCAGAAATCTTGGCCGCTCCATCACTGGATGTTTTTAGGAAAAGACTAAACAGTCATTTATCTGAAATTGTATAGGGTTTCTCCTGTTTGAGGAGGGGGCTCTACTAGAAGACCTCCAAGGTCCCTTCCAGCTTTATTGTCTATTCTATTCTAAATTAAGAGGTAAAAAGCAAAGCTTCAAAACAATATCTGGATCATTGACAGTTCACAAGTCCTACTGCCTAGCAGACAACATTGTTACAAGACTAATATGGTTCCTTTAATTGCTAATGCTAACTCTATCCGCATTTTTGGCAGAGTTTTGCCTGGTTAAGGATGTAGTCCAGATTCTGGCTGTTGATTTGAGGAAATCTGCAGCAAGAGGTGTTGGGCGAGAGATTTATATACTTCTGGAAAAGATTTATTTTGATGAATTGGTCTGCGTTCATATGAGAAACCTCATAAATAATGAGCTCCGGTTTTCAACATTTCGAAGGACAGCTTTGGCAAAAAGTCAGGGTATGCATTAAAAAGACACACCTTTCGAAGGGCCCAATAAATAAAAGCTCTGAAATATGGCTCCTTTATGAGAAAGGCGTTTTAAATCATGTTGATAAAGCATCTAAATGAAACCCTCAAAGTGAAGACAAAGGAGGGGCGCCTATAACTATTTATAGATTTTTTTTGAGATATATAAAGAGAGAGAGAGGTAAGTTCCCTTCTTCAGCCACTCTTTCAAAATATATTCCTATATTCATTACACATAAAGGCAAAACTTCGGCACATTAAGCTGTTAACTTAATGCGTTGGATTTTGTAGCAGGTAAGTATGAGAGCCAGGTTGGTGTCAGTGGTTAAGGCATCAGCAGGGGTGGGCTTCAAAAATTTTAGCAAGGGGTTCTCTGCCTGGGTACTGGGTGGGCGTGGCCATGGTGGGCGTGGCCTAGTCATCCTCCTGCACCATGGCGGGTGGGGGGAGGGGCAGGCATTTTTGCCCTCCCCGGGCTCCGGAGACTTTCCTTGAGCCTTCAGAAAGGCAAAAACGGCCTCCCCAGGCTCCGGAGGCCCTCTGGAGGCCAGAAACGGGCCCATTTCCAGCCTTCCTGAATTTCCAGTAGGCCTGTTTTTTGGCCTCCCTGAGCCTCCATGTGCACCCTGCATATACCTGTATCCAAAATGGGCCACGTGGGGATTCCAGGGAGGGGCAGGGCAGAGTGGGTGGGACCAGCCAGGAGTGGGATTTGAGGGTTCTCCAAAAGAGCCTTGGTAGCGCAGCAGACTAAAGCACTGTTAAGTAACACCAGCTTCCTGCAATTACTGCAAGTTCAAATCTCACCAGGCTCAAGGTTGACTCAGCCTTCCATCCTTTCGAGGTAGGTAAAATGAGGACCCGGATTGTGTGGCAATAAGCTGACTTTGTATAAAAAAGAACACCGCTTAGAGGGGGGGGGGCGAAAGCCCTACTAAGCAGGTATGTACAAAAGTATGAAGGCTATTGCTTAATGCATTATAAGCCACCCTGAGTCTCCGGAAAAGGGCGGCATATAAATCGGACCAATAAATAAATAAATAAATAAAATGCACAGAATCTTAGCTAGAGGTTCTCCTGAACCCCCGTGAACCTCCAGCAGCCCACCCCTGGGCATCAGGCTAGAAACTGGGAGATCGTGAGTTTTAGTCCACCCTAGGCACAAAGTCAGTTGGGTGAGCTTGGGCCAGTCACTTTGTCTCAGCCCCGGGGAGGAGGCAATGGTAAACCATTTCTGAAAAAACCTTGTCAAGAAAACTGCAGGGAGTCTGGAAGAATAGGACACAACTGAATGTTTTGTATATATCCGGGTTCTCCAAAGTGGTTAATGTTGACCCTCAAGAGTTGACGGGACTATCCAATTGTTGCTGTTATAGTTCATCACACAGATGTTCAGACTGAATTTGGCATTTTTGTCCACCTATGGAATTCTTCCCAAGGAGCTGGGATAGACTGATATGGATGTTCGATGATGTTAGAGGAGAATGTAAGCTGCCTTTTGCAATTGACTGATGGTGAATTTGTCAATGCCATTGATGTTCAAGAGCTACTCCAGATGTTTTGGGGATTGTTTTCAAGACACCCATGGCTATTGGCTCTTTGAGCTTTGCTCTCTTTTGCTACAGTCATTCTATTTCTATTTGCAGGTTTTTGTACTTTGTTATTTTCTCCAGTTCTCTTCTCTTCTGTTATCTCCAGTTTTGCCATGTCCACTATCCAGACTATTTCTCTTTCTTACTGACAATTATTAAATCTGGGATGTTATGCAGCAGATTTCTGTGTGTTTGAATTCCCAGAGCACTTGCATTTTCTGTTATGTTCTCTATTCTGTGGTCCCACCAGATCTGGCTTGCAGGCAAACTGTATTTTTTGCAGATCTTCCAATGCACCAGTGTTGCTACTTTGTCATGCAGTATTTATTCCATTATTTTCATGCAATAAATGTCCTGAAAGTTCATGAAAGGGTCAATGACCTGAAGTGTTTGTGGACCCCTGGTAGAGATCTTTGTGAGTTTCCCATTATGGCAGAATTTCATTGGAACTTCATTAGAATTTCATGGGAAGATAGGACTAAGGAAAGACTAATAGCTGGCT
This sequence comes from Masticophis lateralis, assembly GCA_030761175.1. Lineage (NCBI taxonomy): Eukaryota > Metazoa > Chordata > Lepidosauria > Squamata > Colubridae > Masticophis > Masticophis lateralis. The sequence continues at coordinate 19,951,843 of JAUDYJ010000012.1, read as the reverse complement.
GGAGAATTCTGGGAGTTGTAAGTTCACACATCTTAAGGTTGAGAAAACCTGCCCTATGTTTAACAGATTAACAGAGTTGGAAGAAACTTTATAGGTCATCTAGTCCAACCCCCTGTTCAAGCAGGAGATCCTACACAGTTTCTGACAAATGGCAGTCCAGTCTCTTCTTGAAAGTCTCAAGCGATGGAGTGATGAAAGTCTCAAGTGTGAAGTCTCCCACAACTTCCGAAGGCAACTTCTGTTCCACTGGTTGATTGTTCTCACTGTCAGAAAGTTCCTTCTTATTTCTAGGTTGAATCTCTCCGTGACCAGTTTCCATCCATTATTCCTTGTCTGGCCTTCAGGTGCCTTGGAAAATAGCTTGATCCCCTCCTTTCTGTGGCAGCCCCTCAAATATTGGAAGATGGCTGTTATGTCTCCCCTGGTCCTTCTCTTCACTAGACCAGCCATGCCCAGTTCCTGCAACTGTTCTTCGTTATGTTTTAGCCTCCGTCTCCTAATCATCCTGGCTGCTCTTCTCTGCACTTTTTCCAGAGTCTCAACATCTTTTTTATAGTGTGGTGACCAAGACTGGATGCAGTACTCTAGGTGTGGTCTTACTAAGGCTTTATAGAGTGGTATTAGTACCTCATGTATTTGCAGGTAAGAAAATATGCAGTACTATGGAACCCCAGCTTTATCACTTTCCAAAATAAAAAGACCCACTTTAGTCTAATGGTTGAAGGAAACCAGAGGACCATAACTTTTCAGTCCTGCCTTGAGATGAAAGCTGGCTGGGTAACTTTGGGCCAATTGTCAAGAGACTCCGAATTCTACTGCCACCTTAGACATGAAAGCCAGGTGAGGTGAGTGATTTTAGGCCAATCATTGGAGGCTCTGAGTTTGAACCCCCATCTTAGCCATGAAAGTCAGGTGAGGTGAGTGATTTTAGGCCAATCATTGGAGGCTCTGAGTTTGAACCCCCATCTTAGCCATGAAAGCCAGCTGGCTGGCTTTGGCCCAATCACCAGGAGATGGTGAGTTCTAGTCTCATTTTAGCCATGAAAGCCAGGTCAGTCACTTTGGACCAGGGGTGGGATTCAGCCAGTTCGGACAGGTTCAGGGAACCGGTAGCTCCGACTAGTGGTGGGTTTCAAATTTTTTTACTACTGGTTCTGTGGGCATGGCTTGGTGGGCGTGGCATGGCTTGATGGGTGTGGCTTGATGGACGTGGCAGGGGAAAGATACTGTAAAATCTCCATCCCTTCCCCAATCCAGGGAAGGATATTGTAAAATCCCCATTTCCTCTCAATCAGCTGGGACTCAGGAGGCAGAGAATAGATGGGGGTGGGGCCAGTCAGAATTTTTACTACTGGTTCTCCAAACTACTCAAAATTTCCGCTACTGGTTCTCCAGAAATGCTGAAACCTACCTCTGGCTCCGACGATCAGCTGAAAGCGAACCGGTTCGCTCCAACAATCAGCTGGACCCGCCTGCCCACCCCTGTGCTATACCAACCTATATTTCCTTTGTTTGAAGCCCAGCTGATAGGCGCGGCAGAGCGGATTGCTGCGCTTCAGCTGTTTTACTCACCGGGGCTGCAGTAGAAAGTTAGTTTTAGAGCTGCTTTCAAACACACCACTCATGAGTGGATCACTGTGTGCGTGCGAAGTGCAAAGCGCTCACTCAGTGAACCAGTCGTTACAGTGGTGAATCCCACCACTGCTTTGGCTCAATCACCAGGAGACAGTGAGTTCTAATCCCGCCTTAGCTATGAAAGCCGGCTGGGTGATTTTGGGCTGGTCTCTCTCTCTCAGCCCAACTCACTTCACAGAGTCATCACTGTGGGGAAAATAGGAGGAAGAGAAATGGTATTAGATGTGTTTGGCACCTTGAGTTGTTTATAAAAGAAAATAAAGGTGGGATACAAAATAAATAAATAAATGCATGCCAATTCTGTATTCTTTTCAGTCCCAGCAGGGTGAAATATTTTGACTTGTCCTGTTATCTTAAAATGAACACCGTTGTTTGCTGGATCAAAATACTTCCCCTGTTTTATGGCATTGATTTCATGTACACACCGTTTCCTCCTCTCCATAGTTCAACTGCAGTGTTAAAACAGGGACACAATAACCAAATTGCATGGAAAAGGAACACGCATCGATTTAATTGTTATGGTTGCCAGCTTCGCTTTCTTTCGCCTTTAAAAGTGGAGGGACGCATGCCACCCCCTGGGGTCTCTTGAGGATGTCCTGCAGGCTGGAAATTTTAATGCCAACAAATGAACATCCCCGTTACTGTTTCTCATCTCCATCTTAAAACGACGGATAAGGGAAAAGATAGGGACGCCAACACACACACAACACACGACACAGGACACACAACACACAACACATCCGAGGAGGAGGAGAAGAGGAGGAGAGAACTCCCAAAGTAATTCCCAATCTTCCCACAACACCCCTTGGAAAATACCAGCCTAGACCTTCCCGGAAGCCGCTGCGAGTGAATAAAGCACTTTAAGTGTAAACAGTGGCGTTAAAGCACTTTTAAGTCATTGGAGGTACTTTAAGGCGCTCCAGGGTGTTCATACCACCTTGTAGCTCAAAGAGATGTAATTTTTTTCCTCCCCCTCTTCCTTCCTTTTACTTTAAAGAACACTTTCGCAGGGAGGAGAATGACGGTGATTGTTCAGTCGTTCATTGCTGAAAAAAGCGTGTATTAAAGATCTGTGTGATTTCCAGCACATTTATCTGGGATTCTTATCCAGGCTTCCAACTGAGGATGAATCTCAAATTGCCATTAAGAAACCTTTCACTTAAAAACACACACACACACACACACACACACACACACACACACACACACACACTCTGATATAGACACAGCCTCCTTGTTTTCTCCCTCCCTTTCCTTTCCTTGACTCAGAACAGTCTGTCTTGACTTTTCTTTCAAGAACGGCAAGAAAGGAGTTTCACTATATTTTCAGTTTACTTTTCTTTTTCTGGAGGCCTATATTTGTACACTTAAGATAGTTCCCCACTCCCTATTCTCCCCCGGGACATGTTTTACAACACCAAGGAGATCCGGGGATTGGGGTTGCATAGCTGGAAACATTCATCAAAGAAGATTTGTTGTGTTGGAAAAAATAAATAACAGAGAGATGGAATCCAGATATGGGTAGTGTTAGTGCCAGTTTATAAGGCCTTTGTAAGACCACATTTAAAAGGGATGCAGTGGCTAAGTGGCTAAGATGCCGAACTTGTCGATCTAAAGGTTTGAATCCCTAGTGCCACTTAACAGGGTGAGCTCCTGTGACTTGTCCCAGCTTCTGCCAACCTAGCAGCTCGAAAGCATGTTAAAAAATGCAAGTAGACAAATAGGGACTGTTAGATCGGCGCAGGGAAGAAGAATAGACCAGCGGAGTTCAAAGTAACCAGTTTATTAACAGGAACAGAACTGGCGCTGCGCTGCCGGAGCTCTCCTTATATTTGCTCTGGCAGATGCACCGCCCCTAGACAGCGATTCAAAATTCCCACCGGAGGATTTTCTAACCAATCCCTGGCGGATGTCCTTATAAGGACATAACAGGGACCACCTTTGGTGGGAAGGTAACAGCTTTCCATGCACCTTTGGCATTGAGTCATGCCAGCCACATGACCACAGAGATGTCTTTGGCCAGCGCTGGCTCTTCGGCTTTGAAACGGAGATGAGCACCGCCTCCCTAGAGTCGGGACGACTAGCAAGTATGCGTGAGGGGAACCTTTACCATGTTGGTCACCATGTTGTAAAAAAGATTTCGAAGCTTTCAAAAAAAGTGCAAAGAGGAGCAACTAAGCTGATGAGGGGCTGGATGAAGAACAGTTTCAGGAATGGGGCATTTCTAGTCTAGTGAGATAGCAGTGTTCCAATATCTCTGTAAACCACTTAGAAGAGGGCTGTAAAGTAAGTCTTACTGCCTTGTTAACACCTACAACCTTGTAGAAGTTGATGGGACCCTATGGATGAAGATGGTAGCTAATCACAGTGGCCCAATATTAAAAGAAAGTTATTTCCCAGGAGCAAGGAGATCCATTTGGAGATATCAGAATAGAACCAAGGCTTGGCCAACAGGAGAAATTTAGACACCTACAAGTCACTTAATTGAGAAATATTGGCTCTTCTAGGCTGCATTAACAGAAAGATAACCAAGATCACGTGAAGTGTTAATACCACTTTATAATACCTTGATCAGACCACACTTGGAATCCTGCATTCAGTTTTGGTCACCATGATGTAAAAAAAAAGATGTTGAGACTCTGGAAAGAGTGCAGAGAAGAGCAACAAAGATGATTGGGGGGGGGGGGCTGGAGGCTAAAAAATACAAAGAAGGGTTACAGGAATTGGGTATGGCTAACCTAGAGAAAAGAAGCACCAGAGTGACATGATAGCATCTTCCAAAATCTCAGGGGCTGCCACTAAGAAATGGGAGACAATCTGTTTCCCAAAGCACCTGAAGGCACCTGAAGACACACTGGATGGAAACTAACCAAGGAGAGAAGCAGCCTGGAACTAAGGAGAAACCATGAGAACAATTAATCAGTGGAACCACTTGCCTCCAGAAGTTCACCTCACTGGAGGTTTTTAAGAGGAGACTAGACAATCATTTGTCTGGAATGGTATAGGGCTGTGATGGTGAACATATGGCACGGGTGCCACAGGTGGCATGTGGAGCCATATCTGTGGGCACATGAGCATTGCCCTAGCTCAGCTCCAGCACGCATGTGCGTGCCAGTCAGCTGATTTTTGGGCCTTCTGGGCCCACTGGAAGTCAGGAAACAGGCTGTTTCCAGCCTCCAGAGGCCTCTTGGGGGGTGGGTGGAGCCTGAGGAGGGTGTTTTCACCCTCCTCAGGCTCCAATAAAGCCTCTGGGGCTTGGGGAGGGCAAAAACTCGGTCTATTGGGCCGACCATTAACCTTTTTGCCGTCACGTGCCAAAAGCAGGGGTAGCACGGGGAGGTCGCGTCCACATGCGTGGGGATGCGGGCTGGCATTGAATCATGGGTGTGGGCACACGTGCGCGCAACCCCCCCCATGCTCCCCGTGCTTTTGGCACGCGATGGCAAAAAGGTTAGCCATCATTGGTATAGAGTCTCCTGCTTCCTCTGGAGGTTGTATTATAGACTCTGTTTTTAACAGTAACAGAGTGGGAAGGGACCCTGGAGGTCATCTAGTTCAACCCCCTGCTCACGCAGGAGACCTGTACTAGGGATTCGAACCGCCGAATTGCCGAGCTTTCCGATTGACAAGCTCAGTTGTCTTAGCCACTGATCCACCCACTAAGGACCTCTGCTTAAAACCTTCATAGAAGTTTTCTATGACCGTTAAACACAGGTTGCTAATGCGCACGTGAGCTGAAAACTACAGCGAGTAGATTAAATCTTCTTTCCCAAACATCTCCAGGATTTCAGAGGTTTTTCTTCTTCTTTTTTCTTTCTTTTTTTTTTACAGTGAGTCCATAATTCCTTGTTATTCCTTGGCAGTTCAGCAATACAGCTTCCTCGACGGGTTTGGCAGTGAGTTCCCATTCTGCCTGATGGAAAGAAACAAGCCCATTTGTTTTGTCTGCTTTTCCATTTATTTATTTATTTATTTTTTTAAAAAACCCTAGTTGATTTTTAGATTTGGCAGGACAGCAGTTCCTCTTCTTTGAATAGACCAACAAACCATTTTTTTTTATCCAAAAGTCTCAACTAGAGGGCTATTTAGAAATTTCTCCGGAATTTGCTAACATATATATTGAACTTTTAAATTGATAAGTAAATGGCTTTAAATGTTATAACAGAAGAACAGAAGAATAGAGTTGGAAGGGACCTCGTAGGTCATCTAGTCCAACCCACTGCCCAAGCAGAAGACCCTACAGTGCCTACACCAGGGGTCTGCAACCTTAAACACTCAAAGAGCCATTTGGACCCATTTCCTACAGAAAAGAAAATACCGGGAGCCACAAAACCCTTCCCGTGCCTGACTATTTCTTGAGCAGCCACAAAACTAGCATATGTAGTTGAATTAAATGTTCTGTTTTCTTCTGAAACTTTTTTCTTCTCTTGGATTTATCCACGGTTGGCCTACCGGGGGTTGAAAAGCTCAATAAATTGCGTGCAGGCGGGTGTCACACATTGGCCGTTGTGACGCATATTTTGAATGACAGGGAGCTGCAGCAGAGGGGTGAAAGAGCCACATGCGGCTCCAGAGCTGCAGGTTGCTGACCCCTGGCCTACACCATTTCTGACAGATGGCAATCCAGTCTCTTCTTGAAAACTTCCACTGATGAAGCTCCCACAAGTTAAAAAATATTTTGTTTGTGTAATATGTTATGATTATGATTATGATTATGATTTGATTTGATTTTTACATACACAAACACGGGGGTATATATTTTTGCATGCACAGATGTATGCATGCAAACCATACATTTGTACGATCCTGGTTTGCAGATCACTGCCATCAGTGTTGGATGTATTTATGTATACTGGAGGGCCCTTATCAAAAAGTGAACAGATAACAGAGATAACAGATAACAGCTGTCTTTTACTACTTGAGGGGCTGCCACAAAGAAGAAGGGATCAACCCAAAGGCAGAACAAGAAGCAATGGATGGAAACCTACCAAAGAGAGAAACAACCTAGAACTAAGGAGAAATTTCCTAACAGTGAGAATAATTAATCAGTGGAACCGCTTGCCTCCAGAACTTGTGGGTGCTCCATCACTGGAGGTTTTTAAGAAAAATTTCCTAACTGGGTAGCCATCTATCTGGAATGGTATAGGACAGTGATGGCTAATCTTTTTGCCGATGTGTGCCAAAAGCGAGGGGAACGCGAGGGGTTGCATGTGCACGTGCCCACACCCATAATTCAATGCGCTCTGCACCCATGCATGCACGGGCGACCCCCCTGCATGACCCCTGCTTATGGCACAGTAGGCCCACTTTTTTGCCCTCCCTAGGCTCCAGAGGCTTTCTTGGAGCCTGGGGAAGGTGAAAATGGCCTCCCCCACCATACAGAGGCCCCCCAGAGGCCAGAAACAGCTTGATTGCCAACTTCTAGTGGGACCAGTAGGCCCGTTTTTCACCCTCCCCAAGCACCAGAGCCTTTCTAGGTGCCTGGGGAGGGCAAAAATGTCCCCCCCCCGGAGGCCCTCTGGAGGCTGGAAACAGCTCATTTCCCGACTTCCAGTGGGCCAAAAATAAGTTGGCTGGTGCACCCATGCGCACTGCAACTGACCTAGGGCAATGCTTGCGTGCCCACAGATATGGCTCCACGTGCCACCTGTATAGGTATAGGATCTCCTGCTTGAGCAGGGGGTTGGACTAGAAGTCCTCCAAGGACTCTCTCAACCTTATTATTCTACGTTCCTGAATAATTTTTGAATCAGTCTAGGATGGTCCCTACCTGTTCCTGCTTGCCTTTCTTTGGTCATCTTTCAAAATCCCAGGTTACGACCATCTGCCATTTTTCTAATCTGAGAAGACTCAGAAAATTCAGAAGATCGTGCTCTACAGCTTGTCAGCTTTTCATTTTTAAGAAGTTAGAAGAATCCTACAACAAAATATCAGGTGGAGCTGGCAAGTTAGATTAGATTAGATTAACCAAGTTGGAAGGGACCTTGTAGGTCATCTAGTCCAATCCCCCACCCAAGTAGGAGACCCTACACTATTTCTGACAAATGGCAGTCCTCTTCTTGAAAGCCTCCAGTAATGAAGCTCCCACAACCTCTGAAGGCAACTTCTGTTCCATTGGCTGATTGTTCTCACTGTCAGAAAATTTCTCCTTATTTCCAGGTTGAATTTCTCCTTGTTCAGTTTCCATCAGTTATTTCTTGTCTGGCCTTCAGGTGCTTTGGAAAATAGCTTGACCCCCACTCTCTGTGGCAGCCCCTCAGATATTGGAAGACTGCTATTGTGTCTCCCCAGGTCCTTCTCTTCACTAGACTAGCTATGCCCAGTTCCTGCAACTGGACATCATATGTTGTAGCTTCCTAAAATGATCATCTTAGATAGATTCAGATTAACAGAGTTGGAAGGGACCTTGTAAGTCATCTAATCCAACCCCCCACCCAAACAGGAGACCTTACACCATTTCTGACAAATGGCAGTGCAGTCTCCCCTTGAAAGCCTCCAGTGATGAAGCTCCCACAACTTCCAAAGGCAACTTCTGTTCCATGGGTTGATTGCTCTCAGTGTCAGAAAATTTCTCCTTATTTCCAGGTTGAATCTTTCCTTGTTCAGTTCCCATCCATTATTCCTTGTCTGGTGTTCAGGTGCTTTGGAAAATAGCTTGACCCCCTCTTCTCTGGGGCAGCCCCTCAAATATTGGAAGACTGCTATCCTGTCTCCCCTGGTCCTTCTCTTCACTAGACTAGCCATGCCCAGTTCCTGCAACCGTTCTTCATATGTTTGGTGAGTGACATCTAGAGAAGAAACTACCTTCGTGCTTCTTGAGAATACCTCTCTCTGTTCCTTTCAGGAAAGCTCTTCATTTGAAGAAGAAACTTAACTAAAGATAACGCAAGAAGGGTTATTGTTTTTTTTCCCCTTCCCCAAAATGTCTTTATCTGCCAGGATGTCCCTGAGGGAGAAAAGAGATTTCATGGAAAGCGGTGTGCAGAACAAATGATGAACCTTGGAAAATAATGTTTTGTCTGGACTGGACGTTTTGTTTCCCTACAGACTCAAAAAGTTTGGCAAGAGTCTGCTCACATTTATTGGGAGGTCTTTTGATGATTTTTTTTACAATTGAATCTGGGATACGTTTCAAAGGAAGCTTGGCAACCTCTCCGGGCCCACAACAGAATCTGGGAGAAAGCCACAAGAATGTCAGTCTGTCTGTTTTGGTGCTTCCTCTTTAGAGCAAACACGCCTTTAACTTTGGCAGAGTTCATTCTGGGAAACTTCCAATTTCTTTACCCAGAAAATGTAGCCTCAACAATAAAATATGAAACACTAATAAAGACAACCAAATCTGGGGTTTTTTTTTTAGCCCATGGCTTTCTTTCCTTCTGGAGGACAATTACAAATTGAGATAGACCAGGATTTGTTCATAAAAAGTCCAACATCTTGGCTTTTCCAAGTTGTTGATGTTCTTATTTAACCAGGCTGATGGATGATGATCATGCATAGAATGCATTCAAACAATGTACTCGAGACTTCAAACTCAAAAGGATCAGCCTGCTCTATCCAAGAACATTTTATGTACCAAAAAACCATGGCCCCTTGCCTTGGACAGGAGTTGGAGTAGAAGACTTCTAGAGTGTCAGGCCTGGAAGTCATTTTTTGCATTGGACCCTCAGGCCTGCCATATTTACTGCTGTGGGAAACTGGGAGGGGGGATTGTATGGAGCAGGGGTGATATCAGGGTTGAAATGCTCCCAGTTTAGACCGGATCGCCTGATCCAGTAGTGATGGCGGCGGATGGTTCGGAGAACCGGTAGCAAAAATCCCTGCGCTCACCACCCCCACCATGCCCAGCTGAGCCGCACAATCATCAGAGGCTTTTTTTTTACTTTTAAAAGCATTTTTTCTACAACCTCTTCGGCTGAGAAAATGCTTTCAAAAGTAAAAAAGAAAAAAGCCTCTGATGATTGTGTGGCTCAACTGGGATCATCAGAGGCTTTTAAAAGCATTTTTTTCTGCAACCTCTTTGGCCAAAGAGGCTGTAGAAAAAAATGCTTTTAAAAGCCTCTGATGATCCCAGCTGAGTTGCCGGATCATCAGAGGCTTTTAAAAGCATTTTTTTTCCTGCAAACTCTTTGGCTGCTTTTAAAAGTAAAAAAAAAAAAAGTTGGCCAAAAAAAATGTGACCCAGTCACATTACCACCACCCCACCAAGCCATGCCCACAGAACTGGTAGTAACAAATTTTACATTTCACCACTGGGTGATATACAGTATATAGTCATAATAACATTCCTTTCTCAGAGAGTCAAGGACATCTTACCCTGGCACCTGGAGAGCTGGAACTGGGAGGCATCTCCAGTTGGGACGGTGCTTGGATTGGACCATGCAATGGACATGTGGGTGTTGGGCAGGGTCTTGAACTTTCCTTTGGGTGGGGAAAACCTGGAAGCTTTCAGATTTGGGTTTTCCCAGATGTGCTAATATGACATCTCTAATAAAATGGAACTTTGAAAGAATACTCCGTGGAATTTCAACCCTCGTAGTATTCTTTCGTTGGGGGTGTGTTACTTGGAACCCTGACACAGAGTCTTTTCCATCCCTTTCATTTTATGATTTGTCTGATCTGTCAAGCTTCCTTTTTACAAGATCCATCTATCTACTCATGGTCGTTCATGTTTGAACTTCTGGGTCGGCAGGAACTGCAGAGAGTGATGGGAGCTCACCCCATCATAGAGCAGCAACTGAGTCTCAAACACAAGTCTGCTGATTGTCAGCCCAGCATCCTAACTACATGAGTCACCACACTCCCTAATAGGGCTGCAAAGGACCTCAGAGATCTACTCCAAACCCTTTGCTCAAGGCAAGAGACCTTACACCATCCTGGTTAAATAGTGGAATAACAGAGCTGGAAGGAACCTTGGAGGTCTTCTAGTCCAACCTCCTGCTCAAACAGGAGACTCTATAACTGTGATGGCGAACCTATGGCATGAGTGCCACAGGTGGCACATAGATCCCTCTCTGAGGACATGCCAGCTGTCGCCCCAGGCCAGTTCCACCACCTTCTGTCAGCCAGCTGGTCTTTGGGCCTCTGCCACGCATGCATGTGGGGGGCACAAGTGGGGGGGGTGCAGGTTGGTGCAGGAGGCTTTCCAGGCCCAAAACAGGGTATGGACACCCCCCCCCCCATTTTGTGCCTGGTAAGCCTCCTGCACCAACCTGGAAACCAAAATGGGGCACGGGGGGCCACATGCATGCCCCCCCGCATGCGCAGGGGACATATATGCATGTGGGGGTGGGACACATCTGCGGGGCACTCACATTGCATTTTGAGTGTTCTGGCACACATGCATGAATTTGCGCGCACACGCGTGTGCTTTGGGCACTCGGCACCAAAAAGGTTAACCATCACTGCTCTACAACATTCCAGACAAATGGCTGTCCAGTCTCTTCTTAAAAGCTTCCAGTGATGGAGCACCCACAACTTCTGAAGGCAACCTGTTCCACTGGTTATTTGTTCTCACTGTTAGGGAATTTCTCCTCCGTTGTAGGTTTCTTCTCTCTCTGACTAGACAAATGCTTTTCCAGTCTATTCTTGAATACCTCCGGTGATTCTACCTAGCTGAATATCACACGCAAAGATCTTTTGTGGTCGTAGCTGGAGTTGCTGGAGACGGAGCAGGGATCTCCTGCATTTTGAGAATTGTGGGAATCTGGATACATCTGGAGGAACTTCAAGAATTCCTTTGGCTTCTTGGGAGACTTTGCTTTCTCCAGTAGCACCATTATTTTCATCTACTTGACAGCTCCTTTCTGCAGAGACTCCAAATGTGATTCAGGCAAGAAAAATGGCTGTATCTTCTGCAGGATGGAAAGATTCCAAGGACCTCTTTAGATGCATTGTGATCCCTCAGCCAAGGCTCCCATTTCATTCGTCTTCCGTCAGCAGCCTTGAAAGTGCGGTGCAGACACAATTACTCCCTAACGGCCAAGGACTTTCTTCATTGATATCAGCTTTTCAGAATTTTCTTTTCAGCCTGAAAAGTCCAAGTAATTCTGGCATCATCCTCTCCATCAGCAAACACTGCAGCTGTTATTACTAATGATAACAATATGCTAAGAAGAATATCAGGAATGACAGTAATAACACTGCCTGCCCTTGGTTTTTACAATGTAAAAAAACAACATAGAACACAAAGGAACAGAATTTGGAAGGAAGTTGTTTCCCAAGCAGAAGACCCTATACAAGTGATGGCTAACCTCTTTGCCATCACGTGCCAAAAGTGGGGAGAGCATGGAGGGGTGAGTCACACGCGTGCGTGCCTATACCCATAATTCAATGCACCCCCTGCACATGTGCGTGCAACACTCTCTGCGCTCTCCCACACATGAGTGCACGGCCCCATCCCCACTTCCCCTTTTTGGGCCTTGCAGGCCTATCTGAAGCCTCCAGAGGCCAGAAACGACCCATTTCCAGACTTCCAGTGGGCCCGGTAGGGCCATTTTTTACCCTCCCCAGGCTCCAGAGGCTTTCTTGGAGCCGGGGGAGGGTGAAAACGACCTCCCAGAACCTCCATGCAAGCTCTGTACTTACCTGGCATCCAAAACGGGCCATGTGGAGAGTCCTAGGAGGGGAGGGGTGGCTAGGGCATGGCCAGCTGAAAATCAGCTGGTCAGCATGTGCATGCTAGGGCAATGGCTTGCGTGCCTGAAGATATGGCTCCATGTACCACCTATGTATAGTATAGTGCCATAGGTTCGCCATTATGGCCCTATACTATTTCAGACAAATGGCTGTCCAGTCTCTTCTTGAAAGCCTCCAGTGATGGAGCTTCTGGAAGCAAGTCATTCCACTGGTTGATTGTTCCCACTGTTAGGAAATTTCTCCTTAATTCTAGATTGGATCTCTCCTTGATTAGCTTCCATCCATTGTTTCTTGCCTTGCCTTCTGGTGCTTTGGAAAATAAGTTGACTCCCTTTTCTTTGTGGCAGACCCTCGAGATATTGGCACACTGCTGTCATGTCACTCCTTAGTCCTTCTTTTCACTAGATTAGCCATACCCAATTCCTGAAATCATTCTTCATATGTTTTAGCCTCCAGCTCCTTATTCGTTCTTGTAGTTCTTCTCTGCACTTTTTCTGGAATCTCAACATCTTTTAAAGATTGTGATGTCCAAAACTGGATGCAGTATTCCAAGTGTGGTTTTACCAAGGCCTTAGAAAGCAGGGATGAGGTGGCTCTGTGGCTAAGATGCTGAGCTTGTCGATCAGAAGGTCGGCAGTTTGGCGGTTCGAATCCCTAGTGCTGTGTAATGGGGTGAGCCCCCATGACTTGTCCCAGCTTCTGCCAACCTAGCAGTTCGAAAGCATGTAAAAAATGGAAGTAGACAAATAGGGACCACCTTTGGTGGGAAGGGAACAGTGCTCCTTGCACCTTTGGCATTTAGTTATGCTGGCCACATGACCACAGAGACATCTTTGGACAGTGCTGGCTCTTTGGCTGTGAAATGGAGTTGAGCACCGCCCCCTAGAGTCAGGAACGACTAGCATGCAAGTGTGGGGGAACCTTTACCTTTAATCTTAGAAAACAGTACTAACACTTCACGTGACTTTGCTTCTATCCTTTTGTCAATGCAGCCTAGGACTGCATTGGCTTTTTTGGCGGCTGCCACACATTGTTGCATACACAATCCAGCACCATTGTTGACTGTTTTTTTCCCCCAGCTAGCTGTAGCCTTTTCTTCCATTTCAATAGGTTCGGTTCCTTAATTCTTCTCCTGCTATCTCTTTACCAAATGAAAAGCTTTATAATTCTCCGAGCAAACAAAATGTTCAAAAAGCAGCATAAAAGTCTTTATCTTCTGCCAGCACAAACATTTCTAGAACTGGAAGGCACTGGAACCTATTGTGACAATATCCTGGGAGCACATTTTCCAATATTTAAAGTAGGGAAAGATACAGGTAGACTTCAGTTTATGACATTCATGGAGCCTGCCCACTACAGTGGGGGTGGGTTCTACTTATCCTCACTACCAGTTCGCCACAGGGCCATGTGCACAGAAGCTTCCTGATGACGTTGGGGTTGGTGGGCGGAGCCTCCCGCCGGTTTTACTACAAGTTCTATAGAACCAGTCTGAACCGAGGACAACCCACCACAGCTCTACAGTAATAAGCCATGACAGTCGTAAAGCAGGTCACTCTTGTGATTTTTATTATTTTTTTGCAGCTGTCGTTAAGCAGTGCCATGGTCATTAAGCAAACCCAAGGTTTGCTATAGGCCAGTTTTGCTGAAAAACGAAAATAAGTGCTGGTTTTCAGCAGAATTGTTGCAAAATGTCTTCACATGACCATGGGGCTCTGCAAGTTGGAACGGGATAATTTGCTGTAGCCAAGTCACCACGGACAACTTGCCATGGTCAACTCATCATGGAACAATTCAACAAGGCAATTTAATTATTTTAATTTTTGTCGTTCACATTTCATTTTATCCCTCCTTTGGCATTCTTTTGAAATGATTCTATTCCATATTTCTTTGATATAAGTGTAACTCTTGTTACACAGTGAGTTGTCCCTCAGAGAGTCGGTTGTAGCAAGTTGGCGGTGGTCAGTTGGCCATAGCAACCATATTGAGTTTTTTTTAAAAATTTGGATTTATATGCCGCCCTCCTCCGGAGACTCAGGGCGGCTTACAATGCGTTAAGCAATAGCCTTCATACTTTTGTATATTTTACAAAGTCAGCTTATTGCCCCCACAAACTGGGTCCTCAATTTACCTACTGTAGAAAGGATGGAAGGCTGAGTCAACCTTGAGCCTGGGGAGATTCGAACTTAGAGTAATTGCAGGCAGCTGGAATTGAATTACAATCATTAGTCTGCTGAGCTATCCAGGCTCCGAGTTGTTGTACAACCACTACACCCACGACAAATAGCCACAAATGCAGTCCATTGATGAGTGTCCTAAGCGTGGTCACTAATACCCCCAAGGTAGGTCTGTTGCATCTTCAAATGGTCGCTAAGAGGCCCATTGTAAGTTGAGGACTCCTTTGATTCTGTGGCCAAGTCTATACTTTAACAGTGGGAAGCAGATTTATAGTCTTTATGATTATATTTAAAGAGCCATGGTGGCTCAGTAGTTAGAATACAGTATTGCAGGCTAACTCACTGCTCACTCCAGGAGTTCGATTCTGACAGGCTCAGCCTTCCATCCTTCCGAGGTCGGTAAAATGAGGACCCAGACTGACTCTGGTTCTGTAAACCACTTAGAGCAGTAATGGCTAACCTTTTTGCCGTCGTGTGCCAAAACGGGGGGGGGGGGAAGTGAGGGGGGGGTGTCACACGCGTGCACACACCCATAATTCACCCTGCCCCCCGCTTTTGGCATGTGATGACATGGTGGGCCCAATAGGCCCATTTTATGCCCTCCCCAGGCTCCAGAGGCTTTCTTGGAGCCTGGGGAGGGCGAAAACAGCCTTCCTCCTTGGAGGCCCTCCAGAGACCAGAATTGGCTCATTTCCCGACTTCTGGTTGGCCCAGAAGGCCCAAAAATCAGCTGGTGCACACATGCATGCTGGAGCAGAGCTAGGGCAATACTCGCGTGCCCACAGATATGGCTCTGCATGCCACCTGTAGCACTCATGCCATAGGTTCACCATCACGGACTTAGAGAATGCTGTAAAACACTGTGAAGCGGCATATAAATTCTATTCTATTCTATTCCATTCCATTCCATTTCATTCCATTCGATTCCACTACACCCCACCCCACTCCCGTGGTGATGCAGTGGTTAGAATGCAGTTCTGCAGGCTAACTCACTGCTCACTTCCAGGAGTTTGATTCTGACTGGCTCAAGGTTTACTCAGCCTTCCATCCTTCTGAGGTGGGTAAAATGAAGACCTAGATTGTTGGGGGCCAGAGGCTGACTCTAAACCGCTTAGAGAGGGCTGTAAAGCACAGTGAAGCGGTATATAAGTCTTAAGTGCTACTGTTATTGCTCCCTTGAAGAAGACTGCCTTGTTAACACCTATAACCTTGTAGAAGTTGATGGGGCCCTGTGGATGAAGACCGTGGCAAATCACAGTGGTCCAATATTAAAAGAAAGATATTTCCCAGGAGCAAGGAGATCTTTTTGGAGATGTCAGAATAGGACCTAGGCTTGGCCAACAGGAGAAATGTAGGAACTGTAAGTGACTTCATTGAGAAATGTTGACCTTAGAGAAAGTGCAGAGAAGAGCAACAAAGACAACAGGGGACCAGGAGGTTACATTAAATGATGAACTGTTGAGGGATCTAGGAATGTCTAGTCCCATGTTGGCGAACCTATGGAACGCGTGCTGGAAGTGGCACACAGAACCATCCCATGAGGAATGTGCGGCCTTGTTGGCTCCTCCTCTGTGTTCCTGTGATACATGTGCACCGGTCAGCTGGCCGTCGTGCACATGGGAGTGGCAAAACCCAGAAGAGCGGTGTTCCATCGCGCATGCGCAGGCCGGCACCTGAACTTCTGGGTTTACGTCACGCGCCAGCTGTTCATTGGGCGCATGTCCCTGCCAAAAAACAGAAGTTTGGGTGCTGGCTTGCGCACGCATGATGGACTGCAGCTCTTCTGAGTATTGGCACTCCCGTGCGTGGGAAGGCCAGTGGGACCAGTGGGAAGGCCAGCGCAGTGGAAAACCATCCGCGAGGAAAACCATTCCTCACGGATGGTTTTCCATGCCATTTCCAGCATGCAGTGGTGTGAAAGGTTAGCCATCACTGACCTAGTCTATCGAAGAGAAGGATTAGGGGGAAAAAGGTTGGCAATCTTCCACTACTGGTAGTCCTTGACTTACAACCACAATTGAGCTCAAAATTTCCATGGCTAGGCCAGACGGTGGTTAAGTGAGTTTTGCCCCATTTTACGACCTTTCTTGCCACCGTTGTTAAGTGAATCACTGCAGTTCCTAAGTTAGTCAGTTGTTTCTTGCCACAGTTATTAAGTGAATCTGGCTTCCCCATGGACTGTGCTTGTCCAGAAGGTCGCCAAAAGGGGAACACGTGATCCCAGGATACTGCAATGGTCATAAATATGAGTCAGTTGCCAACCATCTGAATTTTGATTATGTGACCATGGGGATGTTGCAACAGTCATAAGTGTGAAAAACAGTCGTAAGTCACTTTTTTCAGTTCCGTTGTAACTTCTCTTCTCTTCTCTTCTCTTCTCTTCTCTTCTCTTCTCTTCTCTTCTCTTCTCTTCTCTTCTCTTCTCTTCTCTTCTCTTCCCTTCCCTTCCCTTCCCTTCCCTTCCCTTCCCTTCCTTTATTCCATTCTATTCTTCCATATTTTCTATTCTATTCTATTCTATTCTATTCTATTCTATTCTATTCTATTCTATTCTATTCTATTCTACTTTGGTTACTAAACGAATGGTTGTAAGTTGAGGGCTACCTATAGTGATGGGCTGTCCCAGGGAAAAGGGGGCTGACCTATCCTCCGAAGCACCAGAGGATTAGGACAAGAAGTAACAGGTGGAAGAGAGATCCAACCTAGAAAGAAGGAGAAATTTCCTGACAGTGAGAAGAATCTGTGGAATGGCTTGCCTCTAGAGGCTATGGGTGATCCATCATTGGAGGTTTTCAAGAAGAGACTGGACAACCATTTGAGCAGAGGGCTGGACTAGAAGACCTCCAAGATAGATAGATAGATAGAATTTTTTATTGGCGAAGTGTGATTGGACACACAAGGAATTTGTCTTTGGTGCATATGCTCTCGGTATACATAAAAAGACAAGATACATTTGTCAAGAATCATAAGGTACAACACTTAGTGATAGTCACAGGGTACAGATAAGCAATCAAATCATACTAGGAAACAATCAATATAAATCGTAAGGATACAGCAACAAGGTTACAGTCATACAGTCGTAAGTGGGAGGAGATGGGTGATAGAAACGATGAGAAGATTAATAGCAATGGAGACTTAGTGAATACTTTGACAGTGTTGAGGGAATTATTTGTTTAGTAGAGTGATGACATTCGGGGAAAATAACCTGTCCTTGTATCTAGTTATTGTGGTGTGCAGTGCTCTATAGCATCGTTTTGAGGGTAGGAGTTGAAACAGTTTATGTTCAGGATGCGAGAGGTCTGTAAATAGTTTTACAGCCCTCTTTTTGACTTGTGCAGTATACAGGTCCACAATGGAAAGCAGGTTGGTAGCTATGTATTCTTCTGCAGTTCTAATTATCCTCTGAAGTCTGTGTCTGTCTTCTTGAGTTGCAGAGCCAAACCAGACAGTTACAGAGGTGCAGATGACAGACTCAATAACTCCTCTGTAGAACTGGATCAGCAACTTCTTGGGCAATTTGAGCTTCCTGAGTTGGTGCAGAAAGAACATTCTTTGTTGTGCTTTTTTGATGACGTTTTTGATGTTGGGTATCCATTTTAGGTCCTGAGATATGATAGAACCTAGAAATTTGAAGGTCTCTACTGTTGATACAGTAGAGATCCCTTCCAACTCTATTATCCTATGTTCTATTCCACCAGAAATCTATGATGGGTCCAGATTTCTACTGAAGGTGCTTCTCAGATTTTATTGTGTTGTCCCTTAGAAGAAAGCTCTGCGTGGTTAAAACAATATTCAGGATCAAGGTGATATCAGGATCAAGCAATAGAGTTACAAGGATTGTGCTTGCATTTCCCATGCATTTATTCCATTTTTTTTTTAAAAAATGCATATTTCAAATTTGTCATGAGCATAAGGGATTATTAAATAAGTCCCAGTTTTTTTTCTCCATTCTAAAACACAACCCTAGAGATTACAAGTGCTTGTGTGCTTTCTTTTTCACTACCATTTTGGCAGCAAAGTTTGTCTCTTTAAATTGGTCACCATGCTACAAAAAAGATGTGGAGGCTTTGGAAAAAGTTCAGAGAAGAGCAGCTAAGAGGATCAAAGGCCTGGAGATTAAAACATATGAAGAATGTCTGCAGGTTTTGGAGCAGGCTAATCTAAAGAAAAGGAGAATTAGGGGTGACATGATAGCAATATTCCAGTATTTGAGGGGCTGCCACAAAGAAGGAGTCAATTATTATTATAATTATTTTATAATTATTACAATTAAATTATTTTATAATTATTACAATTAAAATTATTCTCCAAGGCAGCAGAGGGCAGGACAAGAAACAAGGGTTGGAAATTATTGTAATCACAGAGAAGTAACCTGGAATTAAGGAGAAACTTCCTAAGAGTGAGGACAAGTAACCAGTGGAACAGCTTGCCTTCAGAAATTGTGGATGCTTCATCACTGGAGGTTTTTAAGAAGAGACTAGACAGTTATTTATCTGAAATGGTGTAGGGTCTCCTGCTTGAGTAGGAGGCTCGACTAGAAGACCTCCAAGGTCTCTTCCAGATCTACTCTATTCTAAATGGAGGTGTAGAGGGAGCAGGTAAGGGGAAACCAATGGTTAAATTCTAACATCGACCAGTAGATGGCGGTAAGGTATAATAAAACCATTAATTTGCTCGGCAAGGAAAAAAAAACCCGAGAGAATTTTATTACTTGGTGTACATGCTGGAAAAAAGTAGCAAATTACATTATCGTTTATACACTTGATGGTGATGCCCCAAATCTCTTGAAGATAAGGTGGGGGTGGGGTGGAAATAATAGAATCTTCTTTAAGACCAGGATTTAAGATCAGTAAATATAGCATTGAAAATAAGTGAAACAGAAATTCTATTTCCTTAGCCACTTAAAAATAAAGTAAGATGTATCTCAGAAAGCACACATGAAAGAACCGTATTTCCATTAAATTGATGAAAGAAAGAAAGAAAAAGAAGAAAGAAAGAATGAAGGAAAGAGAAAGAAAGAGAAAGAAAGAGAAAGAAAGAGAAAGAAAGAAAGAAAAAGAAGAAAGAAAGAAGGAAGGAAGGAAAGAGAAAGAAAGAGAAAGAGAAAGAAAGAGAAAGAAAGAAAGAAAGAAAGAAAAAGAAGAAAGAAAGAATGAAGGAAAGAGAAAGAAAGAGAAAGAAAAAGGAAAGAAAGAAAGAAAGAAAGAAAGAAAGAAAGAAAGAAAGAAAGAAAGATCTCTTAAAAAGTCCTCAGCAGTATCCATATGAACATAGCCTGGGATAGAAATGGGAATGTAATTAATTGAAGGATGTATCTTAATGACAGATATTTATAGAACCCTCCAGAAATGGTAAATGCAGTGAGTTGGTTTTGCCAGATCATTTACATATTTAAATTAGTTAAACAAGCAAAAAATAAATAAATGCAAACATAAAGTGGAGGAAAGCTATTGTATCTGGACTCCAGCTTTGTGAATGACCTAAAGTTCAAGCAAAGAAGGTATTTTTCCCCCTGTATCTGTTTATAGGCACCAGATATTTATTTAGTTTTTGATGCTCATCTCTGTAGCTGCTGTTTATATGCAAAACAATTTCCTTCTTAACAGAGAAACAATGACTCTTTCACTTGTATTTTCTAATAACGATCCTCCAAGGTTTCTTCAATGAGTAACAGAATGCAATGATGTTCAATGTATAATATTTAGGTACCACAAAATGTTGGAGATGGAGGTAAAACATTTGAAGATGAGGTGGCTGAAGTTACTAAAAACAAGTTGCAGGTTGAGAGTTTATTTATTTATTTATTATTAAATTTTTATACCGCCCTTCTCCCGAAGGACTCAGGGCGGTGTACAGCCAAAATAAAAACCAACAATATAAAAGTTAAAAACAATTTAAAATTATTAAATAATTTGGCCAATCATCTAAAATAAATAACCCATTCCAATAAAATTTTAGGCCAGCCCTGCTTGATGAAATAATAGCATTTTAAGGGCATTGGCGAAAGGTATGGAGGTTGGAAATCCGACAAATTTCTGGGGGCAGCTCGTTCCAGAGTTACCATGGAAGGAAATCAAATTGTCTAGAATTTGAAGCCTACAAGGTGTTTGGGCACCAAAGGGAAAATGCATGCTATGGTGCCATTGTTGCTACAAATATGAAAATAGTTTGAGTCCTGGACTAATCTAAAAACTGAGTTCCGTATGATTTTGAACATACAAAGCAAAATTTTAACTTTGGAAAGTTGTTTGTTGCTGTTTAAAGACCTCCCTTCCCTCCCTCCCTCCCTCCCTTCCTTCCTTCCTTCCTCTTCTTCCCTTCCCTCCCTCTCTCCCTCCCTCCCTCCCTCCCTCCCTCTCTCCCTTTTCTCCAATAAAAGCAATCTGCTTGCTATTCATTTTTCCCCTTTCCCTTTGGGATATATATAGCAGAAACAAACGGAGGAATGACTCCCTTCTCCATGGGACAAACCCACAATTGCCAGCTGAATGAGGTCAAGCGGCCCCTTATGCTGAGTGGGTGGCATGCAGCTGACCCTCTCTCTCCTCCCCCTTTTTTTTTTAACTCTCAAGTAAGCAACTGCCCTCCCTTCCCCAAAATCTGGCTCAGAACCAACACGTCAGGTTTAAATCTCCCTTCTCCAGCTGCTTCCTTCAGGGAATCGTCCTTTGTAGGGGTGGGGGTGGGGGCTTAAAAATAAAGAGAGAAAAAGGCTTCTATTAATACTGGTAGAGATTTCCCTTTTCATTCCTCTGCTGGAGGAGACAACAGCAGAAAAAGATTTAAACCTCCTTGTCTGAAGTGTAGCAGCCTTAAAGTGGAATGGGTACTGTGTACTTACTTTAGTGTTTTTTTTTTTTAAAAAAACCACAACACAAAGAGAATCTCAATCATCTACAATCTATTTCACATAAATTAAGGTTTATGCTAGAAGAAGAAGATACATGATCCGACATCCTTTGGAAAGCCTGCTTTTAATGGGGCTACGAAGGAAAGCTACAAAAGGAAGGAGAGAAAAAGAGGAAAATCGCATCTCTGAGTCTCATGCAGCTTATCCAAAATAGTCTTTATTCTGTACACAAAGCAGTGTGCATTGCTATTATGGCTTGCGTCTTAACATACACAGAAATGGCGGAGGAGAATTGGAAATTGTTGGTTTTAGGAAAATAGTCAAAAAGACCATTTAAAAAAAAAAAACCAAACCAATTCCTCTCATTCTATAAAAGAAACAAAATGCAAGAATGACTCAGATCTCAGAAAGTCACATTCTTCCCCATTATTCTTCCCTGGCCCATTTGCTCGATGACGCCACACAAAGAGGAAAGGTGGGGAACCAAATGGCCGGGCTGACCCACTGAAGGGCGCCAGGGCCTTGGGGGTTGCCATCTGGTGACTTGGCGGCCAGACCGTTTTCCCGCTGCACCCCCCCAATCATTACATGAATTGAGGCCCCGTTATTCTAAGGGACAATAGCCCGACTGGAAATTTTTAAAGGATCAAGCAGATAAAAGATGATTTGGACTGAAAATGCCTGGAAATAAGATGAGACGGCGAATGCCACTGTTCTATTTAAGATCTCATGAGAATCATAATAACTATAGCAACCATATTAGAGCTACACTATGGCTGTTATGGGAGAATAGTTAGTTAGATAGATAGATAGATAGAGATAGAGATGAGAGATATATAGAGTTATATAGATGATAGATAGATAGATGATAGATGATAGATGTTAGCTAGATGAATAGATATAGATATACTGTAGATAGATGATATAGATAGATGTTAGCTAGCTAGCTAGCTAGCTACAGCTAGATAGATATTTAGATACAGACAGAGATAGATATAGATAAATAGAGATAGATAGATATAGAGATAGATGATAGATAATAGATAGAAAGATAGATAGATATACAGATAGATAAATAGATGTTAGATGATAGATAGATAAATAGATAGACAGACAAGATAGATAAATAAATAAGACCTCCCTGGATAATAAACCCTCCTCTGAAAATAAACCCTTCTCCAAAAATAAAACCTCCCCGAAAATATTTAAATACATGCGCAGACAGTCCCCGCCATTTCCTCTGGTTAGAGTTAGGGAGACAGAGCTGAAAATCAGATAAGATGGCAAGAGATAAATCTATCTCAGCATCTACTTCTGTCCTACTATCGCAGCACCATTGGGAGTGTCCTGACACACAGCATTCTTGCATGGTTTGGGAGCAGCTCTGTAGTGGACAAAAAGGCTCTACAGTGAATCATTAAAACTGCCCAGGTTTTATTATCGGGCTCCAGCTACCAGCCCTGGACGACATCTTCAAATCTCGCTGTTTGAGGAAGTTGCACAACATTCTCAGAGACTCTTCCCATCCTGCTTACAATCTTTTTGGACTGTTGCCTTCTGGCAGAAGATACAGAACAATTAAGACTCGGAACGCACGTTTTTTATCCCAGAGCTATAATGGCACTCAAAAATGAACTAAAGGGCCACCAACAGTGAGCTGTTGGACAGTATTACTTGATCTGTTTTAGGGGTGGGGAATTGTGGTGGGTGGGAGTGTGTTTGGGGATTATGTGTGTGGGACCTGGTCTTTGGATGTCAAGTAAATTTCATTGTATGTGTATACTGTGTATACACATACAATGACAATAAAGTTTATTATTTATTTTATTTATTATTTAAGAGGAGCCCCATCTTGCTCCAAGCACCCCAAAATAATAAGACCTCCACGAAAATAAGGCCAAGCGCTTATTTCGGGGTTCAAAAAAATATAAGACAGGGTCTTACTTTCGGGGAAACATTATAGATAGATAGATAGATAGATAGATAGATGATAGATAGATAGATAGATAGATAGATAGATAGATAGATAGATAGATAGATAATTAAGCAGACTTCCCTAATCTGGTACCTTTCAGATAATTGAACTATTAATTCCTATTAATTATAGTCTCAAATGTCAAACATTAGCTGCTTGGTAAATTGCCAGGGGATAAATTATAGATGATATAGTTAGACAAGAGAGAGAGAGAGAGAGAGAGATGTTAGATATGTATACTGTAGATATAGATTATATAAATACACACACACAAAGTATGTGTATGTATATGTGTATATGTGTATAATTAGTTTGCCTCTCCCTTGTGTGTGGGTGTTGTGCTGTCTACCTTTATTTATGTCAGAAGAACTTTGGATGGTGAGATAACACCATCCATTTGCACAGATTTGTCTGGTGCGCCAATTGCGCCCCTACCTGGACCGTGATGACCTCCGTACAGTCACTCATGCACTCGTGACCTCCCGGATTGACTACTGCAATGGTCTCCACATGGGGCTGCCCATGAAGACCACTCAGAGGCTTCAGCTGGTGCAGAATGTGGCCGCACAGGTTGTGATGGGAGCGTCCCAACACTCCCATGTTACACCCCTCCTGCGTGACCTGCATTGGCTACCGGTTGCCCTCCAGGTGAGATTCAAGCCCTACATGGCTTAGGCCTGGGGTACCTGACGGACCATCTGTGGCCAGCGACAGCTCCCCATCGCCTGGAGCGTTCCCACAGGAAGGGCCTCCTTGGAGTGCTGTCAGCCAGGGAGTGTAGACTGGCGACTCCTAGAGAACGAGCTTTCTCTGTGGGCGTGCCTACTTTATGGAATCAACTCCCCCTGGAGCTCCGGGTGGCCCCTGACCTGCGTTCCTTCTGCTGTGATCTTATGACATGGTTATTTCGCCAGGCCGGATGGGACTGAAGGGTTTTTTTAAGGGGAATTTTAATAGGTTTTAACATTTAATATTGATTTTATCTGTTTGTTTTATTGTTGTGAGCCGCCCTGAGTCCTTGTCGGAGAGAGGCTGGCATATAAACTTAAATAAATAAATAAATAAATAAATAAATAAATAAATAAATAAATAAATAAATAAATAAATAAATAAATAAATAATATTATAAACTAACTAAATAAATAAATAGAAATATTCTGGCCTGCTGTGAATGCGTTCAGAGGATGACAAAGTTGTATCATGCTAGATGCTGAAGAGTTTTGCTCTGTCCTATTTGGTGGTGGATGGGTGGGGGGAGGGAGAGGTCTACTTGCTCTTTTAAAGCAACTGCAATAATGCTGGTGCTTTTTAAATCATCCAAAGGATACACACACCGTACCCAGAGTAAACATTTCGAATCACAGTAAGAAAAGGCCATCCTTTGGGTGACCCTCTTTGGATTGGAGGATTTGGAACCTCTCTCTCTCTCTCTCTCTCTCTCTCTCTCTCTCTCTCTCTCTCTCTCCATCCATCTATCTATCTATCATATCTCTAACATTCTATCTTCTCTCTCTCTCTCTCTCTCTCTCTCTCTCTCTCTCTCTCTCTCTCTCTCATCACTATCAACTTTCTCACATGATTTTCTATCATCTCTCTATGTTTCTATGTCTCTCTGTTTCTCTCTCTGTCTCTCTGTGTGTCTCTCTCTTAATCTAGCTGTCTATATCTATTTATATCTCTCTATCATCTATCTACCCATTTCCCCCCAAAATAAGACATCCCCTGATAAATAGCTCAATTGGGCTTTTGAGCGCATGGCAATAAGGCCAAGCGCTTATTTCAGGGTTCAAAAAAAATATAAGACAGGGTCTTATTTTCAGGGAAACACGGTATCTATCTATCTATCTATCTATCTATCTATCTATCTATCTATCTATCTATCTATCTATCTATCATCACTTTCTCTTTCTCTCTCTTTTTCTCTTTCTCACTTGTTACTATCCATTCCCTCACGTTTGTTAACAATTTCCATTTAATATCAGTCTGTCATTTTCTATTCTCTCTCTCTCTCTCACACACACACCCCTCCAACATCCTCCCCTTCTCTCAAATATTTTTTTTTTCTCTCTCTCTTTTTTTCTTTTCTTTTTCCTTCTCTCTTGGCTGCTGTATAACAATTCCTTTGTAAACATCATGGATTCTGAATATATCTCCTGATGCATTTTTATAGGAGGCTGGTATTTTGTATAGAGGAAAAAAATGTCTCCTTTTATGCCGTTGGAGTTTTTGAAAAGAAAGGCAATAGCAATGGGGAAAAAAAGTACATTTCAGAAAATGTGAATAATGCAAAAGGTTTTCCAATTAGGGGTTAGCTAATTCAGTATCCATGCAGCACAGTCAAATGGCTACCCAATTCGTGTGACCTTGGTGTGTGTTTAAAATTTGATTTATTTTTCACGCGTCCGGAAACAACCATGATTATTTTTGCTGGTTGCAGTAAGATTTTTCTACTTCCCAGCTTCTCTCTCCATCTTGCTCTCAAGGAACGATGGGAGGCTGGCCTATGTTCAGCAGTCAGCTTAAAACTAGCTAGCCCCAAATAGCATTCAAGGAGAGCTACAATGATCATTTAAACCCGATGGCAAAGCGTACAATAGCCTTACCGATTTGAAAGGAGACTGCTAAAATATATCTGAAGAGATTGCTATATATATATATATATATATATATATATATATAATAATCTTGCTGACTTCTCAGTACTTGACAAAATGATTCTTCTGCTTTAAAGCCCAAAAAAATAGAATAAATTCCACTGGGAATTAAATGCTGCCCCTTGTTTTTCAATGTCCTGACTCACAATGTCCACCAAGAAAATTTATGTTAGGATGGGAAAGGGAACAGAGTTAGCGGAGATAATGCAACTGACTATTTTTATTAAAAAGAAGAATTTATCTAGTTTTGTTTGTACTTGGAAACCGCTTCTAGATTTTTTGCTTGGAACTGACAATGAAACCTTGATTTTAGGATGTGACAATTAAAATGATTTTGTTATTGTAGAAATGCTTGGAATGTAAAGCAACAGGTTGAGGTTATTAATATATTAATATTAATATCATATATTAATATTATATATACACACACACAGATACACACACATATTTTTTACTGCCCTGAAAAATGTCATCCTTACTTTTTTTCTCTCTCTTGACACTTCCCCCCCTTCCTCTTAGTTTTCTAACTTTTATTTTTTTCCTGTATTTTTATATTATGATGATCTTTAATAGCATGTATTTATTTATTTATTTTATTATACTTTTATACCGCCCTTCTCCCGAAGGACTCAGGGTGGTGTACAGCCATATTAAAACAATAACAAGACAAAATTTAAAAACCATTTAAAATAATTCAATCATTTTTGGCCGAATTTAAAACTCCCAGCTAAAAACCATTTTAAAACCAATTAAAACCCAATTAAAATCATTGTTCCACCAGACCGGCTTGATGAAATAATAGAGACTTTAGAGCACGACGGAAGGCGTGGAGATCGGGGATCCTTCGTATCTCCGGGGGCAATTCGTTCCATAGGACAGGGGCCCCCACAGAGAAGACTCTCCCCCTGGGGGTTGCCAGTCGACATTGTTTGGCCAACGGCACCCTGAGGAGGCTCTCTCCTTGGGAGTGTATCGGGCAGTGGAAAGCAGTCGGTGGCAGAAGGCGGTCCTGTAGATATCCAAAAGAGAGAAAATTTAAGTTAGAATATAAATCTCTGGAGTTGGGATGATCAGTTCAGTTTGTCCCAAGTGATATTGATTTCATATCAGATCATTCATAAATCTGCCCCATCTTCTTTAACACTTTTAAAATTGGTGGCAGTTTTCCCCCTTATAAAGAAGAAAAGTGTGTAATTGAGTCTGTAGCATCATTGCAGCGTTTTTCTCTCATTTCTGAACATTTTTTTCTAATAAATTTTTAATACATTTTATGTATTTCCAAAGTTAAAATAGAAAACCAAAAAAAAAAAAAAAAAAAAGAGGGGTGGGATGGGGTGGGGAAATAGAGTATACAACAAAGATAAAAAAAGTGTATAAAATAGAATATCTAACATACACATAAAATATCCCCCTGGTTGAATATTGATAAATATGTTTGAACAATAATAAATATTCCCTCCCTTGCAAAGCAACCACATTTTTTAACCTTCTATGTCCGTATTTGCAAAATTACTATATAATTTTTTAAAAAATATCACAAGTATAGAAATCTATTATCAATCAACCGATTTGACCTACCATCAATCTACTGTATATTTAAAAAAGCAGCTAATAGATATTTCTAAACATTTTCTAGTTTAAGAATGCACTGTTAAATGCACTTTGCCCTCAGAGAAACACTTAGAGAATCATGTAGTATTCTATCACAAAATTTAGAGAGAGACACATCTAAATGTGACAATGCTCTTTCAAATGGGATAATTTAAGAAAAGGGGGAAAAAAGGAGTCCATTGGTCTCTAAATGTAGAATGTTTTCTTCAACCTGCCTTGTGATAGAATTTCTAAATAAATTTCCTCTGTTACAAGCTTGACTGAATTAGTTGCTGTTACTCATGGATTTTATTTTTATTTTATTTATTTATTTAGTCAATCATATATAAGATAGCAGGTAAAAGTATAAACATAATTTGAATCCATGAAAAGAGTAAGTAAAAAGGAATATCAGGACAGGGATGGTAGGCATGCTGGTGCCCTTATGCACCAGAATTTATTACCCTTATTCTTTAAAACACTGGGCTTTCCAAGGAAAGACGGGTTTTTTTAAAAAAACAAAAATTTTTCTCCTTTCCTCCTCTCTCTTTTTTTAAAAAAAAAATCTAATCAAAGATGTCTTGGGAATGACGACATCCTGTTTCAAAATTGCAAATCTCTTCTTGGGGTTTAAAGCTTAAGAGGGACGTTTTATGTCAGACTCAAATCATACCGAACATTTCAGCAGGTATCAACAAAGGACCGGCTATCGAGGGAGAAAGGATAAAAGCGCCATCCCATTGAGTGGAAGTATTGCAAAGCATTTCACACTGCTTAGAAGATGGTTCGCTCAGCAGATCCTCTGAAGGGCTGGCATGTCAAGATGAGTTCAGGACCAGCGGCCTGCTGACTTTTGCCCATCATTCTTTAATCCCTCGACTGCCTAAAAAGCTATAAACCCATTTTCTCTCTCTAAAAGCAGGGACAATGAAATGAAATACCTCTATATGCTTTATCTCTTGCATTAGAATCTAGGCACTGCTGCTAACCAACTCATTTCCTTTTTAAAATTAATGCTTTCTCATGGCTGAACTCGAAGGCCTGGCGCGGTTAGAATGTAGAACACAGAATCATACGGCTGGTCTTCTAGTCCTCCAAAGCAGAGGTCACCAACCTTTCGGACCTCAGGGACTACTAAATCCATAATTTTAAATCCCACGGACCACTAATATGATCTGCCTAATGACTGGCTGGGTGGGCTTGGCTAGGTGGTCATGTGACTGGGCAGGTGGGGCCAACTTGATGTCTCCCATGTTGAGGGATGCCTTGCCAGCCTCTACTGGCCCCTTCCCTTCCAGCCACTCCTCGCCTCTCCGCCCGGGCTCCTTAGGGCCCAACAGGAAGCAGTTGTTGGAGCTAAGAAACCACCATGAGAAAGAGTTGGCAAAACAGCTCAGTTCAAATTGGATCTGACCGAGAAGGAGGCTCAATAGAAGCACCTCACTGAGGACTACGAGCATAGGCTTTCCAAGCAGAGGGAAGACCTGTGGGAGTGCAAGGCCAGGTCCTGGCGCCTGGAGGGTCAGCAAGCTGAGATGGTCAGCCAGTTCCAGGCCATGAGTCAGTCCCACTGGAACAAGGCCCTCCTGCTCTTCGCTACCAGTGGCATTTCCCTCCAGCCTTTGCCCAAAGCCCCATACCAAGAGGCTGAAGCAGACCCCAAGTTGGGATTTCTGCCCCACTCCACCCTTCCAACTCTGTTATTCTGTTAGGCCAACCTCCTGCTCAAGGCAGAGCCTTACCTCCCCCTAATCCAGTGTTTCTCAACCTTGGAAGCTTGAAGATGGGTGGACTTCAACTCCCAGAATCCCCCAGCCAGCGCTGCTGGCTGGGGGATTCTGGAAGTTGAAGTCCATCCATCTTCAAGCTACCAAGGTTAAGAAACACTGCCCTAATCAAATGGCTGTCCAGTATATTCTTAAAAAACTCCAGTGATGGAGCATCCACAATTGCGGGAGTCAAGCTGTTACATTGACTAATTATTCTCATGGTCAAATCCCACGCCCCTTACTTTAAGATTGGATCTCTCTATTCATTTTACTAAAGGATTCTTGGACATATATAGAGAGAAGGAGACTAGAATCAGAAACATCACCATTATTTCAGAATGGCAGTTGAAGTTCCAGTACTTCCAGTTTTTATGCATATGTCTAACAATGAAAACTATTTTTAAAGTTTACTGATTTCTACATCTGTCGACAGGTTGAGGTAGACCAGACCAGGGAACCAAAGTTACGAGTGCTGATACTATTTATATTATAAGGTTAAAGTAACAGTATCTTACACGTCTGAATAAGTATTCCCCTTCTCAGTGGTACAGCTTGCCTCCAGAAATCGTGGGTGTTCCATCACTGGTGGGTTTTAAGAAGAGACTGACAGTCACTTATCTGGAATGGTATAAGATCTCTTGCTTGAGCAGGGGGTTGGACTAGAAGACCTCCAAGGTCCCTTCCAACTTATTCTATTCTATTCTATTCTATTCTATTCTATTCTATTCTATTCTATTCTATTCTATTCTATTCTATTCTACTCTAAATTTCATTATATTCTATTCATTTTGTAACTTTCTATTCTGTTCTGTTCTGTTCTGTTCTGTTCTGCTCTACTCTGCGCTACTCTACTCTATTCTATTGTAAATTTCATTATATTCTATTCATTTTGTAATTCTATTCTACTCTACTCTACTCTCTCTTCTCTTCTCTTCTCTTCTCTTCTCTTCTCTTCTCTTCTACTCTACTCTACTCTACTCTACTCTACTCTACTCTACTCTACTCTACTCTACTCTACTCTACTCTACTCTACTCATATGAACCACTTGCCAAGGATCTGAATTTTGATCACATGACCGTGGGGTTTTTTTTCAGTGCTGTTGTAACTTTGAACAGTCGCTATTGTAAGTCAAGGACTGCCTGTATGGGCAACTTATATAATTAAAAGGAAAAAAAAGAAAAAAAAGAGAGGAAGGACATGAATACTATCGGTATGTTACTAAAGAGCTACTGGAGTTGTAGCATACTCAACCCAAGGTTTGGGAACCAAGACAGATTTATCAAGATGAATAGTACCCTTGTAGAGTAGGAAGTGTCTGAATCAGTGGTGGGCCGCTGCCGGTTTAGACTGGTTCGGGCGAATCTGTTGTTCCAATGATCAGTTGTCCCCGCCCACCCGCCCCCACCCTATCCTGTCCTATATTTCCTTCTTTCTGGCTCAGCTGATTTGTGCAGCAGAGCTGACTTCCACGCCTCTGCTGTTCTACTTACTGGGGCTGCCTTAGAAGGTAAGCAGAATCATAAGGTACAATGATGAAAGTACTACCTTAATGATAGTCATAGGCTATAAATAAGCAATCAATATCAATATAAATCGTAAGGATACAAGCAATAAAATTACAGTCATACATTTCTAGGAAGAGCAATATGGTAGTAGATATGGAAACAATGGTTTAATTATTAATGTTAATACGGTTTCAACAATGCTTAGAATAGCCTGTGGCAGTATACTAGGGCAGCATACTAATCTAATAAATGAAACAAATATACAACAGGTTTTATTGTTTTTTTTTTTTTTACATGTTGGAAGGGACCTTGTAGGTCATCTAGTCCAACTCCTTGCCCAACCAGACCTTACACCATTTCTGACAGATGGCAGTCCAGTCTCTTCTTGAAAGCCTCCAGTGATGAAGCTCCCACAACCTCCGAAGGCAACTTCTGTTCCATGGGTTGATTGTTCTCACTGTCAGGAAATTTCTCCTTATTTCTAGGTTGAATCTCTCCTTGTTCAGCTTCCATCCATTCTTTCTTGTCTGGCCTTCAGGTGCTTTGGAAAATAGCTTGACCCCTTCCTCTCTGTGGCAGCCCCTCAAATATTGGATCACTCCTATCATGTCACTTCCGGTCCTTCTCTTCACTAGACTAATCTCAAAGATCCACCTCATCCTGGGCACCCTTTTTTTGAACTATTACCATCTGGCAGATGGTACAGGATAATAAAGACAAGAACAAATAGACTGAAAAACAGCTCCTATCCCAGAGCAGTAACTATATTGAATACTACTGTCTAGTGCAATATTAATGCAATATCGGGTTTTCAGTTCAATTGTGAAGGATGGTGTTTGTGTATTATTTTTATAGTTATAATGTACACTGAAGATGGCAGTTAATTTCATTGTATGAGGTGCAATGACAATAAAGTAAACTAAACTAAATGAGCCAGGCCCAGTTCCTGCAACCATTCATCATATGTTTTAGTCTCCAGTCCAGTTGTGAAATCTAATTTTTTTTATTACTGGTTCTGTGGACGTGGCTTGGTGGGCGTGGTGTGGCTTGGCAGGCATGGCTTGGTGGGCATGGCAAGGGAAGGATATTGTAAAATCTCCATTCCCGCCCCAATCTGGGGCCAGCCAGAGGTGGTATTTGCCCATTCTTGAACTGCTCAAAATTTCCGCTACTAGTTCTCCAGAACCTGTCAGAACCTGCTGGATTTCACCCCTAATAATGTCATAGATCAGATTAGAAAATTAGCACCAAACATACTTTTTAAAGCACCCACAACTTCTTGAAGGCAAGCTTAGCTGTTCCATCGATTATGTGTTCTCACTGATAGGAAATTTATCCTTAGTTCTAAGTTGGAACCTCTCTTTGATAATCTTCCACCCATTATTTCTTGTCTGCCTTCAGGTGCTTTGGAGATCAGGTCAACCCCCTTTTCTCTGTAACAGCCCCTCAAATACTTGAAGAGCATCCTTCCATGGCCAAATTCCTCTTCTAATTAATCATAAAGAGGAGATTTTTATCAAACGAACGAGATGAAATCCCCCTGTAAACACACATCCCTTTTCCTGTGCAAGGGAACAGAGGGACGTAATGTTGAGGCTCAGCGGGGATACAGAAGCATTGCCAGGCTAATATTTTAGTGTTGAAAAGAGAAGGACCCGAGGTTAGTCTCAGCTGAGTGAATGAAAACAATGCTGAGGGAGGGAGGGAGGGAGAGAGAGAGAGAGAGAGAGAGAGATAGAGAGAGAGAGAGAGAGAGAGAGAGAGAGAGAGAGAGAGAGAATGAGATAACAAGAAAGACAGGAAGGGAGAGAAAAGGGGAGTGAGAGAATAAGATAACAAGAAAGAGAGAGGGGGAGAGAATGAGAAAAAAAGAGAGAATGAGAGAACAAGAAAGAGAGAGAGAGAGAATGAGAGAACAAGAGAGAGAGAGAGAATGAGAAAACAAGAAAGAGAGAATGAGAGAACAAGAAAAAGAGGGAGGGAGAGAGAAGGGGAGAGAGAGAATAAGATAACAAGAAAGAGAGAGGGGGAGAGAGAATGGGAGAACAAGAAAGATAGAGAAAATGAGAGAACGAGAAAGAGAGAGAGAGAGGGAGAAAGAGAAGAGAAAGTGCACGCTTGTAAGAGATACATTAGTGAGAAGATCTTAATTTGTGCATTTTTTCACAACCCTGGCAAGGACCATGTGCCTAAAAGGGACATCTGTGGGTTCATTTGAGGGTCTTGATCTCATCCAGTACTTTGGCTTTGCATGTCCCAATGTCTGCCTTCTCTGTTTGTGGCCTTTTGAGAGAGAGAGAGAGAGGGAGGGAGAGAGAGAGATTTGATGCCACTTTTTTTCATAATAATGCCAAGGCCTCCTGTGATACAAGAGAGATGTTCAGCTTCAAAGCTGCCATCCCCTTGTGCCGTGACTTTTCCCTTTCAAGTTGTGGCTTTGCCACAGGCTTTTGTTTAAAGCAGAGACGTCAGCCTCCTTTGCGCCTTCCTAGAGCAAGTGGCAATCAACCCGGTGAGATCAACTGTTGAATCGGTGTACGCGTGCGTGAGTGTGCCCTTTCATACCTATAGATATTAAAAAGTCTAATTATACCGGTGGAAGACGATTATTACTTTCCCCTGTGAGCCTGCTAGGTAAACAAGGCTGAGTTTTGTGTTGGTGGGGGGTGTGCCGGTATTTACACACCAGCTATATTAATTACAGTTAAGCTCATTTAAAGTTTGTTATTAATTCCCTTTCTACTGCTAGGGCCATGAGGATTATTTCCCAGCCTCTTCTATATGAAATAGTCTTAATTACAGAAAATGTACAGTTGCCATCAGCCAAGTGGGGAGGGGAAGCTAGAATTGAGGCAGCCTGGTCAAATTGGAAAGGGGGAGGGGAGGGTCTTTCCTTCATCTATTTTCTTTATCCCATAAAATGTGAAGATAAGAAGGCAGAAGAAAAGAATGTGTGTGTGTGTGTGTGTGTGTGTGGCACACATACGCACACAGAGAGAAAAAGAGGGAGAGAAAGACACAGAGAGGGAGACAGAGAGAGAGAGAAAGGGAGAGAGAGGGAGAGGGGGAGAGAGAGGGAGAGGGAGAGCGAGGGAGAAGAGATGGCAGGAAGCTGTGGAGATTGGGTAGAGGGTTGGATTTGAAGACCTCCAAGATCTCTCTTCCAGACCTAGGATTCTATGATTCAATTAAAAACAATGATTAAAATGTCTGTAGTAGAACAAGGAGTAGGAGCGATGGCTTAGCAGTTAAAGATGTTGAGCTTGTCAGTTGGAAAGCTGACAACTCGGGTTTGAGATCTGAGTGACACACAATAGGGTGAGTTCTTGTTCTTTGCTCCAGCTCCTGTCCACCGAGCAGTTCAAAAGCATTCAAATGCAAGTAGATATATAGGTACCACTTCAGTGGGAAGTTAACAGCATTCCATGCACTTTGGCATATACCCATGCTGGCCACATGATCACAGAAATTGTCTTCAGATAACGCTGGCTCCCTTGGCTAAGAAAGGGAGATGAGCACCATTCTCTACAGTCAGACACGACTGGGCAGGGAAATCTTTACCTTTTACCTTTAGTAGTAGAAGAGGATGACTTAGCTTGGCCTGGAAAATCTGCCACTTGCAGTGTTAGCTGAGCTTCCATTGGAAGGACATTCCCTAAGAAAATTCCAACATCTGAGGAGACTTTCTTCCTAATGTCACTTGGCCAGGGTGTCTAGACTGGAAGAGGTCCCATGAGGTCAAACTGGAATAAATTGGGACGTTGGGATGTTCATCTGAAAAGAAGAATTGAGAGGAAGCATGACATAAGTGTTCAGGGACATAAAAAGTTTTCCAGGACCACAAAAATTAGGATCAGAAAGAAAGTGGTTATAAGTTGCAGCTGAAATTTCATTCAAATCTAAGGAAATCGTCCTCACACTAAGATAGGGATAACAGTGGAAAAGACTGCCTTTTGTTGGTCTTTTGTGGGATAAAAATCACAAACAAATGAGCTGATTCTTCCTATATGAGGACCGAGATTATTGGGGGCAATATGCTGACTCTGTAAACCACTTAGAGAGAGCCGTAAAAGCACTGTAAAGCAATATATAAGTCTAAGCGCTATTGCTATATAGTAAAATTACATTGACAGAATGTTGCAAATCTGAAAGTACAATCCTCCTGTCAGGTTTCCGAAGGATGCCGTAATTAAATCATGAGACTCGAGCCAAGCTTTGAAAGAAACCCAGTTATTTATTAGGAGCTTC
This sequence comes from Masticophis lateralis, assembly GCA_030761175.1. Classification (NCBI taxonomy): domain Eukaryota; kingdom Metazoa; phylum Chordata; class Lepidosauria; order Squamata; family Colubridae; genus Masticophis; species Masticophis lateralis. Next base: position 19,916,807 of record JAUDYJ010000012.1, on the reverse strand, counting down.
ATGTTGGCACATTCCCAAGTGAAGCCAACTCTGACCCCACGTAATTTATGGCCCCAATCATGAGTTGTTTCCCCCCTTCCCCCAGGGTGGTGAATCACATTCACCAATGGAGAAATTTTGCGGGTTGTAGAGATCACTCCCCTCCAGCCGCTGTCAGTAACCCTGGGAGACAGCCTTGAGAGAGATATGTCTGGAATGTGCTCCTGTCTTTGGCTGCTGTCCTGCTTTGTTGGTTTCCCATCCTCCTTGCCTATGGCAACTCGAGGGCAGGCCAGGGATGCTTTGCAAATTGATACCTCCTCCCCTTTATAGCCCATGACACTAGAGAGGGTCTCTCCCATGCCTCTTGCGATGGTAGCTCTTATATGACCATTCTCTTGGCAGCACTTCTGGGTCCATGGTCTCCAAAGGTCTTTGACACAAAGCTATCAAACCTATGGAAGTTGTGGATTCCCCATTTCTGATTTTTTTTTCAAGAAGAGGTTGGACACCACCAATTCAAGATAGTTGATTGGGTTTCCTGCACATTACAGATGGTTGGATTAGATAATCTGTGTGGTCCTTGTCACAGAGAAGAGGGGGTCAACCTATTCTCCAAAACACTTGAGGGCTGAATAAGTAACAAGTGGAAGATCCTTAAAGAGAGATTCAACCTAGAAGTAAGGAGAAATTTCCTGACAGTGAGAACAATTAATTAATGGAATAGGTTGCCTCTCAGACGGTGTGGGGGCTCCATCAATGGCGGTCTTGAAGAAAAGATTGGACCATCACTTTTCCAGGATCCAATACATTCTACTGTCTTGGACAGAGGAATGGACTAGGAGTCTTCCAAGGTTGTATCTTCTGCTAGCTCCAACATTCAAATTGTCAGTTTTGGTAACCACATTACAAAAAAAGATGTTGAGACTTAAGAGAAAAGTGCAGGGAAGAACAACTAAGATGATAAAAGGCCAAAAACATCCCGTATTTGTTGGAATATAAGACACACTTCCCCCCCCCCCCCAAAGAGGCTGAAAATTTGGGTGCGTCTTATACTCCTAATGTAGCTTTTACAAAGCTTTTTTTCAGCCCTAACAAGATGCTAGTGAGTGAAACAGATCTCGGTGCTTTGCCTGCTCCCTCCGACTCTCAGCTGTGCTTTAGGAGCTTTTTTTTAGTGCAGTGATCTTCCGGGCTTTGTCTGCTCCCTCTGAAAGCTGTGCTTTAGAAGCTCCTTTTCAGCCCTAATGAGGTGCTAGCAAGTGAAGTGATCTCTGTGCTTTGTCTGCTCTTCTCATTGCTTCTCTCTCCAGGGATCAGTTGTGCTTTACAAACTGTTTTTTTATCCCCAAGCAGGGGATAAAAAGCGCACGCGTGCGTTCAAAACCAGCAAACTAATGTGCTGAAGCTGACCAGACTAAGGACGCTAACCTGATGAATACCTGGTAGGCAGATTTTTTTCCCTATTTTCCTCCCCAAAAACTAAGCTGCGTCTTATACTCCAAAAATACAGTATGTACAATGGTTACAGGAATTGAGTATGGCTAGTCTAGAGAAAAAAAGGACTAGGAGTGACATGATAGCAGTGTTCCAATATATATTTTTTTGAAAAGTTTTTCAGTTTTATTTCTTATACACATAATATAAAATGCACATTTTCTTATACATAATTCATCACACATATACATGTTTTCCTTAAAGAAAGCATTAAAATAAGGCATTTTAATTACATTTGGAGTTGCTCTTCTACCCTTTCTTCCCTCATTTTGCAACATACCTTCTTCTCCTCCTCCTTTTTTCCTTCCCTCCCTCCTCTCCTACTTTCTCCTTCCTCCTCTCCTCCCTTATACTACTTCCCTTCCCTTTCTCCCACTCCTCTCTTCTTTTTCCCCTTCTCATCTTCTCTCCTACTCCTGTCTCCTACTCTTCCTTCCTCTCCTTTCCCCTTCCTTCCATTCCTCTCCCTCCCTCTCCTCTTCCTACCATCTACTCCTTTCAATCTTCTTGCTGTGGGCAGTGTTCCAATATTTGAAGGCCTTCCACAAAGAAGAGGAGGGCCAAGTTATTTTCCAAAGTACCAGAGGGCAGGTCAAGAAACAACAGGTGGAAACTAATCAATGAGAACAGTCTAGAATTAAGGATAAATTTCCTAACAGTAAGAACAATGAATCAATGGATTCATTGCTTGCCCTCAGAAGTTGTGGGTGCTCCATCACTGGAGACTTTTAAGAAGAGACTGGACAGACACTTGTCTGAAATTATATAGGGTCTCTTACTTGAGCAGGAGGCTGGACTAGAATACCTCCAAGGTCCCTTCCAACTCTATTCTGATTTATTGATTGAGAGGAAAGTTCTCACAGGCTTTCAAGAGTCTATTATTTTGTCCTATAGCCATAAAATAGCATTCCTTGAAATCCCTTTGTTGTTTGTTTCATGATCTGGCCTGCCTCAAAGGACTGACGCCTGTCACTTTTGCTTCAAGGTATGGCCTTTTCCGATGCAAACCAGCAACTGGATCTGCATTTAAGAGTCATACACCTCACAAATACGTTTATTTATTACTGCCTGCTCCATTTCTTAATCATCTTTTGCAACTCCCACTCCCATTTTGCAACTTCTAGCATTAAAACTGAAAGATGAAAAGAGGGGAGGAAAGGAAGAAAGAAAGGAGAAAGAAGAAAGACAAAGAGAAGAAATTTAGCTCATACAAACTTTGTGTATTTTTGAGACATACCTCAAGAGTCTCTGGGCTAGAGATAACACACAGTTAAGCCAGAACTGGTTGAAACTTGCAGTTACATACATAATTCTTCCCAGGGATTTTAAAAGATAAAAGAGAGGAAAGAAAGGAGCAAAGGTCTACAAACCCAAATGCATCAGTCAACCTCCAAAGAAAGTCCAGGGATCGCTGGCAAAACTGGACATATGAAAATAGAGATCCAGGCACAAATAAACTTGAAGTCTGGCTGCTGTAAAAAAAAGAGGCCCATTATTAGCAACTCTTGCTTGTACCTCTGTGGATCAAGGTGGACTTTAGCACACTGAATGCATTAAAAATAGTAATAGCAATAGCACTTCGACTTATATACCGCTTCATAGTGCCTTATAGTCCTCTTGAAGTGGTTTACAGAGTTAGCGTATTGCCCCCAACAATCTGGATTCTCATTTTACCCACCTTGGGAAGATGGAAGGTTAAGTCAACTTTGAGCCGTTCAGGATCGAACTTCTGGCAGTGGGCAGAATTAGCCTGCAATATTAGATTCTAACCACTGCGCTACCATGGCTCCAAAAGAAACGTCTTATCCATTTTGCAAAAAGAAATCACTTCCCAAATACTTTCCCGCTATTCCCAGCGCCCTCCCTTTATAAAGCCTGAGTAGTGTAGAGCCTGAATGGCATAGCAGGCTAATGCCTCCTACTAAGGCAGTAGTTAACATCCAGCTGCCTGCAATTACTGCGAGTTCAATCCTAGCCAGGCTCAATGTCAACTCAGCCTTCCATCCTTTCTAAGGTGGGTAAATTGAGGACCCAGTTTGTGGAGGCAATAAGCTGACTTTTTATAAAATATACAAAAGTATGAAGGCTATTGCTTAATGCATTGTAAGCCGCCCTGAGTCTCCGGAGAAGGGCGGCATATAAATCAAATTAAAAAAAAATAGTTTCCCTGCTCCATGATTGTTGCAAGTGTATTATATATTTATCAATATATTTCCCACCCCCCAGATATACATATTCCATCCCTTCTGTGAAAGGCCTATTATGAAGTATTCGTGTCATATTTATGCTATGAGGCCCCTCTCCTAAGGAGATCTCTCTAGCAGGACCGAGAAGAAGGGCCTTGTCTGTGGTGGTTCCCTCCCTTGGAACATCATCCCTGCCGCAATGAGATTGGCACTCTTTTGCAAGGCCCTGAAGACGTAGCTTTGCCAATGGGCCCAGGGACCCTAGAATGGGATGGAGCCCATCAAAATAGCTCATTTGATTGCAGTTGCCAGAGGGCTTGGTGGGGGGGGGGGGGTGTTATTCAGGGGTGAAATGCTACCAGTTCACTCTGATTCAGGCAAACCGGTAGTAGTAAAAACTACCAGTTTGGGTTGAACCAGTAGTTAAAAAAAGCCACCGGTTTCTCCAAACTGGTATTTCCGATGATCAGCTGTACTGCGGGGTTTAGAAAGCAGGAAATCCTGCTTTTTAGCAAAGCTAAATCGCACAGCACAGCTGATCCCCCCTTGCTGTTCTACTTACCTTCCCAAGCCTCCTTTTGGCGTGTACTGTGTATATGCATGCACACAGGAAGAGTGCATTTGGTGTGCACTGCACATGAGCATGCAGCATGCATTTGGGGCGCAGCATGCATGCGTGGCTGGCAAACCAGTAGCAAACCTGTTAGGATTTCACCACTGGTTTTATTGCATTTTTATTGTTTTTATATTGGCTTTTATCAGGGGTGGGTTTCACTTACCTTTACCATTGGTTCGCCATACATGCGCATGCACCTGGCCTTACACGCATGTGCTTTGCTTGCTTGCATGGCCACCCGTGATTGCCACTACTGGTTAGCCTGAACCGGTACGGACCTTCTGAATCCCCCCTCTAGCTTTTATCTTTGTAAGCTGCCTGGAGTCACTGAGAGTGAATTGGGTAGCCATGTAAATTTTCTTAAACAAATAAATATATTCTATAAACAAATAAATATATTCACTATTCTATAACAAAGTCAAAAGAGGGTATGATGGCTCAGTGGTTAAACATGCTGACCTTGTCAGCTGGAAAGCTGCAGTCTGAGTTTGAGACCCGAGTGCCATGTGACAGGGTGAGCTCCCGTTACTTGCCTAGCTCCTGCCCACCTAGCAGTTCAAAAGCATGCAAAGGAGAGTAGATAAATAGGCATCACTTTGCTGGGAAAATAACAGTGTTCCGTGCACCTTGGTGTATTGTCATGCTCACCACATGTCCACAGAAAAGGCTTTGGATAACACTGGCCCCCTTGGCTAAGAAACAGAGGTGAGTGTTGCCCCCTAGAATCAGACTTTTGCCTTTATCTTTATAACAAAGTCACTGCTTCTAACACAATGACCAGAATCTTGTTTTTTCTTTTAAAGTATTTTGCACTAGGCATTTCAGTCTAAACCCTTTCTTTTTCTAGATTCATAAAAATTCCTGGCTGTCCTTCACATGCCTAAAATAACTCATTGAGCATTGTAGAAGGTCCCCTAATGCAGAAAGACCACGTACAAAGACCCCTAACACAGGTCTTTCTACAAACTTCTTGTGAAGCTTCTTCTCAGGTAATATTGTATGCAAACTAGGGCATACAAAACCTTTGCTAGACCAATTCTCGAATACAGCTCATCTGCCTGGATCTCACACTGTATATCGGACATTAATACAATTGAGTGAGTCCAGAGGTATTTCACGAGAAGAGTCCTCCACTCCTCTGCTCACAACAGAATCCCTTAAGCCACCAGCTTGAAATTTTGGGCTTGGACAACCTAGAACTATGCCTCCTACGGTCCTACCTAAGCGTAGTACACAAAATTATCTGCTATAATGCCCTACCTGTCAACGACTACTTCAGCTTCAACTGCAATAATATATGGGCAAACAATAGATACGAACTTAAGATAAACCACTCCAAACTCGATTGCAGAAAATACAACTTCAGCAACAGAGTGGTCAATGCCTGGAATGCACTACCTGACTCTGTGGTTACATCCTCAACCCCCCCAAAACTTCAACCTTAAACTGTCTACCATGGACCTCACCCCATTCCTAAGAGGTCTGTAAAGGACGTGTAAAGCGTGCCTACCGTCTCTGTCCTACTGTCCCCATTTATTTGTACCCATTTCCTATATTCATAAACATATTTATACTTATATCTGTTATCTTATACATGCTTGACAAACTAACTAACTAAATAAATGATTAACTCTGTAAAAAAAAAAAAAAGAACCCAGTTTAACTCATGCACACATCTACCGAACAATTAGATTTACTTATGGAAGCATTGTTGTGCAGTGCCTTCAACCATGGAAATGTTTTCATTTATTTACAATCATTATGCACATTATTTTACATGGATCAGCTCCTACGTAGTGAGAAGGGCATGGACTTTCCAAGCATGGCTGTTTATTTGCTATGTGATGCCGAGAAGAAATTGACCCTCCGATTCCACCCTCTGGATGCAAGTCAACTTGCAGAGCAGCAAGCAAAGGCACAAGATCCCATTTTTGTCTCCAAGAGGTAGAATAACACAATAACAAACAGAATAACAGAATAGTAGAATAACAGAGTTGTAAGGGACAGTGGAGGTCTTCTAGTCCAACCCCCTTAGAAGAATCATGAAGGCTCAGCAAAAACAACTGGAGAGATGCTGCTTTTTGAGGTGATTGATTTAATGAATCTAATGGCTAGGCAATAGAATAGAATAGAATAGAATAGAATAGAATAGAATAGAGTAGAGTAGAGTAGAGTAGAGTAGAGTAGAGTAGAGTAGAGTAGAGTAGAGTAGAGTAGAGTAGAGTAGAGTAAAATAGAAAAATGGAATGGAATGGAATAGAATGGAATAGAATAGAACAATAGAGTTGGAAGGGACCTTGGAGATCTTCTAGTCCAACCCTGGAAACCCAATACCATTTCAGACAAATGGTTGTCCAATGTCTTCTTTAAAACTTCCAGTGTTGGAGCATTCACAACTTCTGGAGTCATGTTGTTCCACTGGTTAATCATTCTAACTGTTAGGAAATTTCTCCTAAGCTGTTTCTCTCCTTGATTAGTTGCCATCCGTTGCTTCTTGTCCTGCCCTCAGGTGCTTTGGAGAATAGCTTGACTCCCTCTTCTTTGGGGCAGCTCCTGAGATATCGGAACACTGCTATCATGTCTCCCCTAGTCCTTCTTTTCATTAAACTAGACCTACACAATTCCAGCAAACATTCTTTATATGTTTTAGCCTCCTGTCCCCTAATCATCTTTATATTAGTTTATATTATATTAGTAAAACCAACTCCATGTTCAGCTCTGAATAAAGATGTAATTGAACTTAACCACTGCTCTCCCCATAATAAGTCTGGCTTCTTCCCTTTACCTGGAGTTCTTAGGTAAGGTGAAGGTTCCTCTTGCACATATGTGCTAGACGTTCCCGACTCTAGGAGGCAGTGCTCATCTCCGTTTCAAAGCCGAAGAGCCAGCGATGTCCGAAGACGTCTCCGTGGTCATGTGGCCGGCATGACTCAATGCCAAAGGCGCATGAAACACTATTACCTTCCCACCAAAGGTGGTCCCTATTTTTCTACTTGCATTTTTTACTGGCTTTCGAACGGCTAGGTTGGCAGAAGCTGGGACAAGTCACGGGAGCTCACCCCGTTACGCGACACTAGGGATTCAAACCGCTGAACTGCCGATCTTTCGATTGACAAACTCAGCGTCTTATCCACTGAACCACCACATCCCCCTTCTGAACTTCTTAATTCCACCTTTTAGTACACACCAGAGCAGTAAACTCTAATAAAATATGACAGGGAGGTCCTTTTTTTTACAGAATAAGAGACCTTGGAAGTCTTCTAGTCCAACCCTCGAGTAGGACACCTGATACCATCCTAGACAAATGGCTGGCCAGTTATGGCAAGCATCCATAACTCCATAACTCCAGGAGGCAAGCCATTTCTCTGATTAATTGTTCACACTATCAGGAATTTTTTGCTTGGTTCTAGGCTGGATCTTTTCCATCCGTTACTTCTTGTCCTGCCCTCAGGAGGCTTTTGTTTTGGAGAAAAGGTTGACCCCCTCTTCTTTGTGATGGCCCCTCAAATATTGGAAATTGCTATCATGTCACCCCTAGTCCTTCTCTTCGTTAGACTAGACCAGCGGTGTCAAAACTCGATTTCATTGAGGGCCGCATCAGGGTTGTGTTTGACCTCGGGGGGCCAGGTGGTGTGGTCAGGGTGTGCGTGGATAGCTTGATGTCACTCGGCATGGCTGGTGGGATCCTCCTGAAGCCCTCTGTCAGCAAAAATGGAGCTTGCAGTCCTCCCGGGCTCCATTTTGGCTGCCAGAGGCACCGCAGGCCAGCCCTTCGCTATTTCCTGACGTCTCTCCTGCACAAGCTGCATTGGCTTCCGGTGGTCTTTCGGGTATGCTTCAAGGTATTGGTTACCACCTTTAAAGTGCTCCATGATATAGGGCCTGGGTACTTGCGGGACCGCCTTCTGCCGCCGATAGCCTCCCACTGGCCAGTACACTCCCACAGAGAGGGACTCCTCAGGGAGTCGTCAGCCAGGCAATGTTGGCTGGCAACCCCCAGGGGGAGGACCTTCTCTGTGGCAGCACCTGCCCTCTGGAACGACCTGCCCCCAGAGATACGTAGGATACCAGATCTCCGGGCTTTTTGCTGTGCCCTAAAAACTTTTCTATTTCATCAAGCTGAGCTGGCGTAAACCCCCCCCCCACCCCTTAGATATTTTTAATTGTAAATGGATTTTACTCAGGAGATTTTAAATTTTGGGCCAAAATTTGTTTAATTCTTTTAAAATTTTAAATTTTGTATTGGGATGTTTTTTATTCTTGGCTGTGCACTGCCCTGAGTCCAGCAGGAGAAGGGCGGTATAAACATTTAATAAAATAAAATAAATAATAAATAAATTTCCAGGGCAGCCCCACCGGCCAGATCTAACCACCCCGTGGGCCAGATCTGGCCTGTAGGCTTTGAGTTTGACACCCCTGGAGTAGACATACCCGCTACCCAGATGATCAATGTTTCATACCAGAAACAGGCAAGTAACTTGGCTTAAGTGACATTGATTCCATCATCTCAATCGAAACAGCCCTAGCAAGAAATCGAGAAATCTGTGTCTATTTGTTCAGGCTGCATCGCTTAAATCTCCAAGCATTCCTAAACATGCAGCAGGCATCCAGCAGCTGCCTCCCCACAGAGTGAGAGCCTCTGTTGGTGGTGCACGTGTGTTCATTAATTCCGAATTACTCCAATTACAAGCTTTTGATGCTCTGAAAACCTTCCCCCCACCCCTATAAATTGGAGAGCCCTCAGCCCATCCAATCAGATGGTTCTCCTAGCACATGCAAGCCATTTCTTTTTTAAAAAAATATTATGATTGTTTCTGCATATTCACAGTGCAAGCAGGGCTGACGGTGACCTTTTCCTTGGAAAGCCTGCAGGATTCTAACCCTATCAAATTAGACCGTTTTGCTCACTTATTCCCAAATGCTCGTCCGGTGCTAAGCAGCCTCTCACCACATAGCGATGGCAGCCGATCGTGTCTGCTCATAGCGCAGGCTTAATCAGAGATTATTAAGGAAAATAGACAGTGGGCTAATTTGATGAGATTGGTTAGAGGATCCACGGATAAAGGTCACCTGCCTTCATGTATCTCCCTTGGTCACTGCAATCGGTCCCATGCATTCAACAGTCCATTGCACCCCAACAATGGGCCAAGGAAAGCTCTTCATTTTTGCCCCGTCTAGCCCGACTTGACTAAAAAAAAAATGAGTTATTTCAAGTGTGCATCAACCATTCAGCCTCATGCCAAATCTCCTGCCCACCTGCTTACGTCTTCCTCTTTTTCTCTTTCTGTCTTCTTTCTTGCCTTTTTGTGTTGATTGATGGCATTTTGGCCCCGGTGTTAAAAGAGCGTTTTAGAAAGGTGTCTAATTTGGAAGAAAGGGAAGAAGGAGGAGGAGGAGGAGGAGGAGGAGGAGGAGGAGGAGGAGAAGAAAGAAAGAAAGAAAGAAAGAAAGAAAGAAAGAAGCCATCAAGCTGTTGGAACCTTAAATCAATAATCTGGATTTATTGCGTATATAAATTGCTGGTGGCTGGTTGGTATATTAATAACAATAACAACAACAGAATGATAACAGAATAACAGACTTGGAAGGGATCTTGTAGGTCATCTAATCCAACCTGCTGTCCAAACAGGAGACCATACATTCTCCAGCAGATCCTCAATTCTTAGGTTTCCTTATTAGTAGGAACCTAAAATTCTCTTGGTGTTGACTCAGGATTATTGCTATGTTGTTTCGTGTTTTCTAATTAATTTCCTTGTAGACTTTTGATGTAGGGTTGTTTCATTGTCAAGTTAGACATTTGTCTGGAATGGAATAATAATAATAATAATAATAATAATAATAATAATAATAATAATAATAATAATAATAATAATAATAATGAGAATGAGAAACTCAAGATCTTGTGGGACTTTAGGATTCAGACTGACAGGCACTTGGTCCACAACACACCTGACATAACGGTAGTTGAAAAGAAAAAAGTATGGTTCATTGACATTGCAATACCTGGCGATGCACGGATTGAAGATAAGCAGCAAGAAAAAATCACAAAGTACCGGGACTTGCAAATCGAAGTTGAGCGACTATGGAAAAAGAAATCATGTGTTGTTCCGATTGTAATTGGAGCCCTTGGAGCAATACCCAAAGGGCTACCCCGCTATTTAGAAATTCTAAATTTACCGGACTTGAACATTTTGACTCTACAAAAAACCACCTTACTCGGAACAGCTTACATCCTCCGACGATACCTTAACAGTTTCTAGGTCCTTGCTTAGGACTCGAGCTGCTGAGCTATTAACCAGCCTCAAAGACTGTGAATCTCATTACAGATTAACCAATAATAATAATAATAATAATAATAATAATAATAATAATAATGACTCTACAAAAAACCACCTTACTCGGAACAGCTTACATCCTCCGACAATACCTTAACAGTTCCTAGGTCCTTGGTTAGGACTCGAGCTGCTGAGCTATTAACCAGCCTCAAAGACTGTGAATCTCACTACAGATTAACCAATAATAATAATAATAATAATAATAATAATAATAATAATAATAATAATAATAATAATAATAATAATATTTCTATACCGCCCTTTTCCCAAAGGTGTACAGCCTATTAAAAGCACAAAAACAGACATCAATTAAAATAATTAAAATTATTAAATAATTTTGGCTCAGATTAAAACCCCAAAATTTAAAACACCCAATTTAAAATCATTACATTGATAGCCCGGCCTGGTATAGGGTCATCACATTGACTTTGCCAATACAACTTGGCCTGAAGACACTTGAAATTACAATCCCAAAGGAATCATGATTCCAGATTTTAGATAAATTCATTACGTTAACCTATTTAAGGTATCTTGATTCAAAATTTTTTACTCCATGATGCACTGCTCGACCCAGTTGAAATTAACAAACAGACAAACAGACAGGAGAGCTTTGATATATAGATAGTCTTCCTACGTTGCTTCAGATTTATGTTCTTTGACTTTTCACAGATTCATAAGGTAAGCTTTCATATCTTTCTTTTTAACCCAAATGAATACTGAAGAAGACTAGGAATAATATTTTTTTCTTAAAAAAACAGAACAGAACAAGAAAGCCCAGTTGCCTCCTGAAAAGTACCTTTGGGACAACCATGATCTGGATGACTGAGAATCTCTCCAGACTAGGAATAATAGAGAATGGAAAATTAAAATTTCCAAATATATTTGTAAATATTTGTAAGTACTACCCAAGGGAATATGGCTGGTAATTTTAAGTGTGAATTTTACAGTACTTCTTAAAATTCATAAAAGAAAAACAAGAACATAAGGACCTAACTAGGATGTTTAAATCTTAATCTGCAAGGCCAAATTATTCAGTGGGGCAACCAGTTAGATGAACAGAAAAGACAAATTTGACAATAATTGTTAGCATGTCAGGGAAAAAGAACCCAGCACGATATATTTTAAAAGCATCAAACTGTATCAAATCCCAAAATGGCCGGGAGACAAGGAATGAAATTTTAATTGGTTGATTAATCAACCATATTTTCATTTATTAATTGGAATAGTCAGAGATAATCAGCCAAGGCCAATACATTATTATTTTTCTTGCTGGGAGCAAAAGAAAAATATCTTACTGTAGTAAGACATGAACTGGAAAATGCTGAAAATAACATTTCTTTTAGTTGTGAGTTCCCTTACATTTCTCTTAATTTTTCCAAAATGTTCCTTCTACTTTGTTAACTGGAGAAGATATAAAAATACAACTGCATCAGAAGGACAGGAAGATGGTGGACCGATGCTCCCTCCACCAGGTTCCCAGTTTTGATCTTTTCCAAGGATCCCAGTATTAAAACACCAAACGATTCATCAGTATTGTGATAAATTATTATTAGATGTACATGTAATGTAAAGGAGGAGATACAAAAAGAGGAAATGCTAAGGTGGAGAGTAGTTAAAGAAGATGATGTTAATAGATGATGACTATTAATCTTCTCATTGTTCCCATCACCCATCTCCTCCCACTTATGACTGTATGACTATAATTTTGTTGCTTTTATCCTTACGATTTATATTGATATTGTTTCCTGATTGCTTATTTGTACCCCATGATTATCATTAAGTGTTGTACCTTATGATTCTTAATGAGCCTATCTTTTCTTTAATGTACACTGAGAGCCTATGCACCAAGACAAATTCCTTGTGTGTCCAATCACATTTGGCCAATAAAAGTTCTGTTCTATTCTATTCTATTCTATTCTATTCTATTCTATTCTATTCTATTCTATTCTATTCTATTCTATTCTATTCTATTCTATTCTATTCTATTCTATTCTATTCTATTCTATTCCATTCTATGTATTATTGTTATTATATTATTATATTATGGTGATGAATATTACAAGTATGGGGACTATGACTATTTAAAAATACCTGTACCCAGATCACACACTGTTTGATGGAAATCGAATGTTATCTAAATAAAACAAATAAAAAGATGAAAAAAAAGAATGTAATGTAATCATCATTGCATTATCAATTTGTATTATGACATTACAGTGAAATGTAATCATCATTACAGTGAGAACTGTATGGATGTACTCCACAGAATAGCTTGCTTCCTGGGATTGTGGATGTTCCATCACTAGAGGTCTTCAAAAATAGACTTGAGAACCATTTGATTAGGATGGAATAAGGTCTCCTGCCTTGAGCACGGAGTTGGACTAGAAGACCTCTGAGGTCCCTTCCAGCCCTATGATTCTATGTTCTGTTATCGATGTTTGTATCTTATGTTCATGATAAGGGAAAAATGGATCTCATCACATTCATTATAGATATACTTTTTATAGACCAGATAAAAGAAGGCGGTGTCAACTAATTTTCCAAAGCACCAGAGGCCAGGACAAGAAACAATGGAAGGAAACTAATCAAAGAGAGAAGCAACTAAGGAGGAATTTCTTGACAGTGAGAACAATTAACCAGTGGAACAACTGGCCTCCAGAAGTTGTGGAGCGCCATCACTGGAGGCTTTTAAGAAGAGGCTGGACAGCCACTTGTCTGGAATGGTATAGGGTCTCCTGCTTGAGCAGGAGGTTGGACTAGAAGTCCTCCAAGGTCCCTTCCAGCTCTATTCTGACATGTCCAACTTCACATTACAGGTAAACCTACTCTACAGGCTCTCTTTCTTCTATTGCAAAAAATGTGGAGCTTAAATCATTTTATTCCTGTGCGCTGTTCTAATATTCTTGACTAATAGCCCTAAACACAGAGGTGAGCTGTGATCATCAAGACTTACCTCTGAGGAACATAGAATGATAGGGTTGGAGGGGATCTTGGAGGTCTTCTAGTCCAACCCCATGCTCAGGCATGAACCTTATACCATTTTGTAATGTCTATGGAGATTCTCAAATTATCTAGCTCATGGTTGTCCCAAACATGCTTTTCCAAAAGGTAGGTAGACGTGGTTGGGTTTTTTTGAAACGTTCTGTGAAAGTTCTGAACTGAAGAGCCTTGATGGCGCAGCAGACTAAAGTGCTGTTAAGTAGCACCAGCTGCCTGCAATTACTGCGAGTTCAACTCTCACCAGGCTCAAGGTTGACTCAGCCTTCCATCCTTCCGAGGTAGGTAAAATGGGGACCCGGATTGTGAGGGCAATAAGCTGACTTTGTATAAAAAAGAACACCACTTGGGGGGGTCCGAAAGCCCTACTAAGCAGGTATATACAAAAGTATGAAGGCTATTGCTTAACGCATTGTAAGCTGCCCTGAGTCTCCGGAAAAGAGCGGCATATAAATCGAACCAATAAATAAATAAATAAATAAATAAATAAATAAATAAATAAATAAATAAATAAATAGCTTCTTGGACGAGAACAATAGAATAACAAAATTGGAAGAGACCTTGGAGGTCTTCTAGTCCAAGCTTTGCTCAAGCAGGAAACCCCATAGCATTTCAAAACAAATGGCTGTCCTATTGCTTCTTAAAAACATCCAGTGATGGAGCACCCATAACTCTGGGAGGCAAGGTGTTCTATTGATTAATTGTTTTCACTGTCAGAAAATTTCTTCTTAGTTCTAGATTGAATCTCTCTTTAACAAACTTCCACCTATTGCTTCTTCTCCTGCCCTCAGGTGCTTTGGAGTGTAGGTCAACCCCTCTTCTCTAGATCAGCCCTCGAGTACTGGAAGACTGCTATCATGTCACCCCCAGCCTTTCTCTTCATTGAGCTCCTGTTAGGCCTGGAAACCATCTTTTTTGTTGGATCTTCAGGCCTGCCACATTTACTACTGTGGGAAGTTGGGTGGGGGGATTGTGTGGAGCCAGGGTGATATAATAATATTCCTTTCTCAGAGAGTCAAGGACATCTTGTCCTGCACTTGGAAGGCTGGAACTGGAAGGCATCTCCAGTTGGGACAGTGCTTTTATTGGACCGTGTGATGGACATGTGGGTGCTGGGCAGGGATTTGGACTTTCTGTTGGGTGGGGAAAACCTGGCAGCTTTCAGATTTGGCTTTTCCCAGATGTGTCAATATGACACCAATATGACACCAACATCTCTAATAAAATGTAATTTTGAGGAAACTCAAGCCTTGGAGTTTTCTTTCATTGGGGGTGTTACTTGGAATCCTGACATTCACATTAATTTAGCATCTCTTTATTTTCAACCCTCATTCTTCTTCTTTTACTATACACTCTACTTTCATTCAGTTTATTGCACATTCCTTCAGATGGACCACACTCTCACTTCCAGGTAAGTGGGCAGATCTCTAATAAAACGAGCAACTTCAAGCCTCAGAGTCCTCTTTTGTTGGGGGTGTTACTTGAAGCCCAGACATT
The DNA here is from genome assembly GCA_030761175.1 of Masticophis lateralis. Classification (NCBI taxonomy): domain Eukaryota; kingdom Metazoa; phylum Chordata; class Lepidosauria; order Squamata; family Colubridae; genus Masticophis; species Masticophis lateralis. The sequence goes on along the minus strand of JAUDYJ010000012.1, from coordinate 19,901,700 downwards.
AACTGGAATCTTGTCTAAAAAATTCAGCCAGCTCCCCGGATACTGAGGTGCTGTCCAGGGTCCTGAAACCTGAACGTCAACTCTGCATGAAGACTCAGGCAAGATGGAGGACAGCTAGACATACCCAGTTCCTGCAACTGTTAATCATATGGTTTAGCCTCCAGACCTCTTATTATCTTTGTTGCTCTTCTCTGCACTCTCACCTTATTTTATTCCTGGATGCTGGTCTGATATTTTTGACTAATAACCCTAAACACAGAGATGAGGTGTGTCCCCCAAGAGTTACCTCTGAAGAAATGGAAGTATCACTTCAGCCAGGCTGCAAGAGAGATGGTTTCACCTGGAATGAAGAAAGGCACCAGCTCTTAAGACTTGCAGGCACTTTCTTTGGCTTCTCTAATGACAGTAACTAATTTACATATAACTACTCCTATTAAATAACCATTTAGTAAGAGCAGTGTGCCAGTTAATGATTAGATCAGTCATCTATTATCCATGGGGGAAAAATCTGTCCAGTTTTCTTTTTCTCATAGCTAAGCAAACTACTGGAAGAGGTATTTCTCTTTCTCCCCTCTCTCTCCTTCCTACCTGCCTGTCTTCCACTTTCTAAGTGTTATTAGAGACATAAATATATACACTTTTCAGTTTGGATTCTATACTGATCAATCCCTAGACAGCATAATAAAGTAAGTCTTTCCCACTTTGATGTTTAAAGACAAGTCTGGGATGAGTCCAGAATTCCAAAGAGCAGAATAACAGATTAACAGAGTTGGAAGGGACTTTGTAGGTCATCTAGTCCAACCCCAATCCAACCTAGAGACTCTACACCATTTCTGACAAATGGCAGTCCAATCTCTTCTTGAAAGCTTCCAATGATGAAGCTCCCACAACTTTTGAAGGCAACTTCTGTTCCATGGGTTGATTGTTCTCCCTGTCAGGAAATTTCTCCTTATTTCCAGGTTGAATTTCTTCTTGTTCTGTTTCCATCCGCTATTCCTTGTCTGGCCTTCAGGTACTTTGGAAAATAATTTGACCCCTTCATCTCAGTAGCAGCCCCTCAGATATTGGAAGACTGCTATTGTGTCTCCCCAGGTCCTTCTCTTCACTAGACTAGCCATGCCCAGTTCCTGCAACTGGACATCATATGTTGTAGCTTCCTAAAATGATCATCTTAGATAGATTCAGATTAACAGAGTTGGAAGGGACCTTGTAAGTCATCTAATCCAACCCCCCACCCAAACAGGAGACCTTACACCATTTCTGACAAATGGCAGTGCAGCCTCCCCTTGAAAGCCTCCAGTGATGAAGCTCCCACAACTTCCAAAGGCAACTTCTGTTCCATGGGTTGATTGCTCTCAGTGTCAGAAAATTTCTCCTTATTTCCAGGTTGAATCTTTCCTTGTTCAGTTCCCATCCATTATTCCTTGTCTGGTGTTCAGGTGCTTTGGAAAATAGCTTGACCCCCTCTTCTCTGGGGCAGCCCCTCAAATATTGGAAGACTGCTATCCTGTCTCCCCTGCTCCTTCTCTTCACTAGACTAGCCATGCCCAGTTCCTGCAACCGTTCTTCATATGTTTTAGCCTCCAGTCCCCTAATCATCTTGGTTGCTCTTCTCTGCAGCCTTTCTAGAGTCTCCAATTCTTTTCTATAGTGTGGTGACCAAAACTGGATGCAGTATTCTAGGTGTGGTCTTACTAAGGCTTTATTGATTTATTTGTTAAACGATTGATTAGAATTGATTAGAACGTTGCTTGCAGTTTTACTGAAGAGTTCAGTGTGAAAGGATTAATAAAGATTAATCCTTCCACACTGGAAGGATTAATAAAGAACTCCAATGTTCAGGACTTCTTTTGGGTTGAAGTTTCAAAAGACAGTGTAAACTTTTCCAGTTTACTGGAAGTTGAGCAATTGAACTAACTGGAGAAATTGGTTCGACTGACAGGCTGAATTCTTTGATGTATCACTAGTATTCATTAGCAGGCTGAACCATTAGCTCCATATTGAAATCAGGCAGGCTATTATTAAAACAATTCCTTAAAAATAGAAGACGATACTAATCTGGGTATCTGTCTTGTTAAAAAAAAACTCAGCTACTGTATATTATCTACTTTAGCTTGACTGGCAATGGGTGTCCTGTGATAACCTGCAGGGAATTTGAAAATGAAACTCAGCAATTATGAGCCCAAACCCACCTGCAATTTGAAGGCATTATCTCAGTATAATTGCCCAGAAATGTTGCAAAGGCAAAGGTAGATAATTTAAAAATCCATCTTTTTTTTTTTTTGCCTACATTACCATTTGGACAACAAAACTTCCTCTATTGTAGCAAGAGAATAAGCCTTAAAATTGATCCTTTGTAAATATCTTGGGCAGCTCTTCGTAATGGTATGCAGCGTTTATCCCCCCGCCTCCCTTTAATTTTGCGAGTTGTTTTTCCTTTCCTTAGGAAAAACACAAAGGCTCCTATATACCAGTGAGATTGTATAAAACCCCAAACAATTTTTGACGAGGTGTCGCGTGTCAACTCCATTCTGGAAGCCAAGATGAGGAGTCAAAGACAATTGTTTTCATCCAGGTTGAAAAAGAGATTTGGGATGTCAGGAGTCTGTTTGGGAACAATTCACTACCAGACTGTAAATTGTTTTCATAACAGGTAATTATTTCCCCTAGGTTACTATGCAACTCATTTTATTCACTTGTGGTAGTACTAGCCTGGAGAAGAGCTTGAGTAGTAATTAATTTGGCCATTTCTTCGTTGTAACCAAGGAATTGGGGGTGTCCTTTAAAACTATAGACTCGTAAGCGACTGAAGGGGACCTCTTAGGTCTTCTAGATCAGGGGTCCTCAAACTATAGCCTGCGGGCCGGATAAGGCCCACTGAAGCCATTAATCTGGCCTGCACAGGACCATCACCTGCCCCACCTGCCTTCTGGAGGCAGGGGAGGCCAAAAACGGGATGTGCAGAGGTGTCTGGAGGCCAAAAACGGGCCCCCTTTTTTGCCTCCCTGGCCTCCAGAGAGAGGGAGAGCAGGAGGGAGACACACACACACACACACACCACAAACACACACACACACACATACACACAAACAGACGTCCCTCATACACACCCCAAAGCAGCCACATCCCTTCACTAACCTGCTTTCCACCCCCAGGAGCATAACAAATTAAAGTTTAATTTGTGTGTATTATTTGGGCTGCTAAATTGGCCACACCCACCCAGTTACATGACCACCTAGCCACAGCCACCCAGCTTGTCCGCCCCCCCCCCAACAGTCTGAGGGACCGTGAATTGGCCCCCTGTTTAAAAAGTTTGAGGACCCCTGTTCTAGATCAACCTCCTGCTCAAGGCAGGAATTTTATACCATCCCAATCAAATGGTTGTCCAGTCCACTTTTAAAAACCTCCGGTGATGGAGCACCCATAACTCTGGGAGGCAAGCTGTTCTATTGATTAATTATTTTGAAATTTCTTCTTAGTTCTAGACTGGATCTCTCTTTAACAAACTTTCAGCCATTGCTTCTTCTCCTGCTCTTAGGTGCTTTAGAGAATAGGTTGACTTCCTCTTCTTTGTGGCAGCACCTCAAGTACTGGAAGATATGTTATCACATCATCCCCTAGTCCTCCTCTTCCTTAGATTAGACAAACCTTAGTTCCCTTAACCACTTCTCATGTGATTTATCCTTATCATCTTTAGTTGCTCTTCTCTGACCCCTTTCAAGGGCCTCAGAATCTTTTATTGTACTGTGGTGATCAGAACTGGATGCTGAATTCTATGTGTGGCTTTACTAGTTCTCTTAACCATTCGTCAGATGATTTAACCCCCTTATCATCATCATCATACTTTATTGCGGTCATAGACCAAAAAGACCAAAACATCCAGGACACATAGCTAGCACATGACCTGACTAAAGTGCAAAATGGCAGCAAGATCAGTGGTGGAGACCACTCCGTCAAACTCACAGTAAAGTTGTACATAGGGAGAAAATACTATATTGCAATTTACATAAATCTGCACATTGCACTTTATACAGCCACCAGCTAGCTCAACCGCTGGTGATCAATAGGACTGACCTCAGTCAGTGGGTCCAGCCTGTCCCTTCTCCAGGCTCTTACATCTCAATACTGCAGCAAAAAAAAAAATTACTACCTTTAGTGTAATCTTAGAATCAGTATCTTGAAGTAAGAAGCGGAGACTAAGAGTTTCAGATAATCCGGGAAATCTTTGACAAACAGGAGAGATAAGTTCTGACCTTCTCTCCCGAGAATGGGGACAAGTAAATATGATGTGAGCCAACGATTCCGAAGATCGACTGTCACATGAAAGTGGGTGGGTCTCACACCCCCTGAGCACCTGCTATCCAAGACATTTGAGGGGATCACATTAAAGCGTTCCTTCAGAAAGGCTAACCTGTATTTAACAAAGGATAGCATAGAAAGATATTTTTTGGGGGGCGGGGTGCATTCGGGAAGTAATACCGAGAGAAAACGGAGAACATACTCCCGCACCAAGTGCCAGATTCTGTTGTCTTTCAATATCATCCAATCGCTGAAATATCAGCGATTTGGCTGCATTTGGGCCAAGCATAAGGGCTTCAATAGGGGAAATACCTATCTTCATGAGTTTGGTGTGAATATTGCAGGCCCAAGGACTGTGGAAATCATCCCGCCATAAGCACTGGCCTAAATAGTAGTCTGGAAGTCTGGTCCACAGGGTCAGCCACTAGCCAATGGCACACTTCCACAGAACCGTAGCGAGAGATGGTATGCCCAGTTCCAAACGGATTACAGCATTACTTACACAGGGGGGAACTCCCACCCTAATCATCTTCAATTCAATTCAAACCTCAGTTCAAACCTTTACTGTAGCATGTGTACAATGAGCTTGGCTGAGCCTCTCTTCGTGCATCCCCCCAATGCAACACAACTCACAATGAAAGACTAATAATAATAATAATAATAATAATAATAATAATAATAATAATAATAATAATAATAATAATAATAATAATCCCTATCCCAGGGAGTCCTGCTAAGAAACACTCAGTCCTATTGCACCACATGAAGTTATTACATGTCGCGCCGGTCCCACAAGTCAATCATACTGGGTTGTTGTAGAGTTATTTTTTATTCAGGAGTCTGACAACCCACGGATAAAAACTGTTCTTCAGCCTGTTTGTGTGGCTGCCTATGCCTCTATATCTCCTTTCCGATGGAAGGAGAATAAAGAAGGGCTGACCAGGGTGTGAGTTGCTCCTGAGGATTTTCCTCACTCTTCTAAGACAGCGAGCCTCAGCGATGTCATCTAGTGCAGGGGTGAAATGTAAAATTTGTTACTACTGGTTCTGTGGGCATGGCTTGGGGGGGGGGGTAATGTGACTGGGTGGGCATGGACAACTTTTTTTTTTAACTTTTCAAAGCATTTTTTCTAATGCTTTGAAAAGCCTCTGCCGATCAGGCAACTCAGCTGGGATCGTCAGAGAGGCTTTTTAAAAAATACCTCTCTGACGACCCAGCTGAGTTGCCTGATCAGCAGAGAGCTATTTTTTAAAAGATACCCCTTTGCCAATCAGGCAACTCAGCTGGGATTGTCAGAGATTTTTCAAAGCATTTTTTTTACCACCTCTTTGGCCAAGAGGTTGCAGAAAAAAAATGCTTTGAAAAGTCTCTGAGGATCCCAGCTGAGCTGCGCGATCATCAGAGGCTTTTTTTTTTTAACGTTTAAAAGCATTTTTTTGTTGGAAGAGGTTGTATAAAAAATGCTTTGAAAAGTTAAAAAAAAAAAGCCTCTGATGATCGTGTGGCTCAGCTGGGCATGGGGGAGGGGGTGTAGGGATTTTTGCTACCAGTTCTCCGAACCACCCGCCACCATCGCTACCGGATTGGGCGATCTGGTCTGAATTGGGAGCATTTCACCCCTGGTCTAGTGGTATCAGGGGACCTTTGTTAGCCTTCTCTGCCCTCTTTCTAGAACAGTGATGGCTAACCTTTTCTGGACCAACTGCCCAAAGTGAGTGCATGCGCACGAATGCGTGTGCATCCATGTGAACCCCAAAAATGCAATGCATGCTACCCCGCACTTGCCCCCGTGCATGCACCCCAGCTCCCATGCCCGTGCCCCAACCCCTGCGCATGCGCAGCAGAGACCCAAAGACCTGAAGGCCAGCAGGAGGCCTGCATGCATGCACAGCAGAGCTGAACTGGGGCAACGGCTTGCATGCCCACAGAGAGGGCGCTGTGTGCTACCTCTGGCACATGTGCCATAGATTCACCATCACAGTTCTAGAGTCTCAATGTCTTGTTTGTATCATGAATAAAAAAAATAAATAAATTAAAACCAGAACCCACAACCACAACAGATCAACCTAAGATTTCTGATGGCTGGCATGGATAGTAATGCTAAATTTTATTTGCTTATGTGTGTCTTCTGTGCAAAAAAAAATAAATCAATTACATGGAAAAAGAGACAAAATCCAGTTTTGGATCAGGACCTGAGAAAAAATTAGCTTCAGTCAAGTTTGGAGAATGTGAGACTAGTCAAAAACTAGTGAATCCTCTAAAGAATAGTTGGATATAATCAGTAGGTTCAGCCTGGAGAAGAAAAGATGGACACTGATATCGCCCTTTCAATAATAAAAAGGGTTCTGCCTGAAGAAGGAAGAAATTCTCTGTTGCTCTATAGGGCAGAATTAATTTTTTAAGGCTCAAGTTATATAAGGGACACAGTGGCTCTGTTGTAAGTAGGTGGTAGTGGCTCAGTGGCTAAGACGCTGAGCTTGTTAATCGAAAAGGTCAGCAGTTCAGCGGTTCGAATCCCTAGTGCTGCGTAACTGGGTGAGAGCTCCCGTTACTTGTCCCAGCTTCTGCCAACCTGGCAGTTGGAAAGCAGGTAAAAAATGCCAGTAGAAAAATAGGGAATACCTTCCCTTTGGTGGGAAGGTAACAACGTTCCGTGCATCTTTGGCGTTGAATCATGCCGGCCACATGACCACAGAGATGTCTTCGGACAGCGCTGGCTCTTCGGCTTTGAAACAGAGATGAGCACTGCCCCCTAGAGTCAGGAACTACTAGCACATATGTGTGAGGGGAACCTTTACCTTTACCTTTAGATAGGAGAGGACATTCCTTGAGAAGAAGAGGCAGAAAGCAAAATCAATTATTAGGTAGTATCTTGAGGAGCTTCCTTTCTCATCTTGAAGAACGCAGCATTCTAAATCTAGATTTTCCTGCTTTCCTTAGAATGCTGAATTAGTTCAGGAGTTTCCAAACTTGGCAACTTTAAGACTTGTGGATTTCAACTCCCAGAGTTTCTCAGTCAGCCATATTCTTTCGATAGATTTTCCCCAACAAAAGCTTTTAAAATTCCATATGTCCCCCCAAGGAAGTGTTTTTTTTAAAAAGTACTTTGTGAAGTTCAGAAGTTCTTTTTCAGGTGTATCATTCAGAAATAATTCAGAGAGGGATTTTCGGGATTCATTATTTCTGCCCAAGCTACAGCAGAATTGATTTGGAAAGATTGAAAAAAAATCAACTTCCCATTAGCAATCTCCACATGAATCTCTTTTACATCCGTATCTTTGGTATTGAAATAAAGAATTGGGAGAATTGTGATTCTACTCTGCTTTCAGCAAAGCCCAAATAGAAGTGCTACCTTGAGAGTCAGCTCAGGAAAGGAAGTAATAATAGGATGACTACATTTTCTTGACGGACTTAGGGGAGAGGTCAAATTAAATGTATCTTATTATGGTTCGTCTGTATGGACTTACAATATACATTCAGTGCAATCTTATAATCATAAGCAGAATGCGTTGAGCTTCATAGATCATTTCATTCAGGTGTGTAGCCTTTGAGTAACAGTATTTGGGAGAAAGAAAGAAAGAAAGAAGAAGAAGAAGAAGAAGAAAACGAAACGTATGAAAGATCATGCGAATGAACTAAGATGAATGGAGTGACACCACATTTCTGCAAATCCAAGCTTTATTTGCAATACAGCTCTTTTGCTACAATAGGATCGGAGAACAGTGTCTTGCAAATCAGAGGCTGAATCTCCATTCATCCATTATATCTTTAAGGATCTGAACTTGAACAGTATTACAAGGTAGAGTTACAAGAAGCTGCAGAAAAGGGATATATTTCCCTTTTGAGAGATAAAGCAATATGTTTTCTCTCCATGTTTTATAGATGTTGCTTCAGCAAAGTCTTGGAAATATAGATCTACTTGGCCAACTCTGTAGAATAAATCAGAGTGTTGGAAACTTTTTTTTGAGAAAAATTGACGGAAGGAGGTGCCTTGCCTGACATAGAAAGAAAAACAAGCCAGGTTTTCATTGATGCTTCCCAACAGTATAAATCAAGTTTTTTTTTTAAAGAATAAAAATATGAAATTGAACACCTTTTCAATGCTTGTATAATCCAAGACACTTCCTGAAATGTAATTACGTCAATGTTCTTTTTTGGACTGGTTTTGATCATCACAGTGATCATCTTCAAAAAGATAGAATCTTTTTTTAAAAAAAATTTTTTTTTTGTTTTGCACAAAGCCATCATAACAACTGGCATGATTTGTTAGTTGCACTATCGTTGGCTTCAGTACTGAGTTTATGACGTTCACAGCCATCAGAATTTCTGCAGCATAAAAGAACTGTATGGAAATCTGCCAAACAGCTTTCAAATAATATCAGAGTTTATTTTAATGTGACAAAGCAGGGGAAGAAGAATGATGGATAAGGCCTGGTCGATAACTCACAGGATGATTTGCAATAGATTTATAAGGATTTTGACTTCCAGTTATTTAGGAAACATTGCAGCTTTAATTATTATAGTACTCCATGTTTACAGGAGGGGCAGGCTGGCTGCTGCAAAGTTTGCTGGATAGAGAAGCCAAGGTGATTTTCTCTTTGAAGGTATAAAACTCCACTCTGGATTGGTCTCTAGCATAACTGGGAGCCATTAATGCAGAGAAAAGGAAGAATAGAATACAATACAATAGAACAGAACAGAACAGAACAGAATAGAATTTTTTATTGGCCAAGTGTGATTGGGCACACAAGGAATTTGTCTCTCAGTATACATAAAAGACAAGATAGATTCGTCAAGAATCATAAAGTACAACACTTAATGATAGTCATAGGGTACAAATAAGCAGTCAAATCATACTAGAAAACAATCAATATAAATCATAAGGACACAAGCAACAGAGTTACAGTCAGCAGTCGTAAGTGGGAGGAGATGGGCAATGGGAACGATGAGAAGATTAATAGTAATGCAGCCTTAGTGAATAGTTTAACGGTGTTGAGGGAATTATTCGTTTCGCAGAGTGATGGCGTTTGGGGAAAAAAACTGTTCTTGTGTCTATTGTTCTGGTGTGTAGTGCTCTATAGTGTTGTTTTGAGGGTAGGAGTTGAAACAGTTTATGTCCAGGATGCGAGGAGTCTGTAAATATTTTCACAGGCCTCTTTTTGACTCATGCAGTACACAGGTCCTCAATGGAAGGCAGGCTGGTAGCAATGGTTTTTTTCTGCAGTTCTAATTAACTCTTTCATAACACACTAAAAACCTGGTTGTTTCTCCAGCTATTTGGCTCAGACGTTTAGGTGAGTTTAGGTGATCTGTGGAGATCATGGTTGTCCAAAGGTTCTTTTTTCAAAGGGCACCTGGACTTTCTGAGGTTTTTCCCCCCTTGAAAACATTTCGCTTCTCATCCTAGAAGCTGAAGAAGAACTGAAGAAGCTTCTTGGATGAGAAGCGAAATGTTTTCAAGGAAAAAAAACCATGGAAGTCCAATTACCTTTTGGAAAAAGCACCTTTGGGACAATGTTTAGGTGATCTTGGCTGCTGCTGTTGTGTTTTGTTTTGTGTGTGAGATGATCGCATGTTGAGGTTTTCATGCTTTTAATCCTTGTGTGCTGTCCAACGTTGCCTATTTAAGATAGGCAGTCATATACATCACACATACACACACACACACACACACACACACACACACACGTATTTCTCTTTAGCCAGGTTCTTCCTAAGTAAACCAAGATTTTTATGCAGCCCTAGATCAGTGAAATCACAATCCACTAGTTTTTAAGCTTTTTTTTCTGGCAGCCAGCAGACCCTCTGCTGCCCATTGGGAGACTAAGATAGATCTATTTCGGGCTTATTAGTCCTCATCAGTTAGCCACACCCTCGTCCCATGTCTTCTCCCTGTAAAGGTACAGTATTTGTTTTCTTTCCTTTTCGTAGGCTTTATGTGTATTTCTCTTTAGACCCTCTTCAGACCCTCTGCTGCCCATTCGGAGACTAAGATAGATTGTTATTTCACTGGACTAGGGCTGCATAAAAATCTTGGTTTATGTAGGAAGAACCTGGCTAAAGAGAAATACACATAAAGCCTATGAAAAGGAAAGTGTATGTATGTATGTATGTATGTATGTATGTATGTATGTATGTATGTGTGTGTATATATATATATATATATATATATATATATATATTTTACCAAAGGGTCTGCATTTGGGAAAAAACAAGTTGAAATAAGCAAGAGTATATTTAGAAAACATGCACACAAAGAAAGAAAGCACAAGGCCTAATGGTATTTGGATTAAAAAAATACTTTCAAGACATTTTTTGTTCAAAGCTGTGTATATTAAGAAAATCTACACATGTCAAGAAAGTTGTGAACATCAACTTTGGCAGATTTTTCAACATTTTAAAAAATGCACCAATGAAAAAAGGAATACAATGATTATGCCTACTTTCCTGAACTAACACCTGGACTTCAACTGATCTGAGCATCTTTTCTTTCAACTTCTTGGCAGTCTAGCCTTAAAGTTAAACAACATAGAGATTTTGATAGTTGAAGTTTCTTTTTCACCTCCTACATCAGAGGTCTGTAGAGAAATGTAGACAAAAGTAAAGTCTTACACTTAGGTAAGAAAAACCAAAAGCACACATATAAACGGGGGGGGGGGGGGGGGAATCAGACTTTAATAGCAGTGACTGTGAGCGGGATCTTGGAGTCTTAGTGGACCATCAGCTAATATGAGTCAGCAGTGTGCAGCGGCAGCTAAAAAAGCCAATGCAATCATAAATTGCATTAACAGAGGGATACAATCAAGGTCAAGGGAGGTACTAATACCACTCTATAAAGCCCTAGTAAGAGCACACCTAGAGTACTGCATCCAGTTTTGGTCACCATAATATCAAAAAGATGTTGAGACTCTAGAAAGAGTTCAGAGAAGAGCAACCAAGATGATGAGCGGACTGGAGACTAAAACATATGAAGAACGGTTGCAGAAACTGGAGAGGGCTAGTCAAATGAAGAGACGGACCAGGGGAGACAGGATAGCAGTCTTCCAATATTTGAGGGGCTGCCACAGAGAGGAAGGAGGTAAACCTGTTTTCCAAGGCACCCAAAGGCCAGACAAAGGAATAATGGATGGAAACTAAACAAGGAGAGATTCAACCTAGAAATAAGGAGGAACTTTCTGGCAGTGAGAACAATCAACCAATGCAACAGAAGTTGCCTTCAGAAGTTGTGGGAGTGTTATCACTTGAGATTTTAAAGAAAAGATTGGACTGCCATTTGTCAGAAATGGTATAGGGTCTCCTGCTTGAGCGGGGGGTTTGACTAGATGACCTTTAAGGTCCCTTCCAACTCATCTGTTAATCTGTTAATCTGTCTCCAAACTTGGCAGTTTTAAGACTTGGAGACTTCAGTTCCCAGAATTCTTCAGCCAGGTCAGCACGGGTGGAATTCTGGGTGTTGAAGTCACAAGCCTTAAAGTTGCCAAGTTTGGACGCCCCTGTTCTAAATCAGGGGTGTCAAACTTGATTTCATTGAGGGCTGCATTAGGGTTGTGTTTGACCTTGGGGTGAAGGGGGTGAGGTGGGTGTGGCCAGGATAGGCGTGGCCAGCTCAACAACTTGAGCTACGTTGTCACTGGCAAAGGCACTGAGGGCCAGTTCTTTGCTGTTTCCAAGGCAACCTCATAGGCCTAATCTAAGCACCCCATGGGCTGCATCTGGCAGGGGTGGGTTCTACCTACCTTTACTCCCAGTTTGCAATGGGATTGAATTTCTGCGCATGCGCAGATCGTCTATGACGACATCCAGGTGGGTGAGCGGAGCCTCCCGCTGGTTGCAAACCGGACCGAACCAGGGGCAATGCACCACTGGCCCACAGGCCTTGAGTTTGACACTCCTGTTCTAGATGATCCATATTTCTATATACATCTGCTGCCATTTTTGCTCTTTGGACCGATGAAGAAGCGAGCTGCATATTGTGACGTGGCCTATTTCCTTATCAGAATAGCTTTCAGTACATTTGTCAGATCGCACAATTAATTAAACTGCCCTGTCTCCTTCCCATTCCATCCTTTACTTTTACTTCTTTAGCTGACTTGAGGATCTAAATATAACTCTTTGCTTAAGGCTACCCTGTTGCCCGCTCCATCTGTCATCCCCCAAATTAATCACTCTTCCCCTCCAAACATGTGTATTTTTCTTTTTCAATCCGTTTAGCCACATGAGATATCTTTTTTCCCAAAGGCAGTGGTGGCAATTTCTCTACTCTTTTTCATCTCCATGAAATCTTAAGCCTGTCACTCCAGGATAGGCCATTTTGGTCTCAAGGCTTCTGCCAAAGGTTTCCAGGAAAAGATTGGACAATCATTTATCTGGGATGCAATAAGGACTCCTGCTTTGGGCAGGGGTTAGACTAGAAGATCTCCAAGGTCCCTTCCGGCCCTATGATTCTATCATTCTAAGTCTCGCCCATAAAGCGAAACAGTTTCTTGAGACTTTCAAGAAAAGATTGGATTGCCGTTTGTCAGAAATGGTGGAGGGTCTCTTGCTTGAGCCGGGGGTTGGACTAGATGACCTCGTCGTGCTCTTAAAACATTTTTATTTCAGCAGGCTGGCCTGGCCTAACTCTCCCTTTTAAATTTTTAAATCACTTTTAATCTGTTTTATAAATTGGGTGTTTTAAATTTGTTTTTTGGCCAAAATATTTAATAATTTTAATGGGTTTTTTAATGTTTGTATTGTCTGTATTTTATCTTGGCTGTTCACCGCCCTGAGTCCCCCGGGAGTAGGGCGGTATATAAATTTGATAATAAATAAATAAATAAATAAATAAATAAATAAATAAATAAATAAATAAATAAATAAATAAATAAATAAATAAATAAATAAATAAATAAATAAATAAATAAATAAATAAATAAATAAATAAATAAATAAACAAACAAACAAACAAGGTCCCTTCCAACTCTGTTAATCTGTTATCTGTTTCAATTGCTTCACATTCCCCTGTGTTGAACCTGTATGATTTGAACCAGCTTCTTAATATTCTCTGCCATTCTAAGGGCTGCTTCTAACACAATCCTTGGTTGTATAAACAGAGGCATAGAATCAAAATCACGTGAAATATTAGTACCACTTTATACAGCCTTAGGAAGGCCACACCTGGAATACTACACCCAGTTTTGGTCACCGCATTTCAAAAAAGATGTTGAGACTTGGGAAAAAGTGCAGAGAAGAGCAACAAAGACAATGGGGGGGGGGGAGTTTGGACGAATGATTGCAGGAATTTAACAAAGAGAAAAACTAGGAATGACTCAAAGCTGGTTAGTTTCCATCCATTGTTTTTTGCCTTGCCTTCTGCTGCTTTGAAAAATAGGTTGACCCCCTCTTCTTTGTGGCAGCCCCTCAAATATTGAAGGAGTGCTATCATGTCACCCCTCATTCTTCTCTTCATTAGACTACACAAACCCAATTCTTTCAATCAATCAATCTTTCCTTCCTTCCTTCCTCCTTCCTTCCTTCCTTCCTTCCTTCCTTCCTTCCTTCCTTCCTTCCTTCCTTCCTTCCTTCCTTCCTTCCTTCCCTCTCTCTCTCTCTCTCTCTCTCTCTCTCTCTCTCTCTCTCTCTCTCTCTCTCTCTCTCTCTCTTTCCAGACAGAGAGAGAGATACAGCAAGCACACCCATGCATAGAATTTATGCCTAAGCAAATATAATGAATACCTGAATTTATTCTATTTCGTTAGTCATCCAGTCTTCTGACTGCTTCACTGCACAAGATAAATTTGCTTCCATTTCCTTGTTGCAGATCATGCATGGGTGGTCTCTGATGCCCTCTTACTGCTGCTGAATTGCAGTTCTCAGAAGCCCCCGCCCCCCACGTGCTGTGCAATTCAGGGAGATCTAGTTTAATAATATTGGAACGTCCCCAATTCCCTGCACCCATGGTAGCTTGTGGCTGCCAAGATCTGCAACCCAGAGCCCACGTGCACTATAGAGATGTTAATCATCTGCTCCTTCTGGAGGACCTGGTGATGGTCGGACTTTGATGTCCTTCCCTTATGGCCGCCGATGTAATTAAGCTCCAATGGCCATGAAGAAACACTGTCAGGTCAGATCAGTGTCAACGGTATGTGTGCGATGATCATTGGCCTATGTCTAGCAAGACTGCAATTTTGTGTGACCAGCCCTGGGGCTGGAAGGGAGCAATTCCGCAACTCAAGATGCTCTCCTGCCCTTCGCCTTGGCTCCGAACAAAGATTTCAGCCTTTGGTGACCATCCCACTTCAGTCAAGTCTGATGCCAACAAGCACCACAGGTTTTAATTATCTTGCAAGGCAACTAGTCTAGGCAAGAGAGATTCAGCTGTCAAATTAGCAGAAACCCGTCGAGAGCAAAAATGCTGCGTTTATAAATACATTCCTCACACAAATCAGAGCAAACACGTCCGGAGTAGAACATTTGCTGTTTTCGGCCCCCTACTCTGCAATTTGGGATAGTTACAACGTGCTCATCGCTTTCATAATATGCATATTTAGGAAAATAAACATTTGCTTTGTGTTAATTCTATGGTAATCAGGGTGATTGTACTGTACTTAGCGACTGTTTGTTGCCATGGTTATTTCTAGTGGTTCTTGGTTATTAATGTCCGGGAAGTTTCAACAGTCTTCAGTCTTATTTTAGTTCCCCCCTCCTCCTCCTGCCCACACATCTAAATTCAAGGAATCGATTCAGAGTCACTTTAATGATCTCTCAGATGCTCGTGGAACCAAAAATAGATTTGTGAGTCTCTCGCACGGCCACTGAGGACCTTATAATATCTTCTTCTGCCAAGGCTCAACTAAAAGCCCATTAAGATGGAGGATAATTTGCAAGGCTGGCTTTGGCACAGCTGCTAGCTGCCAAGGAAAGGTGGAGTGGTCTTTCATCTCAAGGTAACACAGACACCCTTTCCTGCCTGCCCTGATGCCAGCTAGAAGGTTGCGGGTTTCATAACGATTCGCACAGAAGAACATTCATCAAGATTGACTGGCGTGGGGAAGAAATCCATGTGTGGTTTGAACTTTGATCAAAGAGGTCTTTGAAGCACGCCAGTAGTTTAAAGAGAGTAAGAAAGGTTTGTCCCTCTCTACCAAGAAGTATCTCTCAGTGCCAGAAGAACTAATTTTCCTTAGGAGGATCCCAAATTCATAACAGAACAGGACAGGTAGTTCTTGATATATGATCTGTCTCTTAGCAACTGTTTGATGTTCGGATGGACGTCTCAAAAAGCTACTTAGGACCCAGTTCTAAAGTTCTTTTTAAAAAATTTTTTAAAAAGTTTTTTGTTAATAATATAAAATTAAAATTTTTTGATTTTAGATATGACATCACTGGTTCCAGACATCTTCCGTCACTTTACAATAATATTAGTACTCATATAAACATCGTTCTTAAGCTTTGTTCACTATTTAAGCATAATATATGATATTAATACTTTTTCCCTCATTTCTGTATATTTATTTATCTCTCAAACATACATTTATTTATAACATCTATATTTTTGTTCTAACACTATACATTTATCTTGGTTACCCTCTTGTTATCTATCCAATTATAAAATTGTTTCCAGATTTTGTAGTATTTAGTTTCGCCTATATCCTTGAGTTCCAAAGTGAGTCTGTCCATTTCTGCGCAGTTAAAGATTTTCAGTAATATTTTCTCTTCAGTTGGAATATCTTTCTCTTTCCATTTTTGAGTGAAGGCTATTTGTGCCCCTGTGAGTATATGCAGTAATAAATAATTTGTATCTTTCTTATACTTTCTTTCTATAATTCCCAATAAGAAAAATTCTGGTTTGACCTCTATATCTGTTAGCAAAATTTCTTCCAGCCAGTTCTTTAGTAAATTCCAATTTTTTTTGTGCCTTTGGGCATTCCTACTACATGTGGTAGTAAGTCCCAATGGTCTCTCCACAGTTCCAGTATATCAAGGATTTCCCCTTATTCCGGTTCTAAAATTCTGATGGCTGGTGTCCACTCCCCACGTGGTCATTAGGATTGCATTTTGGGTCCTTGGCAACCAGCCTGCATTTACAATATATCCATTTGCAGTGTCCTGCATTCACAGGAGCACAATTTGTGTTTCTGCTCAAACCCGGTGTTTACGTCTGACTTTTGACAATGGGTTTGCTTAACGACTGCAGCAATTGCTTAATGGCTGCTGCAGAAAAGAGTCATACAATCAGGTTGGTTATGGGAGGGGGGACCTGCTTTATGGCCATGATGACTTACAACTGTAATAGGCAGGTCATAAGTCAAAGACTAACTGTACAGTTGTCTAAAACACTAAAACACTGAAAAAATGGAGGACAATCTCTGTGGGAAGCACCAATGATCTTCGCTTTTACTTGAATATGTCTTTTTGTTGTTCAGTTGCTAAGTTATGTCTGACTCTTCATGACTCTATGGACCTCAGCATTCCAGGCTCCCCCTCTGTTTGCCAGAGTCTGCCCAAATTCATGTTCTCATCCTCTGCTGTCCCCTTCTCCTTTTGCCCTCCATTTTCCCCAACATCAGGGTCTTCTCCAAGGAGTCCTTTCTTCTCATTAGGTGGCCAAAGTATTTGAGCTTCAGCTTCATACCTGTCCTTCCAAAGAACAGTCTGAATTGATTTCCTTTAGGATTGACTGATTGGGTCTCCTTGCAGCCCAAGGGACTCTTAAAATCTCCTCCAACATTGCCATGGGGAATAGAAGACCAAATTAGTTTAGGCTCTTCATAAGGCTTATGCACTAGGAATTCATGACTTGTCTGATGCAGAGACTCATCCCATAAAATTTCAAGTATCAGTCTGACATGGTTTAATGATTATTTACTCCACCATAGATATCTAGGACTTGGATTCCACTGAGGGGTTTGGAAGTCTCAAGGCATCCTTGAATGGTTCCTCTTCTATCCCCCAGGATCCCTGCCCCACCTGTGTTTTTACATTATGTCAACATAATTTGCAGATGATACTAAGCTGGCAGGAATAGCTAACACTCCAGAAGACAAAGTCAGGATCCAAAAAGATATTGACAAACTTGAACAATGGACACAATATCCAACAAAATGAATTTTAATGTGGAGAAAAGCAAAACGTTGCATTTAGGCAGGAAAAATCAAAGCTATAAGTACAGATTAGGTGAGACCTGGCTCAAAACAGTCACTGTGAGTGGGACCTTGGAGTCCTAGTGGACAATCACTTGAATATGAGCCACTGTGCAGCAGCAGCCAAAAAAGCTAATACAATCCTGGGTTGTACAAACACAGGCATAGAATCAAGATCATGTGAAGTATCAGTGCTGCTTTAAAGAAATAAATAAATAACTTTATTGTCATTGTACGTGTATACACAGTATACCCATACAACAAAATTCACTTAACACCCAAAGACCAGATCCAACACACATAACAATCCCCAAACACACTCTCACCCACCACAAATTCCCCACCCTTAAATCACCCAAACATCCACACAACAGACCAAGTCATGCTGTCCAACAGCTCACTGATGGTGGCCCTTTAGTTCATTGTTGAGTGCAATTATAACTCTGGGATAAAAACTATTTAGAAAACGTGTGGTCCGAGTTTTAATTGTTCTGTATCTTCTGCCAGAAGGCAACAGTCCAAAAAGATTGTAAGCAGGATGGGAAGAGTCTCTCAGAATGTTATGCAACTTTCTCAAACAGCGAGATTCAAAGATGTCGTCCAGGGCTGGTAGGTGGAGCCCGATGATATTCTGGGCAGTTTTAATGATTCTCTGTAGAGCTTTACAAAACCTTAGTAAGACCACACCTGGAATACGGCAACCAATTTTGGCCACTATACTACTTAAAAGATGTTGAGAAAAGTTCAAAGTTCAAAGAAGAGCAGCTAAGATGATCAAACGCCTGGAAAGTAAACCATATGAAGAATGCCTACAGGTTTGGGGTCTGGCTAGTCTAAAGAAAAGAAGAATTGGGGGTGACATGATAGCAATATTCCAATATTTGAGGGGCTGCCACAAAGAAGAGGGGGTCAAATTATTCTCCAAAGCACCAGAGGGCAGGACAAGAAACAATGGATGGAAACGAATAAAAGAGAGAAGCAACCTGGAATTAAGGAGAAACTTCCTAACAGCGAAGACAATTAACCAGTAGAACAGCTTGCATTCAAAAGTTGTGATTTCATCACCGGAGGTTTTTAAGAAGAGATTGGACAGTCACTTGTCTGAAATGGTATAGGTTCTCCTACTTGAGCAGGGGGCTGGACTAGAAGACCTCCAAGGTCCCTTCCAGCTCTATTCTAATTCTAATTCTAATTCTAATTCTAATTCTAATTCTAATTCTAATTCTAATTCTAATTCTAATTCTAATTCTAATTCTAATTCTAATTCTAATTCTAATTCTCCAACACCACAATTCAAAAGCCTACAATTATATTTTTAGCAGCAGTCTTGTCTTAGGATCAGGGGTGGAGAACGTGTAGCTCTCCAGTTCTCCCAGGACTACAGTTTCCAGTATGCTTCATGCTTGGCCATGCTGAGTTTTGTAGTTTAGGATTATGCAGAGGGCTATAGGTTACTCAATTACTGCCTGGCATTTTAGTCTTGTTTGGACTGGAAGCAAACGAGAATTGCTGAGTTTTGCTAATTCCACTGATTCTAGCTGTTTTCTGTTGAGGTTCCGTGCTATTTTATGGTAGAAAATTTCATCATGCAAGAGCCTTGGGGAGGTGTTTGCCTTTAAAAGTGACCTTTTAAAGAAATACTAATAAATAATTATCAACAGGTTAGGCAGAGAAAGGCATTCAGTAGGAAAGCAATAAGACTTCCTCCTTATCTTCTGCTTGTTTCTCGTCCTTATTTTATCTCTCCTTGGAGAAAGAGAGACGAAGCCACAGACCATAATTTGCAAATACCAGCGAGTCTTACATCTCTAATTTAAATCATGTCCAGAAATATGCAGCAGACTAACACTTGGGAGGGCTGCAATGAAGGCCTTGCTATGATTCTACGATATGAAATGCCATAATGTCTCTATGCCAACAAAAATTAGAATTGTTCAGGCAAGAACTCCCTCCCCCCTTAATATATTCTATGAATGCAAAAACTGGACTTGGCAGATGCAAAACTGAGTGTTGGAAGAAATGTCCATCTGGGTTCAGTTCCAAGTGGGGAGAAAGACACTGGAAACAAGGAGACTGCTTGAAAAGATGGTATAATGGGTGGACAGGACCACATGGTTTTGAGGTCCAGGGCAAAAAGGCACATGGGGGAGGAGAGAGGGGGGGATTGATTTATACCCTCCATTGGGCTTTGAATTTGAGCTTGTATTCTGATTGGTTGTCAGACTCCCATGGGATCATGCAGGGGTAACTTTGTAGGTTGTCTTTTGAGTCCCAGGCTTGGTTGAGCCTTGTTGGGTGATGCAATCTCCCCAGGTGCCATGTGGTGAGTTCTGTTGCTAGATGGGTAGAGGGCTAATTCCTATCTTTGTTGGATCTTGGATGAGGGCATTTGCTTTTGAATAGACCTAGCTATCTCTTTTATCTCTTAAGTGCTGACATCCGCTGTGGGCTACTGAGGAAGGTGGGGTTTATTAAGAGTGAGCCTGCTTCCTGCCCAAAAAACATGTTTCTCCATTTCTCATCCAGGGAGGCATAATATTCTTCCTTTTTAATATTTCCTAGAATATTTCATTCTTCTAGGAGAGGGGTAGGTGCTAACTTCCTACACGAGCATTAATGCATTTAAGCCTTGGTGCTGCAAAAGAGTAAAAGAATAGGTAGGCCACCAGGAAAGCACATAAAAAGAATCAGAACAAATCAAAGAACGGTTGCAGGAACTGGGTGTGTCTAGTTTAATGAAAAGAAGGACTTGCGGTGATACGATAGCAGGGCTCCCAATATCTGAGGCGCTGTCACGAAGAAAAGGGAGTCAAGCTATTTCCAAAGCACCTGAAGGCAGGACAAGAAGCAATGGATGGAAATTAATCAAGGAGACAAGCAACTTAGAACTAAGGAAAAAATTCCTGACAGAACAATTAATCTGTGGAACAACTTGGTCCATCGCTCCTGGCATGCAATGGCACGATTTTTGCTGTCTCCAGCCTCCAGAGCCTTTTCTAGGAGTCTGGGAAGGGTGAAAATGGCCTTCCTCATCCCACTGGAGGCCCTCCGGAGGCCAGAAACAGCCTGTTTGCCAACTTCCGGAAGTCAGCAAATGGGCTGTTTCTGGTCTCCGGAGGGCCTCGGTGTGGGTGGGAAAGGCTCTGGAGGCTGGGGACAGCAAAAAATGGGACACCCCCCCCCAAAGTCCTCTGGAGGCAGGAAACAACCTGTTTCCCTACTTCTGGCGGGCCCAGAAGGTCCAAAAATCAGTTGGCCAGTGCGTGCTTGCACGCCAGAGCTAAGCTCGTGTGCCCACCGATATGGCTATGCGTGCTACCTGTGTGTGGGGGGAGTTGGACTAGAATATCTCCAAGAGTTGGAAGGGCCCTTCCAACTCTTTTATTCTATATTCTAAATTGAGCCAGAATTCTGACTCAAAGTGCTAATGACCAGGGTCATATTTTGGACACCTCATGTGAAGATTCAGCTTCCTTGAGAAGTCCATAATCCATCATTTATCTTCACTTATCTATTTAGCATATGGCAATGTTCAGTGGTGGGATTCAACAGGTGTAACAACCAGTTCACTGAGCGCATGCTTTGCTCACACGTGCTCCAAACGTGCACTCTGCCGCGCCTATCAGCTGGGCTTCTAACAAAGGAAATATAGGTCGGTATAGCGCAAGGGTGGGCAGACGGGTCCAGATTATCATCGGAACGAACTGATTCACTCTCAGCTGATCGTCGGAGATACCGGTTCACTGGAACCGATCCGAACCGGCTGAATCCCACCCCTGGTGATGGTACATTAGCCAAGAGACTACAGTGTTAATACAGAGTAGTTGTTTGGCTGCCTAAGACCACCAGTCCATTTGGTTCATGTTCATGCACTATCCAGAAGTGCCGCACAGGGGGCAAACTAGTTCCATGCTCAGAATGGCTAATGATGTTCTGCAAGATCACCTTTTCCCCTCCACTGATGTCGCCTCATGTTTGGGCATCACATTCAGGCAAGTCCTCCACTGGCTGGGTTCATACTACTAGAGGAAGCACAGTTATTTTCCCTGCCTAAGTAGTACCTGTTCATCTACTTGTATGTAGCATGCTTTCCGATCTGCTAGGTTGGCCGAAGTTGAGGCAAGTGACGGGAGCTCACCCTGTCATGCGGTGCCGGAGCACAAACCTTCTCCAGCATCTTTAAGTCACTGAGCCATCACGCCTCTGTAATTCTTGAAACTGTTGATGAGGAGGATTGCCAATGGCAAGCAGCAGGGATTCCACAATGAATGCAGGGCTAACAAACCTAAAAGGCCAAGTGGAAAGCATAATTCTGGAGATAATCTATCCAAAATTTAAATTTAAGATTAGGAGGAGCTGCCACCTCTACCTTGTTTCCACATTGCTTCCCTTTTTATCTTGAGCCAAGGGTTAGACTAAAAGACCAAGATTTCCTCCAACCCTTTTATTCTATGTTCTAGTGCTTGATTGATTTTAATATCTTAACTCTTAATGTTGAATGTTTTTAGTGTTTTAACGTGCTTATTGTTTTCTACTGTTTCTATATTGTTGTAAGCCGCTCAGTTTCTTGACAGTGAGATAGACTGGCGTATAAATAAAACGAACGAATGAATGAATGAATCTGATGGGATGGTAATCAATTATTAAGTCTATAAAAATGGGGGTAGTAGACCTAGGAAACGGTCCCCAGTACATTAACAAGAAGTGGACTTGGCATTTAACCATCCCTCCATTTAACTTTGCTGCCAGGATTGCTGCATACAAACCATAGTGTAGGATATTAATAATTTGATGTAGGATATTAATTACTTCATGTATAACATTAAAGAGAACCGGAATAACGCTTTACCAATATATTGAACACTCCTTATAATACATTGGCTTTATTTAATGGATATATTTGTACACTGCCTTACTAAGCAAGATATTCCTAGAATTCATGACTTCATTGCCCAATAACTTTACAACAAACCAGTGGTGAAATCTGGACTGGTTTACTACTGGTGCATGCGCATGTGCAGTGTGCACCATACACCAAATGCAAGGTGCACACACACACACGGTGCACACCAAAGGGAGGCATGGGGTAAGTAGAACAGCACTTGGGGGGTGGGGAATCAGCTGTGGTGCATTTTTTAAAAGAAGCGGCAAGCAGGCAACCAGGCAATTAGGTGGGCATGGGGGGGGGCAGGGATTTTTGCTACCAGTTCTCCAACCCACCCATTGCCATCGCTACCGGATTGACTGATCGGGTCCCAACTGGGAGCATTTCACCCCTGCAACAAATCCTATTGTAATTAACGAGACTGAATTAAGCCATGATGGCTTGGTGTCTCCTGCATTCCAGCGGAGCTTCTCACGGCTAACTTACTCAGAGTATGACTAGGCAGAAACAACTGCATCCGTTTTAATGTGCAATATGAAATAAAATCAGCTGAAGAGGTTTAGGATACCGTCTCAGAAACAATGCAGGTGGAAGGTTCAATTAAGATGACTTCTTAACACTTAGGGTCCAGACTGGGGGAAAAAAAAAATTCTTAACCTGAAAAGAACTAAAGTCAGATGGGCTTTAAAAAAATTTGATTTCTTTAAATAAATGGATAATATTTTAGTCCGTAACGAGCCATTGTTGAAACACAGAAGTTGGCCAATCTATTTGCATCTCAAAGAAACACTCTAAAAAAAGATGAGGCTGATGGAAAATCAACAACAACATCAGCAACCACAGGGCAAACAGATCCAAACACAGGTGATGAAGATGAAGGCTAAGAGTTGAGGTTGGCATCAGGGGTGAAATCTACTTACCTTCCCTACCGGTTCAGAAGTGCGCGCTCTGCATCACACACGATTTTGGACACTCTGCGTGTGCACAAAGCCTTCTGCACATGCGCAGAGGGTCAAAAACAGGTTACTTCCTGGTTAAAACCCAGGAAATAATGACATCTGGGTTGGTGTGCGGAACCTCACGCTGCCGCCGCTACCGGTTCCCCGAACCGGTGTGAACCAGTAGCATTTCACCCCTGATTGGCATCTACCTCTTCTTCTTTGACTTCTCCCAAGGCAATCGCCTTCTTTCCCGTATCCCAAATCCGTCCTCCATGCCTCGGAGCCAGGAGAGCTAAAAAAAACCCCAACTACCTTCAGCGTCTCTGATTGACATGAGTGGGAGGTGTCATGACAGCTGGCATCCAGCTATTTTTCCACACCCCCTACCCCTCCAGCTTTTTTTTTTCCCAGGATCCTGCACCAGGCTCTGACACGCCGTCGAAGTAATTAGCTGCCGAGAGCTGAGCTTACCCCACCGAGTGCCAATGTCTTGCTTGACACATCTGGGCACGGAAAGTAATTGAAACAGCTGCTTCTGCCCATCTGCCAGGGGAAAACTGTTGGTGGAAGGTGCCTGCTGCTTAGACTGGATCCACCTCGGGCAAATTAACCATCATTAATCCCACAATCTGACCAGCATACACAGAAGCTATAATCAAGGGAGTGGGGAGACAGGGCAGTCAAGGAAGGGAAAGAGTGGGGAGTTTACAGAAGGAATGTTTTCTTTCAAGTGACCCAGACTATAAAGCTTAGGAGCCAGATAGGATTCAGTCTCTATCTCTCTCTCTTCTCCCCTCCCTTATGCCTTGAAATATTCCAATTGCAAGGTGCCCCTCCCTCCCCCCCCCTTTTCCTTTTTTGCTTAGGTGGATTTGGCTTAATTAGAGCCAGGCAGCAAAAATAGCAACTTGGCTTTTGCAAAAAGCACTAAGGCTGAATAAAAGGCATATGGCTGGCACTGGAGAAGGGGCGGGGAGATGTTGAAATAGAAATATGTAAAGAAGGACCTGGAAGAATCTGGATGCTGTGACTGTGTCAAAATCCGGGTTATTATTAAGCTAATCTAGCTATTCACCTGTTCAACCTACCGGCTGGAAGTGATGTTTAGCAGGCAGCGTGTGGGTCTACGTGTGTTTATGTGTGAGTGAAATTTCCTAGAGGGAGGGTGGGGAGGAAATTATTGTGAGAATGTTCACGGTTTTTTTTCTCCTTTCATCCGGTACTCTGCCATCCTCCCTAGCCATCTGCTGTGGCTTCAGAGCCAATTTTCTCTCCCCCCCCCCTGAATTTACCTCTCCTTTCTTTCTTCGTGAATTAGGAACGTGGTGATCCCAGGCAATGAGGGATCGCATCGTACATGCCCTAATGCGACTTTCTCTCAGTTGGATTGGGAAGGCTCAGGCGAGGAAAGAGTGAAGTCAAGGCTCCTTGGATTGGGTTCTGTGGACTGCCTTTCCTGGAAGAAATGACATGGGTGTTATGCAATCAATAAGGCATGGTGGCAGAATGATGTCACTAATCGTGGCAAATGATCCCTTCCCCCTTGGTAAATTAACCAGGAATGTTTTCGCTGACATTCTTCCAGAAACTGAGTTTACCACTGAAAATATTAAAAACTAGGTTTTGACTTGGTCCTGCTACTATTTCCTTTCCCAAATACTTTTCTTTTCTTTTCTTTTCTTTTCTTTTCTTTTCTTTTCTTTTCTTTTCTTTTCTTTTCTTTTCTTTTCTTTTTTCTTTCTGTCCCGTCCCGTCCCTTCCCTTCCCTTCCCTTCCCTTCCCTTCCCTTCCCTTCCCTTCCCTTCCCTTCCCTTCCCTTTTCCTTTTCCTTTTCCTTTTCCTTTTCCTTTTCTTCTCTTTTCTCCCCTTTTCCTTTTCTGTTTTTCCCTTTCCTTTTTTCCTTCCCCTTCCCCTTTCTCCTTTCTTTTCTGATTTCCTTCCCTTCCCTTTGATCTTCCTTCCTTCCTTCCTTCCTTCCTTCCTTCCTTCCTTCCTTCCTTCCTTCCTTCCTTCCTTCCCTCCTTCCCCATGAACGTCCTCAAAGACAACACAGAACCCAACCCTTCCACCCAGACTAAGCTCAATCTTCACTCTGTCCCAGAAACTCAGAGTGTGTGCAAATTAGGCCTGATTCAATGTGAATATTCAAATTGATTTTGAAATAATTTCATTTCAGTTCGAATGTTCAAACGAGTACAGAAAATAGATTTAATTTGGGTACCCTAATCTATTCAGATCTCTGAAAAACGTGTAGACAAGTGGGCAAAGCACGGGAATCAATTCAAATTGATTTGGGTATTCTAATTTGATAAAAAAAAATCAATTGATTCAATTCATCAATTGAGTCAAAGCTTCAAATCAGTCTGAACTGATTTAGAGCACAGAATATTTGCACAGTCAGACATAATCATAGCTTAGGGCCCCAGAGAGAATGCTGTATTTCCTTTTCTTGGCATTATGGAGAAACATCAAAACTGCATGAGTTTCTAAAGGCTTTTGTCTCCTTAGCCTATTCTCTAAATCACCCATTTATTATTCAACAATATCTATTTGGACTATGGACTTGATTTAGGACCACATGTGAGTCCAACTTTCTATTGCTAAGTGAGATATTTATTAAGTGAGTTCTTCCCCGTTTTATGACCTTTCTTGCCACAGTTATTAAGCCAATCACTGCAGTTGTTAAGTTAGTAACAGGATTGTTAACTGAATCTGACTTCTCCATTACCTTTGCTTCAGAAAGTTACAAAATGGGATTGTATGACCCCCGGGAGGGACACAACAACCATCATAATAGGAGCCAGTTGCCAAGTGTTCAAATTTTCATCTTGTGGCCATGGAGATGCGGCAATGGTTGTTAAGTGTGAAACACGGTCATAAGTCACTTTTTTTCAGTACCGTTGTCACTTTGAATGGTCACCAAATGACCGGTTGTAAGTCAAGGACTATCCGTGGTCACATTTGTGTGTCAATACCATGCCAGATAGCTAACTCCATTCCATAGTTGATCTAATGCATAAAGTGCTTTTCCCTCTCCTTCTCTCCTTCTCCCACTCTCTCCTATTTCCATCTCCATCTCCAATTCGACCTCTATCTCTTTTCCCCATCTCCCCATCTCCCCATCTCCATCTGTCTCCATCTCCATCTCCATCTCCATGTCCATCTCTTTTCCTCTCTCCCCATCTCCCCATCTCCCCATCTCCATCTGTTTCCATCTCCATCTCCATGTCCATCTCTTTTCCTCTCTCCCCATCTCCCCATCTCCATCTGTCTCCATCTCCATCTCCATCTCCATGTCCATCTCTTTTCCTCTCTCCCCATCTCCCCATCTCCCCATCTCCATCTGTTTCCATCTCCATCTCCATGTCCATCTCTTTTCCTCTCTCCCCATCTCCCCATCTCCATCTGTCTCCATCTCCAATTTCATCTCCAACTCTTTTCTTCTCCCCGTCTCCCCATCTCCATCTGTCTCCATCTCCATCTTCATCTCTTTTCGCCTTTCCCCGTCTCCCCATCTCCATCTGTCTCCATCTCCAATTTCATCTCCAACTCTTTCCCCCTCCCCCTGTCTCCCCATCTCCATCTGTCTCCATCTCCAATTTCATCTCCATCTCTTTTCCCCTCTTCCCCTCTTCCCCTCTTCCCCTCTGTCTCCATCTTCATCTCCAATTCCATCTCCATCTCCTTTTCCCATCTCCCCCTCTTGCCCTCTTCATCTATTTCCCTCTCCCTCTCCACCCTTTGTTATTTATAATCAGAGGTATGTTCTAAATTTGCTTAAATTATATAATTCTATACAGAGCCACATGATCACAGAAAGAATCTCTGGACAATAGTGGCTCCTTTGGCTAAGAAGCAGAGATGAGCACCACTCCCTACAGTCCGACATGACTGGACAGAGGAAACCTTTACCTTTATATAGACGGATTGCATCCCTACCTGTTTAGTTTCATTCTTTTTTTTGGCTACCTGTGGAACCTTAACAAACAGCCTGTGCTTCCACAAAATTATGGGCTGGTCTTTGGTTTAAAACCAGCTGTTAGGGGAAAATTGTGAAAGGGTTTTTTTCTAAATGGCAGAGGCTCTCTTCAACATGCATCTTCCACCTTAAAGCTTCTAAGATCAGAAGCAAACTGCCTCCTTCTGCCTAGTGGAAGGTCTAGCCCTGTTCTGAGTGGCCTTTTCCCACTGTCAGAAAAAAAATGCAAGTTCTGAGGTAGCTGAAGACCCATATTTGTGATGCACTGCAGCTCTTGATGTCCTTTGATTTCATCTCTTGAAAAAGAAACCTAATCAAAGGTTGAAATAAATCTGGCAAAGGCTGCCATATCCTTCTCAGAATGACTGAACATGTTGACAAGCCCAGAAGTCCTATTGATGAAAGTTCTTTTAACAATAGTGTTTCAGGAAGCTGTCTCTTCCAGGCTGGCCAAACTCTGAAGTCAGCAAAACAAATTAACATTGTCTGTACAATTAATGGATTCTGTTTGTCTCCCTCTTTCTCTCTTTTTGGGCCAAGTCTCACAGTTGCATCAGAAATGCAGCATGGAGTCATCACCTTTCCCGTTCAGAGTTGATGCCTTTTTCTCAAGATGACCTCTTGGCAGAATAAAAATCAATACTAGCTCTGTCTCCAGAAACATCCAGCTATATTCTTTATCCATTAAGCCCAGCGATGCCTTTTATGAAATGGTCGAGAGGGAGCTGGAAACAATAATTTAGCATTACAGCACGAAAAATGCGGAGGCTGATTCCAGTATCTCCATCTTCAAGGGAGACTTGCTCCTGTCAAAAGAAGGAGAAAGAGGGAAGAGGAAAGGAGGAAGGAGGAGGAGGAGGAGGAGGAGGAGGAGGAAGAGGAGGAAGAGGAAGAGGAGGGAGAGGGAGAGGGAGGAGGAGGAGGAGGAGGAGGAGGAGGAGGAGGAGGAGAAGAAGATGAGGAGGAGGAGGAGGAAGAGGAAGAGGAAGAGGAAGAGGAAGAGGAGGGAGAGGGAGAGGGAGGAGGAGGAGGAGGAGGAGGAGGAGGAGAAGAAGAAGAAGAAGAAGAAGAAGAAGAAGAAGAAGAAGAAGAAGAAGAAGAAGAAGAAGAGATGGAAAAAGATATGACTGGAAGCCTTGAGTTCAAGTATCACCATGACTATAACTATTCTTTCCTTAGCCTTTGTGGCAGAACCAAAATGTCCCTCTCTCTTCACAAAATATTTGGCATTTGAAAAGGAATGATTTTAGAGATCTTTTGAAAGAGGTAAGATATCAGCCATACTGAAGGTAGGATCCATGGTGTATGTTTATCCAGTTTTTCCATGAAGGAAACAAATGATCAACTTATAGAAATTGATTTCATTTTGTTTTAAGGAAAAGATTCTACTTTTTTTTTTTTTTGCTGAGAAAACTCTATCCACAGCAAAAGTTCAGCACAGATGGAACTGATGAAAAATGCCTTACAGGGAAGTTGAAAAGATATATCGATAGTAAATAGTAAAGCCAAGGTGTGCTGAAACTTTTGTCAATTTTCATTTTTTTTTTCACCACACAGCCAAAAATGTTATTTTTTCCCCTTCCTTTGTTCATATACTTCTTACAGTTCCTTTAGATTTCATTTTTGAAACTGGTTTTTCATTTGCAAGATGGTAGAAGGTGTTGGATTGTTTCCTTTTGAGGGGTGTTTCTATTTTTGTTTGTTTGTTTGCCGCCTTCTATTATGAAATGAAATGAAATGAAAAATGCTATTATTACATCTTCCCCTAGGAAGTCAAAGAAACCATGGCATCTATAAAACACTAAAGAGACCACAATGTAACTCACACAATTAGCCACTCAGGAATCTACCATACCATCAACAAGAAGTTCACTATTTTTTTAAAAAATGGAACTGAAAGAAGGGGTGGGGGGGAATCAAATTTAATGTGAATTGTCCAAAATATGTGGAAGAACTTTGGGGCACAATATCAATAGCTTGCAGCCTTGAGATACATTCTATCAATGTTGATGAATTTAGAAAATACTAATACTAATACTAACAACAACAACCACAACAACGACAACAACTTTATTGTCATTGTACGTGTATTGTACGAAATGCACTTAACACCCATTTAGAATTTAGAATAACAGAGTTGGAAGGGACCTTGGAGGTCTTTTAGTCCAACCCCCTGCTTAGGCAGGAAGCCTACACCACTTCGGACAAATGGTTATCCAATCTCTTCTTAAAAACTTCCAGTATTGGAGCATTCACAACTTCTGAAGGCAAGTTGTTCCAATGATTAATTGTTCTAACTGTCAGGAAATTTCTCCTTAGATGGATCTAATGATGGATCATTTTTGATTTCCAGCTGAGTATATCTGGTTTTGGGAGAGGTTATTTCAGTGCGATCAGGAGATGCAATTAATTGTTCCACTGCAAATCTTAACTATATCCAACTTTTTGACATAAGTTGTCCTTTGCACTATGTATAAAGCCGTCTGCTGCAGAACCTTCTATCAGCTCAAAGGTCATGCACTTTTAAGCAAGGCAAAACTACTTCCTTCCCTGAGAAATAGGAAGAAGCATCTGAATGTAGCACTGCAAATAATAACGGTTGTTGTTTGTGTGGCACATAAATCACGTTGCAGGAAGAATTTGTTCCAGTGCATATTTTGCTACCTTGTTTCCCCGAAAATAAGACATCCCCTGATAATAAGCCCAATTGGGCTTTTGAGCCCATGGCAATAAGGCCAAGCGCTTATTTCAGGGTTCAAAAAAATATAAGACAGGGTCTTATTTTTGGGGAAACACGGTAATAGAAAACACTCACCGATAATATACCTTAAAACAAGAAATGTTTAAAGGGAAACTTGTGTTTGCTGGCAGATCTAACACACTTCCTTTGGACTGAGAAGGAATCTGGAATTGATTAAATCATTGAAAACTGCAATTATCCAATACATGGCATTCTGCAAATTAAGCCATTACCTTAGATGGCCCAGAATCTAAGACCATATCCTGTTAACTTCCATTGCTTGATTGCTAGACAGCATCTCTGTCATTCATGGGTGTTTGTACATCCATTATTGTCGTTTTATGAAACAAAATGCTTGTACCAGTGTTCTCTTAAAATTGCAGTGAAATAAGACTCCTGCTCATAAAAGCCCATTCTCTTACTAATCCTGGCCTTTTTAATGGATTGATCTTAATTCATTTTTCCAAATAGATTCAGTGACTGCAATGCTCTGACATTTATATGCATGAGAAGTGGCGTATAAACATTATTTTTAAAAAATACCTTATAATTAATTAATTAATTAAATTTTTATACCGCCCTTCTCCTGAAGGACTCAGGGCAGTGTACAGCCATAGTAAAACACATATAACACAAAAATTAAAATAATTTAAAACATATTCAATGGTTTGCCCCTATTTTTAAAAAACCCCAAGACTAAAAAATACCCCATTAAAATTCATTATTCCATCAGACCAGCTTTTTGAAATAGTAAAGTCTTAAGGGCACGGCGGAAGGCACGAAGATTGGGTATCTCCGGGGGCAGTTCGTTCCACAGGGCAGGAGCCCCCATAGAGAAGGCTCTCCCCCTGGGGGTCTCCAGTCGACATAATTTGACCGATGGCACCCTGAGGAGGCCCTCTCTGTGGGAGCGTACCGGCCGGTGGGAGGCTGTCGGTGACAGAAGGCGATCCCGTAAATATCCAGGTCCTTAGCCCTTGTTGGGGTTTCCACGTATTGCATCTTTGCAGTGCAAATTATGCATCTACTTTTGATCTAAAAAGAAATAGCTGAACAACAATTCTGGTGGGGAATTTGATCGATGTGATTTTATGCTGAATATTATTGTGTCCTGTATTTGGTGTTAAGTCTCTGGAGATTCTCAGTCATTCAGGTCATAGTTTCCCAAAGGTGCTTTAGAACATAGAATATAGAATAACAAAGTTGGAAGGACCTAAGAGGTCTTCTCGTCCAACCTCCTGCTCAAGCAGGAGATCTTAAACCATTTTAGACAAATGATGGAGCACCCATAAATTCTGAGGACAAGCTGTTCTACTGATTAATTGTTCTCACCATCAGAAAACTTCTACTTCCTTCTAGGAAGGATCTCTCCTTGGTTAGTTTCCATCCATTGTTTCTTGTCTCGTCTTTTGATGCTTTGGAAAATAGGTTGACTCCCTCTTCTTTGTAGCAACCCTCAAATATCAGAATACTGCTATTTCTTGGGGTGTGTTTTTCTTTCTTGAAAACATTTCACTTCTCATCCAAGAAGTTCTTCAGTGTATTTGGTGGTGAAAAAGTGACTTAAATGTGTTTCACTTGTCTCATCAATTATAATTTTGTATGCAAATTTCCAGCTTGTTTGGATACACCGCTTCTTCAGCTGAATGTTGTATGTCCAAATTCAGATTAGGCAAACTGGAGACAGGTTGCTTCCTTGGAAAAGGTGGATTCACCCAAAACAGAGAGCATAGAAAATTGCCTTACTGTACATCTTTGCTTTTCGGATTTTATTACATTTACCTTTGAAGGAATCTACCTTTGGATCAAACTATCCCATTCATCTATTCTTTCCTTTTTCTGCTCCTCATTAATTTTGGAAGGGATTATTTATCTTCATGGAATAGGAACAAATCAACCCTCCTAAGAAATGTTTGAAATGTATCTGCGGAATATACAGTATATATATATATTGACTTTTAAATGTCAACAGATCTCGGAAATCCATGACATAAACTTTTGCCTAAAAATCAATCTCAAGTTACAATTTGATTAGCAGACAATTGAGATCCCATTTGTTCTTCCCTTTGTCTGCTTGCTGTCCTTTTCATTCATAGGCTGCCCAACGTAAAGCTTCCGCTAAAAAGTCCCTGAGAAAGTCAGTGACATTAAGATGTCCTTTGATGCTCTTTCACTAAGCAGTGAATATTAACAGTTATGGTGACCTTGCTCCCTAATGTGTTTCCCCTGGATCAATAGCAGTTAAGTGACAGTGTTTTACAATTAAAAAGGGGATCGTTTTAAATTTAAAAGCTCATAGCTAATTTTCTTCTTGGCACTTAATGACATAATTCATTTTTTGAAAAACCACAGTGGGAGAACCGATACGTTATTTCTTCATTAGCCGCCTTTGGAGAGGAGAGTTATTGTTCTTATTGGCAAATCGGAGGAAATCTAGCTCTCTTAGGATCTGAAGCAATGCCCAGTTTCAACTTAACATGATGCCACTTAAACTGGGGCCTAAGACGACTAGAAGAGGAAGAGTCTTTTAGAAGTATGGGCATAGCTACTCTAGTGAAGAGAAGGATCGAGGGAGACGGGCTGGTGGACTTTCAATATTTGAGGGGCTGCCACAGAGAGGACAGGGTCAAGCTATTTTCCAAAGCACCTGAAGGCCCGACAAAGAATCATGGATGGAAAGTGATCAAGGAGAGATTCAACCTGGAAATAAGGAGAAAATTTCTGACACTGAGAGCAATCAACAGAAGTTGCCTTCAGAAATTGTGGGAGCTTCATCACTGGAGGCTTTCAAGAAGAGACTGGACTGCCATCGGTCAGAAATGGTGTAGGGTCCCCTGCTTGGGTGGGGGGTTGCACTAGATGAGCTCCAAGGTCCCTTCCAACTCTGTTGTAAGTAGGTGGTAGTGGCTCAGTGGCTAAGATGCTGAGCTTGTTGACTGAAAGGTTGGCAGTTCAGCAGTTTGAATCCCTAGTACCACGTAACGGGGTCAGCTCCCGTTTCTTGCCCCAGTTTCTGCCAACCTAGCAGTTCAAAAGCATGTAAAAGATGCAAGTAGAAAAATAGGGAGCACCTTTGGTGGGAAGGTAACAGTGTTCCGTGCACCTTTGGTGTTTAGTCATACTGGCCACATGACCACTGAGATATCTTTGGACAGCGCTGGCTCTTCAGCTTTGAAACGGAGATGAGCACCTCCCCCTAGAGTTGGGAACGAGTAGCACATATGTGTGAGGGGAACCTTTACCTTTACCTTAGGGCCTCCTGTAAGTTTTCTGAATCCTAAAACATTTCTCTTCTTCTAAATGTTATGGTCTTCCATTCATAATCTGAGAGGGATGGACATTTTCATCTAAAACATCTAGCCTGTGTAGATAATTTCTCCAGGAGAAGGAGGAATACTCCAATTCTCCTCAAGAACAGGATGTCCTTTAGGAATGACAGTAGAACCACTGCTAAAAAGTCCTGGGGATGGAGTTTCCCTTCTAAGATCTTCTCTTCAAAATAATTTAATGGATCCATAGAAAGCCAGGGAGGCTGGAGACCATTAGAGACATGACCGTATAAGGACACTCACACAATCCCTTGGTCATCTCCTCATTCAACAACATTCCTTCCATGGGAATTTGCTGACAAAAACATTATCCACAGAGAAAATCCAGAACATATGAAAGCGATGAAAAATGCCTTACGGGGAAGTTGGAAATGAATTTTCTTTTTTTAAATTACGGGAGAAAAATTCCCTTTTGCTCTCCCATTGATAAAGTGATTGCATTCCTTTCCCACCCACAAAATAGAAAAGAGAAGAAGAAGGAGGAGGAGGAGGAGGAGGAGGAGGAGGAGGAGGAGGAGGAGGAGGAGGAGGAGGAGGAGAAGGACTGAATGAAATTCTTCCCCCATTTTTTTTTGCAACAGCTGCATCCATTGTTGCAGTTATTCTTGTCACAGAAAAGAGCCTATAACCGCTTGCTGTTAAAAGTTGAGATGTTCTAAGGGGAAAAAAAAAATTTTTTATAGAAAAAGAAGCTGATTTCTAAGAATCCCGTGCTTAACTGCCTGCATGGATGTTTCCATCAGTCTTGCTTTTTCTCATATTCAGAGTTAAAATCACAACCTTTTTCTCCTGGTCACCACAATGCCTGTTATAAACTTAAGGAAGACGTTATTTTTTTAAACCTCGATATCTCTTTTTAACACAATTCTTCCAGGCCCTTCCAACGGACAGATATTGGGCCTAGATTAAATGATTTGAAGAGCTATGGAGAAACAGGACTTCAGATAATATTTAATTAAATTTATTTATTTTATTTATTCATCAGATTTATGAGCAGCATGGTGGCCTAGTGGTGCAGACACTTGCCAGAAGGTTGAGAGTTCAATCCTAGGTAGCGGAAGAAGTTTTTCTCTCAGGGCGCAAAGAGAAAATAACTGTGGGTCTCAAGAAGGGCATCTAGCGGAAATTTTGGGCAGTTCAGAGAGCCGGCAAATGCCACCTCTTGCTGGCCCCAGAGTGGGGTGGGAATGAGGTTTTTGTAATATCCTTCCCCCAGGGATGGGGTGGGAATGGGGATTTTGCAGTATCCTTCTCCTGCCAGGTCCACCATGCCCACTATGCCACACACCACGCCCACCAAGCCACGCCCACAGAATTGGTAGTAAAAACATTTGGATTTCACCACTGCAAAAGTGCCATCTCAACTGAAACAGAACAAAGAATAACAGAGTTGGGAAGGTCTTTGGAGGTCTTGTAGTCCAACCTTCTGCTCAGGTGGCCACAAATGGCAGTCCAATCTCTTCTTGAAAACCTCCAGTGATGGGGCAACCACAAGTTCTGGAGGCAAGCTGTTCCACTGATTAATTGTTCTCACTATTAGGAAATTTCTCCTTAGTTCCAGATTGGATCGCTCTTGAATGAGCATTCGCCCATTGCTTCTTGTCCTGCCCTGTGGTGCAATAACTCAACAAATGTTATGACATGGCTGCTTTAATACTTTGTCACAGGGACTTTCATTTGTTTGTTTGTTTTTCTTTTGAAACTGCCATCATGATTTTCTGCTGTTCTGTTTGCATGTTAAGGTTGTAATATTTGTGTTGATCATGGAATGGACATTCTTAATGGTTATCTTGCGTTTGTTTTAATTTGTTGGCCAGCCTGCTTTGAACTCTTAAAAAAAAGAATAGCAACGTGAGAACAATCTGTGACTGGTTGCAATCACTCTGGAAGGGACAGAAAAATCATCATATTTCACATTTAATTGATTAAATTGATATAGCCACCCATCTCACATATATAACTCTGGGTGGCATACAATAGACGCACAAAAACAATTGAACAATTAGTTTTTTGAGCGTAAAGAAAAATCTGGGAAAGAAATGTTAAAGATCTTACAAACAATTTTATCATTTTGTTGTTATGACAGAATTTTCTCTAATTTTAAATATAATTAAGTGAGGTTTCTGAATAGTGTCACCAATAGATGTTTTTTGCTAATGACTTTTGATGGCTGGCTTCTAGGAGCTAAGAGACAATCTGCCAGAGTCTCTACATTTTAAAATCTTGCTCTAGAATTAGAATTTAGAATGAAGAGGGGATTGAAAAGGTTGGTTTCTGTCAATTTTTGAAATGTTTTTATAGAACAGAAACAATTATGTTTAGGGAGGGCTTAGATTTAATAGCATCTTAAAGGGCCCTAAGACAAGAAATGATATATTGTGATTTAGTCCTGGTTATGTTCTGTAGATCATGTAGATCAGCCAAAGAAATGATAAAGAATGAGTTTGGTGTAGTGGTTAAGGCACTGACCTAGAAACCAGGAGATTTGAGAGTTCTAGTCCTGCCATGAGCATGAAAGCCATCTTGGTGACTTTGGACCAGTCATTAGGAGATGGTGAGTTATAGTTCTGCCTTAGGCATGAAAGCCATCTTGGTGACTGGGCCAGTCACTCTCTCTTAGCTCAGCTCACCTCACAGGGTTGTTGTTGTGGGAAAAAAGAGGGGGAGCAAGGAACATCATGTATGTTTGCCCTCTTGAGTTATTTATAAAAATAATAAAGGTGGGATATAAATCAAATCAATAAATAAGCTTTTAAATATAGAAGAATGCCATTCTCTTCCTCCTCCTCCTCCTCCTCCTCCTCCTCCTCCTCCTCCTCCTCCTCCTCCTCCTCCTCCTCTTCTTCTTCCTTCTCTTCCTCTTCCTCTTCCTCCTTCTCCTTCTCCTTCTCCTCCTCATCCTCCTCCTCCACCACCACGTCTTCCTCCTCTTCCTCCTCCTCCCATATTCGTCATCGGTTGTTGGCAATCATGTTGGCGATCCTATTTTTATCAACAGCTGCATGAAAAAGTGCTGTTGAGTTTTGTCCAAACCAGTCCCTTAGATTTTGAAGCCATGATGCTCTTCTTCTGCCTGGACCTCATTTGCCTTCAATCTTTTCTTGAGGGATTTAGTGAAATATGGCGTATTTTTTTGGGTGTCGTATCACTTGTCCAAAATATTCTAACTTTTGCATTTTTATGGTTTTGATCAGTGAGGGTATTCAGCTGGTTCTATCTGGTTTGGGAGAACTGGTAGTGGCAGCTGTGGGAGGCTCCGCCCAGCTGTCCGGACGTCATCACATCCCATTTTTGATGCTCTGTGCATGCACAGAAGGCCCTGTGTATGCGCTGAGGTGGCGTGTGCACTCACATTTGCGAACCGGTAGTGAAGGTACATGGTGGCTCAGTGGCTAAGATGCTGAGCTTGCCGATCGAAAGGTTGGCAGTTCAGCAGTTCGAATCCCTGGTGCCGCGTAACGGGGTGAGCTCCTGTCCCAGCTTCTGCCAACCTAGCAGTTCGAAAGCATGTAAAAAATGCAAGTGGAAAAATAGGGACCATCTTTGGTGGGAAGGGAACAGCATTCCATGTGCCTTTGGCGTTGAGTCATGCCGGCCACATGACCACAGAGACGTCTTCGGGCAGCGCTGGCTGTTCGGCTTTGAAACGGAGATGAGCACCGCCCCCTAGAGTTGGGAATGTCTAGCACATATGGAAACCTTTACCTTTACCTTTACCTTTAGTGAAGGTAAGTGAATAGCACTCCTGGTTTTGATGATTTCTTTGGCTTTCATAGCTGCTTATCACCTCCTCATCAAGAATGCCCTAATGTAATGTATTTGTCTAGTTTTGGTAAAGCTCTCAATTGTTTTTCAAGGATGCATGTTTGTCCCTTCTTTAACACAACCCAGTTCTCGTGTGGCCTTCACAACAAAGCAGCCTAGTAACAAAGCATTCATATTTTCATTACAACAGGACATGTTTGCTAAATGTGAAGTTTCCTTGGCATGGAAGAGGTGAAAACAAGGCAGGGGTGAAAACTCCGGCAAGTTCTGACAGGTTCTGGAGAACCAGTCGTGGAAATTTTGAATAGTTCGGAGAACCGGCAAATACCACCTCTGGCTGGCCCCAACTGGGGTGGGAATGGGGATTTTGCAGTATCCTTCCCCTGCCACGCCCAACAAGCCACGCCCACCAAGTCACACCATGCCCACCAAGCCACACCTACAGAACTAGTAGTAAAAAATATTTGGATTTCACCACTGAAACAAGGGTACAACATTGTTGATTTTTTTTCTGGCTTTACAACACAACACAACACAACACAACACAACACAACACAACACAACACAACACAACACAACACAACACAAGCTAATATTTACTTGTTACTTTTTTGCAGCAACTCCAAGCCAGCCAGAAAAGAACCAGACTGGGTTCTTTTAGCTGATACAAATTAGCATTTAATTTGTCTGTCTGTCTGTCTGTCTGTCAAACAAAACTTACAAATTCAAAGGAACAAAATGAAAAACTACTGTATTTTTCGGAGTATAAGACGCACTTTCTCCCCCCCTCCTAAAAGAGGGTGAAAATTTGGGTGGATCTTATACACCGAATGTAGTCAAAAATGCGAAGCATGGAGGAGGCAATGGTCTATGGCAATCCTTGCAGCCTGGAACAGCTGATTGGCAGTATTCCGGGAGGCTGATCCACCCTCAAATCAGCTGCTCATGCTGAATCAGGCTGCAATAATGACCTGAAGCTGACCTGGCTCTTTGCTATTTGCTGCAAGGACTGTCTCACACACTGACAGGACACTAGCCAGATGAATACTGATGGATGCTGGTAGGCAGAGGCAGAATTTTTTTTTCTTATTTTCCTCCCCAAAAACTAAGGTGCGTCTTGTACTCTGAAAAATACGGTAAAATGTGACAGGGATGATAGCTTCCCCTTAGGAATCTCTCAAATATGGGATGAGGCCACAAAGGTTACGTTGGAATTGTTGCATACAGGATTTTGCTACAAAGCTCTCAGAATCATGGAGATGGTGACTTCTGCAGGATAAAAATTAAGTTCATCTTTTAATTTTAATTTTAATTTTTAGATATATAGGCTTATAAGTACTTTGATGTTTTGTTTAATTGTCTTGTTTATTGCTTTGTAGCTTTGATGGACTCAGCCCATAATAAAAATTAGTTGATTGACTGGAACTTAAAAGTTAAGCTTGCTAGATTTAGAGACCTGTTAAATGGATCTTCTTTCTGTTTTTTTTTTCCAAATGCTCCCCCCCCTATTTATTGCTATATTATTGGACTATTTTTTTGTCTGATAATATTGATTATAGAACCAAAATTACAGTGTAAAAGACACTTCACTGTTCTCCAGAGCAGTTACATTTTAAAACCCAAATTGCTCAGAATTCATTTGTCTTTCCTGTTTCATTTACTGCAAGCTACTATGCTTGGAGGAAGAATGAGGTTAAATTATAATTAAAGAAATAGAATTATATTTAAACAAATAGAATTCAGCATAACATAGGTGAAACATTTATGAACTTTGAATTATTATTATTTTTGGGGGGGTCATGGTGAGTAATTCTATTTTCAATTTGACAAAGAGGTTCAGCTTGAATCGGAGTGATGTAAACCCACAATATGGATTGTCCTGCATATGTAACCAGCACAGATAACAATGACAACAACAATAATAGCAACAACAGCAGCAAGAATTCAATCCTTTAAGCAAGATAATGGATGCTGTATTATATCTTCTTTCTCGGAAGATTTAGCTCCAGTGACACATTAATACAAATATAAATGGAACAAATATTTTGTGCTTCCTAGGAATAACAAAAGCCTGATTAATCTGATGCATGAAGAAAAGATGCTCTTGAACCTCATTAATACATGAGCAGAAGTCAATGGAAGAAAATGGATCTTGTTAACTTGTTTCTTTGGTATCTCATTTGCCTTAAACATATAAACCTGGCAATGCTATTAATGTAGCATAATCAGGGATATTAGAGAGAGACCCTGCTTTACACACAACAGGGCTATTAATCTGGGATTCGTTCCAGACTAAGGACAAGGGAAGGGTTTGGACCAGAATGAGAGATTGGCCAAGAGGTGGATATACAACTTTGAAAAATAAGACTTGGAGCTATATTGGGATAAGACAGTGGGCTGTTGTATCTCTTCTCTTTTGATGTGGGATGAGTTTTTAGGAGTTGTTTTTCTCTCTCTCTCTCCTTTTCCCTTTTTCTTTCCCTTCCTTCCTCCCGCTTTCCTTCTCCTCTCTCTCCCCCCTCCCCTCCTTCCCTCTCTTTCTCTCTTCCCCTCCAATCCTCCCTCTTTCTCTCTCCCTCCCTCTCCCTCTCCCACTCCTTCTTCCCTCTCTCTCCCCTCCTTCCCTCTCACACTCCCTCCCTCTCTCCCCCTCTCCCTTCTTCATCCCTCTCTTCTTCCCCCTCCTTCTCTCTCTCTCTCCCCTCTTCCCTCTCTGCTCTTTCTTGCTTTTCCTCTCCTCCTCCTTCCCCCTCCCTCCCCTCTCCCATTACTTCCCCTTCTCTGATTCCTTCTCCCCTCTCTTCCCCTCCCTTTCTTCCCTCTCACACACTCTCTCTCCCTCTTTCTTTCTCCCTCTCCATCCCTCCCTCCCTCCTTCTCTCTTCCTCCCTCTCCTTCTTCCCTCCCTCTCCCTCTCCCCTCTTTCCCTCTCACACTCCCTCCCTCCCTCTCTCTCCTTCTCCCTCTCCCTTGCTCTCCCTCTCTCCTCCTTTGCTCTCACAATCTTTCTCTCCCTCCCTTTCTTTCTCACTCTCCATCCCTCCTTCTTCCCTCTCTCTCCCTCTTTCCTCTCCCCTTTCCCACTTCCCTTGCTCTTCCTCTCCCCTCTTTCCCTCTCCATGTGTGCTTTGCTTCCCGAGTCAGCTCCTTGTCCTCCGTTGTTCTCCTCTCCTAACTGCTCTGTTCATATGTGCATCTGGAACAGGTGCCCCAGCTCTTCTTCCTCCTCACTCATCTCAGCCCCCAAAGGCAGCTGCCTCTCTGGTAGCTGGGAAATGTTGGACGGCCCTGGCTCTATCTCTGCATCCAACATAGAGCATCCATCAGAGCCTTCCCCAGACTCCAGGACTGGCCCAAGTTCCTTCACAACCTCCTCATTGTCTGAATCTGCCACCAGCTCTTCTGGCAGCTGGCAGGCCACAACAGGGCATAATGAAGGAATTAGGATTCTAGAAAACACATATAGTTCTAAAAATGTAAAAGGCCCATTCCAGAATACAACCCAAAGTGAATACAGAGATGAGCCACTCTCACTTAATTATTTTATCCCTGCAGTGTCTTTTTCTGCATTAACTATTCAGCTGAGGAAAGATGCTGATTTTAATGGCCAAGCAAGGCAAATGAAAAGTACTCTCTGGATAAAAGCTAAATTTAGCAATGCAAATGTGTCTATCTTTACCCAGTCCAAATTTGGAAAAAGAAGACATCGCATGATTTTGATATCCCTGACTAAAATCTCTAATATTATCTGGAAACCATTTGTGCCAGTGGTTGGTCAAATAGACGAAGATTGTGAGAATAAAAGGAAGCTGGATTTAACTTGTCAAAACAGGATAATAAAAACTATGAGAAGTCTGTAGAGATTCTCAGTCATCCAGCTCATGGTTGCCCCAAAGGTGCTTTTTCAAAAAAAAAAACCCCAAGGAAGTCTAATTGCCTCCTGAAAAAGCAACTTTGGGACAAGAACTTTGAGAGCCTTTTTTAAAAATTAGATTTATATGCCGCCCTTCTCTGGAGACTCAGGGCGGCTTACAATGCGTTAAGCAATAGCCTTCATACTTTTGTATATTTTATACAAAGTCAGCTTATTGCCCCCACAAACTGGGTCCTCAATTTACTTATCTTAGAAAGGATGGAAGGCTGAGTCAACCTTGAGCCTGGTGAGATTGGAACTTACAGTAATTGCAGAAAGCTGGAGTTAATCACAATGCATTAGTCTGCTGAGCTATCCAGGCTTTTGTTAGGATTGCAGCTGATCCTTACAACCATTTGAAGTTTTGAAGGGAAAAAAAAATAACTTACAAAAGTTTTGGGAAAAAAATGACTTACAACCATTGCAGCATCCCCAAGGTCATGTGATCAAAAATCGGGCACTTGGAAACTGGCATGTACATATGACCGTTGCACTGTCCTAGGGTCATACCATCACCATTTGTAAATTTGCCAGCTGGTTTCCAACAAGCCAACATCAATGGGGGAGGCAAGATCCACTTAATGACCTCATAATTCACTTAAGCAATGGGTCCAAAAAGGTCAGAAAATGGGGCGCGCTCACTCAACAACTGTCTTGGCTTAGCGAAATCGTGGGCTCTGTTGTAGTCCTACCTGTATTACGGTTGGTCAGCATAACTCCACAGAAGTATCAGATGGCAAGAAAATGGATACCTGGAGATTCCAATATGGTAGCCCCGCTTCTAGGGGACCCAGCTGAGAGGAGGGGTCTTCAGAAACGAAAAGACTGTCAAAATGTTTCAATAGAACTTTGACATTTTAGAATAAAAGGCAAGCGCAGATGTGGCGTTGTCCCTTAAAATGAAAGCCATCTGCTCAATTCACAGGGAGCCATTTTGAAAGGCAGAGCTAATGAGCTGGGCTAGCCCTGAGCTATCGCACGAGCCGTGGGTCCTGTGCTTTTGAAGGCAAGGCAAATGAAAGGAAAACTGCCAGGATAAAAAGGCTAATTCCCCCCCCCCCCCTTCGGTACACATTCTGCAAAACTTCTCTTCTGCAAAAAAACTTCAAGGCGCCAAACTGGCCCCTGAGGAATGTGGGAGTTAAAGCACTGACATTCTTATTTAATTTTCATATGGAGGTTTTCCTCATGAAGTACTGTCCTTCTGAGGTGAGGCCTCATTTGACTGGCCTTGAATGGGTTGTCATCTATGTCTGTGGAGATTCTCAGCCATCCAGGTCATGGTTGTCCCAAAAGTGCTTCTTTTTTCAAGAGGCAACTGGACGTTCTGGTTTTTCTTTGAAGACGTTTCGCTTCTCATCCAAGAAGCCTCTTCAGCTCTGGCTACATGGCAGCGAATCCTGTCAGAGCTGAAGAAGCTTCTTGGATGAGAAGTGAAAGAAAAACCAGAACATCCAGTTGCCTCTTGAAAAAAGCACCTTTGGGATGTTGCCATCTGTCTTCAAAGAAGAGGGAGTCAAGCTATTCTCCAAAGCACACGAGGGCAGGACAAGAAGCAATGGGTGGAAAGTAATCAAGGAGAGAAGCAACTTAGAACTAAGGAGGAATTTCCTGACAGTTAGAACAATTAACCACTGGAATGCCTTTGTATTGTGGGTGCTCCATCGCTGGAAGTTTTTAAGAAGATGTTGGATAACCATTTGTCTGGAGTGGTATCAGGTTTCCTGCCTAGACAGGGAGTTGGACTAGAAGACCTTCAAGGTCCCTTCCAACTCTGCTATTCTATTCTATTCTATTCTATTCTATTCTATTCTATTCTATTCTATTCTATTCTATTCTATTCTATTCTATTCTATTCTATTCTATTCTATTCTATTCTATTCTATTCCATTCCATTCCATTCCATTCCATTCTCAAAGCTTGGGTAGATGGTGATAGGTTGGCTGATGAGTTGATCTAACATCCCACCTAAAGTGGAAGGCACTTCCATTATCTGCCTCAAGATTTCCAGTAGGAAGGTGTCCCCAAGGTATTTTTTTTTTCTTCAAAAAGCAACTGGACTTTCTGGTTTTCATTTTTTTTTTTTTTGAAAATATTTTACTTCTCATTGAAGAAGCTTCTTCAGAGAACTGAAGATGCTTCTTGGATGATAAGCAAAACTTTTTCAAAGAAAGAAACCAAGAAAGTTCCGTTACCTTTCGGAAAAAAACACTTCTGGGACAGCCCTGACTTGGATGATTGAGGATCTCCATAGACAGATGGAAGGTGCTACTTTATCTTCCTCTGAAAAGGAGTTCTTTTTGGGCTGAGAGTGGAGTGTGAATGGCCACTATAGGTGGATCGAGTATGGGTGAGCCACTTTCCTTACCTTATGACTGTAGGAGATGATCAGGATGAGGGAGGGATCAAATGTATCATCAGTTATGAGTCCCTGTCTGCCCACAAGAAATCTAAGTCCAACCCAGATTGAATGCTTTTCTTATCTCTGGGTGATTTCCCTTGACTGTTAGTAGCTTGTAGAGAACTTAAGCTTGCAATAAATCTTTATACTCATTTGAACTGTCTGATTCTCCTGATTTTCTTGGTGCTTGACAGTGACTCTGTTATAGTGCAGCTTGGTTTCATTCAGCCAAGAGAAGGACTGGGCCCATTTGATCCATCCCAATATAGGATACTTCCAAACTTCCAGAATTGTTGCTCTTATGCTTGTCTTTTCATTACAGCTTAACCTTCTGGGGTGGGTTATATAACATGCTAGGCTAATGCATGGATGCCTACCCAGGCATTGTGGCTAATTGACATTGTCTGTTAGAATTGGGTGAATCTGGAGAATTGGGTAATTCATTGGGTAATATGGTTCGTCCTATTGATGAGGGTTAGTGGATTGCCAACCCTGTCAACAAAAATGTGTTTAGGCAAGGCTATGGTTTTCCGAGTTGCAATGTATGGTTGTGAAAGTTGGACCATAAGGAAGGCTGAGCGTCAAAGAATTGAGGCCTTTGAACTCTGATGATGGAGAAGACTCCTGCGAGTCCCTTGGACTGCAAGGCAATCAAACCAGTCAGTCCTAGAGGGGATCAACCCTGACTGCTCTTTCAAAGGCCAGATCCTGAAGAGGAAACTCAAATACTTTGGCCACTTAATGAGAAGGAAGGACTCCCTGGAGAAGAGCCTAATGCTGGGAATGATGGAGGGCA
This sequence comes from Masticophis lateralis, assembly GCA_030761175.1. Lineage (NCBI taxonomy): Eukaryota > Metazoa > Chordata > Lepidosauria > Squamata > Colubridae > Masticophis > Masticophis lateralis. Next base: position 19,857,531 of record JAUDYJ010000012.1, on the reverse strand, counting down.
AAAGAAGAAGGGGACGGCAGAGAACGAGGTGGCTGGATAGAGTCACTGAAGCAGTCAGGGTGAGCTTAAATGGACTCCAGAGGATGGTAGAGGACAGGAAGGCCTGGAGGAACATTGTCCATGGGGTCACAACGGGTGGGACATGACTAATAACAACAATAAAGTGGGTTGTGTGAATCCAACTAGGAAAAGAAAAAGGAGGCAATTAGCACCTTTCTGATGACACTTGGAGAGGCTTGTCTGCTTCAATCATCAAAGTAGGAGCTCATGGTTTAATTCCACTTTAATCTTAACGGTGTTCTTTTAAATAGGTTCTTAGAAAGCAACAGGAGACCAAGATCACCTCTGAGAAGTGGCCTTTCTTTTCCCCCTCCCCCTACTGCCCCACCTCCGTTCCCACTCTCCAAGGGCAAGTATTATGAGATGACCCTCCCAACTCCCTCATCCCCCTCGCCTCTCCATTTCGTCAAGAAAAAAAATAAAATAAAACAACCACTGGCTTTCTTCGCAGACATCTTGATTGGGTTACATTTCTTGCTTAGATTATGCAAGGCTGTAAGAGGACACAAAAGGAGAGACGAGCACGGCCTCTAATTGAATTCATCATCCCTTTCAAAAGAACGTCTGAAAAAACCTACAACAGAAGATCGGTTTGGTATTCTGCGAACATAATCCACCTCCATTGACACCCAGAGATATCTGCTAGCCATCCAGCCGTAGGCGCACATCGCTTTGCATGCACATCCATGGGACTGGGGCTGGCAAGCACTACACGGTGTCACAATGGCTAATTAAATCACAGTCTCCCCCCAGTATTCTGCAAGGGGCCGTACAAAAGGGAGGCAGAATAAAAGCAGGGATGCGAAGGACGATTCCATATGTGGCACCACCGAGAAGCATTTTGGGTCTACTCCAATCCTCTGTTTCTTTCTTTAGTCCAGCCGACTTTGTTACTTGCATCCAGAAGAGCTGGAAGTCTGATACTGTAGATCTGTAGTCTCCAATTCTTATGCTTATTTTGGGGGAGAACCCCAAAGTGCTTTTCCAAAAGGCAACTGGGCTTTCTTTGTTTTTAAACAGATTAACAGAGTTGGAAGGGACCTTATAGGTCATCTAGTCCAACCCCCTGCTCAAACAGGAGACCCTACACCATTTCTGACAAATGGCAGTCCAGTCTATTCTTGAAAGCCTCCAGTGATGAAGCTCCCACAACTTCCAAAGGCAACTTCTGTTCCATTGGTTGATTATTCTTCTTTCAGAAAGTTCCTCCTCATTTTTAGGTTGAATTTCTCCTTGGTCAGTTTCCATCCATTATTCCTTGTCTGACCTTCAGGTGCCTTGGAAAACTGGTTGACCCCCTTCCTCTCTGTGGCAGCCCCTCAAGTACTGGAAGATGGCTATCCTGTCTCCCCTGGTCCTTCTCTTCACTAGACCAGCCATGCCCAGTTCCTACAATTGTTCATCATATGTTTTATCCTCCAGTCCCCTCATCATCCTGGTTGCTCTTCTCTGCACTTTTTCTAGAGTCTCAACATCTTTTGTATAGTGTGGTGACCAAAACTGGACGCAGTACTCTAGGTGTGGTCTTACTAGGGCTTTATAGAGTGGTATTAGTACCTCACTTGAAATTGATTGTATCCTTCTGTTAATGCAACTTTTTGCTTGAAGACATTTTGCTTCTCATCCAGGAAGCGTCTTTGGTTCTTAATGAATGTTGGAGGATGGAAGGATTTATATTCCTTGCAGTCATCTGGTTGTTAGCACTCTTTCTGAGAGTCGTGGAGGCCCTTTGGAGATTTATCTGTGCCCTCAGGGTCACTTGAATAGTACAAATGGGTGTGGAGTCTTCTTGGGACTACTAATAGGACTGTGTTGTAAAAAGGAAGTAGGTGGTGTTGTATCCTTTCCCTGCTGTTGAGAGAGGGCTGTTCAATTTTAACGCAGATGGTCTCTTTGACCCCCACTTTCTTTCTTTTTTCTTTTTGATAATTTATTATTATTATTTTTTCTTTAAAAACAAAAACAAACAAAATTTCCATTTTGCAACAGTTCCACATCGGTATCTATCCACAATTTATACTTTCCTCCCCTACATATTCACATATTTATATTTGTGGTTCCCTTATTCCTTACATATTGTATATACTACTCCTTACTTATTATCAGTGGTGGGATTCAAATAATTAAATCCCACCACTGGTTCTCTGCCCTAATGATTTCTTCCAACAACCAGTTCACCAAACTACTCAGAAAGTTAACAACCGGTTCTCCTGAAGTGGTGTGAATCCCACTACTGCTTATTATACATATTATTATATCACTATATTATTTAACATACATTGTACATTTAAAACCGTTTTACTAATACATATTTATATTTGTGTTTCCCTTATTCCTTACATATTGTATATACTACTCCTTACTTATTATGCATACTACTGTATCAGTTTGTTATTTTACATACATTGTATATTTAATACCGTTTCACGAATACTTTCTAGATCATCTCTGTTATATATTTTCTTACTTATTATTCCTATGGTTTATACCATTTATTCCATATTAAGTAATATTCCATTTCATCTTTTTCTTTTATCTTTGACCCCCCCCCCCTTCTTTCAAATCTTTCCTTTCTCCACCATTCATTCATTCAGAACGGGAAAAGCTTCTTGGATGAGAAGCAAAATGTCTTCCAGCAAAAAGCATGGAAATCCACTTGCCTTTTGAAAAAGGACCTTTGGGACAACCACGATCTCCATGACTGAGAATCTCCATAGATATTTGGGTGAGAATGTCTGAAAACAGCCCCATTGGAAGAGCTGCCTCTGAGGTACATGCAAGCTTTGATTCAGATTTGAATCAGTGCTTCCTAGGGCGTGGGAAGCTATGCACCTGTCTGCGGGGGGGGGGGGGGGGCTTCAAAAATTTTAGCACGAGGTTCTCTGCCTGGTTGTTGGGTGGACGTGGCCATGCTGGGCGTGGCCTAGTCGGCCTCCTGCACCATGTTGTCTGTGTGGGGTGTTTTTGCCCTCCCCGGGCTCCAGAGGCTTTCCTTGAGCCTCTGGGAAAGCGAAAACGGCCTCTCCAGGCTCCAGAGGCCCTCTGGAGGCCGGAACAGGGTAGGCACATTTTTTGCACTCTCTGAGCCTCCACGCACACCCTGCAGTTCCAAAACGGGCTGCCTGGGGACTCCTGGGAGGGGAGGGGAGAGGTGGGCGGGGCCAGCCAGGAGTGGGATTTGGTGGTTCTCTAAACTGCACATCTAGAGGTTCTCCCGAACCCCTGCGAACCCCCAGCAGCCCACCCCTGCCTGTCTGTCATAGTTGACAGCAGCTGTATCCAACCTGGTGCCCACAGGCCTCATGGAGACCTGGGTAGCTAGTAATGCTGCCCCACAAGATAATAAAAAGCTATATAAAACAAACTTTGTTATTTATATTCATTAATTATATTATATGTTCTATATGCAGCCCCAGTACATTTCTTCTCTACTCAATGGGGCTCAGGCAAGCCAAAAACATCGGCCAACCATACTTTAAAGCAAAGTAATGATTTTCTCAGGACTAACTGGCAGCTGTGGAGGGCAAATACTCAGGGGTATCTGCAGGGATAGGGAAGGCGGGGTGCAAGGTTCCTATTCTGGGGAAAGGGATGGTTGCTTTAAGGTGTTGCAAACAGGAGCTGCAACCACACTCCTCTATATTGTGAAGCTCTTTTTCAGAAGCCTGTGCACTATATATGATTCATTGGGAACAACGTCTTTTGAAAGTATTGGATTATATCCTCCTTCTCCTTCTCCTCCTCCTCCTCCTCCTCCTTTAGGAGAGGTATGAATATTTGTGCATGTCATTTCTACTGAATTAGCAAGCAGTAGGTTAAATAGAAATTTCATCCAGTCAATTGAAAATATCAGTGGTACAAACACACACACAAAAGATAGAATTGGTCACCTTTAAACATTACAGATGGATTGTTACTTGTTTAATTTAGAATCAACGTCTAACATTTTCCATACTTGTATATCCATTTCACAATACAAATTATGTAGAGTCATATTATTTAGAATCATAGGGCTGGAAGGGACCTTAAAAGTTTTCTAGTCCAACTAGAAGGAGACCATACACCATCCTAGTTGTCCAGTCTGTTTTTGAAAATCTCCAGTGATGGAGCACCCACATCTTCAAGAAGCAAGCTGCAAGACAGTCTCTTGAGCAGAGGTGGGTTTCAGCAGATTCTGACCAGTTCTGGAGAACCAGTAGCAGAAATTTGGAATAGTTCGGAGAACCGGTAGTAAAAATTCTGACTGGCCCCGCCCCCATCTATTCTCTGCCTCCTGAGTCCCAGCTGATCAGGAGGAAATGGAGATTTTACAGCATCCTTCCTCTGCAGTGGGGAGGGAATGGGGATTTTACAGTATCCTTCCCCTGGAGTGGGGAGGGAATGGAGATTTTACAGTATCCTTTCCTGCCACGCCTACAAAGCCATGTCCACCAAGCCATGCCCACAGAACCAGTAGTAAATTTTTTTGAATCCCACCACTGCTCTCAAGTGCTGGAAGACAGCTATCATGTCACCCCTAATCTTTCTTTTTGATGAGCTAGACATACTGTACCCTTAACTGTTCACTGTATGGTTTAGTGCGATGAACTTCATGTCACTTGTGCAGTGCTGTCATGATCATTCTTCATATCTTCGTCATTGATACAATGATGTCACATGCACATGACACCACTTGCCTCACCATGAAGAACCATTCTGGAGGACATCCCTTTTGAAGTCTTCTCCTGGGATTGATTGAAGCATGAGAAGCCATGGAGGCTGCAGATCGCTGGAGGAAGGATTGCATCATGAAGGAAAGAACAGTCCTGCTCTCCTTGTTCATCACAGGTCACTGAAAATGTCTTGTCTTTAAGAAATAATGGATAGTGGATGTAGCAGTACCAGGAGAATATAAGAGAAGGAACTGGAAAAGATCACAAAATACAAAGACCTGCAAATAGAAATAGAATGACTGCAGCAGAAGCAAGCAAAGGTAGGACCAATAGTTATAGGGGCCTTGAGTGTCATCCCAAAACATCTGGAGAACCATTTGAACACTATCGTCAGTGACAAATTCGCCATTGGTCAATTGCAAAAGGAACCTTTGCTAGGAACATCTTCCATCCTGCGATGATATCGGTAACACCATCAAACATCCAGATCTGCCTATCCCAGGTCCTTGGAAAGGACTCAATAGGTAGACCAAAATACCCAAACCCAGTTTGAACACCTGGCTGACTGTGCGAAGAACCGTAATAATAACAAGTTTCATTATGCTATATGCAAATGAATGCCCCTGAAATTTTTGAGGCATAATTCTATGCATACCGTCAAGAGGACCATTGTAGCAAGAAAAATGATTGAAGTCTTAGTGATGTCTTTCTGAGTAGGCCTTATAAGTTTGGAATGCAACTTCTGAGTTTTATTCCTCTTTCGAACAGATGTTCTCAGGTAGCCATCCTAGAGATTAGAGAAGTTGAGTGAAGACCGGAAAGTAGATGGTAAGAAATCAACTCCCTAAAGAGTTAGATTTGTCTACTTGTAAGTCAGAGATGGGGAGGAGGGCCCCTTAGAGTAGGAATGAAATGAAGGAAGACTAATCACCTCATTTCCACACAATAATGATCAATATGAATGTAATTACCCCTGTTCCTATTTGGTATAGCTAGAGAGAATAGGGCAACACCATTTCCTCAATAGGTCTCATTATCCTCCTTTACATATTTATTACAACCCTTTAGACTGATCCATGCAAACACAGAGCCATGAGCCAATGAGGAGAGGATCAGCTCATGCCAGCAATCCCAGGACTGTCAAGTGGTCATCGGAGATTGGACAGGTCCTGATGAAATAAACGTTGGCTGCTGACTCTTCCAATTTTGTTACATTCCTTTGTGTCACCGAAAGAGCCTTGTCCAAGATTGAGATATTTGAAAACTGTCATCTTTCATAAATATCTACTTTGAGTGACAGGCCGGTCCCCCCCGTCGCCTTCTTCCTCTTCCTTTGAAAGGTATTGAGATGGCACACCCAGCCTGCGAAATTTTATGACTTGTGATGGGTTTGTTTGTTTATTTATTTATTTATTTTCCTTTTTCTCTTCTTTATGTCAGCAAAGGAGTCGAAAAGTGACAGGGCCCAAATGCAGAAGGCCGTCAAGAGAAGCAAACATTCCTGAGGTGGAAATGATGATCAAGACAAACGAACATTTTTCAAACATGACTCTTGAGTTATCCTTGCCCAAGTATACAGTCTTGGCATCAGCTCGGGGACAGCAAAAGTCATAATGCCAGATGTAGAAATATTTGGTCTGTCTTGTTTGGTTCAAAGAATAGTCTCTAATTTGGGGGGGGGGGGAGTATAATTTTATTCAGATGACATGCATATCAGTGGTGAAATCCAATTTTTTTTTACTACTGGTTCAGTGGGCGTGGCTTGGCGGGTCTGGCTTGGTGGGCATTGCAGGGCAAGGATACTGCCACATCTCCATTCCCACCCCTCTCCACTCCTGGGGGAAGGATATTGTAAAATCTCCATTCCCACTCCACTCCAGGGGAAGGATACTGCAAAATCCCCATTTCCTCCCCACTCCTGGGGGAAGGATATTGCAAAATCTCCATTCCCACTCCACTCTGGGGCCAGCCAGAGGTGGTATTTGCCAGTTCTCCGAACTACTCAAAATTTCCGCTACCGGTTCTCCAGAACCTGTCACAACCTGCTGGATTTCACCCGTGATGCATATATATCTCCGCTGATTATGAGCACTTTTCCAGTTTCATTCTCAGTTGGGGCACTTGAAAGAGATAATGACAGCTCTAAAGGCCATTCAACGAATTCTGTGGTTGAATGGAGACTTGAACCTGGTTTTCCCAGTTAGATCCATCACTCTACCTATTTGTGTTGTCGTAACAGGAAGAGTTCCAACCTACACCTTCTTCTCGAAAGCCTTGTCTAGTTTCATCGAACTTGGATATCTTTTATCCAAGAGGCCAAAGAACAAGTTAAAAGGAGAAGGTCTGAAGCTGTGATGTTACAGGTTCCCAGGTAAAGATTAAATATTAGGGCTTGTTGACTGGGCATGCCAGAGTCTTAGTATTCCAAATTAGAACAGTTCTCTTAGCAAGACATAAACTAAATTTCCTGACAGTGAGAACAGCTTGCTTTCTGGAGCTGTGGGTGCTCCATCACTGGAGGCTTTCAAGAAGAGACTGGATAGCTATTTGTATGGAATAGTATAAAGTCTCCTTCTTGAATATGGTATTGGACTAGAAGACTTCCAAGGCTCCTTCCAACCCTAATATTCCCTCCCCTCCCCTCCCCTCCCCTTCCTTCCCTTCCCTTCCCTTCCCTTCCCTTCCCTTCCCTTCCCCTCCCTTCCCTTCCATCCCCTTTCCAGCTCTCCCTTGGGTAGGGAGGAAGCAAGCTAGAAAGGAGGAAAGAAATGGCAATAGAAAAAAAAAGAGTGAGTGTTTTGCCCACTTTATTAGCTAATTTTACCTTTTTCATTTTAGTTTAAAATATAAGGGCCACCTTTGAATAGCATTCAGCTTAATAAATGCAAATTTATCTTGCCTACTTTGGTGTTTGTTCTATCCACACGCCATAAGCTCGGTTTACTTGGTGTCATGTCAGTAGTAATCAGGCAAACAGCGGCAGTGCTCCTCCAGATACACATTGCAAAGAATATCAAAGAGCCCTTCCTATCACATAGAGATGATGGGCAGAGATCCAGTTATCGTAGTGCTTGTAAGAGCCCTGGTGGTGCAGTTGGTTAGAAGGCAATACTGTAGGCAAACTCTGCCCACAGTCTAGAATTCAATCAGTGGTGAAATCTAAAATTTGTTACTACCGGTTCTGTGGGCGTGGCTTGGTGGGGGGGGGGGTTAATGTGACTCGATGGGCGTAGCCATTTTTAAAAAACTTTTAAAACCATTTTTTCTACAACCTCTTCGGCAAAGAAGTTGTAAAAAAATGCTTTTTTTCTTTTAAAAGCCTCTGACATTCAGGCAACTCAATTTGGATTGTCAGAGGCATTTAAAAGAACCCCCCCTTTTTTTTTCTTTTAAAAGCCTTTGATGATCCCAGCTGAGCCACGCGATCATCAGAGGCTTTTTTATTTACTTTTAAAAAAGTTAAAAAAAAAGCCTCTGATGATTGTGTGGCTCAGCTGGGCATGGGGATGGGGGGCAGGGATTTTTGGTACCGGTTCTCCAAACCACCCGCCTCCATCGCTACTGGATCAGGAGCATTTCACCCCTGAGTTCAATCCTGACTGGCTCAAGTTTGACTCAGCCTTCCATCCTTCCGAGGTTGGTAAAAGGAGGACCCAGATTGTTGGGGTCAATATACTGACTCTATAAACCAGGGGTGTCCAGCCCTCGATTTCATTGAGGGCTGCATCAAGGTTGTGTTTGACCTCGGGAGGTGGGGGAGGTGGGTGTGGCCAGGGTGGACATGGCCGGCTTGACATCACTCATGTTGGAGGCACTTATGGTGGCTCAAACGCTTTGCCAATGAAAACAGAGCTCAGGCAGAGAGTTGCAGGAGGCTATCGCAGTCGAAAACGGAGCTCGGGAGGGCCACATGTGGCCCATCCGAGCTCCATTTTTGGTGGCAGAGGCACCATGGGCCAGTCCTTCGCTGTTTCCAGGGAGGTCCCACAGGCCAGATCTAAGCACCTCGTGGGCCAGATCCTCCCCCCAGACCTTGAGTTTGACACCCCTGCTATAAACCATTTAGAGAGGGCTGGAAGGCACTGTGAAGTGGTATGTAAATCTAAGGGCTATTGCTATTGCTATAATCCTTTCCTGTAGGTTTTAACCCTCTAGCTGTGAAGCTTTGCAGTGGGGGGCAGGTCTGACACAAGGGACCAAATCATGTCCCCATTATGCTTTCAGCTCCTATGAATGAGCTGAACACCTGAGGAAGACTTACAAAAGCACCCAAGATAATCTATTGTGTTATTGCAAGAAGAAAATAAGATCTCTCCTCCAACTGATACCCACAAATGGCGAGAGAGTGATAAATGGAGGGCATATGCTTATGTGCAATGCAATTGAACCCATCCGTCTGTCTACAAACACATGGACAGGATTAGGTGTCACATTAATTGTACATTCATCAGGATAAAGTGTCAGGAAGTTAATGCAAGTTACCTTGTAATTTAGCTTTATTGCTTATACCGCAATGGCCATTACCATATTACTATCATTTAATAAAGTGGATTATTCCAGGAGACCTAATGTCACTGCAAAATATATTTCCACCCAGTCCCTCTAATTCTCATGGCAAGTTAGCAATGATTTATGGTAACCTGAAGAAGCTGTCATGGACATGTTAGCTGTTCTCCTTTGCTTGGGGTTTCCTAAGTTGTCACACTATGTGTGTCTTCATGCATGTCTCAACATAGCTCCCTATTTCCAAGGGAAGAGATAATTTTGCATCATGGTACCTTTGTCTTTTGACCAGGGAAGGAATTCCTATCAAGAAATTAAAAGCAGTACTTATAGAAGAGGACATTTGTAGCTCGGGGTTGAACCGTAGAGTCTTTGGTGTCAGTTTCATTACCCAACTAGATAACCTCACCAGTGCTAGAAGGGAGTGGAATTCATTCTCTGTTTATCTAAAAGGGGCTTGCCTGTCAGTGTGGGTGGAAGTGTTGTTGTAGTAGATGACTAGGCTGAGCCGGAGGGAGGGGTCAAGTACACCATCCATCTGGAGTCCCTTTGTGCCCACGAGAGTTCTAACTCCAACCCTCCTTGAATTCCACTGACTCTTATCTACCATCAATTTGCTTTGACCGCTAGTAGTTCAGATTCTTGCAGAGAGCTTAAGGTTGCAATAAACCTTTATATTCATTTGAACTGCCTGTATTTCCGGATTTCATTGAGGGCTGCATCAAGGTTGTGTTTGACCTTGAGGGTGGGGGGAGAGGACACACATGACACTTGTTTTCTTCTTAGTAGTTCTAGGATTGGACATTTGGACATCCCAGGGGTCTGCAATCTTAAACACTCAAAGAGTCATTTGGATCCATTCCCACAGAAAAGAAATCACCGGGAGCCACAAAACCTGGGTGGGCGTGGCCAACTTGACATCACTCACTCCCACCCAGTCACGTGACTCACTCCTCCAGCCGCGCTTACCCAGGTTTTGTGCCTCCTGGTGTTACCTTAGGACAGGGGTGGGCAATTGTGGCTCTTTTACAACCTGTGGACTTCAACTCCCAGAATTCCTGAGACAGCTGTCTCAGGAATTCTGGGAGTTGAAGTCCACAGGTTGTAAAAGAGCCACAATTGCCCACCCCTGCCTTAGGTAATCACCCTTACCTTTTTAGGCCAGGCAAAGACTGACTGGGAGGGGAAGGCGAAGGGTGGGGCCACCAGTGGTGGATTCAGTGGGCAGGGAGCCACAGCAGGGGGACGAAAGAGCCACAGGTGGCTCTGGAGCCACAGGTTGCAGACACCTGCTCTATCCTGTCCTTTATTTCCTGCTTTGTAGCTCATCTCAATCGCGCAGCACGGCTGATTTCCCCCACGCTCTTCCACTTACCGTTGCTGTTCTACTTACCGTTGCTGACTTAGAAGGTAAGCAGCTGAGTTTTTAAATGCTTCATTTTCAGCGCTGCACACAAGTGCCTTATGTGCGTTGTTAAACCAGCAGCATTCCACCACTGTAGTGAACCACCGAGAACACTCCCGCCAACACTGAAAGAACAAGCCATTGGTGTACAGATGGAGATCTGTTCCCTTCTAGCACTGATGATGTTAAGTGGCTGGGTAATGAAACGCCTGAAAGAAAATATTTGCAGAGACCACCAGAAAAACCAGATATATTATAAAAATAAGAGGTCATTTCTTGCACATTTTAAAATGGCACTGCTCCTTGGGGGTGTCCATGAATAGATCCAAAGTGACCATTAAGACTGCCAGCTAACTTTCCCTACGCAAATAAAGAATCCAACCACGTTTGGAGTTAGGCCATTTGAATGCCGTTCCTTTCAAATGTGTAATATACAATATGTGGATTATTCTTGGAGTATTTTCTGACCACCACTACCCCTCCTCCAGTGAAACAGCAGCTGTTGTTACCAAGCTGTCACCTTTGTTGCTAGGGAGACCGTGCATATGCCAAACAATGATTGGTTAATTTACCATTTTTCTAGAAGACTTCAGTGTGTCCAACACAATGCAAATTTTCAAGAGCAAGCATCCATTCCCTTCAAAGAATATGATCTCTGGCAACAATGGGTGCAATTGTTAAAAAGATTTCTTAATAGTAGGCAAGGTTACTGCAGCGGAGAAGAACTCAGCTTGAACTACCTGATTGTAGGAATAAAAAAAAAAATCACACAATCCTTTTGTACATTACTTCCATTGCGCAGCACTTGGGTTCTTGCTTTGAGACAAGACATTAGCAATGGTGTTTTGTGAATTTTCTTCCCTAATTTACTCATCCAAATGCACAGAAGCCCATTGCTTTGGGTTTTTATTATTGTTTAATATATATATTTTAAACACACACACACACACACACACACACACACACACACACACACACACATATATAGCCAAGACACTTCCAATTTTACAAGGGAGAAGACCCGAATAACCAAAGACCTACATACAAACACCCACGAAAACCTCAGAAAACACACACACACACACACATACACACACATATACATACATATACTGTACACACACACACACACACACACACACACAGAATGGCGTAGTGCTGAAGATTCTTGAAGAGCTGTGGTAGCGCAGTGGTTAGAATGCAGTACTGCAGGCTACTTCTGCTGACTGCTGTTTGCCTGCAATTTGACAGTTTGAATCTCACCAGGCTCCAGGTTGACTCAGCCTTCCAGCCTTCCGAGGTTGGTAAAAGGAGGACCCAGATTGTTGGGGGACAATAGGCTGACTCTGGTTTTTTTTTTTTAATATACGTGTTTTATTGATTTTTTTCTTTCACATACATATTTTATGAACAGAGTATTAACTGAGTCATATCTTATACAACTTGTCACATTCAAATACAATTTACATATTTCAATTTCTGCCAAAATATTATTTTCCCTACTTTTTAATCTTGTCTTAATACCTTCTATACTTATTATATAAACAGTATCACCATCCACCCTTCAAATCCTAATTTTCTTATCATTATTTCAATTAATTATCTTATCTTATCCATTGTTAAACATACATATTCTCTTTTAACTTTCATAAGTTTGTGTATGCTCAGGGTTGCCCTTCTACCCTTCCATCTCCCTTATTTTACAACAATCCTTCTTCTCCTTCTCTCTTTCCCCTCCCTCCCTTCTTCTATCCTTTTCTACTTTCTATTTTCTTCTTTCCTCCTTTCCTTCCCCTTCTCTCCTTCCCCTTCCTTTCCCCACTCCTCCTTCTTTCCTCCCTTTCTAGCCTTCTCTCCTACTCTTGTTTCCCCACCCTTTCTTCCTCTCCTTTCCCCTTTCTTCTGTTCCTCCCTCTCCTTCCTCTTTTCTCTCCTCCTTTCTGTCCCTCTACTCCTCTTTCCATTTTTTCTCCACTGTTGTATTTTTCAATTCAATATTTTCTAAAATGGTATCCGAGCAACCCCGATTTTTTCTCCATTTATTGAATATGTTTCTCAAAATCCCCATCATATTTTTTTGGTTATTAACAATGTATTTCCTTTTATTCCATTCTTACATTGAAACCTTTTAACTTAATTAACCTTCCACCTCTTATTTTCCTTAAATGAGAACCCAGATTATTGGGGGACAATAGGCTGACTCTGTTGACTGCTTAGAGAGGGCTGTAAAGCACTGTGAAATGGTATATAAGTCTCAATGCTATTGTTATCTTCCTTCCTTCTTTCCTTCCTTCATTCCTTCCTTCCTTCCCGCTTGCCTGCTCTCTCTCCCTCCCAATGGTTAGAATGCAATATTGCAGGTTAACTCTGCCCACAGCCAGAAGTTCGATTCTCACTGGCTCAAGGTTGACTCAGCCAAGGTCAGTAAAATGTGGACCCAGATTATTGGGGGACAATAGGCTGACTCTGTTGATTGCTTAGAGAGGGCTGTAGAACAATGTGAAGTGGTATACAAGTCTAAGTGTTATTGCTATTGCTATCATGATGTAATGAGATAGGTGATGGTTACATACCCAATGTAACGGTATATACCTTGGGAGTTAGAAAGAGAGCTGTGGACTAGACCAGAGTTCCCCAAAGTTTTCAGCTTTGTGGACTGATTGGGGGTGGGGGGAAACAGGGGTTGGCTCCACGCAAGTGTCTGGCAAGCACATGCATGTGTGTGCAGCTGCATTTGCACGAGCGGTGTGCATACACATCTGCCGCTCACTTAAAATGGAGAGCGTGCGCATGTGCTCGCCCACTGCTTGCGCAAGTGAGAATGTGTGTGCGCCAGTTGCAAAAACCCCTCTGTTGTGGCCCGTCAGCGGCCTGTGCAGATTGTAGCTGATTCCGACAATGAGGAGGCTGGTGTGGTGCTGCTCCGCCAGCAGCCTCTGCAGCTGGTGCTCAAGGTGGACAGTGAGGAGGCTGGAGAAGATGTGGTGCCAGAGGCAGGGATTCAGCCAGGGCCTTCAGAACCTCCGGAAGCTCCTTTAAGTGAAGAGGACGAAAAGGAGGAGCCTCTTCTCAATGCAAGGGCGCGCAGAGCTGCCAAAAGGCAGGAGTGGCTCCTCAGGAGGAGGTCTCCTCGAGAGTAAGGCTTGGGGCTAATTGGCCACTCCCTTAGCCTATTTAAGGAGAAATGCCACTTGCAGCAAACTGTAGGGAACAACTTTAGTTCAAGCTCCTTCGCGTCTGGATACAAAATTGTTTCTGGGCTTTCTGCCAAATCTAGTAAGACTGTGATTACCTGATCTTAGAATTCTGGTAGGCTGTTAAGACAGTTTTATTAACAGCCTTTGGTTGATAAAGACTAAGTTATTTGAGTAAAATAAGCTTTGTATAGAGTTTGTGTGTGCTGCATTTTTTGGGGTCCGTAGCTGGGGCAGAACACCGTCATGGCCCACTAGAGGGCTGTGGCCCAGAAGTTGGGGGCCCCTGGACCAGTGGTGGGATTCAAATTTTTTTACTACCAGTTCTGTGTGTGTGGCTTGGTCGACGTGGTGTGGCTTGATGGGCATGGCAAGGGAAGGATACTGTAAAATCTCCATTCGCTCTCCACTCCAGGGGAAGATTACTGCAAAATCTCCATTTCCTCCTGATCAGTTGGGACTTGGGAGGCAGAGAATAGATGAGGGAGGGGGGCAGCCAGAGGTGGTATTTACCGGTTCTCCGAACTACTCAAAATTTCCGCTACCGGTTCTCCAGAACTGGTCAGAACCTGCTGAAAACCACCTCTGCCCTGGACTAGACAACAGTCTAATCTGTTACTGCATAGTCTAGTCTCTTTAGTCTAGAATGGAAGCACGACAAATGTCTTAGAAGGGACCTTCCCTAGTTTCTTAGGCTGTAAAGGAGACAGGGAGAGAGATGTAATTTTATCCACATGCATAAAAGATTTCTGCAGATGTTTTGGGGTTATGGAATAGCTGCTATGTGACATTTGCGTGGGGCTCCCAATATCCGTCCCCATTCTTTGCCAAGGTGCGAGAGACGCATTTTGATGCCTATTGAGATACATCTGATTGTTGCTCTTGAATGGGTCTGACATTCTCAGCAGAGGAAAAACATTCTCAGGGTTTTTCTTTCTTTCTTTCTTTTTTTCATTAACAGCGAAAATAAATTTAAGCCTTTCTAAGCCACGTGCTTTTCCCTCAAGTATTCAAATGGAGTCACTTTTGAAAAAAAGAACAAAAACCAGCAATAAAATCCTAATGGGCCACGATCTGGTCAGCTAGGGTAATAACCAGATTCACTACTTTGGAGGTGTTTAAGAGTTCTGAAATAAAATGGTAACGTTATACTCCTAAAGCATGTTAATGACACCAAGTGATGTAACTGTGGAAGGGAGGCAACGGATTGGAAAACCCAGGGGGAGGCTAATAGAAATAATTTTTTAAGACAACGGCAATCACAGAGCTAATGTTTTCCCTGTCCAAGAGGGTCCCTATGTTGGTGGGTTTTAGATTACACATGAATTTCCTCCTTCCTCTGCATTTAGACTTGTTAAACTGAAACAATTAAGAAGATAGCTTTTTAAATGAATCGCCTGGGCTATTGACCATTTTAACACTTGCAAATCTAAAAGAAATTCGCTATTCTTGGTTTCCAATGCAGTTTTAAACTAATTTTCATGTCCTGATGATTTTAACAGAATAATGGAATTGGAAGGGACCTTGGAGGTCTTCTAGTCCAACCCCCGTGCTCAAGCAGGAAACCCTATAGGTTGGCAAACCTATGGCACGCGTGCCGGAAGTGGCACACAGAGCCATTTTTCCGGGCATGCGAGCTGTCACCAAGCTCATCTGAAGCACAAAAGCTGTGCGCATGGCGAGATGGTGCGGTTGTGCACACAGTATGTGGGGAGAAGCTGTGTGTTACCGCAGATAGCACGCAAGCGCACTCAGCGTGCGAAGTGCGTTCCTGTTTGGTACTCAGTAACTAAAAGGTTCACCACCACTGCCATTTCAGACAAATGGTCATCCAATCTCTTCTTTAAAACCTGAGCCTGGATAGCTCAGCAGACTAAAAGCATTGTGATTAACACCAGCTGTCTGCAATTACTGTAAGTTCGAATCTCCCCAGGCTCAAGGTTGACTCAGCCTTCCATCCTTTCTAAGGTAGGTAAATTGAGGACCCAGTTTGTGGGGGCAATAAGCTGGCTTTGTATAAAAAATATACAAAAGTATGAAGGCTATTGCTTAACGCATTGTAAGCCGTCCTGAGTCTCCAGAGAAGGGCGGCATATAAATCTAATTTTTTTTTAAAAAGTCAGAAATCTCTTTTCTCCAGCTAAGGCAGTGTTTCTCAATCTTGGTAGCTTGAAGATGGGTGGACTTCAACTCCCAGAATCCCCCAGCCACCACCCATCTTCAAGCTACCAAGGTTGAGAAACACTGAGCTAAGGGCTCTCAGAAGGAGCCCAAAGGAAGTCATAAATTATGACTGGGAAAATGTGATTTTGCAAATGTCTTAAGCTCAGTTTGCAAATCTATAAGGGCCTGGATAGCTCAGCAGACTAATGCATTGTGATTAACACCAGCTGTTTGCAATTACTGTAAGTTTGAATCTCCCCAGGCTCAAGGTTGACTCAGCCTCCCATCCTTTCTAAGGTAGGTAAATTGAGGACCCAGTTTGTGGGGGCAATAAGCTGACTTTGTATAAATATACAAAAGTATGAAGGCTATTGCTTAACGCATTGTAAGACGCCCTGAGTCTCCGGAGAAGGGCGGCATATAAATCAAATTAAGAAAAAAAGATGATAGATAGATAGATAGATAGATAGATAGATAGATAGATGGAGAGAGAGAGAGAGAGAGAGAGAGAGAGAGAGAGAGAGAGAGAGAGAGAGATTAGAGACAGCTATCCAAGGAGCCTGGATAGCTCAGCAGACTAAAAGCATTGTGATTATCTCCAGCTGTCTGCAATTACTGTAAGTTCGAATCGCACCAGGCTCAAGGTCGACTCAGCCTTCCATCCTTTCTAAGGTAGGTAAATTGAGGACCCAGTTTGTGGGGGCAATAAGCTGACTTTGTATAAATATACAAAAGTATGAAGGCTATTGCTTAACGCATTGTAAGCCACCCTGAGTCTCCGGAGAAGGGCGGCATATAAATCAAATAAAAAAAATAATAATACAATCCCCCACCCCCCCCCAGTGATGGAGCATTCGCAACTTCTGGAGGCAAGTTGTTCCACTGGTTAATTGTTCTTACTGTCAGGAAATTTCTCCTTAATTCTAGGTTGCTGCACTCCTTGGTAATTTTGCATCCATTGCTTCTTGTCCTTCAGGTGCTTTGGGAAGTAGGTTGACCCCCTCTTCTTTGTAGCAGGTCCTTAGATATTGGAACACTGCTATCATATCACCCCTAGTCCTTCTTTTCATTAAACTAAATTTCCATAATATTTCCATAATACAGTATACAGAATTTTCTTGTAATACATGGGCTGAGATACCACAACATTATTTTCTTTGGTTTCTGTCTCAGTCGATATGAATCTCATCACAGTTTGATTTGGATTGTTGCGTGTCAACCCACAACCGAATAATAGAACTGGAAGGATCCTGGGAGATCTTCTAGTCCAAGCTCTTGCTCAAGCAGGAGACCCTGGACCATTCCAGAGAAATAGCTGTCCAATCCCTTCTTAAAAACCTCAAGTGTTGGAGCACCCAGAACTTCTGAAGGTAAGCCACAAATTAACTGTTCTTACTATCAAGAAATTTCTCCTTAGTCTTAGGTTGGAACTCTCTTTGATAAAGCTCCATCCGTTACTTCCTGTCCTGCCTTCAGGTGCTTCAGGTTGACCCCCTCCTCTCTGTGACAGCCCCTCAAATATTGGAAGCTTGCTATTATTGTATAGCAGCCTAACCCTTCTTTTTGCTCTATTATCTCCTGATATATACCCAGTTCCTGAAATTGTCCATTGTATGGTTTAGCCTCCAGTCCCTTAATCATTCTTCTTGTTTGTCTTTGCACTCTTTCTAGAGTCTCAACTGACCTTCTGTTTTTGTATGAAAATTGTGACTTATTGGAATGAGTCGACTAGCTCAATGATCTATTTATGAGCCACAGTGGCACAGTGGTTAAAGTGCAGTACTGCAGGCTACTTCTGCTGACTGCCGGCTGCCCACAATGTGGCAATTTGAATCTTACCAGGCTCAAGGTTGACTCAGCCTTCCATCCATTCGAGGTGGGTAAAATAGGGACCCAAATTGTTGGGGGCCATATGCTGACTCTGTAAACCATTTAGAGAGGGCTGTAAAGCACTGTGAAGAGGTATATAAGTCTAAGTGCTACTGATATTTTCTTTCCTTCCTTCCTTCCTTCCTTCCTTCCTTCCTTCCTTCCTTCCTTCCTTCCTTCCTTCCTTCCTTCCTTCCTTCCTTCCTTTTGACTCAGCCTTCCCTCTTTCCAAGGTGGGTAAAATAATCTTGCCTCCAGATTGCCGGGGGCAAGAGGCTGACTCTGTAAACCACTTAGAGAGGGCTGTAAAGCACTGTGAAATGGTATATAAGTCTAAGTGCTATTGCCATATAAGTCAAAGAGCTAGCGCTATTGTGTCTGTCTGTCTGTCTGTCTACCTGGGTGGCACAGTGTTTAGAATGCGGTATTGAAGGCTGACTCTGCCCACTGCCAGGAGTTTGATTCCGACTGGCTCATGATTGACTCAGCCTTCCATCCATCCGAGGTTGATAAAATGAGGACCCAGATTGTTGGGAGCAATAGGCTGACTTTGTAAACCACTTAGAGAGGGCTCTAAAGCATCGTGAAGAGGTATATAAGTGCTATTGCTATTGCTAAGGAGGTAAATCCTGGTTGAGTTGTAGGAATGTCAGCTAAGCAATAAAACAGGTGCATGAACTGTGATGGCGCACTGGTTAGAATGCAGTATTGCAGGCTAATTCTGCCAACTGCCAGCAGTTTGATCCTGACCGGCACAAGGTTGATTCAGCCTTCCATCCATCCGAGGTGGGTAAAATGAGGACCCAAATTGTTGAGGGCAAGAGGCTGACTCTGTAAACCACTTAGAGAGGGCTGTAAAGCACTGTAAAGTGGTATATAGGTCTAAGGGCTATTGCTATTTAAGCTCTCTATTTGCCACCAAAGATGCACAACATCTGACAATATGAGACTTTGGCTGGCACTATGGTTGAACTCTAGCTTCTACCTGGCTTCCAACTATGCTATTATTTCCATGGTATTCTTCTTTTATATATGGCATTCTTCCTCCTTTCTTTCTTTTAACACTTGGCCCAGGAGCATCTCTATTCCCAGAATCTTGCAGGGACTGGAATTTCATCAAGAGGTGTTGTGCTGAACCAGTTTGCTGCTGATGGGAATTGTTTCCATTGCTACTATTGGGCTGGAGCTTTTCTCTTCAGAAGGTAGATTGGCAAATTCTTAACCCTGTTATTCTTTCCCTGATAAACACAAGGCTGGAAGGAAGCCTTTGACTAGAAGGTTGACTAGAAGAGTTAAAAGCATGCTTGAGGAAAAACCTTTACAAGAACACGGGAAGATGGAAAGATCAAGAAAAGGTGGAGTGCTTCCATTTCTTTCAATCAAACAATATAGTAGTGGCCAAAATTGTGGAAACCTTTTGGGAAAAGTGTATTTTTGAGGTTTGATGGCTAATAACACCACTTTTTATTTTGGAGTTTCAAGATAATCTTATTCCACTGCTGGAATGGCCTGGGAATAGCCCAGACATTCACCCAATTGAAAATCTATGGAGCCGACTAAAGAAACATGTTAGAAGCGACCCATAAATAAAACCCAGTTAAGAGAAGCAATCCTTCAATCTTGGTTTCACATTATAACAGCTGCAGAACTCAAAGGCTTGGCTCACTCCATGGGAAGATGTTGTAAGGCCGTTATACACGCTAAAGGTTACCCAACTAAGTATTAACTGACATGGTGATCATTTTTGTATATCTCATTTTGGGGGGGGGGGTGATAATTTTTGTGTATCTCTTTTTTTCTATGTGTTTCACTTTTCTTCTTTATACTGTAACTGTTGTTCTAATAACAAATCGTTCATAAAAGTTATTGCATTACATTCTTGATTCAATGATCTTTCCATTGGTATTTAATTGTATGGTACTACTAAAAAAAAGTGGCGTTGTTAGCAACTTTTAAAAAAATACACTTTTCCCAAAAGGTTTCCACAATTTTGGACACTATTGTCAAGTCTACTGGAACCCATGAGCCATGTCTCTGTCTCTGTCATGATGCTTGCCTTCTGCAATGATCTCCCTCCAGTGATCTGGGTGGCTTCAAATCAAATGATGTGTTGGAATATGTGACTGCTCCAAAACTGGTCTAGAAACAATTCCTCTTACAGGATCCTGAATTTTTTTTCTGTACAATGAAAAAAAATAAGGCTTAGTAACCTAAAACAGTTTTTAAGGAAGTTTGTTCACCATTGAAGAACATCTACAGTATTTGGAGAACATCTATTTGAACATCTAAAAACATCTATTTGAACATCTATAACCAAATGCTCATTGGGAGGTGGTGGCTCAGTGGCTAAGAGGCTGAGCTTGTTGATTGAAAGGTCAGCATTTCGGTGGTTTGAATCCCTAGTGCCGCGTAACAGGGTGAGCTCTCATTACTTGTCCCAGCTTCTGCCAACCTAGCAGTTCGAAAGCAGGTAAAAATGCAAGTGGAAAAATAGGGACCACTTTTGGTGGGAAGGGAACGGAGTTCTGTGTGCCTTTGGCATTAAGTCATGCTGGCCACATGACCATGGAGACATCTTTGGACAGTGCTGGCTCTTTGGCTTTGAAATGGAGATGGGCACTGCCCCCTAGAGTTGGGAACGACTAGCATATATACGCGAGGGAACCTTTACCTTTAACCAAATGATCAAAATTAAACCTGAGCACAGTTTGGAAACTGTTCTACTAATGGAATCAGTCCAGTACGGCATAACCTGCCCAAGTTAAGATGAAGCAAACAAAGAAACAAAATCTGGTCTAGAGAAATGTTTCAGGATTGTCTACGATGGCCAAGAAGTAGCTGTTTGATTTACCCTTCCTCCCTCACCATAGACAACAGTTTGGGCTAGAAATCATTTGCATAGAGAGAATTTGCCCGGGGCTCTGGCTGGCCTGCACCCAAGCACATATCTGCAACCAAACATTTCCAGATCACTGCTCCATGTATGAGCATTAGGCTTGATCCCCAAGCTCCAGGAAGAGTTTGTGTCTTACATATGACAACACTTTGTCTGTCAGAAACTGAGAGACAGGAAGGAAGCTCCAGGCTTCCTGTTCAATAGCATCTTTCTTATGAGGAACAATTTTAGCGGAGTCTAAAGTTTCATTTCACACAGGGGACAGGAAGGTTTCATCATGAGGTTGATACTTCCAAACCTGCGATCTGTTGGAGGAGAAAGAGTACATCGCTTGACTATGTGCCAAAGGGGAATAAATCTTAGAAGACACCTTAAAAACAATTCTTTGATACCTTAGAACCTGTCAGGCAAAAGCAACCAGAATCACTCATGAAGAGTCTCAAAACAAGATCCATCATTTCCCCACCAGTCAATTAGACATGAAGAAGCTTCTTGGGATGAGAAGCAAAGAAAAAAACTCAAGAAAGTACAGCTGCCTTTTGGAAAAAATACTTTTGGGACAACCATGATCTGGATGATTGAGAATCTTCATGGATAGTCTCAACAAGAGTTTCATCACTACTCCATCAGAGGTGGGTTTCAGCAGGTTCTGACCAGTTCTGGAGAACCGGTAGCAGAAATTTTGAGTAGTTTGGAGAACCGGTGGTAAAAATTCTGACTGCCCCTCCCCATCCATTCTTTGCCTCCCAAGTCCCAGTTGATCGGGAGGAAATGGGGATTTTGCAGTAACCTTCCCATAGACTGGGGAGGGAATGGAGATTTTACAGTATCCTTCCCCTGCCACCAAACCACACCCACCAAGCCAGGCCACGCCCACCAAGCCATGCCCACAGAACTGGTAGTAAAAAAATTTGAAACCCAACATTATACTCCATGAAATGTGTTATATGAATCTCACCAGCTTGACTGCATTCCCTTGGAAACAGTAAGATTCTGGGGGACATCTAGCCTGTGCCACTTCTTGCAATGCAAAGACTCCAAACTTGGTCCATTCTTAATCCTTCCCTCAAGCTTAGCCGGAGATTCCTCCAATCCAGCTGGCTATTCCACCATGGAACCCGATGATTCAGAAATGTCTAAAGACAAGACTGGGAAATAAGAGCTCATATAACTTACGTGCATCGAGTGGTGCAGTGGCCTAGAGGTGGAGCTCTCACCTCACAATCAGGAGGCTGTGAGTTCGATCCCAGGTAGAGGCAGATATTTCTCTCTCTGGGCATGATGTGAATTTATCTGCTGAATATAACTTCACATTGGCGACCGGAAAGGCTTCTGGCCAGTAAACACTCAGCTCCATTCGGTTTCCCAGACTCCACCCAGCAAAGGATTATGGGGTCATTAAATGTAGATAATGATAGCTTATGTGCATCCGCAAATCTATCAATACGGTATGTACTTTACTGATTCTTATGATGGTAAATATCTTCTACTAAGGGACTCCAATGAACTTTGGAGAAGAACATCTTCTGAGAGAAGGAGAAATCCTATATCTGTATCAACATTTCATATTTAAACATGACTTTGTTCAGAGTATAATTATAAGGACATTGCAGGGAAGAATCTACCTCCCACACTTCAGGATGTTAGCGGTAGGTGTGACAACAATTTCTCAGAATCTCCATGGTAGCTCAGAAAGATAAATTCATGCAATCAACATCTCTCTGTCTATTGTTCCAATAGTGACAGTGATGTTATAAGCTCCATCAGGCTGAGATTGTAACCCACCATTCACTTTTGAAGTGTGAAATGCTACTGCTGGTTCGTAGTTCAATCATAGAGCAGGGATACTTTGCCTACAGATCATCCAACGTGAAATATTTGGATTTTCCATGGAGGTCTGAAAAAGATCTTGTGAAGATTTGAAGAACTGTTGCCAATCAGTATAGACCAGTGATGGCTAACCTTTTTGCCATCATGTGCTAGGAGTGCGGGGGGGGGGGGGGTTATGTGCGTTCATGCCCACATCTATTATTCTATGCATCCTGCCCCCACGCATACGCGCACAACCTCCCCCCCACATGACTCCTGTTTCTGGAATGTGATGGCACGGTAGTCCCGTTTTTTTGCTCTCCCCAGCCTCCAGAGCCTTTCTAGGAGCCTGGGGAGGGCAAAAACAGCCTTCCCCACTCCCCCGGAGACCCTCAGGAGGCCGAAAACGGCCTGTTTGCTAACTTCCGGGTGGGGTGGTGAAGGCAGTATTCGCCTGCCCCAGACTCCTAGAAAGGCTGTGGAGACTATGGAGAGCAAAAAATGGGCCTTCCGGTCCCACCGGAAGTTGGCAAATGGGCCATTTCTGGCCTCCGGAGGGCCTCTGGGGGGTTGGGGTAGGGTGGGGAAGGCTGTTTTTGCCCTCCCCAGGTTCCTAGAAAGGCTCTGGAGGCTGGGGAGAGAGAGAAAAATGGCCCTTCCCCCCACTGAGGCCCTCCGGAGGCCGAAAACGGCCTGTTTGCTAACTTCCGGGTGGGGAAGAGCAAAAAACGGGCCTTCCGGTCACACCAGAAGTTGGCAAATGGACCATTTCCGGCCTCCAGAGGGCCTCCGGGGGGCGGGGTGGGATGGGGTGAGGAAGGCTGTTTTTGCCCTCCTCAGGTTCCTAGAAAGGCTCTGGAGGCTGGGGAGAGAGAAAAAAATGGGTCTTCCCACCACTGAGGCCCTCCAGAGGCAGGAAACAGCCTGTTTCCCTACTTCTGGTGGGCCCAGAAGGCCCGAAAATCAGCTGGCCAGTGCACACATGCGCATTGGAGCTGAGCTCGTGTGCTCACCTATATGGCTACGTGTGCCATCTGAGGCATGCATGCCATAGGTTCGCCATCAGCAGGTATAGACGATATTGAACTAGATAGAGCAAAGTCCCAAAGGTGCTTTTTCAAGAGGCAACTGGACTTCGTTTTTCTTTGATGACATTTCGCTTCTCATCCAAGAAGCTTCTTCTGAACTGGAGAAGCTCCTAGGAGGAGAAGTGAAACGTCGTCAAAGAAAACTAAAGAAAGTCCAGTTCCATCTTGAAAAAGCACCTTTGGGACAACCATCACCTGGATGACAGAGAATCTCCACAGACATTTAGACAATGCCTCCTACCAAGGCAGCAATTAACATCCAGCTGCCTGCAATTACACCAGTTCGAAACTCACCAGGCTCAAGGTCGACTCAGCCTTCCATCCTTTCTAAGGTGGGTAAATTGAGGACCCAGTTTGTGGGGGCAATAAGCTGACTTTGTATAAACATACAGAAGTATGAAGGCTATTGCTTAACGCATTGTAAGCCGCCCTGAGTCTCCGGAGAAGGGCGGCATATAAATCAAATCAAAAAAAAAAAAAAAGCAATATTCTCATTCAGTAATCAATCATATGTCACTGGGAAATTTAAAGGCTTTATACTCCCTATTATTTGATTGTGTGTGTGTTTTTTTTAATTCTTCTGCTTCTATGGATATGGCATGTGTAAATCAAAGCATAGACCTTGTGTCATTTTTTCCTACTTTTCTAAATCTACAGCAGGGGTGAAATGCTCCCAGTTTGGACTGGATCGCTTGATCTGGTAGCGATGGAGGCGGATGGTTCGGAGAACCGGTAGCAAAAATCCCTGCCCCTTCCCCATGCCCAGCTGACCTGCACAATCATCAGAGGCTTTTCTTTTTTACTTTTGAAAGCATTTTTTCTACAACTTCTTCGGCTGAAAAAATGCTTTTAAAATTAAAAATAAAAGCCTCTGATGATCGCGCGGATCAGCTGGGATCATCAAAGGCTTTTAAAAGAAAAAAAAACTTTTTTTCTTTTAAATGCCTCTGATGATCCCAGCTGAGTTGCCTGATCGGCAGAGGCTTTTAAGCCTCTGCCGATCAGGCAACTCAGCTGGGATCGTCAGAGCCTTTTGAAAACATTTTTTTACAACCTGTTCGCTGAAGAGGTTGTAGAAAAAATGGTTTTAAAAGTAAAAAAAAAAAAAATTGGCCACCCCCATCCAGTCACATTACCCCCTCCCCCAAGCCACGCCCACAGAACCAGTAGTAACAAATTTTAGATTTCACCACTGGTCTACAAGCAGAACTTACACCCATTCATTTCACAATCATTCAAAGTTACAATGGCACTGAAAAAAAGTGACTTATGACTGGTTCTCACACTTACGACTGTCACAGCATCTCCATGGTCACGTGATTAAATTTTGGGGGCTTGGCAGCTGGCATGCATTATGACATTGTAGCGTCCCCGGGTGATTGTCACTTACAATGTTCAAAGCTGGCTTGTGACAAGCAAAGTCAATGCTGGATAATGCTTAATGACCAAACAATAATTGTCTTAAATGCAGTGTTTCGCTTAACAACCTTGCCCAAAAAATATTGTCAAATCAGACACAACTCACTTAACAACCATCTTGCTTAGCAACAGAAATTCTGGTTACGGTGGTCCCAAAGGTGCTTTTTCATGAGGCAACTGGAGTTTCTTGCTTTTACTTTCAAAGAAGTTTTGCTTCTCATCCAGGAAGCTTCTTCAGCTCTGACTGAATGGTGGGGAAGTCACAACGGAAGAAGTTTCTTGGATGAGAAGCTGTGGGAAGACCCCCTCTCCTAGAAGAATGAAATGTTTTGAGAAATATTAAATAGGGAAAATATTATATTTCCCTAAAAGAGGAATGGAGAAACATGCTCTTGGAGACAAAAAGAGACAGCCCTCACCTTTCTTAATAGCCCCCAGCAGATATTTTTTTTGCCCATTAAGAAAGACTGGGCCACCCTATCTACAAAACAAGACCTACAGCTCCTGGATGATGGGATTAAGACATCATCTCCTAAAGACATTGCATCAGCCAAACTTCAACCAAGCTTGTCTCAGACAAACTCCTAGGATTTGTACATGACACTATGGGAGTCTGACAATAGCCAATAGAATACATGTTCTTGCACAGGAAAAGGAAGCTCAGGTTCAAAGCCCAAGAGAAGGTATAAAATACCCCTCACTCTCAACTCCATGTGGTCAGCTGTACCAGGACCATCCATGTGGTTCTGCTTCACCATTCAATCATCTTTCCAATCAGCCTCCAGCCTCCATTTTGTCTCCAGTGCCTTTCTCCTGGCTTCGAACTGAGCCAAATGGATATTTCTCCCAACAAAGTGTGACGTCTTCATAAGCAAAAACAAGAAAGCCCAGTTGCCTCCTGAAAAAGCAGCTTTGGGACAACCATGACCATCTGTTTCTATTCTATTCTATTCTATTCTATTCTATTCTATTCTATTCTATTCTATTCTATTCTATTCTATTCTATTCTATTCTATTCTATTCTATCCTATCCCTATCCCTATCCCTATCCCTATCCCTATCCCTATCCCTATCCCTATCCCTATCCCTATCCCTATCCCACTCTACTCTACTTTACTCTATGCTATTCTTTCCTATTCCTATTCCTCTCCCCTCCCCTCCTCTCTTTCTATTCTATTCTATTCTATTCTATTCTATTCTATTCTATTCTATTCTATTCTATTCTATTCTATTCTATTCTATTCTATTCTACCCCTACCCCTACCCCTACCCCTACCCCTATCCCTATCCCTGTTCTACTCTACTCTTTACTCTATGCTATTCTTTCCTATTCCTCTCCTCTCCTCTCCTCTCCCCTCCCCTCCCCTCCTCTCTTTCTATTCTATTCTATTCTATTCTATTCTATTCTATTCTATTCTATTCTATTCTATTCTACCCCTACCCCTACCCCTACCCCTACCCCTACCCCTACCCCTATCCCTATTCTACTCTACTCTTTACTCTATGCTATTCTTTCCTATTCCTCTCCTCTCCCCTCCCCTCCCCTCCTCTCATTCTATTCTATTCTATTCTATTCTATTCTATTCTATTCTATTCTATTCTATTCTATTCTATTCTATTCTAATTCTATTCTATTCTACCCCTACCCCTACCCCTACCCCTACCCCTACCCCTACCCCTATCCCTATCCCTATCCCTATCTCTATTCTACTCTACTCTACTTTACTCTATGCTATTCTCTCCTCTCCTCTCCTCTCCTCTCCTCTCCTCTCCTCTCCTCTCCTCTCCTCTCCTCTCCCTCTTCCACTCTACTCTATTCTACTCTACTCTATTCTTGCAGAATTCTGGGAGTTGGTCCATGGGTCTTAACGTTGCCAAGGTTGGGAAATACCATTGTATTGATCTTCAGTTTAGTGGTTTTTTCCTATCTCCAGAACTCCAAAGACTTTGTCTATATTTCTGAATTCTTACTTCCCTACCTACTTTCAAAGTATTTCTGTCCTGGTTTTTGTTACAACAAGCAGCGTTGAATCAGATCAAAAGGAAGAGAGAGAAGCTAAAATTAAAGTTGACGTCACCTCCTTCCTCTGCTGGCCCATCCCTGGCAAACAAAGTGTTAAATGGGTTGTAACGGGATCCTATGGAGAAGCCATGGCAGCTTGGTTATCAGTGGCAATAAATGGATGATAATAGCCCCACTAGAGAGTTATGAAATGGCTTGTCTTTAAGCTGCCAACATGTTTAGTTTCCCTTTTATTATATTCACAGCAGTAATCCGATATGTCCTGACTTCTGTCATCTGTACGTAATGCTTATCAACTCTCCACCGTGATTCACCCTCTTGTCAGGGACAATTATCCCACAAAGTGTTGAGCGGAAGGCTGAAGCAATATTATGACTAGAA
The DNA here is from genome assembly GCA_030761175.1 of Masticophis lateralis. Taxonomy (NCBI): domain Eukaryota; kingdom Metazoa; phylum Chordata; class Lepidosauria; order Squamata; family Colubridae; genus Masticophis; species Masticophis lateralis. The sequence continues at coordinate 19,830,069 of JAUDYJ010000012.1, read as the reverse complement.
AGAGAACACCACACACACACACACACACACATACACGGACTGCACACACCACAGCACATCACAGCAAGCAATTTCAAAGCTGACGTCAAAGGCCAGGACAATAAGTCGGAGAGAAGAAGGGGAAAAGAAAAAGAGAAAAAGATTCAGTGGTCATGCTCTCCGATTGGCATCAAGCATTGCCAATGCAAAGGGCTCGGCGGCGAGGGGATGTTTCAGGTAATGCCTCCAGTTGGTGCCACTGTAGTTACAATGGTGCCACATGGGCTCATATTGTGCAGCAGGCAGATGAAGCATCGATTGTACACCAATAGGCAGATGCTTATTCTGGGCACGATGCATCGTGGGTTTTGTACAGAACGAATTTAGGCAGAGCTATAGTTTGCAACCTGTTCTCCTGTCTCAGAAGATCACAAGCCTCAGTGGCGCAGTGGTTAAGAGTGCAGCACTGCAGGCTCCTTCTGCTGACTGTTGCCTGCCTGAAATTTGGCAGTTCGATCCTGACCAGCTCAAGGTTGACTCAGCCTTCCATCCTTCCGAGGTTGGTAAAACGAGGATCCAAATTGTTGGGGGCAAATATGTTGACTCTGTAAACCGCTTAGAGAGGGTTGTAAAGCACTGTGAAGTGGTATATAAGTTTAAGTGCTATTGCTATATAAGTCAAAGAGCTAGTGCTATTGGTGTCTGTCTGTCTGTCTGTCTGTCTGTCTTCCTGGGTGATGCAGTGGTTAGAATGCAATATTGCAGGCTGACTCTGCCCGCCGCCAGGAGTTCGATCCTGACCGGTTCAAGGTTGACTCAGCCTTCCATCCTTCCGAGGTTGGTAAAATGAGGATGCCATTTATTGGGGGCAATATGCTGACTCTGTAAACTGCTTAGAAAGGGCTGTGAAGCCATGTAAAGCAGTATATAAATCTAAGTGCTCTTGCTATCAGGGGTGATCATGCAATGATCCCCTGGAATACTGCATTCAGTTTTGGCCACCCCATTACAGAAAAGATGTTGAGGCCCTAGAAAGTGTGCAGAGAAGAGCAACAGAGACGATTAAAGGCCTGGAGACTAGAACATTTGAAGAATGATTGCAGGATTTAGGTATGGCTAGTCTAGAGATAAGAAGGACTGTGGGGGTGGGGGGGACGACACACACATGATAGCAGTATTCCAGTACTTGAGGAGCTGCCACAAAGAAGAGGGAGTCAACGTTTTTTCCAAAACACCAGAAGGCAAGACAAGAAACAATAGATGGAAACTAATTAAGGAAAGAAGCAACCTGAAAACGTCCTAACAGTAAGGACAATTAACCAGTGGAAAGGCTTATCTTCAGAAGTTGTGGGGGCTCCATCATGGATTCTTTTAAGAAAACACTAGACAGCCACTTGAACTGGTATATGCTCAAGCAGGCGGGTTACTAGAAGACTTCCAAGGTCCCTTCTAACTCTACTTTGAATTTGAATTTGCCAAACTAAAGCAACTATTTGCAATGCTATAGATATACTAAGAAGGAGCCTCCTTAACCCTCTTTCTTCACAACCACATTTTCTATTCTTTTCAGTCTCTTTGCCCTCTGGAGTCTGGGAATCCAGGCTGCATTTACCACCACTAAATTACTGATGCAATATCTCTTAATGTTCTTACATACACCAAGTATCTATCTTTTAAAGCGGTAACCAGTTAGGGATCCTGGATTGAATGAAATGTCACAATGGATAAATGCAGTTCTATCTGCTGCATTATGACCTTGAACAGAGTCTTCTAAAAGGAAGAGAAAAAGCATAAAGGATTGTAGTTCGCCCAGAGATTCTGTGATGTCTTGAATTGCATCTCATTGCCGAAGAGCCATTGAGACGGGAACACGTGACGGTGTCACTAGGAAGGAAATGAATTCAATTGAATTCACAGTTTCTGAACTGGTAAACATTTCTGAGTGGTTTTTAGTGGCCTTCTTTTGACTCAGTCTTATTTATAATTATTTGTGCTAGCAAAATGTTTGTCAACGAGTCAGGTGGAGTAAGCACAGACTGAATGGTTTTATATTGAAGGGCCTTTTAAAAGCATAGTATGGGCCTGTATATTCTGCATGGCAAAGCATTATACATCTAAAACTCCACGCAATAACTCAACAAACGCCATCGACTTGCACACTAGCAAAATCAACTTGCGGTTGCTTTGTCTGTTCAGAATAGAAATGTAACGGAAGGCAAATGAATACAAAAATAGAGAACACAAGGACCTGTGAGAAAATGGAAGTGCTGTTCTCTATCAAAATGTCATATGCTGGGTTAAGAAATTTAGGAGGCTCCTTCTGGATTGTGACCCTTACTCACTTGCGAACACATCAAACAAACAAACAAGCCAGAGAGGAATTTTAGAAAACTAAAACTAGTTTAATAGAAATGAACAAACAAATAAAACAAAGCCTATAAAAATACCATTAGTCATCTCTTGGAATGGACCTCTTAGCAAAGGTCCATTCAACTCTCTTGGAGTCTCTGCATATGGTTTGAGTGCAGCTCTTCCTTCCTTCCTCAGAAGTAGTCCAGAGTGACTTCAGCTCAAGCGTGTATGTGTGTGTGTTCAGCTCAGCTTGCATCTCAGTAAGATGAGTAGGTCAGAGGCCTACTTGGCTCTGCTCTGCTCTGCTCTGAATGGCCGTGTGTGCTGTTAAACACTGCTTAAATGCTGAGTCATGGTCAGTTAGAAAAGGTCCGGGAAAACTCAGAGCCAAAGGCTGCAGTCTGATTGGCTCATACAAATATTCAAGCCAGGATCCAAGCAATAGATCACAGCAAACCTTGAGAGGAACTTACTCTCACATGCTGCTAATACATTGTGACATGCTACATACAATAGGATTTTACGGCTCACTGCACACAGAACCACAAACTAGTCCCTCATGTGATACAGTATATGTCCTGTGAGCAATATATGCCTATGTTTTCCAGTTGTACTGTATTTCCAGTCCAAATGCTGATTGCCACTATTTGTTTTCTACTTTTATAATGCCTTGGCAAGACCACAAATGACTGTCCAGTATCTTCTCCAGTGTGGAGCACCCACAACTTCTGAAGGCAAGATTTGCCTCTGGTTGATTGTTCTCATTGTCAGGAAATTTCTCCTTCATTCTAGATTGCTTTTTTAAAAAATTAATCATATTTCTATGCCGCCCACTCTCCGAGGACTCTGGGAGGCTTACAACAATCAATAGTATACTAAATAGCATATTGCCCCCAACAATCTGGGTCCTCATTTTACACACCTTGGAAGGATGGAAGGCTGAGTCAACCTTGAACCGGTGAGATTTGATCTGCTGATCTGCTGAACTAGCAGTGAGCTGAAGTAGCTGCAGTACAGCACTCTAACCTCTGTGCCACCTTGGCTTTGCTTCACTCCTTGATTACCATATTCTTCAGAATATAAGAAACACCTTAGTTTTTAGGGAGGAAAATAAGAAAAAAGTTGATTGGTGGGTGGATTGGCCTCCCAGAATACCCCAAATCAGCTGTTCCCAGAGGTAAATTTTAGCAACAGGTTCCTTTTTTTTTTTTTTGCTTTTTTTCCTGCCTCTGAAAGCCTCCGAAACAGAGCTTCCAAAAATAAGCCTCTGAAGCTCTATTTGGGGTTTTTTTTCCTGAAGCTTTATTTCTGATGCTTTTTTCAGCCTCTGAAACCTCCGTTTGAGAAGCTGGATGGGGCTACATTCAGAGTCTAAGATGTACCCAGATTTTCACCCTCTTTTTTGGGGGGAAAAGGTGCGTCTTATACTCTGAAAAATATGGTAGTTTCTATCCATTGTTTCTTGTCTTGCCCTCTGGTGCTTCTTGCTCAAGCAGGAGAACCAGGGGTGTTAGTCATCAGGTTCTGACCAGTTCTGGAGAACCGGCAATGGAAATTTTGAGTAGTTCAGAGAACTGGCAAATGCCACCTCTGGCTGGCCCCAGAGTGGGGTGGGAATGGAGATTTTGCAATATCCTTCCCCCAGGAGTGGGGAGGGAATGGGGATTTTGCAGTATCCTTCCCCTGCCACGCCCATCAAGCCATGTCTACCAAGGCACACCCATAGAACCGGTAGTAAAAAAAATGGGATTTCACCACTGACTGGAGAACCTATACTATTTCAGATAAGTGACTTCTCTCCTTAAATGCCTCCAGTGATGGAGCACCCATGATTTCCACTGATTAAATGTCCTCATTGTCAGGATGTTTCTCCTAATTCTCCTAATTCTAGATTACTTCACTCCTTGATTAGTTTCCATCCATCGTTTCTTCTCTTGCCTTCTGGTGTGTCGGAAAATAGGTTGACCCCCCTCTTCCTGGGGGATCATGAGACCCCTCAGGATGCTGCAACCATTATAAATATGGGCTGGTTGCCACGTGCCCAAATTTTGATCACGTGACTGCGGGAAATGCAGTGAAAGTTGTAAATATGGAGAAGCAGTTGTAAGTCACTTTTTTTCCCAGCCCACTTATAACTTCAAGCAGTCACAAAACAAATGGTCGTAAGTCAACCAGATAACTGGTTGACTTATCATATAGCAGCCTGACTAGGTGGCTCAGTGGCTAAGACACTGAGCTTGTTGATCAGAAAGATGGGCAGTTTGATGGTCTGAATCCCCAGTACAGGTCTCCTGCGTGAGCAAGGGGTTGGACTAGTTGACCTCCAAGGTCCCTTCCAACTCAGTTACTGTTACTGTTAGCTCCCCGCTGACAGATTCGCCCTCCAGTCCCTTCAGCCCATTCAAACTCCAAGATGAGAAATGATGAACAATGGAGGCAATTTTTTGTGGCGAGAATTTTTTGATCACTCATTCTTTTAAGCTTCCTCTCTCCTTCCCTTCCTCTGACTTTCAAGGCTATGGTGGCATTAATTTCTCGCCTCACCTTCCCTTTTCTACCTCTGCACCTGTTTATCCACCGATGCAATCCTGGGTTTATAACATAATCTCCTGCCACAGTTCCAATAATAACCTACAATTCCTTCGCCCCTATTGTGTTTCTCCGAAGACAGTAATCTGGGTACCACCCTCTTGCAGTCCTGAAAGGGAATGGCGCATTTCCATGGCAACCAGCAAATCTGCAGGTGAAGGTGATTGGGCACGTTTGGCACCAGAACAGTTGTGTGAAAGGTCCCTCTCTCTCCCCCTTCCTTTCTCTTCTCTCCCTCCCACCCCTGACTTCGCATATTGTCTTCCTTTCTGCTGCACTGTTCTGCAGTGTCATGGGTTTTGTTGTATTTGCAATGGGGTGAGAGGAGGATTGCGATAAACCAGGGAAGGTGGGAGTGTCAAAGAAAGAACGACTTCAGGGCAAAACTCAGCGTTGGCTCTATCCATTAGAAGGAAGAAAGGACTTGCTGGCAACAAAACTTCAGCATTGAAAAAGACTTAATGGGTCCAATTTACTTCATCTGGGCAAAAGCCCCTCCAGGATTACATCACATAAAGGGTTAGAACCGCTTTATAATGCCTTGGTAAGACCACACTTGGAATACTGCATCCAGTGTTGGTCACCATATTATTAAAAAGATGTTGAGACACTGGACAGAGTGCAGGGAAGAGCAACGATGATGATTAGGGGGCTGGAGGTGAAAACATATGAAGAATGATTTCAGGAATTGGGCATGTCTAGATGGAGACATGTAGGACGCGGTGGCTCAGTGGATAAGAGGCTGAGCTTGTCAATCGAAAGGTCGGCAGTTCAGCGGTTCGAATCCCTAGTGCCATGTCACGGGATGAGCTCCCGTTACTTGTACCAGCTTCTGCCAATCTAGCAGTTCAAAAGCACATAAAAAATGCAAGTAGAAAAATAGGGACCACCTTTGGTGGGAAGGGAACAGTGTCCCGTGCGGCCACATGACCATGGAGACATCTTCGGACAGCGCTGGCTCTTCAGCTTTGAAATGGAGATAAGCACCGCCCCCTAGACTCGGAAACGACTAGCACATATGTGTGAGAGGAACATTTACTTTTACCTTTAGTCTGGAGAAAAGAAGGACTAGGGATGACATGATAGCAGTGTTCCAATATCTCAGCGGCTGCCACAAAGAAGAGGGAGTCAAGCTATTCTCCAAAGCACCTGAGGGCAGGACAAGAAGCAATGGCTGGAAACTAATCATACAAAAGTATGAAGGCGGAGCCTGAGTAGCATAGGGGGCTAATGCCTCCTACTAAAGGCAGCAATTAACATCCAGCTGCCTGCAATTTCTGCGAGTTCAATCCTAGCCAGGCTCAAGGTCGACTCAACCTTCCATCCTTTCTAAGGTGGGTAAATTGAGGACCCAGTTTGTGGGGGCAATAAGCTGACTTTGCATAAATATACAAAAGTATGAAGGCTATTGTTTAAAGCATTGTAAGCCATCCTGAGTCTCCAGAGAAGGGCGGCATATAAATCTAATTAAAAAAAAAAAAAAAAAAGGAGAGAAGCAACCTAGAACTAAGGAGAAATTTCCTGACAGTTAGAACAATTAATCAGTGGAACAATTTGCCTCCAGAAGCTGTGAATGCTATTCTATTCTATTCTATTCTATTCTATTCTATTCTATTCTATTCTATTCTATTCTATTCTATTCTATTCTATTCTATTCTATTCTATTCTATTCTATTCTATTCTAATCTATCCTATCCTATCCTATCCTATCCTATCCTATCCTATCCTATCCTATCCTATCCTATCCTATCCTATCCTATCCTATCCTACCCTACCCTACCCTACCCTAACCTATCCTACTCTATATTACCATTGCTATTGCTATTGCTATTGCTATTCTATTCTATTCTATTCTATTCTATTCTATTCTATTCTATTCTATTCTATTCTATTCTATTCTATTCTATTCTATTCCATTCTATTCTATTCCATTCCATTCCATTCCATTCCATTCCATTCCATTCCATTCCATTCTCTACTCTACTCTATTCTACTCTACTCTACTCTACTCTACTCTACTCTACTCTACTCTACTCTACTCTATTCTTCATACCAATAATCTATTCTATTCTATTCTATTCTATTCTATTCTATTCTATTCTATTCTATTCTATTCTATTCTATTCTATTCTATTCTATTCTATTCTAAATGGTATAGAGCCATGATGGCGAACCTATGGCACGCATGCCACAGGTGGCACGTGGAGCCATATCTGTGGGCACATGAGCGTTGCCCTAACTCAGCTCCAGTGTGCATGTGGGCACCAGCCAGCTGATTTTTGGGCCTTCTGGAAGTCAGGAAATGGGCTATTTATGGCCTCCGGAGGGCCTGGGGTGGGGGGCTGAAGGCTGTTATCATTCTCTCCAGGCTCCTAGAAAACCTCTGGAGATTGGGGAGGGCGAAAATGGGCCTTCCGGTCCCACCAGAAGTCAGGAAACGGGCCATTTCTGGCCTCCAGAGGACCTCCGCAGGGGTAGGGAAGGCCATTTTTGCCCTCCCCAGGCCCTTCCTTCCTTCCTTCCTCCCTCCCTCCCTCCCTCCCTCCGAAACATCTCTCAATTTCCTTCCTTCCTTCCTTCCTTCTTCCCTCCCTCCCTCCTTCCGAAACATCTCTCCATTTCCTCCCTCCCTCCCTCCCTCCCTCCCTCTCTCCCTCCCTCCCAAACATCTCTCAATTTCCTTCCTTCCTTCCTTCCTTCCTTCCTTCCTTCCTTCCTTCCTTCCTTCCTTCCTTCCTTCCTTCCTTCCTTCCTTCCTTCTTTCCTCCCTCCCTCCCTCCCTCCCTCCCTCTTTCTGCAAGTGGTCACTTATACGGAGAGACAATAATTTTAAAATGCAGACAGTCCTTGACTTACATTTAGTGAACTGTTCAAAGTTACAACGCACTGAAAAAAGTGACTTATGACCATTTTTCAGAGTTTCGACCTTCGCAGCATCCCCACGGTCACGTATGAAAATTCAGGCAACTGGTTCATACTTATGACCATTGCTGTGTCCCAAGGTCGTGCGATCCCCTTTTGCGACCTTCAGACGAGCGAAGTCCATGGGGAAGCCAGAGTCACTTCACAACTGTGCGACTCACTCAATATCGGCAGTGGTTCATTTAACAATGGTGGCAAGGAAGGTTGTAAAATGAGGCAAAGCTCACTTAACAAATGTCTTATTTAACAACAAAAATGTTGAGATCAATTGTGGTCGTACGTCGAGGTCTACCTGTATGTTCCTGTTTTCTGCAACAAACGGGTGCTTCATTCCTAAGATTTGCACCTGGAGATTTAAAGGAAACCCTCTCATCATTTTATTTTATTATTATTTTTATTATTTTATTATTTTTATTTCTCATAAACACATTTACATGTACAGTCATTTATCCATCATTTTTCATTCACGTTATCTTTTAACTTCCATCTTTAATTTTTACTTTTTCAGGGCTCCTCTTTTACCATTTACCTTCTTTATTTTACCACAAGCTTTCTTCTTCTCTTCCCCTTCTCCTCCTTCCTCTTTCTCCTCCTCTTTTCTTTGTTCTTCCGCTCCTTCTCTTTCCTACTTCCCCTTCTCTTCCCCCACTCCTCTCTTCTAACTCCTCTTTCCCCTCCCTTTTCTTCTTCTCCTTTTCCCTTTCTTCTTTCTCCTCTCCTCTTCTCTCCTCTCTTCTCCCTTCCTCTCTCTCTACTCCTTCCCCTCTCTCTTGCTGTTTCCCGTTTCAATTCAATCTAAAGTGGTATTCATTTTGCTTTCCATAGGGAAGATTTATTCCCCCCCACATTCCCCAAAATTAGTATATTTGGGGTTCTCAGAATCTTCCATTCTGAGATTGGTGAGAGAGACAGCAGCTCCACTTCACTGAAGAGTTAACCTATCCATTGGAACCCAGGCAATAGGAAAAGGGATTTATTTAGTCTACAGTTGTTTCAGTTCCTAAAAATAAAGCAAATAAGCTGGGAAGGCTAACACTCATTATTTCTTATGTAATAAACGCGCTTCCAGGAACTTGGTACTTTGGGGGCATTCTCACATATACAAATTTAACCAAGACAAGGTTGATGGTTCTCACTTTGTACTTTTAAAATATCAACCCATGACCTGGATTTTATTATGTCACAAAACTATTTTATCACCTAAGTAAATAAATGGCCAGTAAGCCAATCTTTGGGAAAGAAGATTTCAAAGAATAACACAATTAACTTTTCCCACAACATTCTCCACCACTTTCGTATGTTGGGGGCGTCGCACACTGCGATTCCCATGTGAAGGATATCGACTTATTTCCTTTTCCTGTCAATCATCTGTACCATGTGGGCTGATGGTATGTCAGGTCACGACCTTTCGCTCCAGTCATGAGCCTAAAAGCCACCAAGAAAACGCTGTTATTTAGTTATTTAGGCTGTTTCCAGTAAATATAAAAAATGTGTGCCCTTAACCTATTTCACATGCTTTTCCAGAGCTGGCTTTCAACTTCATTTTATTGAAACAAAAAGCTAAAAATGCAAAGCATTGCAAACTGTGGTGGTTGCATTTGCAAAGAATGGAACCAACTGATCAGTCAAAATTCTGATCCTAGTGAATCTTTCTGGTTTTGGATCTATATAATAAGAGTAACAGAATAACAGATGGGACCTTGGAGGTCTTCCAGTCCAACCCCCTGCTCTAGCAGGAGACCCTATACCATTTTTGACAAATGGTTGTCCGGTCCCTTCTTAAAAGCCTCCAGTGATGGAGCGCCCACAGCTTCTGAAGGCAAACCGTTCCACTGGTTGTTTGTTCTCACTGTCAGGAAATTTCTCCTTAGTTCTAGGTTGCTTGATCAGTTGATCAGAACCCTTGATCAGTTTCCATCTGTTGCTTCTTCCCTTGCCTTTTGGTGCTTTGGAAAAAGAAGCTGACCCCCTTCTTCTTTGAGAACAAAGAACCAAAATTCCTAGTGAATTTTTGATCCTAATGAATCTTTCTGTTTTTGCATTTATATAATCCACTTTGATTGCTCTTTATGTCTTGGGTTCCCACATCATGCTAAAACTAATTGTGGCTTATTTAGCTTACTATATAATGCAAAACTAGCTCTTCTTTGTAACCCATGGTTTACAGCTTAGAATAGGGCCATCAGTTCAAAGAGTTCAATTCAGCAATGGAGTAATACAAGAAACCAGTCATTGTGGCTGTTTTGATTAATCAAACTATGGCTTGATGATGATACAATAATACTACAATACTGCAATACAATAATACAATACAATACAATTCTTTATTGTCCAAGTGTGATTGGACACACAAGGAATTTGTCTTTGGTCCATAAGCTCTCAGTGTCCATAAAAAGAGAAGATACATTCATCAAGAATCATAAGGTACAACACTTAATTATTATTTATTTTTAATTGATTTATATGCCGCCCTTCTCCAGAGACTCAGGCCGGCTTACAATGCGTTAAGCAATAGCCTTCATACTTTTGTATATTTTACAAAGTCATCTTATTGCCCCCACAAACTGGGTCCTCAATTTACCTACCTTAGAAAGGATGGAAGTCAACCTTGAGCCTGGTGAGATTTGAACTTGCTAATTGCAGACAGCTGGAGTTAAATTACAATGCATTAGTCTGCTGAGCTATCCAGGCTCCTAATGACTTAATGACTTAAGTATCCTATGACTTAATGATAGTCATAGGTACAAATAAGCAATCAAATCATACTAGGAAACATCAATATAAATCGTAAGGATATAGCAGCAAGTTACAGTCATACAGTCAGAAGCGGGAGGAGATGGGTGATAGGAATGATGAAAAGATTAATAGTAGTGCAGACAGTGAATAGTTTGACAGTGTTGAGGGAATTATTGATTTAGCAGAGCGATGGTGTTGGAGAAAAAACTGTCCTTGTGTCTAGTTGTTCTGGTGTGCAGTGCTCTACAGCATCGTTTTGAGGGTAGAAGTTGAAACAGTTTATGTCCAGGATGCGAGGGGTCTGTAAATATTTTCACAGCCCTCTTTTTGACTCGTGCAATATACAGGTCCTCAATGGAAGGCAGGTGGGTAGCCATGGTTTTTTCTGCAGTTCTAATTATCCTCTGAAGTATAGGTCTGTCTTGTTGGGTTGCAGAACCAAATCAGACAATTATAGAGGTGCAGGTGACAGACTCAATATTGTTATCTATTCAGTCATATCTGACTCTTGGAAATTCTATGAGCTACCTCTACCAATCTTGCACTGCTTGTATCCTTACGATTTATATTGATATTGTTTCCTAATTGTTTATTTGTACCCTATGACTATCATTAAGTGTTGTACCTTATGATTTTTGATGAACGTATCTTCCTTTATGTACACTAAGAGCGTATGCACCAAGACAAATTCCTTGTGTGTCCAATCACACTTGGCCAATAAAAATTCTATTTTATTCTTCTTTGAGTTGTTCTATGCTCTGGCTGGTGTCTGCTTTGATGGTGTCCATCCTTCATGTTCTTGGGTGTCCTGGCTTCTTTTTACCACTAACTCTTCCCAGCATAATTGCTTTTTCCAGTGAATTCCCCCATATGATGTGGCCAAAGTAAGTGAGACACAGTTTTGTGATTTTGCTCTTCTAGAGACACGTCTGGTGTTATCTGTTCCACTACTTGCTTGTTAGTTACCTTTGCTGTCCAAGGAATATGCAGGACCGTTCTCTAGTACCATAGCTCAAATGAGTTGATTTTCCCCCCCTGTTAAGTTAAGATATCTTGAGTTGTGTTAGTGATTGTACAAATCATTCAAGCGTAAGATGAAGGCTGTCCTGAATGAAGTTGTAATTATAAAAGCTGTTCTGTTTTTTTTTTTTGCTTTTTTTTAAAGTGAAATTGGGTATTGCAAATATTTACAACTGTCACATAATAAGCTTACCAGCTGGTGTAGAAACAGAATTAAACATAAGCAATTAATTGATGCTGTTTTATAGTAGAATGAATCCTTAAATCAGGACTGCATGAGTCACCCGTAGCTTTGGACTATTCCCCAAATTCATGTCAGCACTCTACAGTTTGAAATGTTTTCCTCCTTTGCACCAAAGATGGAACTCTATCAATAATAATTTAAAAAAAAACAACTAATAATTTCAGTAGCTTGAACGAATTTAAACCATAAAAAATATTAAATATGGGCTTAGAGCTTGATCAAATGTCTGCAAGAGAACAAGAAAGCTCAGAGAGCACCAAGGACCCCTCATTTCAGTCCTGAGCTACAAATATTCTCCTTTATTGGTATCCCAAGTGTCTCTCAAGGAAGCGTTTTAGGACCAACACTCTTTATACTTTACATACATGACCTTTGCGATCATATTAAAAGCAACTGCATTCTCTTTGCCGATGATGTAAAACTATTCAATACCACTGACAATGCTGCTACCCTTCAAAAAGACCTTGACTATATGTCAGATTGGTCATACAAGTGGCAACTTCAAATCTCAACCAACAAATGCTCTCACAGATTGGCCAAAAAAATAAATAAAATCAATACATAAAATACAAGCTAGATGGACATGACTTTGTAGACAACCCTCACTCTGTCAAGAACCTTGGAGTACTTATTTCTAAAGATCTAAGTGCCCGAGTCCACTGTAACAACATTGCCAAAAAGGCATTAAAAGTTGTTAACCTAATATTGCGTAGCTTCTTCTCTGGTAATATTAGAGAAAATTAGAGAATTAATATTCTCTAGAGCCTACAAAACCTTTGCTAGACCAATTCTTGAATACAGCTCATCTGTCTGGAACCCGCACTGCATATTGGATATTAATACAATAGAGACAGTCCAGAGATATTTCACGAGAAGAATCCTCCATTCCTCTACCTGCAATAAAATACCTTATGCCACCAGACTTGACATTTTGGTCTTAGACAATTTGGAACTACGCCACCTTCAGTCTGACCTAAGAGTAGTACATAAAATTATCTGCCACAATGTCCTACCTGTCAATGAATACTTCAGCTTCAACCAAAACAATACACGAACACACAATAGATACAAACTCAAGGTAAACCACTCCAAACTCGATTGCAGAAAATATGACTTCAGTAACAGAGTGGTTAATGCCTGGAATGCACTACCAGGCTCTGTGGTTTTATCCCAAAACTCCAAAGACTTTAACCTTAGACTGTCTACTGTTAACCTCACCCCATTCCTAAGAGGTCTGTAAGGGGCGTGCATAAGCGCACCAGCGTGCCTTCTGTCCCTATCCTAAAGTCCCCTTTTATTTGTATCCATCTCATGTATTCATAATCATGTTTATACTTTTATCTGTAATCTTATATATGCTTGACAAATAAATAAAATAAAAATAAATAAATTAAATAAATAAAGTATCTTGATCTGTATCTGTGCCTGTTTTGGTTTCTTTCTTCTGAGGAGGTAAAAGGGCCAATTTGGTGTAGTGGTTAAGGCACCAGGCTTGAAACTGGGAGGTCATGAGTTCTAGTCCAATAGTGGGATTCACAATTTTTTACTACCAGTTCTGTTGGTGTGGCTTGGTGGGCATGGCATGGCTTGGTGGGCCTGCCAGGGGAAAGATACTGTAAAATCCCCATTTTCTCCCAATCAGCTGGGACTTGGGAGGCAGAGAATAGATGGGCCGGGGCCAGTCAGAATTTTTACTACCGGTTCGCCAAACTACTCAAAATTTCTGCTACTGGTTTGCCAGAACTGGTCAGAATCTGCTGAAACCCACCTCTGGTGTGTGGACTTCAACTCCCAGAATTCCCCACCCAGCATGTGAGGGATCACTGTGTAAGGACGCTGAGGTGGTTTGTTCATATGGAGAGGAAGATTAGGGACTTAAGTCTTTAAATCTGTATTTCTCCATCTTGGCAACTTTTAAGATGTGTGGACTTCAACTCTCAGAATTCCCCAGGTTGCTGAGGTTCAGAAACACTAATCTAGAGATCTATGTGGACACAAACTGGGATATAGAATGCTTTGAGCTATTTGAAGAGCAAGACCCAAACAATTTGCTACAACCAAATACTGATAAAGGAGCATATTTGTAGCTCATGGTTGAAATGAGGGGTCCGTGGTGCTCTCTGAGCAGTGGTGGGTTTCAAATTTTTTTACTACCGGTTCTGTGGGTGTGGCTTGGTGGGCATGGTAGGGGAAGGTTATTGCAAAATTCCCATTTCCTCCCGATCAGCTGGGACTCGGGAGGCAGAGACTAGATGGGGGCGGGGCCAGTTAGAATTTTTACTACTGGTTCTTCGAACTACTCAAAATTTCTGCTACCAGTTCTCCAGAACCGGTCAGAACCTGCTGGAACCCACCTCTTTTCTAGTCCCATCTTAGGTACAAAGCCAGCTGGGTGATCCTGGACCAATACAGAATAACAGATTTGGAAGGGACTGTGGAAATCTTCTAGTCCAATCCTATGTCCTGTACAATTCTGGACAAATGACTGTTCCATAAGGTAAAATATTTGTAGCTCAGGGTTGAAATGAGGGGCCCTTGGTGTTCTCGGAGCTTTCCAGTCTCTTCTCATAAACTTCCAGTGATGGAGCACCCAAAACCTCTGGAGGCAATGAATGAAGAAGGAAAAAAGTCAACCGAAGCAAGAGATTTTTAAACAGATATTTACTTATTTATCAATCAGTCCCATTTAATAATTTTGCTTGCATTTCCTTTTAACTTTTTCTTCATTTCTTGTGCTTCCAGTTAGCTGGATCATAAAGATCAAGTTGCCTTTTACAGAAGTTTATAGAAACCAGGTGGAAGATGTCCTTTTCTATTAAAACCTTCAAGAAATAATCCTTTGGCATTCAGTAGATGGAGTTCTAGCATTTTTTTTTTCCATGCAAGCATTTGCAAGGATGTTCAAAAAGGAGGCAAGGAAACGTGAACAGTGTTGCTTTAAATAATGATTTTGGTGTGGTTTTATTCAGTGTATAAAGCTGTGCGCCATGCCTTTAAAAATAACAGAAGCGTAAACAAACACTTTGCGAAGACCATAAATTTTAAGGATATATTTTGTCTTCTGAAGAAACTTTATACATTATATTATGGGGAAAATACTCTGAACAGCAAAAACAGAAAAGTGGAGTGAGAGAAGAGAAGTCACACTTGCTATTCAATCCTGAATTGGCTTTATCAATCACACTTGAAAGACTCTCATAAATCAGGGTTGGAATTTTACTTCAGGAAGTCCCCGCGATCTATTGTTATGGTAACTTGTTTTCTGACAATTATAACCAGGGTTGCATTTACATAATAATTGGATTTAGGCATTAAATTAAACTCCCAAGGTGGAACAATAGAATAATGTAAATTTATAGGTAGTCCTCAACGTACAACCACACCAAAATTTCTTTTGTTAAGTGAGTCATAAGTATGAACCGATTGCCAAGCTGGTTGGGCTCAATTGTGGTTGTACGTTGAGGACTATCTAGACATTTATATGATCTATCATCTCTAGCTTTTATTACTTTTACAAATAAGGCTGCAAACATCCTACACACTTTCTTCCTTCTGTTTTCCCAACTTGGGTGGAGGGAGAGAGAGAGGGGGAGGGAAGGGAGGGAGGGAGGGAGGGAGAGAAGGAGAGGGAGAGAGAGGGTGGGAGGGAGAGAGGGGGGAGGGAGAGAGGGAAAGAGGGAGAGAGAGGGGGGAGGGGAGGGAGGGAGGGAGAGAAGGAGAGGGAGAGGGAGGGGAGGGCGGAGGGGAAGGAGAGAGGGAGGGAGAGAGGGAAAGAGGGGGGGAGGGGAGGGAGAGAGGGAGGGAGAGAGAGGAGGGAGAGGGAGAGGGGAGAGAGAGAGGGAGAGGGAGAGAGGGAAAGAGGGGGAGAGAGAGAGGGAAAGACAGAGGGGAGGGAGGGAGAGAGGAGAGGGAGGGAGAGGGCGGGAGAGAGGGGGAAAGAGGGAGATGAGGAGGAGTGGCACAGAGACAGAGAGACAGAGGGGAGAGAGAGGGTGGGAGGGAGGGGGAGAAGGAGAAAGAGAGAGAGAGAGACTGGCACAAGGTCCCCAGCCAGCTTTCATGGTTAAGGCCTAAGTTGAACTCATCCTATTCCACTTCCTAGCCTGGCGCTTTAATCACTAGACCAGTCTTGCTCTCTAATGTTTTAATGAGTTTGAATATATGGTTTTAATATGATTGTATGTGTCAAGGAACAGCTCAGAATGTTGAAAGATGGGTGGTTGCATTATATATCCTTTATTGAATTTCTATGCCATCCCACTCACAAATAACAGTGACTTTGGGCAGAGCTTGCAATATAACAAAAAAAATTTAAAAGTGCAGAAAAAAATTAAAATAGAATAGAAAGTTAAAAATTAATATTTTAAATCTTTTAAATAGACAAATACAACATACATGCCTACTTCTGCGAAGATGGAGTTGTAACATCTTTGACACCTTGATCCAGTTTCTAGGTTAACATAATTGCATTACCAATAGCACATAGAATTATACACCGCTTCATACTGCTTTCCAGCCCTCTCTAAGTGGTTTACAGAGTCAGCAAAATTGCCCCCAACAATCTGGGCTCCTCATTTTACCCACCTTGGAAGGATGGAAGGCTGAGTCAACCTGGAGCCTGGTGAGATTCGAACTGCCAAATTGCAGGCAGCCAGCAGTCAGCAGAAGGAGCCTGCAATATTGCACTCTAACCACTACGCCACCATGGCTCATATAAAGTGATAATACAGTGGATCAGACAGCAAGCAAGACTACTGGCATTTGATTAATGGCTGGACTTTCCTTACTTTCATCTCTTCTCCTTCCCTTCCCTTCCTCTTCCCTTCCCTTCCCTTCCTTCCCTTCCCTTCCTTCCCTTCCTTCCCTTCCCTTCCCTTCCCTCTTTCCTTCCCTTCCTTCCTTCCCTTCCCTCCTTCCTCCCTTCCCTTCCCTTCCCTTCCCTTCCCTTCCTTCCCTTCCCTTCCTTCCTTTCCTTTCCTTCCCTTCCCTTCCTTCCCTTCCCTTCCCTTCCCTTCCCTTCCCTTCCCTTCCCTCCTTCCTTTCCTTTCCTTTCCCTTCCTTCCCTTCCCTTCCCTTCCCTTCCCTTCCCTTCCCTTCCTTCCCTTCCCTTCCCTTCCCTTCCTTCCCTTCCCTTCCCTTCCCTTCCCTTCCTTTCCTTTCCTTCCTTCCTTTCCCTTCCCTTCCCTTCCCTTCCCTTCCTTTCCCTTCCTTCCCTTCCCTTCCCTTCCCTTCCTTCCCTTCCCTTCCCTTCCCTTCCCTTCCCTTCCCTTCCCTTTCCTTCCCTTTCCTTCCCTTCCTTCCCTTCCCTTCCCTTCCCTTCCCTTCCCTTCCCTTCCCTTCCCTTCCCTTCCCTTCCCTTCCCTTCCCTTCCTTCCCTTCCCTTCCGCTTCCCTCCCTTCCTTCCTTTCCTTCCTTCCCTTCCCTTCCTTCCCTTCCCTTCCCTTCCCTTCCCTTCCCTTCCTTCCCTTCCCTTCCCTTCCCTTCCCTTCCCTTCATCTCCATTCCCTTCCCTTCCCTTCCTTTCCTTTCTTTTCCTTCATCTCCATTTCCTTCCCTTCCCTTCCCTTCCTTCCCTTCCCTTCCTTCCCTTCCCTTCCCTTCCCTTCCCTTCCCTTCATCTCCATTTCCTTCCCTTCCCTTCCCTTCCCTTCCCTTCCCTTCATCTCCATTTCCTTCCCTTCCCTTCCCTTCCTTTCCTTTCTTTTCCTTCATCTCCATTTCCTTCCCTTCCCTTCCCTTCCCTTCCCTTCCCTCCCTTCCCTTCCCTTCCCTTCCTTCCCTTCCCTTCCCTTCCCTTCCCTTCCCTTCCCTTCCCTTCCCTTCCCTTCCCTTCCCTCCTTCCCTTCCCTTCCCTTCCCTTCCCTTCCCTTCCCTTCATCTCCATTTCCTTCCCTTCCCTTCCCTTCCTTTCCTTTCTTTTCCTTCATCTCCATTTCCTTCCCTTCCCTTCCCTTCCCTTCCCTTCCCTTCCTTCCCTTCCCTTCCCTTCCCTTCCCTTCATCTCCATTTCCTTCCCTTCCTTCCCTTCCCTTCCCTTCCCTTCCCTTCATCTCCATTTCCTTCCCTTCCCTTCCCTTCCTTTCTTTCTTTCCTTCATCTCCTTTCCTTCCCTTCCCTTCCCTTCCTTCCCTTCCCCTTCCTCTCCCTTCATCTCCATTTCCTTCCCTTCCCTTCCCTTCCCTTCCCTCCCCTTCCCTTATTAGAGGCTGACAGTAAGGTCTTATGTGTGCCTTCCTGGTCATAAATAAGAAAAGTATTGCCAAATAATTTAAGATTATCTTTTCTTTTAAAAACTCTAGTCTAGCTCTGCTAAGGATAGGAATGCCTTTGAAAAGTGTCTAAAAAAATCCTTCCCCAAACAGAAAACCTGACCGTAACCTGTTCAGATGAGAGGAAAGGTTAGAAACAGCTTGCGCTGCATTGATCAATTTATACAACTTGTCTTTCAACAGATTGTATTAATGGAACTTCATTTTCTTCTATTCAATCACTGGCCAATTTCTCTTTATCTTGAGGGGGAAACAAAGAGGAGATCAATGAACACGTCAGATCAATGAACACGTCACACCATTTTTGTACAAAATCAACCTCTGTTTTCCCCCTAGACATTAAAAGACTTTATTATTTTCATTTTTAATAGATTTTTTTTGCCTCTCCCTTTTTTTTTGAATTCTTGCCCCCCATTGTGAGCATTCTAATACCAGTTCTACTTTTCCTGATAGATAAAAAGCTTGAGAATGGTTTGAGGGCTACAAGTAAATGGCAATTTGAAACAAAGCAAACCTTTGTTTAGATACGAAAGTCAACCAAGAGTCCCATTGCAACATAATTATTACAAACACTTGGAATTCTTGAATACCTTCAAATATCCTTCCATCTATCTGAAGGAGAGTTAGCAACTTGAATAGGAACACTTATTTTATGCATATATATTTTTATGACCTGTTGTGGACCGCCAGCAGCCTGTGGAGTTGGCAGCAGAGTCGGACAGCGATGAGGCTGAGGAAGAACAGGGGCCAGTCCCGGAGGCTGAGGACTAAGGCTCTGCGTCAGAGGCAGAGATGGGGCCAGGACCATCGGGGAGTGAGGTGTGGACTCCAGAGCCTCCAGAGACTGATAGGAGTGAGGCAGAGGAACAGGAGGAGCTTGTTCCTAATGCACGCATGAGAAGAGCTGCCAGAAGGCAAGAGCAGCTCAAGCAAAGAGGACAATTTGGAAGTAGGGCCAAGAATTGATTGGCCCCTCCCATAAGGCTTAAAACAGACCAGCAATGGTGTTTGGGCTTTGTGGAAAACACCGTTAGTAGCTTCGTCTTATTCTTCCTCTATGTCTTGTATTTATTTTTGTATCTGTGACTTCTGAACATTTGCCAAAAAAGGCCTTTGGCAGTTTGTCTAATTGGACCAAGGTTTGCGATAGGACTGAGGAATTTGTGTTGGGAGGAATTTGCTTTAATTTAGTTGAACGACACTAGGAATGAAGTAATTCTCAGCTGTTCGAATAAAGTTCGTTTGTATCTTCACTGACTGATTTTCCTACTACTTACTTGGGCCTGGGTCACAACATGATCCCCACCCCCAAAAGGTTTCTAGACACTCTCCTATTTTATATTTGATGAACGGTTTGCGGGAACTGGGTTTGGCTAGTCTAGTGAAAAGAAGGACTAGAGGTGGCATGATAACCGTGTTCCAATATTTGAGGGGTTGCCACAAGGAAGAGGGGGTCAGCTTATTCTCCAAAGCACCAGAAGGCAAGACAAGAAACAATGGGTGGAAACCAATGAAGGAGGGAAACAACATAGAACTAAGGAGAAACTTCCTAACAGAGAGAACAATTAATCAGTGAAACCAGTTGCCTTCAGAAGTTGGGGGTGCTCCAATACTGGAGGCTTTTAAGAAGAGACTGGACAGTCATTATTTCCCAAGGCAACAGAAGGCAAGACAAGAAACAATGGATGGAAACTAATCAAGGAGAGAAGAAACCTGGAATTAAGGAGAAATTTCCTGACAGTGAGAACAATTAACCAGTGGAACAGATTATCTTCAGAAGTTGGGGGTGCTCCATCACTGGAAACTTTTAAGAAGAGACTGGACAATGACTTATCTGGAATGGTATAAGATTTCCTGCTTGAGCAGGGGGTTTGATTAGAAGACTTCCAAGGTCCCTCTGATATTCTGTTATCTTTGCAAAAACCCTGTGAGATAGGCTAGGAGATAAGAATACAAGCAAGCTAGGAACATCCAAGTAGCTTTGAGCAGCCCATGGATAACCAGAAAAACCATGGTCAACTTTAAGAGTAGAGCAACCAAATGTCAAAAATTAAAAATGAATGCCATAATATAGAAATAAAAAAAGATACCATATTCTGTTTGTAGCAATTAAACTGCATCCCTTCCCACACTAGCTAGAAGAATTTTGATTTAATAGGGCCTGGTGGCTCAGCAGACTAAAGCATTGCGATTAACACCAGCTGTCTGCAATTACTGTAAGTTCGAATCTCACCAGGCTCGAGGTTGACTCAGCCTTCCATCCTTTCTAAGGTAGGTAAATTGAGGACCCAGTTTGTGGGGGGCAATAAGCTGACTTTGTATAAATATACAAAAGTATGAAGGCTATTGCTTAACACATTGTAAGCCGCCCTGAGTCTCCGGAGAAGGGCGGCATATAAGTCAAAAAAACAAAAAACAAAAACAAAAACAGTGTATTAGAAAAGTATAGCTCCAATTTTTTTTACAAGAAATTGTTGACAACTTATAGACAAATTTAATGAGAAATTTAAGATAAAAATAGTTCCAAGATAGGTCTTAAATGTTCAGATCCAAAGCCACCCACTCATACTTTTTGAAGATACACAAGAGTTATGTCCTATATATGATATGAACGTTGTAATGTTTATTATTCTATATTTTTTATTTTAAATATCAGGATACATCCCAAATTTCTACTATGGCCAATGCTCTCAGATGATGTCATCTTAATGACTTTATGAAAAACTTGCTGACTTTTGAAAGAAGTTATTGTAGCCAATTCTCAGTGAAATATATTCAGCTGGAACGGGTTTCACATCTATTTATCTCTTGCATTTTGTGTTTCAGGCCAGCCCATTTGAATCTAAGCCCAATTCATGTGCACAGAAGAAAGGCATTTTCTAAAAAGGGAATTTAAATAATTAAAAATAACAATTAGGCATGTATTTGGAAACATGATGAGGGCTCAGTAGCAATCGTTTGTAAGTTTGGCTGTTTCTTTATCTACTAGCAGTGTCTCTTTGGTTATTTGCCTATTTCTGCAGGTTAAGCTGGCATACTTATAAATAAAGGAATATGGCAAACACTGTTCATAAAATCAAAACAGCTCTTCTACCTTACATTAAAAAAAAATCAATCTGTTTAAAAAACCTCTTACTGTTAAAGGCCTGGGTGGCACAGCAGCTTAAGTAGTGCTAAAGTGACACCAGCTGCCTGCAATTACTGCAAGTTCGAATCTCACCAGGCTCAAGGTTGACTCAGCCTTCCATCCTTCCGAGGTAGGTAAAATGAGGATCTGGATTGTGGGGGCAATAAGCTGACTTTCTATAAAAAAGAACACCACTTGGGGGGGCCAAAAGCCCTACTAAGCAGGTATATACAAAAGTATGAAGGCTATTGCTTAACGCATTGTAAGCCGCCCTGAGTCTCTGGAGAAGGGCAGCATATACATTAAATTTTAAAAAAAAGGGAGGTAGGGGTCTTAAATACCACACAATTTGCTATTATTTTTGCTATTTATTTGCCATTATTTTTTTATTTATTTGCTATTATTTTTTTCCTATTTATTTGCTGTTTATTTGCTGTTTATTATTTATTATTCAGTTGCTTTATAATCCCTACTGTTTATGACACTGGAATTTTATTTGAGGGCAGGAAAACCATCCAATGACTCTTCATTTTGACTGTATCACATTGTTCATCCTTTGCTTTTAATTTCCTTCGAAATGACGAAGCATCGTTTCACCGCAGGAGGGAATGTACAAGCATTTCTCCATATGAAGCATAATGAGAACCAAGCAAATAATGCAGCATTTTATTTTTGGGGAAAAAAAATAAAAATAAAATCTCTTACTTTATGCCAAGGAAGTGACAATCTTTTCGACTGTTCTTTTCGAAGGAACAACAAGAGCAAAGAGCAGTAAGGAAGAAAAGAATGGAATAGAAGAAGCAAAGGAGAAAGGAGAGAGGAAGAGGAACAGTTATTATTTTGATTGAAGGCCAGGTCATGTCAATCAGGGTAGGCCATCTTTTTAATACAAGTTTTCTGGTGGACACTTAAGATCACAGAGAAAGAATGACTTAAAACTGTTGACATCTGCTTTGCTTTTCTCCCCATGCCTCTGCTTCTCTCTCTCTCTCTCTCTCTCTCTCTCTCTCTCTCTCTCTCTCTCTCTCTCTCTCTCTCTCTCTCTCTCTCTCTCTCTCTCTCTCTCTCTCTCTCTCTCTCTCCCCCTATATATATATATATGGAAACTCTGAAGAATTTCTATAAAATTTTTCTTGATGTTGTCC
Source organism: Masticophis lateralis (assembly GCA_030761175.1). Taxonomy (NCBI): domain Eukaryota; kingdom Metazoa; phylum Chordata; class Lepidosauria; order Squamata; family Colubridae; genus Masticophis; species Masticophis lateralis. Next base: position 19,807,686 of record JAUDYJ010000012.1, on the reverse strand, counting down.
TGGAATTGGCTTTCTTCTTGTAGGTGACTGAGGCAGCTGTGGTTTTCTATAAGGCAGCAAAGATGAATAGACCATAGAAAGAGTGCAGAGGAGTTCTAGTATATAAACAGATCAAATGGTTACTACCCAAAGATCAGGGGTGAAATGCTCCCAGTTCGGACCGGATCACCCGATCCGGTAGCAATGGTGGCGAGTAGTTCGGAGAACCAGTAGCAAAAATTCATGGACCCGCCCCCCATGCCCAGCTGAGCCTTTTTTTTAATTTTTAAAAGCATTTTTTCTACAACCTCTTCAGCCAAAAAAATGCCTTTAAAAGAAAAGCCTCTGATGATCGTGTGGCTCAGCTGGGATCGTTAGAGGCTTTTAAAAGCATTTATTCTACAAACTCTTGGGCAGAAGAGGTTGTAGCAAAAATGCTTTTGAAAAAAATTAAATAAAATAAAAGTTGGCCATGCCCACCCAGTCACATTACCCCCCCCCCCCCACCAATACCAAGCCACGCCCACAGAACTGGTAGTAACCAATTTTACATTTCACCACTGCCAAAGATGATCAGGGGCCTGGGGGCTAAATCATGATAAACGGTTGAGGGAGGTAGGTATGTCTAGCTTAATGAAAAGAAGGATTGGGGGGATGTTAGCTGTCTTCCTGTACTTGAGGGGCTGTCACAGAGAAGAAGGGATCTATCTATTCCCAAAGCATTTGAGGGCAGGAAAAGAAACAATGGGATAGAAGCTCATCAGAGAGAGACCCAACCTGGACAGTGAGAACAATTAAACAATGGAATAACTTGCCTCTCAGAGTTATGGGTGCACCATCACTGGAGGCTTTCAAGAAAAGATTGGACAACCATTTAGTCAACATGGAATAAGGTCTCCTGCCTTGAACAAGGGGTTGGAGTAGAAGACCTACAAGGTCCCTTTGAGCCAGGGGTGGGTTCTACTTACCTTGACTACCGGTTCGCCATGGGGCCGCATGCGCGCGCTCTTCTGCGCAAGCACAGAAGCTTCTGAGCACGTGCAGAAGCATTTTCATGACATCAGGGTCAGTGGGCGGAGCTTCCTGCTGGTTCTAATACCAGTTCTACAAAACTGGTGCAAGCCGGGGGCAACCCACCACTGCTTTGAGCCCTGTGATTCTCTGTTTTATATTCTCTGTTCATTCTGAAGAACGGTAGACCAGTGAAATTCAGACTGGTAAGGTTAGATTAGATTAACAGGGTTGGAAGGGACCTTGGAGGGTTGGAAGGGACCTCCTTGCCCAAGCAGGAGACCCTGCCTACACCATTTCTGACAGACGGCAGACCAGTCTCTTCTTGAAAGCCTCCAGGGATGAAGCTCCCACAACTTCCAAAGGCAACTTCTGTTCTGTTGGTTGATTGTTCTCATTGTCAGAAAATTTCTCCTTATTTCCAGGTGGAATCTCTCCTTGATCAATTTCCATCCATTATTCCTTGTCTGGACTTCAGGTGCCTTGGAAAATAGCTTGACCCCCTTCCTCTCTGTGGCGGCCCCTCAAATATTGGAAGACTGCTATCCTGCCTCCCCTGGTCCTTCTCTTCACTAGACTAGCCATGCCCAGCTCCTGCAACCGTTCATTGTATGTTTTAGCTTCCAGTCCCCTCATCATCCCAGTTTCTCTACTCTGCCCTTTTTCTAGAGTCTCAACATCTTTTTTATAGTGGGGTGACCAAAACTGGATGCAGTATTCTAGATGTGATCTGAGTGAGAGATATATTTCCTTACTACTATGTTCAAGAATGCCCATTGCTTTGAGGAAAATTAGAAGAATTTGCCTAAAAAACATTTTTTATTCCAACTAATAGGAACTGATCAGAAAAAGTAAAGGCAAAAAAACAATTTGTACTCACGGTACCTTAAGATTTAAGACCAGGTCTGAATGATTGGAAATACTATCCAAACTCCACTTAACAGAATAACAGAATAACCAAGTTGGAAGGGACCTTGGAGATCTTATAATCCAATCAAAGCAGGAGATCCTAGACCCGTGATGGCGAACCTATGGCACAGGTGCCACAGGTGGCACATGGAGCCATATCTTTGGGCACATGAGCATTGCTCTAGCTCAGCTCCAGCACACATGTGCGTGCTGGCCAACTGATTTTTGGGCCTTCTGGGCCACTGGAAGTCGGGAAACGTCCATTTCTGGCCTCCAGAGGGCCTCTGGGGGGGATGGGGAGGCGGTTTTCACCCTCCCCAGGTGCCAAGAAAGCCTCTGGAGCCTGGGGAGGGCAAAAAAACGGGCCCACCATTAACCTTTTTGCTGTCATATGCCAAAAATAGGGGTTGCATGTGCATGCGCAGGAGTGCAAGGGGGCATTGAATTATGGGTGTGGGCATGCATGCGTGCAAGCCCCTCATACTCCTCACGCTTTTGGCATGCAATGGCAAAAAGTTTAGCCATCACTGTCCTAGACCATTTTGAACAAGTGACAGTCCAGTGTCTTCTTAAAAACCTCCAATGATGGAGCATCCACACCTTCTGAAAGCAAGTCATTCCATCATTTTTCCTCACTGGTTCCACTGTTTTTTTCCACTTGTTCCATTGATTTGCACCACTGGTACAGAACAAGGAGCTGGTGCCCAGGCAATTATTTTGGTTCTGAAGACAATGAGCACACCAGTGAATCAAGAATTTTTTAAACTTTATATCAATATTGCAACATTCAAAGAACAATAGAAACTCTTTTTTCCCCTCATTATCCAGGATATCAAAAATTAATGAATAGACCAAGCTTCTCCTTGTACTTCAAAAAGCTAAATTTCTCAAACGCATTTATTTGTGGATTTCCAAGGTCCATTTTCTCTAGATACTATAGAAGAAAACTACCTTGAACGGTGATTATAAAATATTGCATCAAAATATAATTAACTGTAATAAACCGATAGGGTTAGGGTTAGGGTTAGGCTTTTTCTGAATGGTCTATTTTCTCGGTGCTGCTGTTACATGAAGTGTTTCTGGGTTTTTCCTTGTTTCACTGTGAATTATTAATTGAAAATATATATCTTTCAAGGCCTTCCATCTTACCTTCATGTAAAAAAAATGTGCGTACAAAGTTAAAGCCTTCACAGGCCCTGATTATTCTTACAGATAAATAAAGTTACACACCCACACAAATCTAACAAATAGGATCCATCTCATGGCAAGCAAAGGGAGCTTTGTTCATGATGTAGAACAAGCCAACTAATCAGAAGATCCTTAGACAAATGTTTTATTAAGAGTATAAAAATAAGGCAAAGTGAAAAAAGAATGCATGGAGGTCACCCTTGGCTTATCATTATAACCGAGCCTGGCAACTAGAGTTGTAAGTCATGATGGTCATAAAATGGATCATCATGTGACTGATAGGATTTTACCATCTTTTTTGACAGGGGTCATTATACAAATGGGACAGTCGTAAATGTAAATTTTGCCATAAATGTAATAAATCGCGATCTCATTGCTAATTGGAGTTAATTGGACTCATATTGGATCTATCTATCTGTCTGTCTGTCTGTCTGTCTATCTATCTATCTATCTTTCTTTTCTCTTTCTCTTTCTCTTTCTCATCTCTCTCTATCTATAATCTCTCTATCTCTCTACTTTCTATCAATCAATCAATCTATCATCTCTATGTCTCTGTCTCTGTTTCTTCTCTCTCTCTTTCTCTCCTCTATCAATCAATCAATCAATCAATCAATCAATCAATCAATCAATCAGTCAATTCATCCATCCATCCATCCATCCATCCATCCATCCATCCATTTCTGTCTCTCTTTTCTCTCTCTCTCTCATCTCTCTCTCTATCTCTCTATTATCTCTCTATCTCTCTACTATCTATCTATCTATCTATCTATCTATCTATCTATCTATCTATCATCTATCATCTAGCTATCATCTATCTGTGTCTCTCTGTCTCTTTCTCTGTTTCTTTTCTCTCTCTCTCATCTATCAATCTATAAGTCAATCCATCCATCCTCTCTCTCTCCCTCCCTCCCTCCCTCCCTCCCTCCCTCTCTCTCTCTTTGAATGAAAGGCCTAATGTAGTATTGTGTTTTGGGTTCTGGATTTAAAATGAAGGGTCTTTTCCCGCCCTCCTTTATATACAATACTTGAGTTCTTTTTAAATTTGGCGAAATATCAATACCAAAAAAGGTGTTTTCTCTCTTTTGGGTTAAAAAAAAAAGAAAAATATAGAGGATTTTCTTAATATAAATTATGATAAGGATTAATGAGTTAACAGGAGTATATATTACTCCCCACAGCAAAGAGAAGCAGCCATGGTCAAATCGATTCTTTTATCCAAAGAAGAGAATAGGAAAAATAAAACTTTTTTTCCTATTCTAAAATTGCTTCCAGATTTTGTGCTTGTGATGGGGAAAAAAATGAAACTTTGTTAAGTATTCAGCCTTATTGTTATAGAAATGGCTTGTACATACTGTTGTGTAAAAGCAAAAAGTTGTGGTTATAATGTTGCTATCTTCTATTGTGCTAAAGAGAGTCTGAAGTTGGTGCCTTTTTCTTTCCTTTTTTCCATTTACACTATATTTCTTTTCTTTTCCCTCCTCTTCTTCTTAGTTTTCCACTACTTTTTAAATTAATCTATTTCAAGCTATTTAGCTCTCATCAGCTAGCCGTACCCTTACTCGGATTTGAATCCAAGTCAGGGTATGGCTAGCTGATAAGAGCTAAATAGCTTGAAATAGATCTATACTGGAATAATAAAACACAAAACTATATCAAAAATCTTTCTTAAATACAGAACGTATATGAATCTGTTCAGAAATATAGTTTCCCATCCAGTTCAGTTAATGGTAATTGAAGTCCTACCAAATTCATTAAGCTAACTGTAATATTTAAGGTACCTTAAATTCACAAAGTGTAATTTCTGAATCTCAGAAGGTACTTCAATAAGCTCAGAATTCAACGGGGAATTAAATCTTTCTATAGATAAATCAATTTCTATAAATCTTTCTATAATTCTTGCAATTTAAATATGAATATATTTATTAGAATTTATCAATAGGAATAAAATACAAAACAGGGGGGAAAAAACCCAGAAAAAAACATATATTGGATAGTAATAACAAAAAAGAAATGTACAAAAAAGGAAAAAAATTGACCCAAACAACAGATAAATCCAACATTAAACATAAAAAAAATCTGCTCTAACTGGATGCTGAAAAGAAAATTTAAAAACCTGATAAATTTTCCATCTTAATTCATTGTTAACAGATGGTTAACAGAGGGATTTGAAGACTAGTGTAATATTTGGGCTAACCTATTGACTATGGGTTTTTTTAAATATTTTTTTTCTGTCTTTCACTTTTTCTATATATTAAATGTTGGGTTAATTTGATTATTAGATAGAGAACACCTCATCTGAAATATTTCTTTACATATTTTCCTTGTTAAATAAGGACGAGGAAGATTATAACTATTCACAGACCCATTATGCAAGGGGAGGAGAATTTAGCAATTATTATTTTTTTGAAAAAGGCATGTGCAAATTAATCACCAAGCAAGAGATACAGAATGGAATAGAGTAGAGTAGAGTAGAGTAGAGTAGAGTATAGAGTAGAGTAGAGTAGAGTAGAATAGAAGGGACCTTGGAGGTCTTCTAGTCCAGCCTCTTGCTCAAGCAGGAGATCCTATACCATCTCAGCAGTGTGAAATCCAATTTTTTTTACTACCGGTTCTGTGGGTGTGCCTTGGTGGGCATGGCTTAATGGGCATGGAAGGGGAAGGATACTGCAAAATCTCCATTCCCTCCCCACTCCTGGGGACAGCCAGAGATGGTATTTACTGGATCTCCGAACTACTCAACATTTCCGTTACCAGTTCTCCAGAACCTGTCAGAACCTGCTGGATTTCACCCCTGCATCTCAGACAAGTGACTGTTTAGTCTCTTGTCTTGTCCAGTGATGGAGCGCCCACGATTTCTGGAGAGAAGCTGTTCCACTGGTTAATTGTCCTCACTGTTAGGAAGTTTCTCTTTAATTCCAGATTGCTTTTCTCCTTGACTAGTTTCCAACCATTGTTTCTTGTCTTGCCTTCTGGTGCTTTGGAGAATAATTTGATCCCCCTCTTCTTTGTGGCAGCTCCTCAAATACTGGAATACTGCTATCATGTCACCCCTAATTCTTCTGATAATCCCTCAAAAGTGGAATGAGGGGATCTGAAGCGCTGGAAATGAAATGATTTAAAGAAGAAGAAGAAGAAGAAGAAGGAGGAGGAGGAGGAGGAGGAGGAGGAGGAGGGGAGGAGGAGGAGGAGGAGGAGGAGGAGGAGAAGAAGAAACTACTTTAAGGAATCTAGCTAGGATGGTTCTCCCAGCCTCTGATTCCTGCAAGCGTTCTCACTCCCATTTTAAGCTCACTGAATTCCCAACGCCACCTCCTCATTTCTATGCGCGGGGGGATCTGTAGCGGTAGCGAGCGTGATTGATCTGGAGATTTGCATCCCTTCCCATGCCAGCAGCAAAATTCCAAACAGAGCACAGCAGATGACAGAGATCTGGCAAATCAGAGAGAAATGTCAAAAACAGCTGTCCATTAAAAAGAGTTTTGCCACGACAACAGAGCCCCGTTTGAAAATGCTAGGTGGTAGAATTTAATTGGAGTAACAACTGTTCGAAAATTAAGATGAAAAGAAACGGCTGGAAATGGGGGAGCTTCAGGTGGGAGGAAGAGGTTTGTTTGCATTTTATGACTTTTATTTTACTTTCTCAAATATGCAGGGGGGAAAGGTAGATGGCCCCTTAAGGCCTGCCTCATTTCTGTTTAACTTACTGGGCTCCCAGTAGAGAAAAGACAGCAGGCCCCCAATTAAAACCACAGAAGATGGAGGACCAGAGTAACTTCTGGTCTGTTTCTTGAGTTTTCAGCTCTGTTTTAATACTCCGTGATAATACTGCTTTATACCAAACTAGTGAGGTCACACTTGGAATACTACATCCAGTTCTGGTCACCAGGAAGCAAAAAAAGATACCGAGATCCTGAAAGTGTGCAGAGAAGGGATGATCAGGGGTCTGGAGCAGTGGTAGAATTCAGTTTTTTATTACCTGTTCTGTGGGTGTGACTTGGTGGGCGTGGTAGGGGAAGGATACTGCAAAATCCCCATTCCCACTCCATTCTGGGGCCAGCCAGAGGTGGTATTTGCCAGTTCTCCAAACTATACAAAATTTCTGCTACCAGTTCTCCCGAACCTGTCAGAACCTGCTGGATTGAGCTCCTGGTCTGGAGGCTCAATCATGAAGATGTTGAAGGAGCTAGGTATGTCTACCCTATCGAAGAGAAAGATTAGGGAGGACATGATAATTATCTTCCAGTACTTGAGGGGCTGTTCCAGTACTTGAGGGGATTTATATATTTTCCCAAGCACCAGAGGGCAAGACAAGAAGTAATGGGTAGAGACTAGTTAAAGAGAGATGCAACCTGGAAGTAAGAAGAAATTCCCTGATGGTGATTCAATAGAATAGCTTGCATCCTGAGGTTATGGGTGCTCCATCACTGAAGGTTTTCAAAAACAGATCATTTGATCATTTGACATTTAGATTGGGATGGTATAAGGTCTCCTGCAGTGGTGGGTTGCCCCTGGTTTGCACCAGTTCTATAGAACCAGTAGTAAAACCGGAGGGAGGCTCTGCCCACCGACCCCGACGTCATCAAAATGCTTTTGCACATGCGCGTGTGAGTGAAGTGATCACGCGCAGCCCCGTTGCTAACTGGTAGTAAAAGTAAGTAGACCCCATCCCTAGTCTTCTGCAGTGGTAGGTTTCACTTACCTTTGTCACCGGTTCACTCGCGCAAAGCTTCTGGGCATGCACAGAGCATATTTGATGATGTCCGGGCGGATGGGTGCTGTTCTACTATCAGTTTGCCTGAACCGGGGTGAATTGGTAGCAACCCACTACTGGTCTCCAGGGGATTGGACTAGAAGACCTCTAAGGTCCCTTTCAGCCCTATGATTCTACTTTTCGAAGAAGCATCATTTGCCTGCCATAGACTAGAGGAAGAGATCAACCACAATTCTCTCTTGGCTAACGTCGCCATCACATCTAAATGCAAGTAAACATTGAGAAATGACGGGAAAAAGAAATAACACCTCCGGTTTAAAAATCTTTAAGAATGCAGGAGAAATCAATGTCTTACTGTGCACATTCCATCATCTTCATTCAATGCTTCCAGTTTCTCAAACGGCACAGTCTTTAAAAAAATATTTGGAATTATTACAGAGCATAAATTATGAATGTTTCGGGAAAAAAAGGGAAACGGCACCCAAGGTTTGCTTAGTACGCCAAAAAAAAAAAAAAAAAAAGAGATCTCAGTTACTGTTCAACGACAATAGGAAGATCTTTTCTTTCTTTTCTTTTCTTTTTCATTTCCTGCTAACCGTTCTTCTGTTTGCTATCATCTCTTGCCCGGCACCATGTCAATAATTACTAAATTAGCAGGACGCCTGTACAATGTCAGCTCAAGTGTTATTACTGACAAGTCAAACAAAAGAGAGGATTGATCGAAAAGATGGGACTTATTTAAATGGGTTGCGTTCACTGGGGAAGATTGAAACCTCTATCTCTTTCTTCGAAGAAAAGATAGACGGGACTAGTTTATATTTCGAACTGATTCAAGGACATGGAATCACAGTAAATGACTTCTTTATTCCCCATAATGTAAAATTCTTCCATTTTTCATGTGTGTGTATGTGGGGGGGGGGGGGGGGAAGTCCCCACCTAGAAGAATGAAATATTTTGGTAAATATTAAAAAAAGGCAGAATATTATGTTATTTCCTAAAGGAGAAACAGAGAAACATGTTTTTAGAAGCAGGAAGCAGCCCCTGAATCTTTCTTAATTAAGTTTTTCTTAATAGAAGATAGAAAATAGAATAGAATTCTTTATTGGCCAAGTATGATTGGACACATAAGGAATTCGTCTTGGTGCATAGGCTCTCAGTGTACATAAAAGAAAAGATACATTTGTCAAGAATCATAAGGTACAACACTTAATGATAGTCATAGGGTACAGGAACAATATCAATATAAATCATAAGGATATCAGCAACAAGGTTACAGTCATACAGTCATAAGTGGGAGGAGATGAGTGATAGGAACAATGAGAACATCAATAGTAGTGCAGACTTAGTAAATAGTTTGACAGTGTTGAGGGAATTATTTGTTTAGCAGAGTGATGGCATTCGGGAAAAAAACTAGACCAACTTGTGTCTAGTTGTTCTGATATGCAGTGCTCTATAGCATCATTTTGAGGGTAGGAGTTGAAACAGTTTATACCCAGGATGTGAGGGGTTTGTAATATTTTCACAGCTCTCCTTTTGACTCATGCAGTATACAGATCCTCAGTGGAAGGCAGGTTGGTAGCCATTGTTTTTTCTGCAGTTCTAATTATCTTCTGAAGTCTGGGTCTATCTTCTTGGGTTGCAGAACCCTAGCCCTAACGCTAACCTGGGTTGCCAGGTTTGCTACAAACCGGCTGAATACCACCCCTGCTATTAAGGTTCCTGACCAATCTCTGAATCATCTGCCAAGTTCTTCCTTCTTTCCTGATCCTCAGCTTGAATTTATCTGTAATTTGCTTTTCATTTTAGGCAGTTATGTTTCTTAATTCACATTCAGCTGGAGGCCTAATTTAAAAGTTCCAATCATCTGTTTCTAGTTAATTCTTTGTGGTCTCTCGAGGCTGCTGGAAAACACTTCAGAAAGGGTAACTTTTATTTAGATCAAAGAGTAGAAATTTGAATATCTTTCCTTTCTGCTTGATGTAGCCAACGATAATTGGCTTTGGATAGTTTTGCTCTTCTCTTCTGTTCCCAGCCACCAATTTAAAATTTAATAAATGGGTCTCCTGAGCAGTTTCTCTAAATGTTTTTAGCGGGATAAATAAAATTTTGGGGGACAAATAGGACTAACGTAAGTAAGTCCTGAACATTTGAAAGAATAATTCATTGTTTTCCTGGGTGATGAATGAGGGTAGCATCTGAACTATATAAAGTTAAAACTATTACCTATTACCATCTAAACAGAAAAAAACCTTCTATTAGATCATTATCTAAAACTATACATTTTGGACCACAGTCCAAGAATGTAGAAGCATTAGTGATCATCTTAGTTTAATAACAATTAATAATTAATGCAGTCAGCTCATAAAATATTAATGTATTACCAATATTTTATGCACCTGTAATGTACATAATATTTATAAACATCCTCAGGTTCCTTTTGGATTGAGACGGTATATAAATCACAAAACTAAGTAAAACGGATTAGAGTTAATTGCAGTGGTGACAATATCTCATTAATATGTTCCACTGTTCCTTCTGTATTGTTTTTATAGGTTTTCGATATGGTCAGGCAACTAATTAATAACATTCATTTGCTTGCTTTAAGTAAATAAGCAAGCAAACAAACAAACAAATGGTTTTTTTGGCTTTTCGGGGGAAATTTGGGGGATTGAAGTCCACACATCTTAAAGGTGATAAGATTGAGAATCCTTGGTCTACACTCTAGAGGAGCGATGGCCAATCTTTTTGACATCGCATGCCACGGGGGGGGGGGGGGGGGGAGGGGAGGGGTGTGGTTCGCACTCATGCACGCCCACACCCATAATTGTATGCGCCCTGCCCCTATGCATGCGCATGCAACTCCGCCCCCCCCCGCTCACCCAGCTCCTGGCACGCGATGGCCCAGTAGGCCCATTTTTCGCTCTTACCTGGTGGGACTGAAAGTTGGCAAACAGGCTGTTTTCAGCCTCTGGAGGACCTCTGTGGAGGTGGGGAAGGCTGTTTTTGCCCTCTCCAGACTCTTAGAGAGACTCCGGAGGCTGGGGACAGCAAAAAACGGGCCTTCTGGTCTCACCGGAAGTTGGCAAACAGCCGTTTCTGGCCTCTGGAGGACCTCCGGGGTGGTGGTGGTAGGGAAAGCCGTTTTCACCCTCCCCAGACTGCTAAAAAGGCTCTGGAGGCTAGGGACAGCAAAAAACAGGCCTTCCCCCCACACCCCCCCAAGGCCCTCTGGAGGCAGGAAACAGCCTGTTTCCCCATTCTGGTGGGCCCAAAAGGCCCTAAAATCAGGCGGCCAGTGCGTGCATATGTGCCGGAGCTGAGCTCGTGTGCCCGTTGATATGGCTACACATGCCACCAGTGGCACGCCTGCCATAGATTTGCCATCCCGGCTCTAGAGCAGTAATGAAAGCTGGCAATTCGTCATCATCATCATCACCATGACTAGGGGAGATATGATAGCAGTGCTTCAGTATTTGAGGGACTGCTAGAAATATGAGGGGAGAATCTATTTTCCAAAGGACCAGAAGCTAAAATAAGAAACAATGGATGGAAACCAGTCAAGGTGAGAGGCAACCTAGATCTAAGGAGAAATTTCCTAATGGTGAGAACAATAAACCAATGGAACCACTTGCCTTCAGAAGTTGTGGGTGATTCTATTCTATTCTATTCTATTCTATTCTATTCTATTCTATTCTATTCTATTCTATTCTATTCTATTCTATTCTATTCTATTCTATCCTATCCTATCCTATCCTATCCTATCCTATCCTATCCTATCCTATCCTATCCTATCCTATCCTATTCCATCCCATCCCATCCCATCCCATCCCATCCCATCCCATCCCATCCCATCCCATCCCATCCCATCTAAACTCTAGTTCAGAAAGTGCCGCATTGCTTCCCTGTGATTGTTTCAACAACCCCCTCCACAAGCTCAGTGGTGGTGTGGAACAGTTTTCCAACTAAAAGACCTGCACAGTGCGAGTCAATGCAAAGTGTCTCATTCAACCCAATTGTGTTCCCTCTTTACCTAACAAGCCAAAGCTGCTTTGCACAATCCTAAGGTTGAGGTTTCCGCCTTTCACTCCCTCCACTCCCACCGTTAATTCCACTGGGGACGATTCGCAAAATCAGGGAACGCATTTCTGAGAGTGACAACATTCACCTGTGGAGTTTGCTATTAAGAAGACTCAAGAGTTGTGCAGAGCTGGCAGATGCGAGGAAGAAAAGGTGCAAGGGAAAAAGGGATCTTCAACAGACAGTTGTGACAATAGCCCGGGGGAGATCAATATTCTGCACAATTAGGCTTTCTCTCTCAAATGGGGCAATTCAAGGACTTGCATCTTTGAAGTGCTGTATTCTTCTCCCCTCATCTTCAAAAGAACAGACACACACCGGCATTTCATGTTTATCTAACATGGACAGAAAAGCACGTGAACATTGGTCAGCGATATCCAGAAATCATCCCTCTGTCTTCTACAGAAGGCATTTTCTGGCTGTTTCGGCTGTCCTTGATGGCAAACATCACCTTTCAATGGTGGCAAGGTAAATCATGAAAGATCTTCTCGCCTTCTCTCTCTCTCTCTCTCTCTCTCTCTCTCTCTGTAAGGGACATGGGTTGGTAGAGAACTAAAAAGGATTGAAACATCTAAAATGGTCTTCCTTTTGTAACATTTCTCTCACAACCTATGGGTTTCAAGCTTGCTTTTAAAAAAAAAATAAATCAAAGGTCCTTGCCATCTGAAACTAAATTGAATATAATTGGATGCTTGTATGTCAAAGCTCTCGGACACACAAAGGAAAGTATCTGCGCATCAAAGAGATTGGCAATTGGGTCAGAAGATAACCTATAATGTGTTCGTGGGTCTCTGTGCTTCTACGAAATCTTCTTAAGCTCCTTCTGAAAACCCACAGAAATATCTTGTTACACCCACAAGCAAGTCGCTAATGCCTTTTGAAAGAGGGCAGGTGTACAGTTGGACGATGCATTTAGTTACAAAACTTAGAAATGGCCTCCCATAAAATGGAGGACCAGTTTGATTTCTCTATCAAACACGAGCTTGAAATAAATTTCCTGAGGGCCCAAACACTGTGAGAAATTTGAAAACGGCCGTAGTTAATCAATGAAGCAGCATCAAAGTCAATCGATAGAGCATTTCCCAAGCTTAAGCCCAGATAGCAAAAAAAGCTACAGACATTTTTGAGATATTTCAATGCTCTCTAAATAATCCATGGATGAGATTGTCACTTATTCCATTGCTGGAATTTAAGGAGTGTCCACCATCATAATGTCAAAAGGCGGTATACAGGTAGTCCTCAGCGTATGACCATAATTGAGCCTCAAATTTATCTTGCTAAGTCAGACATTTGTTCAGTGAGTTTTGCCCCCATTGGACTTTGCTTGCCACCGTTGTTAAGTGAATCATTGCAGTTGTTAAGTCAGTAACCCGGTTGTTAAGTGAATCTGGGCTTCCCCATGGACGGTCCCAAAAGGGGATCCCATGATCTGGGACACTGCAACCATCATAAATACGAGACAGCTTGCCAAGTGTCCAAATCTTGGCACATTATCATGAGGTATGCAGTGGTCATAAGTGTGAAAAATGGTCAGAAGTCACTTTTTTTCAGTGACGTTGTAAATTTGAACAGTCACTAAATGAACTTGTCAGGGTTCTAAGGAACACCCCAACAAAATAAAGCTTGAGGCCTGAGGTTCCTCAAAGTTCCAATTAATTAGAGATGTCATGTTCGCGCATCTGGGAAAAGCCGAATCTGAAAGCTTCCAGGTTTCTCCCACCCAGCTAAGAGTTCACAGCCCTGCCTCATCACATTGTCCAATCAACTCTTCACACTCCACCGGATACAATCTTCAGGCAGTCTCCATCAGACGCAGACAAAAGTCCTTGAATATGAAATGTTGCTATGACTAACTTTCTACCGCTCCAACAACAACCCCTCCACCCTCCACCCTGCATGCATGTGCATCTCCTGCTGGCCAGCTGATTTTTGGGTCTCTGCCACGCACATGGAGGGGGGCCGCATACGGGAGACACATGTTCCTTCCCCGGGGGATCGTGTGTGCATGCATGGGTGGGTCACACACACATGCATGGTGGGAAGGGGGGAGCATGGGGGGGTGCAGCATACCCCCCTGCAGACTGTTTTGGACCTAGCCCTTGGGAAAAGCCTTGGTGGTGCAGCGGACTAAAGTGCTGTTAAAGTAGCACTTAGTTGCCAGTTGCCTGCAATTACTGCGAGTTCAAATCTCACCAGGCTCAAGGTTGACTCAGCCTTCCATCCTTTCGAGGTAGGTAAAATGAGGACCCGGATTGTGGGGGTAATAAGCTGATTTTGTATAAAAAAGAACACCGCTTGGGGGGTGGGGAGCGAAAGCCCTACTAAGCAGGTATATACAAAAGTATGAAGGCTATTGCTTAACGCATTGTAAGCCGCCCTGAGTCTCCAGAGAAGGGCGGCATATAAATCGAATCAATAAATAAATACAATAAATAGCAGGCCTCCTTGCAGCCTCCTGGGGGCAGGGCACAGGGGATGGTCATGCATGCATTGCATTATGGGTGCAAGCACGTACACACACGTTTGGCACAAAACGACAAAAAGGTTAGCCATGACTACTCTATACCTTCGTACCTAGCAGGCGAGCGATGTGAATCCACGAGTTTTCTACCAAAATGTTTTTTTTTTCCAATTTTCATTTCTACTGTTCACATATAGTAATGGATGTGGAATAAAACTAGCATTTTTTTAAAAAAAATCCTATTCTCACCATTAAGAGTTTACAGAAAGACGGGCAAGAAGAAGCAGAAAGCAATTGATATTCCGGTTGCAGAGAGAGTGGACTGGAAAAAAAAAAGCTAAATGGAGATAGAAACAAACAGAAAGAACTATTAAATTGCCTGATTAGGTAATTTCTTGCTTCATACTGAGAAGCTATTTAAAATGTCACCAGGGATGGAAATGAGAACTGTTTGTAAAATAAAAGGAGATGTCCGAGATTTGATGTAGTTAGGGTAAGATATCAATTTGTCCGGTGAGGTTCTCTCTGGAAAGATAACAGCTCTTTCTAATTCAGATTTTATTCTATGTGCCCCATTCCTCTCAGTGTATCTCATTCCCCATATTATTGGGTGGAGAAGATTGTGGCCTGGAAACAGTTTTTATTATTGTCTATACTGAATATTCAAGGGATGTGATGGCTTTGTGGCTAAGACGTTGAGCTTGTCGCTCAGAAGGTCGGCACTTCAGCGGTTTGAATCCCTAGTGCCGCATAACGGGGTGAGCTCCCATGACTTGTCCCAGCTTCTGCCAACCTACCAGTTTGAAAGCAGGTAAAAAATGCAAGTAGAAAAATAGGGACCCCCTTTGGTGGGAAGGTAACAGTGTTCCATGCGCCTTTGGCATTGAGTCACACCGGCCACATGACCACGGAGACATCTTCGGACAGCACTGGCTCTTTGACTTTGAATGGAGATGAGCACCGCCCCCTAGAGGCAGGAACGACTAGCACATATGTGCGAGGGGAACCTTTACCTTTACCTTTATACTGAATATTCAGACCAAGGTTCAGGTGATTTGCTACTATGTGCAGAAATTTTCAACCAGGTATAGAGTGGAGATGGAAGAGTCTCAGGCTGAAGTGATAGTGTGTTAGTATCCTTTACTTTGATCCTCTCAAGAGGATGTGTAATATAGTGTAGTTAGCAATAGTAAAAGCTTATATACGGTCCCATATCACTTTACAGCACCCTTTTTTCCGGTATTTTTCGGTATCTGGGATCCCACCACCAAGGCAATGGTGACATCAATGGTGAGGTGTGAACAAGGGTGAATGCAGCCTGGATGCGTTGACAAGAACTCACTGGTGTGTTATCTGACAGATGAATGCCAACCTGTCTTAAATCTAAGATTTACAAGACAACCATCCGCCCTGTTGCACTGTATGGCACAGAATGCTGGGAAGCAACAACAGGGACCGAAAGCTCTCTCCATGCCATGGAAATGCGCATGCTTCGTTGGATATCAGGCATCTCCCTTCTTGACCGCATCACAAATGACACCATTCAACAACATTTTAGTATGGTACCAATTATAGAGAAGATGAGAGAAGGCCAGCTCCACTGATATGGACATGTCCATAGAGCAGGACCTTCCACCGTAGCCAAGACTTCCTACCAACTAGAAGTCAGTGGCCGGTGACCCCGTGGGTGTCCAAAACAGAGATGGCAAGACACCATTAACAAAGATAATGGTGCGGGCCTGCGCCCTGGAGACACTGCTGATCATGCAAAGTTGCATTCAATGATCCAAAAAGTGGACTCTGCACTTGTGGGAATACGCTAGGAAGAAGAAGAAGAAGAAGGAGAAGGAGGAGGAGAAGGAGGAGGAGGAGGAGGAGGAGGAGGAGGAGGAGGGGGAGGAGGAGGAGGAGGAAGAAGAAGAAGAAGAAGAAGAAGAAGAAGAAGAAGAAGAAGAAGAAGAAGAAGAAGAAGAAGAAGAAGAAGCACTTCACAGCACTCTCTGAGCAATTTATAATGTCAGCATTTTACCAACCTCTGAAGAATGGAAGTCAACCTCTAGCCCATCAGGATCGAACTCTAGACTGAGGGCAGAGTTTGCCTGCAATATTGCATTCTAACCACTGTGCCACCAGGGCTCCTGTTGTGTATAAGCTATACCAGTGATGGTTAACCTTTTCCAGACCATGTGCCCAAAGCGCACATGCGTGCACCTGAAGCCCCAAAATACAATGCGTGCATGGCCCCTGCACATGCACCCCACCCCCATGCCTGCGACCCCCTCACATGTGCCCCACTCCTGTGCGGCCCCTGTGCATGCGCCTTGTCCCCATGCATGTGCATGCAGCCCCTCACATGCGCATGACCCTCCGTGTGAGCCCCACCTCCCCACGCATGCGCGGCAGTGATCTGAAGACCAGCTGGTTGGTGGAAGGTGCACGTGGATGCATGGCATAGCTGAGCTGGGGCAATGGCTCGTGTGCCTACAGAGAGGGCGCTGCATGCCGTGTCTGGCACGTGTGCCACAGATTCGCTATCACGGAGCTATACCGTCTTGCCAATGGCAGAGATCAGTTTTGCAGGAAACTTTCTTCCAAAGTAGCAGGTCATCGGTTAGATTAGATTCTTAGTTGCAGTCATCCCACTTCCCTCGGTTGTAGCAAAGGATGTCCTACCTAAATCAGCCCTTCTGATTTTATTCCAGTAAATTGCAGTCAGAAGTTACAAGCTCCATTGATATGCAGATAGGTTGGTCAACATATAAAATCATTCTGAAACAAGAAAGAAAACGAGAGAGAGAGAGAGAGAGAGAGAGAAAGAAAGAAAAGACTAATTAATCAGTAGAATGATTTGCCTCCACTGCTGGAGGTTTTTAGGAAGAGATTAAACAACCAATTGTATGAAATGGTATAAGGTTTCCTGTATGAGCAGAGGGTTGGAGTACAAGATCTCTAGTCTGTTATTTTGATATTCTCTTTTCTTTTCATGCTCAGTTGAAGAAGGAGCATTGAGAAGAGGCCCTGAAGGTTCTGGCGTAAGGAATGAAGGCCTGAGTCTATCTGTCTACCTACTTAACAACCTACTCACCCATTCAATCACTTTATCTAGTTAGCTCTTTTGGGCAGGTCTTGAAAAAAAAAATCTTTGCTATCAGGGTGCTCAGAAAAAGCTTGGGAATAAAAATACTTTTTTGAAGAAGATTGAAGGGCAGGGAATTCCATTAGGCAATTTGAGGCCACGTTCTGGATTGAATTGCAAATGCATAATAAGACATCTAAAAGTGGAAAATGAGTATTTGAATTGATTGCAATTTAACAGCAATGGCACTTAGACTTACTATAGTGCATCACAGCCCTTTCTAAGCAGTTTACAGAGTCAGCATATTTCCCCTGAGCAACCTGCGTCCTCAATTCACTGACCTTGGAAGGATGGAAGGCTGAGTCAATCAGGAACCGATTAGGATTGAACTCTTGGCTGTGGGCAGAGTTAGCCTGCAATACTGCATTCTATCTCCTGTGCCACCACAGCTCCAATTTAGTTAAAAGCCACACAGCCAGCCAGTGTTTCTGCTAAATCCATAATGGTTCAGTTGAAATGAGGTTAGGAAAGCAATAAAGGGGAAAAAAACATCGTTTGATAACGTGGTTAAGATATCAGGCTAGGAACCAGTGAATTCTAGTCCTGGGTAAGGCACAAAGCCAGTTGAGTGACCTTGGGCCACTCTTTCAACCCCAAGAAGGAGAACAATGGGAAACCAAAATCTTGTCAAGAAAACTGCAGCCAGAGGACTACACTGGCTCAAAGACTGAATCATGTTGTGGTCTATCCATTGCCAGCCCCTCTAGCAGCCGAATCAGAGGAGGAGGAGGTCAAGGTCAAGGTCAGTATCAAGGCAACCTGGGAGCTCCGAGGGGGAAGAAGGAATGGAGCTGGCAGAGAGAGAGAGAGAGAGAGAGAGGCGGAGCCTGGTCCATCCGTCAGCCCTCAGATGGAGAGTCAACAGCCCCCAGGTCTGGAGGTGGCTGATGAGGTAGAGGAGGAGCAGCTGGGTCCAGTGTCTGATGTGCAGATGTGCAGAAGGCAGAGTGTCAGCATTCCAGAACACCCCCCCCCCCAGCTCCAAGTAAAGACTCTGAAGCAAACATTTTCAAAGTTCTATTTCCTAGAATAGATAAACTGGCACAACTGGGAAAACCCGAATTCGAGAGGTCTGGGTTTTCCCCCAGTAAATCAAAACCCCCCAAACCATCCACTCAGTCCTCAGTCGATCACATGCTCCAAACACCATCCATCCCATCTCAAGACATCACTCCGACCACTCCTTCTCCAGATGCAGGATTGCCCTGACCTCTTGACCGACAGGAAGGATGCTATTATGTCTACAGGCAAGCCCTCTACTAAATCCCCCCTCCTACTTTCCCACACAGGAGAAGGTGGCAGCATGGAAGCTTCCAAAGCTGAAATAGAGGAGAGGAGAGCAGTGGAAATCTGTGGGCTGATTCTTGGGACGGAAGAGCTACCGCTGCTAGCGAAGTCGCACCCTAGCTCTGGGGATAAAAGGCAGGGGGAGGAGATGAATAGATGTGGCAGACAACTATTCATCTCCCTGCCGGACAGACTTGTTAGCCTGAGAAACCTTTTTTGCCGGGGCTGCCGACACTCCTAATAAAGGAATCTTTTGAGTTCACTTCAGAGGGTTTTTTTTTTTTAAATTAGATTTATATGCCACCCTTCTCTGGAGACTCAGGGTGGCTTACAATGCGTTAAGTAATAGCCTTCCTACTTTTGTATATTTTATACAAATTCAGCTTATTGCCCCCACAAACTGGGTCCTCAATTTACCTACCTTAGAAAGGATGGAAGGCTGAGTCAACCCTGAGCCTGGTGAGATTCGAACTTACAATAATTGCAGACAGCTGAATGTTAATAACAGGCTTTAGTCTGCTGAGCTATCCAGGCTCCTCAACCACAGGGTTTGTCATGTTTGGGGAGCTGGGTCAGAACAGAATGAATGAATGAATGAATGAATGAATGAATGAATGAATGAATGAACGAACGAACGAATGAACAAATGAACGAACTATCAGATTCTGCCAGCAAATGAAAGCAAACATGCTTCTCAGCCTTGAATCCTAACTTTAAAATATGGAAGGGATTTTTTGGATGTCTCGGCTAAGTTATACGGTACTATTTTATCCCTCTTAGACTTTATTCCTTTGCCAGTTTCCCTCCTGATTCCCACCCCGGCAGGCCAATATAGATTTTCTAAAGACATGGAAATGTATCTACGATGCTTCATTCAGTTATCAATTCCCCCAAGTGCTCCCGTTCTAATCATCAACTAATTGTCTCGGTCCTCTATTGACAAAGCAGCTACTTCCTTGCTAATTTCTGCTGACACGGCAGAGGCCTTCAGAACCAGGTTAACCTTTCTGCATCCATTGATAATCCACAGGTTTGATGGCAATTGATTGCCCCCGGCTTCTCTTGTTGGAGTGAAACCTCATCAGCTTTCGGGGTGACTTACGTAATGAGGCGTTGTTAATTGATGACAGGTAAGCAATCGGAGAGGTTGTCTTCCTTCCCTTCCTTAACAAGGAGTTCAGCAGTCAAGGATTTCTCATCCAGATCAAAGGATGCAAGGGGTTTGGCATGGCCACCTGTCCTGAGGTTGACTTCTGCAATAGCGCAGAGACTGGGCAGAGCAGAAGTAGAGAGAGAGAAGTTCTCTTCCGGTGAGAGAGAAGTTCCCCGAGGATGGGTTGCAGCACAAATCTGAAAGCTCAGAAAATTAAAACTTCTGGCCCCAGGGACTGACCCAGATTGAATCCTGCAGTGTTATCCTGGAAGACACCTTCATTTCATGACAACATGGCATGCTTGTGGTTCTGCATGTTGACAGTAGCAAACAGAAAAGGGGCAGGGGGCATATGAATTGTGTGTTTCTTCTTCTGTTCAATTGTGTCCGATTCTCGAAGACTGGCTGGATAAATCCCTGAAGTTTTCTTGGCAAGGGTTTTCGGAAGTGGTTTGCCAATGCCTCGTTCCTAGGGCTGAGAAAGAGAGACTGGCCCTAAGCCACCCAGCTGGCTTCGTGCCTAAGGAAGGACTAGCACTCATAGTCTCCTGGTGATTGGTCCAAAGTCACCCAGCTGGCTTTGTGTTTAAAGCAGGACTACAACTCACTGTCTCCTGGTGATTGGCCCAAAGTCACCTATCTGGCTTTGTGTTTAAAGCAGGACTAGAACTCATAATCTCCTGGTGATTGACCCAAAGTCACCCAGCTAGCTTTGTGCTTAAAGCAGGACTAGAACTCAGTGTCTTCTGGTGATTGGCCCAAAGACACCCAGCTGGCTTCGTGCTTAAAGTAGGACTACAACTCACAGTCTCCTGGTGACTGGCCCAAAGTCACCCAGCTTAGCCTTTGTGCCTAAGAAGTAGAACTCACAGTTTATAACTTTCCACTTTCCACTGCTTTAACCACTCCCCGAAAGATGGGTATGACAGGGCTAACACAAGTACGTGTTTTGATACTATGTCTCCCTGAATGCAAATGATGCCTTAGAAGAAACTACTCAGGAAGCCCCAAGAGTGCATTTTTAAGGCCTCAAAGTGAAAAATACAGATGGAATGTTATCCATTTTCACTCTGCGTTGGCAATTCCCTGCTACACCCGTTGCTGTAATAAATTGCAGCCGTCCATTGAATATTTGTAGCATCCCTCAAATTCCACCCCCTCCCACTTTCTTGAGAAGGAATCTGGTTCCTTCCCTGCAGCAAGACACCTGTACGCATTTGGAGAAGCTGCAGGAATGTGAGGAAAACGCATGGGTTTTTTCAGGAGCGAGCGAAGTGAATCCTGCCAATAGGGTAAACTAGACAAGCAAAGGGGTAAATTAAATTTATGGTCTAGAAGTGAAATTCCCCCGAGAAAGAGGAAGATCAGAAGGCAAAATTAAATGAATTACCACTCTACCGTGAAATAAAGGCCACCCTTTGAAATATCTTTGCCGAACCTGCCTTAGACTTTCAAGACTAAGATGGTGAATGTAAATTTGCTCTTTTTCTTAACAATGCTCGATGCTGTCTTGATTTATCACTTCTCCGTCTAAATAATTAATAGTTTCCTGTCTTGAAATGGCTGCCAATTTGATGTTCAGCTGTGTGCTATTTAACTTCGTAATTAATCTTTTCAGCAAGGAAGGTTCAGTTTTCCATATCAAAGTATATCCGCTACGTGTATTAGCAGCCCTAGAAAAATCTTTCTTATCAAGTCTGCTTTGGGCATTCAGGAACTGGCCACTTAACCAGAAACTGTGATTTTTTTTTTTTGTAGTCAAAGTTTCTTTTTCAAGTTTTCAAGAGTTTTGTTCCCATGGAAAAGAAGTTATGACTTTCTACCTTATTTTCAGGAAGCTTAAGAATTTTGTTTTGAATGTCTCTCTGTTGTTTCTCTGAGATGTGAATTTCCTTTACTTTTCTGTGTTGATATATATTTGATCCAGGATGATCTCAAACAACTAAGCACAATCAAAATCTGTTTAATATTTGGAAGGGTAATTAAGAAATTCCAGAAGTGCAGGCAATTCTAGAAAGAAAATTCTGGAAGAAAGCAATGGCCAGGACATCCACCCTGTTGCCAATAAAGCCATTAGAAGTCAATCTCAGCTTGAAGGTAATTTTATCAGCTGAATTTTGCATTATGGGTGATCTTTGTTTGACTTCATAGCTTCCCTGTTTATTCATGGTTCTTAACTAGAAAAGAGATCTATGGGAAAGGAGATCCATCTTGAGCCTTTCTTTGTGGCTAAATAGCAATAGAAATAGGACTTAAACTTATATCGGTCCACAGTATTTTACAACCTCTCTCTAAGTGGTTTACATCTTGCCCCCAACAATCCGGGTCCTCTTTTTACCAACCTCATAAGGATAGAAGGCTGAGTCAATCTTGAGTCGGTCAGGATTGAACTCTAGGCTGTGGGCAGAGTTTGCCTGCAATACTGAATTATAACCACTGAGCACCATGGATGGAAGGAAGGAAGGAAGGGAAGGAGGGAGGGAAAAGGAGCAGCAATAGCACTTAGACTTATATACCATTTTACAGTGCTTCACAGCCCTCTCTAAGTGGTTTACAGAGTCAGCATATTGCCCTCAACAATCTGGGTCCTCATTTTACCGACTTTGGCTGGATAGAAGGCTGAGTCAACCGTGAGCCGATCAGGATTGAACTCCAGACTGTGGGCAGAGTTTACCTGTAATACTGCATTCTAACCACTGTGCACCATGGAAGGAAGGAAGGAAGGAAGGAAGGAAGGAAGGAAGGAAGGAAGGAAGGAAGAGCAAAGGCAAGAACAATTAGGATTATATACCGCTTCACTGTGCTTTACAGCCCTCTCTAAGCAGTAGAGTCAGCATCTTGCTCCCAACAAACCGGGTCCTCATTTTATTGACCTCGGAAGGATGGAAGGCTGAGTCAGGATCGGTCAGGATCGAACTCCAGGCTGTGGGCAGAGTTTGCCTGCAATACTGCATTCTAACCACTGCACCACTTTCCCCCAGGGCGAAAGTGTGGGAAAGTAAGGAAGCTGCAGACCACTGGAGAAATTACAGAACAATAAGCATGAGCACCACCCAAATAGGAGCCTCATATTTCACCCGTGAATGTATCTCCAAAGATACTTTCTCTTTTAAAAGAGAAGTTGAGAGAGGAAATTCTCCATCAAAGTGCTTAAAGAAAATGCATCGCTCCCTTTATATTTTCCTCCCTTTTCTACTCTCCTGTTGAGACGCCTTCTTTGGGCTGCTGCTTCCCCCACCCGGTGCAGATCAATCTCCAGCCCTTGTGAGCCAATGCCACACACAAAAAAGGGCAGCTTGTGCAACCATCTGTCACTTCAAGGCTAGAAAACGCAACCTTCTATCATTGCTTTAGAGGAGAAATCTAATAATTCTGCGGTATCATCATTATAAGGGTCTCAGGAAGCACTGTAATCAGATGGACGAACTTGCACAGTCGACAGCGGTCTCTGCAATTCTGTGCAGCTGCTGCATCAATTCCTTGATGATCAGATCTCTTTAGAGAAAAGGCTACCTTTCCTGCAAGACTAAAAATGGGTTGGCTCCGCAGAACACAAGGATAAGCCCTTTTTGTTAAATGATAGTGTTGCCTGTCTTAAGACACCAGAATGTTGCTTATGGGAAAGAATAGAATAGAATAGAATAGAATAGAATAGAATAGAATAGAATAGCAATAGAATAGCAATAGCAATAGCAATAGTAATATAGATTAGGGTAGGGTAGGGTAGGGTAGGGTAGGGTAGGATAGGCTAGGATAGATTAGAATAGAGTAGAGTAGGATAGGATAGGATAGGATAGGATAGGATAGGATAGGATAGGATAGGATAGGATAGGATAGAATAGAACAGCAATAGCAATAGCAATAGCAATAGCAATGGTAATATAGAGTAGGATAGGGTAGCGTAGGATAGGGTAGGGTAGGGTAGGATAGAATAGAATAGAATAGAATAGAATAGAATAGAATAGAATAGAATAGAATAGAATAGCAATAGCAATGGTAATATAGAGTAGGATAGGTTAGGGTAGGGTAGGTTAGGGTAGGATAGGATAGGATAGGATAGGATAGGATAGGATAGGATAGGATAGGATAGGATAAGATAGGATAGGATAGGATAGGATAGGATAGGATAGATTAGAATAGAATAAAATAGAGTAGAGTAGAGTAGAGTAGAGTAGGATAGGATAGGATAGGATAGGATAGGATAGGATAGGATAGGATAGGATAGAATAGAATAGAATAGAATAGAATAGAATAGAATAGAATATGGAATATGGAATATGGAATATGGAATATGGAATATATAATATTTCATGTTTTTATTCAAGTTATGAAGTTTGAGGTCTCCAACATTCACAAAAATTCCATGAACAAAAACAATTGGCAGGTAGCTTTGTTAATAATCTGATGCTTGTACAACATTATAAGAAAAATCAATAATTCTGCCAATACTGATAATGACCAATTATTAAATCATGTTAGGGGAAGGGAAGTTTCATTTCCCGTACAATATTAATACAATCGACACCTCTCAATCTAATGGATAGACTGGAATTAAGCTTTTATACTTTTCTGAATATTGCAGTGGAAAAGTCTGTTATTTCAACCCCCATGATGTCAGATCAACCTCGGTAGCTGAGATTTTGTTTTCTATAAATTTGATTCTACACATTTTTTAAAAACTCAACAGGATAAACTTTACTAGCAAAACTAAATTATACCCCCCCAGTTATAACTTCTGCAGTGAAAAGAGTATCTGTATGAGATAATTATTCCTTCTAGTGTGGAGAAGTTGATAGCTATCTCCTAGGTTTGTACTGAAGGAATGGTCTTGCTTTTTGAAACCAACTCACAGAAGTTTATTTTGTTTGTTTGTTTGGTCTATAGCTGCTTAGGTTGCCTCTTGACAATTTTAGTGGATTCAGAGGAATTTTCTGCAGTATTCAGAAAAATAAAAAAAAGCTTAATTCCAGGTTGTGCATCCACCTTTTCAGGTCTATGACAATTCGCCATGTACAACTAGCCACAGCCAACTTGCCATGGTCAACTTCCGATGGCTAGCTCGCCATGGGGCATCTCCAGGGGTGGGATTCAGTCAGTTCGCACCACTTCAGGAGAACCGGTTGTTAACTTTCTGAGCAGTTTGGCAAACTGGCTGTTGGAAGAAATCATTAGGGCAGAGAACCATTTGTTAAATTATTTGAATCCCACCACTGGGCATCTCACTACATCATATCTAAATAAAACTATTCTTTGAGGAATTTATCTGTCTTGGAGTTATGTTTGCTATGGGCGTATCACTTGGAATCCTGACATTCTGGCCATTTCAGGAAAATCTATGACTCCAAAACATTTCCATGTTCCTAACTATTCATCAGGAACCCAACTGTTCGTAGTTGAAAGGAGGACTATACCCAGAGGTGAAATGCCCGATCTGGTAGCGATGGTGGTGGGTGGTTCAGGGAACCGGTAGCAAAAATCCCTGTGCCTCCCCCCCACCCATGCCCAGCTGAGCCGCATGATCGTCAGAGGCTTTTTTTTTTTTTACTTTTCAAAGCATTTTTTCTACAACCTCTTCCGATGCAAAAATGCTTTGAAAAGTAAAAAAAAAAAAAAAAGCCTCTGATGATCGCACGGTTCAGCTGGGATCTTCAAAGGCTTTTCAAAGCATTTTTTTCTGCAACTTCTTGGCTGAAGAGGTGGTAAAAAAATGCTTTGAAAAGTCTCTGACGATCCCAGCTGAGTTGCCTGATCGGCAGAGGCTTTTCAAAGCATTAGAAAAAATGCTTTGAAAAGTTAAAAAAAAAATTGGCCACACCCACCCAGTAATATTACCCCCACACCAAGCCATGCCCACAGAACCAGTAGTAACAAATTTTACATTTCACCCCTGACTATACCTTTCTAATAAATTCCTTCCACTGAAATCAATCAATCAAACAGGAGTAGTTTACAACAAGCAGTTGTACAATTTGCTATTTTAATCAACAGGATGGCTTGCCTTCAGAAACTGTGGGTGCCCCATCACTGGAAGCTTTTAAGAAGAGACTGGACAGCCACTTGTCAGGAATAGTATAGAGCTGCGATGGCGAATCTACGGCACGTGTGCCAGAGGTGGCATGTAGCACCCTCTCCAATGGCACACGAGCCGTTACCCCAGTTCAGCCCTGCTGCACATACACGCACGCCTCTCACCGGCCAGTTGGTCTTTGGGTCTCTGCTGTGCATGCGCAGGGAGCGGGGCACATGCGGGAGGCAGCACATGCATATGTGCGGATGGAATGCATGCTGGGGGTGCATGCAAGGAGATGGGTCACATGCAAGGGACTGCACGTGCATGAGCATGGGGATGGGATACATGCAGCAGGTGCATGTGCATGCATGGGAATGGGGCGCATGCATGGGCACATCTGCATGTGTGGGGTGCAGGGTGCATGCAGAGGGAGTGCATGTGGGGGGTGGAGGGTGCATATGGGGACTATGCGTGGAGGGTGCATATGGGGACTATGGGGTGGGATGCATGTGCAGGAGCCACAGGCACATTGCATTTTGGGGGTTCGGCCTTGCTTTGGGCACTTGGTCCGGAAAAGGTTAGCCATCACTGGTATAGAGTCTCCTACTTGAGCAGGGGATTGACCTCCAAGGTCTCTTCCAACTCTGTTAATTTGTTATTTTTTTCTCTGCAAGTGGGGTTGTTACGAAGGACTTGATGGTGTTGCATCCTTTTGTTCTAAGGCTTCCTCTGAGTTATTTACCTTCTTTCCCTCTTTCTTTTCATGACTCATTGTTGAAGCTCCAATGGAGCTTTCCTGGAAGAATAGGATACGGGAATCTTAGCACCAAACCAGGGATGGGTTCTAAAATTTTTTACTACCGGTTCTGTTGGCATGGCTTATTTTGTGGGCGTGGCTTGATGGTCATGTGACAAGTATTTAGGATTTAGCAGAGGTACTGGTCTACCAGGCTTTTAACTGCTTGCAGAGCTGTACCGGTCTACCCATTTAATTTTGCAGGCACTGGTCTACTCATGTATTTTTACAGACACCGGTCTACCCATTTATTTTTGGAGGCACTGGTCTACCACCAAACTGCCTTTTACCACTGATCAGCTGTAGGGTGGCCCTTTGAAGCCCCGCGGCAAGAGTTTAAACAGTTTTTCCTTACAGCCCGTCAGCTGGGACTCAGGAGGCAGCAAAAGATTGGGGGTGGGGCCAAATAAAAGGTAAGAATAATGCGGGGTGGGGGTGGGGTGGGGGTGAGCGGGGGGCAGAACCGGTTCGGTGATGTCATATCGTCACTGCTACCAGCTTGGCAGAACTGGGTGGAACCGGGAGGAACCCACTACTGCACCAAACCCTTAAATGTAGTTCATGTTAAATATTCAAAATACATTTGTGTTGTGCAGTTCTGTAGAAATATATTTTGGTGTGGAAATGGAAATTTGGGGGTTAAAACTTGCAAAAGTCATGAAGACTGAAAATGGACCTACCCGTCAATTAACAGAAAAATAGAGCTGGAAGGGACCCTGGAGGTCTTCTAGTCCAACCCCCTGCTCAAGCAGGAAACCCCCAAACCCTTTCAGACAAATGTTTGTCCAATCTCTTCTGGAAAGGCTCCAGTGACCCATAACTTCTGCAGGCAACCACTGACTGATTATTCTGTCAGGAATTTTTTTCCTTAATTCTTGGTTGGTTCTCTCTGTGATTACATTCCATCCCTTGTTTCTTGTCCTGCCTTTACCAAATAAATAAATAAATAAATACTGAAGACCATTTCTCATTTACAGATAACAAAAACCCAACCCAAACAAACAAACAAAACCCCCATAGAAGAGATGGACAATATACCATTCAGCTTAAAGGTAAAGGTAAAGGCTCCCCTTGCACATATGTGCTAGTCATTCCCAACTCTAGGGGGCAGTGCTCATCTCCGTTTCAAAGCTGAAGAGCCAACGCTGTCCAAAGATGTCTCCATGGTCATGTGGCCGGCATGACTCAACGTCAAACGCGCACAGAATGCTGTGACCAAAGGTGGTCCCTGTTTTTCTACTTGCATTTTTTACATTCTTTCGAACTGCTAGGTTGGCAGAAGCTGAGACAGGTAACGGGAGCTCACTCCCTTATGTGGCACTAGGGATTCGAACTGCTGAACTGCCGACCTTTCGATCGACAAGCTCAGCGTCTTAGCCACTGCATTCCACTACCGTTCAGCTTATTTTGATTAATTATTAAATTATTAATTATTAAATTCCCTTTTACACATCTTTGTGGCAGATTTGAGAGCTCAAATGCTTTGAACGAACAAACATTCAACCTTATTTTTTTGTATACCTTTTAATAGAACAACCTAAAAGAGGAGCCATTTCATCAGACTTCATTTTATTCAGTTTTTTTCACTGGTAACTTTCTGGCACTCTGGAAAAATTGATAATTAATGATTACTTACAGCAATATAGTTACCTGATTTCCCATGTTGACATAATTTCTTCTTTTTCCCCGAGTTCCTCCGTCCTAGCTATGGGTTTCCATGGCAATAGTTTATTAAAATTGTTAAGGATAGGCTGTCCAAAACCACACAGAGCTGTCATAGCTTTCTAAAATATACCTGAAAGTTTTCAACTTATTCCAGTTAATGATTTTCAATATATTTCAAACTAGACTCAAGACTGGGGCTAAAGCAGTAGAGCGGAAACTGTCTTCTCCAACCTGGTGCCCTACAGAAGTATTTGGACGGTATTCCTAGAATCCCAGAGAGCATTGCAATCATAATCTCAGCAAACGTGAAAATACAGGTAGTCCTCGACTTACGATAGTTCATTTAGTGACCATTCAGATTTACAACAGCACTGAAAAGCTGACTTATGACAGTTTTTTATTGGTACAACCTTCGTAGCATCCCTATGATCATTCAGTCCATATATATGTGTGTATGTTTGTATGTGCATATATGCACACACACAAATATATATATAAATACTGTATTTTTCGGTCTATAAAACACACTTCTCCCCCTCCCCCAAAAGTGAGTGGAAATATCTGTGTGTCTTATACAGTGAATGTTGCTGAAGCCCCACTGGCCCCCACTTGCTGGCCCCCACCCGCTGGCCGTTTTCAGCCTCCATGCACCATGTTTTCAGCCTCTGCATGCCCCGTTTTTGGCCTATTCCAGGCAGTGGGGATTGCCGCTGATCGTCACCACCATTTGCCACTGCCAATCGGCGGTGCTTGGTGGCAGCAACAATTGGCGGTGGCAATCGGTGGCAATCGGTGCTGATAGTTAGTGACAGCAGTGATAGGTGGTGGTGGTGGGAATCCCCCGCTGCCTTGAATGGGCCAAAAATGTCTCTTATCTGACCATTAGACCATTAGACTGAGTTCTAGTTTTTCTTTAGGTGTGAAACCCGGTTGGGTAGTTTGAGATTAGTTCCTCTCTCTCAGCCCAACCTACCTCAGAGGGCTGCTGTTGTGGGGACAAATAAGGAAATCTCCTGTATTCCACAAAAGGTGGGATAGAAATAAATACAATAACTTTTTTTTTTTATTGAAAAAGTTTTACAATACATTTTTAACCCCACAATTACCCCCCTCCCCCCCTTTCCCCCCAACCCTCCCCCCCGACTTCCGTTGCATACAAATCATAAGTATATATCAATCATTATTAAAAATTAGATATAGGTGAGATCCATAATATATATCATAACTCTGACAATAAAATTAATCCAGAATTCTAACTAATAATAAAAAAAACATATTAAACAAATAAAGTTTATAAGATTTGTAAATGCCCCCTTAAAACTACACATGTATAAAAATTTTCCCCATCGTTTTATCAAAGACAGCAGTATAAACAAAGTATGTATCAAGTTAATATCTAAGAAACAATATAATATATATATTTAACCTAATAATAACAGTAAGAGTAATCCTTTATTACTTCAAGCTCTATCAAAAAGCTAACCAAAAATTCTTAATTTAGTACTTATTCTAAACATAATCATCCCATTTTTGTTGTCCTCAATCAAATACTAGCTGGTACTTCTTAGTTTGATATTTGTTCTGCACATAATCCACCCAATTCTTCCAATCCCGAACAAAAACTTCATGGGTCCTATCTTTTAAATATGCAGAAATCTTTGCCATTTCCGCAAAATTAGCCATCTTCAAAGTCCATTCTTCTATAGTCGGTACGCTATCTTTTTTCCAATATTGTCCAATCAGTAATCTAGCTGCAGTAATCATATATAAAATCAGTCTTGTTTCATTCGGTGAACAATCCTTAACTATACCCAACAAAAACAATTGCGGAGAAAAATGAAGCTTCTTTTTCAGAACATTCTGCATAACCCACCAAAGTTTAATCCAGAAAGCTTTCACTTTCCTGCAAGTCCACCAGATATGAAAATATGTAGCATCCAAACAATCACACCTCCAACATTTAGGTTGAACATTTGGATACATACATGATAATTTCTTAGGATCTAAATGCCATCTATAAAACATCTTATAAAAATTTTCCCTCAGATTCTGTGCCTGCATAAATACAATAACTTTTGATAGGCTGCCCCAAAAACCTACTAAGGGCAAGTGACTTCAGATTAAAAACTCCTTCTTCTTCTTCTTCTTCTTCTTCTTCTTCTTCTTCTTCTTCTTCTTCTTCTTCTTCTTCTTCTTCTTCTTCTTCTTCTTCTTCTTCTTCCTCTTCCTCTTCCTCTTCCTCTTCCTCTTCCTCTTCCTCTTCTGCCTCATTTGCCTTCATTCGTCCTCTGGAGTATTAAGTGAAGGATGCTGTATTTTTCCAGGTGTTGCATCATATGTCCGAAATATTCTAACTTTCTTTTTTTAATGATTTTGATGATTTTCTTTGGCTTTCCCAGGTAGCTTATCACCTCCTCATTTCTGATTTTGTCAACCCAGTTGATATGTAACACCTGTCTATAAATCCACATTTCAAATGCTTATCTGTTCAAGTGGCTTTCTGTCAAGAGACCAACTCTCCAACTCCGTAGAGCAGGGTAGAAAAGATGTAACATAAAAACAATGGGAAAATATTTATGATTGAAGTTGACATGCAATTCAGTTAGGAATGTCAGAGAATGTGGTTTGATCCATAATTTTAAAACTAAGCAGAATCAACACTTCCTGAACAGATTAGAAGAATCTAAGTCCTTACAGATTCCTTACAGTTTAGAAGAAAACCGTTTTTCACATTTCTCCATTTTTCACATTGTCATGTACTGCAGAAATGTGCATAAAAAGAACCCTTACATTAAAAGAAATGATATGGCAGGTAAGCTACTAACGCAAATGCAGGCATTAAGGGAAAGAGTCACTGACAGTCTGAGGTTAGGAAGAGCTGTGCCCAGAAATAAACTTGCAATTAAAAAGAAATGAAGACTTAATTTTTGACTCTCTGTCTGAAATTTGACAGAAAGTTTCTGCCATTTGGTAATTGCAAAATTAAAACAGAGCAGCTTTTATAGAATGATCCATACCTCTACAATTTAAGAACATAAAACATTGTTTAAAATGTACTTCGGTTAATAACTAGTAATTATTTTAACTTTTTTAAAAATGGCTGTTATCCTGCAGTTTTACAGAATAAATGCACAAGGGCGAATACCCACTCAGGAATAGCATCGTAACAGGCCATTTTCTGCTTAGAAGCTCCCTAAACCTTAAGTATGAGGACAGAAGGCGTGACTCTGGATAGTGAGAAAGAAGGTAATTGCATCATATGCGTGGTGGATTTGTTCTGATGACTTATGACCAATACGTCCTATTGTTTTCTTTGTATCTACTTGTACACAGTGAGAACAATTAACTAGTGGGATATACTGGAAAACCTTGCCTTCAGAAGCTGTGGGTGATCCATCACTGGAGGCTTTTAAGAAGAGATTGGACAGCTACTTATCTGAAATGCTATAGAGTCTCCTGCTTGAGCAGGGGTTGGGCTAGAAGACCCCCAAGGTCCCCTCCAACTATTCTATTCTATTCTATTCTATTCTATTCTATTCTATTCTATTCTATTCTATTCTATTCTATTCTATTCTATTCCATTCCATTCCATTCCATTCCATTCCATTCCATTCCATTCTTTCTTCATTCCACTGTTCTATTCTATTCTATTCTGTTCTGTTCTGTTCTGTTCTATTCTATTCTATTCTATTCTATTCTATTCTATTCTATTCTATTCTATTCTATTCTATTCTATTCTATTCTATTCTATTCTATTCTATTCTATTCTATTCTATTCTATTCCATTCCATTCCATTCCATTCTTTCTTCATTCCACTGTTCTATTCTATTCTATTCTATTCTATTCTATTCTATTCTATTCTATTCTATTCTATTCTATTCCATTCCATTCCATTCCATTCCATTCCATTCCATTCTTTCTTCATTCCACTGTTCTATTCTATTCTATTCTATTCTATTCTATTCTATTCTATTCTATTCTATTCTATTCTATTCTATTCTATTCTATTCTATTCTATTCTATTCTATTCTATTCCATTCCATTCCATTCTTTCTTCATTCCACTGTTCTATTCTATTCTATTCTATTCTATTCTATTCTATTCTATTCTATTCTATTCTATTCTATTCTATTCTATTCTATTCTATTCTATTCCATTCCATTCCATTCCATTCCATTCCATTCCATTCTTTCTTCATTCCACTGTTCTATTCTATTCTATTCTGTTCTGTTCTATTCTATTCTATTCTATTCTATTCTATTCTATTCTATTCTATTCTATTCTATTCTATTCTATTCTATTCTATTATTCCACTGTTCTGTTCTATTCTATTCTATTCTATTCTATTCTATTCTATTCTATTCTATTCTATTCTATTCTATTCTATTCTATTCTATTCTATTCTATTCTTTCATTCCACTGTTCTGTTCTATTCTATTCTATTCTATTCTATTCTATTCTATTCTATTCTGTTCTGTTCTGTTCTGTTCTATTCTATTCCATTCCATTCCATTCCATTCCATTCCATTCCATTCTTTCTTCATTCCACTGTTCTATTCTATTCTATTCTATTCTATTCTATTCTATTCTATTCTATTCTATTCTATTCTATTCTATTCTATTCTATTCTATTCTATTCTATTCTATTCTATTCTATTCTATTCCATTCCATTCCATTCCATTCCATTCCATTCTTTCTTCATTCCACTGTTCTATTCTATTCTATTCTGTTCTGTTCTGTTCTGTTCTGTTCTATTCTATTCTATTCTATTCTATTCTATTCTATTCTATTCTATTCTATTCTATTCTATTCTATTCTATTCTATTCCATTCCATTCCATTCCATTCTTTCTTCATTCCACTGTTCTATTCTATTCTATTCTATTCTATTCTATTCTATTCTATTCTATTCTATTCTATTCTATTCTATTCTATTCCATTCCATTCCATTCCATTCCATTCCATTCCATTCCATTCTTTCTTCATTCCACTGTTCTATTCTATTCTATTCTATTCTATTCTATTCTATTCTATTCTATTCTATTCTATTCTATTCTATTCTATTCTATTCCATTCCATTCCATTCCATTCTTTCTTCATTCCACTGTTCTATTCTATTCTATTCTATTCTATTCTATTCTATTCTATTCTATTCTATTCTATTCTATTCTATTCTATTCTATTCCATTCCATTCCATTCCATTCCATTCCATTCCATTCCATTCTTTCTTCATTCCACTGTTCTATTCTATTCTATTCTATTCTGTTCTATTCTATTCTATTCTATTCTATTCTATTCTATTCTATTCTATTCTATTCTATTCTATTCTATTCTATTCTATTCTATTCTATTCTATTCTATTCTATTCTATTATTCCACTGTTCTGTTCTATTCTATTCTATTCTATTCTATTCTATTCTATTCTATTCTATTCTATTCTATTCTATTCTATTCTATTCTATTCTATTCTATTCTATTCTTTCATTCCACTGTTCTGTTCTATTCTATTCTATTCTATTCTATTCTATTCTATTCTATTCTATTCTATTCTATTCTGTTCTGTTCTGTTCTGTTCTGTTCTGTTCTGTTCTATTCTATTCCATTCCATTCCATTCCATTCCATTCCATTCCATTCTTTCTTCATTCCACTGTTCTATTCTATTCTATTCTATTCTATTCTATTCTATTCTATTCTATTCTATTCTATTCTATTCTATTCTATTCTATTCTATTCTTTCATTCCACTGTTCTATTCTATTCTATTCTATTCTATTCTATTCTGTTCTGTTCTGTTCTGTTCTGTTCTGTTCTGTTCTGTTCTATTCTATTCTATTCTATTCTATTCTATTCTATTCTATTCTATTCTATTCTATTCTATTCTATTCTATTCTACACATAGTCCTTATGTGTACCCAAAGTGAACCCAACTTTTCTGTTGTTAAGTGAAACATTTGTTAAAAGCGTTTTGCCCCATTTTACAATTTGTAAAATGTTTAAGTTTTAAAATTGTAAAATTCACAGTTGTTAAGTGAATCACTGTACTTGTTAAGTTAGTAACATGGTTATTGAGTGAATTTGACTTCCCCATTGACTTTGCTTGTCAGAAGGTCACAGAATGTGATCACATGATCTCAAGACACTGCAACTGTCATAAATATGAATCAGTTCCCAAGCATTTGACTTTTGGTCACGTGGCCATTGAGATGCTGGCAACGGTTATAAATGTGAAAAATGGTCATAAGTAACTTTTTTCAATCCTGTTGTAAGATAGAATGGTCACTTAGTGAACAGTTATACATCAAGAACTACCTCCCCTCCCCTCCCCTCCCCTTCCCTTTCCTTCCCTTCCCTCTTCCCGTCCCGTCCCGTCCCCTCCCATCCACTCTCCTCCCCTGGCCTCCCTTCCCTTCCCTTCCCTTCCCTTCCCTTCCCTTCCCTTCCCTTCCCTTCCCTTCCCTTCCCTTCCCTTCCCTTCCCTTCCCCTCCTTCTATGTTTGTTTTATATTTTTGATTATGGTCAAACCATTAAATCGATGAAGTTTCTGTTGTATTCTTTTCATATGCACAAGGCAAAGAAATCTGCCTGTGGAATTTAAGATGCTTCTATACCTCTCTGGGCTCACCCCAGTTACTTGAAAATGAGAATGTGGCTTCAGTATTATTTTAGAAAACTCTATCTTAGGCCGCTACTTGTAAATTTCATTTGGAAACCTGATGAGAACTGACAAATAGTGTTTTGCCATGTGAGTTTTGAAAAACCTCCATTCCCTCTTCGGCTGAATTTCTTAATAGCCACTCCATGTTAAAACTCAGCTTTTTTCAGAGAACCGTTCCCTCACTTCTCATTTTCCTGAGAGTTTGACGAATGGGTTTGACGTTTGCAGTTTCTTAAAAATGACCCACGGAACAGAAAAAAAACCACACTGTGTTATTCTCCAAAAGTTTCTTGTTATTCTTCTCTCCCTTTCTCTCTCCCTCCTTCCCATTTTTAATAAATGGACTTGTTTTGGGATCGGGGTGCAAAGAAGAAGAAAAACGTACCAAGTTTTAAGCACAGGAACAGATTGCGTTGGTAAAAGCGTTAGGAAAAAAAGGAATATATAATTTTCCTCCTCTTTCAACCCCTGTAGATGGAGCCCTGCGCTAAGAGCTAACAAAACCTACCAGCCGCACATTGACTTGCCTTTAGGTTGATGATGATAGATTGTGTTGTTTTCTTCATTACTTTAAACCTAATCAGCACTCAGTGTAATTTGAGTAATGATAGCTCATTATTGGCGATTGTGAAATTTGAGGCTCTCCTCGTTTTACCTCCAAAAGGCAGCCGGTTGGGATAAAAGGGGACCTCCATTCCCCATTTTATAGAATTGTGCCTGTGAGTGTGGCAGGCTGTGGAAAGGGGCGGCGGGGGGGAGGACGCTTGTTGATGTTCAGGAACCGTTCATAGCTTTGTGGAATTTTTATCTTTTATTTTTTCATAGCAGAGTCTGCTCGGTCACTTACTGTATATGATAAATGTAGATTCTTGCTTGAGGTTTAAAACTCTCTCTCTCTGTCTCTGTCTCTCTCTGTCTCTCTCTGTCTCTCTCTATCCCTCCCTCTCTTCCACTCTCCCTCTCTCCCCCTCTCTGTCTCTGTCCCTCCCTCTCTTCCACTCTCCCTCTCTCCCCCTCTCTGTCTCTGTCCCTCCCTCTCTTCCACTCTCCCTCTCTCCCCCTCTCTGTCTCTGTCCCTCCCTCCCACTCTCCCTCTCTCTTCCTCTCCCTTTCCCTCTCTCTCTGTCCCTCCCTCTCTCCCACTCTCCCGCTCTCCCCTTCTCTGTCTCTGTCCCTCCCTCCAACTCTCCCTCTCTCTTCCTCTCCCTTTCCCCCTCTCTCTGTCTTCTCTGTCCCTCCCTCCCACTCCCCCTCTCCCTCCCTTCCATTCTCCCTCTCCTTCCCTCCCTCCCTCCGTCCTTTCTCTTTGTCTCTCTCTCTCTCTCTGTTCCTCCCTCCCTCCCATAGTTCCTCTCTCTCACACACACACACTCCCTCCCACTCTCCCTCTCTCTTTCTCTGTCCCTCCCTCCCTCTCTCTCCCCCTCTTTCTCTCTCTCTCTTTTTCTCTCTGTCCCTCCCTCCCACTCTCACTCTCTCCCTCCCTCTCTCTCTCTCTCACACTCACACACAAGCACACAGAGCACAGAAGTTCTTCCCCCCATTCTTGCTCCATTTTCTTAAACCCAACATATTAATCCTAATGAATTAATTTCTTAATTATTAACCTTAATTTATTAAAGGGGGGGGGGAGAGCGGGAAAGACACATGATAGCAGCCTTCCAGTGTTTGAGGGGTTCCTACAAAGATGAGGGAGTCAAATTATTTTCCAAAGCAATAAACGACCATATCTGGAATACTGCATCCAGGTGTGGTCACCACATTACAAAAAAGGTGTTGAGACTTTGGAAGAACTAAGACGGTTAAAGGACTGGTGGTTAAACCATATGAGGAACGGTTGCAGGATTCGGGCATGGCTAGTCTAGAGAAAAGAAGAACCAGGGGTGACATGATAGCAATATTCTAGTACTTAAGTGTCTACCACAAAGGGGAGGGGGTCAATTTAATAATAATAACTTTATTGTCATTGTATATGTATACACAGTATACCCATACAATGAAGTTCACTTAACACCCAAAAACAAGGCCCAACACACATAACAATCCCCAAACACACTCCCACCCACCACAATTCCCCACCCCTAAACCACCCAAACATCCACACAACTGACCAAGTAATGCTGTCCAACAGCTCACTAATGGTGGCCCTTTATTTTATTTTATTTATTTTCCAAAGCACCAGAAGGCAAGACAAGAAACAATGGATGGAAACTAAGCAAGGAGAGAAGCAATCTGAAATTAAGGAGAAACTTCCTAACAGTGAGAACAATTAACCACTGCTTGTCTTTAGAAGTTGTAGCTATTCCATCACTGGAGGCTTTCAAAAAGAGACTGGACAGCCATTTGACTGAAATGGTAGAGGTTCTCCTGCTTGGGCAAGGGGCTGGACTAGAAGACCTCCAAGGTCCCTTCCAACTCTCTTATTCTGCGTATAATTTAATCTTATTTCTTAATTCAGGTGGTCTGATGAAGTCAGATGAATGACTTCCATCATTTTTTTAAAAAAAAATAATGGCCAAATGGCACAGGAGCAAAATGTATTTGTTTGTTTTTAAACTATTGAGGCTGTCATTTGATAGATTACAGAGCCTTTTGTTGCAAGCATTAAATGAAGTACAAAGTAGTCTTTCATTGTTTTGGCTATGGAGGTAAGTTGATTTCCAAAATCTGAGGTTGGTGAATCAATTCTACATTCTTTGGCAACATCACCAAGTCTATTTTTTTTTAGTTAAGAAGTATTACTCAGAAAGTTTTCTGTGCCTGCTAAATTGGCAATTACTACAGTCAGCTTTTTCTTCATTACTTAAAATATCACTCAGCATCCAAAGATATTTGAAGATGTTTTTTTCTCTAAAAATTAGATGTGTACATCTGTCTTTCAGCTTTCCTTTCCTTTCCTTTCCTTTCCTTTCCTTTCCTTTCCTTTCCTTTCCTTTCCTTTCCTTTCCTTTCCTTTCCTTTCCTTTCCTTTCCTTTCCTTTCCTTCCCTTCCCTTCCCTTCCTTTCCCTTTCCCTTTCCCTTTCCCTTCCCTTTATAAAAATATTTCAAAGAACACAAGAAAGTAAATGGAAAAGATATTAAAACATATAAAAAAACAAAACATGAACTACAGTTCTTGGCATTGAACATTAAATTGAACAGACTTTGTTAATGTAGCACAAATCAACAACAGAATTCTAAACAATAAAAATACAGCAAAATAATTCTAAAAATCATAGATCAAAAGAAACATATGATTCTACGGAAAAGGAAACCCTGATTTCCATCGTGGCACAAAACCATATGTAAAATTATAATCCAAGAAATCTTTCCGGTTAGAATTAAATTCAGTACCAGATTTAAGTTTTCTATTTTTGATACTGAAACATATTACCACAATTTAATTAAGTTTTCTTCAAAAAAAAAAAAATGGAATCAAATATCTTTTTCAACGGGAAGCATATAAAGCAGCTGTTAGCGTATACAGTGCCAGTTCATTGAATTTTGAACGACAATGTGATGAAATTTGATATTTGAAGATATCAAATATTTGACAAATATCTCAGATTGGAATTATTTATTACGTTTAAATACCGCACATGCTGCAGTTCAAGGCAACTCTGGGCAGATTATGAAATTAAAACCTTAAAATCTGTTTCTATACTACCCTGCATGATTTCCCAATATTTGGGGTCTTTACTACATTGTTACCACATATATATATATATATATATATATATAAAGACCCAATATGTTTTTCTATCATTTCCAGCACTTTTAAGAGAGAAAAAAAATGCTCATTCTTGCAATCAAGGTAGAAACAATAATAAAACACCTTAAATCAATTCTTGCAGACTAATATTCCAAGGCAAGTTCATATTTTATAGAACTTGCCTTGGAATATAGGCAAGAGTGGGGAAGAAATCCCACTCTTGCCTATCTATAATGATGTCCAACTTCTGCATCCATTTAATCATATCATTTTTAAACTTGCTTGGATCCTGAAACTTACTTCAAGTGTAGTTATAAATTGTGCCTAACAGATGTTTGGAATTATGTAGTAGGAGATTTTCAAATTCTCTCTCTTTTTTTTTCCTTTACTGGGTCATCGAACTGGAATCGCTGCCACTTTTGGGGGGGATCAAATGAATTCCATACTCACCCAAGTTAAAATTACATACTTTTTCAATGACAATGAATCTGTCCAGGCTGACAGATGTTGGCCTCAATTGCCCTGACCACAAGTGGAAGATGAAGATTGTGGGGGAACAAATCAGAGCCAAACTTATTTTAGTGCCGCGATTCAATGAATTTATAGGCATTGGCAAAGTCTATGTGTTTGATGGCCAAAATATCAGGTGTAGCATTTTTCATTGCGGCGTTTGGCTTCGACATCACTAAAAATCTGGTACTAAAAATGCGGCTTTATCTTTTTTTGATGCACACTCAATTGAAATAAGGATACTGAGCAGTGGTGAAATCTAAATTTTTTTACTACCGGTTCTGTGGGTGTGGCTTGGTGGGCGTGGCTTGGTGGGAGTGGCAGGAGAAGGATACTGCAAAATCTCCATTCCCACCCCACTCCAAGGAAAGGATACTGCAAAATCCCCATTCCCTCCCCACTCCTGGGGAAGGATATTGCAAAATTTCCATTCCCACCCCATTCCAGCCAGGGGTGGTATTTGCCAGTTCTCCGAACTACTCAAAATTTCCTCTACCGGTTCTTCAGAACCTGCTGGATTTCACCCCTGATACCGAGGCTTGTATTTTTTTTTAATTCTCCAAACGAACTTTTAACTTAGAGAGGTCTGTGGAGATTCTCAGTCATCCATGTCATAATTGTCTCAAAAGTGTTTTTTAATTCAAAAGGCAACCAGACTGGGGTTTTTTTTTCCCCTTGAGGAAGAAGAAAAATGTTTCACTTCTCATCCAAGAAGGTTCATCAGTTCTGATAGGGGCTGGGATGGAAGGATAGGTTCTGATAAGTTTGGGGGGGGGGATGGAAGTATTGTATTTATTTGTATCATCTGGCCATGATCATTCTCTTTGAGAGCCATTGAGACCACTTGGGGATTTATCTACACCCTCAGGATCACCGGAATCAGGGTGCAATTGGTTGTGGAAGCTTCTTGGAAGGTGGTGTCTTATTCCTCCCCCTCAACAGAGGGGGTGTTCGGTTCTAATGTAGGTTGAGTCTTGTAACCCCTCCTTCAAACCAATGGTCTTCTCTATCCAAGATTGACTCGGCCTTCCATCCTTTTGAGGTGGGTAAAACGAGGACCCAAATTGTTGGGGGGAAATATACTGACTCTGTAAACCACTTAGAGAGGGCTATAAATCACTGTGAAGTGGTATATAAGTCTAAAGGCTATTGCTAAGCGGGAAGGAAGAAAGGAAGGATGGGTGAACCATGCAGTGGTAAGACTGCAATATTGCAGGCCAATTCTGCCCATTGCCAGGAATTCAATCCTGACCAACTCAACGTTGATTCAGCCTTCCATCCTTCCGAGGTGGGTATAATGACCCAGATTGTTGGGAACCATAGGTTGACTCTGAAAACCACTTAGAGGAAGCTGTAAAGCACTGTGAAGTGATATATAAGTCTAAGTGATATTGGGAAGGAAGGAAGAATGGAAGGAAGGAAGGAAGGAAGGAAGGAAGGAAGGAAGGAAGGAAGGAAGGAAGGAAGGAAGGAAGGAGCTGTGGTGGCACAGTAGTTAGAATGCAATATTGCAGGCTAATCCTGCTGACTGCCAGCAGTTCGATCCTGACCAGCTTAAGGTTGACTCAGCCTTCTATCCTTCCAAGGTGGGTAAAATGAGGACCCAGATTGCTGGGGGCAAGAGGCTGACTCTGTAAACTGCTTAGAGAGGGTTGTAAATCATTGTAAAGCGTATACAAATCTAAGTGTTGTTGCTATTGCTATTGTATTACTTTCCCCACTTCCAGTATATAAAGAGCAGAATAAGTGTTCTATTCAGAATCCAGGGAGATTTCTAAATAAGAGATGAGCTGAACAAAGCCCGACTGACGGCTTGAGTAAGACTCGAGACAATGACGTGAAACACAAGAGGATAAAATTCTCATGCTTTATATAAGCTTCATGAAAATATAAGCCATGGTCAGAAAGTCACCCACACATAGTTGGTTTCATAGGAACGTGGGAAAAATGGTCTTTCTAGATGAGGATATTTTCAGCCGGACCCTTGTTTGAAACTCACTGAGCCCATCTTTTACAGCAGAGGTCTTCAAATTTGGCAGCTTTAAGACTTGTGGACTTCAACTCCCAGAATTCTACAGAGAATTCTGAGAGTTGAAGTCCACAAGTCTTAAAGCTGCCAAGTTTGAAGACATCTGTGCTATAGGGATCTTGGAACCTGTATCTCTGATCCATTTTCCTTCTTCATCAGAGGTGGGTTTCAGCAGGTTCTGACCAATTCTGGAAAACCGGTAGTGGAAATTTTGAGTAATTCAGAGAACCAGTAGAAAAACTCTGACTGGCCCCACCACTATATATTCTCTGCCTTCCAAGTCCCAGCTGATCGGGAGGAAATAGGGATTTTGCAATATCCTTCCCCTGGATTGGAGAGGGAATGGAGATTTTACAGTATCCTTCCCCTGCCATGCCCACCAAGCCACACCCACAGAACCGGTAGTAAAAATTTTTTAAACCCACCACTGTAATCTTCATGCTTTACCTTTTAGCATTTTAATCAATTTCATCCCTATGTACGATGAGGACCATGTTTTCTTGGAGAAATTAAAGGGGAAAAGGAGGACAAATCTAAAAGAGGGTCACAAGGTTCTTTTTTTTTTTTAAAAAAAAAGTATTTTTGTTTATGGCTTTGCTTGGCGTAGGAAAATCCGAGAAAAACTTAACGAAAGCACATATTCTAATAAAAACGTCTCTAACTGTAATCTATGATCTATAAAAACAACAGTGCACGGATGTTTATTTTCAAAGACAACCGCATGCGGATGCG
This sequence comes from Masticophis lateralis, assembly GCA_030761175.1. NCBI lineage: Eukaryota > Metazoa > Chordata > Lepidosauria > Squamata > Colubridae > Masticophis > Masticophis lateralis. The sequence continues at coordinate 19,765,682 of JAUDYJ010000012.1, read as the reverse complement.
AAAGACGGCGGTACCGTTTTTAAGGTTAAACCAAAGGTCCAAAGTAAAGGACAAAAATGAGCGTTTGAAAAATAACTACAGGAAATCCTCGACTCACGACCACAATGGAGCCAAATACTCATCAAAGTATCTGTTGGTGAGTGAGACATTTGTTAAGTGAGTTTTGCCCCCATTTTATGACCTTCCTTGCCACCATTGTTTAGGGAACCACGGCAGCTGTTAAATTAGTCACACGGCTGTTAAGTGAATCTGGTTTTCCCATTGATTTTGCTTGTCAGGAGATCGTAAAAAGTGACCCTGGAACATTACAACGGTCATATGTACATGCCAGTAGCCAAGTGCCAAAGCCTGGAATGCACTACCTGACTCTGTAGTTTCTTCCACAAACCCCCAAAACTTAAACTGTCTACTGTTGACCTCACCCTGTGGTGGGATTCAAATAATTTAATAACTGGTTCTCTGCCCTAATGATTTCTTCTTCTTTTTTTTTTATAAAAATTTATAAACTTTATTGATAAATGTTAAAATCATACGAACTACATATAATAAACATAAAACAAGGACAAAAACAGAAAAAAAAATTAAAACATTATGTATAATCGTTCATTGAAGCTTTGGATTGTAGTGATGTTTCTATTGACACAGTCTTTCATAATTCCCATAGATCTTAAAGTAATTTGTTATTAACCTTTTTAACCTCATTTATACTAAGACAACTTTTTGTGATAAGTGTTACTATAATTTAAGAACATCGTAAATATAAAATTGATTACATTCTACTATATCTCTAATTATTCCCTGTATGTATTTTTTCTCTGGTAGCCCTGATCCAGTGATACCATTTGTCCCAAACTTTATAAAATTCAGTTTCTTCTTTCTCCTTTAATTCTTTTGTCAATCTGTCCATTTCTGCACATTGAGTTATCTTTTCTTTTATCTCATCCTCCAATGGAATTTTTTCAGATTTCCAATTGCTAGCATAAGTTATTCGTGCCACCGTTAAAATGTGTATTAATAAATACTTTATTTCTTTGGGGTAGGGTTTAGTAAGAATTCCTAATAAAAAGGTTTTGGGTCTTTTATCAATTTGTATATTAGTAATTTGTTCTATCCACCTCTTAATAATGGACCAGAATTTTTTCGCTGCCGGGCACGTCCACCACAAGTGGTAAAATGTGCCTTGTGGATATTTACACTTCCAACATGCCGGACTCATTTTCGGGTTTATTTTGGCCAATCTAGATGGCGACATATGCCACCTGTAGAACATCTTTAGCTGGTTTTCCTAATGATTTCTTCTAACAACCAGTTTGCCAAACTGCTCAGAAAGTTAACAACCAGTTTTCCTGAAGTGGTGCGAACTGGTTGAATCCCACCACTGACCTCACCCCATTCCTAAGAGGTCTGTAAGGGAACGTGCATAAGCGCATCAACGTGCTTTCCATCCTTGTCCTAATATTCCTTTTTACTTACTCTTTTCTTGTATTCAAATTATGTTTATGTTCTGCCCCAGCTATGGATCCAAAGAACGCAGCACACACAATGTCTGTACAAACCTTAGTTTACTAAATAAACCAGGCTTTTACAACAAGGGCTGTTAATTAACTGTATTAACAGCCGCCAAGAATTCAAAGAATAATAACTGAAAGCTTACTATGGTTGGCAGAATGCCCAGAAGCAATTTGAAGGAAGCTGATAAGATAAGCAAGACAAGACACGAAGCGTATGTGAACGAAGTTGTTCCCTGCAGATTGCTTCAGTCGGTGTTCCTCCTTAAATAGGCTAAGGGAGTCATCAATTAGCCCCAAGCCTTACTCTGGAGGAGACCTCCTCCTGGGCAGACACTCCTGCCTTTTGGCAGCTCTGCACGCTCGTGCATCGAGAAGAGGCTCCTCTTCTTCTTCTTCTTCACTTAACAGAGCTTCTGGAAGTTCTGAAGAACCTGGCTGAATCCCTGCCTCTGGCACCACATCTTCTCCAGCCTCCTCATTGTCTGACTCAAGCGCCAGCTTCACAGGCTGCTGGCACAGCACCACACCAGCCTCCTCGCTGTCGGAATCAGCTACTAACTGCACAGGCTGTGTACGGGCCACAACTGTTTATACTTTTACCTGTTATCTTATATATGCTTGACAAATAAACTTATGATTATGATTAAGTGTCCAAATTTTGATCAGGTGACCATGGGGATGCAGCAACGGTTGTAAGTGTGAAAAATGGTCATAAGCCATTTTTTTCAGTGCTGTTGTAATGGTCACTAAATAAACTGTTGTAAATCGAGGATTACCTGAACTAAAATGACCAGAAATTTATAACGTGGTCAATACAGGTTGTTGTTGTGGGGCAAAGAAAAGGAGAGGAAGTTTGTGTATTGGATATGTTCGCTGCTTTGAGTTATTTGTAAATAATAATAATAATAATAATAATAATAATAATAATAATAATAATAATTAATAATGGTGAGATACAGATAAATATAAAATAAAATAAAATCAACGTAAACAAAACATTAGGAGCCCAACAATGTCACTTCCTACAACTTTTGGAACATAAGGAAAATCATTCTATTCTCTTCCCCTATCCGTTTGTGGGTGTTGTGTAAAAAAAAATACCTGCCTGTCTGAAAATTGTTTTAAATTTTAAACTTGTCCATTTCCTAACAACCCATTCCATTCCATTCCATTCCATTCCATTCCATTCCATTCCATTCCATTCCATTCTATTCTATTCTATTCTATTCTATTCTATTCTATTCTATTCTTTCTTCATTCCATTATTCTATTCTGTTCTGTTCTATTCTTCTTCATTCCATTATTCTATTCTATTCTATTCTATTCTATTCTATTCTATTCTATTCTATTCTATTCTATTCTATTCTATTCTATTCTATTCTATTCTATTCTATTCTATTCTATTCTATTGTCATTCCGTTAGTCTATTCTATTCTATTCTTTCTTCATTCCATTATTCTATTCTATTCTATTCTATTCTATTCTATTCTATTCTATTCTATTCTATTCTATTCTATTCTATTCTATTCTCGGGGAATCCTAACATTCCCCTTCCCTTACGCCTTGTTGCAATTTCTTTCAAATGCCTGCCTTCTGGCTACCAGCTTTTGTTCAGTGTCCCCAAATTCAGAGACACAAAACACAAAACGAAACACCAAAAACAAGACAAAAAAGAGGTGCCATTTGCATTCCTAGTTTGGAGTAATCAGGGAGAGGTAGATTTGGTTTTGTTTCGGGTTAAACAAATGATCCTGAGTGATTTCTCCCCCCCTTGTTTACTAGGAAAACACAGTCTGTGCCTCAATTTCTGAGCGGTAAATTCATTGGGCACAGAACAGCCAGAGCGATCTGCGGAGGTAGCAACATTGCAACTCTCTTCTCTTTCTCCCTCCCCTTTTTGCTGTAATTTCACAATACAGTTTGCATTTTAGAAGGTGGGGGGGGGAAGCAACTCTCTTTTCTGCACCTACCCCCTTCCCAACCTAAGACATCGTAGCCCACTTCATTAGTATCTGTGGCATATTCTGCAACCGAAGTGCTTTTGGGTAAGGAGATTTTGTGTCTCCTACTAGGGATTATCCCATTCAGCCTAAGGGTCATTCTCAGTGAATGTAACACAACCGGTAGAAAATGCTTGAATCAGTGGTCAAAAAAATAAAATAAAAAAACCCTATCTGGAGGGGACGAGAAATCTCATTTGCTTAAGCTAAAACCAGAGAACTCAATGCATATAAATTACAGGCCCCCTTTTCTTCTTTGACGGCGGTGAATACTCTTGTGTGCGAGTGAGTGCGTGCGTGCCGGAGTGTGTTTTAAATCACAAGCAGGATGCCTAAGATGACTGGGCAACCAGCAGCTAAGTACATTCTGATATTCTAAACATCACAATAATGTGATCATTTGGATTCATACTGAGAACAGTAAAAACAATATGCTTTCTGATTAAATTATTCACGCTTGTAGCTTTTAAGTTTCAATTATAGATATCAACAACGTATGCAAGAAGGAGCAAGGAAAATGCAAACATTTCCTACTGGAGAATATTCAAAGCAGCCAAGTTTGAGTGAAATCATTTGGAGAGAGAGAGAGAGAGAGAGAGAGAGAGAGAGAGAGAGAGAGAGAGAGAGAGAGAGAGAGAGAGAATGAATATGAGGGAAGATAAAATAGATGGCTACAACTTCATGTTGCCTGTGTAGGTGTCTGAAGATTTCTCATTTAATTTATAAGTTTGAGATTGCTCGTGAGCTGTTATATATTCAAATAAGTTTTCCACAGGATTTGGGTGTTTGGCAAGGTGCATTCTTCATTAAAAAAAAGCAAAGTAGAGATTGCTTAATAAAATCCAACATCTCAAATTTTACCTTTTAAAGGTTGCAGTTAAGTGAGGTTTTAACGGGGTATCTGCTTGTAATTTTGTCAATTAATACCACCACCAGAATATCCTCCTAATTTAAAAACAGTTTTTAGTTTAAGTTAGCACAGGAATATGTGCTGACCTATTTTCCTTTCCTTGCATTGATACTTACGTACTTCGATGTCACGTGGGTTTTGTACAGGAAGATTGGAAAAATAAATCTATAAAGAGTGTAATATCCTGAAAGAAACCAACGCAGCTTCTTTGTTAAGCAAATCTATTCTGATAATTGCCGACTCATTTTTATTTAGGCAATATCTTGATTACATTAATTGAAAGTTACAAGGGGAGGTTGCATTTTATGTTATCCATTTTACGATCGTTTCTCACGGGGATGGTGAGCATGTTTGTAGTTTTTCATTTGATGTTTCCGGTGAGTTTGAAATGATATGCTTTGGATTAGTTAAATCTGCTCCCCTTCAGCTAAAAATGCTCTGAAGCTTTCAGAGCTGAGAAGAATTTCCACTTTGGAAAATAAAAAGAAGCAGAAAACATCACCTCTTGATCCTTCCAGACTGTGAAGTTTCTATTTTGTGCTTCTTAAATACTCTGAAGTGAGATTTTTGGCTGGTCTAACTACAAATGAATTCTCATTTATTTGGGTATGTACGACAATTTAGATTGGTCTTTTTTATATGTATAGAATTGTAAGAATTGTCCATCAATTTATCATGCATTTTTTTAAAAAAGTGATGAGAATTTTTACATTACTTTTCCTATACAAATTTTTAACGGCAATTCTTAGCAAGCGACTGGACTGCAAAATTATGGGGAAGTGTATGGTCTGTACATTACTGTACATTACTGTAAATATGCAAATATTTTCTGCATGAGAAGTGCAAATCAAGACAGTTCAATTAAAATTCTCCCCTCCCATCCGTGAACAACAGGGAAATAAGGAATTGCTTTAGTCTGGCAAGATTCTGTCCAGAGGTGTAGAATAATAAATACATCTGCTTGGAAAAGTCACAGCATGCTTTTTTGGTGCTTTTTTTTTTAGGCCTTGACACAAGACATAAATACTGTAAAGCAAAAAATCACACCCTTTAACTGCCTGTGTCAAGCAGAAAGGAAATCAGCAGATGGGTATAAAGATTTATTGCAAGCTTAAGATCTCTGCAAGAATCTGAACTATCAAAATTGGTGGTAAATAAGAGTCATAGGAATTCAAGGTGGGCCAGACTTACATCTCTTGTGGACATGAAGGGACTTGTGATTCATAACACATTTGACCCCTCTCTCGGGTTTGGCCTGGTCATTTCCTGCAGCCTGCAAAAGACATAAGACATTTCACTTCCATGAAGATTCTGTTATCCCCTCATTCAAAGTTCTAGGTGAGTCACTTTGCAGCAGGGGTTGGCTGCTGGGGGTTCACAGGGGTTCGGGAGAACCTCTAGCTAAGATTCTATGCAGTTCAGAGAATCCCCAAATCCCACTCCTGGCTGGCCCTGCCCATCCCAGGAGTCCCCACACGGCCAGTTTTGGATGCAGGTAAGTGCAGGGCATGTGTGGAGGTTCAGGGTGGGTGAAAAATGGGCCTACCGGAAGTTTGGGAAGGCCAGAAACAGGCCTGTTTCCAGCCTCCAGAGGGCCTCCGGAACCTGGGGAGGCCATTTTCGCCCTCCCAGAGGCTCAAGGAAAGCCTCCGGAGCCTGGGGAGGGCAAAAATGCCCCCCTCCCCCCATGGTGCAGGAAGCTGACTAGGACACGCCCACCCAGCAACCAGGCAGAGAACCCCTTGCTAAAATTTTTGAAGCCCACTCCTGCTCTACAGATATGTGAAACACCTTTCTATCTGGGTTCCCAGTTGAGTTTATCATACTTCCCATGAAAACGTGTCTGTATCCAATTAGGGCAGCCTTTCTTGACCTGTGGTAGATTGCAATTCCCACAATTCCCGCTCCGCTTAAGGAAGGCAGCTCAGGGAGAAAGGATCTTCTAGGCGCACTGGTCCTTCGTTCAACAGAGGTGAGACAACAGCGTGACAGGAAGGAGATGGGAAGACCCAAGGCGCACCACAATTAAGGTATAACAAACAAGCTGCCACCGCTAGCAGTTAGTTAATGACACATTTGTCAGCTCTGTTTGTTTAAGGGGTTATGTCCCCTGCATTTTCCCTCCCTCTGACTCAGCAAGCGGTAACCATTGCTGGAGATATTTGTCAGTTGAGTTGGTGTTTCCGCAAGAAGATATCTCTGTCAAGGATAATTAAAGCTTTTCTCTGCATCTATCTTAAGAGTCAAGAAGGTCTGCTCACAAACGTCCTTCAAACCAAAGGGGGAGAGGAAATTTTCACTGCCTTGGTGTTGTCAGTCGGCATGTATGCTCTCCTATAAGCTTTCATGCCCTCCCTGCTTGTTCCCTCCCATTCTTTTTTTTTTTTCCTATGACACTTGCACTTTTAATTGGTTGTTTTGGCTGATGGGATCCGATGGGTGGTTGAAATATTAACAATGATTTGGCCCAAACTGCTTGTTTTGAGGAAATTGGTGGTCAGTGATGGTGTTCGTAGATGCCTGGGAAAGTCACTCTTGGATATTGCAGTGATGTGACTGCAAGAAGGACAATGGTTGTGGGTGATGCAGTGGGATTCACCTGGCCTGTTCAGCCAACCAAGGGTATACCATATTGCTAATACCAAAATAATCCAGAGCTATTCCTAGAAAATAATGAAGCGTTCAAATGAGAGGAGAAGTGGTTTTGGTACTAGCTTCTGTTGGATCAAAAAGCTGTCTGAATCTGGATTTCAGCTTGGGGATAGGGAGGAGAAAAAGAGAAGAGGAAGACAAGCAGTTTGGGCTTAGTAGTTAAGGTATCAACTCGCAAAGCATCCCTAGCCTGCTCTCGAGTTGCCATAGGCAAGGGGGATGGGAAACCGACGAAGCAGCACAACAGCCAAGACAGGGGCACATTCCACACATATCTTTCTCAAGGCTATCTCCCAGGGTTACCTACAGTGGCTGGAGGGGAGTGATCTCTACAACCTGCAAAATTGCTCCATTGGTGAATGTGATTGATGACACACTCTGGAAGGAGGGGGGGTGGTTAAACAGGGTCATGATTGGTGCCGGCATCCATCGGAACCCTGACAAAAGGCACCAAGCTAGAAATCAGGAGATTGTGAAAGCTGGTTGAGTGATTTTCAGTCAATTCAGGAGGAGGCTGTGAGTTCTAGTCCTGACTTAGGCATTAAAAACTGGCGGGAATCACCAATCACCAGGAGATGGTGAATTCTAGTCCCACATGAGAGGCAGTTGGGTGACTTTGGTCCAGTTCTTCTCTCTTAGTCCAATTCACTGTACAGGGTTGTTTTTGTGAGGAAAATTAGAGGAGGAAAGACTATTAGGTATATTTGCTGCCTTGAGTTATTTATAAAACCAATAAAGGTGGGATATGGTGTGGTCTCTTCTAAGATGCTTTCATTCTTCTTTTTTCTCTCTTGTGGGCTGAAATACCTTCTGCATGACAGTTGTTTAAGCTGCAGCTCTTCCTCCAGTCTCTGAAGATCATTCCCATATACCCTCACAAGTACAATCATAATATTACAATCGCTTACCCCAAAGCAAATTTTCCCAAGAAACAAAAGGACAATGATTCCACCCCAGAAAGCACAGCCAAGGTGAACATAGTCTAGTTAGGCTTAAGGCAGTGGTGAAATGTAAAATCTGTTACTACCATTTCTGTTTTTCTGTTTTAAAATGCTTTTAAAAGCATTTTTTCTACAACCTCTTCGGCCCAAGAGGTTGCAGAAAAAAATGCTTTTAAAAGCCTCTGGTGATCAGGCAACTCAGTTGGGATCGTCAGAGGCTTTTAAAAGCATTAGAGGTTGCAGAAAAAAATGCTTTTAAAAGCCTCTGATGATCCCAAATGAGCCACACGATCATCAGAGGCTTTTTAAAAAAACTTTTAAAAGCATTTTTCCAGCCGAAGAGGTTGTAGAAAAAATGCTTTAAAAAATAAAAAAAAAAATCTCTGATGATCGTGCGGCTCAGCTGGGCATGGGGGCGGGCGGGGTGCAGGGATTTTTGCTACCAGTTCTCCAAACTACCCGCCACCATTGCTTCAGGATTGGGCGAATCGGTCCGAACCGGGAGCATTTCACCCCTGGTTTAAGGAACAATATCAAAACATCCTTGGATAATGGTTTTTTTTAATTGCATTTTTTCTTTTTACGTATCTCTATTACATATTTAACAGATCTGTGACATTCATACAACTAGAATCAATATTCAATACATTATATACATTCTATTTCTAAACCTTCTATGGGCGGGGTCTTAATTAGGGCTAATTTTGTGGGTGCGGCTTCATTTGATTGCATCAGCTCAAAAGCAGGATAGGTCTTCTTTTCAAGGTGGGTTGTCTTCTTTGGAGAAACACAGTAGCACAGTATCGCTAAAGAAATCCTGAAAGACTAAATTTCTGCTGTGAAAATAGTAAAATAGTAAAAAAAGAGAAAGCATATATGTAATCCCAGCCACCCATAAAAAGACTTAGTTAAGCAAAGATTTTCCAACTTCTATTGCTGCTACTTCAGCTTGCCTATCAGACTATGAAGATCTTTTTCCAAATTGTGTATTAATCTGACGGTTTCCCAGGCGTCTGTTTTATCCGTGGAATTAATGTTTAGGTTAATGTCCCTAAACATGAAATCAAATCAGCTCCATCTAGTTTGTAAGGAATGAGGATGTCTCTCTACCTCCCCAACTCCAGGAATTCTGTTCTTAGGATCTCCTATCTTTTAGACTTGCGGAAAATGGGGTGGGGATGGGGGAATCTAGGGAACTTTGCAAACTTCCCAAAATTGTTTAGATTAGCCCAACTGTTAACTGGCCTCCTGGCTGATCCCTGGTTGATGGACTTCAGAGATAAAGCTGAAGCCAAGAAACACTCAGCCAGCACTAAGGTGTACTATACAACCTGCCCCCTGAGAATTCAAGCATCCCTGCTAACCATTTCCAAATGGTGCTCTGTAGTTAACCCTCCTAAAAACCATGAACCAGGTGGAAGCAGTTAATGTCACATATCTCCTTTGTCAGATTGGGAAAGAGGCTCTTGAGTCATGGCTGCCAGGAAGTAGAGTAAGTGTCATTTACGCAAATTACAAAACACGATCTTCGCAGTTGGGCTTTGTAAAGGACTGGCACAGTTCCCATAATATGTTCCGCGCAATAAGCTTCACCTCCTTGCCAGCGGTTTTAATGTCAGTGAAACCCAGCCCAGTACAAACTGGAAGGGACCTCATAGATAGCTGAGGTCTAAAACATAAAGCAGGATCTCCTTTCTCGCTCTTAACTTAACATTCATTGAAATCGATTCCAAGAAGTGCTTCTTGTGATCATCAGCACGGGGGTCTTCGTGAAGGTCTCCCTGGTGGTGGACTAGTCCAACTGGATGTCGAGAAATTTGAATTGGATGCAGCAGGGGGTCACTGTGTGAGAAATGGCAATCGATGCTTAGGAAGGCAGCATAGCTAGGTTTTTTTTTTTTATCTTGAGTTGGCAATCAATTGGTCCTATGCCCAATTGGTAGTTTCTTGCTTGGGATATTGCTTACTGACTGTGCCAACTTTGACAAACAAGCCAACAGTAAGCAACAGTCCAAGGGTGAAATCCAGCAGGGTCTGACAGGTTCTGGAGAACTGGTAGCGGAAATTTTGAGCAGTTCAGAGAACCGGGAAATATCGCCTCTGGCTGGTCCCAGAGTGGGGTGGGAATGGAGATGTTGCAGTCCCCTTCCCCTGCCACTCCCACCAAGCCATGCCCACCAAGCCACACCATACCCACCAAGCCACGCCCACAGAACCGGTAGTAAAAGAATTTGGATTTCACCACTGCAACAGCCTAATTAAAGAACCACAAGAACACTCTCCCACCAACATTAACAGGGTAAGCCACTAGTATATAAAATAAGAGCAAACCGTACTCCCTTCAAGCACTGATGACGTTGCCTAGTTTGGTAATGAAAAGTCTGCAAGAAAACCAACAAGCTCAGATAGCACCAGGGACCCCAGAGTCATTCTCTTCCTCCTTCCTTTTTTTATTTGATTTATATGCCGCCCTTCTCTGAAGACTCAGGGCGGCTTACAATGCGTTAAGCAATAGCCTTCACACTTTTGTATATTTATACAAAGTCAGCTTATTGCCCCCACAAACTGGGTCCTCAATTTACCTACCTTAGAAAGGATGGAAGGCTGAGTCGACCTTGAGCCTGGGGAGATTCGAACTTACAGTAATTGCAGGCAGCTGGATGTTAATTATGGTGCTTAGTCTGCAGAGCTATCCAGGCTAAATTTCCCCCCCCTTCTCCTCCTCCTCCTCTCCACAAACACAACTTCCTTCTAAAACTGATAGTGTTATCTAGTTCAGTGGTGGGTTTCAAAATTTTTTACTACCGGTTCTGTGGGCGTGGCTTCCTGGGCGTGGCAGGGGAAGGTTACTGTAAAATCTCCATTTCCACCCCACTCTGGGGGAAGGATACTGCAAAATCCCCATTTCCTCCCGATCAGCTGGGACTTGAGAGGTAGAGAATGGATGGGGGTGGGACCAGTCAGAATTTTTACTACCGGTGCTCCAAACTACTCAAAATTTCCACTACTGGTTCTCCAGAAGTGGTCAGAACCTGCTGAAACCCACCTCTGATCTAGTTGGATAATAAAATGTCTCCAAGAAAGACATTTCCTAGTTCAGAGAGTACCAGATACTCCATAGCTCAATCCAGCCTACAAATATTCTCTTCTATTGGTATTCTGTTTTCAATATCTGTAATATTTCCAGCCATGTCCTTAAGAGGTCAAGCAGTGCAATTCTTCACTGTGTCTCTGTGTGTGTGTCTTCAGAGAAGCATCTGACAACCAGCCAATGTTCTAGATCCATTGGGATACATTGACCCCCATAAAATCTTCACAGTGAAGCCACTTCATCAACCAACTTGTCAGGGTTCTGTCTGTTTCCCTGGTTTGCATCATGACCTCTGACCGCCATTAACTTCCTATTTCCTTCTGGCCTTTCCAACTAGGAGCAGGCAAATCCTGATCTTTCCAGAAGAGGCAGCTATTCTCTCATGGTTTTCCAAGATTAGCCCAAGTTTTCACACACATACATAGACTTGAAGCACTAATTTCCTTAACTTTGTTTGTCTAGAATTTGAAGATATTATTCCATAATTAGAGGCTGAAAATAAAGTTTACAAAATTTAATCCAATTCCATAAAAAGGGAGACTATTTGCTAATTTTCAATTATTGGTAAAAGGAAGGGATAGCAATAGCATTTACAATTATATACCATATAAATCTAGACTTATATACCATAGCATTTAGACTTGTATACCATAATGCCTTGGTAAGACCACACTTGGAATACTGCATTCAGTTTTGGTCGCCACCATGTAAAAAGAATGTGGAGACTCTAGAAAGAGTGCAGAGAAGAGCAACAAAGATGATTAGGGGACTGGAGGCTAAAACATATGAAGAACAGTTGCAGGAACTGGGTATGTCTAGTTTAATGCTTTACAACATTCTCAAAGTGGTTTACAGAGTGAGCATTTGCCCCCCCCCCCCAAACAATCTGGGTCCTCATTTTACCCACCTCAGAAGGATGGAAGGCTGAATCAAACTTGAGCTGGTCAGAATCGAACTGCTGGCAGGAGGCAGAATTAGTCTGCAAATGCTACATTCTAACCATTGCATCACCACAGTGAATTAATGGTATGTGAAAATGACCTTGGCAGTGGAAGGTGATATTTTCAAGGGAACCCATCAGATAAGAGACTTGCATAGTCCACAGCTGTATAATGGCAGGAGAAAGAAGCTCAGAAGATACTCATCCTATTTTGGGGTCTGTAAAGGATGTGGTAGGAGATTTTTACTTTCAGACTTGCAAGATTCTGTTTATAATTAAGTAGAATTAACTCATCTTGCCACAGTTCCGGTCTGGTCTTTGTGGGTGGCTGACAAGCAGATAACTTTGGATTCATGAAGTTAGACTCAACATTTGGTTACCAGGATGAATTGGCCTGTTTTCCTAAAAGCTACAAGACAAAACCTTGACATCGTTTCTGTTAGCTTTTGTTGAATTTCATTATATGTCACAAATGCAGTGGTGAACAGAGATATTTGGTTCCTTCTGAAAAAAAATTCTAACGTGCACCATATAACTGGAAACCTAAACATTTTTAATCATCTAATTTTAGAATTATGCTGGGATTTATAGAGTCAAATGTATAGGGTGGAATAAATTATATTAAAATCTGGAAAAAAATATTGAACATTTCTTCCAAATGAACTAAGTAAAAATGAAAGTCAAGCAAGGGACAAAGAAACAAAAACACAACAATTTGAAATCTGAAAAAACCAAAGAAAACTTACCCACACTTGCAAAGCTTTGCACGTCTCTAAGAAGCCCGCTCTAAAAAGGTGACAAATTCATTAGCATTTAAATTGGGAATTGCAAATTAAATTCAGAATTATAGAAAGGAGAGAATTTTATCTGACAACTTTCCAGTTGTGGATTAAGTAACACAAGAATAATGTATGTTCCAAAGGAAAGTGAGGGCTTTGCAAATTTTGCTGGTCTCGAAATGGCGTTGGGGGGATTATAAAAGAAAGCAGGACAAGCCAAGAAAAGTTATGATGAATCAAGATGGCTCTGTGGAATAAGCAGATGGTTCCCATTAAAGCTGACTGGAAATCTGTCTTGCCACTTTTTTGAAACATTCTCTCTCCTTCCTTGCATAAAAGCAATGGTTTTGCTACCATGTTCTCAGGATGCTTGAGAATTTCTTCTCCAATTTCTCTTTGTGGTAGTTTTGGCTTTTTTTTTTTTTTTTTGTAAAAGAAAAAAAGAAGAAAAAGAGGGGAGAAAAGAAGGAAAGGTTATAATAGTAATAGCAATAGCCCTTAGACTTATATACCACTTCACAGTACTTTACAGCCCTCGCTAAGCGGTTTACAGAGTCCAGCCTGTTGTCCCCAACAATCCTTATTTTACCAACCTTAGAAGGATGGAAGGTTGAGTCAACCTTGAGCCTGGTGAGATTCGAACTGCCAAATTACAGGCAGCTGGCAGTCAGTAGACGTAGCCTACAGTATTGCATTCCATCCACTGTGCCACCACAACTACATATCAGGTTTCACCGAAAATAAGACCCTGTCTTATTTTTTTTTAAACCCCGAACTAAGCGCTTGGCCTTATTTTCAGGGAGATCTTATTATTTTGGGGTGTGTGGAGCAAGATGGGGCCGTCTCGCCCCCGTGCCATATTTTGGGCCTAGGAGGCTTCCTGTTGTGGCTCCATTGCCTGAGCCTGTGTCATCGTCGTTGGTGGGAGCGTGCTTGCCTCTTTGGTAGTTCCTTGATTAGGAAATTATCTAATGAATTAGAATAATGTTGTTATACAATACACACACCAAAAAAATGTAGTTATATAATTAACTGATTTATACTAAAAGGTTGGATTTGTATTATCAAAGGAAATGTATGTTAGAAAATAAGCAGGTTTATTATTTCTATAAGAATTCAAACCATTGTAATACTACATTAATACTAATTAATACTAAAAAATGTAATACTAAAAGTGCCTGGTGGCGCAGTGGACTAAGTGCTGTTAAAGTAGCACTTAGTTGTCAGCTGCCTGCAATTACTGTGAGTTCAAACCTCACCAGGCTCAAGGTTGACTCAGCCTTCCATCCTTCCGAGGTAGGTAAAATGAGGACCTGGATTGTGGGGACAATAAGCTGACTTTGTATAAAATATACAAAAGTATGAAGGCTATTGCTTAACGCATTGTAAGCCGCCCTGAGTCTCCAGAGAAGGGCGGCATATAAATCGAACTAAGAAAAGAAGGAAGGAAGGAAGGAAGGAAGGAAGGAAGGAAGGAAGGAAGGAAGGAAGGAAGAACCAATGTGAGGATAGATATAAATGACAATGGAAAGGGGTATAATATACAATAGAAGGGGAAAATTGAATTTGATTAAGATTAAGGAGCCTGGATAGCTCTGCAGACTAAGCACCCTAATTAACATCCAGCTGTCTGCAATTACTTCATGTTTGAATCTCCCCAGGCTCAAGGTTGACTCAGCCTTCCATCCTTTCTAAGGTAGGTAAAATGAGGACCAGATTGTGGGGGCAATAAGCTGACTTTGTATAAATATACAAAAGTATGAAGGCTATTGCTTAATGCATTGTAAGCTGCCTGAGTCTTTAGAGAAGGGCGGCATATCAATCAAATTAAAAAAAAAATTAGAGATGAGAATGAAGGGTAATATTGGTTCTTAAAAAAATAGATGAGGGATAAATACGGCAAAAAGGAAATATAGAAATTGTAAACTTAATTGAAATGCCTAAACACTGTCTAAATTTGTGAACCAGCCAAATACTCTGTTCAAAGAAAATACATTGTATGTTTGTATGGGTGTTTGCCTAAAAATATTTTTTTAAAAAACCTTTTTTAAAAAATCATCAGAATAAAGTTGGAAGGGACCTGGGAGTCTTTGAGTCCAAGTCCTGCTCAAGCAGGAAAACCTCTACCATTTTAGACAGGTGGCTGTTCAGTCTCTTCTTTAAAATCTCCCGCGATGGAGGACCCCCAACCTCTGAAGGCAACTGGTTTCATTGATTAATTTTTCTCACTGTTAGGAAGTTTCTCTAGGTTGCTATTGCACGCCAAACAGACCCAGATCATCATTTACTCATGAGGGGAAAAAGCTGCCTGTATAAAATAACAGTATCTTTTAAGCGATGATAATATATGGCTTGCTAGCAAAAACTGGTATTTCACAGGAGGGGGAAAAAAAAAGAGTTATCTCCAAAAGAGATGTGAATTATGGAATTTCACTAGCAAAGTACAAGAGCCGATATAAGTGATTAGTTTGTTGCAACAAACGGCTTGAAAGAAAGGCCCCTTAAGAATTTGCCTTATGGTCATAAATTAATGTTCAGTAAAAAGATGGGTTATCTAATCAGCCTCTTTCGGGTCAATCCCCTTTTAATATGCATTTTCATTGCCGCCACTGAATATGGAAAGCACCGGAAAAAGGAGGATTCCCTATTACATGTAGATATCACTAGAGCAAAAATTGGTAGAAAAAGAAAATTCCAGCAGAATTTGGACCATATGTGATGCAATCCGATTTGACAAAGCCTCTGAAAAATGTAGCCCATGAGAATGGCTGCCTCCGAGGGGATATGATGGGTCAAATGATAAAGTCCTGAACAGCGTTGGGTTCAACTTACCTTTACTACCAGTTCTCAACGGAATCACTGCGGATGCACAGATCGCCGATGATGACATCCAGGGGGTGAGCGGGGCCTCCCGCCGGTTTTACTACCGGTTCTTGTGAACTGGTCCAAACCGGGGGCAACCCACCACTGGTCCTGAAGATAATGAGTGACTTTAAAAGACAATTGGTAAAAAAAATATTTGGTTTTGGGACTTTTGATCCCCTGAATGAGAGGGCCAGCACATTAGAGAGAAAGCTTAACTAAAACACTTGTGTGAAATTCTAAAACATATGATGAACAGTTGCAGGAACTGGGTCTGGCTAGTCTAGTGAAGAGAAGAGAAGGACCAGGGGAGACAGGATAGCAGTCTTCCAATATCTGAGGGGCTGCCACAGAGAGGAGGGGATCAAGCTAAGGCATCCGAAGGCCAGACAAGGAATAATGGATGGAAACTGAACAAGGAGAGATTCAACCTGGAAATAAGGAGGAATTTTCTGACAGTGAGAACAATCAACCCATGGAACAGAAGTTGCCTTCAGAGTTTGTGGGAGCTTGATCACTGGAGGCTTTCAAGAAGAGATTGGACTGCCTTCTGTCAGAAATGGTGTAGGGTCTCCTGCTTGGACGGGGGGTTGGACTAGATGACTTACAAGGTCCCTTCCAACTCTGTTAATCTGTTAAAATGAACAATGGAAGATATATAGTAGTTCTCCACAGTGCTTTGCAGCAGTTTACAAATTTGGGTCCTCATTTTACTGACCTCAGAAGGAAGGAAGGCTGAATCAACCTTGAGCTGGTCAGGATTGAACTCCTGGCATTTGGAAGAGTTAGCCTGCAGTACTGCTTTCTAATTACCCATATATTTTCAGGGAAACAAATTGGAAGATGGTTTTAAAATTGGAGAAGAAAACATCAATATTTTGTGTTATGTTGGTGATATTATTCTGATAGCCAAACATTGCCAATGGACTGCAAACTCTAGTAATGAAAGTCAAGAAGCACAGTGCAAAACAAAAATGAGGTTATGATTAAATAGATACATCATACAGTCTCAGAACGGATATTAAAACGGTGAGCACTTTTGCCTTTTTAAAAAATTCACTGTTAACAGCAAAGGAACCAGTAGTCAAAAATCTGCTCTAGGCTAGCACTTGGCAGAGTCGCAGTGAAGGGCCTGGGGAAGATATATTCAGATGCCAGCATGTATTTATACCTAAAATGATGACAGTAATGCAGGCAATAGTTTTCCATGTGATATTTTATGGAAGGCAATGATATACTTTGAAATAGTAGGGCAGTGATGGCTAACCTTTTCCAGACCGAGTGCCCAAAGCACAAGCACGCCCGAACCCCCAAGATGCAATGTGTGGGCACCTCCGCACATGCACCACGGCCCACACACATGGGCCCTGGCCCCATGCATGTGTGCACAACCCCCACATGTGCCCCGCCCCCCCACGCACGCACTGCCCCCCTACATGTGCCCCACCCCACACATGCAGCACAGCCCCCTCCCGCACATGCCCCGGCCCCCATGCATGCACGGCAGAGACCCAAAGACCAGCTGGCCGGTGGGAGGCATGTGCGCATGTGCAGTGGAACTGAACTGGGGTGACGGCTCGTGCCATCAGAGAGAGTGCTGCGGTGCATAATTGACTGGGCATAAACAAGTCCATTCAACTGCGCAGTGGATGACGAGAGCAAAGAACCAGTCCACGGTGCTTCTGCCAGTGAAAATGGAGCTCCATTTTTGCTGGCAGAGGGTTGCAGGAGGCTGTCCCAGTCGAAAACAGAGCTCGGGAGTCCATTTTTCCTGGCAGGGTGCTCAAGCCACCATAGGTGCCCCCTGACATGAGTGACATCAAGCTGGCCATGCCCAGCCTGGCCACACCCCTACTCGAGGTCAAACACAACCTTGATGCGGTCCTCAATGAAAACGAGTTGGACACTCCTGGATTAGGGTGACCTGAGGGCATAAATAAACCCCCAAGTGACTGCAATGGCTCCCAGAGAGTATTAACGACCAGATGACTGCAAAGAAATACATCCTTTCTCCTCCCCACTTACCATCCTATCAGAACCTATCCTTCCATCCTCTCACCATCCAGTCTCAACTGTCAATATCTATCCTTCCATTGCCCTGCCATCAGAACTGAGGAAGCCGGCCACATGACCACGGAGACCCTCTTCGGACAGCATTGTCTCTTCGGCTTTGAAATGGAGATGAACACCGCCCCCTAGAGTTGGGAATGACTAGTGCATATGTGTGAGGGGAACCTTTACCTTTACTGAAAATTGCATGTAAACAGTGATAGTTATAATAAAAGGAAAACTTACATTAGGAAGATATATGTTTTAAAAGGCTGCTTTGGAAGAATTGAATGTCGGCTAACACAATAAACCTAGCCAACCAAAATAATTGTCATTATTATTTGTTATTTATCAATATTGTAGCCATTGACCAGCATTTAATACATTTTTATTAAAGGTTTACAGATATCAAATTCAGTTACCTAAACATTTTCTGAGCAATTGATAAAAATAACATTGATCAAAGTAAATCCTATAAATACAAGTAGTGGAATACCTTAAAAAAAAAAGTACTTCAAATTGATTGACTAAATTACGAAACGACTTTGCGAATATAATATTTAAATACTAAATTACGAAACGACTAAGTGAATTGATATACGCATATAAACTTATTACTGTCAGGGACCAGTAATGTATGAGAGGAAGACATAAAGATGTAAAAAAGCATAAAAAGCTTAAGATAATTCTGCATAGTTATAAAATCCTAATATTAAGAGAATATTTTCTTACATAAGGCAATGGCAGCTGAAACTAATTCTGTCACTCTTCCAGAGCTGCGGCTTCAACAATAAAAACGAAGCGATTTGCTTTTTTAAAAAAATCACATGATAGCTTTCGTTAAGTGCAGACCGCAAAATACACAGGATTTTTTTCTTTTTTCTTTTTTAGTGATCAGCACTTCCTTGGCTACAAAGATATGAATCCTCTTATTTAAAATACCCTGGGCTTCTTCCATTGCTGTGAGATTGTCCAAATGTAGGAATTAGTGTCAGATTTGTTTTTCCTGCCAGGCCTATGTTTCATTAGAGAAAAGAAAATTTGCTATTGAAATGCCTTGCAAAGAAGAAAATTTAAGGTGAATTATCAGAATAACCTGCTCTCCGGCAGTGGGATTCAGCTGGTTCTGGCCAATTCAGGTGAACCAGTAGTTAAATTGCTGGATGGCCCCTCCTCCCCATCCCTTCCAGGAGTCCCCAATCACCCCATTTTGGTAAGTGCAAATGCGTTAAGCAATAGCCTTCACACTTTTGTATATTTATACAAAGTCAGCTTATTGCCCCCACAAACTGGGTCCTCAATTGACCTACCTTAGAAAGGATGGAAGGCTGAGTCAACCTTGAGCCTGGGGAGATTCGAACTTGCAATAATTGCAGACAGCTGAATGTTAATAACAGGCTTTTTTTTTTAAGTCTGTTGAGCTATCCAGGCTCCTACAACAATCTCCTCCAGACTGTTGGGGGCAATATGCTATTTAGTATACTGTTGATTGTTGTAAGCCACCCAGAGTGGGCGAGTGGGCGAGTGGAGAGTGGAGAGTGGGCAGTATAGAAATATGACAAATAAATAAATAAATACATACATACATACATACATACATACATACATACATACATACATACATAAAAAATTCTAAAACACCCCAAGAATGAAAATGACACAAAAAACAGCATTTTTTAAATCTGATGCTGATGTTCCTCCAGCATTTATGAGATATGCAGCCAATACAGTTGCCACAGCTGTGCAGGCGGCTCGGATTTTTTTTTTTGGAAAGACAAGCTTGTTCAGGATCCATATCATCAAACAGCTGGAAGTAGGTGTTGCCCCCACTCCTTACTCCTTACTCTATTTGTTTCTTTTCAATCTCCTGAAGCTAAAACGGCCTCTACATCTGGGACCATTCCTATCTCTGTGATATTTTATATGTGAACAAGCAATTTACACAAATGTTTTCAGTTATTCCACAGCCCCTTCACACACACACACACACACACACACTTTATAAACCTCATATGCTGAATTTAAAATCCATTAGCATTGGTGGTGGGCTGGGAAGAGAGAAAAGAGCAGATGCATCACCAGCAATTCCTTAAGGGAGACCATATTTTTACATATTTTGTAAGAAAGGAACTGCTGTTCCCAGATGGTAGAGAGAGAATGCAAGGGGCTTTGCTTATGGAGAACACAATTATCCCTTCTATCCCCAATGAGGTACAATTAATGGGATTCTATTTAGTGAGAATAGAAACAACCCAGGCACGTTGGTGCTGCCATTTGAAAGTCAATGAGCTTGAAGGATGAATTACTCGATTCGGTAGAACATAGAACAATAGGGTTGAAAAGGACTTCGGAGTCTTCTAGTCCAACCCTCTGCTCAAAC